>CM066033.1:185982309-188458360 GCA_033557465.1 Ichthyophis bannanicus | reverse complement strand
AATGGCAGGCAATGCCATGTGTGCAGTAATACAAGACAGTATGGACACCCCGGCAATAACTGCCCAGATCTGAACCCCTCATGTAATGGTCAGGGCATGCATGAGAACACAAACTATGCTATAAAAAGGAGAGAAACATTGGACGGAGACTTTATATGTATGCAATGTTACAGTAATAGGTATTGCACTATTGGCGACGGCGCTGCCTCTCACGTCTGGCACGCTGCAAAATACGTTCCCCTGCAGCTGGCCCCACACGGTCATCCTTGTGCCTGTGGCGGGGGTGTGGGTGGTGGTGGTGGTGGTGGCGGTGTGGGCGGCAGGGGCGGGTGGTGCCATCCTTTCCAGGGCAGCTTGGATGCACTCCATGGCCACACACATCCTCCCAAAAGGCATATCTTGGATGTGTTGGCGCAGAAGCACCACCTCCTGTATGAGGCTTTCTCCATTGTGCCGTATAAGCTGCAAGTTCCTGACGAATGCCTGTGTGGGGAAGAGATGGGTGGTCATTGAGTTACCTGTGGCGGGTACAATTGTCAAGCAGAACTAGGCAAAAACATATCACACAAATACCCTTTGCATGGTACAAACTGTACTACTGAGATACATATTTTGATGTATAGAAACATTACACAAAGGTGTCGTCCATGGCCACACACAGGACATACACCATGTACGTTTTGCTAAGGAAGCCTATCATGGCTCAGGTAGGAGTTATAGAAAGGGTGATGTGACTCTGAACAAGACTCCTGTCAGTCCTGGTAGAGGTAATAACACATAGCTCACACATAAAAGACTACCAGTCCCAGAATGCACCAGGTGTCCAGCATCCATGAGGGGGGCTGAAGTGAGAATACATGTGTTCAATCAAGAGAGCTATGAGGTAATCCCTAGGCACTCATCTCAAAGGGCAGGGCCTGATTCAGCACAGCTGCGCTGTGATAGGGAGGAGCACACATCAAGACAGCATAACAATAGAGCTTATTCTACAGATAGCAGCTACAGCAAGACCTACAAGCTCCAGTCCAGCTACAAGCTACAGCCCAGCTACAAGCTCCAGCCCAGCTACAGCAAGGGCTACAGGTTCCAACATCACCTGTAGAAGCAGAAGCCAAGCCAAACGGATAGAGAAGGAAGGAAACCCTCTGGAAGGAAGAGCAGAAAGGCCATTGAGAGATCTAGGAGAGTCCAAGGCAGTACCTATACTGGGAGGTATTCCAAGTGCCAGCAGAGACCATTGGACTGGGGTCACCCAGAGGAATGGAGTGGCAGAGATAGGAATCACCTGTGGCTACTGGTGAGAGAGAAGACTGCACGTGGAAGGGACCATAGGACCTATGCCAGAAGGTATGTGAGAGGAGATCCAGTGTCCAGGGATAAAGATTGGAAGGCTGGACATAAGAACTGGAGTACATACTGGCCAGGCTATACAGAGAGGAACCATGGCAGCAAGGGCGGTTCAGGTATGAACACTGATCCCGACCCTATCTCTAATAGTGAATGGCAGCAGGGCAATGAGCATTCTCTTGATAGTTCCCTACTGAAAGACTCATCTGTGCTATTTTATGATAGTCACCCTATGCTTATTGATGAGGGGGAAATCACAGCAGATGAAACTATTGTTTACATGGAGTGTTCTCTATCAAAGTGCGATTGCTAGCTCTCTGTGAGGAAACACATCAGCCATCACAAAGAAACCTAACCTTGTTCTTTATTGCACTACGAACAGTTCCTAAAGCAGGATATGGCCGCACACAGTATCAGCCAGCCAGCTCAAGGTTTTCAGCTGGGGAATTGATATTAATGAAAGCTGCACCTAATTGTGTGTGTGAGCAAGGAGAGAATCACTGCAGGATCTGTGTGGGACATAAGCAGAGGTTAACCTAAGCAGCAAGGTGTATTCATTATTTGCTGACCTTTCATTTGGTATTCTTTGCTAGGAAAACATTAGCTAATTGCCTGACAGGGTGAAGGTTGATTTCATGAGTTGATTTGTGACTTTATGTTATCAATTTAAATACTGCACGCAAGTAACCTCATTTATATGCTACCAAGCATACTTGTGCTGGGTGAATTAAACCCCATCAATATAAGACGTTGGTTATTGGCTTTACCACTGGTTTCACAACAAAGGTATTGTCTCCGGCTGTGTTTGTGGTAAATGAACTACATTACCCACAATACCTTTCATGTATCATATGAATATATGCATCATCATGATTGGGTAGGTTCACACACTAGGCAGCCGTCTGAGAACGTGCTGTGAGACACAGGCACACGGATACACTGTGTGTGCAAGAACTAGACAACGTCCATCAGATGTACCAGTACTATTAGAGACAGACAGCAGATAAGTGTACATTGTGTGGGTGGCTGGAGGGTGTGCGACTGACTGCAACAACACCAGGGGATACACAATGAGTAGGAGATATGGGATGCATACAGGCAGGGAACGTTGGGGTCGAGCAGATGGACACACACACACCGGCCATGTGACCAGTGCAGTGCTCATGACAATGTGCGATGGGGTGTGAACAGCGGTTCCCAGAACATACCCAGGGCTGACCCAACACTCCCACATGTGGGTGACAGCTAAGGTTCTCTCACAACACCAACCCCTCCCGGGGGTGACCCCAGTGGGCAGAAAACAGTGCATGTACACCTTGGGGCCCATGTTGTGTGCCCTCAAGGGCCACGGTGATGTAGTCCTGCTGCTGCACAGGGTCCCAGACTCCAGACGTACATGTACAGGGGTATGCTAGGCATGCAAATGCTAGTGACAGGCCTCAGATAAGTGTGTTCAGCCCTGGATATAGGAGAGTGGGCCATCCCTGATTGTGCCTGGCAGCAGGCAAGGCAGGGGTGAGGTGTGAAGCGGGTCACATCACATCACGGGCCCTATTGACATGTGTTGTTCCACGGTGCAATATTAGCATCCATCCAAATGCAGACAGCAGTGTTGCATATTGCATTGCTCCTGCTGACACACAGCCCTGGGTAGGAAAGAGGACAAACGGTGTACCCGTACTTGGGGGATGGCTCACCTAAGCATACATCCCAAGGGAAACATAGCTCACAAACAAACACATCCAATGCTAGCCTACAGGCACACCCAGTCGCCACAAACACGGGAGGGTGACAGAAGGTGTACACTGTGAGGGCGGCAACATGGCAGGCATCTCAACTGTGGCAGTCGACAGGTGAGGGTAGCCCAGGGCATACACCAACCACGAGACAATGTGCTGTGGAGGCAAGAGCCTGGTGAGCACTATGACACAGGGATGCTGCGTAGTCCAGTAGTGGATACAGCAATGCAGGGCTCAGACATCTTGGTATCCCGAGGTGGATAACCCAAACCTACAATGCAAGTACCAGGGTCAGAGGGGGGAATGAAATGTGTGAGGATCCCAGGTACTACAGCTGTCACTTGGAGACCAACCGTCCAAACCACGGGCATGGGGCAAAACATTTTCCACGGCCTAGGAATGGAATGATGTGAGGACTCACGTTACAACACACGTCACCTATGTATGATCCCTCAGGGGAAAGAGGGCATGTGTCTGTGAGATATGTCAAGAGGGAGGACGGAATCCCTAGTGGGCGAATGAGCAGTCTGCTCACACCAAGCCACAGGCCAGATGTCCCTGGGTGTATACCAGCCCCTGCGTCGCACAGCACAGAGGGTGAGCTAGCAGTTGCATTTGGCACACGAACGTACGTATCCCCTGGTCATGTCATGGAATGTGCCTTTGCCAGGGCCAATGTATAGCATCTGTAGTGGGTGTGGTGGGTCAAAATATGGAATGTGTGTCTGCCGTCTATAGGCTATTGTGGACGCCAGGGGAAGGTGAGCACAACCTGACCTGTCCATACAGCCATTGCTCACATGCTGGACCTGTATGAGACTGCTGTTCATCGACCTGACTACCATGCCACATGGCATCACAAGGTATTCCCCAGCGGATGAGCGCAACTGTACATACATGTTTGAATGGGCATGTTACCGTGAGTGCGAACTGTTTTTTTCACGTGAACTGTCTGGATCTGCAATGTCAGGAGGGTGCTGAATAGTCTGTTGCTGTCGCAGCTTAACGTTTCCTTTTGGGGATGTAGGTTTTGGATTTGGGATATTGTGTCTGTTTGGGGTCAGGGGAACCTATACCGGGTCTGCCTGTGTAGCTGCTGACCCCAAAACGCAACTTGGCCTCATCACAGGTTACCTGTGTGATGCCATACAGTTTGGACTTCACTTTATGTCCCCCCCAGCCACATCACCTGATGGCCTCATCCACAATGCTGATGCAAGGACACGTAATTTGGCGTATAGACCCTAATGGCCATCCGCCTCAGACGACTGTACATTAGGAATATACATGTGCGGGACAGCGTCGCCACTCTGGCTGTATGTCACACAGCCAACCCTAGTTGTGGGCATTCAGGTGACCGCAGGGGCGTGTTGCCCCCCAAAAACAGGGGAAAGGAACATCTGATCCTGTCCAGTGTGGATATAGTGCTCTCTGTGTGTATGAGGCACTGTACACGATAATGTCGTCTATGATGCTGTGTGGACACCTGTTGATAAAGCCTATGTGGGATGGGGCCATTATCACGTTGCATATCACACATATGTCCCGCCTGTGTATGTGAACCCTGATTTGCGCTGCTGCACGGTACAGTTGTCACAATGTAGCAATGGCACATGGGTGTGCTACAGTCAGGGGGCCTAGACCTTCCTGTTATATGTTCACCATTTTGTGTACCCTCACAAACAGAGGCACCTGACGCATCAGTACTGTTACATCTGCATCTGTAGCTGTACACACTCTCTTGGCTGTCAGGCTGTGTGTAACAGTGTCATTGGGCAACAAAGGCACAAAGATTAGGTAACTCAAATGTGTAATGTGTAATGTGGACACGCATATCACAGCTGTAGAGGGTATGCTGTCACATACACCACATACACACCCCTGAGATGGATTAGAGGTGTGTGTGTTTTGTGTGTGGTGGCCACGCCCCCTCCACATCTCCCTCTTAGCTGTGCACAGGTGTGTGGGCAAACACACTGCACAGTATACATAGGGGATGTATACCCTGTGGCACAGTGCTTGCTTGCTGGTACTGGTCCGGCACAGCAATTGTGTGTCATGATATATAGGATGCTGTGCATGTGTGGCTCACACTTTGATTCCCATGCCAGCACTGTGTTGCACATAGTGCACGCTGATGTGTGTCACAAAGATAGCTTCTGTAACAACAAGTGTCTTTGTGTGGCATCTTAAACCTTGACAGGCCCGCCCCAGGGTGCACATCTGTGAGCCTATGTACACACAGCATAGTGCTGGTTAATGGAAGGAATGTTAATTACCCACCTTCATTGTCGCGTTGCGATGCAGCACCACGGGCACGCAGCTCATGTAGTAGCACATCCTCGCCAGTTTCGTTGCGCCTTGGTGCTGCTGCAGCATATCCTGCTGCAGACAACATTGGTGGTGTGGGGCTCCGTGGAGGTCCCATGTGACCCTCCCGGGGACCAGGCCTCTCCCCCTGGCGACTACTCCCCACATCAACCACCGTATCAGGGCTCTCTGTTCCAGGTGCGTGCCACACCTCCTCTTCCCCCTCCTCCTGCTCCAGCTCCTCCTCCTCCTCTTCCTCCTCCTGCTCCACATGTGTCGGCAATGTACTATAGTCACCTGTATTGTGTGCACACACAGATAAATACATATGTGTAAGCTGTACAGCAACATCTACGTGTGTGATCCAGACCACCCATATGTGATATTCAGAGTACCCTGAATGTGTGGTACATACAGAGCCCCCACATACCCACATACCTATCGCCCAAAACCATGTACCTGTGTCATTAAAACTGGTCTGGGAGTCAGCCGTGCATGCCCTGTGTGGCCTCCAGGTTTGACTATATCCTCATATGGCCATCTATTCAGCAGTCGATCCCACACCCCATGTGTGTAATGTATGTGCTGACAGGGCTACACAGCACCAACAGGTACTCCATCCTTGACAGTCTAGGTTTGGGTGTGCATGCCATTGCTCACGGCATATTCACATGGGACATACTGTCTCCCCAGTGCTACATGTACCTTCCACGAACCTACAATGTAGGACGATACCACTGCAGAGGATCCTGAGACAATTGACAGGCACATGTAGCAGTGTGCGTAGAGTATGTCAGATAAACAGGAAACAGTCACACACAAATGCACAGTGACAGATGAGATGACATAGGGCAGTGATGGTGCAGTTGTTTAGGGGCTTCTACTCCATGACATGTCTGGAACAGTGTCACACACTGCTGGGATGTGTACCACATGTTGGATGTCTCCCTGTACCCTAGGTGGGGGCCATGGATAAACACGCCAATACAGGGCTAGCTGCAACTGAGAGGGTACACAACATGTCTCATGGTGGACATATGTCATCATCAGAGCACAGGTCATGTGTTACTGCAGCCACAGGGTCAGGGGAAGGGTGACACATCTGCCCTTCGGTCATGTTAGTACGTGTATTGACACACCTGGCCAGGACACTTCCCATAACATGTGTCAGGGAATATCTATGCCCGCACTGCTGTACTGTCTGCCTGCTGTACTGGCAGGTGTGGATACTAGGCTACCCATGGTGCACCACCACCCATACTCTGTGCTGTCCCCGTCCCCCCCAACAGTCACATGTCACCACATTTGACTGGCCATGTACATGTGTGAGTGTGACGTAGGGGAGGGTGATAGCACTGAGCCAGATTGCAAGTGAATGGGTATGTGCATTACCTCTACACATGCCACAGATACATGATCCCCACGATCCCTAGTCCTGTTAAACCTACCCGCTCAGAAGTTGTATGGGATGTGTGTTAAGGATGTACTATCCCTGATACGTTGGGGGGGGGGCCCCGTCAGGATAGTCATTGGCCATGGGGCTGGCAGCAAATCATAGCCTATGTAGGGTACATGACAGCTGTGTATCACACAGCTACATATTTGTCCCTCTGTGTATTGCATCTTGTGGTGTTTTTGTGGTGTGACATGGGGGGGGGAATTGTGACATGATTGCACACACAACGTCCATGTGGACAGATGTCGTCCAGGTGTAAGGTTCTGTTCATGCAGGTGCATGCACCCTTTTATATAGTTACAACACGGAACACATGTCCAATCAGCTAACACGCATCACCTTGTGAGAGGGGGATGACTGGGACACTGATGGACCACAGCACATCAGGGGGCTGACTGCCCGATGCAGGGGCAGCTTGCTAAACACAGAGAGACAGAGTGACAGAGGGTGGGTGGCAGGGAGCCAGGGGAGCTGAAGATGGGGATGTGAAACAATGTGAAGGCCAGGGACATGCACATTTCGCTGTAACATTTGGCTGATTAGGGCAAGCAATGGCTAGCAGAATTCATATGGCACGGTCTTTGCAAACACACCAGCAGTTTTGCAGGGTGATCCTGTGACTGGCAAGACCATTCCGGAAAACGTGAGGTGTGTGTGCAGTGAGAGACACAGGAATGGTGTCCGGCCCTCTGGGGGAACAGCTGACCCATGGGGGGGTGGACAGAGTGGGCACAAATATGCGTGGACTCCCCACGACATGGTACATGGTGTCCCTCATCCCAGTGACAGTTTCTAGTAGCAGCACGGTTGGCTGACCACTGTCTTTCACCTAATTACAGGCAGACATTGAGAGGGCGGGTGCATGCAGGCTGACGTGGGTTGGGGCATACCCAGAATATATCCACACACATCTGTGAGATGTACCATGTACTCTTGTGTACGTTAAACAACATATCTCTGTGGAGGGGATATGATCCAGGGGGAATCTGAGTGTCGTACGTGTGAGACACGGTTCACGGACACGCCACATAATATTAACTAGTGTCATCCACTACTTGCATACACACACAGGTGTGAGAGGGGTACCAACAATGCATGACAGAGATGTGTAGACACAGATAACATCATGTGTCATCCACATCTGACATCTGCCAGCAATACCCTTGTCAAAGTGGGGTGAGCCCTGCAAACAGTCCAGCTGTACTGACGCCATAGTTACCCTGTAATGAGCTCTGAGATCCCATAGATGCGGATGACAGACATGGCCAGAGGTTTGTGCAATCATGGGGAACCCTCGTGGTTGATATACCCTTGGCTTCCCAATGGTCAATGATTGTGTTGCATGACAAAGGGTTTGCAGAACGTGTCAGACTGACAGGGATTGTTACGGCAAGGCCTGGATGTTCCTCCACTATCCTCATACATCTGCTGTGTGTGTACCAGCCGTCAGTGATCCTGACAAGGGTCACATGACGCGCCTGGGTAACTGGGTTACAGTACAGGTACATTATAGTGTGTTTCCCATGTTTACAATACTCTGTAAAACATGAACACATGACGGATTGTTAAATACAGTGTGGATGTATATTTCCGTATACTGCATTTGTGGTGACCATTCCCCTTCGCCCCTACCCTGGCAAATATACATTCCATTACAACTGTTCCATGCCACCATGTGGTGGCAGACAGTAATCACCATCTACATATGATTACACGGGCCGCTTTATCATTCCACCCTCAGGGAAACAACCCCAGACACATTGCGCAAAACATCTCTGACCCTCACGTCTACCGACATAGTGTTCGCACTGTGTCTATGTGTTGGCCACCATAGGGTATGATGGGGTGTGCACACAGCCTCAGACACAAGGCTAACGACATCCTTGGAATGGGGAGATAGGTATGTGTGTGCATCTGCAAATGTCAGCTGTATACACATTGATCATCTCAGGGGGGTTATGCGATGTGATGGATATGCATGACATACTTACCTGCATGTGGATCTGCAGTATCCAGCAGCGCAGGCAGACCATAGGTGTAGACCGGACCGAGGCGTTCGGCCAGCTGTTGCTCCAGGGGCGTCAGCATGGCTGGCAGGGGGCCCCCTCCTCCTGTACCCCTAGCATGTTTTGTTTCGGCACAGAGGTGCTGCCGTACACCTCTTTTGATGTCGGAATATCTTTTCTTCAGGCTATCTATGTCCCGTGGGGGGGCCCCTGCCTCTGCGACCCCTCGCTGGACCGCCTCCCACACCGCGTTACGCCCTGCTGTGCCTGTCCTTGTGCTCTGTCGGCCAAACAGAACCTCGTAATTTTCAAGGACCATGGAGAGGAGGTTGTGGTTCTCAGCGTCTGTGAATTTTAATGCCCTCCTCCTGAGAGCCTCAGACACAGGGACACGCTTCCTCTTCCCTGTGTGCCTGCTGGGAGCAGGCTGTGCAGGTACTGATGGCCCTGGCACTGCCCCCACCTCCACAGGTCCCTCAGTCCCCGCAGGCCCTGCCTCTAGTGGTACTGGCGGCACCACCTCACCCGCAAATACACCAGGCTCAGCCTCCCCCACCCTCAGCCTCCCTCTGCCCCTCTCTCTGTCCCTCTCTGTCTGTGTCCCTCCCTGCCTATCCCTATCCCTCTCTCTATCCCTCTCTGTCTCTGTCCCTGGCTCCCTATCTCTCTCTGTACCCCTGTGTGTCTCCCTGTCACTCCCCCTCCCCCGCTGGCTTCGGGTCTGTCTCTCCATCGGCCTCCTCCCTCCTCTCTGCTCCCCACTCACCTCACCACTCGCCTCCCCACTGCACCTCACCCCCTCCGCCCCTCCCACAACAGGCACGGGACAGACACCGCAACCACGACCCCACCACAAGGCACACAGCACAGGAACAGAACAGTCACTAACACAATACACAGACAAGGTAACACACAATGACAGACTACAGATATGGGTACTTATCAAACAACACGGGAAAATGTGGCTACCCAAATGACACTGACCCACCTCTCACTACACCACCTCTCACGTACATCAACTCTGTATACACTCGCTCTGACTCCTCAACCAACCCTCAACATTTTGCTTCCGTTTGGGTGCATTTGTAGTTTTGTGGACGGTGCATACGTTGCGCATGCGCCACTGTGTGACGTCACTGCTTGTGCGACGCGACTGTGTTTCATTGTGCATGCTCATGCGTCTCGCTCTATGGTTGTGTGCGTTATGCGCAGGCGCAACTCTTAACGCGTGGGCGTTTGTTTGCAGCAGGACGTCGGCGACGGCGCTGCTTGTGCGACGCGCCTGTGTTGAATTGCGCATGCTCATGCGCTGGCCTTTTAAGGTGCTTGCGCGACACGCAAGCGCCACTCTTAGCGCATGACCGTTTGTGTTTGCATCATGACTTTGGTGAAACGCATACGCCCATGCGTAACGGGGTTCACATGGGCTCCGCGCACACCCAAACGCACATGCGCCCCAATTGGCACATGCGCGTCGCAGTCATACACACGCACACGTGACAACGCTTGCACATGCGCGGCACGCACAGACAGGCGGCGATGCGTGACCTCCTGCGCATGCGCACTACGCACACGGGGCGCGGTACCGACAAAACGGAAAATAACTGTACACTGTATAAAAAGAGGGTGCTCAGTCAGCAACATTGAGGGTGTTTTGGTAGGCGCGGCGTGTGTTTGTTTGGAGAATCTGGGAGCAACTGTAGTGAGCCATATTGTGGGAGTTGTCTGTTGTCTTTGATGTTTGTGGTGGTTTGCCATTTGTGCAGTGTTTGGGCAAGTGTGTGTGTCTGTGTGTCTGTGTGTCTGTGTTTGTCTGTGTTTTTGTGCTTGTGTAGTCACAGAGGGCTTTACATGGAGGACATAATAGTTGTTGCATGTGCCCAAAGACGTGGGCAGATGCTACGGTTGCTGGACAGGGGAGATGATGTCCATGGGGCTGTGGCACAGGGCATGGGTGTAGACCCGCAGCAACTCAGACCTGCTGCTGCGGCGGCTGGCCAGAGAGGTGCTGTGCGGCGACGGCACAGACGGCGTACTGAGGTGCAGGCTCGGCAGCTGCGGCTCTATAGGCCCAGGGCCCAGCTCCAGGGCATGCGTGAGGACCAGGTCATCTCCCTGTACCGACTGAGCACAAGGGCTATTAGGGGGCTGTATGAGGATCTGAGACCTGACCTTGAGCCCCTGACTAGCCGGTCCCATGCCATACCAGGTGTAGTCAAGCTCCTTGCTGCCTTACATTTCTTTGCCTCTGGCTGTTTCCAGTCATCTGTGGCCGCAGTGGGTGGCATGAGCCGCCCCACCTTCTCACGCTGTCTCCACCAAGTACTGCGTGCTATGGTCAGCCGGGTGGGGACGTACATAGCCCTTCCCCACAGTAGGCAACATTGGGAGACCCTGGACCAGGCCTTTGAGGCGTTAGCCGGGATACCACACGTGATGGGAGCTATTGATTGCACACATGTTGCCCTGGTCCCGCCCAGAGACAGGGAGGTGGTGTTCCGCAACCGCAAACACTACCATTCCCTGAATGTTCAGGTTGTATGTGATGCTAATCTGCATATTCTGAATGTGGTCCCAAGGTTTCCAGGGTCCACCCATGACTCCTATATCCTGCATCGCTCAGCACTATTTAGGGAATTTGAGGATGGACATTACGGTGACTGTATATTGCTGGGTGAGTATCTCCATATATATCTTCGATGATTAGTCATATATGTATGTGTTTACGTAACATTACCCATGTGTTGCAGATATTGGGCACTGTGCTATAGCTACATGAACTCCCATTCAGCAAACCGACAACTGTTGTGACTTTACATAATTACAGGACTGTAGACGTTGTTTAACAGGGGACATGATTAGCCATGTCACATCCGTTTCACAGCCATATGTGATGTGGAGATGCTGGTGTTGTTACGGAACATATGCAACTGTTCAGATGTGTGTGTCGGGTGTGTATTGGCACCTGTGTCTGTATACCTTCTGCACACAGGGATGGGGGGGGGCATTTCCACCCACCTGTGTATGCATGGGTTTAGATTGTATCTGTGTTAGGTCATGTCAGACGTGTGTTATTTACAATCCATGCTCCTAATGCGTGTCATGTGCGTGTGAGGGCCACACACTCAATCATTCATGGGTCTGTCAGCTGTTGTTTGCTGGACAGGGGGGGGTTGCCAACATATGATGCATGTTGCTTGCCTTTGCTATTGGGTGTACATTTTTGCATAGCTGTGCAAATGCTTTTGTCCTCTGCCATTACAGGGGTGGGGCCGGGCTGGGGTTAACATTACCTTTGCGCACTGCACATGTGCAGTGCTGAGGCGTCATTGTCCGTGATTCTCCTGATGTGACTCATCATTTGGGAGATTTGACTGCAAAGACGTGGGCCTATGTTTTTGGCCAGACGTAGGGGTATTGGTGGGACATACACAGGAACGTTGTCATACTCAGTAGCTGTGATGTTTTACAAATCATGTGGCCTACAATGTCATATTCTGTGGAGCACAACTTAACAAGGATGGAACGGTGAGGGTACAGTAGACATGGTGTCTACTGAGATGGTTTGTTGACAGCGGTCAACAGCATTTTAAGTTATACTGCTATATGTAGATATGGAGACCTTTGACGACATGGGGTGTCATGGTGATATTGTGTTCATCCTGGCTGACATCACAGTCAAACATGTTGTGTGTGCGCCTACATTGGCCCAGCAAACATTATTGTGTTCTTTACTTTGCAAACATATATTGTTTGTATGTGTCATGTGTGTTTTTATTGCGTACTCTACCATTGGTGGTGATGGTGTCGGTGATGAGAACATGAGCCACATAACATGGGACGTGTGCTCAACATAGGACTCTTTTGGGGGGACAAGGTGGGATTGTGTTGTTCTCGGACATGTCTCTACAGACCTGACAGGGCATTTGTTGTGTTTCTATCAGAATAGTTGTTAGATCTGGTGGATAATTGTGATGTAAAATATGTCTGTCCTGATGTGTTGTGGGTTATGTCTCTCGTCTATACATCTGTGAATTTATGGTGTCATGCGCTCAGTCATTCACATGCAACATTCTTCTCTGCAGGTGATGCAGGGTATGGGTGTCGGCCCTGGCTCCTGACACCTGTGCGTCAACCACGGACACGTGCAGAGCGGAGGTACAATGAGGCCCACGCATCCAGCCGCTCAGTCATAGAACGCACCTTTGGCGTTTTGAAAAGTCGCTTCAGGTGTCTGGATAGATCAGGTGGGGCCTTACAATATTCGCCAATGACTGTTGCAGAGATTATCGTAGCTTGTTGCATACTGCACAACATTGCTCTCAGGCATGGTATCCCTGCAGAGATTAATGAGGATGTGGAGGAGGATCCACCGTGCCCCCCTGTACGTGCCTGTGGTGACACACAGGCAGGCACATCGGTCAGGCGTCAATTGATTGCAGACAGATTCACTGGTATGTATTGCACATCTACCCACATATATGTGCTGTTGTATGCGTGTGAGGTTTACAAAGGGTGATGTTTGGACCATTTACCATTCAGATTCAACACTGCATTGTCCTTTTCTTAAACATCCATCATAACATGTCGTCAGAGGTGTGTGATGGACAATGTGGACAGAGCACAGTAGCAGCTGTTGGTGTTGTGGGTCAGAGGGTGTTGCTACACCTTTCAGAGCTTTTGGGGGTCACAGTACCATTTAGTGGTTTTTTGTGCTAGCAACTGCTGGCCAGACACAGTTATTTGGTGTTATTGTGTGTGAGGAGCCCTGGGTCAGGCAGATGGTTAGGAGTTTGGTGTGATAGAGGTGTCCATGTTTGTGGTGAGCTTTCATGCGGGACCTTTGTTTGTGTACTGCAATCTGTGGGTGTTTGTGTGTGTGTGTGTTCTGCTCCTGTCAGCTTGCTATGTTTGTATGTTGGATATTTTCAATGCAATATGTCAGACATATCACAGTACACATGCACCTGATAACGTTCCTATGGTGTTTCTGACAAGGTGTCACGTGTATTGCTGCAGCAGCAGCGCAGTGTGTGGTAAGGTATGCCTCATCAGGTGTCACAGGCATGGATATGGTGAATTATGTGGACATGTGCAGTGGGCAGCCAGGGGGCCATATGATTGCTACAGTCCATTTGTGGTGGAGTAATGCATAGCAGTATATTACATGTACACACATACAGATGTGCAGTGGGTTAGATGCTGAATGGGTGTATTTCGTTAGGCAAATGTGACGCTAGATGTGTTTGCCCTTCCGATTTTATGGGGTCTTCCATTTTAGTGGTGGCATATGTATTTGATAGTATCTCTACATCTGCCTCATGCGTGTGGGACGTGCTGTGTGTATGGCAGGATAGCACGGTACAGACACACAGATACCTTGAGGACACTATCAAGGGATGTTATATGCACATACACACACAGACCTATGTGGGGGTTATTTGGGGCATTGAGACATCAAACCTATCCTTGGTTGAACTTTCTCACAGTTACACAATGGGTTAACATGCAACAATCACGGTAAGGTGACATGCAGACATGGTGGTTATTGTGGAGAGCCATGGTGCTGCCCTTGCCATGTATTTCATCACATGATAAACACACAACTGTCATTATTCTTTGCTGGGGGAGATGTACAATGCATAATATGCATCTACACAGTGTATACAGGTGGTATTGAGGCATATTTCCAGGTGACACAGGTACTTACACTGTGCTTCAAAACAAAATTGGAGGGTACTGCACACAGAGAGGGGGTGTTGGTCTGAACATGGGAGGCACAGACATATAGTGTGAACCTTGGGATGCGTCACCAACATGGTGTGTCCATCCTCCTGTTTTGGCACGTGTGTGGCACAGCAGGAGGGTGGGGAGGCATATGATGGATGTGGGGGGCCTTGGTATTTGCATCACACATGTACATGATGCCTCTCCCATGTACAAGATCTGTGCAGTGTGAGGGTGCACAGTCCGTTGTTGGTTCATGTTTTGGTGTATTACAGCTGGGGACAGTACGTTGCAGTGTGGCGTTCAGCGCTGGAACCTGACAAGGTTGTTTCTTCTTTCCACTACACAGGACATACGTGATGACAGTGCTGTCGGTGTGTGTCATTAGCACATGGCAGAACATCAGCAGAAATGCTGGGGTCCAGGGTATGTAGAACTACCG
The DNA here is from genome assembly GCA_033557465.1 of Ichthyophis bannanicus. NCBI lineage: Eukaryota > Metazoa > Chordata > Amphibia > Gymnophiona > Ichthyophiidae > Ichthyophis > Ichthyophis bannanicus. Next base: position 188,443,333 of record CM066033.1, on the reverse strand, counting down.
ATACATTGTATGTGTGTGATGTCAGGTGCACAACATCTAGCCTGTTATGTATCATATTTGGCAGCTGGTGTTGTTCACGTATATTCTGTGTGCCGGTCTTACCCATATTTGCCTGTTGTCACACATCTCCACGTGCGGTTGTGACCAGTATTTTTCCTGTAATGGGTTTTCTGGTAGATTTTCCACAGATCCACATGTGGGCCTTGATGGGCTAGCTTTGCGGAAGCAACACCTGCTGCCTCCACCATTTTAGTTAAATAGGCCATCATCAGGGTGTCCTTGCATGTCACTCGACCGTTATGTGCACAAATTAGCACTTGGGCACCGACAGGCCACGTATTTCAGCTGTCACATTGTACTACGCATATTGTGCTGGTGGCTGTTTATTGGTTTGCTTATGTGGTGCTGCATTGTACATGCATGATACATTGTCATATGCTTTGATGGGTGCGGGCACCTGGGGGGCATTGTGGGGTTTGTTACCTCTACAGTAGTGCTGTTCACCTATTCATCATCACCCACATTTCTGGTGAGCAGAGTTGTGTCCTGTGTTATGTGGGACTGGTGTTGAGCAACATTTGTTTTCTGTCTGACATAGGCATGATGTGAAGATCCCTGATGTGTGACTTTACATGTTGGTTCTACTGGTTGACCTGATATCGTCTCCGTTCGCTGTGACCTGGTGTACATATGCAGCAGTTGATGGGATTGATGAGGGACACATCATGGACACATAGGTTAGATTCCACCTTTGTTTAATTGTTATTACATCTGGCTGTACCTTTTGTGGGGTATCTTTTGATCTCATGGACATGTAATGTTGCATCTCTGTACACAAAAAGGGATGCATATAGTGTGTAGCTTGAGATGCCTGTGTGACATGGTATTTAACATACCCATCTCCATGTGACACCCGTGTCTGCAGCAACATGTACTGTTCCTTTCACATCTGTGTTTTATTTGATGTGCATATCCTGTCATGTTTGCATTTCCATCACTTCAATCTTTCATTAGTGCAGTGTGCATTGTGGCAATTTGTGGTGTTGTTGCAGGGTTACTAACATTGGCCACACCTATCCTTTCTTTGCACAGGGCAGTGGACATTATGGACACATTTCCTCCAGTGCATCTCGTCTCCTCATCCAACAGCTGTTGTGGGACAGTGCACCATGTTATTGTTTAATGGAAAATATCCTATTTGATGTTTGACGTCTGTGAGTGGAACACAGGCCTGTGCTGGACGTTATTGCTCTTGGACTGCTTGTTTGACCATGACAGACATGTACAGCACACAGTTTGTGCCATGCTGTAGCTGACAGTCCTGCTGATTGCAGGGACACAGATGAACCTCCTCGGACTGTGCCATATTGGCATGTGACACTTTACTATGCACGCCCATGTTTGCCTGGGAATTTTGTAAGTGATATTTTGGATGTCAGGAAGCCTTTGCTTTTGGTACAGTTTGCGCATCAGGGACTGACATCATCTGTGTCGTTTGGACATTCCTCACAAGTTGTTTACTGCAGAGCTTTGGCCCATGTGTGTGACATGGCACTCAGGATACCCTGATCTGTTTATTTCAACTGTAGCATACAGCCGTGATTGTTGCAGGGGGGAACAGTTTCAGCATTGCAATTGTCTATGTCCACCTGCCACACACCTGGACATGCTACATGTTTTCCAATAACACACGGTCATGCCCACCAACATCCTTGATTGATGTGTGTAGGCGGCAATGTGGTTTACATTCATGTGTGGCATCACAGTACCATGTTAGTGTCCGGCTGGTGGCTGTGCATCAGAGTGACTCTGTTTGTGAGCCACAACATGTGGAGCTATGACCTCGGTGTGTTGCAGTGTGAGATTATGTGCCATTCTTTGCATATTCACATGCTAATTATTGTGTTTGTTTGATGTTCAGACATGACACTCTGCATGTATGGCCACGCCTTGCATTGCACGTCTGCACAGTCCTGTGTTACCCCCTGCATTTACCACACTCTCATTAGGACATTGTATTTGGGGTGTGTTATTGTGGGTGACCATTTTCGTGCTACACATCTGCATTCCATGTAACCTGCTATATGTGGCCAGCGACTGTGTAACCAACAGACAATGCAAGGGGGCCTCCTGTATGGTGTTATGTGTACACATTTCTGCCTGTTTTGTGGTTTGTATTCACTCTGTGTTCATGTGTCCCTGCTACCTGTTAGCATATAGTCAGTCAGTTTGAGATAATATTTGGGGTGTACATTGACACATTGCTGATGTGGTGATCTGCCATTATGTGGGAGTTATGACATTCGCTTGCAGATGTGTTTGTCACATTACAACATATTGGCAGCATATGTATTTTTAATTTGGTGACCTCCTCTGTTGCATGAGGGCTATGTTTGGGGGGACATGTTATGTGTTTTGGTTTCTCATTCTGCCACACCTGTTGTCTACATGCACGCATATGTGTGTGACACATTGTGGGCATGCAGCATCTGCTGTGTTGTGTGGCCCTGCTACACAGTGCATATCATGCACCTGATGAACATTTATTCTCGTGCCATTATGTTTTGCTCTTGAGTTGACCTTTGCATGGCATGTGCATTTTGACATTGCTGACTGTGTTCCCATCATTTGCCAGGGTGGGACACACCTTGCAATTCTGTTTACACTGTGTATGGTATGTATGAGACGTGTTAGAAAAAATAAATATGTTCATTGTTCAGACATGTGTCTCTTTCTGTACTTTATCTCTGTGACATACATGCATTACAATGTTTAACATTCCATCACACATGACTCCTTGGGACCATGGGAATCCTGGCTTTTCTTGCACATGTACCTCCACTGATTTGCCCCAGGGCGCATGGTGTGCTGTTGTGATATGGTGCGTGTTTGCCTTGTGTGCAAGACATTTATGTGAACACTAGACTGCTCCTCCACTCATGGACCACATTTACACGTTTGTCTACGGATTTGATGGTAATTTCCATGGACCCCTGTGCTCACATTGGTGTTTGATGACAGCTGTGTATGTGTCTGCAATTTGGCACATCACTGAGTGCGGCACATCCCCATACAGGCCCTCCCTTTGGAATGTAATGTTTGGCTTGCCCTCAGTGTGTTGTTTGTGTGTATGGTTGGGGGCATGTTTGTTCACACAGTGCTTAGCAGTTTGCCTCACAACATCGTATTTTTTTATGGAATATCTGGAAACGGAAACATTATTTTACAGCTGCTTCATCACCTCTACACACACCCTTGTCTGTCATCAGTGTACAGCAAGGTGTTCACTCTGTGTTGACAAGGCAGCACATATTAGCTGTTGCATGGGTCTCTTTCTTAATGTTGTTTGCACAGCACTACACCTGGGGGTGTGGTAATATTGAGGTTGAGCAGGTGTGTGCTGCACCTTTTCTCATGTTGAATTGGCTCCTATCCTGTCCGCAATTGCTGGGCAGCTCAAGCACACAGCAAGCACTGCCCTTGTTGGTTATTTACTTTCCTCTGGTTGTTTTTTTGTTTTTATTCATTTATGTAGGTGTATGTTGATGCAACATTTCTGTGGGTCATATCTGCATTACATTACAAGGGGTGGGGGTTTACAGGTAGGGCAGGGCCATCCCCAGGGAGGCTACATTAAGGGTGACCACAGGGCACATAGGACATGCTATGGACATTGACAGATTGTGAACAGTGTCTGATTCGTCTAGGGTTGATTATGTGTAGGGGTTTGGGGGATTCCTGGTAATGCTTTTTTTCAAGCTGTATTCTAGAAGATATTTGGCCTGTCTTATTTCCGGGGCTGCTTGGTAGGGTTTTGCGTAAAGAGGAGGCATACAGTTAGGACGCTAGATGTCACGTCCATTACAGGCATTAGTTAAATTTCAGAGGTACATTGAAGCCTTTGGAAGCGTCTGGTCTGGTAGTTCTTCCATGTGCGTTTCATTACTGTTGGGTTGTGATTTGGTGTTTCTGTGTTTGATTGGTGGGTGGGTGGGTTGGCTTTGCATTTAGTCAGTGTTTCAAGTAGGGGTATGTGTGGGTCCTTTACGATTGGGGTGATGTGTTCTGTTCCTTTTGCATGCTGTATCCACTGCATAACATATCCTTGTGTGTGTGTGCATGTGTCCCTGGTACCATATACAAAATGTGATGTGATCTGAACACAGCAGATCACCAGGTGCATTTATTCAGGCTTTCTCCTGTGGGTTTGCCTGTCCTTACAACCAGCACGCGTGCTGTGTGGGTGGCTTGACTGCTTGTGAATGCAGCCTTTGCTATGACGTGGAAGTTGTTGTTCTGTGCTACCTTTGGTTGCTTTTTGTTTTTTGGGAGTGGTCCTCGGTGTGATTAATCTCTGTTCTGTTGGCTGTGTCTGCTTGTCGTGCAGATGTCGTTTCCATTTCTTTGGCGGCCAGATGTTGGCAGGTTTGTGATGTAAGCACATTGTACCCTCATCTGAGTTTTGACCCATGGTTCTGTCCATCTTCTGACTCCCAGCTCTTGTGTCATCCTGCCCTGATGTGCATGCTGCTACAAGCCATCCTGCACTCCTACACCTTCCTGCATTTCATCTCTCCATGGTTGGCTCGTGTGTGTGTGCTCTGCCTATAACCGCTGGTCCACTATCATCATGAGATTTCACCTGTTGTGCTATTTCAGGCGCATCTGCTGGACACATCTTCACGTTGTCTGTCGCACACGATCATGATTGGATGTTACATTTGCATCACTCTGTACATAGCTCCAGCTAGACCCAATTTGTGTGTGTATTTATGTAGATGCCACATGTCCTGGATGTCATTATTGTACTGCAGCACATGTGATGTCTGTGGTTCTTGTCGTTCTGCTTGACGTTTCCTTTCAGCTCTGTGCAGTGTTTGGGTTATATGTGAACTCGCCATCACTGAAATGGTGGTTTATGATGTGCATTCAGTGACACCCTAAAGGGTGACATACTCCTGTGCACTGGGGTGGGCTTGTGTTTAGCTGGCAACACAGATCGCTGTCCAATTGCATGCTGTACGCAGATGTAGGTAACCCAGGCTTAGTCACTGCTCAATTTGACACATGACCCCTTCACGTTCAGTCAGTGCCATGACCATTCTGCTACACTGCTGTTCCATCTTGCATGTCTGCTCACCTACTTTGGATTTCCATACATTACAATACACAATGGTACTAGCACTGACTGTGTTTGGTCAATGCCCTGCCTCCTACGGCACACAAAACGCACCCTATACACATCATTGTGTGTTTCGTTTGTGGAGAGTGTACGCTACAATTTGACCTCTGAGGTACCTTGATGGGCACCTTATGCATTACCTGCTATTACAGTACTTCCATAGTTCATTTGCTATCAGTAGTACATACAATTGAGGGTTACATGGCTCCTAGTTCATGACAGGTGATGGCTCAACCAGCCTTATTCATTGAACACAGCAGGGGATTGGACCCATGATGCCAGCACCATTGGGCAGTGTGCTAACCCTTCTGCTGTGGCTCTGTTCATTTGGCTCTGATATAAGCACAGCGCCTTTTGCCTCTTACACATTATGTGGGCAATAACTTCATGCCCCTCATCTGGCAATATTACCTAGGACAGGTGATGCATCACCCAGCCTTTTTCTATTTCTGCACAGCCGTGTATACAACCCCTGATCAATGCACCATTGGTCAGTGTCATCATCATTGTGCTGTGGGTCTGTTCCTGTGCATACCCATCAATGCGCCACTTCTGCAGGCTACTATTACAGTGCCTCCAAAAGGATATTTTTCACCGCCTCATGCCCATCAACGCAACGCCTTATGCTAAACATTGGTTCTCTCACCCCTAAACATATGCCTCGTTGTGGACTAACACTGTGGGTGATTGGGGACATGCTCCCTACACTATTGGTTAATGTCTTCGCCATTGTGCTATGGCTCAGTTCCTGTGTATGGACATGTGCGCACAGCCTTATGCCGTTCACAATTAACAGCGCGACGCCTACTGCTGCCAGACCCGCACAAGAGTAACAGCGCGACGCCTGATGCCGCCCACATTTCCACCGCATCAACTCACGACCCCCACATCTGCCAGCGAGACGCATAATGCGGATCAATATTAGTTACTGCCGCAAAAACTTACCCGCGCGACGCCCAAAATTAGTGTGCCTCCATCAACTTTCTTGTCCAGCAGTACTAGTTATGCCTCGGCCAGCCTTTCTGTATTGCACAAAATGGGGTATTGAACCCGTGGGCCCTGCACCATTGGTTGGTGTCTTCCCCATTGTGCTACGTCTCGAGTCCTGTGTTTAGATATTTTCCCAACGCTTCATGCCGTCAACAACTCACACAGCACCACCTACTGCCTCACAATACGCAAAAGATGTCCCGCGCACAGCCTAATGACGCACGAAACGCAAGCGACGTACAGCGCGCCGCCTAATGCACCACAGATTTTACAGCGAAATTCATAACGCAACATATTAATTACTGGCGCAACAACGTAACACCGACAGCCGCCCTAATGTGGTATGCCTCCTAAATATATTTTTTAAAACATTACTAGGCATGGTTCAGCCAGAATTGTTGGCTTGCACACACTGGGTGATTGCACCCATAGCCCCTGCACCATTGGTTAATGTCTTCGCCATTGTGCTACGGCTCAGTTCCTGTGTATGGACATTTGCGCACAGCCTTATGCCGTTCACAACTAACAGCGCGACGCCTACTGCTGCCAGACCCGCACAAGCGTAACAGCGCGACGCCCGATGCCGCCCACATTTCCAGCGCATCAACTCACGACCCCCACATCTGCCAGCGAGACGCATAATGTGGATCAATATTAGTTACTGCCGCAAAAACTTACCCGCGTGACGCCTGGTGACGGCCAAAATTAGTGTGCCTCCATCAACTTTCTTGTCCAGCAGTACTAGTTATGCCTCGGCCAGCCTTTCTGTATTGCACACAATGGGGTATTGAACCTGTGGGCCCTGCACCATTGGTTGGTGTCTTCCCCATTGTGCTACGTCTCGGGTCCTGTGTTTGGATATTTTCCCACCGCTTCATGCCATCAACAACTCACACAGCACCACCTACTGCCTCACAATACGCAAAAGATGTCCCGCGCACAGCCTAACGACGCACGTAACGCAAGCGACGTACAGCGCGCCGCCTAATGCACCACAGATTTTACAGCGAAATTCATAACGCAACATATTAATTACTGCCGCAAAAACGTAACAGCGCAACACCGACAGCCGCCCTAATGTGGTATGCCTCCTAAAATGATATTTTACCATTAATATTCATGCCTCACCCTGCCTTCTTTGGTTGCGCACACTGGGGGATTGAACCCATGGCCCCTGCACCATTGATTTTTGTCTTCAACATTGTGCTACGGCTGTATTCTTCTATGTGCCTGGCAGCGCCCCGCTTAGCCTTCCCACGCGCTAATGTGGGACCCGCACATTAGCGCGATGCGCACAGGTACGGTCCGTTTTTTCCTTTTTTCTGGCTGGCCCGCCCACTCCTTATATGGCACCCGCACACTAACGGGAACCCGCACAGCAACGGTGTTTAGTAAACATGCCCCTAAGCATTTACAAAGGTAACATAATTGAAAACTAGCCCCCAGCTGCAAAACTTGGAGTTGGAGCAATAAGAATTGCTTCATGCGCCACTTGGTATTCCTGGCAACATCTGGATTTAAAGCACTCAAGCGCGTGGATGCACTCACGGCCTGCCACTCCTACCCCCTCCGACACAACTTGGGACAGGAGCAGCACGTGCACGTGTTTTAATGCCTGCTGTGGCGATGAAGCGATGACTGAACTGCTGCCACTTCAAAGGAAGGATTGGCATGCCGGCCAGGGTCTGCTGCCCTAGGTAACCGCCAGGTCTCACTAGGCCACCAGGGATGATTAAAGGTAGACCTGGAGAAGCCTTTGGGGTGTGAATCAGGGTTCACAGGTGGGGGGAATATGGCTTGGGGGGCCAAAATCTGTGTGGAGAGGGGGTATCTGTGTGGTGAGGTGCTGATTGCTTGCTGGTATCACGTGGATGCAATTTCCAGACCATAGATTTTTTTTTAAAAAGAGCCAGCCCCTTTAAGAATGTGTCAGAAGCATCAGGCTGCCTGCAAGTGGCTCAGTGCTCCCAGCCAGGGAAAGGTTTGTTTCCTTTCTGGGAATAATGCAGCTTACACTGTCCATTTACATCAAAGTGACATGTTTGGAATACTTTGAATCTCATTATGAGGTAATGTGTATTGGGGTAAATTAATGTTCATTAAGGTAAAGTAACACTTTTTTGCCTTTTAAGATACAAGTATCACATGTAACTTCCTTAATGTACTTTATTTATTTAGACAGATTTGTATGCCACCTTATCCTTCAATCAAGGTGGTTGCATCACATTACTTTAGTAACTATCCCCCTAATTTTTCACTTTTTATTATTCATCATTTGTTTGATCCTTGAATTTTGGTAACCTGGTCCTTAGGCCATCTTATCTTATTTATTATATGTTTCTTATATACTGCCTTTCATGATATCAAGGTGGTTTACATTGAACAAGGTGCTATAACTTGGAGACAACTATTTTACAGGGAACATGGGCAATGGAGGGTTAAATGGCTTGCCCAAGACTACAAGGAGTAGCTGTGGGACTAGAAACCCCAGTCCTTCCAGCCCAAGGTTACTGTCCTCTAGTGGGATTTGAACCCCCAACCTTCAGGCCTGAGGTAACGTGCCCAAACCACTAGGCTACTCCTCCCTCCTTTGTTGGGAGTATGGGAGGGTAGACTGTTTCTTCCTCTCCCATTGAGTTTCCAGATCAATCCAAACTGGCCTCTTCTTTCACAACGAATCCAACTCATGTCTTCTGCATGACATAATGAAAACCAAGATATTAAAATGGAAGTTTTCTTTTTTTTCAAAGGAGATTGGAGGAAAGGAATTCTTTGTTAAAATATACTGTGACGCTTCTACAGTCAAACTCACTATTGAACAGGGGAAGGTCCGAAGATGGTACCCTGAGTAAGAGCCACAAAACAATCTCTGCATTTGCCAGGTTTTATCTCCTGTTTTTGTCATTGGAGTTATCTGGCATTGGAGATGGTGAAGTGGGGGCTTTCCCCTAGGAGCCTCTGGTTCTTCTCCCAGGTCAGCTGGATCTTTTAATTGGTGACTCATCTGGAGAAACAGGAGGACAGGAGGTGGTTTCCTTGCTGAGATTCATGTCAGAGCAGTAACTCAGCCAGGACTCGATGTTCCCCAGAGCAACTCTCTCCAGGTCTTCCAGCAGGGAGAAGCAGACAGTCAGTGGCCTGTGCAGCTTTTGCAGTAGCCGCAGAAGGAAGTCAGGCTTGCGAGGAGGCCAGCACCTTGCTTTCTCTCGCCGCATTGCCACTGCAGCTTGGAGCAGAGGAGTCTGAGCAGTCTGACAAGCAGCAAGAAGAGAATTTGGGGGCTGTGGAAGTACAGCATAGTCTAGTTCCAGATCTGAAGAGACTTGGATCTTTGGCAGCAGCCTCTGGACCCAGGGTGGGGCATAATGGGCAGCCTGAGAATAAGACTATGTCAGCAGGTATATTGCTGGCTGGACACCCCCCTCCCAGTTAAGCCCTCTGTGGTCTCCTTGGATGCTTTATGGACAGTGTTGATGAAACTCAATTTCAAAATGACTACATTCTCTGCAGACATTTCAGCATTAACTTGGGATGTAGAGTATGAGCCTTAACTCTAAATCAGGAAGCTCATTTTTCTGCCTCTGAGGGTAGGATTTTGGGCCTAGAATGGGGTATGTTTGAGATTAAAGCTATAAATAGTAATTTTATAAAAGATTACTGTACTACAGGTTGGAGATTTTAGAAAATCGGGCATAGCATCTTCATTTACGCTTACTGAATTTCCTATAAGGTTCATCTTTGTCACCTTCATTGAGAAATATTTGCAGAAGGTATTGTCTATATCTGAAGAGGTTACACCTCTGCTTAACAGGATTTGTTTTTGGCTTGCAGGTAAGCGGAAAAATCCAGTTAATAAAGAGCAAGAACAATCCCAGTTATTTATGGACAGTTTGGAAGCGACAGGATTACTGGGTCTACGAACTTGGAACATCATCATAGGACCGCCCTCTGGGTCAGTATTATGTTTAAGCAGGACCTGAATATGACCCTTTAACTTTACTTTTGCAATGCACAGCCTTTGTTTTTTGGCCAATGAATTTGGATGTTTCTTGACATTTCTAGGCCCATTCAGGAAAGAAGAACAATTGTTTGTCAAAGCGCCAGGATGCTTGTGCTTTGGGCATTTTGCATATTCTTCACGCATATTTGGTACTTGGTTCATTTGGATGCCTAAAAGTGAAAGTGCGCCCAAATCTCTTGTGTATACAGTATATATCTATGAATTAATACACAATTGTTTGCATGCATTTTTAAGGGCATAGAATGCACTCCTAAAAAATGATCTAGCAAATATTAGAAAATGGGAAAAAAATCTGGAACATTTCATTTAAAGCAAGCACAAACTGAGCTTTTTTTAGCCTTGCATACTCCTATTCTTCATTTTCTATTGGCATATATAATTAAACTATGGAATGCTAAGTTTGTATTTTTTGAGCCAGTTCAAGTAAGAGGTTTCCTGGATCCTTGATCCTCTATGAATGCTGTCTCTGATGTGTGATGTTTCAGGAGGGAAGTTTTGTTCAGAACTTTTAAAAGAAAACATTTTGGGCCTGATATTCCAAGAAAGCTGAGCTCCTAAATTTAGGATCTCATGTTAGGCTCCTAAATTTGTGCCTTATTTTCAACAACACTTAGGGGTATTTTTACTAAACCACGCTAAAGGAGCAAATGTTGTGTTAACGCACGTTAACAGGGCATTTGTGCCATTAACGCACACCAATGTACCGTTAGCGCGCGTTAATGCCGCTTTAGCATGCACTAACAGGATCGGCAGCATAAAGCACCCTATGAGGGGAGAGAAGGCAGAGAATAGGGGTCAGTGGGTGGGGAGTGGGGGGGAACAAGACCTGGCACCCTTAACAACAGCATCTTAAAACCACGAACCTTGGTACATATCAAAACCTGTCAGTAATGGTTCATTTTGAGGAGAGAGAGCCTATTTAAACATCTGCAATGTGCTGCAATGACAGGTGAACCCAAGAACGTGATAGTAGTGGAATATTTACATCAACAGCATAGTGCCCAAGTATGAAAGGGCACTATGTTGATGGTACAAATGGGGCAAAGGAGGGTGCATGTGGATCATGCAGTGGGGGCATATGGTGCACAGGGTTGACCAGGCAGTTGCCTAGGTGGCACATCAGCACATAGGACCTGAAAATATGCCAGACTGTGTCAGACCAAGGTCCATCATGTCCATATCCTTTGTCCAACAGTGGCCAGTCTAGGTCACAGGTACCTAACAGTTTCCTCAAAAGACATACAGGATCCACAATGCTTGTAATGGGGCAAGCAGTGCATATCCCGGGTCTTCTTTAACACTGGTTTATGGAACCTCCCCAGGAACCTGTCCAAACATTTTTTAAACCCAGCTACACTAACAGCCTTCACTACATCCTCCAGTAATGAATTGCAGGATTTGATAGCGCATTGACTGAAAAAATATCTTCACCTAGTAGTCCTAAATGGGCTACACTGTAGCCGCATTGCATGTCCCCTAGCCTTTCTACATTTTGACGGCATAAACAATCAACCTACGTTTATCCATTCCACTCTAGGCAATATTTTCTAGACCTCTAACATAATACCCCTCAGTCATATTTTCCCCAGGTTGAAGATACATAACATTGACATAGAAACATAGAAATATGACGACAGAAAAAGACCACATGGCCTATCTAGTCTGTCCTTCCATATCAACAACTACAACAGGTGGTGATAGGGTCCCTGGAGAGGCAGATGGTTGCGAGGGGGATAAGTGGCCATCCATGTATGTCTCTGCCCCCCCCCCCCCCACTGGACCCTGTGCGCTACGCACCCACCTACCCCCATGTTGGCTGGCCTGGAGCTGCACACTACCAACACTGACAGCACATGGGTATGTCAGCATGGCATGGGGGGGCATTAGCAGAGGGGGCAGCAACACCCGCCTGCAGCATACCAAAGCCATGCCCTGATCCAGTGCATCATACCAGTGCAACATGTGCCAAGGTCCATCTGATGGGAAGCATGTTAGCCCCAGGGATTGTTGTAACACTGTGGTGTACTATATGCAGTTGGCGTGTATCAAAGCAGAGGGTCACAGATCCTGGCTGTGGATCATGCAGTGCATGTCCCTGTGGCTGCATTTTATCCCACAGTGTAGGTACAACATCGACAAGTGCAATCCCCAATAAATTGGCAAACAAGTATACAAACACCCACACAGACAAGCTTCACTATCCTCAGCTGGATGGAGAGTCAGGTTGACAGCACCGGCGCACTGAGCAGCTGTTAACATTAGAATGCACTACTAGCTCCTGCACAATAAGCACACTTAACAATGCCTGAGCTGAGATTGGGTCCAGAGTGGCAGGCAGAAATGCCAACCATCCCCATTTTTGCACAGTGCTTCGATATGAGAGTGTGAGTGAGTGAGTGAGTGTGTGTGTGTTTGTCCATTGTTTTGTGGCTTTCTACTCCTCACTGAGCTTTACAGTGCCCAAGCTGTTTCCAGAGTTAGCCTGCAAATGTGCATGATGAGGATCAAAGCACTGTTCCCTCTAAGCTGTGCGCATGTGCGCGCGCACACACCTCGCCGAGCAAGCGCACATACTTTACAACAGAGCGCACAAAAATTACGGTTCTGATTCTGATAGAAAACACAGACGTCTTAAAATTTAAACGTTGTGATTGTAATTACTAGAAATTTTCTGCTTCATTTAGTAATCGTCTGTTTGATTAAAATCAATGTGGTGTACATACTGTATTCTGATGTGTAGTCAAATTTTAAAGTATATAACTCAGAGTGTTGTTATGTGGCGCAAAAAAATTTAACCTTCCTTCAAAAGCTGCACAGCTGATATTTTATGCGCACACAGCCTACAGAAAATTAGAGGGAACATTGGATCAAAGTATTGTGGGTATGGCCCGAACAGGGTGGATTGGCTAGGATGCATCTGCATCAGCAGTAGGGCAATGGTTGGTTCATTGTAGTGCCCGACTGCCACCTGCATGGAGCAGGTGGCCAAATCATGTCATGCTGGGAGGGCACTCTCACTCTGACCATGGCACGGCTATATATCCACATAGTGCTGTATATGTCTGGTTCTAGTGATATGTGTGTGCTTTCTGTTCTGCTTACTGAACCAATTGCTGGGTGTGCATGGCTGCTCTGTGCAAATGTAATTTGTACTGACCAGCAGACTGTCCGCAGTTGGTGTGTGCATGGCTCGGAAACCCAGTGGTGGGCTGTGGGTACTTGCTGTGGGTAAATGTTAAACCTAGGCAGTTGGGAAGTGAAGTGTTCCAGGCCTACTCCTAGTATTACTGGTAAGGCAAGCAGGACCCTAGTAACAACCCCATGCAACTCTAGAGGCCCCTTCACCCTGGTAGTTGGTAGCCATGGCACCAGCATTATAACACTGGGCATTGCAATGCACTGTTCTATGTGGGCCAGGGCCAGACCCAGACCCAGACCCAGATCCAGATGCAATAGGCACATAAAGCAGGACACAAGGTGATTAGCATACCACACTGCAAACAGTACCTACCACACACTGATGATGATGGGAAACTGCAGCAGAGACTCTCTAGTACTGCAGGTACAGGGTATCTGGTGCTGGGCGCCCATCCTCACCCTCAGGATGACTGCAGAAACTACTCAGTAGCACAGTTTGTAGCTGCTCTGAGCTTGTATCACACACTGTCAGTTCCTCTTACTGAGCTGAGGTGACGGATACATGCATTCTCCATTCGGTGATCAGCTGTAGACTACTGTTATGCATGTGCACTGCATCATGAGTTCTGATGGGGGCTACCATATACCAGCACACACAGCAGACATTTTAGGCGGTGACCTGCAGTCTTTTTGTATCCAGCCATTGCTGTGTAGGGAGGTGTGGAGGTATAGCATATTGGTTAGTTCAAGATCTCCCTGGACAGGGGTTTGATTCCTACCTGTTCTTTTTTTTGTGACTGTGCTACTCAGATCATTTTCATGCCTGTAAGTCAGGACTCTACATATCTGTGCTGCCAGCCCATACCACCATCTCCGCAGCCACCATCTGTCCTTCAGCCCATCTATCTTCCTCTATTGGCTGTGTACAGTCCTGTCTTCTTGTGCTACCCGATGACCTACACTGGTACCCTTTTCCGCATTATGGCTCTTCGTGCTTACCTCTCCTGTGCCTGATCTGCACGTACCCACTGCTACTCTGTCCTTTTGTCACTGCTGCTTCTGCCGGGGGACACGTCTTCCCCATCCTATGCCACACACTGTCATTGCAGCACTTTACACTGGCAACACCCTGTTCATCGGTACAGCTGCCTCCCACATGCTCGTCTGCTTTACTGGCTGCCACATAGGATGCCCACCAATATGGCAGGTCCATCAACTCCCACCTGTCCTTCCTTCCATCACCTTTACATTGACATTCCTTGGTGCTCTATCCAGAGTTTGGATTACAGCTATGGTCCTGCTTTAAGGTGCATGTTTTTCACCTTAGGGCACCTTCTCTCTCCTTAGGATGCCTTATCTCATTTTAGGGCACCTTATCACATCTTAAGGCGCCTTATCTCCTGTTAAGGTACCTTATCACATATTAAGATGCCTTGACTCTCCTTAGGACATCTTGTCACCTTACCGCACTTAGTCCTGTTAACTCAGGTTAAATGGCCCAAGGCACCCTAATGCCAGCATGCCCCCTACCCGCCCACTGCCTTATATGTCTTCAGGTACCTTAACGCCGGTGACTTTACCACAGTTTAATAAACATACTCCTTAGGGGCCTAAGGGGGTCATTTTAAAAGTCTTAGTTGTGATTTGGACATCCAAAGACATGCATGTGGATGTTGAAATCACAAAGACATCTAAGGAGCCATTTCACAAATGACATTTAGAGACATCTCCAGTGCAGGGATATCCAAGTAGACAGGTGGCATAGTGGAGACATGTCTGGGGGGGGTGGGGTACAGGGATGTCGAAGAAGACAGGGGTCATGGTGGAAGCATGTCTGGGGAAGTGCAATGAACTTACACATCTTTGTTCAATTTCAGAAACATCAGGGATGCCTGCAGATATATCCACATTTAGACTTGCTCCAGGCATGAAGAGGCATCAGGAAAGTGCTTATATTGGCCTTGAAACATCCAAAGGGTGTAGAGAAGATGCAGAGGCAGCTCTAGACAATCTGCTGCCTGAGGCGAAGAATGAGATGCCCGAACCCCCCCCCCCCCACACACACACACACACACACACCTTAGAGGGGGGCGGTGCTTTTTCAGAACTCCACTTAGGGACTGAACAAAACCAAAAAGCCGATTAGATTATATGGAGGAAATGAACGATGTTTGAACACAGGGCCGAACCGAGCTGCAATCGCGCCCTGTGCGACTTGCAACTCGGGCACGCGCCCCCCTCCTCCCCCCAGCGCTGCCTGCTCTTTCCCTGCTGCTGACGCCCTCTGTTTTCTTCACAGCGACACCGGCAGCAGGGAAAGAGCAGGCAGTGCTGGACGGAGGTATGGGGAGGAGGGGGGCATGCGCCTGATCTGAAAGGAGCAGGCACTTTAAGCAGATATGTCCCTCCCTGCTCTGACATCACGTCAGAGGAGGGAGGGACCAGACCTGCTTAAAGTGCTGCAAAAAGGCTTGGGAGGCATATTTTGGCTGCCTACTATTGTCCTGCCAGCGGCAGCAGGGCAACAGCAGGCAGCCAAAATGCGCCCCCCCCCCCCAAGTCTTTCTGCCCTGTGCGGCTGCACTACTTGCAGAGGGCTAGGTACGGTCCTCTTTGCACACCAAGGAACTAAAAGAGAGCAAGAACCAACAGCACAGTTTATAAAACTAAATTCTAAGTCATTTTTATTTTGCTGTTACAAACTGCATTATGGTTCTTGCTTTTTCTTTTTCAACATATATTTTGCATACACAGTAGGTGCAGAGCAGAACCAGGACATTCACCCACAGAACTCAATATTTAAAAAAAAAATCTGATTCTGATCATCTCACTAACAGCAACAACAACCACTATTCTCCAGTACCAGGCATATTGTGAACTAATACAAAACTCTACAACAAAGAGCAAACCTACCATACCATACCATATTAGCACAAACTTCCAAAACTCACATAAGGAGCCCATTCAAAAAAAGCGTCACTGTAAATACTGGAACATCCGCACACCTATTTGAAAAGCTAAACAACTCAAATTAATATAGCACAGTATAGATCTTTATGTACAAACTCCATGTTAACAGAACACCTGGCCTCAGTCACACACTCACAACATCGACCCGTAAAGAATGTAAAGAAGACAAAGATCATGACAACTGGCATAATCAACAGGTTCATCGTCGAAGGAGAAGAAATTGAAATTGTGAATAACTTTAACCTACTTGGATCAACTATCAATAAAGAAGCAACAAGCAGTCAAGAAATCAGACGACGCATTGCTCTTGGCAGAATGGCTATGAAAGACCTAGATAAGATTCTCAAGAGCAGAGATGTCTCGCTCCATACAAAAATTCGACTTGTTCAAGCCATGGTATTTTCAATAACATCATATGGATGTGAAAGCTGGACAGTGAAAAAGATAGAAAGGAAGAAAATTGATGCCTTTGAATTATGGTGCTGGCGGCGAATATTGCGTATACCATGGACTGCCCGAAGAACAAACCAGTCTGTACTAGAGGAGATCAAACCTAAGCTTTCTTTAGAAGCTCAGATGACAAGACTTCGACTTTCATACTTTGGACACATCATGTGGAGAGAGAGATCATTAGAGAAAGACATCATGCTTGGTAAGATAGAAGGTCAACGCAAAAGAGGAAGGCCAGCAATGAGATGGATCGATACAATAACAGCAGCTACGGGTACCAGTCTGTCAACAATAAGCTGCCTGACTGAAGACCGAACACAATTTAGGATAGCTATCCAGAGGGTCGCCATGAGTCGACTCCGACTCGACGGCACTAAACAACAACAACAAGATCTTTATGTACAAACTCCATGTTAACAGAACACCTGGCCTCAGTCACACACTCACAACATCGACCCTCACCAAGTACAGAATAAGTAACCACAATCTAAAGTAAAAATAAAAATATGTAGACAAAATTTAAACTGAAACCCCAAGAAGCCAGAATCCACATGCTGTGCAACATCAGATAAATAAGCGATGCAGTTCCCCAATACTGTTTAAAATATAAAGATAGCCAAAGTCCAATCATTAAAATTAAATAAAATTATTTTTTCTACCTTTGTTGTCTGACCATTTTATTCTCTGATCATGCTGGTCCCAATCTGAGGCTTCTGCTTTCCTGTCTTCTCTTAGCTTTCTTTCTGTGGTCTATGGTCCATCTGCCATTTCTTATCTCTTCTTTTGTTTTCTTCACTTCCTTCCATCAGCCCATTTCCAGTTCCAGTAACCCTCCCCAGTATCAGCCCCCTTTCCAGTCCTCCCCTCCCAGTACCTTCCAATGTCAACCGCCTTGCGTTCCCACGACTGCCACTGGTGTCCATTCCTTTCCAGTCCCTCTCTTTCCCACTGTCCAGCCCCTTCTAGCCCAAACCCATCCCAGGTTTTAGCTCATGTCTACTCTCAGTGCCACCCCCCACCCCAGTCAGCTCCCTTCCAGTCGCCGTACCCTATGTCCATCCTCCTTCCAGTGCCATTCACACATATCAGCTTCCTTCCAGCTTCCTCCCCAGTTACCCAGCCATCTACGACTCCCATCCCCAAGTGTCAGCTCCCTTCCAGTCCCCCTTCAGTACATCCCAGGTGTAAGCTCCTTTCCAGCCCCTCCTTCCCCCGTTTCAGCTCCCTTCCTGCCCCCTCCTTCCCCTGCAGACCCTCTCCGTATCCGCTCCCTTCCAGTCTTATTCTACCATCCACCGCATCAGCCTATTTGTAGCCCTAGCCCCTAGTTTTCTTCCAGGGCCAGCAGCACTTTCCTCTCTTCCCCCATTAGCCCATTTCCAGTCCTATCCCCCTTATCAGCCCACTCCAGTCCTAGCCCCCCAATCATCCCATTACTAGTCCTAGCTCATTTCCAGTGCTAGCCCCCATCAGCTCATTACCAGTCCTAACCCCCTCATAAGTCCAATTCCAGTCCTAGCCCCCAATTAGCCCTTTTCCTGTCCTAGCCCCCCTAATCAGCCCATTTTCAGGCCTAACCACACCAATCAGTCCATTTCTAGGCCTAACCCCATCAATCAGCCCATTACCACTTCTAGCCCTCCCTCCCGATCAGCCTATTTCTATTCTTAACCCCCCATCAGCCCATTTCCAGTTCTAACCCCCACCCCCCGATGGCCCATTTCCAGTTCTAACCACCCCATCAGCCCACTTCCAGTCCTAGCCCCCCCCCCATCAGCCCATTACTATTTCCTGTGCTACCTCCCCCCCCTCCAGCCCAGCCCAGCCTAGCCTAGCCTGACCTTCTGAAGGGAAATCAAAGAAAAAAAAAAGGTTGTAGAAGCTGCTGCCGCAGCAACAGCAACATGAAGTGCCCCATGGCAACCGCCTCCCCAGAAGAGCTCTGACAGCTGCCATTCATCCCCCCCCCCCCCATGCTGGCTCAGCTTTGCAGAGCCATTCGAAGGGAGAGTGTTTCTCTTTCCCGTGTCTCTGTTAAAGCTGATCCCACTGGCGCTGATGGGAAACAGGCATTTCCTATTTCCCATCAGTGCCGGCGGGCTCAGTTTCAACAGATATGCAGGAAAGGGAAACACTCTCCCTTTGCACTGCTCTGCAAAGCTGAGCCAGCATTGGGGGGGGGGGGGAACAAGTGTCAGCTGTCAGAGCTCTTCCAGGGAGGTGGTGGCTGAGGGGCATTTCATGCTGCAGCAGCTTCTGCAACTCCTTTTTTTTTTAAGGCCAAGTGAGGCAGTCTTTTTGGGGGCAATTTTTGCCACCCCAGGCTATTGCCTCACTATAGAGCCACCCCTGAGAAGATAGAGAACTAAGTGAGTAGACTAAGATCAGAAGAGCCCACACCAGGATTTGAACCCTGGCCATCCCATTTCTAACCCACTAGGTTAACCATTATACTATTAAGCATCCACATTCTAAAATATTATTCTGGGGTTGTCTATGTAGACGTCTCCATAGACATCCATATTAGGCATGTCCACATTTCTGAAATTGTGCCTGAAATTGAACATGCCTGCTTTTTTTTCAGATGTTCTGGCGTTGATGTCCCAGATTGCTTTTGGATCCTGTTCTGCTTAGTCTCCTATAAGTCTCCTTCCCTTCCCTAGGTGTATCCTTGTCCTGATGAGCAGGGACTGTCTTTTATATATGTTTTTGTACAGCGCTGCGTATGCCTTGTAGCACTATATAAATGTTCAATAGTAGTAGTAGTAGATTGCACTTGGAGGTCCTCTGTAAAATATGCCTTTAAGGGGTATGTTTACTAAGCGGCAGTAATGTCACTGGCGAAAAGTGCAGCGTTAATGTTACCGACGCCATATAAGGCAGTGGGCAGGCAGGGGGCATTCCGGTGTAAAGGTAGCAATGTCCCGTTAACGTGCGTTAAAGGGCGCCTTGGCCGTTTAATGCAAGTTAACGGGACATTGCATATTAAGCTGACAAACTGGGCACGTTAAGGCTGACAAGGCACCCTAAGGGCTCGAAAGCGCCCTAACTTAAGGCGCCTTAATTCAAGGCGCCCTAAGGCCTGTAAGGTGCCTTAACCTAAGGCGCCTTAGGTTAGGGCACCTTAAAGCCCTTAGTGCGCCTAAAGCCCTTAGGGTGCTTTGAATTAATGTGCCTTAACCTAAGGGGCCTTGGGTTAAGACACCTTAATGGAAGGCACCCTAAGGGCTTTAAAGTGCTTTAGGATAAGGCACCTTATAAGGCACCTTAGGTTAAAGCACCTTATAAGGCACCTTAGGTGCCCTAAGGATGTTAAGGTGCCTTAAGGTAAGGTGCCCTAAGGGCAGTAAGGTGCCCCAATGTAAGGTGCCCTAAGGACATTAAAGTGCCCTAAGGGCTGTAAGGTGCTTCACGTTGACAAGCATGAACTGTAAGGTATAAAAATAGCTGTAACCCTAACACAGGATAGAGCACCAAGGAAAGACAAGTGATGGATGGAAGGAGAGGTGGGAGCTGATGGACCTGCCATATCTGCGGGCATCCTATGTGGCAGCCAGTAAAGTGGACAAACATGTTGGAGGCAGCTGTACCGATGCACAGGGTGTTGGCAATGTAAAGTGCTGTAATGACAGTGGGTGGCAGAGGATGGGAATACGTGTCCCTCAATGGAAGCAGAGGTGGCAGGATATTTGCAATGATAGGAGGACAGAGGAGTAGTGGTGCCATGCAGATCAGGCACAGGCAAGGCAAGCACAAAGAGCCGCAATGCAGAAAAGCGTACCAGTGCAGGACATGGGGTAGCAGCCTGCACAAGAAGACAGGACTCTACACAACTGACAGAGGCAGATAGATGAGCTGACAGATGGTTGGCAACTGAGGTGAGGATGTTACGGGCTGGCAGCACAGATCTGCAGAGATGTGACTGTGACAGGCATGAAAATGATTTGAGTAGGACAGGCAGAAAAAATGACAACAAAGTGGAATTGAACCCATAACCCCTGTTTAGGGAATCATTGCACTAAACCAGTAGGCTCACAGTGTTTCCATTGGGACTTATCCTCGGGAAGGCAATGGCTGGAAACAGAAAGACTGCAGGTCACCGCACAAAATGTCTGCTGTGTGTGCCAGGATAGGTTACCCCACCAGTACCCATGATGCAATGCACATGCAGAACAGCAGTCTACAGCTGATGACCAAATGGAGAATGCACCTCTCCAGCACCTCAGCTTGGTATGAAGAACTGACAGCATGTGATACTAGCACAGAGCAGCTACAGGAAGCACAAAAGAGCGAAGGTGTGGAGGTCACAAGTGCTTTATTGAATTAAAAAGGCCCCAACGCGTTTCGGCTTATGCCTTTATCAGGGGGCGAGGAACTGCAAAAACATTTCAAAAACATATATATAAAGTGGATTTAAACACAACAAAATAGTACCCAAATGTAAAAAATGTATCACTTTGGATAAAAAGACGGTCTACAATTTTTGACCACCAAGATAGTACATCGGAGGATAATTTCATATCCCCAGACAAAGATAATTCCATTGAACATAAGAAGAAGAGGAGCAGGAGTGAATCAGTGGGGAATCAGGATGCTTCGGCATCACTGTTTTCCTCATATAACGATAAAACGGACCGGTCTATAGAAAAGGAGAAAAAAAGTTTTTTCAACATGGAACGCCTATGGAGAGGAGGCGGGAGAAGTTCTTCCCAACCCAGGCTTCCGTCAGCCGGTCTAGTAGATCAAGAACAAAAATCGGTCCACAACAAGCCACAATACAACAATTACAACAATTTCAATGCTCACCGGGGACAAGGCCGAGGCCGGGGGAGAGGGAAATGGACGGGAGACCGCTCATACGAGAGGAATTATTAGATTCAAATAATGTTATAAATATTTCCAACTATAATCCTACGGCCGACGAGATTTCTGTTTTGAATAAGGGGTTATCGTTTGTTCCCATTAGGAAATATGACCCGTTCCAAACCCACATTGATTTATATAAATTTTTTAGAAAATTACGGATACGTCATTTTTTTATGAATCAAACAGAGTCTACTGGGAACATTTCAGTTGTTAGCAAACAATCTACATGGGTTCCCCCTTCAAATACAGATCCCCTTATCGAGGCCTTTGAAAAAGTTGTTACACAACAGGTAGAAAAGATACAAGAGAGTGACCGTCTACCTTTGCAGAATTTAACATTTAATGAAAGACAGGCCCTTAAAACATTACAAAAGAATAATGAAATCATTATTAAGCCTGCCGACAAGGGTGGAGCCGTGGTGATACTGGACAAGCATAAATATATAGCAGAGATTAATAGACAACTTAATGATAAAAGTTTTTATCTTCGCCTTGATTGTGATCCCACATAGGCATTAAAACGTACGATAGATAATATAGTCATTAATGCTTTTGAAACAGGCCATATCACAAAGAAAGAGAAAGAATTTTTGATTGTTGATAAACTTGTGATGCCATTTATTTATTTATTTTATTTATTTATGCTTTTCTTCTATACCGCTTTTTCCCAAGATCAAATGCGGTTTACAGTTAACATTTAATGAACAGGGTTTTACATAGAACAGTGTTTTTTCTTTCAAACTATGTACAATTGACTTTTCATGAACAATGAACAATAACATGGAACATATAGTTATACAATTTTACAATTAGCATTGACTAGTAATGCTGTAACTATTTACATTAATCATTATTAAACGTAGAGTTGCATTAATCATTATTAAACGTAGAGTTGCATTATTCCTAAGTGTGTTGGGGTTTGTGGCTTTTTGATCTGTGGTTAAGGGGGCTCGTTGTGAAGGTGTAGTGTGGGGGTTGTGGGGGATTCATTAAGATTTATAAAGTGTTCTTTAAACAGATATGTTTTTAGTTCTTTCCGGAATGTCAGGAGACCTTTTATTTTGCGGAGGCTTAGTGGGAGTTTATTCCATAGGGTGGGGGCTGCATATGAGAAGGCTCTTGAGCTTGTGGTTTTATTTGTTTTTCGAATGGATTTTTTTATGTCTAGTGAGTGGGTTGCGTTTTGTCTGCGGGTTCTATGTTCTTTTGGAGCATGTATTAGAGTGGTTAGATGTGAGGGTGAGATGTCGTTGATAAGTTTAAATGTGGTTAGGAGTATTTTGTACGATATTCTACTATTTATGGGAAGCCAGTGTAGTTCGGCGAGGATGGGAGTTATGTGGTCAGTGAGGCGGGCTTTTGCTGTTACTCGAGCACAGATATTTTGAGCTCGTTGGAGTAAATTGGTATTTGTGAGAGGGAGGCCGATAAGTAGACTATTACAATAGTCGAAGTGTGGAGTGATGAGTGTGCTGATAACAGATCTGAAGTCATGCGTGTCCAGTATTGGTCGTAGGTGTTGGATGGTCTTAAGTTTATAGAATATGGTTTTCACTGTTTGTTTTATGTGAGGGAGCATACTAAGTTTGTGATCTATTATGATGCCTAGGTATTTTACTTCTTTTTTGATTGGGATTATTGTGTTGTTAATTGTTATAGTTTCAGGGAGAGTAGTATCTGGTTTTCTTGTTACGAACATTGCTTCTGTTTTCTTTAGGTTGATGCTGAGGTTATTATTTTCTAGCCAAGTATTTGCTTCACTGATGCAGTCTAGTAAGTTCTGGTAGGTGGGATTGTTTGTGTTTATTGGTAGAGTGAGCATGATATCATCTGCATATATGTAGTGGTTGACTTTATATTTTTTAAATATATTTGTGATGGGTTGGAGATATAAGTTGAAAAGGAGGGCTGATAGTGCCGAGCCCTGGGGAATACCTTGTCCTTGTGTGAAGGGCTCTGAAGTGTCTTGGCCTAATTTAACGCGTATCGATCGGTTTGTGATGTATGATATAAACCATTGTAGAATTGTTCCTCCTATTCCTAGGCTTAGGAGTCTGTTAATGAGTGTGTTGTGGTGGACATTGTCAAAGGCGCCAGCTATATCAATGAATATGAGGATGTAACCTTGGTTGTATGTGTCAGTGCCTTTGATGAGGTCATCCATGAGTGTTATTAGCAAGGTTTCGACTCCGTGTGATGGGCGGAAGCCGAATTGGTGTGAGTCAAGTGGTGCATGCGTGTCGATAAAATCTTGTAGTTGAAGCTGTATGATTTTTTCTATTACTTTGGCAATAAACGGTATGCTGGCTATAGGTCTGTATGAGTTTGGGTCTGTGGGATTGAGTTTATTATTTTTTATTATAGGGCGTAAGGATGTAAGTTTTAGGGCATCTGGCATGATGCCCTGAGATAGTGATTGGTTTACTATATTTTGTATATGTATAGCCAATTCAGTTTTGGTGTTTTTTATCCATGATACTGGGCATGGATCCAGGGGGGAGGTAGTGGTGTTGATCATTGATATGACATTGAGGAGGTGTGTTTGATCAATGTCTTGAAAGGTTATCCATTTATTGATTAGTTTTAAGTCCGTAGGTATTGTTATGATTGTGCTAGATGATTTATTTTTTAATTTGTTAGCAAAATGAGTTGCAAGAGTTTGTGCGCTTATCGTTGATTGATCAGGTTCTGGAGTTTGGGTTCTTGTTAGTGTTTTTATAATTGCAAATAATTCTCTCGGTCGGTTGAGTGCCTTATTTATTACTTTTGTGTGGTATTCTCTTTTTGATCTGTTAATAGTGTCTTTGTATTTGTTGAGAAGACTCAGGTATAGGGCTTTATTATCACTTGTTTTAGATTTCCTCCACCGTTTTTCTTGTTTTCTTAGTTGTTTTTTTATGTTAGAGAGGTCTTTATTAAACCATTTTTCTGACTTTTTTTTGTGAATTGTTTTTGAGGAACTTGGGTGGGAGTTGCTGCTTCTTTTATTGTTGAGTTCCATTGGTCTATTATGGTGTTGACTTCCGTTGTGTTATTTATAAGGTTGGGTAGTACAGTGTCTAGGAAAGTGTCTTTGTTGAAGTGTGTAAAGCGGGATTTATAAGGTGTTGGAGTAGTTTCAGTGTTGGTGAGTGATAGTGAAAGTAAATTGAAGGTTATTAAGTGGTGATCTGACCATGGCACTTCCGTAATAAGAGGTGAGGATTGTAGTTGGTGTTTATTAAATGGGGTGGGAATGAATACAAGGTCTAGGGCGTTACCTTTTGTGTGTGTAGGTGTCTGTATGATTTGGTTGTAACCCATTTCTTTCATGGAATCTATAAAATTGGTTGTATGTTGTGGGTTGAGTGATGGAAGGTTCAGATCGCCTAGTATGATAAGTGGTTTTCTCTGTGTAGCTGTACATGCAAGTTCTAGGATGGGGGTGATATTTTTGTGGTCAGCTGAGGGGGGCCTGTAGATGAGGGACAGTGCAAGGGTTTTGTTTTCTATATTTATGATGTCCATACCATCTATATTATTTATATTTGTTAGTGAGTATTTGAGCTCTTTTTTGGTGATGATAAGGGCTCCGCCTCCCCTTTTTGCTTCTCTGTGGCAGTTGAAAAGATCATATTGATGTGTGTTAAGTTGGTTTAGGAGGATTGTGTCTGTGGGTGAGAGCCAAGTCTCTGTGATGAGAAGGATATCGGGTTTTTTATCAGTGATTATGTCATTAATTATTGGTATTTTATTTCGTATGGATCTTGCATTTATGAGGATGAATTTTCTGATGGTGTTTGTTTCGGGGGATCTGTTTGTAAGTTTGTCTTGTTGAAGATTTATTTGTATTAGTCTTGAATGTCTGGGAGGGTTGGGACGGTGTGTTTGGTTGAGTGTGTATGAGTATGGTTTGTGGTGTGTTTTTGTATGAGTTGTGAATGATGGGGATGGTGTTATATGTTGTAGGATTTGGTTTGTGAGCATAGATGGTGTGGGTTAGGTGAATGGTTAGTGTGATGATAAGAAGATAGGATTGGTACTTTGTGAGATCCGTGTTTTTTCTGGAATGTGTTGCGTTATGTGAAAATAGTAAAAGATCATACAATGGCTATGAATGAAATTACTGAGGGCAGAAAAATAGATGTAAGGCTACTGACAACAGTGATTATAGTGCAATAATATAGTGCAATAATATAGTGCAATAATTTATGTGATTCCTAAGATCCACAAGTCTTTGAACGATCCGCCGGGACGTCCTATTGTATCCGCAATTGGGTCGCTCCTAGAACCCATCTCCCAGCTAGTGGACATTATTTTGAGACCTTATATTGCTCGTATGTGGTCTTACGTCCGCGACTCATCACATGTCATTGATATTCTTTCCACATATGACAATTTAGGCCCAGAGGTTATACTTGTCACATTAGATGTAGAGGCCCTGTATACTAATGTTCCGCAGTCTGAAGCTTTATGCATTATTGAAGAACTTTTAATTGGTAGACAAGAGCATACACGGATTTCTACCTCTTTCCTTTTGACATTGGCTGAGATAGCATTGCGTAGGAACTTCTTTTGTTTCCGGGATTGACACTATCAACAAATTAAAGGTGTAGCGATGGGGTCAGCCATGGCACCAGACATTGCCAACTTAAAGATGTATAAGTTTGAAAATACCTTTTTACAAGATCACCCTTTAAAATCTAAAGTTAAATTGTGGATTAGATATATTGATGATATCTTTATTATATGGGATGGTCCTATGGATGATTTATCTGCATTTAATATATGGATCAATGATCTTGATCAAAATTTACAGTTTCAAATCACCTATGATCCAGTACAAATTCCCTATTTGGATTTGTTGATCAAGAAAGAAGGAAAAGCATTTATTACAAAATTATATAGAAAACCCACTGACAGGAACCATCTGCTGCACTACAATAGTTTTCACAATCCTGCATTAAAAAACAACTTACCCGTTGGACAATTCCCGAGGGTTAGAAGAAACTGTACGAATAATGCTGAATTTGAACTACAAGCCAATGACTTAAGGAAGAGATTTGAAGTACATCAGTATCCTCAACATTACATTGATAAAGCTTATTTAAGGGCACGTGCATCAATACATAATGAAAGAGTAAAACCACCAGACAACAAAAATAAAACTAGAATAGTATGTCCATTGCTGTATTCTTTACAGTCTTCAAGGATTGTTGCCATTCTTAAAAAAGAATGGCATCTTATTCAAGCTATTCCGGGTTTCCAAGAAGTTTCTTTTATGATAGCTCACAAACGCAATATTAATCTCTGTAATTTGCTGGTGCCTTCAGCTTTCACTGAGAAGAAAGCATTTTCCATATATAAGGGACAATACCAGTGCGGTCATTGCTCTGTTTGCCTTAATGTCCTACCTATAAGAAAGATTTTTACACATCCAGTGACACAAGAAATATTTCACGTCGACGATTTTTCAAATTGTGATACGACACACGTGATTTATATTATACAATGCCCATGTAATCTTCTATATGTAGGATACACAAAAGAGCAAGAGACGAGATGGACCCCTTATGAATAAACGTTTGCTGATCATCCACACTCATCTCGTCTCTTGCTCTTTTGTGTATCCTGGATGGTGTTGCGAGAGTACTGCTCCTAGCTGTGTTTTTCCTGATCTTCTATATGTAGGCAAGACAATACGGAGTATTCGTGCGCGCATCGTAGAACACAAAAGCTGTATTAAGAGACAATTAATAGATAAACCTTTGGTCCAGCATTGGATTGATAAAGCACATAGAATTTCTGATTTGAAGTTTTGTGTCATTAAGAAAGTGAGAGTGAATTGGAGAGGTGGTGATATCGAAAAGACCATCCTTCGTATGGAACAGAGATACATTTTCGCCCTTAACACACTTGCACCACATGGTTTGAATTCTGAGCGAGATTTCTCCGTTTTTTTGTAGTCCCCCTTTTTTTCGGATACACAGGTTTTTATTCAATCCATTATTTATTTATTTATTTTACATAAACATTTAACGTCCCTATATTTATATGGCTTTCAGTTAGAGACTCTTTTTTACTATTCATCCCCGGTCTCTTATTCTTTTTAGTATCTCATGTAATTATTGAACAAGCTAATTTTTACCCCTTTATCCTACACATATTTATTGTTTCCAGTTATTCTGTACTGTTTATGATATTAACAACAACAGTTTATTTTGCGCCTTACTTAATGGATGTTTTTTGCATAATGTTCTCTCATTTTTTACTTATTTATTTATTTATTGATTGGACTAGCTGTTTTTAGCCCCTATACCCAACACAAATTTCAGTATTTTACTGTTTTATGCGTTCATGATATCAACAAGAGTATTTTATTTCATATATTATTTAATGAGTGTTTTTAACACATGATATTTCTTATTTTATTATTTTTATTTTTACTTATTTATTTATTTATTGGACAAGCCGTTTTTTAGCCTCTACATCAAACACACATTTTAGTATGTTATGTTTTATGCGTTCATGATACAAACAATAATGTTTTACTTCACATATCATTTAATACATTTTTTTACGTTTGGCATGGTCCTTTTAAACCCCCGAGGTTTATCATTTTATGCGTTCATGATACAAACAATAATGTTTTACTTCACATAATATTCAGTAAGTGTTTTTTATCACATGATTAGTGCGGTCTTTTTAAACCCCCGAGGTTTCCCGCTTTTATTTATACACTCATGCGTCGGCGTTTTTTTACAGAATGAGTAGATGCCGCCTGTAGTAGCCCGCCGGTCCTTTCTTTCGGACAGTGAAATTCAGAATCTTGTGAAGTAGTAAGTAACACTTTAATCGATACAGATTTAGCTTATTAGTTCACATTCGCAATTGGTGCAAGGTGATGTTCACCCCGGTGCTACAAGATGCAGAAGGTAATACCGGTTCTGTTCTCATGTATAAGAGAAAGTGATACGATTGCCCGTAGCTCCCTTCCTTTAAATTTTCCCGCATTTGGAGTTTCAGCGCAGACTGAGAGCAGCGCTCTTGCAACTTGATTTTGAATATAATGTCTGATATATATTAATCCCTCATATAGTGATATGGATCGGGTGGGTTTAGAGTGCGTCATTCATGTTCAGATATTGGCCCCTAGAGCGGTAAGGCTTGTCTCTGTATATTATGATAAAATTCATAATAACCCATTTGTATTTAAGTTAGATTATTTGGGTTTTATGTTTTAGAACACTCTTACGATCAATCCTTTTTAATATTTTTTAGTCTATTTAACTGTTTCATATTATTTTCACAACGTAGGAAGTATACTTTTATCTTCAGTGATATACTACTACCGTCGACGTATGCCTTAAGGTCCTAAGGTAATGGTCCCTTTCACTCCTGCTCTTCTACATATTTAGCCATTGTTTTATTTTCAATCTTCACTCTCTCTTGTTTTTCTCCCTTTTAAATACAATGTTTATTAACTGTTCATTTATTAATTATTATTTTTTATCTATGTTGAGGTATTATTTATTATGATATGTTATTTATTCATTCATTAATTGGTTTTAGTTTTACATAGACTTTGTATGCATTACTTTGCATTTTTCTTACTTTTCATCATTTTACATTAACTATTCCCCAGGGGGGTGTTTATTCTGACATATTTATGCTTTTATATGTCCAAATACCATATATACACATATATATATTTTTTTATGTAATTTATGCATTTAGAATGATTATGATTTTACTTATGCCTTATTTATCTTTGGATTCTCTTGGGTTTTTATTCTTTTTATTTTTTTGTTCATGTATGTAGTTTTTATTATTTATTGTTTCTCATAATGTGTTTTTAGAGTAAGGTGTGCCTAACCCCTGAAGAAGATTCTTTCGAAACACGGCCTGTGTCGGGTCTGGCCTCCCTTATGATATATGGATCAATAAAGAAATATATGGATTAATAAAGAAATCGTGAGTGGTTCATACCTGCCTACGTTTTCTGTACTGTTTCCAAAAAAAGTGAGAACATCTCATAAATTAAAAGCTTAAATAGTTTACTTATATACCTTTTTTAGCTATATAACATCTTTTTTTTAAATTTGTCAATCGTTTACATCTGTCTTTTTGAATTTTTAAATAACTTATATGCTATGAGATATTCTCACTTTTTTTGGGCCACCCTGTATATCCCTTGCACACAATAAATGTATTTGTAATTGAAACAGTGGAGTGACCCGCAACCGCAGCCCAAAGGCAGTTGGCCAGGGGGTGGGGGGGGGGGGGTTTGTAGAGGAGTTACACCAGATCTGTACCTGCTACTAGGGTACTGGTAGCCAGCAGTAGCACTTAGAAAACTGAGCTGCCCCCACCAAGGTCTGACATTCACCAACAGAAGGCACAGTCAGACTGTACCTACTACACCCCACCAGGTGTTGCAACCATGCACATACTAACTGCAGACAATCTGTTAGTCAGTCCATATCGCATGTTCACAAAAAAACTATTTGCACCCAGAAATGGGATAGACAACACAGACACCCAGCAGATGCCTCGGTGATTGGGTCCCAAAACAGAAAACATACAGAAACCACTAGAAACAGGTATTATAGGGCACTATGTGGGAACATAGCCGAGCCATGGTCACTGCTCGCTCAGAGTGAGAGTGTCCTCCCAGTAGGACATGCTATGGTCACCTTCTCCATGCACGTGGTGGTTGGGCACTACGATGCCCCAGCCATTGCCCTACTTCCGATGCAGACGCATCCTGCCCAATCCGCCCTGTCTAGGCCATACCCACAATACCTTGCTCCTCAGTATGCACATTTGCAGGCCACTGCTGGGAACAGTGGGCCCGCTGAGGTGTAGGAAGCCACAAAACACTGGGTCGACATACACACACACACACACTCCTATTGCAACATTCTGCAAAGATAGGGGTGGATGGCATCCCTGCCCACCACACTGGTCCTGATCATAGTGCAGGCATTGCTAAGGTGTGCAGGAGCTAATAGTAGTGCTCTGGTGATAACTGCTGCTCAGTGCTGGGGCCAACAGCCTGACTCTGCAGGAAACTTTGGATAGTGGAGTCTGTGTGTGGGTGTTTGTACCCCTATGTTGATGTTATATATCGGCAATCTTGGGTAAAATGTAGGGACATACTCTGCAACATCCACAGTTGGGACCTGAACCTGTGACTCTCTGCTTTGCAACACACTGGCTGTGTGTACTGCACCACACTAGCACAGCAGTTCCTGGGACTACCTTTGTTTTCATCAGACAGATCTTGTTTGTTGCACTGCACACCACGCACTGAAATGGGGCATGGCCTTGGGCCACTGCAGGCGGGTGCCACTGTCCCCTCTGCCACCAACACCCCTCCCCCACCATGCTGACATGCCCATATGCCGTCGGTGCTGGTAGTGCGCAGTCCTAGGCCATCCAATGTGCAGATAGGGGGGTGCCTAGGGTGCATGGTCTGGGGTGGGGAGGCATGCATGGACATCCACACATCCCCCCCTATCTCTGCCTGCCAATGTTATGTCCCTTCCACATGGGGGAGAGATGACTGGGGGGTGTCAATTTGGTGATCTAGCAACTATTGGCTAGGGTGGAACTGGTAAACGTAGATAGATTGTGTTATGCCAGCAGACTGTGGAAGGGCTAGGGCAGAAATGTGGGTACAGGTTACCCAGTTTGGATTACTGGATGTATGCATATTTCAGCCAACGTGTGGTCACACCCTGTAATGCCTTACCAGGGGCTGTAGTAAAGGGTGTTCATTTTGCTGGTTTTACGGACTGTTTGGGACTTATCCTCGGGAAGGTCCATAGACCCTTGTTAGAGTGGTCCCCAGATATGCTCTGCTTGCCTCATTACAGGCATTGTGGTTCCTGTGTTATGTTTGGGGTACTTGCTGGGTACATGTCCCCTGGATGGGACACTGTGGAACACAGAGTATTGGGCATGTTTG
Source organism: Ichthyophis bannanicus (assembly GCA_033557465.1). Classification (NCBI taxonomy): domain Eukaryota; kingdom Metazoa; phylum Chordata; class Amphibia; order Gymnophiona; family Ichthyophiidae; genus Ichthyophis; species Ichthyophis bannanicus. The sequence continues at coordinate 188,411,764 of CM066033.1, read as the reverse complement.
ACCTTGATCAGACACTGTCTTGCTGATTTCCAGTTTCTGTGTTCCTATGTGCCACCTAGGCAACAGCCTAGTCCACCCTGTGCCCCAGTTGCCCCACTGCATGTCCCGCCTTCAGCCCCCTTTGCCCCATTTGCAGCATCACCATAGTGCCCTTTCCTACTTGGGCATTATGCTGTTGCTGCAAATGGAGCACTACTACTACTTTTCTTGGGCTCCCTGTCTGTGCTGTACATTGCTGACACTGAAATTGTTTCTCTCTCTGGCAAATGTGCATTTAATGACAGGTTTTCACTGGCGGTAATGTCCCAGTGTTAATGTTCCAGAGTTAGTGTAGTAGGGGCCTCTCCTCGCCCACTCCCTGCCCATTGACACCTTCTCTCCACGTTCTCTCTGACCTCTGGGACAGTTACCGCTGCCGGTAACGTTAATGTGTGTTAACATTACATCTGGTAACATTATCACGCAGTAATGTTACATCTGGTGACGTTAATGTACGGTAACGTTACCACTGCTACATTACCACGCCTTAATCTACCTTAGGGGTATGTTTACTAAAGCGCGGTAACGTTACCGGCGTTAAATGCAGCGGCAACATTACCAACACCATATAAGGAAGTGGGCGTACTGGCGTTAAGGTAGCAATGACTTTTTAACGCGTGGTAAAGGGCGCCTTCGCCAGTTATCACACGTTAATGGGATATTGCACGTTAAGGCTGAAAACAAGGCACGTTAAGGTTGACAAGGCGCCTTATAAGGCGCTTTAGGTTAAGGTGCCTTGTAATCAAAAGCCATCAAAACAGGCATAACCCCGAGAACTACACTAAAAAATACTCCAGTTCAACCACCACTACTTACAGAGCTATCCCCGCCCTCTGCAGGAGACATCGAAAACATTATTGCTTCTATCAATACCACTACCGCTCCGAACGACCCTTGCCCAGCGCACTGGATTAGGACAATGAAAACGGAACTCAGCCCGATCATAGCAAGGATCACAAGCCTATCCTTCTCAACAGGAACATTCCCGTCTTCCCTCAAGCACACCTCCATTCGCCCGCTTCTCAAAAACAATAGTTTAGATCCGCAGAAAGCCGACTCATACCGACCGATCTCAAGTATCCCTCTACTTGCCAAAATAATTGAGAAGAATGTCCAAAGACAGATTCAACAGCACATAGACAGTTCAGCCCCATTAGATGACTGCCAGCATGGGTTTCGAGAAGCTCATGGCGTAGAAACACTACTAACCACACTAACCAATACCTTATCCAGAGGATTAGACAATATCAAGAAAGGATTTGCACTGATCTTCCTTGACATTGCCGCAGCATTTGACTGTCAGTCACACTCAACTCCTCAGATGCCTCCAGGATAAAGGAATTCAGGGCTTGGCGTGGGATTGGTATAAATCATATCTAGATGACCGATGGCAACATGTAAGGATGGGAGACAACACCTCGGATCCGTTTCAACAAACCCAAGGAGTACCCCAAGGCTCGTCCCTATCCACACTATTATTCAACATCTACATGCAGCCTATCTGTGAAATCATTCGATCCTTTGGAATCTCCTGCTTGATCTACGCAGATGATGTCCTCCTGTTTACGCCATTCGACTTCGCGCATCCTGACTTCACTGCCTTAGTTAACTGCTTCAACATGATCACAGACTGGCTCCTCGAACAGAACCTTCGGATAAATTTCAAGAAGACGGAGGTATTGTTCATAACAAAGAACAAAAACTTTTCCCCACCGAAAACATTAAAAGTCAGAGACGCAGAGCTCCCAAGTAAGCCTACAATACGCTATCTGGGTATTACGCTTGATCAACGTTTTGACTTTAAAGCGCACATAAGCAATACCATCAAGGCTATATATTTCAAGCTTAAGATGTTACGTCACCTAAGACCAATGCTGGCACATGAAGACTACAGGACAGTATTCCAAGCCCTGTTGCTTCCTCACTTCGATTATGCGAACATCATTCTACACGGGATCCCCAAGAGTTCCCTAAACCAGATGCAGCTTGCAATGAATGCAGCGGCACGTGTCCTCTGCGGAATCTCAAAGAGAGACCATATCACCCCTACATTAAAGGACCTTCACTGGCTATCAATAGAAGGCAGAATCACCTACAAGGCACTACTCATTACGTTTAAAGCCATCAATAGGATATCCCCCTCGTCCATCACGGCACTCATTACCCATACCCCCGATAATAGGTCAAGAAGGTCAATAGGCGCTAACACACTGATAACCCTGATCGAAGTGACGAAATGCATGCAAACAACTAGAAACAGGGCATTCTCTTTCTACGCTCCAAGGTGTTGGAATAATCTCCCGTCCAACATAAGATCAATCAAAGATCTCTCACAATTCAGGAAAGCCATAAAACATCATTTATTCCTTTCATACTACTCGCAATCCAACTGTTCCCCTACACCTTGCACAAACACAACCATTCAACAGCTCTAAGAATGTAAAAGTGACACTAGTAAGCTTCCATTGTTCAGATGTAAATAGTTCAATGTATGAATCCCAGTTACAATGTCCTGTTTGATGTAAGCACAAGGTACTTCCCTGCCTTGTGTAAAATTGTTAACTGTAAACCGCACTGATGTCAAATAGCGCAGTATAGAAAAGCTAGAAATAAATAAATAAATAGGTTAAGGCACCCTATAAGGTGCCTTAACCTAAGGTGCTGTATAAGGTGCCCTAAGGATGTTAAGGTGACCCAAGATATGGTGCCCTAAGGGAAGTAAGGTGCCCCAAGTTGACAAGCATGAAATGTAAGGCCAAAAAAAAGATGTAACCCTAACACTGCACAGAGCACCAAGGAAAGGCAATGGACAAGTGATGGAAGGAAGGAGAGGTGGGAGCTGATGGACCTGCCAAATCTGCGTGCAGCCTATGTGGCAGCGGGTAAAATGGACAAACATATCGGAGGCAGCTGTACTGATGCACAGGGTGTTGGCAATGTAAAGTGCTACAATGACAGTGGGTGGCAGAGGATGGGAATACGTGTCCTCCATTGGAGGTAGAGGTGGCAAGATATTTGCAATGATAGGAGGACAGAGGAGTAGTAGTGCCATGCAGAGCAGACACAGGAGAGGCAAGCATGAAGAGCTGCAATGCAGAAAAGGGTACCAGTGCAGGACATGGGGTAGCAGCCTGCACATGAAGACAGGATGCTACACAGCTGACAGACGCAGATATACGGACAGAAGGATGGCTGGCAACTGTGATGAGGGTATTATATGCTGGCAGCACAGATCTGCAGAGATATGACTATCACAGGAATGAAAAGGACTTGCCTCAGACAGGCAAGACCACTGAGGGATTGAACCCATGACCTCTGCCTAGGAAGTCATTGCATTAACCAGTGGGCTATATCTCTATGGTTTTTATATCAGCAATAGCTGGCTACAGAAAGACTGCAGGTCACCGCACAAAATGTCTGCAGTGTTTACCAGGATAGGGTACCCACCAGTACCCACCAGTACCCATGATGCAATGCACATGCAGAACAGCATTCTACATCTGATCATCAGATGGGGTATGTACCTCTCCAGTATCTCAGCTTGGTAGGAGGAACTGACACAGAGTAGCTACAGACCATGCCATTGTGCAGGTTCTGTGCTCATCCTGAGGGTGAGGTGGGGCGTCCAGCACCAGGTCCGCAGTACCCGGGTTGGTTGAAATAGGCTTTGTTGCAGGTCCCCATCAGTGCCAGTGTGTGACAGGTATTCCTTGCAGACACACCTAGGATAATCCTGTGTCCATCTGTATTTCCCAGTCATGTCTAACCCTTGTGGACCATGACGCACCCAGAATAGTGCATATCTAGTGTGGTTGCCATGGTCACTTGTTATAAGTGCAGGGGGGAATCTGGATTCACATGTGGATTATGTGGCACCACCTACCAAACCGCTCTCGCTGGGTCAAGGTGGTGGGCAGGATCTACCCCTAACAGACCCACACTTTACATCTTTGCAATGGTGGCAATAGAGGGACATGATGAAGGGCTGCGGGACCAGCAACCCTAGTCCTGCTGGCAAAGGGGTGCCATCCAGGGCAGTTGATGCAGATCTGTACTTGTCACCGGGGCACTGGCAGACAGGCAGTAGGCCTGGAAAAACTCAGCTGCCCTCCCACACCACAACCTGACATTCACCAGCAGAGAGCACAGTCAGACTGCACCCTACAAAGTGTTTCAACCACGCACAGACTAACTGCAGACAGTCCACTAGCCAGTCCATAGTGCATGCTCACAGAGAAAGTATGTGCACCAAGTAGGTATCTCAGTGATTGGGCCCCAGAATAGGGAACTATGCGGGAACCTAGACATGCCATGGTCAGTGCTCAGTCAGAGTGAAAGTGACCTCCCAGCATGACATGCTGTGGCCACCCTGTCCATGCAGGTGGTGGTCGGACACTACAATGTCCCAACCATTGCCCTTCACCCTGTGCAGATGCTATGGCCTGTCTGCCAGTGCCCTATGTGGTATGTATAGATCTGCATTGACTGCGCTGGAGGGTGCCTATTCCCCCACAGGACTGGGGTGGTGGTCCCCACTACTGCCTCCAATGTAGAGTGTGGATCTGTTGGTGGGAGATCCTGCCCCCCACCCTGACCCAGTGAGAGCAGGTCTACTTTAAGGTCCAAGCACCACCCTTCCCCTATAAGCAAGTGACCATGGCAACCACACAGGATATACACTAATCTGGGTACATCACAAGCCACATGGGTTAGATGTGACCAGGAAATACAGATGGGCACAGGGGTATTTTAGAAATGTCTGCAAGGACTACCTGTCACACACTAGCACTGATGCGGACCTGCAGCACAACCTATCTCAGCCAAGCCAGGTGCTGTTGACCTGGTGCTGGGTACCCCACCTCACCATCAGGGTGAGCACAGGAACCGCACAATGTCACGTTCTGTAACTACTGTGTGCCAGTAACACATGCGGTCAGTTCCCCCTACCAGGCTGAGGTGCCATAGAGGCACATACCCCATCTTGTGAGCAGATGTAGACTGCTGATCTTCATGTGCAGTGCATTATGGGTATGGGTGGGTTTACCCTATCCTGGTAACCACAGCAGACAGTTTGTGTGGTGACTTGCAGTCCTTGTGTAGCAAGCCAGCACTGTGGAGGCAGTGGTCATGAGTTAAATCCCACAGTGGTGTTCTTTAATAAGGCTGTCTGAGGGATTTCCTTTTATTTAAATCAGTGCTGCCAGCACAAACACCCTCAGAGTGCCGTAACCTAAGGTGCCTCATAAGGCGCCCTATAGGGCACATTGTAGGGAGCCTTGGTGGACAGGGCACTTTATAATGTGCACTATGGGGCGCCTTATAGGGCGCCCTATGAGGCACCCTAGGTTACAGCACTGTGAGGGTGTTTTTGCTGGCAGCACTGATTTAAATTAAAAGGAAATCCCTCAGACAGCCTTATTAAAGAACACCACTGTGGGGTCAAACTCATAACCTCTGCCTCCACAGCCATTGTAGTATCCAGTGGGCTTCACCTCTCTAGCTGTTTTTGCAGCGCTGCTACATAATTAAGGTTACTGCGTGCTAACAAGCCACGACACACACACTATTGTGCGATGACGGCAAGGCACTCTCTATTGCGCGATGACCAGCTATTGTTGCCTTGACGCCGGAATGCCCACTTCCTTATAAGGAATTCTTCACGTTAATGCTGCAACTAGCACCGGTAACATTAAGACGGTTTAGTAAACATACCCCTTTGTATTGTATATGATATGGAACCGGAAACCAATGTAAATGAATCAGAATAGGGGTAATATGGTCGAAGCGAGAGGCATGAGTCAGAATGCGGGCGGCTGTGTGATGAACTAACTGTAACCTATGAAGTTGTGATTGTGGAAGGCCTGCCAAGGAAATGTTACAATAATCTAGTCGGGATACTACTAGGGATAGGAGCAGCGTGGTCATGGAGGGGACTGAAAGAAAGGGACAGACTGTGCGAAGTTGTCTCAAGTTGGCATGGTGAAAAGATCATTGTACTAACAGGGAAATGTGTTCCTTAAAGGACAGGGCAGAATCCAAGGTTACCTCGAGATAATGCAGAGAGGAGACGATTGGGATTGGGGAGTTAGGGAGAAGAGGAGCAAGAGTGGGGGTGGGAGAACCAAAGGTGAACCAGATAGCAGATGTTTTAGAGAGATTGATGTGCAGAAAGTTAGAAGAGAGCCAGGAAGCAACAGAGGCTAAGCAGGAGTTCAGAGGAGTAAGATCAGGGGAGGAGGCATCTGTATGATGAAGAAGGATAATGTCGTCTGCGTAGTAATATGATGAAATACTGTGTTGCTGGACTAAGAGGGCTAGGGGGGCCAAGAAAATATTAAATAGGAGAGGAGCAAGGACAGAACCCTGGGGGACACCATAGGGAAGAGAAGTGGGAGGGGAGGAAGAAAGACCTGACAGAACGGAAAAAGACCTATTAGTAAGAAATGAACAAAACCAAAATAGGACAGAACCAGAGAGACCGATATCATGAGGACATGCTAGTAGGGTACGGTGATCCACAAGGTCAAAAGCTGCAGATAGATCTAGAGAAACAGCAATAGAAATTAAAACTTGGTCGTGCGCAGTGTGAAGTTCATTGAGAAAGGATAGTAGGATAGATTGAGTGCTGTGGCCAGGACAAAAACCAGCTTGCCGAGGGTGAAGTGCTCAAGATGCTTCAAGATGGGTGGAGAGTTGTGCGAAAACCAGTTTTTCTAGGAGTTTGGAAAGAAAAGGAAGATTTGAAATGGGACGCCATGTGGATGGGGAAGATGGATCGAGGGAATCCTTTTTTAGAATGGGACGAACAACTGCATGTTTCCAAGTGGAGGGGAAGGTGCCAGAAGAAAGACTAGAGTTAATAATGGAAAGAACCAGGGGAGAGAGGCCCAGAGAGGTGTCCAGGAGCCAGTGAGAAGGAATGGGGTCAGAGATACAGGTGGTTTTCCGGATTGTTGAAAAGACCTTATTAAGCTCTGTAGCGGTTATAGGTTGGAATGATGACCAACGGTGAGAGATAGGAGGAGAGGAAAGGGGAATTGGTGGGGACTGCTCTTTATGATGTGAAAAAGCTGCATTAATGGGCATTAAAGGCTCCTGCAGCATAAAGGGCATAGTAGGTGGAAAGAGAGCATTAACAATGGGTGTTCCCTTAATGCCTCTTGCGCTAACATCTGTTAAAACCCTTTAACGCTGAGAACCCTAACGCAAAGTAAATCCTCGCAGAAAGGGTGCATTTTGAGGAGAGAGAGACTATTTTAACATCTGCAATGTGATGCACAGACAGGGGAGCCCAAGATAGTGATAGTTGTGCTCCATTAGCAGCAACAGCATAGAGCCCAAGTATGAAAGGGCACTATGTTGATGGTGCAAATGGGGTAAAGGAGGTGGCATGTGGGTCATGCAGTGGGGGTTGCTGGTGCATAGGGTGGAGCAGGCAGCTGCCCAGGTGGAACATAAGATCATAAAATATGCCATACTGGGTCAGACCAAGGTCCATCATGCCCAGTATCCTGTGCCCAACAGTGGCCAATGTAGGTCACAAGTACCTAGCAGTTTCCTCAACAGAAAAACAGATTCCAGAATACTTGTATTGGGGCAAGCAATGGATATCCTGAGTCCTCTTTAATAATGGTTTATGGACCTTTCCCCAGGAACCTGTCCAAACATTTTTTAAACCCAGCTACACTAACGGCTTTTATTACAGATAATGAATTCCAGAGTTTGATTACGCGTTGACTGAAAAAATATTTTCAATTATTAGTCTTAAATGGGTTACACTGTAGCCTTGTTTCATGTCCCCTAGTCTTTCTACATTTTCATGGCGCAAACAATCGATCTACTTTTACCTGTTCCACTCCAGTCATTAATTTATAGACCTCTATCATATCTCCCCTCAGCTATCTCTTCCCCAGGTTGAAGAGCCCCAACATTTTTAGCTTCTCCTCATAGGGTTATCCTGCCATCCACATTACCATCTGTGATGTTCATCATGATCCCAAAGTGACAATGGTGGCACACAGATATGCTGCTGCTGTGGAAAGGAGATGTGCCACATGGGGCGGGCCAAGAGTCCTGACATCTCAGGCAGAGATCCCAGCTGGCCCCCCCCCCATGCTGCCGCTGAACCCACCTGTGGGGGAAGAGGCCGATAGTGCCAGCAGCTGTAGCCTTCCAGGTAGCTGCAACATACATGTGCCTGGGGTACTACCACAGCAGTGGCTGTCATCTTCCTCCTGAGACGTAATGTTGGCAGGTGATGATAGGGTTCCTGCAGTGGCAGATGGTTGAGGGGGGCTATGTGGCCATCCATGTTTGCCTCTACCCCTCCAACTGAACCTTGTGTCTTAGGCACCCGCCAAACCGCATGTTGGATGGGTTGTGAGTGCACACCACTAATACTGACAGCACACGGGCATATCAGCATGGTGGGGGTGTTGGTGGAGGGGGCAGCGGCACCTGCCTTCAGCAGAGCAAAGCCATGTCCTGGTCCTCTGCACCGAGTGCACTGCAACATGTGCCAAGGTCTGTCTGATGGGGAGCATGTCAACCCTATAGACTGTTACAGCCATATGGCAGCACTGTGGCTCAACACACACGGTTGGTGTGTATATGAGTGGAAGGTCCCAGGGCCAGGTCCTGGCTATGGATCATGCATTGTATGTCTCTGTGGCTAAACTTTAGCCTACAGTGCAGGAACAACATCAGCATGTGCAACTCGTAATGAATCGACAGCAAGGGTACACCATCAATCAGACAGACAGGCTCCACCTTGGAGAGTCAGGCTGATAGCACTGGCACACAGAGTGGGCACTACTAGCTCCTGCACAATGAGCACACATTAACAATGCTTGAGCTGATATTGAGACCAAAGTAGCAGGCAGGAATGCCAACCATCCCCATTTTTGCACAGCACGGCAATGAGTGTGTGTGTGTATATGTCTCCCCAATGTTTTGTGGCTTTTTACACCTCACTGAGCCTTGCATTGTCTAAGCCAGGGGTGTCCAACCATGTCCTGGAGGGCCGCAATCCTGGCAGGTTTTTGGGATAGCCGTAATGAATATGCATGAGATATATATGCATTAGAGATATCCTGCCAACCTGACTGGTTTGTGGCCCTCCAGGACTGGATTTGGAGACCCCTGCCTTATACCTCTGTCATTTAAGATTGTGAGTGGGCAAGGTACAGATGTCCTAGACATCAAAAAGGGTAGACAGAATTTGTCACATTCCTCCTCGATTCTCACCGCCACCAAAAAGTAGTCTAATAGACAACATTTTGGTGGTGGTGAGAAGCAAGGAGGAATTGACAAATTCTATCTACTCTTTTTGATGTCTAGGACTTCTGCCCCTTGCCCACTCACAATCTTAAATGACAGAGGTGTAAGGCAGGGGTCTCCAAATCCAGTCCTGGAGGGCCAGAAACCATTCAGGTTGGCAGGATATCTCTAATGCACATATAGCTCATGCATATTCATTAGGGCTATCCCAAAAACCTGCCAGGATTGCAGCCCTCCAGGACAGGGTTGGACACCCTTGGTCTAAGCTGTTCCCAGCGTTAGTCTGCAAATGTGCATGAGGAGCATAGTATTGCGGGTATGGCCTGAAACAGGGCGGATTGGCCAGGATGTGTCTGCATTGGAGGTAGGTTCAATGACTGAGATGTCATAGTGCCCATCTGCCATGTGCATGGACTGTGTAGCCATAGCATGTTATGCTGATAGGGCACTCTCACTCTTACCGAGCAGTGACCATGGTATAGCTAAGTAGCCACATAGTGCTGTATAGTGTCTGGCTCCAGTGTTGTGGGTGCATTTTCTGTTCTGGGGCCTGATCACTGAACCCAATACTGGGTGTCTATGGTCACTCTGTGCACATGCAATGTGTGCTGACCAGCAGACTGTCTGCAGTTGGTGTATGCACAGCTGGTAAACCCAGTGGCGGGCAGTAGGTGCAGTCTGACTGTGCTTGCTGAGGATGGTTGTTAGTCCTAGCTGTTTGGGACAGCAGGTGTTCCAACACTACTCCCTGTGGCAATGGTAGCACCAGCAGGACTGTAGTAACAGCTCCCATGCCAGCCTAGAAGCCCCCATAGCAGTTAGCATCCATGACACCAGCAATTTAACACAGGGTATTGACATGCAGCATTCTAGGAGGGTCCCAGTCTAACAGGAGCAGAACACAGGGCCTAGATATGACTAGCATATACAGCATACTACAATTACACAAAAACCAAGGTGACTAGTATAACATGCCAGCAAGTTCTGGGGACCAGGTGCTTGGCACCCATCCTCAACCTCAGGGTGACCACTAAAACTGCATAGTAGCACAATTTGTAGCTGTTATGTGATTGAAGCACACACTGTCAGTGCATCATACTAAGCTGATGTGATGGGTCGGTCCATTCTCCGTTTGGTGATCAGCTGCAGGCTGCTGTTCTGCATGTGCAGTGCATCATGGGTACTGAGGGGCTATCCTATATCGGCACACACAGCAGACAGTTTAGGCAGAGACCTGCAGGCTCTTTGACTCCAGACATTGCAGGTTATCAAGGTATGGAGGTGTAGCATACTGGTTAGTGCCATGTCTCTCTATCAGCAGTGGACAAGGGTGCAATTCCTGCTTGTTTATTTTGCACCTGTGTGTTACTCAAGTCATTTCCCTGCCTGTAACAGCCCAGGCTCTGCTGTAACTTGCAGACACTCATCCTTCTACTTTGTTATGCATTCTGGCCACACTTTGGGTCAGCAAACATGCTATTCCCATCATGGTCTTCTAAGAGCATGGTTTTATTGACTCTGCTGCAGCACATTACAGGGGGTCAGACATGTTCACCCTGCAGATATCAGGCCCTTTCTTCAAGGGATGGTGTGATAATCATGGCAATGGCTTGGGGGCCAAGATACCAAGGTTTGAAGCCTACTACCACTCCTTATGTGACATTTCAGAATGCGTTTCTGTTGCATTTTATGTCTGCCACAACCTTCATGGACTGACAACACCTACTTGTGACCTTCAGCTAATCACTTAACTCATCAATGGCTCAGCTGACTGCAGGTCAGTACAGTCCCTGTTTATCATCAGACATTACCAATTGATGGTAAGATGTACCCTATGTGACTGCACTACTACAATGGTATACTAGCAGGCAGTTACATGATCTTTGGAAGGGGCGGTATAGAAAAACCTTTCAAATAAATAAATAAATACAGCTGTAACCTACTTGGGCAACATGAGTCATGTATGACATCATGACTGTTACTGTACAGCTTTGGCTCCATTACATTTCCGCAGTACATTCGGACATATCCTACCCCTTGGATAGCCACCTACAGGTATCACCTCATGTCCATACATGCCCCATTTGCCCAGTTTGGATGACATCTGTGCAGTTGTTATCTGCACATTTGTCTGAATGTTGTATGGTGACTGTGTGGCTGACAGGTGTGAGTCTCACATGTCTAGTATCAGGCCTTCCAAGTGGCACTGGCGCACATTTTCACACACAATACAAATACATTGGGGATGGCACCTACGGCACATCAGTGCTGCCAGCCCATACTACCCTCTCCTCAGCCCCATCCTTCCTTCAGCCCATCCATCTGCCTCTATCAGCTGTGTGCAGTCATGTCTTCTTGTGCAAGCTGCTACACCATGGCCTCCACTGGTACTCTTTTCCACATTTTGGCTCTTTATGCATGCCTCTCATGTGCCTGATCTGCATGTCACCACTCCTACTCTGTCCTCCTCTCACTGCACACATCCTGCCATTTCTGGCTCCGCTAGGGTACACGTCTTCCCCATCCTATGCCACACACTGACATGTTACATTGACACCCCTCTGTGCATCGGTACAGCTGCCTCCCACATGCTCATCCACTTTATTGGCTACCACGTAGGGTGCCCACGGATATGGCAGGTCCATCAGCTCACACCTGTCCTTCCATCCATCACCTTTACATTGACTTTCCTTTGTGCTCCTTTATCCAATGTTAGGGTTACAGCCTTTTTCGGATGTTAAGGTACATATTTGACACCTTAATGCCCAATGTCCTGTTAACACCTGTTAAATGGCCCATAGCACCCTTTACGCCAGAATGCCCTTACCTGCCCAGCGCCCTTTACGTATCTAGCACCCCTTATGGCTGTCATTAATGCCTGTTACCTTACCACCCTTTAGTAAACATAGCCCATTGACTTTCCTTGATGCTCCTTTATCCAGCATTCGGGTTACAAGCCTTATTTGGACGTTAAGGTGCATATTTGACACCTTAATGCCCGATGTCATGTTAACGCCTGTTAAATGGCCCATAGCACCCTTTATGCCGGAACGCCCCTTACCACCCAGTGCCCTTTGCGCATGTAACACTTCTTATCGCTGCCATTAATGCCTGTTAACTTAAGGCCCTTTAGTAAACATACCCCCATGATTCATCAAATACACTACAAAATCTTATATTCCTAAACTTCCCCACAGAACTAAGGTTTCTACTCTCCAAAAGGAGTAGTGACTAATTGCAGTGAGATTAAAGGCTCATCCAATGTGGAGTCAATGTGGTCCTGGAGTAAAGAGAAGATAATTATGTCTCCTAGTTTCTGCTCCTGGGAATAAAAAATTAACAATAGATTAATATCCACTAAATCTTAGTACTTCAAAGATCAGTATTAAGCACTTCAAAGGTCATCATTGTTTTCAAATATTTACATAGAAATTATTACAGACCTTAAAGACATTGAGTCATCAAAGATATCCTTTTCTAATATTTCTGAACCAATATTTCAGTACACCAACTCTCAAAAGCTTGTCACAGATACATTAAGTTAGTCTTATTAAAAGATGTACCTAAGACTTATTTGTTCACATTTATCTTCACATATACCCATGAACTAACATGATAGTCAACATTATTGGCACCCTTGTAGTTCAACCTCTTATTGTCCAATATCTCCTAAAAAAAAGTGGCCATTGAAATGGCTTTGGACTATATATGCATACATATCTGGCACATAAAAAAATCAAATAAAATAAGACCAATTGAAAAAAGAAATAGTAGGAAATTGTATAAAAACTGGGACATTGCCAGGACATGATTATTTGATGAGTAGATCGATTTTCATTTTGGAACTGGCATTAATACATTGAGGACATGATTATTGGCACCCTTATAAACAATTCAAATCAGTTTGAAAACCACATTCCCATTGCTGTAAAATTAGATGCACCTGTGATCAAGTGTCGGTACTCACATGACTTGCATCAACCAATGAATAATGACTCTGATGTTTAAAATGGCCATATTCACTCTGTTCCATTTTCACAATGGTAAAGACAAGAGATCTGCCAGAGACTGTCAGAAAAGCCATTATCGCCAAACATCAAACTTCAAAGGGGTACAAGGCCATCTGCAAAGACCTTGGGTTTCCTGTGTCTATGGTTCGCAATGTTATTAAGAAGTCTGCTCATGGAACTCTCAAGAACCTTCCAGGACATGGTGCAAAGATGAAAATTAATCCAAAACGTCTGTGAACTGTTGAGAAAATACCATGTACAACATCCAAAGAGCTTAAGGCTGACCTGGAGCAATCTGGAATGGTGATTTCAAGCCGCACCGTATGCCACACACTAAACAAAGACGGACTTTATGGGTGAAGGCCAAGGAGAACCGCACTGCTCAAAGACAGACATAAAAAGGCATACCTGATCTTTGCCCTAACCCACTTTCAGAAACCACAGTCCTTCTGGGAAAATGTTCTGTAGACAGATAAAACCAAACTTCAGCATTTTGGCAATGCAGAGAACTGAAGCTTATAAGGGAAAAAAAAACACCCTGACTTCAGAACTAGAAAAGGCTGCTTTGTTGAAATCTTATTTCCGCAAGAGGGATTCTCCCTTTTGTGGTCAGAAGATTACCAAAGTATTTTGAAGAGAAATGTGCTACTTACTGTCAGAAAGCTAAGTCTTGGTCGAAGGTCATGGGTCCTCCAGCAGGACAATGACCCAAAATATACATCCAAAAATTACAAAAGAATGATTAAAAAGGAACAAATAGACTGTTTTAAACTGGCCAACAGTGAGTCCTGATCTCAATCCAATCAAGAACCTTTGGAAAGAGCTGAGATCTGCCATTGGTAAAAGGAATGCTGGAAACATTCATGAGCTGGAACAAATCACAATTGAAGAATAGGAGAAACTACCAGCAGCCAGGAATATGAAACTAATAGATGGCTACAAAAAAATGTTTGGAGAATGTCATCACTGCCAAGGGTTGTGCAACCAAATATTAGTGAAGGGTGCCATTAATCCTCTCCAGGTCATATCTAGTTTTTTTTTCTAAGAAATTACTATATCTAAGTTGCACAGACATCTTTTCTTTTTTGTATACCTTTAAATATACTATTAAAATATTATGATGACATAGAGTTGGAATATTTCCAATTATTTCTCAAGATGTTGTACACAACATACTTAAAATGCAGGGATGCCAATAATGGTGACCACAACTGTATCTGACAACTCCTTATCAGAAAGACATAGGGACCGATATTTAAACGCACTCATCATTACATCAGCAGCTGTTATACACATAAGTCCCATATCCATGAGGTTTCAGCACAACTCTCCATTTAGTACCACTGAAAGTTCTTACAGACACCTCCCTCCCCCCCCCCCCCCCACCCGGCATGGAGAGAGTGGAAGCATAGGCATTCAGCCTAACTCTATGAATAACTGGCGTTATTTAGCCACTATCTGTATTGCTATGCTATATAATTTAAGATGGCAAAAAAAGCTATTCCAAATTAAACCACTTAGGTAGAACAGATGGTGAATGAATATCATGACTATTTCTAGAGGGCAGCCGTCACCATGTATATTCAGTGCCACTTGCTATCTGGTGCTGAATATATGTGGATAATTTAAAGGCCACGGCTGGTATTTAAAGAAAACACTGACTGTGGCATTTGAATATTGACCCAATAGAGTATAAGTGTAAATGAAGACTACAAGACTCATCTTGGCCCTGATTTATGAAGCATTTTTCTATACGCACAGAATAGAAGAAAACATTTAATCCACCAGACCCTCACATTTTCCCGTTAATCCATTTTAATTCTAATTTTCCTTTTACTTCCCCACAATTAAGAATTCCTCCTGCTTGTCTCAAGACTGAATTTTAGATTGCAGCACCCATAGGAGGGACCAGGGAATTATATCTTGGAGATTGGGCACCTTCAAAATTTGGCACCATGGACGCATACCTGTGCCGCCTAGGCCTTACTCCAGCCTGACCTAACCCATGGTTCATTAAATTCTGTTGCTGTTTTTGCCCCACCACTTTCATTAGGCATTCATTTCTTATGTTCCCACTAACCTGCCTCTGAATGCTCCTAAGCCATATGGTGCAGGCCCAGTTGCTTCACAGTTTGAGTCATGGAAGACTGACCACAGAGGCCAGTAGGGTTTAAATCAGGCAGTTTCTCCAAATGGATTAGTTTTGCGCGTACCAGGATAGTCGTGAACCTCACTTCTAAGACAGGGTATGCGGAGTATTATCTCAGTCTCTCAAATTTACTGCTAAGGCTTGGCATAGTACTTGCATCGTGCCAAAGAGAGCCTCCTGCTGGAGTTTGTAAGATGTAACATGTATGGCTAGTTTGTCAAGATGTGCTTGGAAATTCTTCTTTATCAAGTCTGTGGCACCCAACACGATGGGAAATATTTCTGTATCTTTCTGCCACATTTTCTTGGTCTTTCACTGCATTTCCTGGTATTTCACCAGAACAAACACTAAAAGAGTGATGGGAGAGATAAGAAGAGAACCAGGACAGCACAGTGCCCCTAAAACCAAGAGAGGACAAAATGTTGAGGAGAAGGAAGTGGTCAACAGTATCAAAAGCAGCAGAAAGGTCTAGAAGAATGAGAACCGAGTAAAGATCCTTGGACTTAGCCAGGAACAAGTCACTGTAGACTTTGGCAAGAGCCATTTTAATAGAATGAAAGGGACAAAAAACAGACTGAGGTGGATCTAGGAATGCTGGAGAGGAGAAAAATTCCAGACAACAATGGAGAGCTGCATGTTCAAGAAGTTTGGAAATGAAGGGAAGGAGGGAGATGGGTCGATAATTAGAAGGTCAAGTAGGGTCAAGTGAAGGTTTCTTTAGGAGAAGTGTAAACATGGCTGCAATGAAACTTGCAGTGGAGAGTGAAAGGTTGAGAACATGTGAGATGGAAGGGATGATGGAGGAGGAGATGGAGTTAAGGAAACAGGTGGGGATAGGAGCAGAGGAACAGATAGTGAGTTTAGAGGAGGAAAGAAGAAGAGAGGTTTTATTTATTTATTTATGCCTTTTTATACCGCCTTTTCACAAGATCAAAGCGGTTTACAAATAACCATCTTAGTTACATCAAAACAAGGGAACAAAATGTGAATGTAACGTTTACTAGGAACATTGTTAGTAGAGTAACATAATTTGACAATCTGGTTATATACACTGAGAGGGAGGAGTGGCCTAGTAGTTGGGGCAAGTTACTAAGGGCCAGGGGTTCAAATCCCACTGGAGAACAGAAACCTTGGGCTGGAGGGACTGGGGTTTCAAGTCTCACAGGTGCTCTTTGTGACTCAGACAAGCCACTTAACTCTTCGTTGCCTCAGGTACAAAAAATAGATTGTGAGCCCTTTGGGGACAAGGGAAAAAGATAGTTACATTTTTTCTGAGTACCAAAATAATCTCTAAATAAGTGAGTTTTGAGTTGTTTTCTGCAAGTTGAGAGGTCAGCCAAAGCTCTGAGGTTATCTGGAAGAGAGTTCCAGAGGATAGGTGCAAAGAATGTAAAGGCTCTATTACTTGTTGATCTAGTTGTGTTCGAAAGCCTTTTGGGAAGAATCAGTGTGTTCTGTGTACAAGCTCATCTCAGTCTGTCATTTGGATTTTTCTTGATTAGGGAGGTGCTATGTCATGTAGCAGTTTGAACGTTATCATAATTGTTTTGTAAATGATTCTGCTTTGAATAGGTAACCAGTATAGCTGGTGAAGAATAGGGGAGATGTGTTCAGAACAGTTAATTTTAAAGATTACATGTGCGGCTGTGTTTTGAGCCATTTGAAGTTGCTTTATTGCTTGTTTAGTTAGACCTTGATAAATACTGTTACAGTAGTCAAAATGGGGGCAAATCATTGCCTGAAGTACCAAGTGGAAGCCTTGGCTTCATAGGAGTGGTCTTAGCTGCTGAATCATCCTTAGTTTGTTATAAATTGACCTGGTGGTTAGTTTGATGTGTGTGGATAGGCTGAGGGTTTGATCAAGGGTAACTCCGAGATATTTTATTTCATCCTTTACTTCAAGGCAGGCTTCCTTTACCTGTAGGTTGGATGGTGGGATAAATTGTTGGTTCCTAGTGACATACCTCTTTAGTTTTCTTAAAATTAGTCCGTAGGTTATGTGAGATTAGCCATTGTGAGGACTTGCTGAAATTTGATACAATTTGGTTAAGGCCAGGTTTTGTGACATCAAAAGGTAGGTATAGCATTATGTCATCTGCATAGATGCAATATCCTACCTTGAACTTTTGAAAGATATTATAGATTGGCTGCAAGTAGATATTAAACAGCAAAGCTGACAGGGCTGAATCCTGGGGAATACCTTGCTCTCGACTATATGTGTGGGATGATGAGTGTCCAATTTTGACTTGCTGCGTGCAGTCTCTTAGGTAGGATTGAAACCAAAGAAGGGCAGTGCCATATATTCCAATTTGTTGAAGTCTCTGTGGTAGAATATTATGACTAATTGTGTCAAAGGCTGATGCAATATCTAAGAAGATCAGTATGAATGCTTGCTTGGAGTTTTCGAGTCCTTTGAAGAGTGTGTCAAAAATAAATATTAATAGTATCTTGACCCCCATGATTTGGCCTGAAACCATATTGATGAGCGTCCAGAGGGACATATAAGTCAATATGATACTGTAGCTGGATTTAGACAATCTTTTCAATTATTTTTGCTAGAAACAGCAGGTTAGATATTGGTCTATAGGAAAGTGGGCTAGCCTTATCCAAGGATCCATTTTTGAGAATGAGATGGACTATCGCTTTCTTCAGGGTGCTTGGCATATAGCCCTGTGACAATGATAGATTAACTATTCTCTGAATGTTTGGGGCCAGCTCAGAACAAGCTATTTTGAGTCAGCTGACTGGACATGGATCAAGGGCAGATATTGTTGCATCTATGTTGGATAGTATTCTACATAGGTATTCTAGATCAATTTGAAAAAAATGATTGCCATATAGTAGGGTGATTTATGTTGTTATTTGAATAGATTGTTGCTGTAGATTCTGGGCACCTCAACTTATTGCCGTAATGATTTGTTACTTCTTGTGGATTGATGCTAACATTATTCAATTCAATACTGAGGGGGCGAATTAAGGATTTTACTATTTCAAAGAGTACCCTAGGCTATGTTCCCTCTAATTTTCTGTAGGCTGTGTGCGCATAAAATATCAGCTGTGCGACTTTTGAAGGAAGGTTACATTTTTGTGCGCCACATAACGACACTCAGAGTTATATACTTTAAAATTTGACTACACGTCAGAATACAGTATGTACACCACATTGATTGCACTAGAAAATATTGTAGAACTTGTGAAAACCATAAATACACAACAACTTTTAAATTTTAAGACGTCTGTGTTGTTTTCTATCAGAATCAGAACCGTAATTTTTGTGCGCTCTGTTATAAAGTATGTGCGCTCGCTCGATGAGGTGTGTGCGCGCGCACACACGCACAGCTTAGAGGGAACAGTGACCCTAGGGTGATTAAGGGAATTCATGAGGATTTTATTATGGTACTCTATTTACTTGTTGATGATGGCTTCCCGGTAATCACAGAGTGCATTCATATATAATATTCTATCTTCTGTTTTTTTGGATATTCTCCAAGTATGTTCAAGCTTTCTTAAGCATCATTTTATTGTTTGGATTTCCTGCAAGTACCATTCTTCCAATCATCTTCGTCTTTTGTTATGTTTGGGAGTAGACACGGTAGTTGCTTCAAATATGGTTGTGTTCCAATTTTCAATTATGTTATCTAGGTCCTTTAAATCTGATGTGACTTGTGGCAGTATATCTTTAAGAAAAGAGTCCTTGTCAAACCTTTTATATCATTGATGTGTTATTGGGAATAGAGGGAGGTGCTGTATTCATAATTGTAAAAATGATTAAGTAGGGGTCAGACCAAGGAACCTGTACCGTTTGTATTTTATGGATAGCATTGTATTCACAGATCTCATTAGACATGAATATAAGATCAAGTAAGTTGCATCTATTATGGGTAGGAATGTTGATAAACTGTTGATAGTCCATATTGGTCATTGCATCGAGAAAGGATTTCACGTGGGCACTGTGTAGTGATGCCAGGTTAAAGTCACCTAGTAGTATTAGTTTCTTATTCATTGTGGTTGAGCAGTTTCTAATATTGTAGCTAGTCTATCTGTGTCCAAATTGGGTGGTCTGTACACAAGACACAAGGATATATGCTTGCTCTCTATAATTAGGATGTCCATATCATTAATGTTCCTCACTGAGACAAGGGATGCTTTTAACTCATTTTTTAATTAAGATGAGAATATCTCCACCATGTTTGTCCAGTCTGGGACAGTTGAATAGATCATAGTTTGATAACTTAAGCTGATAGATGAATACCCTGTCTGTATCAGATAGCCAGGTTTCTATTATAAATAGGATGTCTGGATTATATTGATCAGGTAGCATTTGAGAGCAGGTGGTATAGTACTACAATGGCTATCAGTGTATTGATAGGGTGTACGAGGCTTATTGGGTATGATATAGGTAAACTGGTCACAATTTCTGGTCTTGTGGTGTGGAGCAGGGGGATGGGATATCCTGCTCCTTGCCCCAATGCCGATCGGGGGCTTTTCTGGATCTCTGCAAGCACCCAGAGATCTTAGAAAAGGATGAAAGGGTGATAAAGGTTGAGGGGAAATGTTCATATTGAAGAGGGGGTGAAGAAGATTTAGTGGGGAAGTGGAGTGTAATCTTCTGGATTTTGTCATGGAAATAGTCGGCTAGAGTTTGGGGAAAAAAGAGAAGGAGGGATTGGAGGTGAAAGCGCCTTAAGAAGAGAGTTGAGAGCTGAAAAGAGATGGTGGGGATCAGAGGCAAAAGCGCTAGTCAAATGGATAAAATTGTTTTCCTTGGAGAGAGCAATGGCAGACTTGAACTAGATAATAGGGGAAAGCCGACAGTCACCCAACAGCGCATGGTTGATGTATTTAGCTGTCTATTTTCATGTTTTAGGATATTAGCTAAGACCAATGGTTCTCAGCCCGGTCCTCGGGATACACTCTGCCATTGGGTTTTCAGGATATTCCCAGTGAACATGCATGAGATGGCTTTGTGTACAAGGAAGACAACCTGAATGGCTACGTGTGCCCCGAAGACCGGGTTGAGACTCCTGGCAGTAATGCAGTGACTTCAAACATCTTATAAAACAGAAAATATTGTTCTTTTTTGTTTATATGAAGCAGAAAAGTTTTTAATTATTACACTTTCTGGCTAAACAGAGGAACATGACCAGTAGCCTTCACAACATCTGACTAAAGAAATAGCAGAAAAAAGTCCACTTGTCCAAAGTGCTGTGCCAGCATTGTTCAGGTTGATGGAGAGCAATGGTTCCCAACTCCCTTCCTGGATCCTCACCCCTCACCCCATGGGCACAAATCACCTATTTCTCACATATTTATCAATTTATAAATCACCCATCAGCATATAAAATTGTAAAATATAAATCAAATAGGCATACAAAAAATATAAACATAAGCGCACAAAATGTACAATGATTTCTGTTCTGGAGCATACAATAGCCTTAGCCAATAACACTATACCAGTATCATAAAAATTGCCATGCTAGCATATTCTTCTTGGCTAGACTGAGCTGTTATATGAGACTCCAGGACTGATCTGGGAACCATACTACAAAGAAGACACAGCATCCTTTTGGTGCCATGCATCTTTAATTAAAACACATCTTCCATAGATATGGTGACCTTTACAAGCATAGCTTTGCACCTGCTATATTAAGTATTCCTTGCACCATGAGGGAGGTGATTTGTGCTGGCACAGAGCACCTGGTACTAATTGTCGATTTCTGAGTTATTTGCATGTCAGTGCTGCCTTTGTACATTAGGCCCTTGTGGCCTCTTTAAAGAGTAGCTTAATGCTTGTTGTAATTATGGTTTTGTTTTTAAAGGGTGGGAGGTTATGCATTTCTGCATCTGATTTTGAAATGATGCCCATTTAAGCATTATGTTTGGCTTCAAATAGATCTCTCGAATTATGGCTTATAGTTAAAAAAAAAGCACAACAATGCAGTCTGTAATTAACAGTTCTCTGGTATGAGTTTGCAGCGCATTCCATTTGTACTTCTGATCCATTTCAGTGAATGTGTTTATACCGTGAAGTGTAGCAATGTAAGGGCATGCCCAGAGAAACGACTGCATTAACACACCGGCCGCACAGTCAGCAAGGCAACCTGCAACAAATGTGTTTTGAAATTCCTACAGAATTATTTCAACGAAAACTCATTTGTGGGAAAGTTAAGTGGGAGCTTTGCCATGCATTATCCATTCGCTTCTGCATCTATGTGCGTTAGTCACATCGTCTTGCTTGCAATTATAATTATAGAAAATGAACTGTGTTGAATAATGATGTCCCAGTGGGACTCTTATGAATCTAACTATGATTTCTCATGGAGATGAATGTGACGCTTTTTACTATTACACATAAGTGACTCAATAACACACCGTTTGAAGTAACACAATGTTTTAAGCCATCCCACAACACAGCGAAATTTTGGGATTTTGAAATAATGGCATTTTGTTCTTGTCTGCCTTCTCACAAGCCAGACTTTTTCTGATAACTTTAGTTAAGAGAAACAGCCGAGAATAGACTTTCCCCCATGTCAGGAATGTTCTCAGCTTCTGTTCTTTCAAGGCCTTAGACCAAGGATCGTCAATGTCTGTCCTCAAGTGTCACAAACAGCTCTGCTTTTCAGATCTTCCACAATGAATGTTTGAGATTTATTGATAAGTATTCGATCCAAGAATAAAGTTCATTTCCATATATTGGTTATCCTGAAAACCAGACGTATTTTGGGACTTCATGGACTGGAGTTCACGCTCAGGGGCTGATGCAACAAACTGTGTTATGCTCTAGTGCAGCATTTTGCTCAAGATTTTGCTATACTAGTCTTGCTCCTCAATGGAGAAGGCAAGTTAGCACAGGAAAATCCCCAAGAAAACCACTGTGCCAAAGCGAAATATAGTAGACATGCTAATTGCATGGAAAGGGTGACTATTTAATTGCTCCTGATGTAAAAAGCAGCACAGCATTTTACTGTTCTCTTAATGTTGGATCTTTGCACCAATCTCGGGCAGGCATAAAGATGCAGTGGGGAGCAAAAGGATCATCGGAGGTGAAGTTTAACCACCTCAGATGATCCAATCATGCCCAGATCCCCAACTCCTCACCAACCCACTGCAAAACACCCACACCACACTTTATTCTGCTCAAAGAATCATTGGTGGCCCCAGTGACCCTGGTGTCAGCCCCAACACATACACAAACACACTCTGATTTCTAATTAAACTTTGGGGGTCTGGTGGGCCCTACCCTCTACATCCCCAGTCTGATTTACAATGAAACACCAGCCTTGACAGAGCCTGCTCTGTGTGTCCTAGGATGCACCATGTGGTAGGGGTTTCAGTCTGACAATTAAGGACATTTTTGCCTTATTTGGCAAATTGACTGCTCTTGGTGGATCCTGGGATGCACAGAACAGGGTCAGTAGGCCTCCAATGCTTCATTATAATTCAGATTGGAGAGGTAGGAGTATAGGGTCCACCGAATGCCTAATGTTTAATGAAAAATCATAGTGTGTTATGTATATGGAGAGGTGATACTGGCGTCACTGGGGTAACCAATGCTTCTTTGAGGGGAATGACACAGAGGCGGGACTGCATAGGCAATCCTCCTGCCTTCCGTCTCATTTAAGATACTTAGAGGGGAGGGGATGTGTGTCTGAGAGTGTAACATTGGGGCCACTGTGGACACCAGTGATTCTTTGAGGGAATTGCGGTGGGGTGAGTGTTTGAGTGGTTGGTGGGGATGGAGGGTCTGGCCATAACAGGCCATCTGAAGTGGCATGTCAAATTTCACTTCAGATGACTATTTTTTAAGTGGATAGCATGCCAGCACATGTGCATAGGTGCCAAACCTTTGTGCAAGGTCTTGGTGCTGCCAGCCAAGGCAGATTTCTGTGCACATGAACTTGGCTTGCTCTCCTTGTTTAGCGCAGACCTTTTGCTCACAGTTCATGTGCATGCAAAGTCTCTATGTTAAACTCGTGTTAGAAACCCCTGTGCAACAGCTTTAAGCACTGGGCTCTAGTATAGGCTTTCTGCATTCAGCCTTCACTGCCTTATTTTTTTGTAAAGTCATTCTCGCATGTCAATAACCATGTATGTATGTAAATGATCACCTGTAAAATACTGACTAATGTAAAAGTACGTGCATTGGCACAAAGGTGCATATTTTCCCAGTAAGCATAGCCGAGGGAATGGCCCAGGCAGAGCATGGACAGTCTGCACATAGGCACGTGAAGTGGCATTTTAGAAAGAGTATCCTGGTGCAATCTGGGACGTCCAGAACAAAACATGCAGAAGAACCCTGGAGACATCTATGTTCCAGCCTGATTATAGAAACATGGATGTCTTCGACATGGATTCCCACACTGGGATCCTCATAGGCATCCCTGCTACAAAAACCTGGGGTGGGGACTTCTAGCAAATGTTTTTTTTGCATACAGGGACATCCATCGGTGTTACAAAATGAAAACAAGAGCCCTCATTCCCCATCAGTGTTCGTTGTCACATAGAAAATATAGGGGATATGAGTGCACCTCTTTCTCCACATCCTCCAGATGTTTGACTGGCAAAACAATCACTTTGACGTAGCTCGGGACGTGCAGGGTGTTTCTGAAATCAGATGAATACATCCAAATTCATGGGAACAACCCGGATCTGCCTCCACCACACCCCCTTCACAGCTTGGACATCCTTGCGCCAAGGACGTCTCCAGAGCCGGCTTCTAAATTGCCTCCGGAGATGTCTCTGTGATTTGGATGTCTGCGTGCCCGTTTGCAGACATCCAAAGCATGAATAGCTCTTTAAAAAAAACCCTTAGATTATAAAAAAGTTGAACCTACGCACATACATGTTGAAAATACGCATAGGCTCTGACGCTGAATTTCCTGTTTCATTTTTGACCGCAGCAGTCAGACACTTTAGCAGCACTGACCACCGCGATGTGAAGATAGATCCCATATTATTTTGCAGACATTTAGAATGAAGTCAGGGAAAAACATGGTATGAGCTCTTGTTGAATACAATGATGAGATTGTGGACTGAGTTTTAGAAACAAACAGCAGATTTAGGAATCTGATACATTTTTTAGGTTTTGTTTTTTATGTAGCTCTGGTTATGTTCTTACGAGACCATGACATACTGTATGTTGTATACCACTGAGACATGACTATGACAAACGGTTTATAGATATTTTAATTAAATAAATGGGTAGATTGGATGTACTGAAGATGTAGGCTAACATGGTCTTCAAGATGGAAGTTACTTATTTGGAGACAGAGAGCTAACTAGTCCTTATCATGTTTCTCAATAAGAGGAGCCGGTGGCCAGAAAGGAAGGGCTGTCAAAACTTTCACCTCTACAAAAACAAAACAGAGGTGGGACTGAGAAAATATACAGGAAAATGATTAGTAATTTCCATAGTTTCAGTCTTTAGCACATATCCAGTTCTTAAGTAAAAACAAATACAAAAGATCCACTAGTACTATATGCGCAAGCTTCCTGGGCACCATAAAAAGAATCCTGAGTCTCCTAATGTTTTCTTCTCCCCTGACTCCCCAGGGAATTGCAGATGTCCACCTATCCCACTTGCAGACAAAACAAGTAGGGAAAGCATGTGGAGTATGACTCATGGAATTCTTTCCAACCCCTCTACATGTGTGTATCTGCTCACATGTGTTCTTCTATCTATGCTGTTTCTGTGTATTTCATAACTGCTATGCTTCAATTTATCAGTATTTCTATGCTGCAGCTGCTGGAACTGCCCTGCCATAGAAATGCACTGGACCCTTTTTCTTTTTGGGGTGGGTGGAGGAGTTTCTTTCTCCAGAAGCCTTAGTCCACTCTAGACTAGTTTCAAACTTAATAGGCCTGATATTCAAAGGGAATAACATGGTTAAAATGTACAGAAACTCATAAGGCTGGGGGAGGGGCATATTTTATTACCTATATAGCACTGTAATAAAGCAAAGACTCTGGTTAGAGCAATGAGCTAGAACCAGGAAAGCAAGGGTTCAAATCCCACCACTGCTCCTTGTGATCTTGGGCAAGTCACTTAACCCTTCATTTCCTCAGATACAAACTTAGGGGCATGTTTACTAAGTCCCACACTATTAACACAGCTCTGGGCTGCACTAGATACAGGTGGGGCACAGTTCATGGTATTAATAGCACCACAGGGAGCAACTACCACCACCCATTGTGCTGGTGACCCCAACAAGGACAAGCAGCAGGGGCTTGCAAGGCACACACTAGCAACAGAAAGAGTCACACAGGGCCCCACACTGCTTTTAGCACGGCACCAAAACTATGCACTACCCAGGCAGCACAGTTTAGTAAGCATGCCGCTTAGATTGTAAGCACATACTGTACCTGACTGTAACTCACCTTGAACAACTGAGAAAAGGCATGAGCTAAATCTAAGTCCCATTTAGCATACCTGCTAACATGTTAAAACACAGACCAATCTTCAGCAGTTAGTGTCAATGAATATCCCCACAGACTGCTGAAAAAAGATCCTGTTAAGACCGGGACAGTCAACAGGCAGATCGGAGACAGAGACAGTGATATTCAGTCGCTAACTGGATAAAGTTAGGTGAACTGAACAGCTGTTCTAACTTTGGCCAGTCTTAGCTATCCGGTCAGCAGCTGAATATTACTACTAAGAGGCACATTCCAAATGAGATGTCCAAGTGCAATCTGGGACCTCAAAACTGGAACGTCTGAAATGAAAGGCAGGCGCGTGCAAGTTCACGCACAATTCCAGAAATGCGGATGTGTCCGATATGTACCTGTATCAAATGTCTATATAGACGTCCCTAGGAGAGTATTTCAGAACCAAAACGTCTAATAGCATAATGGCTAGAGTAGTGGCTTAAGCGCTGGGTGGCCAGGGTTGTAATCTAAAGCTGGTCACTTAATTCTCCATCTTCTCTGCACTCCCTGGATGTTTTAAAGTGAAAGCAAACACTTTCCTGATACCTGTTCATGGCTGGAGCAGGAATAAACATGCGCCTGCCTGCAGACGGCTCCGCTGCTTCTGGGATCGAACAGGGAGGCGTAACCCAATCGCCCCTCCCCAGACATGCCTCGGCCACACCCCCGTGCCTGCTTGAGCATCCCAGTACTGGAGACATCTGTGAATGGCATATATGGAATTTGTGGAATGGTTACGGAGATGCGTCTGTGATTTCGTCATCCACCTGCATGTCTGCAGACATCCATACCACGACTAAATTTTTTAGACTGACCCTCTAATTGGAGAGCAACGCCACTATCCAGTGAGCCTGGATATTCAGCGGCAGAAACTAGATATTTTCCGCCACTGAATATCCATTTTTAAATAAAGCGGCAGCAGCTAGACCCTTTTAATTAGCCCAGCCGCCATCATTGAATAGGCCACCCTAAAACATACTATCACTATTACTACGAGAAAGGGGCGAAAAGAGTTCACATCCTTCCTTCTCCCCTTCAGAATAAGTTTGATTCTTAGAACCTTTTATGTCGGGACAGAGGTAAGAGCTCATATTAATTGCTCTCTGAGAACACTATTTTCTCTAACTCAAAATTTCTTCCCAGTATTTTCTGACGTCAGCTCAGCCCCATATGCTGAGCTAATCCTTTGGAATACAACACTAATATCAGCTGTGCTTCGTACGTTTTTGCAATTGCGTGGGATGAGGCACAGACTCACGTGACTCTGTTTACAAAAGCATGTTGCCAAAGCCGCAGAATGAGAGTCAACTTTTGGAAAGAGAGTGTTGGGAATGTATAACCCACAACACAGAGTTTGTGCTTGCAACAAAGGAATTCCCATGATACTTTATTTGAATTTAGCTCACGCCTTTCCAAGAATAGTTCAAGACGAGTTACTTTCAGGTACAGTAGGTATTTCCTTGTCCTCAGAGGGCTTATGATCTAAGTTTGTGCCTGAAGCAATGGCACAAGCAGCATCAATAGGATTTGAGGTCTGGGAGTTACTCCTCTTGGAGATAGGCCTACAGAAGGAGGGTGAATGCCTGCAGCAAGTGGCAAGGCAGAGACCAAGCAGGAGGTTTTCCCTGTGAACCTTTTCAAGACTGAAAGGAGAAGGCGGGAGGACTGTCCTATGATTGACCTTATTGTTTATTAACCATTGATACATGTCTTTCCAACCAGTGGAGAGGCAGGAAACGGCATTGTTCTAGAAGGCCTGGGAGGTTGCAAGGAACAGTCACCACTGAAAGGGGTTTCTGAAGCCGTGAACAGGAGGTGCCCAGAGTGGCTAATACTGTCCTGCACTCAGTAGAATCCTTAGCCACAAGGAGATCTTTAAAATAAATTGCAACCAAAGGGAGTGTTCCACCCAAGGACTGTTTTGGAAAGTTCCAGATTGACTTTGTACCCTTTATAGTGTTTTCCATTGCATGTTGTTGTTGTTGTTAAGTGCCGTCGCGTCGGAGTCGACTCATGGCGACCCTCTGGATAGCTATCCTAAATTGTGTTCGGTCTTCAGTCAGGCGGCTCATTGTTGACAGACTGGTACCCGTAGCTGCTGTTATTGTATCGATCCATCTCATTGCTGGCCTTCCTCTTTTGTGCTTGCCTCGCCTGTGCCTGATCTGCATGGCACCACCACTCCTCTGACCACCCATCATTGTAACTATCCTGCCACCTCCGCCTCCACTGGGGGACACGTATTCCCATCGTCTGTCACCTACTGTCTTTCCAGTACTTTATATTGCCAGCACCCTGTGCTGTGGGGTACAGTTGCCCCCACCATGTTTGTCAACAGTACTGGCAGCCACATGGGATGCCCGCATATATGGCAGGTCCAGCAGCTCCCAGCTCTCCCTCCTTCACTCACCTGTTCATTGCCTTTCCTCTGTGCTCTATCTAGTGTTAGGGCTACATCTGTCTCTATGCCTCACAGGTCCTGCCTGTCATCCTGAAGCACCTTTCAGCCCTTAGGGCACACTAACCTAGGGCACCATAACCTTGTTAGGCCACCTTAACCTATGGTTCCATAACCCAGGGTGCCTTCTAAGGTGCCTTGTCCAGGAGTGCCTAATATGGCGCTTAGCCTAAGGAGCCCTATAGGGCAC
Source organism: Ichthyophis bannanicus (assembly GCA_033557465.1). Lineage (NCBI taxonomy): Eukaryota > Metazoa > Chordata > Amphibia > Gymnophiona > Ichthyophiidae > Ichthyophis > Ichthyophis bannanicus. The sequence continues at coordinate 188,383,214 of CM066033.1, read as the reverse complement.
CTTACAAGGCACCTTACTTATAAGGCGCCTTGTAACGCGCGTTAGCTGATACGGTTTGCCATAACGATGCAACGCCCACACCTTTATATGGGCATCTATACTATTACCATGGAACCTAACATGGCTAACATTACTGCAGTTTAGTAAACATACCCCTATGTAGTATTATTTGGATGCATAGCCATGCCATGGTCACTGCTCGGTCAGAGTGAGTGTGCCCTCTCAGCATGACATGCTGTAGCCACCCAGTCCATGTAGTGGTAGTTAGGCGCTACAATGTCCCAGCCATTGCAGACACATCCTGGCCAATCCACCCTGTTCAGGCCATACCCACAATACTTTGCTCCTAATCATGTACATTTGCAGGCTAAGGCTGGAAACAGCTTAGGCACTGTGAGGTTCAGTGAGGTGTAGAAAGGCACAAAACAATTGACAGACATACACACACACACTCATATCACCGCATTGTGCAAAAATGGGGATGGTTGGCATTCCTGCCTGCCACGTCGGTCTTGATATCAGCTCATTGTTAATGTGTGCTCACTGTGCAGGAGCTAGTAGTGCGCTCTGATGTTAATGGCCTCTCAGTGTGTTGGTGCTATCTGTCTGACTCTCTGTCCAGATGAGGATAATGGAGCCTGTCTGTGTGGGTGTTTGTACCCTTGTTGGATGATTCATTGGGAGTTGCATATGTTGGCATTGTCCTTGCACTGGGAGATTAAAATTTAACCACAGGAATATGCACTGTGTGATCCACAGCCAAGGCACAAACTTGTGACCCTCTGCTCCTATACACACCAACTGTATGTGGAGCGCTACAGTGCTGCCAAACAGTCACATTAGTCCCTGGTGCTAATACGCTTCCTGTCAGACAGACCGTGGCACAAGGTGTATTGCACATGGCGCATTGGAGCAGGTTGGTGCTGCTGCCCCCTCTGATAATACCCCCCGCACCATGCTGGCATGCCCATGTGCTATCAGTGTTGGTAGTGTGCAGTCCCAGGCGGGTGCCTAGGGTGCAGGGTCTGGGGGGGGAGGGCAGAGGCATACATGGACAGCCACACATCCCCCCTACAACCATCTGCCTCCCAAGGACCCCATCATTAGAAACATAGAAATATGACGACAGAAAAAGACCACATGGCCTATCTAGTCTGTCCTTCCATAACAACTACAACAGTCCCCTTTTTACCTTTAGAGATCCTCTGTTTGTCCCATGCTATAGAAACATTATTGCCTGTCAATGTTAAATCTCTTCAACCTGGGGAAGAGATGGCTGAGGGGTGTTAGGTTAGAGATCTAGCACATATCGCCTGGAGTGGATTGGGTAAATGTAGATTGACTGTTTACGCCATCAAAATGTAGTAGGACTAGGGGACATGCAATGCAGCTACAGTGTGAGCCACTGAGGAATACTGGGAATGAATGGTTTCTCCGTCAACGCGTATTCAAACTCTGGAATTCATTTCTGGAGGATGTTCTAAAGGCTGTTAGTGTAGCTGGGTTTCAGAAATGTTTGGACAGGTTCCTGGGGTTCAGTCCGTAAACCGAGGGGCCCAGAATATCCCCTGCCTGGCCAATACCCACACTGTGGATCCTGTGTGTCTTTGATGGAAACTGCTAGGTACCTGTGACCTAGATTGGCCATTGTTGGACACAGGATGTTGGGCATGATGGATCTTCGTCTGACACAGTCTGGCATATTTTCAAGTCCTATGTGCTTATGTGCCACCTAGGCAACTGCCTGGTCCGCCCTGTGTAGGCATTCGGCTGCAGTGCTAATACAACTGTAAGCAATGTGAGCTGCACAGTTTGCATCAATTAAATTACGTCCTAAATCTTTTTGCAGCTTGTAAAAAATATTGTTACTACCCCTCCTAGCAGCCCCACCAAAATTGCAATTGGTATTATCAACACACAATTTATTTTATCTATTTATTTATTTTATTTATTTAACTGCTTTTATATACCATCTTTCTACAATTCAAGATGGTTTACAAGGAACATAACATAGCAGTGTAACACAGCTGCTTTACATGGAACAGTAAATTTTTGAACATGAATATGCGTATACCAAAACTTTGGGGTATGTTTACTAAACGGCGCTAACGGCGCAGCTGCAATGTTATCACGCGATACGTGATGTTATCGCGCGATAATGGTGCATTACCGTGCAAGAACATCACGTATTGCGCGATAATGTGTCCGGCGGCATTAAGGTGCGCAGAAGGTGGAGTAAGGCTTCCCAGAGGGCAGAGTACGGCTCCCCAGGGGCGTAGATAAGGAGTCAATGGGCGGAGAGTGGGCGGGGAGAGGCTTCAGGCACACTAACGCCGTGAAATGAAGGTCTGAAAATTAGTGCCAGTGAAAACCTCGCGCTAGAGGCACATTTGCAGAACAGAGAAACCATTTCAGTCAGCAGTGCACAGCAAAGGCAGGGAGACACAGAAAAGTGATAGTAGTGATACATGTGCAGCAACCAAAAAGGCAAAATCCAGATATATTGACCAGAACCAAAAGTGAAATCCAAAACACTGAGCTGGCCAATAGAACAAATAATGACAAACGGTAATGAACACAACCTATAAAGAATAAAAAGGACAAGCTCACTTTTAGAATGGTCAATTCTCAGTCCCTCTACAAAGTGAATGTCCCAACATAAAAATAGTGCTGATGAGTGTTTTCTGTGGTGTGTATGGGGTATCTTGCTTTTGTGGCTTTCACATGTGCAGCAACAGCAGAGTGGGCACGTGGGAAAAGGCACTATGGTGATGGTGTAAATGGGGTATAGGGGGCTGTATACGTCACATGCAGTGGGCCAGCTGGGGCACAGTGTGGACTAGGCAGATACCTACCTGGCACATTGGAATGTAGAAGCGGAAAACCAGCAAGACAGCAACTGACCAAGGGCAAACATGTCCACGAGTGTGTGTCCCACAGTGTCCCAGGGGACAGTACCCAGCAAGTACCCCAAAGGGCACATAACATTGGCAGGCGTTGCCGGGGGGAAGCGTGGATGTCTATGCAGGCACCCCTACCCCATATCACACACCATAGGCAGCTGCCTACCGGCACACTGGATGGCCTAGGACTGTGCACCACCAGCTTCACCGGCACAAGGGTATGTCAGCATGGTGGTGGAGGGGGCAGTGGCATCTTCCCACAGCAAACCACGGCCAAGCCCCATTTAGGTGGGTGCCGTGCACTGCAACAGACAAGGTCTGTCTGACGAACAGTCATGGTATCCCCAGGGAATGTTCTGCCTCTGTGACAACAGTTTGGTGCAGTATACACAGCCAGTGTGTTCAGGGGCACAAGGTCACAGGTTCAAGTCCCAGCTGTGACTCCTGCAAACCATGTTCCTATATTTTACCCAGTACTAAACCATGATAAGAAAGATGGACCCTTTATTGCAGATAAGATAAACATGCCACAAACGCCTATTTTTTACCCTACAGAGCACAGACACCATAAATATGTGCAATCCCTAGAGCAGAGTTTCCCAACTGCAGTCCTGGAGGGCCAAACACCATTCAGGTTTCATGCTGTCCCTAATAAATATGCCTGTGCTGCATTTGTATGCACCGCCCCCATTGTATGCAAATGTATCTCATGCATATTCATTAGGGACAGCATGAAAACCTAAACCATGTTTGGCCCACCAGGACCGGAGTTGGGAACCTCTGCCCTAGAACAGCGACCAACAGGGGCACAAACACCCACACCCACAGGCTCCACTATCCAAAGCCTCATGGAGAGTCAGGCTGTTGGGCCCTGTGCGGAGCAGCATCTCCCAATATTAGCACCTGCATACCATAGCAATGCCGTCCTAAACTTGGGAACACATTACACCAGGGTTGTCCAACCCTGTCCTGGAGGACCGCAATCCCGGCAGGTTTTTGGGATAGCCCTAATGAATATGCATGAGATAGATATGCATTACAGATATCCTGCCAACCTGACTGGTTTGTGGCCCTCCAGGACTGGATTGGAGACCCCTGCCTTACACCTCTGTCATTTAAGATTGTGAGTGGGCAAGGGGCAGATGTCCTAGACATCAAAAAGAGTAGATAGAATTTGTCACATTCCTCCTCGCTTACCACCACCAAAATGTTGTCTATTAAAGTGTGTGTATGTCTATCCAGTGTTTTGTGGCTGCCTACACCTTACTGAGCCCACACTGCTTGCACTGTTTTCAATGTTAGCCTACCAATGTGCATAATAAGGAGCAAGGTACTGTGGGTATGGTCCGGACAGGGCGGCCTGGGCAGGATGCATGTGCATAGGGCAATAGCTGGGACATTGTACTGCCTGGCCACCACCTGCAAGGACAGGGTGGCTACAGCATGTCATGCTGGGAGGTCACTCTCACCCTGACTGAGCAGTGACCATGGCATGGCTAGGTTCCCCTATAGTGCTATGCAGTATTTCTCTTAAGTGATATTTATGAGTTTTCTTTTCTGCTTGGTGTGTGTGCTCACATCCATTTTTGAGAGCACACAGTTTCTCCAGGAACACGCACCATGTACTAGCTAGCAGACTGTCTGTATGGCTGGAACACCTTGCAGGGCGGAGACTGACTGTGCCCTCTGCTGGTGTATGTCAGATGGGGTGGGGGCAGCTGAGCTTTTCCAGGCCTACTGCCCTATGTGATGTGTACAGAGCTCCATTGACTGCACTGTAGTGTGCCCATTCCCCAGCAGGACTAGGGCTGATGGTCCCCTCTACTACCACCATTGCAGAGATGTAGAATGTGGATCTGTTGGTGGGGGTTCCTAACCACAGAGAGCAGGTTGGGTGGTGCTACATAATCCACTTTGGGGTCCAAACACCACCCTTCCCTTATAACATATGACCATGGCACCCACACAGGATATGCACTATTCTGGGTGCATCATAGTCCACAAGGGCTAGATATGACTGGGAAATGCAGATGGATACAGGTGTGTCTGCAGGGACTACCCATCATACACTGGCACTGATGGGGACCTGCAGCATAGCCTACCTCAGCTAAGCCAGGTGCTGCGGACCTGGTGCTGGGCGCCCCACCTCGCCCTCAGGGTGAGCACAGGAACTGCACAATGTCACGGTCTGTAGCTACTCTGTGCCAGTAACACACACGGTCAGTTCCCCCTACCAGGCCGGGGTGCTATAGAGGCGCATACCCCATCTTGTGATCAGATGTAGGCTGCTGATCTGCATGTGCAGTGCATCATGGGTACAGGTGGGTTTACCCTATCCTGGTAACCACAGCAGGCTGTGGTGACCTGCAGTCTTTATGTAGCCTGCCAGCGGTGTGTTAGATGTTATAGAGAGGTAGCCTACTCCTTACTTCAATAACTGTAGAAGCAGCAGTCATGGGTTTGATCCCACAGTGGTGTTATTTAATACAAATGTCTGAGGCATTTCCTTTTTATTTAATTCAGTGCTGCCAGCAAAAACACCCTCACAGTGCCGTAGCCTAGGACGCCCTATAAAGCGTCCTATAAGGCGCCCTATAGAGCATATTATAAGGTGCCTTGGCAGACAGGGCACTTTATAATGTGCCCTTTGGAGTGCCTTATAGGGCGTCTTATGCGGCACCTTGGGTTACGGCACTGTGAAGTTGTTTTTGTTGGCAGCACTGATTTAAATTAAAAAAAGGAAATGCCTCAGACTGCCTTCTTACATAACAACACTGCAGAATCAAACCCATGACCTTTGCCTCCACAGTCACTGCAGTAACCAGTGGGCTACATCTTTATTTTTTCTAACACTGCGCTGGCATGAACTTAGGGTTAACGTGTGTTAACGTGCCACGGCACCCACTATCGCGCGATACAGATTCTTGCTACCTTGCCCACTCCTTATATAGCATTCTTCACATTATCGCTGCAACTAGCCCCGGTAACATTAAGATGGTTTAGTAAACATACCCCTTTGGATCTTAGCCCATTGGACTCAACTGTATCAAGAATGCACTTGCAGAGAATGTCTGAGGTTTTGCCTTTAACTTTATGGACATCAAAAACTTTTACCCAAACCCCTTTCTCAAGAAGAAAGTATCTTACTAAAATCGGGCACACTTCAGTGCTTCCATGGTTTGAGCAATTACCAAAAACTGTTAAAAAACTTGTCTCAGAAAGGTCTCTCTTGAGGGAATCAATAGAGTCAGGTTTGAAAACATTACAGACGATTGCTTTCGTTTTGGTTCATGCACAAGAGTATTTTTCATCAAAACAGTTTTTCAACAACTTTGAAGTACAGTCTGATGACTGAAAAGAAGGGTTGTGGACAACACAGTAATAAACTCATGTACCCTAAGTTGTAACCAGTGACTGAGTTTTCTCATCAAAAGTTTGACTTTAAAAAAATAGAAGTTACAGTTCTACTTGAAGAAGCACTATATCTGCTGTCTTGTGTTTGTCCGTCCTTAGGTGCTGAACGATGTCTCCCTTTCCTGCATGTGCGATTGAAAAGGAAGACCGGCATTTGTTACAAAACATCGTGCTATCACCAGAATGTTTCTTAATAAATGGGTATTCATTTTGTAGTTGATCATTAAAAACACACTTTCTTTTCGTCATTTTAAAATGAAAATAAAGTCTAAAGACGAAATAGAAACATGCACCTTAGGCTATAGGGTCTATTCCAAACTGCGTTTAGCAGGGATATACGTCCAAGAAGGATATACATACCCTGCTAAACGCCCGAGTCCTATTCCCTCTGAAGAGCTCCCCGCACATACAGCAGGGATGTGTGGGGAGCTCTGTATGATGGCGGGTGGGTTGGAGGAGGAGCGAGGGTGGGCAGGAGGCATAACCCTGACCCCGGATGTACAGGGTCTATTCCAGTGACGGCCCTGTATGTCTGAGCTTGGGCAGTTAGATGGGGGACTTATTCCACCTCCGAGGTAGAATGAGTCCCCCACGACATCAGCAAACAGCCAGGAAGGACCCCCTGATTGGGGGTTGGGCTGCAGGGAAAATGCACTTTGCAGATGAGCGGACAATAGGGGCCTCTACATGGCATCCCAGTGCCATGGCGATGGGATGCCACGGCACCAGGCTCCATACAGGGGCCCTGGGTGGATTAGACAAGGAGTTGACGGGACATCTAGGAATCTGGATCAGCACACCATTGGGTCGTCTAAGCCCTCTGCACCTCATTCTGCTCCTGTGAGAACTCTCATGGGTACAGAATCGGGTACAGATCTAACCCATCCAGATTTTGAACGTCCGAATGACCCAGACGTCCCCCGAACAGAATTGGCTTCTACGAACCTACGCAGACGACAGAATAAACAAAATCATCTGACTATTGACCATGATACTGATACTGATGTTGACCCCAAGATCATAGGGCCAGATCTGTAGTGCTTGAGCACCCCCAATATTTTTTCCTGTAGGTCTGTATATCTGTAGCAAAAACAAACCCATACTCCAGAGCTGAAGGACAAGGGAGAAAGGAAGATTTCTGTATCCTAGCTACTGCTCCCACCTCTCCCTGCTCCCTATTGGCTGACTGAGTCTGACTGATGGTTGCCTGGGCCCTGGGGAGGAAGCAGAGCAGGATTTGTCAGGAGTTTAGGATTGCCAACCATCTAAATTATTTTAAGATTCTACAGCTTTGTAAAGTAGCTGTCTTATGGGCTGATGCAGAAAGCCAGCCCTAGACCCGTACTGAATAAATTTTTTACATTCCTGACAACGCATGTGAGGTAGGAAGGATAGGATATGCAAATGCACACCATGGTAACTGTGCGCATGGAAATGAGCCACCGCAGCATTAAACTGGAAGAGCAAGCCAAACACATGTGCACAAGAAGTCTGCACTAGGTTGGCTTGCTCTCCAGACGTTGCATGACTGATTTGCATATCAGCTCCAACAGTACTTTGATGGCATCAGGGATGATCGCGGCATAGGGAAAACTCCTGGTGCCATCAAAACATTCACCCATACCCCCCATCCCCATCCCTAAGTAAAATAAAATAAAAGTAAAATCCTGGTGGTCTACCAGCCCTTAAACCCCCCGCCCCCAACCCAAAGTAAAATTACCCACAAATAAAACAAAATAAAGCTGATTAAAATACATTTTAATACATTTTAATAATTTAAATACATCCGGGTCAGCTCAAAGGAGAGAAGATGGTCAAATGCCTCCCAGGCTCTTCAGCCAGCAGGAATACAAACCAAATTGTTGGTATAGTTAGTGCAGAAAGTGAGCACTCCAAAACCAATATTGTTATCCACTTGGGTACAAATGACCTGGCTAGAAACAGTGCCAGACTCTGGGAGAGAAACTCAGGCCCATTGCTAACACTATAGCATTCTCAGAAGTTCTACCTATTCATGGTAAGGGGGCAGAAAGGCTGCATCGCATAAACAATTTTAATACATGGTTCCAAACCTGGTGCAAACAAGAAGGATTTAGATATATAGGGGAAACATATGGATTAACACGAGGCTATACTGTACTGATGGACTATATCTCTCTGCCACAGGGAAAAGGATTCTAAGTGAAAAATTCAGGCAGTATGTGGACAGGCATTTAAACTAGGGAAAAGGGGTGGCGGATGAAGAAGGACAAGTTCAGTACATCACTCCTAGCAAAAACAAAACAACATTGGAAACAGCCACACTTTTGAACAACACATCAATGGCAAGCGGGAAGGGACAAATAGAACAAAATCCATGCAAAAGGCAGGCAAGTCATTCAACAAATGCTGGAAAGCAATGATTACAAATGCTCAAAGCCTAGCCAACAGAGTTCCTGACCTGGAAGCCCTAATGGTGGAAATGGACTTGGACATTGTGGCCATTACAGAAACATGGTTTAATGAATCGCATGAATGGGATATAGCCACAGCTGGCTATAATCTATTTAGAAGAGATAGAAAGGGTAGAAAAGGAGGAGGAGTAGCCCTATATGTCAAAAGCAAAATTAAAGCTACTGAAATGCAGGGAACGTGGGGAAAAGAAGAAGTGCTGTGGATTGTGTAGGAGAGAGGAGATGGCACTGTCTTCCATACTGGTGTAGTCTACAGGTCTCCAACTCAAACCGAAGAAATGGATAGCAAATTGATTGTTGATTTTGTAAAGACAGCCATGAAGGGGGAAGTGATCATATTAGGTGACTTTAATCTACCCGATGTGGATTGGAGTGTTCCTTCTACAAATTTGGAAAGAAGTAAAAAAAATCATGGATGCCTTCCAAGATGCATTACTTAAACAAATGGTGATGGAACCAACCAGGGAGAGCTCCTTGCTGGATTTAGTGCTCACCAACGGAGATAGTGTGTCTAATATCCAGGTGGGTGCCTATGTAAGCAGCAGCGATCATCACACAGTGTGGTTTGTGATAAAAGTCAAGGTGGAGTCCAATCACAGCAAACGGCGGTAATGTAGCATCTGTAATGTTAACGCGTGGTAACGTTACCTAATGTAATGTTAATGTGGGTTAATGTTGTGTTAATGTTGTCTTGTGTTGTGACCACTTTGATTAAAGGATAAGGTGGTATACAAAACTGTCTAAATAAATAAATAAATGTTACTGGCAGCGGTAAATGTCCCAGTGGGCGGAGAGAGGGCAGAGAGTAGAGGGTCAGTGGGCAGGGAGTGGGTGGGAACAAGGCCCTGCTACATTACCGCCGGCAGCTTAACATCAGGAACTTTACCGCCTATCAAAACCTGTCGGTAAGGGTGCATTTTGAGGAGAGAGAGCCTATTTCAACGTCTGCAATGTGCTATACAGACAAGTGAGCCCAAGTAAGTGATAGTAGTGCTCCATTAGCAGCAACAGCATAGTGCCCAAGTATGAAAGGGCAATAAGTTGATGGTGCAAATGGGACAAAGGAGGGTGAATGTGGATCACACAATGGGGATGGCTAGTGCACAGAGCACACCAGGCAGTTACCTAGGTGACACAGAGGAACATGGAAATTGAAACTATGCAAACTATGTCTGACCAAGGTACAGCATGACCAGTATCCCATATCCAGCAGTGTGCAAACAAGGGCACAGGTATGCGTCAGTGTCCCACAAAGACACACAGGTGTCACAATGATTGAAGTGGGGCAAACCGTCCAAATCCTAGGTCCTTCAAATAATGATGTATGGGCCTTTTTCATTAACCTTCCAAAACATTTATGAAACACAGCTCATGTAACAGCCTTTAGAACAGTGGTTCTCAACCTTTTTTGTACCGTGACCCCTTTTACCATTGGTCAACTTGTGATGACCCCCAATGATAAAATCAAATGTGTCTCTCTTCCTTTACCGTTAACGCATTGTCGCTGTAATCATTTGTTGAATTATTAATATATTATAGGCCTTTGCAATATGTTTTTATTTATAAAATTTACTTATTTAAACCACAATAATTAATCACAATAACAAGTAACAATATTTGATTTCAAAATTCTTATGATTTTGTAGTCAAATCACTAATATGAAATAAAATTATTTTTTCTACCTTTGTTGTCTGACTAATTTATTCTCTGATCATGCTGATCCCGATCTGAGGCTTCTGCTTTCCTGTCTTCTCTTAGCTCTCTTTCTGTGGTCTATGGTCCATCTGCTATTTCTTATCTCTTCTTTTGTTTTCTTCACTTCTTTCCATCAGACTATTTCCAGTCCCAGTAACCCTCCCCAGTATCAGCCCCTTTCCAGTCCTCACTCCCAGTACTTTCCAATGTCAATTTCCATTCCCATGACTGCCACTGGTGTCCATTCCCTTCCAGTCCCTCTCCTTCCCCACTGACCAGTCCCTTCTAGTACAAATACCATGGCAGCCCCTCTCAGATCCACTCCCTTCCAGTTCCATTCTCCCATCCCCTTGTATCAGCCCATTTGTAGCCTTAGCCCCCAGTTTTCTTCCAGGGCCAGCAGCTCTATCCTCCCCTCCCCACCATCAGCCCATTCACAGTCGAAGCCCCCCAATTAGCTCACTTCCATTACTAGTCCCCCCTCAACCCCATTACCAGTGCTAGCCTCCCCTAATCAGCCCAATACCAGTCCTACCCCCCCCATCAGCTCATTGCCAGTCCTAGTCTCCACTAATCAGCCCATTTTCAGTCATAGCCCCCCCCCCGATCAGCTCATTTCCAATGCTAGCCTCCCATCAGTCCATTACCAGTCCTACCCCACCCCATCAGCCCATTACCAGTCCTAGCCTCCCCTTATCAGCTCATTTCCAGTGTTAGTCCCCCCTCAACCCCATTACCAGTGCTAGACTCCCCTAATCAGCCCATTACCAATCCTACCCCCCCCAACAGCCCATTACCAGTCCTACCCCCCCCCCCATCAGCCCACCAGTCCTAGCCTCCTCTAATCAGTCCATTTCCAGTCCTAACCTCCCCGATCAGCTCATTTCCAATGCTAGCCCCCCATCAGTCCATTACCAGTCCTACCCTCCTATCAGCCCTTACCAGTCCCAACCCCCCCGCTTGATCAGTCCATTCCCTGTCCTAGCCTTCCCTAATCAACCCATTACCAGTCCTAGGCCCCCCCATCTGCCCATTATAATCCTAACCTGCACTGTCTCTCCCCTCTGTCCAGCATTTATCCCCTGTATGTCCAGTATGTCCCCCTGGCTCTCCCCGTTGTCCATGTCAGCCCCCCTCCCTCCCTCCATGTCAGCCCCCCTCTGTCCGTCAGCCTCCCTCCCTCCATGGCAGCCCCCCCTTCCTCCCTCCCTTCCTCCATGTCAGCCCCCCTCTGTCCATGTCAGCCCCCCTCCCTCCCTCCATCCATCTATTCCTCCATGTCAGCCCCATTGCAGGTTCCCTGCCCCCTCCTCCCCTCTCCTTGTCTGCCTGCTACTGCCCTGTTCTTCTGCAGCCGCGGCTCCCTGTCTCTTAGGGAACCGCGACTGTGCCTGTGAAGCTGTTGCGGAGCCTTACTGTCTCTCGACAGGCTCCGTGCAGCATTGTCCCGCCTCCAAAGGAAGTTGTTTACCACTTCCTTTGGAGGCGGGACAATGCTGCACGGAGCCTGTTGAGAGACAGGAAGGGCTCCGCAACTGTTTCACAGGCTCAGCCGTGGTTCCCTAAGAGGCAGGGAGCTGCGGCTAGATTGGAGTCAGTGAGTTTGCCGCTGCTGAGAAGCGGACTCACCAGCGACAACAACTTGTGCGCTTTTTTTTTTTTAACTTGGCAGAGTGCGGCGACCCCCCACTAAATCCTGTGGCGACCCTTGTGGGGGTCGCGACCCACAGGTTGAGAACCGCTGCTTTAGAACATCCTCTGGATTGCAGGGTGTGAGGATGTGTGGAAGGACAAAATACATTCACCTAGTAGTCCGGAATGGGTGACACTGTAACTGCAGTGCATGTCCCCAAGTCTCTCAACATTCTGATGGTAGAGACAATGCACCAATGTTTATCACCCCCACTGCAGGAAATCTGCCCTAGACCTTGAAACCCACACCACTCAATTGTTTTCTCTCTAGGTTGAAGAGACATAACAGTGGCAGGTGGTGTGGGAGACCCTGGGGGGGGACAGATGGTAGGGGGGAAGTGTGTCCATCCATGTATGCCCATCCCTCCTGGATCATGCACCCTAGGTACCTGCCTACCTGTGCTTTGGCTGGCCTAGGACTGCGCGCCACCAACACTGACAGCACATGTGCATGTCACCATGGTATGGGGGGGAGTGATCTGCATCCTGCTGCAGCAGACAGAAGCCATGCCCTGATGCAGTGCGCCATGTGCTGTATGACATGTTCAATGGTCAGTGTGATGGGAAGCATGTCATCCCTATGGACTGATCTGACCATGTAGCAGCTCTGTGGTGTACTATACACAGTTGGCATATATGTAAGCAGAGGGTCACAGTTTTGGGTCCCAGCTGTGGCTCATACAGTGCATGTACCTATGCCTACATACATGTGCAACCCCCAATGAGTTGGCGAACAAGGGTACAAACACCCACACAGACAGGCTCCATTATTCTCACTTGGATGGAGAATCAGGCTGACAGCACTGGCACACTGAGCAGCCGTTAACATTAAAGTGCACTACTAGCCCCTGCACAATAAGTACACCTTAACAATGCCTGAGCTGAGATTGGGACCAAAGTGGCAGGCAGGAATGCCAACCATCCCCATTTTGCATAGTGCATTGATATGAGTGTGTGTGTGTGTATGTCTATCCATTGTTTTGTGGCTTGCTACTCCTCACTGAGCCTCACAGTGCCTAAGCTGTTTCCAGAGTTAGCCTGCAAATATGCATGATGAGGAGCAAAGAATTGTGGGTATGGCCCAAACAGGGCGGATAAGCCAGGATGCCTCTGCATCGGGGGTAGGGCAATGGCTGGGACATTGTAGTGCCTGTCTGCCACCTGAATGGAGCAGGTGGCCACATCATGTCATGCTGGGAGGGTACTCTCACTCTGATTGAGCAGTGACTATGGCATGGCTATGTCGCCACATAGTGTTATGTAGCATCTGGTTTTAGCGATATGGGTGTGCTTCCTGTCTTGGGAGCTTGATCACTGAATCAATTGTTGGGTGTCTGTGCTGTATATCCCAAGTCTGGTTCTGTGAACATGTAATTTGTACTGGTCAGTGGACTGTTTGCAGTTGTTATGTGAATGGCTGGGGTTTGCAGTGGGTACTTGCTGTGGGTGAATGTTAGATCTAGGTGGTTAGGAAGTGAGGTGTTCTAGGCCTACTCCCAGTATTACTGATAGGGCCAGCAGGACCCTAGTAACAACTCCATATAAGTCTAGAGGCTCCTTCCCCCTGGTAGTTGTCAGCCATGGCATCAGCATTGTAACACTGGGCATTACAATGCACTGTTCTAGGTGGGTCATGGTCCAACAGGGCCAGATGTGGCTATCGTATACAGCATGATACAAGGTGACCAGCATATCATACTGCAGACAGTACCTGCCACACACTGGCGGTGATGGGGATCTGCAGCAGAGACAATCTCTAGCACTGCAGGTACAGGGGCCCTGGTGCTGGGCGCCCATCCTCACCCTGAGGGTGACCACAGAAACTGCTCAGTAGCACGGTTTGTAGCTGCTCTGTGCTTGTATCATATGCTGTCAGTTCCTCTTACTGAGCTGAGGTGATGGATACAGCGCAGTTACTTACCTGTAACATGAGTTCTCCAGGGACAGCAGGATAAGTCAGCCACAAGTGGGTGACGTCATCCGACGGCGCCGTAGACGGAAGATACTCTCACTAGCCCAGAAGGCTTTAGCCTTCTGGGCTTGGCTAGTAGCCACGCCTCCCGGACCGCCCCTAGCTGATCAGATTTCCCCAGCCGAGGCGAGAGGAGCTAGGAGGCGGAAGCAAGCTAGGAGGGATCCCCGCCGGGGAGGAGGGAGGGAAAGTGTGGCTGACTTATCCTGCTGTCCCTGGAGAACTCATGTTACAGGTAAGTAACTGCGCTTTCTCCCAGGGCAAGCAGGATGAGTCAGCCACAAGTGGGGTCTCCCCAGCTAATTGTGCAGCGGCGGGGATTTACACAGTAGGCACCTGGACACGGAGGTTGCAGGAAGTGTTTATTTGGGAGTGCAGCAGCATTCCCAATGAAGGCATACAACCATAACCGTTAACAGTACATAGCTAGTAACAGTACATAGCCAACAGTGTAAGAACATGTAACAAAATCAGGCATTGTGCAAAACAGTGCATAAGAAGTGTAACTAGACATGCATTGTGCAAACACGCATAAGGCACGCATAAGAATTGTGCAACATGAATAGGCATAGCTGTGCAATAACAATGTGCAACAAGATTAGCATAGTTGTGCAAAAATAGGCATAAGGAGATAGCAATGAGATAAATGTGCATAACACAGGTCAATGTGAGATTTCAAGGGGGCGTACCGATAGCACGGCAAGGCCAAAGGCGGCGCCCCCGTGGTCTGTCCTGTCCAGGCAATAGTGTTTCTGGAAGGTCTGGATCGAGGACCAGGTAGCAGCTTTGCAGATTTCAGGCACTGGAATGTCGCGTAAGTTGGCAATGGAAGCGGCCAACGCTCTTAGGTGATGTGCCCTTACTCCTGCGGTGGGGCGTGAACCCGCGAGAGATAGGCAAAGGGATATGCACGTGGTTATCCACTTGGATAGGGTGCGCTTGGAGACGGGAACACCCGGCTTGTTGGGGTCATAGGAGACGAAGAGCTGTGACCCTTTGCGTAATGGTGCAGTTCTGTTGAGGTAGCAACGGAGGGCCCTGACGCAGTCGAGCGTGTGCAGGCGATGCTGAGCAGGGTCAGAAGAGGGGCCTGGCTGGAAGCTAGGCAGTTCGATGGTCTGGTTGATGTGGAAGGCCGTGGCGACCTTAGGCACAAACTTGGGGTGAGTCCTGAGACAAGCACGGTCGTGATGGAGGATGGTGTAAGGTTCATAGTCCACGAGAGCTTGAAGCTCGCTGATCCTCCTGGCCGATGTGATGGCGATGAGGAAGAGTGTCTTCCATGAAGCGAACTTCATATGCGAAGACTGGATGGGTTCAAAAGGTTCCTGCATGAGTTGTTGAAGGACAATGTTCAAATCCCAAGGGGGTACAGGTTCCCTAATTGGTGGGTGCAGGTTGTTCAAACCTCGCATGAAGCTGGAAACCAGGGGCAGGGCCGCCACTGAGGAATCATCGCTGCGTAGGTGGAAGGCAGCGATGGCGGATAGATGCACTTTGATAGATTGAGTTCTGAGGCCCAGGGCGGAGAGGTCGGCCAGGTACTGAAGAAGGCTGGGGACCGGGCACGTGAAGGGGTCAAGTTGGTGCTCTGCGCACCATAAGCTGAAGCGGCGCCATTTGAGGCTATATGATTTTCTAGTTGAGGGGCGCCGTGCGGCAAGTATGATGTCCTGAACTTCAGAGGGCAGGTTGAAGGGAGCAAGGGCTACCCTTTCAGCTTCCAGGCTGTCAGAGATAACATCCGGAGGTTGGGGTGGAGTAAAGTGCCGTTGTCCTGCGAGAGGAGGTCCGGTCGCTGCATCAGGCGGATTGGTGGTTCCAACGATAGGCGGTGCAGGTACGGGAACCAGATCTGTCTGGGCCAGTATGGGGCCACCAGAATGACCTTGGCATGGTCCCTGATGATACGTTGCAGAGTCCGTGCAATGAGCGGAGTTGGTGGAAACGCGTAGGCCAGTTGCCATCAGTCCCACGCGACATCGAAGGTGTCCGCCGCTAGCCTGTGAGGGGACGGTCTCTTCGAGCAAAAGAGGCGGCATTTGGTGTTTTCTGGAGAAGCGAAGAGATCGATCTGTGGGTGGCCCCATTCCGTGAAGAGAGATGTTGCTGTCTCCGAGTGGAGGGTCCACTCGTGGGGGTTTAGTTGTCTGCTCAGGCGATCTGCCAGAATGTTCTCCGCCCCGGGCAGGTAGCACGCTTGGAGAGTGCATTGTAGTGAAAGGGCCAGGCGCCAGGTGAGGAGAGCTTCTTTGCACAGAGTTCTGGAGCCGGTGCCTCCCTGCTTGTTTATGTAGAACATGGCTACTTGATTGTCCGTCAGGATCTTGACCACTTTGTGTTGGACCATGTCGCGGAAGGTGTGAAGAGCTCGGCGGACAGCTCTGAGCTCCAGGATGTTGATATGAAGGTTCTTCTCCTGGGGTGACCAGGACCCTTGAGTGCGAGCTCCTGCGCAGTGCGCTCCCCATCCGAGCGCTGAGGCATCTGTAGTCATGGTGACATTCAGGGGGCGGCCTGCAGAGGTTTGCCCTTGGATAGGTTGCTGGGGTTCATCCACCAGCGTAATGCTTCGTCCGTTCTGGGGTCTCTGTGAATGCGAGCGGAGAGTGGTTGAGAGTGTTGGCACCAGCGGCTTCGGAGGTGCCACTGAAGGGTCCGCATCCGCAGCCTGGCGAAGGGAAGGACGTGTGTGGTGGCCGCCATGTGGCCCAGCAGGCGTAGGATTGCACGAGCAGATGCGTGCGGGGAGCTGAGCACTTTTCTTGCCAATGCGATGATGGTGCTTATCCTGCTCTGGGGCAAGAAGGCTCTTGTCAGAATGGTGTCTATATGCGCCCCGATAAACTCGAGCTGTTGAGTTGGGGATAAGTGGGATTTCTGGTAGTTGATGAGAAAGCCCAGTTCGGAAAGAAGTGAGGTGGCCTTTCCGACTGCCCTGCGCAGTTGGCTGGGGTTCGGAGCTGAGAACAGCCAGTCGTCCAGGTAAGGGAAGACGCACACACCCTGTTTGCGTAGATGGGCGGCGGCCACAGCAACGCACTTCGTGAACACTCTGGGGGCAGGAGACAGTCCGAAGGGCAACACCCTGTATTGGTAGTGGTTGTCCGCTATTCGGAATCTCAGGAATTTTCTGTGTTGAGGATGAATGAGGATGTGTGTGTAGGCATCCTGCAGGTCCAGGGCGGCCAGCCATTCCCGAGGTTGTATTAACGGAAGGATGGTGGACAGAGAGTGCATCCTGAACTTCTCCCTGGCGATGTGTTTGTTGAGCTTCCTTAGGTCGAGGATGGGGCGTACGCCTCCGGACGTTTTGGGGACAAGTAAGTATCTTGAGTAGAAGCCTTTGTTGACTTCGCTGCTGGGGACAGGCTCGATCGCTCTGGATGCGAGCAATGCTTTGATTTCCGCGTCCATAGCGGCTGCGTTCTGTTGATGTGGAGTGCGGCCAGGGGGTGGACGAAGGGGGGGGCAGAGTTGAATTTTATGCGGTATCCGTGTTCGATTATGGAGAGCACCCAATGGTCCGTTGTGATCTTTTCCCAGGAGGTTAGGAATGCAGACAGGCGGCCCCCGGTCGGAAGCTGTGAGGGTGAGTCAAAAGCTGGGATTATTCTTTGCGGGTGCGGTGGGGGCTTTCTTCGTAGAGCGCTCCCTCTGTCGTGGTTTCAGCCTATATGGAGCAGAGTAGTGCTGTTGTTTGTAGCGGGGCTGCTGCTGCCATTTGCGGTAGTGGTTTACCGCTTGTATCCCGATGTGGCATAGTGGGGTGTTTTGCGGTAGGTCTTTGAGCGATCGGACCCCTCTTCCAGGGTCTGGAGAGTGGTACAGCGCTCACGCATGTCATCTACTGTTTGCTTTACTTTTTCGCCGAAGAGTGAGTCCCCGGCACAAGGAGCGTCTGCGAGTTTATCATGGGAGTCAGTCTGCAGACCTGAGGCCTTGAGCCAGGCTAGTCGTCTGGCGGAGATGGCGATTCCCGCAACCTTGGAAGATGTCTCGAAGGCGTCGTGAGCCGAACGACCTTGGTGCTTGGTGCATTCTTCTAGGTCAGAGACGACAGAGGAGAGTGTCGTGGGCAGATCAGCGCCCTTGGAGGCGTCTTTTATTTTGGAGATTAGAGTGTCCTGGTAGATGGCTACTTGAAATAAGTGGGCGGCGATTCTTGCATTTAACATGGCGCCTTGGTAGATGCGCTTCGCAACGTCGTCCAGAAGTTTGTTATCTTTGCCAGGTGGAGCATTGATGGACAGGCGCGAGGATTTATTCCGTTTCAGGGCGGATTCCACCACAATGGATTGGTGGGGAAGATGATGTTTGTCAAAGCCAGGTGTGGACTGGACGACGTATTTTGAGTCCATTTTCCTGGGGCAAGGATGGTTGGACGCTGGCGTTGCCCATGTTTTCAGGAGGTTGTTCCTGAGGAGCTGGTGTATAGGGAGGGAAGGAGCAGCCCTCGGAACGTCGACAAACTTCAGAGCTCCCTGGACTTCATCGCTCCTGTCAGCGCTCTCAGTGGCAGAGATAGAGAGGGCAGTCAGGACCTTACTGATGAACTTCGGATACGTGAGGTCTTCTGGTGGTTCCTGAGGGTCAGGGTTGTCGTGGTCCACCATGGAAGAGGAGTGCGACAGAGAAGATTCTGCTGTGCAGTCAGTCAGTACAGGGGCGGTTGCTGGAGGCAAGACTGGCACAGCAGGGGCCGGAGCTTGCGCGGTCTGACTAGATGCTGTTTCTCCATCATTTTGTGCAGGGCCAGACACTTCTTGGTGGTTGGTATTAACTGAGCGCTGAGAGACCATATCAGAGATGGTGGAAGTCCATTGTTTCATCATGTCATTGAGTAGAGACAGCATGTCAGGATTGTTTGGGTTGTGTGAATCCTGTGGCTGAGTGACAGTGGAAGGTAATGTAGATTGTCCCTGGCAGGCGTCATGGGCTGGGGAGTCCGACAGGTAAAGAGCAGACTCATCTACGCCCTGGAGCTCCTGCACATATTGGGGGGACCCAGAGGAGGGAGAGCTGTGTGCATCACCCTCATAATAGGGAGCATAGTGATGTGGAGAGGAGCTGTGCGAGTGTCTGCGCCGTTTGTAGTACCGATGGTACTTACTGGCGTATATCTGTGCCGGTTCTCCGTAGCGCAGATGTGGTCTCCTCCTGCTCCGTGCACGGCTCCGATGTCGGCGCTTCCTGCTACGTCCTCCGGAGTGGCTTCTGTGTCTGCTGCTGCGCGGTGAATAGCTGTCGGAGCTGGAGCCGCTGGTATCATCAGCGCGGGCACGGCTGTGCTGTATGCGCTGGTAGGGAGGACCGGAAGTCGTCATAGATGCCAGCGGAAGTTCCGGGTAGGAGGGAGGAGCCCGAGATTGTAAGATGGCGACCTCCACGGGAGCACACGTGGAGGGAGTCCCAGCATCACGGCGGGGAACGGAGGCCTGGAGAGGCGCGTCCCCGGCCGGAAGAGAGGCGGCAGAGGCATTGGAGGATCGCAGGACCGGCGGTGCCTGGATTGCCTGAGCGCTGGTGGATGGCTGCACACTCACGGGATTCGTTGGAGACAGGAGGTCTCTAAGAGCATGCCGCCAATACTTGAGGGCCCTCGGGGACATACGGCCGCAGGCAGAGCAGTCTTGGACGGCATGATCCTTCCCCAGGCATAGCAGGCAGACGAGATGAGTGTCGGAGTTCGCCATACGTTGTGAACATGCGGAGCACTTCTTGAATCCAGGTTTTTTCATTTTGAGGTGAGAGTAAAAAAATAAACGTCTAACTCGGCAAGGCGGAAGACGAAGACTGATCAGCTAGGGGCGGTCCGGGAGGCGTGGCTACTAGCCAAGCCCAGAAGGCTAAAGCCTTCTGGGCTAGTGAGAGTATCTTCCGTCTACGGCGCCGTCGGATGACGTCACCCACTTGTGGCTGACTCATCCTGCTTGCCCTGGGAGAAGTGCATTCTCCATTCGGTGATCAGCTGTAGACTGCTGTTCAGCATGTGCTAGCCTATACTGGCACACACAGCAGACATTTTAGGCGGTGATCTGCAGGCTCTTTGTATCCAGCCATTGCTGTGCAGAGAGGTGTGGAGGTGTAGCCTATTGGTTAATTCAAGGTCTCCATAAGCAGAGGACAGGGGTTTGATTATTTTATTTATTTATTTATTTAAACGTTTTTATATTCCGCTTTATCCTTGAATCAAAGCGGATTTCACTGCAAACCAATCAAGTAGGGTAGTGTGGGGGTGTCGGAATGCAGTGTTTGTGAAGGTAGGGTTCGTGAGTGTGTGGATAGGTAAATCTTGATTTGGGGTGCAATATATACATGTTGAGCTATCTACATTGGGCTATATACATTTTAATGAGAGTAGTAGGATGTTTTTATGTTGTGGATGTCATATCTTGTGTAGCTCATTTTATGGGGTGGTTAGGGTGGCTTGGTGGTCTTCATTGAATTGTTCAATGAATAGGGTGGTTTTAAGTAGCTTCTGGAATTCTTTTATACCTGTTGTTGATTTTAGATTATCTGGGAGGACATTCCAGATAGCAGGGGCAGCAAGAGAGAAGGCTTGCATGGATGTGGATTTGTTTATTCTTGTAAATAGAGTAGGTGTTGGTATATTGTTTTTGGTGCTGTTTCTGACTGGTCTTTTGCTTGTTTTGGTTCCAATGAGTTCCTGTAATATTCCTTCTGAGATGTTGTTTTTAATTTTGAACATGGTAAGCGCTGATTTATATTTTGCCCGTGAGGGGATTGGTAGCCAGTGTAGATCTTGTAGTATTGGAGTTATATGGTCTTGTGTTGAAGTGCTAGTAATAATGTGGGCAGCAGTGTTCTGGACTATTGTAGGGGACGGGTGGTTTGTTTAGGCAGATCTTGGAATAGTATATTACAGCAGTCTAGCAGAGGTGTAATGATGACCTAGCATACTGTACGGAAATGTTCTTTATTGAGGACTTTTTTTGTGACCATGCTACTCAGATCATTTTCATGCCTGTAACAGTCAGGGCTCTGCAGATCTGTGCTGCCAGCACATAACACCCTCTCCTCAGCCACCATCTGTCCTTCAGCCATCTATCTGCCTCTGTCGGCTGTGTACAGTCCTGTCTTCATGTGCAGGCTACACTGGTACCCTTTTCTGCATTACGGCTCTTCGTGCTCGCCTGTTCTGTGTCTAATCTGCACATACCCACTACTACTCTATCCTTCTGTCGCTGCAAACATTCAGCCGCTTCTGCCTCCACTGAGGGACCTGTCTTCCCCATCCTATGCCACACACTGCCACTGCAGCACTTTACATTGGCACCACCCTGTGCATCGGTACAGCTGCCTCCCACATGCTCATCCACTTTACTGATTGCCAAATAGGGTGCCCACCAATATGCCAGGTCCATCAACTCCCACCTGTCCTTCCTTCCATTATCTTTACATTGACATTTCTTGGTGCTCTGTCCAGCGTTTGGCTTACAGCCGTGGTCCTGCTTTAAGGTGCATGCTTTCCACCTTAGGGCACCTTGTCTCTCCTTAGGATGACTTATCTCCTGTTAGGGCACCTTACCACATCTTAAGGCGCCTTGAGATGCCTTGTCTCCTGTTAAGGTGCCTTGAGGACAGATGCATGTGTATATGTTTCTGTGTCCATATGCATTGCCGCATGGAATGTGCAAACTGGACACCATGTCAGACAAAAGGAGATCATTGCCATGGAATTGTTGAAGTGCAAAATCTCGATCGTCACAGTTTCCGAAAAAAGTCTCACTGGATCTGGAACACTGACCATCCAACCGCCAACGATCAATTAAACAATTTTATTTATTTACAGTTCTTATATATACCGCACATTTTGGTATCAGTGCGGTTTACAAATAACAGAAATTTGCATCAGAACAGGATCTTTTGCTTACATTGAACAGGGTATGTAACTTGGAATGTAACAGGGGTAACTATATACAAACTACCGTAGTAGTTGTAGAAACTATTTACAGCTTATATTCAGCAAGTTGTTAATCGCAATGGGGAAAGATCTTGTGATCTATGATCATTGAGGGTGTGCCTAATGGGGGTCTACTTTGTGTAGCGTTAAGGGTTATTTATTTATTTATTTATTTAGCACATTTTTGTATACCGCCACTTCCAGCGATCAGCAGCGGTTTGATTAAGTAAACAGAACAGTCAGATCAATGACAGAAATTTCTAAGCATTAGAGTGTGATTAACAAAGTTATGTGATAGATTTTCAACAAATCAAGTGAGCTTCAATTACAGTATACAAAGGAAAAATTTCAAAGATTACAGGATTAATTATTCAAATATACATCGGAAATTTCAAAGATTACGAGATTACAACAAGTTTTATAAGCTTGTAAAGGTTTCATTAATGGTTCCAGGATTAAAGGATTTTTACATATATACATTTTATGCTGATTTATGATAGGCTGTAGATCTCTTGGAGCGTACATTTATGATACCTTGTAGGCCTCTTGAAATAGGTGTGTCTTCAGATCTTTTCTGAAACCCATCAGGTCAGTTATTGAGCGCAACTCAGGTGGGAGTTGGTTCCAGAGTGACGGGGCCGTAAAGGAGTATGCTCTGTTGCTTGTGGCTACATTGACTGATCTTATACTTGTTGGTACATGCAGGTTGTTTATGGTGGCGGTTCTCCTGTTTCTGTTTGCAGGTTGTAAGGTGATTAGGTTTGTGAGGAAAGTTGGTGCCAAGTTGTGGATGGTTTTAAAAGTTGTTACTAGGATTTTGTATTTTATACGGGCTGAGATGGGGAGCCAGTGTAATTCAAACAGCACCGGGGTGATGTGCTCTGCCACACCTGTTTTGGTGATGATTCTAGCTGCGACGTTTTGTGCCATCTGGAGTATGTTTAGTGTTTTCTTTGGTAGGCCCTGAAGGATTGCATTACAGTAGTCGAAATGTGGTATGATGAGGGCTTGGGCTACTGTCCTAAAGTCGGAGTGTTCTATGATGTTCCTAAGCGGTTGTATAACCCTGAGTTTGTGGAAGATGGATCTGTTTACTAGGCGGAGGTGCTTTGTCAGCTTTAGTTCACTATCCAGTGTTACTCCGAGGTATTTTAGTTCAGTTTTTGTGTGATAAGTGTTTTCACCTAGGGCAATAGATGCCGGGGGGTTGAAGTCTGCTTTTCTTGAGATGTACATGACTTCGGTTTTTTTGTGGTTTATGGCCATGTTGTTCTGTTGAAGCCAGGTTTGCATGTCTTTTAAGCATGTTTCTAGCTGAGAGTAGTTTGGGTTGCTTACATCCAGCTGAGTATAGAGCATAATATCATCAGCATATATGTGATATTGGATTTTATGCTTTTTGAATATTTCGCAGATTGGTCTCATGTATACATTAAAGAGAAGCGCGGATAGTGCTGAACCTTGTGGAATGCCCTGCGTTTGTGGGAAAGCCTTTGCTTTTTCATTATTGAACTGAACCTGTTGCATTCTGTTGGAGATATATGATGTGAACCATTTTAGTGGGGTTCCTGTTATTCCTATATCTCTTATTCTGTTTAGTAGTGTTTGATGGTGAACAGTATCAAAAGCTGCGGAGATGTCAATGAATATGAGAATGAACATTTTCTTTTTGTTTTCAATCCCTTTGAGTAGATTGTCCATTAGTGCAGTAAGTAGGGTCTCAACCCCATGGTGTGGCCTGAAGCCATATTGGTGTTCGTCCAGTGTGCTGTCGTTGTCCAGGTGGTCTTGTAGTTGTTGTAGAACGGCCTTTTCAATGATTTTCGCTAGTAGGGCTATGCTGGATATTGGACGATAGGATGCGGGGTCTTCTCTGTTGAGGGTCTTGTTTTTTAGTATCGGTCTTATTATGGATCTCTTGAGTTGGTTTGGCATGGTGCCCTGTTGGAGTGATTGGTTTATTATGTGTGCGATTTGGTGGGTGGTTTCAGCTTTTGTTGCTTTAATCCATGAGGCTGGGCACGGGTCTAAGGGAGAGGTTGTGGTGTTGATGTTTGAAATTATGTTAATGACATGTTTGTCACCAATGTTGTGAAATTTGTTCCAGTGGGAGTCGTGGGTTTGTTTGGCTGTCCTAGTGGGTTGTGACTCGGTGGAGGATATATCATGTGTGTGTGTGTGTTGAGGTCTGACCTGTGGGTTTAGTTTGCTAGCATAGTGATCTGCTAGAGCCTGGACCTTGATTTTTTCGTTGTGTTGGTCCTCTTGTGGTGTTTTGGTGAGGGATTTGACCAGGGCGAATAGTTCTCTGGGTTTGTTTAATGCTTTATTTAGTACGTTAGTGTGGTGTGTTCGTTTTGCTATGTTGGTTTCGTTCTTGTATTTGGAGAGTATGGTTAGGTATTCTGTTTTACGTTCGCTGGTTTTGCTTTGCCGCCATTTTCTCTCTGCTCTTCGTAGCTCTCTCTTTAGGGTGGACAGAGTTTCTGTGTACCATGGTTCCATTTTGGGTTTGGGGTTGTTGCTTGTTGGTTTCCATTTTGGTTCAGATATCTCCTGGATTCCTGAGTTCCAACTGGTTATTAGACTATCGAGGTCTGTGCTTTTCAGGTCTATGTGTGAGGTGATGGAATTTATGAGAGTTTCGCTGTTGTATTTATTAAAGCTTCTGTGGGTGTGTGTTGGTAGTTTGGGATTTGGGTTACTGGGTGGAGTATAGATCCTAATTTCTATTTGGTGGTGGTCGGACCATGGTACTTGTGTTATTTTTATTACAGGATATTTTTCCTTGTTTGGTTGTTGTTCTGCGGGTGTGAATACCATGTCTAGGGTGTTACCTTTGTTGTGTGTTGCTGCGTTTATTATTTGTTTGTAACCAAGTTGTTCCATGGCTTCCATGAATGTATTGGCTTGGGATTGAGGTACTGATGGTAGATTTATGTCTCCCAAAATGATTTGATATTTTTTGGTTGCTGTGGTTGAGACATATTCTAGTGCTGTGGCCAGTGTTTCTGGGGTGAGGACGGGGGTCTGTATATTAGACATGTTGCTATTGAGTTGTTTTCCACTTTAAGTATATCAATGTCCTTGGCGAAGCTGTGCGCGGTGCTGGTGAGTGATAAGGTGGACTTGGCTGCAATCAGGACTCCTCCTCCTCTTCTAGATATGCGGGGGTGGTTGTATATCTTGTATCCGGGGGCGGTTATTTGGTTTGTTATTGCGTTGTCGGTATCTGTGATCCATGTTTCAGTGATGCATAAGATATCAGGCTGTTTGTCCGTGATGATGTCATGTATGATGTGTGTTTTGTTCCTTATTGATCTGGCATTAATAAGGATGAGGGTGTAGTAGTCTTTCATCTGGTTGTCTGTTGGTATTTTTTTGTTTTTCTTTTTTCTTATTAGGTTTTTGATGAGGTTTTTTCTCTTCTGTTTGGGGGGTTGTGGGTCTCGAGGTGCTGTCCGGTTTCTGAGTGTGGGTTGTAGAGTTGGACGTAGTGTGTGATCTTGGTGGGGGGGGGGGGGTGTGTGGGGAGTATTGATTCTGTTGAGGCATTACTGTTATTAACAGGGGGTGGTATATGTAGTAGAGTGGATTAATTATGTGATATATGGTGTGTTGCTGGTTAAGGTTGTGAGTTAGTGTTGGTATGATTAGGTACAGGGATAAGAATAGTATATATTTGACGAGTTCCATTTTTCTATTCCGTTGGTTGTTTCGCTGTTGGGGTGAGACACTCTCTATCTTTTGCGATGGAATGTTATTTTTCACTACTATGTAATTTCTTCTCTAAGCTGTGTTTCTATCTGCATGTAGAGCTGACAATGAAAATTTTTTTTTTTTTTTTTTTTTTATAGTAGCAAAGCTTGGAGGTTTACATGTGCCCATATGTAGTTATAGGCATGCAGAGCTGCAGGTACAATGGTATAGCTACATGTGGGCAGAGTAACAGGTACAAATATATCTATCAGCATGTAAAATTGCAAAGACCAAAGTACAACAATACAGTATGGTAACGCTATTGCTATGCAGAGAATATTTTAGAGTGATTGAGTTCAGCAAGAGAGATGTAGTGGGATAGGCTTTAGGAGCTTTGCTGGATGTATATGTTGTTGGGGCATCAGAAGCTGAGTGTGTGGGTTGCGGGGCAGGGAAAAGTGATTGTGTTGGATTAGGGTGGACAAAGTGGAGGCAGAATAAGTAGCGTTTAAGGGCTTTTCTGAACTGAGAGATGTCATTGATTGTTCGGATGTGAGGTGGGAGGGCATTCCAGCACCTAGGAGCATAGAATGTAAAAGCTCTATTCCTGGTTGTTTGTGTGCATTTGGTGGACTCAGTTGGTATAGTCAGCATATTAGCGGATATTGTCCTCCTCAGCCTGTTTGTGGGAGTGATGGTTAGGAGTGCGGAGAGGGATGGGGGGGATATCCGGTTAATTGCTTTAAACGTTAGTAGTAGTACCTTGTAAGTGATCCTGCATTGCAACGGCAGCCAGTGAAGGTCCATGATGTGATGTGATCTCTTCTAGATATACCGCAGAGGATGCGAGCTGCTGTATTCATTGCCATCTGAAGTGGATTGAGGGTGTTCTTAGGGAGGCCGTGTAGGATTATGTTGGCATAATCAAAATGTGGCATTACAAGCGTTTGGAATATTGTTCTGATATCATTTGCGGCTAGTAGAGGTCTTAGGTGTCTTAGGGGTATGTTTACTAAACCGGGCTAACGGTTAACCCGGGCTATCTGCTACTAGGTCCCATATTATTCATGGGACCTAGTTGCAGATAGCCCGGGTTAACCGTTAGCCCGGTTTAGTAAACATGCCCCTTAGTGTCCGTATCTTATTGCAGATGGATTTTGTAGTATTCTTTATGTGTTCTTTGAAGTTGAACTGTTGGTCTATTGTGATACCCAGGTATCGTATCTCCGATTTACATGGAAGTTCTGCATCTCGCACCTTCAGTGAGGTGGGGGGGGAGAAATTCTTGTTCTTGGTTATGAATAGGACTTCGGTTTTCTTAAAGTTTATGCGTAGATTCTGAGAAGAGAGCCAGTCAGTGATTGTGTTGAAACACTCTACTAGTGAGGAGAGGTCAGGTTGCATGATTTTGATTGGGGTGAAAATTAATACATCATCTGCGTAGGTCAAACTGGATATATTAAATGATCTGATGATATCACAAACAGCCCTAAAAGTAATCCAGGAAAATGTTTAGAATATTCCATTCTGTAGCCAGTTCTGCAGCTGTAAGAAACCATCCTTCTGACTGAGAATCACACTAAATCATTTGATTATCTCTTTTCCCTCTCATGTATCTGCTCATCCACCAATATCATCTTCTGCTTCTAAAAATATATGTTCATGTTTGATGAAGCACGCAGAGTGAAAGTGCTTTCTTATTGCTCCGAAATGATAATTAAAGAGGAGCTGTAATTGTCATTTCATTTGCTGAGTGATCTGTACACTGCCTCAGAGTCATGGGGAGGCACCAGTTTCCAAAACGGCTTTTAAGTTCTATAATTAGCTGTGCAGAATAGTGATGGAGGTAAATACAAAAAAAGCACCAACAGAATGGAAATATTTAGAAAATGGTCCAGGTATACTAGCTTACCCATGCTTTCCAGTGTGCAAGAATCTAGTTTGAACGTCTCTCGGGATTGTGAGATAATACGTTCAGAGCACGTGGGGGGGGGGGGGACAGCATTCAGCTGTTCGCCATATAGATGAAGGAAGGCATTGAAGAAGCTAAATTTCAGCTGCAGTATGGAATATCATTGGGTTCAGAAGATTTGGGATAGGCAAGATGGAAGAGTGAATTAGTACTCTTTAACCGTGTTAGCTAACTTTTGATTTTAGGTAGACATGCTCGTGGGGCCAACTTGGAAGCTCTGTGACATGTGAAAGGTCCCTATTTGACTTTGCGCTTTCGAATTTGCAGATGCAGCGTTTTCAGCCTCACTCCCCACAGGGCAGAGATGGTCACAGTCATTGCCTATGAGTGACATGTAATGACCAGATTTAGGGCCCATGACTGCAGAATTCCAGCAGGTGTCCTTATGCATGACTCTTGGCCCAGGAACTTGACTGCAATGCCCAGACTAGGTATGTTGAGGGAGGGACCCAAAACAGGGGATAATCCCAGGGTCATTGCTCATGGCAATCGCAGCCCTGTTTCAATTGAGCTGGAAGTAGAAAGGAGCAAGAGGAAACTGTCAAGTTGAAACATGAAAAACAAAAATCCCATATACTTATACTATATGCTCTTATATACTTCAACTAAACATGGCTACAGGAAAATATCACTCTGTAGCAATGGAAAAGTGTCTTTTATTCCTGATCCGCTTTTTCTCCACTGCTACTACTGATTGAACGGATGTTGCCTCTTGCACACCTTGGTTTTCCCAGCAACAGAGAGGAAGTAGAAATATGTGCCAATAAAATGCACATTTTGTATGTAACCTGCTTCTGGATGTCACTAGGTGGGTACAAGCCGCATAACCCCCTGTTCCTCTGCATTAGCATGTGCATGAAAGAGCTTTTCCACCAAGTACCTGGACTTGCCCTCTCTGGTGGTTTTCTACACTGTCCCCTTCCCTGACAGGGAGAATTGCTTACAAAGCAGAGTGACCCCCATAATGTCTCCACCTAAGCAGGCTGTGAATAGAAATGGATGTGCACTGGAAAAAACAAAAGCAGAATAACATTCATTTATGGCGCAGAATACATGCAATGCACAGACAATGAATCAGAGCAAGGGTGATGAAAAGAACAAATTTACCTTGGAGAACAACTACAGAAAAATGTAAACTGTGAACAGACAAAACAATGCTTCATGCACAGACATGAAACTTCAACCTGTTCCACTCTCCTCCCCCAACCCTTTTCCTTACAAATGCCAACAAAGGCCTTTATTAGAAATTCCCAGAGATTGCCATCAGAACTACTTCATAGTGCTAGGTATCTACTGAAGCTTGTGTGAATTGCGATATTCTGCATGAAGGGTCGACGCTACCATTAAATGAACTAGTTGGTTGCCTAAAGTGCCGGCCCTCCAGGGAGTGCAGCTGCTGCAATGGTTCAAAAGCCACGATGCACGTTTACTTAAAGACTTAGGCTCTGCGTCATGGTTTCCATGTGCTTCTCAATGCCGCTTCCGCCCTTCTCCAAACCGAAAGTCTGCCACCAGGTAGGGGCAGCAGCGCTGGCAATGGGGGCAGGGGGCAGTGGAGGGGGAAGCACCTCCATTCCTTGCACTGGCCTTGTCTTCAGGCTTGTTATAGTGTTCAACAACCCAAGATGAAAACAGATTATGGACATGGCTTACTAAGACTTGCTCCTTTTCCTCTCTATAAGTAAAAAAATGCTTAGTATATCAGACCTTTAGGTCTTTCTCCTACCTGCTCATTCAGGATGGATCCAAGGTCAGATATAGAGCCCTAAGCCAACTTTTGCTCATATTGCGAGAATGGCCCCACACCATAGTTTAAGCGTCATTGCTTAGCCACTTTTTGGACTTAAAACTATTCTACAAATTTTGATCCCAGAGCTGATCCCCCTCCATAAATGCCTCTTTTTCAGCTTCTGCTACTGCTGCCAGGGTCTGCCTTCCTAGCTGAGCATGTATGGACTCTGCACCATCTCTCCTGAGCTCCTCTTCCTGCTCCAGAGAGTCCAAATAGCGGGTGCTGATTACCTTGGCCACTTCTGATTATATTCCAGCCTCAGCAAATATGAGCCATTCACTAAAACTACCATTACAAGCTAAACTTGCCACTTTCTCTAGCAATCCTTATCATCTCACAAGCCTTAGACCCCAACAAGAGCACTAGTGTCCTCTACCCAGAATTTCCTTGTGGTTCCACCCAGGGATCATACTACCATTAAGCAAATTAAGCAATCACCTACAGCACCAGCCATCCAGGTGCACCTATTACTGCCACTGCTACCCCTCTCTGAAGCCTGCAGCAGTAATGGCTCAGAAACTCCTTCTGAGTCATCTTTTTCCCCTTCAGTCTGTTCAAAACTCTGCTGCACGGTTAATCTTCTGCCAGCCCCAACATACACATAACTCCTCTTCTCAAATCACTTCATTGGCTTCCCATCCATTTCCGTATCCAATACATATTTCTCCTTCTAACCTATAAGTGCATTCATTCTATTGCTCCTCACTACCCTTTCTCTCTTCTCTCTCCCTAAACCCCTCCCCAGTGAACTCTGTTCTTCCTCTGGCTTGCTTCTCTCTGTGCCCTTCTCTTCAACAGCCAATTCCAGACTTACATAAGAGCAAGGACCATCAAGCCCAGAATCCTGTTTCCAACAGTAGTTAATGCAGGTCACAAGTACCTAGCAGGTTCCCAAAAAGCCACACAGGTTCCACAATGCTTGTACTGGGGCAAGCAGTGGATTTCCCGTGTCCTTTTTAATAATGCTTTATGGATCTTTTCTTCAGGAACTCGTCCAAACGTTTTTAAACCCAGCTACACTAACAGCTTTTAACTACATCCTCTGGTAACGAATTCCAGAGTTTGATTACGCGCTGAGTGAAAAATATTTACTCTTATTAGTCTTAAATGGGTTACATTGTAACTTTATTGGGTGTCCCCTAGTCTTCCTACTTTTTGATGGCGTAAATAATTGATCTAGGTTTATCGTTCCACACTATTCATTAATTTATAGATCTGCATCATATCCCCCCTCAGCCGTCTCTTTTCCAGGTTGAAGATCCTTAACCTTTTAAGCCTCTCCTCATAGGGGCTCTTCTCTGTACCTTTTCTAATTCCACCATATCCTTTTTAAGATACAGTGACCAGAATTGTACACAATATTCGAGGTGTGATTGCACCATGGAATGATACAGAGGCATTCTAATATCCTTGGTTTTATTCTCCATTCCTTTCTTTATGATTCCTAGCATGCTATTTGCCTTATTGGCCGTTGCTGGACACTGGGTGGAGGGTTTCATCATGTTAACCATGATGACGTCTAAGGAGTATGTTTACTAAACAGCGCCAATGTTTCAACAGCGATGTTATCACATGATAATGGCGCATTACCATGCGAGAACATCACGCATCGCGCGATAACGTCTCCGGCGGCATTAAGGTGCACAGAGGGTGGAGTAAGGCTCCCCAGAGGGTGGAGTAAGGCTCCCCAGGGGCGGAGATAAGGGGTCAATGGGCGGAGAGTGGGCGGGGAGAGGCCCCATGCACACTAATGCCGTGAAATGAAGGTCTGAAAAATAGCGCCAGTGAAAACCTTGCGCTAGAGGCACATTTGCAGGGGAGAGAGACCATTTCGGTCAGCAATGTGCAGCAAAGGCAGGGAAACCAAGAAAAATGATAGTAGTGATACATGTGCAGCAACATCATAGTGCCCAAGTACGAGAGGGCACTACGGTGAGGCTGCAGGGGGCTGCAGGCGGGACATGCAGTGTGGCAGCTGGGGCACAGGGTGGGCTAGGCATATGCCTAGGTAACACATAGGAATGTGGAAGAAGAAAACCAGCAAGACAGCAACTGACCAAGGGCAAACATGGCCACGAGTGTGTGTCCCACAGTGTCCCAGGGGACAGTACCCAGAAAGTATCCCAGAGGGCACATAACATTGGCAGGCGGTGCCGGGGGGAAGCGTGGCTTTCTATGCAGGCACCCCTACCTCATATCACGCACCATAGGCAGCCACCTACCGGCACACTGGATGGCCTGGGACTGCGCACCACCAGCACCATCGGCAGAAGGGCATGTCAGCATGGTGGCGGAGGGGTGCTGGTGGCGGAGGGGGCAATGGCAGCTGCCCACAGCAGACCACAGCCAAGCCCCGTTTAGGTGGGTGCCATGCACTGCAACAGACAAGGTCTGTCTGACGAACAGTCATGGTATCCCCAGGGAATAATCTGCCTCTGTGGCAACAGTTTGGTGCAGTATACACAGCCAGTGTGTTCAGGGGCAGAAAGTCACAGGTTCAAGTCCCAGCTGTGGCTCCTGCAAACCATGTCCCTATATTTTACCCAGCAATAAAGACGGAACCTTTATTGCAGATAAAATAAACACGCCATAAACACCTATATTTTACCCTACAGAGCACAGACACCATAAACATGTGCAATCCCTAGAGCAGAGTTTCCCAACTGCAGTCCTGGAGGGCCAAACACCATTCAGGTTTCATGCAGTCCCTAATAAATATGCCTATGCTGCATTTGTATGCACCGCCCCCATTGTATGAAAATGTATCTCATGCATATTCATTAGGGACAGCATGAAGACCTGAATCGTGTTTGGCCCACCAGGACCGGAGTTTGGAACCTCTGCCCTAGAGCAGCGGCCAACAGGGGCACAAACACCCACACCCACAGGCTCCACTATCCAAAGCATCATGGAGAGTCAGGCTGTTGGCCCTGCACGGAGCAGCATCTCCCAATACTAGCACCTGCATACCTTAGCAATGACGTCCTAAACTTGGGAACACGTTCCACATATATCAAAAGGTTGCTATGATTAATGTCAGATAAAAAATCCTAAGGTAAACACAATTTGTTGACAGAGATTCATCACAGCAACCTTTCTGATATCTGTGGAGTGTGTTTCAATTTTTGCTTCTGACAGTGTTTACCACCCCGGGGAGTGACCCCAACAGTATTGCATACCATAGCAATCCCTGCACTGAGCCCAGGACTGGTGTGGCGGCCAGAGCTGCCAAAAACCTCTCTATTTGCACAATGCTGGCATAGGTGTGGGAGTGTGTGTATGTCTATCCAGTGTTTTGTGGCTGCCTACACCTTACTGAGCCCACACTGCTTGCACTGTTTCCAGTGTTAGCCTTCAAATGTGCATAATGAGGAGCAAGGTACTGTGGGTATGGCCCGGACAGGGTGGCCTGGGCAGGATGCATCTGCACAGGGCATAAGGCAATGGCTAGGACATTGTAGTGCCCGACCACCACCTGCACGGACAGGGTGGCCACAGCATGTCATGCTGGGGGGGGGGTCACTCTCACCCTGACTGAGCAGTGGCCATGGCATCGCTAGGTTCCCCATATAGTGCTCTACACTATTTCTCTTAAGTGGTATCTATGGGTTTCTTTTTCTGTAGCCCAATCACTGACATATGTACTTGGTGTGTGTGCTCACATCCCATTTGTGGGTGCACACAGTTCCTCCAGGAACATGTACTAGCTAGCAGACTGTCTGCAGTTAGTATGTGTATGGCTGGAATACCTTGCAGTTGCAGCGGGTGGAGACTGACTGTGCTCTCTGCTGATGAATGTCAGATAGAGATGCGAAGCAGCTGAACTTTTCTAGGCCTAGTGCCTGTCTGCCAGTGCCCTATGTGATGTGTACAGACCTGCATCTGCATTGACTGCCCTGTAGGGTGCCTATTCCCCAGCAGGACTGGGGTTGATGGTCCCCTCTATTGCCACCATTGCAGAGATGTAGACTGTGGATCTGTTGGTGGGAGATCCTAACCCACAGAGGGTGGTGCTACATAATCTGCTTTTGGGGCCAACCACCACTTTTCTCTTATAACATGTGACCATGGCAACCACACAGGATATGCACTATTCTGAATGCATCATAGTCCACAAGGGCTAGACGTGACTGGAAAATACAGATGGACACAGGTGTATCCTAGATGTGTCTACAAGGACGACCTAATACACACTGGCACTAATGGGGACCTACAGCACAGCTTATCTCAGCCAAGACAGGTGCTGTGGATCTGGTGCTGGGCGCCCCACCTCACCCTCAGGGTGATCACAGGACCCACACAATGTCATGGTCTGTAGCTACTCTGTGCCTGTAACACACACGGTCATTCCCCCCCTACCAGGCCGGGGTGCAATAGAGGCCCATACCCCATCCTTTGAGCAGCTGTAGGCTGCTGATCTGCATGTGCAGTGCATCATGGGTACAGGTGGGTTTACCCTATCCTGGTAACCACAGCAGTTTGTGTGGTGACCTGCATTCTTTCTCTAGCCAGCAAGCAGTGTGTAAGACATTATAGAGATGCAGCCCACTGGTTACTTCAGTGATTACTGAGGCAGAGGTCATGGGTTTGATCCCACAGTGGGATCACCTAGAAACTTTATCTCCCTAGCATGTCCTGCCATGACACTGACCCAGTTGATACTGGGGAAATTGAAAATACCCATTATTATTACTATGTTGTAACTTTTGTTAGCTTCCCTGATTTCTTTCAGCATTTTATCATCCATTTGTTCATTCTGTCCAGGCGATCGATGGTACACCCACACTGCCATCATCTTCCCCTTTTTACATGGAATTCAATCCATAGAGATTCTACAGTGTATTTTATTTCATGCAAAACTTTAATCCTGTGTAATTCAATGCCTTCTCTAACATAGAGCACAACCCATCCAACAATTTTATCTACTCTATCATTGTGATATAGTTTGTACCCAGGTATCACAGTGTCCCATTGGTTGTCCTCCTTCCACTAGGTCTCTGAGATGCCAATAATATCTAACCCCTCATTTGGTGCTATATATTCTAACTATCCCATCTTATTTTTTAGACTAGCATTTACATTCAAGCATTTTAGAGGTTGTATTTTATTCATATTAATCTGGTTATCAGTAAACGGGTAATTTGGAATCTTTAAGCTCTGTCTGCTCAGTACGTAAGGGCATTTGGGTTACTTTTGTCTTTATTGGAACCTCTCTGTCGATGTGCCCTAACTTCAATCTTTTCCTAGTATCCTTCAAGGAATTATCCTTCTGAACATGCGCTCTTGGGCAACTATCAGCTTTCCACTATTATCTAGTTTAAAAGCTGCGCTATCTTCTTTTTAAAGGTTAATGCCAGCAACCTGGCTCCATCCCAGTTAAGGTGGAGCCCATCCCTTTGGAAAAGCCTCTCCTTTCCCAAGAATGTTGCCCAGTTCCTAACAAATCCCAAACCCTCTTCTTTGCACCATCGTTTCATCCACGTATTGAGACTCTGGAGCTCTTCCTGCCTTTTGGGTCATGCACGTGGAATGGGAAGGATTTCTGAGATTGCTACCATGGAAGTTCTAGATTTCAACTTCCTACCTCAAAGCCTAAATTTGGCCTCCAGAACCTCCCTCCTATACTTTCCTATGTTGTTGATACCAACATGTACCAAGAGAGCAGACTTCTCCCCAGTGCTATCTAAAATCTTGTCTAGGTGGCGCATGAGGTCTACTACCTTTGCACCAGGCAGGCATTTTATTTTATTTATTTATTTAGACAGTTTTGTATACCGCCTTATCCTTCAATCAAAGCGGTCACAACACAATTGGGGGATACATTTTAACATGCGGGTATATGAGACACATACACTAATACTTACAGGGAACATGGACAATGGAGGGTTAAGTGGCTTGCCCAAGACCACAAGGAGCATCTGTGGGACTAGAAACCCCAGTCCTTCCGGCCCAAAGGTTGCTGTCCTCTAGTGGGATTTGAACCCCTGACCTTCCGGCCTGAAGTACCTTGCCCCAACCACTAGGCTACTCCTCCCTAGGCATGTTATTGGGTGATCCTCACGTCCACTAGCCACCCAGTTAACTACATGCCTAATGATCAAATCACCCACTATAAGGGCTGTCCTAACTTTTGCCTTATGGTCACATGGCCTTGGTGAAACCTCCTCAGTGTGAGAGAGTTTTACATCACCTGGAGGATAGGTCCTAGTTACAGGCTCTCTTCCTGCCATGCCAGGGTGATGCTTTCCTGTCACATTACCTATCTCCTCCATGGCAACAGGGAGGCTGCCAGACTGGAGGTTGGATTTCAGTACTACTTCCCTGTAGGTCTTGTCTATATACCTCTCTGTCTTCCTTATGTCCTCCAAGTCTAACCTTCAGAGATTGGACTCATTCTCTGAGAACAAAGAGCTCCTCGCACCTAGTGCACATGTAAGACCCCTCACCAGCTGGGAGAATATTATACATGTGAGACAGTGCAAAAAACTGAAAAGTCCCAATCTTGCTGTTGGACTGCTGTATGAATCTTTGTTTTAAGGTTTTGTTCAGGTATTTAAGTTGTTTTCTTACTTAGGTTTGCTAGGGATACTTATACTAATACAACTATACCTAATACATTTAATGGACTTTGTTCACCTCAAGGTAAATCATTTTCAAGCCTTAATTAATCTATTCCTGATGAGGATAACCAGCTGCACCTGAAAGTGAATATGGGCACCTCCTTCCCTTTAATAGGTTTAAGACCCTATAAAGCTAAGATTATCCCTGGGGTGGGTGGGAGGGAAGGAAGACTTAATAAAAGCTGCTTTTCTGCACAGTGCCCTGACCTGTCCTTCTAAGGTAAAGTCTTACCAATTTCCTGGATGATTCACACTGCCCTTGGTTTGATAGAGGGGGCCTTTCAAATTGCCCATTTGATCCTTTCACCTTGCTACTCCTTTTGCCTGGAACAAACTACCTGTATCTTTATGTCAGGTTTCATCTCTCCCCCTTTTCAAATCCACTTCTTTCAGGCTGTTTTTGGATCTTAATCCTTTGTTCTCCTTCTGTTTCATTACCCATCCTACTGTCCCCTTATTCTCATCTATTGTACTGTCTGTCTTGATTAGGGACCATCTTTTATATGTGTCTGTACAGCGCTGCTTATGCTTTGTAGTGTTATATGAATGATTATGTAGTGCTTATCTAAAATTCAAAAGTATGCATCAGAGGGTGGTAGAAGAGAGAAACCAAGAAGCAGCACCAAAGTGTTTAGGTAAGAACTGCATCGCAATTTCAGAGCCACTGCCACCACTACAGGCCCCAGAGAGGAGTAGCAGTGGCAGAAAGGGGGGGCAGGAGGATGGCAGGATGGAGAACATTTTGGCGACGCAACCAAGATACATAAAATATACCCTACATAAAATGAATATCCTTGAATATATACACTGGCCTTCCCTAAAATATCCCTCAGCATAATCAAATCCAAGGTATCTTCCTAGTGCACTTCACTAATGATCATATCCCCATTGTAAATAAGTTGATTGAATAATTTGTTTATTTAAAAGAAGTTTTTGTATTGTAAAATAATTTTACTGTATTTCGTGTATACAAGATTCAAACATTATGGGGCATGTTTATTAAACTGCGTTAACGTAGCAGCGGCTACGTTAAGGCGCCTTAAAGCACCATAAGGTGCCTTAACGGGACATTCTGTAGCGTTAAGGCGCCTTAAGGTGCCTTAACGTTCCCGGCCGCGTTCAGTGCAGAAAAGGGTGGAGAGAGGGTGGGGAGAAGGGGTCAATGAGCAGGGAGTGGGCGGGGAGAGGCCTCTTTCACACAAACGCAGAGGAATTAAGGACTGAATCCTAACGCAACTGAAAACCAGGCGTTAGCACACAATTGCAGGAGAGAGAAACCATTCCAGTCAGCAATGTACAGCAAAGCCAGGGAAAACTACAAAAAGTGATAAGTGTGATAAATGTGCACAGAACAAAAGGGCACATAAACACTGAAAATGACCTGAACAAAATGTAAAACAAACATAACCAAGCTGGCCAATAGTGATATGAATGGGAAACATCAAAAACACTACCGAGAAAGCTCCAAAAATAGGATATTAATTTTGGAAGGGTCTATGCTCTGTCCCCATACAAGGTGAATGATCCCACAGTGAAATAGCGCTGATCACGGTTTCCCCTTGTTATTGGACAGGTTTTCTATGGTGTGCACATATTCCGCAACAGCAGGGTGGGCATGTCGGAATAGGCAACTGGACAGATGCTGGAAAAGGGGATACAGAGGGCTGTAGGCGGCACATGCTGTGGTGCAGCTGGGCCACAGTGTGGCCCAGGGTGATGCCTAGGTGGCCCATAGGAATGCTGAAACAGTAGAGCAGCCAGACAACAACTGATGAGGGCCCAACATGGGCATGAGTGTGTTTCCCACAGTAGCACAGGGGATAGTACCCAGCAGGTACCCCCAAGGCACAGAACATTGGCAGGCGGTGCTAGGGGGAAGCGTGGACATCTATGCGGGCACCCCTACCCCAGAACCCACATCATAGACAGCCACCTGCCGGCACACTGGATGGCCTGCGACTGCGCATCACCAGCACCACCAGCAGAAGGGCATGTCAGCATGGTGGCAGAGGGGTACTGGCGGTGGAGGGGGCAGTGGCAGCTGCCCACAGCAGACCATGGCCTAGCCCTGTGTAAGTGGGTGCCATGCATTGCAACAGACAGGCCCTGTCTGATGAACAGTCATGGTATCCCCAGGGACTGCACTATCTCCGTGGCAACACGGTGGTGCAGTACACACAGCCAGTGTGTTCAGGAGCAGAAGGTCACAAGTTCAAGTCCCAGCTGTGGTCCCTGCCAACCCAGTCCCCATATGTTACCCACTACTAAAACATGGTAATAAAGACAGAACCTTTATTACAGATAACAAAAACATGCCTTAAACGCCTGTATTTTACCCTACAGAGCACAGACACCATAAACATGCAGAATACCTAGAGCAGAGTTTCCCAACTGCAGTCCTGGAGGGCCAAACACCATTCAGGTTTCATGCTGTCTCTAATACAGATGTCTGTGCTGCATTTCTATGCATTGCCCCCATGGTATGCAGATGTACCGCATGCATATTCATTAGAGACAGCATGAAAACCCGAACAGTGTTTGGCCCACCAGGACTGGAGCTGTGAACCCCTGCCCTAGAGCAGCGGCCAACAGGGGCAGACACACCTGCACACACAGACTCCAGTATCCAAAGCCTCCTGGAGAGGCAGGATGTTGGGCCCTGCATGCATCTCCCAATACTAGCACTTACATACCCTAGCAATGCCACCCTAAACCTGGGAATACAGTACACATATATCAAGAGGTTGCTGTGATTACTGGCAGATAGCAATTCCTAAGTTAAGCACAATCTGCTCATTGAGCTGTATCATACTAACCTCTCTGATGTCTGTGGAGTGTGTTTCAGGTCTGGTGTCTGACAGTGTTCACCACCCTGGGGATTTACCCCCAACAGTATTGCGTACCATAGCCATGCCTGCACTGTGCCCAGGACTGGTGCGGTGG
This sequence comes from Ichthyophis bannanicus, assembly GCA_033557465.1. Classification (NCBI taxonomy): domain Eukaryota; kingdom Metazoa; phylum Chordata; class Amphibia; order Gymnophiona; family Ichthyophiidae; genus Ichthyophis; species Ichthyophis bannanicus. The sequence goes on along the minus strand of CM066033.1, from coordinate 188,344,131 downwards.
CCAGGGCTGCCAAGAGCCTCTATAGTTGCACAATGCTGGCATAGGTGTGGGAGTGTGTGTCTGTCTATCCAGTGTGTGGTGTCTACCAACACCTTCCTCAGCCCACACTGCTTGCACTGTTGCCAGTGTAAGCCTGCCAATGTGCATAATGAGGAGCAAGGTACTGTGGGTATAGCCTAGACAGGGTGGCCTGGCCTGGATGCATCTGCACAGGGCATAGGGCAATGGCTCGGACATTGTAGTGCCCGGCCACAACCTGCACGGACAGGGTGGCCACAGCATGTCCTGCAGGGGAGTCACTCTCATCCTGACTGAGCAGTGACCACGGCATGGACAGGTTCCCCCACAGTGCTGTACACTATTTTTCTCAAGTGATATTTATGGGTTCTTTTTTTTGGGGCCCAATCACTGACTTAGCTGCTTGGTGTGTGTGCTCACATTCCCTCCAGGAACATGCACTATGGACTAGCTAGCAGACTGTCTATAGTTAGTATGTGTATGGCTGGAACATCTTGCAGGGTGCAGTGGCTGGAGAATGTCAGATAGTGGTGGGGGGCAGCTGAGCATCTCCAGGCCTGCTGTCTGCTTGCCATTGCCTTATGGATGTGTACAGATCTGCAGTACCTGCCCTGTATGGTATCTGTTCTCCAGGAAGACTGGGGTCGATGGTCCCCGCTACTGCCACCATTGTAGGGATGTAGACTGTCGATCTATTGGTGGGGGATCCTGTTCCCCACCCTGACCCACAGGGGCAGGTTGTGTGGTGCTCATATAATCCGCTTTAGGGTCTGCATACCACCCTTCACGTATTTTGTGACCATGGTACCCACACAGGATATGCACTATTCTGGGTGCATCATTGTCTACAAGTGCAAGACATGACTGGGGAATATGGATGGACAGAGGTGTATTCTAGGTGTGTCTGCAAGGGCTACCTATCACATACTAACACAGATGAGAACCTACAGCACAGCCTATTTCAGCCATGCCATGTGCTGCGGACCTGGTGCTGGGCCCCCCACTTCACCCTCAGGGTGAGCACAGGAACCGCATGTTGTCACGGTCTGTAGCTACTCTGTGCCAGTAACACACACAGTCAGCTCCCCCTACCAGGCCGGGGTGCTATAGTGGTGCATACCCCATCTTGTGATCAGACATAGGCTGCTGATCTGCATGTGCAATGCATCATGGGTATGAGTGGGTCTACTCTATCCTGATAACCAGAGCAGACAGCTTGTGTGGTCACCTGCAGTCTTTCTGTAGCCAACCAGCAGCATGTTATAGAGCTGTAGACCACTGGTTATGTTGATGACTGTGGAGGCAGAAGTCATGGGTTCAATTCCTTGTTGTTCCCTCCTGTCCAGGGCCAATATTTTGCTTGCCTGTGACAGTCATATCTTTGCAGATCTGTGCTGCCAGCCATAGATCCCTCTCCACAGCTATCAACACTCCTTAAAATACGTTACAAGGCTCCTAATTAGGCACAGTACTGTGCTGCCAGCCACAGTACCCTCTCCACAGCTATCAACACTCCTTAAAATACGTTACAAGGCTCCTAATTAGGCACAGTACAAGGCGCCTTATATGGCGCATTATAAGGCGCTTTGTAAGACACGTAAGGCACATAGGCACATGCCTTCTACGGTGCCTTATAACGCGCCTTTTAACGCGCATTCTAACGCGCCTTATCTGACACACAGCTTTACTGCTGCCCCGCCCACTCCTTTATATGGGCATCTCTACCTTTACTGCGGAATGACATTACCACAGTTTAGTAAACATGCCCCTATGTAACATAAATAAGAGTTTAATGTAATTGTTGATTAATTGTAAACCACCCTTGATCTCTGGAAGGGGCAGTATAGAAAAACTTATAAATAAATAAATAGGGTGCCTCCAATCCTTGCATTTGCCCTGGTTCCACCCTACTCCAAAATTAAATTTGAAAGTATGGATTGCTGTTCGTTCAATGCAATGGCCCCTACATTTGGAACAATCTCCCACTATATATTAGGCTGGAATCTTCTAAAAAATCCAAAGCTTAACCTCTTGGTCCATGAATGGGTATGCTGATGGCTGAGTCACAGAGGTTAGGTCTTGACTTTCTCTCTCTTACACTCCTTAGCTTTTCTATTTTCTTTTAAAATTTTGCTGCCACTAATCATGTATTGCTAATAATACATTTTTATTGTAACCCATATAGGTACCTTGTTGAGATATGTTTTATATCAATTAAAACATAAACACGTCATTCTAATATACATTTTTAATGTAAATCATAATTTGCATAATTATTCATTCATATGGTCCACAGACAAATCAATAAAATCTCCCAACAATAGGTGCAGAACAAAAGCAGGATGCTTCGCTTTAGAATTTAACATGCAGAAAAGATTCTATTCAAATTCTAGTGTTCCATCAGTGACAGCAACATAAACTCTCTACTGTGTAATGTAACACAAACCCCTGGAAACAGATACTCAGAAGCTTACCATACCATATTAGCACCAACTTCAAGAACTCAAATTCCACCAACCTCACTTATGAAAAGTCAGCACTGTGAATATTCTAGAACACCAATATACCTCCAATTGGAAAACGAGAACAAGCCAGACTGCTGAAGATTCCTACACAAAGCCTACTTATTAACAGAATCCCTTACCTTGGTTATACATGGAAAAAATATACTATCAACTAATACAAAGAATGCATATTAGAAACAAATATGCAGAACAAAAAAATAAAAGTATAATCCCAAATCACAGATTCTGTGAGCAGTAGGATACCGCAAAAACAAACAGAAATGCATTTTCTCCTCCTCAGCAAAGTAAGAGGCTCTGCATTTCATAGAGTCTTTTGTAAAGCACAGTGAGAATTCTCCATGCCCTGAACTGGATGTCTTAGTTCCCCTCTCCACATCCTATCTAAAATCTGCCTCACATGCACAAGCCTTATATACACTCAAAGTGGTGTACATTCAGGTACTGTATATATATTTTTCCCCTTGTCCCCCAAAGGGCTCACAATCTATGTTTTTGTACCTGAGGCAACAGAGGGTTAAGTGGCTTGCCCAAGGCCACAAGGAGCACCTGTGGGACTAGAAACCCAAGTCCTTCCAGTGAGATTCAAGCCCCTGGCTCTCCAGCCTGAGGTAAGTTGCCCTAACCACTAGGCCACTTCTACCTAGTACAAACGTTTGGCTAGTATGCATGTAAATAACTACAGTATATGTTATAATCTACGCACATGCCTGTGAGTTCTGCTCAAACCCCATCCTCCGGGCACACCTAGCAAGAAATTTCGCACAATCATGTGAGCGAGCGTACGTTTACGCTAGTCAATAGCTTATAAGAGGCCATTCACACATGCCCAAATGACTACCATACCACCAAAGTAAGTGCATACTAAAATCTTAAAATATACCCCCTTATAAAATTACCCTGACTCACAGTCTTTAAAAGATTTAGCAGATCTTTCATGCATTGGTGTTTTAGAGCTAGTAAGTACAGAACAAGGCATTTCTGAACATGTAGGGAATTAAAACACTGATTGAACATGACCTGCAATCTTTTAACAGGCATGCACAAATGGGCAGACTGGGTGGAATGCTATTTCCCATGCATTGACATACTTCAGTTTTTGCTCTTTGCGCAACAAAATACAAGGAATTGTATTGATTGGGTAGGGATTGGGGGAGCCAGTTTCATAATATGATTTCCTGAGAAGTCCCTGGTTATTTCGGGTAAGGTATAACAAGGGCCTAGTTCGTTTGCAAGTCTGTGGATGCCATCCCTGTGCAGGTTTGTTAAATGGAAGCCCTTTTGTCTTGTCCTCTTTATGTGAACTGTAGATTCTCTATTGTGCCTAACACCGGGGCACCTGCCAAAGAGAGAGAAGACTGAAGGAGAGATAATGAGGCCTACTCTATTTTAACATGACAGCTACTGTGTGTGTATTTGTATATTCCAGAAAGGCAAATGAGACATGCCAAAAGTGACCTCATTGGAGTGGCTCGGGGCTACAATAACCTGCACTGAAGCCAGTTAAACAGAGCTTATTTTTTCCAGTAACCAAAATAAAGTACAAACAAGAAGATAATTCAGACTGTTTGCTCCCTCTTCCCTAGAAGATACTTTTGTAAAGAACCGTGATTCAAAAGTGCAGTGTTTGCGCCAATCTGGGAGATGAATGTCTCCATAAAATCATTTGCCAAGGTTTTCATGCTATTTTTCCTCTGGCATATTCAGTAAAGTCATTAAGTGATGCTATGAAATAGATAGTCAGCTGGCTGTAGACCATCTGAACATATAACTGTGTCTAATGTCATAAGTATTTTCTACTGCTCTGATGCATATAAGCACCTCTTTGAAAATACACCTATAACTCTAGGAGACTCTTTCACTAAAGCACCGGCAAGGGTTTGTACTTACCGCACATTGAGAGCAACCATTAATGTCTGGTAAGTGCAACAGTCATGTGCTAACTATCAGAGCCAGGCCCAGCATTTTCCTGGCAGTTAGCACAAAGAACTGTACCCTAACTCACAGCAGCAGCATTTGCAATTAACACGGGTGCACCTAGCACCACATTAGAGGTATCGTTGAGTGCATCCATGCTAATTGCGGCATTGATAGTGAGCACGCAATATGTTCACCTGCATTAACTGCAATGTGCTGTCCATGCCAACATTCCACTCCTAGCCTGCCCATTCCCCGCCTCCTCAAGCGATGGGCAATTAGTGTGTGTTTTAGTGGGCGATAGCTGCTAGACCTGCATGGTATTGGTTACTGCTGTCCATGCACTCACAGTTACTGCATGCTAAAACATGAGTGACCCCACTGCGGGCTTTAGTAAAAGGGCTCCTAGATATATAATTATACCTCTAATTGTTATATCTGTTATTTTGGCATAAAGATTATACATTTGGCAGCTGAATTTTGCTACTAAATGTAACTTTCTCTCACCCCTGCTCCACTCCAAATCACTTTTTCCTAGGAGATAAATTTGTTCATTCTATGTATAGAAAGGCCAAATTCATCCATAGAACCATGGTGCTGCGAAATGCGTTTAAGGTAATATGTTTGGGGTTGTTTTTACCAACCTCTTTTCCTATGTTCTTCTTCACGTAATCTACGGCCATAGGATCAGGCATCATGGTTAGTCCATGCTCCACTAGGATTTTGGGGAGCTCAAGCTATTGATGGGATATTTTTTGTCTCTGTACCAGCTTTGTGGAATCATTTGCCATGTTCTTCTGTGACTGCTGGGATACACAATGGAGCAAGAGACGGAGAAAGTGTGGATGTTTGTTAAACCTTTAATGGTAAGAGTCTCAAGAACCCCAACACGTTTCGGCGTTTCCGCCTTCTTCAGGGGGTATGGAGCTTAAAAACAAGGAAATTATACATATTGTTAAATTTCATACAAGAATATAAAAATACATATATATCAAAGAACAGATAAAAAGCATATAAATGAATAATTGGATTAATACCAAATACAAGTTAAAAAATAATAATAAATACAACAATATGAATGACAGTGTGACTACCCCTCTTAGCTATCTTTAATTGTGTAGGCTAGTATAAAATTGTATACATTGGTGCAAAGGAACTGTATATTAGTTATGGGAATCACATAAATATACAGAAAACTCCAAATAAAAAATGCTGAGAAACGCAGGACATGAGGAAATAAACCATAAATATAGATGGACAACCAAACTACATCAAGCAATATTAATGATGAACGTATAAAAGGGATGGTATTATATCTAAAACTCAAATGATGTTCATAAATTATCATATGGTGACTTACTATAAATGCTATGAGTTTTTAATGCAGGATTTAGCATTAGTGAATCTTATCTTAATATAATATGTCAGCAAAGGTAGGACTAACATGAAAATCAGACCTTGAAAGGCTGCTACTTGAAGATCAGGATGGGAACTACACTATTAAACAATCATGAAATTCTTAGTCTTCCTAACATGACTGATGTACTGTGGATCACCAATGAGTCCACTGACCTGAATTGTTCCACTCAGCTTTTTACATCGTGCACATACGTTGTTCAAAAAGCTGTTTGTCTGCAGGACCGGAGGCAAAAATGGAGGAAAGAAGGTTGATTTCAATACTTGCAAGACATTACAAAGTGTCATGTCTATGAGTGTTAAATGATAATTTATATTCATGAAAAGACTATTATACGTGTGTGTGCTGAATAAAAACCGATGTTGAAAAATAAATAATAATTGTTAAAAAGTTAATGCAGCTTGTCTTTCCTTATAGTATGTGCAACTGTTTTAATGCCCCTTCTGTGGTAAATTAAATTTGCAAAGGAACGCCGTCAGGACGTGAAGTTAGTTAAGAACCTAGAATATGTATTGAGCCATTTGGTATAATCTTATTCTCCGTCTCTTGCTCCATTGTGTATCCCGGTTGGTTGTGCAAGAAACGCTGCTCCTTTCTGTGTCTTTCCTTTTCTCTTCTGTGACTGCTTACAGACCTTTTAGATTTTAGGAAGAAGCTGAAGGGCTATTTATTTAGTCAGGTATATAAGTGATTTTGAAATTGCTTTTAGGTTTTTGTTGTTGAAACTTTTTAATTAGTTGTGTTATGCTGTTTTTATTTATGTATTCTTTATTTACATTTGAATTCTATTTCTGATGTGATGATGTAACCAGCTGAGTATTTTCTAGATCAGCAGGCTATTAATTTATGAATACATGTAGAGAAATCATAGAGGTATGTCTACTAAACAGCAGTAAGGGAGCATGTCTTTCCGAGCGGTAACAGCAGCGATAAGGGGTTACCGTGCGGTGAGTGTACTGGGCATGTTAAAGGCGTTCCGGCTTTAAGGGGTGGTAGCGGACACTTAAAGGGCAGTAACAGGATATGCTGCAATAAGGTGTCTTGCATGCACCTTGACACAGGAAAGCCTCTAAAACACTGAAAGAGGGGCAGGGAAGCCATTGGAGAAGCACAGATGGTAGCTGATGGAGTTGACTCACCTGATGCCTGGCTATGTAGTAGTATGTATGATGAGCATGTTTGACCATACAGCAGGCCTTAGCTGTCAACTACTGTAGGCTAGAAAGGCGGTTGCCTAGTGATGCTGGTCAGTGTGGGTGTTGGCAGTGTCATGGGTGGGAGGTGGCAGCAGCGGAGTCAGCGGAGGGGTTGCAGCAGCGGGGGATGCTGTGATAGGTGTGCAGTCCTAGATGCTCCTGAAAGCATAAACCGTGCCGTAAGCTATATTATAGTGTCTGTGAGGTGTGGACGTATCCAGATGTACTGTCAGTGTGTGGCATGCCATAGGCCAGGACAGTGTCTGGGTGGAGGCAGCATGTTCCTGAAGTGAGGATTGTCCGTGAGTGCTCATGTAGAGCACTCACAGGAGAGGTGTGCATAATATGGCTAACTGCTGCAAATGACCCTTGATGGCCATGGTGGGGCAGCTTACTGGCAAATACATGAATCTCCCTGATGGCCAAATGGTGGGTGCAGGGTTGTGCCATGGATTTTCCAAGCAGAGTTTGCAATGTGTGTGGTGGGTGAATGTATGGGACCTTACTGGCCAAAAGCATTTGGTGTGTGTGATCCAAAAAGTAATAATGCCATGGGGTACATGCAGGAGTGGCTCTACCATGAGGCCAACTGAGGCGGTGGCCTGAGGCAGCAATTTGCAGGGGGCAGCACTTCAACAGCGGTGGCACTCCGGCTCTATTTTAATTTTAGATTTTGCTGCCTCTGGTCTGCCTCTGCCTTCCCACGCAGGAAAATCTAAAATTAAAACAGAGCCAGAGAGTTTTGCATTGTGTTTCTTGGAGAGCAAGTCGGCGCTGTACTGCTTGTAAGCTACAAACTCACGCTGCAGGCCTGAGCCTGCTTGGCCTCCCACAGATGCTGCTGTAGCTCACGCACCTCCGGCCCACCCTACCGGTCTGGTCTTCTGCGCAACTTCATCTTCTGTCACCGCCCGCAGCTTGTCCTCCAGCCATGCCACCTGCTGCTGCCTGTCCTAGATGAGTTGGCCCCGCTCCATAGAAAGCTGCAGCAGTTTGTTTTTCTCCCGGCTCAGCCGCTCCAGATGGCTGTGCAGCTCTTCCGTCTCCCCTTTCCACTATAGCTGGTCCTCACGATCCCCTGCCTGCCTGCTACTCCTCGGCATCTATCAAGAGTCGGCGCAGTTCCTCCTTCATCCACCCAATGCGCTCTTCTCACTCTTTTAAGGATAAGCTCCTGGGCCTCACTCTCTTCTTTCAGCTGTGCAAGGAGCTTGTCGTGCTCCCACAGGGCCCAAGTCTGTTCCGCATTCTCCACCTGCAGCTATTCCAAGAGCTCTTCCCGCTCACGCGAACCTTCGCCCTCCAGTTCCCGTTGCAACCGGGTGCATTCCTGCCGCAGTTTGGCACTCTGTCTTTTGTACTCATCTTTGAAGCGGATCATTTGCTGGCGGGGAATGATAAAGCTGCCCAACATGCCCTGATGCTTACTGGATAGCATTGGGGCATGTAGGGCACTTAGGAGGGGGTATCCAATAGTACTAACCATGTAAGTGCTGTTGAATATCCCCAACAAAGGCATCTACACAGTTTACTGGGCTGTAAACTGTCTAGATGCCTTTTGAAAATCAGGGCCTCGGCTTCTAAGCCAGAGCCCTTACAATTAGGCTATTCCTTCACTCCTACTAGTTCACAATATGCCTGGTACAGGAGAATGTTTGTTTTTGAGATGGCCAGAATCAGATTTTTTTTTAAATTAGATATTGAGTTTTATGGGTGAATGTCCTAGTTCTGCTCTGCACCCGTTGTTGAGGGAGGGGGTTCCATGAATGCAAAATACATATTCAAAAAGAAAAAGCAACAACCATAAAACAGTTTATAACAACAAAATAAAAATGAGTTATAATTTGGTGTTATAAACTGCGCAGTGGTTCTCGCTCTTTCTTTTAGTTCTGTGGCGTGTGAACATCTTTTTTATTTCCTCTACATTATCTAATTGACTTTTTGATTTGATTCAGTTCCTGACTGCAGTTTTGAAAAGCCTCCCCCCCCCCCCAGCTCCGGGGGGGGCGCCAACTCATCCCTTGTCTCATGCAGCAGATTGCCTTGAGCCGCCCCTGGGTACATGAAAGATCATTTGTGTGGGAGGGACTAGTGCCTCAGCTTGTTCAGTTGCAAGACAATACACCCGACAGAGTGGCATGATAGAAGGGGACAAGTTGAACCCATTTGCCCTATGTGGAGCAAGTAATGATGACAGAACAGTGCAGGGGATGGCTTTGCAATGAGTGTTATGTGCCTGAATGTACAGGATATGTCCTCTTTACATAAAGCTGGGAGGTCACAATGATGGCACAATAGAAAATGCATCCATACCAGCTGTCCCAGACATCTGCAGCGTATACATCACTGACCTGTTGCAGAGCCACTATAGTCATGTTCTCAGATGTCCATGATGGGGAATGTCATGTTGTGCTACCCAACATGTTGCCATAATGCATAGAAACATAGAAGGATGATTGTTTGCAGGTCACAGCAGAGCCAGGACTGTGCAAGGTGGGCAAGTGACTTGAGTAGCACCCAGGCACAAAATGAACAAGTGGGAATCAAACCCTGGACCTTTGAATATGGAGCTATCACACCACTCAGTAGGCTACAACTCCATACAGATGTGTAGAACCTGCAGGCATGGGTTTACTGTCCTGCTAAGGCCCCACTGATTAAGCCATGATCCACTACCATTGAGGACCAACAATCAACCACAGCAAGACTACCCTTCACTAGGCTGTGTCAACCATGCCCAGACCAACTACAGTTGATCTGCTGGCCAACATGCACAGCATGTACTTACAACAACCACAAGCACCCTACCTTAGGATAGTCAGCATTGACACCTAGCATTTTGCTCAGTGATTAAACAAACAAACAGAAATTATATCCAAATCACTTGAGCCGAACAATACAATAATTCTATGTGGATACATAACCGTGCCATGGTCACTTTTTGGTCATACTGAGACTGCCATCTCAGCATGACATGCTGTGACCACACAGGCAATGCACGTGGCAGACAGGCACAATTACATCTCAGCCATTGGCCCTATTGCAGCAGAAACATCTAGGCCAATGTGTGCTGTTTCAGGTGATACCCATAATCCTCTGCCTTGCATTATTGCTGGGAACAACTTGGACAATATGAGCCAAAGTGAAGTGCAGAAAGCCACAGGACAAAAAGGAGCCACACACACACACACACACACACACATTACTACTACTATTTAGCACTTATATAGCGCCACACAGGCAGCGCTGCACAGGCAAAAATATAAGAGTCATGCTCGTAAGAGCTTACAATTAAGTTGAGACAATACAGAGCATTGGTCAATTTGGTGCAATACAGAGCATTGGTCAATTTGGTGCAAAGCACAATATGGTCGTTACAATTTGGTCATGAAAATTGATGGGAGTCAGGTTGAGATAAAGGATAGACGTCAGGATCTGAAAGCAATAGTGAAGAGGTGGATCTTCAATCTGGATTTGAAGAGGGCCAGGGAGGGTGCTTGGCGTACAGACAGGGGTAGGCTGTTCCAGGCGTAAGGTGCAGCAAGGTGAAAGGAGCGAAGTCGGGAGTTAGCGGTGCGAGTGAAAGGCCTGGATAGAAGTAATTTGTTAGCGGTGCGAAGTTCCCGGGAGGGAATGTAGGGAGAGATAAGGGATGAGAGGTATTGAGGGGCCGTGGAGTGAATGCATTTATAGGTCAGCAGGAAAAGCGTGAATTGGATATGGAACTGGATAGGGAGCCAGTGAAGCAATTTGAGGAGAGGAGTAATGAGGGCATGGCGAGACTGGCGGAAGATTAGTCGAGCAGCATGATTTTGAATAGATTGAAGGGGAAGGAGATGACTCATGGGGAGACCGGCAAGGAGTAGGTTGCAGTAGTCGAGGCAAGAGGAGAGTAAGGAGTGGATAAGCGTTTTGGTAGTGTGCTCAGAAAGGAAGGGGTGGATTTTGCTAATGTTGTAGAGAAAGAAGCGGCAGGTCTTAGCTACGAGCTAGATATGTGTGGAGAAGGAGAGAGAGGAATCAAAGATCACCCCCAGATTGCGGGCCGAGGGGACAGGAAGGATCGTGGATCCATCCACAGAGACTGAGAAGGGGGGAAGAGGAGGGGAGGAGTTGGGGGAAAGACAAGGAGGTCAGTCTTGGCCATGTTCAACTTCAAACGGTGATGAGACATCCAGGCAGCGATGTCAGAAAGGCAGGCAGAGATCCTGGTCTGGATTGCTGGAGAGATATTAGGTGTAGAGAGGTAGATTTGGGAGTCATCGGCATAGAGATGGTACTGAAAGCCGTGGGAGGAGATGAGCATGCCAAGGGACTGGGTATAGGGAGAGAAAAGGAGGGGGCCCAAGACGGATCCTTGGGGTACACCAACATGGAGCGGGGTGGGAGAGGAGGAGGAGGAGCCACCAGAGCATACTCTGAAGGAGCGATGGGAGAGGTAGGAGGAGAACCAGGATAGTATGGAGCCCTTGAAACCAAACGAGGAAAGGGTGGTGAGGAGAAGATTGTGGTCGACAGTGTCAAAGGCAGCGGAGAGATCGAGAAGGATGAGGACTGAGTAGAGGCCCTTAGATTTTGCCAGGAACAAGTCATTGGAGACTTTTGTAAGAGCTATTTCAGTGGAGTGTAGGGGACGGAAGCCGGATTGTAGTGGGTCCAGGAGGGCCTGGGAGGTGAGGAAGTCGAGGCAGCGGCAGTGGACAGCTCGTTCTAGTAGTTTAAATATGAAGGGAAGGAGGGAGATGGGTCGCATATACTCTCATTTGTGCACTGTGCAAAAATGGGGATGGTTGGCATTCCTGCTTGCCACTCCTGTCTCAATGTCAGGTCAAGGATTGATAATGTGTGCAGCTGCTATTAGTGCGATTTGGCTTCACAGCACTTTGTTACCGCCCAGTCAGCATGTTATTAGCCTCCAACCAGCTGTGGATAATGGAGTCTGTCAGTGCTGCTGGTGGATGTTTCCATCCTGGCCCGTCTTTTGCCAGTGTGAGGCCCCTGGCATCTGGCGGCCTGCAGGGGCCCCTAATGGGCTGGATCCCACATGATGAGCCCAGTTGCCCATGTCATGGACTCCTCACTAAAGTCACTCGTGACATTATTTCATCACAAATCATTGAAATCAACTTTAATCAATTACTGACAAACTGACCGACAAAGCCGACAATCATATGTCCACATCACAATTCACAAACAGCTGTCAGCCTGTCAAACACTTAACAATCAAATTGGAAATTTACAGTTTCAAGCATTCTAACTTTGCAATGCATTAATGCATATTCCATGTGCTGACTGCTGACAGTTAGCTAAGTATCAACATGTCGAAGTTCGAACATGTGTTAATGCAAAGTCACGGATAATGCACTCAGAGTCAACTTCTCTCAGAAGGCCCTGCTCAATACTCAACAAGCTAAGCATGTTCAGATGCTCGTGCAACATCGTTATCTGAGATGATTCTTAATCAGCTTCAGCTTGCTGAATGACCGCTCACCTAAGCAGTTCGTCACCATGAGGCAGAGGAAAATGCGCAGCGCGATCTCTGTGTTCACAAACATGCTATGGAGGCCATTATCAACGATGAAGTGATACAACTGCATTTCGATCTTGCTGCAGATTGTAGCATTATCTGGATCGTCATTCTCTTCTTCTTCTAGGTCATCTGACTCCGACGCCTGCAATGCTTCCTTGCCCAACTTTGTTTGCAGAGCTGTCTTAAATTGTACTAACTCTTCCACCAGTTCAGGTTGCAGATCGGAGGCATAGTGATTAATGAATTTGCTTGCACCTTCTTGAATTTCTGCATCAGAAAGTGATGAAATTTTATGCAAGAAAGCAAATCGGTTGACCAATTCAGCATATGCTTCCTTGTGCTTCGACAGTGCAGCAGGAAGGCTGTCGATGATAACAATGAATGTGTCAGTACGGAATTTATCACGTGGTTGCAACTGAATCTCAGTGTCCGCGCCAGATTCGTCGTATCTGCAATTTCGTCTGCGTACTCGCTTGCTGAAATCAGACTGATAGTTTTCACAGCGTGACAGGTCTTTGCCGTGTGCTTCAAAGTGGTCAAACTGTTCACGAAGGCTTTGGACGTACATCTGCAGTGAGTCATAAACCGCAGCAACAGAATTCAAGTTTTGATCAACTGACTGCAACAACACGCTGTTCGCTTAGAATCTTGCGAGAACCTTCTGCCAGAAAACAGTCATTATGCCCGTCTCAAGGCACTGCATTCGATCGTGCAATCCTCTGGCTTCTTGACACATCTCTGCCTGGTGTTCGCCCACTTTGTCATCTATAATGTCCTCCAGAGCTTCGACAATCTCATCATAGTCCCTCACCAGAGCATTTGCCGCATTGAATCGTACTGACCACCGTGTGTCGGACAGTCTCTTTAGTGTTAGCCGGCCTGCAGTCTGTTCCAGCTTGTCCTTGAGGATGGCCCAGCATGCTGTTGAACCAGCAAAAAACACGTACAGCCGTTGGACAAAGTCAAAGAATGATACGGCATTGGCACAACTGACCAATGAGGTTCAAGGAATGGCCTGCACAGGGTATGTAGGCGGCATGAGGATTTACCTGCCGTATAAGAGCCTGCATACCTCTGTATTTGCCGCTCATGTTGCTGGCGTTATCATACGACTGTCCTCGACAATCGTCAATGTTGATCCCCCAGCTGTGCAGAAACTGAAGCAAGCTATCTGCAAGCGGTTCATCTTTGTGGCCTTGCTGAGGTAGAAATGTAAGGAACCGCTCAACAGGGCCACATGGCAACACGTAACGAATAATCACTGTCAGCTGATCCTGGTGTGCTATATCAGGCATCGAATCAACTGAGATTGAGAAGTACTTGGCAGACTGAACTGCAGCCTTAATCCGATCGACAACTAACTGGCCAATCAGCTGAATTAGTTGATTGCAGATGTTGGCAGACAGGTATGAAATGTGTCCTTTTCCCTTGTTAGCATGCATCTGCAGGTGTTTCCCCATGAAAGGATCAAATTTTGATATAAGTTCAAGGAATCCCAAATAATTGCCATTATGGGTAGAGGCAACAATCTGGTTGTCACCTCTAAAGGCCAGGCTACGTTCAGATAAAAGGAAATAGTTTCAAACAGCCACTCGAGAACAGCATGCCAATACTCACGTTGTTTGTCACATTCCTTTACTAGTGCCTGATCAACACGTTTTGCTGTGTCACATCGCGTTAGCAGTTTAATCATGGATGCTCGATGAGTAGAACTGACCTCATGCTCCATGATTTGTTGCTTCTTATGCTTCCAGTTGCAAAAACCTTTTGTGCCGAAAGCTACAACTTCTGGTGACATTAGCTTGCATGGAAAGCAAAATAGACAAAGCTTAGATGGTGAATAGCAAAGCCAGTCACGATCGATAGGTTCCTTAGACAGCGGATGAGTTGTTTTGAACAGGTCACAAGAGCATTTCCTTGGTTTTCCATTGGCTGCATAGACAGTTCTGGTTGGAGTGAAATCCGAGTCCCAGTGGGCACATTGCGCACTACCTGCTGTCGCCCAGTACTCAGCATGTCATCGACAATCTTGACAAGCCATTCTCCGAGGTCTGTAGAGTACCAGACAGCAGATAGACACCGAACTGGAACATCATCACGTTCTAGAAACACGGTAACGTCTGTTGCAGTGTCTTTTGCCTGCTGGAATGGCGGACAGTCCACTTCCATTTTCTCTTCAGTTTTAACTGCTGTCTCATTTACGTTACTAGTCGTAGTCATTGAAGCTTCAACATCTACTCCTACCTCAGCCTCCTGAGCTGGAGTCGACCACGTTCCAGTTATAGCAGCAACATCCCGCTGTGCCTGTTCATGGCGTTTTTGCCAACCGGACTTATACTTGCAGTTTATGTCGCGCTCCCTTGAAGTCATGCCGTTATATTAACTGTAGTTTTGTTATATAATCTGCAAGTTAATATTATAGTAACCAGTAAAACTAACTACACAAACAAGGTTAAATTAAACCAGCAAAACTTAGTAATAGCAGACGACCGTGACAAAACTTGTGTTTACATTACATTTATATTACAAAGAATAGCAAACATATATATTATGTTATATAACATATCAGACAGATGTCTTTGTAGTTTAACACTATTTAATATTATTTAAATTAAATGTTTCACTGTCAGGTGAGGTGTCAGCATCTTTCTGTGTTTACAAGTTAAATCGGAAGTAGATAGCCTGGTTCCTGGTCTACAGTCTACTATTCAGGAACACCGAATAAGCTGAATGAAGGACCAAAACATTTAAAAATAACTTTAAAAAACTTTACGAGTGTAAAATAAAAATGTAAAAAAATAAATTGTAACTAGAATAAGTAAAGAAATAACATAATAAAAAAATTAAACTTTAAATGTCTTAAATATAAAAAGGACTTATAAAACTAAAACATTACAATAAGCAGCTGCTGGAGCGTGCAGTGCCCCTTAGATGCACGGGGCCCCTGGCACAGTGCCATAGTGCCAACCCATAAAGACGGGACAGAGGGTCAGGCTGTTGGCCTCAGAACAGAACCGCAGTCTCCACCAGAGCAATACTACTACCTCCTGCACAGTCTGGCAATGTCGACACTGTGATCAGGACCAGTGTGGCGGGCAGGGTTGCCAGCCACCCTTATCTGTGCACAATGCTGCAATAGGTGTGTGTGTGTGTGTGTGTGTGTGTGTCTATCCATTGTTTTGTGGCTGCCTATACCTCTCACTGGGCCAACAATGTCCCACTATTACCAGCGTTAGCCTGCAAATGTGCATAATGAGAGCAAGGTATTGTGGGTATGGCCCAGGCAGGGCGGACTGGACAGGATGCATCTGCAGAGGGTGTAGAGCAATGGCTGGGGCATTGTAGTGCCCAACCACCACCTGCATGGACAAGGTGGCCACAGCACGTCTTGCTGTTAGGGCACTCTCACACTGACCAAACAGTGACCATGACACAGCTATGTTCCCACATAGTATCAGGTGATATATGTGTGTCCTCTGTTCTGGGGGCCAGTCACTAGGGCACATCCCAGGTGCCTGTGCCATACAACCCAGGTCTGGGTGTGCATAGTTCCACTATGAACATGCAGGATAGACTGCCTAGTGGAGTGTCTGTGGTTAGTTTGTGTATGACCGGGACACCTGGGGTGGTGCAGCCTGACTGTGCCTGCTGCTGCTGAATGTTAAACCATGGTTGGGGGCTGGGGTACAGCTGTAGTCCTAGAACTGGTGGGAGCACAGGGGATGGGTAATGGACAGGTAGTGTGCAGTATTACAGCGTATGCATGTTGCATCCTATGTGTGTTATGATGAATGCATGTTGTAGCGCACACAATAACGTGCATGACATTGTTACATGCCATAATCTACCCACATATGCTAAGGCGCCTAGACATATCTCATAAGGCACGTAGAAAGCTCAGTAACATCATGCATGTTATTGTGCGTGCTGCGCGTCAGACGCCCTGCTAAGCGCATAGGACGCAGTATGCGTAGGATACACTATTGTGTGATAATCTAGCAGACATGATGGCCACTTGGTGGAGCATATTTGCCTTGTGGTTGTTTAGGATAGTGGTTGCAGACGTGCATGGAGCCAACATAGGTTCTGGGTTTGGGTCCCACAGGTTCCTTTTCATTTGTTGTGCTCTCCTTACCATACCATGGCTCTGGCTTTGTCCCTTCTCCACATACCCTTCCCTCTCTTCACTGTACACTGCAGTGTCCCTTACATGCAGCCTATCAGTCACACGCTAGCTGTTACATATGCTCCCTTTGTTTGGGCTGTCTGGGTGGGCAGGTGGCTCAGTGGTCTGGCATTGGTGTCAGTGAGCTGTGTTTGGGCTCTTCAGTATACCGGTTCAATTCCCTCTTACTCCTTTTTGGATCCCCTGCCCATTTTGCCCTTATACACATACCATCCACACTGCTGGCCCTTCAGACCGACCCCTGACGCCCTTTTCGTCACCGTTGTTTACACCTCTGCATGCTGGGTTCACTGCACACCATTTCATGGTGTGTGTGCATGTGTTAACTGTGGCTCATGTCCCCATTACAGACTGTGATATCAGCTGCCTGTGGTCTATGGCCTTACACCTACAGCTCCGTTTCTCATGTGGCACCATGTCTGCACATCCCTCAACGCGTCTTCTACTGTCAGCATGCCTTGGATTGCAACCCCTTCGGACGCGCTGCTGCTTGCCGTCGGCTGTGGTGTTCACGTGCGGTGGGTCCATGGCGCACTGTACCACACGTTACGTGCCTTGTAACACGTGTTACCTGGCATAGCTTGCTTTACTGATGCACTGCCCACTCCTTTATATGGGCATCCGTAACATTACCGGGTAACTTAACGCAGGTAACATTACCAGAGTTTAGTAAACATACCCCATAGTCTTGGCATACACTGGTTCTTATAGATTAGCTGGTGGCCATAAGGGAGTATTCTTTGTCTTACATACAAATGACTGAGATCTTTTTGAGCCAAGTCTACAATTCCAAAGTCGCTTGTGTCTTATTCCATGCTGATAAAACACTTTTCAATAACAGTTTTAGTTTCCTGTAATGCTCTTTACTGACCTTTTCTTTCAGTAATTTCTGTGAATTGTTGCTCCTCCATCTGCTCCCAGATATTTATATACACCTTACCGCTCAAGTTTTTTTAATATCGCAGTCGTCAGTCGGAGAGATGTTTTCAGTTTTACTTAGTTTTCCTCAAAAGAAGGTTGCCTTAGCATATTTGTTCAAGCCAAAATTCATAATGATGTCATCTGAAAAGTTCTTCACTATTCAAAGGTGTTCCGTTAAGTGATGAGCACAATAGCTGCAAATCTACAAATAGCAGTTATGGTGGATCATTAGTTCATTAAGGCTAAATCCATTTGGGATGTACATGTTAAAAAATATTTTGTTTAGTTTCCTGTGGCATTTAAGGGATTTTTCATCTTTTTGTATTTTCATTTCAGGGGATAGTGCACTGCATTGAGTGATAATGTGCACTAGTGAGTAATAATGCATGCATGTGAATGAGTGCACACAGTTTTCGCATATGCATGTACTATTCATCCATAGCATGCAGTACTGTGCGAGAGCATCACCAACAGTACACACAAATTACAACATATGGAAATTGATATACTTCTGAATTTTTCTTCAATTTCAGGTGAAAAATAATATGAAACAAATAAGAAATGTCATTTGACATTTCCTATGTTGTTTCAAATAAATGTGCATCCCTAAAATTCATTGCCCAAGGATTCAATGAGAATACTCAGTGGATTCAGCGCCAGAAAAAATAAGACTGATAGTGAATCTCTCTGAAATATTCTCCCCTGGATCTTGATGTTAGGACTGATAAACTGTCCATCTTCCTAATTCAGATGGATCACATTCTGCCATATTTTCCTGGTGAGTTTGATGTACTTTATCAATCCAAGGTTTACCATAGTTTGTACATTTTAAGGTAATTGATTATTTGAGAATGTGGGATGCTATTGAAAGCTTTCTTATAGTCAATCCATGCTATGTTGTTGTTGTTAAGTGCCGTCGAGTCAGAGTCGCCTCATGGCGACCCTCTGGATAGCTATCCTAAATTGTGTTCGGTCTTGAGTCAGGCGGCTCATTGTTGACAGACTGGTACCCGTAGCTGCTGTTATTGTATCAATCAATCTCATTGCTGGCCTTCCTCTTTTGCGTTGACCTTCTATCTTGCCAAGCATGATGTCTTTCTCTAATGATCTCTCTCTTCGCATGATGTGTCCAAAGTATGAAAGTCGAAGTCTTGTCATCTGAGCTTCTAAAGAAAGCTTAGGTTTGATCTCCTCTAGTACCGACTGGTTTGTTCTTCGGGCAGTCCATGGTATACACAGTATTCGCCACCAGCACCATAATTCAAAGGCATCAATTTTCTTCCTGTCTGTCTTTTTCACTGTCCAGCTTTCACATCCATATCATGTTATTGAAAATACCATGGCTTGAACAAGTCGAATCTTTGTATGGAGAGAGACATCTCTGCTCTTGAGAATCTTATCTAGGTCTTTCATAGCCATTCTGCCAAGAGCAATGCGTCGTCTGATTTCTTGACTGCTTGTTGCTTCTTTATTGATAGTTGATCCAAGTAGGTTAAAGTTGTTCACGATTTCAATTTCTTCTCCTTCAACGATGAACCTGTTGATTATGCCAGTTGTCATGATCTTTGTCTTCTTTACATTAAGGTGCAGGCCCATTTTGAGACTATGTTCTTTGATTGTGAGAAGCAAATGTTTCAGATCATCTTCACTTTCAGCCAGTAATGTGGTATCATCAGCATAGCAAAGGTTGTTGATGAGTCTTCCACCAATCTTCACACCTCTGTTGTCTTCATACAATCCTGCTTCTCTGATGATTTGTTCTGCATATAAATTAAACAGGTAGGGGGAAAGTATGCAGCCTTGTCTTACACCTTTGCTTATTTTAAACCATTCTGTTTCTCCTTGTTCCGTTTGAACTGTTGCTTCTTGATCAATGTACAGATTGTGCAAGAGTACGATCAGGTGTTCTGGTATACCCATGCTTCTTAATGTGGCCCAGAGTTTCTCATGCTTTACACAGTCAAAAGCCTTGCTATAGTCTATAAAGCACAAATAGATATCCTTTTGGTATTCTTTAGTCTTTTCAAGGATCCATCTCACATCCGTAATGATGTCTCTCGTTCCTCGCCCTTTCCTGAACCCTGCTTGCACTTCAGGTAATTCTTGTTCCAGGTATGGTTGTAGTCTCTTTTGAATAATCTTCAGTAGAATCTTGCTGGCATGTGGGATCAGAGCGATTGTGCGATAATTTCCACAGTCAGTTGGATCACCTTTCTTTAGTATTGGTATAAACACAGATCTTTTCCAGTCAGTTGGCCATGATGTTGTCCTCCATATTTCTTGGCAGAGCCTTGTAAGTACGGTAACAGCTGCATCAGATTGCTGTAATACTTCTATGGGAATGCTATCAATGCCTGGTGCTTTGTTCTTTGATAAGGCTTTCAATGCTGCTTTAACTTCTTCTTTCATCACTGCCGCCCGTCTTGTTACCCACTCCAACCTCCGTAACCATGTAACTCCATTGCTCTTCCACCTCCACTGGTTACCTATTTCTGCTCGCTCCCAATTCAAATTGCTTACTCTGGTCCACAAAGTTCTCTACACTAGCACTCCTCAATATTTGGCAGACCTCATAAACTTTCACTCTCCCAGGCACACTCCTCGTTCCTTCCACCTCAATCGCCTCACCCTTCCTTCCCCTTCATCTGCTCACCTGCAATCCTCCCGCTCCTCTGCCTTCTTCTTCACCGGCCCTGCTCTTTGGAATGCTCTCCCCTCCTCCTTACGTTTAGAGACCCATCATACCACCTTCAAACAAAATCTGAAGACCCATCTTTTCTCCCTGGCCTTTGACCTTCCCTCCCCTTTCGTGTGATCTTCTTGCTTTCCCTACCCTTTTGTTTCTATCTTGGAATATGTATTCTCTCCTGTCTCGTCTTATCTCTCCTCCCTCTTCTTCTTTCCTGTCAAAGAATTGTAACTTCCTTTCTTATTTTCACTGGCCCCTGGCCTTGACTTTTCTTTTGTTTTTTGGAAAATTGTACACCGCCTTGATTCCTGCAGAAAGGCGGTTTTATCAAATTCAATAAACATAAACATAAATTCAATAAACATAAACATCACCAATGGTTCCCGATCATAAGGTACAGGTTGAAACGGTTGTTGGTCCACTTGATCTTATCATATAAAAACTCAGTATATTCCTTCCACCTTTTCTTGATCTTCTCAGCATCATTCAACATAGAACCTTGAGCATCTTGTAACATTCCAATTTGAGGCTGGAACTTTTTCTTTAACTCTCGTAGCTTTAGGAAAGCTGGTCTTGTTCTTCCTCTAATAGTTTCTGCTTCTATTTCCTTGCATGCGTCGTTGTAGTACTTTTTCTTGTCCTGTCTTGCTGCACGTTGAAAATCTCTGTTGAGTTCTGTTATTGTCTTTCTTTCTCCTCTGGCTTTAGCGTCTCTGCGTTTCTGGGCAATTTTCAGAGTTTCTTCTGTCATCCATTTTGGCCATTTTTGCTTTTTCACCTTTTGTAGAGACTTCTCGCTTTCTTCCACACAACCTTCTTGATGTCATTCCATAACTCTTCTGGAGCGCTGTCATTTGTATCTAAAGCAGCAAATTGATTTTGCAGGCAGTCTTTAAATTCCAGTGGTATATTCTCAAGGTCATATTTTGCTGCATTCATGAGTGGTTTGCTCTTTTTCAACTTTAGCTTGAGTTTGCATACTAGTAGATGATGATCTGTACCACAGTCAGCTCCAGGTTTTGTCTTTGTTGATGTTATAGAACTTTTCCATCGTTGACTTCCACAGATGTAGTCAATTTGATTTTTATACAATCCATTGGGTGAAGTCCATGTGTACAGTCGCCGCTTGTGTTGATGGAAGAAGGTGTTTGAGACGAATAGATCGTTGGTCTTGCAGAATTCTATCAGTCTTTCTCCATTTCTGTTGCCAAGTCCATATTTTCCAACTACTTTGCCTTCTTCTTTGTTGCCAACGTTTGCATTCCAGTCACCCATGACTATCAGGATATCCTGTTTGCATGTTCTGTCAATTTCAGCTTGTACTTGTTCATAGAACTCTTCAATTTCATTCTCTTCTGCAGCTGTTGTTGGGGCTTATACTTGAATTATAGTTGTGTTGATAGGCATTCCTCGTAGACAAATAGAGATTAAGCGTTCGCTGACTGCATTATATTTCATTACAGTTCTTGCAAGTTTCTTCTTTATTATAAATGCAACACCATTTCTTCTTTGTCTTTCATTTCCAGCATAGTAGACCATGTGATCATCTGATGCAAAGTGCCTGATGCCAGTCCATTTCAGTTCGCTGACACCAAACAGATCAAGTTGTACACGTTCCATTTCATTCTTGACCACCTCCATGGTTCATGCTTCATACGTTCCATGTTTCAATGCGTAAGACATCTTTACAGCTTCTGACTCTCATTTCATGCGCAACTACATCAGCAGTCAGACGTCCCGAGGGCTTTGATCCAACCACATCATAAATGCTGGCTTTACTCTGAAAGGTCTTCAGCTCTTCCCCAGTAGCTAGTTGAGTGCCTTCCGACCTGGGAGTCTCATCTTCCAGCACTAATTTAGCACAATTTGTTTTGTTGTAACTATCCATTGGGTTTTCATGGCAAGATACAGAAGTAGATTGCCGAGCTTTTCTTCCGCGCAGTTTAAGTTTGGTGTTGTTGCCGTTGTCACAGAAATGTGATCCTCCACCGTCAACACTATCCCATTCTGCTGCTGCCCAGATGGGTGGTTTGTCTTGGTCTGGCACCTCAGCTGAGACCTGTCCATCTTGGAAGACCCTGCCAGTAGTTAAACTACCAATAGTTTAGCTCTCAGCATCACTGATGCACACAAGCCCTCACAGCACGACAAGCTGCAAACCAAGTGAGGGAATCCATGCTATACTGAGGTTTATATTCTTCTTACAACTGGACATGATGACTTTGAGCATCAACTGGTCTTGGGTTCCATATGCTCCTTTTTTATTGCCACGATGTTACTAGAGTTTATCTGACTGCATATTCTGTCTTCATCTATTACACTAAACAACTTGTAAACTGCAGACAGGCAAGTTATTGGTTGGTAGGATTTGGAGGCATTGCTTAGATTTCTCTTTGGAAGGAGAAATGTGCTACCTGTTATTAGCCATTGTGGTAGTAGTTCTGGCTGTCTGATCAATTACTGTAAGTCTTTAGTTTTCTAGGTTTGATGGAGAGATGTTAAATGTTTGAGCCAAGAACTGGGCACTCTATCAGAGCTGGGACTCTTCCAGTGTGGCTATCTTCTTAACCTACTTTCTAATAGAGATGCACATTTATTTGAAATGAAATGGGAAATATCAACAAAATTTTCTATGGGATTTTTTCCTCTCTTCTATCACAGGCCACGCTGGCCTCAAACAACAAATTCTGGATGGAAGGCAAGAATTTTGCAGAACAGCCATAAGGACTCCATGGGGGAGTAGCTCTAGCAAATATTACTATATTGCTGGTGATTTTCCTTTCCGTTTTCTGATTGGCCCAAAGCTTGTCTGGTCTATAGCTTTATTGAAAGGCTGACTGAATTTGACTCCTGCTGTAGAGATGTGCTCCAAAGATTTTTCTTTTGCTATGTTCTTGTGCCAGAAATTCTGTGAAATTCTGGCACAAGAACATGGAAAAAGAAAATTTTTGGAGTAAATATCTAAGGCAGGGCTTCAGTCATATGTATTTTTAATCATTTTCCTAAGAATTCCTTAGTCCCCTGTTGTTCTGTTTGTCTGTCTTAACAGACTTCAAGCTCAGTGGAGGAGGGACCATCTTTTATGAGTATTTGTCCATTGTTGCATATGTCTAGTAGCACTAAATAAATTATAAGCAGTAGTAGTAGTGGTAATTCAATAGATTCACAAGGCAGAAATTTCCAGTTAAAATTTTACACAGAACTGCAGACCAGACAAATGTTGGCCAATCAGGAAAAAGGAAAGAAAATCACTAGTAATATAGAAATCTTTGCTAGAGCTGGTATCTACGGAATGCGATAGCTCATTTGAAAAATACTTGCCTCGCAACCAAGGTCACTGATTTGTTTGCGACCACCCTCTGGCTGTGAGAAAAAAAAGCTACTTGGGATTTTTATTTGCACAAAACCTCTAGTAACCTTTCAGTTATGTTCTTCTTTTGGGCAGCAGCCACAGCTATCTCGTAATTAACAAGATTGCCCTAAAATGAAAATGTATAAAACAGTACAAAACAAAACGGTATTAAAATGAAACAAAATAAAAGCAAACTTTCCCATATAAAACAAACAACAAGAAATTTTTTCTATAAAATCAGACTCCTCAAGCAACTCCGTCCATTTCTCTACCCGCATGATTTTAGATCCATAATCCAAGCAATGATTACCCCTCACTTCGACTTTGCAAACTCTATCCTCCATGGCATGACCAAAGAAGATCTAAGACAACTACAAATAGCCCAAAATGTGACAGTTTGAATAACCAGTAACATCAATGCCACGGAACACATCACACCCACCCTTTATGCCCTCCACTGGCTACCTATACACCGCCATATCTTACAAAATACTTGGAACAACATTTAAAGTTATTCATGACATTGCCCCTTCACATCTATCAACCCTCATAGTTAGAGAAAACAACAATCGAATACAACGCACCATGAATAAAAACAAACTTGCCATACCATCAGACTTCAGGAAAGCAAAAAAGACAACAACAAACAAGGCCTTCTCACACATTGCACCAGTTCAATGGAATAACCTCCCTGATCACCTTAGACAAATAAGTGACCTACTAACATTTAGAAAGTGTCTCAATACACACCTTTTCAACACACACTACGGCACGCAGGATCAAGTTAATACCTTGGCATCAACGCAACAAAATACCTAAGATAATCATTCATTACTACTAATGACTCGCAACTAGGCAAAATTGTATATAGTGTATATTGTATATAGTGTGGTAAGGAGGGTGCATCCCAGCAAGGGAAAGCTGAAAAAAAGAAGGATTTTTCTTCTTTGCGGGGGATGGGTGCACAAAACCACATACTCCATACTAGAAGCCCTGAAAGGAACCTAGGGGGCAGAGCTAAGGATAAGCCAATCCCAGACCACAGGACAACCCTGCATAGGAGTAGGAGGTCCAAGTGGGAGGAGCCAGGAAGGGAGTTGCCCTGCTCAGCAGTTAACAGAGAGCAAACAAACACAAGAAGGAGAGCCAGTTTGAGTTTGGAAGGGTCTGTGAGAAGAAGGTCCAGGAGGAGTGCAAGAGCAAGCACAAGTGGCAGCTGCAGTTCAAGGCCTAGCCCAGGTTCGAGTCCAGTTCCCAGGAGGCACAGACAGGAAAGATCTGGGGCCAAGCTGAGGAGAACCTTTGCAGCCAAGGAGAGCAGCAAAAGGAGGAACCATTATAAAGGCAGCCAAGAAAGGTACGCAGGGAACAAGCATTGCCAGCAGGATAGTTCTTGCTCTGACTCAGAGGAGACTTTCATACCCCTGAAGGCTCAGCACAGCAAGAAATATCTCACCAGGGAGGTTAAACAGGAGAGACCCCCAAGAGACCGGCCTGGAGAAGGCAAGGCCAGGCAGTGGGAGAGACTGTTTAATCTTGTGAAGACTCTTAAGGAAAAGACACCAGAGCACTTTCAGAAAGCACCCAGCTGTAGCTCAATTGAGAGCATGGAGGTAGGCCCTGAGGAAAGTGTTATTGAGTCTGAGGTCTCTGAGATGGAATGTGAGCTGTGCACTAAGGTACACTAAGAATGTGAGCTAGAAACAGTGGAATATAAAAAGAAGCTGTTACAATTTAAAGACAGTTTCAGAAGCTGGAAGAGAGGAGTAAGCCTGAAGGAAAAGGGTTAAGAATCTCTCCTAGGAAGCTAAAACTGCAGAACCTCAGTGAAGGCCCAAACAGCTGAAACTGTTTGTGTGTGTGTGGCAACAGCAGGCTTGAAGCTGATAACCATTCACTGTGTGAAGAGTTTTACAAATGCTTTTGTTTTATAATGTTAAGCAATTGCAGTGAGGAACAGAAACTGCTATGAGTTTATTCCAAGTTACAATGTTTTGGACATTTTGATTTCTGGAGAAGTATCCTGTATTTTCTTTTGTCTGGAAAAAAGTTATGCTTGAAGAAATTTTATGTTCACCACTTACCAGCCTGGAAACCGAATAAAATTTCCTGTGCGCTTTAATAACCACTTGGCTCTTCCTTTCGGACACAACTACACAAAAATCCTAGAAGGGATATAAGATGGCCAGCCGTCCCTACTAGGCAACCGCCTGGTAGGGGCGCGAGCGTCACAATAGTTATACTCTTATTGATGTGTTATACACAAACAAATGTTCAGATGATAGCTTTATCATCATTATGTACACTGTTGTTTTCTGTTCCATGTAATTGAGCATGTACCTGTTCGTACCTCTCAAAACTATTGTTCTATGTAAACCGCAATTGATCCTTGGAAATTGTGGTATAAAAATTATTGTTAAATAAATAAATAATAAATTTGCAAATGAAACTAAATGAAATCATTTGCCTGTACCCCCCCTAGTTCCAGCTCTATTGTTATTTCAGGCCATTTCATAATTTTGATGCTTGCCTTTGTCATGTTCTCCTGTATGTTGGGTTGCCATTCTGTTCTCTGTTGTGCTCTACATCAGTGGTCTCCCACCTGTGATCCACAGACCAGACCAGTACAGGGGGTCCACAGGGCACAGAAAGATAAAGAGAGAGAGACTGGTGGGAGTGATTATGGGAAAGAGAGAGATTGCTAGAGGCTGGCTAGGAAGAGCAGGGCCAGCGCAAGAGACGGAGTGCCCTAGATGATCCTCATCCCTTGTGTCCCTCCTTCCCCATCTGGCACCCACAGCCATCGCCACCACCCGTCTCCGGGACATGCAGCAGCAGCAGCAGTGGGCAGAAACAGCCTCACAGTGCTTACCTTCAAACTTTGGCATTCCTATTTGCAGCAGAAAGTTGGCATCGGGCAGTGGAGGGACGGAAGCAAACAGCCCTATGGCACCGAAGTTTAAAGGTAAGCGCCTCAGGGCTATTTGTGGCCATTGCCCCTGCTGCCCCAAGAGAGGTGACAGCAGTGGCAAAGGGCACCCCAGAGGGCCAGCG
The DNA here is from genome assembly GCA_033557465.1 of Ichthyophis bannanicus. Lineage (NCBI taxonomy): Eukaryota > Metazoa > Chordata > Amphibia > Gymnophiona > Ichthyophiidae > Ichthyophis > Ichthyophis bannanicus. Next base: position 188,317,329 of record CM066033.1, on the reverse strand, counting down.
TTCTAGGCAGTCTCCTAGTTCACCTCATGGTAGTGCCAGCCCTGAGGAAGAAAGACAGAGAGAGAAAGTAATCTGGAAGGAACTGGCTGCTGGCAGGAGGAGAGAAAGACCAAGACAGGTGGGAACTGGTTGGGAGAGAGAGAAATACTCATGGAGATGGGAAGAGGAAGGAAGATAATGAGGGCTAGTGAAAGCAGGCTTGGTGCTCAGGGCAAGGTCCAGAAAGAGTAGTGGGGATGAACTGAAGGTCCTTGAAATGTTTAAATTTTAATAAGGGGTTCACACAACCAAACGATTGAGAATGTCTGCTCTCCAGGATCCTGATATACATGTTCTGCAGAACTTTTCTGTTTTGGCTTTGGTTGGTGGTGTTTTAACTGCACTAAAGATTTTCCCCATGTCTATGTAGAATTGCTTTGGGTTCTCTCTAAATGTTCTATTTGATGTCTCTCATTTCTGTTTCCATCATATCTTTGCAGCTGTTATTTTCAGTTTGTTACTAGAACATATGAATTTAAGGTCTTCTATTATTGTAGCAGGCTTCAGCTTGAGGTTCTTGACATAGGCATAGTTTGAATGCTTTACTGGGGGGGGGGTGGCAAGGAGCAGGGAGCTCAGATTAGTGGCAGGAAGTAGATGAACTTTTGTCAGATGGATATTGATTAGCTGTTTTCCTCCCCCTCCTCCCGACACACATGCTGTTTTACACACACACAAACACATACTCTTATCTCTTTCTCAGCACCCACCCCTTCCTCCCAAGCCTGCCGCCACCAGCCCTGCCCTTCTCATTTGTCCGACTGTAGCTGCAGCAGGGTAAAAATGGCCACTTATGTGTGCAAATCCCTTCCACGCCCAAACAATGATTTAGAACCATCTGATTTCACGTTTCTGCGCAATACGCGTCAGACAGGGGTGTGTCAGGAGTGTGGTTTGAATGGTGCAGAAAGATGCACATGTATCTCTAATTTCATATAGGGCTTGCATGTGGGTGACTAACAGAAATTCTTCACATCTGAATTTACGCCAGCCCTTTACAGCAGGATTAAGAGGGACATCCCGAATGTTAATGCCTCAGCGTTTATTTCCCCCTCCACATGTTACTTTGGCTGACATGTGAATCATCTACAACGGAGGACGAGCGACAGGACATCTAGGTTTTCAAGATGGCCAGAATACATGTCTGCATGCCGACGTTTGCACATGTGTGTTCTGAAATACCAGAACTCACATGTGCAGATTACCAGGGTTCCCTCATCAATTTTTTTCCACATGTGCATTTGTAAAATGACTCCTCCCACTGCACGCAGCTGCCCATCCCCATGTGTCCATGCACTTCCTCATTTGATTTAACACACCCAACTATGGAGGGAGTGGAGTTAACGTCTATTTTAGGTTAGACTTAGATGTGCCCACCTTCTCTTGTAAAACTGGACATCATTGCAACCACCTTCTCGACCTCTCTAAAATAACTATTTATATATTATTGTGCACATTTAAATCCATTTTAATGCATGCATAATGCATCTAAGTATTCAAAATGTTACTTCTATACTTGCATTCTGGATAAATACAAGGCTTTTCAGTTTCTAAAATGGTAATTAAGGTTGACAAACAACTTGTAGATGATACCCTTTTATTGGACTAACAATATATTTTTGACAAACTTTCAAGAGCTGTTATTGCCAGAGTGTGCGCCTCATTTACATGAATGTAATCAGAGGCCAGATTAGACTTGCTCTGATTACAGAAGTACTGCCTGATGTTGCTTAAGTCGCAGAGAATTCCAGGGTTGAAGTGATGCATTTCCTTGACGATTTTAAGAGAAGAGTGTAGCTGAAGGCAGACCAACAATGAATAGTCAGACTAGCACCCTGCAGAGCAACATTCCAAAAACAGCCACTTCCCAGCAAAGGGAACAAAAAACTCAGACTAGAGGCTCTAAAAAATCCAACAGCTGGGTAAATAACTTTGTTCTTTCACTTTGTGCTAGGACAGAGAGTCTCCCATAGGCAGAAGGCTACTACGTTGGAGCCAGTGTCAGTAAATGGAAAAAAAAAACGCTGAAATGCTTATGTATTATGCCCAAGAGGAGTTCTGCGGTGTATCAGGATATGAAATATGCAAGCAATAATGCTTCAAGCCTAATTCATCAGGCTAATATTAATAAATACTTAAAACTTTCAAAACATTGCTAGGTGTATGCAGCACTGCAGAATGGTAATGACTATTCGGGTAAGATAGTTCTCTATCCCAATGATCTTATAGTTTAAGCACTTTTCCCATAGAGAGAGATTGGGAGGAAAGCGCTCTGTGAATCCATAGAATGACTAACTTGTCAGAATCTAGTTCCTGTTTATTGAGGAGGTTTAGCTCACAAGTCTAAGGACCAGTCAAATACAATTTCAGCTGGGATTTCATGTTAAAAAATGTAAGGTCATGCATTTGGGCTGCACCAATCCAAGGGAGCAATAAAGTATAAGGGGTGAAGTACGTTTGTCCACTAAAGAAGAGCGGGACCTAGGCGTGGTTGTGTCTAAAGATCTTAAAGTAGCTAAACAGGTAGAAAAGGCGACTGCAAAAGCTAGAAGGATGCTTGGGCACATATGAAAAGGAATGGCTGGCAGAAAAAAGGAGGTGATAGTGCCTCTGTATAAATCTTTGGTGCATCCTCATTTGGAGTATAGTGTGCAATTCTGGAGACTGCACCTTCATAAGGATATAAACAGGATGGAGTCAGTACAGAGGGTGGCTACTAAAATAGTTAGTGGTCTTCATTATAAAGCATATGAGGACAGACTTAAGGATCTTAATATGTATACCTTAGAGGAAAGGCAGGATAGAGGTGATATGATTGAGATGTTTAAATACCTCTGGACACTGTGATACCTGGTACAAACTATATCATAATGATAGAGCTGATCAAATTGGTGGAGGGGTTGTGCTCTATGTTAGAGAGGGCATTCAGTCAGAAAGGATTAAAGTTTTGCAGGAAACAAAATTTGCTGTAGAATCTCTATCGATTGAAATTCCATGTAAAAAGGGGAAGGTGATAGCAGTGGGGGTGTACTATTGACTGCCTGGCCAGAATGAACAAATGGATGATGAAATGCTCAAAGAAATCAAGGAAGCTAACAAAAGTTACAGCACAGTAATTGTAATGGGTGATTTCAATTACCCCGGTATCGACTGGGTCAGTGTCACGGCAGGACATGCTAGGGGGATAAAGTTCCTAGATGAAATAAATGACTGCTTCTTGGAGCAGATGGTTCATGAACCGACCAGAGGGGAAGCCATATTGGACCTAGTCCTTAGTGGAACACCAGATCTGGTGCAAGAGATAAGGGTGTTGGGGACACTTGGCAATAGTGATCATAGCATGATCGCGTTTGATTTAATTAGTGGAGGAGGGATAGTAAGGAAATCCACAGTACTACCTTTTAACTTTCGAAAGGGAGACTATGATAAAATGAGGAAAATAGTTAAGAAAAAACTGAAAGGAGCAGTTGCAAAGCTTAAAGACTTACATCAAGCTTGGGTGTTGTTGAAAAATATTATCCTGGAAGCCCAGACCAACTGTATTCCATGCTTTAAGAAAAGTGGAAGGAAGTCCAAAAAACTGCCAGCATGGTTTAAAGGTGAGGTCAGAGAGGCTGTTGTTGCCAAAAAAGCATCTTTCAGAAATGGAAAAAAGAGCCAAATGACAAAACCTAGAAACAGCACAAGCACTGGCAAGTTAAATGCAAGGCATTGATAAGGCAGGCAAAGGGAGAATTTGAGAAGAAGCTTGCTGCGGAAGCAAAAACGTGTAATAAAGACTTTTTCAAGTACATTCATAGCAAAAAACCTGTGAGAGAGTCAGTTGGTCCATTAGATGATAGAGGGGATAAAGGGGCACTAAGAGACGACAAGGCGAAAGCAGAGAGAATGAATGAATTCTTTGCTTCGGGCTTTACTGAGGAAGACGTAGGGATGTTACCCATGACTGAAGTGGTATTTAAAGGTGTGGAAGAATTGAAGGAAATATTGATACATCGGGAAGATGTATTACAACTATTAGATAAACTGAAGAGTAGCAAATCACCTGGGCCAGATGATATAGATCCAAGGGTGTTGAAAGAACTGAAATATGAGATTGCAGACCTACTATTAGTAATCTGTGAACTATCATTAAAATCATCTGTAATACCTGAAGATTGGAGGATGGCGAACGTAATGCCAATTTTTAAAAAAGCTTCCAGGGGTGATCCGGGAAACTACAGACCGGTGAGCCTGACATCAGTACCAGGAAAAATGGTAGAAACCATCATAAAGAACAAAATTGCTGAACATGTAAATAGTCATGGCTTAATGGGAGACAGCCAACATGGCTTTAGACAAGGAAGATCTTGTCTTACTAATCTGTTATAATGCCTCCATATCGTTCCATGGTGAGACCGCACTTTGAATATTGTGGGCAATTCTGGTCGCCGTATCTTAAAAAGGATATAGCGTTATTAGAAAAGGTTCAGAGAAGAGCCACCAAAATGGTAAAGGGGATGGAAGGATACCCCTATGAAGAAAGGCTAAAAAGGTTAGGGCTCTTTAACCTGGAAAAGAGACGGCTGAGGGGAGATATGATAGAAGTCTATAAATTAATTAACGGAGTAGAATGAGTAAACGTAGATCGATTGTTTACGTTATCAGAATATAGAAAGACTAGGAAACATGCAATGAAGCTACAGGTAAACTATTTAAGACTAATAAAAGAAAATATTTTTTCACTCAACGTGTAATCAAACTCTGGAATTTGTTACTGGATGTAGTAAAGGCTGTTAGTGTAGCTGGGTTTAAAAAAGGTTTGGACAAGTTCCTGGAGGAAAGGTTCATAAACCATTATTAAGAAGAAACCCAGCATATCAATGATTGACCCAATACAAGGATGATGGAACCTGTATCTTTTGAGGAAACTGCTAGGTACGTATGACCTAGATTGGCCACTGTTGGAAACAGGATACTGGGCTTGATGGACGTTGGTCTGACCCAGTATGGCATATCTTATGTTCTTATGTTCTCCATGGCATAAATGCACCGGGGGAGAGCCTCTTTCAATTGAAAGCAAGTTCCGCTATGAGGGGACATGGGATGAGGGTGAAAGGTGATAGATTCAGGAGTGATATGCGGAAATATTTGTTTACGGAAAGAGTAGTGGATCTGTGGAATAGTCTCCCAGTGGAGGTGGTAGAGATGAGGACAGTATCTGAATTCAAAAAAGCATGGGACAAACACAGAGGATCTCTAAAGGAAAAAAGGGGACTGTTGTAGTTGTTGATATGGAAGGGCAGACTAGATAGGCCATGTGGTCTTTTTCTGTCGTCATATTTCTGTTTCTATGTTTCATGCAGGAAATCAGGTCTGGAGAGCCTGTTTAATTGACCTAGGGGAAGTTACCTCACAAGTGTTCCCTTGTGCATGTCTGTTATTGACTATCATGGAGTCTGGTGCCTAAGGCTGTTCATATCCTGTGGTTTTGGTGGAATGTGGTTGCCAACCATGGAGTAAAGTTGAAGGAGCCCTAAGGGGTTCCAGGTTAAGAAGCAGCAGAAGGCTTTTTCTTAGCATGGATAACTAGACCTTGAAAAAAAAGAGACCGGTTTCCTCAGGCCCGTTTGCCCTGATCAACCTAGAGAAAAGAATCAAGAGGAAAAAGAAGTATGGACCTAGGCGGTGTGGGTGAGGAAGTTCCAGCTGAGAACAGAGAGAAAGCAGCAGAAACCATCGAAGACTCGGTCTTTCCCCAAGGTCCATAGCAACGAAAGCGGCAATAGTGCAACCGAGACTTATTGCCCAGTAAGGTGCGTTATTGTGCGATAGTGCACCCTAAAACACATGTGCTTAACTCAAGTACCAGAGAGCCTGTTTTATATGGAGAGCATCCTGTCAATAGCTTTCAGAAGCCACAGTGAAGAAAAGTTCTAATTTGTGAGGAAGTGACCTAGAGAGGTACAGAGCTACCTTCAGAAGAATAGGTTTTCTGATTTTGAAAAGAGACTTTCAGAGAGGATTTTAAGTTGCCGCCAAATGATTTCTTTAAATGTCTTTTGAATCGTTTTGTTTTGTGCACTTTTAAATTGGGATTTCACCACAATAAAGGTGAAATTTTATCTAAAAGCACATTACAGAGTGGAGATTTGCATTTGAGAGAAATTGAAAATATTTTGCAAAAGTCACCCAGTGAAGGCCTTGAGGCATTTTACTTCTTCTGTCCCTCAGGACCCAAGCTGAGCTAAAAAACAGACAGGTCAATGGTGAGCTTTTTGATAATGCTGGCTGCCTCATCTAAATTACATCCAAATAGTCAGCTCCGGTATCTGGGTAGCGACCTGTGCTGAATATCCGAATTTTGCGGTCAGTGCTGGAGCTATCTGTATGACAGTGATATTCAATGCCATGTACAGATAGCTACACAGACAGCTTTGGGCTGTCATCTGTGCAAACTGCAAAATAGTTCTCCCTACACCATCCCCAGCTCACACACTAACAGCACCTTTATGTCTCTATCCCACCCTCCCACTTAAAGCACAGATAAGGGTTGCCAACTGGCTGCAGATGCTCCCGACAGGCTTGATCCAATCCAGCATTAACCCCATTACATGCAGGGACATGAAGTCTTGCTTTTTGTATGGAGTGCAATGGAGAAATCAGAACTGCATGTCCCGCATGCAATGGGGTAAATACAGGACTGGATCAAGCCTGTCGGGCGCATCTGGAGCCAGTTGGCAGCCCTAATTACAGATCATCAGCGTCTTCTGAATTTTGTGGTGGGTTTTTGATTCATATATACTGTTATCCATAGCTGAAGGATGGTGGAGTTTTTAAGATACAGATAACTGATTGGACAATTCCCGCTGGAGTTGATTTTAATTGTGTGTTTTGATATATCTGCATCATATGTAATATTTAAATTTGTTGTACACGGCAAGATTAAAGCATAGAGGTTGATTCCAAGCCCTATAAGCCTGGGCCATGGGCATGCATAAAACTTGGACAGGGCCATGTTAGACCCCATTCCGCTACCGCAGGGTCTAGACGCACCTGCGATGGCGGAATCAGGGAGATAGATGGCCCGGCATGCACCATATACCAAGATGAAAGACGTTTCCAAGCCTGCCCGTCCCCAGTGCTTGTACATTACTGTCCCATCGCCATGGCACTGACAAGCGGCCCCTGCACACCCCATTCCAATCGTCCTCAGGGGCACCCACAGCCAGGATGTTGGGGCAGTTGCTGTAGTACCCCATTGCCATGTGAGTCAGCGGGGTTCTGCCGCACACAGACCAGCGCATTGCACTTATACCTTCGCTGGGGAGGTATAGGCTGCATGTCTGTGGAGGTGCCGGAATATGTACACAGGCTCTGTATGTCTCGGCACCTGGCCACTCCCTCGCTTCACCCCCTGCTGCCACATACAGCACTCTGCGCACAAAGCCTGTGTACATGCAAGGTGTGTAAGCTGTGGAATACACTTGGGTAGATGATCGCAGCCTACGCGTGCGGCCCACATGTATACAAACATTATTTACCTTTTGGAATGCCCCCCCCCCCAAAGGCAATCTAGGCATGTTTAGAAGGGCCCCTTTCAGATGTGCTAGTTCAGTGGTTCCCAAGGCAGATTTTTGGCCTGGTAGTAAGAAGAGTGAGGGTGGGCCAGAGTCATTCCTGTCTGCAGAGATCTGCCTCCTATCCCCAGCCCCTGTGCATTGTCACATCTTACTGGCCATTTGCTTCCTCCTCTGCCAATCTTTCTGTGTAATCAGAACTATGCCAGGCCTGTTTGTGGGCACTTTAAAGTATATTTAAATCACAATAGAGGGCCCACCAAAGGGTTAATGGTGCCTTGGTTGTACATGGTGTTAGGTGAATAGCCTGTATTAGAGTGGAGGAGTAGCCTACTGGTTAGCGCTGGGGTCTGGGAGTCAGGTTTGAATCCTACTGCTGCTGCTCCTTCTGATCTTGGGTTTTGGATCCTGATCTTCCAAATCTCCTTGTCACCTCCTATGCGTTTCCTTACCATTCCCCTAGATATAGCCTAATCCCCAGTTGTGTTGTCTGTCTTGACTAGACTGTAGGTTCTTATGAGTAGGGACTGTCTCTTGCATGTCTCTGTGCAGCGCTGCATACCCCTTGTAACACTATATAAATGATAAGTAGTAGTTGTCAGTTAGCCCTCATTGTCTTGGGTGCAAAATTAGATCGTAAGTCCTCTAGGGATAGGAAAATGCCTACTGTATCTCACTATAATGCACCTAGAACGTCTGAGAAAAGGCATGAACTAAGTCCACTTTCCTCCCTTTATTTAAGGGAGGGGAAGAAGAGTGGGGGCCCATGGAGACCTATGATGACCAGATAACAGATCGAAAGCAGTAGATGTGAGGTACTGTCAGAGGACTTGCTCAGAAGCCTGTCATTACTTCAGGTGCACCATTGTGTTAGTCTTTGTGAACTATATTGTTTGAACTGTACCTGTTTGATTTTTGCTAACTTTGCCTTCCTGCTTTTGATTTTGTAAATGCACTTTTTGGAAGGACACACCTAATAAAGATGCTTTTAACAAAATGTTTCTTGGACGGGACTTGTATTTTTTTAAGGCATAGAGAGGTGCAACTTCTTTTTATCTGTATGATCAGGCAATCAGGTCCTTGGAGCTGTGGCCATCCTCTGCTCACCAGAACCCCTCTATTGTGTTTTATAGATTCTTTGTATATCCTCTGAGATGTGACATGCTTAAGTCCATGCCTCAGAAGAGATCTGGGCAATACTTTGTTAATTTTGAGACAGATTTTCTTCCTTCCAAGGATTTAATTTTGTGTAAGGAAAAATGTTCCAGAGGGGATTATTGTGAAAGCAAACTGACTTCATGTTTTGCCCCCTTTTTTGGCCCTAGGCCCTAGACGAGTGGTATTATAGGCACAAATGGCCAAGATATGCAGACAACACGACCAGTTGGCCAAACATTGGTTCTACTCACTTAAAAAAAACCAGAGCCCTGCGTGTGGACAGAGGTCAATATTTACACGGTAATGTGTGGAAAATAATAGATATATCTATATTTTTTCCTCTGGGTGTTTGATATGAAAACAAAAGGCATTTATGTGGTGAAAGATATAACCAGAGGTGCAGCTGAGAAGGTTTACACTGTGTGAAGAAAAAGTCTCATAAAATGGAGTAAGAAAGTTCTGTCATGCTGTCTGTGTTTATCATCTTCTTTAAACAGAAAAGACACAACATATATAGAGCTGGAGATATGACAATGCACATGGTTGAATTATCCTAAAATATGAAATCTGTGAGCCTGAGCAAAGGTATAGAGGGGAGTAGCCTGCAAGGAGTGGCAGGTGTAACTCTAACCACATTCCTGGGAAGACTAGAACGTAGACCATGCTGGTTTCTATGTGCCATCATTTACTATGGGGGTTATTCCGATCCTCGTTTAGCGAGTCTGGACGTCCAGTCCGGATATCCAGCCCTGCTAAAAGCTCAGATCGCATTGGTGGGAACAGAGCTCCCCGCACGTATAGTTGACTTGTGCAGGCAGCTGTTCATAGGCGGGAGGGGGTGGTCCGGGGGAGGACTGAGGGCAGACAGTGGGCGGCAATTGATCCCAGACATACAGGGCCGATTCAGAGGCCAGCCCTGTATGTCCGGGGTCTGCAATGTAGACGGGGGACTTATTCCACCTCAGAGGTGGAATAAGTACCCCTGGACGTCGGAAGATACCAGAGCCTGGGCCTGTCAAAAAGGTGAGAGGGTGCAGGGAAAGTATGTTTTGGAGGACTATCGGGGATCATGGCTCCTGCATGTAACCATGGTACTATGGCAACAGGACACCATGGCACTGCGGCTCCATGCAGGGGCCTGGCTGAGCTAGCCAGGTAATTGTCTAAAAGTCCAGGATGCCGGAATTGGGGCATGTTCCGGACATCCAGCCACTATGCTGCAATTCTGCTCTCATGAGGATATCTAGCCCCCATGGGAGCAGAATCGGGTGCATCCCCAGGTCGTCTGCATGGCACAGGGACGCACAACTTAGAAATGGCCTCTATGCAGGCCAAAAAGTTTCATTTTGTTTAGTTTCCCATGTTGTTTGTGGGATTTTTCTTCTTTTTTTTTTTTTTTGCTTTTTATTTTTGTTGCAGAGGAAATATCATTAATAGCACACACTATCGCTCAATAGTGCATACTATGGGTTAACAGTGTTCACTACTGAGTGACAGCATGCACTATTGAACAATTGTGCACACATGTGTGAATAGTGTCTGTATTCGTGTGCATGGGCATGTATTCACACGATTGCTCAATGGTATTATTCACCCATAGCATGCACTACTGAGCGATATGTATACTATTCACCAATAGTATGCACTAATTCTGGCAGATGGAAAGGGATGAAATTTAGGGGGTTTTACTTCCGTTTCAGATCAAAAATGACATGAAACTATATAGAAAATGTCACTGATATTTCCTGTCCTTTGCCCATGTATTTAGTCCCCATATCCAGCTTGTAAACCCAGTGAACAGAGGAGAGATTCAATAGAAACACGAAGCAGCAGATGCCCAGGGACTGTCCACAGAAAACCCCTTCTTTGCACTAGTCAGTGGGGATATGCACAGCCAAAATGTTTTTGATTCATTTTCGTAATTTTCAGAAATATTCTTGCTTTGTTCTTTTCACGCATGCGCGCACATTGAATGTACATGCATTAATTCAGAGGTTCCTGTGCCTTAAATCAATTTTGAGCAGACTAAATGTTTCTAAGGGGTGCTAATGAAGCAAAGCTGTGCTGGAGGTCAGCATCCAGTAGTGGCTCAGTAAAGAGACCTCATATGCATGATAGCTGGAAGGCAGCAAAGCAGCAAGATAGAATGGTGGTCAGAACCAGATGGATGCCAGGTGCATAAGGAGAGCCATAATCAGCAGTAAAATGGTGATGATAATTCCTCTTTACAGGCCAATGGTCAGCCTTCACCTAGAGTATTGTTTCACATTTTGGAACCCATATTTCCTAAATCATATAGACAGACTGGAGGTAGTCGAGAGAAAACCTACCAAACGTTATATGAGATGAGTCTGAGGATCTAAATTTGTGTACCCCCTGGGGAGGGAGGAGGCAGGCATATCATAAAAATATTCAAATTGCTCAAAAATGTATATAGTGCATGGGAAGCAAATATTTCTCATAGAAAAGAATGCTTTAGAACAGGGGTGTGTACAAGTTCAGTCTTCGAGGGCTACAAACTGGTCAGTTTTTCAGGATACCTCTTATAAATACACATGAAATACATCTATATAGAAAGGAGATAATATAGACAGGGCCGGGCCACCTAGTCTGCCTAGTGTGCCCCTGGCTTTCTGCCGCTGCTTCAGCACCACAGGTCTACATGCACTTAGGGCCTGCTGCTCCTGCCCCTTCCAATACAACTTCCTGTCGGAGGCGGCAGGAAGTTGTGCCAGAAGGGGGCACGAGCGTGTGGGCACACACAAGAGTGCATTCTTTAAGATGTGGCATTGAGGCGGCTGCTGCTTTCCAAAATAAAAAAAGAGATTGCTGTACCACCCTCTTTCCCTGGTGAGATTGGGAGGGATGGGGGTTGGGGGAGGCACGGTGCAACACAGCATGGGGCGACATAGTGGGACTGCCTAGACAGCAAAAGCCCTTGGACATCCCTAAATACAGATATGCAGATCAACCTCATAGATATTCATTAGGGACATCCTGAAAACCTGACCTTTATGCAGCCCTCGGGACTGAATTTGTATACCCTTGGCTCTAGAACAAGAGACCACAGTTTGAGTCTCTGGGTAAGTGGGCTTAGAAAAAACATCCAGAAATATTTCTTCACAGAGAGAGGCATGGATGCATAGGATGGACGTTTGGTGAAAGTGATAGAAACAAAAAAATAGTAGCAGAATTCAAAACAGAATGGGATAAGTATAAAGGAAACCTAGAAGCAAGGATGTGACATCTACGGAGCGGTGTCGGACGATGCTGAATGAATATAGTACAGTGGAAACTTATGATTACATCAGACAATGCAATATCTGTTTCATTGCCTGCGGCTGCCAGCCCCATATACAACTGCTGACTTGGCAAAGAATAATTGATCTGCCCCAATGACCACACAGCGATACCGTAAGATCAATTGACAGCGACATGATATGAAGGATGATGAAGAGTGGCAGAGAAGTAAGAGAAAGCCAGAGGTGACCTGGGATCTGTGCTCTTGCAGAACTAAGCAGATTAGATGGTCCATTGGTCTTTTTATAACAGTGGTAGGAAACAGGGTTTGGAGGTTGCTGGACTGAAAGCAACCAATCTTTCATTCCCTCAAGTGCAGAAACAAGGGGAGAAATGATAAAGACAAAATAATTAACATGCCTGTGTATAACTGGTATGTGTTTGTACATGTATGTGCACTTGAGGTTTGCGTCTGGGGAATATGTGTGTATATTTATTTATTTAACTGGTTTTATATAGTGCTCTATTTTACAGTCAGATCTTCTTCTTCAACCCCATACCTCCAGACCCAAGGTGTCCCTCAAGGATCCTCTCTTTCTGCACTACTCTTCAACATCTACATGCAACCCCTCTGCCCAATCATACAACATCAACTGCCACATCTATGCTGACGGCATCATGCTGTATAAACCAATCAACCTGACCAAACCCTCCTACCACGACTTACAACAATGTTTCAGACATCTTCAAATGGCTAGCTGCGAACTACCTATCAATAAACTTCAAGAAAACTGAATCCTTATTGATCACGAAGAACGACACATTCACCCCACCAACATCCATCAACCTCAACCACAACGAAATCCAAATCCGTCATGAAGTATAATACCTGGGAGTCATCCTAGACCGTCACCTCTCCCTGACGTCCCAAGTAACGAACACCATAAAGACTATAAAATCTGAACTCTACAGCATCTCTGACCTCTACTCGCCCCATCCGACTTCCAATCTGTCCTACAAGATCTGATCATGCCACACATTGACTACTGCACTCCATCTACCACAGACCAACTCACTCGATGCTCCTCCCTCTTCAAACTGCTGTCCACACGACAGCCCACATCATACAAGGAGCCTCCAGATACAACCACATCACCCCAATCCTCCAACATCTGCACTGGCTTCCACTACAAAGCAGAATACAACACAAAATCCTATTAATGATATTCAAAACTCTCAACAACTTATCATCCCCCCACCTTCAAACCCTTTTTGAACCACCCCAAACAAAAAGGCCCCATAGACACACCACTAGAGATACCCTAGCCACCCCCATGTAAAAAACTAAAAGCACTCAACAGGCTTGTGCATTATCTTTTGAGCTCTATGCCCCCATAATCTGGAATTCCCTCCCCAACAAAATTAGGGATCACCAAAGACCTACTCATGTTCCGCAAGCTCCACATAAACCCACCTGTTCACCCTGCACTTTGACCCCAACCCCTAACCCTCTCCAGTAGCCAGCCCCCACCCCAACTAAGAATGCTTTGTAAATAGTTCTATGGCAACTTGCCCCTGTTAAATATAATGTACAAGGTTACTGTTCTCTATAATGTCATTTAATCTGTTTAAACTGCAAGTTCTATGTGCATCATCTTGTTCTATGTAAACATTGTTTAACCTGTTTAAGATCTATGTACACCACTTTGACCTCTGCGAATGTCCAAATAAAATAAATACAGAGTGGTTTACAGATAACATTCAATAACAATAAGCTATTATACATTTAAAAGGAAGAGTTAACATGGATAAACTTAAGTCATAATAATTCTTGATAATGGAGGAGGTGACATGCAGAGAACAAGTCTAATATGATGCTGGGCAGCTGGTTGCTGCAAGGTCTTTCATGGACTATGGTATGCTTTCATATCTGCACAGGTGAATAACTTTAAGCTCTGGAATGTCTGTAACTATTATAATCCTTTAATGGTAACACTGACTTGACGTATTAACTTCTCTGTCTCAGCTGTAAAGGAATGTGAAATCTGAAGATGGCCAAGTGCCAGTTACCATAGTTCTTTGTAGGTTTCCTTTGAATGAGGACTAGACAGAGGATTGGCCCGGTGGCTCGGAGGAATGCACAGAAATCTTATTTGTTTCCCAACTCAGTTCTTTAACTTCCACTGCCTTGATTAAGAACATAAGAAATGCCATACTAGGTCAGACCAAGGTCAATCGAGCACAGTATCCTGTTTCCAACAGCAACCAATCCAGGTCATACGTACCCGTCAGGTTCCCAAAAAAGGTACACTGGTTCCACAATACTTTTCCCAGGGTAAGCAGTAGATTTCCTTGGTCCTCTTTAATAATGGTTTATGGACCTGTCCTCCAGGAACTTGTCCAAACCTTTTTTAAATCCAGCTTTTACTACATCCTCCAGCAATGAATTCAAGAGTTTGATTAGATGTTGAGTGAAAAATATTTTCTCCTATTAGTCTTAAATGTGCTACATTGTAGCTTCATTGCATGCCCCCTAATCTTTCTACTTTCTGGAGCAGTAAACAACTGATCTATATTTACCCATTCCACTCCATTCATTCATTATTTTATAGACCTCTATCATGTCTCGCCTCAGCCGTCTTTTTGCCAAGCTGAAGAGCCCTAACCATTTTTCCTCATAGGGGTATCCTTCCATCCTCTTTACCATTTTGGTGGTTCTTCTCTGTACCTTTTCTAATTCTGCTATATACTTTTTAAGATACGGCAACCAGAATTTCATACAATATTCAAAGTGCGGTTGCACTATGGAACGATAAAGAGGCATTATAATATCCTTTGTTTTATTCTCCATTCCTTAATGGGGCAAGCAGTGCACATCTGGGGACCACACTAACAAGGGTCTATAGACCTTCCCCAGGATAAGTCCCAAACTGTCCATAAACACAGCAAAATCAACACCCATTATCACAGCCCCTGGTAAGGCAGTACTGGGTGTGACCACACATTGGGTGAAATATGTAAAGACCTGGTAGTCCATAATGGAGACACCAGACCCACATTGCATGCCCCAGTCTGACCACAGTCTGCCGGCAGAACACAATCAATCAACCAGGTCCACCCTAGCCAATTGTTGCCAGATCACATACCGCACACCCCACAGCCATCTCACCCCCATGTGGAAGTGACAGAACAGTGGTAGGCGGTGATGGGGGGGGGGGGATGTGTGGATGTCCATGTATGCCACTGCACCCCAGACCCTGAACCTAGGCACCCACCTACCTGCACAGTGGATAGCCTGGGACTGCACACAACCAGAACCGACAGTATATGGGCATGGCAGCATGGCAGGGGGGGGTGCCGGCGGCGGTGGCACCTGCCTGCAACGGACCAAGGTCATGACCTGCCCCAGTGGCTGTGTGCAGTGCAAGAAACAAGGTCTGTCTAAGAAAGAGCAAATGTAGCCCCAGCGTTTGCAATGGCTCTGTGGTAACAGTGTGGTGAAGTACACATAGCCAGTATGACCTGGAGCAGAAGGTCACAGATTCATGTCCCAGCTGTGGATCATGCAATGCATGTCCCTACATTTTACCCACATTGCAGATACAACATCAACATGTGCAATCCCAAAAGCATCAGCCAACAAGAGTACAAACATCCACACGCACAGGCCCCACTACCTAAAACGCCATGGATTGTCTGGCTGTTTGCACCGGCTCGGAGCAGCAGTTATCAGCAGAGCCCACAACTAGCTCTTGCACCGCTTAGCAATGCCTGCACTGTGATCGGGACCAGTGTGGTGGTCAGGTTTGCCAACCACCCCTATCTGTGCACAATGCCGCAAAAGGAGTAGGTGAGTGCATGTCCATCCATTGTGGTGTGGCATCCAACTCTGCAATGGGCCCACAAAACATACACTGTTGCCAGTGCCAGCCTGAAAATCTGCATACTGAGGAGCAAGGTATTGTGGATATGGCCCAGAGAGGGCGGACCACGCAGGATGCAACTGCAGTGGTGGTAGGGCAATGGCTGGGACATTGTAGTGCCCAACCACCACCTGCATGGACAAGGTGGCAACAACACGTCTTACTGTTAGGACACTCTCACACTGACCGAACAGTGACCATGGTACGGCTATGTTCCCACATAGTGCTACATAGTATTTGTCTTAGGTGATATATGTGTGCCCCCTTTTCTGGAGGGCCAATCACTGGGGCACCTGCCGGTGTCTGTGCCGTACAGCCCAGGTCTGGATGTGCATAGTTCCTCTGTGAACATGCAATATAGACTGGCTAGCAGACTGTCTGCAGTTAGTTTGTGCATGGCTGGAACACCTGGCGGGGTGCAGCAGGTATAGTCTGACTGTGCCTGCTGCTGGTGAATGTCAGACCATGGTTGGGGGCTGCGGAGGCTCCTAGTACTACTGTTGGTCTGCTAGTGGCCTAGCAACTGGTCCAGGTCTGGTCTGACCCCCTGATGACATCCACAACCTTAGGTCTAAGGTACCCCAAGGGCTATAAGATGCATCAGGTTGACAGGCATGAGCTGGAAGGAAGAAGAACAGCTGTAACCCTAAAACTGGGGAGAGCACAGAGGAAGGACAATGGACAGGTAGTAAGGTGCCTCATCCTGTCTACTGTAGTGTGCACAGTACTGTGGCACTATGCGTGTTGCAGTGCTTCAGACGCGCAGTGCTCACAATAATGCGTGTGACATTTGTTTGGGATGTGTCCACATAACCTGAAGTGCCTAAACGTATCTCATAAAGCATGTAAGAATGTCTATTATGTCATGCGCGTTAATGTGCATGCTGCATGTTGCGGCATTCACGCATTCTTCGCAATGTGCGTATGCCGTGATACTGGCTCATAATGTAATGCGTATAATATAGCAGACATGATGGCCACCTGGCATCCTGCATGTTGTGGTTGTTTGGGATAGTGGTTACAGACTTGCGTTGAGCCACCATAGGTTGTAGGTTTCATTCCCACATGTTTCTTTTCATGTGTTCTGCTAACCTTACCATACAATGGCTGCAGCTTCGTCACTTCTCCACACACCCTTCCCTCTCTTCACTGTACACTGCAGTGTCCCCTCCATGCAGTCACATCACATGCTAGCTGTTACATATGGTCCCTTTCTTTGGGCTGTCCAGGTGGGCAATTGGCTCAGTGGTTTGGTATTGGTGTAGGTGTGCTGTGTTTGGGCTCTTCAGTGTACCGGTTCAATTCCCTCATACTCCTTTTTGGATCTCTTGCCCATTCTGCCCTTGTACACACACCATCCACACAGCTGGCCCTTCAGACGTCCTTTCCGTTTAATTAGTTTACTCTTCTGCATGCTGTTTTCACTGCGCACCATTTCATGGTGTGTGTGCATGTGTTTATCTGTGGCTCACGTCCCAGTTACAGACTGCGATATCAGCTGCCTCTGGTCTACAGCCTTACACCTTCGGCTCCGTTTCTCATGTGGCACCATGTCTGCACATCCCTCAGCGCGTCTTCTACTGTCTGCGCACCTTTGATTGCAACCCCTTTGGACACGCTGCTGCTTCCCTTCGGCTGTGACGTTAATGCGCGGTAAGTCCAGGGCGCCCTATACCGCATGTTAAATAACCAGGGCGCCCTGTAACGCGCGTTACCGGACCAGGCTTGCCTTAACACTGCACCGCCCACTTCCTTATATGGCATCGGTAACATTACCGGGGCACTTAACGACGGTAACATTACCGCGCTTTAGTAAACATACCCCTTAATCTAGACAAAAGTATGTTAGGAGAGGATATAATGGTAAAGGCCAGTCCTTATCACTGGGTAGGTCATTTATATGACATTTAGCCCCAAGGGGGTTACAGAAATATTTCACTCCCTCCTCCATTCAGTCCATGCACACACATCTTCAAGGAGTTGTTTCTCTCAGGGAAAGGGATTTCTCTTTAAGGCCCCGGTTTAGATTTTACACTTTACCACAAATTCTCAGAGAATGGTATGGGGAGCTCCAGCTTGTGCAAAGCATATACTGCCTCAAGGTAGTCTTTCCATCCAGAGATTGTACAACCCTGAGTAAATCCTGCTTCAGTAGAGAAATGCATCACAGAGCTTCTTCATCTGTGTCTCTGATCCAGTGCCGGCTTGTCCACTGGGCAAACTAGGTGGTCACCTAAGGCAGCAGACCTTACTGGTCAGCTCAGCTCTAGACAGTCCTGATGTGCCACCCTCATCACAATGCATACCATTGCTGTGCCACCCTTGACATCCAGTCTCTCACCGGGGATTGATGGGCGGCACAACAATCACCTCTTTGAAGCTGTGGTAGTCTCGCAAGTTGGAGTGGGCAGGAGCCACAGGCACACATGCGCTTTAAGGCCTGCCGCAGCTTCAAAGAGATCATCGCTGTGCTGCCCATCTGTCCCCGGTGAGAGGCTGGATGTGGGGGGCGGCGAGACGGTGCGGTGTGGGTGGCACATCGGGCTTGCCTAGGGCATCAAGAATGCTTGGGCCGCCCCTGCTCTGATCCCTTTCCATTTGTCAGTTCTTTTGGGTTGGTGATTTCCCATAAGGGTGCACATTCATGCACGTGCGTTCAGTTTGATTGGATGCCTAAAAATGTAAAATGCATGCAAATTACTTGTTCCTTCAAATTAATGAGCATATAACTGATTATGTGCATAAAAAAGTTCCTGTGTGCATACAATGCACACCTAAAGACTTGAATACGTGAAATGAACATAAAAATCTAGAAAAAAAATTTGAGCCATGCATACCCCTAGTTTCCCATGTGTTGGGTAAATCTATTCCCTTCTGTCTGAACTTTACAAGGATTTTTCCCTCTGCTATAGGACTTTCTTCCACACAGATTCTTTCCCAAATGGAAATTTCCTGACAGGTACTTGTGACCTGGATTTGCCGCTGTTGGAAACAGGATACTCGGTTTGATGGACCCTTGGTCTGATCCAGTATGTATCTTTTTCCCCTAGTCAAGCTTTGGTGCTTCTATGCTTGTAGCCGAAAAGTGTCCAAATTCACTCTTTGGTATAGCAATCAGGCAGAGGTGTGGGTAAAATGTCTGCCTTCATGAAGAATTGCAACTAAGGGGTATGCCTACTAAGCTGGGCTTACAGGTTAACCCAGGTTATCTGCTCCTAGGTTCCATTGAATAATATGGGACTTAGGTGCAGATAGCCTGAGTTAACCTGTTAGCCTAGCTTAGTAGACATACCCCTACAATTCAAGGGAGATTTCTCACATAATAAAAATAACTAAGCCTATGGCTTCAGCAGCTCCGAGAGTCAGCATGGGCCCCAGGACAGACAACCACCAGCCTCCCACCAGATCCAGCTTAAAAAAACAAACTAGCACCCACATGTGCTCTAGAGTGGCTGCATTCCTCCCGTCCAACACTTCTGGCCTAGGGCGTGCATGGTGCTGTAAGACAGGCCGAGACTGGGCCCCTTCAGAGACCCACAGGCCCCGAGGTCACACACCCCACTTCTCCCTCTCATCAGAGCACTAAGGAAATGCATCTTGCCTCTAACAAATCCATAGCAAAGTACATACGCAAAGCCATACCACTCTCTAGGGTCTCTGACTTACATAGTAGAAGGCAGAACCATTGCATCAATCCCTCCAAGAGATGCTGTAGCAAACTGGTTTGCACTTCCTCACTACATACGATGGTATGGTCTGGTGCCAGGAACATGCTAAGCTGGTGAAGGCCCCAAAGGGATCCTTACATAAAGTAGGGGAAGTATCCTCAGGTAGTTGTGAATGAAGACGGATTCTGCCAGATCATATCCTTGGTTCCAATCAAGCTGGAAGCCCATTCCCCCCAGAAATAGAGACCAGCTGACTTCTGATGGCCCAACATCGCTCTCTCTCTCTAAGAACATAAGAACATAAGAAATGCCATACTGGGTCAGACCGAGGTCCATCAAGCCCAGTATCCTGTTTCCAACAGTGGCCAATCTAGGTCATACGTACCTAGCAGTTTCCCCAAAAGACACAGGTTCTGCAGTGCTTGTACTAGGCCAAGCATTGATATCCTGGGTCCCTTTTTAATAGTGGTTTATGGACCTTTCCTCCAGGAACTTGTCCAAACCTTTTTTAAACCCAGCTATACTAACAGCCCTTACTACATCCTCCGGTAACAGATTCCAGAGTTTGATTACACGTTGAGAGAAGAAATATTTTCTCCTATTTATCTTAAATAGTTTACCCTGTAGCTTCATTACATGCCCCCTAGTCCTTCTATATTCTGATAGCGTAAACAATTTATCCACGTTTATCCGTTCCACTCCATTCATTAATTTATACACCTCTATCATATCTCCCCTCAGCCGCCTCTTTTCTAGGTTAAAGAGCCCTAACCTTTTTAGCCTCTCTTCATAGGAGTAGCCTTCCATCCCCTTCACCAATTTGGTGGCTCTTCTCTGTACTTTTTCTAATAACTCTATGTCCTTTTTAAGATACGGTGACCAGAATTGCACACAATATTCAAGGTGCGGTCGTACCATGGAGCGATACAGAGGCATTATAATATCCTTTGTTTTATTCTCCATCCCTTTCCTTATGATACCTAGCATTCTATTTGCTTTCTTGGCCGCCGCTGCACACTGGGCGGAGGGTTTTAACATGTTATCCACGATGACTCCTAAATCTTTTTCCTGGGTGGTGGTTTCTAATGTGGAGCCTTGCATCTTGTAACTATAGTGTGGGTTGTTCTTTCCTAGGTGCATAACTTTGCACTTGTCCACATTAAATTTCATCTGCCATTTGGATGCCCAGTCTTCCAATTTATCCAGATCCTCCTGCAGTTTTCCACAATCCTCTTGGGTTTTAACAACTTTAAACAGCTTTGTGTCATCTGCAAATTTGATTACCTCACTAGTTATTCCCTTTTCCAGGTCATTTATGAATATGTCAAAAAGTAGCGGACCCAGTACAGATCCCTGGGGTACTCCACTATTCACCTTTTTCCATTGGGAATATTGGCCATTTAGCCCTACCCTCTGCTTTCTATCTTTTAACCAGTTCCCGATCCACAATAGTACACTGCCTCCTATCCCATGACTTTTTAGCTTCGCCAAAAGTCTCTGATGGGGGACCTTGTCAAAAGCTTTCTGAAAGTCCAGATACACTATATCAACCGACTCACCTTTGTCTACCTGTTTATGCACACCTTCAAAAAAACATATCAGATTAGTAAGACAAGATCTTCCTTGTCTAAAGCCATGTTGGCTGTCTCCCATTAGGCCATGACTATCTACATGCTGTGTAATTTTGTTCTTTATGATGGCTTCTACCATTTTCCCTGGTACTGACGTCAGGCTCACCGGTCTGTAATTTCCCGGGTCACCCCTGGAACCCTTTTTAAAAATTGGTGTTACGTTGGCGACCCTCCAATCTTCAGGTATTACAGATGATTTTAATGAAAGTTCACAGATTACCAATAACAGGTCTGCAATCTCATATTTCAGTTCTTTCAACACTCTGGGATGTATACCATCCGGTCCAGGTGATTTGCTACTATTCAGTTTATCAAATAGTTGTAATATAT
The DNA here is from genome assembly GCA_033557465.1 of Ichthyophis bannanicus. Classification (NCBI taxonomy): domain Eukaryota; kingdom Metazoa; phylum Chordata; class Amphibia; order Gymnophiona; family Ichthyophiidae; genus Ichthyophis; species Ichthyophis bannanicus. The sequence continues at coordinate 188,295,781 of CM066033.1, read as the reverse complement.
CTTCCCGGTGTAGCGATATTTCTCTCAATTCCTCTGCAGTATCACCTTTAAATACCACTTCAGTCTTGGGTAACACCCCTACATCTTCCTCAGTAAAGACCGAAGCAAAGAATTCATTCAGTCTCTCTGCTATAGCCTTGTCTCCTCTTATTGCACCTTTTACCCCTCTATCATCTAATGGTCCAATTGACTCTCTCACAGGCCTTTTGCTACGAATGTACTTGAAAAAGTCTTTATTTCGTGTTTTTGCTTCCGTAGCAAGTTTCTTCTCAAATTCCCGCTTTGCCTGCCTTATCAATGCTTTGCATTTAACTTGCCAGTGCTTGTGCTGTTTCCAGTTTTCATCATTTGGCTCTTTTTTCCATTTTCTGAAGGTTGCTCTTTTGGCAGCAACAGCCTCTCTGACCTCACCTTTAAACCATGCTGGCAGTTTTTTGGACTTTCTTCCACTTTTCTTAATGCGTGGAATACAGCTGGTCTGGGCTTCGAGGATAGTATTTTTAAATAACACCCAAGCTTGCTGTAAGTCTTTAACCTTTGGAACCGCTCCTTTTAGTTTTTTCCGAACTATATTCCTCATTCTATCATAGTCACCCTTTTGAAAGTTAAAAGGTAGTACTGTGGATTCCTTTACTATCTGTCCTCCACTGATTAAATCAAACATGATCATACTATGATCACTATTGCCAAGTGGTCCCAACACCCTTATTTCTTGCACCAGATCTGGCGTTCCACTAAGGACTAGGTCCAGTATGGCTTCCCCTCTGGTCGGTTCATGAACCAGCTGCTCCAAGAAGCAGTCATTCATTTCATCTAGAAACTTTATCTCTTTAGCTTGTCCTGCTGTGACACTGTCCCAGTCGATACCGGGGTAATTGAAATCACCCATTATTACTACTCTGTTGTGGCTTTTGTTAGCTTCCTTGATTTCTTTGAGCATTTCATCATCCATTTGTTCATTCTGGCCAGGTGGTCGATAGTATACTCCCACTGCCATCACCTTCCCCTTCGTAAATGGAATTTCAATCCATAGAGATTCTACAGCATATTTTGTTCCCTGCAAAACTTTAATCCTTTCTGACTCAATGCCCTCTCTAACATAGAGTGCAACCCCTCCACCAATTTGTTCAGCTCTATCATTACGATATAGTTTGTATCCAGGTATCACAGTGTCCCACTGGTTATCCTCCTTCCACCATGTCTCTGAGAGTGCAATCATATCTAACCTCTCATTTAATGCTATATATTCTAATTCTCCCATCTTATTGTTTAGACTTCTAGCATTGGCATACAAGCATTTTAGAGACTGTATTTTATTAATATTAATCTGGCTATTGGTAGGCATGGGTAATTGGGGAATCTTTATGCTCTGTCTGCTCCTTACTCAAGGGCATTTGGGCTACTATACTTCCTTTTGGAACCTCACTGCTTTTGGTAGTATCCTTCAAGGATACCTTTGTCCGAACCGTGCGCTCCTGGGTGACTGTCGGCTTTCCCCTATTTTCTAGTTTAAAAGCTTCTCTATCTCTTTTTTAAAGGTTAATGCCAGCAGTCTGGTCCCATCCTGATTAAGGTGAAGCCCATCCCTTCGGAAGAGCCCCCCCTTTCCCCAGAATGTTCCCCAGTTCCTAGCAAATCCAAAACCCTCATCCTTGCACCATTGTCTCATCCACGCATTGAGACTCCGGAGCTCTGCCTGTCTTTTGGGTCCTGCACGTGGAACAGGAAGCATTTCGGAGAACGCTATCCTGGAAGTTCTGGATTTCAACTTCCTACCTAAAAGCTTAAATTTAGCCTCCAGAACTTCCCTACCACATTTTCCTATGTCATTGGTACCAACATGTACCAAGACAGCAGACTCCCCCCCAGCACTATCTATGATCCTATCTAGGCGGTGCGTGAGATCTGCTACCTTCGCACCAGGCAGGCATGTTACCAGGCGATCCTCACGTCCACCAGCCACCCAGCTATCTACATTCCTAATGATTGAATCACCAACTATAACAGCTGTCCTGACCCTCCCCTCATGGGGACATGGCCCTGGAGAAACGTCCTCGGTGCGAGAGGGTTTTACATCACCTGGAGGACAGGTCCTAGTTACAGGATCACTTCCTGCCACACCAGGGTGATGCTCTCCTGTCACGTGACCTCTCTCCTCCATGGCAACAGGGATGCTGCCAGACTGGAGGTGGGACTTCAGGACTATATCCCTGTAGGTCTCGTCCATGTACTTCTCTGTCTTTCTTATGTCTTCCAGGTCTGCTACTCTAGCCTCTAGAGAACGGACTCGTTCCCTGAGAGCAAAGAGCTCCCTGCACTTAGTGCATATGTAGGACCTCTCACCAACTGGGAGATAATCATACATGTGACACTCGATGCAAAAGACTGGAGAACCCCCATCTCGTTGCTGGACCTCTGACTGCATCTGAGTTTAAAGCTTGTGTTTAGGTCTTTTAAATCGGTATATAATAAGGATTGGTGTAGATGCTTATACTAATAAAAGTGTATCTAATACCCCTAATACACCCTGTGTACCTGAAGCTAATTAATCACAGGTCCTCTGTGTATGACTGATTTGGATTAAGAGCTGCACCTGAGAGCAGCCCCTTTCCTCTAAGATGTCCAAGTACCTATAAAACTACAATTTCCCCAGGGGTGGGTGGGTGCTGGGGAGGGAGGGGGGGAGATAAGTCCTATTAAAGAGGGCAGTTACAAGGTACCCTGTCCTGAACCCTCAGCAGGGGGATGGGGGTACCACACAAAGCCCAGTTGAGAGAGGCAAGGTAAGTACAGCTGAGAAGGCTGAAACTTGCACACCACTAAGACAAACACTAAATAATTAAACAAACAACAGTTAGACAAACAGTAAATAATTAAATAAACAGCTAGAACTCACAGTAAGATGTCCCAGGAGGCAAAAATCCACTCACTAGCAGAGCTCTGTAAAAGTTCTCTCTCTCTCTCTCTCTCTCTCTCTCTCTCTCTCTCTCTCTCTCTCTCTCTAGAACATCATGAATAAAGACCGATTGTTCCAGCCTTTCTTAAGCGTTCACTTACTTTTGGGGGTTCTAAATTCCACAACACGATTAGTTCAATGTGAACTAAAGGCACTGGACTGACAATATGGAGTTTGCATTTAGTAGAATTTATGACCAGCTCACTACAGTAGTAAATTACGTGTAGCTCTGGTTCCCTCTTTAGTATAAGATGGGTGCAGGTGTTCTTATCTGCTAAGTGAGCAGGGAGGATATCCCGTTTCAAGTACTGCTTTTTTCCAAATTCCACACACAAGCTTAAAGATCCTAAAGAACATCCTAGTATTTATAGTAGAACAGGCAGTCTGGGCTCCATCTTCAAAGCCGCTTACGTGCACAGCAGCAAACGGCTTTTTTAAAAAATCCACATTGGTTGTATGGATAAATGCCATTGCATACATCCGTATATGTGAACTGGGCACGACGTGGGGTAGGCCGGGAGCCAGCAAAAAAGTTATAAACAGAGTAGAGAAATTCAGCCACTCTGTGTATAACCTCTATACATATGTTAAGCCACAGAAATGCATATGAGTGAGAATATGGTTGCTGCTGATAGGTAGCATGGCCCTTAAGCGTGGACCAAAGTGTCTAAACTAAATGTAGTTCACAACCCCTCTAGCTTCCCATTGAGCCAGCCACAGTTTCCCAAGAAACCGAACGCTGACTCTCTGAGCCTGTACCCGACCCGCCACCCCTCCTTTCATCGGAGCTGCAAGCGTCTAATGCAGCTGACACTGGTTTTCAATCCTGGCTGGATACAGCCTGAGGAAGAGAATCTCTTCAAGAAAAGTCAGAGAACTCGAACACCGCCCCTCAAGACATCAAGAGAATCCCCCGCTCGAAAAGACAACGGAAGCAAGACCTCCAAACCGAAACTACAAACACCTCCAGCACAATTGTAAGGTACCTCTCACTTACAAATCAGCACCCAAAGACGCGACCTGCATCACTACTAGAGCATGAACTGTAACATATAATACCTACTGCTACTATCATTTGATACCACTACTGTTGTAACCCGCCATGCCACCTACATTATACATAACTCTGCACAACACCCCATATCCAATTGCACTACACAGCTATCAGTGACACAAGAATGCAAATACAAAACCCCCCAACACCACAACCAACAGAACCCATAAAATGGGCTCCCTCACATACTCTACCTCCTCCTCACATCCCACCAACTATCAAACGCACTTACCACAGAGGCACACCCCACATATCACATCCCCATTATCCACTCCACAACCAGACACAGAATAAACACACCATTATACAACACAGTGTACCCCCCGGGTCTCACTCAAATCACCATAAACAACACAGCAGATTAATATGCATCAACCCAACACAACCACACAAGACCGCCTACAACCTCAACAATCACACAACACTTAAATGCATCCTAATCAATGCAAGGTCAGTAAGGAATAAAATCCCAATAATCACAAATATACTAGAGGAAGAAAGCCCCAACCTCCTCTGCGTCACAGAGACCTGGCTCTCCCCCACAGACAACGTCCTAACAAATACACTACAAGTGCAAAACTATGACCTATTCAACTGCACCAGAAACTCCAAAAGAGGAGGCGGTGTGCTCATACTATGCAAATCAGTACATAAAATCACACCCTCCATAGCCACCAACATGGCTGGAATGGACATCCTCATGGTCCAGAACAAGAACTTCTCCATATGCCTTATCTATAGGCCACCAACACCAGACCTCAACAGCCTAACTTACATCCTGGAATCAGCCTGCACAGCCTCCTCCTCCAAGCCACACGTCATCCTAGGTGACCTCAACCTCCCCTCACTCGACCACTCCCAGGCAATCTCTTTCCTCGACTCAATGACTGATATTGGCTTTGAGCAAATCATAACTACACCCACTCACAAGGGAAACACCCTAGACCTTGTTTTCCTCCCTACCAGGAGTGCGCAAGACACTCACAACACCCCCCATCTATATCTGCTGTCCCCTGATCTGACCACTACCTTATAACCTTTGAGATACCACTAAGGACCACCAAGGCCAACATAGAAGACACCCAACCCCACACCAAACAGCTCGCCAGATTCAACAAAGACGCCTTCCTTCGCAACATCATACGCAAGCTCTCAAAGGATACCACTGACCTAACCACCTCACTAACAACATGGAACAACACCATACAAAGAGCAGCATCTCAATCTACAAATCATGCAAACCTCCCACCAAAACGCTCAGAAAAATGGTACACCCCAGAACTCCTAAAACTCAAGAGACAACTAAGAAAACTCGAGAAGAAATGGCACACATCACAAACCCAACAGAACAAACTCTAATACAACAGCCTACTCACAGTCTACAAGGATGCACTAAAACAAACCAAAAAGGAGCACCACACCAGAATCATCAACAAAGCCCTGAATCGACCCAGAGAGCTATTCACTATTGTTTGATCTCTAACAAAAACCAACCAAAATGACTCAGACGTGCAGCGTAGAACATTCCACCCTTGCCAACCACTTTGCTGACAAACTTAGAAGCAAAAAACACGTTCCCACCCTCTCCCCACCTGGCCCCCAAACAAATCCCAATGTCTGGACCACCTTCCACACCCTGGACCAAGAGCACCTCCTAAAATTAATATCTAGCATCAACACAACCACCTCCCCCCTGGATCCATGCCCTGTATCATGGATCAAAACAACCAAAACTGAACTCACCCCATATCTCCTTCATATAATAAATCAATCCCTACTCCAAAGAAACATGCCCGCCGACCTAAAAACATCCTCTGTTCGTCCAGTACTAAAAAACAAGAATCTCAACAGGAATGAGCCAAGCTCCTATAGACCATTTGCGAGCAACCCATTCGTTGCGAAAATAATTGAAAAAACTGTCCTTAACCAACTCCAAGATTTCCTCGACACCAACGCCCCCCTGGACACCCACCAATATGGTTTCCACCCATTCCACGGTGTTGAAACCCTGCTCTTAGCCCTACTGGACAACCTTATCCAAGGCACAGATAATCCCAACTATGCCTTCCTCCTAGTCTTCCTAGATGTTGCCTCAGCCTTTGACAACATAAACCATAAAGCCCTCATCACAAGACTGGACCAACTTGGCATGGGCGGTATGGTCCTACACTGGTATAAATCCTACATCACAGATCACAAGCTTCGGATCCAGATAGGAAAAGAATCCCCAAACACTTTTCCGCAAGAACAAGGCATACCACAAGGCTCCGCCCTCTCCGCCCTTCTATTTAATCTGTATCTACAACCCATCACTCAAATATTACGAAAGCACAACATCCAGTATTACATCTATGTGGATGACATCATGCTGTCCCTTCCGATAGATTTAAACAACCCCACCTACAACAACCTAACTGAATGCATCAAAGATACCGACTCCTGGTTAAAATCCAGCAATCTCAACCTAAACTACAAAAAGACCGAGGCACTTCACATCACGAGGAACCGAGATGCAATACTACCCCAAACCATCACCATCAACAACACCAAAATTGCAGTCAAGCAAGAAGTCAAATACCTTGGTGTAACCCTCGACATGTCTCTGAGTATGATACCTCACCTGTAACAAATAGCCAGAACAATTCTATACAAACTGAAGACCATACAGCATCTAAGACCCCTCCTTGAAGAAAATGACTTCAGAGCAGCCAAGGGAGGAGTGGCCTAGTGGTTAGGACAAGGTACTTCAGGCCGGAGGGCCAGGGGTTCAAGTCCCACCTGGGGACAGCAATCTCAGGCCGGAGGGACTGGGATTTCTAGTCCTATAGGTACTCCTTGTGGTCTTGGGCAAGCCACTTAACCCTCCAATGCCCATGTTCCCTGTAAGTATTAGCGTATGTGTGTCATATCCCCTCGTGTTAAATGTATCTCCCAATTGACCGCTTTGACCTGGTGAAAAGCAGGATATAAATACAGCTAAATAAATAAATAAAGCAGTCATCCAAGCCGTCATCACCCCCCACTTTGACTACTGCAACAGTCTGCTGCAGGGTCTACCAGAAAAAAACATACACATACTCCAATGAACACAAAACATCACAGCTAGAATCACCTGCAAAGCCAGACTAACTGACCATGTCACACCACTTCTGTATGGCTTACAAACTGGCTCCCAATAGAAAGCCGAATAATATACAAACTACTCATGACTACATTCAAACTCATCAACAATGTTGCACCCTCCTTTCTCTCAACCCTCCTCCACACCCCTGCGAATACCAGATCCTGTAGGGAAAATGCCCTACACTCCATAATAGTCCCTCCCTCTATCCGCAAAATGAAACAAACCACCAGCTCCAGAGCTTCTTCATACACTGCTCCCAGCCTCTGGAACTCCCTCCCACTGCACATCCGTGCAACAAAAGACCTCAAAGACTTCGGAAAACAGCTCAAAACCTACCTCTTCACCATGCACTACGGTAGTGAAAGCTCGCACCTAAAAACCCACACACCTCCAGGCTAGCCCATCACACAATACAACCATGACAAGGCATGCCTAAGACCACCCAGAACAAGCACAAAGACCTCCTGCATGGAGTTAACCTGTATATAGTTACGTTCTTAAGCTACTACAGGTATATCTAAACTTGTTAAGAAACCCAAGTTATCCTGTACAAAAGTTGTTCCCTGTTCTATGTAAAATGTTATCTTGTACAAAAGTTATTTCTTGTTATATGTAAACTGTTGTTGGGTTCCCTGTAAGCCGCCCCTGATCTCTGGAAGGGGTGGTATAGAAAAATGTACCAAATAAATAAATAAATATCCAGTGTACCAGCGTTTTACTTTATACATTGGCCAGGCCAGATGAATATCAGGCCCTCTATTTGCATTTGCTATAGCAGCTCTTTGTTTCTGTTCTGCTCCTCCTTGGGGTATAAGAGCAACTTCCTCATACAGCCTGAGAATGGTTATTTCTGATTTTAAAGACTGCATGCCCAAAATGAATTTGACTAACCGCTCCATCTTGTTGTTGTAAGATTTAAAGAGATTGGTCTAGTGCAAAGCTAGCTGGGGATCCAAGGTCTGCCAAGTAGAAATACTGCCTAGTGAAGAAGAGCCCCCAGCCTCTCTGGGCTTTCTTCCTTAGAAGAGAACTTTCAGCTCTTTCCCTTTTGTCTTCCCAGAGAGTTTCCCACTGGGTCTCTGCATGCCGCCAGCTGGCAGAGATACCACTCTGTGTTGAAAGAACGTCTATACTTTTTGGTAAGGTAAAGCACCTTTACATAGATATGTGAAACATATGCCTGTTTTTAGAAACTCTGAAGCAGTTGTTCTTCTCAAAAACCCTAATGAAAGGCAGCATCATTGATCTACTTTACTGCTGTTCTGTCTTTGTTCTGTTTTTCAAGTAACTGGAAAAGAATGCAACGTTTAATGAGAATTTTTGTTTATGAAGAGAACTGGTTGTATCTATTTGAGGAAGAGACTTTTTTAATGTGTTGCAACACCTGAGCTGTTCTGGATTTTTATTGATTTTTGTTTGGTTTTGCACATTTTTATGGATATCCCTATGGAAATGTGGTGTGCAATGGGAAGAGGTTTTCTTTACAACACAGGCCAGACAGCAGTTCGGAGAAGACAAAAGCTGTTTTAATTCTGTCCCAGTTTGTTAAACCTTCACAAAGCAAAACCCAGAATAGACAGCAGCTCAGGGAAAACAAAAGCAGCTTTACTTCTATCCCAGCTTGCTAAACCTCCAGCCCCATTTAAAGTTCCTACCTCAGAACTCCTTTGTACAGTTTGCCTTGGAAAAACTTCAAACTCCACAGGCCTCTGTCCCTCCTGCAGCCTGCTGGGTTCTTAAATTCTTAATCTCTCCCTCTGAGCCACACCCTCCCAGCGCTGAATTCTCGGCTGCAGACTCTCTTAAAGAGGACTGCTGATAAACAGTGTTCCTAGAATTCCTTCTTAGATCCTTGAAGACTACTTCAGTTCCTCAGCAATGGAACCATTAGAATATACCAGTCTCTGTACAATAACTGCCTAGGCCTGTATTTAATTCACTAATCCTTGACTAATTTCTTTCCTCCCTTTCTTAGTCATTCTGTTGTATATCTCTTCTCATTTGCAATTATTTTACTGGCGTTCCTTTCTTTCTTCCTGAATTGTTTTTATGTACACCCTCTGTTGTTACGAAGCGTGGGTATAGTAAACCATAATCCTGTTGAAGGCTGGCCAGAATACCTTTTACCCTGACAGAACCATGACTGGTGCAGAAGGGCATTGTAGAGTCACAATGGAATGTAGAACACAGTAAAAGGAAGACCAAGGCCTGCTACTATTAATTTGTGTTTAGAGCAAAGGAATTATAATAAAGATTGATAATTGCTAAGGAATTATAATAAAGATTGATAATTGCTAACAATAACTAACATAGGAAAGCTCCGCTCCTACTGCTCCGAAATCTTAAGGCGGAAAAGAGACTACAATGAAAATCGAATCCTGTGCTCTATAAATAAACCCAGGGAATTATTCTCCATCACCTGAGCTGAGTAATAGAATATACATAGGGGTATATAGAATGTTACCCATCCCTCTCCAAAGGGATTATCAGCACTGTTCCCTCTAAGCTGTGCGCGTGTGCGCGCGCACACACCTCGCCGAGCGAGCGCACATACTTTACAACACAGCGCACAAAAATTACAGCTCTGATTCTGACAGAAAACAACACAGACGTCTTAAAATTTAAAAGTTATGATTGTAATTACTATAAATTTCCTGCTTCATTTAGTAATCGTCTATTTTCATTTAATTTGATTAAAATCAGTGTGGTGTACATACTGTATTCTGATGTGTAGTCAAATTTTAAAGTATATAACTCCAAGTGTCGTTATGTGGCGCACAAAAATTTAACCTTCCTTCAAAAGCTGCACACAGCTGTTGCAGACCTGAGTTCTTGAAAACGTGTTTTAGGTGTTAAGTGGTGTTGAAGTGTCAGAGTCTTACCTGATGTATGTTGAAGTATTGTTCAAGTGTGTGCTGCATCTGTTAAGAAGAAATGAAGATTTAAAGTCAGATTTTAGATAGGATATGGAGATTGGAATTGAGACATCAAGATCAGGACATACAATTCTGCTAGTATTTTAGAAAAGGCTCTGCCAAACACAGAGCCTTTTGTAAAATACAGTACATACCTGTATAAGGTCATGCAGGAGTGAATTTCCCAACATGCGGAGCTGCCAGAGGAGTCATTTTACTAATCTACATGTGGGAGCAATAAATGGGAGCCAATCTGCAGCTTCCATGTGGACGTGCCGGCACTTCCACGTATACGTGGGCCATTTTGAAAGCCTAAATGCATAAATGCCACTAATTAAAGTCAGAAGCTGCAATCGTTCTATTTTTTTGTTTTGGAGGGGAGAATAAACAACAGGAGATTAAGGAGGATAACTGTAAAGGGCTGGTCAAAATAAGCACTTTTTCAAAACCTATACTTGCCAGGAGGAATCCATAAATCCCCATATGGAAATTTAAGGTCATACACATGGATTCCCTTTATAAAATGGAGAATACACGTGAAGATTTTTGGCACATCTAAGCCTCACCAAACCATAAACCCACAACATCCTCTTGCAATTTTTACTTATTAAGGATCTCCATGTGTAAATTCCACCCTTTTTAAAATTGCCATTTATACATGGAAATCATGAACAAAGCTTCTAAAATCATCTTAGAGGATAATTTTACGAATTCCTGTGTGCATTTGAGGCCTATTTTACAACGTGAAGTGCACGCATACTTTGCTTTATGAAAGAGAGGTGTACAGATTAGCCTTAACCCAGTTGTGGTAATTACACCTTGCTCTACATCAGGACTAACTGCCTGTGTCTCAGTGATGCACATAAGTGGTAATATTCTATAACTTACATGCATAAAGGTATGCCCTGCATGCACTCTACCCATGCTCCACCCCTAGGCACACCCCAACTGAAAATACGCATGATATGACTTATGCACGCATTTAGAGTAGCAACCGCCCGACGTGCGTTAAGAGCCCATTCACACACATAAGTCCATTAGAAAAGGGACTTAAGTGCATTTCTAGCATGTAACACTCTGTGCATGCTATATAGAATCTGTCCCTTAGGGTGTATTTATGCTGCAGACTGGTTAAATCATTGGCCAAGCTGAGAGTAATGTAGCTGAATCTACGTAGTAGTTCTATTCTATAGGTCCTGCCTGCATTACAGTTAAGTGTAAACAAATCCATGGCTTATGAAGACAGAGTTCTCCTTGCTTAGCAGGGCTTATGAATGCAGATACATTCTTGCTCTGTCACCTTCGAGTCCTCCTTTTACAAAGCGGGCATCTGTATCACCATGAATGACATGTTGCATTCTCCGTCTCTGAAGTCAACTGCACCGAACATCACTTAGAAAGGACACTAACACTTTGCATCTAAAAGATGAAAATAAATGTCTCAAGTCACACATAAGCACTTGTAAAAGGCTTTCTGTAAACATTTTTGAAATAGGCATTGTCATGGTAAAAATAGCCATCTGAGTCCCAGACTCCTGTTTCCCAGTGAAAATTGGGATTCAATGAGCCTTGAGGTAGGTGCTAACCTCGGCCTTACCCCACTCACTTGGTTAAATAAATTTTGATGTTCGCCTCAATGGTAGTCAGTGCCTGCCGAACAATCCATCTATTGTAAAGTGTTTCCTGGCAGCCCCTGTATTGGCACCGTGCTGCCATTTCAGAGATGAGTGACTAATAACGCTTTGTTCTTTTTCTGGGAAAGAAGAGCGTGCAGTGCAGTAGGAGTAACAGTAATCCCAAACCTGGGCCCAACACGTTGCCTGATGAGCTCCAAGAGGCGAGAAGAGGCAGATACCCTTATCCCATCCCCTAAAACCTTCAGGCGAGATTTGCACACTCTGAGAGGAAGGAATTTGGTTTGAGAGGCAGCTTCCAAAAGAAACTGTAGCCGCAATGCTAAGGCCTGATGAATTCTTAGACGTAGATCAGAATGTTTGGTTTTGTAGATTATGGTGCCTTTAACTGGGCCAGACTAAGACATGCCAACACCATCAAGAAGACAGAGAATTCTTACTCAGAAGTCACATCTGAAGAAGTAAGTTTTCACCTCAACAGTTCATGTGCTACATCCTCTTTGGACAAATCTCACTAGCTCTTTTCAGACATATGGAGCAGTTTTGCTGACATTATTGACGTCATGGTGAAGGTTGAATAAACTATTCGGGCCCGATATTCAGTGCAATTAACGTGGTTAGCAACAGGCACTGAGTGGGATAGTCAGTGGCAGTAATGTGGTCCGTGCCTCTGAAGATCTGCGGGAGCCATTGATACAGTAGGTGCCCCAATGCTAGGCTGCTAGTATCAGGGCATTCTGGGGATGGATAGGGGGCGGCACCTGGGCTAATCAGGCAGCAGTGATATTCAGCCGCTGCCCAGTTATCCCTCGGCGGTGAAAGATAGGCACAGTAACTGCTGCCAGGTTAGCTTCAACACTCTCTGGCTGACCCAGATATTCAATACCAGTGGCTGGATGTGGCCCTGATATTGGATATCCAGGTCTTAGGTTCATCAGCGACAGCTAGACACCTTAGAACAGATATCTGCCACTGCTGAATATTGGGCCCTTGATGTTTAAGCTAGTGGTTTTGTCCCCTTTTTATGCTTAATGTAAATGTTATGTTCAGATGTCTCTTTCAGCTTTAATGACGGATGCTACTATCTCAGTTATATAGAGGGTCATTTTATAAAGTCATTTTTGTGTGTCTGTGGCCACGTACACACATAAATGACCTCTTATAAAATTCAGACTGGCATGCAAATATGTTCCTTTTCATGAAGGTGTGCCCTTTACCAGTAGGCATAGCTATGGAGGTGGTGTGGGCAGAGTGTGAGCAGTTTGTAAGTATGCACATTAATTCTAAAATGCCTTAATTTATGTGCATATTTGCAAATGTTATTCATGGATATTTAAGAAAATAAGAGCATAAGAATACCCATACTGGGTCAGAACAAGGTCCATCAAGTCCAGTATCCTGTTTCCAACTAGACGAAAGTACGTTAGGAGAGGATATAATGGTAAGGGCCAGTCCTTATCACTGGGTAGGTCATTTATATGACATTTAGCCCCAAGGGGGTTACAGAAATATTTCTCTCCCTCCTCTATTCAGCTCATGCATACACTTCTTCAAGGAGTTGTTTCCCCAATCCAAGTCACAAGTACCTGGCAGGTTCCCAAAAGGCACACAGATTCCACAATGCTTGCCACTGGGCAAGCAGTGGATTTCCCAGTTGCTCTTTAATAATGGTTTATGGACCTTTCCTCCAGGAACTTGTCCAAATCTTTTTTAAACCCAGCTATATTGACAGCTTTTACTGCATCCTCCAATAACAAATTCCAGAGTTTGATTACTCATTGAGTGAAAAAATATCTTTTCCTATTAGTCTTAAATGTGCTATTTATTTATTTAGACAGTTTTGTATACCACCTTATCCTTTAATCAAAGTGGTCACAACACAATTGGGGGATACATTTAACACAAGGGGATATGAGACACATACACTAATACTTACAGGGAACATGGGCAATGGAGGGTTAAGTGGCTTGCCCAAGACCACAAGGAGCACTGCTATATTGTAGCTTCATTGTGTGTCTCCTAATCTTTCTACATTTTGATGGCATAAACAATCGATCTACGTTTACTTGTTCTATTCCATTCATTAATTTATAGACCTCTATCATATCTCTCCTCAGCCATCTCTTTTACAAGTTGAAGAGTCCTAAACTTTTAAGCTTTTCCTCATAGAGCTATCTTTCCATCCCTTTTACCATTTTGGTGGCTCTTCTCTGTATCTTTTTAAATTCTGCAATATCCTTTTTAAGGTACGGCAATCAGAATTGCACACAATACTCAAAGTGCGGTCGCACCATGGAACGATACAGAGGCATAATAATATCCTTTGTTTTATTCTCCATTCCTTTCCTTATGATTCCTAGCATTCTATTTGCTCTCTTGGCTGCCGCTGCACTCTGGGCGGAGGGTTTTAACATGTTATCCACGATGACGCTTAAATCTTTTTCCTGGGTGGTCATTCCTAATGTGGAATCTTGCATCGTGTAACCATAGTGTGGGTTGTTCTTTCCTAGGTGCATAACTTTGCAGCCACAACACACTGCCATCTGACCCTCGGCGGGGACTCCCTAGACCCAGATCGGGTGGTGGGTGCTCTCCCACAGCGACACATTGGGGTAGGAGGACTGCAGCCGACAAACCCTGCAGTGCTCGGTACTTATTCCACCATCGGGGTAGAATATGCTGGGCGTCCATCTTGGTGCTGGGTGCGTACAGAGACCTGTCCTGAATAGCTTCTGTACGTCCCGGGACCTGGTCACTTCTTCCGCTCCGCCCCAGCACTGCCCCCTTCCGCCCACTTCCAGCACAAACGCTGTGTACATGCAGGGAGCGCTGGTGGCGGTATTGGGCCTGGATCTGAGTGCAAATTGGGCATCCGGCCCGCACATCCAACCTTGCTATTTGCGGGACAGAATGCCCTCCTTAGTGTCCATCACTGGGCTTTGTAACTGAGATAGTGGTTTATTTCATCAAAGCAAAAAGGGACAGCTGACATAAAATTTAAAAAAACGAGAAAAAGCTTGTTTAACCTTCCTCAGAGTCAGATAATATATGGCCTCAGAGTCCATTGGCTAAGGTTGTCCCCTTTCTGCAACCAATGCTTTGGGGAACAATAGTCGGATGTGGAGGAGATACTCTAGAACAGTGGTTCTCAACTCAGTCCTCTAGGATCCCTAGTCCAGTCAGGTTTTAAGGATATCCACAATGAATATACATGAGATAGATCGGCACGCACTGCTTCCATTGTATGCCGATCTATCTCATGCATATTCATTGTGGCTATCCTGAAAACTTGACTGAAGTAGAGGTCCCAGAGGATTGGGTTGAGAACCACTGCTCTAGAGGTTCCTTCTGCTTAGACTTATTTTATATGTATTGAAGGCAGTTGTGGTTTTTGCTAGTGGGGTAGGTGCAAGGTCCACACCAAAAGAGGGTTAACACAGAATAAGCAAAATTACTATAAGCCTGAACACAGAAACTATTTTATTTATTTTAAAAAGTCTTTTGGTATATCAATATTTACACAAAAATCGGTTTCATAGCGGTTTATAATTCCATAAATTCAGTTTCTAAATGGCCAGCAAAGAATAAATATAAAAAGATGATAAAACAAAGGGCAGACATGATTTCCAATTAGTTTACAATAAGACAGAGTGTGAGATAGCACAACAGTAGTTTCAAATAACAAAAAAAATTCTGAGCACACAAGGAAGTTGCAAATTGTAATAACCTTCCATGGTAGATATGTAGATTTAAAGATATTCTGCATATGATTTTTGAAAGAGCCATGTCTTTAGGGCTTTCTTAAACTTTTTATAAGAGTTCTCTGAACGAATATCCTGTGGCAGGGAATTCTATAATGTGGGAGCTTGAAATATGAAATAAGAATTACATCTTACACATTAGCAGAACATCTCTCCTCCTTACATGTCCCCACTCTCAGCACTCCACCACCCTCCCAGTAGGCAAGCTGGATCTCTTCTTTCTTTCCTCAGAAGCCCAATATTTGCTTTCTTTTTCCGTAGGGTTGATGCTGGATCCCTGGGAAAAGAAAGAGGGGATTCAACTTCTTCTCTATCCTACTTCACTGCCCAGAAATATCTTTAGTCCCTGTCCCTAGCTCTCTCTCTCTCGTACCGCACCTTTCTGCCTTGCTCTTTCAGTGAGAAAACCTGGGGAGGAACAAGAACTGAACTCACAAGGCAGGGACTGTCTGCTGGGCCTCTGCAGCACATGTTTCCCACTCTCTGCTGTAGTCTGATGGGTAAACATGTTTTTTCAAGTAATTCCACCTCCTGTAAGACTAACCTTTGATAAGCAACTATTAAGGGTTATTGATAACTTAGGGTTAACTGCACCTACAGTGAAACATCAAATTTTTGATTCGAGAGCAGCCCTATATGGCTTCTTTTGGAAACTGTTCATTAAACTTCTCATTCTATTCCAAAGGATTCTTCATTAGTGAGTGTGCTATCTGAATAAACTGAACCATCTAACTTCTGAACCATCTAACTTCTCAACAAATAGGGGTATCTTACATGGAGTGGTGGGTTCAGCCCTAAACAAAGACATGGGGAGGGGGGGCCTGCACAGACAGACAGGTGCACCTACTCTTACCATATTGCTGGGCAGACTGGATGGACCATGCTGGTCTTTATCTGCCGTCATTTACTATGTTACTATGTTACTATGAATAGATTCTGATGGGTTTTTAAGATCCCTTAATAGTAGCTTACCAACAGTTGGTCTTACAGGAGGTGGAATTACTTGAAAAAAAAGTTTAACCATCAGGTGGAACATGACTTATGCCCAATATCAGGAATTTCAACAATTATTAGCCAATCATGACATAGTAATTTGAAGAGCAGACAAAGGAGAAGCTGTTGTGGTGCAAACAAATGTGCAATATAATAGGGAGATTGATAATTTGCTGGGAGATTTAAAATATTATTGTGCTTTGCAACCTGATCCCACTCACGCTCTCCTTTAACAAGTAATTGAGGTGGTTAAGAGTGGTTTTGCACAGGGATATATAACATTGAAAGAGAAGGATTTTTTTGTCAATAAAACTCTCTTGATCCCTATTCTATACACAGTACCGAAAATTCACAAAAATTAATTTCCCTCCATTGCATCCTACAGTGGCTGGTAATAGTTCAATTTTCAAACCTCTGTCTGTTTTTGTTAACCGAATTCTAAATCCGTTGGCATGTCAAGCGAAATCTTATGTTAAACATACAACTCAAATGCTTACCATTCTGTCTTTGCTTCAAGGGATTGCACAAGATGATTGATTAGTAACATTTGATATACAAATATAGACCAACATGAAGCTCTTGCTGTTTTAGCATCCTTGGATTGGGGGGAACGTTTACCTCCTTGGATACCTAAAACCTTCGTTCTCCAAGTATTGTGGTTCATCCTCACTGAGAATGAATTTTGTTTTGACAATTGTTTTTACTACCAAGACTATGGTATTGCAGTTGGAGCCACAGTAGCATCTACAGTTGCTACTTTGTATGTAGCTAATTTTGAGGAGCAATATTTATATGGATCGCCCAGGATGTCTTCTATCAAAATATGGAAATGGTATTTGGATGATATCTTCTGTCTTTGGAAAGGATCATTCACTTCTTTACAGGATTTTCTGACATGGGTTAATGCTAAAATAACTCCATGAAATACAAGAGATCACAGAGACAGTAAGACAGGTATCTACATTTCGAAAAACTTAGAGAGGCTGGCAAAGTAGTCAGGAAAGCAAAGTTACAAAAAGAAGAAGAAATAGCCAATGCGATAAAATGAGGGGATAAGACATTTTTCAGATATGTTAGCGAGAGGAGGAAGAAACATAGAAAAATAGAAATATGACGACAGAAAAAGTCCACATGGCCTATCTAGTCTGTCCTTCCATATCAACAACAACAACAGTCCCCTTTTTTCCTTTAGAGATCCTCTGTGTTTTTCCCATGCTTTTTTGAATTCAGTTACTGTCCTCATCTCCACCACCTCCACTGGGAGACTATTCCACGGATCCACCACTCTTTCTATAAAGAAATATTTCCACATATCACTCCTGAATCTATCCCCCTTCGCCCTCATCCCATGTCTCCTCATAGCAGAACCTACTTTCATAGAAACATAGAAATATGACGACAGAAAAAGACCACATGGCCTATCTAGTCTGTCCTTCCATATCAACTACAACAGTCCCCTTTTTACCTTTAGAGATCCTCTGTGTTTGTCCCATGCTTTTTTGAATTCAGTTACTGTCCTCATCTCTACCACCTCCACTGGGAGACTATTCCACGGATCTACTACTCTTTCCGTAAAGAAATATTTCCGCATATCACTCCTGAATCTATCTCCCTTCACCCTCATCCCATGTCCCCTCGTAGCAGAACTTGCTTTCAATTGAAAGAGGCTCTCTCCCTGAACATTTATGCCACGGAGGTATTTAAACATCTCAATCATATCACCTTTATCCCGCCTTTCCTCTAAGGTGTACATATTAAGATCCTTCAGTCTGTCCTCATATGCTTTATAATGAAGACCACTAATCATTTTAGTAGCCACCCTCTGCACCGACTCCATCCTGTTCACATCCTTTTGAAGGTGCGGTCTCCAGAATTGCACACTATATTCCAAATGAGGTCGCACCAAAGACTTATACAGAGGCATTATCACCTCCTTTTTTCTGCTAGCCATTCCTCTCCGTATGCACCCAAGCATCCTTCTAGCTTTTGCCGTCGCCTTTTCTACCTGTTTAGCTACTTTAAGATCATCAGACACAACCACGCCTAGGTCCCGCTCTTCTTTAGTGGACAAAAGTACTTCACCCCCTATACTATATTGCTCCCTTGGATTGCTACAGCCCAAATGCATGACCTTACATTTTTTAACATTAAATCCCAGCTGCCAAATTCTAGACCATTCTTCAAGCTTAGCTAGATCCCTCCTCATGTTATCTACCCCTTCCTGGGTGTCTACTCTATTGCAGATATTGGTATCATCCGCTAAGAGGCAAACCTTACCTGAAAGCCCTTCCGCTATATCACTAACAAAGATGTTAAAAAGAATCAGACCAAGGACAGATCCCTGGGGCACACCACTGATAACATCATTCTCCTCAGAGTGAGCTCCATTTACTTGTACTCTTTGTCGCCTCCCACCCAACCAATTTCTAACGCAAGCAGTAACTTTAGGGTCCATCCCTAGGATGCTCAGTTTGTTTATAAGTCGCCTGTGAGGAACAGTGTCAAAGGTTTTACTGAAATCTAAATACACTACATCTAAGGCTCTCCCTCGGTCCAACTCCCTGGTCACCCAGTCAATCAGATTTGTCTGACAAGATCTGCCTCTGGTTTAATCCATGCTGCCTCGGATCCTGTAATCCGCTGGACTCCAGAAACCTCACTATTTTCTCTTTCAGCAGCGTTTCCAATAATTTACTCACCACCGAAGTTAAACTAACCGGCCTGTAGTTTTCAACCACATCCTTACTTCCGCTTTTGTGTAAAGGCACCACACAGTCTTTTGGCACCACTCCCGACTCTAATGAAGCATTGAAAAGGTCAGTCAGTGGAGCGGCTAGAACATCCCCAAGTTCCCTCAGTATTCTAGGGTGTATCCCATCCGGCCCCATCGCTTTGTCTACTTTAAGATCGAGTTTAGAATATTGTATATAGTTAAAATATATATATAGTATAAAGTTAACTGTACATAGTTTCCCCGGTTATCCCATGTATTTATCCTTCCCTGTTCTATGTAACTCAATGTTGCTTGTATGCATTGCAGTATGTTTTGTTCATTGTACACCGCACTGATTTTAATAGCGCGGTATAGAAGAAATGTTAAATAAATAAATAAATAAATAAATAAATAAGATGAGTTAGTTTCTCACGAACATAGTCTTCTGAAAATTATTCAAGATGTCCCTCGCTTCTGTTCCTGTTTGTGGGTGTTTTCTGAGGTCCTGCTCCTGGTTCTTCATCTGTGAACACAGAACAGAAATATTTGTTAAGCAATTCTGCTTTATACTCATCAGCTTCTACATATTCCTCCCCTTCACCCTTGAGTCTGACAGTACCGCTTTTGCCCTTCCTCTTCTCACTAACATATCTGAAAAATGTCTTATCTCCTCATTTTCTTGCATTGGCTATTTCCTCCTCTTTTTGAATCTTTGCTTTCCTGACTACTTTGCTAGCTTCTCTAAGTTTTTCCAGATATAGATGCCTGTCTTCCTCTCTCTGTGATCTCTTAAATTTCATGAAGGCCTCCCTCTTTTTCTTCACTTTCTCAGCTACTTCTTTCGAAAGCCATAGTGGCCTCCTTTTCCTTTTACCTTTATTTACCATTTTAACAAAAAGGTTGGTTGCCCTTAAAATATCCCGTTTCCGTTTTGCCCACTGTTTTTCTACATCTCCCAGCTGTTCCCATCCCGCTAATGACTCCCTGAGGTATTGGCCCATCTTGGCAAAGTTAGTCTTCCTAAAGTCTAAGACCCTCACCTTTGAATGGATTCTAAAAGCCCTAGTCCTAATACTGAACCTCACCATCTGGTGATCACTGGATGCAAAATGATCTCCCACTATAACATCAGAAACACTTTCACCATTAGTAAGCACCAAGTCCAGTATAGTCCCTTCACATGTGGGGTCTGTTACCAATTGCCTGAATAGTTCTCCCTATAGAGAATCCAGGATCTCTTTACTTCTAAATGATGCTGCAGCAGGAATGTGCCAATCAACATCTGGCATATTGAAATCCCCTATCAGTAGCACTTCCCCTTTCCTAGCAATGCTGCGTATGTCTTCAATTAACTCTCTGTCCACCTCTTCCTCTTGTGAGAGAGGTCTGTATATCACGCCAATGCAAATAGATTTCTCTTTCCCTCTTTCTAGTTTAACCCAGTATGCCTCCTCTCTCCCTTTTAAGCTCTGTAATTCCAAAGCTTTAATAGTATTTTTTACATGTAGTACCACTCCTCCTCCCCTTCTTCTTACCCTGTCCTTTCTGAATAGCCAGGTATAGTTACATCCCAGTCATTGGTTTCTGTGAACCATGTTTCTGTAACTGCCACTAAATCCAAGTCAGCCACTCCCACCAAAGCTTCAACATCAGGGATCTTATTTCCCATTCTACAGGCATTTATACACACTGCTTTCCATATGTTACCCCTGTTACCCATTTCCATAAAGGTATTTAATGTATCACTTACCTGGGGGCTTTCCTCACCCATCCCCAACGAATCTAGTTTAAAGCCCTCTTCAGTAGATTAGCCAGTCTACTACTGAAGACGCGTCGACCTTTCTTGGACAGATGGATGCCTTCTCTGCTCTGCAACCCTTGGAACAGCATCCAATGGTCTAGGAAACCAAAACGCTTTCGATGACACCATCCACGCAGCCATACATTCATCTCCAGGATGCGAGCGTCTCTGCCTTGGCCTTTACCCTCAACAGGGAGGATTGAAGAGAACACCACCTGTGCACCTAACTGCTTCACCCTCTCTCCCAAAGCCATGAAGTCACTTTTGATATGCTCAGAGGGATACCTGGCAGTATCATTTGTTCTGACATGGATTAGCAACATTGGGTAATAGTCAGTGGGCTTGATGAGTCTCGGCAAACTGTCCGTAGCATCTTGGATTTTGGCACCAGGCAGACAGTATACCTCTCTGGACATCAAGTCTGGTCGGCAGATAGACGCCTCAGTACCCCTCAGAAGAGAGTCACCAACCACCACTACCCTTTGCTTCCTTGTGGTCACTAATTCTGCAACTTTGGGGTACTTGAGCTCTGGTTCTTCCCTTTCCAGGGATGCTTTCATCTCCTCCACTTCCAGAGCTGCATAATGGTTCTGCAATTCAAGGGCTGGAGAAGTTGGATTGGTGATTCTGCATGCCCTGGTGACTTGTGTCCAAACTTCATCATTCTGTTGGCACCCATCTTCTCCTCTGCTAGAGAGCTTGGTTGCTGCAAGAAGCATCTCATTAATGTACTTCTCACTGTCTTGAATGCTCCTCAGCCTCGCCACCTCCTCTCTCAGATCCTCCACTTGTTTCCTCAGAGCTTCAGCATGCGGGCACCCTGCACATGGAACCGGTCCTTCAACTGGCATTGGGACCTCTGTCTGGACAGAGACAACAGCTTTAGCGATACGATTTTTCCCAGCCATTGTTCTGTTCGTGGAACTTAGGTATGGTTGTTTGACCTGTAGAGCCCCTGTTAGGAAGGGCAAAAGTGGTATTGTCAGACTCAAGGGTGAAGGGGAAGAATATGTATCAGCTGATGAGGATAAAGCAGAATTTCTGTTCACAGATGAAGGGCCGGGAGGAGGAACTTAGGCAACACCCGCAAACAGGAACAAAAGCGAGGGGCATCTCTAACAATTTTCAGAGGACTGGATTCGTGAGGAACTAGCTAAACTAAAAGTGGACAAAATGATGGGACCAGAAGGGATACATCCAAGAATACTGAAGGATCTTGGGGACTTTCTAGCAGCAACACTGACTGACCTTTTCAATGCCTCTTTGGAATCGGGGGTGGTGCCAGAGGACTGGAGAGGGGCACATGTGGTCCCTTACCCAAAAGCGGAAGTAAGGATGTGGTAGAAAACTACAGGCCAGTTAATTTAACCTCAGAGGTGAGCAAATTATTGGAATCGCTACTGAAAGAAAAAATAGTGAGGTTTCTGGAGTCCAACGAATTACATGATCTGAGGCAGCATGGATTCACCAAGGGCAGGTCTTGTCAGACAAATCTGATTGATTTCTTTGAATGGATGACCATGAAGTTGGACCGAGGGAGAGCCCTAGATGGGTGTGACTTATAAACAAACTGAGCACTCTTGAGATGGACCCTAAAGTTACTGCTTGGGTTAAAAATTGTTTGAGTGGGAGGAGACAAAGGGTATAGATAACATGCTGAAATCCTCCTCCACAGCTGCGGCCAAGTGAGCAAATAAAATGCTAAGTATCATAAGGAAAGGAATGGAGAATTTTAAAAAAGGCTATTATAATACCTCTGTATCGTTCCATGGTGCAACCACACCTTGAATATTGTGTGCAATTCTGGTTGCCATATCTTAAAAAGGATATAGCATTATTAGAAAAGGTACAGAGACGAGCCACCAAAATGGTAAAGGAGATAGAAGGATACCCCTATGAAGAGAGGCTAAAAAGGTTAGGGCTCTTCAACTTGGAAAAGAGACAGCTGACGGGAGCTATGATAGAGGTCTATAAATTAATGGATGGAGTGGAACAAGTAAACATAGATTGATTGTTTACGCCATCAAAAAGTAGAAAGACTAGGGGACACACAATGAAGCTACAATATAGACATTTAATATAGCAGAAAATATTCTTTCACTCAATGAGTAATCAAACTCTGGAATTTGTTACTGGAGGATGCAGTAAAAGCTGTCAGTGTAGCTGGGTTTAAAAAGGATTTGGACAAGTTCCTGGAGGAAAGGTCCATAAACCATTATTAAAGGGGACCCAGGATATCCACTGCTTGACCCAATACAAGCATTGTGGAACCTGTGCCTTTAGGGAAACTGCTAGGAACTTGTGACCTAGATTGGCCACTGATGGAAACAGGATACTGTGCTTGATGGAGCTTGGTCTGACCCAGTATGTCATTTCTTATGTTCTTAAGTAAATGGAGTTCACTTTGAGTAGAAGGTTACCAGTGGAGTGCCGCAGGGCTCTTTCCTTGATTCGATTCTTTTTAACATCTTTATTAGTGATATTGCTGAAGGGCTGTTGAGTGAGGTTTGCCTCTTTGCGGATGATACCAAAATCTGCAACAGAGTAGACACTCAAGAAGGTGTAGATAATATGAGGAGGGATCTAGCTAAGCTTGAAGAATGGTCTACAATTTGGCTGCTGAGATTTAGTGCTAAAAAATGTAGGGTCATGCATTTGGGCTGCAACAATCCAAGGAAGCAGTACAGTATAGGGGGTGACGTACTTCTGTCCACAAAAGAACGGGACCTAGGCGTGATTGTGTCTGATTTATTTTTATTTATTTATTTAACAGGTTATTTATATACCGCTCCTTCCATTTGATCAGGTGCGGTTTCCATATAACAACATTAAACAGGGTGATCTGTTTTTACATATAACAAGTTTAAAGTTAGGTAATTACAGTTAACAAATTACAGTTAACAAATTACAGTTAACAAATCTGATGATCTCAAAGTATCTAAACAGGTAGATAAGGCGATGGCGAAAGCTAGAAGGATGCTTGGGTGCATAGGGAGAGGAATGGCCAACAGGAGATAGTGCCTCTGTATAAGTCTTTGGTGCGACCTCATTTGGAGTATTCTGTGCAATTCTGGAGACCGCACCTTCAAAAGGATATAAACAAGTTGGAATCGGTGCAGAGGATGGCTTCGAAAATGGTTAATGGTCTTCATTATAAAGCATATGAGGACAGACTTACAATACAATGTGTGCCTTTGAGTCAGTCCTGACTCCTGGTGACCCAGAAGCTCCTGGGTTTTCTTGGCAGTGTGACTGGAAGTAGTTTGCCAGGCCTTTCTTCCAAGGCAATGGAGGGTTAAGTGACTTGCCCAAGGCCACAAGGAGTGCTAGTGGGAATTGAACCCTGGTTGCTTGTTTACCAAGCCAGTGTTCTAACCACTAGGCTACTCCTCCACTCAGGCCCCTTAATATGTATACTTTAGAGGAAAGGCGGGTCAGAGGTGATATAATTGAGACGTTTAAATACCTCTGTGGCATAAATGCACAGGAAGAGAGCCTCTTTCAATTGAAAGCAAGCTCTGCTACGAGGGGACATAAGATGAGTGTGAAAGAGGATAAACTCAGGAGTAATATGCGGAAATATTTCTTTACGGAAAGAGTGGTAGAAATATGAAGTAGTCTCCCAGTGGAGGTGGTAGAGATGAGGACAGTATCTAAGTTCAAAAAAGCATGGGATAAAAACAGAGGCTCTCTAAAGAAAAAATGGAGACTCTTGTAGTGGTTGATATAGAAGGGCAGATTAGATAGGTCATGTGGTCTTTTTCTGCCGTCATGTCTCTATGTTTTTATGAGTGTTCTAACTATCAATATTGTATTCCATTTTTGGATATAATGATAGAAAAGATGGATACGGGGTTAAATATACTATCCTATGTCAAAAAACAGTAGAATGGAGCAATTTGTTACATGACTAGCCATCATCCTTTGAAGTTAAACAAGGTCTCCCGGTGAGTCAGTTTCTTCGGCTCCGACGTATTTGTGCTACAAAGGAAGAATATCAACTACAGGCTCATAGATATATTCAAAGATATATAGATCATGGATATCCTCAGGAGATAATAAAAAAAAGCATATAAGAGAAGATTGCATGTGCAGCGAGAACATCTTTTGCTGCCTTCAAATTGCAAAGATACACAGCTAGTTCCCTTGGTGGGTGTTTTACCATTCACTGTAAAAGCCCCAATGATAACTTCAGTAATTTATAAATATTGGAATGTTTTACAATCTCATGCTTGTTTTGTGGAACACCTCATTGTTGCATATCGCAGGAGCCGTAATATAGCTGATTATGTGATTTTTGCTCTTGAAGGGGAGAGATGGATTTTTCCATCCAATCAACGACTTATGCAGTCACATTGGAGAACATCCTGTCAAACGTCTTTTGTTGTATATCTTATCCATTGTCCTTGTGGCAAGCATATATTGGATGTAATAAATGGCCTTTGGTGAAGCGGTTAAGTGAACATCAATCCCTCTTGAATACAAAAAACATATCAGCACCAATTGTAGGCCTGATCTCTCTGCACTTAATGACTGCTAACCCTCTCCTAACTGCTTGCACCTTAATCTATACAAGACACTCGCAATCTGGTTTACATTCGGTAGCCCCTGACTGTCAGTTGCCCCAATCTTTTCTAATGTCACAATTCCTTTAGTCTCCACAATCCGCTACCTTGGCATGACCCTAGACACCGCACTTTCTTTTCAAGAACATGTTTCGCTCCTGTCCCGCTGATCATTTTACTACCTCCATCAGATACATGCTATCCGCCCCTTTCTATCCCCTCAAGCTCTGACCACCCTTCTTCTGTCACTGATGATGTCCCATCTGGACTTCTGCAACCTGGCCCTCACAGGCATCACCAAGACTCAACTCCACCGTCTTCAACTGTTACAAAATACGGCAGCCCGGATCATTTCTCATACCACTCGTTGGGACCACACCATCTCTATCCTCATTAAACTCCACCGGCTCCCTCTCGCCTACAGTATCCAACACAAAGTCCTTACTCTCACACCATGTTCTATACTCCGACACCCCGCGATACCTGGCTGATTTACTGCACTTTCACATCCCCTACTGTAGCCTCCGCTCAGTCCATGTTAAATGCTTGGTGCTCCCAACCCCTTCTCGCGCTCACCTCCAGTCCACCTGCCATTCGGCCTTCTTTTTCTTTGGTCCCTCCCTCTGGAACTCTCTCCCCTCCACACTGCGCCAAGAGCCATCCTTCCCTAAATTCAAGACTCTCCTGAAAACTCACCTGTTTCAGTCTGCTTTTGACCTCCCCCTCACCATCTCCTGACCCTTCACTGCTCCAGCCCTCTATAGGAGCCTCCCCCAGTTTTCCCTTTACCCCCTCTCTTTTCTTTCTTTCCTTATTCTCTCTTTTCCTCTGGCCTGTTGGCTGTTTTTTCTTTGTTTTGACAATTATGTAAAACGCCCTGGTTTAATAAGATGCGGTATATCAAGAGTCTCAATAAATATAAATATAAACATTGCTTGGGGTACAATCATGTATTCTCAGAATTGACAAGGTGTATCTTGGATCATATACCTAACAGTTGGAGAGGGGGGACCAAGAAGCAAAATTAAATCACTGTAAACAATTTTGGATATTCACATTGGATACTGTTAGCCCTCGGGATTTAAATTTACAGATTGATTGGAATGCATTGGTTTAAAGAACTGGATGAATGAAAATGAGTTATCAGTGTGTGGGCCAATCACTTTTAATGTGGATGGAGTTTTATGAGTTTTTATGAAAAAATGACGTAGCCATCTTTAAATAGCTAGTGAGCTCATGGAAGGAGGAGAGCAAGAATAATGATGGTGCCTTGTTGGATCAAATAAGTTACTGATATAAAGAGATGCTTAAGTCCTGATGCAGAAGAGCATGTTAGCCTTTCAAAACACGATGTTTGTAGTTGGCAATAATGGCTATTTCCTAGAAAAATCTTTACGATAATAAAACACAAAATATTTTTGTTTTTGTTGGGCACTGAATCACTTTGGAGGTCATTCCAAAATACGAATAAGCCACTGGGGCATGCAGTGGAGATATTGAGCAGGTGAAAACGGATATGTTAGTAATCTGAAATCCCTGGCCCATCACATACAATACACAAGCAGGGAATCTTGGAACCTCTCTGGGAGGGGTAGAATTGGGGCGTTGTGAGGCACAGAGATGTACACAGCATATTCCAGAAAGGCCCGTGTACGTCATCGTCATTCCCCGTAGACATGCTGGCTGTTCCTGCAAAAAGGTAGAATAAGCCCAGAATCAGAATTGTGATATAAACAGTGCCAATCTGCATGGTCTGTATAGCCAATGGCAATAGAATCCCACAAAGTGGTGTGATAGCAGTCTGCAATACACAGCCTGCAAAATGTATTACCAACAGTTAACAGGGA
Organism: Ichthyophis bannanicus; assembly: GCA_033557465.1. NCBI lineage: Eukaryota > Metazoa > Chordata > Amphibia > Gymnophiona > Ichthyophiidae > Ichthyophis > Ichthyophis bannanicus. The sequence goes on along the minus strand of CM066033.1, from coordinate 188,268,418 downwards.
TGTCACATGTACAATAGCTCGCAGGCAAAATGAACCACCCCCAAACAGGATGCAATAGCACACATGGTGGCCAGGCAGACAGGCACTGGGTATGCCAAAGGAGCCAGTATGGATGACCCCGACAAAGTGAGCAGTCAGTACAATGGGTCTGTTGATGCCAGACAGTGACTGTGTGAGCGACAGTGTGTGCAATGACTGAGAATGGGAGATGGGATATGTAGGGCAGTCACCCCCCAAAATCCCGGAGCTTAAATTCATATAATCATAGGTGCTGAACCACTGAATGTCCCTGTGTAATGTTCAGTACCAAGTATAAGTAACAATGTAAATCGCTATGACTGAAACGATCCAGCGGTTGAAAAAACCTGATAAATACAGACAAAAATTTCCGAGACTATGCACCACTGATGTGAAGTAAATCTGATGGTCAGACAAAAGGATCTGGTCTGCAGATCAGGGAGCGGGCCCTTGCACCACAAGACATGAGTGCAGTAGCGGTCACAGACCCCTGAGTGTGCCATCATGCCAGCCATATCCAGAGCAATGGAGGACATCCCCTATGGCAGGGGTGGGCAATTCCGGCCCTCGTGCACCACAATCCAGCCTGGTTTTCATGATGTCCCTAATGAATATTCATGAGATCTATTTGCATCCACTGCCTTCCATTGTATGGAAATAGGTCCATCAATATTCATTAGGGCCATCATAAAAACCAGGCTGGATTGTGGTGCACGAGGGCCGGAATTGCCCACCCCTGCCCTATGGAAATGCCATGTCAGTGTCTGTTGGTCATCACATGTGAAGGGTACACCCGGAGTGTAGCAGAGTGAAGGTAGAGGTCAACAATGCAGGTGGCATCGCAACCATTGATAGAGACACAGACTATGGGGTGCATAGTATTGCAGTCAGAAGAGCCATATCAAGAGTCTCAATAAGTCTCAAGTTGGGATACCATCATGGACTGCACATGGATGACCAACTACAGACATGTCCATGTAGGGGACCCCAGAGGTTCCACATTGCATCATCACCCAATCCCCTGCTGTATGCATGCCATGTTGGCACCAGCAACAGACTTTCAGTGAGCACAGCAGCCCAGGAGCTGCACATACAAACAGTGTGTAGAAAGAAGAGATGCACGTATGAAACACTGAGGCATGGCAAGTCGGAGACAGGCATGATGTCAGATGTACAAATGTACAGAATACCGTAGAGGCGCATACGTACACGGGAATAGAGACAGGGAAATGTTTGGAATATAGGTGTGGGTACGCTGCTAGGCACGGCTGCAACAATAGCGGCGATGAGGTCATATGTGGCTGGCATAAAGATGATGCCCTATCTGACATTGCTGTAAGAAACATGCTATGTAACTTTGGGTGAATGTACACAATGCACGTGGCCAATATGTAAGACATATGGCAGACAAACCAGTCCACCAGCTAAGCATACCTGTTGCCCAACTATGGATATGATGTTGCCGGCTGGAAGTGAGCCAGTTCCCCAGCACCCCATCCACAGCTGAGGACATAGCTCTGTGCAGCCTGACCAACACTATGCTCACCACCCCCAATCACACAACTGTAGGCGGCCGCCTGAACAACCATGTGTGCACACCACAGTTGTGCAAATGGCACACTACAGTACCTGGCCAGCTGAAGGACAATGTGACGATGAGTAAATCCTCACACCACACAGCACCACAGGACAGACGTCCGTGCACCATGCGTCACACTGCTGTCATAAGCACTGTCCCCACCCCCAGCCACAGTCCCAAGAGTCAGCGATAGAAGAAGCCTATGGAGTGGAACATACATGGCTGCCTTCATATGGTGTTGCCATCTCCCACCTGTCCCCGAGCCTGTCAGGCGCACCTATGTGCTCCCCGTTATGTAGCAGCAGGACCCAACGCTACAGATACATCGTCGAGATGACAGGGCAATCAATGGATCCCTGCCAACTCTGCCTCCAGTGAACCTCTCCTGGAGTGGAGGGGCCACCTACAGGTTAAAGTAGCTTTCCATTACCCAGCAGAAGTGGGTGCAAATCCCACTGGGACCCTGTGCAAAGGTCACCCATACCACAAGCCATGGAATGAAATGGCTGCCCATGCAGGGCGATAGGGAAATAAACACAGAGCCTGTGTATAGTAGCTTAGTGGTCTGACCACCACACTGCCACCCATCCACACCCTGAACTGACATGAAACAAAAGGCCCTGTGGATGTCTGTCCCAATGGGTCCTTATAAATGGCCAGTCAATCTCATCTGGCTGCCCTAGGTATTTACTCCCATCCATGAGGTCCCCCCAATATACTACTACTACTACTACTACTATTTATCATTTATATAGCACTACTATTCGTATGCAGCACTGTACAGACATAAAAGAGACAGTCCCTGCTCATCAGAGCTTACAATCTAGTTAAGTCGAGATAAAACACAACAGTTAACATAAAATACAAAATGAAAACACAAAATATGGAGCTTGTAGTCTAGACAGGACCAAAGACAAGGGTCAAGATCTAAAAGCAATGGTGAAAAGATGGGTTTTTAGCATGGACTTGAATAGGGCCAAGGAGGGTGCCTGGCGTATAGACTCAGGTAGCTTGTTCCAGGCAAAGGGTGCAGCAAGGTGAAAGGAGCGAAGTCTGGAGTTAGCAGTAGAGGAGAAGGGCACAGATAGAAGCAGTCTGTCAGAAGAGCGAAGTACCCAAGAGGGGTTGTAAGGAGAGATAAGGGATGAAAGATACTGAGGAGCTGCAGAGTGAATACATTTATAGGTCAGGAGGAGAAGCTTCAATTGGATGTGGAAACGGATAGGGAGCCAGTGGAGTGACTTGAGGAGAGGGGTAATATGGGAATGGCGAGGCTGGCGGAAGATTAGTCGAGCAGCAGAATGTTGAATAGACTGAAGGCGGAAGAGATGGTTCACGGGGAGACCAGCAAGGAGAAGATTGCAATAGTCAAGACGAGAGGTGATTAAAGAATGGACAAGTGTCTTAGTAGTGTGTTCGGAGAGGAAGGGGTGAATTTTGCTAATGTTATAGAGAAAGAAACGACATGTCTTGGCTACTAGTTGGATATGAGTGGAGAAAGAGAGAGAGGAGTCAAAGATAATCCCAAGATTGCGGGCCAAGTAAACAGGGAAGATAACAGCATTATCGACAGAGACAGAGAGGGGAGGAAGAGGAGGGGGGTTTTGGGGGAGATTTTGGGGGGAAAGATAAGGAGCTCGGTCTTGGACATATTCAGTTTAAGGCGGCAGTGAGACATCCAGGTAGCAATGTCAGAAAGGCAGGCAGAGATCTTGGTCTGGATGGTCGGAGAGATTAGAGGCATAGAGAGGTAGATTTGGGAGTCATCAGCATAGAGGTGGTATTGAAAGCCATGGGAAGAGATAAGCACGCCAAGGGACTGGGTATAGAGGGACAAAAGGAGAGGTCCCAGGACGGAGCCTTGGGGTACATCGACTGGGAGCGGGATGGCAGAGGAGAAGGAACCAGTCCCCGAACATAAATGTGAAATCCATCCCCAGGAGTTTGCCATATACCTACAATCTAAGATTTGCCAGACAAATAAAACTTCTATTGAGGTTTCCTCCGCTGAACAAGAGTGCCTAACCCCCCTAACTTCTTTTTCAACCCCTACCAAGAAACGCATCGAAGACTCAATCATGACCCTCAATACCACTACTGCTCAGACTGATCCTTGTCCAGCCTTCTGGATAAAGGAACTGCGCAGCGAATTCAGCACAATAATAACCAAGATAATGACCCTTTCCTTCACAACCGGATCTTTCCCCTCCGCCCTAAAGCACACATCTATCAGACCGCTGCTTAAGAATAGCAAGTTGGATCCTCAAAAGGTAGACTCTTACAGACCCATTGCAAGTATACCGTTCCTCGCAAAGTTGATGGAAAAAGAGGTGCAGAGGCAGTTACAAGACCATATCGATGTTGCTGCCCCACTGGACCCATGCCAGCATGGATTCAGGGAGTCCCATGGAGTGGAAACTCTCCTCACCACCCTCTTCAATAATATTACTACTGTTGTAGACAACATCCGGCAGGGGTGCGCACTCATTTTCTTAGACATTGCCGCAGCCTTCAACTCGGTAAGTCATGAGCTTCTCCTAGTGCGACTAAAAGAGAAAGGCATCAGTGGAACAGCACTTGAATGGTGCAGAGTCTATTTGTCCGGAAGATGGCAGCATGTTCGATCTGGTAGAGCAACATCTGAACCATTTCATCAAGGCCAGGGAGTCCCACAGGGTTCTTCCCTCTCTGCCTTGATGTTCAACATATACATGCAACCCATTTGCAATATCGTTCGGTCATTCAATGTTAGTTGCATGATATACGCTGACGATGTTCTGCTCTATATGCCATTCTCCATTGATAAATTTGACCTCTCCCCTCTACCAACTGTTTCAATGCCATATCGGAATGGCTCCAGTCACAAAACCTAAGAATTCAACATAAGAAGACCAAGGTGCTCTTCATTATGAGGAACCTTAATTTCAGCCCTCCACAATCCTTGAAGGTGAACAACGCCGATCTACAAGTAAAACCCACAATACGGTACCTGGGTGTTATACTAGATCAAAACCTTGACATGAAGGCACATATAGCTAACACTGTAAGAGCTATATATTACAAGATCCGCTCACTCAGACATCTACACCCTTTACTTGAACCAGGGGACTTCCGTACAATCTACCAGGCTCTGATCATACCTCATTTTGATTTCGCCAATGCCATTTTACAAGGTCTCCCCCAATCCACATTAAATCCTCTACAGCTCGCAATGAATAGCACAGCAAGAGTTCTGCTTGGTGCATCGTGGAGAGATCATGTGACGCCCCTTCTGAAGCAGTTACATTGGCTCCCTATACATGCCAGGACCGCCTTCAAGACTATGTTACTGACTTTCAAAGCAGTCAATAGTCTCTCCTCATCATCACTAATCGACCTCATCCAAACCATAACCCCAAATAGATCAAGAAGATCCACATCCATAAATATGCTAATGATTCCGAAAGAATCAACAAGATGCACAGTGTGATACAGTAGCCAGCACAGAACCCCTGGGTACAGGAGAAAAGGAAGAGCTTACCTTGCAGTCACCTGGGCAGAAAGCAGGTTCAGGTTATGAGAAGCCAGAGAATGGTGGAACAAGCTTTCCCTGCACTGGGTGTGATGCAGCAGAAAGCCAGAAAGCATATTCAGGTTGTAAGGTTCCAGAAAATAGTAGAACAAACTTTCCCTACACTGGCTGTGACGCAGTAGAAAGCCAGGAAGCTAATCACGTCCACCTGGGCCAGGAAGCACGTACAACGTGCAGGAGCCAGGAGGATAAAGCTGGCTGGGAAATCACAGTAGGGGGAGGTGCATTGGAAGATGCTTTGGGAGGTGCATTGGAAGGCAAGAGAGGAGCAGGCAAGGGAGGTGCTCGTGCACAGGTCTCCCAAGCCAGAGGGGGCATCGTCCCGAGGAGAGTGATTAAGTAGCTGGAGGGCCGAGGTCACAAGCAGGAGAGCTTGCTGGGACCAGGAAGCATCGGGTGTGTCCCTGCAGTAAGGCACAAGCAGAGGGGATTCTGTGTTCGGAGATGGAGAGTCCACAGGAGATACTGCGATGGATCAGTCTCCAATTTGAAAAACAGCACGAGTTAGCCCAGCAGAGCCAGGAGCAAGCATTGGCAGCCATGCAGGCTCAACAAAAACCGCTGACCGACCTGATTCAGACTTTGCTGGCGGAGAAAGTGGCAGAGAAGACACCAGAGGGACATTGTTGTGGGGTAGGCCCACAGACATGTGGGGTGTTATCCTTTGGACAATTGACAAAAGATGATAACATTGATGACTTCCTGGAGGCTTTCAAGTGAGTAGCCCATAGTGCCGGCTGGCCCTATGAGCAGTGGGTGGTTAGGTTAGCCACTTCCCTGATGGGAGAAGCCCTAGCGGCGTACAAGGCTATGCCCGCCGCCCAGGCGACAAAGTATGAAGAAGTCAGAGCAGCCATACGGGACAGACTAGGCTTATCGCCTGTAGTATACCGCCGTATGTTGCGAGTGACCCAACTCCAGCCAGGTGAAACCCCTAAGGCACTTCGCCAAAGGATCCATAACCTGGTCTAGAAGTGGCTCACTCCCGAGGGGAGAACCATGGAAAGTGTACTTGATATGCTTGTCTTAGAACAATTTTCAGAGACTGTTCCAGCCGAGATACGTTCATTTTTGACTCTGCAAAATTGTCAGACCTCAAGCGAGGCAGCTCACCTAACGGAAAGGTTCATGGAGGCTGGATTAGCCCATAAACCACCGAGAGGCGCTGGGGACACTTGTAGGGTAGCCAATTTTGGAAAGGCAGAAAAAGACCCTATGTTTGGTGTACCAGCTGTTGTGAGAAATATGCCTAGAAATGAGGTCAGGGACGCACACATTAAATGTTTTAAATGTGGGAGGCGGGTTCACAGGAAGGATGAATGTGTTGTGCGAACAGTTTTGATGAGTAAGGATGAAAAATACAGGCAGGCAGGCTTTCGCCTAGAAGTGGAAGTCCAGGGTGTGGTAGCCAAGGCCCTACTTGATTCAGGGGCGGACCAAACAATGATTTCAAAGAAATTCTGGCGCCTCTTACAGGCCAGGAATGTGTCCACCCCGACTCAACCCGAGAGTAGGTCTAGAATACGCTGTGTGCACGGGTCCTCCACCTACTACCCTCTCTTTAGGGTTACGATAAAAGGTTTAGGAACCCAGAGAAAGGTCCTAGTGGCAGTGATACCCAGGTTGCCTTATGACCTGGTTTTAGGCCGAGATTGGCTGCTCTTCTATAAGAGCCTAGGAGAGGGCATACAGGGAAAAAAGAGGATGGTATCTACGAGGTCCCAGGCCCAAGGTTCAAGGGAGCAGAAGGAGCCCCCGGAGGACACTGCCCACTCTGCAGAGGAGGAGACAGAATCTCTGGAAGGGGAGGATAGGCCCCTAGATGAAATGTTAGGAGAGCTGCCCCAACACGAGGATTTGGTCAGTCCCCCTGCAAAAAGCTGTAAGAAAAGTAAGGGAGAAAAGCAACGGGAACGTCACCACAGGGCTCAGTTGAGGGCTGGAGCCGAGGATGGGTTAGGTTTTCCCTGGGTCCCGGCTGATCTAGTCAAAAGATTCCCATCGTTCCCAAAAGAACAGAAGGCGGATCCCGCGTTAAAGCGCGCCTTCGAGTACTCCCAGTCGGATAGAGATATTCTCCCCAGATTCCTGATGGAGGGAGATATTTTATATCGGGAGAGTAATGATCCCCAGACAGGAGCTGTTAGAAAGCAGCTAGTGGTACCAACGGCCTTTAAAGCCGTCGTTATGAGACTGGCCCACAATCACCCAGTGGGTGGGCACAAGGATGTTTTAGGTACCCTCGATCAGATATTGGCCCGCTTTTACTGGCCCAGGGTATTCAAAGAGACCAAACGCTTTTGCGAGGCCTGCCCTTCGTGTCAGAGGGTATCGGCCGCAAAACCAAAAGGTGTCCCTATGATACCTACCCCTACTATATCGGAACCAGTGCGCCGGATGGCGATGGATATAGTAGGTCCTCTAGTGAAAACCCCTAGGGGATTTCAGTACATCCTAGTAATTATGGATCAGGCCACACGTTTCCCCTGGGCAGTGCCACTAAGAAACATTTCGGCCAAGACCATAGCGGGGGAATTAATTAAATTGTTTTGTGAAATAGTTTCCGAAGGAGATGTTAACAGACAGAGGCAGCAATTTCCTGTCGCGATACCTGGCGCAGGTATGGGACGCCTTCGGAATACAACACATAAAAACAGCAGCCTACCATCCACAATCTAACGGGTTGGTAGAACGTTTCAACCAGACCCTCAAGCAAATGTTGAGGAGGGGGCTGGATGGGAAAATGGCTGACTGGGACATAATGCTCCCATTCGTTTTATACGCCAATAGGGAGCGCACACAAGCCTCATTGGGAGCCTCTCCCTATGAGTTAATGTTTGACCGTGCCCCAAGAGGAGTCCTGGATATTTTAAGGGAACAGTGGGCAGAGCCAAAAGGGGAAGAGGTAGGAGTACCGCAGTTTCTGCAAGAATTAAGGTCCTGATTACAAAGAGCTTCGCAGGCCGCTGAGCGTCACTTAAAGGACAGTCAACAGCAGCAGAAGCGATACTATGACCGGGGGAAGATTGGCCATAGGTGAAAGGGTAGTTGTACTGGTGGCAGACCCTGGGCCAAAATTCGAAGCCCAGTGGAAGGGACCCTACACCATGGTGGATCGTAAGGGACCGGTTTCCTACGTTGTAGAGACCGACAGGGGGCGCTGTCAAGTGTACCACATTAATGTTTTGAAACCCTGGCGAGAAAGGACAGCGGCTTTTGGCCGGGTAAAGGTTAAGCTCCAGACCCATTCGGTTATTATGTGCTGTAAGGTCATGAGTCCCCCAGCCCGTAATATCTTAAGGGGGGGATATGTGATACAGTGGCCAGCACAGAACCCCTGGGTACAGGAGAAAAGGAAGAGCTTACCTTGCAGTCACCTGGGCAGAAAGCAGGTTCAGGTTATGAGAAGCCAGAGAATGGTGGAACAAGCTTTCCCTGCACTGGGTGTGACGCAGCAGAAAGCCAGAAAGCATATTCAGGTTGTAAGGTTCCAGAAAATAGTAGAACAAACTTTCCCTACACTGGCTGTGATGCAGTAGAAAGCCAGGAAGCTAATCACGTCCACCTGGGCCAGGAAGCACGTACAACGTGCAGGAGCCAGGAGGATAAAGCTGGCTGGGAAATTCCAGTAGGGTGAGGTGCATTGGAAGATGCTTTGGGAGGTGCATTGGAAGGCAAGAGAGGAGCAGGAAAGGGAGGTGCTCGTGCACAGGTCTCCCAAGCCAGAGGGGGCATCGTCCCAAGGAGAGTGAGTAAGCAGCTGGAGGGCCGAGGTCACAAGCAGGAGAGCTTGCTGGGACCAGGAAGCATCGGGTGTGTCCCTGCAGTAAGGAACAGCAGAAGGGAAGCCTTTCCTGGAGGTTACCACAGCCCTGACCAGACAATTGCTGAAGGGAACTCTCATGGCAAAGCAGGCTACAGCCCAAGTAAAGGTGCCTGGTTAAGAGAGGAAGGAGTGGAAGCTGGTTATCCAAGAAACAAAGCTAAGTACACTAATTTCTCCAGAGGGCAAGAGGTGGGCTCGGCTAGAAAAGCAAAGGCTAATTGGTGGAAGGAAAACACTTGGTGGAAGGAAAGGGGAAGCCTCAGAGAAATAGGCTCCAGTACAGGTCCCCAGGACTTCCCTTATACAGAACGGTGCCTTGCCCCAAGAGCTGCTGCCTCTCGAGAGAGTTCTGTGAATGATAGATGTGGAAAGTGTTACCCACTTACAAGTTTAGACGCTGAGCAGATGCAATGGGAGAGCACTAATCAGGACATTGATTATAGCCCAATGGACTGCACGCTCTGTATCTCGGATGAGATTACCTCTTTATGTTAATCAAGGAAACAAGAGCATTGTTATACCTGTTTTTGAAAGACGGTGCATTTTTGGTTATTTTGCTGTGAAGAAACAGTTTGTTTAATCCTTTGTTTGCTGTATGAGAAAAACAGAAATCCACACGGGAAAGGGAATAAAACCTCATCATTATAATTTTGCCTTAAACACGGCTACAGAGTTTTCTTTACAAAGGCAGCTTGCACCACACGCCCTAGGCGACCGCCTAATAAGGACAAGCGTAGCAAGCGTCTGACAACATTAACGACAGCAAATAGAGCTTTTAGACTCTGTGCCCCAAGACTCTGGAATGGTTTACCAACTAACATCAGATCAATCACTAACCTAGCCCAATTTAGAAAGTCCTTCAAACATTACCTTTTCCTTAAATATTTCCCAGAGAGCAATGAACTACAGCACCACTCAAACTCTCAGCTACACTAACACAGCTATGAAGCCATGAGAACACACTTAGTTAGGTGTCCTGGATCATTTAACTACATGTTACTTTATATGATGACTCTAATGTGTAAATAGTTTCTCCTATGTATTCCAAGTTTGCTACCCTGTTATTTGTAACTCTCCCTTATTATCCAAGTTTGATGTCCGGTTAATTGTAAACTCAGACACATGTTATCCTGTCTGATTTTTCTGTTCCATGTAAACCGCGCTGATGCAGAATAGTGCGGTATATAAGAAATTGTAATAAATAAAATAAAATAAATAAACCACCAGAGCACACACTGAAGGATCGATGGGAGAGGTAGGAGGAAAACCAGGATAATACAGAGCCACTGAAACCAAGTGAGGACAAGGTGTCGAGGAGAAGGTTATGATCAACAGTGTCAAAAGCAGCAGAGAGGTCAAGAAGGATGAGGACAGAGTAGAGACCATTGGATTTTGTTAGGAACAAGTCACTGGAGACCTTGGTGAGAGCGGTTTCGGTAGAGTGTAGGGGACGAAAACCGGACTGTAAAGGGTCTAGGAGGGCATGAGAGAAGAGGAAGTCAAGGCAGCAGCGGTGGACCGCATGTTCAAGTAGTTTAGAGATGAAGGGAAGGAGAGAGATGGGTCGATAATTGGAGGGACAGGTGGGATCGAGTGAGGGTTTCTTGAGGAGGGGTGTGACCACGGCATGCTTAAATTCTTCAGGGAAGGTTGCGGTGGAGAGCGAAAGGTTGAGAATGTGAGAGATGGAAGGGACAACGGTGGAGGATATAGAGCTTAGGAGACGGGTGGGGATAGGATCAGAGGAAGAGGTTGTGAGTTTGGAGGAGGAGAGAAGGAGGGCGGTTTCTTCATCAGAGATCACAGGGAAGGAAGAGAGGGTAGCAGAGGTAGGGGGGTAGTTGGGATTGGATAAGGATAGTAGGGGTAGGGGGAATTGGAGGGTGATCTTATGGATTTTGTCATGAAAGTAGTCATCCAGGGTTTGGGCGGGAAGGGAGGGAGGGATTGGAAGTGGAGGGACCTTGAGGAGAGAGTTGAGAGTATTAAAGAGATGTCAAGGATCGGAGGAAAGAGAGTTGGTCAGATGGACATAGTAATCTTGTAATATAATAACAAAGAGCCATTGCTGCATCAGCACTGGTGAGACTACAGAACATGCAATGGACCCTAGGCACCACTACCTCCAGGGATTTCCCTTGTGGAGAAGAGGTGCTGACCAGGGGTTATAGAAGCTACCGGCACACCCTTAATTTACAGGGTTCAAATCCCTGGGGTGCCCCTTGACCTGGTTCCTATGGCCATGCATTATGTAGGACTGAAATGCATGCCTATCATCTTAAGACCACAAAGGCACCACTGTGTGGAATCCAGGCAGTAAGACACCTGTTTACTTGGTGATGGTTGAAATGACAGTTGAGGTAGCAGATCATCTGGATGATCTCAGCTACAAAAGGTTTGAGTATAGCCAAGTGGTACGAATATCTGCCCAGCTTACAGGAGAACCAGATTCAAATCCCACCAACAGTCCTCATCAAACTATAGCCTCAAAAAATAGTAAGTATGCACTGACATGTACATTCCTACCTTTTGATCTCAAAGGCAACCACCCAGATGGAATATATGTAGGCCCACACCATACCCTGTGGGATACAAACAGAGGAATGTGTCTGGTGAACTAGGAGAGAGGAGTGCTATGTGTGGACATGACTGTGGAGCATGTGGCATTCATGGTTGGTGTAGAGATTGGGAGAGGTGTCCTCATACAGCGGATTCCATCTACCAGGGGTGACTAGCTGGACCTATGGCCATACAATTCAATCATATGCAATCACAGGGAATGGTGAAATGTGGATGTGCAGTCCAGCATCGCCATACACACATCAGGAAGAGGGCCAGTGTCTGGCCATGAATCGTGATATAAACAGTGCCAATCCTGAACATCCAGAGCAGTATCATTGCCATCCCATTTCACCCAGTTCACATACACACAAGCCATACAAGGCCAGCATGATGCGCAATTGTTGGCACTGCCCCATGTAGAATGCGAGAAGGTGCCTAAACCCAGCCAGGCACCCAGAGGTGCAAGGTTGTATGTCTGTAACACAGTGGGAGTCATCTATGGCCATGGCCAACAGCACAGACTGGAGGCAGTCTCCATAGTGGAGGTCTGAGGATGGGTCCTGGGAAACTGATCGGGAACCATGTTGTAAGCCGTGCCCCATTGGCTGCCACAAAGACAATGACACAAGAGTTGACAACTATGTCAGAATTTATTGGTACAAACAACACCAATCAGAGTTATACAGGGCTCCCAGCCCCTCCTCCCACATCCCACAAGTCACTTCAACCACCAGAGACACAGAGGAGTGCAGGCTAGCATGGTCCATAGATCTGCTTCCTAACAAGCTGAGCTTTCGATCAAGGGTCTGTTGATACAGCTGTATGCATGCCCAGTCCTATACATTATTTGTGATTTTATGGAGTATGGCAGTGTATTCATTCCTGGATACCTGAACCTACACATTTTGGGTATGCCTTCACCTACCCAGCCTTATGCGTATATGTTTGCTTATGCTTATTAAAACTTTTTAACCACCCTTCACAGATGCACCAGGGCAGTGTAGAATATAAAATCAAAATTAAAAGGAACAGAAAGGAACACCAATAATCAGAGGACATAAGTAATTTCATTCATACAGAGTAGGGAAGAGAAAGGGAAATCAGAGAAGGGAATCAGAGGAGGAAGGAGGAAGGAGCTTCAAGAAGGCGAAAGGTTAAAGAAATGAGTCTTTAGGAGAGATTTGAATTTTGTATAGGATACTTCTAATCTAAGGATAGAGGGAAGAGAGTTCCATAAAGTGGGGCCAATAACATAAAAAGCAGAGGGGCGGGTGGATGACAAATGGGCTTGTGAGACAGAGGGGAGGTGCAAACGATTAGCGTGAATCCCAGGTGTGAGCGTGTTATGTGATATGTTGGTGCTATTGCACCCAATTGTCATTGGAGCACTGGGTAAATGACTGCTTGTGACTCCAGGCCATCTGGCTTGTGGGGCTGACTGGTCCAACTGGGGATATGCATCTTTGGTGTGGGGGCTGCCTATGTTCCTTTCTGTCTGCTGTTTACCTCCGTCACTGTGGCTGCCATGTGCACCGTACAGGGCACTATTGTTAGACTGCAGGATCTCTTCCACATGTCTGCTATTTAGGCCAGGGGTGGGGCTCTGGTGCTCCGAGGCACACAGGTGATGGGCTAGTGCATGTGGCTTATGTGTAGATACTTGTTGGGGGGGGCATTAGCCGGTGTCCACTATGTCATGAGTGGCTGCTCACAACAGGTGATTGCACATTTGCCTCTACACTGACATCTGGGCCTGTCTTGGCCAGGAGGATCACATGTTGCTTTACTGGCTGCCCAGCAGGTGATCTTCGGACTCCTACCATTCCCATTTGGGCATAACCACTGCCAGCTAGGGGGTGCATGTTCGTGACCTATGCCAGTTGAAGCGGCATCCGTCCTCTGGTCCATCATGCACTAGCACTCCTTCTGTGCTTGTTGGTATCCAACTGCTTTGTTCAAAACCTGTTCTATGTAAAATAGTTCCTAAACCCGTTCTATGTAAAATAATAGCATGCTATTATTAAATTTTGTTTACTTGTAAACCGCCACTGATCGCTGGAAGTGGCGGTATAGAAGAGATGTATAAATAAATAAATAAATAAATAAATAAATTGTGTATGAATCTTTTACAGTGAGGTATGTCAATCTTTTGCTGGCCTCGATTGCATGTACAGTATTCACCTGTTTCTGCCATTCAGGGGTCTCTTTGCTGTTCAGTCACCTTCTACCCATGAATGTACTTGGGCTCCGCTAGTTTGTGGGGCATTCACACTACCTTGGGTCACTCTCCCACTCTGGCGCCGCCACACCCCCTTATAGTAACATAGTAACATAGTAAATGACGGCAGATAAAGACCAGCATGGTTTATCTAGTCTGCCCAGTAAGATGGTAAGTGAAGTGCACCTGTTGCTCCGTGCAGATCACCCCTCTCCATGTCTTAGTTTTAGGGGTGAACCCACTGCTCTGTGTAGGACACCCCTGTATGTTGAGAAATTAGATAGTTAAGTTTATTTTTATTTTATCCTGTTGCTGTAAAGGGATCCACTGTGACTGTCCCATGCCATTTTGAATTCTGTCACTGTATTTGCCCCCACCACATATCATGGTCATTGTGTCCTCATCCTGCTCTGATCTGCAAGACCATCTTACTTACATTCTCTTATATACCATGCTATTCTGCATCAGTGTGGTTTACATTGAACAAACTGAAATTACATCGAACAGGGCATTATAACTTAGAGATAACTATTTTACAGGGAACATGGGCTATGGAGGGTTAAGTGGCTTGCCCAAGACCACAAGGAGCACCTGTGGGACTAGAAACCCCAGTCCTTCTGGCCCAAGGTTGCTGTCCTCTAGTGGGATTTGAACCCCCGACCTTCCGGCCTGAAGTACCTTTCCCCAACCACTAGGCCACTCCTCCACTCTCCTCCATCTCTCTGCAACTAATGTGCCATACTGCTGTTCCTCTCTATCTTGGGGACTATGTATGTATCTCTGGCTACACTTTGTCCCCCATTGTGGTTATGGCATCATTCTTGGGAGGATCGTCACCTTAGCTGAGAATGCACAGGGTCTGACATCTCAGTGTCCACTGCTGCGTGTGCCTTGTGGCCACATTGGGAACATTGTTGCTGCTAGTCATGGTAGTCAAACTCTGTGGTAGGAGCATAGCTAGCTCTCAACTGGCCATGGTGTCAGCATGGACACTCACCTTGCTCCCACTGCAGCTGCTGTCATATGTGTCATATTAGTCGGGGCCACATACATCGTATGTTGCAGTATCTCACCCTATATGCCTCATTGTCCCTCAATATGCGGAAACATCTGTAAAGAGAAGACATATGTAACCATTCATTGGAACATCTGACATGCCATACTGAGTCTGACAATATTTTGGCAGGCCATGTCATCTGCTGTACTTTGCAGGATCCCCTGCTGGTCTCGGAGCATGTGCACCTTTCATAGGCCCTGTGATGTCATTTCTATGGATACCCCCTCTGGTACATGTGCATAACATCTTTCTGCCCTGCAACCCTGACAGGTCTGTGGACATCATCTGGTGTCATATTCGGGTTAGTGGTAACAAACTGCATGCACATATGTGGCCTCTTATTGGTCCACTATAGGTTTATGTACTGCCTCATTGCATGTCACCTTGTGTTTCATTATTGTGTTGGTGCTCAGCTAGTAGTTAGTGGCATGGTGGTTTGGACTGCTACCTAGTAGCATGTAGGTCTGGGTTCGGTTCTCACTGGTGTTCCATGGCTGAGTCTATGTATCTGCTGTTGTCTGTGGTGGTGGCCAGCAGGGCTTATTTACCTCATACTTTTCACAGTGCATACAGCAGCAATGGCATGGTGTCTGCTGCATTGCCACATGAGTGCTTGACATCACAGGACACTGGTGTACGTCATACTCTTCTGAGGCTTATGGGACTGATTCCTATCTCCCATGAGCCAGCTGATTCCAGATTTGTGGGTCCCTGTGCTTTTGAAGTCTTTCCTCAGTGGCACATGGTTCCATCCCTGTTCTCTTTCATGGTGTATTATCCATACCTTTATTTATGTTCAACAAATTGATTTTGCTTTTATCCCAAGGCAATATACTAGCTGTAGTCTAGAGTTCTTTCAAGGAATATAGCGCTACCAGCCTCAGGATTCGTTAAGGCAGTAGCTAGAAAGTTTTTTAAAAGTCTGCCAAAAACAAAATGTCTTGGCCAACCCAGTAACTCTGTACAACGCTACCCACTGAGGAAGACTTGGATACAATTCCCAGGCCACGTTTTCTGCTTTCTGGGAAGAGACAGTCCTGGTCATTGTGCATCTAGACAAGGTTTACAAATGTAAAGTTCCTGAGGGAGCCTTGGCTCATGCTTCCTGGCCGAGGACTCTCATTGCACTGACTGGACTAAGTGGATTGGGAGAGGATAGAAAGCAGAGGCCCAATCTGATTGAGCAGAAAGCTAAAAAGGGCAAGAAGAAAACTTTAGAGCCAAAAATAATATGTCCCATGCATATGATTCCCTTAATTTGCAGCAATACAGCTGACTGAGTGAGTAAATGATGTATACCCCACTGGAAAAGGAAATCTAACTCCAGAAATGGAAACTTTCATGATGAGGAAGAGGTAGGATTTGCCAAATACCAGGCTAGGAGAAAAAGCAGCAGATCAGCAAAACATCCTTAGCTGATCAGAATTTCCAATTGTCTGGGGCAGCAACAACAGGAAACTCTCCACAGGGTAAAAAATCCTGGCTTAGAAGTGAGGGTCATGACTGTCATGGTATGTGCTAAACTAACCCATTTGGAGAAATTGCCCGGTAAGAAATCCCCTGCAGAAAGAATACCAGAGACCAGACATTCTCATGTCACTTCCACTTTATAATCCCTAATTGCTCCCGTTTCATAAACATTCCTGTCTTCTTTTGCAAACTCCAGCACCTTAGGAATGTGATCTGTTTACTCCCAGTGCACTTTGGCACTTTTCATTCTCGAGTCCAGCTATACGTCACACAGTTACTTCGCCATTTCTTCACAATCTGGAGTGATGTCGTTAATATGAAGGTCTGTCGATGAAATGAATACAAAGGATGGAATTGTTGACAGAGTTCAGCAGATATGTGCAACCTGAACACACAAAAATAATCATAATAGTTCTGTGTCGCCCAACCAGGGCAGGGTTAAGGCACATGTCAGTGCCCAAATATTTAGGAGGGGCCCTCTCAGATTACTGCTATTATTACTAATCATTTGTATTGGGCTGCAAGGCGTACGCAGCACTGCACATATAGATGCAAGACACAGTCCCTGCTCATCAGATCTTACAATCAAATCAAGACGAAAAACATCACAAAACTGGGGACTAGAGTATGGTAAGATACACATAAGTAGTAAACAAGAGAATGAGGGGCATCAGACTCCAAAAGCAGCCTCAATGGCAGATTTTTGCCCTGGTACATCAGTGGCTGACAGAAAGAAGAGCTGGGGGGGGGGGGGGGCTCACGACCGTTTTCCATGGATATTCAGTGCTGTTCACTATCTACTGTAGATGGCCGCACTGGATATATGCAGCTAATTTAAGCACCACACCTGGTGTTTAAAAAAGAGATATTGACTGTGGCAATATAATATTAACCTGAAAATTTATAAGAAATAGTCCCCTCAAGATTAGCCCACAATAATAAAGGAGAGTCTTTGGAAGGAAAGAAAGGCATGGCTATATATTAAAACATCCAAATCTAAAGATACATATAAACAGCAAAGGGAGATAGATTATTACAGCAGTCGTTCATTTCGCGACCGAAGGACCTACTACCACGATAGAAATCCCTCTAGCAAGAAAGAATTACAAGAGTTGCTTGGGATTAAAGAAAAGCAGAATTTAAGTATAAAACTCATGCCAAAGGTCTTAGCCAAGTATATTCCTTCCACCTTCTCTGAGATTTTTGAGAAAAATCAGGAAATACCTCTCAGTTCATGGAGGCAGGGTCTTGAGTCAACACTGCCCAAAAATACCTCATTTATGTCTCCTCTAGCCACTAGGGGGTATGTTTATTAAGTCTGGAGAACAGTTAAACCGAGCTATCTGCAGCCTAGCTTAGTAAACATATCGTTAGGAGTAGCCTAGTGATTAGAGCAGTGGGTATGGAAGCCAGAGCTCAAATGCCACTTATGTTCCTTGTGATCTTGGGCAAGTTACTTAACCCTCCATTACCCCAGGTAAAAACGTAGAGCCCAATGCTCAGTGATGGTGGCTAACACGATTACAGCAGCTAGCCATCGCCGCTGAACACTAAACCTGAATATTCAATGCTGGGACCATATCCGGCTACCGGCATTGAATAGCCAGTCAGCCATGGAAGCAGGAAGCTACCCACCAGCGGCGATATTCAGCCGCTGCCCGGTTAGCCTCAGCGAAAACGTTAGGCCTACTCTTTCTGTGCCTTACTTTTGCCACCGAGAGATAACTGGACAGCGGCTGAATATTGCTGCTGACCGGTTATCCCTAGGTACTGCACACAGAACACCCCCGGAATGCCTCAATGATAACCAATTAGCATCAGGGCGTGTAGTGGCAGTATCCACGGATATTCAGCGGATATCCCACTTAGGGGCATTTATATGGTTTATAGGTCTGTAAACTGTGCAAATGCCTTTGAATATCAGGCCCTTAGATTATAAGCACTTCAGGGACAGGGAAATATCTAGGGTTATGTTTACTGAACTGGGATAACACTTAACCCAGACTGTCTGCAACTAGGTCTCATTGAATAACATGGGACCTAGTTGCAGATAGCCTGGGTTAACTATTAGTCCAGTTTACTAAACATACCCCCAAGTATACTTGAATGTAACTTGCCTTAAGCTAAACCAATATAAATAAATAAAGATTTCCAATTAGATCCCTAGGCAAAGGTAGCTAATAGTGTAGTTCTGGTCATAATCACAACCAAAGAGGTTTCCAACCCCAAGTTAGATTTAAATTAACCAAAACCGACCCCCTGAATCCTCAGGGGATAAATATCCATGTCCTTTCCTAAAGGATATACTGTATATTGTACCCAAGTCATAGGAGGCAGGTCGGCAGATGACACAAAGAGATATGTGCTTGGCTTCCATGTCCTCTTTCTAATTCTTCAACTAGTAACCACAACCCCTCCCCCATTGAGAATTATTTGTTTAAGCATATTTAACAGTGATCCACATAGATTTGTACTTTGTAGTAACATTTAGAGCCCATACATCAAACCATTGAACTGTATAATTAGACTAGTTTCCTCTGTGTGCTTTCTGTGCGACATTAAATGTATTCTTTGGAAACCTCCTTGGAAATTAATTCTTGTAAAATGTTTTACAGATAGGATGGGTAATGCATGAGTAACGGAGCTATAAATATTTCTGAAAGAGTACAATTTACAGATGACTTGAATGGAATGATTTGTACTCAATAAACTCACTAGATTCAATCAAACATTGTGAATGTACAGAGGACTTCAGAAGCCTTCAGGATTTGTGAAATAATTACGACAATGGATGAATCGATTATGTTAAAATAAAGGCTGAAAAGAGTGCAACAACCATCCTGAAAACATAGGGAGATTAGACAGAAAGAGAGTTGATTGTTAGAAAGGGACTTTACCTAAAAGGCCTGAGAAAACACATAAGCGTCATAATAGTTCCGACCAAAGGTCCATCTAACACAGCCTCCTCTCGAACAATGAAAACAGCAGGTTCTATGGAGACTGGAGATTCCAAGATGGCAGATGGCAGGTCTTGCGCTCTGACGTGTTTGCCTCTAATGGGAAAGAGGAAGGCCAAGTTGGGCAAGCAGCCCTTGGCTGCCTGACAGACCCCCTCTGACTTGCCTGCATAGTGTGAACCTCTGGATGCTTACCTCTTTCTCCAGGATTGACAGCCGGTAGTGGCGGGAGTAGTGTGCCTGATTGTTTCAATGCTGGAGTCAGATGGCTCGGCATCTTACTTGGGTTTAGATCTTACGTCTCCCAAGTTACAGAGGCCCTCAAAGTCACCATGCACTAATTATAGTCCAGGTAGCCAGTGAGAACCCAACATATCCGGTGTTGGTTGGTCATTTTTTTTGCAAGAGTCAGCTCCCAGACATGGCACGGAGCCTTCAGTGACCCCGTGGGATCATCTTCCAGGTGGTGCACATCTCGAGGGCAGAGGAGCTACAGTGACTATATCCTCGGCCACAATGCAAGCCCCAATGATCAAAGCAAGACCCCCTGTGAGTGGAGAGGGAGTAGGAGGTACTCCCTTCATTTTTCCTCTTGAGAGACCAGAGCAGTTTACCTTGGGGACGATATGGTCGGCAATCATGAAACTGGGTGAAGCTCTTATACCGCAAGTACAAACATTTACTTCACAAGTTCAAAATAATTTGGCAACTAGTCACAAGAACACTGAGGATATTATGTCATTGCAATTGAAGAATTCATTATCTGATTTGAGTGTGAGAACTGCCCACATGGGGAACTATTCTGATGCTTTTGTTAAAGATGCAACGCTGCTTAAGGCTAAAATAGAACATTTAGATAATGTTTCTAGGCAGGCTAATCTTTGTCTTATTAATTTCCCAAAATCATCTTTACTGTCTGCTAAGGATATGTTTAAGAATTATCTTACTGAGGTTTTGGGGGTCTCCCCAGAATCTTATCCACCCATGATTAAAGTGTATTATTTGCCTATGACAAAAAAAGTACCTGGAGGTTCCAAGGTACCGGGCCTAAAGCAGGTTGATGCGTTCTATGTATCTGCTAGCCTGGAAAATTCTGATCTCGATTCTGTCATACCATCTACTTGTTTGGCTACTTTTGCCTTAATTTCAGATTGTGACTAGTTCTTGAAAATATTTTTTCAGGAAGAGGAATATCTGCTTTAGGAGGTTGCTGGTCCATGTATTTCCAGATTTGGCTAGGGAAATCCAGTGTCAGCAGTTTTACAGCTTGGGGCATTATTCTTTTTGAAATATGCCTGCAAATGTTTGATAAAGGTGCAGTCTGTTTCCTACTATTCCACCCTTTTTTCCTCCTCTTCAAATTGTTCTTGCCGATTGATTCTATCCTCTTAGCTATCTCTAAACCAACCACCTTGCCCCCTCCCTCTATCCCTGCCACTTCACCTTCCCCTCATCTACTTGCTGACTATTTTAGTGGTAAGGTCTGTCCCTCCGGTCCTCCTTCCCGAATTGCCCTTCCCCCTTGTCTTCTGGCCCACTGTTACCTAATCTTTAGGAGTCAGCACTCATGTTTCTGACCTTTCTTCCGTTATCATCATTATCTCACACCTGGTCATCCTTCTCTCAAGTATCATCCATTGAACTTCTTAACCCTGGAATTACTGAGATTTTTTGCACACACTGAATACCGTTGGAGTCATAAATGACACCACAACGAATTTTAATTGTTAACCATGAAAATTTTAAACTAAACAGACAAAATATTATTCTGAATTAATTATTTATTATATGAAGGTTAAATGTTTTGAACTGTAATGCTTTATCATAAAATTACATGAAGAAGAGTTGCCATGAAAGCAGTTTTTGCATGCACTTGATGAACACAGTAAAGTACTACAGTCATTTGCATGAGACACAGACAATTTCTGAATGTTCTTTGCAAACATTGCGCTTGCAGGAGGTGCAAACTATGTTGCTTTTCTTGTCTTTTTCTCTGGAACAGCAGTGACACCTTGCCCTTTTCTTTGGGATCCCGACATTGCAAACAGCATCAGTGGCTCCTTCAATGCTGGAAGAAGTCTCGCTGCAATTACTCTGAAGCAGCTGCTTTCCTAATTCCAAGAGGAATAGACGATGTCTGTGCTTTGACTTGGACTGCCATTCTGGATTTAGTGACATCCAAACAATGAAGGCATTCAAAGCACTGATGTCCAACATGTTGTAGAAGATTGTCACTGGCCAGCGTCTTGTCATTCGTTTTGTGGTATACGTGTGCAACATTTGATCTGCCATATCTACTCCACCTTTATTAGAATTATAGTCCAAGATCATGCACGTTTTTTTGTCTGGACGTATGTTATCTACTTCTTCTTGATCAGGCAAATTGCTCAGAAGAACAACCACTTTTCCTTTCTTCGGGTAATAGGAAACCAGAGTGGCGTCATCGCGAAAGGCAAACAGAGAAATAAATACCTCTCGGCCCTTTGCTGTTACAAATTCTGGAGGTAATTCTTTTCTGTTCTTTCGAATTGTCCCCAAAAGTGTCATTTGTTTTTCTAGCAATTTTCGTGACAGGGATAAACTGCAGAAGAAATTGTCAACAGTAACATTTCTGCCAGATCGTGTCAATCCTTCAGTGAGTCGCAGCACAACCCTTTCACCCTCATTCTGTTCACTGTTTTGTCCAAGTGCCCTTCCTGTACATACTTGAAGACGCAGAACATATGACGTTGCACTGTCACACAACATCCATAGCTTTATGCCATATTTCCCAGGTTTTCTGGGAATATATTGTCTGAACGGAACACGGCCACATTTTCACCAGGAACAAAGGCGTCACTTAGAGTTGCTTCCCAGGTATCAAAAACATGTCTGATTGGAGCAAGCTTATCCACGCCTCGTTGTTCACGTCTGTTGGTTGCATCATCAAATCTGAGAGCACAAGAAATTTGCTGAAAACGGTTACGGGCCATATTTTTGCCGAAAACAGAACGACCATCTTCAAGGTTCCACAACTGAACTATGGATTCATTTCGTGACTTGTACACCCCTGAGAGGATCAGAAGTCCAAGAAAACGTTGAAATTCTCCATCTGTCAAATCTTTCCAGGTGTCGTCATAAATGTGTCTTCCTTGTTTGCTCTTTCACATCATGATTTCATTCAATAAGTTCTTCCTCATGAACAAGTGGAATGCTGCAAGAGGGCCATCAACATTTCGTACAGCATACCTTGTAGGACCTTGTTGTACGGGCATGACATTAGCTCTGGCGTATCTTCCAGCAGCTTGCTTTATAGGTTTCCTGTTCCATGATTTGGCATTCCTAGATACATAGGCTTCAATGGCAACATTTGTGCTTATAGTAGATGACCTCTTAGCTCCTCTACGACAACAACTAAGATTCCTCACAGATGATACTGACACCGAGGATTCCTGCCTTCTTCCCCGTCCAGCACAGCCTCGACCTTTGCCTCGATCTGTAACTTGACTCTTTGCTGCAAGCAATGTTACCGGCTCAACATCAGTCTCACATTCACTTGGCGACCAACTGCTGTCGCCATCTGAATCATGACTGTCATCATCAGATTTATCGCCCGAACTTGGCTGATATGCTTCTTCGCTTGCTGAATATGTTGCATCATCAGACGACTCAGAGCCGCCACTGTCAGCATCTCGTTGCAATATTTCTCTTACTTGGGCAGCTGAATACTTTCATTTTGACATCATAAACAATAACCTAAAATAAATAAACAAAGATAAAGTTGAATAAAACGCAAAGCAGTTTTACTATAGGTGTACAATAATCGTGATGAACGAGCTGAAAGCCTTTAGATTTCATCGGAAATAATGAGTGAACGTATGATATCAATTACAGAAAATGTGTAATTTTCATAAAATAAGAGTACAAAAAATAAATGATACATAATTAATGATAAATACCTTTGTCAGATCAAAAAATTCACAAAACTGCAAATTGTATCATGATCCAAACTGGACGTAAGCAACTGGGGTCAAAAATGACCCCACTGGTACTCTGTGCTGCAATTCATCACTAGTGTCACCTAGCGGATGAAAATTATTCCTCTCATGGCACAATATAAAGAGAATATTGACATGTGAAAAGTCATAAAAAGATTGCATTCTTGAACAACTAGTTTCCGAGATACGTGTTGTGAAACTTGCAATGGGGTCACTTTTGACCCCATCGGTACTCCCAGGGTTAAAGGTTATTACCTCATCTTAAAAGATCGCTTCTTTTTGCTGATCCCATACCATCATCCTGGCTCACATCCCTTGCACTTCTACTTCTGACAGCCATAAATAGCAGTTTATCTTCTGGCATCTTTCCAGTTTTCTGGAAACATGCTGTAGTCCACCCCAGTCTCAAGAATCCATCCCTTGATCCCTCTGTTTCGGCTCATTATCGTTCCATCTCCACCCTTCCTTTTCTCTCTAAGCTGCTTGAAAAACTGTTTTTTGAACAACTGTCCTCTCACCTGGATTCCACACATACCCTTCACCCCCGTCAATCTGGTTTTCGTCCTGGGCACAGCACTGACAGTTTTTCTTTCGTTTCTTAGAGAGCTTCACCAATCTCATGATCGGGGTGACATCTTGGTGGCAGTCTCTCTTGAACTCTCTTCAGCTTTTGATCTTGTGGACCATGTTACTCTTCTCACTCGGCTTCATGATCTTGGTCTTTGTGGTACGTTTCTCAGTTGGTTTCACTCCTCATTTGTCAATGGCCTTTCTCAATTGCTATGGGTAACTCCTCTTCCTCGTCTCTGCCCCTTCATTATGGTGTCCCCCAAACTTCAGTTCTAGCACCCCTTCTGTTCAATATCTTCTTAATTCCCCTTATCCTTGTGATTCAGCAACATGGCATGTCCGCATACTACTACGCAAATGACATTATCTTACTCCATCATACTCATTCAATGACCCCTGACACTTCTCCACTTAATACCTGCTTATCCAATATTTCATCTTGGTTGTCAAGCAATTTTCCTCACCTAAATCCGAATAAGTCAACTGCACTATGGTTCACTTTCGGTTGTTCTTCCCCCACTCTGGTCCACTCTCTCTCTGGCTCCAGTATCCCAGTCATTGAATCACTTTGGTACTTACAGGAGTCTTGCTTGATTTTACCTTATCCTTTCATGCCTATCTCTCTTCTGTAGTTTGCCGCTGCTTTCTTTCCCTTCGGCAGATCCGGGCTGTCGTCCCTTCCTATCTCCTTCCTCTCTAACAACTCTGCTTCTCACTCTTGTCATTTCCAATATCAATTATTATAACATTGTTTATTTCAGTCTTCCCCAATATCAACTTCACCGCCTTCAATTCATTCAAAACACTGCCGTCCATATTCTCGCTCATGCTTCCTGGTTTGAACATATCACTCCCCTCCTGATACACTATCATTGGCTTCCTATCAAATCCAGAATCCAGTACAAACTGCTTACTTTAGTTCACCATGCATTACACTGTGGGTTCTCCTCACTATCTACACTCTCCACATCATGCCCTCCAGAATAACCTTGCCAACCGCTTCCATCTCCCTTCTCTTTCTCAAGCCCGGCTAAATTCTACACGCTCCTCCACTTTCTATTTCATTGCACTTGCCTCTTGGAATTCCCTACTGCCCGCCATCAGACTTGAGCCTTCCTACACTAAGTTCAAATCATTGCTAAAGAGCCACCTTTTCAATGATGCCTTCAAACTTCCAGCTCTCTAATTCTTTCTTCCCCTTCCAACTCCTTATGTCCTTCTCTCTCTCTTTGCCTACTTCCCTTCCTCCCTCCCCTCCTGTCCTCCATATGATTGGTTCTCTTTAGGCTATCCTATCATGATATGGCATTCTGCTCTATCTTTTTATATCTTATTTTATTTATTTTTATTTATTTATTTAAAGGGTATTTCTATCCCGCCTTATCCTTCAATCAAGGCGGTGCACAGCAAACAATCAAGGAGTTGGCGTTTGTGTTCAAGGTATTCTTATATTGTACAGTGGATGTGTGTGCGGGTGGGTAGGTTGATTAGCGTGCGCTATTTGCAGCATGAGCTTTATACAGTACTATGTACAATGAGCGTGCGGGTGAGACGTTAGTTCGTGGCTGTTGCTCCTATTATGTGTTTGGGCCATAGTGTTCCAGGAAGAGCAGAGTCTTTAGTTGCTTCCGAAAGTCCTTAGTGTCTTCCATGGATCGCAGTTCGTCAAGGAGTGCGTTCCACAATCCAGGTGCTGCCATTGATAGTGCTCTTCGTGCGGTGGACTTGCATGCCTTTGTGTAGTCTTTTGGCGTATTGTTTGTGTCTGATGTGGCTCTTCTTCTAGGTCTTGTGCTGACGTCGGGTTGTATGAGGGGCTGAAGGCTGTGGGCAGAGTTCCTGTGTTTGATTCTGAATATGTTTAGGATTGTCTTGTATTTGATTCGTGAGCTGATTGGGAGCCAGTGTAGGTCTTTTAGTATGGGGGTGATGTGGTCTTGTTTTGATGCTCCAGATATTATTCGTGCCACCGTATTTTGGGCCATTTGTAGCAGTCTGAGCGACTGTTTTGACATGCCTGTATAGATCGGGTTGCAGAAGTCAAGTATGGGAGTTATTAGAGCTTGACAAACTGTGCGGAAATGATCTTGTGTGAGCAGTGGCTTGAGGCGTCTGATTATTCTCATCTTGTAGTATGCATTTTTGGTGGTCCTTCTGATGTGTGACTGTAGGTTTAGCTCCCTGTCAAGCGTTACTCCGAGATATTTTACCTCCTTTTTTAATGGTATTGTTGAGTTGTTGACATTGATGGAGGGTGGCGGAATGAAGCTGTTATTTTGTGTGACGAGAAGTGCTTCTGTCTTGTTGTAGTTTATGGTCAGGTTGTTGTTGTGTAGCCAGTTGGACATGTTGTTAAGGCGGTCTGTTATTCTGGTGTAGTCAGGGTTGTCGAGGTTGACTGGAGTGCATATCATAATGTCGTCTGCGTAGATTGTGTAATGTAGTTTGTGCTCTTTCATGATGTTACAGATCGGTTGCATATAGAGGTTGAATAGTAGTGCGGATAGGGCGGAGTCTTGTGGCACCCCTTGCTTGATCTTTGTGGATCGTGAGGTGTTGGGACCGATCTTGACCGTTTATTCCGATGCTCTGTAGTCTGGTTAGGAGGATTCTGTGGTCCACTGTGTCGAATGCAGCTGAGATGTCTAGGAAGATCATTAGTGTTCCTTTTTTGTGGTTGTCTATGATTTGGATTAGGTCGTTGAGTAGATATAACAGTAGTGTTTCGACTCCGTGGTTTGGGCAGAAGCCGTGCTGGTGTAAGTCCAGTGGGGCATGTGCATCGATATGGTCCTGGAGTTGGTATTATACAGCTTTTTCTATAATCTTTGCCAGTAGCGGTATGCTGGAGATTGGTCTGTATGCTGCTGGGTTACTCTTGTCTAGTGTGGATTTCTTCGGGATCGGTCGTATGGTGGCTAGCTTCGGCTTGTCTGGCATGGTTCCTTGTGTCAATAAGTTGTGTACTATGTTGTGTATGGTGTTGATGAAGCTTTCCTTTGTTGCCTTGATCCAGGTTACTGGGCATGGGTCTGTTGGCACGGTGCTTGTGTTGAGCGCTGTGATGATGTCTGAAAGCTATCTTATGGATGGGGTGCTGAATTTCTCCCATGTTTTGGTGGTTTTGGTTGGGTTGGCAGGTGTCAATAGTAACCATACCCTAACACTGGATACACAATAATGTGGGTGATGACTTGACCCAGAAGGCCACATGTGAGTGTGTAATGCAGATGTACTGCAGGAGACACCTGGCACACAGTAGTA
Source organism: Ichthyophis bannanicus (assembly GCA_033557465.1). Lineage (NCBI taxonomy): Eukaryota > Metazoa > Chordata > Amphibia > Gymnophiona > Ichthyophiidae > Ichthyophis > Ichthyophis bannanicus. The sequence continues at coordinate 188,241,349 of CM066033.1, read as the reverse complement.
GGGACATACAGCAGACCCACTCACCAGCAGCACATATGCTGCCGACCTAGTGCTGTGCGGCCATCCTATCACTCAGGGTGAACTCTGAATATGCACAATGCCCTGGTCTGTAGCTGCTCTGTGGCAGCATCATGCAGTGTCCGGTCTTTTTTCCAGGTTGAGGTACCGGAGAGATGCAGATCCCATTGGGTCATCAGCTGTATACAGCTACTCAGCATGTGCATTGCATCATGGTTACTGTTGGGGATTACCCTGTCCTGGCAGACAGCAGGCTTCTTGTGTGGTGCCCTGCAGTGTTCTTGTATGCAGCCTTTGCTGTGGTGCTCATGTTGGTAGTGTAGCCTACAGGTTTGTGCATTAACATTTGTACTACTGGTCATGAGTTTGATTCCTCTCTATTCTCTTTTAATTTTATGCCTGTCGTACATAACTATGTTTCATTCCTGTGACAGTCATATCTATGCAGATCTGTTCTGTTGCCACATTATATCCTCATCACAGTTGCCAACCATCCTTCTGTCTGTCTTTATGTGTCTGCCAGCTGTGTGGCTTCCTGCCCTAATGTGCAGGCTGCTACCCCATGACCTGCACTGTGACCCTTTTCTGCATTGCGGCTCATCATGCTTACCTCTCCCATGTCAGCTCTGCATGGCACTGCTACTCCTCTGTCCTCCTGTCCTGCCACCTCTACCTCCTCTGGTGGACACGTATTCACATCTTCTGCCACACACTGTCATTGTTGCACTTTACAGTACCATCACCCTGTGCATTGGTACAACTGCCCCCATTATATAGGAGTGGAGAAGTGGCCTAGTGGTTGGGGCAAGATACTTCAGGCTGGAAGGTCAGGGGTTCAAATCCCACTAGAGGACAGCAACCTTGGGCCAGAAGGACTGGGGTTTCTAGTCCTACAGGTGCTCCTTGTGGTCTTGGGCAAGCCACTTAACCTGCCATAGCCCATGTTCCCTGTAAAATAGTTATCTACAAGTTATAATGCCCTGTTCAATGTAATTTCAGTTTGTTCAATGTAAACTGCACTGATGCAGAATAGCACAGTATATAACAGAATATAAATAAATAAAATGTGTCCACTTTACCAGCTGCCACATGGACCTCACACAGATTTGGCAGGTCCTTCACCTCTGACATTTACTTCCTTACATCACTTGTTAATTGGCTTTCCTTGCTGCTCTGTGCAGCGTTAGAGTTACATCTGTGTTTGGCCCATACATTTCATGCTTGTGACCTTGGTCCATCTTACTGGGGCACCAGTGGTATGCCCCAGGGATCTGTCCTAGATAACATGAGGAGGGATCTAGCTAAGCTTGAAGAATGGTCTAGAATTTGGCAGCTGGGATTTAATGTTAAAAAATGTAAGGTCATGCATTTGGGCTGCAGCAATCCAAGGGAGCAATACAGTATAAGGGATGAAGTACTTTTGTCCACTAAAGAAGAGCGGGACCTAGGCGTGGTTGTGTCTGATGATCTTAAAGTAGCTAAACAGGTAGAAAAGGCGACGGCAAAAGCTAGAAGGATGCTTGGGTGCATACGGAGAGGAATAGCTAGCAGAAAAAAGGAGGTGATAATGCCTCTCTTTAAGTCTTTGGTGCGACCTCATTTGGAGTATAGTGTGCAATTCTGGAGACCGCACCTTCAAAAGGATGTGAACAGGATGGAGTCGGTGCAGAGGGTGGCTACTAAAATGATTAGTGGGCTTCATTATAAAGCATATGAGGACAGACTTAAGGATCTTAATATGTACACCTTAGAGGAAAGGCGGGATAGAGGTGATATGATTGAGATGTTTAAATACCTCTGTGGCATAAATGTTCAGGGAGAGAGCCTCTTTCAATTGAAAGCAAGTTCTGCTACGATGGGACATGGGATGAGGGTGAAGGGAGATAGATTCAGGAGTGATATGCGGAAATATTTCTTTACGGAAAGAGTAGTGGATCCATGGAATAGTCTCCCAGTGGAGGTGGTAGAGATGAGGACAGTAACTGAATTCAAAAAAGCATGGGACCAACACAGAGGATCTCTAAAGGTAAAAAGGGGACTGTTGTAGTTGTTGATATGGAAGGACAGACTAGATAGGCCATGTGGTCTTTTTCTGTCATCATATTTCTATGTTTCTATGTTACTGCCCTTAGCCAACATTTCTTGGGTCACCTTAAGATCCTTGGACCATCTTTAGTGTCACCTTCGGTTCGGCCAGCTTATGGGGCACGTTATATGCTGACTTGGAGGGCTGCCACCCTTTTGTGCCGCCCTCTGGGGCACATTATTTATTATTTATTTATTTAGCTGTATTTATATTCTGCTTTTCACCAGGTCAAAGCGGTCAATTGGGGGATACATTTAACACAAGGGGATATGACACACATACGTCAATACTTACAGGGAACATGGGCAATAGAGGGTTAAGTGGCTTGCCCAAGACCACAAGGAGTGCCTATAGGACTAGAAATCCCAGTCCCTCCAGCCTGAGATTGCTGTCCCCAGGTGGGACTTGAACCCCCAGCCCTCCAGCCTGAAGTACCTTGTCCTAACCACTAGACCACTCCTCCCATCTTGGATGATGTGGTGCTCTATGATGTGCCTTAGGTGCGCCCTAAAAGGTGCATTAGGTTACAGAACTGGAGTGTGGGTTTTTTTGGCTGTCAATACAGGTTGTTGAGATGTGTCTGACCGTTACAGGCAGGAAAATTAATTGCCTCTGACAGCCTAATGAAATTTGCCCACTGAGTGATTGAACTCATGACTGCTGTATCAGCAGTCATTGCATTAACCAGTGTGCTACACTTCTATTTCTTTGAGCTCATGCCATGGCACGAAATTAAGGTTAACGCACGATAACACGCCACTGCGCCCTCTATAGCGTGATAATGGCAAGGCGCCCTCTATCGCGCGATAAGCCGCCATTGCTACCTTACCGCAGAAACGCCCACTACCTTATATGGCATTCCTCACGTTATCGCTGCAACTAGCGGAGGTAACATTAAGATGGTTTAGTAAACATGCCCCTTAGTCTTTCTACTTTTTAAAGGAGTAAACAACCGATTCATGTTTACTTGTTCTACTTTGCTCATTATTTTATAGACTTCTATCATATCCCCTCAGCCAACTCTAACTTTTTTTTTTTTTTTATTTATAAATTTCACATTACATTCAAGAATACATCTTGAAACGGAAACTGAGAAGGGTATGAAACAATATAATAGACAAAGTCTCAATTATCCATAGGCAAACAAACCCCAACAACCCTACCCACTCTAGCCCACAATAAGAAAAAAAAAGAGGGGGAGAATACCAAAGAAAGGAAATATACACAATTAACAATTCCAACAAGAAATAAGAGGTGTGCTAAACAGCTAAATCTAATTCTCGGAGAAAGAGGGTGGAGACACATCCATCGTCCCTTTATGACGGGCATTAATGAAGTCTAACAATTGTGAAGGTTCAAAAAAGATAAAGGAATCTGATTGATACAAATCAGACACTTACAACTCTAACTTTTTAAGCCTTTTCTCCTAGGGGTATTCTTCCATCCCCTTTACCATTTTGGTGGTTCTTCTCTATGCCTTTTCTAAATCCGCTATATCCTTTTTAAGATATGGCGACCAGAATTGCACACAATATTCAAGATGTGGTTGCACCATGGAACGATACAGAGGCATTATAATATCCTTGGTTATATTCTCTATTCCTTTCTTTATAATTTCTAACATTCTATTAGATTTGTTGGCTGCCCCTGCACACTGAGAAAAAGGATTTCAATGTATTATCTACGATAACACCTAGATCCTTTTCCTGGGTGATGGCTCCTAATGTGGAATCTTGTAACCATAGTTTGGGTTGTTCTTCCCTAAGGGATAGATTCTGACCCACGTTTAGCAGAAATATACATCCGGGTTGGACGTATATCCTCACTAAATGCCAGAGTGCTGATTCCACCCACAGAGCTCTCCACACATATAGCAGAGATGTGCGGGGAGCTCTGTATGGGGGCGGGAGAGGGCGGGCCAAGGGAGGAGCAAGGGCAGGCCAGAGGCGTGATCCTTACCCCGGATGTACAGAGCTGATTCTGTTGTCAGCCCTGTACTTCCTGGGTTGGCAATCTGGACGGGGGACCTATTCCACCTCCAAGAGTGAGAGTACCCTCACAGTGTGAACTGCTGTGGCCACCCAGGCCATGCACATGGCAGACAGGCACTATGAAGTCTCAGCCATTGACCCGACCTCCAATTCAGACACATTCTGGGCAAACTGCTCTGTTTCAAGCCATACCCACAATACTCTGCTCCTCATCATGCACATTTGCAGACTAACACTGGGAACAGCCTAGGCAATGTGGGGCACAGTGCAGTGCCAAAGGCCACAGAACTCCAGAGAGACATACAGACACACACACTCCTACAAAAGTGGGGATGGTTAGCATTCCTGCCTGCTACTTTGGTCTCCATATCAGCTCAGGAATTGTTAACATACGCTTATTGTGCAGGCACTAGTAGCATGCTCTGACATTCATGCCCATTGTTAGTGGCCACTCAGTGTGCCCATGCTCAGTCTGCCTTTCCATCCAGCTGTGGATAGTGGAGCCTGTCTGTGTGGCTGATTGGTGTTTGGACCCTTGCTGGCCAATTCATTGGGAGTTGCACATGCTGGTGCTGTACCTACACTGTAGGCTAAAGATTACCCACAGAGACATGATCCACAACCAGGTTTTAAACCTGTGACTCTCCACTCCTATACACACCGGCTTTGTGTGTTGCACCACAGAGCTGCCATATGCATTGATCACTCCCTGTGTGGAGCTGTGGTCATTGACAGGGTGCATGCAGGCATGAGTAGGGGTCTTCCTATGTCTGTTTGATTTCTGCATGCTCTGTGCCATACCTGTCTGACAAGGTGTGTTTGGTGGGTGTTGGAGGGGGACATGTTGTCCGGTCTGTATGTTTGCATAGCTCTGTATGCTGCTGGCGGCGGACACTGCACCCGATGCAAACATTCTCACACCATGCAGACATAGCAGCATGCTTTCAGTAGGGGTGGGGTGCAGTCCCAACCTGTCCACCATGCAGCATAGGCATGCACCTAGGGCACCAGTTCTGGATGGGGGGGGCATAGGCACACATGGGCAGCCATGCTGCCCCCCCAAACAACTGTTTCCAGTGTAATGCCATCTCTAACAGCTGCAGATATGTCTCGGGAGGAGGCAGACAGCTGCAACAGTGGTATTTCCGGGGGAGCTGCTTTTTTCAACCCCCTGTTAAGCTACAGCTGCTGGCACTACCAGCCTCTTCCTCCAGAGCCAGTGGAAGCAGCAGCAGGGGGGGGAATACAGGGTCTCTGCCTAGGGTGCTAGGGACCCTAGGACCACCCCATGTTGTGTATCACCTTTTCACAGCAGCAGCATGTTTGTGTGCCACCTCTATCACTGTGGCATCATGGCAGACATCACAGATGTGCAACTTGGGCAGCTGCCTGGTCTGCCTTGTGCACCAGTAACCCCCATTGCATGATCCACGTGCTACCCCCTTTTCCCTTTTTGCACCATTAACATAGTGCCCTTTCATACTTTGGCACTATGCTGTTTCTACTAATGGAGCACTACCATCACTATCTGGGGCCTCCCTGGCTGTGGATCACATTGCAGATGTTTAAGTAGGCTCTCTCCCCTCAAAATACCCCCTTTCCACTAGGTTTTACTTGGCATTAGGGTTCCCAGCGTTAAAGGGTGCTAAAGCAACAAATGTTAAGGAAGGACCCGCTGTTAACACCCACTCTCGGTCTACTGTTTCCTTAACGCTGCAGGAACCTTTAACACTCATTAATGCAGCTTTTTTGCAGCATTAAGGGTGCAAGGGTGCTGATAACAGGCATTAATGGTATACTTGCTCCCTTAAGGAAAGGAATGGAGAATAAAACAAAGGATATTATAATGCCTCTGTATCATTCCATGGTGCAACTGCATCTTGAATATTGTGTGCAATTTTGGTTGCCGTATCTTAAAAAGGATATAGAGTTATTAGAAAAGGTACAAAGAAGAGCCACCAAAATGGTAAAGGGGATGGAAGGATACTCCTATGAAGAGAGGCTGAAAAGGTTAGGGCTCTTCAACCTGGAAAAGATACAGCTGAGGGGAGATATGCTAGAGGTCTATAAATTAATGAATAAAGTGGAACGGGTAAACAAATCAATTGTTTACACCATCAAAATGTAGCGAGACTAGGGGACATGCAATAAAGCTACAGTGTAACCCATTTAAGACTAAGAAGAGAAAATATTTTTTCAATCAATGCCTAATCATTACCAGAGGATGTAGTAAAAGCTGCTCGTGTAGCTGGGTTTCAAAAAGGCTTGGACAGGTTCCAGGAGGAAAGGTCCATACACCATTATTCAAGGGGACCCAGGAAAACAACTGCTTGCCCCACTACATGCACTGTGGAACCTGTGTGCCTTTTATGGAAACTGCTAGGTACTTGTGACCTAGATTGGTCACTGCTGGACACAGGATACTGGGCTTGATGGACCTTGGTCTGACCCAGTATGGCATATCTTAAGATCTTATGTTCTTATGTGCCACCTGAGCAGCTACCTGGTCCACCCTGTGTGTGAGCAATCTCCACTGCATGATCCATGTGCCACCTCCTTTGCCCCATTTGCACCATCAACAAAGTGCCCTTCCATACTTGGGCACCATGCTGTTGCTTCTAATGGAGCACTACTTTCACTGTCCTAGGCGCCCCTGTCAGTTCATCACATTGCAACTCTACATACACCCTTTCCGCGAGATTTTACAGTGCTTTAGGATGCCCAGCGTTAAAGGGCTTTTAAACATGTTGCGCAATAGGCATTAAGGGAGCACACGCTGTGAACGCCCAATCTCTGTCCAGTTAACACGCACTCTCCACCTACTGCGCACCTAATGCTTCTGGAGCCTTTAACGTCAGTTAAAGCAACTTTTTTGCAGGATTAAGGGTGCGATAAAAGGTGTTAATGACACACTGGCTTCCTTAATGTCCTTTAGTAAAATACCCCCAAGACTCTGAAACATTATCTTTAAATATCATTTCTGGCATGGGTATCTCCCTTTTACCTTTTCAGCAAAGACCAAAAGCAACGAATTCATTTAGGGTCATGCTTATTAAACATTAGTACGCGCTGTCTGCTACAGCACCCATGTTATTCCTATGGAAAGAATGGCAGACAGCGCATGCTAATGTTTAGTAAACAAGCCCTTAGGGGTATGTTTCCTAAAGCGCGGTAACGTTACCGGTGATAAGTGCAGCGTTAACATGAGTAATGCTATATAAGGAAGTGGGCATACTGGCATTAAGGTAGCAATGGCCGTGAAACGCGTGTTAAAGGGCGCCTTGGCCAGTTAGCGCATGTTAATGGGACATTGCACGTTAAAGCTGAGAAACAAAACACATTACAAGGCTGACAAGGCGCTCTATAAGGTGCCTTGTAGGGCACCTTATAAGGTGCCTTATAGGGCGCCTTATAAGGTGCTTTATAGGGGAGCCTTATAGGGCACCTTATAAGGGCCTTATAGCTGTTAAAACCCATGAGGATTGTGGAAAATTGAAAGAGGATCTTGATAAATTGGAAGACTGGGCATCAAAATGGCAGATGAAATTTAATGTGGACAAGTGCAAAGTTATGCACCTAGGGAAGAACAACCCAAAATATGGTTACACGATACAAGGTTCCACATTTGGAACCACCACCCAGGAAAAAGATTTAGGGGTCATTGTGGATAACATGTTAAAACCCTCCGCCCAGTGTGCAGCAGCGGCCAAGAGAGCAAATAGAATGCTAGGTATCATAAGGAAAGGAATGGAAAATAAAACAAAGGATATTATAATGCCTGTGTATCATTCCATGGTGCAACCGCACCTTGAATATTGTGTAAAATTCCGGTCGCCGTATCTTAAAAAGGATATAGCATTATTAGAAAAGGTTCAGAGAAGAGCCACCAAAATGGTAAAGGGGATGGAAGGATACCCCTGTGAAGAAAGGCTAAGAAGGTTAGGGCTCTTTAACCTGGAAAAGAGACGGCTGAGGGGAGATATGATTGAAGTCTATAAATTAATGAATGGAGTGGAACGGGTAAACGTAGATCGATTGTTTACGTTATCAGAATATAGAAATACTAGGGGTCATGCAATGAAGCTACAGGGTAAGACTAATAAAAGAAAATATTTTTCACTCCACATGTAATCAAACTCTGGAGCTGGTGCAGAGGTAATCTTTGCTACTATTGAGGAGCATACGGCTGTGGATGCAGTGGCTGGGTTGAGTGATCGTTTAGTGATGCCTGCAAAAACAGTTCTTGTTCACCCAGCTACTGTGATGCTGGATTCCTTATGGGAAGCCCTTAGGGCACTGGAAACCTCTTTCATTTCACAGTTTGCTGCTCTTTCTGAAGTTCTTCCATCTCTGGCACAGTCAATAAGTCAGCAGAAGCAGGAGGTTGCCGGCATTGCTTCTAAGGTGGCCCAGTTGGAAGCAAATATCGAGAATGCTGTTTCCATTCCAGGTACTGTTGTGAAAGATTTATCTATCATCCATGGGAAAATAGAGATGTTAGAGAACTCAGTCCGGAAAATAAATTTGCGCTTGTTGAATTTTCCTCGAGTTCCTATTACTTCGCCAAAGGAATTGTTTAATACCTATGCAACCTCCATTTTGAAAATTCCTTTGGAATCTGTCCCTCCTTTGGCTAGGGTTTTCTACTTGCCAACAGCCAAGTGCAAGACCCATGGAGATTCCTCGCCTGCACATTCTCCACCTATGGATTCACTGGATCTAACTGGCTTTTTGGAGACCACTGATCCGGGACATGTTCCGAGAGCAACCTTACTGATCGAGACTTTCTTTTGAAATTATATTTCAAAGCCAGGAATGAATCCTTTATGGGGGGTACAATTAGGATGTTTCCTGATGTTTCTAAACCCACCCAGAAACGTCGGCAGCAGTTTTTATTGCTTCGCCCTCAGGTTTTGCAGCTTGGTGGGCTTTTCTTCTTGAGATATCCATGTAGATGTTTAATTAAATATCAGGGCGTTAGTTATACTTTCTTTGAGCCTTCTCACCTAACCCAGTTCATAGCTGGGAAAAGGGCTCTCCCAATTTAGCACAGTTCAGGATTAGTATTATGCACTGTTTGTATCTTATTTCCTGAAAATGTTTTCTTTCAATTTTGTCTTGCCTGATCCCTCTTTTTGTGGGCTAGTGAATGTTAATTTCTTTAGTAGTGAATTGGTAGGGGGTTTCCCTTATACTGTTTTGGTTTAACTTTTCTTTTGCTGGACATTCTTTTCTGTAACAAGTGTATATCTTGCGGATTAATTTGAAATCGAATAAATAAAAAGTTTTTTTAAAAACTCTGGAATTTGTTACCAGAGGATGTAGTAAAAGCTATTATTGTAGCTGGGTTTAAAAAAGGTTTGGACAAGTTCCTGGAGGAAAGGTCCATAAACCCTTATTAAAAAGGGACCCAGGATATCAATGCTTGACCTAATACAAGCATTGTGGAACCTGTGTTTTTTGGGGAAACTGCTAGGTATTGTGACGTAGAAGCTCACACAGAGCCTATGCAAACAGATAAAAAGGAGAACTTTACCTTAGAATCTGTGAGGCAGCCAGCATATGCAGCTCAAGAGAAGCAAAAGAGCAGAGGAGTAGAACTACCACACCCAAGCTATGACGTAGTAGAAAGTTTAAGAACTGATTATGATCACCTGTCCCAGAGAGCACAGTCAGCGTGCAGAGAACAGGGAGATAAAAGCTGCTGGGTAGATCCAGCAGGGACCAGAGAAGTCAGAGAGAGCAGAGAGCTCGGAGAGGTCAGAGAGGACGGTAACCAGAGAGGCAAAGGTTACAGAGAGAAAAGCCTGCTGAACGGAGGAAGCAGTGGGCGTGTCACTGGAACAGGAAGCAGCAGAGGCAAGGCTTCAGAGGAACGTGGCAAGAGAAGTGCTCAGACGGTTGGTAGCTGGAAGTCCTACAAGGAACCTGACTACAGCCCAGGGGGAGAAGCCAGTGCTCCAGGGAGAAGGAAGGCACCACCTGTGGCTAGGAAGCTGCCCAGACCAGGAGAGCAGGAATGTACCCAGTCCTCACTGCCAGAGGAAAGACCTCAGCATTTACACAGGTGGGAGCCTAGCATTGGGAAAGGGAAGGCTAGAAGCTCTGTGTGGAACGGAGGGCCAGAGCAGAGCACAAGACAAGAAAGATCTGCAGGAAGATATAAACTAATCCCTAACAACCGAAGGTTGGAAAAGGAGAGCTGGAGAGGAAACACCACACCTACAGGTATTTTTAAACCCACTGGTATAGAACTGTGTCCCTGTAAGGTATTTGAATCCTCAGGTCTAAACCCAAACTTAACACCCAGGGAATGTGAGGATATGCAATGGGAAAGTAACTCCAGTGTTTCAGAATATACTCCCATGGATTGTACCCTATGTCTTGCGGATGATATTAAGTCCTTGTGTTGAAGACCTGTAAGACACCAAAGAAAAAGAAGATATTTTTCTTTGACAAAAACTGTTTTGTTTTCCATGTTTCTGTTGTGCATGAGATATCCTCAGGGGAAGGGGAATAAAGCCCTATTTTGTTTGCCTTAAACACTCGGTTTGGAGACTATTCTTGTTACCAGAAGATAGTAAGGCAACTGCAACCTCGGGGCCCTAGGCGAAGGCCTGCAGCCCCATGACAGTACGTATGACCTAGATTGGCCACTGTTGGAAACAGGATACAGGGCTTGATGGACCTTGGTCTGACCCAGTATGGCATAAACTATTTTCTTATGTGCCTTGTAGGGTGCCTTATAAGATGCCCTAAAAGGCGCCTCATGAGGCGGCTTAGGTTAAGGCACCTTATTAGGTGCCTTAACCTAAGGTGCCATATAAGGTGCCCTAAGGATGTTAAGGTGACCTAAGATATGGTGCCCAAGGGCAGTAAGGTGCCCCAAGTTGACAAGCATGAAATGTAAGGGCAAAAAACTGATGTAACCCTAACACTGCACAGAGCACCAAGGAAAGACAATGGACAAGTGATGGAAGGAAGTAGATGTGGGAGCTGATGGACCTGCCAAATCTGCATGCAGCCGATGTGGCAGCCAGTAAAATGGACAAAAATATTGGAGGCAGCTGTACCGATGCACAGGGTGTTAGCAATGTAAAGTGCTGCAATGACAGTGGGTGGAAGAGGATGGGAATATGTGTCCGCCAGTGGAGGTAGAGGTGGCAAGATATTTGCAATGATAGGAGAACAAAGGAGTAGTAGTGCTATGCAGAGCAGACACAGAAGAGGTAAGCATGAAGTGCCGCAATGCAGAAAAGGGTACCAGTGCAGGACATGGGGTAGCAGCCAGCACATGAAGACAGGATGCTTCTCACCACAATCTATTAGACAACATTTTGGTGGTGGTGAGAATCAAGGAGGAATGTGCCAAATTCTATCTACCCTTTTGATGTCTAGCACATCTGTACCTTGACCACTCACAATCTCAAATGACAGAGGTGTAAGGCAGGGGTCTCCAAATCCAGTCCTGGAGGGCCACAAACCAGTCAGGTTGGCAGGATATCTCTAATGCATATATATCTCATGAATATTCATTAGAGCTATCCCAAAAACATGCCAGGATTATGGCCCTCCAGGACAGGGTTGGGCACCCCTGGTCTACAGGAACTACAACTGGGACTTGAACCTGTGACCTTCTACCCCAGGACACATTGGCTGTGTGTACTGCACCATACTGTTGCCACAGAGGCAAGTCAGTCCCTGGGGATACCATGACTGTTCATCAGACAGATCTTTTCTGTTGCACTGCATGCCACCCACCTGAACAGGGCTTGGCCTTGGTCTGCTGTGGGCAGATGCCACTGCCCTCTCCCCCACCAGCACCCCTCCCCCACCATGCTGACGTGCCCATATGCTGGTGGTGCGCAGTCCCAGGCCAACCAGTGTGCAGGTAGGCGGCTGCCCTAGGGTATGTGGTCTGGGGTAGGGGTGCCTACATAGACATTCATGCTTCCCCCCGGCACCTGCCTGCCAATGTTATGTGCCCTTTGGGGTACCTGCTGGGTAATGTCCCCTGGATGGGACGCTGTGGGACATAGACTCGTGGGCATGTTTGACCTTGGTCACTTGCTGTCTTGCTGCTTTGCAGATTTTGCATTCCTATGTGCCACCTAGGCATCTGCCTAGCCCACCCTGTGCCCCAGATGCACCACTGTATGTCCTGCCTGCAGTTCCCTATGCTCCATTTGCAGCATTGCCATAGTGCCCTTTCATACCTGAACACTATGCTATTGCTGCACATGTAGCACTACTATCACTTTTTTTGGCTCCCTGCCTATGCTGTATATTGCTGACACTGAAATGGTTTCTCTCTCCTGCAAATGTGCATCTAATGACAGGTTTTCCCTCGCGGTAATGTTCAGCCCTTCAGTTCACCGCTTTAGTGTAGCAGGAGCCTCTCCCTGCCCACTCCCCGCCCATTGACCCCTTCTCTCCGCCCTCTCTCCACCCTCTACAGGACACAACGCTGCCGGAGACGTTAACACGCGATAACATTGCATCTGGAAACGTTAGTGCTGTCACGCCACCACCACTTGCCTCTAGGTTAGAGGGGCGTGGATTATTGAAGGAACTTTCTGCTGTATGCTTTTTCAGCTTTTTTTTAACTATTTCCCTGCAATGCCCTCGGGGAAATGTAGTCCTTATTCAGCTGTATGAGTGCACCGTGCAGAAAGCTGTAGTCAGGCTCAAGTAGGTAAGGCAAATGACAGAAATTTATTATTTTTATATACACAGTGGTTCGATCATACCACACATAGGATTGTTGGTTCAGGATTCTTTGAAGCAAAAATTGTCCAAAACATATCCAACCACAAAATGCAGTTTTAAAGGTTCTCTCTATTGCAGGATACACAGTCTTTACCAGCAAGCCTAATTGTATTCCCTTCTTAGCTTTGCTGGCTAAAGCACCAAACAAAAAGCACATTTAAAGTCTGTGGTAAACTTCCCCTTTATAAACACATGGGATCTCAGCCACCCTGCTTGTGATATAAGGGTACCTTTTTCCTGGGAGACCTTCTTTCAGGACTGGCTTGCTTTTTCTACGTTTCCAGGTTTACAGCTTGGCACAAGGAACAGTCCATGGCAGTGACCTCCTCAATCAGCTTCACCTCAGGCTCTCCCAGCTGCATAGGCTCTGTCTCCCCATCCTGCTCAGCATGCTCAGCTAACAGCCTCCCGGGGGATCTTGGAGTCTCCCTTGTTCCTGGCTCCAAACTCTCCTGCTACATGCCAAATAGCACTCTCTCCAGCTGGAAGCTTCATTCCTCTGCTCTGCTTAGCCTGGCTTCCTGCTTCTCCTCTCCTCCTTTCCACTAAATCATACTCTGCTCTGGGTTTATACTTCCAGGGCTCTAGCTCCAACCCCACCCTGCTCAGGTGACGGCAATCAGCCTGACTCCGGGCACCTGAGTACTTGAAGCATTCACTGCCTAAAAGGTTCTGAGCCTTGTATCCTCTCCCCTTCATTCCACTAGGGGGAGCCTGAAATGTTTTCCACGTGGAAGTTTTCTGATCCTTGGAGGTGTTTATGGCTTTCCTACCCTGATTTGAGTAAAGGAGGCCCTTTACTAGGGTGAATTCCCTGTCTCTTTGTCCTCCCCTGGACTCTGGATAGGCCTCCTTGCCACAGCGCGCGTTAACGTAGCCACTGCTACGTTACCACGGTTCAGTAAACATACCCCTTAGTCTCTCTACTATGACTTAACATGTGTGAAATGCTACTCTTTTTTTTCTATGGCAGCACTTAACACGCTTTAACTTTCATTAATGGAAGTTAACCTTTAGTAAGGATGCCCCTAAAACCTTTTAACACATGATAAATGACAATGTGGGTTAATTTGTAGGTTAACACATTAAATTGATTTAGCATACCCAATTTTTTTAAAGATACACTAATGAACTGAATGCGCACTAAGAAAATCCCTAGTTCTTACAAACCTTTTTTTCTGCCGACGGCTAGCAGCTTGAAAAAGAAACAAAAAACGTCTCTTAGCAAAAGACTTCACAGCACATTTTTTTCCCCCAGCACTTTTGCTCAACTGCTTCCTCGTTTGGTTTTATCTCCTGCCCTGAGCCGACACCTGTATCATTTCTAGTGTGTTCAGTCTCTGCGCACTCTGCACTTTTGGGACTCTGCCCTTGGAATCCCATAGCTGACTGCTCTTGGAAACCAATATTGTTGGGATCTGAAGCCCAGCTTTTCTTATGCTTTAGTTCCATCTTGCTCTATCATCCCGGTTAACCCCCTTTCTGCTTGCAAAACTCCACACAATACTTCCCCACCTCTTGAAGTGATATATAGGCCCTTACTTACCTTTTCTCCCTGAAAGATAAATCTACATTCTATTCCTGCCCTATGCGTAGGATGGTAAGGTAGCATGCCATCTCATCAGATGCTTGTTTTAATGGGATATAGTCAATAGCCAGCATGAAATGTCTGTCTCCAGGATAATAGCATAATGACTTCACTGTCCATTTCAAGGCCAAACATTCCATTTCTATTAGCGAATAACTTTTCTCATGTGGGAGTAATTTTTGACTACTAAATAATATTCGATGTGCCTTCCCTTTCTTTTCCTGAGATGCACTTATCCCTATTTCTAATACATCTGTTTATCATTTAAGCTTAGTGCTTAAGTCTACACTGTGAATACTGGCCCCTGACACAATCTTCCTTTGAAAATCTGAAACAATTTATCTTTCTCCCATCCACCTATCCTTGTTCTGCTCTGAACTTTTCAACAAGTTGGTTAAAAAGAGGTTCCACCTCTGCAAATCTGGGAATATTTCCTATAATATCCAACTAAACCTAAGAAGAATCAAACTTGTTGCTTCATGGAAGAAGAACGCCTTTATCCCATTGCTTCTAATTTTGATTTCATGGAATGAATGACCCCCATTTCCCACTATATACACCAATTAACCAGTCTCTGTCTTTCCTTTGTTATGTTAACATAAAAACATAAGAAATGCTATAATGGGTCATACCAAGGTCCATCAAACCCAATATCCTGTTTCCAACAGTGGCCAATCCAGGTCACAAGTACCTGGCAGGTACCCAAAGTCCACAGCTTCCACAATGCTCATCCTGGGGTAAGCAGTGGATTTCCTGAGTCCACTTTAATAATGGTTTATGGACCTTTCCTCCAAGAATTTGTCCAAACCTTTTTTAAACCCAGCTACACTAACAACCTTTACTACATTCTCAGGTAATGAATTCCAGAGTTTGATTACACGTTGTGTGAAAAAATATTTTCTCTTATTAGTCTTAAATGGGTTACATTGTAGCTTCATTGCATGTCCTTGAGTCTTTCTACTTTTTGATGGTGTAAAAAGCCAATAGACGTTAACCCATTCCACTCCATTCATTAATTTGTAGACCTCTATCATATCTTCTCTCAGCATTCTCTTTTCCAAGTTGAAAAGCCTTAACCTTTTAAGGGGTATGTTTACAAAGGCACGCTAATGTTACCGGCGTTATGTGCAGCGGTAACTTTAGCAAAGTCATATAAGGAAGTGGGTGTACCGGCATTAAGGTAACAATAGCTGTCTAACGCGCATTAAAGGGCGCCTTGGCCAGTTAGCGCATGTTAACGGGACATTGCACCGTAAAGTAGATAAACAAGGCACCTTAAGGCTGACAAAGCACCCAAGAACTCTAGGGCGCCTTATAAGGCGCCCTACAAGGCGTGCCACCCTAAGACGCCTTACAGGGTGCCCTAACCTATGGCGCCCTATAAAGCGCCATAGGTGAAGGCACCCTAAAAGGCACCTTATAAGGTGCCCTAGGTAAGGGCGCCCTGTAAGGCACCTTAGGGTGGCACGCCTTGTAGGGCGCCTTATAAGGTGTCTTATAGGGTGCCATCACCTAAGGTGCCTTAGCCCAAGGTGCCGTAGGTTATAGAGCCCAAAGATGTTAAAGTGAGCTAAGATAAGGTGCCCTAAGGACAGTAAGGTGCCCCAAGTTGACAAGCATGATATGTAAGGCCAGAAAACAGATGTAACCCTAACACTGCACAGAGCACCAAGGAAAGCTAATGGACAAGTGATGGAAGGAAGGAGAGGTGGGAGCTCATGGACCTGCCAAATCTGCGTGCAGCCTATGTGGCAGTCGGTAAAATGGACAAACATATCGGAGGCAGCTGTACCAATGCACAGGGTGTTGGCAATGTAAAGTGCTACAATGACAGTGCATGGCAGAGGATGGGAATACGTGTCCTCCAGTGGAGGTAGAGGTGGCAAGATATTTGCAATGATAGGAGGACAAAGGAGTAGTCAATAACACGTGGTGGTTAAACCGAAAGGATACTTTTATTCAATAATTCAAAAACCTGAGAGCCCGACACAGGCCGTGTTTCGTTTTTTACTTCCTCAGGGGATTCAGGTATGCTGCAAATAAATAACCATACATACTATAAAACATTCAAATGAATTAAAAATATAAAAACATATATCATGCATTTATAAATATAAGAACATGTAAAAACCAATAAGAACATGAACCTAAAACATTAAAAATGGAAATATGAGTGAAATATATAAAAATTATATATATACACCTAATTGTTACAAGAATCAAGGACATCAATAAATAACCATTCGTCATTATCAATTAAAAGTATCGGAAGGGTGTGTGGTAACACATTTACCTAACATCAAATCATTATGCTGTGTGTAACCACCATAACTGCAGTTGACTAATAGGAGCCAGGAGTGAGTGAGCTGAATAAAAAATATGATAAATCACTAAAATCATAAATAATAAAACCATAAATATATAAATAGATTAAAATCCTAAATGCTAAATATTATTAATACCCTATAATACATGCCAATCCCACATTTGATCAATACATGGAAGCAACCTGGGAGTGTGTTAAAAATAAATAACTCTCTTAACTTTCTGTGCATAGTAAAAACAAACCTAGCTATCTCAACTATACACAATAAAAACATAAATGCATATTTATTTAAAAATCCCTGAGCTGCATTATCACAAGCATATGTTTTCTTAATTAGTTTCTAAAATGTTAATAAACATTGACAGAAAAGATATTTCCGAAATGGGTTACACTGTAGCTGCATTGCAGGTCCCCTAGACTTTCTACATTCTGATAAACACTCAATTAACGTTTACCCGTTCCACTCTAGGCAATAATTTCTAGACATCTAACATAATACCCCTCAGACGTCTCCTCCCCAGGATGAAGAGACATAGCACTGGCAGACGGTGATGGGGTCCCTGGAGAGGTTGTAGGGGGTAATGTGTGGACATCCATGTATGCCTCCGCCCCTCTCCGTACCCTGCACTCTAGGCATCCGCCTACCCACATGTTGGCTGGCCTGGGACTGTGCACCGCCAACACTGACAACACATGGGGATGTCAGCATGGCGTGGGGGGTGTTGGCAGAGGGGGCAGCATCACCCACCTTCAGCAAACCAAGGCCATGCCCGGCTCCATTGCGCTGTGGGCAGTGCAACATGTTTCAAGGTCTGTCTGATGGGAAGCATTCAGCTCCAGAGACCGATGTGCCTAAGTGAGCAGAGGGCCACAGGTATGGATCATGCAGTGTATGTCCCTAGATTTTATCCCACAGTTCAGGTACAACACCAACATGTGCAACCCCCAATGAATCAGCCAGCAAGCGTACAAACACCCACACAGAAGGCTCCACTATCCTCAGCTGGATGGAGAATCAGGCTGATGGCACTGGCACATTAAGCGGCCGTTAACACCAGAACACTACTACAACCTCCTGCACAATGAGCACACATTAACAATGCCTGAGCTGAGACTGGGACCAGAGCGGCTGGCAGGCAGGAATGCAAACCATCCCCATTTTTGCACAGTGCGAGAGAGAGAGAGAGAGACTGTGTGTGTGTGTCTGTCTAGCCATTGTTTTGTGGCTTTCTACTCCTCGCTGAGCTTCACAGTGCCTAAGCTGTTTCCAGTGTTAGTCTGCAAATGTGCATGATGAGGAGCAAGGTATTGTGGGTATGGCCCAAACAGGGCAGATTGGCCAGGATGCATCTGCATCAGGGGTAGGGCAATGGCTGGGATATCATAGTGCCCAACTGCCACCTGTATGGAATGGGTGGTTACAGCATGTCATGCTGGGAGGGCATTCTCACTCTGACTGAGCAGTGACCATGGCATGGCTATTTATCCACATAGTGCTGTTATAGTGTCTGGTTCTGGTGAGATAGGTACACTTCATATCCTGGGTCCAGGTTGCTTTGTGAACATGCAGTATGGACTATCCACAGTTTGCATGGCTGGGGTAGCAGATGCAGTTTGAGTGTGCTTGGTGTGGGTGAATGTTAGACCTATGCAGTTGGGATGTGAGGTGTTCCAGGCCTACTCCCAATATTACTGGTAGGGCCAGCAGAACCCCTAGTAACAACCCCATGTAGACCTAGAGGCTTCTCTTCTCTGGTAGCTTGTAGCCATAGCAGTAACATAGTAAATGACGGCAGATAAAGACCGGTATGGTCCATCTAGTCTGCCCAGTACGATGCCAAGAGTAGGTACACCTGCCGCTCCGGGCAGGCCCCCCCTCCCCATGTCTTTGCCCAGGGGTGATCCCGCCACTCCATGTAGGATACCCCTATATGTTGAGGAATTAGATGGTTCAGTTTGATATTTTCTTGTTGCTGTAAAGGGATCCACTGTGTCTGTCCCATGCACTTTTGAACTCCGTCACTATATTTGCCCCCACCACTTCCATCGGGAGCGCATTCCAAGCATCCACCACCCTTTCAGTGAAAAAGTATTTCCTGACATTGCCTTTCAATTTACCATCTTGTAGCTTAGAAACATAGAAACATAGAAACATGATGACAGAAAAAGACCACATGGCCTATCTAGTCTGTCCTTCCATAACAACAACTACAACAGTCCACTTTTTACCTTTAGAGATCCTCTGTGTTGGTCCCATGCTTTTTTGAATTCAGTTACTGTCCTCATCTCTACCACCTCCACTGGGAGACTATTCCATGGATCCACTACTCTTTCTGTAAATAAATATTTCCGCATATCACTCCTGAATCTATCTCCCTTCACCCTCATCCCATGTCCCCTCGTAGCAGAACTTGCTTTCAATTGAAAGAGGCTCTCTCCCTGAACATTTATGCCACGGAGGTATTTAAACATCACCTCTATCCCGCCTTTCCTCTAAGGTGTACATATTAAGATCCTTCAGTCTGTCCTCATATGCTTTATAATGAAGCCCATTAATCATTTTAGTAGCAACCCTCTGCACCGACTCCATCCTGTTCACATCCTTTTGAAGGTGCGGTCTCCAGAATTGCACACCATACTCCAAATGAGGTCGCACCAAAGACTTATACAGAGGCATTATCACCTCCTTTTTTCTGCTAGCCATTCCTCTCTGTATGCACCCAAGCATCCTTCTAGCTTTTGCCGTCGCCTTTTCTACCTGTTTAGCTACTTTAAGATCATCAGACACAACCACGCCTAGGTCCCGCTCTTCTTTAGTGGACAAAAGTACTTCACCTCCTATACTGTATTGCTCCCTTGGATTGCTGCAGCCCAAATGCATGACCTTACATTTTTTAACATTAAATCCCAGTTGCCAAATTCTAGACCATTCTTCAAGCTTAGCTAGATCCCTCCTCATGTTATCTACACCTTCCTGGGTGTCTACTCTATTGCACATTTTGGTATCATTCCGCAAAGAGGCAAACCTTACCCGACAGCCCTTCCGCTATATCACTAACAAAGATGTTAAAAAGAATCGGACCAAGGACAGATCCCAGGGGCACACCACTGGTAACATCCTTCTCCTCAGAGTGAGCTCCATTTACTTGTACTCTTTGTCGCCTCCCACCCAACCAATTTCTAACCCAAGCAGTAACTTTAGGGTCCATCCCTAGGGTGCTCAGTTTGTTTATAAGTCGCCTGTGAGGAACAGTGTCAAAGGCTTTACTGAAATCTAAATACACCACATCTAGAGCTCTCCCTTGGTCCAACTCCCTGGTCACCCAGTCAAAGAAATCAATCAGATTTGTCTGACAAGACCTGCCTCTGGTGAATCCATGCTGCCTCGGATCCTGTAATCCGCTGGACTCCAGAAACCTCACTATTTTCTCTTTCAGCAGCGTTTCCAATAATTTACTCACCACCGAAGTTAAACTAACCGGCCTGTAGTTTTCAACCACATCCTTACTTCCGCTTTTGTGTAAAGGCACCACATGAGCCTCTCTCCAGTCCTTTGGCACCACTCCCGACTCCAACGAGGCATTGAAAAGGTCAGTCAGTGGAGTTGCTAGAACGTCCCCAAGTTCCCTCAGTATTCTAGGGTGTATCCCATCCAGTCCCATCGCTTTGTCTACTTTAAGTTGAGCTAGTTTCTCACGAACACAGTCTTCTGAAAATTGTTCAAGATGTCCCTCGCTTCTGTTCTTATTTGTGGGTGTTTTCTGAGGTCCTGCTCCTGGTTCCTCATCTGTGAACACAGAACAAAAATATTTGTTAAGCAATTCCGCATTATCCTTATCAGCTTCTACATATGTTATGCCCTCTAGTTTTGCAGCTTCTCCGTCTTTGGAAGAGGTTTGTTTGTTCATTATTTCTCTTAAAGTATTTAAAGGTCTGAATCATATCTCCCCTGTCCCTCCTCTCCTCCAAAGCATTGTAACAGTGGGTATGGTTGGTCCCTGTCCAACAGGACTAGATGTGACTGGCATTTCACACTGCAGACAGTACCTGCCACACACTGGTGGTGATGGGGATCTGAAATAGAAACCAACTCTGGTACTGGGGACCTGGTGCTGGGTGCCCGTGCCCATTCTCACTCTCAGGGTTACCGCAGAAACTGCTCAGTAGCACGGTTTGTAGCTGCTCTGTGCTTGTATCACACACTGTCGGTTCCTTTTACTGAGCTGAGGTGATGGATCAGTGCATTCACCATTTGGTGATCAGCTGTAGACTGCTATTCTGCATGTGCACTGCATCATAGGTACTGGTAGGGCTACCCTATAGCGGCACACACAGCAGACATTTTAGGTGGTTACCTGCGGTCTCTTTGTATCCAGCCCTTGCTACACAGAGAGGTGTGGAGGTGTAGCCTACTGGTTAGATCAAGATCTCTGTAAGCAGAAGACAGGGGCTCAATTCCTACCTGGTGGTTTTTTTGTGTGACTGTGCTACTCAGATCATTTTCATGCCTGTAACAGTCAGGGCTCTGCATATCTGTGCTGCCAGCACATACCACCTTCTCCTCAGTCCTGTCTTCTTGTGCAGGGTGCTACTCTTTTCCGCATTTCATCTCTTTGTGCTCGCTTCTCCTGGGCCTGTTCTGCATGTCACCACTACTACTCTGTACTCCTGTCACTGCAAACATCCTGCCACTTCTACCTCCACTGGGGGACACTTTTCCCCCATCCTATGTCACACACTGTCATTGCAGTACTTTACATTGGCACCACCCTGTGCATCAGTACAGCTGCCTCCAACATGTTTGTCCGCTTTACCAGCTGCCATATAGGGTGCCCGCAGGATGGCAGGTCCATCAGCTCCCATCTCTCCTTCCTGTTATCACGTATACATTGCCTTTCCTTGGTGCTCTATCCAGCGTTAGGGTTATAGCTGTTTTGTGCCTTACAGTGCATGCTTGTCAACTTACAGCACCTTACAGCCCTTAAGTTAAGGCGCCTTAAAACCCTTAGGGCACTTTAAAGCATGTTTAATGTGCGTTAAACGGCCAAGGTACCCTGTTAACGCATGTTAAACAGCCCATTGCTCCCTTTACGCTAGAATGCCCCCTACCTGCCCACTGCCTTACATGGCTTCAGGCACCTTAATGCTGCCCTTACCACTGGTAACTTTACTGCGGTTTAGTAAACATCCCCCCTTGTCTTCACTTAGCGCCCCTTTTACTCCTCTATCATCCAGTGGTCCAACTGACTGTCTCACAGGCGTTTTGCTATGAATGTACTTGAAAAAGTTTTTATTATGCATTTTTGCTTCCACATTAAGCTTTTTTTCAAATTCTCTCTTTTTCTGCCTTATCAATGCCTTGCATCTAACTTGGCAATGCTTATGTTGTTTCCTGTTTTCATCATTTGGCTCCTTTTTCCATTTCCTGAAAGATGCTTTTTTGGTCACAACAGCCTCTCTGACCTTGCCTTTAAACCATGCTGGCAGTCTTTTGGCCTTCCTTCCACTTTTCTTAAAGTGTAGAATACATCTATTCTGGGCTTCCAAGATAGTATTTTTAAACAATGTGCACACTTTATGCAAATCTTTAGCCTTTGCAGCTGCTCCTTTTAGTCTTTTGTTAACTATTTTCCTCATTTTATCATAGTCTCCCTTTTGAAAGTTAAATGGGAGTACTGTGGATTTCCTTGCCATCCTTCTTTCATTTATTAAATCAAATGTGATCATGCTATGATCACTATTTCCAAGTAGCCCCCAACACCCTTATCTCTTGCACCAGATACTGCATACCACTAAGGAGCAGGCTCAAAATAGCTTCCCCCCTTGTTGGTTTACGAACCAGCTGCTCCAAGAAGGAGTCATTTACTATTACAACATACTATTTTGGGGATGGAGGTCATCTCAACTTTCTAGGCATGTGCATTAGTTTTCATAGGAATGGTAAATTCACCAAAAATTGCGATTATAGGTTCATCTTGGGGCCAACTAACTGGATGTGCATGCTCAGAAAATTTTCACGAATTGCCATTCATGAACTTTATTTTTGTTGTACATGTTATAACCTGGTGTTGGGTCCATCCGCAGCTGAGTAGTCCATTTCAGGTAGTGCTCATGCAAGTCTCACTAGCTCGTGTGGATAGCGGACAGGTGACAGCACCACAGATCGAGAATAGGGATCTATGCAGGAGCCCCTTGGTATCCTTTTAGTTCTGTTCACCAAAGTTCCAACCAGAGCTCAGAAGATGTAGTTTCCCCGTCATTCCCCCCCCCCCCCCCAGGTGAGTCAGCAGAAAAGTACAAAAACAAATCAGCCACGGTACAGGCTTCAGCCTAGGCATTTGCCTAGTTCAGCCCCAAAGGCCTCTGCCTTTTCTGACAACAGTTCCCTCTACAGAGGCTGTCTCGGATAGGTATAGTTCCAGCCTTCCTACACAGTTTAGTTCCTCCCAAAAGGAAAACAAAATAGTCTTTCAGTTGTTCCTCTGGGCAAAACGCTAACAAAATTTAATTCCCCTTTCTCAGCACCAAATCAGGGAAAAATAACCACAAACCAGTCGGTACTAGAGGAGATCAAACCTAAGCTTTCTTTAGAAGCTCAGATGACAAGACTTTGACTTTCATACTTTGGACACATCATACGAAGAGAGAGATCATTAGAGAAAGACATCATGCTTGGCAAGATAGAAGGTCAACGCAAAAGAAGAAGGCCAGCAACGAGATGGATCGATACAATAACAGCAGCTACAGGTACCAGTCTGTCAACAATGAGCCGTCTGACTCAAGACCAAACACAATTTAAGATAGCTATCCAGAGGGTCTCCATGAGTCGACTCCGACTTGACGGCACTTAACAACAACAACAAGGGCTCAAGCAGTGGGGCGAGAAAGGGTGGGAAGGTGTCCACACCTCTGTGACTTACTCTCACCACGCCTTCCTCTTGCACCACCCTCAAACAATCCAGGCAAAGGGAAAACAAAGCAGCCAAACAAAATAAAGTTCACAGCCTACTGGCCCACTCCACTTCCATTTCTTCCTCTAAAGCAGGAGACTTCTTCCACAGTTTCCATCTCCATGTCATCCGCTGACTCCTCAGTGGCTGTTTGGCTGCCCACAGGAAGCTCTTCAATGCATTTGAATCCTTCTGCCCTTAGCTGTCTTCCTGGGGCCCCCTTTATCCTATGGAAACTCCCTGGCCCTAACCACCCCTCTGGTTTCCATGGTAACAGTTACCTCCCTTTCTTACTGTGATTGACTCCTGGAAGGGAGCACATATGGATTGTTCTCCTAGGGAACTGCGGGTCCTCTGCCCTTCCCCTGCCCCTCCTCCTTTCTCCCTGGCAACAGGAACTTCCCTGCCCTTAACTCTGCTGAGGATTGTTCCTACCTACATGGGATTGTGGGGATTTGCATACCTCTGATCAGGCGCTCTGTCCTGTTTTTCTCTGGGATTGAGAAACAGACTAGCCCTGGAGGTTCCTTCCCTGTCCCTCTTCCCTTTGTTATCCAACTCATTATGGGAACCTTTGGAGCCACAATGCACACATGTCCAAACACACTGGAGTCAATCTGAGAAGTGCAGGAGACTGTGAAGCGGTTACAAAAAGCCAGCACAAGCACTTCAGCCAATCCTGCTTCATGTGCCTGATGGACAGCTAGAAAAACCTATCCCTGTGTCTGACTTCTGTAAATCCCATCACCGAAGACATCACAGCAAGGCTTCAACACACATGGTGAACACAAGGACTGACAAGCACTTGGGCTCTGATTTTCAGTGGGTAAGGGAGAAATAGGAGTTTGGTTGTGGCAGGGATAAGATCGCAAAATAAAAAACAAAACATATCAGCTTCACTAGCGGCATTGTTGCTTCTGCTATATGACTTTAAAGCTAAGAAACAGAAAGAAATTTAAGCTTGACTTGTGCCTTCAGTCTCTATGCTTTGCTTTATCAAATAGATTCAAGCATTTTAGCCTTCCTTTTGCTAAGCATAGTCTGCTATACAAGGGCAGGGGTGGGCAACTCCGGTCCTGGAGAGCCGCAGACCAGTCAGGTTTTCATGATGTCCCCAATGAATATTCATAGACCGGAGTTACCCACCCCTGTACTAGGGGCTTCAAAAGGCAGTGCTTTTGCACTTTGAGACAACGCTGAGTGAATGGCAGAAGTTACTGTCAGGGGTTTCCCAAAGGGGGTGCGGGGCCATGTGTGAAGACTCAATGCAGGGCCTCATTTGCATAAGGGGGCCCATTTGCATAAATATTTGCATAATGTTAAGTAAACACGCCTCTTAATGAGAAAGATTACCAGATTTCTACATTACTATACTCCAGTACCAACCGCCAGGCACATTAGGAAGTACTATAAACACTGCCCATTTAGAACCCATAGCAAACCCGCCCTATCATAACAGTACTACCAGGACTCACAAAGCACCAAACCCTAACCTATCAAAAGGCAACACTGCAAATATTAAATCAATACATCTCAGAGAATGCCAATATATCTTCTACTGGGGAAAGAGAACAAATGGCACTGTCAAATAGAAACTACATAAACAGAATACCTTGGCTCGGTTATACATGCATAACATAGACCGTCACCAAAGAACAAGGAATCACAGTTTAGAAACAGCAAGACAATAATTAAACTGGGAACCCCAAAAGCCAAACTTGGAATGCATAACGACACTGGAGAAATAAAACTATGAATTAATTTTATGTACCGTTTACCAAGCTCTAATCATACCTATTCTAGACTACTGCAACCCCATATACCTTGGGCTTCCAAAACACTCACTCCGGCCCTTACAGATGGCACAAAACACTACCGCATGCATTATAACTGGTTCCTCTAGGCATGAACACATCACCCCCATTCTGAACCAACTCCATTGTCTCCCAATTAATTCTCGCATCAGATATAAAACCCTTCTAAACATCTTTAAAATCAAACAGAACCTCTTGGCAAACAGTCTGCATACCCTCATTAACTCTGACTCAAGCACCAGACCTAGGAGGAGAGGCACCACGGACATCATCACAACCCCCAGAGCCTTTGCCAAAGCAAGGCAATCTACTTCAGGGAGAACAATATCCCTGGCTGCTCCCACCCTATGGAACTCCCTCCCAGACTGCCTAAGATCAACCGCGGACATTAAGGACTTCAGGAAGTCAGTCAAAATCACATTCTATATAGAATACTACGGTGTCATCACATGGCCTGACCTAAGTCTTCAGCGTCTTAATTGTTCCTGCCTGCGCCCTCCTCCCGCCCCCCATGCCCCGCTCCTGTCCCCCCCCCCCCGTTCCCTCAACCCTCTAACCCAGTCAATCTGACACTTCCTCCTTGTACAGTATATAGCTAATTGTATTTAGCTCATTCTGTACATAGCGCACCTTGTATATAGTTATTCTACAATTTCACCTACTTAAACGCACAGTACCAGTCACTGCATGCCTACACCTTTGCACCATGTAACATGTTTCAGTTGTATTGTAAACCGCTTTGATTTAAAGGATAAAGTGGTATAAAAATCCTTTTAATAAATAAAAATAAATAAATAAATTTCCTCTTGTACTAAATAAAAACGCAAAGACATTAGCAATGCACATTTCCCAGAGCTGATATATTTAGTTAATAAATTCAAAATAAAAAAGTATTTTTCTACCTTTTGTTGTTTGGGCGTTTTATTTTTTTCAGTTGCAATTGTTCCAGTCACCTTCTTCTGGTTTCTTGGGGGTATGTTTACTAAACCGTCTTAATGTGCACACAGCGATAGTGTGCAGGCTGCCATAAAAGGAGTGGGCGTTTTAGTCTTAAAGTAGCAAAATGGGATTATCGCGCGATAACGCGCGCTGCTGAGCACATTATCGGGCGAAGTGCCGCTAGGCGCGTTAACACGCGGTAATCTTAAGTAGGTGCCCAGAGATGCAACTACAGGAAAACAGAGGTGTAGCACAATGGTTAATGCACTGACTGATAATACAGGGGTCATGAGTTCAATCCCCCAGTGTGCCTAATGCATAAGGCTGGCTGAGGCATCAGCTTTGACATGTAAGTATTGTTTCGTTAGGCATTTTATTTGTATTTTAATTATTGCTGCCAGCAAACACTCCCTCACATGCCGTAACCTAAGGTGCCGCATAAGGCACCCTATAAGGCACTCCATAGGGCACATTATAAAGTGCACTGTCCGCCACGGCACCCTATAATGTCCCCTATAGGGCACCCTATAAGGCGCTCCATAGGACACCTTATATGGACTGTAACCATAAGGTGCCTCAGAAGGCGCTTTATAGGGCGCCCTATAAAGCGCCTTCTGAGGCACCTTATGGTTACAGTACTCTGAGGGTGTTTTTGCTGGCAGCACTAATGTACATTAAAAGTAGACAATGCTTCAGACAGCCCTATCAAATAACCCCACTGTGGGTGTGAACCCATGACCTCTGGCTCCACAGGCAGCAAAGTAACCAGTGGGCTACAGCTTTAAAGCTGCTAACAAACCCCTGGCTGGCTGCAGAAGGATGGCACGTCACCACACAAACAGTCTGCTGTGATCACCAGGATAGGGTTAACCCACCCGTACCCATGATGCACTGCACATGCAAATCAGCAGTCTACAGATGATCACAAGATGGGGTATGCACCCCCACAGCACCTCGGCCTGGTAGGGGGAACTGACCGTGTGTGTTACTGGCACAGAGTAGCTACACACCATCACATTGTGCGGGTACTGTGATCACCCTGAGGGTGAGGTGGGGCGCCCAGCACCAGGTCCACAGCACCTTCCATGGCAGAAATAGGCCATGCTGCGGGTCCCCAGCAGTGCTAGTGTGTGAGATAGGTAGTTCCTGCAGACACACCTTGGATACATCTGTATTTCTCAATCAGGTTTAGCCCTTATGGACCCATAGGTGGATTATGTACCACCACCCAACCCACCCTCTGGGGCTGAGGGTGGGAAACAGGGTCTCCCACCAACAGATCCACATTCTACCTCCCTGCAATGGTGGCAGTAGAGGGGACCATCAACCCCAGTCCTGCTGGGGAACAGACACCCTACAGGGCAGTCAATGCAGCTCTGTACACATCCATAAAGCAGACAGACATTAGGCCTATAAATGCTCAGCTGCACCCCACCACTATCTGATATTCTCCTGCAGCAAGCCTCCAGCTGCTGCACCCTGCAAGGTATTCCAGCAAGACACATACTAGCTGCAGACAGTCTGCTAGCTAGTCCATAGTGTATGTTCCTGGAGGAGATGCATGCACCCAGAACTGGGATGTCAACATACACACCAAGCAGATAAATCAATGATTGGGCCCCAAAAGAGAACCCATAAATATCATATGAGAAAAATGCTATACAGCACTATGGGGGAACCTAGCCATGCTGTGGTCACTGCTCAGTCAGGGTGAGAGTGATCTCCCAGCAGGACATGCTGTGGCCACCCTGTCTGTGCAGGTGGTGGCCAGGCACTACAATGTCCCAGCCATTGCCCTATGCCAGGGGTGGGGAACCCTGGTCCTGGAGAGCCACAGACCAGTCAGGTTTTCGGGATATCCCTAATGAATATGCATGAGATATATATGCATTAGAGATATCCTGCCAACCTGACTGGTTTGTGGCCCTCCAGGGCTGGATTTGGAGACCCCTGCCTTACACCTCTGTCATTTAAGATTGTGAGTGGGCAAGGTGCAGATGTCCAAGACATCAAAAAGGTTAGATAGAATGTGTCACATTCCTCCTCACTTCTTACCACCACCAAAATATTGTCTATTAGACAACTTTTTGGTGGTGGTGAGAATCGAGGAGGAATGTGACACATTCTATATACCCTTTCGATGTCTAGGACATCTGCACCTTGCCCACTCACAATCTTAAATGACAGAGGTGTAAGGCAGGGGTCTCCAAATCCAGCCCTGGAGGGCCGCAAACCAGTCAGGTTGGCAGGATATCTCTAATGCATATATATCTCATGCATATTCATTAGGGATATCCCGAAAACCTGACTGGTCTGCGGCTCTCCAGGACCAGGGTTCCCCACCCCTGCCCTATGCCCTGTGCAGATGCATCCTGGCCAGGCCACCCTGTCCGGGCTATACCCATGGTACCTTGCTCCTCATTATGCACAGGCAGGCCAATACTGGCAACAGTGCTGGCAGTGTGGGCTGTGGAGGGTGTTTGCAGCCACCATACACTGGATAGACAGACACATACTCCCACACCTATGCCAGCATTGTACAACTATAGAGGTGTTTGGCAGCCCTGGCCACCGCTCCAGTCCTGGGCACAGTGCAGGCATGGCTATGGTACGCAATACTGTTGGGATCACTCCCCAGGGTGGTAAACACTGTCAGACACAAGACCTGTAGCACACTCCACAGACATCAGAAAGGTTGCCATGATGCAGCTCAATCAGAAAATTGTACTTAACTTCGAAATTGCTATCTGCCAGTAATCATAGCAACCTTTTGATAGCTGTGTACCATATTCCCAGGTTTAGGGTGGCATTGCTAAGGTATGCAAGTGCTAGTATTGGGAGATGCACGCAGGGCCCAATGTCCTGCCTCTCCAGGAGGCATTGGATAATGGAGCCTGTGGGTGCGGGTGTGTCTGCCCCTGTTGGCTGCTGCTTTACAGCAGAGGTTCCCAACTCCAGTCCTGGTGTGCCAAACACTGTTCGGGTTTTCATGCTGTCCCTCATGAATATACATGAGAAACATCTGCATACCATGGGGGCGGCGCATAGAAATGCAGCACAGGCATCTTTATTAGAGGCAGCATGGAACCTGAATGGTGTTTGGCCCTCCAGGACTGCATTTGGGAGACTCTGCTCTAGGTAATGTGCCTGTTTATGATGTCTGTGCTCTATAGGGTAAAATGTAGGTGTTTTGGGCATGTTTACATCATCTGCAATAAAGGTTCTGTCTGTATTAGCAGTGGGTAAAATATGGGGACTGGGTTGGCAGGAACCACAGCTGGGACTTGAACCTGTGACCTTCTGCCTTTGAACACACTGGTTGTGTGCACTGCACCACTGTGTTGCTACAGAGACAGTACATTCCCTGGAAATACCATGACTGTTTGTCCGGCAGGGCCTGGCCCTGTGTCTGTTGCATGGCACCCATCTACACAGGGCTAGGCCATGGTCTGCTCTGGGCAGCTGCCACTGCCTCCCTCCACCACCAGTACCCCTCTGCCACCATGCTGACATGCCCTTTTGCTGGTGGTGCACAGTCTCAGGCCATCCAGTGTGCAGGTAAGCGGCTGCCTATAGTGCGTGTTCTGGGGTAGGGGGTGCCTGCATAGACATCTACGCTTCCCCCCCAACACCGCCTGCCAATGTTCTGTGCCCTTGGAGGTACCTGCTGGGTACTATCCCCTGTGACACTGTGATAAACATACTCGTGCCCATGTTGGGCCCTCATCAGTTGCTGTCTGGCTGCTGTACAGTTTCAGCATTCCTAAGTGCCACCACAGCATGTGCCGCCTGTAGCCCTCTGTATCCCATTTTCAAGCATCTGTCCAGGGTTTCACTGGCGTTAGTTTTCAGCCTCGGATTTCACAGGGTTAGTGTGCGGGGAGCCTCTCCCCTCCCACTCTCCACCCATTGACCCCTTCTCTCCGCCCCTGGGGAGCCTTCCTCCACCCTCCGGGAGCCTTTCTCCGCCTTCAGCACTTGTTTGCGCCGCTGCGCGCGTTATCGCACGCTAAGGTACCTCTGCGCCCGATAAAGCGCCATTATCGCGCGATAAGGTACCTTATCGCGCAATAACGTACCTTATCGTGCGATAACACCACAGAGCGCACATTAAGACAGTTTAGTAAACATACCCCTTGGTGTCTTTGGCTAACTCTCCATTGCCTGCTGTCCATTTGTCCTTTCTTCTCTCTGCTAGTTTTTTCCCATTCTCTCTCTACATTTGCTTTAACAAACTGATCTTTCCTCTTTTGCTCTTTTCTCCATTTCTTTCTTTATTTCTTTTTCATCCACTCAAATTTCACCCTTCCATCCTCAATCCCCACTTACTCTCTCAATACCCGGCCAATCGTAGATTTTTCTTCCCTCCCACACAAAATATCTTTTCCCCTCTCCATCCTCACTCCCCCAGCCCCATCTCCTTCTAGGCCTCCCCCAACATCAGCTTCCTTCTAGTCCCATTCTTCCAAACCCCCGCATCAGCCCATTTCCAGTCCAAGCACCCCCCATCAGCCCATTTCCAATCTTAGCCCCCCATCAGCCATTTCCAGTCCAAGCTCCCCCCCTCAGCCCATTTCCAGTCCAAGTTCCCCCCCATCAGCCCATTTCCAATCCTAGCCCCCCATTGGCCATTTCCTGTCCTATCCTAGACCACCCCCAAGAGCCCCACGCCTATCTAAGCTGCTTCAGAGATGAGCCGGGAAAGCCCGTGCGAGGCTCTGGCTCACCTCTGCGCAGATAGCTGAATGCCGGGAAAGGTTAAAGGACATTTCCCAGCACTCACGCGCTTCACAGTAACACAGCCGCCAGCATGAGGAAAAACAGCATTTTTCACGTTGGCAGCCAGGCAGAGGTGAGCCGGGGCCTCGCACAGCTTCCCTGGCTCACCTCTGAAGCTCTCCATTGTGCACAAATTAAGTTCACGCAGGGCCCCCTGAAGCACGGGGCCCTGTGCAAACAAAATTCTTGCATAATGGACGAGCGGTCCTGTTTACTATATCAAAGCATATTCCACTGCAGAATCATAAGATACAGTGTAACAATAATATTTCCTCCAATAATCTTTTTGCCTATTGTCTGTGATAGCAGTTGTGAGGTTGGTAAGGCACAAAGCTTTACTATACCATATATGTGCCTGACAGCAGATATTCCATTAGTCATAAAACAGTAACCTTGGAGGCTGAAAGATAAAAATTTTAAAGTAAAAGATGCAGTATAGGAGCAGTAGGAGCAGTCTCTGGGAATCCACCAGTGCCACTGGAGTCTTATCATAGCTGCAAGTGTGGCACAGCTGGTGGGCAGTGGGCTAACACATCCCCTCCTCCAGTCCTTTCAAGAGTGTTAGCAGAGGCACGCATCCTTTATGGACACTGCAGGGCTGAGCAGAGGCATATCATAATGCTTGGGAAAGGTATGTCTGGAAAATTAAATGGTCATAGAAAGAAAGAAGGGAAGGACAGTGATAATAGTCCTGGCATGAATGTGCAGAAAGAGACAGAGCCTTCCTAGGATATGTTTATGGGCTCCTCTAGTCTGCCATCCAAACTAACGTGAAATGTCTTTACAACGAGAGTAGAAAGATCTGCAATTTCCAGTACAAATGTGGAAGGACAGGTGTCCATGTCCAGCGCCATCTCGACAAAGAGGTATAGGGAAATTGACACCATGCAGGGTCGAGAGATACCAGAGAAGCAGCAGGTGAAGTAAATAAGCTTCACAGCAGGCACACTGTTGAAAATTGTGTGAAGATGATCTTGGCAGGTACAGAAGCTCAGGGATCCACGGGTGGGATTTACATCTGGATCATCAGATGTTGAAAGTGTACTGGTTGAAGAGGCTGTTGTTAGTGCGTGAACAGGTGAGGAGCTAGAGCATGATCTCGGCAGTGCCAAGGCAAAGAGCACTGTACAGCTAGAGGAGGCAGTAGAGTGAGGGAAGGATGTCACTGGCCCCTCATGTTTTCTACAAACCTCAGTCATGGGTCCAGCGGCAGCACCAAGAGCAGCAACCCTCCTCCAAAGAAGTACTGGGGAAATCTCATAAAACCAGAATGCAATTACCATAAGCAGCACATTAGCAGAGGGAAGCCAGTGGGTCATCATACAAACAGTGGCATGCTGCATTATTTGGAAAAACAGCACCCTTTCCAGCTTTGTACAAAGGAGGTGGCTGATCCTAGTCTGGGATTTCCATCCATGCAAGATGGCAGGTATAGGAAAAACAAAATTTCTTTTGAAGCAGAGCTCCTATCCTCATCCACAAGTCAGATGGCATGTCAGCAGACCATAAATTACAATGGATTCAAAATATCACTGCAAAGATAATCCCTCATAGTAGTTATAAGGATAAGGTTATTCTCTTATTGATAAATCTCCATTGGCTGCCAATAAAAACCTGTATTGCATTGGCAAACCTGTGTTGATAATTGCATTCTTTTAAAGCCATTCATAAGATTGGCCATATCTATGGGGCATGTTTACTAAATTGCGGTAATGTCATTCGCGTTAGGTTCTGCGGTAAAGGTATAGATGCCCATATAAAGGCATGGGCGGGGCATTATTATGGCAAGCCGTGTCAGGTAACGCGTGTTATATGGCGCGTTATAAGGCACGTTAGAAGGCACGTTACAAGGCACCTTATTAGGCACAGTACAAGGCACGTGCCTTAACGTGTCTTGTACTGTGCCTAATAAGGTGCCTTGTAACATGCCTTATAACGTGCCTTGTATTGTGCCTAATAAGGTGCCTTGTAACGGGCCTTATAACGTGCCTTGCACTGTGCCTAATAAGGTGCCTTGCACTGTGCCTAATTAGGAGCCTTATAAGGATTGTTGGCAACTGTGGTGAGGGTACTATAGGCTGGCAGCACAGATCTGCAAAGATATGACTGTCACAGGCAAGCAAAATATCTGCTTTGGACAGGAGGGAACAATGAGGAATTGAACCCATGACCTCCGCCTAGAACATCAGTGTACTAACCAGTAGGCTAGACCTCTATGGCTTGTTGCATAGCAATGGCTGGGTACAGAAGGACTGCAGGTCACTGCACAAATCGTCTGCTCTGTGTGCCAGGATAGGGTAACCTCACCAGCACCCATGATGCATTGCACATGTAGAACAGCAGCCTACAGCTGACCACCAAATGGGTTCTGCACCTCTCCGGTACTGCAGCGTGGTAAGACTGACTGACAGTGCGTGATACTGGCACAGAGTAGCTACAGACCATGCTATTGTGAAGGTTCCGTGTTCACCCTGAGGGATAGGGATGGGCGCCCAGCACTAAGTCCACAGTAATGTGGTGCTAGGGATAGGTCCTGCTGCATATCCCCAGCACTGCCAGTGCATGGCAGATGTCCCCAGCAGTGCAACTGAAGGTGCATCTGTTCCAGCTGTTCTCTGCAGTCACATATGGCCCTGTGGTACCAAACACCACCCAGATTAGGGTGTACCCAGTGTTGAGGTCTGGCTGCCATGGGTACCTGTTATCAGGGCAGTGGGGTGTCTAGACTAGCATGAGGGCTATGTAGCACTGCCACTATAGGTCTAAGTAGTATGCACTATATACCCCAAGGGGCCTCAGTCACCCCTTTTGTAGATGAGGGTGTGGCGGGACAGGTGCCTGCACCCTACAAAATGGCTGTAGTACCAGCAACCACCATCCTGCTGGCAGATGACAGCCCTCCATATCTGTGACCATTGCAGACCAGCAGTGTTGTTTGGGGTAGGCAGGGGAAGGTTCAACTGCCTCACGCCACAGTCTGCCATTCAACAACACACAGCACAGTTAGACTGCACTTGCAGCATCCTACAAGGTGTTCCCACCATGCCCAGGTGAACTGCAGACAACCCACTAACCACTCCATAGTGCATGCTCACAGGGGAACACTGTGCACCCAGAGGTGGGATGCACAGCACAGACACCAAACAGATATCTCTGTGATTGGACCCCAGAACCAGGAACACACAGGTATCACTGAAAACAATTAACATGTGGGAAGATAGACATGCCATGGTCACTGCTCGGTCAGAGTGAGAGTGACCCCCCCCCCCCCCCCATGACATGCTGTGGCCACCCTGTCCATGCAGGTGGTGGTCGAGCACTACAATGTCCCAGCCATTGCCCTCCACCCTGTGCAGGTGCATCCTGGCCAATCTTCCCTGTCTGGGCCATACCCACAATACCTTGCTCCTCATTATGCACATTTGAAGGCTAATGCTGGAAGCAGTGTGAGCAATGTGGGCTCAGTGAGGTGTTGGCAGACACAAAACAATGGCGAGACATACGCACACTCCCACACCTATCTCAGCATTGTGCAGATATGGAGGTGGTTGACAACCCTACCCGCCGCACTGGTCCTGATCACAGTGCCGACATTGCTAATCTGTGCAGGGAGTAGTAGCAGTGCTGGTGATAACTGCAGCTCTGTGCTGGGGCCAACAGCCTGGCACTCCATGAAGCTGTGGATGGTGGAGCCCTTGTGAGTGGGTGTCCATACTCCTGTGCACCACTGCATTGGGGTTTGCCCATGTTGTTGTTGTGGCTGCATTGTGGGCTAAAACTATGGGGAGATGCTCTGCAGGATCCACAGATGGGACCTGAACCTCTGCTCTTGGACATGCTGGCTGAGTGTACTGCACCATACTGTTGCCACAGCAGCATAGTGGTCCCTGTGGCTACCCTTACATTCCTCGGCCAGACCTCTTCTGTTGCACTGCACACCATGTACTGGTACAGGGCATGGCCTAGGTCCACTGCAGGCAGGTGCCACTGCTCCCTCCAGCACAATCACCCACCTCCTCTGCCATGCCGCCATAACCATATGCTGTCAGTGCTGGTGGTGCGCCATCCCAGGCCATCCAGGGGGCAGGTAGGCAGCTGCCTAAGGTGTGGGTTCTGGGGTAGGGGTGCCTACATAGATGTCCACGCTTCCCCGGCACCGCCTGTCACTGTTATATGCCCCTTGGGGTACCTGCTGGGTAATGTCCCCTGGATGGGACACTGTGGGACACAGACTCATGGGCATGTTTGACCCTGGTCATTTGCTGTCTTGCTGGTTTCCATTTTCTGCATTCCTATGTGTCACATCAGAAACTGCCTAGTCCACCCTGTGCCCCAATAGCCCCCACTGCATGTCCCGCCTGCAGTCCCCATGCCCCATTTGCGCCATCACCATAGTGGCCTTTCATACCTGGGCACTATGCTGTTGCTGCAAATGGAGCACTACTATCACCTTTCTTGGGCTCCCTGCCTATGCTGTACATTGCTGACACTTAAATGGTTTCTCTCTCTTGCAAATGTGCATCTAATGCCAGGTTTTCAGTTGCGTTAGGATTCAGCCCTTCATTTCCCCGCGTTAGTGTGGAAGGGCCCTCTCCCCACCCACTCCCTGCCCACTCCCCGCCCATTGACCCCTTCTCTCCGCCCTCTTTCCACCCTCTGCGGGACTTACCGCAGCCGGGAAAGTTAAGGCGCGTTATGTAACGTTAAAGCGCATTAACGTAATGTCTTGTTAAGGCGCCCTAACATTACATAACGCACCTTAACACGCAGTTTAGTAAACATGCCCCTATGTGTCAAATAGAATGTTTCATTGTTCATCAACTATATCGCTTCGTTCATTGACTCATTGAATACTGATATTGCCCTCAGCTTCTGCTTTTTGACAAAAGAGAATTAGAGAAAGATGTTTTTCAGGTACGGTTCCAAAATTGTGGAATGAGTTACCTGTCACAATTAGGGATATTAAGGATTATGTGCAATTTTGAAAAGTTTTAAAGACAAAAAAAAATGGGCATCAAAGCAAGCCCCCATGAAAGGCATGGGATGCTGTTCATTAATACTGTTACAGGGCAGGCAGCGGGCAGCATCAAGGGTGGTGACCTGGTGCACTGGGGAAATGATAGCTCTTGATGACCATTCCCTGAAGATGGTTGAGAAGTGGGATATAAGGGGCTGCTGCATCTCTTAGCTCCTGCTTACCAAGTACACTGCAGCACAACATTTATTAGGCAGGTGATCTCCAACTTGTAAAATCATTGTGTCATCGGCTGCAGGGCAGGGCTGGCAAAAGCAGAAGCCAGTACTAGCGTGCATTTCACCATTGACAACTGGATTAATCATAAAGCTACACAGGCCTACCTCTCACTGACAGGCTGCAAATATAACAGAGGAGAAATAGCAGGAGGGTACTTATGGGATGTACTATACTGTCAGGTAATGGATGGTGTGCTGTAGTCAACATTATTGGCACCTTGCATTTTAGGTATTTATTTTATTTTACTAGGCTTATATACTGCTTTTCTACAAGTCAAAGCAGTGTACATTCAGGTACTGTATATATATATATATATATATATATATAGTATACAGGATGGCCCAAAAAAAGTGAGAATATCTCGTAGCGTATAAGTTATTTAAAAATTCAAAAGACAGATGTAAACGATTGACAAATTAAAAAAAAAAAGATGGCAACTGAAATTGTCGAAATAAAGACGTTATATAGCTAAAAAAGGTAAATAAGTAAACTATTTAAGCTTTTAATTTACGAAATGTTCTCACTTTTTTTGGGCCACCTTGTATATATATAGATATACAGTATATATATAAATATTTCCCCTTGTCCCCAAAGGGCTGATAATCTATGGGATATGTTTACTAAAGGCAGTAAGGGAGCAGACTTTTCCGTGCATTAATGGCAGTGATAAGGGGTAAGTGTGCTGGGCATGTTAGAAGCGGTCCGGCGTTAAGTGGTGGTAGTGGATACTTACCGTGCGGTAACGGGACATGCTGCAGGAAGGTGTTTGGCATGCCCCTTAACGTAGAAAAGCCACCGAAATACTGAAAGGGGGCAGGGAAGCCATTGCAGAAGGTATGGATGCAAGCACAATTTGTAGCTCATGGAGTTGACTCACCTGATGCCTTGCAATGTGGCAGTATGTGTGATGAGCATGTTTGACCATACAGCAGGCCCTTGCTGTTGACTAGGCGAGATAGGCAGCAGCCTAATGATGATGGTCAGTGTGGGTGTTGGCTGTGGGTGGGTGGTCGCAGCAGTGGAGTCAGCCGAGGGGATGCAGCAGTGGGGGGTGCCGTGACAGGCGTGCAGTCCTAGATGCTCCTGAAACATACACTGCACCGTAGAATACATTAAGAACATAAGATATGCCATACTGGGTCAGACCAAGGTCAATCAAGCCCAGTATCCTGTTTCCAACAGTGGCCAATCTAGATCATACGTACCTAGCAGTTTCCACAAAAGACACAGGTTCCACAATGCTTGTATTGGGTCAAGCACTGATATCCTGGATCCCTTCTTAATAATGGTTTATGGACCTTTCCTCCAAGAACTTGTCCAAACCTTTTTTAAACCCAGTTACACTAACAGCCTTTACTACATTCTCCGGTAACAAATTCCAGAGTTTGATTACACGTTATAGTATCTGTGAGGTGTGGACATGTATCCAGATGTACTGTTCAGGGCCGGCCCGTCCATTGAGCAAGAATGTTTTTTGCACAGGGCCCCGCGTTTCAGGGGGCCCCGCGCAAAGAACATTCTGCTTTTTTTTTTAATTACATTTAAAAAAAAAACCTGTCTCTGGCTGCTGCCGCGTCCGTCGCAGCAGCGGCAGAATGCCGTGTCCCGCGGGGCCCCTTCTCCTCGTCGAGCCCTCTGCAAGGGCTTTCAGATTCGCGAAGGGAGAGTGCTCCCTCGCGTCTCTGTAAAGCCCGCAGGGGCTAATGGGAAATTTCCCATCTGCCCCTTTAGACGCGAGGGGCTGATGGGAAATTTCCCATTAGCCCCTGCGGGCTTTACAGAGACGCGAGGGAGCACTCTCCCTTCGCGAATCTGAAAGCCCTTGCAGAGGGCTCGACGAGGAGAGGGGGCCCCGCGGGACACGCCATTCTGCCGCTGCTGCGACGGACGCGGCAGCGGCAGCAGCTAGAGCCAGGTTTTTGTTTTTTTTTTAATTTGCCGGAAGGGAAGGGAAGGGAAGGGAAGGGGGGGGCTGATGGAGGCTGTCTGGAAATGGGGTGATGGGGGGTTAGGACTGAAAATGTGCAAGGGGGGGGAGTTAGGACTGAAAATGTGCAAGGGGGGGGAGTTAGGACTGGAAATGTGCAAGGGGGGGTTAGGACTGGAAATGGGCTGGGGGGGTTAAGACTGCTAATGGGCTGGGGCTGATGGAGGCTGACTGGAAATGGGCTGGGGGGGGTTAGGACTGGAAATGGGCTAGGGGGGGTTAAGACTGCTAATGGGCTGGGGCTGATGGAGGCTGACTGGAAATGGGCTGGGGGGGTTAGGACTGGAAATGGGCTGGGGGGGTTAAGACGTAATGGGCTGGGGGGGTTAAGACTGGTAATGGGCTGGGGGCTGATGGAGGCTGTCTGGAAATGGGGTGATGGGGGGGTTAGGACTGGAAATGGGCTGGGGGGGTTAAGACTGGTAATGGGCTGGGGGTTGATGGAGGCTGACTGGAAATGGGGTGATGGGGGGTTAGGACTGGAAATGGGCTGGGGGGGTTAAGACTGGTAATGGGCTGTGGGCTGATGGGGGCTGTCTGGAAATAGGGTGATGGGGGTTAGGATTGCTAATGGGCTATGGGGGGGGTTAGGACTGCTA
This sequence comes from Ichthyophis bannanicus, assembly GCA_033557465.1. Lineage (NCBI taxonomy): Eukaryota > Metazoa > Chordata > Amphibia > Gymnophiona > Ichthyophiidae > Ichthyophis > Ichthyophis bannanicus. The sequence goes on along the minus strand of CM066033.1, from coordinate 188,202,249 downwards.
ATGGGCTATGGGGGCGCTAGGACAGGAAAAGGGCTGATGGGGAGGGGTTAGGACTTGAGGTGGGCTGATGTGGTTAGGACTAGTAATGGGCTGTGGGCTGATGGGGGGGTTAGGACTGGCAATGGGCTATGGGGGGCTGACTGGAAATGGGCTGATGGGGTTAAGACTGGAAGTGGGCTGATGGGGGGTTAGGACTGGTAATGGGTTATAGGGGGGGCTTAAACTGAAAATGGGTTGATGGGGGGCTAGGACTGGTAATGGGTTGGGGGATTGCTATGACTGGAAATGGACTGAGTGGACGGGGAGGCTTGAACTGCAAATAGCTGATGGGGAGGGAGCTTGGAATGGAAATGGGCTGTGAGGGAAGGGAGCTAGAACTGAAAATGGGCTGATGGAGCAGCTAGGATAGGACTGGAAATGGGCTGTTGGGGGGAGCTAAGATTGGAAATGGGCTGTGGTGGGGGCTTGAATTGAAATGGACTCATGGAGGGGCTAGAACTGGAAGTAGGCTCATGGGGGGGCTTGGACTGGAATTGGGCTGAGTGGAGGGGAGCTAGGATTTGACATGGGCTGATGGTGGGGCTAGGAAATGACTAGAAATGGGCTGATGGGGGGCTAGGATTGGAAATGAGCTGATGAAGGGACTCAGACTGAAAATGGATGGGGGAGCTAGGATTGGAAATGGGTTGATGGGGGGCTAGGACTGGAAATGGGCTGATGCAGGGACTAGAAGGGAATGGATGCTGGGTGAGACTGGAACTAGAAGGGAGCTGATGTTGGGGGAGGATTAGAATGGGATGGGGCTGGGAGAGTAAAATGGAGAGGGGAAAAATATTTTGTGTGGGAGGGATGAAAAATCTACAATTGGCCGGGTATTGGGAGAGTAAGTGGGGATTGAGGATGGAGGGGTAAAATTTGTGTGGATGAAATAAGAATGAGGAAAGAGCAAAAGGATAAAGATTAGTATGTTAAAGCAGATGTAGAGAGAGAGGATGGAAAGAAAACTAGAAGAGAGAAGAAAGGACAAATGGACAGCAGACGATGGAGAGTTAGCAGAAAACATGAAGAAACCAGAAGAAAGTGGCTGGAGCAATTGCAACTGAAAAAAAATGCACAAAAGGTAGAAATATATCTCTTTATTTTGAATTTATTAACTGGAATATGAAAGCTCTGGGAAATGTGCATCATTAACGTCTGCGCTTTGTTTGGTACAAGAGGAAATTGATTTATAGTTTTATTTCTACAGTGTTGTTGTACATTCCAAGTTTGGCTTTTGGGGTTCCCAGTTTAATTATTGCCTTCCTGTTTCTAAATTGCAATTCCTTGTTTGGTGATGGTCTATGTTCTGCATGTGTAACTGAGCTGAGGTATTCTGTTTATGTAATTCCTATTTGACATTGCCACGTTCTCTTTCCCCAGTATTCTCTGAAATGTACTGGTTTAATATTTGCAGTGTTTCCTTTTGATAGGTAGGGTCTGGTGCTTTGTGAGTCCTGGTAATGCTGTCAGGATACAGCGGGTTTGCTATGGGTTCTAAATGGGCAGCGTTTGTAGTAGTTCCTAATGTGCCTGGCGGTTGGCACTGGATTATAGTAATGTAGAAATCTTTTAGTCTTTCTTTATCCATACACTCATTAAGAGACATGTTTACTAAAAGTTAGTGTATGGTAACATTATGCAAATATTTATGCAAATAAGGCCACTTATGCAAATGAGGCCCCGCACCGAGTCTCCGCACATGGCCCCGCACCCCCCTTGGGCCGCCCCTGGTACTGTTAGTGTGTGGCATGCCAGAGGCCAGGACAGTGTCTGGGTGGAGGCAGCATGTGCCTGATGTGGGCAACAAAGGGAGGATTGTCCATGAGTGCTCATGTGGAGCAGTCTCAAGAGAGGTGTGCATGATATGCCTAACTGCTGCAAATGACTCCTGATAGCTTAGAAATCAGTGTCAATATACTGCTGTCATGCACAGCAACTGCAGTGGGGGGTACTACTACTATGCTACCAGCCCCCCACTGAGTAAACAATGAGCCATTGAGAACTAACAATTGACTGCAGAAGAGACAATAAGACTGCTTCTGGTGCACTTCACTGGGCTGTGTTAGCCAAGCACAAACCAGCTACAGCTGGTCTGTTGGTCAGTATGCACGTAGTGTGACCACAAGCACCCCATCTTAGGATACACAGCATTGACACCCAGCTGTTTGCTCAGTGACTGGCATCCACAGACAGAGAGTGCAACCCACCTCACTAAGTTAGACATTATAATAGTTCTATTTGGATACATAGTCGTGCCATGGTCACTTTTTTGTCATAGTGAGAGTGCCATCTAAGCATGGCATACTGTGGCCTGTAGTAGCCCAAATGCCCTCGAGTATAGAGAAGACAGAGCTTAAAGATTCCAAATTACCCCTGCCTACCGATAGCCAGATTAATATGAATAAAATGCAGCCTCTAAAATGTTTGTATGCAAATACTAGAAGTCTAAAAAAATAAGATAGAGTTAGAATATATAGCATTAAATGAGAGGTTAGATATGATTGGTATCTCATAGACATGGTGGAAGGAGGACAACCAGTGGAACACTGTGATACCTGGGTACAAACTATATCATAATGATACAGCAGACCAAATTGGTGTTGGGGTTGCGCTCTATGTTTTAGAGGGCATTGCGCCACAAAGGATTAAAGTTTTGCCAGAAACAAAATTCACTGTAGAATCTCTAAAGATTGAAATTCCATGTAAAAACGGGAAGGGAAGGCGATGGCAGGAGGGGTATACTATCGACTGGAAATAGATGATGAAATGCTCAAAGAAATCAGGGAAGCTAACAAAAGTTACAGCACAGTAATGGGTAATTTCAATTATCTCGGTATCGACTGGGTCAGTATCACGGTAGGACATGCTAGGGAGATAAAGTTTCTAGATGAAATATATGACTGTTTCTTGGAGCAGCTGGTTCATGAACCGACCAGAAGGGAAGCCATTTTAGACCTAGGCCTTAGTGGAAGACCAGATCTGGTGCAAGAGATAAGGGTGTTGGGGCCACTTGGCAATAGTGATCATAGCATGATCGCGTTTGATTTAATTAGTGGAGGAAGGACAGCAAGGAAATCCACAGTACTATCTTTTAACTTTAAAAAGGGAGACTATGATGAAATGATGGGAAATAGTTCAGAAAAAAACTAAAAGGAGCAGTTGCAAAGGTTAAAGATTTACATCAAGCATGGGTGCTGTTTAAAAATCCTATCTTGGATGCCCAGACCAGCTGTATTCCATGCTTTAAGAAAAATGGAAGTCAGTCCAAAAAACTGCCAGCATGGTTTAAAAGTGAGGTCAGAGAGGCTGTTTTTCCCAAAAAGGTTTCTTTCAGGAAATGGAAAAAGGAGCCAAATGACGAAAACTGGAAACAACACAAGCACTGGCAAGTTAGATACAAGGCATTAAGGCAGGCAAAGAGAAAATTTGAGAAGAAGCTTGCTGAGGAAGCAAAAGCACATAATAAAGACTTTTCCAAGTGCACTCTTAGCAAAAAAACCTGTGAGAGAGTCAGTTGGACCATTAGATGATAGAGGGGTTAAAAGGGCACTAAGAGGGGACAAGGCCATAGCAGAGAAGTCTTTGCTTCAGTCTTTACTGAGGAAGATGTAGGAATGTTACCCATGACTGAAAATGTATTTAAAGGAGATGCTGCAGAAGAATTGAAAGAAATATCAATACACCGGGAAGATGTATTACAACTATGTGATAAACTGAAGAGTAGCAAATCACCTGGACTGTATGGTATGCATCCAAGGGTGTTGAAAGAACTGAAATATGAGATTGCAGACCTACTATTAGTAATCTGTGAACTATCATTAAAAGCATCTGTAATACCTGAAGATGGCCAATGTAATGCCAATTTTTAAAAAGGGTTCCAGGGGTGATCCAGGAAACTACAGACTGGTGAGCCTGACATCAGTACCAGGAAAAATGGTGGAAACCGTCATAAAGAACAAAGTTACTGAACATGTAGATAGTCATGGGGATCTGTTCTGGGTCACTGCTTTTTAACATATTCATAAATGACCTGGAAAAGAGAATAAGGAGTGAGGTTATCAAATTTGCAGATGACACAAAAATATTTAAAGTTGTTAAAACCCAAGAGGATTGTGGACAATTGCAAGAGGATCTTGATAAATTGGAAGACTGGGCATCCAAATGGCAGATGAAATTTAATGTGGACGTGCAAAGTTATGCACCTAGGAAAGAACCCAAACTATGGTTGCACGAAGCAAGGTTCTACATTGGGAACCACCACCCAGGAAAAAGATTTAGGCATCATTGTGGATAACATGTTAAAACCCTCCACCCAGTGTGCAGCGGCAGCCAAGAGAGCAAATAGAATGCTAGGTATCATAAGGAAAGGAATTGAAAATAAAACAAAGGATATTATAATGCCTCTATATCGTTCCATGGTGAGACCACACCTTGAATATTGTGTGCAATTCTGGTCGCCGTATCTTAAAAAAGATATAGCGTTATTAGAAAAGTTTCAGAGAAGAGCCACCAAAATGGTAAAGGGGATGGAAGGATACTCCTGTGAAGAGAGGCTAAAAAGGTTAGGGCTCTTCAACCTGGAAAAGAGATGGCTGAGGGGAGATATGATAGAGGTCTATAAACAGGTAAACGGTGACCTATAAGACTAATAAGAGAGAATATTTTTTCATTCAACGTGTAATCAAACTCTGGAAGTTGTTACCGGAGGATGTAGTAAAAGCTGTTAGTGTAGCTGGGTTTAAAAAAGGTTTGGACAAGTTCCTGGAGGAAAGGTCCATAAACCATTATTAAAAGGAACACGGGATATCATTGCTTGACCCAATACAAGCATTGAGGAACCTGTGTCTTTTGGGGAAACTGCTAGGTACTTATGACCTAGATTGGCCACTGTTGGAAACAGGATACTGGGCTTGATGGACCTTGGTCTGACCCAGTATGGCATATCTTATGTTCTTATGTTCTTAATGGGAGATAGCTAACATGGATTTAGCCAAGGAAGGTCTTGTCTTAGTAATCTGTTATGTTTTTTTGAAAGTGTGTATAAACAGGTAGACAAAGCTGAGTCAGTTGATATAGTGTATCTGGACTTTCAGAAAACCTTTGACAAGATCCCTCATGAGAGACTTTTGGCAAAATTAAAAAGTCATGGGATAGGAGGCAGTGTACTATTGTGGATAAGGAACCGGTTAAAAGATAGAAAGCAGAGGGTAGGGCTAAATGGCCAATTTTCCCATGTTCCTGGAGGAAAGGTCCATAAATCATTATTAAAGTGGACCCAGAATATCCACTGCTTGCCCCAGTACAAGCACTGTAGAACTTGTGTCTTTTGGGGAAACTGCTAGGTACTTGTGACCTAGATTGGCCACTGTTGGAAACAGGATTCTGGGCTTGATGGGCCTTGGTCTGACCCAGTATAGCATATCTTATGTTCTTATGTGGCCACCCAGGCAATGCACATGGCAGAAGGGCACAATGGCATCTCAGCCAGTGACTCTGTGTGGCAGACTCACCTAGGCCAAGCTGCTCTATTTCAGGCGATACCCACAATCGTCTGCCTCACCTTATTCACATTTTCTAAACAGGCTGGGAAAGCCTTGGACAATGTGAGCTAAAGTGCAGTGCAGAAAGCCATAGGACAAAGTGGAGCTATACATACACACTCATGTGCAAAAATGGAGATGGTTGGCATTCCTACTTGACACTTCTGTCTCAATGTTAGCTCAAGGATTGATAACGTGTGCTCTGTTTGCAGGTGCTATTATCGTGCCTTGGCCTCACCATAAGTTGTTACTGTGTGCTATTAGCCTCCAACCAGCTGTGTATAGTGGAGCCTGTCAGTGCTGCTGGTGGGTGTTTCCACTCTTACTGGCTGCCTCCTTGGGGGTTGTCACCTAATGCACCACAGTGCTGCCTTATGGGGATAACAGCTTCTGTTGCTGATATGCTTCCTTTCAGCTAGCCTTTGGCACATGCTACAATGCGCATGGCACACACGACCAGGACAAGGCCTCTGTCTGCTGCAGGATGGTGCCACTTCCCATGCCACCACCAAGACCCCACCTAGGGTTGCCAACTGGCTCCAGATGCACCCGACAGGTTCAATCCAGTCCTGGGTTTACCTCAATGCATGCAGGGATATGTAGTTCTGATTTCTGTATTGCACTCCATAAGAAAAGGAAAACTACAAGTAACTGCATGCAATGGGGTAAACCCAGGACTGGAGCAAGCCTGTCGGGCGCATCTGGAGCCAGTTGGCAACCCTAACCCCACCATGCAGACATGCATGGTGGTCGCAGTCCCTGCATGTTAAACATGCGGATTTGGCTAGTGCCTTGAGTACAAGGATTGGATGGGAGGGGGCAGGGGCACACATGTATGGCCACACAGCTCCCCCCCCACCAGCTGCCTATGCAGGGGCCCCATCACTGCCTGCCACCAATATGTCTCGGGGGGAGGATGGCAGCCACAGCTATGGTATTTCCCTGGGCACCTGCATTTTCCAGCTATCTGGAGGGCTATAGCTGCAGGTGTTATTGGCCTCTTCCTTCACAGCCAGGTTCAATGTGACCGGTGGGGGGTAGGGCTGCTGGCATCTCTGTCAAGGGTGCCATGTCCTTTGGATCACCCCATGTGACACATCACCATTCCACACCAGCAGTTTGTCTGTGTTCCATCACTGTCACTGTGTGATCATGACGGACATCACAGATGGTGCTGCGGATGGAAGAATTCCCCTATGTGAGAAGCATACAAAGGTTAGGCCTCTTCAACCTGTTGGTGAGATGGCTGGGGGGGAGATATGATAAATCTACAGTACTGGATGGCATGGAACGGTTCATGGTTGTTAACTCCATCACAATATGGGGGGGGGGGGGCAGGAACTAGGGGACAGGCACTGCCACTATAGTGTAACACATTTCAGACACATTGGGGCATATAGTTTGTCATTCAATGCATTGGCAAACACTGGAACACAGTGGCAGTGTATGTCTTGACAGTTCCTCGTATAGCTGGGCTTCGGGAGGGTTTGGTCACAGTCCTGGAGGAAAGGTCATAGTAACATAGTCACATAGTAAATGACAGCAGATTAAGGCCAGTACGGTCCATCCAGTCTGCCCAGCAAGATGGCAAGAGTAGGTGCACCCACCGCTCCTTGCAGGCCACCCCTCCCCATGTCTTTGTTTTAGGGGTGAACCCACCGCTCCATGTAGGACAGCCCTGTATGTCATTATACGTTTATACAGGTGACACTGAGGATCAGCTGCTTGGCCAAATGCAGGCTTCTTGGACCATGGGTGTCCTTTTGGGACCCACCTAGGTACCTGTGCCCCTGATTGGCCACTTTTGGACAGAGGATAGTGGGCTTAAAAGACCTTGGTCTGACACATAATGGCATATATTCCAAACTTATGTTCTTATGCTCCCTCCCCCCCCCCCCCCGTGCCACCTAAGCATCTGCCTAGTCTGCCATCATCCCCACTGCAAGACCATCATGCCACCTCCTGTGCCCCTTCATCATGGTGCCCTTTCCTACATGAGCACCATGCTGTTGCTGCTTATGAAGCACTACTATCACTATCTTGGGCTCTTGTCAGTGCATCACATTGCAGACGCTGAAATTGTCTCCCTCCTCCCTCTACAAACACCTTTATTTTTTATTTTTTGCAAGGTTTTAATCCAGTTCCCAGTATTAAAGGACTTTTCAGGCCATTGTTCAATTGGCAGTATGGAGCACACACTGTAACCACCCACTCTCCAGCCCCTTAAAGCAGCAATCCACCCCCCCCCCCCCCACCCCCGGTGTTAAGGGAGAAACATGCTGTTAACACAGACTATTGGCACACTTACCACCATTTAGTAATCATATCCCCTATGTTTTTGTACATGAGGAAATGGAGGGTTAAATGGCTTGCCCAAAGCCACAAGGAGCACCTGTAGGGCTAGGAATCCCAGTCCTTCCAGCCCAAGATTGCTGTCTTCTAGTGGGATTTGAACCCCTGGCCCTCTAGCCTGAGGTATTTTGTCCCAAACACTAGGCCACTCCTCCCTCCTTGTTATGTGCAATATCTTGAGAAATAATTGGAAATATTCCTACTGTATATCATCATACTATTTTAAAAGTATGTCCAAAGGTATACAATAAGTAAAAGGATGTCTCTGCAACTTAGACATAGCAATTTCTGAGAAAAAAAAATATGATCTGGACAGGATTAATGGCACCCTTCACTAATATATGGTTGCACAACCCTTGGCAGTGATGACAGCCTCCAAACATTTCTTGTAACCATCTATATGTTTCGTACATCTGTCTGCTGGGAGATTCTCCCACTCTTCAATTGCAATTTATCACAACTCATGAATGTTTCCAGGATTCCTTTTACCGATAGCAGATTTCAGCTCTTTCCAAAGGTTCTTGATTAGATTACGATCAAGACTCATTGCTGGTCAGTTTAAAACAGTTAATTTTTAACTTTTTAACCATTCTTTTGTACTTTTGGATGTATATTTTGGGTCATTGTCCTTCTGGAGGACCAATGATCTTCGACCCAGACCTGGTGTTCTGATACTAGGTAGCACACTTCATTCCAAAATACCTTGGTAGTTCTCTGACTACATGATTCCTTTAATACATTCCAGGCCTCTAGTTCCTGAGGCAGCAAAACAGCCCCACAGCATTATGGAACATCCATTATATTTAACTGTAGGAAGAGTGGTTTTTTCCTTATAAGCTTCATTTCTTTGTCTGTAAATGTCCTGCTGGTCTGCATTGCCAAAGAGCTCAAGTTTGGTTCCATCTGTCCACAGAATATTTTCCCAGAAGGACTATGGTCTCTCAAGATGGTTTTGCGCAAAGATCAGGTGTGCCTTTTTATGTTTGCCTTTGAGCAGCTGGATCTCCCCCTTGCCTTCACCCACAAAGTCCTTCTTTGTGTAGTGGGTGGTATATGATGCGGGTTGAAACCACCAGTCCAGGTTGCTCCAGATCAGCTTAAACTCTTTGGATGTTGTACATGGTATTTTTCAAACAGTTTGCACCAACCTTCAAAGACGTCTTGGATTAATTTTCCTCTGGGAAGTTCTTGACAGTTCTATGAGCAGAAAACGTCTTAATAACATTGCAAACTATTGACACAGGAACCCCAAGGTCTTTGGAGATAGCCTTGTACCCCTTTGAAGTTTGATCTTTGGCGATATGATTGAGATGTTTGAATACCTCCGTGGCATAAATGTTCAGGGAGAGAGCCTCTTTCAATTGAAAGCAAGTTCTGCTACGAGGGGACATGGGATGAGGGTGAAGGGAGATAGATTCAGGAGTGATATGTGGAAATATTTCTTTACAGAAAGAGTAGTGGATCCGTGGAATAGTCTCCCAGTGGAGGTGGTAGAGATGAGGACAGTAACTGAATTCAAAAAAGCATGGGACAAACACAGAGGATCTCTAAAGGTAAAAAGGGGACTGTTGTAGTTGTTGATATGGAAGGACAGACTAGATAGGCCATGTGGTCTTTTTCTGTCATCATATTTCTATGTTTCTATGATAATCTTTTCTGATGGTCTCAGGCAGCTCTTTCGTCTTCACCTTTGTGAAAATGGAAGAGGGAGCAAATGTGGCCATTTTATACATTAGCACCATCATTCATTGTTTAATCAAGCCATGTGATTACTGACAATTGATCACAGGTGTGTCTAATTTTACTGCAATGGGAATATGGTTCTTCTGTTCAAACTGATTAGAATTGTTTATAAGTGTGCCAATAATCATGTCCTGGCAATGTCCCAGTTTTTATACTATTTCCTTTTTTAATTGATCTTGGGGTTTTTTTATGACTCCTGCATGGATTTCAGTGACACACTACCTTGCAGAGACCATCAAGGCCATGAACACAGATCCCTTGACATACTGGATACACGAGTGCAAAACCTGGCCAAGTTACACAATATTTCTTGTGCTATCCTCCAATCAATGTGTCCTCTCCATGGCAGAGAGGATATCATGACTCCCCATTGTTCAAAGCTAACACCAGACTTGGTGGAAAAGCAATGACGGTGCAAGAATATGAGGTGCCCTAGGTGAACCTCCTTCCTGGTGTCCCCCTGCTCCCACACCCATCACCACTGGCGTCACTGCCACCCCTCTCTGGGACCTGCGGTGGGTACAAGTACTTTAAACAACACCGCAGCACTTACCAAAAACTCAGGTGCTGCAGGCTGTTTGTGCTTCCAGCCCCTCCAATGCAAACTTCCTTTTGCATGGGAATGGAAGCATCAGGTCTGGCCTCTTCTGCTTCCATGCAAATAGGAAGTCTGCGTTGGAAGGGGCAGAAGCACAAACAGCACCACAATGCCAGAGGTTTCAGTAAGCGCTGTGATGCTGTTTACTTGCAGCCACTGCAGGTCCTGGAGAGGGGCAGTGGCGGTGGCATTGGGCTGGGCTCAGACCACTGGCACACTAGGCAACTTCCTGGTCACCTAATGGTAGTGCAGGTCCTGTGGTAAAGCTAGTGTTTCTAAAGATAAACATCTCTTTGCTTGGTTTCCCTTCATGTTCATGTGACTTTGATGTCTTTTCTAGATGTGTTTTTGACAGCTGGCACTGCCATTTTCAGCAATGACTAAGCAAGGGGACACCCATCCAGCCAGCCTGATAGCCGAATCAACCCTAGCTATTATGAGGTGGCAGATTGCCCTTGTATTTACCATCCTCTATTACTGTACCTATCAACTAAGAAACCATTCAATTGTTCTGAATGACCAGAGTGTCCTCCATGACTGCTTCTTCCACCCCAGAGGGATATTCCTCTGAACAAGACTCCTACGCAGGGACCAAAGTCATCAGTGCCTAAATCCTAACTTAAGAGCACACACTTAGCTGAACTCACCTGACTCATTCGGCCTGGGCTCATGCCACCTCTTCTGCTCTTGTGTTGGCTCTCCTCTGCTGTTTCAGGGCCTTTTAGTCAATCTGGGTGCTGTGCTGTGCTGGTCCTCATGGCATAATTTAGGGCCATGCAGTCAATCTGGGTACTGCGTTATTTTACTTCTCTCGAAGTGCCTTGGTGTGCTTGCATCAATTGTAGTGCTGCGTTGCCCTCTTCCGCTATCTGAGGTGTTCTCTTTGCTCTTTGTACTGCTTAGCAATTCTGATGGTGGTTTATGGTCCTCATCCTGCCACCGCCCATACTCTTTGCTCCTCTTCTAGTGCCCCTGAGGGGTTTGTGACACTTGATGAATTGTGGTGCTAGTGTCCACCATCAAGTTTGAAGAGAAAATAGATGGCAAAATCTGACTCTTTCATTGCAAAATAGCTTCCCCCATAAACTTTAATGGGGCCAAATAGAGCAAACGAATGAATTATTCAGTTCTCGAAGTCTAACCACATAGGTATATTTGGAAGAATGAAAACGAGCCTGAAAATCTTTGGTGCACACATGCCTTCCATAGCAACTGTGCTCTACAGCTTCTACACACAGAATGTGCATCTCCCAATCAAATGGAAAATAATAATGTTGTCCAAGTATGCTGTCATGTTTGGATGGTGGTAGTGTATAGCAATGTCACGTCCTTTGATGTGTGCTAGAACTGTGGATGCCAAATGGCATCATACAGAAGTGGTATCACCCTTGAAGCGTGACAAATGCAATTTTTTTACATGACATGGGAACTAGAGGAATCAGCCCATAACCTTTGCTTAAATCAGTAGTAGAAATCTACCCAACAGACCTAATAATACAGTCACCCTTGGCAAGGAATAAGCATCACATACAAAAATACCTCAGTGGGAATGGAAACTAGTAGCACTGGCAATGACTCAAAAAATCCAGTAAAAACACTCCACTTCTTTAATAAACAAGATACTCTATGCAATCATCTTTAGCTACTGTACAACCCACTCAGTATCTTCAGTCACCAGTCCCATATATTTCTAACTGTTAATACCTAATATTTTCTTTTTCAATGTAGTTAAAAAATTCTTCCTAAAGCTGTAGCAGTAAGATACTCCTTCAAAACTGAAACTACAGTCAGTCTTAGGGTGATGTGTTCATACAAGACTTCAGTAAGGCTGCTACTACTACAAATGAAAAATGACTTTATAAAATACACCTTTAATGATAGATTAATTGGGATTTATTAACTACCTTTTTGAACAGATTCGCATGCAGTATACAAGAAGTATAACTTGAAATAAACAATATATATTTTAATAACAACATAATAATAGTAAAATGACCAAATGCCATTGTAATACACAATTAGAACGATGAGTTAAACTTGGAAATGGACAAATTAAATCCTAGTAATTGCAATAATGTGATATAATGTCAGTAATATATACCTTAAGACAGCACAGTAGAACAGTGATATAACAGAGATATTATGCATGCCAGCAGAACACAAATTATACATCATAACAGGCAGCACAGTAGAACATTTAGATAAATAGATATGATATTCATAATGTCAGCAAAACACAATGGAACATCTTACCAAGCCACCTACCTGGTGTGAGCAGTTTGAAAAAGAAAGAAAACACCTTTTCAGTCTTCACAATACCTTTTCCTTTTCCCTGCCCATTTGGTCAATTGCTTTCTCACTTGCCTTTGACTCCTGCCCTGAGTCAATACACTTGTAGCATTTCTAATGTGTTGATCAACATGGAAGTCAACTAAAAGTGTGGATCATCTGGATTTGAACTCAGCAGTTTGTGGTCAACACTGGAGATAAGTAACCCTGAATCGGAACTTGAAAACAATGGGCCCGATTTCCCCTGCGCCTGAAAAATAGGCGAGGAAAAACCTTGCCTATCTTTAAGGCGCAGAAAACTAAGCGGGCAGCATTGAAAATTGGTGCTACCTGGTTAGCCCTTTCCTCCACTCGCACTCAGCCCCGGAATGCCCCTAACACGCCCCGATGCTAACCGCATAGCATCTGGGCATGTTAGGGACAAATCCAGGATTTTCAAAGGGGACTGTCCATGTAGGTGCACTTCGAAAATCCCAGATATGGCATTTACATGGGTAACTAGGGCAGTTACCTGTGCAAATGCCTTCGAAAATGGGGCCCAATGGTTATAGTTAGAAACATGACATTAAGTCAGGATGATCATGGTAAATGAATATAGGGGTATGCTTACTAAACCGTCTTAATGTTACCGGCGCTAGTTGCAGCGTTAATGTGAAGAATGCCATATAAGGTAGTGGGCGTTCCGGCGGCAAAGTTGCAAGAATCTGTATCGCACAATAGTGGGCGCTGTGGCGCGTTAACCCTAAGTTCATGCCAGCGGAGTGTTAGAAGCTATAAAGATATAGCCCACTAGTTACTGCAATGACTGTGGAGGCAGAGGAAATGGGTTTGATCCTGCAATGGTGTTATGTAAGAAGGCTGTCTGAGGCATTTCCTTTTAATTTAAATCAGTGCTGCCAGCAAAAATACCCTCACAGTGCCGTAACCTAAGGTGCCGCATAAGGCGCTCCATAAGGCACTCCATAGGGCACATTATAAAGTGCCCTGTCCGCCAAAGCACCTTATAATGTGCCCCATGAGGCACCTTAGGTTACGGCACTGTGAGGGTGTTTTTACTGGCAGCACTGATCTAAATTAAAAGGAAAAGCCTCAGACAGCCTTATTAAATAACACCACTGTGGGATCAAACCCAAGACCTCTACCTCCATAGTCATTGAAGTAACCAGTGGGCTCCATCTCTAGAGCATCTAACACACCGCTGGCTGGCCACAGAAAGACTGCAGGTCACCACACAAACTGTCTGCTGTGGTAACCAGGATAGGGTAAACTCACCCGTACCCATGATGCACTGCACATGCAGATCAGCAGCCTACACTGATCACCAGATGGGGTATGCGCCTCTATAGCACCCCGGCCTGGTAGGGGGAACTGACCGTGTGTGTTATTGGCACAGAGTAGCTACAGACCGTGACATTGTGCGATTCCTGTGCTCACCCAGAGGGTGAGGTGAGGCGCCCAGCACCAGGTCCACAGCACATGGAAGGGCTCAGATAGGCTGTGCTGCAGGTCCCCATTAGTGCCAGTGTGTGATTAGGTAGTCCTTGCAGACACACCTGTGTCCATCTGTATTTCCCAGTCACGCCTAGCCCTTGTGGACTATGATGCACCCAGAATAGTGCATATCCTGTGCGGTTGCCATGGTCACATGTCATAAGAGAAGGACCCAAAAGCGGATTATGTAGCACCACCCAACCCACCCTCTGTGGGTCAGGGTGGGGGACAGGATTTCCCTCCAACAGATCCACATTCTACATCTCTGCAATAGTGGCAGTAGAGGGGACCATCAACCCCAGTCCTGCTGGGGAATAGGCACCCTACAGGGCAGTCAATGCAGAGATATTTGCATCACATAGGGCACTAGCAGACAGGCAGGAGGCCTGGAAAAGCTCAACTGCCCCCTACCACTATCTAACATTTACCAGCATAGGGCACAGTCAGTCTCCACCCACTGCACCCTGCAAGGTGTTCCAGCCATACACATGCTAACTGCAGACAATCTGGTAGCTAGTACATGTTCCTGGAGGAACTGTGTGCACCAAACAAATGGGATGTGAGCACACACACCACGCATGTACATCAGCAATTGGACCCCAGATGAAGAAACTCATAGATATCACTTGAGAGAAAAGCTGTATGGCACTATGGGGGAACCTAGCCATGCCATGGTCACTGCTCAGTCAGGGTGAGAGTGACCTCCCAGCATGACATACTGTGGCCACCCTGTCCGTGCAGGTGGTGGTCGGGCACTACAATGTCCCAGCCATTGCCCTATGCCCTGTGCAGCTGCATCCTACCTATGCCGCCCTGTCCGGGCCATACCCACAGTACCGTGCTCCTCATTATGCACATTGGCAGGCTAACACTGGAAACAGTGCAAGCATTGGGGGCTCAGTAAGGTGTAGGCAGCCACAAAGCACTGGATAGACATTCATACACTCCCACACCTATTTCAGCATTGTGCAAATATAGAGGTGGTTGGCAGCCATGGCCACCATACCAGTCCTGGGCACAGTGCCAGGCATTGCTATGGTACTCAATAATGTTAGGGTCACTCCCCGGGGTGGTAAACACTATCAGAAACAGGAACTGAAACACACTCCTCAGATATCAGAAAGGTTGCTATGATGAATCTCTGTGAACAAATTGTGTTTAACTTAGGATTTTTTTTTTTTCAAAATTTTATTTATAAACCATCAAACAGGAACGGCAAATACACAACTGATAACAGTCGCTCCCAGGGGTGGACTCTGATCCCCAGGGGGCGGAACACATAGATGGTTACATGATTTATTTTTTTTTTGAACAATTTCCCCATCCCCCTCCCCCACCCAATCTCCCCCCAGTTAACCCCCCCCCCCCACCACCCCAAGCATTACCAAACAGGACCAGTATATACACCCATATAGAACATCCATAAATCTCCCCATGCCAATCGGGCTATCAATAGCCTAGTTGCAGGATGACATTACGAGTCCGAGGACTTAGATTTTGAATATAGGGCTCCCACAGTAGCCAGAAAGTGGACCATCGCTTAACATGGCCTCGAGCAGCCCTACACTCCAAGAGCATAAGTTGGTGGAAGGAGTTCCGCCACTCCCAAAAGGAGGGAGGGTGGCTGTCCCTCCACCCACGTAGTATTGGCCCTTTGCCCACCAGACATGCCTTCCGCACCAGCCAGCGACTCCATTTCCCCCTCGGAGAGGTAAGGCCCATGAGGTCTAGAACGGTCAGGGCAGCATCCCAGTAAACAGGTTGTCCAAGAAGGTCGGCCATAAATGAGGCAATTCTCTGCCAGTAAGGGCGTATCCGTCGGCAACCCCACCACATATGGTATAATGTCGCCATAGGCTCCGCACACCGTGGGCAGCGACCATCCGCAGTCAAGTGGCAGTGAAGGGCCCGCCGCGGGGAGAAGTGAACCCTAGTCAAACACTTAAGCTGGATTTCCCGCCAGCGGGCGCCATCCGCCAGGCTCGCCACTCTCCGAAGGGCCACCAGAATCGTGTCAGGGGGGATCTCCCGCCCCATTTCCGCCCCCAAGCCCGTTCCACATCGCGATAGTCCGGCTGCGGTCGAAATTGCTCCAACCTAAGGTGAAAAGTCCGAATAGACGGCCGTTCAACTTCGCCAAAACCAAAGAATGCTATTATCTGGGCCGAACGGTCGCTACATAGTTCCGTCCTCGAAAGGGAAGCCACGTAATGGGCCACTTGCATATACGCGAAAAACTGCCGAGGCCCCAACTCGTACTCGCGGGATAATGTGAGAAAAGGCTTAGGTTTGCCCGCCAAGTCCACCACATGGCCCAAAGTATGTATACCTCTCTCTCCCCACAGACGGAATGCGGCGGTTTCAGTGCCCGGGGTGAAATTGGCATTGCCTTGAATGGATAACCAGCTCGACACCTGCCAACGACGGCCCCTGTAGGCATTCAAATACCGCCAAGTCTTACAAACCGGTGCCAATAACACGCTGTCCGCCAAGTGTGTAGGCCACCTACGTACCTCCAAATGCAAAAGGGCTCTTAGGGAGTGGGGTGCCACGTAGGCCTCTTCAAAGGCCCGAGGGGTATAAAGATCGGTGTCACCCAGCCAATCCCCTAGGTGACGGGCCTGGAAAGCCAGTGCATAGGCCCCAAGATCTGGGAGCCCCCACCCCCCACTGCGCACCCTCCCCACTAGCCGATGATAGGAGATACGAGCTCTCGACCCCCCCCAAAGAAGGCCCCGAAACTCCGCCTCAAAACGCCGAATATCCCGTCGGAGGATCCAAACAGGGAGGGTCTGTAACCAGTATAATATCCGCGGCAGAATGACCAGTTTAATCGCCGCAATTCTCCCCATTAGAGACAGGGGGAGAGGCCGCCAGGCCTGCAGCTGAGTTCTTACCTTGTTCAACAGCCGTCGCAAGTTACTCTCATATAGTTGACCTGGCTGACAGGACAGTACAATCCCCAGGTATATGAACTGGCGCTCAGCCCATCGGACGGGGAACTCACCCGACCAGCTGCTCCGAAGTCGGCCAGAGACATCCAGGGCTTCGGATTTATCCCTGTTAATACTAAACCCCGCAAATTGCCCAAAGGCTCGAAGCTCCTGCAAAAGAAGAGGCAGGGATTCCCCAGGGGAAAGCAAGTGCACCAATAAATCGTCGGCAAAGGCTGAAATCTTAAATTCTTGTTTGCCAATACCTACTCCCTGAATTGTTCGCATACCCGCCACTCGCCGCAGGAGCGGATCCAACGAGAGAACGAATAGAAGAGGAGATAGGGGGCAGCCCTGGCGAGTCCCCCTTTGCAGCGGGAAGTTCTCTGATAATACCCCGTTACAAAGTATTGCTGCGGTCGGATTGGCATACAAACTCGCGACCATATTACAAAACAACGGCCCTAGACCATATTGTGGGAGGATAAATTTCAAATATTGCCAGTCTACCCGGTCAAAAGCTTTTTCTGCGTCAAAGCTAACCAATAGAGAGGACAGATGTCTATGCTGGACCCACTCTAAGGACGTGATGATCTTGCGTAAGTTACGGACCGCATATCGCCCCTTAACGAAACCGACTTGTGACTCATGGACTAGCTGCCCCAAAAACTCCGCCAGTCGATCTGCCAAGATCTTAGCCATTAATTTAAGGTCGAAATTAAGTAAAGAGATAGGACGATACGAGGCCGCAGAAAGAGGGTCCTTTGCCGGTTTAGGGATAAGAACGATGTGAGCATGATTAGCCCCCCACCGAAAGTAGCCTTGCTGTGCTCTCCGATTATGTACAGCGGCCAGCATTGGGGAAATCTGTTCATTAAGAATCTTGTAGAGTTTGGCACCCAGGCCATCCGATCCAGGGGATTTATAGCAACTGGCTTTTGAGATAGCCCCTTGCAGCTCAGCCACCGTAATCGGCCGATCCAACTGTGCTCTTTGCTCTATTGATAGGCGAGGTAGGTCCAGTCCCCTCACATAATCCGCCATCTGCGTGATGGAGGTCGCCTCCGCGGCATAGAGGTTCTGAAAAAAGGAACGGAAAATACGCACTATTGCCGGGTTCTCCCTATGTAACGTCCCCAATTCATCTCGCAAGGCTGGCACCAGTTTCGAGCCCCTGGGTCCCCGAAGGCACCGAGCCAATAACTTCCCGGGCTTGTCCCCATATCGATACAATTGGTAGCGGTAATATAACACTGACTTCTTAGCCCTCTGGTGTAGGAGTTCATTTAATTCCGTTTGGGAGTCCCACAGCTGCTTTTTAAGCCCGGCGGTGGGAGTTTGGGCCCATCGGCGTCTCAGCTTAACTTAGGATTTTTTATCTGACATTAATCATAGCAACCTTTTGATATATGTCGAACGTGCTTCCAAGTTTAAGACGGCATTGCTAAGGTATGAAAGTGCTAGTACCGGTAGCTGCTGCTCCATGCAGGGCCCAACAACCTGACTCTCCATGAGGTTTTGGATAGTAGAGCTTGTGGGTGTGGGTATTTGTGCCCCTGTTGGCCGCTGATCTAGGGCAGAGGTTCCCAACTCTGGTCCTGGTGGGCCAAACACGGTTCAGGTTTTCATGCTGTCCCTAATGAATATGCATGAGATATATTTGCATACAATAGGGGCAGTGCATACAAATGCATCACAGGCATATTTATTAGGGATAGCATGAAACCTGAATGGTGTCTGGCCTTCCAGGACTGCAGTTGGGAAACTCTGCTCTAGGGATTGCACATGTTTATGGTGTATGTGCTCTGTAGGGTAAAATATAGGCGTTTATGGCGTGTTTATTTTATCTGCAATAAAGGTTCCGTCGTTATTACCACAGTTTAGTACTGGGTAAAACATAGAGACATGGTTTGCAGGAGGCACAGCTGGGACTTGAACCTGTGACCTCCTGCCCCTGTATATACTGGCTGTGTTTACCGCACCAAACTGTTGTCACAGAGGCAGATCATTCCCTGGGGATACCATGACTGTTCGTCAGACAGACCTTGTCTATTGCAGTGCACGGCACCCACCTAAACAGGGCTTGCCACTGCCCCCTCCACCACCAGCACCCCTCTGCCACCATGCTGACATGCCCTTCTGCCGGTGGTGCTGGTGGTGCGCAGTCCCAGGCCATCCAGTGTGCCGGTAGGCAGCTGCCTATGGTGCGTGATATGGGGTAGGGGTGCCTGTCTAGACATCCATGCTTCCCCCCCGGCACCGCCTGCCAATGTTATGTGCCCTTTGGGGTACTTGCTTGGTACTGTCCCCTGGGACACTGTGGGACACACACTCGTGGACATGTTTGCCCTTGGTCAGTTGCTGTCTTGATGGTTTTCCATTTCTACATTCCTATGTGTCACCTAGGCATCTGCCTAGTCCACCCTGTGCCCCAGCTGGCCCACTGCATGTGCCGCCTGCAGCCCCCTGTACCCCATTTACACCATCACCATAGTGCCCATTCCTACGTGGCCACTCTGCTGTTGCTGCACATGTGAACGCCACATAAGCAAGCTGCCCAATATACACCACAGCAAACCCTCATCAACACTATCAATGTTGGAACATTCACTTTGTGGGGGGAATCAGAATTGCCCCTTCCAAAAGTGCCATCTTCCGTTTTATTCTTTATGGGTAATGTTGATTACAATTTATCATTGTTTTTTCTATTGGCCAGCTCAGTGTTTTGTATTTCTATTTTGGTTCTGGTCATTATCTCTCTGGTTTTTGCATGTTTTGTTACTGCATAAGCATCACTACTATCACTTTTCTTGGTTTCCCTGCCTTTGCTGTACATTGCTGACTGAAATGGTTTCTCTCTCCTGCAAATGTGCCTCTAGCGCGAGGTTTTCACTGGCGCTACTTTTCAGACCTTTGTTTCACCGCATTAGTGTGCATGGGGCCTCCCCCCCCTCTCCGCCCATTGACACCTTATCTCCGCCCCTGGGGTGCCTTACTCCACCCTCTGGGGAGCCTTACTCCACCCTCTGTGCGTCTCAATGCCGGCGAATACGTTATCGTGTAATACGTGACGTTCTCGCATGGTAATGCACCATTATCACGCGATAACATCATTTATCACGCGATAACATCACAGCTGCGACGTTAGCGCTGTTTAGTAAACATACCCCTAAGTTTAGCTAGTTTCTCACGAATACAGTCTTCTGAAAATTGTTCAAGATGCTCCTTGCTTCTGTTCCTGTTTGTGGGTGTTTTCTGAGGTCCTGTTCCTGGTTCTTTATCTGTGAAAACAACAGAAATATTTGTTAAGTAATTCTGCTTTATCCTCATCAGCTTCTATATATTCCTCCCCTTCACTCTTGAGTCTGACAAAACCACGTTTGCCCTTCCTCTTCTCACTAACATATCTGAAAAATGTCTTATCCTGCATTTTATTGCACTGGCTATTTCCTCCTTTTTTTAAATTTTTGCTTTACTGCCTACTTTGCTACCTTCTCTAAGTTTTTCCAAATATAGATGCCTGTCTTCCTCTCTCTGTGATCTCTTTTATTTCATGAAGGCCTTCCTCTTTTTCTTCATCTTTTCAGCTACTTCTTTCGAATACCATAGCGGTCTCCTTTTCCTTTTACCTTTATTTACCATTTTAACAAAAAGTTTGGCTGCCCTTAAAATATCCCCTTTCAGTTTTGCCCATTGTTTTTCTACATCCCCCAACTGCTCCCATCCCTGAGGTATTGGCCCATCGTGGCAAAGTTAGTCTTCCTAAAGTCTAAGACCCTCACCTTTGAATGGATTCTGACAGCCCTAGTCCTAATACTGAACCACACCATCTGGTGATCACTGGATGCAAAATGATCTCCCACTATAACATCAGAAACACTTTCACCATTGGTAAGCACCAAGTCCAGTATGGCCCCTTGAAGTGTGGGGTCTGTTACCAATTGCCTGAATAGTTCTCCCTGTAGAGAATCCAAGATCTCCTTACTTCTAGATGATACTGCAGCAGGAATGTGCCAATCAACATATTGAAATCCCCTATCAGTAGCACGTCCTATTCCTAGCAATGCTGCATATGTCTTCAATTAACTCTCTGTCCACCTCTTCCTCTTGTGAGGGAGGTCTGTATATCATGCCAATGCAAACAGATTTCTCTTTCCCTCTTTCTAGTTTAACCCACAGTGCCTCCTCTCTCCCTTTTAAGCTCTGTAATTCCAAAGCTTTAATATTATTTTTTACATATAGTGCCACTACTCCTCCTCTTCTTCCCACCCTGTCCTTTCTGAATAATATATAGTAACATAGTAGTTGACGGCAGATAAAGACCAGCATGGTCCATCCAGTCTGCCCAGCAAGATGGCAAGAGCAGGTGCACCTGTCGCTCCGCGCAGGCCACCCCTCCCCATAACCTTGTTCATGGGTAAACCCACCACTCCATGTAGGACACCCCTATTTGTTGAGACGTTATATGGTTCAGAGGTTAGATGGTACCGTTTATTTTGTTTTTATCCTATTGCTGTAAAGGGATCCTCTGTGTTTGTCCCATGCCTTTTTGAATTCCGTCACCGTGTTCACCCCTACCACTTCCATTGGGAGGGCATTCCAAGCATCCACCACCCTTTCAGTGAAAAAATATTTCCTGATATTGCCTTTCAATTTACCCCCTTGCAGCTTCATGTTATGCCCTCTACTTTTACAGGTTCCCCGTCTTTGGAAGAGGTTTGTTTGTTCATCATTTCTCTTTAAGTATTTAAAGGTCTGAATCATATCTCCCCTGTCCCTCCTTTCCTCCAAAGTGTACATATTTAGGTCTTCAAGTCTCTTCTCATAAGGCTTCTGATGCAGGCTCCAAATCATTTTGGTCGCCTTCCTCTGAACAGTCTCCAGTATTTTTACATCCTTTGCAAGATATGGTCTCCAAAACTGAACACAGTATTCCAAGTGAGGCCTCACCAGTGACCTATACAGTGGCATAAGTACCTCTTCTTTTCTGCTGGTAATCCCTCTTTGTATGCAACCCAACATCCTCCTGGCTTTTGCCACCGCCTTGTCGCACTGTTTTGCCACCTTGAGATCATCAGAGATAATCACACGAAGGTCTTTCTCCTGAACCGTGCATACCAACCTTTCGTCCCCTATTGTGTACATTTCTCTTGGATTCCTGCTACCCAAGTGCATGACACTACACTTTTTTGCATTAAATCGTAGTTGCCAAGAATTAGACCTGTCTTCCAGCTTTTGTAGATCTTTCTTCATGTTAACCACTCCCTCGGGGGAGTCCACTCTGTTGCAAATTTTCATGTCGTCTGCAAAAAGACAGACTTTTCCATTCAGTCCTTCAGCAATATCACTCACAAATACATTGAACAGTGCCAGGCCCAGGACCGAACCCTGGGGCACCCCGCTAATCACCTTCCTCTCATCCAAGTGAGCTCCATGTACAATCACCTTCTGTCGTCTGTCAGTCAACCAATTTCTAATCCAGTTTACTATCTTGGGACCCATCCCCAAGCTACTGAGTTTGTTGACAAGCCTCCGATGAGGAACAGTATCAAAGGCTTTGCTGAAATCCAGGTAGATGACATCCATCGCATGCCCCTGATCTAGTTCCCTGGTCACCCAGTCAAAGAACTCAATCAGATTTGTTTGGCAAGATCGTCCTTCGGTAAAACCATGTTGCCTCGGGTCTTGCAACCTATTGGTTTTGAGAAAGTTCACTATTCGCTCTTTCAGGAGCGCCTCCATTACTTTTCCCGCCACTGAGGTAAGGCTCACGGGCCTGTAGTTTGACACTTCTTCCCTGTCACCACTTTTGTGTAGAGGTACGACATCAGCCATTCTCCAGTCCTGAGGAACCTCTCCTGTTTCCAAGGATCTGTTAAAGACATCTTTTAACGGTCCTGCTAGAACCTCTCTGAGCTCTTTCAGTATCCTGGGATGTATCCCATCCGGTCCCATGGCTTTGTCCACTTTCAGTTTAGCAAGTTGTTCTAACACCTCTTCTTCTGTGAATGGTGTGGTATCTACTTCATTCCCATTTTTATATTTGGGAGTCACAGCTGGTCCATCTCCAGGATCTTCTTTAGTAAACACAGAGCAGAAGTAATTGTTTAGCAATTTCGCTTTTTCAGTGTCACTTTCCACGAGTCCTTCCCCAGCACTTCTGAGTCCTGCAATTCCAACTCTGATCTTTTTCCTTTCCTGAATATACCTGAAGAAATTTTTGTTGCCACCCTTAACATCTTTAGCCATCTTTTCCTCTGCCTTTGATTTTGCTATCCTTATTACTCTTTTAGACTCTTTGAGTTGGATCCTGTATTCATTTCTGTGTTCTTCTGTTTGCAAGCTTTTGAATTTTGCAAAAGTTGTGTTTTTTGCCTTTATATGAGCAGCCACCTCTTTGGAAAACCAAATAGGTTTCCTTCTCCTCTTGCTTTTATTTACTTTTCTTACATATTTATCTGTTGCCCCTTTTATTGCCTCCTTCAGTTTAGCCCATTGCAATTCCACTTCCTTTATCTCCTCCCACCCCGTCATCTCCTCCTTTAAGTACTCTGCCATTTTATTGAAGTCAGTGTATTTGAAGTTTAGGACTTTGAGCTTCCTATGATTGGCCTTTACCATGGCTTTTATTTCAAACCACACCGTGTGATGGTCGCTGTTGCTCACAGGGGCACTCATGCAGACATTCGAATCACTATCACCGTTGGTGAGCACTACATCCAGCGTTGAGCTTTCCCTGGTTGGTTCCATCACCATTTGTCTAAATAATGCATCTTGGAGAGCATCCACAATTTTTTTGCTTCTTTCCAGATGTGCAGAAGGAGTAATCCAATCCACATCAGGTAGATTAAAGTCACCCAATATGATTGCTTCCCCCTTTGTTGCTATCTTGGCAATATCTATAATCAATTCATTGTCTCTCTCTTCAATTTGAGTCGGAGGTCTGTAGACTACAGCAATATGGATGACAGTGCCATCTCCTCTTTCCAACGCAATCCAGAGCGCTTCTTCTTTTCCCCATGTCCCCTGCATTTCAGTAGCTTTAATATTGCTTTTGACATACAAGGCTACTCCTCCTCCTTTTCCATTTTCTCTGTCTCTTCTGAATAGATTATAGCCAGCTATGGCTATATCCCAATCATGTGATTCATTAAACCATGTTTCTGTAATGGCCACAATGACCAAATCCGTTTCCACCATTAGGGCTTCCAGGTCTGGAATTTTGTTGGCTAAGCTTCGAGCATTTGTGCTCATTGCTTTCCAGCATTTTCCTGGCTTGTGTATACTTTGCATTGATTTTATTCTGCCCACTTCCTCCCACATGTTTTTGATGTGTGGTTTAAAAGTGTGGCTGTTTCTGATGTTGTTCTGCTTTTGTTGGGGGTGGCAGGTAGATGTTGACCTTCCACATCCGTCACCCCCTTTTCCTAGTTTAAATGCATGTCCACATACTGCCTGAATTTTTCACTTAGGACTCTTTTCCCTGTGGCAGAGAGATGTAGTCCATCAGCACAGTATAGTCTCTTGTTGGTCCATCTGTTGTCCCAGTTGCCAATAAATCCGAATCCTTCTTCTTTGCACCAGGTCTGGAGCCATGTATTAAAGCTGTTAATGCGATGCAGTCTTTTTGTCCCTTTACCAAGAACAGGTAGAACCTCTGAGAATGCAACAGTGTTAACAACGTGCTTGAGTTTCTCCCCCAGAGATTGGAAGTCCTTTTGGGCTGTAGAGGCACTGTTCCTAGCCAGGTCGTTTGTGCCTAGGTGGATAATAACATCAGGTTTGGAGTGTTCACTTTTTGCACTAAGTAATAGCCTAGTATAGTTACATCCCAGTCATGGTTTTCTGTGAACCATGTTTCTGTAACTGCCTTTAAATCCAAGTAAGCCACTCCTACCAAAGCTTCAACATCAGGGATCTTATTTCCCATGCTACGGGCATTTATACACACTGTTACCCTGTTTACCAATTTCCATAAAGGTATTTAATGTTTCACTTACCTGGGGGCTTTCGTCACCCATCCCCAACAAATCTAGTTTAAAGCCCTCTTCAGTAGATTAGCCAGTCTACTACTGAAGATGCGTCGACCTTTCTTGGACAGATGGATGCCATCTCTGCTCTGCAATCCTTGAAACAGCAACCCATGGACCAGGAAACCAAAACACTCTTGATGACACCATTCACGCAGCCATGGTTCCTGAGAGCTTAGCTTTACGCAACCTTCCTCTATCGGCGGAAGTCAAAAATATCCTCCTCTCCTCCATGAAACCATCCACTAGGAAGGCCTACTCCCTTAAGTGGCACAGATATGCCTCATGGTGTTCCAACAATCCATTTGAGGCATCTGTTCTGACACTACTAAACTACCTATTGCATCTCTCCTCTCATGGCCTCAAATCCAATTCGATAAGAGTGCACCTCAGCGCCATCTCGGCTTTCCATACCCTGCTGAATAGTAAACCAATCTCCACCACCCTCCTAGTAGCACAGCTCATGAGGTGCCTCCTCCTAACTAAGCCACCTATCTGCCGACCACCAGTAGCGTGGGATCTCAATGTGGTTCTGGCTCAACTACTCAAACTGCCTTTTGAACCACTGGCTACAGCACAGCTCCGCTATGTCTCTTGGAAAGTGCTCTTCCTCATAGCTTTAACCTTAGCCAGACATATAAGTGAGCTACAGGCCCTAGTGGCTCACAACCCTTACACCTATTTTCACCATGACAAGGTGGTCCTGCGGACACACCCACACTTCCTCCTGAAGGTGGTGTCCGCTATTCATATCAATCAGACAGTCAACCTCCTTGTCTTCTTCCCCAGACCACACACCTCCCGGGTGGAAGCCTCCCTGCCTATCCTAGACTGCAAAAGAGCTTTGGCTTTCTATATACAGAGGACGGAAACCATCAGGAAGTCCTTTCAACTTTTTGTATCCTTTGATCCAGCTCATCTGGGCCTACCAGTAACCAAACTATCCCTTTCAATGCTGGATAGCAGAACGCATATCTTTCTGCTATGGTAAAGCAGGACTCTCCCTAGCAGGGCACATCACTGCTCACAATGTTTTGGCAATGTCCACCTCGGTTGCAAACCTCCGAGCAGTCCCCATCTCTGAAATATATTGAGTTGCTACGCGGTCCTCCATCCACCCCTTTGCAGCCTACTACTGCTTGGACAAGGACTCCTGACAGGATGCAGCCTTTGGCCAAGCAGTCCTTCAACATTTCTTTGGGACTTAGAACAACTCCTACCTCCCTGCCCACTCTCAGGTCTTGGCTACAGGAGGTCGAGGCCAACGATTCACAGACATCCCCGAGATCTCTCAGCTAGGGAGTCCCATATGTGAGGACTACATTCCTGCTTGTTCCTGAAGATAGTGTAGTTACTCACCTGTAACAGTTGATCTCCGGGAACAGCAGGAATTTAGTCCTCACAACCCACCCACCTCCCCAAGGAGTTGTTACTCTCTCTCTCTCTCTCTCCTTCTATTTGACTTTCTTCAGCTATACACTCAACTGAGGAGAATCAGTTAGAAGAGCGGGAAGGCACCAGCACATGCGCAATGGACTGCTCCCAAACGCTTTCCTATTGGTAGCTGAGGAGCTTCCTGTGCGGGCTCCGTCGATACCCGATGTCACCCATATGTGAGGACTAAATTCCTGCTGTTCCCGGAGATCACCTGTTACAGGTGAGTAACTACGCTCTCTCCTATCCCTCCTCTCCAATCCAATGCATACCAGGATGCGAGCCTCTCTACCTTGGCCTTTACCCTCAACAGGGAGGATTGAAGAGAACACCACCTGTGCACCTATCTGCTTCACCCTTTGTCCCAGAGCCATGAAGTCACTTTTGATATGCTGAGAAGGATACCTGGCAGTATCATGTGTGCTGACATGGATTAGCAATATTAGGGAATAATTAGTGGGCTTGATGAATCTCGGCAAACTCTCTGTAACATCTTGTATTTTGGCTCCTTGAAGACAGCATACCTCTCTGAACATCAAGTCTGGTCAGCAGATGGACGCCTCAGTACCCCTCAGAAGAGAGTCACCAACCACCACTACCCTTCGCTTCCTTGTGGTCACTGATTCTGCAACTTTGGGGAACTTGAGCTCTGGTTCTTCCCTTTCAGGGATGCTTTCACCTCCTCCACTTCCAGGGCTGCATAATGGTTCTTCAGTTCAAGGGCTGGAGAAGTTGGATTGGTGATTCTGCAGACCCTGGTGACTTGTGTCCAACCTTCGTCATTCTGTAGGCTCCCATCTTCTCTGCTGGAGAGCTTGGTTGTTGCAAGAAGCATCCCATCAATCTACTTCTCACTGTCTTGAATGCTCCTCAGCCTCGCCACCTCCTCTCTGAGTTCCTCCACTTGTTTCCTGAGAGCTTCAGCATGCAGGCACCCTGCACATGGAACCGGTCCTTCAACTGGCATTGGGACCTCTGTCTGGACAGAGGCAGAAGCTGTAACAGGGCAACAGCTTTAGCAATACGATTTTTCCCAGCCATTGTTCAGTTCGTGGAGCTTAGGTATGTGTTAAAGCAAAAGAGAGTGATCTACCAAAGTACCAGCCGGTTTCCCAGCTGTCCTTTCAGAGAAAAAGCAGTTAAATCTCTTTAATTATATTCAAAATGTGGTGTTCCAAGTCCCTGTGTTTTTTTAATTGAGGAGGTGCCCTATAAAGCAAGACTGCTCACTAGGGGTGGTTGGGAGTTGGAGGGTAGGGAGGGAACTAACACCTGATTAGGTGTCAGTAGCTCCAAAGAGCTGAGAAAGTTACTAAAGCAGAGTTTTAAACCTACCTCACTAAAGAAAATATTTCTCCTTTTAAACTAAAGCACCGAAAAGAATGTAACTTTGTTTTAAAAATGTACCAAAACCCTTTTAAGAGCTCCCAGTCAGAGAGCTAGCAATTTAAAAAGCCACAAATTCTTACCTTTGCTTGAAATGTATAGCCCCTGTTAAGAATGCCTCGATAGTGCAGGGCTCTGAAGCCTTTTATGTAGGCCTCAACTGCTCTCAGTTCTTTCACAGGCTAATCAGGCCCACTAACTCCTGATTAAGTGTCTGCAGCTTCAAAGAGCTGAGAAAGTTACTAAACCAGAGTTTTAAACCTACCCCACTAAAGAAAATATTTCTCCTTTTAAACTAAAGCACCAAAATGAATGCAACTTTGTTTTAAAAATGTACCAAAACCCTTTTAAGAGCTCCCAGTCAAAGAGCTAGCAATTTAAAAAGCCACAAATTTTTACCTTTGCTTGAACTGTATAGAGAAGAGACAAGGAGGAAGGGGAAAGGAACACACCTGACCTGCACAAATACAAGGTAAAGGGGTCTCTGTCCCTGTTTCTAGGTCACTGCTTCTCCTAATAGAGGACTGTGTTAGGGTCTATAAAGTGTTGCATGTCCCTGAGAGGGATTATCAACTGGCCACTTTAAGAGAGCCTGCAGCCCAAAGTTCAGGACTGGGAGAGTGTGGCTCACTGGAAGAGGTTAAAAACCCAGCAGGCTGCAGGAGGGAGAGAGACTGCGGAGACAGGAGTTCTTTCAAGGCAAGCCGTACAAAGGTAGGAATTTTAACTAGGCAAAGAAGGAACTTTAACTGGGCTGGAGAATTGTGAAGAGACCAGCTTTGTGCAGGTTTAACAAACAAGGTCTGAATAAAAACATGTTTTATTTTCCCTGAACTGCTATCTGTTTGCTATATTAACAGAAAACCTCTTCCCACCACACGCTACCACAAGGTCATATTGAGATATGTCAGAATCGAATAGACTGAAATATTTTGCTATGGTACTCACCCTTCAAGAGAGATCATTATGGTACTGCCTAGGTTTTAGTGAAGGTTCCATGAGGAGATTCTAGTCAGAGAGTTTGGAATTAATTTTATTTAACTGCAGAAAATGTATACACCACTAATATGGTAAACATCATTCAAAGCAGTGTACAATCATTTACGCAATGAATATGTAATACCATAAATACCACAAATAAATAAAAATTAAAATGAAATAAAAACAACCTAAACTTTAAGCACATATTTAAAAAACGTTATTTCCTGTACTTTACTCTTGCTGATCTATCCTCATTCTCTAATACCTCTTGAATGATGTATTTAAATTCTTCTTTTCTATAACTTGCTTTTACTGATCCTCTACTATTCTTTGATTCTTCACAATTCTATTAATCTAGAAGAAATAAGAAAATAAGTTCTGATGTTCTTTCTAAAATTCACTTCTAATCTAAGTTCTCTAGAGATAGCATTCCAGAACTCGAGGTATTACAGAAAAAAAACTCAGTAAGGGAAGAAAAAGGTCTGTCTCTTGGTCTGAATGTGTTTGGAGCTGGAAAGGGGAAAGTCTGCTCCTGTCTCCGGTTTCCAGAGGTGGATGTAGAGGACCACATGAGAAAAACGTTGTGGTGGTACTTAGATGCTACTTCTGGCATTTCTCTGAAGCACAAGGAGCTGTTCCTGAGAGATCTAGCTATAGAGTAGATAGTGCACCCTTCCAAGAGACATGTTTACTAAAACACAGGTGCCTATGGGGTGTTCTTCCCCAAAAATGAACATGGGGCTGGCACTTGACCCACTATAAAAAATGGAGGCATGCCTGGCATGTCCCCATGGAGTTAGTGAGGGTTTAGAGCCATCCCACATTCATTCTGTTCAGCACAATCAGCATGGGTGCACTTAACGCCACCCATCGAGAGGTGGTAAGTGCACCCACACCAAGTGCAGCATCAGCAGTGAGCATGAGCCAAAGACACTATCCGTGATGTGCATGTTCCGCCCCTGAACTATCCTGTCTCCACCTCAACCCATGCTACTTGAGTAGCATCAGATTTTTAGCATGGCTGAATTTTTGGTGCATAGTAAATTTTATCATGGCACACTTAGCACGTGCTGATCCCTGCACCACCCAGTAGTACGGTTTAATAAACATGCCCCTGAAGGTGTAAATATGTCACTCTGGGCCTGTTATGAGGCGAGGAGATCTTGATCAGAGTACCAGAAGAGAATGGAAATCTACAGAGGGTCAATGAGACGCGTGTGTCAGACACCTATTCAGAGGTGTAGAGAATGAGAAGGAGAAAAGGAAGGAAGACCAAGTGATGCTTGATCCAAGAGTACAAAGGCATTCAGAGGAAGAAAGGAGATAGGAGTTAAAGGTAGAAATTCAACTGGAGTAACAGATACGAAAAGAATCCTTGGGGAGCCAGGAAACACAGTAAAGGATAATGTTATAAGCAGGTGCCTCTTTGTAAGCTCTAAGGGGTATGTTTACTAAACCGCAGTAAAGGAGCAAGTGTGCTGTTAGCGTGCGCTAATGGCACACATGCACCATTAGCGGAACCAAACAGCCGCTTTAGCGCACGCTAACGGTACCAGCAGCGTAAAGCACTCAGTGGGCGGAGAGAAGTTGTGCATGAGGTGGAGAATGGGGGTCAATGGGCGAAGAGTGGGTGAGGACAAGGCTTGCTTCCTTAACGCAGGCACCTTAATGGCAGGAATCCTAATGCAACTCAAAACCTGGCAGAAACAGTGTTTTTTGAGGAGAGAGAGCCTATTTAACGTCTGCAATGCGATGCACAAAAAGGGGAGCCCAAGTGAGTGATAACAGTGCTCCATTAGCAGCAACAGCATAGTTCCCAAGTATGAAAGGGCACAGTGTTGATGGTGCAAATGGAGGCAAAGGAGGTGGCACATGGGTCATGCAGTGGGGGCTGCTGATGCACAGAAGGGACCAGGCAGCTGCCCAGGTGGCATATAACAACATAAGAATATAAAATATGCCAGACAGTGTCAGACCAAGGTCCATCATGCCCAGAAGCCTGGGTCCAACAGTGGCCAATCTAGGTCACAAGTACCTAGCAGTTTCCCCAAAAGACACACAGGATCCCCAATGCTTGTACTGGAGCAAGAGGTGGATATCCCAGGTCCTCTCTAACAACGGTTTATGGACCTTTCCCCAGGAACCTGTCCAAACCATATCTAAACCCAGCTACACTAACAGTCTGTACTACATCTTCTGGTAATGAATTCCAGAGTGTGATTACGCATTGACTGAAAAAATATTTTCACCTTGTAGTCCTAAATGAGTTACACTGTAACCGCATTGCAGGTCCCCTAGTCTGTCCACAGTCTGATGGCATAAAAAAGTGACCTACATTTACCTGTTCCATTCCGGTCAATAATCTATAGACCTCTATATCTCCCCTCAGGTGTCTCTTCCCGAGGTTGATGAGCCCCAACCTTTTAGCTTCTCCACAAAGGGGTATTCTGCCATGTGCAGTACTATCTGTGATGTCCGTCATGATCCCACAGTGACAGTGGCAGCACACAGTCCTGCTACTGCTGCGGAAAGGCAATGTGCCACATGGGGCAGTCCAAGGGTCCTGGCTCCCCAGGCAGAGATCCCCCCCCCCCCTGCTGCCACAGAACCCAGCTGTGGGGGAAGATGCTGAAGTCCCCCAGGCAGCTGCAACATGCAAACACCCAGGGGATTGCAGTGGCTGTCATTCTCCCCCAGAGACATATCCTTACCAGGCAGTGATGGGGTCCCTGCAGAGTCAGATGGTTGGGGAGGAAACTGTGAGGCCATCCATGTATGCCTCTACCACCCCACCCCACCCCCATCCAGACGGTGTGCCTTAGGCACTCACCAACCCACATGTTAGATGGACTGGGACTGCACACTACCAACACGGACAGCAGACGGGCATATCAGCATGGTTTGGGGATGTTGGCAGAGGGGACAGCAGTACCTGTCTGCAGCAGACCAAAGCCATGCCCTAGTCCTGTGCACAGTGTACATTGCAACATGTGCCAAGGTCTGTCTGATGCAAAGTATGTCACCCCCAGAGAGTTTTTAACCATATGCCAGCTCGGTAGCCCAATGCACACAGTTAGGTTCACAGGTTTAGGTCCTGGCTGTGGATTATGCATTGCATGTCCCAGTGGCTGAACTATAGCCCACAGTGCAGGTACAGCACCAACATGTGCAACCCCCCAATGAATCTGCCAACAAAGGTACAAACACCCATCAGCCAAACAGACAGGCTCCACTATCCACAGCTGGATGGAGAGTCAGGTTGATAGTATTGGCACACTGAGCGGGCATTAACATCAAAGCAAGCAACTAGCTCCTGCACAAAGAGCACACATTAACAATGCTTGAGCTGATATTGGGACCAAGGTGGCAGGCAGGAGTGCTGGCCATCCCCATTTTTGCACAGCATGTCAATGAGAGAGAGAGAGTGAGAGAGTGTCAATTTAGTCGTGGCTTTCTACACCTCACTAAGCCTCGCAGTGTCTACGCTGTTTCAAGCATTAGTCTGCAATTGTGCAGGATGAGGAGCAAAGTATTGTGGGTATGGCCTGAAACAGGGCAGACTGGCCAGGATGGGTCTGCATTGGAGATAGGGTTAATGGCTGAGATGTTGAAATGCCCATCTGCCATGTGTGTGGCCTGGGTGGCAAGGTACAGATGTCCTAGACATCAAAAGGGTAGATAGAATTTGACACATTCCTCCTCGATTCTCACCACCACAGGCGCAGAAGGTCACAGGTTCAAGTCCCAGCATGTCCTGCTGGTAGGGCACTCTCATCCTGACTGAGCAGTGACCATGGCACGGGTATGTATCCACATAGTGCTATATGGTTCTAGTGATGTGAGTGTACTTTTTGTCCTTGGGATGTTATCACTGAGCCAAATGCTGAGTGCACATGGTTGCTCTGTACACATGCAATGTGTGCTGACCTGTAGACTATCTGCAGTTGTTATGTGCATTGCTGGAACATCCAGTGGCTGGCAGCAGGTGCAGTTTGACTGTTCTTGCTGTGGGTGAATGTTAGTCCTAGGTAGTTGGGACATGAGGTGTTTCAGGCCTACTCGTACTGGTAGGGCCAGCAGAACCCTCATAACAACCCCATGTAAGTATAGATGTGTTTCTTTTTCCCCTTCCCCAGGGTAGTTGGCAGCCATGGCATCAGCATTGTAACACTGGGCATAGATATTCACTATTCTAGGTGGGTCCCTGTCCAACAGGAGCAGAGCACAGGGCCAGATGTGACTGGCATACAGCATGCTACAGGACTTGCGGTAACTAGCATCTCACATTGACGGTGATGGGGATCGGCAGCAGAGACCATTTTTAGCACTGCAGGTACAGGGGACCAGGTGCTGGGGCCCATCCTATCCTCAGAGTGACTACTTTAAGGAGGTGCGACAGCAAAAGCTAGAAGGATGCTTGGGTCCATACGGAGAGGAATGGCTAGCAGAAAAAAGGAGGTGATAGTGCCTCTGTATACGTTTTTGGTGCGACCTCATTTGGAGTATAGTGTGCAATTCTGGAGACTGCACCTTCAAAAAGATGTGAACAGGATGGAGTCGGTGCAGAGGGTGGCTACTAAAATGGTTAGTGGTCTTCATTATAAAGCATATGAGGACAGACTTAAGGATCTTAATATGTACACCCTAGAGGAAAGGAGGGATAGAGGTGATATGATTGAGATGTTAAATATGTCTTTGGTGCGACCTCATTTGGAGTATAGTGTGCAATTCTGGAGACTGCACCTTCCAAAGGATATAAACAGGCTGGAGCCAGTACAGAGGGTGGCTACTAAAATGATTAGTGGTCTTCATTATAAAGCATATGAGGACAGACTTAAGGATCTTAATATGTACACCTTAGAGGAAAGGCGGGATAGAGGTGATATGACTGAGACGTTTAAATACCTCTGTGGCATAAATGTTCAGGGGAAGAGCCTCTTTCAATTGAAAGCAAGTTCTGCTACGAGGGGACATGGGATGAGGGTGAAGGGGGAAAGATTCAGGAGTGATATGCGGAAATATTTCTTTACGGAAAGAGTGGTGGATCCGTGGAATAGTCTCCCAGTGGAGGTGGCGGAGATGAGGACAGTAACTAAATTCAAAAAAGCATGGGACAAACACAGAGGATCTCTAAAGGAAAAAAGGGGACTGTTGTAGTTGTTGATAAGGAAGGACAGACTAGATAGGCCATATTTCTGTTTCTACTTATTGTCTTCTTCCAACACAACCTTCTTGATGTCATCCCATAACTCTTCTGGAGCTCTGTTATTTGTATCTAAAGCAGCAAATCGATTTTTCAGGCAGTCTTTAAATTCTAGTGGTATATTCTCAAGGTCGTATTTTGCTACATTCATGAGTGGCTTGCTCTTTTTCAACTTTATCTTGAGTTTGCATACAAGTAGTTGGTGATCTGTACCACAGTCAGCTCCAGGTTTTGCTTTTGTTGATATTATCGAGCTTTTCCATTATTGTCTTCCACAGATGTAGTCAATTTGATTTCTGTACAATCCATTGGGTGAAGTCCACATGTACAGTCGGCACTTGTGCTGCTGAGGAAAGTGTTTGAGATGAATAGATCATTGGTCTTGCAGAACTCTATCTGTTGCCAAGTCCATAATGGAATGCTTTAAAGCAGGGGTGTCCAACCCTGTCCTGGAGGGCCACAATCCTGGCAGGTTTTTGGGATAGCCCTAATGAATATGCATGAGATATATATGCATTAGAGATATCCTGCCAACCTGACTGGTTTGTGGCCCATCCAGGACTGGATTTGGAGACCCCTGCCTTACATCTCTGTCATTTAAGATTGTGAGTGGGCAAGGTACAGGTTCAAGTCCCAGCTGTGGCTCCTGTAAACCATGTCCCTATATTTTACCCAGTACTAAACTGTGGTAATAAAGACGGAACTTTTATTGCAGTTAAAATAAACATGCCATAAACGCCTATATTTTACCCTACAGAGCACCGACACCATAAACATGTGCAATCCCTAGAGCAGAGTTTCCCAACTGCAGTCCTGGAGGGCCAAACACCATTCAGGTTTCATGCTGTTCCTAATAAATAACTTCAATCACATTTGTTTGACCACAGTTGCATTCCCGCTGGCAATCTCAACCCCCAGGTTTGCACCCTGCATCACTTCAATAACAGTCACTTATCTTCTGTAGCACTTCATACCAGCCAGGGGATTGATGAAGCTATTTGTGAAACGCTATTTGGAGGTCTTGAGAGGCAATGGGGTATCTTTTAACCAGTTCCTGATCCACAGTGGTACACTGCCTCCTATCCCATGACTTTTTAATTTCGCCAAAAGTCTAAGGTACTCCACTAGGAAAATGGGCCATTTAGCCCTACCCTCTGCTTTCTAACTTTTAACCAATTCCTGATCCATGATAGTACACTGCCTCATGTCTATTGACTTTTTAATTTTGCCAAGAGTCTCTCAGGAGGGAATTTGTCAAAGGCTTTCTGAAAATCCAGATGCACTATATTGACCAGCTCACCTCTGTCTACCCATTTTTTCACACCTCCAAAAAAACATAACAGATTAGTAAGACAAGATCTTCCTTGGTTAAAGCCATGTTGGCTGTCTCCCATTAAGCCATGACTAGCTACATGTTCAGTAATTTTGTTCTTTATAATGGTTTCTACCATTTTTCCCGGTACTGATGTCAGGCTCACCAGTCTGTAGTTTCCCGGATCACCCCTGGAAACCTTTTTAAAAATTGGCGTTACGTTGGCCATTCTCCAATCTTCAGGTATTACAAATGATTTTAATGATAGTTCACCGATTACTAAAAGGTCTGAAATCTCATATTTCAGTTCTTTCAATACCCTTGGATGCATACCATCCAGTCCAGGTGATTTGATACTCTTCAGTTTATCAAAAAGTTGTAACTGATATTTCTATCAATTCTTCTGCAGCATCACCTTTAAATACCATTTCAGTCATGGGTAACATCCCTACATCTTCCTCAGTAAAGACTGAAGCAAAGAATTCATTCAGTCTCTCCCCTCTTAGTGCCCCTTTTAACCCTCTATCATCTAATGGTCAAACTGACTCACAGTTTTTTTGTTATGAATGTACTTGAAAAAGTCTTTGTTATGCGTTTTTGTTTCCTTGGCTAGCTTTTTT
Source organism: Ichthyophis bannanicus (assembly GCA_033557465.1). Taxonomy (NCBI): domain Eukaryota; kingdom Metazoa; phylum Chordata; class Amphibia; order Gymnophiona; family Ichthyophiidae; genus Ichthyophis; species Ichthyophis bannanicus. Next base: position 188,166,298 of record CM066033.1, on the reverse strand, counting down.
TTTAATCCTTTTTGCCTGCCTTATTAATGTCTTGTATCTAATTTGCCAGTGCTTATGTTGTTTCCAGTTTTCGTTATTTGGCTCCTTTTTCCATTTCCTGAAAGATGCTTTTTTGGGAACAACAGCCTCTCTGAACTCACCTTTAAACCATGCTGGCAGCTTTTTGGACTTCCTTCCATTTTTCTTTGAGCATGTAATACAGCTGGTCTGGGCTTCTAAGATATTATCTTTAAATAACACCCATGCTTTAAACAACCCATGCTTTAAACAACCTTTGCAACTGTTCCTTTTAGTTTTTCCTTAACTATTTTCCTCATTTTATCATAGTCTCCCTTTTGAAAGTTAAAAGGTAGTACTGTGGATTTTTACTACTACTACTACTACTGAGCATTTGTATAGTGCTACAAGTCATACGCAGCACTGCACAGACATGTAAGAGACAGTCCCTGCTCATCAGAGTTTACAATCTAGTCAAGACAGACAACACAGAAGGTGTAGACAGGGATAAAACAAGGGGAAAAGGTAAAGAAACAAGAAGATCAGGTGAGTCAAGATCCAAAAGCAGCAGCAAAGAGGTGAGTTTTCAGCCTGGATTTGAAAATGGTCAGAGAAGGTGCCTGGCATACAGACACAGGTAGTTTGTACCAGGCGTAAGGTGCAGAAAGATGAAAGGAGCGAAGTCTGGTTAGCAATAGAAGAGATGGGCACAGATAGAAGCAGTTTGCCAGAAGAGCGGAGTTTCCGAGGGGGGGGGTATAAGGAGAGATAACAGAAGAAAGATAGCGAGGAGCTACAGAGTGAATAGGTCAGTAGGAGAAGTTTGAACTGGATGTGGAAATGGATAGGGAGCCAATGAAGTGACTTGAGAAGAGGGGTAATATGGGCATGATGAGGCTGGCAGAAGATTAGCCATGCAGCAGAGTGTTGAACAGATTGGAGGGGAGAGAGATGATTCAAAGGGAGACCAGCAAGGAGTAGGTTACAGTAGTCAAGACGGGAGGTGATTAAGGAGTGGATAAGCATCTTAGCAGTGTGTTCAGAAAGAAATAAGCGGATTTTGTTGATGTTATAGAGAAAGAAATGGCAGGTCTTAGCTATCAGATGGATGTGTGTGGAGAAGGAGAGAGAAGAGTCAATGACAACTCCAAGACTGCTAGCCAAGGAAACAGGAAGGAGTAGAGAGTTATCCACAGAGACTGAGAAAGGAGGAAGAGGAGAGGAGGCTTTAGAGGGAAAGATAAAAGGTTTGGTCTTGGCCATGTTCAATTTCAAGCAGCGGTGAGACATCCAAGCAGCAATGTCAGAAAGGCAGGCAGAGATCTGGGTCTATATTGCCAGAGAGATTTCAGGCATAGAGAGGTAGATCTGGGAGTCATCGGCATAAAGATGGTACTGAAGGCCATGGAAAGAGATGAGTACACCAAGGGACTGGGTATAGAGAGAGAAAAGGAGCGGACCCAAGAAAGATCCTTGGGATACACCAACTGGGAGCGGGATAGCAGAAGAGGAGGAGCCACCAGAACTAACACTGAAAGAGCGATGGGAGAGATAGGAGGAGAGCCAGGATAGTACAGAGCCCTTAAAACCAAGCAAGGACAGGGTATCGAGGAGAAGGTTGTGGTCAACAGTGTCAAAAGCAGCAGAGAGGTCAAGAAGGATGAGGACAGAGTAAAGGCCCTTGGAGTTTGCCAGGAACAAGTCACTGGAGACTTTGGCAAGAGCCATAAAGAGTGTAAAGGACGAAAGCCAGACTGTAAAGGATCCAGGAGGGCATGAGAGGAGAGGACGTCGAGGCAGCGGCGGTGAACCGGATGTTCAAGTAGTTTAGAAACAAAGGGAAGGAGGGAGATGGGTCGATAATTAGAAGGACAGGTGGGATCAAGTGAGGGTTTCTTGAGGAGAGGTGTGACCACAGCATGCTTGAAGGCTGCAGGGACAGTTGCAGTGGAGAGCGAAAGGTTGAGAATATGAGAGATTGAAGGGACAGCAGTGGAGGAGACGGGGCTTAGGAGATGGGTGGGGATAGGATCAGAGGAGCAGGTAGTGAGTTTGGAGGAAGAAAGAAGGCGTGCAGTTTCCTCTTCAGAGATCACAGGAAAGGGAGAGAGGGTAGCAGAGGTAGGGAGGGAAAGTTGGGAGTGAAGAGGGGGAAGCTGACTTTGTGCGGAATTGGAGGGTGATTTTGTGGATTTTGTCATGGAAATAGTCAGTCAGGGTTTGGGCATAAAGGGAGGGAGGGGTCAGAGGCGGAGGCACTGAGGAGAGAGCTGAGAGTTGTAAAGAGATGGCGAGGGTCAGATGGAGATAATAGTCTTGTGTGGCAAGAGCTATGGCTGACTGGAAAGAGACAAGCATGAATTTGAAGTGTAGAAAGTCTGCAAGGGTGCTGGATTTGAGCCAAGCATGCTCAGCAGAATGGGCACAGGAATATAGATAGTGGGTAGTGGATGAAAGCCGGGGCTGGGGTGCGGAATGCCTCACAGGATGTGGCATGGGAGGAGCGAGAGTATCCAGAGCAGAGGAGAGTGCAGCGTTATAGGAAGCTACTGCCTCCTCAACAGACTTAGATGACATAGTGGAGGAAATAGATGAAGAAATAGTGGAACAGAGAACCAAATGATCAATACCTTGAAGATTTCTAAATAGGTTGGAGGAGACAGGATGAGGATGAAGCGGTGGGTGATGAAGATTAAAGCTTAAAAGTTGATGGTCAGATAAGGGAAGAACTGAGCTACAGAGGTTCAAGGGTAAGCAACTAGAGAAAAACACCAGGTCAAGGCAGTGGCCATGCTGGTGAGTGGAGGCAGTAGAACAAAGCTGGAGGTCAAATGAGGAGGTAAGGGAGAGGAGCTTTAAAGCATAAGGATCAGAGGGGTTATCAACATGAATGTAAAAATCCCCAAGAATAAGAGTGGGGGAAGAGGAATCCAGAAAGAAGGAAAGCCACAAGTCAAAGTCAGTGAGAAAGGTAGAAGTAGACTTGTCAGGAGGTCGATAAATAACAGCTACCTGGAGAGGTAGTGAAGTGAAAAGGCGGATGGAGTGGACTTCAAAAGAGGGAAAGGAGTGAGACTGAGGCAGCAGGAGGGATTGGAATAGGCAGGAGGGAGAAAGTAGAAGCCCAACACCACCACCATGGCCAGTGCGACGAGGCGCGTGGGAGAACTGATAGCCCCCATGACAGAGAGCAGCGATAGATGCAGTATCATCTGGGAGGAGCCAGGTCTCAGTTAGAGCAAGAAGATGGAGAGCATTAGAGATAAAGAGATCATGAGTAAAAGCAAGTTTTCCTTACCGCTCTTCCTTTATTTATTAAATCAAATGCGATCATGCTATGATCACTATTGCCAAGTGGCCCCAACACCCTTATCTCTTGTACCAGATCTTGTGTTCCACTAAGAACTAGGTCCAAAATGGCTTCTCCTCTGGTCGGTTCATGAACCAGTTGCTCCAAGAAGCAGTCATTTATTTCATCTAGAAACTTTAGGGTATGTTTACTAAACCATCTTAATGTTACCGGCGTTAGTTGCAGTCTTACTGTGACGAATGCCATATAAGGTAGTGGGCGTTCCGGTCTTAAGGTAGCATTTCAGGTTATCACACGATAAAGTCTGTTATCACGCGATAGAGGGAGCCGTGGCACGTTAACACGCGTTAGCCTTAATTAGGCGCGCTGACCTAACAACACAGCAACAGAGGTGCAGCACAATGGTTAATACATTGACTGATGAAACAGGGGTCATGAGTTTGATCCCCCAGTGGGCTTAATGAATAAGGCTGTCTGAGGCATTACCCTTTACTTTAAATCAGTGCTGTCTGAGGCATTTTCTTTTTTAATTTAAGTTAGTGCTGCCAGCAAACACACCCTCACAGTGCCGTAACCTAAGGTGCCGCAAAAGGCGCCCTATAAGGCACTCCAGAGGGCACATTATAAAGTGCACTGTCCGCCAAGGCACCTTATAATGTTCCCTATAGGGCGCCTTATAGGGCGCCTTATGAGGCACCTTAAGGTTACAGCACTGTGAGGGTGTTTTTGCTGGCAGCACTAATTTAAATTAAAAAATGAAATGCCTCAAACAGCCCTATGAAATAACACCACTGTGGGATCAAACCCATGACCTTGGCCTCCACTGTCAGTGAAGTAACCAGTGGGCTATATCTCTATAGCTACTAACAAACCTCTGGCTAGCTACAGAAGGACTGCAGGTCACCACACAAGCTGTCTGCTGTGGTTACCAGGATATCGTTAACCCATCTGTACCCATGATGCACTGCACATGCAGATCAGCAGTCTACAGATGATCACAAGATGGGGTATTCACCCCCACAGCACCTCGGCCTGGTAAGGGGAACTGACCATGTGTGTTACTGGCACAGAGTAGCTACAGACCGTCACATTGTGCGGGTACTGTGCTCACCCTGAGGGCGAGGTGGGGCGCCCAGCACCAGGTCCGCAGCACCTGGCTTAGCTGAGATAGGCTATACTGCAAGTCACCATCAGTGCCAGTGTGTGATAGGTAGTCCTTGCAGATGCACCTAGGATACATCTGTATCCATTTGTATTTCCTAGTCCCATCTAGCCCTTGTGGATTATGATGCACCCAGAATAGTGCATATCCTGTGTGGGTGCCATGGTCACATGATTTAAATGAAGGGAGGTGTTTAGACCCATAGGTGGATTATGTAGCACCACCCAACCCGCTCTCTGGGGCTCAGGGTGGGGGACAGGATCTCCCACCAACAGATCCACATTCTACAAACCTGCAATGGTGGCAGTAGAAGGGACCATCAACCCCAGTCCTGCTGGGGAACAGGCACCCCTCCAGGGCAGTCAATACAGATCTGTACACATCCATATGGCAATGGCAGACAGACAGTAGGCCTGGAAATGCTCAGCTGCCCCCCACCACTATCTGACGTTCTCCAACAGCAAGCACAGTGAGTCTCCAGCCACTGCACCCTGTAAGGTGTTCCAGCCATACACATACTAACTGCACACAGTCTGCTAGCTAGTCCATAATGCATGTTCCTGGAGAAGATGCATGCACACACACCAAGCAGATAAGTCAGTGGTTGGGCCCCAGAAAAGAGAACCCATAAATATCACTTGAGAAAAGTACTATATAGCACAATGGGGGAACCTAGCCATGCCGTGGTCACTGACCAGTCAGGGTGAGAGTGACCTCCCAGCAGGACATTCTGTGGCCACAGTGGCCAGGCACTACAATGTCCCAGCCATTGCCCTATGCCCTGTGCAGATGCATCCTGCCCAGGCCACCCTGTCCGGGCCATACCCACAGTACCTTGCTCCTCATTATGCACATTGGCAGGCTAACAATGGAAACAGTGCAAGCAGTGTGGGCTGAGTAAGTTGTAGGCAGCCACAACACACTGTATAGACAGACACACACTCCCATACCTATGCCAGCATTGTGCAAATATAGAGGCTTTTGGCAGCCCTGGCTACCACACCAGTCCTGGGCACAGTGCAGGCATGGCTATGGTACATAATACTGTTGGGGTCACTCCCCGGGGTGGTAAACACTGTCAGAAACCAAAACTGAAACACACTCCACAGATATCAGAAAGGTTGCTATGATGCAGCTCTATCAGCAAATTGTGCTTAACTTAGGAATTGCTATCTGCCATCAATCATAGCAACCTTTTGATACATGTGTAACGTATTCCCAAGTTTAGGGCAGCATTGCTAAGGTATGCAAGTGCTAGTATTGGGAGATGCTGCTGCATGCAGGGCCCAACAGCCTGACTCTCCATGAGGCTTTGGATAGTGGAGCCTGTGGCTGTGGGTGTAGACAACATTTTGGTGGTGGTGAGAATCGAGGAGGAATGTGACAAATTCTGTCTACCCTTTTGATGTCTAGGACATCTGTACCTTGCCCACTCACAATCTTAAATGACAGAGGTGCAAGGCAGGGGTCTCCAAATCCAGTCCTGGAGGGCCACAAACCAGTCAGGTTGGCAGGATATCTCTAATGCATATATATCTCATGCATATTCATTAGGGCTATCCCAAAAACCTGCCAGGATTGCGGCCCTCCAGGACAGGGTAGGACACCCCTGGCCTAAACTGTCTGCTGTGTGTGCCAGTATACGTTAACCCCTCCAGTACCCATGAGGCACTGCACACGTGGAACAGCAGTCTGCAGCTGATCACCAAATGAAGAATGCACAGATCCATCACATCAGCTCAGTAAGATGCACTGACAGTGTGTGCTACATACACATAACAGCTACACACCATGCTATTGAGCAGTTTTAGCAGTCACCCTGAGGGTGAGGATGAGTGCCCAATACCTGGTTCTCAGAACGTGCACTACTAGAGATGGTCTTTGCTATAGATCCACCTCATTGTGTGTGTGGTAGATATTTCCTGCTGAAGCCTTGTGTCCTGCTCCTGTTGGACAGGTCTTTTTCTAAAACAGTGCATTTCAGTGCCCAGTGTTGAAAAGCTGATGCCAAATGCAGTAGGGGCTTCTAGGCTTGTGTGGGGCTGCTGTTACCATCCTGGTATGATCACAGTGAGTAGGCCAGGAATAGCTGCTGTTTTAACCACTGAGGATATCACTGCCTACCACAGTGAGACTGCACTTGCTGCCTACCACTGGGTTGTTTCAGCCATGCACAAACTAACTGCACCTGGTCAGCACACAATGTATGTGCACAGAACAACCATGTGTACTCTTCTTTGGGATAAACAGGACCGACATCCGGCATTTGGCTCAGTAATTGTGCTCCCCAGTCAGAGATTGCACCCAGGTCACTAAAGCCAAACACTATATAAGCACTATGTGGATACATAGCCTTGTGATGGTCAGAATGAGAGTGCCCTTTCAGCATGACCCGTGGCCAACCCGGTCATACACGTGGCAGATGGCCACTACACATCTCAGCCATTCATCCTACTGCCAAGGCAGACACATCATGGCCATCCCGCTCTGTTTCAGGCCATACCCACAATCCTCTGCTCCTGATCATGCACATTTGCAGACTAATGCTGAGAACAGCTTAGGCAATGGGAGAAACAGTGAAGGGCAGGAAGCCAGAGAGCACTGGAGAGACATACACATGCACTCACATCACCGTGCTGTGCAAAAGTGGGGATGGTTGGCATTCCTGCCTGCCACTTTGGTCTCCATATCAGCTCAAGCATTGTTAACATGTGCTCATTGTGCAGGCACTAGTAGCATGCTCTGACATTAATGCCCATTGTTAGTGCCCACTCAATGTGTGCAGGTGCTATCAGCTTGCCTCTCCAACCAGCTGTAGATAATGGAGCTTGTCTGTGTGGCTGATGGGTATCTGTACCATTGCTGGCAGATTCATTGGGGGTTGCACATGCTGGTACTGTATCTGCACTGTAGGCTAAGGTTTAGCCATATGGGCATGCAATACACGACCCATAGCCAGGACTTGAAGCTCCGTTCATATATACACTGACTGTGGGCATTGAACCACAGTGCTGCCATATGGCTCCAACAGTCCCTGGGGCTGACATGCTCCCCATCAGTCAGACCTTGGCATATGTTGCAATGCACAAGGCACACAGGACCAGGACATGACTTTGGGCTGCTGCAGGTGGGTGCTGCTTCCCCTGCCGCCACCAACACCCCCACACCATGCTGACATGCCCGCATGCTCTCAGTGGTGGTGGTGCGCAGTCCCAGCCCATCCAACTTGCGGGTTTGGTGGGTGCCTAGGGTATAAGGTCCAGATGGGGGGAGGGGCAGAGGCACACATGGATGGCCATGTATCACCCCCCCCCCCCAACCATCTGCCTCTGCAGGGACCTAAACATCACCTGCCACTGATACATCTCGGGGGGGGGGGGGATGACAGCCACTGCTGTGGTAGTTCCTCGGGTGCTTGCATTTTGCAGCTACCTAGAGGGCTACAGCTGCTAGCGCTATTGGCCTCTTCCTCCACAGCTGGGTTCAGCAGCATGGGGGGGGGCGGGCAAGCCGGAATCTCTGCCTGGGGTGCCAGGACTCTTGGATCGTCCCATGTGGCACATCACCTCTCCGCAGCAGCAGCATATCTCTGTGCCTCCACTGTCACTGTGGGATCATGACAGACATCACAGATGGTAATGCGGATGGAAGGCTACCGCTGTGAGGAGGGGCTAAACAGGTTAGGGCTCTTCAACCTGGGGAAGAGACAGCTGAGGGGAGATATGATAGAGGTCTATATATTATTAAATGGAATGGAACAGGTAAATGTAGATTGATTGTTTACACCATCAAAATGTAGAAAGACCAGGGGACATGCAATGAAGCTACAACGTAACCCATTTAAGACTAATAAGAAAAAATATTTTTTCAGTCAACATGTAATCAAACTCTGGAATGCATTACCGGGGGATGTAGTAAAAGCTGTTTGTATAGCTGGGTTTAAAAAAGGTTTGAGCAGGTTCCTGGAGGAAAGGTCCATAAACCATTATTCAAGGGGAGCCGTGAAATCCATTGTTTGCCGCAATACAGGCATTGTGGAACCTGTATGTCTTCTGGGGGCACTGCAAAGTACCTGTGACCCAGATTGGCCACTGTTGAACAAGGGATACTGGGCTTGATGGACCTTGGTCTGACCCAGCATGGCATATCTTATGATTTTATGTTCCTATGTGCCACCTGGGCAGTTGCCTGGTCCACCCTGTGGACCAGCAACCCCCACTGCATGACTTACGTGCAACCTCTTCTGCCCCTATTTGCACCATCAACATAGTGCCCTTTCATACTTGGGCACCAAGCAGTTGCTGCTAATGGAGCACTGCTATCACTGTCTGGGGCTCCCCTGTCAGTGTATCACATTGCAGACATTGAAATAGGCTCTTTCCCCTCTAAATACATTCTTTCTGCGAGGTTTTACTTGGCGTTAGGGTTCCCAGCGTTAAAGGGCTTTTAAACACACAGGCATTAAGGGAGCACTCTCCACCCCATTAATGCCCACTCTCCGCCTACAGCACTTTTAATGCTTTATTTTATTTTATTTATTTAGACAGTTTTTGTATACCGCCTTATCCTTCAATCAAAGCGGTCACAACACAATTGGGGGATACATTTAACACGCGGGGATATGAGACACATACACTAATACTTACAGGGAGCATGGGCTATGGAGGGTTAAGTGGCTTGCCCAAGACCACAAGGAGCATCTGTGGGACTAGAAACCCCAGTCCTTCCGGCCCAAGGTTGCTGTCCTCTAGTAGGATTTGAACCCCCGACCTTCCGGCCTGAAGTACCTTGCCCCAACCACTAGGCTACTCCTCCCTTTAGGATCTTTACCACTCGTTAAAGCAGCTTTTTACCAGCTTTAAGGGTGTAAGTGTGCCGATAACAGGCGCTAGCGGCACTCTTCCTCCCTTAACGTTCTTGAGTAAATATACCCCATAGTGTTGCATGTTACTGTAATGTTCCCCCTACAGAAACTGGAATAGTTGAGGATTATATGAGGTTTAGATGTTTATTGAAAGATTGTCCTGAAATTCCTAATATTATGTGCCTTTATAGTAATATTTAATTCAATTAGAAGGTGAAGTTATTGGCTTATATTTTTTAAGCTTTTTGATAAACCTGGTGAGCTATAAATGTTATATATCATTAGGTATATTATCTAAGATTTTAGTTATGTATTAATGATATCTTGATGTTTTTATATTTTATGCTTTTTATCTTTTATCTTTTGTAATTTTCCTTGAGCTATTCTTTGGTTAAGTGGAAAATAAGTACATGAATTGAATTAAATACAATTATTTTTCTTTGGAGCAACCCATTCCCAAATGATTGCGTATATATTTTGGGAGATGTATGTGGATTTCCACAAGCCTAAAGGCCTTAAGAGACTATGGGACATGTTTGCTAAAGCCCAAATCAGTAGCACGTGTTTGCGGAGTGAAATTAGCGTGGAGGCCCTTGTTAATTTATGGGTGTGTGTACATCTGTCCCACCTCATTATGTGCAACTGCACTAATGCAACAGGCACATTTAGCACATGCCCAAAACACTTGCACTAATAGCCATGATATACCCCTATGATACCCATACTAACTGTTAGCACAGCATACTTAGCACATGGTATACCCTGCAGTAATGGTTAGCATACGTTAGTAAACATGCCACTGTCTTTCCTTCTCTTGTGCTTAACAGTCCTGTCTGATGCAAGCAAGGATGCAAATTCTGGTTTGGATGAAGGGCTGCACTAGCAATCAGGAGAGTCTTAAGGGCTGCACAAGCAGTTTCCAGGGAGGGGTTGTACGCCCAAGGATTTCATGGGCAGCAACCCTCTTCCTTGGCGCTCTCATGATTGCAGCCTTTCATCCTAAACAATAACAAGATCCTCTCTCAGTCCTCGCCTCATAACCGCAGTTCACTCATCTGCTCTATCACTTCCATTCTCCAGAATCAGCTTTCCCTCTCAACCTCCACTCCCTATACAGCACTATTTCACTGAAAAATTATAAAGGTAGAGACAGCAGATGGAGAATTAGTGGCATTTGTCAAACAGGTAAACATAAAATAGTAGCTATTTGGCAAACATGGTGAAAACAACTACAGGATAAATATCAGGATGGATGGACATTTCAACTGTTACCTCCATCACTGGGGAGTCACATTGGTTGGGAGATATATGTGGATTTCCATAAGCCTAAAGGCCTTAAGAGACTATGGGGCATGTTTACTAAAGCCCAAATCAGTAGCACGTGTTTGCGGAGTGAAATTAGCGTGGAGGCCCAAGGAAAGGGACCATATGTAACAGCTAGCATGTGACGGATAGGCTGCATGCAGGGGACACTGCAGTGTACAGTGAAGAGAAGGAAGGGTGTGTGGGGAAGTGATGAAGCCGGAGCAGAACAAACAAAATGAAAAGAAAAGGAACTTATGGGAAACAAACCCACAACCTATGTTGGCTCCATACACGTCTGCAACCGCTATCCCAAACAACCACAATGCAAATATGTTCCACCAAGTGACCATCATGTCTGCTATAATATGACATAGTATTTCTTTATCTTTATCTTTATTTGAGGCTTAATATACCGCTCAATGCAGTCGCGTCAGAGCGGTGCACAATGTACAAAAAGGCTGCATGGAAAAAGGAAAGGAACGCCAAATGTATGATAGGATAGTTAAGAGAGAAGGAAAGAGCTAAAGAGAAAGGTCAGGTAACAAATAGGGGCTGTAAGAAATCAGCGAGGGGGAGGGGAGGGAGGTGGGGGAAGATCAAACGCAAGGCAGAAGAGGTAAGTCTTCAGGCGGGTCTTGAAGGTTTTCAGGGAGGGTTCCAGGCGAAGGTCCGGCCTCAGTTCTCACCACCACCAAAAAGTTGTCTAATAGACAACATTTTGGTGGTGGTGAGAAGCGAGGAGGAATGTGACAAATTATATCTACTCTTTTTGATGTCTAGGACATCTGCCCCCTTGCCCACTCACAATCTTAAATGACAGAGGTGTAAGGCAGGGGTCTCCAAATCCAGTCCTGGAGGGCCACAAACCAGTCAGGTTGGCAGGATATCTCTAATGTATATATATCTCATGCATATTCATTAGGGCTATCCCAAAAACCTGACAGGATTGCGGCTCTCCAGGACAGGGTTGGACACCCCTGGGATAGACATACATATACACTCCTATTGCAGCATTATGCAGTGATAGGGGTGGTTGGCAGCCCTGCCCACCACACTGGTCCTGATCACAGGGCCTGCATTGCTAAGGTGTGCAGGAGCTAGTAGTAGTGCTCAGGTGATAACTGCAGCTCCGAGCTGGAGCCAACAGCCTGACTCTCCATGAAACTTTGGATAGTGGAGCCTGTGTGAGTGGGTGTTTGTACCCCTGTTGACCGCTGCTATGGGGATTGCACATTTTGATATTGTGTCTGCATTGTAGGGTAAAATATGGGGACATGCTCTGCAGGATCCACACCTGTGACCCTCTGCTCCAGGACACACTGGCTGTGTGTACTGTACCACACTGTTGCCACAGAAGCCGAGCAGTCCCTGGGGCTACCTTTACTTTTCATCAGACAGACCTTTTCTGTTGCACTCCACACCACATACTGGAACAGGGCATGGCCTAGGTCCACTGCAGGCAGGTGCCACTGCCCCCTCCAGCACCAACCCCCCTCCCCCCCCCCCCCCGCCATGCTGACATGCCCATATGCTGTTGGTGCTGGTAGTGCACCTATAGGCCATCCACTGTGCAGGTAGGTGGGTGCCTAGGGTGCAGGGTCTGGGGTGGGGAGGCATACATGGACATCCACACATCCCCCCATCACTGCCTACCAATGTTATGTCCCTTCCACATGGGAGAGAGATGGCTGTGGGGATGTCAGGTTGGTGCCCTGGCAACTATTGGCTAGGGTGAACCAGGTAGATAGGTTGGTAGATTGTGTTGTGACAGCAGACTGTGGACAGGCTAGGGCATGCACCTCAGGTACGGTGTTCCCAGTTTGGACTACTGGGTGTATATATGTTTCAGACAACGTGTGGTCACACCCTGCAATGCCTTACTAGGGGCTGCAGTAAAGGGTGGTCAGTTAGCTGGGTTTACAAACTGTTTGGGATGCATCCTGGGAAAGGTCTGTGGACCCTTGTTAGAGTGGTCCCCAGATGTGCACTGATTGTCCTATTACATGCATAGTGGTATCTGTGTGACCCTTGGGGTACTTGCTGGGTAATGTCCTCTGGATGAGACACTGTGGAACACAGACTACTGGGCATGTTTGGCTTTGGTCAGCTGCTGTCTTGCTGATTTCCAGTGTCTGTGTTCCTATGTGCCACCTAGACGATGGCCTAGTCCACCCTGTGCCCCAGCTGCCCCCACTGCATGTCCCACCTTCAGCCCCCTATGCCCCATTTGCACCATCACCATAGTGGCCTTTCATACTTGTGCACTATGCTGTTGCTGCAAATGGAGCACTACTATCACTTTCTTGGGCTCCCTGCCTATGCTGTACATTGCTGACACTTAAATGGTTTCTCTCTCATGCAAATGTGCATCTAACGACAGGTTTTCACTCCTAGTAATGTTTGGCCCTTCATTTCCCTACGTTAGTGTAGCAGGGGCCTCCCCCTGCCCACTCCCCGCCCATTGACCCCTTCTCTCCACCCTCTGAGGGACTTACCGCAGCCGGCCACGTTAACGCACATTAACGTTACTTAACGCACTTTAACGTTATGTAACGCGTGTTAACATAGCCACTGCTACTTTACTGCACTTTAGTAAACATACCCCTAAGATTTTAACAAACAGGGATGGAGGCACTCTTGAAAGAGCGAAGGACTGAACGGAAAAGTCTGTCTTTTTGCAGATGACATGTAAATTTGCAACAGAGTGGACTCTCCTGAGGGAGTGGATATCATGAGGAAAGCTTGGCAGTTAAGATTTAATGTGAAACAGTGCAGTGTCATGCAGTTGGGAAGCAGAAATCCAAGGGAATTGTATGCAATAGGGGGTGAGAGGTTAGTGTGCATGGACCAGGAGAAGGACATCGGAGTGATTGTTTCTGAGTATCTCAAGATAGCAAAACGGTGTGATAAGGCAGTGGCAAAAGCCAGAAGGATGCCGGGTTGCTTACAAAGAGGAATTATCAGCAGAAAGGAAGAGATACCAATGCCACTGTACAAGTGAGGCCTCACTTGGAATATTTTGTTCAGTTTTTGGAGACCATGGGGTATGTTTACTAAACCATCTTAATGTTACCGGCGCTAGTTGCAGCGTTAATGTGAAGAATGCCATATAAGGTAGTGGGCGTTCCGGCGGCAAGGTAGCAAGAATCTGTATCGCGTGATAGTCGGCGCCGTGGCACATTAATGTGTGTTAACTCTAGCTTCATGCCAGTGCAGTGTTAGAAGCTATAAAGAACATAAGAACATAAGATATGCCATACTGGGTCAGACCAAGGTCCATCAAGCCCAGTATCCTGTTTCCAACAGTGGCCAATCTAGGTCATACGTACCTAGCAGTTTCCCAAAAAGACACAGGTTCTGCAATGCTTGTACTGGGTCAAGCATTGATATCCTGGGTCCCTTCTTAATAATGCTTTATGGACCTTTCCTCCAATAACGTGTCCAAACCTTTTTTAAACCCAGCTACACTAACAGCCTTTACTACATCCTCCGGTAACAAATTCCAGAGTTTGATTACACGTTCAATGAAAAAATATTTTCTTTTATTAGTCTTAAATAGTTTCCCCTGTAGCTTCATTGCATGTCCCCTAGTCTTTCTATATTCTGATAACGTAAACAATTGATCTACGTTTACCTGTTCCACTCCATTCATTAATTTATAGACTTCTATCATATCTCCCCTCAGCCATCTCTTTTCCAGGTTAAAGAACCCTAACCTTTTTAGCCTTTCTTCATAGGAGTATCCTTCTATCCCTTTACCATTTTGGTTGCTCTTCTCTGAACCTTTTCTAATATCGCTATATTCTTTTTAAGATACGGTGACCAGAATTGCACACAATATTCAAGGTGCGGTCTCACCATGGAACGATATAGAGGCATTATAATATCTTTTGTTTTATTTTCCATTCCTTTCCTTATGATACCTAGCATTCTATTTGCTCTCTTGGCCGCCGCTGCACACTGGGCGGAGGGTTTTAGCATGTTATCCACAATGATGCCTAAATCTTTTTCCTGGGTGGTGGTTCCTAATGTGGAACCTTGCTTCATGTAACCATAGTTTGGGATGTTCTTCCCTAACTTTGCACTTGTCCACATTAAATTTCATCTGCCATTTTGATGCCCAGTCTTCCAATTTATCAAGATCCTCTTGCAATTTTCCACAATCCTCTTGGGTTTTAACAACTTTAAATAGTTTTGTGTCATCTGCAAATTTGATAACCTCACTCGTTATTCCACTCTCCAGGTCATTTATGAATATGTCAAAAAGCAGCGGACCCAGCACAGATCCCTGGGGTACACCACTATTCACCTTTCTCTATTGGGAAAATTGGTCATTTAGCCCTATCCTCTGCTTTCTATCTTTTAACCAGTTCCTGATCCACAGTAGTACACTGCTTCCTATCCCATGACTCTTTAGTTTTGCCAAAAGTCTCTGATGAGGGACCTTGTCAAAGGCTTTCTGAAAGTCCAGATACACTATATCAACCGATTCACCTTTGTCCACCTGTTTATTCACACCTTCAAAAAAACATAACAGATTAGTAAGACAAGATCTTCCTTGTCTAAAGCCATGTTGGCTGTCTCCCATTAGGCCATGACTATCTACATGCTGAGTAATTTTATTCTTTATGATGGTTTCTACCATTTTCCCGGTACTGACGACAGGCTCACCGGTCTGTAGTTTCCCGGATCACCCCTGGAACCCTTTTTAAAAATTGGTGTTACATTGGCGATCCTCCAATCTTCAGGTATTAGAGATGATTTTATTGATAGTTCACAGATTACTAATAGCAGGTCTGCAATCTCATATTTCAGTTCTTTCAACACCTTTGGATGTATACCATCCAGCCCAGGTGATTTGCTACTCTTCAGTTTATCTAATAGTTGTAATACATCTTCCTTATGTATTGATATTTCCTTCAATTCTTCCGCACCTTTAAATACCACTTCAGTCATGGGTAACATCCCTACATCTTCCTCAGTAAAGACCGAAGCAAAGAATTCATTCAGTCTCTCCGCTATCGCCTTGTCGCCTCTTAGTGCCCCTTTAACCCCTCTATCATCTAATGGACCAACTGACTCTCTCACAGGTTTTTTGCAATGAATATAATGCTCGAGAACACTGGCCAGCAGGATGTGGTTCTCCTGCTGGCTGAACCTGACTGCCCTCTTCCTCTCCTCAGCTGGCACGGGCATTCGCCTACATTTGGCACTGGGCGGATTCTCAGGCTGCTCCTGGGTGGGATGGGACACACCCGATGGCCCTGCAACCCCCACCTCAGGCTCACTCCTTCCTGCCGCCTCTGGGGACCGCTGGCCAGGTGTTTCCCCCTCACCCCCTCCTGTCACGTCATGCCGCTGCATGGCCCTGCTCCCTGTGTCCTCTCCCTCCCTGTCGCACATCTCCGCCTCTGCTGCTACCCACCTACTATGCCCTTGCCTGCTCCTCACCTCCCCACACAGCACCTTACCTTGCCTCATAATTCAAAGGCATCAGTTTTCTTCCTATCTTTTTCACTGTCCAATTTTCGCATTCGTGTAACGTTATTGAAAACACCATGGCTTGAACAAGTCAAATCTTTGTATGGAAAGAGACATCTCTTCTCTTGAGAATTTTGTCTAGGGCCTTCATAGTCATTCTGCTAAGAACATGCGTCATCAGATTTCTTGACTGCTTGTCCTTTCTTTATTGATTGTTGATCCAAGTAGGTTAAAGTTGTCAACTATCTCAATTTCTTCTCCATCAATGATGAACTTATTGATTTTTCCAGTTGTCAGGATCTTTGTCTTCTTAACTTTAAGGTGGAGGCCCATTTTAAGACTATGTTCCTTGATGATGAGAAGCAAATGTTTCAGATCATCTTCAATTTCAGCCACTAATGTGGTATCATCAGCATAGCAAAGGTTGTTGATGAGTCTTCTACTAATCTTTACACCTCGGTTGTCTTCATACAGTCCTACTTCTCCGATGATTTGTCTGGCATATAAATTAAAGAGGTAGGGGGAAAGTATGCAGCCTTGTCGCACACCTTTGCTGATTTTAAACCATTCTGTTCCTCCTTGTTCCATTCAAGCTGTTGCTTCTTGATCAGTATAAAGGTTGTGTAAGAGAATTGTCAGGTGTTCTGGTATACCCATGCTTCTTAATGTGGCCCAGAGTTTCTCATGGTTTACACAGTCAAAAGCCTTGGTCTTATTAGTCTTAAACAGGTTACACTGTAGCTTCATTGCATGTCCCTTAGACCTTTTACTTTTTGATGGCATAAACAATCAATCTACGTTTACCCATTCCACTCCATTCATTAATTTCTAAACCTCTATCATATCTCCCCTCAGCCGTCTCTTTTCCAGGTTGAAGAGCCCTCTCCTCACAGAGATATCCTTCCATCTCCTTTACAATTTTGGTGACTCTTCTCTGTACTTTTTCTAATTCCGATATACTTTTTAATATACGGCGACCAGAATTGCACACAATATTCAAGGTGCAGTCGCACCATGGAACGATACAGAGGCATTATAATATCCTTTGTTTTATTCTCCATTCCTTTCTTTATGATTCCTAGCATTCTATTTGCCTTCTTGGCCACTGCTGCACACTGGGCAGAGGGTTCACGATGACACCTAAATCTTTTACCTGGGTGATGGTTTGATGGTTCCTAATGTGGAACCTTGCATCATGTAACCATAGGGGTATGTTTACTAAACGGTGATAAGGGGTTACTGTGCAGTAAGTGTGCTGGGCATGTTTCATTATAATACTTTAATACTACTACTACTAATAATACTAATAATAATAATACTTTAATAATATAAGACTTTTCAGTGTTAAGGGGTGGTAGTGGACACTTAACGGGCGGTAACAGGACATGCTGCATTAAGGTATCTTGCATGCACCTTAACACAGGAAAGCCTCTTAAATGCTGAAAGGTGGGCAGGGAAGTCATTGGAGAAGGTATGGATGCAAGCACAGTTGGTAGTTGATGGAGTTGATTCAACTGATGCTTGGCTATGTGGCAGAATATGTGACGAGTATATTTGAACATACAGTAGGCCTGTGCTGTTGACTAGGCGAGATAGGCAGCTGACTAATGATGCTGGTCAGTGTGGGTGTTGGCAGTGTCATGGGTGGGTGGTGGCGGCAGAGTAGTCAACAGACTAATGATGCTGGTCAGTGTGGGTGTTGGCAGTGTCATGGGTGGGTGGTGGCGGCAGCAAGGGGGAACTGTGACAGGCATGCGGTCTTAGATGTTCCTGAAAGCATACACCGTGCAGTATGTGTGCTGGCACTATTAGCGTGCCTTGGCCTCACCGCACATTGTTATCACCCGCTCAATGTGCTATTAGCCTTCCACCAGCTGTGGACAGTAGAGCCTGTCAGTGCTGCTGGTGGGTGTTTTCGCCCTTGCTGGCCACCTCCTTGGGGGCTGCACATGCTGGAGCTGTACTTGTACTATCAGCTAAACCTTGTCTGCAGGAACATGAACCTATGCCCCTCCACACATATACACATCAACCATGTGTGCTGCACCACAGTGCTACCAGATGGGGATAATTGCTTCTGTTGCTGACATGCTTCCTTCTGGCTGGTCTTTGGCACATGCTGCAATGTGCATGGCGCAGTGGACCAGGACAAGGCTTCTGTCTGCTGTAGGCTGATGCCGCTCCCCATGCAACCACCACCACCACCACACCATGACATCACGTGCGCAGTCCCAGCATGTTAAACATGCAGGTTAGGCAGGTGCCTTGGGCACAAGGCCCAGATGGGGGGGGTCAGAGGCACACATGTTTAGCCACACAGCTCCCCCCCCCCACCAGCTGATTATGCAGGGGCCCCATCTCTGCCTGCCACTGATACGTCTCAGGGGGAGGATGACAGCCACTGCTGTGTGTATTTCCTTGGGCACCTACATTTTCCAGCTACCTGGAGGGCTACAGCTGCAAGTGCTATTAGCCTGTTCCTCAATAGCTGGGTTCAGTGGCATCATGGGGGGGAGACCCGCCAGGATCTCTGCCTAGGGTGCCATGTCCCTTGGACTGCCCCATGTGGCAGATCTTCTTTACACAGCTGCTGTATGTCTGTGTTTCACCAAAGACACTGTGTGATCATGACAGACATCACAGATAGTGTGGATGGGGAGATGCCCCTATGTGCGGAGGTTACAATGGTAAGCCCCTTTAACCTGGAGGACAGATGGCTAAGGGGAGATATGCTGGGGGTCTATGCATTACTGAATGGTGTGGAATGGGTAAACGTTCATCAGTTGTTTACGCCATCAAAATGTGGGGGGACAAGGGGACAGGCAATGCCGCTACAGTGTAATGCATTCCGGACTGATGGGGCATATAGTTTGTCAGGCAATACATAGGCAATCTCTGGCACTCCAGTCATGAAGATATCATAAAGGCTTCTCATGTAACTGTGCTTAGAGACGGTTTGGTTAGGTTCCAGGGGAATGGTCATTGCACCATTATGCTGGGGGCACTGCGGATCCACAGCTTGCCCCACTACAGGCATTATTGAACATAGATACATTTTAAGGACCCATCTAGGTACTTGTGAGCATGATTGGCAACTGTGAGACAGAAGATATGGGGCTTGGCGGACTATGGTCTAACCTAGTATGGCATATCTGCGGATCCTCTGTTCCTATGCCACTATGTGCCACCTGGGCAGCTACCTGGTCTGCAATGTACACCTGTACCTACCACTGCATGACCAACGTGCCACCCCCTTTGCTCCATTGGCAGCATCAGCATGGTGCCCTTTCCTACTTGTGCACCATGCTGCTGCTGCTAATGGAACACTACTATCACTGACTTGGGCTCCCTTGTCATTTCATCACACTGCTCATGTTTAAATAGGCTCGCTCCCCTCTGCAGACATCCTTTCCGTGAGTTTTCACATGGCGGTACAGTTACAGGTGTAAAAGGACTCTAAGGGGTGTTGCGCAAGAGGTGGTAAGGAAACACATGGTGTTACCGCCTACTCTCCGTCTCTTTAACACCCGTTCTCAACCTCCTGTTCCCTTTACACTTCAGGAGCCTTTTACGCATGGAAACTCTGCATTTTTGCGGCATTAAGGGGTCATGTGTGCCATTACCACACATAAATATCACACTTGCTCCCTTACCACCGTGTATTAAACATGCCCCTATGTTTCCCTACCCTTTGAACGCTGCTAGCTTTGCATCCCAAACCTCATGAGCTGAGCTGGGAATTAAGGTGTGTCAATCAACCACTGAGGCAAGCTTAAATATGGATCCCCTCCCTGCCCCTGAAGATTTTGGAAGAAAAAGTAGAACTCAGGCACTGTCAACTGATTATCTCCTTAAAACAAGATGGCACATTCTGCCCACTGATTGTATATCTTTTTTTTTTCAAAATACATAAAGCAACTTCCCATAAATCTCCAAAATGTTTAGTAAAGGCAATGGTAAGAAGAAAAATTCATATTCTATGTCTCTCAATTAAAATAAATGTACTAATGAGAGGTATCTCAGAGCAAGTGAGTTCCCTTCCTTTACTAGAGTGCTTATTAAAATGGCTACAGAAGATGGACACAGCGGGGAAATTTTACAAGGCATTGAAACCAGCTTTATGAGCTCTTAGGAAGGATGGTATAACATGAAATCATCCATGGAAAAATTAATGTATTATCAAACAAGACATATCAGATACAATTCTCAACAAAATTAACACCGCGATTTAAAAGATAAACAGAGGGTGCCCTGCCTCTAGCACTGCTCCGTCCATTGTGCAGCCCTAATACGATCCCGCTTGCTCGTTTGCTTAGCATGACCTACAGTGACTGGCAGCAGTTGATCTCTCCAGATCTGAAAATCACTGTAATCTGGCATGCACTTTCCCAGAAAGAAAAAGAAAGTGAGATAGACATATTGCCATATCAGTTCCAGTATAGCAGAAACTGATTGAGGGAACATGCAGTATATGTAATAGATTAGTTTCTGTTGACTAGTACTAGAGTCCCAGCTACTTATATTGCTGAGGAACAATGTTTCGGTCTGTGTTGTCTTGGTTCAGGTCAATCTAGTGTTAACTTCGGGTATTTTACTTTTAAATTTGTAGTACAAGAGGCAAGGCCTGGATTTAGGCATAGGCAACATAGGCAACTACCTAGAGTGCCAGATTCTGAAGGTGTCAGATTCCCAGCCCAAAGAAGAGCCTTGCAAAAGGGGCACCACTGTGACACTATGGCCTTCCTCTGTACCTCTTCTGGATCTCCAGTTTTTGAAATGTCGATTACCCTTCCCCCTCCCATCCTTCAACTCTTTAGGATCTGCTACCTGATCTTATGGGCATGAAAATTTTAAATTTGGTCCTGCGAAAGGATTGAACAGACATAAATAAATAAAAGAGGATGTGCTTTTCTAATGTCTGCAAACTCTTTGGAGGGGGATATTCAAGGCATTTACATGGCTTGCAGACCTGCAAACAGTGTACAATAAATGCCAGTTAGCACGATATTAGTGCCACTGGATATCCGTGGGTGCCGCCACTACATAGCATCAGGGTGTGTTGTGGGTGTTCTGGGCAGAATGAGGGCGGTACCTGTTGCTAACTGGGCACTGGCGATATATAGAGCCACTGTCTGGTTTGCGACTCGTGGGTAAAGACAGGCCCAGCAAAAACTGACCTATCTTTATCCACGGGAGCTAACCAGGCAGCAGCTCAATATCACCATTGCCTGGTTAGCTTTCAGGTTCCACGGCAACCCAGATATTCAGTGCCGGTGGCCAGATATAGCCCCAGCATTGAATATCCGGGGTTAAACTTCAGCAGCAATGGCTATGCACCTCAGAAGCACTAGCGGTTGCCACTGAATATCCCCCCCCCCCCCTTTTATTCTCAGGAAGAAGTTGTGAGGAAACATCTTAGATGGTAGAAGAACCAGGTCTGGATTTAGGCATGGGATGCCAAATTTTGAAAATGCCAAATATCCAGTCCAGAGAGAATCCTATTCCCACTTATTTTAGGGCCATAAAAACATAAGAACATAAGATATGCCATACTGGGTCAGACCAAGGTCCATCAAGCCCAGTATCTTGTTTCCAACAGTGGCCAATCTAGGTTACAAGTACCTAGCAGTTTCCCCATGCGATGCTTCAAAGGGGTGTCACTGTAACATTATTGTCTTGCTCTGCTCCTTTTCTGGCTCTCCAGTCTTTGGAATCTCTGATACCTCCTGCTCCCTGCGATCTGCTATCTGTTCTTGCCTAGATATCAAATGTCTGATAGACAAAAGGGTTTATGTGGCTAGCAGGACCTGCTAACCGTATAAACCCTACTGAGCCTAATATTCCGCAGCATGCCTTGGCCCAATATGAATAGTGCCAACGTGACCCATGGGTAGAGCTGGCGAGGTCCTGGCACCTCTCAGTCAGCAGCAATTTTCAGCCCAATAATTGAATAGGTAAATGCAGGTCAATGGCAGTGCTCACTTTATCCCATTAGTGGCTGCGTATCACCACAGACCAGATAACAATGCAGGTCATCAGCAAGACCAGATATTCAATGCTGATGGATATCCGGCGTCCAGTGCTGAATATCCGGTTTCACTTTTGCCCATGGCAGTCAGGCACTTTACAAGTGTTGATTGCCACAGGCTGAGTATGAGGCCCTAAAATCTTAAATGTGTCCTGACAAAAACCTGCAGCCTTGAGGCTCTTTTATAGTCAGAGAAACTCTGTTTTCCTTTCTAGGGAATAGTTGTTATTCCCCTGCAGGAGAAATATCGCTATGGGTCAGTCGCCCAATATGGTCTTCAGTTGATGACTGCAACCATTGTATCGTTTCTGAGATAATTCTAAAGTTGGAATGTAATTTTATGTATGCCTTATGGATATTATATTTTCTAAATCACTGAAGGGCTTTGGCCAACACATGGTATATCATATTGGAATAAATAAATTAATAATAGAATAATGTATAAGGTCAAAGAGAGATTACTTTAGAACAAGTTGTATACTTACAGTGTGCACAATTGCGCATTTCCCCTTTCCCCCATGACTGTCTGCCCCTCGGACCACCCGATGATGACTTCCTGTTTGCAAACAGGAAGTCAGCAGCAGGCATTGGAGGGTGCCGCGGTAATGTTTGTGGCCCTTGCCACCACTGCAGGTCTTGAGAGGGGCATCAGTGGCAGCAATGGGCACCCCGGGCAGGCTGGCACTCTTGGCAACTGCCTAGTGTGCCTAATAGTAGCACCGGCCCTGGCCGGAAGACCAATGTTGCAAATCTACACATGGAAAAAATCAATGGGGAAACTTGGCAATTTCCACATGTAGGTGCCAGCACTTACACAAGGGAATTGGAATTTCACAATGTCCACGTGTAAGTGTTATAAAAACTGAAGACGGTCCTTAGGAAGGGCACTAGAAATACTAGTCCATTCAATAGACAAATGCCCCAATATCTAACTCTGAGAATACGATGTATTAAGTGACCAGGTCTCAGACTGAATCGGGTTAATGAGTTAGGTCTTAAAGTGCCTAAACGCTAAATACCCTATTTGCATCAAGGACCTTTCTGTGTCACCATTAGTTTTTATCCAGTTTTCAATATTTTCATTAAAACTTCAATGTCAATTTAAATAGGTGCTTATCTTGTATCCAACAGCAGCCCCTTCTCCGGGTGAATCGTGACCCCGACGCCAATCCTAGGCGCTTATGCGTTTCACCCTTCCCTGGGTTTCTTTGGGGGATATACACATAAAGAGATATCAGCACACAGCGATTATTCAAATCTTCAAACTTCGCCTCATCTCTAGTAAGAAGAATAAACATTATAGACACACCTCATTCCATCATGTCCTCTCCCATCAAATTTTGGACTATATCTGTCTCATTGAGCACTAGTGACCTACTATCACTCCAGTGAGTAATCCTCATACCTCTCTGGTTGGAAGCGTTAAGTTTTGTGTTCCAAAAGACGCCGCATATGCAAACTAAACAGTTCGTAAGCCCTATTTATAGGGTCCTTCCTTCTTATACTAGGTTGTTGTAATTGCTGTAGATATCATAGAAACATAGAAATATGATGACAGAGAAAGACCACATGGCCTATCTAGTCTGTCCTTCCATATCAACAACTACAACAGTCCCCTATTTACCTTTAGAGATCCTCTGTGTTTGTCCCATGCTTTTTTGAATTCAGTTACTGTCCTCATCTCTACCACCTCCACTGGGAGACTATTCCACGGATCCACTACTATTTCCGTAAAGAAATATTTCTGCATATCACTCCTGAATCTATCTCCCTTCACCCTCATCCCATGTCCCCTCGTAGCAGAACTTGCTTTCAATTGAAAGAGGCTCTCTCCCTGAACATTTATGCCACGGAGGTATTTAAACATCTCAATCATATCACCTCTATCCTGCCTTTCCTCTAAGGTGTACACATTAAGATCCTTCAGTCTGTCCTCATACGCTTTATAATGAAGACCACTAATCATTTTAGTAGCCACCCTCTGCACCGACTCCATCCTGTTCACATCCTTTTGAAGGTGCGGTCTCCAGAATTGCACACTATACTCCAAATGAGGTTGCACCAAAGACTTATACAGAGGCATTATTACCTCCTTTTTTCTGCTAGCCATTCCTCTCCGTATACACCCAAGTATCCTTCTAGCTTTTGCCATCACCTTTTCTACCTGTTTAGCTACTTTAACATCATCAGACACAACCACGCCTAGGTCCCGCTCTTCTTTAGTGGACAAAAGTACTTCACCCCATATACTATATTATTCCCTTGGATTGCTGCAGCCCAAATGCATGACCTTACATTTTTTAAAATTAAATCCCAGCTGCCAAATTCTGGACCATTCTTCAAGCTTAGCTAGATCCCTCCTCATGTTATCTACACCTTCCTGGGTGTCTATTCTATTGCAGATTTTGGTGTCATCCGCAAAGAGGCAAACCTTATCCGACAGCCCTTCCGCTATATCACTAACAAAGATGTTAAAAAGAATCGGACCAAGGACAGATCCCTGGGGCACACCACTGGTAACATCCTTCTCCTCAGAGTGAGCTCCATTTACTTGTACTCTTTGTCGCCTCCCAACCAACCAATTTCTAACCCAAGCAGTAACTTTAGGGTCCATCCCTAGGGTGCTCAGTTTGTTTATAAGTCGCCTGTGAGGAACAATGTCAAAGGCTTTACTGAAATCCAAATACACCACATCTAGGACTCTCCCTCAGTCCAACTCCCTGGTCACCCAGTCAAAGAAATCAATCAGATTGGTCTGACAAGACCTGCCTCTGGTGAATCCATGCTGCCTCGGATCCTGTAATCTGCTGGACTCCAGAAACCTCACTATTTTCTCTTTCAGCAGCGTTTCCAATAATTTACTCACCACCGAAGTTAAACTAACCGGCCTGTAGTTTTCAACCACATCCTTACTTCCGCTTTTGTGTAAGGGCACCACATGATCCTCTCTCCAGTCCTTTGGCACCACTCCCAACTCCAACGAGGCTTTGAAAAGGTCAGTCAATGGAACTGCTAGAACGTCCCCAAGATCCCTTAGTATTCTAGGGTGTATCCCATCCGGTCCCTTCCCTTTGTCTACTTTAAGTTGAGCTAGTTTCTCACGAACACAGTCTTCTGAAAATTGTTCAAGATGTCCCTTCTGTTCCTATTTGTGGGTGTTTTCTGAGGTCCTGCTCCTGGTTCTTCATCTGTGAACACAGAACAAAAATATTTGTTAAGCAATTCCGCTTTATCCTTATCAGCTTCTACATATTCCTCTCCTGCACCCTTGAGTCTGACAATACCACTTTTGCCCTTCCTCTTCTCACTAATATATCTGAAAAATGTCTTATCCCCCCATTTTATTGCATTGGCTATTTCCTCCTCCTTCTGAATCTTTGCCTTCTTGACTACTTTGCTAGCTTCCCTAAGTTTTTCCAAATACAGATGCCTGTCTTCCTCTCTCTGTGATCTCTTGTATTTCATGAAGGCCTCTCTCTTTTTCTTCACTTTTTCAGCTACTTCTTTCTAAAACCATAGCGGTCTCCTTTTCCTTTTACCTTTATTTACCATTTTAACAAAAAGGTTGGTTGCCCTTAAAATATCCCCTTTCATTTTTGCCCACTGTTTTTCTACATCCACCAGCTGTTCCCATCCCACTAACGACTCCCTGAGGTATTGGCCCATCTTGGCAAAGTTAGTCTTCCTAAAGTCTAAGATCCTCATCTTTGAATGGATTCTTACAGCCCTAGTCCTAATACTGAACCACACCATTTGGTGATCACTGGATGCAAAATGATCTCCCACTACAACATCAGAAACACTTTCACCATTGGTAAGCACCACGTCCAGTATGGCCCCTTCACGTGTGGGATCTGTTACTAATTGCCTGAATAGTTCTCCCTGTAGAGAATCCAGGATCTCCTTACTTCTAGATGATACTGCAGCAGGAATGTGCTAATCAACATCTGGCATATTGAAATCTCCTATCAGTAGCACTTCCCCTTTCCTAGCAATGCTGCGTATGTCTTCAATTAACTCTCTGTGCACCTCTTCCTCTTGTGAGGGAGGTCTGTATATCACACCAATGCAAATAGATTTCTCTTTCCCTCTTTCAAGTTTAACCCACAATGCCTCCTCTCTCCCTTTTAAGCTCTGTAATTCCAAAGCTTTACTAGTAGTTTTTACATATAGTGCCACTCCTCCTCCCCTTCTTCCTACCCTGTCCTTTCTGAATAAAGTATAGCCAGGTATAGTTACCTCCCAATGTGAACCATGTTTCTGTAACTGCCACTAAATCCAAGTCAGCTACTCTCACCAAAGCTTTAACATCAGGGATCTTATTTCCCATGCTACGGGCATTTATACACACTGCTTTCCATATGTTACCCCTGTTACCCATTTCCATAAAGGTATTTAATGTATCACCTACCTGTGGGCTTTCACTTACCTGGGGGCTTTCTTCACCCATCCCCAACGAATCTAGTTTAAAGCCCTCTTCAGTAGATTAGCCAGTCTACTATTGAAGACGCGTTGACCTTTCTTGGACAGATGGATGCCATCTCTGCTCTGCAACCCATGGAACAGCATCCCATGGTCTAGGAAACCAAAACGCTCTCGATGACACCATCCACGCAGCCATGCATTCATCTCCAGGATGCAAGCCTCTCTGCCTTGGCCTTTACCCTCAACAAGGAGGATTGAAGAGACACCACCTGTGTACCTAACTGCTTCACCCTCTGTCCCAGAGCCATGAAGTCACTTTTGATACATTCCGAGGTATATCTGGCAGTATCATTTGTTCCAACAGAATTTAAATTATCTAAATATCCATAATGAAAAGACAAGTGCTTACAAAGTGAGCAGGCTACTGCAATGATAACAGCAGCATAACAATAAAAATATAGATAAAGCTCATTATGTGTAGAAAATCAAACACAAACAGACCAATCGATTTGTGCATTTAAGCCATCCGGATGAACACATCGTACTTTGTAAATCCACCGCTGTTCACACCTCAAAATAGGGACAGACGGTCAGTAACACTCAACACACTTGTAGTCCCAAAATCAATTTCACACTGCACCAAAGCAACAGCAGACAGGGCTTTCAAGTTCTGTGCCCCAAGGTGTTGGAA
Organism: Ichthyophis bannanicus; assembly: GCA_033557465.1. Lineage (NCBI taxonomy): Eukaryota > Metazoa > Chordata > Amphibia > Gymnophiona > Ichthyophiidae > Ichthyophis > Ichthyophis bannanicus. The sequence continues at coordinate 188,139,035 of CM066033.1, read as the reverse complement.
CAGCCTTCCTCAAGACATCCGAGCAATCCCGGATCTATTGCAATTCAGAAAAGCCCTGAAACACCACCTCTTCCTCTTGTATTACCCAGTAACCAATGAAGTTATTTCAACCACATCACAGACCTCCCAAAACCCATAACGCTGAAACCAAGAAATGTTCATGATTCTGTTTTAATTTGTAAATAGTTACCCATGTTATCCAAGTTACTTTTGCCTGTTCAACTGTAAACACAAAGTACCATCGGAAATGTGTAAATTCTTTGTTCACTGTAAACCGCGCTGATGCCGAATAGCGCGGTATAGAAGAGACTATAAATAAATAAATAAATAAAATATTCTGGTCCCGTGTTTTACCATGAGAACCAGTGTTCACCTGGTCTATGCAAAAACAGCGTAAATCTTCAAACTTGTGATTCATAGCCAAACAATGATCTACTATCGGCACTTCAATTCTCTTACAGTGCAATTTGCTGCGATGTTTAGCCATATGAATTTTAAAGGGACGGATGGTTTTCCCTATGTTTAATAAATGACATGGGCACCGAATGCCGTAAACAACATGAGTTGATTCACACGATGTATGTTTTTTTAAATAGTACGGTTTCTCACTGTAAAAGAATTCATTCAGTTCCAAAGTGATTTCACAAATTGTGCAATTACCACATTTTGTGTGCCCTGGAGGATTATCTTGTTGTGAAGACATCAAACGTCTTAATGTCGCTGGACTCAGGAATTCTTTCAGGTTTTTGTGTCGCTGCCACACGCAGCGAATGGATTTATCCTCAAGTCCAGGGACAGTCCTGAGGACATTCATATGTCGTTTTAAGATATTCTTAATTGGGAAACTAAAAGGAGAGTATTTTGTAATCAAATTTACATTCTGACTGTCATTGGCTTCACTATTCCGTCTTTGTAGTAATAAGTCTCTATTACTGAACAACGCTCTTTTATATGCATTTTGTATCACCTGATGGGGATATCCTCTACAATGAAAATTGCGTCGTAAAATTTTTGACTGCGTTTTAAAATTGCCTTCATCAGAACAATTCCGTCTGTAATGTAAAAATTGGGAGAATGGTAAACTGTTCTTCAATTGGACAGGATGAGCACTATGATAGTGCAAAAAAGCATTCCTGTCCACCGGTTTCCTATGCACTGTTGTGATCCAAGTTTCTTCTCCACGTTTAATATCCAAATCTAAGAAAGTAATCTGTTGCGGACTACAAGAATGTGTAAATTGTATACTTTTGTCGCATTGATTTAACCATACTAGAAATTCATCTAGCTGTTGTTTCTGACCCTCCCAGATCATAAATATATCATCGATGAACCTATTCCAACATTTAATGAAATGCTTATATGGTGACGATCCTATCCATTTCTGTTCAAATTCATTCATGAAAAGATTCACTATAGAAGGGGCACATGTCGCCCCCATAGCCACTCCCGATATCTGATGGTACAGTATACCTTCAAAAATGAAACAGTTATGGCACAATGTTAATTCCGCCAATTCTGCTAGAAATGCAACATGAGCTTCCACAAGATCCCCTCTTTGTCACAATGCTGACTTGACATTCTCATGTGCTTTCGATTGTGGAATAATAGTGTATAATGAAGTCACATCTAAGGTGACTAAAATGACATCGGTCTTATTTACCCAATAAGATTGTTGGGCGTGTAAGTGTTGGCATTTACACATGTATATCAGCCATTTTGTAATCCTACACATACCGTATTTCCCCGAAAGTAAGCCCTACCCTGAAAATAAGCCCTAGCACGTTTTCCTGTGCTTACCATAATATAAGCCCTACCCTGAAAATAAGCCCTAGCACGTTTTCCTGTGCTTACCGTAATATAAGCCCTACCCTGAAAATAAGCCCTAGCACGTTTTCCTGTGCTTACCGTAATATAAGCCCTACCCTGAAAATAAGCCCTAGCACGTTTTCCTGTGCTTACCGTAATATAAGCCCTACCCTGAAAATAAGCCCTAGCACGTTTTCCTGTGCTTACCGTAATATAAGCCCTACCCTGAAAATAAGCCCTAGCACGTTTTCCTGTGCTTACTGTAATATAAGCCCTACCCTGAAAATAAGCCCTAGTGCAGATCATGGAGGAGGGCTGCCTGTGTGTGTTCTTGAGGTTCTTGAATGCATTCTCTCCAAGGGGCTGTGGAGTTCCTTTCAATTCATTTGGGGCTGCCCCTTTAAAAAAAAAAATCATTAATTAGGGAAGAGCCCTCAAGGAATCAGCAAAGCTTTGTTTTAGTGACGTTCTCTGCCTGTCTCGTCTCGGACTGCAGGCTCTCTTGTCAGATCTCTCCCCCTAGACAGCATGGGGGAGAGCCCTGGAACCGGATCACAGGGGCATTTACTGCCTAGAGAAGAGCCGCGGCAGTATCAGACGGTGGGGGCACAAGGACGAGAGGCTCGCCGATGCTGCTGCTCTGCTTAAAGCAGTACCGCGGGCTAGAGCCCGTTGAAGACCCGTAAGTTTGGCAAAGGCTGGTTATTTTGGGTCTTTTGTTTGGCGGCTATAAAATTCTTGGGCGTCGGAGGTGTGGAAGCCATCCCCCGAGCCTTGTATCCTGCACTGCTTTTGGCGCCCGTTGTTTCTGGCACGCTCCGGTGGCGGCGGCCATTTTGAGCTACAGGAGCTGCGTGTTGTAAAGCGCCGGGCAGCTCTTTTAGGCGACATGTATATGATTAAAAAAACATAAGCCCTACCCTGAAAATAAGCCCCAGTGCATCTTTTGGAGCAAAAATAAATATAAGACCCGGTCTTATTTTCGGGGAAACACGGTATAAATGCCATCAGTTAACTACACATGCCTCTATCCTCATCTAATTCCAGTTTGGAGGGGGAAATAAACAATAGGAGATTAAGGAGGTTAACCCGTTTAGGACCCGATTTGTAGCAAGGCTGCATGTCCTGGCGATGTGCAGCCTCGCAACCGTCCTGCCCCTTTTCCCCCTCAAGCCCTTCCCACACGGCTAGAGCAGTAGTACAGTGAGAACTGGCTGGGGGGGGGAGGAAGCAGAGTCTGGGCAGAGCAGGGTGGGTGGAGGCGGCAGGGCAATTCCAGTCACAGACCTGTATGTCCTGCGGGGTCCGGGGGAACGTGCTGCTTAGTCCATCTCAAAGGTCGAATAAGCAGCACAAACTGGGCGATCGGGGTCTGAACCCCCCCTGGGGCCAGGCCAGGTGTGGGTAGGTCCCCACCACCCGATCCGGCCCCAGCTGCCCACCCATGGTCAGGCAGCAGGGAAGAAGAAAAGGATCAGTGCTGTGTGAGCAGGGGAACCTGCAGGGAGGACATCCCCACAGGTATGCAAGGGGCACACCGGGCCATCCTCGAGCCTGAGTCTGTATGCCACAGGAACATTTTGCTCCCTCGGTACAGAATCAGGTATTAACAAGTTTGTCCTGCTCGGGGCCGTCCAGATGACCCAGATGTGCCCCTTTCAGAATCAGGATCCACATCTTTCTTGTAAAGGGCTAGCCAATCTGAGCACTTTTGTAAAATTTTACAAAACAGCTGTAAATCACAACATGGACAATTGCAGCCATACACATGTATACCCTTTATGAAATGGAGAATACATGTGTAGATTTTTAACCCATCCAGTTCACTCCCTAACCATGCTTCCAACACACCCCTGTGCAATTTCCATTTAGTCTGGACATCGACATGTAAATTCAGCCATTTCTAAAATAGCCATTTACACATCCACACCATTTCCACATGCAAATGCCTATTTTACACGTGGAAATTTGTGAATAAGACTTCAAAAATAACACTCTTAAAGTGGAAAAATGCAGATATTAATGTGTAACCATCAGTCCCATGCATGGAGTTTTGGGATCACTCAACGGAGGCCACTTTTTTCCAAAGGATGGGTACTGTTAGGTAGGAAGAGGTGGGGGGATCCTGTTCCAAGAGCCTCACAACCTGACTTCAAAATACACACTTTTTCCCCCTCTACTCCAAAAAATGACACTTTTATTGGGTGAAAAACATCCAAAAAACATCCAAAATCCCCTACATCCAAAAAACAAAAGGACACAAAGCAAATCTAAGGTCAGCAAAAAGGGGAGAAAGCTCAAAGATAAAACTGAGAAAATGCAGGCTTAGTTTAAATATCACAATCCATTGTAAATTACACCATCTTTGTAGCAGCTAGTTTCCCCTCTCTTTCTCTTATAGCTAGCCAGGCTACCTTCTGATTTAACTGGCCAACCATGATATAGTCTGGTTCCTCTCTAAATCTCCTACCTACTGTGGGCACCGAGACTCCTCAAAAGTTCTCTGAAGGACACTTAATTCAGATACTCCGGGAAACAGAGGGTTCTTGTTTGGGAGCTGAAGGAGGTCACAGCCAGCAGAGTGAGGAGGTCCCGAGTACCCCAATGGAAGCGTGGAGACCGGCTCAGGGGTTTGGCTCCTCCCACACTGCACTGTCACCGGAACGCGACATCTCTACAAAAGCCCGGGCTTTTCTGTGCAGCCACGGATGTGCGGCCACAGACATTTGAACGAAGGCACATTGAACTAAGGGAATAGCCCCTTTGTTGCCAGTTGGTTGCCCAGGGTGGGCAGTAGGGGACATGCCCCATAAGAAGAAGATCAAAGGACCAGGGACCATGGCAGGCTCGTCTGGCGTGAGTAAACTTGTGGGTCCCATGGACAGGCATGCTGCCCCTTCTGGTGTAACAACATTGGCAACTACTCCCAAGTTGATATCATCACCTCCTTCGCTGGCCCCCTCTTTCTCTGGCACTCCGGTACCCTTAGTTTCTACATTCCGGTACCTAGGTGTATACTTTGACTCTGATTTATCCTTCCACACCCATGTCTCCCACATCACTAAGTCATCTTTCTTCTTTCTCCGCCAAATTTGAGCGATTCGCCCCTTCCTCTCCTCGTCTGCCCTCACTACCTTGCTACTGTCCCTGGTCATGTCGAGTGTAGATTTTTCCAACTCACTTTTTGTGGGTCTTTCTAAATCTCAACTATCCCGTCTCCAGAGGATCCAAAACACTGCCGCTCGCCTCATTACTCACTCCACCCCTCGGGACCACATAACACCTCTTCTCTTTCACCTTCACTGGCTACCTGTCTCCTTCCGCACCAAATTTAAGCTACTGTCCCTTGTACATAAAGTTCTTCACACTAATACCCCACTCTACCTAGCAGACCTTCTCTCTTTCCACTCTCCCAGGCACACTCCCCGCTCTTTTCACCTTAATCGTCTTACTCTTCCCTCTCCCTCCCTCGCTCACTTACACTCCACCCGTTCCTCTGCCTTCTTTTTCGTGGGGCCTGCCCTATGGAATTCCCTCCCCTCATCCCTTCGCCTGGAGCCCAACCATAACACTTTTAAGCATGACCTAAAATCCCACCTCTTTTCCATGGCTTTCGACCTTCCCTCTCCTTTTGTGTGACCCACGTTAAGTCTCTACCTCCCTTCCCTGAGACCGTGATTTCCTTGTCCTGTCTTGTCTCTCTTCTCTCTCCTTCTCTCCTATCAAAGTTTGTAAATTTTCCTTTCCATTTCACTGGCCTTGAGCCCTTTCCTGTTTGTTTGTACTCTGTACACCGCTTTGGTTGTTCCAGAAAAGCGGTTTATCAAATAAAATAAACATAAACATCAAACTCTGAGTCAGGGGCTACTTTAAGTCCCATTGTTCGTACCCCACTACCTCAGCCATTAACTATCCCGGGACAGTTGGGAGAGGGAGAGCAGGCCCCAGGAGAAGGTGTTCCTGTTCTGGATCTCTCTGTGATTTTCTCCCCGAGTAACTCTTCCATTTCAATGCCAAAATGTTTACAATTTGATGTTCCTGCTGTTGCTCCACAGCCTTTGCTGGGGCCTGCTCCAGACTTTATTACTTTACTAGATATTTGGAATATCGTTGCCCAAACAAATGTTCATCTTAAATCTGTAATTGATCAGACAACCTCCTTTTCTAAGGAGGTTGTCAGTAAATTTGAGCAACAGGATATGGTGTTATCTCTGTTAGGAGTGGTGGTAACTAAGGTTGAACGACAAGTTTCCAGTCTTCAGGCTGCCAGCGTGGCAAGGATAGATGATGACCTGCTATTATATAGGCAGCTTGAATATTTGGAGAATTCTGTGCGAAGTAAGAATTTAAGGTTTCTTAATTTTCCCAAAACTCATTACCTTTCTCCATTGACATTGTTGAGGAAATATTTTAAGGAAAATGTGAAAATGGATAATGCAGATGTGATACAGGTTTCTAATGTGTATTATCTACCAGATAAGTTGACATCTGTTGATGCCGCTGTGTCCCCCCCCCCCCCCCCCCCCGGGCCTCCATGGATTTGTCCCAGTTTTTGTAGCAATCTATGGACGTGATTTCTGATAGGGCTACTTTGTTGGCTTCTTTGATAATTCTCAGGTTATGAGACTTTAAACATAAATTAAGTCCTTTGTGTGGACAGAGGATATTGTTTTTTCCAGATGTGGCTAGAGTCACACAATCAAGGCGAAAAAATTTCTCCAACTCAAACCCCGTGTTGATAGCATTGGGAGCTACGTTCTTTTTAAGATTTCCCTGTAAATGTTTGGTTGCATTGCAGGGTGTCCATTATGTGTTTACAGACCCCCTGCAGCTTGAGGAATTTGTGAAGAGTAGGGAGAGGTGGGCCCCAGTTGTACTTGATGAGTAGTTTTTATTATGTTATGATGATATTATTATTTGTTTTTTATATTTTAGGGAGTCAGATTTGAGCTTGTTAGTTTCTTGGGCTTCCAGGTAATGTGTGATTTTCTTCTCCTCTGAACGTGGTCTAAGGACAAATATTCTAATTGAGTAATTTTATTTATTTTATTTAGACGGATTTGGTATACCGCTTTATCATTAAAATCAAAGCGGTTTAGCACATCAAACAATCGATAATATTGTGTGTTCAGAAGCATGCAGTGGAGGTTTAAGAAGAGTGCTGAAAGGTGCAGTGTGCTAGATTTTATCGATGAACTATATACATAGTGATTAATATACATTTACAAGAATGGATCCATGTGAGAGGTGAGCTATGGTCAATGATCTACTATTGCCTTGAAAGTACTTCAAAATGTAATCAGTTCAGGTGAGGTCCTTGAAATGTTCTGTAAATAGGGCAGTTTTAAGAAGCTTTCTGAAGTCCTTGAGGTCTTTGGTTGATCTTAGGTGGTCTGGGAGGGAATTCCATATAGCGGGCACTGCTAGGGAGAGTGCCCTTGACGTGGCCTGCTTTGTTTTTGCAAATTCCATTGGTGTGCTGATGGTGTCTGAGGTTCCTTTTCTTCTTGGTCTTTTGTTGTCGTCGGTTTTTATGAGTGGTTGTAGGCTGTCAGCTGAGAGGTTGTGTAGTATTTTGAAAATATTTACAACCACTTTGAATTGGATTCGAGGGCTGATTGGGAGCCAGTGTAGGTGGTACAATATGGGGGTGATGTGATCGTGATTAGTACAATCTGTTATGAGTCGTGCGGCTGTGTTCTGTGCTAGCTGAAGTGGTCTTATGGGCTTTTTTGGTATGCCCTGGTATATGTGATTGCAATAGTCTAGTGTGGGAATGATGAGGGCTTGACAGACTGTTCGAAAATGCTCCTGAGCGAGTATCGGTTTGAGCCTTCTGACGGTCCTCATTTTGATGTAGGCGCTCCTTGTGGTTTTTGCAATGTGGGATTGGAGGTTAAGGTCCTTGTAAAGTGTTACTCCCAGGTATTTTGTTTCTTGTGTTACTGGTATAATGATGTCGTTCAGGTTGATGGTAGCCGTGGGTGAGAATGTCGTGTTTCTTGTGATGAATAGCGCTTCAGTTTTGTTGTAGTTTATTGACAGATTGTTTTCCTGAAGCCAGGTTGCCATTTCTTGGAAGCAGTTGGCTATGTTGGAGTAGTCTGGGTTGTCTAGTTTGATTGGTGTGAATATCATTATGTCGTCTGTGTATATGGTGTATTGAATCTTGTGGTCCTTGATGATGGCACAGATGGGTTGTATGTATAGATTGAAAAGCAGGGCGGAGAGTGCTGAGCCTTGTGGGACTCCCTGTGTGGCTCTGAAAGGTTGAGAGGTCTTTGATCCACATTTGACTTGTAGCTGTCTGTTGCTGAGGTAAAATGTAAACCATTTCATGGTGGTGCTGTGTAATCCTGCCTCCTGCAGTCTGGTTAGTAAGGTTGTGTGACAGATAGTGTCGAATGCTGAGGAGATGTCTAGGAATATCATGAGGACGCCCATTTTGGTGCTGTCGATCGTCAGTAACAGTCTGTCAAATAGTTGTATTAGTAGAGTTTCAACCCCATGGCTAGGTCGGAAGCCGTGTTGATTGGGGTCCAGGGGATTGTGGATGTCAATGTGTTGTTGGAGTTGATATTGGACTACTTTCTCGATTATCTTGGATAGGAATGGTAGGCTTGAGATGGGTCTGTAGCTGGCGGGGTCTGTTTTAGCTAATGTGGTTTTCTTGATGTTTAATGTTTCTTTATGCCTGTGCATCTTGATTTTACATGTCTATTTCTTTTTTTCTGTTGTATAAAATGGAAATTCTCAAATTAAAAAATAAATACAGACACTCCTTCACAATTGACTCACATACTCTGCTGTCTATGACTGAACCTCTTCTCAAAGAAAAGGATAGAAGTCAACTTATAACTGGATCTCATTTTAAAATCTTTGCAGAGTTGCTGGAAGAAGATGATTTTTCGCCTACTCATATTTTTTTGTCCTGGTAGTCACTGAGACATTCTATAGCAGTAGCTGATGTGCATATTATTTTATTTACATTTACATTTCTATATACCGCACTATTCGACATCAGCGCGGTTTACATCGAACACAAAACTTCAGCACAAAAACAGTGTCTGAGTTACATTAAACAGGGTCAATAACTTGGATAACAAGGTAATTATGAATCACAGGAAAGTAAACTTTGATTGCAATGTAAACTATTTACATCTTTAAATTAGGGCACTTTAATATTAGACAACTGGAAGAGAACTGGATCTTAGAGAATGTCTCCAACAATATTGTTCATCAGCCTAAGGCTGAGCTATTGTAATTTAAGGCTGGAGGTAATACTGTTGGCACTCAGAAGACCTGGGAGTCTGAACTCCATGGTGAATTATCAGATGAACAATGGGAAAAAAAATTTGGGGGGAGGGGGCAAGTGATTCATGTTTCTCGCTCAGCTTTTATGGCTCAGTCCATGCATTTTGTAGTGCATAGGGCAGTGTTACAGCAAGGGGAGACAATCGGTGCAGGTCATGCCACTTTGAGATAGGTAGCTTTGCACATATGCTTTTTGACTACCTGAACTTACAGGCCTCTTAATAAGCCATTTGAATTAGAATATGCGATGTGCATTATTTTTCATACTTATATGGAAATCCTTGGCGATGTATTCTCCTCTTGTTCAGAGTAATGCTCGCTTGTTATTTTTTTGTCACTGGCTTTTCATCTGGTTTAAACAACTGGAAAAAGAATGGATTGCCTGATGTTAATGATTGGCAGAATATGGTGTGTACAAAGAGAGCATAAGAGTGTATTATTGCAGAGAAGTGAAATTGCATCATTCAGTTTGGTTCGCAGATGGAAAAGTCTAGATTTAGATCCATCTGTAGCTACAAATGTTGGAGGGTTAGGTTTCTCTTTGTTATTTGTGCTGTTTTAAGTACGTGTTACAAACCACAATAAAGATAATTGAACTCAAAAATCACATTGATTATGTTAATCAGCTGAGAAAATGTGGCATCGTAATTCCAATATAATCAACATTGGTACAAGCACAACCATCAAGTGACGCTATCCAGTCTCATAGCATTTATTTGAAAGCATACTTCAACAATAGCAATACTCAAAATTCAGCAGCATTGAGGTAGCAATTGTATAGTACTTGATACTGAAAATTTCAGGCAATGAGTTCAGTTAATTTAGTACTGAGCTATCAACATTTGGCATGTGTTTGGAAGTACAATGACTTGGCATTACTGACTAAATCAGGTTATGAATACTGATTAACAGCACAGTCCCTATTCAGCTTGTCTTCCAGCCTTGGATCACCATATCATGTATGGAAAACGCACAGAAACACAAAGAGCACACCAAGACAAAATAGAGAGTCTCCAGTGTCTTTTAGAGACTTTCTGGCTCTTCTTCATTCTCCAGCTATTGCTTGCCATAGCAGAATGTGCGAGGCTTCAGCATTACAATGCCTCATGGTACGATTTTCTCCTCAAAGTAATCTCTAGTGGGCCCATCCTTTTGAGTCACTTGGACAGAATGTATCTTTACTCTGTGCCCTACATACCACAGGGGGTTTTGGCTTTTCAGGGTGGTGGTGACCAATGGGCCCTCTAGAAAGTTCTTGTATATTTGGTCTTTATACAATCTCTCCAGGTTCTCTTCTTTGACCCACTGGTCCCAACTATTCTCAATGAAGACCATTCGATTAATAAGCATGTGAGGATATTGATAGGGATAGTGCCTTGGATATATTGTTGCAACACTATCTCCTCTCACTTTTTGGTCAAAATAGTCACAGGCACAGCAAAAAGATTAAGGTACACAGGGCCGTACTGAGCTAGAATCTTGCACATGGGCCCCCCTCCTCCCCATACCTCCATCCAGCTACTGCCTGCTCTTGCCCTGCTGCTGCCGCCTTCTGTTTTCTCCATGGTGGTGCCAGCAGCAGGGAAAAAGCATGAAGGACTGGATGGAGGTGGAAGAGACGGCGCATGTCCGATGTGCAAGTCATTGGCACTTTAAGCAGATCTGTCCCTCCCTGCTCTGATGTCACGTCAGAGGAGGGAAGGACCAACCTGTTAAAGTGCCACGAAAAGGCATAGGGGGCACATTTAAGCTGTCTGCTGGTGCCCTGCCACCACTGAGAGAAGAAAAACTGGTAGCGGCAGGGCAAATGCAGGGAGCCGAAATGCACCCCCCAAGCTTTTGCACCCTGTGCAGCTGCACCGCTTGCACAGGGCTAGGTATGGTCCTGAAGGTATTGATATTTCTCTTGTTTGGGTGCCATCAGTATCCTCATCAGGACCACTCAGCAGGGACTATTCCTCTAAATTAGTGTCATATACCTTTATAGTACTTTGGTTAAGTACCTGGTTGTCTGTGCACTCTGGACCCTTTCTCAAAAAAACTCCAAAGTTGCACATTCCTACAATTCAACACCATGGGTCTAAGGCACTGAGAAAATACAACATTTCCCAAGAATCAAAAAAGAATCACTGACTCTCGATACCTCCTTACTGTCTCCATTGAGATTCAGTTCCTCATAACTAAGCACTGACTTCCAAGATTGTTGCTGGGATTCACCTTCTTTGTCCCACAAACCTCCTCAGATACATCAAACAGGTTGAAAACAAGTTGAAATATTTAAGCAGATCCTAGCTGTCTTCCTCCAGACTCTTATTGTTTTACAAATACTAAAATAGCTAGACCTCCACAAAATCCCCTGCAGACCCCTATGGCCTGTTTTTCCTTATAGTTCTTCTTTTATAGGTTTTGCTAAACTGGCCTGGGAACTTCTAACTTTGTTCAAGGCTTAACTGGCTAGGAAAGCAAGCGGTTTCCTGCTCCAAGCACCTAAGCAGGGGTAGGCAAATATTTCAGTCCAAGGGTCACATCACCTACCTGTTCGACCTATTGCTCTTAGGTGATTTTTGTTATAGAAAATGACTGTTCAGAGATATATGTAGAACCAAACTCAACATTTTTTGGCATGTTGTTTCAACAGGGAGAATCGTTTTTGTCCAGGCATTTATAGAACTCCTACAAATCAAGCTTCTGAAGCGACGTCAGTATCATGATACTGCAGTTCTATTGAATAGGATAATAAAGCATTAACAAAGTTAAGATATGCCATACTGTGTCAAACCAACGGTTCATCAAGCCCAATATCCTATTTCCAAGTATCTGCTAGGATCCCAAATGGTAGGCTTATCCCAAAGATAAGTAGCGGATTTCCCCCAATTCAACTTTAATAATGGTTTATGGATTTTTCTGAAAGGAACTGTCCAAACCTTTCTTAAACCCAGCTACACTTACAGCATTTACTACATTCTCTGGCAATGAATTATGCATTGAGGGAAAAAATATTTTCTCTGATTAGTCTTAAATGTACTACTCTGTAGCTTCATTGTGTGTCTTTGTACTTTTTGAAAGAGTAAACAACTGATCTATGTTTACCCGTTCCACTCCATTAACTATTTTATAGAACTCTATCATATCTCCTCTCAGCCAACTCTTCTCCAAACGGAAGAACCCTAACCTTTGATGCCTTTCATCATAGGGATGTTCTATACTTTTTATCATTTTGGCTGCCCCTTTCTGTATATTTTCCAATTCTGCTATATCTTCTTTTAGATGTAGCAACCAGAACTGCACACAATACTCAAGGCGCTGTCCAATCATTGAGCGATGCAGAGGCATTATGATATCCTTGAAGTAGCACATTTAAGAATAAACAAAGAAAAGTTTTTTTCACTCAACATGTAATCAAACCCTGGAATTCATTCCTGGAGGATGTAGTAAAAGCTGTTCGTGTAGCTGGATTTAAAAGAGGTTTGGACACGTTCCTGAAGGAAAAGTCCATAAACTATTATTGAAGCGGATTGGGGAAATCCAGTGCTTACTTTTGTGACAAGCAGCATGAAATCTGTCTACATTTTGGGAACCTGGTGGATATTTGTGACCTGGATTGGCCATTGTTGGAAACAGGATACTGGGCTTTCTTGGCTAGTGCTGCAAACTGAGCAGAGGATGTCTATGTATAAACTATAATGCATCTAGATTCTTTTCGGGGTGGTGACTTCTAATGTCAAACTTTGCATCATGGAGCTGTAGTTTGGACTGTTCTTCCCTAAGTGCATAACTTTGTACTTGTCCACATAAAATTTCATCTGCCATTTCAATGCCCAGTCTCCAAATCTCTCAAAATTCCCTTGCAATTTTTCACAATTCACTTGCGATTTAACAAGGTTCCACATTAGGAACCACTACCCAAGAAAACGATTTAGGCGTCATTGTGGATGATACATTGAAACCCTCTGTCCAGTGTGCAGCAGTGGCCAAGAAAGCAAATAGAATGCTAGGAATCATAGAAACATAGAAAAATGACAACAGAAAAACACCACATGGCCTATCTAGTCTGTCCTTCCATATCAACAACTACAAAAGTCCCCTTTTTTCCTTTAGAGATCCTCTGTGTTTGTCCCATGCTTTTTCAAATTCAGATACTGTCCTCATCTCTACCACCTCCACTGGGAGACTATTCCACAGATCCACCGCTCTTTCCCTAAAGAAATATTTCCGCATATCACTCCTAAATCTATCCCCTTTCTCCCTCTTCCCATGTCCCCTCATCAGAACTTGCTTTCAATCGAAAGACCCTCTACCCCTATGCATTTATGCCACGGAAGTATTTAAGTCTCAATCCTATCATTTCTATCCCGCCTTTCCTCTAAGATGTACATGTTAAGATCCTTAAGTCTGTCCTCATATGCTTTATAATGAAGACCACTAACCATTTATTAGCCACCCTCTGTACTGACTCCATCCTTTTAAAGGTGACATCTCTAGAATTGCACACAATACTCCAAATGAGGTTGCGCCAGAGATTTATACAGAGGCACTATCACCTCCGTTTTTCTGCTAGCCATTCCTCTCCATATGCGCCCAAGCATCCTTCTAGCTTTTGCTGTCACCTTTTCTACCTGTTTAGCTAGTTTAAGATCATCAGAAACAACCACACCAAGGTCACACTCTTCTTTAGTGGACAAAGGTACTTCACCCCCTATACTATATTGCTCCCTTGGATTGCTGCATCCCAAATGTATGACCTTGCATTTTTTAACATTAAATCCCAGTTGCCAAATTCTAGACCATTCTTCAAGCTTAGCTAGATCCCTCCTCATGTTATCTACACCTTCCTGGGTGTCTACTCTATTGTAGATTTTGGTATTATCCACAAAGAGGCAAACCTTACCCGACAGCCCTTCCGCTAAATCACTAACAAAGATGTTAAAAAGAATCGGACCAAGGACAGGTCCCTGGGGCACACCACTGCTAACTTCCTTCTCCTCAGAGTGAGCTCCATTTACCTGTACCCTTTGTCGCCTCCCACTCAGCCAATTTCTAACCCAAGCAGTAACTTTAGGGTCCATCCCTAGAGTGCTCAGTTTGTTTATGTCACCTGTGAGGAACAGTGTCAAAGATTTTACTGAAATCTAAATACATCACATCTAGGGCTCTCTCTCTGTCCAACTCCCGGCTCACCCAGTCAAAGAAAGCAATCAGATTTGTCTGACAAGACCTGCCTCTGGTGAATCCATGCTGCCTCAGATCCTGTAATCCGCTGGACTCCAGAAACCTCACTATTTTCTCTTTCAGTAGGAAGGAGGAGTGGCCTAGTGGTTGTGGCAAGGTACTACAGGCCGGAAGGTTGGTGGTTCAAATCCCACTAGAGGACAGCAACCTTGGGCTGGAAGGACTGGGGTTTCTAGTCCCACAGGTGCTCCTTGTGGTCTTGGGCAAGCCACTTAACCCTCCATTGCCCATGTTCCCTGTAAGTATTAGTGTATGTGTCTCATATCCCCTCGTGTTAAATGTATCCCCCAACCGCTTTGACCTGGTGAAAAGCGGGATATAAATGTAAATAAATAAATAAATTCAGCAGCGTTTCCAATAATTTACTCACCAGCGAACTTAAACTAACCAGCCTGTAGTTTTCAACCACATCCTTACTTCCGCTTTTGTGTAAAGGGACCATATGAGCCTCTCTCCAGTCCTTTGGCACCACTCCCAACTCCAACAAGGCATTGAAAAAGATCAATCAGTGGAGCTGCTAGAATGTCCCCAAGTTCCCTCAGTATTCTAGGGTATATACCATCCATTCCCATTGCTTTGTCTACTTTAATTTTAGCTAGTTTCTCACAAACACAGTCTTCTGAAAATTCTTCAAGATGCCCCTTGCTTCTGTTCCTGTTTGTGGGTGTTTTCTGAGGTCCTGTCCCTGGTACTTCATCTGTGAACACAGAACAGAAATATTTGTTAAGCAATTCCGCTTTATCCTCATCAGCTTCTACATATTCCTCCCCTTCACCCTTGAGTCTGACAATACCACTTTTGCCCTTCCTCTTCTCACTAAGATATCTGAAAAATGTCTTATCCCCCCATTTTATTACATTGGCTATTTCCTCCTCTTTTTGAATCTTTGCTTTCCTGAGTACTTTGCTAGCTTCTCTAAGTTTTTCCAAATATAGATGCCTGTCTTCCTCTCTCTGTGATCTCTTGTATTTCATGAAGGCCTCCTTCTTTTTCTTCACCTTTTCAGCTACTTCTTTTGAAAACCAAAGCAGTCTCCTTTTCCTATTACCTTTATTTACCATTTTAATAAAAAGGTTGGTTGCCCTTAAAATATCTCCTTTCAATTTTGCCCACTGTTTTTCTACATCCCCCAGGTGTTCCCATCCCGACTCCTGAGGTATTGTCCCATCTTGGCAAAGCTAGTTTTCCTAAAGTCTAAGACCCTCGCTTTTTAATGGATTCTATGAGCCCTAGTACTAATTCTGAACCACACCATCTGGTGATCACTGGATGCAAAATGATCTCCCACTGTAACATCAGATACACTTTCACCATTGGTAAGCACCAAGTCCAGCATGGTCCCTTCACGTGTGGGGTCTGTTACCAATTGACTGAATAGTTCTCCCTGTAGAGAATACAGAATCTCCTTACTTCTAGATGATACTGCAGCAGGAATTGTCCAATCAACATCTGGCATATTGAAATCCCCTGTCAGTAGCACTTCCCGATGCCTAGCAATGCTGCGTATGTCTTCAATTAACTCTCCATCCACCTCTTCCTCTTGTGAGGGAGGTCTGTATATCACGCCAATGCAAATAGATTTCTCTTTTCCTCTTTCTAGTTTAACCCACAGTGCCTCCTCTCTCCATTTTAAGCTCTGTAATTCCAAAGCTTTCATATTATTTTTTACATATAGTGGCACTCCTCATCCCCTTCTTCCAACAGTGTCCTTTCTGAATAAAGTATAGCCTGGTATAGTTACATCCCGGTCATGGTTTTCTGTGAACCATGCTTCTGTAACTGCCACTAAATCCAAGTCAGCCACTCCCATTAAAGCTTCAGCATCTGGGATCTTATTTTCCATTCTACAGGCATTTATATATACCGCTTTCCATATATTGCCCCTTTTACCCATTTCCATAAAGGTATTTAATGTTTCACTTACTGCGGGGCTTTCACTTATCTGGCGGCTTTCTTCACCCATCCCCCAATGAATCTAGTTTAAAGCACTCTTCAGTAGATTAGCCAGTCTGCTACTGAAGACACGTTGACCTTTCTTGGATAGATGGACACCATCTCTGCTCTGCAACCCTTGGAACAGCATCCCATGATCAGGAAACCAAAACGCTCTCGATGACACCATCCACGCAGCCATGCATTCATCTCCAGGTTGAGAGCTTCTTTGCCTTGGCCTTTACCCTCAACAGGTAGGATTGAAGAGAACACCACCTGTGCACCTATCTGCTTCACCCTCTGTCCCAGAGCCATGAAGTCACTTTTGATATGCTCAGAGGGATACCTGGCAGTATCATTTGTGCCAACATGGATTAGCAACATTGAGTAATAGTCAGTGGGCTTGATGAGTCTCAGCAAACTCTCCGTAACATCTTGGATTTTGGCACCTGGAAGACAGCATACCTCTCTGGACATTAAGTCTGGTTGGCAGATGAACGCCTCAATACCCCTCAGAAGAGAGTCACCAACCACCACTACCCTTTGCTTCCTTGTGGTCACTGATTCTGCAACTTTGGGGTACTTGAGCTCTTGTTCTTCCCTTTCCAGGGATGCTTTCACCTCCTCTACTTCCAGGGTTTCATAATGGTTCTTCAATTCAAGGGCTGGAGAAGTTGGATTGGTAATTCTGCAGGCCCTGGTGACTTTTTCATTCTGTAGGCCCCCATCTTCTCCTCTGCTGGAGAATTTGGATGTTGCAAGAAGCATCTCATCAATGTACTTCTCACTGTCTTGAATGCTCCTCAGCCTCACCACCTCCTCTCTGAGTTCCTCCACTTGTTTCCTGAGAGCTTCAGCATGCAGGCACCATGCACATGGAACCGGTCCATCAACTGTCATTGGGACCTCTGTCTGGACAGAGGCAAAAGCTGTAACAGGGGCAACAGCTTTAGCGATACGATTTTTCCCAGTGATTGTTTAGTTTGTGGAGCTTAGGTATCTGTTAAAACAAAAGAGAGATCTATCAAAGTACCAGCCGGTTTCCCAGCTGTCCTTTCAGAGAAAAAGCAGTTAAATCTCTTTAAGTATGTTCAAAATGTGCTGTTCCAGGTCCCTGTGTGTAGTTAATTGGGAAGGTGCCCTATAAAGCAAGACTGCTCACTAGGGGTGGGTGGAGGTTGTGGGGTGGTGGTGTAGGGTGGGAACTAACACCTGATTAGATACTAAAGCAGAGTTTTAAACCTTCCCCACTAAAGAAAATATTTCTCCTTTTAAACTAAAGCACCAAAAAGAATGTAAATTTGTTTTACAAATGTACCAAACCCCTTTTAAGAGCTCCCAGGCAGAGAGCTATAATTTAAAAAGCCACAAACTCTTACCTTTGCTTGAAATGTATAGCCCCTGTTAGGAATGCCTCAACAGTGCAAGGCTCTGAAGGAAATGAATGGAGAATAAAACAAAGGATATTATAATGCCTCTGCATCGTTCCATGGTGCAATCGCACTTTGAATATTGTGCGCAATTCTAGTCACCATATCTTAAAAAAGATATAGCAGAATTAGAAAAGGTACAGAGAAGAGCTACCAAAATGGTAAAGTCGATGGAAGGAAACTCCTATAAGGGAAAGCATAAACGGTTAGGGCTCTTCAACTTTGCAAAAAGTTGGCTAAGGGGAGAGATGATAGAGGTCTATAAAATAATGAATGGAGTGGAACGGGTAAATATAGATTGGTTGTTTACTGCTTCAAAAAGTAGAAAGATTATGGGACATGCAATGAAGCTACAGGATAACCCGTTTAAGGCTAATAGGAGAAAATATTTTTTTCACTCAATGCATACTCACACTCTAGAATTCATTATCGGACAATATAGTGAAAATTGTTAGTGTAGCTGGGTTTAAAAAAGGTTTGGACAAGTTCCTGGAGGAAAAGTCCATAAACCATTATTAAAGAGGACTATGGAAATCTACTGCTTAACCCTGGGCAAGCAGCATAGAGTCTGTATACCTTTTGGGAACCTGACAGGTACTTGTGACCTGGATTGGCTGCTGTTGGAATTAGGATACTGGGCTTGATGGGTCCTTGGTTTAATCCAGTATGGCGTGTCTTATGTTTTTATGTTCTTATCTTTAAATAATTTTGTGTTGTCTGCAAAATTGATCTCATTCATTGTTCCCCTTTCCGGGTCATTTATAAATAAGTTGAAAAGCAGTGGGCCAAGCACAGATTCCTGGGGTACTCCACTATTTATTTTTTCCACTGAGAAAATTGACCAGCTAGCTCTACTCTCTGTTTTCTGTCTTTTAACCAGTTCCCAAGACACAATAATACACTGCCTCCTATTCCATGACTTTTCAATTTCCTCAATAGTCTCTCAGAATGGACTTCTGAAAGGCTTTCTGAAAATCCAGATGCACTATATCCACTGGCTCACTTTTATTTAACTATTTATTCACACCTTCAAAAAAAGGTAGCAGATTAGTGAGGCAAGACTTCCATTGACTAAATCCATGTTGGCTTTGTCCCATTAAATTATGACCAACTATATGTTCAATAATTTTGTTCTTTATAATGGTTTCTACCATTTTGCCTAGCACTGATATTAGGCTCACTGGTCTGTAGTTTCACAGAACCTTTTTTAAAAATGATGTTACGTTGGCCATTCTGCAGTCTTCAGGTACTATAGATGACTGTAATGATAGTTTACAAATTACTAAGAGTAGGTCTGTAATTTCAGCACCCTGAGATATATGCCATCCAGTCCAGGTAATTTTCTATTCTTTAGCTTGTCAATTTGCCCTATCACACCTTTCAGGTTCATCAAGATTTCTTTCAATTCCTCCAATTAATCACCTTTAAATATAATTTCTGGCATAGGTATATTCCCTACATCTTCATCAGAGAATTCATTTAGAGCAGGGGTTCTCAACCCTGTCCTCGGGACCCACCTAGCCAGTTGGGTTTTCAGGATAACCACAATGAATATGCATGGGAGAGATTTGCATATAATGGAGGCAGTGTATGCAAATCTCTCTCAGACATATTCATTGTGGTTATCCTGAAAACCCGACTGGCTAGGTGGGTCCCAAGGACAGGGTTGAGAACCTCTGATTTAGAGGCTTGTCTACTATAGATTTTTTCCCCATTTTGTGCCTATGGGGAAAATGCTTAGTAGCCTATTAGTATCTTCATTGTGGCCTTTTCCTTCCTTACTGCCCCTTTTACTCCTCTATCATCTAATGGTCCAAATGACTCCCTCGCAGGCTTTTTGCTTTGAATATACCTGAAATTTTTTATTATGAGTTGTTGCTTCCACTGCAAGCTACTTTTCAAATTCCCTCTTTGCTTGCCTCATCTAACTTGCCAGTGCTTATGCTGTTTCCTGTTTTCTAGCTAAAAGGTTTCTACCGTAGTGTTTCATTCAACATGACTATGAAAGAGCAAGAAAATATTTGATTCTCTCTATCAATAACTCAAAAGTTATCAAATCACTTGATGAACTCTGACATGAGGGTAGATATAACTGACAGAAATCTTGCCAAAGATTCTGCAATATTTTCCTGTGATAAATGGTCAGTCACTGATTCCGGTGATGGGAAGTGGACAAGATTGTTCTCCTTTGTGTGTCTCTCCAATAAGCAAAGAATTAGCTGAAATGCTTTTCCTGAGGGATTAGTGTTCAGCACATTAAGATGCTCGGTAATATCAACTAAAAATGCAAAGGCTGCCAACCATTGTGGGTCACAGAGTCTTTCAGAGGCTGTCCGTTTTCTTCAAGGAACTGTGATATTTCTGATGTTAGAACACAAAATTATTTTCAAGAATGAACCTTGACGGAGCAAGCATATGTATGAATGGTTTTTCATGTCACCATATTCTGCATGTGCTTCATTAAGAAAATTCCTAAACTGCCCGTGATTAAGGGGTATGTTTACTAAACCGTCTTAAAGTGCGCTCTGCGACGTTATCGCGTGATAAGGTACCTTATCGCACAATGATGGCGCTGTTTAAGGTGCACAGGTACCATATCGCGCGATAACGCGTGCTGCGGCGCAAACGAGCGCTGAAGGCGGGGAAAGCCCCCCGGAGGACGGAGGAAGGCTCCCCAGGGGCGGAGAGAAGGGGTCAATGGGCAGAGAGTGGGAGGGGAGAGGCTCCCCGCACACTAACGCTGTGAAATCCGAGGCACAAAACTAGCACCAGTGAAACCCTGGCGTTAGAAATGATTTAAAGGGAAGAGAAACCATTTCTGTCAGCAATGTACAGCAAAACCAGGGAAACCTACAAAACAGTGATAAGTGTGATACATGTGCACGGAACAGAAGGGTAAAGAAACAGTGAAAAGGACCCCAACAAAATATAGAAAAAACATAACCAAGCTGGGTAATAGTGATAGTAATGGGAAACAGCAAAAAACACCCCCAAGAAAGCACCCAAAAAGAAATATATGAATTGCGGAAGGATCCACGCATCATCCCCATACAGGATGAATGATCCCACAGGGATATTGTGCTGTGCAGGGTGTCCCTCTCCATTGGACAGGCTCCCTGTGGCATGCACATGTCCCACAACAGTAGGGCGGGCATGTCGGAATGGGAAACTGGACAGATGCTGGGAAAGGGGACACAGAGGGCTGCAGGCGGCACATGCTGTGGTGCAGCTGGGCCACAGTGCGGATCAGGGTGATGCCTAGGTGGGCCATAGGAATACTGAAACAGTAGAGCAGCCAGACAGCAAATGATGAGGGTTCAGCATGGGCATGAGTTTACCCCCCACAGTGTTACAGGGGATAGTACCAACATTGGCAGGCGGTGTTGGGTGGAAGCACGGACAATCTATGCAGTCCCTAGAAATGCCATCATCAGGTTTTGCTGGGACTTGTGCGTGACGGCTCTCCATTTTAGCTCAATATTGGTGTTAGCGATGCCCACTCAGGGATGCAGATGAGGATCCCTGGGCGGCCAGTGAGAACACCAATATGGGGATCCAATGGGGAGATGTCACGTACCAGTCTAAACATACCCCGATGATGGCATATCTCGGGAATGTATACAGAAAGTGCACAAGACATGACTGACTATTGGGTAACGATGAAAGGAAGGACAGTGATGTCAACAGTTGCGTAGTGTGTGGGCGGTATACAGAGCCCGGAGTTTAAGCTGTGTGTTGTAGACCCAGACCTGGAACCGCAACAATAACATTCGTGGAGACAGTACCGATGTAAACGCGTCATACGGACAAGTGGTAGAGAGGTGGGCACAGTTCACCGACATTTCCAAAGCAATAGGGTTTGCTCCTAGAGGCAACAAAGTGGTTCTCGGTCTAGGGAGAGCCATGCATGGCTCAGCCAATAGCGCATGTCCAGGTGTAGACATGTGTGTCCCATGGTCCACCCGCATGCCTGATAGTGGTCATGATGCATGGTCATGGGACTCACAGGGCTCACACATGGCAGTATGGCAGTATGAGCTGATGAGGACACATGTGCACACAGCTTGTCAGAGGTATGGCGTGTGCTGTGAGGGCTCAGTGCACACACATACATATCTACATCAGGACTCCCTGCCCCCTGAACTGCGTGTGCATAGGGCACATCATGTGGACACAGCATGCCCCAGTCCTGTACCCATGGAGGGGTGCCCGCTGGCCATTGTGTTTGGGTGGGCTGTCAATAGTGTGTTCCGCTGTCTGAGCACCTGGGGTATATGGCCAGTCGCTGTAGGTGTGGGCTTGAAACCCAAAAACATGCTGCCATCCGGACAGACCATCCGGCAGGGGTGCGGGACACACCTGGCACATGACACCCCTCCCCCAACCCCCGTCAGCCTCAGCGGTGTCAGCAGACACCATACCCCCTGTGCATGTTGGGCACACAACCATGGGGAGCAGTGTGTCTGGGGATACCCACCTGCACGGTAGTCCCTCAGTTCTACGAGGATGTTTTCCAACATTGTGGGAGCTGCAACTGCTGCACCGTGGTCCTGCATGGGGTGGGGGCTGTCCCCGCGGTCACTGGCTGGCCCAGCCTGTTCGGGGCTTGCAACGCCTCCCATTGCAGAGCCGGCAAAGGTGGTTCCGCCCTGAACCTCCGGCACCTCTGGGCTGGTTGGAGTCTGTTCCCCAGCAGCTATGTCGCGTAAGGCGCCATCCTCAGGGCAGGCCACATCCAGAGACCCGTCCTCCTCCTCCTCAGCAGGTGCCCCCATGATACTGTAGTCACCTGGGTTGGGTGAGAGCATACAGATGACAGGTCAACCACGGGTTCCAAAATATGTACACGTGTGCAAAACATCCCCCCCCCCCGGTAATGTACACCTGGGGGTGCCCTGAACATGTCCCACCCCAGCACTACCACACCACCGACCAATACGATTCTGCAAATAAAGGGCGCTGTCAAGCACATGCATTGCTGTTAATATGATTTGATAAACGGACTGACGTATCTGCGTGCGTTAGAGCCCCGATGGTGGCTGACTGTGCATATTGCTGTTTGGTATATGTGCTATACCACTTTTAGAAGGGGAGTAGCGGTATACAGTATACACACCATCACACAAGGGGGCGCAGGGCCGGAAGGAGGAAAGGAGGTCACAAATGTCCAATGGCAGACCGGGAGGGGAGGGGGACAGCACGAGATGCAGGGAGTGGGTCACACACGGTGGGATGAAAGATCAACGCCAAGGGAGATGAGATGGGTCTGTAGTTTGCACATGACTGTGTGGTGGTGGGGATGTGATTAGATTTGGTGTAGTTAAATAGTGTGCTATTATACATTATGAGCTATTATACGGTCATATGTACAGTTATGGGGGGGTGAGGGGGTGGGTGGATGAACTGGCCTGTATGCTGGTTCTGGGGGTGTGTCCATAGTAACCACTGAACAGGGTTTCTCACCAGCCTTTTGCAAAGGTCCTTGCTATCTGTGGTTAGTCTCAGATCATCTGGGATAGCGTTCCATATGGATGTAGCAGCCAGGGAGATTGCTCGTTGTGCGGTGTCTTTGCGTGTCCTGGTGATGCCGTTTGTGGTGTTTACCCGATTGGAGGTGCCTCTTCTTCTTGCCATTGTGCCTGTGTCGGGTTGTATGGGTGTGTGTAGGCATATGGCTGAGGACTGTGGTATGATAGTGCAGATGTTCATGATAGCTTTGTATTTGCTGCATGCGATGATTGGGAGCCAGGGCAGTTCTTTCAGTATGGGTGTCAGGGGATGGGAGGGATTGTGTGTGGGGTTCATGGGCAGGGCCGTGACAATGGCATGCTGCTAGTCAGATGGTACGTTGGCAGTGGTGAGCAACGGAACGCAACTCAGAGTAATGGGGGAGTGACAGGTGTGTTACACATGTGGCTAGGGAGGTGGGTGGCCCTGGGACCGGAGTGCCAGGTGGTCAGCCCAGTGGACATTGGAGGGGTGTTGTATCCACATCTGTGACAGGGCAGGGGGTGGGGGACACGAGGGGTAGGATGGGGCAGGGGGAACGAAGGGTGGGGAACGGAGGGTGGGGAGGGGGTGGGAACAGGGAGGGTGCTGTCCTGGATTTGGTCATGGTGGCGCCATGCCACAGTTTGCGCACAACAGGAGGTAGGTGCCCGGAATGCGTTATCACATAGGGGAGGGTCGCATGTACAGAACAGACGACGGGGAGGAGAGACAGGAGAGGTTGCCAGCTGGCCAGGACCTGTTGTTTGGAGGCAGCAATGGCTGATGGTCAGGACAGGGGCATGCATCTACTGTGTGGATGGTCAGCATTGGAGCAGGTTGTGTGCCAGGCCTGCTCAGCGGAGCGGGCACATGAACGCAAATAGCAGGTAACTTGAGAGAGGCATGGCTGTGTGGTGAACGCCTAACAGGGCACAGGATGTGGGGAGCAGGAGGCACCACAGCAGCGGTGGGTACAGCCATTAAGGGGGCCACAGACTCAGCAATGGAATTGGTGGACATAGTGGATGAGGGGGTGTGGACATAGTGGGGGAGAGAGCTGGAGGGTCAGTGGTAGGGGGGTCACTCATTAGAGTAGTGGATCCCGTGCGCGGCTGATATTGGGGATGGGGAGTGATGAGGCCTAACAGGTGGTTGTCGGGTATAGGGGGCACAGAGTCAGAGCGGTTGGGGGGTGAACAGTTAGAGGTGACAGGCAGCACAGGGCTATGACCCTGCTGGTGTGTTGGTGCAATGGGTGAGAGCAGGGGGCTATACGGGGGTAGCAGGGGGGGTTGCGAACATTGGGGGTGGAGGTGTCCGCGACATGACTTTTCATGTCACCATGACTGCGGGTTGGATGGGCGTGGAGGGTTGAGAGACATTACTCACTATCTGAGAGGATGGTGGGTCTGGAGGTGTTGTTGGGATGGTGGACACCAGCTACTCGGGGTGGTGTTTATGTGGAGCAGCGGCTCAGATGGAATCCGACAGAGTGTGAGGGGAGAGTTAGGGGTGGGAGGGGAGACTGTATGTGACCCATATGAGACAGAGGGGGCCCACTGCCCCTGCCATGGCCAGAGGACCGGTGAGTGCGGGGGACCTGGAGGCCCCCCTTGAACGGTGTGGCTGTGGAAACATTTTCCACAGGCAGGGGCCAGGTCGCAGCTGAGTTGAGAGGTGAGGGGAGCGTGATTCAAACGGTCATGTACAAAGGCAACTTCATCTGTACCTGTGTGCACATTCCAGGGGCCGGGGGGGGGGGCATGCAGGGTGGGGTGGGGTATGTGGATGGGGTTTAAGGGATTGTGGTAAGCCTAGTTCCAACATGAGAGGTCTGTTAGGGGTGGGTGGTTGCCCCCACAGAGTGAGAGGTTGGGTTTGGGGGCCAGTAATGAGGGTGACGTAGCTCATGTTAGCCACGTTACACTTCGGCCGCACCATGTGATAGGTGGGTGCAGAGACATACCAGGGGAGTGGGGGGTGGGGGGGAGCAGCAGCGGCAGGTGCGGTGAGGGAGAGGGTGCACAGGCTTACATACGTACCTGCCCGGGGATGGGCAGTGTCCAGAGCCTCTGGAAGGCCATGCAGATAGATTGGCCCGAGTCTGTCTGCCAGCTCCTGCTCCAAGGGGGTGAGGGTTGGGGTGAAGGGGCTACCCCCAGCAGTACCCATGGCATGTTGCCTCTCTGCAGTCATGTATGCTCACACACCACGCTTGATGTCGTTAAATCTCTTTCGGAGGCTGTCCAGGTCCCTTGGTGGCACCCCTAACTCAGTCACGGCCACCCGCACCTCCTCCCACACCTCTGTCCGTGTGGCAATCATGGTGCTGTTGCTGAGCCGCCCATACAGAACATCGTAGTGTTCGAGGACACAGGCCAGCAGGGTGTGGTTCTCTTGGGGGCTGAAATGCACTGCCCTCCTCCACGCAGCAACAGGCACAGGGATCCTCCTTCTCTTGGCAGTGGGGGGCCCCTGTGTGGGCTGTGACCCACCTGATGTGCCCGCCTCCCCCCTCCCTGCCCACCGCTCCTTCCCGCATGAGCAGGTGGCCGCCCCACCTCCCGACCAGCCATGTGCTGGTGCTCAGGCACCCTACGGGGCCCCCCCCTCCCCCTCACGATCAGCCATCCCTTCCCCCACCCACAGGGCATCCCCCCACACCTACCCACCACCCCCCCTCCCCCTGTTGGCCCCCTCTCCCCTCTGCTGTCTCTCACACCTGCTGCTCAACACCCCTCCTCTATCTCTCCTCTGCTGTCTCACTACCCTTTGCACCTGCCTCTGGCCCCTGCAACTCCTCTCCAACTGCCGCTGACTCTCTACACCAACACTACTCCGCCAAACACTAACCAATACCACACTCATTCTCTCTCTCTCTGTCTCTTTCTCCTACACAAAGCCCTCGAAGTGGCCTAGGTATGCAGAAGTATTTATAGGGAGAGTCCACGTAACGCGCGTTGCGTATGCGTGCAACAGCCACGCCCACGTCGCAGCACATGCGTAACGAGTGTAACGGCCGCGCCCATGTAACAGCGCATGCGCAACGTGCGCAACATACCTCTACCCTTTAAATTCAGCTGCACATCTGGGACACATTGATGGGATTGTGTTAGAGAGAGACAGAGTTGGTGACGTGTTTGTGGAGGTTGACGAGTGTTGGAGGATGGTTCTTTGTGTGTAGTGGCTGTGTTTGTGAGTGTTGTTTGGCCTGTGTGTGTGTCTGTGTGTCCTGGTCAGTGAGGTGGGTGTCATTGTCTGTGTGTCATTGTGCGTTTGGACAGGTTGTGTGTATGGCATCCTTTGCGTTTGCTGCGGTTGCGGTTGCTGTTGAGGAGGGGCTGCGGTTGCCTGATGGGGGAGATGGTGTCGATGGGGCTGCGGCACAGGACATGGGTGTGGACCCGCTTCAACTCAGGCCTGCAGCTGTGGGGGCGGGCCGGGCAGGGGCTGTACCCGCACGGGGCAGGAGACGTGTAGGGGTGCAGGCTCGCTGGCCTCGCCTCTACAGGCCCAGGGCCCAGCTCCAGGGCATGCGTGAGGACCAGGTCATCTTCCTCTACCGCCTGAGCACGGGAGCTATTCTGGAGCTGTACGAGGATCTCATACCTGACCTCGCGCCCCTGACTGGTCGGTCACATGCCATACCGGGTTTGGTCAAGCTCCTTGGTGCCCTACATTTCTTTGCCTCCGGCTGTTTCCAGTCTTCGGTGGCCGCAGTGGGTGGCATGAGCTGCCCCACCTTTTCACGCTGTCTCCACCAGGTACTGCGTGCCATGGTCAGCCGGGTGGGGGATTACATAGCCCTTCCCCACACTAGGCAACAGTGGGGGACCCTGAACCAAGCCTTTGAGGCGTTAGCCGGAATACCACACGTGATGGGAGCTATTGATTGCACACATGTTGCCCTGGTCCCGCCCAGAGACAGGGAGGTAGTGTTCCGCAACCGCAAACACTATCATTCCCTGAATGTTCAGGTTGTCTATGATGCACATCAGCATATTCTGAATGTGGTTCCCAGGTTTGCAGGGTCCACCCATGACTCCTATAGCCTGCAGAACTCGGCACTGTTCACTCAATTTGAGGCTGGACAGTATGGGGACTGTGTATTGCTGGTTGTGTATTTCTCATTTCTTACGTGCACATGTTGTTCATGTTACTAACCGTATGTGCAGATGTCTGACTTGTTGTGTGGGTATGTCAACTGTATGTGACTTAATAGGGGTGGCCTCACAGTCCACCTTGCTATGGAGCTTTGTCGTAATAGTTGAATGGCTGCATAGCATATGTGCCGTGGTTACTGATTCCAATCTGTGCACCTAGCCCTTGCCCTGTGTGTGTCTGCCCTCGCACCCTGATACATAGCTGTGCTGTCCCATCATGTGTTGTCATATGTGTATGTCAAATTGTGGTATGCATTTGTTTAGCACATATGTACCTGTGTCATTTTGAGGGAACATGCGCTCCTCCTTTAATATTACACATTCCTCTTTTTGCAGGTGATGCAGGATATGGCTGTCGCCCCTGGTTGCTGACCCCTGTGCGTCCTCCACAGACACGTGCAGAGGGAGGTACAATGAGGCCCATGCCACCAGCCGCTCCATCATAGAGCGCACCTTTGGCGTATTAAAGAGTCGCTTCAGGTGTCTGGATAGGACAGGTGGTGCCTTACAATACCGTCCACAGACCGTGGCAGAGATCATCTTAGCCTGTTGCATCCTGCACAACATTGATCTCAGGCACTGTATCCCTGTCGACATTAATGAGGATCTAGAGGATGACCCTGTGTGCCCCCCAGCATGTGCCTGTGGTGACACACGCGAGGGGACAGCAATCAGGAGGCAGCTGATTATGGAGCTCTTCACATGTACGTACTTAATTTGTTACCACCTACATTTGTTTGCATATGTGTGTGCAGCTACTACTAGTGTCCATTTGTATCACAGTATCAGTGATATGCAGCACTGCATGGACATGTAACTTACGGTGGCTAGCCATGCCATATATACTCATGCCTGATGCACAGTAACTGTGGGCGGGGTAGAGCAGCAGGTGGAGGTGGTATGTGTGTGTGTGTGTGTTGCTTTATTTATTTAGCTGTATTTATATCCCGCTTTTCACCGGGTCAAAGCGGTCAATTGGGAGATACATTTAACATGAAGGGATATGACACACATACGCTAATACTTACAGGGAACATGGGCAATGGAGGTTTAAGTGGCTTGCCCAAGACCACAAGGAGTACCTATAGAACTAGAAATCCCAGTCCCTCCGGCCTGAGATTGCTGTCCCCAGGTGGGACTTGAACCCCCGGCCCTCCGGCCTGAAGTACCTTGTCCTAACCACTAGGCCACTCCTCCCCCTTTTAGGCTTGTGGGAGGTGTCTGCCTGACATACCTGGTTTGTGGGTGCATGTGATAGGGGCTGCTGTGCAGACACACGTTGTTGGTTTTGAAAAATGGTTTGCAGCGGAGTGACAGGCGTATGGTATGACTTTCACAGTGGGGAGAAGAGCATGACTGGGCCAGTTGTCTAGATGTGTGTGCTTATCAGTATGTCCTCTAAGCTGTTTGTGAGGTTGGTATGCTCCAAGTTGCAGGGTTCATGTGTGTGCTATGTTTGTATGCCGCTCCTTTTGCTATGTTGTGGTACCTTCGTGATCTGTGGTATGTGGATTACAGTTCTGTGTGGTCCGTAAAGGAGATTACGGAGACACTACAGTGTGCCTGACTGTTTAGGGTATCACATAGTCGTGACTTGGATGCTGTGGCGGATAGGGGCCCCGTGCGTTGTCCAGCCAGGGGGGGGGATTGTTGCCCAATTTATGGGGTTTTGAATAGCCGGGAGTTGTAGTGTTGCCTAGTTACACACAGACAGAGGCGAACCAGGCAGGAGCAACATTTGGATACCATGTAACACCCCTTCTTTTTCGTCTTCATTGGTTACCAGTCCCCTACTGTACTCAATACAAACTGCTCTCCCTTGTTCACAAGGCTCTCCATACCAGCACTCCACAATACCTAGCAGATCTCATCACCTTCCATACTCCCAGATACACTCCACGCTCCTTTCATCTCAACCGTCTCACCCTCCCCTCTCCCTCCCTCGCCCATTTGCACTCCACCCACTCCTCAGCCTTTTTCTTCGCCGGTCCTGCCCTTTGGAACTCCCTTCCCTCTGCTCTCCGCTTAGACCCCCATCATGCCACATTTAAGCAAAACCTAAAAACCCACCTATTCTCTCTGGCCTTTGACCTTCCCTCCTCCTTTATATGACTGTTTTCTTCATGCTTTGTCTATGCTTCTTCTCCCTTCACTCTCCTGTCACCAATTGTAGTTCCTTTTCTTTTCTACTGGCTTTGTGCCTCTATTGTAATTCTATGAATTGTAAACTGCCCTGCTTGTCATGGAAGGGCGGTATATCAAATAAAATAAACATAAACATAAACATACAGGAGAGGTGGATAGTCAACGTACATCTTCTGGTACACCTCTCCTGTACCACCAACCTCTGCCCAACTGTGAATACCCTGTTGTATCCAACTGTGCATACACTTTTATTTCAATATGACCTGTGATTGGTTTCCCCAGTCCTCCCCAGTTCAACCTCTGTTCTCTGTAGACGCACTGTTATGTCGCATTGTAGAGGTTTTCTGTTCATTGTGAACCACATTGCTTTTAATAGGGCGGGATATAGGAGATGTACATGAATAAATTATAGCATCAGCACACATGTGTTAATGTTAGCTATGGTGTGGGCTATCCACAGCACGGATATGGGTATGCACAGGGGATACGGGGGTTGACCCTACATATTTCCTTGTGTTACTGGGCATGACAGCAGGGTAGGGAAGGACATTGAGACAGCAATACACACAGTGATGGAGCATAGGGAGCAGTTTGGAAGGGCCAGGATATAACAGCAACCCTGGCATGACACAACACAGTGGGGAGCAAACACCTTTGTCCACCACTCTGTACAGCATCTGGGAAGTGAGGGAAGGGACAGACAGCATACGGATCCATGTAGCTTGCCAGGGAAACATCAATGATGACCGTCACATGGGTGTGATCTGTGCAGTGTGATGGTGAACAGACAGTCTGTTCAGGGTTTGGTGGGTCTGCACGCTGGTTATGGGAAGGTGCGGTGCGGGTTGCACAGCTAGGGCGTAACAGATGTATTTTGCCCTTGTGTTTCCCAATGCACAGGACATAGTTGGTGGAACTCCGGGTGCTGTGGAGCTTTGACTGGTGACTGTGCGTCGACCAACAGGCAGTGGTCAGGGGTAGGTGGATCTACAGCTGCCCTGTCTGTGTCAGCAAACAGGGGGTACACATGTCCTCCGTGATATGTCATATCGCCCTGTTTTTGTACTTGACCACTTTTCCCTGCACCTCCATACCCCAGATCGTTCTGTGCGCACACAATTCCCCATGTGTTCCTGCACAGTAGGTCTTCAGCAACACTGTCTCTGGGATATGGCCAACAGAGCTGCATGTGTGTGTGGGTCCAGGGGATTTGGTGGTGGGCTTCACCTGCACCCTTTGCCAACATTGTACCATCAGCTAACACCAGTGTATCATTGTATTTCACATGGCGTGTATGTCAACCACTATCCACTTATGCACGTCGAGGCCATCCCCTACTGCTGGCACGCTGCCCTTAACATTCTTTGTGAATCTTTTTTCTGTGGTTGGCTGTGTGATGATACAGTGTGCAGGCATTTCACATTCGCATGTGTTGAGTGGCTAGACACCTGGGTGGCGGGGGTGAGTGTGCTATCTATACCACACTGATGTTTACCATCTGAACATTGTGGGCATGTGTTGCGTGTTGGGGGCAGACCTATGTCCTGTGTTCTGACTGACCACTGTTGACCAGCTGTTTTGTATCACAGATAGCTTCATCACGTGGACATACATCAACAGTGGCATAACATGGTGACTTGGCGATTCTACACATTTTTGCGACAATGCCTCCCATCACTTGGACCTGTTACAGCCTTTGAGCAGCTCTGGGGATCCAGGACATACACCTGATGCAAGCACAAGGTAGTTTGCACCATAGTTTGCTCGGTGCTGACATTAGCCTTTACATGTTGGTGCTTTACTGTTTGTCATATACATATTTGGCATGATCTCAGTTCACGGGCACTGATGCACATAGGGTGGAGCAGTGTGACACCTGTGTGACAGGGCATGGACATGTCCATATCCATGTGACACCTGTGTCTGCTGTTCCAGTTCGGGATGTCACCCACATGCGGTGTTTTACGTGTTGTGATAATGTCATGTTTGCCGGTGCGTCCCTTTCCTATGTCTTTCTCAATGTCAGACTCTCTGCAATTTGTGCTGCTTTTAACAGCAGCATACCAATACAATATGTTTCTTCCTCTGACACAGGGCGGAGGACATACAGGACACATCTATTACAATGCATCTGGCGTCTCCATCAGCCACCTGTTGGGGTACCCAACACCATGGAGCCTTTCCTGTAATTTTGTGCCATAGGATGTTTGACCTCTGTGAGTGGAACACAAGCCTCGGATGGACATTATTCTTGTTGACTTGCTACTTTGGACATGACAAACCTGTCCAACACAACGCTGCTGCCGTGCTCTGGCTGGGAGTCGTGATCATTGCAGGATACACACATGAACTTTCACGGACTGCAGCATATTGGGATGTGGCACTAGACTATGCATGCCCAGTGTTGCGGGGACAGTATTTAGGTTACGTGTGGGATAGCAGATACGCTTTGCACTTTGGACACTGTATACCGGTCCCCACGTGTGCAGCAAGGGCTGCCATTGTCAACGTATGTTTTACAGTCCTTCACAATTGTGTTGTTTATGTGTTTCAGCCATGTGTGTGACATGGGACACAGGATACACGCATCTGTTTGTTCCAACACAAACATACAGCCATGCATGTGGCATAGAGGGAGCAATGGAGAGGTCATGTTGTCTATGTCCACACACTCTCCACCTGGACATGATGCAGGTTTTGCCATGACACTGCTTTCATACACACCATCATCCTGAATTGATGTTCTCAATCACCAAGGGTGTTTCCCTGCATGTGTGGTATCACTGTATCATGTTGAAATGTGGATGGGGCATGTGCATATGGCTGACTATGTTGGGAAAACACAGCACGAGGCAATATGGTTTCTGTGTGTTTCCCTGAAACATGTTTGCCCTTACTTTCCATCTCTATATACTAGTTGTGTATGTTTACTGTACAGACATGGCAATAAAAATTGATTTACAAACCTTGAATTGCATGTCTGGACATTCCTAGGTATGTCCTGAGATAACTACACTCACATTGGCACATTATATTTGGTGTGTGACGCTGTGAGTGTCTGTCTTCCTTCACTTGTGCATTCCATGTACCGTGATATATGTGTACAGACACTGTCTATACACCAACCAGTGCAGGGGGACCTCCTGCACAGTGTTACCTATGCATGTTTCTGCAGGTATTTTCTTTTGGATGCTGTCTGTGTTCATGTGCCTCTGCTACCTGTTCGCATATCCTCAATGTGCATTAGCTGATTGTTTATGGTTACATTGTAGCATCTTGGATTCCTATGTCAGGGATTATGTGGGTGCTGTAACATGAGGTTTCATCTTTTTTTTTAAATTACAACATTTCAACACATGCTGTTTCCATTTGTGTGCCTCCTGTGTTGCAAGATATATATGTTTGTGGACACAAATCATGATTGATGTGTGTTGGGCCCTCATCATGCACGTCCTACTGTCTACGTGCCCTCATACGTGGGTGGCACATTGGAGAGGTACAACAGTAGGGGGGGGGCAGGGCCTAATGCATACTGCACACCATGCACCTGATGCACATTGTGTCTCCTGCCCCTCATTTGTGGGTGGGCCAGTGACCTTTCTGTGGGATGTGGGTAGCTACCCTGCTAAATGTGTTCCCGTCTTTCACCAGGGATCCCCTCACATTGATAGCATGATGGCCTTATCCACACTATCTGTCATGCTTCTCCAAATGCTGTCATGCTTCTCCAAATGCTACTCCCTCCCAGACGATCTGAGATCGACAACGGACCTCAAAGACTTCCGCAAACAGCTGAAGACAACGCTGTTCATAGAACATTATGGACACGTCACTTAATCAACAAGGACTAACCAACAAAGGCCCCCCCAACCCTGACGAGAGATTGCATAACGGCCCAGGATTTAACTCAAGCCCTATCTGGACTGTACCTTGTAATATAGAACATGCTGTATCATAGCGCACACTGTACATAGCCCACCCTAATCTATACCCCTCACACCCACGCACATTTTAATCAATACAGCCACCGCATAATCTTCCCCCCACACGCACATTATACCCCTCCTTCACTGCATGAAATTCCCCCACATACTTTGATTCTATTGTTGTGATACCGCCTTGATTTTATGATAAGACGGTTTAGAAATACTTTTAAATAAAATAAAATAAATAAAAATGAACATATGTGTTTTACATACATTTGTCTCTGCTGCTGCTTGGTCATGGTGACAAACATGCATTGCCCCATGTGTGCCTTTGTGTCAGTCTTGACTCATTGCTACCCAGAGACCCCAAGGTTTTCTTGGCAGTGTCACTGGAGGTGGTTTGCCAGGAACATCTTCCAAGGTGCTGGCAGGTGATGTGACTTGCCCAGGGCCACAAGGGGTGATAGTTGGATTTTAACCCTGTTTGGTTGGTGATCCTGACAGTGTTCTCACCAATGGGCTACTCCAACAATCTTTCATCCCACCAACACTTGTATGTAGTATTTCTCTGATCATGTACATGGCCTACCTGTGTTCACATCCTTGTATGGTGTCAGCTGTCTGTCTGCTAGCCATTTGCAACATCACTGGGTATTACAGGTCCCCATACACACCCTTCCCTTGTGGGGCTATTTCTGCATTGTGCTCTGTGTTCTCATTGTGTTTGTTTGGATTAGTTGTTTACAGCATATGATCTAACACCATTGGTTGCAGGTTTGATCCCCTCATGGTTTTTATTTTTGCTTTTGTGTTAATATGACCACTAATTACCAGCAGGTTCATCACCTCTGCACACACACCTCCATCCTTTCACAGAACACCAAGGTGTGCCCTCTGAGTTGCCTACCCATCACATGTTAGCTGTTACATATGTCTCGTTATTTAAGGTGTGTACATGGCAGTCCGGTTGGGGGTTTCTTATTGCTGTGTTACAGCTGGTGTGTAGTGCACCTGTTTGCAGGTTCACTTCTCTCCTCTCCAGGTACAGTTTCTGCACCTACTCCATAGAGCATCCTCTGCTGCCCTTGGGGATTCTTTTCTTTCCTCTTTTGCATGCTGTATCCACTGCATGACCTTTCATTGTGTGTGTACATGTGGCCCTATGTGTGTATGATCCCAGTTACTGACTGTGATCTGCTCTTTACACAGCAGATCTGCATATGCATTTCATCATTGTTACTGTTGGGGCTTTGCCTATCCTGAGGGCCAGCAGGTGTCTTGTGATGCCCTCCAGTACTTTTGTATGCAGCCTTTGCTACTGGGTTGACGCTGGTGGTGTGGCCTACAGGTTTGTGCATTGCCATTTGTGCTACTGGTCATGGGCTTGGCTCCTCTCTGTTCTCTTTCATTTGTCTGCCTGTCCTGCACAACCACCTTTCATCCCTGTAACAGTCATATCTGTGCAGATCTGTGCTGTGAGCACATTGTACCCTCATCACAGTTGTGAGCCATCCTTCTGTCCATCTATGTGTGTCTGCCAGCTGTGTACCGTCCTACCCTGATGTGCATGCTGCTACCCCCACATCCTGCACTCCTATACATTCCTGCATTGCGGCTCTCTCTGGTTGCATCTCCTGTGTGTCCTCTGCATGGCACAGCTACTCCACTGTCATCATGACATTCCTCCTATCCTACCACTTCTACCTCTTATGCTGCACACGTCTTCCCATCCTCTGCCACACACTGTCATTATTGCATGGTACATTACCTTCCCTCTCTGCATCGCTGCAGCTGCCCCCGATATGTTTGTGCAGCTTTCAAGCAGCCACATGGGCTGGACGCTGATTTGTCTGGTCCATCAGATCTGCTCTACGTCCTTCCTTTCTTTATGCATTGTCTTTCCTTGTTGCTCTGTGTAGTGTTAGGGTTACATGTCTGTTTGCCACATACCTCTCTTGCCCTTCAAATTGGGGGACCGTACTGCAGTTGGGCAATGTTTTTGGGTTCACCTATACATCCTTGGGGCATCTTGCATCACACCGTCGGTTCAATAGCTTCTGGGGTGCCTACTATGGTGCCTTGGGGGTTTGCAACCTTTCAACATGGCCTCTGGGGCACATCATAACCCGTCATCGCTGACATGGTTGTTTAGGATGTGCCCTCTGGTGCACCCTGAAAAGGTGCATGGTTTTATGGCACTCGGGTTTGGTTATGTTTCTGATGGCAGCACAAATTGATAACAGAAGAGGTAATTTCCTCTATCAGCCTTACTCATTTGGCACACTGGGGACTTGCACTCATACCCCCTGTGCCATCACTCAATGTATTGACCATTGTGCTACAGCACTGTTGCTGTATTTGCAGGTGGGGGGGCCTTCTTAGGCTTACCACACTTTTACATGCACAGTGCTGCCATCAGAAACAGTGCTGTACCCTTACCGTGCCTCATTGGACACCCTATAAGGCGCCCTATGGGGGCCTTATAGGAGACCCTATAGGGTGCCTTGGCGGACAGTGCACTTTATATTGTACCCTCTGGCGTGCCTTATTGGGCACCTTATATTACGGCACCTTGAGGGTGTGTTTGCTGGCAGCAGAGGTTTAAATTATGACCTCATATGCCTCAGACAGCACTATGTAAAGGTAAGGGGTACTGCCTCAGACTGCAATGGGTTGATGTTGTAGGTACTGCCTCAGCCAGCAGTGGGTAAATGCAACGGGTACAGGCTCAGACAGCCTTCTTTAGCAGGCCCACTCGGGAGTCGAACCCATGACCCCTGTACCATCAGTCACTGTATTAACCATTGTGCTACGCTGCTGTTGCTGTTTGCATGTCAGCTCACCTACTTAGGATGACCAGGGGTTACCATGTGCAGTGCTGCCATCCAAAGCAGTGCTGTGCCCTTGCAGCGGCTCATAGGGCGCCCTATACAGCACCCTCTAGGGTGCCCTATAGGCAACATTATAGGGTGCCTTGGCATACAGTGCACTTTATAATGTGCCCTCTGGGGTGCCTTGGGAGCCGCCTTCTGCAGCACCTTCTTTTATGGCACTTTGAGGGTGTGTTTGCTGGCAGCACAGATTTCAATTAAAAAAGGGGAGGTGCCTCAGCTGGCAGTGGGTAAATGCAATGGGTACAGGCTCAGACAGCCTTCTTCAGCAGTCCCATTTGGGAGTCAAACTCATGACTCCTGTACCATCAGTCATTGTATTAACCATTGTGCTACACTGCTGCTGCTGCTTGTATGACAGCTCACCTACTTAGGATGACCAGGGGTTACCATGTGCAGTGCTGCCATCCAAAGCAGTGCTGTACCCTTGCAGCGGCTCATCGGGCACCCTATACAGCACCCTCTAGGGTGCCCTATAGGCAACATTATAGGGTGCCTTGGCATACAGTGCACTTTAAAAGGTGCCCTCTGGGGCGCCTTGGGAGCCGCCTTCTGCAGCACCTTTTTTTGCGGCACTTTGAGGGTGTGTTTGCTGGCAGCACAGATTTAATTTTAAAAAGGGGAGGTACCTCAGCTGGTAGTGGGTAAATGCAATGAGTACTGCCTCAGACAGTCTTTTTCTGCAGGCCCACTCAGGAGTCAAACTCATGACCCCTGTACCATCAGTCGGTGTATTAACCATTGTACTACACCTTTTTTGCTCTGTTTGCAGGTCAGTGCGCCTACTTGTGCTAACCGCGCGTTGGTGTGTGTTACGCACCTTATCGCGCGATAGTGTGCGCAGCGCACATTATCGCGTGCTGACGCGCACTTGCGACATTTAGACTGGAACGCCCACTCCTTTTATGGCATCCTGCACACTAATGCTGGGCGCACTTTAAGACGGTTTAGTAAACATACCCCTAAGTGTCCTGGACAAAATACAATTGATCGTCTTCATGACAGTAGCCATCAAATTTTTGAGTTTGATCACTTTGGTACAAAAGACTTCTTGGTGAATCACGCACAATACAATTGGACAGCTTTTCCACCTTTTTCGGACACACTGCTGCACACCAATGCTCAGTCATTCCTATGAATTATTTTACCAGAAAGCAAAGGAGAGGAATTCTTTGTTGTTTCCTCTGAGCACAAAGTGAGCTCCCTTTTCAAGTTCTTGCTTAGCGCAGCACATTAAAATGACAGTCCGACAGTATACAGAGAAGAAAATATGTTAGCTGTCTTTAAATCTTTGTGAGGTCTCAAGTTGTACTCAGTTGATGACAATGTCATTCCTCGAGGACACAGTGAATCATGATTTGTAAGAAACTGGCAGTGCTGATATATCTGGGAAAGCAATCTAGCCTGTCAGATTTAAAATGGCAAAAAGAAGTTGCTATAGCCCGTCGGAGACCTGGGAGTGAAGATTGATGATCTGCAGAGATGGGAAATGCAAAATGCAATGGTGCATCTAGTGATGGACGACTGCAGTCAATGCCTGAGAAGATGAACATTCAGGAGTACCCAGTGGGATGGTTATGCTGATATGGCCTCAGTCACTCAACCTCCTTTCCATCACATGTTTCTTGTTAAAAGCAAAAAGAAAACTTAGGGGAGTGACTCTAGCATACCTCGGCTATTCCCATTAACCTTTTCTATCATTCTCCTTGGCATACTCCTCTTCATAGCCATGTAAATCCCTTGAGTGGTAGGCATCAACCAACACCACTATCTTTATCTTTATTAAAACATTTGATAGACCGCCCATCGGAAGCCTTCTGGGCGGTTTACAATATCAATATTTATTAGAAAAGCCAGAAACAGAAAAGGAATTACAGTGCTAGAAAGGAAAGTGCACACCCATACAGGACTAAAGAGAAAAAGAGCCTAAGTGGAAGGAGAGGAGGTAATAGGGGGGTCGGGGAAAGGGAGGTCATAGGCAGTACAGAAGAGGTGGGTTTTTAGGAGAGATGTGAACTTGGGAAATGATTCTTCTTGACGGATTAGGGCAGGAAGGGAATTACACAGTGATGGGGCTAGAAAAAAGAAGGCGGAATGCTGGATTTGCTCCAGAAGCACACGGGCAGGTGAGGGAAGGTCAAGGTGGTTGGTGTGCAGGGACTGGAGGCTACGAGGTACTGTACAAAAGTGTATTGATTCTACGAGATACTGAGAGGTGTGGTGATGCAGAGCCCTCTGTGTTAGGATTAGGAGATTGAAGATAATGCGGTAGGGGAAGGGGAGCCAGTGCAGATGGACCAGGGAGGGAGTGATGTGATTGAAGCGAGGAGTATGAGTAAGAAGGCGAGCAGCAGTGTACTAAATTAGCTGTAGATGGTGAAGTTGATGGTGGGGGATACCAGCAAAAGCAACATTACAATAATCGAGGTGTGAAATTACTAGAGAGAGAAGAAGAGTTGTGAGGGATGCTGGGGAGAGCACAGGACTGATGGCTCAAATCTGATGAAGGAAAAAGTGGGAGCGGCGCACAAGGGAGGAGATGTGAGTGTGGAAGGAGAGGTCAGGATCCAGGATAACCCCCAGGTTCCAGAGTGAGGTTACAAGGGGGTTTGGGGCATCCAAAAGAAGAGGGGAGAGGGCCGATTGGGGACCATTGTGGGTGAATCACATTGCAGACGTTTTGACTGGGTTGAGGTGGAGTAAATTAGAAGATAGCCAGATGGTGACAAGTAAGAGACAGGCATTGACGGGGGGAGAGATCCGGATTCTCAGGGGAAGTGTGGTGTAGGAGAATAATATCATCAGCATAGTAGTAAGTCGAGATCCCAGATTGTTGCACCAGGAGGGTGAGGGGAACCAGGAAAATGTTAAATAGAAGGGGGGGCCAGAACAGAGCCCTGGGGAACCCCGCAACTAAGTGGTAAAGAAGAGGAAGTGAGGGCATTAGAAACCACAGAGAAGGAGCGGGAATAGAGGAAGGAGTGGAACCATCGGAAAACCGTCCCCCGAAGACCTGCAGTTCTGAGGCGTGAGAGGAGAAAGGAGTGATCAACAAGATCGAAAGTAGCAGAGAGATCCAAAGAGACAGCTAGAGAAATGTCACCATGGTCATGAGAGATGTGGAGTTCGTTAAGGAAGGACAGAAGGATGGTCTCGGTGCTACAATATTGCTTGGTACATCCCACTTATGGCAATGCTGCATGTGCACGCTGCAGTCCCTGACAAGCTATCGAGTCAGAGAAGGTGAGCAGATCTCCGTCTATACGTCAAGTTTATCAAAAGAGACAGAAGGTAGGGGTGTGGCTGTTGACAATGGATATAATAAAGATAATACTGACATCACCCATCAACAGATCCCATTATTATATCGAAATAAAGGATTCATCCTTTGCACACAGACTGCAGTGTTTTATTTTATTTATCTTTACCATCTCGGTGTGAAACAGGAAACAAAAAAAGTAATTACAAATATACACTTGCAAGCAAAGTGGTAATGGAAAGACTGACTGCCTAAAACATGGGAAAATAAATCTAAGTAACTTCACAAAACAGGCCTCCTCCCATCTTCCTGCATGCCATGTCCTCAAAGACTATTGTTGAAAAAGGAAG
Organism: Ichthyophis bannanicus; assembly: GCA_033557465.1. Lineage (NCBI taxonomy): Eukaryota > Metazoa > Chordata > Amphibia > Gymnophiona > Ichthyophiidae > Ichthyophis > Ichthyophis bannanicus. Next base: position 188,099,100 of record CM066033.1, on the reverse strand, counting down.
GAAAAAATGGGGGAACTGTTTAGGTTTAGCAACAATAATGTTGTTGGTGTACTTTAATTAATGTCATCTTCCTACAGAGCAACAATATATTAAAGAAAAGTTGGACATCCAGACATCATCCAAGTGAAATACAGAGTATGGCCATCGCAATACTCTCTGGTAAGGCTATACATAGCCATGCAGGTGAGCGGATTTTAATTCCAAAGCCTTTTTTCTGTCCCCTTCCCCTGGACTAGCTGGGACTGAAGATGCTATAGAGACAATGGTCATAGCCAAAAGATGGGAGGGGAGATTCCTGGGCACCACACACTAGAAGTACCTAGTGGCCACTCAATGCATTTAAAGAGATAGGAAAAATGACAGCAAAGATCACGTGGAGGCCAATTCCGTAGGTACACATCCGGGCCATCTGGACATCCAGAAATATGGATGGCCTAGAGATGCCCCCAATTCTGTTCCCTCAGGGGCTAGATGGCCCCACGGGGCAGAATTGCAGCATAGAGCCTGGACATCCAGGATATGCTCCAATTCAGGCACCCTGGATGTCCAGAGCTCTGCCTGGCTAGCTCAGCCTGGTTCCTGCATAGCACCATGGTGCCATGGTGTCCCGTTGCCATGGCACTGCAGTTCCATGCCAGAGCCCCGATCGCTGGCGCTGCAGTAAATCACCTATTCCCTGCAGCCTGACCCTCAATTGGGCTTTCAGAGGCCGGAATCGGGCTGGAGGGAACACCCTGCCCCTGCTCACTGAAAGAAAGTTCTAGTGTACTGGGTTGAATAAACAGTCAGGCCTAGCCCAGGCCTAAGCCCTAAGAAAGAGTTAATATCATTTGTAGCTCTCTCTCTGTAATACCATTTCTTGAATAACTCTGTAGAAGAAAATGTGTGAAAGGTTGAGATAACATAAACATTAGCCTATGTTATTAGAAAGATAAGTAAAAAGGCAAGTTGTTTACCTAGCTCTCAGTCTCACTGTCTCTGGTCAGAGATATCAGACTGTCAGTGTTAGAATTAATTAGAATTGAGACCTACGTAGTCATATCTGAGAATATATGTATGTCTTTTCATGATGATCTATGACGTGCATGCCTATAGAAAAGTATATTATGAATATATGTAACACTAAACGTAAAATAGAATATGTATATTATGAATATACGTAATGTAAGACATAGAGTAATAAAGTGAAATTATGCTGTGTAATGGAATCTTTGCCTTTAAATAAAGAGGCCTAAAGCTTTGATTTCAGAGTAAACATAGGCAGCTGCCTGGCTTGCTCTCCCAAAGCGCTTTGGTCCTGTGTTTATAATACAAGTGTGTTGTGTGTTCTTTACTGATTTACAAGTTAACCTTCTCATTGTTATTGTGTGTGGATTTCTGTTATACCCAAGAGCCCTGCCTCGTTGTCAGGTGAGGGGGAGGTGCAGAGTACATCTTTCACTCACCTTCTCTGCTGGTTCCATTGCTGTCCGCTGCAAACCTCAGGGGAACTTATTCTACCTCCATTCTTTCATTTCTAAAGTACAGCCCAGCTCCCTCCCATTTAACCACATATAGGTGCTTGCCCATAGTATTCATAACTAAACATTCATAAATTCTTATTGTCATCTTTTTATAGCACAAATGACCCATCAGCCGCAAAGACATAAGAGCATGTGCATGTAGAGGTGTCTGTGTGGGGTAGTGCAGGACTTACCTTGCAACCGTCCACCAGTGATCTGCCCATTCTCAAATTTGACATGGATTCTTTGCTGCAAAAGTATGTATGAGTGTATGGAAGGAGCCTGGGAATCTCAGGAAGACATCTGTTATGTGACCCTGGCATTGCAGGTCGAGGGAGTGAATGGCCTTTCTATTGCGGTAGGTCCCCACATTCCCTCATGGGGTCTGATGTGCTCATATAGTAACATAGTATATGACAGCAGATAAAGACCAGTATGGTCCATCTAGTCTACTCAGCAAGGCGGCAAGAGTAGGTGCACCTGCCGCTCCATGCAGGTCACCTGTCCCCATGCCTTTGTTTAGGGGTATACCCACTGCTCCGTGTAGGTCATCCCTATTTGTTCAGATATAAGAGATATGGTTATTTGGATTTTATCCTGTTGCTATAAAGGGGTCCACTGTTTCTGTCCCATGCCATTTTGAATTCTGTCACTATATTTGCTCCCACCACTTCCATCGGGAAGACATTCCAAGCATCCACCACCCTTTCAGTGAAAACGTATTTCCTGATGTTGCCTTTCAGTTTACCCCCTTGCAGCTTCATGTTATGCCCTTTAGTTTTATAGCTTCCCCATCTTTGAAAAAGGCTTGTTTGTCCATTAATACTCTTTAAGTATTGAAAGGTCTGAATCATATCTCCTCTATCCCTCCTCTCCTCCAGAGTGTACCTATTTAGATCTTCGTCTCTTTTCATACGTCTTCTGACGCAGGCTCCAAATCATTTTGGTCACCTTCTTCTGAACCACTTCCAGTCTTTATATATCCTTTGTGAGATATGGTCTCCAAAACTGAGCACAATATTCCAAATAAGGCCTCTCCAGCGATTTGTACAGTGGCATTAGTACCTCTTCTTTTCTGCTGGTAATTCCTCTCTGTATGCAACCCAGCATCCTTCTGGCTTTTGCCACTGCCTTGTCACACTGTTTTGCCACCTTAAGATAATCAGAAACAATCACACCGATGTCTTTCTCCTGGTCTGTGTATGCCATCTATGGCCCCAACACAGATGGGAAATGGGCCATCTCATAAAACAGAGTCATAGTTTGCTGCTTGAGCTGCACACTCTGATGGAAGGCTATATAGTCAGAGGGGTGGGTGAGAAAGACCCTCAGAAACTGCATTTGTACTGCGAGATATCAGGCTGACTGAGGCCCACTGGAAGCTGCCAGTGGCAACCTTGAAGTGGTCTGGCATGGGCTTGGCTCTCTGTGTAGTGGAGTAGAGGAGAGGTTCCAGTTCCTGGCACAGATATTGGATAGCATGATGGAACCTGATGAGGTACTAGTCATCTATGAGATCTAGGAACTGGGTCCTAGGCCTATAAATTTTCTGATAGAAGTGCCTCCTCATGGCCCTCATGCAGCAAGCCCTTTATAGCTTATCTGTTCAAGTCCTGGCTCATGTCCTGGCTCCCTCCACTAACACTAAGTGAAACCCACCACCAGCACCAACTGAAGCCTTCCACTTGCACTCAGTGAAATCCTCTACCAGCGCTCTAGCAGGCCACATGCACACGTACTCAGTCACAGAAAGAAAAAGTAGTAAAGGACAGATGCACGTGGACACAGATGACAATCAGGCCAAAGACTTGAAAGCAGATCTCCAGTCAACACCACAAGCAGTCCCAAAACATGAATGAGGTTGGTGTTTGTTACTAACTTTTAGCAGCTGTAAATGCCAATGTTTAAATATTCCACCCTCCATACAGTATCAATGTGCTTTATGAAATAGGTTCTACACATGTAAACCTCAGCACCGCTCAGACCAGGCCCCCAACACACCTCTTTAAAACATGGCAATCTGCACACAGCTGATATATCCATGTGTAAACTGCCTTCTTTCCAAAACCACGATTTCCTGGTGGATGCCATTTCCATGTATTTCTAAAATAACCCCACATAGTGATACTGAATATACATATTAATTTATGCATCAATGCTGAACAATTGATATGGTTGCTCTGCCAGAAGTGACCCCAGAACTGTAAAATCTCTTGGAAGTTAACTTGTAAGTGAAAGATCATGGGGCCTTGGTGGAGGTCAATTCTGATTGAACTGGAAGCCGAAAGGTGCAGAAGGAAACTGCTGAACCAAAAATAAAATCTAACACAATGTAGGTCAGAGAGCAGCCCCTAATTATGGCATCTGGCAACAATGGAGTAAAAATAACCAGGGCAAGCTAAAATAGGAAATAAAATACCTTTAGTCTGACCTCTAGTAGAAGCTGCTCTATTAAGCTCAACGGTCTCTGGCAAGTTGCAGGAATCCTCATCATTTGAAATGCCAAGTAGCTTTCTTTGTAGAAAAAAGAATTTTGGCAGGTCCTGCTTTTGGAATTTCTTCCCAAAGGCGTTTGTAGTCCTGCATCCTCTCTGTGAAATCAGCCTTCCAGATACCAGAACGCATTTGGAAGGGGGAGGAAGGATATCATAAAGCCAAGAATAACTCAAAATCCCCTCAAGAACCTTAAAATTTGGCAAGTCTTTATAGGGGTGGGTTGTGAACAAAAATCGGCCCAGGTATGGTGATCCTCTCTCTGGCCCCTCCACCCTCTTCAGTCTCTTTTCTCCTCTTCCTCCCCACCTAAATTTAGTGCTGCACCCTCTGCTACTCTAGTCTCCTGCTTGCCCCTGCCTTAATTGATACAAACTGCAGCAGCAGCCTACTGTTTACATCAGCGGCCCACTGTTTACATCAGCGGCCCATCTACTGGTCTCCAATAGTCGTGACTGCTGCACCAGATAAATGTACAGGCAGCATGATATCTCCTGTTGCCTTCTTCCAGTAAGGGGGTCCCTTGAACTAGAAGGAAGTTTCTTTTTCAGTTTTTTAGACCACCACAACATTAAAGATGCTGTTAATAGATTGAAGAACCAAATCTGGGACACTTATCCAAAGCCAGTAGGGGGATTCCCTCCTCAGTTCCAGGATTGCGCAACAAGGGGTGAGGGGAAAGAAGCAGAGTCATTTCATAGTAACATATAGAAACATAGTAAATGACGGCAGATAAAGACATCCGTCATATGACAAGCAGATGAATCACCAGAGAAAAAAGAAACAGTGATGCAAGTGATACATTTCCCCCCTACTGTGCAAATTATAAAAATAGCAGATGTAAATTCCAAAAACTTACATATTCCAGTAACTAAATTGAAAATAAAATTATTTTTTCTACCTTTGCTGTCTGGCCATTTTCACCACATCATCTTGCTTCTGCTTTCTGGTTTCTGCTTTTGTCTGTCCATCCTCTCTTAATGTTCTTCCAAAGGAGTCCTGCACAGTCAAAAAGGCAGGATCACCGACAGCACACAAAGAGCCACACAAGGAGGTGACGAGGAACACATAGTAGTTTATTAGCAAACACAATTTGCAGCCAGACCCTACATGGCCATGTTTCAGTGTACACAAGATATACACTGAACCCCCCCCCCCCCCCCAATCCATATTCCATTCAAATGACATAAATATACATGCATAAGTAAATAATTATTGATTCACTCTCTTCCTCAACCTCTCACTAACTCCCCCTTCCCTCCATCTACCATCTCCTTGCCCCATATCCAGCATCTCTCATTCGATTCCTCTTGCTCTGTGTCCAGGATTTTTCTTTCTCTTCCCTTCTCCCTCATCTGTATCCAGTATTTCCCCTTTTCTTCCCTTCTGCACCTCCTATAGTCCAGCAAATTTCCTTCCCCCTTCCCCCAGGTGTCCAGAACCTTCTTTTACCTATCCCCCCACCCCCTCCACAGGCATCCAGCATCTTCCCTTCCTTACCCCTCTCCCAGGTATCCAGCAGCTTCTCTTATCCCCCCCCCCCCCAAGCATCCAGCATCTACCCACACCCAAGTGTCCAACATCTTCCCATCTCTTCCCTTCCTTATCCCCCAAGGTGTCTAACATCTCCTTCCCCTTTTCTTTCTTATTCCCCCCCTCTGCCCCTCCACCCCCCCTCCCCTCGCAAGTACCCAGTATATCTGTTTCCCATCCCCCAAATGTTCAGCATCTTCCTTCCCTTCCAGCAGGGCCGGCTCAACCACTAGGCAATCTAGGTGGTTGCCTAGGGCAGCAACTTCTGGAGGGCAGCAAAAGCAGGCCACTCACAGCTAAATAATTTTATTTGTTTATTTATTTATTTAGCCAGTTTTGTATACTGCCTTTTCCTTCAGTCAAGGTGCAAAGTTTGCTTTGGTAGCCCCTGGTATAAAGAATTTCCGTAGTCCAGTATGGGGGTGATGACTGCCTGGCATACGGTGCGGAAGTGGTCTTGGCTGAGGAGTGGCTTGAGTCGTCTGATGATTTTCAAACGGTGGTATGCTTTCGTTGCGGTTTTGTTTATGTGGGATTGGAGATTGAGGTTCTTGTCCAGAGTGACAGCTAGATATTTTACTTCATCCTTAGTTGTTATTGTTCTGTGTAGTATTTTGATTAATTGTCCTGTGTAATATTTTGATTAATTAATTTTGACAGCCAGAGGGGGTGTAAAGCTTGAGGTTCGCTTAGGGCTCCAACACTTTGGACCAACACTAGGGCTGACCCTGCCCTCCAGGGTATCCAGCATCTCTCCTTCCCTTTCTTACACCCCATCCCCATGTCCAATTCTCTCCTTTCCATGAGTTTCTTTCCTCCCTTACCCCTGTGTGCCATGTCAAGCATTTCTTCCATCCTCTTGCTGGGCCTGCTCCTTCCCCTTACGCACTCTCATTGCCCGTGCCTCCACCCTCTCTGTCTGGCCACTCTTCCGCTCTAAGGACTACTGTGTATAGCACATGGTCTTTGCACAAGCACAACACCTTCCACATCCTACCCCCTCCAAAACATACTGGACACGGAGCATGCAAGGACACGACAGGTCTTGAACATAGAAACATGACGACAGAAAAAGACCACATGGCCTATCTCAGGGGTCTCAAACTCAAATTGCTTTGAGGGCCAAATGAGGACTTGTAAAGTAACCCGGGGGCCGCATAAGACGCGGGGCCTCATTTGCATAAGGGGCCTCATTTGCATAAATATTTGCATAATGTTACCATACACTAACTTTTAGTAAACATGCCTCTTTAATGAGTATGGATAAAGAAAGACTAAAAGATTTAGAAACAAGAAGACAATAATTAAACTGGGAACCCCAAAAGCCAAACTTGGAATGTACAACAACACTGTAGAAATAAAACTATAAATTAATTTCCTCTTGTACTAAACAAAGCGCAAACATTAATGATGCACATTTCCCAGAGCTGACATATTCCAGTTAATAAATTCAAAATAAAGAGATATTTTTCTACCTTTTGTGCATTTTTTTCAGTTGCAATTGTTCCAGCCACTTTCTTCTGGTTTCTTCATGTCTTCTGCTAACTCTCCATCGTCTGCTGTCCATTTGCCCTTTCTTCTCTCCTAGTTTTTTTTCCATTCTCTCTCTACATCTGCTTTAACATACTAATCTTTCTCCTTTTTCTCTTTCCTCATTCCTATTTCATCCACTCAAATTTTACCCCTCCATCCTCAATCCCCACTTACTCTCCCAATACCTGGCCAATTGTAGATTTGTCTTCTCTCCCAGACAAAATATTTTTCCCCTCTCCATTTCACTTTCCCAGCTCCATCCCATTCTAATCCTCCCCCAACATCAGCTCCCTTCTAGTTCCAGCCCCACCCAGCATCCGCTCCCTTCTAGTCCCCCCATTAGTCCATTTCCAGTCCTATCCTAGCCTCACCATCAGCCCATTTCCAAGCCTAGCCCCCCATCAGCCCATTTCCAATCCTAGCTCCCTCCCCTCACAGCCCATTTCCATTCCAAGCCCCCCTCCCCATCAGCCATTTGCAGTTCAAGCCCCCCTTCCACTCAGCCCATTTCCAGTCCTAGCAACCCCCCCCCCCAGCCCATTACCAGTCCTAGACCCCCCATAGCCCATTACCAGTCCTAACCTCCCCATAGCGCACTTCCAGTTTTACCCCCCATCACCCCATTTTCAGTCTTACCCCCCCCCCATAGCCCATTACCAGTCATAACCCCCCTGCCAATAGCCCACTTCCAGCCCTAACCCCCATTACCCCATTTCAGTCAGCCCTTCCATAGCTCATTACCAGTCCTAACTCCCCCCATCAGCCCACCTCCAGTCCTTCCTAACCCCACCTGCCCATTTCCAGTCCTAGCCCCCACCATAGCCCATTACCAGTCATAACCCCCCTGCCAATAGCCCATCTCCAGTATTAAACCCCCCCCTGCCAATAGCCCATTTCCAGTCATACCCCCCCCTGCCAATAGCCCATTTCCAGTCATACCCCCCCCTGCCAATAGCCCATTTCCATTCATACTCCCCCCCCCTGCCAATAGCCCATTTCCAGTCATACTCCCCCCCCCCCTGCCAATAGCCCATTTCCAGTCCTACACACACCCCCCCCCCCCCAGGTAAATTAAAAAAAAACCTGGCTTCTGCTGCTCAAGCAGCAAAATCAGCTGTCCTGCGGCCCCTTCCCCTGTGCCCGGAGATCCGAGTCTGCTCTATCAGCGGCGTGCTTTTCAAGCCGCGAGGAGAGTATTCCCCTCTCGCGCGGCTTGAAACCGCGCGAGAGGGGAATACTCTCTTCGCGGCTTGAAAAGCACGCCGCTGATAGAGCAGACTCGGATCTCCGGGCACAGGGGAAGGGGCCGCAGGACAGCTGATTTTGCTGCTTGAGCAGCAGAAGTAAGTTTTTTAAAAATTTGACAATTGATTCTGCCGCTGCCACGGCGGCAACGGCAGAAGCCAGGGTTTTGGGGTTTTTTTGTTTTCCTCCGTCGCGGGCCGCACAAAGTTGTCTCGCGGGCCGCGTGTTTGAGACCCCTGGCCTATCTAGTCTGTCCTTCCATATCAACAACTACAACAGTCCCCTTTTTACCTTTAGAGATCCTCTGTGTTTGTCCCATGCTTTTTTAAATTCAGTTACTGTCCTCATCTCTAACACACGGACATATGCTCTCAAAAGCTGTCTGTTGCACTGAGGGCATTTAAATTCCCCTGTTGTCCTTCCAGCATTCCAGCACTGAGTCGCCCACCGCCATTCCCCACCCCCCAAACTTCATCTCTGTCCCTATTGCTGGAATCACAGACAGGAGGTCACCAGAGAGGTGAGAGTTGGGGACAAGGGGAATAATTAGGGAAAATTCCCCAAAACTGGTGACGTCTGGTAACCTTAACCTAAAATCCAGTGCCCTGGAACAGGTTCAGAGATGCTAAGGGCAGACCCTCCCAGAGAATGAGATTGAAGGCCTGAGAGTGAGATTTTTCAAATGGTGTGTCTGAGGTATGAATCTAGAATAATTTAAATGTCATATTTCTCTGCAAATGAAAGAAGCAACATAAAATGATATTTGCTTTTCTTTGGTGCCTTTGAAAGAATTTAGATGGAGTGGAGACAGCATAATGACAATGTTCGAAGATTTGGGCCCAGGTAACTAAGCAGTTATCAGAGTGAATTCCTTGTGCAGGAATAAGGGATGGGGCAGGGGAGGTAAAGTACTCAGGAAGATTACTTCCTACTGGTGGGGCCACCTGAATTTTCCCCTCTTGTGAAAGTAGTGAGTGGGATCAGTGCACTGGCACTCAGGCACTGATGAGTGACAGAAGGGACTCAAAGAGCATGAGAGCCTATAAATGAGATGCGGTATCTTCACGGAATGTTATGAAAATTTGGCAGACTTGAATTTTGGATTGAATTAATCACCTTTCAAAACCCATGCTGAAGGTAAGCTATGATTCAGGTATGGTAGATATGTCCCTGCCACAGGGGGCTTACAATCTAAGCTAAGAATCTAAGACTGAAGCAATTGGCTCAAGGATCTAAGGAGCATGAGTGCAAGAAGCAAGATTTGAGCCCTGGCTTCCCTGCTGCACTATCCACCAGTAGATAGCACCCCACAAAGCACCCCCAAAAATAAGGAGGGGGGACTCCTCACTCAGAACACCAGCCAGGCGGTTGCCCCAAGAGAAAAAAACAACAACTGCTATTCCCAGGCTATATAATTTTTTAGAAATCTTTGCAATCGCTGGTTATGATCAACAAAAATAATAGCAGCCTAATTAATGTAGCCTTGGACTCTAATATAAAAAATACTAACCTCTGACACTGCACAGTGACCATCACGCTGTCATTGTGAGCGCATATTTTTCATCCACAGAAAACCCCCATGCCCCTCCCCCAACAATGGGTGCAGAGCAGAACTAGGATGTTTCCCCAGAGAACTCACTATACAATAGAAAATTCAGATTTTGGGCGTGATGTCAGTAAAAGGAACAGAAACTCTCTCCATTACCAGGCATATTGTGAAGTAATACAAAGCCCTACAAAAAAGACATTCAAGACCTACAGAGCAAATCTACTATACCAGACAGCACTAACTTACACAAGTCACACCTGATGAATGGTTCCTTCTAGTTAAAGGCAGCACCATAAATATTGCAATGGTCCCTAGAACATCAAGGGATCCATTTCATAAAGTACGGTAGGCTTTTGCATTAATGCTGGGTGTTAGTTGCAAAAGCTTTGCAGTAGCAGCAAAAGTCCTGTGATATGTTCTGGGGGCATTGCCATCATTTCCCTGCAGATACTGCAGAGAAAACACCGGGATCGTAGGGCGGCAGCTTCGTAGATGCAGCTAATGCTACCCATTGAGAGGGTGAAACCATCGCCAAGTTGGAATGATTCAGTGGTGTGTGATATGAAATGTAATCCAACTGGAGAGACTCTATTTGCTGATCAGTATTTGAGAGATGAATTAAAGACAACAGCTTTAATTCAAGTGGCTGTAAATGAATAATTACTTCATGTGCAATGGAGTGAACTCTCATAAGTTAAATTACCAATGTACGTCAGAGGGGGCGAGACCAGCAGAGCCTTTAAAAATGACGAGGGCAAAGTGGAAGGTCCCAGTTTTCTCTCTGCTTCATTGATGCTGCTGTGTGACCTAGGAAGTAGTGGCATTAGTGGATAATGTGGGACTGAGGCTGGTGGTTTGAACAGGTGGGAGCCAAGAGAGGCTGCCACTGCAGGGACATTTTGGGGGCATTTTTTACCACCCCAAAAACTTTTCCAATTGGGGCAGCTGCCAAACTTGGCCTAATGATAGAATTGCCCCTGTCCACCAGATTACTCCTCCACTTGCATGATGTCCTCTCCATAACTACACATTTCTTTTGTTTAAACACCACTTTCCAGAAATTTCCAAAGAGAGCCTATGCCAGTCATACAGTTTTCAGGGTGCCTTATTTATTATCTTTGCACGAGACCTATTTAATGGGAAAGACATCACATCTTCCGCTCCGTTATCCTTTGATTTGTTAGCGTGCATTCGTCTGCATCCTATTGCATGTCATCTGCTAGCCCAGGTGCTCAAACACAATGCCATAAATTCTTCACTGTTCTATTGCTTTGTCCTTTACTATTGTTCAAATTAGCATCTGTGTAAATTAGGAAAAGCAACTTCGAGTATCATCGTCCAAAAGCATTAAAATCCTGGATGTCCCCAAAATCTCCTTCTGTCATCTGTTGCCATTAACTTCCTCCTGACTTACTAAGCGATTTCAAAATATTTTTTATTCCTCTCCTTTGTTTCCTGCCCTTTGGCCCAATTGTCAGCTCAATGAGCCATTTTCTCCCGAACTCCCTACAAGCTAGCTCTGCGTAACTAATGGGAACCTTCAGGAAGCTATTTATACTACATTCCCTTTGCTGTGACTTCCCTAGCCCCTGCCTATTGTTCTGGTTGATGGAAATTTATGGATAATTTCTCAGCCACACCTATTGAACATCTTAGCACTACAGCGGCTGTCACAGATCTGACGTCTTTTGAGCTAAACTGAACTTATAACCATGCCAGCCAAGGTTGTTTCCTGCCTCTCCTTTCTTTTCGTCTCTGCTTAATTTCCAGAACTGTTATTGTAGAAATGATTCTTTATAGTCTGCTGGTTTTCTTCTCTCAAATTATAGCCCCTTATTCCTTTAGAACCTAGCAGGCAAAAGCCTTGGTCAGTAGGTAGTGTTTTTGTGCAATGTCTGGGACCTTCTCCCTCCTGGGAGGCCTACATAGCCATTTTCTAGTGTTATCCACATACGAGTACCACCTAGCATGGAAAGAGAAATAGTGAACAACAGACGAGTCCTCTTATATTGCTTTTGGATACATGGGCGTGTAATAATTTTCTGGATCCTGCACAAGTGCTGTATTTTCTTTCACTTTTGACAAATATTGTGGTCTGACAAGCTTTTAAAAGCAATTACAGCACAGTGGGGTGCTATCCAGGAAAAGCATATATGACAGCTGAAAAGTGCTGTGTCAGAAAGTTACTGCAGAGTGGCTAAACATTTCACTGTGCTCAGCTGGCTGTCATTCACAGGGTGTCGGCCTTCAGCTCTTCTCCAGCATCATTCTGTCAGCTTGGGTGGCAGCGTCGAGCAGTTTTACGCTGAAACAGAGAGACATAGACTATGATGGCAGGTAAAGACCACAAGGTCATCCTAGGCTGCCTGTTTCCCCTTCCCACTGTATACTTTGAAGCCTTTGTTTTAACCTGGCTGTTTCTACACACTCCTCTGGGCTTTTTGCTCATTCGGAACCAGGGTTGAGATTGTAACCCAATGAGCCCTCATTCACAAGTACCCACAGTTATTTTTTCCTGTTTTATATTTTCTCCTCCCCCCCCCCCCCCCATTGCATTCAATCTGATCATTGCAGCGACAGTCTTTTATGAGGGATAGCACACCAAGCTTTCTTCCTGCTATCATGGCTCCAAATCCAGCCTCTAGATGTCACCTGTGAGCAATGACCAGGATTCCTCCTACTGTAAGTGACTAGGAAGTCTGCCCCTGAAGCACCTCTGGAAAATCTGACTTGGAATTCGAGCTGGAGACCTTCTACATGGCAGCGCACCACGCTGGTGTTAGATATACAGGGGCCCAGGGCAGAAACTGTTGAGGAGGGCCCAAAGCTGGCCTGTAGGCTGCATCTTCTTCAGCTTGAGGCAGACTTGGGGCCCCTTGTGGCATGGGGGCCCAGGGCGATTCCCCTGTTTGCCACCCCCTAACGCCAGCCCTGCCACTGAGATAGCCCTTTCCTGAAGTTTGTTACTGATTTTGCCTCTTCATCTGTCCATAGTTATCAAAGCTCATATTTATTTATTTAACTAGGCTTATATACCGATTTTTACCGGGTCAAAGCGGTTTACAGTGAATAACAATCATTTTTACATAGAATAGATGAATATCTTAAATACACAGAACAGGTTAACGTTACATTTAACAGTCAATAGTAATATGTCCTTATTATATATTAAATATTTAATATATGTTAACCAGCTATTTTCAATCATTGAATTATATACATTTACAATAGCTACACCTATCGGTTTGGATTTTTTTAAAAATACTGTTATGTTATAATCATGTCAGTGGGTAGATTATGTGGTGGGTCCAAAGTGGTTGGTGAATAAATGGGTTTTCAGGTGTTTGCGGAAAGAGGGAAGGTCAGTGATGTTCCTTAGGTAGAAAGTTCCACAGGGATGGTGCAGAGAGTTCAAATGATCTTTGGCAGGTATGTTGATTAAATTTTGTTTTAGATTGTGGTATTTTGAGCTTGTTGGATGTGGTAGATCTTCGAGGTCTGTTTGTGGTGAACTTCTGAAGGAGGGATTGTAGAAGGGTGGGAGGGCATGAGTGTAGTGATTTGTGTGTTAGGAGCAAGGTCTTATGAGGTGCAGCCAGTGGAGATGTTTTAGGATGGGGGTGATGTGGTCAAATTTAGCAGCATTCTGTATTATGCATGCAGCTGTGTGGCATGCAGATTGGAGGGGGAGGAGGATCGCCTGTGGTAGTCCTTGGTAGATACTGTTGCTGTAGTCAGCATGAGAGAGGGTGAGGGCTTGTAGTGTTGAGCAAAGGTCTTCTGGTTCAAGGAACGGATGGAGTCCTGGAGACACACCTAGTCAGTCAGGTTTTCAGGATAACAACAATGAATATGCATGATGGAGATTTGCATTCAATGGAGGCAGTGCGTGCATATCTATCTTATGCATATTCACTGGAGTTATCTTGAAAATCTGATTAGCTAGGTGTGTCCCAAGGACTGGGACTCTCTTTTATCTCTGTAGCAGACAATTTGCAAATGATATTTCTATGCTGCTGCTGCCTTAGTTTACTTCCAAGTATCTGCTAATTATGTAGATTTAGCTCACACCTTTCCAGAAGAAGCACAAGGCTACATTCAGATGCATTAGGTATTTCCTTGTTCCTGGAGGGCTTACATTCTAACTTATTACTTGAGACAATGAAGGGTCATTTGATTTGCCCAAGGTCACAGACTGTTGCACCTTCTGTGTAAATGCACATATTTCCATATGAATATCTTAAGACATAGGATCTATACATTTGGCAAGTCTTACTCAATAAGCATTGGCTGGGACATGGGGGGGGGGAGGATGTTTGACAGAAGGGCATCTGTTAGCGGTGTGAGCAGGCAAAAAGTATTAGTTTTATTTTTGTAATTTTCAGAATGCTTCCTGATTTTTGGACACTCCTTTTGATTCATTTCAAACATTTGCTTTAATAAAAATGTTTCTAGCATGCACTCAGGGCTGGTGCACCACCAGGCAAACTAGACAGTCTTCTAGGGTGGCAGCTTCTGAGGGGCAGTAAACAGCAGGGCATTCAAAGCTAAACAATAGATTCTGACAGCCGGGGGACCCAGGGTGCCAACACCTTGAATCAGCTCTGAGACCGGTCCTGCATGTGCTAGAATCTTTAATGCACATCTGTTAATTGTAACTGTCATTAATTCATAGACTAATGTACATTAAAATCAATTATGTGCAAACTTAGGGATCGATATTCAGAGCCATGGCTTTTAAATATCTCTAGATAAGGCACCCTATAAGGCACTCCATAGGGCACATTATAAAGTGCCCTGTCCGCCAAGGCACCTTATAATGTACCCTATAGGGCGCTTTATAGGGCGCCTTATGAGGTACATTAGGTTACGGCACTGTGAGGGTGTTTTTGCTGGCAGCACTGATTTAAATTAAAAGGAAATGCCTCAGACAGCCTTCTTACATAACACCACTGCAGAATCAAACCCATGACCTCTGCCTCCACAGTCACTGTAGTAACCATGCTCTCAGAAAAGGTATTTCTGCAGCAAGAAACCTTGCCATTTTCAAGAGAAGATATTGTAGATGCAAGAGAACCACTTTGTTTTTGTTCCTAAAATACATTTTTGCTGACATTCCTTTCATAGTCACTTTCTTTTCTGCCAATACGTTTAGATTTTTCCTTTAGTGCAAGAGCAAAAACACATTCTCTGCATCAGCAACGAGCTGGAAAAGGGACCCCCCCCCCCCAGTCAGTCCTGTCTTTATGACATTCTGATGTATTATGGAACCTGCAGCAAAGATTTCAATGGGTAAAATCAGAGACTACAAATACCATACTGCACTGCACTGCAAATTTAAAACCAGAACATACCCCTAAGTCTACTAAGAATTTTTCCCAGAGGCACAACATGGTAAGAAACCTTTAGTAGACAGGCCCCCAAGAAGTCCAGAACTTATCTGGGTTCAGTTGCTTCCTTTGTCCTATGGCCCAATCTATTCTAACAGAGTTAACAATGTCCAGAGTGAGATTCTTTTGCCAGTTCTGGTTTTAAATTTGCAATGCAGTGCAGTATGGTATTTGTAGTCTCTGATTTTACCCATTTAAATCATTGCTGCAGGTTCCATAATGCATCAAAATGTCATAAAGACAGGACTGGGAGTTCCTTTTCCAGCTTGTTCCTGATGCCTCATTAAACAACACCACTGTGGGATCAAACCCATGACCTCTGCCTCAGCAGTTATTGAAGTAACCAGTGGGCTACATCTCTATAACATCTAACACACCGCTGGCTGGCTACAAAAAGACTGCAGGTCACCACACAAACTGTCTGCTGTGGTTACCAGGATAGAGTAAACCCACCCGTACCCATGATGCACTGCACATGCAGATCAGCAGCCTACAGCTGCTCAAAAGATGGGGTATGTGCCTCAATAGCACCCCGGCCTGGTAAGGGAAAATGACCGTGTGTGTTACAGGCAGAGTAGCTACAGACTGTGACATTGTGCAGTTCCTGTGCTCACCCTGAGGGTGAGGTGGGATGCCCAGCACCAGGTCCGCAGCACCTGGCTTGGCTGAGATAGACTATGCTGCAGATCCCCATCAGTGTCAGTGTATGATAAGTAGTCCTTGCAGACACACCTAGGATACACCTGTATTTCCCAGTCATGTTTAGCCCTTGTGGACTATAATGCACCCAGAATAGTGCATATCCTGTGTGGCTGCCATGGTCACATGTTATAAGAGAAGGGAATGGTTGGACCCAAAAGCGGATTATGTAGCACCACCCAACCTGCCCTCTGTGGGTCAGGGTGGGGGACAGGATCTCCCATCAGCAGATCCACTTCTGCATCTCTGCAATGGTGGCAGTAGAGGGGACCATCAACCCCCGTCCTGCTGGGAAATAGGCACCATACAGGGCAGTCAATGCAGATCTGTACACATCACATAAGGGCACTGGCAGACAGGCCTAGAAAAGCTCAGCTGCCCCCCACCACTATCTAACATTCACCAGCAGAGGGCACAGTCAGTCCCCACCCGCTGCACCCTGCAAGGTGTTCCAACCATACACATGCTAATTGCAGACAGTCTGCTAGCTAGTACATAGTGCATGTTCCTGGAGGAACTGTGTACACCCAAAAACAGGATGTCAGTGATTAGGCCCCGGAAAAGAAAACTCATAGATATCACTTGAGAAAAACACTGTATAGCACTATGAGGGAACCTAGCCATGCCATGGCCACTGCTCAGTCAGGGTGAGAGTGACCCAACCCCCCAGCATGACATGCTGTGGCCACCCTATCCGTGCAGGTGGTGGTTGGGCACTACAATGTCCCTATACCCTGTGCAGATGCATCCTGCCCAGGCCACCCTGTCCGGGCCATACTCACAGTACCTTGCTCCTCATTATGCACATTGGCAGGCTAACACTGGAAACAGTGCAAACAGTGTGGGCTCAGTAAGGTGTAGGCCAGAGGTACTCAAATCCAGTCCTGGAGGGCCACAAACCAGTCAGGTTTTCAGGATTATCCCTAATGAATATGCATGATATATATTTGCATGCACTTCCTCCATTGTATTTGAATTAATATCATGCATATTCATTAGGGATATCCCGAAAACCTGATTGGTTTGTGGCCCTCCAGGACTGGATTTGAGTACCCCTGGTGTAGGCAGCCACAAAACACTGGATAGACATACACACACTCCCACACCTATGCCAGCACTATGCAAATATAGAGGTTTTTGGCAGCGCTGGCCGCCACACCAGTCCTGGGCACAGTGCGGGCATTGCTATGGTACGCAATACTGTTGGGGTCACTCCCTGGGGTGGTGAACACTATCAGAAGCAAAAACTGAAACACACTCCACAGATATCAGAAAGGTTGCTATGATGAATCTCTGTCAACAAATTGTTACTTAGGATTTGTTATCTGACATTAATCATAGCAACCTTTTGATATATGTGGAATGTGTTCCCAAGTTTAGGACGGCATTGCTAAGGTATGCAGGTGTTAGTATTGGGAGATGCTGCTCCGCGCAGGGACCAACAGCCTGACTCTCCATGAGGCTTTGGATAGCGAAGCCTTTGGGTGTGGGTGTTTGTGCCCCTGTTGGCCACTGCTCTAGGGCAGAGGTTCCAAACTCCGGTCATGGTGGGCGAAACATGGTTCAGGTTTTCATGCTGTCCCTAATGAATATGCATGAGATAGATTTGCATACAATGGGGGCAGTGCATACAAATGCATCACAGGCATATTTATTAGGGACAGCATGAAACCTGAATGGTGTTTGGCCCTCCAGGACTGCAGTTGGGGAACTCTGCTCTAGGGATTGCACATGTTTATGGTGTCTGTGCTCTGTAGGGTAAAATATAGGTGTTTATGGCATGTTTATTTTATCTGCAATAAAGGTTCCATCTTTATTACCATGGTTTAGTACTGGGTAAAATATAGGGACATGGTTTGCAGGAGCCACGGCTGGGACTTGAACTTGTGACCTTCTCGCCCTGAATACACTGGCTGTGTGTACTGCACCAAACTGTTGCCACAGGGGGCAGAGCATTCCCTAGGGATACCATGACTGTTCATCAGACAGACCTTGTGTGTTGCAGTGCACGGCCCCCACCTAAATGGGGCTTGGCCGTAGTCTGCTGTGGGCACATGCCACTGCCCCCTCCGCCACCAACACCCCTCAGCCACCATGCTGACATGCCCTTCTGCCGGTGGTGCGCAGTCCCAGGCTATCCAGTGTGCCGGTAGGCGGCTGTCTATGGTGCATGATATGGGGTAGGGGTGCCTGCACAGACATCCACGCTTCCCCGGAACCACCTGCTGATGTTATGTACCCTTTGGGGTACTTGCTGGGTACTGTCCCCTGGGACACTGTGGGACACACACTAGTAGCCATTTTTGCCCTTGATCAGTTGCTGTCTTGCTGGTTTTCTGCTTCCACATTCCTATGTGTCACCTAGGCATATGCCTAGCCCACACTGTGCCCCAGCTGCCACACTGCATGTCCCGCCTGCAGCCCCCTGTACCCCATTTGCAGCCTCACCGTAGTGCCCTCTCGTACTTGGGCACTATGATGTTGCTGCACATGTATCACTCCTATCACTTTTCTTAGTTTCCCTGCCTTTGCTGCACATTGCTGAATGAAATGGTTTCTCTCCCCTGCAAATGTGCCCCTAGCGCGAGGTTTTCACTGGCGCTAATTTTCAGACCTTCATTTCACGGTGTTAGTGTGCATGGGGCCTCTCCCCGCCCACTCTCCGCCCATTGACCCCTTATCTCTGCCCCTGCAGAGCCTTACTCTACCCTCTGGGGAGCCTTACTCCACCCTCTGCGCACCTTAACGCCACCAGAGACTTTATCGCGTGATACGTGATGTTCTTGCACGGTAATGCGCCATTATCGCGCAACAACATCACATATCGCATGATAACGTCGCAGCTGCGCCGTTTAGTAAACATACCCCTTAGTAGACAGGTGCCCCCCCGTCTTCATCAACAAAATAAAATCTGGCTACAAAAGTGTGCAACCATGAAGGCTGCCACTGAACACACAAATTCCCTTAATAGGGCCAATACTGGTTACCAATGCTGAGTAAGTGACTTGTCTTTGAATATTGCTTACAGCAATTCTCATTTGATTGGTAAGAAGGTTGAAATTTTGTATGATCTGTTTGGTGCTCAAAATGTAGAAGTGTTGTGTATCATAAAGTCTTGGCATTCCGGTGCTAATGTGGTTTTATGGAATTCTATTGCTTCTCCAGGCTACTTGTATGAGCATCAGCCAAGGAAGGGGAAGCATAGAGAGGATGGTATGATTATGTTCCATTAAAGATTATGCTGTAAGGGAGCTTTTGGCATTTGTCCACGGGCGAAGGAGGTGAAATGAAGTGCTTGCTCTCGCGCTTGAAATGTACTTGTGCTAGCTTGGAGGTGATCCAGCTGAGACAGAGGGATTGGTGGGGAGCAGAAGCAAACTCATACCACTGAAAGGTCAGCTGAAGTTGAGGGTAGGTGAACAAAGGGGGCAGATGCTGGAAAATGTTAGGGATAAAGGTGAAAGAAGGGGACAGATGATGGACAATGCTGGGGATGGGCCGGGAAAAGATGGCTGATGCAGCTGGGGGCTGGTGGGAGAAGGGTCTGATGCTAAGGCTGGGGCTAACAAAGAGGCTGGAATTAAAAGAAAAGGGCTAATGCTGGAACTGGGAGAAAGGGCTGATAATGGGGGGAGGGTGAAAAGAATAAGAGGACACGTACTAGGTGAGTGGGAGGGGAGAAGCAAGTGAATATGCAAAGGAAGTCTGAGATAGAGAGGCAGAGGAATGGATGCTGGGGTAGAGGAAAGGCAGGGTAAATGATTATTGGAGGAGGTAGACCAGCAGATACTGGGGAATGAGAAAAGAGGTATGGGGTAAAGAGCTGGAGATGGGGGAGCAAGAGGTAGAGTGTGATGGAGAAAGTGCCAGTAACTCTTTCATATTAGAGACCACTGACAAATTTGCTCCTTGTGATTCTTCCAGATCTTCATTCATTTCAGCAGCACAAATTGTTTATTTCCTTTTTTGGACTGATTTTATTAACTTACAGAGCTGTCAAGAGGGAGACTTTTTGACCAGTCCCGGTTTTAAACTTACACACTAAAGCAGTGTGGTATCTGTAGTCCCTGCTTTGACCCATTGTAGGTTCCATTACGCAACAGTTTGAGGCTGTTAAAAACCCAGGACTCCCTTGGTAGCTCTGCATTTGATATACCGCTTCTATTAAAAAAATCAAACCCTTTATAACAAAGTCAGATAACTTTATTGGCATGACAATTTCACAAATGTTGCCAAAGCAGTAGGTGAAAACAAGAAGCCACAGAAGGGGAGAATTTGCAGAATAGTAATAACAGTAAAATAAAATTACAGTATGTACTAGTTATCCAGTTCCAGGTCAGAGGTTTTTGGCCAGTTCTGGATTTTTGAGAACCCTATCCTGGTGCACTGAGGGATCTGCAGCGCTGATTTCAATGGGTAGAATCAAGGACTACAAATACCAAGTTGCTTTAGGTATAATTTCAAGACCAGGACAGGCCAAAAAGTCCCTTCTGGATAAAGGAAACTTGGCATCTCTTGTACAAAGAAGATAATGATAAGAGCAACTTCCACATCTTTGCATGACTCCTGTGAAATCTGAGAAGACCTCTCTGGGGTATATTTACTGAAACATGATAACCGTTAGCATGTGATTTAGTGAGCAATGTGCCATGCTAAAGCATGCTGCCCTGTGCTTAAAATCCCACACTAACTGGTTAGGGTGTGATTGGGCGGGGACTGAGGGGTTAAGAGTGGAACGTCGGGACTGATGGCACAGGGTGGTTAGCGTGGGTGTCTTGAGCACATGCTAACCATGGCTGTTGCCATTAGTGTGGGCGCACATAATGCCACCTCAATAGGTGGTGTTAAGTGCACCTATGTGCTGGTTAGTGCGGTACCATGTGGTTGCACTTTGCTAACGGCAGGGGAAGGCATGCACACGCCTCCTGGGGTTAACACGGGCCTTTGTGCTAGATCCGTGGCCCAATCGCACAATAACTTAGCGCATTTTAGTAACCATGGCCCCCTGGTAGGGTTGCCAACTGGCTCCAGATGCGCCCGACAGGTTCGATCCAGTCCTGGATTTACCTCATTGCATGCAGGGATATGTAGTTCTGATTTCTCCACTGCACTCCTTAAGAAAAGGAAAACTACAAGTAACTGCATGCAATGGGGTAAACCCAGGACTGGAGCAAGTCTGTCGGGCGCATCTGGAGTCAGTTGGCAACCCTACCCCCTGGCCATTATGGAATTAAACTCAAAGCTCAGAGTTACTCAGCTGAAAGGGTGTACAACAGGAATTGTAAGAAATAGCAACACTGTAAAAAAAAAGGGGAATAGAAAACACCTTTAAACCCAACAGACAGACTGCAGCAAAAGGTTAAAAAACACACTTTGAAATTAAAATAGTTCCACCTGTAAATAGTTCCACCTGTTCCATGTAAAAAGACTTGGTATGATATTACCCATACCATATAACATACTGTTCATTGTAAACCGCACTTGATACTTGGGAAAGAGCGGTATAGAAATAATTGTTAAATAAATAAATAAATAAAATAAATAAAACAAAACATCAAAACACTGAATACATAAACATATTAACACCCCGCCTCCCCCCAAGTGAATGCTTCCCCAAGAGAAATTAACTTAACAAAAAATGTTTGGCAAGCCATTTTTGATCAAACCAGGACTGGCGCTAATCAGCCTGATCTGGAATAATTAAACTCCAGTAAAGGCAGCTCTCCCTATGCTTTGTAATGCCTTAAGTCAGGGCTGCCCAAACCTGTCCTACTGACTCCGTCCCTATACGAGCCCAACCAGATTTTCACAATACCCACAATGCAAATGTCTAAGTCGGTGGGCTGCTTTGCCTCCTCCCCAGGAGCAGGGGGAGCTTCTCCGAGCTCAGCAGCGCCGCCAGTCAGGCACCGCTCCCTCCCTGCTCCGGCTCTACCACTCCTCGGTGCCAGCCAGCCAGCCTCCCCCCCCCTCTCCTTGTGCCCCCGAGGCTCAGCTCTCGCAGCCCGGGACCTGGGGCTGGGCGCGCGGAGCCGGAAGCCAATCAGCTCGAGCGCACGTCACTGGTCTGCGAGGAAGCCGGAAGTGGGCCTGCGAGGCACAGACAGAGAGCAGGCTGTGATCTGCCCTGCAGGAGAGCCAGCAAGCCAGGTAATTACAGGGGAAAAACATAACCAAAGGGAGGAGAAGGAGCTTTCGTGCGTGTATGGCAGGAGTCTAGACCTGTAGTCAGCTCCTCCTCCCCCCCCGGTATTATCTGTTAAATGATGGCCTGAGAGAGGACCTTGGAATTATATCTCCATCTACAGCCCCCTTCCCAATATATAACAACCCCTCAACCCGTTTACTGAAATACCAAGTGGTGGGGAACCAGATAGGCTGAAAGGCTTTTGCCAAATCTTGGGCAAGCCACTTAATCACTGCTAGATTGTAAGTTTTCCAGCCACTGTACCTGAAAGTAACTCACCTTGAGCTTCTGAGACAGATGTGAGTTGAATCCACCTGAGGCACTGGAAAATGAAGCTGCTTCTCCAGGGTTGTAAGAGGGACCAGTGGGAGAAGAAGAATTTGAACCCTGGTTTCCTGGTCCTTAGCCTGCTGGTCTGGCCACTCGGTCAGTTCTCCATTTAGTATATCTGTATGAAGGATTTTTTTTTAAATTTAAAAAAAATCCTGGGGACAGTTATTGTGCTTGTAAACATTAACTTTCGGTGGTCCAAATGAAAAATGTTCTTAACTCTGAGCCACTAGTTTTCCATAAAAGTCGATACCCCTTCATTTTTCCCCAAGAGAGGATAAAGTTCATGCTGATTGCAGTGAAATGTGAAGCCAAATGACACTTTCTGACTTTAAAAATGTATATTAACACTAGAAGCCCCAAAGTGCGTCAATTGACGCAAATGCATCTTCAAAGTTTTATATACCAGCGCCACTGCTAGAACCAGTTCAATCATGTTCCATGACTTTGTTAGCAAGGTCAAGATGTTCAAATATGTGCATTGAAAATTAATGACAGATGCACCACCTAGAAGCCCCAAAGTACGTCAATTGATGCACTCAATTGGCTTGGATGCGTCAATTGACGTACTTTGGGGCTTCTAGGTATAAATTCATGTTCCCACTAGGTGGCGCATCTCAATCACTGTTTACAGTTTTACTCTGACATTGCAAACCATAAACACACGATGATGTCTTGTAATGATGTTGCATACTGCACGTATTTAACAAATAAGTAACTTCACATTAATTTACATCTGCATTTCATGCTAAACGCAGTCGTCGTGATAATGCGTCAATTGACGCACTTTGGAGTTTCTAGGTAAAATTCCTTTTGGGGCTTCTAGTGTTAAGTTTGCATCTGAAAGTCAGTAAACACAGAAAGCTTTGGCCATGAAACCCAGGAGAAACATTTGAGGCCTTTAACTATATTGGCAGAGCCTGAAATGCTGTAATGATTGTGGCTTGCATCCTGTGTCTTTCTCTGTACAATATATAGGAGAAAGGGGATATACAGTATGGTTGGTAGATGAGGGTGGCAGGAACCTGCCTATGGAGTCAGATGAACTGTGGTGCACAGGGCAGTTGCAAGGGTATTGGGTTCCGTAGGTGAGCCATCTACCTTATCCCCCCCCCGCCCCCCAAGATTTTGATAGTTAAACTCAACAGTTATGATGACCCCAACACCATCCTTCCCACAACAATCTTGTGAAAATGCATACATGAATATCATAGTTTAAACTTTGCTTTGTATATGTATTCCCATTCTCCCTGTAGGTAAAAGAATGTGCTCATGGCTCTTTGAGTTTGAGGAGCAACTGTTTTGCTTTGAATGCTGCTGCTCTTTGCTGCCCCTCAGAAGTTGCTGCCCCTAGGTGACCACCTAGTCTTTCCTGATGGGTCTGCCATCCCTGCAGGTATAGGAAGGAAAGAGATGAGAGAGTGGAAGTTGATGGAATCTTAAACTCTTGACCTTTGAGTCCTGCAATCATCATATTTACTTGCATTCTTCCTTTTATGTTAATGATATTGTAGAAGGGCTGTTGGATAAGGTAGACACTAGGGAAGGAGTAGATAACATGAGGAAAGATCTAGCTAAGCTTGAAGAATGGTTGAGAATTTGGCAGCTGAGATTTAACACTAAATAATGCAAGGTCATGCATTTGGGCTGCAAAAATCCAAGGGAGCGGTACAGTATAGGGGGTGAAGTACTTCTGTCCACGAAAGAAGAGCAGGACCTGGGCGTGATTGTTTCTGATGATCTTAAAGTGGCTAAACAGGTAGAAAAGGCAATGGCAAAAGTCAGAAGGATGCTTGGATGTATAGGGAGAGGAATGTGGATCACAACTCACACAGTAGGTCTTTTTCCACAGAGTGTTTATAGCAAAAAATATACAATAGACTCTGTATAACAACGAGAAAGTAATACTAGTCAAACTCTAGACTGATTATGCTTCAATTACTTAAAACTTGTTTAGAACCCTCATCGGGAGGCCGCGTGGTCTCAGTATCATCGGGCTAACATCAGCGAACTGACTTAGCGCCCAAAAAGTAACATCAAGGACCACCAAAGTGCAGCTCCCGTATTTATATAGCAATATTGAACAGTGAAAAAATGCTTAGGGAAAGTGCTTAGGGAAAGACATTCAAAGCTAAGCATTTTTTCACTGTTCAATATTGCTATATAAATGCGGGAGCTGCACTTTGGTGGTCCTTGATGTTACTTTTTGGGCGCTAAGTTAGTTCGCTGATGTTAGCCCGATGATACTGAGACCACACGGCCTCCCGATGAGGGTTCTAAACAAGTTTTAAGTAATTGAAGCATAATCAGTCTAGAGTTTGACTAGTATTACTTTCTCGTTGTTATGCAGAGTCTATTGTATATTTTTTGCTAGGGAGAGGAATGGCCAGCAGGAAAAAGGAGGCGGTAGTGCCTCTGTTAAGTCTTTGGTGAGACCTAATTTTGAGTATTTGTGCAATTCTGAAGACCACACCTGCAAAAGGATATAAACAGGATGTAGTCTGTGCAGAGGGTGGCTACCAAAATGGTCAGTGGTCTTCATTATAAACCACATGGGGACAGACTTAAAGAACTCAATATGTTTGTTTTAGAGGAAAGGTGGGATAGAGGAGATTTGATAGAGACGTTTAAATACCTCCATGGCATAAATGCGCTGGAGGAGATCCTCTTTCAATTGAAAGCAAGCTCTGCAACGAGGGGACATAAGATGGGGATGAAAGGAGAGCGAGGTAGTATGTGGAAATATCTCTTTACGAAAAGAGTGGTAGATGCATGGAATAGTCTCCCAGTGGAGGTAGTAGAGACGAGGACAGTATCTGAATTCAAGAAAGCATGGGACAAACACAGAGGATCTCTAAAAGAAAAAAAGGGACTATAGTAGTTGATATGGAAGGGCAGGCTAGATAGGCCATATGGTCTTTTTCTTCTGTCATGTTTCTAAAACAACCCTAGAGACTGCTGGAAAAGTGTTTCATGACTTAGGCTTGTTAGGAGTTCACCTACCTGAGTCATAGAGGGCTGAGAAACAGAGCAGGAAGTTAGAGAAGAAAAACTCTCTCTCTGTCTCTCCATGCTGTATGTATTGCAAGTGTTTTGTATGACATTCAAATTTTTGGAGGGGTATTAACTGATTTATCCATGGATTTGAGGCTAGGGTAAGGCATCTCTGTGCTGAATCACTGGGCAGATGGAAATACACCACACTTTCTCTGGCATGACAGGAAGGTATTGGTAACGTAGTTGGTTTGAACTCTAGTCTGGTATCCTCTGTATAACTTTTATGCAACAACTTGGGCATCTTCTTGGCACAGTTTTATTGCTTTTACCTGGGTTACCCAAGATTTTATCTCCCAGCAAGAGTTCTGTTTATGGTCTCAAACCGGCATGCTCTGGGATGCATGTAAAATCAAAGCCCGTATGAAGGACCTTGGTCTAGGCCAGCGATGGCGAACCTATGGCACGCGTGCCAGCTGTGGCACGCGAAGGCCTTGCAGCTGGCACGCGGGAAGGTCCGCATTTAAAAGGTCCCAAATTTAAAAAAAAAAAAACCCAACAAACCGGCTGCTTCTGCCGCGGCAGCCTCAAGCGCTCTGCCGCGGCAGCCCCAAGAGCCCCGCCGCGGGGCCCCCCCCCTGCCCGGCAGAGCCTCCCTGCATCATCTACCTTCAAGTCGCAAAACGCGGGCTTCTTTCAGAGCCGCGAGAGTTTCCTTTCTCGCGGCTCTCCCGCGAGAAAGGAAACTCTCGCGGCTCTGAAAGAAGCCTGCGTTTTGCGACATGAAGGTAGATGATGCAGGGAGGCTCTGCCGGGCAGGGGGGGGGGGGCCCGCGGCAGAGCTCTTGAGGCTGCCGCGGCAGAGCTCTTGAGGCGGCCCCGGCAGAAGCCGCCGCTTTGTTTGGGTTTTTTTTTTTTAATTTGGGATGATAGGGGGAAGGGGGTTTAGGACTGGTAATTGGCCGGGGGGGGGGGGGTAGGACTGGTAATTGGCCGGGGGGGGGGTAGGAATGGTAATTGGCCGGGGGGGGGGGTAGGACTGGTAATTGGCCAGGGGGGGGGGTTAGGACTGGTAATTGGCCATGGGGGGGGGCTAAGACTGGAAAGGGGCTGATGGGGGGGGTTAGGACTGGTAATTGGCCAGGGGGGGGGGTAGGACTGGTAATTGGCCAGGGGGGGGGGTTAGGACTGGTAATTGGCCGGGGTTAGGACTGGTAATTGGCCATGGGGGGGGCTAAGACTGGAAATGGGATGATGGGGGGGGGGTTAGGACTAGTAATGGGCCATGGGGGGTGCTAAGGCTGGAAGAGGGCTGGAGATGGTGATGGTGATGGTGATTTGCGGGGGGGTAGGACTAGTAATTGGGCTATGGGGGGGGGCTAAGACTGGAAATGGGCTGATGGGGGGGTTAGGACTGGTAATGGGCTGATGGGGGGGTTAGGACTGGTAATGGGCTATGGGGGGGCTAAGACTGGAAATGGGCTGAGTGGAAGGAGGGCTTGAACTGCAAATAGCTGATGGGATTGGGGCTTGGAATGGAAATGGGTTGTGAGGGGGAGGGAGCTAGGACTGGAAATGGGTGAGGGGGGGCTAGGACTGGAAATGGGTGAGGGGGGGCTAGGACAGGAAATGGGCTGATGGAGGGGCTAGAATAGGACTGGAAATTGGCTGTTGGGGGGTGCTAAGATTGGAAATGGGCTGTGGTGGGGGTTTGGATTGAAATGGACTCATGAAGGGGCTAGAACTGGAAGTAGGCTCATGGGGGGCTTGGATTGGAAATGGGCTGAGTGGAGGGGAGCTAGGATTTGACATGGGCTGATGGTGGGGCTAGGAAAGGACTAGAAATGGGCTCATGGGGGGCTGGGTTTGGAAATGAGCTGATGGAGGGACTCGGTTGGGACTGCAAATAGATGGGGGAGCTAGGACTGGAAATGGGCTTATGGGGGGTTAGGACTGGAAGTGGGTTGATGAGGGGGGGCTAGGACTGGTATTGGGTTGGGAGGTTGCTAGGACTGGAAATGGGTTGGGGGGCTGCTAGGACTGGAAATGGGCTGATGCAGGGACTAGAAGGGAATGGATGCTGGGTGAGGCTGGAACTAGAAGGGAGCTGGTGTTGGGGGAGGATTAGAATGGGATGGGGCTGGGAGAGTAAAATGGAGAGGGGAAAAATATTTTGTGTGGGAGGGATAAAAAATCTACAATTGGCGGGTTATTGGGAGAATAAGTGGGGATTGAGGATGGAGGGGTAAATTTTGAGTAGATGAAATAGGAATGAGGAAAGAGCAAAAGGAGAAAGATTAGTATGTTAAAGCAGATGTAGAGAGAGAATGGAAAAAAAAAACCAAGAAGACAGAAGAAAGGACAAATGGACAGCAGATGGAGAGTTAGGAGAAGACACGAAGAAACCAGAAGAAAGTGGCTGGAGCAATTGCAACTGAAAAAAAATGCACAAAAGGTAGAAAAATATCTCTTTATTTTGAATTTATTAACTGGAATATGTCAGCTCTGGGAAATGTGCATCATTAATTTTTGCGCTTTGTTTAGTACAAGAGGAAATTAATTTATAGTTTTATTTCTACAGTGTTGTTGTATATTCCAAGTTTGGCTTTTGGGGTTCCCAGTTTAATTATTGTCTTCCTGTTTTTAAATTGTGATTCCTTGTTTGGTGATGGTCTGTTCTGCATGTGTAACTGAGCTGAGGTATTCTGTTTATATAATTCCTATTTGACATTGCCACTTGTTCTTTCCCCAGTAGGTCATGTATTGTTGTTCTCTGAAATGTATTGGTTTAATATTTGCAGTGTTGCCTTTTGATAGTTAGGGTATGGTGCTTTGTGAGTCCTGGTAGTACTGTTAGGATACGGCGGGTTTGCTATGGGTTCTAAATGGGCAGCGTTTGTAGTAGTTCCTAATGTGCCTGGCGGTTGGTACTGGATTATAGTAATGTAGAAACCTTTTAGTCTTTCTTTATCCATATACTCATTAAGAGGCATGTTTACTAAAAGTTAGTGTATGGTAACATTATGCAAATATTTATGCAAATGAGGCACCTTATGCAAATGAGGCTTTAATGGACGTGCTGGCACTTTGAGGAAATTCTTTGGTTTTGTGCGGCAGTTTGGGCACTCGGGCTCAAAAAGGTTAGCCATCACTGGTCTAGGCCCTGCAGAGGCTTTGTGAGTGTTGTGTGAGCACAAGTATGAAAGGGATGCTGACGTCATTACTGGGAGTTCCAGGAAGCCCAATAATGGTGAGTCCTGCGGAGGGCGGCACCAGGTTCACAAATTGCACAGGGCACATTTCTAGCTTGCTTTGGTCTTGGGCCTTGTAAAATAACAAGATAAATTGCTTATTTTAAATTGGCCTTTAATGCACCTCCACACCCTGCCAGCTTTTATTTACAGTCTGCCTGGGGCCTCTGCTGTCATGCTGATTCTGCAGTGTTCTCCCCAGGGCCTTTACAATGGGCGTGTGACCCGACTAATTTTACTGGCTGCCTGGTTAGCTTAATATGATGAACTGACATGGCAAAATAGCGAGCAGGGATGGAAAAATGATTTATGTTTTTACATATTAATTACAAAATCACTTAACAGTACATGCAAATATAATATGAATGACGAACACATTGGCTATGGAACTTCCTGAAAGCTGACTTATTGCAGTGTCTGCTGCTGGCCAGATAATAGTGTGGCCCACCTAGCTACACCTTCTTGCCACTCAGCGACCAATATCTTTGGGGAGAACATGTTCTGTGTACCATCCTCTTGATTGGTAATACTGATTGACTTCTCCTTTTTTTATCTTTTAAGTGAACTAGATGCATACCTGCTAAGTTACCAGTTCCTGAAGGAGATTTCTGACCAGTCCTGGATTTGACAACCCCATCCTGATGTATTATAGATAAAACTGGGGACTGAAAATATCACACTGTTTTGGTTCATAACCATGATTGGCCATAAGTCTTTCTCCTGGAACTGGGTTGTAACCTCCCTGGTCCCCTGGGTGGTAGGCAGGTCTTTTCAGGGATCCAGGTCACAAGACACATTTCTCTGAGGTTTTCTCGCACTCCTTCACTCAGCCAGCACACATTCTTATTGACAGGAAGTAGATTCTCCATGGGGAGAAGGGAAATCCCTTCAAAGCCCTTAGCAAATAATTTAAAGAAGCTCTTGATACTGAATTGGGTATTTCAATTCTCTTTACTGCATAGAATGTCCAACTTGACAGTATCTGTTATCCTGTCTTCTGTTCAGCTAATACAATCTATGGGGCTTGTTTACAAATCCGCGGTAGCGGTTCGTGATCGTTATGGGAGCCGCGGCCCCATTGATTTCAATGGGGCTGCGGCTCCGATAACGATCGTGAACCGCTACCGCAGCTTTGTAAACAAGCCCCTATGTTACCGAGGACTGTGTATCATCTTTAGGTATTTGTGTTTGTGATCCCAACTTGAATACTTGGTTGACCCTGTATTGGTGTTCCTAAAGTGCTCAGCAGACACCAAAGTCTTCTTTCCCTCTTCGTAGGAATCCTAGTTCACTCTTTCTTCTGCTCCAGAGGCAGCTTTCTGGCCAAACATTCTCCAGTAGGCAAAGTCCTCTCCAGTGCTGCAGAGTCCTCTGAAGGCTTGGGAGCAAACCAGCACTTACAATTTCTCTTCTACACTCAGGCAGAGGGGTAAGTAAAACCTCTGACTGAAAATATCACACTGTATTTTATTTCAAAGGCTCCCACTCTTAGAAACATGATGGCAGAAAAAGATCGCACGGCCTATCTAGTCTGCCCTTCTATATCAACCACTACAAGAGTCCCCTTTTTTCTTTTAGAGATCCTCTGTGTTTGTCCCATGCTTTTTTGAATTTAGATACTATCCTCATCTGTACTACCTCCACTGGGTGTCTATTCCACGCATCTACCACTCTTTCCATAAAAAAATATTTCTGCCTATTACTCCTGAGTCTGTCCCCCTTCACCGTTATCCTGTGTCCCCTCGTAGAGCTTGCTTTCAATCGAAAAAGTCTCTCCTCCTCTGCATTTATGCCACAGAGGTATTTAAATGTCTCAATCATATCACCTCTGTCCCGCCTTTCCTCTAAAGTATACATAGTAAGGTCCTTAAGTCTGTCCTCATATGCTTTATAACGAAGGCCACTAACCATTTTAGTAGCCATCCTCTGCACCTGACTCCATTCTGTTTATATCCTTTTAAAGGTGCGGTCTCCAGAAGTGCACACAATACTCCAAGTGAGGTCGCAACAAAGACTTATACAGAGGCACCATCACCTCCTTTCTTCTGCTGGCCATTCCTCTCCGTATGCATCTGAGGATCCTTTTAGCTTTTGCTGTCACCTTTTCTACTTTTATAGCTACTTTGAGATCACCAGACATAATCACGCCTAGGTCCTCCTCTTCTTTTGTGGGCACAAGTACGTCACCCCCTATACTGTACTGCTCCCTTGGATTGTTGCAGTCCAAATGTATGTCCCTACATTTTTTAGCATTAAATATCAACTGCCAAATTCTACACCAGTCTTCAAGCTGAGCTAGATCCCTCCTCATGTTATCTACACCTTCCTGGGTGACTTCTCTGTTGCAGATTTTGGTATCATCCGCAAAGGGGGCAAACCTTACCCGACAGCCCTTCCGCTATATTACTAAGAAAGATGTTAAAAAGAATCGGACCAAGGACAGATCCCTGGGACACACCACTGGTAACATCCCTCTCCTCACAGCGGCAGCGAGAGTTCTAATCGGAGCATCTAGGAAAGATCATATCATACCCATCCTAAAACATCTTCACTGGCTCCCCATACAGTCCAAACTATCTTTCAAAATTCTGCTGCTTACTTTCAAATCAATCAATGGGCTAGCCTCTACATCATTAGCAGAGCTTATCCATACCACACCATCCAATAGGTCCAGGAGATCGGCAGCTATCAACACATTAGAAGCCCAAAAGAAATAACCCAATGCACTCATGCTACTGTTAACAGAGCTTTCAAACTATGTGCACCGAGAAGCTGGAATTCTCTTCCACCCAACATACGTGCAATCACTGACTTGGTCCAATTTAGGAAGGCAGTGAAACATTACCTATTCCTCCAGTACTACAAGATAGACGAGGATACAAGTAGTGTCACCCGCAGTCTAGATAGATATGAGTGTCTTAAGGGTAGGTTTAGTCATAATAAGTATAGCCTGTATAATATGAAAATCCGATGTAAATAGTTATCCTAGTTAACCAAGTTTTATTTCCTGTTTCCTGTAAGCACAGTTCATTATATGCAACGTGTATGTTTAATATTTTATGTAAACCGCACTGATGTCGAATAGCGCGGTATAAAAGAAATGTACATAAATAAAATAAATAAATTCCATTTACCTGTACTCTTTGTCGCCTCCCACCCAACCAATTTTTAACCCAAGCAGTAACTTTAGGGTCCATCCCTAGGGTGCTCAGCTTGTTTATAAGTCGCCTGTGCAGAACAATGTCAAATGCTTTACTGAAATCTAAATACACCACATGTAGGGCTCTCCCTCTGTCCATCTCTCTGGTCATCCAGTCAAAGAAATCAATCAGATTTGTCTGACAAGACTGGACAAGACCTGCCCCTGGTGAGTCCATGCTGCCTCGGATCCCGTAATCTGTTGGACTCCAGGAATCTCACAATTTTTTCTTTCAGCAGCATTTTCAATAATTTACTCACCACTGAGTTAAACTAACCAGCCTGTCATTTTCAGCCACATCCTTACTTCTGCTTTTGTGTAAAGGGACCACATGTGCCTCTCTCCAGTCCTCTGGCACCACCTCCAACTCCAAAGAGGTATTGAAAAGGTCAGTCAATGGAGCTGCTAGAATGTTTCCAGGTTCCTTCAGTATTCTGGGATGTATCCCATATGGTCCCATCGCTTTGTCTACGTTTAGTTTAGCTAGTTCCTCACGGGCACAGTCTTCTAAAAATTGTTTGAGATGCCCTTCGATTTTGTTCCTGTTTGTGGGTGTTTTCTAAGGTCCTGCTCCTGGCCCTTCATCTGTGAACACAGAACAGAAATATTTGTTAAGCAATTCCGCTTTATCCTCATCAGCTTCTACATATTCCTTCCCTTCACCCATGAGTCTGACAATACCACTTTTGCCCTTCCCCCTCTTATTAACATATCTGAAAATATGTCTTATCCCCCATTTTATTTCATTGTCTGTTTGCTCTTCTTTTTGTATCTTTGCTTTCTTGACTACTTTGCCAGCCTCTCTAAGGGGTATGTTTACTAAACCGTCCTAATGTTACCGGCTCTAGTTGCAGCGATAATGTGAAGAATGCCATATAAGCAGTGGGCGTTCCAGTCCTAAGGTAGCAAGCATATGTATCGCGCGATAGTGGGCGCCGTGGCACGTTAACGCGCGTTATCCCTAAGTACATGCCAGCACAGTGTTAGAAGCTATAACAATGTAGCCTGCTAGTTACTGCAATGACTGTAGAGGCAGAGGTCATGGGTTCGATCCTGCAGTGGTGTAATCTAAAATGGCTGTCTGAGGCATTTTCTTTTAATTTAAATCAGTGCTGCCAGCAAAAACACCCTCACAGTGCCCGAACCTAAGGTGCCTCATAAGGCGCCCCATAGGTCACATTATAAAGTGCCCTGTCTGTCAAGGCACCCTATAATGTGCCCTATAGGGCACTGTACAGGGCGCCTTATAGAGCGCCTTATAGGGCGCCTATGAGACACCTTAGGCTACAGCACTGTGAGGGTGTTTCTGCTGGTAGCACCAATTTAAATTAAAAGAAAATGCCTCAGACAGCCTTTTTAGATTACACCACTGCGGGATTGAACCCATGACCTCTGCCTCCACAGTCACTAAAGTAACCATTGGGCTACATCTCTAGAGCTGCTAATGCAGCCTGGCTGGCTACAGAAAGACTGCAAGTCACCACACAAACTGTCTGCTGTGGTCACCAGGATAGGGTAAACCCACCCGTACCCATGATGCTCTGCACATGCAGATCAGCAGTCTACAGCTGATCACAAGATGGGGTATGCACCTCCATAGCACCTCGGCCTGGTAGGGGGAACTGACCGTGTGTGTTACTGGCACAGAGTAGCTATAGACCGTGACATTGTGCGGGTCTGTGCTCACCCTGAGGGTGAGGTGGGGCGCCCAGCACCATGTCTGCAGCACCTGGCTTGGCTGAGATAGGCTATGCTATGCTGTAGATTGCCATCAATGCCAGTGTGTGATAGGTAGTCCTTGCAGATGCACTTAGGATACACCTGTGTCCATCTGTATTTCCCAGTCACGTCTAGCCCTTGTGGACTGTGATGCACACAGAATAGTACATATCCTGTGTGGGTGCCATGGTCACATGTTATAAGTGAAGTGGAGTGTTTGGACCCAAAAGCTGATTATGTAGCGCCACCCAAATTTCCCTCTGTGGCTCAGGATGGGGGACAGGATTTCCCACCAACAGATCCACATTCTACCTCTCTGCAATGGTGCACGTAGAGGGGACCATAAACCCTAGTACTGCTGGGGAACAGGCACCCTACAGGGCAGTCAATGCAGATCTGTACACCTCAATAACGCAATGGCAGACAGGCAGAACGCTGGAGAAGCTTAGCTGCCCCCCACCACTATCTGACATTCACCAGCAGAGGGCACAGTCAGTCTCCACCCTGCAAGGTGTCCCAGCCATACACATACTAACTGCAGACAGTCTGCTAGCTAATACATAGTGCATGTTCCTGGAGAAACTGTGTGCACCCAAAAATGGGATATGAGCACACACACACCATGCAGATATGTCCGTGATTGGGCCCCAGAAAAGGGAGCTTGAGAAAATACTATATAGCACTATGGGGGAACCTAGCCATGCTGTGGTCACTACTCAGTCAGGGTGAGAGTGACCTCCCAGCATGACATGCTGTGGCCACCCTATCCGTGCAGGTGGTGGTCGGGCACTACAATGTCCCAGCCATTGCCCTATGCCCTGTGCAGATGCATCCTGCTCAGGTCACCCTGTCTGGGCCATACCCACAGTACCTTTCTCCTCATTATGCACATTGGCAGGCTAACACTGGAAACAGTGCAAGCAGTGTGGGCTCAGTAAGGTGTAGGCAGCCACAACACACTGGATAGACAGACACACACTCCCACACCTATGCCAGCATTGTGCAAATATAGAGGTTTGTGGCAGCCCTGGCCGCCACACCAATCTTGGGCACAGTGCAGGCATTGCTATAGTACGCAAAACTGTTGGGGTCACTCCCCGGGGTGGTAAACACTGTCAGAATCAATAACTGTAACGCACTCCACAGATATCAGAAAGGTTGCTATGATGAACCTCTATCAACAAATCGTGTTTAACTTAGGATTTGTTATCTGACATTAATCACAGCAACCTTTTGATATATGTGGAACATGTTCCGATGTTTAGGACGGCATTGCTAAGGTATACAGGTGCCAGTATTGGGAGATGCTGCTCTGCGCAGGGCCCAACAGCCTGACTCTCCATGAGGCGTTGGATAGTGGAGCCTGTGGGTGTTGGTGTTTGTACCCCTGTTGGCCTCTGCTCTAGCTCTGAGTTTTCCAACTCCGGTCCTGGTGGGCCGAACAGTGTTCAGGTTTTTATGCTGTCCCTAATGAATATGCATGAGATACATTTGCATACAGTGGGTGCGGCACATACAAATGCAGCACAGGCATATTTATTAGGGACAGCATGAAACCTGAATGGTGTTTGGCCCTCCAGGACTGCAGTTGGGAAACTCTGCTGTAGGGATTGCACATGTTTATGGTGTCTGTGCTCTGTAGGGTAAAATATAGGCGTTTATGGCATGTTTATTTTAACTGCAATAAAGGTTCCGTCTTTATTACCACGGTTTAGTACTGGGTAAAATATAGGGACATGGTTTACAGGAGCCACAGCTGGAACTTGAACCTGTGACCTTCTGCGCCTGAACACACTGGCTCTGTGTACTGCACCAAACTGTTGCTGGAGGGGCAGATCATTCTCTGGGGATACCATGACTGTTCGTCAGACAGACCTTGTCTGTTGCAGTGCACGGCACCCACCTAAATGGGGCTTGGCCGTGGTCTGCTGTGGGCAGATGCCACTTCCCCCTCCGCCACCGGCACTCCTCTGCCACCATGCTGACATGCCCTTATGCCGGTGGTGCTGATGGTGCGCAGTCCCAGGCCATCCAGTGTGCCGGTAGGAAGCTGCCTATGGTGTGGGTTCTCGGGTAGGGGTGCCTCCATGGACATGCGCGCTTCCTCCCAGCACCGCCTGCCAATGTTATGTGCCTTTGGGGGTACCTGCTGGGTAATATCCCCGTGACACTGTGGGACTCACAGTCGTGCCCATGTTGGACCCTCGTCAGTTGCTGTCTTGCTGCTTTACAGTTTTGGCATTCCTATATGCTACCTTGGCATCTGCCTAGCCCGCACTGTGCCCCAGCTGGTCCACAGCATGTGCTGCCTGCAGCCCTCTGTAACCCATTTTCAGCATCAGCACAGTTGCCCTTTCTTATGTGCCCACTCTGCTGTTGCTGCACATGTGCACGCTATAACAAACCTGCCCAATATAAACGAGAAAAAACCCTGATCAGCGCTATTTCAATTTGGGATCATTCACTTTGTAGGAGGACAGAGAATAGACCCTTCCAAACATGATATCTTCTTTTCTGTGCTTTGTCAGTGGTGTTCCTTTATGTTTATCATTAATATCACTATTGGCCAGCTTGGTTATTGGGATTTCAGATGTGGTTTTGGTCATTTTCTATGTTTATTTGCCTTTGGTTCCTGCACATGTATCACTACTGTCACTTTTCTGAGTTTCCATGCCTTTGCTGTACATTGCTGATTGAAATGGTTTCTCTCTCCTGCAAATGTGCCTCTAGTGCGAGGTTTTCACTGGCGTTAGTTTTCAGACCCAGATTTCACAATGTTAGTGTGCCTGGAGCCTCTCCCTGCCCACTCTCTGCCCATTGACCCCTTCTCTCCGCCCTCTGGGAAGCCTTACTCCACCCTTCAGACCCGGATTTCACAGCGTTAGTGTGCCTTAACGCCGCCGCCGCCGCGTTATCGCATGATAAGTGACGTTATAACTTCACTTATCGCGCGATACCACCACCGCTGCGACGTTAAGACAATTTAGTAAACATACCCCTAAGTTTTTCCAAATATAGATGCCTGTCTTTCTGCCTCTGCAATCTCTTGTATTTCATGAAGGCCTCCCTCTTTTCTTTACCTTTTCAGCTACCTCTTTTGAGAACCATAGCGGCCTTCTTTTTCCTTTTATCTTTATTTACCATTCTAACAAAAAGGTTGGTTGCCCTTTAAAATATCCACTTTCAGTTTTGCCCACTGTTTTTCTACATCCCCCAGCTGTTCCCATCCCACTAACGACTTCTTGGCAAAGTTAGTTGTCATAAAGTCTAAGACCCTCACTTCTGAATGGATTTTATCAGCCCTAGTCCTAATACACGTAGACAAGAATCAAGGGATGATTTCACACTGGATTCAATAAAAGAAGACTCAAGACTGGTCCCTGGCCTACAAACCGCAAGCCACACCTTACTTCCTGTACACTGGGGCTATATATGGGGCAGGTAGAACCAAAGCAACCATTGCACAGGGAGATGTTACAGCAAGATAGCATGCACCTACTCCTGAGACTAGAAATGGCTTGGTATTGCACATAAAGCATACTGGAATAGTGAGGGCCCTGTGGGGATTCTGACAGGGTTATTTGGCAACTGTACTGGATGGCACCAGATAAGCCTCCATTTATCCACCATAGCACAACTGTAGGAAAGACAAAATTCTCCTCCCCACCACTGCCTTAATCTTGATTTGGAAGGAATCCCCTCCCCTGTCCCCTGCACTTTGAGGAGTGAGATGGTAACTCAGTCTCTGTATTGATCTATGCTAAAATGTGGAGTTAAACAAGATATTTGTTCATTAGGATCTGATCTGAGACAACAAACCTATTTCACATAAGCCACTTTATTTAGTTCTTGTTGACCTGAACTGGTATCCTGGGAGGGGAGGGGCAAAGGCTTTATCCCTGTGCCAATTTTCTTTTCTTATTGGGTCAGCTTGATTAGATTGTTCATGTGCACATAATCTTTTGAATCTGGCATAAATCATAGGGGACCCTCAAAACTGACACTTTTTGATTGGCAGTTTTTCTTTGACAGGTATAATCCAAATTTCCTTTGCGTCCCTCTAGTCCAGTCCCAGAACCATAGAGTTGTCAACCTCCACCAGCAGCTTTGGAGACTGAAAGATGTCATCGTCGTGATGTCACTGGTACAAATAGGCTAGATCCGCCCCCTTTCACCAGTCTCCAAGCAGCTTGGAGGTTCTGAGCCCGGGACTGGGCTCAGAGGAACAAATAAGCAGAGCTTAATTCCTTGATTTAGTTTTTTGAATTTATTTGGTTTTTTTTTCTTTGTTTGTGTCCTTAGGTGCCTGCTGCTGCTGACAGAGATCCTGTGCTGCTGGGGCCGTATTCTCCCTTCGGAATTTTTCACACTGATGCAGAAAGCGTTCGCTTTGCTGCAGCCGGAGCTGAGGGTTCAGTCTCAGAGTCCTCCTAGCCGTAAAAGAGTGCGGTCGGGCAGTCTTACGGAGGGGGACGTGGCCCTGCCTAAGAGACGAAGGGAGGATTTGGACCCGACTTCGGAAGCTGTTTTAGAGGAGGGGGTGGGTGTGCATGATCTGGAGATGGAAGAGGTCTCGGACGAAGACTTGGAAGAAGGTGAATTGTTGGATGCGGAGCAGCAGAGCAGAGTGGTCCGCGTTTTTAGGCGGGAGGAGCTGCCTGCTTTGATTTCAGAGACGCTAAAGATTTTGAACATGCCCGCGGGGTCCACTTCCTCCGTGGAGGCGTTGGAGGATCCGCTGTTGCAGGCCGTGCGAACGTCATAGCGGGTGTTCCCCATTCATAGAGTCTTTCGGAATATGATTCAGGAGGAGTGGGACTCGCCGGAGTCGGCGTTGCGGGGGACCAGGGCCTTGGCCCGTTTATACCCGCTTTCCGAGCAGGATAAGGAGATTTTTCGTTCTCCGAAGTTGGATGCCGCGGTTGCGGCGGTCACGAAAAAGACCACCATTCCGGTTGAGGGAGCCGCAGCATTAAAGGATGGGCAGGATAGGACGTTGGATACCTTGCTGAAGCAGGTGTTTGATATGAGTGCCCTTTCTTTGCAAGCCTCCATAGTGGGGCCGTGGGTGGCGAGAGGCTGTTTGCGGTGGTCTCAACGTCTTCAGGGCTCCCTCGCGGATAACCAAGCGGCGGATGTGACTCGGCTGGAGTCAGGCACTGCCTACCTGTCCGATGTTCACTATGATCTCATTCGTGGTCTGGCAAAATGTATGGCTTCGGTGGTAGTGGCTCGCTGTTATTTGTGGCTCCGTAACTGGTCGGCGGATGGATCTTCCAAGGCGCGGCTCAGTAAGCTTCCCTTCCGGGGTAAACTTCTCTTTGGAGAGGATCTGGAAAAGTTGGTTAAGGACCTCGGAGAATCCAAAGGGGGACGTCTCCCGAAGGATAGGCCGAAGCAGAGTCGGGGGGCTTCGGGGTCTAGAGGCCTCCCGAGAGATTTTCGTAGATTTCGCACCTCTCGCTTTCAGCAGTCGCAGAGGGGTAGATTTCCAGCGCGTGGTCAGTCCTTTCGAGGGTTTAGAGGAGCGGGCAGGGGTTTTGGTCCCTTCCAGTCCTCTGGTGCCAAGAAGTCCCAATGAGATGAGGCGGGCCCAGGTAGTGGAGGTGCCCGTGGGAGGCAGGTTGCGGGAGTTCTACCCTGCCTGGGTCCAAATTACCTCAGACCGGTGGGTGTTAGAGGTTATTCGGGAAGGCTATGCCCTGGAATTCCAGCGTCCCGTAGTAGATTCCTTTGTTCTTTCCCCTTGCGGGGCTCCTCTGAAGCTTCGAGTGGTGGCAGACACCTTGAGGCATCTCCAGCAGCTCGGGGCGGTGGTGCCCGTTCCGGACGACCAGTGCGGCTCCGGTCGATACTCCATTTATTTCGTGGTCCCCAAAAAGGAGGGTA
Source organism: Ichthyophis bannanicus (assembly GCA_033557465.1). Lineage (NCBI taxonomy): Eukaryota > Metazoa > Chordata > Amphibia > Gymnophiona > Ichthyophiidae > Ichthyophis > Ichthyophis bannanicus. Next base: position 188,059,587 of record CM066033.1, on the reverse strand, counting down.
CGTTTCGGCCGATTCTGGACCTAAAAAGGGTGAATCGTTGCCTTCGCGTGACCCACTTCCGCATGGAAACCTTGCGTTCCGTCATTACGGCGGTTCGCTCGGGAGAATTTCTGACATCGTTAGATCTTACGGAAGCTTATCTTCATATCCCCGTGCGGCGGGAGCATCAACGCTTTCTGCGTTTTGCGGTGCCGATGGGACATTTTCAGTTCCGTGCGTTGCCTTTCGGTCTTGCGACAGCTCCTCGGACGTTCACGAAGATTATGGTTGTGGTGGCGGCAACTCTTCGCAAAGAGGGGATACTGGTACATCCTTACCTGGACGATTGGTTGATTCGGGCGAAGTCGAGAGAGGAGAGCTCGGTAGCCACTGCTCGGGTGGTGGAGTTGTTGGAAAGCCTCGGTTGGGTGGTCAACGTGGCGAAGAGCCGGATGACTCCCTCTCAGACTCTGGAGTACTTGGGGGCGCGCTTTGAGACTCGGCAAGGCCGGGTGTTTCTTCCCAGCACGAGGGCGCAGGCTTTGAGAGATCTGGTGCGCCGGTTTCTGGGGCTTCGGGCGCCGACTGCTTGGCAGTATCTGCAGTTGCTGGGCACCATGGCGGCTACGATCGACTTGGTGATGTGGGCCAGAGCTCATATGAGGCCGTTACAGAGTGCTCTTCTCAGGCGTTGGTCTCATCAGAGGGATGCGTTGTCGCAATGTCTGCCCTGTCCGCCGGAGGTGAAGTGCAGCCTTCAATGGTGGTTACATCCCGACAGTCTGGTGCAGGGCGTGCCTCTGGAGTCTCCGTGCTGGCGGTTGCTCACGACAGATGCGAGTCTCGCAGGTTGGGGGGCTCATCACAAAGGATCGTTTGCTCAGGGAACTTGGTCGCTGGAGGAGCGGCAATGGTCCATCAATCGGTTGGAAATGCGAGCGGTGTTTCGAGCTCTGCTAGAGTTCCAGACCGTGTTAAGGCAAGCGGCGGTGCGCGTGCTGTCAGACAACGCGACGACGGTGGCGTATATAAATCGGCAAGGCGGCACGGGCAGTGCGTCTCTGGAGGAGGAGGCGCGTGTACTGTTGGCCTGGGCGGAACAGAATTTGAAGGCCTTGTCAGCTCAGCACGTCGCGGGCATAAACAATGTCGAGGCGGATTTTCTGAGCCGCTGCAGAGTAGATCCGGGGGAGTGGGCTCTCCACCCGGGCGTCTTCGCGATGATTGTGAACTGTTGGGGGATTCCCGTGATGGATCTCATGGTGACCTTGAAGTCGGCGAAGGTGGAGCGTTTCTTCAGCAGACGGAGAGAGTGGATGGCGGAAGGCCTGGATGCCTTGGCGCAGCGGTGGCCCGAGGAGGGTCTTCTGTATGTGTTCCCGCCCTGGGCGCTCATAGGCAGGGTGATACAATGCATCGAGCGGCACAAGGGCCGGGTGGTGCTGGTGGCGCCGGATTGGCCAAGGAGGCCGTGGTATGCGGATTTGATTTGGCTGTTGGCAGACGTTCCGTGGAGGCTCCCGCTTCGGGAGGATCTGTTGCTTCAAGGACCCTTGCGAATGCCTCAGGTGGGTTGATTCTCGCTTACGGCTTGGCTCTTGAGCGGGCTCGGTTGACGGCCAGAGGGTACTCGGCGTCGGTCATTGCTACTCTTCTGCGATCGCGCAGAACGTCGACTTCCCTGGCATATATACGCGTGTGGCGTGTCTTTGAGGCTTGGTGTTCGGAGCGGACTCTCAACCCTTTGAGGACTTCCGTTCCCCACATCCTTTCCTTTTTGCAGGCTGGAATGGAGAAGGGGCTCTCGGCCAGTTCCTTACGGGTGCAATTGGCGGCTCTTTCCTGTTTTCGGGGCAAGATTCACGGTCAGGTGATAGCGGCGCATGTAGATATCCGGCGTTTCTTGCGGGCGGTGTTGCTACTAAGGCCGCCTAGGCGACCGGTTATTCCTCCGTGGGATCTCAATGTGGTCTTGGACGCCCTGATAGGGGAACCGTTCGAGCCCTTGGGTAGGGCTTCGCTTAAGGATTTGACTCTGAAGACTGTTTTCCTAGTGGCGATTTGTTCCGCCAGGAGAATTTCGGAACTGCAGGCGTTGTCTTGCCAGGAACCTTTTTTGTCTTTTTCTGCGGACAAAGTGGTTTTGCGTACGGTTCCCGCCTTTTTGCCGAAGGTGGTGTCCGCCTTCCATGTTAATCAGGTGGTGTCGCTGCCTGTGTTTTCTGCAGAGCAGAGAGCTCAATCGGGTGGCCACTTGCATCGGTTGGATGTGCGGCGGGTGCTCAAGAAGTATCTCCGTCGAACAGCGGCGTTCCGAAAGTCTGACAGGCTTTTTATCACCTTCGGAGGTCCGCGGAAGGGCGAGGCAGCGGCGAAGTCTTCCATTTCTAGATGGCTGAAGGAGGCTATTGCTTCAGCCTACATTTTGAAAGGCAAAGAGGTGCCGGTCGGTTTGCGGGCGCATTCCACGAGAGCGCAGGCGTCGTCGTGGGCGGAAGTCAGCTTGGTGCCGGCAGCAGATATTTGTAGGGCGGCGACCTGGTCCTCGTTGCATTCTTTTGCTCGGCATTATTGCCTGGATGTGCTGGCGCGCGGGGATGGTCGTTTTGGTTCAGCGGTTATTCAGGCTGGGATTTCAGGTCCCTCCCGTTGATATTTACTGCTCTGTTACATCCTCTATGGTTCCGGGACTGGACTAGAGGGACGCAAAGGAAGAGTAAATTAGACTTACCTGCTAATTGTTGTTCCTTAAGGAACTCTAGCCCAGTCCCGGATCCCTCCCGTAATGCTATGTCGAGCAGCCTGAAGTTCTCAAGGGCGAGGGGAGCTAGGCTGGACAGGTGCTGAACCTTCCCTTACATTTTCGGTAAGGTGGCGCTCTGGGAGGCGCCGGGATGGGAGGCGCTCTCAGAAGGGAGTCTCTGTGTGGTTGCAGCATGTCCTAGTGGGCGCCGCGCTGCGGTGGTTAAGTTCACCATTCCTATATACACCGTCTTTTGGCAGGGGCAGTGCCTGTTCTTGTTTTTTCACTGCTACCCTGTCTTGTTCCCTAGATATATATATATACTTTTCAATATAGGTTTTTAATATGGCTACTTATTTGTTGCTCTGCTGAGTCTGCTTTGTCAATAGGTGCTGGTGAAAGGGGGCGGATCTAGCCTATTTGTACCAGTGACATCACGACGATGACATCTTTCAGTCTCCAAAGCTGCTGGTGGAGGTTGACAACTCTATGGTTCCGGGACTGGACTAGAGTTCCTTAAGGAACAACAATTAGCAGGTAAGTCTAATTTACTCTTTCTTGCTTTGACTGTGTATCCATATTTAGTAAACAATAACGTTGATTTCATTCTTTGCTTGCTTTTTCGTTTTTAATCCGCTCAATCACCAAAGAACCCAAAATAAATTGTAGGTCACTTGTTGCATGATTAGGGGGCATTGTGGGTGATAAATGTCCTGCCAGACCAGTCCAGACAAGTGGGCTATGTTCCCCTACCAGCAGATTGGTGGAGACAAAGAACCAATAAAAAGCCCAGATTTCAATGACATCACTCCTAAGTCTCTTCGCCTCAGCCACCAGAGGTCCCTTCAGTTTTTCTTTGTCTCCAGCATATGGTAGATGGATTTTCTCCTCTCTGAAGGAAAAAAATCTGAAGATTGAGAGGAAAAGATTGATTAAATGCCATGAACGAAGCTCTGTGGGTTGATCTTTTACTAGAGTGCAACGTGGGAGACTCCACTAGTCTGCGGTATTTTTGGTAGGAGGAGGGAAAATTGGTTCAGCTCCATTCTCTTACCCTGGATAAGAGCCTTTTGAGCAGCCAGAAGGTTGGACAATTTCAGCAGCCTCACACAACCTCAACACTGCTTCCCTCGTTCTCTGTCTCCCTGAAGATTGCAGAAGACTCTCAGAAGAATCTGATTGCCAGCTACCTTAAACACAGTGTTTCAAGCCAGAGAAACAGTTTCAGAGGATTAGAGCTTGATATGAAACCTCTGCCTGGGGTCCTCATGGGGTGACTACTAAGGCTTGACCTCGTCATTGTCCTTGTTGGGGGCTCCAGATTCTGTCTTCCTGGGCCACAATTCAGTGTGGACCTCTGGTGACTGTTGGCATGGTGTGGGGGGTTTCCTGTTGTCTTCTGCATGCCTTAGCATTTTTACCTGTTGTGTGCCAGGTGGTCGTGTGGTCCTAGGGTATTTTCTGCCTAAACGGATCTAATACATGCTCCTTCCCTAGCGCCTGTAACATGCGCCTTTGGGCCACCGCAACCTTAGTGTGCACTGTTGTGATAGAAACATAGAAATATGACGACAGAAAAAGACCACATGACCTATCTAGTCTGTCCTTCCATATCAACAACTACAACAGTCCCCTTTTTACCTTTAGAGATCCTCTGTGTTTGTCCCATGCTTTTTTGAATTCAGTTACTGTCCTCATCTCTACCACCTCCATTGGGAGACTATTCCACGGATCCACTACTCTTTCCGTAAATAAATATTTCCGCATATCACTCCTGAATCTATCTCCCTTCACCCTCATCCCATGTCCCCTCGTAGCAGAACTTGCTTTCAATTGAAAGAGGCTCTCTCCCTGAACATTTATGCCACGGAGGCATTTAAACATCTCAGTCATATCACCTCTATCCCGCCTTTCCTCTAAGGTGTACATATTAAGATCCTTAAGTCTGTCCTCATATGCTTTATAATGAAGACCACTAATCATTTTAGTAGCCACCCTCTGTACTGACTCCAGCCTGTTTATATCCTTTGGAAGGTGCGGTCTCCAGAATTGCACACTATACTCTAAATGAGGTCGCAGCAAAAACGTATACAGAGGCACTATCACCTCCTTTTTTCTGCTAGCCATTCCTCTCCATATGGACCCAAGCATCCTTCTAGCTTTTGCCGTCGCCTTATCTACCTGTTTAGCTACTTTAAGATCATCAGACACAACCACGCCTAGGTCCCGCTCTTATTTAGTGTACAAAAGTACTTCACCCCCTATACTATATTGCTCCCTTGGATTGCTGCAGCCCAAATGCATGACCTTACATTTTTTAACATTAAATCCCAGCTGCCAAATTCTAGACCATTCTTCAAGCTTAGCTAGGTCCCTTCTCATGTTATCTACACCTTCCTGGGTGTTTACTCTATTGCAGATTTTGGTATCATCCGCAAAGAGGCAAACCTTACCTGACAGCTCTTCCGCTATATCATTAACAAAGATGTTAAAAAGAATCCGGAACAAGGACAGATCCCTGGGGCACACCACTGGTAACATCATTCTCCTCAGAGTGAGCTGCATTTACCTGTACTCTTTGTCGCCTCCCACCCAACCAGTTTCTAACCCAAGCAGTAACTTTAGGGTCCATCCCTAGGGGGCTCAGTTTGTTTATAAGTCTCCTGTGAGGAACAGTGTCAAAGGCTTTACTGAAATCTAAATACACCACATCTAGGGCTCTCCCTCGGTCCAACTCCCTGGTCACCCAGTCAAAGAAATCAATCAGATTTGTCTGACAAGACCTGCCTCTGGTGAATCCATTCTGCCTCGGATCCTGTAATCCGCTGGACTCCAGAAACCTCACTATTTTCTCTTTCAGCAGCGTTTCCAATAATTTACTCACCACTGAAGTTAAACTAACCGGCCTGTAGTTTTCAACCACATCCTTACTTCCGCTTTTGTGTAAAGGCACCACATGAGCCTCTCTCCAGTCCTTTGGCACCAGCCCCGTCTCTAACAAGGCATTGAAAAGGTCAGTCAGTGGAGCTGCTAGAATGTCCCCAAGTTCCCTCAGTATTCTAGGGTGTATCCCATCTGGTCTCATTGCTTTGTCTACTTTTAGTTGAGCTAGTTTTTCACGAACACGGTCTTCTGAAAATTGTTCAAGATGTCCCTCGCTCTGTTCCTGTTTGTGGGTGTTTTCTGAGGTCCTGCTCCTGGTTCTTCATCTGTGAACACAGAACAGAAATATTTGTTAAGCAATTCCGCTTTATCCTCATCAGCTTCTACATATTCCTCTCTACATAAGGTAAAAAAGCAAAAACAGCCAATATGGATGACTGAAGAAACTATGAAAATTGCCAGAAACAGAGACAAGCTAAAGTCAGAGGAGAAAGAGAAGCAATCGCAGGACTCATAGTAACATAGTATATGATGGCAGATATATAACAGTATGGTCCATCTAGTCTGCCGAGCAGGGTGGCAAGAGTAGGCGCACCTGCTGCTCTGTGCAGGTCACCCCTCCTCACGTCTCTGTTTAGGGGTGTACCCACCGCTCCACGTAGGTCACCTCTATTTGTTAAGATATGAGACAGTTATGTTTATTTTGATTTTATCCTGTTGCTACAAAGGGATCCACAGTGTCTGTCCCATGCCATTTTGAATTCTGTCACTGTATTTGTCCCCACCTCTTCCATCGGGAGGGTATTCCAAGCATCCACCACTCTTTCAGTGAAAAAGTGTTTCCTGACATTGCCTTTCAGTTTACCTCCTTGCAGTTTGATGTTATGCCCTCTAGTTTTATAGCTTTCTCGTCTTTGGAAGAAGTTTGTTTGTTCCTTAATACTTTAAATATTGAGGAGGTTTAGGACGTCAGCAGGAAAGATGGCCGCCTAAGATTTTGCTACGCTGTCCCGACGGAGTAAAAGCTAAATAAAAGCGAATCCCCCCTCCACAGTAAGTGAACAGAAGTTGCTGGAGAGAAGGTGAAGCTCAGAGATAACAACAAAGGGGATAAAAATCAGCATGAAGGACTTCGCCATCTCGGTGCCGGGAGCGGCTCAGACGCTATGGGACAGGCAGAAAAAGCAGCCATGGCAGATGGGAAAGATGCCAGTAGCAGCAGGCCGCTAGATCGCGAGCCTCTGCCCCCGAAAGAAAACCCAACACAAAGCACCTTAGAACAAATGACCTTCCAGGAAATATAGAAACATGATGACAGAAAAAGATCACATGGCTTATCTAGTCTGTTTTTCCATATCACCCCCTACAACAGTCCTCTTTTTGCCTTTAGAGATCCCCTGTGTTTGTCCCATGCTTCTTTGAATTCAGATACTGTCCTCATCTCTACCCCCTCCACTGGGAAACTATTCCACGGATCCAGCACTCTTTCCGTAAAGAAATATTTCCACATATCACTCCTGAATCTATCCCCCTTCACCCTCATCTCATGTCCCCTTGCAGCAGAGCTTGCTTTCAATCTAAAGAGGCTCTCCTCCTGTGCATTTATGCCACAGAGGTATTTAACGTCTCAATCATATCACCTCTATCCCGCCTTTCCTCTAAGGCAGGGGTGGGCAATTCCGGTCCTGGAGGGCCGCAGACCAGTCAGGTTTTCATGATGTCCCTAATGAATATTCATGAGATCTATTTGCATCCAGCAGACCAGTCAGGTTTTCATGATGTCCCTAATGAATATTTATGGACCTATTTCCATACAATAGAAGGCAGTGGATGCAAATAGATCTCATGAATATTCATTAGGGACATCATGAAAACCTGACTGGTCTGCGGCCCACCAGGACCGGAATTGCCCACCCCTGCTCTAAGGTGTACATATTAAGATCCTTAAATCTGTCCTAATATGCTTTATAATGAAGACCACTAATCATTTTAGTAGCCACCCTCTGTACTGACTCCAGCCTGTTTATATCCTTTGGAAGGTGCGGTCTCCAGAATTGCATGCAATACTCCAAATGAGGTCGCACCAAAGACATATACAGAGGTACTATCGCCTCCTTTCTTCTGCAGGCCATTCTTCTCCCTATGCATCTGAGCATCCTTCTAGCTTTTGCTGTCGTCTTTTCTACCTGTTTAGCTACTTTAAAATCATCAGACACAATCATGCTTTGGTCCCACTTTTCTTTAGTGGACAAAAGTACTTCACCCCCTATACTATATTGCTCCCTTGAATTGCTGCAGCCCAAATGCATGACCTTGCATTTTTTAACATTAAATCTCAGCTGCCAAATTCTAGACCATTCTTCAAGCTTAGCTAGATCCCTCCTCATGTTATCTGTACCTTCCTGGGTGTCTACTCTATTGAAGATTTTGATATCATCCACAGAGAGGCAAACCTTACCCGACAGCCCTTCTGCTATAGCATTAACAAAGATGTTAAAAAGAATCGGACCAAGGACAGATCCCTGGGGCACACACCACTGGTAACCTCCTTCTCCTCAGAGTGAGCTCCATTTACCAGTACCCTTTGTCGCCTCCCACTCAACCAATTTCTAACCCAAGCAGTAACTTTAGGGTCCATCCCTAGGGTGCTCAGTTTGTTTATAAGTTGCCTGTGAGGAATGGTGTCAGTCTTTACTGAAATCTAAATACACCATATCTAGGGCTCTGCCTCGGTCCACCTCCCTGATCACTCATTCAAAGAAATAAATCAGATTTGTCTGAGAAGATCTGCCTCTGGTGAATCTATGCTGCCTCAGATCCTGTAATCTGCTGGACTCCAAAAACCTCACTATTTTCTCTTTCAGCAGTTTTTCCAATAATTTACTCACCACCGAAGTTAAACTAACCGGCCTGTAGTTTTCAACTACATCTTTACTTCCGTTTTTGTGTAACGGGACCGCATGTGCCTCTCTCTAGTCCTTTGGCATCACTCCCGACTCCAATGAGGCATTTGCTAGAACATCCCTAAGTTCCCTCAGTATTCTAGGGTATATCCCATCCAGTCCCATCGCTTTGTCTACTTTAAGTTTAGCTAGTTTCTCCCGAACAGTCTTCTGAAAATTGTTCAAGATGCCCCTCACTTCTTTTCCTTTTTGTGGGTGTTTTCTGAGGTCCTGCTCCTGGTTCTTCATCTGTGAACACAGAACAGAAATATTATTTAAGCAATTCCGCTTTATCCTCATCAGTTTCTACGTATTCCTCCCCTTCACCCTTGAGTCTGACAATGCCACTTTTGCCCTTCCTCTTCTCACTAACATATCTGAAAAATGTTTTATCCCTTCTATTTTATTGCATTGGCATTCCTAACAGGGGCTCTACAGGTCAAACAACGGTAAGGATTTGCGGGTTTATTTTTATTAAATTGCTAGCTCTCTGACTGGGAGCTCTTAAAAGGGTTTTTGTATATTTTTAAAGCAAAGTTACTTTCCTTTTGGTGCTTCAGTAGAAATATTTCCTTTAGCAGAGTAGGGTTTTAACCTCTAGTAACCTTCTCAGCTTTAGGGAACTGCTAACACCTAATCAGGAGTTAGTTCCCTCCCTACCCACACCGACTCACACCCACACCTAGTGAGCAGTCTTGCTTTATAGGGCACCTCCCCATCTAACAAAGCACAGGGATTTGGAACAGCACATTTTGAATATAATTAAAGGGATTTAACTGCTTTTTCTCTGAAAGGACAGCTGGGAAACCAGCTGGTACTTTGGTAGAGCTCTCTCTTTTGCTTTAACAGATACCTAAGCTCCACGAACAGAACAATGGCTGGGAAGAATCGTATGGCTAAAGCTGTTGCCCCCGTTACAGCTTCTGCCTCTGTCCAGACAGAGGTCCCAATGCCAGTTGAAGGACCGGTTCCATGTGCAGGGTGCCTGCATGCTGAAGCTCTTAGGAAACAAGTGGAGGAACTCAGAGAAGAAGTGGCGAGGCTGAGGAGCATTCAGGACAATGAGAAGTACATTGATGAGATGCTTCTTACAGCAACCAAGCTCTCCAGCAGAGGAGAAGATGGGTGCCAACAAAATGACGAAGGTTGGACACAAGTCGCCAGGGCCTGCAGAATCACCAATCCAACTTCTCAAGCCCTTGAATTGAAGAACCATTATGCAGCCCTGAAAGTGGAGAAGGTGAAAGCATCCCTGGAAAGGGATGAACCAGAGCTCAAGTACCCCAAAGTTGCAGAATCAGCGACCATAAGGAAGCGAAGGGTAGTGGTGGTTAGTGACTCTCTTCTGAGGGGTACTGAGGTGTCCATCTGCCGACTAGACTTGATGTCCAGAGAGGTATGCTGACTGCCTGCTGCCAAAATCCAAGATGTTACAGAGAGTTTGCGGAGACTCATCAAGCCCACTGACTATTACCCAATGTTGCTAATCCATGTTGGAACAAATGATACCGCCAGGTATCCCGTGGAGCATATCAAAAGTGACTTTATGGCTCTGGGACAGAGGGTGAAGCAGTTAGGTGCACAGGTGGTCTTCTTTTCAATCCTCCCTGTTGAGGGTAAAGGCCAAAGCAGAGAGGCTCGCATCCTGGAGATGAATGCATGGCTGCATGGATGGTGTCATCGAGAGCGTTTTGGTTTCCTAGACCATGGGATGCTGTTCCAAGGGTTGCAGAGCAGAGGTGGCATCCATCTGTCCAAGAAAGGTCAATGTGTCTTCGGTAGAAGACTGGCTAATCTACTGAAGAGGGCTTTAAACTAGATTAGTTGGGGATGGGTAAAGCAAGCCCCCAGGTAAGTGAAAGCCCCCAGGTAAATGAAAGCCCCCAAGTAATACATTAAATACCTTTATGGAAATGGGTAACAGGGGTAACATATGGAAAGCTGTGTGTATAAATGCCCGTACCATGGGAAATAAGATCCCTGAGGTTGAAGCTTTGGTGGGAATGGCTGACTTGGATTTAGTGGCAGTTACAGAAACATGGTTCACAGAAAACCATGATTGGGATGTAACCACTGTTCCCTCTAAGCTGTGACCGTGTGCGCGCGCACACACCTCGCCAAGTGAGTGCGCACAAAAATTACGGTTCTGATTCTGATAGAAAACAACACAGACGTTCTTAAAATTGAAAAGTTGTTGTGTATTTATGGTTTTCACAAGTTCTACAATATTTTCTAGTGCAATCAATGTGGTGTACCTACTGTATTCTGACGTGTAGTTAAATTTTAAAGTATATAACACCGAGTGTTGTTATGTGGCACACAAAAATTTAACCTTCCTTCAAAAGCTGCACAGCTGATATTTTATGCGCACACAGCCTAGAGAAAATTAGAGGGAACATTGGATGTAACTATACCTGGCTATACTTTATTCAGAAAGGACGGTAGGAAGAAGGAGAGGAGGAGTGGCACTATATGTAAAAACTACTATTAAAGCTTTGGAATTATAGAGCTTAAAAGGGAGAGAGGAGGCATTGTGGGTTAAACTAGAAAGAGGGAAAGAGAAATCTATTTGCATTGGTGTGATAAACAGACCTCCCTCACAAGAGCAAGAGGTGGACAGAGAGTTAATTGAAGACATACGCGACATTGCTAGGAAAGGGGAAGTGCTACTCATAGGGGATTTCAATATGGCAGATGTTGATTGGCACATTCCTGCTGCAGTATCATCTAGAAATAAAGAGATCCTGGATTCTCTACAGGGAGAACTATTCAGGCAATTGGTAACAGACCCCACACGTGAAGGGGCCATACTGGACTTGGTGCTTACCAATGGTGAAAGTGTTTCTGATGTTGTAGTAGAAGATCATTTTGCATCCAGTGATCACCAGATGGTGTGGTTCAGTATTAGGACTAGGGCTGTTAGAATCCATTCAAAGGTGAGGGTCTTAGACTTTAGGAAGACTAACTTTGCCAAGATGGGCCAATACCTCAGGGAATTGTTAGTGGGATGGGAACAGCTGGGGGATGTAGAAAAACAGTGAGCAAAACTGAAAGGGGATATTTTAAGGCCAACCAACCTTTTTGTTAAAATGGTAAATAAAGGAAAAGGAGACCGCTATGGCTTTCAAAAGAAGTAGCTGAAAAGGTGAAGAAAAAGAGGGAGGCCTTCATGAAATACAAGAGATCACAGAGAGAGGAAGACAGGCATTTATATTTGGAAAAACTTAGAGAAGCTAGCAAAGTAGTCAGGAAAGCAAAGATTCAAAAAGAAGAGGAAATAGCCAATGCAATAAAATGGGGGATAAGACATTTTTCAGAAGTGGTATTGTCAGACTCAAGGGTAAAGGGGATGAATATGTAGAAGCTGATGAGGATAAAGCGGAATTGCATAACAAATATTTTTGTTCTGTGTTCACAGATGAAGAACCAGGAACAGGACCTCAGAAAACACCCACAAACGGGAACAGAAGCGAGGGACATCTTGAACAATTTTCAGAAGACTGTGTTCGTGAGAAACAAGTTCAACTTAAAGTAGACAAAGTGAAGGGACCGGATGGGATACACACTAGAATACTGAGGGAACTTAGGGACGTTCTAGCAGCTCCACTTACTGACCTTTTCAATGTCTTGTTGGAGTCATAAGAACATAAGATATGCCATACTGGGTCAGACCAAGGTCCATCAAGCCTAGTATCCTGTTTCCAACTGTGGCCAATCTAGGTCATACGTACCTAGCAGTTTCCCCAAAAGACACGGGTTCCACAATGCTTGTACTGGGTCAAGCATTGATATCCTGGGTCCCTTCTTAATAATCGTTTATGGATCTTTCCTCCAGGAACTTGTCCGAACCTTTTTTAAACCCAGCTACGCTAACAGCCTTTACTATATCCTCCGGTAACAAATTCCAGAGTTTGATTACACGTTGAGTGAAAACATATTTTCTTTTATTAGTCTTAAATAGTTTACCCTGTAGCTTCATTGCATGTTCCCTAGTCTTTCTATATTCTGATAACGTAAAGAATTGATCTACGTTTACCCGTTCCACTCCGTTCATTAATTTATAGACTTCTATTATATCTCCCCTCAGCCATCTCTTTTCCAGGTTAAAGAGCCCTAATCTTTTTAGCCTTTCTTCATAAGAGTATCCTTCCATCCCCTTTATCATTTTGGTGGCTTTTCTATGAACCTTTTCTAATAACTATATCCTTTTTAAGATACGGCGACCAGAATTGCACACAATATTCAAGATGCGGTCTCACCATGGAACGATATAGAGGCATTATAATATCTTTTGTTTTATTTTCCATTCCTTTCCTTATGATACCTAGCATTCTATTTACTCTCTTGGCCGCCGCTGCACACTGGGCCACGGGCTTTAACATGTTATCCACAATGACGCCTAAATCTTTTTCCTGGGTGGTGGTCCTGATGTGGAACCTTGCATTGTGTAACCATAGTTTGGGTTGTTCTTCCCTAGGTACATAACTTTGTACTTGTCCACATTAAATTTCATCTGCCATTTTGATGCCCAGTCTTCCAATTTATCAAGATTCTCTTGCAATTTTCCACAATCCTCTTGGGTTTTAACAACTTCAAATAGCTTTGTGTCATCTGCAAATTTGATAACCTCACTCGTTATTCCCTTTTCCAGGTCATTAATGAATATGTCAAAAAGCAGCGGACCCAGCACGGATCCCTGGGGTACATCACTATTCACCTTTCTCCATTGGGAAAATTGGCCATTTAGCCCTACCCTTTGCTTTCTGTCTTTTAACCAGTTCCTGATCCACAATAGTACACTGCCTCCTATCCCATGACTCTTTATTTTTGCCAAAAGGCTTTCTGAATGTCCAGACATACTATATCAACCGACTCACCTTTGTCTACCTGTTTATTCACACCTTCAAAAAAACATAACAGATTAGTAAGACAAGATCTTCCTTGTCTAAAGCCATGTTGGCTGTCTCCCATTAGGCCATGACTAGCTACATGCTGAGTAATTTTGTTCTTTATGATGGTTTCTACCATTTTTTCCGGTACTAACGTCAGGCTCACCGGTCTGTAGTTTCCCGGATCACCCCTGGAACCCTTTTTAAAAATTGGCGTTACATTGGCGATCCTCCAATCTTCAGGTATTACTGATGATTTTAATGAAAATTCACAGATTACTAATAGCAGGTCTGCAATCTCATATTTCAGTTCTTTCAGCACCCTTGGATGTATACCATCCGGCCCAGGTGATTTCCCGATGTATCGATATTTCCTTCAATTCTTCCGCACCTTTAAATACCACTTCAGTCATGGGTTAACATCCCTACATCTTCCTCAGTAAAGACCGAAGCAAAGAATTCATTCAGTCTCTCCGCTATCGCCTTGTTGCCTCTTAGTGCCCCTTTACCCCTCTATCATCTAATGGACCAACTGACTCTCTCACAGGTTTTTTGCTAGGAATGTACTTGAAAAAGTCTTTATTTTGCGTTTTTGCTTCCTCAGCAAGCTTCTCAAATTCTCCCTTTGCCTGCCTTTAATACTTATTAAAAGACGGCTGCTACACAGTACCCTGTCCTGTGCTGCTGAGGTAAGCTGTGACCATCTTCCTGGGTGATTAACAGTCCTTGCTTGGATAGAAGGAATCTTTCAAAATGGCCTTTTGACCTGCCACCTGGTGTTAACACCTATTGAAAACGTTTCACATTTCTCTTGCCCACTAGGTAGAAGGCCTCTTTGTAAAGGTTTCTAGAAGACGTTATTTGTTGCCCAAATAGTACTGACCCTGTTTTGCCTTTTATGCTAAGTTATATTCTGATTTCATTTAAATTAAAGCTCTTTGCTGCTGCTAGGCTCTGAGTTATTATGAAATTTAAACTACAAGCTCTCTGCTGGGTTCTAAATTTAACCAGAAAACTCTCTTCTGTGTTTTAAATTTAAACTTAAACTGCTGCTACTAAGCCCTGACTGATTTAACAAAAAACACTGGGTTCACAGATTAATTAGCTTTAATACAAAGAAGTATTTTCAGAAAATTCCCAGAAGTATATACTCACAATTGCAGATCTCTCTCCAGAAGTAGCAGTCCCTTTTTCTAGTCCTTCAAGACTGAGGATCACAGAGCTCTGGTTGAGCTATTTATGCCTGTACTGCTGAGGTAAGCTGTGACCAACTTCCTGGGTGATTAACAGTCCTTGCTTGGATAGGAGTCATCTTTCAAAATGGCCTTTTGATCTGCCACCTGGTGTTAACACCTATTGAAAAGGTTTTACAGGTCTCTTCTCCCCTAGATAGAAGGCCTCTTTGTAAAGGTCTCTAGAAGACTTTATTTGTTGCTCAAAGAGTACTGACCCTGTTTTGCCTTTTATGCAAAGTTATATTCTGATTTGATTTAAATTACAGCTCTTTGCTGCTGCTAGGCTCTGACTTATTATGAAATTTAAACTACAAGCTCTCTGCTGGGTTCCAGATTTAACCAGAAAGCTCTCTTCTGTGTTTTAAATTTAAGCTTAAACTGCTGCTACTAAGCCCTGACTGATTTAACAAAAAACACTGGGTTCACAGATTAATTAGCTTTAATACAAAGAAGTCCTTTCAGAAAATTCCGAGAAGGATATACTCACAATTGCAGATCTCTCTCCAGAAGTAGCAGTCCCTTTTTCTAGTGAGGTTTCTGGAGTCCAGCAGATTACAGGATCCGAGGCAGCATGGATTCACCAGAGGCAGGTCTTGTCAGACAAATCTGATTGATTTCTTTGACTGGGTGACCAGGGAGTTGGACTGAGGGAGAGCCCTAGATGTGGTGTATTTAGATTTCAGTAAAGCCTTTGACACTGTTCCTCAAAGGCGACTTATAAACAAACTGAGCACCCTAGGGATGGACCCTAAAGTTACTGCTTGGGTTAGTAATTGGTTGGGTGGGAGGCGACAAAGAGTACATGTAAATGGAGCTCACTCTGAGGAGAGGGATGTTATCAGTGGTGTGCCCCAGGGATCTGTCCTTTGTTCGATTCTTTTTAACATCTTTGTTAGTGATATAGCAGAAGGGCTATCGGGTAAGGTTTGCCTCTTTGCAGATGATACAAAATTCTGCAATAGACACCCAGGAAGGTGTAGATAACATGAGGAGTGATCTAGCTAAGCTTGAGGAATGGTCTAGAATTTGGCAACTGGGATTTAATGTTAAAAAATCTAAGGTCATGCATTTGGGCTGCAGCAATCCAAGGGAGCAATATCGTATAGGGGGTGAAGTACTTTTGTCCACTAAAGAAGAGCGGGACCTAGGCGTGGTTGTGTCTGATTATCTTAAAGTAGCTAAACAGGTAGAAATGGCGATGGTGGTAAAAGCTAGAAGGATGCTTGGGTGTATACGGAGAGGAATGGCTAGCAGAAAAAAGGAGGTGATAGTGCCTCTGTATAAGTCTTTGGTACAACCTCATTTGGAGTAAGGTGTGCAATTCTGGAAACCGCACCTTCAAAAGGATGTGAATAGGATGGAGTCGGTGCAGGGGGTGGCTGCTAAGATGATTAGTGGTCTTCATTATAATGCATATGAGGACAGACTTAGGGATCTTAATATGTATACCTTAGAGGAAAGGCGGGATAAAGGTAATATGATTGAGATGTTTAAATACCTCCGTGGCTTAAATGTTCAGGGAGACAGCCTCTTTCAATTGAAAGCAAGTTCTGCTACGAGGGGACATGGGATGAGGATGAAGGGGGATAGATTCAGGAGTGATATGTGGAAATATTTCTTTACGGAAAGAGTGGTGGATCCGTGGAATAGTCTCCCAGTGGCTGTGGTAGAGATGAGGATAGTAACTTAATTCAAAAAAGCATGGGACAAACACAGAGGATCTCTAAAGGTAAAAAGGCGACTGTTGTAGTTGTTGATATGGAAGGACAGACTAGATAGGTCTTTTTCTGTCGTCATGTTTCTATGTTTCTACTTTGCTAGCTTCTCTAAGTTTTTCCAAATACAGATGCCTGTCTTCCTGTCTCTGTGATCTTTTTCATTTCATGAAGGCCTACCTCTTTTTCTTCACCTTTTCAGGTACTTCTTTCGAAAACCATAGTGGTCAGAGCTTGGTATGGGGAATTAAAAGCAGATATTGCGCAAATATGAATGGATGTGGTAGCAAACATAGACAATTTGCGGTCTGACCTGAGAGAGCTGGGAAATTGGGTGGAAGAGGTGGAGGAGAGATTGGACGAGCATGTGGAGGAGGTGGAAGTGCTCAAGACCAAGTGGGAAGTCTTGGATCAGCAGTGGGAGAAAATGGAGGATAAGCTCTAGGGCGTGGAGAATCACTCACGAAGGAACAACCTGAGGTTCATAGGGATTCCAGAGGGCACTCCCTATACTGACTGTGTGGCAGGGTCCAAGATATTTCAAAAGCGATATTGCAAGCTGCTGAGGTAAACATAGAAGATCTTGACCACCGCATTGATAGAGCACATTGTGTCTTGGGCAGACAGCGGCAAAACAGTAATGTGCACAGGGAAATAATAGCATGCTATCATGATTCTAATGTCAAGAAATGAGTACTTAGCAAAGCACTAGCAACAGGCCCGTTCCAGTGGGATTCATGTCGTGTAAAGCTGTATGCTGAATTAGCTCAAAGCACGCTCTTGAAGAGCAGACAGATGATAGATGTTCTACTTAAACTCCATGAGGAAGGAGTACCTTATGGTTAGACATTTCTCCAGGACCAAGCAGGAAGTCAGTCCTCACATATGGGTGACGTTGGCGCCAACGGAGCCCTCGCGGAGCAATTTCCCTAGCTTTCAAAGAAAGCCTTTGGGAATTGCAGCGCGCATGCGCGGTCCCCTTCCCGCCCAAGGGTGCCATCTTGCTCAGTCTTCTTTTTTCCGCGGAGCCCTACAGACGCTGTTTGTGATCGCCGCTGAAAAAGTTGATTTTCTTTCTTATTTTTCATTCTTTCTCGATTCGACGCCGGATCCTTTTTCCCGCCCGGACCCGCTACGCCGGTATCAGGTCCGTTTCTTTATTTTTCGTTTTTTTGTCCTTCGTGACAAGCGTTCGCGCCATTTTTCATTTTCACTGGCAGCCCTGTCTTTTGACCTCGCAGGGGCCCTTTTTCCCTCGATGGCTGCCAGCGGGTTTAAGAAGTGTGATCGCTGTAAGAAACTTATGTCTCTTACCGACACACACAACTGCTGCCTCCGCTGCCTCGGACCCAATCATGACCCGATGATCTGTGGTCCATGTAGCAAGATGTCCTCAAAAGCGTTGAGGAGTCGGCAGCATCAAAGGGAACGAATCTTCTCTGACTCCGCGTCCGGCCGGGCCCGGACCTCGTCAGAGGCTTCGACGTCCCGGGACTCCGGTCCTGAGCATCGTTGGAGTTCCTCTGAGCGGGGGTCTCCTACCCGGGAACATCATCGGAAGAAAAAACCCGCGAGGGCGGCGTCGGTGGACGCTCCTGGTTCCTCGAGGGCCAGGTCGCATAGCCCCGATAGGCCTTCGAAACACCCTCGTCTCGAAATGGAGTCGCCTGGACACGTGAGTATTATAGTCCTCGTGGACTCGCCTCCGAAGGAGCCGACGTCGGGGCCCGAGTCGGGGGCTACTGGGTCTCCTGAGCTTGGACTCAGGTTGACGGCCTTGGAGAGCAGTTTGGCTGCCTTCATGGACCAGCAGCGGGCATTGATCGCTGGCCTCACCAATGCGTCTGCCCCAGCCACTGGGACGTCGACGTCCAAGTCGACCCCGGAGACCGAGCCGATCCTCGAGTCCATGCGAGCTCGAGTCGATCCTCGGTCGCGGTCTCCCTCGGCCTCCCGTTCGGGACCGAGGCTGTCGACGGCGTCGGGGCGGAGGGCATCGGTGCCCGCCCGACCGGAGCCGCTCGATTCCTCCTCCGAGGAGTCCGACTGGGAAATGGAGGACGAAGAGTCACCTGGTACTTTTCGGACTCGGTGTGTCCCATCGGACTCGCCCGAGTCCGAACCTCGGAGACGGTCCCCCCCGAAGGACACCCGGTTCTCGGACTTCGTGCAGGATATGGCCAAGGCCTTGGCGTTCCCCGCGGATCCCGAGGAGGAGCCTCAAGCCGAAGAGCTCGATGCCCTCCAGTATGACTCTCCCCCGAAGGAGGCCTTTACTGTACCGGTTCCTCCGATGCTGGAACGACTTCTCTTCCGCATGTGGGAGAGCCCGGCATCGGCGTCGGTGTTAAGCAAGCGGGTCGATTCCATTTATCGAGTCCGCAAGAGCCCCGGGTTCCAAAAGGCACAACTACCGCACCATTCCATGGTGGTGGAATCGGCCATGCATAGACTCAAGAGTCAGAAGATGCACTCCTCGGTGCCTCCCGGCCGGGAGGCCCGGAGCCTGGATGCCCTCGGTAGTGCTTCCAGGGCTCTATGCTTGCTTGTCGAGTCCAGGCCTACCAGCTCTATATGGGCATGTATCTCCGAGATCTGGCAAAAGAAATTGCCGGGTTCTCTGCTGGTCTCTCCGAGGAACCTTTGCAGAGGTTCCAAGCCTTGTCCACTGGTATTTGAGAGTGCTCGAAGTTTATCTCTCGAGCAGCCTACGATGGCTTCGAAGCATCGGCTCGAGTAGCCGGGGCCGGCATCGGTGCCTGCCGACAGGCTTGGCTTCAGTCATCTGACCTCGAGCCATGGGTCCAGGACAAGTTGGTCGATGTCCCCTGCAGAGGTGAAAACCTCTTTGGCAAACCCATGGCTGAAAAGGCTGCACAAATCGAGACCGAGAATCCGACCAGAACTAGGCTGTCCAGAAAAACCTCTGCCCCTTCTCAGAAGAAGAAGGGCTCGGGGAAAAAGCCCTTTTACCCGAGGAAGGCGGCTGCCTATAAATACTACCCTCAGTATCAGGCCTCAGCAGCTCCCCAAAAGGGTCAGCAGGCCAAGGGACGGGGTAATGGGTCCCGTAGGCAGCAGGCCCCCAAGCCCACAACACCGGCCCCTGCTCAGCAGGGTGGGAGTTTTTGACTCCATCAGCATAGCCTCTTCCCCTCAGCTGGTTTCTCTCAGCACAGGAGGCCGGCTGGCCCACTTTGCCCACAAGTGGTTAGCCATCACATCAGATACCTGGGTACTTCATATAGTTCAGAAGGGCTATCTTCTACACTTTCACCAGGTACCTCCCTCCTACTTTCCAGGGGAGCCTCCAAGACTCCCTCTGCACAGGGACTTACTCCTTCAGGAGTTAGCAGGTCTTCTTCAGGAACAGGCTGTGGAACCGGTGCCCCACCACCTGAGAGGTCACGGCTTTTATTCCAGGTACTTTCTGATACCAAAAAGAACGGGAGGCCTCAGACCCATCCTGGACTTGCGAAACCTCAACAAGTTCCTGGCGAGGGAAAAGTTCAAGATGCTTACCCTTGGAATCCTGCTGCCCTACCTCCAGCAGGGAGACTGGCTATGCTCCTTAGATCTAAAGGATGCCTATACTCACATCCTTATTCATCCAGACCACAGACAATATCTCAGGTTTGTTGTGGGAGGAAATCATTACCAGTACAGAGTTCTGCCCCTTTGCCTATCCTCCGCCCCCAGAGTGTTCACCAAATGCCTAGCAGTGGTGGCGGCCTATCTAAGACTTCAAGGCCTTTTTGTATTTCCATACCTGGACGACTGGCTCATCAGAGCCCAGTCTTCCCAAGAGGCCACTCAAGCCACTCATCGCACTGTGACTCTGCTCCAGCACTTGGGATTTGTCATAAACTTTGCAAAGTCCACTTTGCTCCCCTCTCAAAATCTCGAATTCATAGGCGCAAGGTTGAACACACTTCAGGCGCGGGCCTTCCTGCCTCTAGACAGGGCACACAGGCTCATGGATCTCGCCAGCCACTTTCACAGCAATTCTCTGGTCTCTGCCAGGCAATTTTTGAGACTACTCGGCCATATGGCTTCCACGGTCCATGTGACCCCCAATGCCCGCCTGAACATGCGACCTGCTCAGTGGTGCCTTCGCACTCAGTGGCATCAGGCCACGGGGAGCCTGATGGACTCAGTACAGGTCTCCGACCTGCTGGTCTCTTCTCTGCGGTGGTGGCTTCATCTGCCAAACCTGCTACTGGGAGTGGATTTTCAATCTCCTCCGCCTTCTCAGGTACTAACAACCGATGCTTCTCTCCTGGTTGGGGAGCACATTGCCAAGGGACATGTACTCAAGGCCTCTGGACCCCTTGGGAGTCTGCGCAGCAGATAAACTTCCTGGAGCTCAGAGCCATCCGCCTGGCTCTGAGAGCCTTCTCCCATCTCACTTCTCACCAGTCTGTGCTGGTCAAGACGGACAATCAAGTTGCAATATTCTACGTGAACAAACAAGGAGGCACAGGCTCCTTCCTTCTCTGCCAGGAGGCACGAAGACTGTGCTCTTGGGCCGTCCACCACGGCATCCTCCTCAAAGCGGTCTATCTCCCAGGTCAGGAAAATTACCTGGCAGACAAGCTAAGCAGGATCCTCCAACCACACGAGTGGAGATTGGATCCATTAGTGGTTCAGCGGATCTTTCTCAAGTGGGGCCTCACCACCATGGATCTGTTTGCCAGTCCTCTGAACCGGCAACTTCCCAGATTCTGCTCTCGACAGCCGCACCCTCTCCGAGTAGCGGCGGATGCTTTTCTGATTCCATGGTTCACAGGCCTCTTGTATGCCTTTCCTCCCATGCCGCTGGTGTCTCAGACGCTCTTCAATGTTCTCAGGGACAAAGCCTCGCTGATCCTAGTGGCTCCCCGGTGGCCGAGACAACCTTGGTTTATGTTTATGTTTATGTTTAATAAAACTTGATTGACCGCCCTTCACAATAAAATCAGAGCGGTTTACAACATATAAAAACCATTAAAATAGGGCGCAAGGCCAGTAAAAGAAAAAGAAGTTACATTTCGTAAAAAGAAAGAGGAAGAACAGAAAGGGCAGGAGAAAGTGGGAGGGAAGGAGTGAGATTATAGAGAGGGGGGAGAAGTAGGGGGAGGTTAAAGGCTAGGGAGAAGAGATAGGTTCCCGCTTCTAATGCAGCTGGCGGTGGACACTCCTCTTCCTCTGGGGTTTCAGCCCGATCTCCTGACACAGGATCACGGGTCTCTCCTACACCCCAACCTCCGGTCCCTTCATCTGATGGCCTGGCTGCTGAAAGGGTAGTCCTTGCTCCCCTCCAGCTGCCTCGGGAGGTGGAGGAGGTTGTCTTGGCCTCGAGGAGGCCTTCCACCCGGAAGTCCTACGCTCTTAAGTGGCATCAGTTCTCCATTTGGTGTGCTCAGCAGTCTGAGAATCCCTTCTCCTGCTTGG
Organism: Ichthyophis bannanicus; assembly: GCA_033557465.1. Lineage (NCBI taxonomy): Eukaryota > Metazoa > Chordata > Amphibia > Gymnophiona > Ichthyophiidae > Ichthyophis > Ichthyophis bannanicus. Next base: position 188,037,768 of record CM066033.1, on the reverse strand, counting down.
TAACAGTGGTCTTGCAATACTTGCTTTACCTCTCTCATATGGGCCTTAAGTCCAACTCTGTCAGAGTCCACTTCAGTGCTCTCTCTGCACATCATGCACCGGTAGATGGCAGGCCTCTTTCCAACCACCCTTTGGTGGCTCGTTTTCTCCGAGGCCTCCTTCTCCTTAAGCCTCCTTTGCGCCCACCAGCCCCTGAATGGGATCTGAATGTGGTCTTGCAGCGGATTACCTGTCCGCCCTTTGAACCTATGGCTATCTGCCCTCTTCGTTTTCTTTCCTGGAAAACCTTGTTCTTGGTAGCCCTTACCTCTGCTAGGCGCGTTAGTGAACTGCAGGCCCTAGTGTCCGATCCTCCTTACACTAGGTTCTACAGGAATAGGGTAGTCTTACGGACTCACCCTAAGTTTCTTCCAAAGGTGGTTTCTCCTTTTCATCTCAACCAGGAGGTGGTTCTTCCGACCTTCTTTCCCAGGCCGCACGCTAGTCGGGCTGAGATGGTCCTGCATACCCTGGACTGTAGGAGGGCCTTGTCCTTCTACCTTGACCGTACGCGAGAGCATCGGAGGGCTGTTCAGCTCTTCGTTTCTTTTGACCCCAATAAATTGGGGCTACCTGTCTCCAAGCGTACTTTGTCCATTTGGGTAGCTGACTGTATCGCCTGGGCTTATGGGGCAGCCGGCCTCTCGTTGGAGGGTCGAGTCACGGCTCATCGTGTTAGCGCGAAGGCTGCATCAGTGGCGCATCTCCGCTCTGTTCCGTTGGCAGACATCTGCCGGGCCGCTACTTGGTCTTCAAGCCAGACTTTTGCGGCCCATTACTGCCTGGAGAGGGAGTCCCGCAGGGACAGTGCTTTCGGTCAGGCAGTCCTCCATAATCTCTTTGAGGTTTAGGCAACTCCTACCCTCCGGCCCTGGTGTTGGGCTACCGGTCGGGGGCGTTTTCAGAGAAGATTCCTTCCTTCTGTGCTGCTGAGCTAGAGGGAGCTCATTTTTGTGCTTGAGGTCTCCGGTAGCCTTAAGCTTGGGAGTCCCATATGTGAGGACTGACTTCCTGCTTGGTCCTGGAGAAAGAATAGTTACTCACCTGTAACAGGTGTTCTCCAGGAGCAGCAGGAATCAGTCCTCACAACCCTCCCTCCTCCCCTTGGAGTTGCAGTCCTATCATTTCGTTTTTGCTAATTTTTTGCTGTCTTTTAGCTATGTCATCAGACTGAGCAAGATGGCACCCTTGGGCGGGAAGGGGACCGCACATGCGCGCTGCAATTCCCAAGGGCTTTCTTTGAAAGCTGAGGAAATTGCTCCACGAGGGCTCCGTTGGCGCCGACGTCACCCATATGTGAGGACTGATTCCTGCTGCTCCTGGAGAACACCTGTTACAGGTGAGTAACTACTCTTTCCCTTTGGACTAAGCTTGGAATATAAATGACAAAAGCTAAGAGTAAGATCTAGGGAGGAGGCCATACAGGCCCTTACAGAGGTAGGTATGAGTGGATTGGAAGCGGGATGAACGACGACCAACACGACACAGAAAGCAACACCACTATGACAAAGAGTCGACAAGGCCGCCGTAGACTTCAACGTCAAGCAGGGATGCCAGAGCAGCACAGAAAGGACACCACACTGCCCTGAGAGCCTGAGAAAGGGGATGAAACAAACCCTGTTTTGCTGATACCTTTTATGGAGAGCTGGAGGCTTTACATAAATGACTTAATTCCAGGGCAATGGCTCTACATGTTCATAATTATAATTGAAAGTTCAAGACTGTAAAGTAAAAATAAGTGGGAAGGTTAAGGGCGAATTGGGTAAAGAATCAGGTATTGGTGGTGGGGGCGGGAGAATGAGGGTGGGAAAGATATTGGGTAGGTAACGAGATATAAGGGGTGGGAGAGAAGATAGGGGGAATTGGGGGAAAGGGAGTAGATGCATCAGGGTCGGCCCGGCTGTCTGATAACGCTGACAGGGGCCTTGGTCATCTGATTAGGGTGGTTGGATGACCAATTAGGACGGAAGGGGAGGGGAAAGGGGACAGGGGTGGGGTTACACTTAGAGGCAAGGAGAGGAAGGAGGGAGCTTTGTAACAGGTGAGTTGAAAATTGTAACATTAAATGTGAATGCTTTGAATTCACCCCTCAAGCGTTAGAAATTGTATAAAGAGATGGCGAGGCAGAAGGCATCAATTTTTTTTTTTTTTGATACAGGAGACCCACTTGCTGAGAGACCATGAGATTCTGGTAGCCCCCAAGGGATATAGTGTAAAATTGTTTGCATCAAATATGAGGGAGAGGAAAAAAGGTGGAGTGGCAATTGTGGTGGATGCGAAATTAAAAATAGAGCTTCATACAATAACCCGGGATAAGGGAGAGTGCTATTTACTGGTACAAATGAAGGTGTATAATGAATGGTATTGTGTGATCAATGTGTATGCACCTACTGGGACACAGAAGAACTTTTGAGATGATCTCACAAAGGAAATAACACATTTAGGAGAGGGGGTAATGATATGCAGGGGGGGGGGGATTTTAATGTGCCATGTGACCCTAGGAGGGACATAACCGGAAGGAAGGGAGGGTGAAGGGCTGACAGAGCTAGATATCATCTGTTTATGAAACAGCATGGCCTAATAGATGCGTGGCGTTTACATAATCCAGGCAGGCACCAATTCTTGTTTCACTCCTTGGTGCACAGCCTACAGACCCATCTCCCTACTTAATTGAAACTCTAAGCTGTTGGTCAAAATATTTGCTGACCGTCTTAATGGTGTAGTGGGAAAACTGGTCCATGAAGATCAGGTGGGCTTTATCCCTGGCCGACAGGTGGCCGATAACATCTGGAAAATACTTAATGTGATCTGGGCAGTGAAACAAAAACGAGACCCAGCTATACTCCTCTCTCTAGATGCCGAAAAGGCATTTGACTAAGTGTCCTGGAACTTTCTATTTTCAGTTCTAGATAGTATGGGGTTTGGAGCGGAGTTTATTGGCTGGATAAGAGCTCTTAACTCTCGCTCATGCTTTTGGTTTAAAGTAAACGGGGAATAGTCAAGCTTTTTCCCACAGGGTAGGGATACTCGCCAAGGGTATTCACCTTCACCACTTCTAGTTGCATTGTCTATAGAACCTATGGCTGCCTGGATAAAGATGAGTCTGGATATACAAGGAGTCCAAATAGGGCAGAGGGAATATCGGATGTCACTCTTTGTAGATGATATTTTACTAACGATCCCCCTCCCCCAGAAGTCCCTGCCATTTCTGATGTGGGAACTTAAGGAGTATGGAAGACTAGCAGGCTTCCGCATTAATTGGTCCAAATCGGAGATACTAAATCTAACTATGGGTGAAGAACAGCGAGCCCAGTTACAGAGATGCTATTCTTTTAGGTGGGCAGAATGTTCAATTTTCTATCTGGGGATCCAACTTGGGAAACTATATAAGACCTGTATGATTTGAATTATAAGAAACTATTTGGATCAGTGGAGGCGCAGCTAAGTAGTTGGGGTAGGGGCCATATATCGTGGTTTGGACGTATTGCAGCAATAAAGATGCTTTTGGTCACCCGTTTCCTCTTTTATTTTCAAGTATTACCAGTACCCATTCCGACAAAGGCATTGCGGTGCCTGCAGAAACAAGTTGATCGGTATATATGGCAGAATAAAGCTCCAAGGGTAACTGTGCGGATAATTCAGGGGACCTGAACGGAGGTGGAGTTGGGAGTACCCAACTTTTCTAAATATTATATAGTGGCCCAGTTGATGGCGGTGTATTCCTGGCTTAGGGAGAAACCAAAACATTGTGTAGTCATGGAAGTCTTCTCAGCAAAAGGCAGCTGTGGAGGGGGGGGGGGAGAAGGGAGGGGAAAGAATCCTTTTGTGAGGCATACCCTGAGCCTATGGCAACAGCAATGGAGGCAGTTGCTAGGGGGCAAGCGATGTTGGCGAAAATGTCCCTAGAGGCTTGCTTTGGTGAGAGCACAGGACCCAGAAGATTAGTGCTGTGCAAGTGTGCGGAGAGGGGTCTAAGTCAGGTATCTCAGATAGTTCAAAGGGAGGGAGTGAGGGACTTTGAAGGAATTAGAGACTTGCATCATTTAACAGAAAAGGATAGATACCCTTATTTACAAATTGATACCTTCCTATGACACCGTAAACAGTGGAAAGACATATGGCTTGAGGCAGGATGGTTTGAGGATAGTTGCTTAGGTTCACTGGGTAGGAAGGGCGTTTTATCACGTTTGTATAGAGGTCTAATTATGAAGAGCTCTGAAAAATTGAGCTACATGATTAAATGGAAAAAAGATTTAGTGGTGATATGGGATATTACTGAATGGGAGGTGACTGTGCAAGAGTTAACCAAGTTTTCGGTAGCCACGTATACGAGAAAATGGCTATAAAATACTAGGCAGATGGTACTTAACCCCTGAACGAATGTACAAGGCATGGATGAGGCCATCTGATGATTGTTGGAGGAACTGTGGGGGGGTAAGGGAACCTGGATACATATGTGGTGGACATGCCCAATAGTCCACCACTATTGGGAGCAGATTATAACTATAATTGAAAAGATTATAGGTAGTGAACTGCCTTGGGCCCCTGAGATATTCCTGCTCCATAAGGGAGGAAACGTAGAGTCGAGGGGGGACTGGGTAATAGCGAGATATTGCATCATGGCTGCAAGATGTGAAATTGCTTCACATTGGAACAGAATGCACATGCTGCCGATAGACGCGTATGCAAGGCATCTAGCAGACCTGCATTTGATGCATAGACTGATGGGCTTAAAAAAGGGAAGAGAGGAAGAGGTGGAGTGGCAATGGAAGGGGCTCTGGAAGTGGTTAAGAAATAGAGGAGGTAATGGAAATGGGTAGACATAATAAAGAGAAGGGCATAAGAAGGGGAATTTTGATGAATATACCAAATAGGGTAAGAGAATATGTGTTTAGGCAATAGCCGTGAAACAAAATAAATAGTAAGAAAAGGGCGGGAGGGGGATTCGGAGGAAGGGAGGGATAAAGGAGAATAGAAATAGGAAACAGTATTATTTTAGACTTGTTTGGGTAACAAACCTGTCCAGCTTTGTGCGGTACAAAGTGCACTTGTTAGGTTAAGATGTTTCTGGAATGTAAATGGTGAGAAAATTTAATAAAGATTGGAAAATGGAAAAAAAATACTCTTTTAAGTATTTGAAGGTGTGAATCATATCTCCCCTGTCCCTCCTCTCCTCCAGAATGTACATATTTAGGTCTTCAAGTCTCTTCTCATAAGTCTTCTGACGCAGGCTCCAAGTCATTTTGGTTGCGTTCCTCTGAACCGTTTCCAGCCTTTTTATATTCTTTGCGCGATACGGTCTCCAGAACTGAACACACTATTCTAAGTGAGGCCTCACCAGCGTCTTGTACAATGGCATTAGTACCTCTTCCTTTCTACTGGTAATTCCTCTCTGTATGCAACCCAGCATTCTTCTGGCTTTTGCTACCGCCTTGTCACACTGTTTCGCCACCTTGAGAAACAATCACTCCGAGGTCATTTTCCTGGTCCGTGCACACCAACCTCTCGCCCCCTATCGCATACAGTTGTCTTGGATTTCTGCTTCCCAAGTGCATGACACTGCACTTCTTCACATTAGATCTTAAGTGCCAGGCATTAGACCATTTTTCCAGCTTTTTAGATCTTTCCTCATGTTATCTACTCCATCAGGGGAGTCCACTCTGTTGCAAATGTTTGTGTCATCTGCAAAAAGATAGACTTTTCCATTCAGTCCTTCAGCAATATCACTCACAAATATATTGAACAGTACCGGTTCCAGGACCGGACCCTGGGGTACACCGCTAATCACCTTCCTTTCATCCGAGTGAGTTCCATCTACCGTCACCTTCTGTCGTCTGTCAGTCAACCAATTTCTGATCCAGTTCACTACCTTGGAACCATCCCCAAGCTGTTGAGTTTATTGATAAGCCTCCGATGAGGAACAGTATCAAAGGCTTTGCTAAAATCTAGATAGATCACATCCATCGCATGCCCTTAATCTAGTTCTCTGGTTACCCAGGCAAAGAACTCAATCATATTTGTTTGACAAGATCATCCTTTGGTAAAACCATGTTGCCTCGGATCATGCAAGCTGTTGGTTTCGAGTAAGTCCACTATTTGCTCTTTCAGGAGCGCCTCCATTACAATTCCCACCACAGAGGTAAGACTTACTGGCCTATAGTTTGTCACTTCTTCCCTACTACCACTTTTGTGAAGAGGTCTACATCAGCCCTTCTCCAGTCCTGTGGAACTTCTCTTGTCTCCAAGGATCTCATCCTTTAACGGCCCTGCAAGAACCACTCTGAGCTCTTTCAGTATCCTGGGATGTATCCCCTCTGGTCCACTTGTTCACTTTCAGTTTTGCAAGTTGTTCTAACACCTCATCTTCTGTGAATGGTGTGGTATCTACTCCATTCCCATTTGTATATTTGTCAATCACAGTTGGTCCTTCTCCAGGATTTTCTTTAGTAAAAACAGAGCAGAAGTATTTGTTTAGCATGTTCACTTTTTCAATGTCACTTTCCAAAAATCTGTTCCCAGCACTTTTGAGTCCTGTAATTCCACCTCTGATTTTCCTCTTCTCCCGAATATATCTGAAAAATATTTTGTCGCCACACTTCATATCTTTAGCCATCTTGTCTTCTGCCTTTGATTTCACTATCCTTATTTCTCTTTTTGCCTCTTTTAGTTTGATCCTGTATTCTTTTCTGTGTTCCTCTGTTTGTGAACCTCCCACCTTTTTGTGAAAGCTGTGTTTTCTGCCTTTATTTGTGCAGACACTTTGGAGAACCAAATAGGTTTCCTTGTCCTCTTGTTTTTTTTTTTTTAATTTTTTATTTATAAAGCATTTTCAACATTACAAAGAAAAAATGTTACAACACAACAGTCATATCATTAGACAGTCCAAAAGAAATAAACAAACCCGAAGACTCTAGTCCACATCAAGGAGGTGCTTACATATATAAATTAAGTAATAAACCTGGGTGGTTGCTGTACAAAAAAAAAAGAAAAAAAAAGAAATCTCCTTTGACTTATCAATGAACCCAGAAAAAGAAAAATTAACAGAAAACAAAAAAAGGATTAAGTCCTGCTATCCAAAAAGGCAGTTAACTCATCAACTACAGAAAAAATATATCTCTTCCCCTGGTATACAATATGGCATTTACAAGGAAATTTTAAATAAAATAACATACCCAAAGCCAAAACCCGTGATCGAAGCTGTAAAAAGGATTTACATCGTTTTTGAGTCTCCCTAGAAACATCTGGGAATAATTGAACAGCTTGACCACAAAATTTTTCATTCTTTTTTGGAAAATAAGCTATAAAGACCCTATCCTTATCCATTTCTAATACAAAACTAACCAAAAGAGTAGCTCTAGAGGGAATAACATAATTATCTGATTCAATAAATTCAGAAATGTTAAGGGGAGATGGGACTAACCTCTCTAGCTGAACACCATCATCCCCTACTTCCCCATTCCGATGCTCAATAGCCTGGGGAACATAATAAAGCTTAGACACAAGAATTCCATCAGGGTCAGACAATAAAAGAATCTCCTTAAAGTATTTACGCAACAATATAATTGGAGACAAGAAATGAATCTTTGGAAAATTTAAAAAACGGAGATTACGAGATCTCACCACATTTTCCAAAAACTCATCTTGCCGATGTAACAATAGAGAATCCAATGATAACTTCTCAGCAAAATTATTCTGTAATAACACTTTAGACTCCTGATCAACCACTTTCCTCTCCAAAGAGAGTACCCTTTCTTCATGATCCTTTAATTTAAGAACCGTTTCTTTAGAAAAGTCAGAAATCTTCATTAAGGAAGAGCCCAGAGTCAACTCCAAACGAGAAACAATTGTCCAGATATCTTTTAAGGAAACATCCGAAGGTGGAGAACCAATTTGTAAAGCCGGGGAGAAAGAAATCACAGCTGGAATAGCCGGCGTCAATAAAACAGAGTCACCACTTAAGCTAACATCCGGAGGCAGAACTACGCTAGGATCAGCCTTCACCAGATTCCCTTCTGGGAAGGCCTCACCCTGCACAGAATCATGCTGCAGGTCTGTTAGAGGGCTTTAAAACCAACTGCCCCACCGCGGGACGCTGTGGTGTTTCATTTCCTGCTTCGGTTTCCTCTGTTACCTGTTTGGATGGCTGCTGGCTCCCGAGGCTGCACTGATTGGCTGCAGGTCTGTTAGAGGGCTTTAAAACCAACTGCCCCACCGCGGGACGCTGTGGTGTTTCATTTCCTGCTTCGGTTTCCTCTGTTACCTGTTTGGATGGCTGCTGGCTCCCGAGGCTGCACTGATTGGCTGCAGGTCTGTTAGAGGGCTTTAAAACCAACTGCCCCACCGCGGGACGCGGTCGCGGGCGTCCCTCGGGGGCGTGCCCAAAGGGGCAGGTCACGCCCCTTTGGCGTCCCTTCGGCGTACGTCGGTGTAAGAAGGTTTTCCCCTTGGTATGGGGAAAAGGAAGAAGCGAAACCTGCTGGTTCCCCAAGTGAAGGCAGTAAAAATCGTCGGCCCGATGGATGCCCATGTGACGGTGCAAGATCCGTCGTTATCTTCATCTCCTGCCCTGCTTGTGCGGGAAGCAGGCATGGATGTCTCGACAGTGAGTACTGTTTCTCCCATTCCTTCTTTACGTGAAACGGGTTTAACTCCTCCCATCGATGTCCTCTTGTTTTTATTTACTTTCTTTACATATGTATCTGTTGCCCATTTTATTGCCTCCTTTAATTTAGCCCATTGCAATTCTACTTCCCTTATCTTTTCCCACCCTGCCAACTCTTCTTTCAGGTACTTGGCCATTTTAGTGAAGTCAGTGTTTTTGAAGTCTAGAACTTTGAGCTTGCTGTGATTGGACTCCACCTTGGCTTTTATCTTAAATTACACCAAGTGATCGCTGCTGCTCACATGGGCACCCACCTGGATATTCGACAACCTATCTCCTTTGGTGAGCACTAAATCCAGCACAGAGCTCTCCTTGGTCGGTTCCATCACCATTTGTCTAAATAATGCATCTTGGAAGGCATCCACAATTTTTTTTATTTCTTTCCAGATTTGCAAAAAGAATACTCCAATCCACATCAGTTGGATTAAAGTCACCCAATATGATCACTTCCCCCTTCATGGCTTCTTTGCAATATCAGCATCAATTCGCTATCCATTTCTTTGGTTTGAGTTGGAGGCCTGTAGACAACACCAGTATGGATGACGGTGTCATCTCCTCTTTCCAACACAATCCACGGCGTTTCTTCTTTTCCCCACGTCCCCTGCATTTCAGCAGCTTTAATATTGCTTTTGACATATAGGGCTCCTCCTCCTCCTTTTCTACCCTTTCTATCTCTTCTAAATAGATTATAGCCAGCTATGGCTATATCCCATTCATGCGACTCATTAAACCATGTTTCTGTAATGTCCAAGTCCATTTCCACCATTAGGGCTTCCAGATCAGGAACTTTGTTAGCTAGGATTTGAGCATTTGTGCTCATTGCTTTCCAGCATTTGTTGACTGGCTTGCCTGTATTTTGCATGGATTTTGTTCTACACGCCTCTTCCCACTTGCCATTGATGTGTAGTTTAAAATTGTTTCTGTTTCCAATGTTATTTTGCTTTTGGAAATCAACAGAGATTTCCAACATGCAGCAAGGCAAGACAAGGAGAAGTACTACAATAACACATGCAAGGAAATAGAATCAGAAACTATTAAAAAAATCAAGATTGGCTTTTCTAAAGCTATGAGAGTCAAAGAAAAACTTCCAGCCTCAAATTGGAATGCTACAAGATGCACAAGGATCCATGTTGAATGATGCTGAGAAGATCAAGAAAAGGTGGAAAGAATATACAGAGTCATTATACCATAAAGATTAAGTGGAAGAACAGCCGTTTCAACCTGTACCTTATGATCAGGAACCATTGGTGAAGAAAGAAGAAGTAGAAGTAGCATTGAAAACCTTATCAAACAAAAAAGCACCGGACATTGATGGCATTCCCATTGAAGTATTACAGCAATTGGATGAAGCTGTTACTATACTTACAAGGCTCTGCCAGGAAATTTGGAAGACAAATTCATGGCCAACTGACTGGAAAATATCTGTGTTTATACCAATACTGAAGAAAGGTGACCAGACTGAGGAAATTATCGCACAATCTCTTTGATCCCACATGCCAGCAAGATTCTACTCAAGATCATTCAGCGGAGAGTACAACCGTATCTGAAATGAGAACTGCCTGAAGTGCAAGCAGAGTTCAGGAAAGGGCGAGGAACAAGAGACATTATTGCGGATGTGAGATAGATCCTTGAAAAGATAAAAGAATACCAAAAGGATAGCCATATGTGTTTTATTGAATAAAGCAAGGCTTTTGACTGTGTAAACCATGAGATACTCTGGGCCACATTAAAGAAGCATGAGTATACCAGAACACCTGATCTTTCTCTTGCACAACCTTTATATTGATCAAGAAGCAATAGTTCAAAAAGAACAAGGAGAAACAGAATGGTTTAAAATAAGCAAAAGTGTAAACAAGGCTGCATACGTTCCCCCTAACTGTTTAATTTATATGCAGAACAAATCATCAGAGAAGCAGGATTGTATGAAGATAACAAAGGTGTGAAGATTGGTGGAAGATTCATCAACAACCTTTGCTATGCTGATGATACCACATTACTTGCTGAAAGTGGAGACTATTTGAAACATTTGCTTCTTAAGATTAAGGAATAATGTTAAGAAGACAAAGATTCTGACAACTGGCAAAATCAATAAGTTCATCATTAATGGCAAAGAAATTGAAATAGTTGACAGCTTTAACTTACTTGGATCAACAATCAATAAAGAAAGGACTCTAGCAGTCAAGAAATCCAATGGTAGATTGGCTATGAAGGACCTAGACAAGATCCTCAAGAGCAGAGATGTCTCTCTCCATAGAAAAATTTGACTTGTTCAGGCCATGCTTTTTTCAATAACGTCAATAATAACCAACTATCTGACTAACAACCTTCGCTGTGCTAATGATACCACATTACTAGCTGAAAGTGAAGACGATTTGAAACATTTGCTTCTCAAGATCAAGGAATATAATCTTAAAATGGTTTCTGTACCTTAACGTTGAGAAGACAAAGATCCTGACAACTGGCAAAATTCATTATTGATAGAGAAGAAACTGAAATAGTTGACAGCTTTAACTTAACTTGGATCAGCAGTCAATAAAGAAAGTACTAACAGTCAAGAAATAAGACTACATATTGCTCTTAGTAAAATGGCTATGAAAGACCTAGAGAAGATTCTCAAGAGCAGAGATGTCTTTCCTCATACAAAGATCCGACTTGTCCAGGCCATGGTATTTTCAATAACGTCATATGGATGAGAAAGTTGGACAGTGGAAAAAATAGACAGAAAATCGTTGCCAGCACCATAATTCAAAGGCATCAAATACTGTGTATACCATGGATAGCCCGAAGAACAAACCAGTCAGTACTAGAGGAGATCAAACCTAAGCTTTCCTTAGAGGTTCAGATGACAAGACTTCGACTTTCATACTTAGGACATATCATGCAAAGAGAGAAATCATTGGAGAAAGACATAATGCTTGGCAAGGTAGAATGCCATCGTAAAAGAGGAAGACTGGCAATGAGCTGGATCGATACAATAATAGCATCTATGGATACCACTCTGTCAACAACAGAGTGGAGAAGTAGCCTAATGGTTAGGGCACTGGCTTGGGAACCAAGAGACCAGGGTTCAGTTCCCACTAGCACTCCTTGTGGCCTTGGGCAAAGACACCTAACCCTCCATTGCTCATCCCTGTTTAATATACATTACCAAGTTGAAGTTACAATGTAAACGGCTTTGATTGAAATGATAAAGTGGTATAAAAAACTGTTAAATAAAATAAATAAATAAATAAATAACAATGAGCCGCTTGGCTGAAGACCAAACAAAGTTTAGGTCTACTATCCAGAGGGTTGCCAGGAGTTGACACCAACTCAACAGCACTTAACAAAATCTATATATATATGAGAGAGAGGGAGAGAGTAGGGTAGTCCACAAAACAATGCAAAAAGTTAATATTTGTAGAATTGTTTCCTCACAAGGCTTATTTTTGTCCATTAGGAATAGTGTGCTTACCTTTGAAATTTCAGCCTGATTGCAAAATATTTAGAGGTCGCCCCATTCTGAACATTTTATGAATGAGAAAAGGCATTTATGTATTACTATTCCTTTTTAAGGCTCTGTTCAGGATGACTCATGTGAGTCCAAGAATATCACAGATATGTTTCTGTTTGTCAGTCTTGTTTATGTCAGACAGTGGAATGAAGCACTATTTGCAATCTGAGCTCCTCTCAATGACAGTGAATTTTTATCATTCTTAAGACTTACCTAAACCAAGCTGTTGCATTTTCAAGGCACCTCTGGTTTTTGCCTGAACATTTGGCAGGCTTAGCCCTTTTTGATAACAGTCTCAGCAGAAATAAAGGAAAAGATGGTGCAGAACCTTCAGTGGCCATCATTACCAGATATTCCAGTTGTCTGCTGTTTAGTTCAGATGACATAAAAAACGCCAAATGGGGTGACCTCTAAATGTTGTTTGTTTTCATTAAAATTTTGTGTGTTTGTTATAAATATGATAAAGAACAAAATCAGCCTTGTGGGGAACTGAAATCTTAGGGTTTTTTGGACCGTTCTAAGATATATATCTCTAATAAAATCATTCTTATATAGTGCCGTCTCCTGTATGGCCACTAAACAGTTCACGAAAAGAATTATATACATCATATGAAAATATAAAGTTACAACCTATAAATTAATCATTGCATTTAAATAACCAGGCTTTACAATTTTTCCAGGAATCTTTCATATCCTTTGTCATTTTCAGAGCCAAGGGAACTGAGTTCCAGAAATAGGGATCCTTACATGAAATTGCCTTTGTTGTGTTGAAACTAAGGAAATGCCTTCAGGTATTTCCAGCAATTAATGTTGAGAAGGTTGCAAATGACGACCGTAATGTTGTATTCATTTTGAAAGATATTTTGAAACTTCCTCATGGAAGAATTGATCCTTTAGCTAAATGACTTTTAAAGTCATTTCACTTCTCCACAGGAAGCCCATGAAGAGCCTTAAGTACTGGTGTTAGATGTTCATATTTTTTACTTGCGGTAGTGACCCGAGCTGTTTTCTGCTGCATTCTTTGAAGTTCTTTCTGAGGCAGTCTTGCATTGTCCAGTCGTGTGAAAATTGACACATGGACAACCGTCTGAAGATCATGTTCATATAAGTAAGAATTAAGATATTTAGGGGTCTAGTTACTAAAGTACACTCCGTTAATTCACTATTAATGCATGTTAACATTAGCACACCTTGGTAACTAGACTTCTTAATGTTCCACAAATGACAAAAACATGATCTCAATATGATTATTAATATACCTATGCATAGTCAGATGGGAATCTGCCCACATCACCAGTATCTTCACTTCTGCCTTGCGACAAAAAATATCTTCTAATTTGATTTCAAGGCATAATCATTGCTTATGTGGTCCCTCACCTATAAAAAATAAGTTTTTTTCTTTGGATCTAATTTTAACTTTTTATTCTTAAGCCATGTTTGCAGATATCTAAAACACATATTCAGATTTGCAATGGCCACTTCATGCACAGGCCAAAGGTACAGTCCAGCTGAATGTCATTAGCATAGATTATTTTATGTGAAATAGGGGAGCCAAGAGACCCATATTAAATATTATACAACATTGGACTCAGAACAGAGCTCTGTGGGACCCCTGTTTCCAAGGTGCTGACAAAGCATTTCCCCAGCTAACCCGTTGACTTCTATCTTGCAAAAAATCACAAAAACCACTGTAGTGCAATGCCCTTGATACTATAATATTTCAAACATGTCGTTACAATTTTATAATCTATGGTATCAAAGGCAGCTGAAAAGTCCAGTGAAACAGCACAGTCCCACACACTGTCCAAATTGTTATGCAGGTCATATAATAAGGACACTGATGTCATCTCAGTCCCCATGGTTAGCCCAAAACCAGGACTGATTTGGTGCCAAAACACAATTTAAATTCAAATGTTCCCCTATTTGCTGCATCATCACCTTTTCCATTTAAATCTATCCCTAAGATTGTAATCCATCAAAATCCATTTATCTATTCTTCAGCAGAAGTGTCTCTACCGCTTCCTTTAACACAGAAGGGGAAAGTCCTTCACTTAAAGATGAATTTACTATAGATAGCAGAGATGGCAACAAAGCTTCTTGTGAAACCCATGTAACCCATGTTAATTAAACAGCCACCGGGACGAGGCATTCCTAAAATATCTAACAAATCTTCTAAAGTCATCATCTTAAATAAAGACAAACGGGACTTAATATGAAATTTCCCCTCTCCCTCGGCCAACACAGCAGTGTCTGCTGTCTTATGCCAGTGCATCTTCAAATAGCAATTAAGACACTTCTTTTCTCTGTCCTAAGCTGTATCGGTAGCTATCCATATAGTGATGCAGAATAAGAACATAAGATCCTAAGATATGCCATACTGGGTCAGACCAATCGTCCATCAAGCCCAGTATCCTGTTTCCAACAGTGGCCAATCTAGGTCATACGTACCTAGCAGTTTCCCCAAAAGACACAGGTTCCACAATGCTTGTACTCGGTCAAGCATTGATATCCTGGGTCCCTTCTTAATAATGGTTTATGGACCTTTCCTCCAGGAACTTGTCCAAATCTTTTTTAAACCCAGCTACACTAACAGCCTTTACTACATCCTCCGGTAACAAATTCCAGCGTTTGATTACACGTTAAGTGAAAAAATATTTTCTTTTATTAGTCTTAAATAGTTTACCCTGTAGCTTCATTGCATGTCCCCTAGTCTTTCTATATTCTGATAACGTAAACAATCGATCTACGTTTACCCGTTCCACTCCGTTCATTAATTTATAGACTTCTATCATATCTCCCCTCAGCCGTCTCTTTTCCAGGTTAAAGAGCCCTAACCTTTTTAGCCTTTCTTCATAGGAGTATCCTTCCATCCCATCTACCATTTTGGTGGCGCTTCTCTGAAACTTTTCTAATAACGCTATATCCTTTTTAAGATACGACGACCAGAATTGCACACAATATTCAAGGTGCGGTCTCACCATGGAACGATATAGAGGCATTATAATATCTTTTGTTTTACTTTCCATTCCTTTCCTTATGATACCTAGCATTCTATTTGCTCTCTTGGCCATCGCTGCACACTGGGCTGAGGGTTATAACATGGTATCCCCAATGATGCCTAAATCTTTTTCCTGGGTGGTGGTTCCTAATGTGGAACCTTGCATCGTGTAACCATAGTTTGAGTTGTTCTTCCCTAGGTGCATAACTTTGCACTTGTCCACATTAAATTTCATCTGCCATTTTGATGTCCAGTCTTCCAATTTATCCTCTTGCAATTTTCCACAATCCTCTTGGGTTTTAACAACTTTAAATAGTTTTGTGTCGTCTGGAAATTTGATAACCTCACTCGTTATTCCACTTTCCAGGTCGTTAATGAATATGTCAAAAAGCAGCGGACCCAGCACAGATCCCTGGGGTACACCACTATTCACCTTTCTCCATTGGGAAAATTGGCCATATAGCCCTACCCTCTGCTTTCTATCTTTTAACCAGTTCCTGATCCACAGTAGTACACTGCCTCCTATCCCATGACTCTTTAGTTTTGCCAAAAGTCTCAGATGAGGGACCTTGTCAAAGGCTTTCTCAAAGTCCAGATACACTATATCAACTGACTCACCTTTGTCCACCTGTTTATTCACACCTTCAAAAAAACATAACAGATTAGTAAGACAAGATCTTCCTTGTCTAAAACTATGTTGGCTGTCTCCCATTAAGCCATGACTATCTACATGCTGAGTAATTTTATTCTTTATGATGGTTTCTACCATTTTTCCTGGTACTGACATCAGGCTCACCGGTCTGTAGTTTCCCGGATCACCCCTGGAACCCTTTTTAAAAATTGGTGTTACATTGGTGATCCTCCAATCTTCAGGTATTAGAGAGGATTTTAATGATAGTTCGCAGATTACTAATAGCAGGTCTGCAGTCTCCTATTTCAGTTCTTTCAACACCCTTGGATGTATACCATCCGGCCCAGGTAATTTGCTACTCTTCAGTTTATCTAATAGTTGTAATACATCTTCCCGATGTATCGATATTTCCTTCAATTCTTTCGCACCTTTAAATACCACTTCAGTCATGGGTTAACATCCCTACATCTTCCTCAGTAAAGACCGCAGCAAAGAATTCATTCAGTCTCTCCGCTATCACCTTGTTGCCTCTTAGTGCACCTTTAACCCCTCTATCATCTAATGGACCAACTGACTCTCTCACAGGTTTTTTGCTAGGAATGTACTTGAAAAAGTCTTTATTTCACGTTTTTGCTTCCACAGCAAGCTTCTTCTCAAATGCTTCCTTTGCCTGCCTTATCAATGCCTTGCATTTGACTTGCCAGTGCTTGTGCTGTTTCCAGGTTTCGTCGTTTGGCTCTTTTTTCCATTTCCTGAAAGATGCTTTTTTCGCAACAACAGCCTCTCTGACCTCACCTTTAAACCATGCTGGCAGTTTTTTGGACTTCCTTCCACTTTTCTTAAAGCGTGGAATACAGCTGGCCTGGGCTTCCAAGATAGTATTTTTCAATAACACCCAAGCTTGATGTAAGTCTTTAACCTTTGCAATTGCTCCTTTTAGCTTTTTCTTAACTATTTTCCTCATTTTATCATAGTCTCCCTTTCGAAAGTTAAAAGGTAGTACTGTGGATTTCCTTACTATCCCTCCTCCACTAATTAAATCAAAGGCGATCATGCTATGATCACTATTGCCAAGTGGCCCCAACACCCTTATCTCTTGCACTAGATCTGGTGTTCCACTAAGGACTAGGTCTAATATGGCTTCCCCTCTGGTCGGTTCATGAACAAGCTTCTCCAAGAAGCAGTCAGTTATTTCATCTAGGAACTTTATCTCCCTAGCATGTTCTGACATGACACTGACCCAGTCGATACCGGGGTAATTGAAATCACTCATTATTATTACTGTGCTGTAACTTTTGTTAGCTTCCTTGATTTCTTTGAGCATTTCATCATCCATTTGTTCATTCTGGCTAGGCGGTCGATAGTACACCCCTACTTCCATCGCCTTCCCCTTTTTTTTTACATGGAATTTCAATCCATAGAGATTCTACAGCAAATTTTGTTTCCTGCAAAACTTTAATCCTTTCTGACTCAATGCTCTCTCTAACATAGAGCGCAACCCCTCCACCAGTTTGATCAGCTCTATCATTACGATATAGTTTGTACCCAGGTATCACAGTGTCCCACTGGTTGTCCTCCTTCCTCCATGTCTCTGATATTCCAATCATATCTAACCTCTCATTTAGTTAGATGGATAAGTTACTTCTCCACCTACAAACTACCCCAGTACTATCCGGATAGTGCTGATGCGATCTGTAAGGATGTTCAGTGCTACTGTCCTTGTAGGGTCACTGACTATCCCTTTCAGTACTATCTGATTACTGAATATGTGCTTTTGAAAATTGACCCATCAGTTTTTATGGATCCTGATACAAATGCACACACACACACCTGAGACACCTTCATCCACGTTTCCGAATACAAATGCCTTCACGTTGGCACACACACACTTGAGATCCCTTCATCCATGTCTTCTGAGAGAGAAGGGTAGGGGAAGAGTGCATGGCTTAGTGAAGAGGAGAGAGTGTAGGTGGGAGAGTATTGAAAGGTAGGGATGGGAAACCCGCCATCACACGCGCGCGCACACACACACACACACACCCCCCTCTGCCCATGACATACATAAACACACACGCACCCCACAATACCCCCAACATACCTTGATTCTGTGAATGGGAGAAACATGCTTTAGTGTCACAATACAAGTGTACACTTTTCAACTTGTGTTTTTTTAGAAATATCATTTTTATTATTCTTATGAAGAGGGTGCTCTTACAACAATATCAACTTCAAACAACTTTATGTATCTGTAACATGCTCTGCAAACTCCTAAACTAATACATCATATTCCTACCTCTTATCTCCCTTATTCCCCTCCCTTCGCATACCGTACCCCCCACTGTAAACATATGACTCTTAAACATCAGCGCCAACTCTCCTCTCCTATACATCATCCACTCCTCCTTCCAACATGGGGCACTTGACAGGTCCCAAACATTGATCTACTTATCGTCCTACCCCTTTTCCCTTCCAACCCTCCTTCCCCTTGCCCCCCCCCCACTCTTACTTCTCTCTTGTTCCCCCACCTCTCCCACCCACCCCCTCCTCCTTCCCTTCTGTACCATGCATCCATCCATCCCTCTAGTATCCTTCAATACCATTTCACTCCTCTACATCACTCCTTCGGTTGGCCTACGTAGTACCCAATGCTCTATTAGCTGTTAGATCACCCTCTGTTACGCCTCTTCCCCCTCTGCCTCCCAGGATGATTGCTTTATTACCGGATCCCAAATTTTCCCAAACTCTTCCAGTTTTGCTTCCCCAAGCATCTGAGCTGTTCTGCGTTCCATATACATCATTTCGCTCATTAACTGTTCCCATTCCCTCATCTCCGGGAATTTACCTGACATCCATTGTCTCAATATACATTGCTTTGCTACAGTGAAACTTTTCTCATATAGTTTTGTGTGTTTACCTCTCTCCACCCCACCTCCTTGATATATGTTGAACAGACACCATTCCGGTATGAGTATCAGATTCCCCCCTGTCCAGACCATCAGCTTCTTCCGTACTCCCCCCCAAAACTCCTGTATTCCCGCACAGGACCAAAAGGGATGGGTAAACGTCCTTTTGCCCCCCCCACAGAGTCTACACACCTCGGTCTCCGAGAGTCTCATCCTAGCTGCCCAGACGACATGCACATATGCTCACCAGAGAAATTTGTACTGCATTTCTTGTAACAGTACCGCCTCAGAGAGATCCTTTATCCCCACAAACGCCTGCTGCATCATTTCTACCGTAGTACCAGGCATGCCATCTTTCTGCCATCTCCGCGCCAGGGCTGCTATTGCCTCTAAGTCCCCTCCTGGGCATACCTCTTCTCTTAGATTGTGCATTGATCCGTTGTCTTGAACCTTCTCCATCAACACCAACATACCCTGCTGTTTCATCACCTCCTCGCCCTTTTTATGCAGACTGCCCACATAATGTCGAACTTGCAGGTAGAAATAAAATGTTTTTGTTGCCAAATTATACCTCTTATACAGCGCTTGAAAGGAATCCATTTTCGGCGCAGTCTCCATCCTCACCTGTCCCACAGATACTATCCCACCTTTTTTTTTTTTTTAATTTAGTATATTTACATTTTACATTACAGACATAACACAACATAACCAAACTCCTAGTACACATACACTTATTCAGGCATTAAGTAACCTCCCACCCTCCCCCCCCCGACACCTTGCAGGCCCATACTACCCCACTGCCTAGCACCCATCCATGTTCGAATATCTATCTAGTGCAGACCACTTTTTTCCTTCCCCCACAATGCCCCTAGAGGCATAAATATTGTCATATGCCTTTTCATATCGGCTATATAGACAGACTAAATTCCACCAGTGCAGCCAGCTTAACTTCGCAGGATCTTTCCACCTCATGAGAATTACTTTTATAGCAAGCGCCAACATAAAGTTTAGCGCAAAGAAATTCTCCTTATCAACATTGGGTATTCCTGCTGTAGCTCTCAACACTACTATCTTCCAGGACAGTGGTTGCGTAAAGTTTAACACCTGCTGAATCTTCTTCCAAACGGTCCCCCAGTACATCTGAAGACTTGAGCAATCCAATATCATATGTTGTAACGTTCCAAGCTCCTTGTGGCATGTCCAGCAATATTGGGACGCTCCTTTGCTCCACTTAGCCAATCTGACCGGCGTAAGGAACGCCCTATGCGCCAAGAAAAACATTGATTGTAAAAGGGAGGCCGATCTAGATGGCCGCACCAGCGGCCCCCAGTTGGAGAAACAGTGATCCTGAGGTAGACATATATCCAAATCTGCCTCCCATACTTTCCGTAATCCCAATGTTTGGGCTGGCATCTTGCTTCTGAAGAATCCATAAATATTTGATGCTCGGCCTTTCTGCAAAGCGAGCTCTCCTACAAACTCCTCCAAGCTCCATTTGTCCATCACTAGCTCAGGATTTGGTATTTTCTGCCCCACACAGTGCTTTAGCTGAAGCCATTGATAAAAGCAAGAAGTTGGCAGGTTAAACTCCTCATGCATCATTTGGAAGGACTTCCACTGAGCATTTTGTAACATCTGTCCCAGTCGCCAGATACCACATTGTTGCCAGCTTTTCCAAGCAACTGTCCGATTATTTATTTTAAAGTCCGGATTATTCCAGATGGGCATTCTTCTAGATATGGTGTTATTAGCACCCAGGCAGAGGGAGAGACCGTAAAAAGCCTTTTGTGTAGATAAAATGATGCGCCCCACCTTAGAGGTCTCCGGCAGATTTATCCCCATAGCCAGATTAATTGGACGCGGAGAGAGCAAACGCTCTTCTATCTCCAACCACATAGGTCTCTGTATACCTTCGCCCTCAGCCGCCCACAAGACACCTTGGCTTAATATTGCTGCCTGGTGATACAAGTAAAAATCCGGGAATTGCACACCCCCGACTTCTTTGGAGGCTTTCAATTTCTTCAACGCAATCCTAGGTGTCTTCCCCCTCTAGAGGAAGCGACAGAGAATCCTCTCAAGCTCTTTGTATAAAGATTCCTCAAAGAATACTGAGATCATCCCCAAGATATAATTTAGCTTCGGCACTAGCACCATCTTCAGAGAGTCCAATCGACCCCACCATGTGAGATGTAAAGGAGACCATTTTTCTGTAAAAAGACGTGCTTTTTCCTTCAGTCGCTTCCCGTTTATTCTGAGAGTTTCTTCCATTGGACTGCCAAATTGTACCCCGAGATACTTGATTGTTGCTGGCTCCCATTGGAAATCAAACTGTTGTACCATCGACCGGGTCCCATACTTATTGAGAGGGAATGCTACTGATTTTGTCCAGTTAACTTTATAACCAGAGAAGTCAGAATATCGCCCTATATGATGTAACGCCAGGGAGACAGAGTCAGGGTTGAGGAACAGCAACAGGTCATCTGCGTGCGCAGAGGCCTTCACCTGAAGCTCCTCGACTGCAACTCCTGTTATCTCATCCGACTGTCGCAGCAGTAACAGCAGTGGTTCCAATGCCAGATTAAATAGTGGAGTGGAGTGGAGTGGAGGAGTGGCCTAGTGGTTGGGGCAAGGTACTTCAGGCCGGAAGGTCGGGGTTCAAATCCCACTAGAGGACAGCAACCTTGGGCCGGAAGGACTGGGGTTTCTAGTCCCACAGGTGCTCCTTGTGGTCTTGGGCAAGCTACTTAACCCTCCATAGCCCATGTTCCCTGTAAAATAGTTATCTCCAAGTTATAATGCCCTGTTCAGTGTAATTTCAGTTTGTTCAATGTAAACCGCATTGATGCAGAATAGCGCGGTATATAAGAGAATGTAAATAAATAAATAAATAAATAGCAGGGGAGACATAGGACAACCTTGTCGCGTGCCTCTGTGTAAGGAGAGGGATTGAGACAGCATGCCATTAGCCAGGATCCTAGCCCCAGGCTTGGTGTATAACAACTTCACCATTCGAATAAATGAGGGGGGAATTCAAACCATTCCAACACTTGGAATAAGAAAGGCCACTCCACCCTGTCAAAGGCCTTCTCAGCGTCTAGTGAGAGTCCGATGTAAGGGGAATCCAAACCGTTAGTGATCTCCAGGATGTTGCATAATAGCCGAGCGTTGTCCACAGTGGACCTTCCAGCAACAAAATCACACTGATCCGGATGAATCAGTAGGTTCATGACCTTCTTGAGTCGTGTAGCAAGAATGGAAGAATACAGCTTATAATCGGCATTCAGCAGCGAGATGGGTCTGTAGTTGCCTACCCGGCTTGGATCTCTCCCAGGCTTTGGTAAAACAAACCACTATGGTGGCCTCTGCAAAGGCTCCAGGGAGACATGCCTGATCCTGAAGCCGCTGATAAAAAAACAACAGCTGTGGGCCCAGGTCCCGGATAAACATCTGATAAAACTCTACTGGGATTCCGTCGGGGCCCGCTGCTTTCCCACTGTGCATCTTGTTTAGCGCCAGCTTGAGCTCTTCCAGCAGAATCGGTTCTTCTAGTGCGGCCTTCTGGTCCGGTTCTAAACAAGGGTGATCGATCTGTTCCAGAAAGCTTCGTATCTCAGCCTGCTCACTGACCCCCTCAGACTCATATAGCTGATGGTAAAACTCAGAAAAAGCATCCGAAATGTCTTGATCCTTGTACAAGGGGCCTGCTTGCTCATCTTCTATTACCACAATGCGAGCTCTATCAGCACGAGGCTTGAGCTGTGATGCCAAAACTTTCCCTGCTTTGTTTGCCTCCACATGGTATCGCACTTGCAAAGGGAATGCAGCCCGTTCGACCTCTGTACTGAGAGCTGAATTATATGCATATTTTAACTTTTGTAGCTAGGTCAAGACCCTCTTGCTAAATTGCCGCTGTAAGATTCTCTCTCCAGCCCGAATCTGTTGGTTGAGGGCTTTCAGCTCATTTCGACCGGCCTTGTTTTTGGCAATCACATAGCTAGTTATCTGCGCTCGCAGTGAGGCCTTAAACGCCTTCCACCAGGCCCATACAGGGGTATCACTTGCCAAATTACTCCCAAAGTACTCTTGTATAGCTTTCCGGAGATATTCCTTAAAGGACTCATCAGCTAACAAGTACCGCGGGAAGAACCATGATTCTTTTTTGCAGGATTCAGCCTTGAGGTCCAGGGTAGTCACTATTGCAGCATGATCAGAAATATTAGTGCTGAGTATTTCAGATACACTTATGCATTGGACTGGAGCTTTGGAAACTAGGAAGAAATCAATTCTCGAATGAGAACCATGCGGGTGTGAGAAGAATGTGAAATCAGCTTCTGTTGGATGATGCAGTCTCCATATATCCACCATTCCTAAGGTCTCCATGATCGAATGCAGCACTTCCAGGGCTCTCTCCCTCCTGCGTGGTCTGCTGGGTTTGCGATCAATTAGGGGGTCTAAAGCCAGATTGAAGTCTCCCCCGATGATTACTGGATAACTGGCATACTCTTGAACAATATCAGCTAACGACTGGAAGAAGGAAGGATTGTCGTTATTAGGTGCATACACATTAAAAATACTCAACTGTTGACCTTCCAGGAGGAGGTGCACTCCTGCCCATCTGCCTTCCACATCTGCCCGAGATGACAAAATTTGATACTTAAGTGACCTCCTAATCAGGACCGCCACTCCATTCTTCTTCATACACGCAGGAGCATGAGCCACTAGACAAAATTTGCCTAGTGCCATCTTTAGCGTCTCTTTGGAAGACAAATGAGTTTCTTGTAAAAGAATTACATCAGCATATTGTTTTGACAGTATAATAATATTTTTTTACGCTTGATAGGGTGATTGATTCCCTTGACATTTAGGGATAAACATTTAACTAAACCCATCCTTATCAGCACAGGGCCTTATCCCGCACCCTTCCCTGGCCTGCACCCCCTCTCCAGAAATTTCTAGGATGACCAGGCAGTGAAAACCATAGCCAGGCCCGCAAGGTGTCATCTGTGTCTCCAAAGAGAAAAACATAATGGGTGAACTCGCACAACTAACAAGATAGCCCTCAAGACCCCAGCTACCCCCCAGACATAATAGAAAGCAAAATAAACATATTTCATGAGAGAAACCCTGCCTCTCTAGACATCAGTTTCTATCTATCTAATTACAGCCATGTCATCCGCTACCATACTTGATTGCCTACTATTATCATTGCCCTTTATAGCCCACATCCAACTCGCATACTTAACCCCTGCCTTGATGTATTGGGGTTAGGAACTGTACAGATTGAGGGATAAGGAAAGCAAAAACACCACCCCTTCAATATTGCATTTGCCTTGCGCAACCACCTCATCCCTGTGCAGAGGAGCCAATATTATCCCCCCCCTCCCACACAAAGCAGAACAATCCAAATGTCCCTTTATATATAGACTGCCATTGATTGTCCCAGATACCAAATTGCTGCGGCCCAGAACAAGTGATACCCCATCTTGCTAACATAGTAAATATACCCACAGCTTCTGGGGAACCAAGAAAGGAGAAACCATGTTCCGCAGCAACTTCTGCTCTCAAAACAGTTAAGTCTTACATCCCAGCTTAAACAGTTACTGCATCTGCAGAACTTCTTGCTCTTCAACATACTTTGCCGCTGCTGCTGGGACATCAAAGGACTTCGTTTGATTATTTAAAGTAATCTTAAATCAGGCAGGATAAAACAGCCCGTACCGGGCCTGCAGTTGCTGAAGGCGGGGTCGTAATGCAAGAAACTGCTTCCGCTTTTCTACCGTTGCCCTGCAGAAGTCGGGGAAAAATAAAATTTTGTGACCCTCAAAGGTAATTGACCTCAAAGTCCTTGCCGCTTCCAAAATCTGTACTGCTTGTTGATATCTCAGCAGACAAAAAATGATCGGTCGAGGGCCCCGGGCGTGCAGGTTAGGCTGCGCAGGGATCCTATGCGCTCTTTCAATGTTGATCAGGCCTGTTGTTTTCAAATGCAGCATCGAGGGTTGGGCTCTTGCCAAAAAAGAGATCATGTCTGCCCCCTCAGCACCCTCCGGAACACCTAGCACTCTAAAATTATTTCTGCGATTCCTGTTGGCTACATCCTCCAAGCTTAATTCCAGCCTTTTTGCCATCTTGTCCACACGTGCGAGTTTTTCCTTGTGGGCAGCCACTGTCGTCCCGATAGAGTCCAATCTATTAGTGAACCGCTCCATTTGCTCTCTAATGTCCTGCATTTCAACTTGCACCTTTCCTATCGCCTCTCCATTCGCCAGCACCAACTCCTTCACTGATCGCATCTCCCCCAGCAGCTCCCGAATCATCTCCTCCGACTCCCGTGTGGCGGCCATCTTGTGGGGAGACAGGGGATCAGACTTTGCCCTCTTGGATCCCGAGTTACCGCCTGCCCCAAAATCCAACTTCGCGGGTTTAATGTTGGCCATACCAATATGTATTTGCCGAAGCAGTTGTAGCACCCACTTGACTCCCTAATCGCAGAGTTTCTCACAGGATCCGTGCTGGGGTCTGGGGAGCTAAGCTCTCAAGCTGCCATCTTGCATTCGCGCAGGCTCCGCCATACTATCCCACCTTTGATCCATTCTACTGGGGCTCCTCTTTGCATCCCTGGTTCGAAATCTCTATTCCCCACCAACGGGAGACAGTCCGTGACCTTCCAATTCCACTTTCTCTGCTGACACAGGGCTTTCCAGGCTTTCCGGATAGCCCACAAGTACTGCAATTCTTTCCATGCTAGCGGCAGGTCTATACCAGTTTTATGTAATAAATATATCCGATGACATGCTCCTGACATCTGATCTATCAGCTCCAGGGGTGTTCTTCCCACATTACCATCAATCATATCACTCAGAGGCCTGCGTAGGCAGACTAAGTTGTACATTCTCAGGGTGGGCAGCCCCGCCCCCCTCCTCCGACATCCTCATGAGCGCTGAAAACGCTATGCGCGGTCTCCTTCCTCTCCATAGAAATTTACCTATCTGTCGTTCAATACCAACAGATCTTTCTGACGTAACCATAGCGGAACCTGCCTCAATAGATATACCCATTGCGGCAGTTCTATAATTTTTATAAGAGCTATACGTCCCATAAGGGAAACGGGGAGTTCTCTCCACTTTTTTAATCTTTCCACTGTCTTATGTATCATTGGCCCCCACATTTATCTCATACAACTGCTTCATATTTTCTGGTATTTGAATACCCAAATAGCGGATCTGCCCTTGTGCCCAAATTAGCAGGAAGTCCCCCTGCGAGTTCCCACGAGCTCTGCCTCCAACATCGAGTACTACAGATTTATTTCTATTTACCCATAACCCTGAAAACTTTCCAAATTGTTCAATATGTTGCAATGCTACGCTCAATGATCTCTGAGGATTTCTAATGCACAATAACATATCTCATCCGCGAAGGCACTAACTTTTACCCCTCCCCTGTTCCACTCTATACCCTTTATCGCTTCTGAGTTAATAAGCGATAGCAATAATGGCTCCAGTTGAAGCACAAATAAAAGTGGGGACAAGGGGCACCCTTGCCGCGTGCCCCTCCTCAGCGAGAAGGCTTGTGAGCTTTCTCCCCCGCAGACCACTACTGCCAACGGATCCATGTACAACGCTTTTATCCATTGCAAGAGGTGCCCCTTAAATCCAAAGCTTTGTAGCACCTCAAACATATAACTCCATGAGACTCTATCAAAAGCCTTCTCTGCGTCCAGGCTCACCAGCAGCAGTGGATCTTGCGCCAGGAGACACTTTTCCATTCCCAGCAGCACTCTACTAATGTTCGAGAAGTCCTCTCTGCCTTTCACAAAGCCTGATTGGTGGTTCCCCACCAGTCCTGGAAGCATCTGCTGCAGCCTATTCGCCAGTATAGATGCTAGAACTTTCATGTCGTAGTTGATTAGTGAAATCGGCCTGTATGAAGCGGGATCTTCCTGTTCCTTTCCCGACTTAGGGATGAGGGTTATGGTCACCATCCTCATCTCCCTTGGAAAACATCCCGTCTCCAGGGCCTCCCCATACACGGCCGCCAGAGTTGGTGTGACATGTGCCAACAGCATTTTATAAAACTCCATCCCATATCCATCGGGCCCCGGAGCTTTATGCGGCACTCCTTTCTTAATTACTCTGTATTTTTTCCCCCATTATTGGCTTGTTCAACTCCTGCACCTGCTCCTCTGATATAATTTAGGGAGCTGCACCGTGGCTAAAAAAACTCTCGCCTGCTCCTCATCTTCCCCTTCTGGCGTATACAAATCCTGGTAAAATTTCCTAAATACCCGCACAATTTCCCCCGCCTCACTATGTTTTACCCCCTTACTATCACGAATAACTGCTACCCCTCTGGGACCTGCCCTCTCTCTCACTAACCTAGCAAGTAGTTTCCCCGTCCGGTCTCCGTATCTAAAAAATTGATGCCTATAATATTGCATAGAATAGATCGCTCTCTCCTGCAGTACCGTATTCAGCTGTTTTTGAATTGCGATATACATCTTCGTGTACCCTCACTTCCGCACTGCTATCACCTTTGCCTCCTGCAAATCCCTGGATAATCTCAGAATATCCTCATTGAGTTGTCTCCGTTCAGCTGTTACATACGCTATGATATGTCCACACAAAACGGCTTTCCCTGCCTCCCAAAACATCGCCGCTGTGCTCGCCTGCTCTTCATTGAATCTTAAGTATTCCTCCCAGTGGCTTACCAGATATTGCTGAAATTCCGGCTTCCGCCAAAGGTGACTTGGAAAAGACCTTTTGCTGCTCCCCCTTCACCCCCCCTCCAATCCAATCGTAGCATGGCATGGTCAGATACTACCATAGGTTCAATCTCTACGCTCACCACTTTTCCAAAGGATTGTCTCGCAATTAATATATAATCAATCCAAGACCACGATTGGTGGGCACGTGACAGATACGTGTAGTCTTTTTCACCGTCATGTAGGACTCTCCAAGTATCCACCAGCCCTCCCATTCTACATAAATATCCCACACCTTTTTTCGTCCACCCCCCAGCTCTATTTGGCTGTGATCTATCTAATTCGGGGTCATGAGGACAGTTAAAGTCTCCCGCTATTATCAATGGTACTTTCGGAGCCCCCAGAATTTTTTGGAGAATCCGCCTAAAAAACTGATGGTCATAGACATTTGGGGCGTAAATGTTACCTAAATACATTTCTCCTTGGAGTCGAACGTGCAAAAACAGGAACCTCCCCAGTGGGTCTGCCTCCTCATTAATAACTTCTAAAGTGGTTCTTTTGTTCACCAAGATCGCCACTCCCCTCTTCCGCCCTCCTGATGATGCAGCAATTACCTGGCCCACCCAGTCTCTCTTCAGTTTCTCATGTTCTCGTGCATTTAAGTGTGTCTCTTGCAGCAAGGCTATTTGGGCCTTCTCTCTCTTTAATGCTTGCAATATTTTTGTGCGCTTAATAGGGGTGCTCACCCCTCCCACATTCCAAGTAACTATCCGCAGATCATGTCTCATTGCCCCCTATTTTAATGTGCATTCTCAAATCCCACAAAATTTTAATTCTTGCCCAGGCTCAACCCTAGACCTTGTCTCTCGCCAGCCTTCATCAAGCCCTTTGTTCCCACTCTTGAGGAGTTGCATGTATCTGCCCTGCCCTTTTAGAATACTCATACTCATCCTTCCCCCCCCTGCCCTCCATCCACTCACCAGTCAACCTTCATATTTCCAGTCCCCCCACCCCCTCCCCCCTCCCCCCTGTTTCCCCCTTCTTCCCCCACTTCCCCTTCCCCCATCCTTCCCCAAAACCCCCTAAAACCATTACATTGCTTGTCCTCAGCCCTGCTCCACTGAGGCCTAGTCCCAGCTAGATGCCGCAGGGCTGTCTCGACTTACCCCTCCCCCCTCTAGTATCATTTCCAAATGATCACTCAAATACATTGTTATACCCTACCGACTTTCTCCTCTTACGCCTACTGCACACACACCCTATCAGTCCAAGAAGTCTGCGTCGCTTGCGGTCTCTCCTCCTTAGTACTGTAAACTGCTCTGTTCACAAGTTCCAGCTATGCGCGCCGCATATCAATCCAAACGAATGGCCTTAACTGTAGCCTCTCCTCCTTGATGCGGTGGCCTCGCCCGCTCACAAGATCAGGCCTGTCCTGTCTCCCCGCTGTTGTTGCTCTCGAACTGTTCCACAAACTGTTTCGCCGCCACCGCCGTCTCGAATGTAAGATGCTTCCCTTGACTTAAAACTCTCAGAACTGCCGGGAAGGCCAAAGTGAAACGTACTTTGTGTTTAAATAAAGCAGTACAGACGGGGGAGAATTCCTTCTGCTTTGCTGCCACTGCCGACGAATAATCTTGAAACAACAAGAGTCTCTGATTGTCTAATCGGAGATCACCTTTCTTCCGGTAAGCCTGCAACACCTGCATTTTGTGCTGGAAGTTAAGGACCCGTAGAATCACCACCCGCGGCCGCTTCCACTCTTCCCGCCGAACTCCAATGCGATGCGCTCTCTCTATTTTGAATTGGCCCACCAACGCCTCTAGGCCCAATTCCTCCGGCAGCCATTTTTCCAGGAGAAGTAGCAACATGCGCTCCGTTGTCGATTCTGGCAACCCCATGATTCTCTGATTATTCCTTCTCGATCTATTTTCAAGATCGTCTATTTTGAGTTGCAAGGCTTCTATTTGCTGTTTTTGTTCCACTCGCTCTCTCTCCTGTCTCCCTTCTCCGTCCTTGATGCATGCCACGCGGTGCTCCAGCTCCTCAACTCTCCTCCCGAACTCCGTCAGCGCTTCCCCCACTCCTTCTATTTTTTTCATTATTAAATCGAACTTGGGGTCTAGCAGCTTGACTACTTCCTTCGCCAGCTCCTCCGATACTGAGTCCGTACTTTCAACTCCAGGCGACACTGGCTGCGGCATTGCGGAAGTTGAGGACTCTGACCTACCGGTCCTCTCCCAGTCTTTTTTTGCTGGCAAAGGCATCTTTCGTTCTGCTCCCAGTTGCCTCCGGTCGGTTGTCAGCTCCGCTGTCCTTACACTTCCCAATTATATACTTTGTGTGCAGAGCAGTGATAATAAATCAGGTTAATTCTTGAGACAGCCCCGGAGCAAGCAAGGGAAACGTCCTCACTCACTCATGCATCACGTGGACCTCGCTTCAACTTGTGTTTTAAATGTGATTTTTTTACGTGTCACCTGCTGCCACAGTGTCTGAAGGTCAGTTTGTTATTTAAGGGGAACCCTACACGGTAACCAGGGTAGATATTAAGATGTGACCTTTTCCAGAGAGTGATAACCAGGACAAAAACACTAAATTCCCCTGGAATACCCCTCCCTTTTGAAGAGGGGAACAACAGCGGGAATGAATAAAATAAATGAATGTGAATTAAAGCCTCTTTAGACAAGTATGATGTTACAAATGTGGCATTTTATTAAATTCTTAAAATGAAATCAGAAAAATAAGTATTAAAAGGTTTGTAATAGTAATGTAATTAAGATGCGCATAAAGTAAAGTTACATTCTCAATGTCTCAAATCTCCTCCCTTAACTTGTACAGCAGACAAAATTTAACAGTGTCAATAAACACTTTCTTGCTTTAGGCAAGCTATATCCCCCTCTAATTTTTAAAGTTCAACTCTGATATTTGAGCTCAAATAATAGTATGTCCCATGTTGTTGCACGTAACAGTACTTTACTTCAGATGACTGACAAGCATTGGGGCCCTTGAAGACTTCTTGGCTTCTGATGTCCTCATTGGAACTGAGGTTCTTCCCAGTCTTCAAATTAGGAACTGGATGAACTTCTTGTGACTTCTTATGTACTCTAATAAACACTTTCCCTTTCTAACTCCTCCCCTTAACCCCACTTGAGTAAAACATTTGCTGGCAAGATGGCAGGCTTGCTGAAAAAAATATTTAACTCGTCATTCTTCCCACTTAGTCAAATACTCCTCACTCACAGACACCTCACATTCAAACCTCCCTTACATTACTTTGCACTTATATTATCCAGTCACACAGTTTCCTAACATAAATCACACTCTTTTCCTTATCGTCCCTCCAGTCCAGTCCCGCACCTCTGGGTAGTGCACCTCCTCCAGCAGCTTGGAGACTGAGCATATCATCTTTTTGATGACACTAGTGTACATATGCAGCTGGCACCGCCCACCAGCCCCAGTGAGCTCAGTCTCCAAGCAGCTGGAGAAGGTTGTGAACCAGGGTGCTGGTCTCACTGAAGAGACAACTAAGGAGATAAGTTTAGCTAGAGTTTACTTTTATTTCCCCTGTTAAGGTGCAGGTATCTTTGTTTTTTAAGGCAGAAGTGTAAACCCCCCAACCCCCCCCCCCCCGAAGGAACAGAGAGAACCCGGGGGACAACAGAACTGAGGGGAGGATATTCCTTCTTCCTCCTCCCTCCCCCAGGATTTGGGGGGGGGGGAGTTCTGTGGGGGCCTTCCTCAGTCCGAGACTTCTGGCTGCTCCCGAAACCGTTATCGGGTGAGGAGCCGCTGCAGGGGCTGCAGTTGCTTTACAGGAGTGAAAGCTGGCAGTCTCGAGTCACCCCCCTCAGCGCTGAAGCCGGGAAGGAAGACTGAGTGCGAGAGGTAGAAAAGCCATGCGGCAAAGAGGTTCCAAGGTAAGAGTGGCAGGGGGAGGACAGCAGGAACCCCTAACAACTGCCAGAACACGAGGAGACAGAGAGGGGTCTTCAGCTGCATGTTTGGGAGCCTGCAGCGGTGTGGGAAACTCCCCCTGCTGCATTTAGGCGCGATTTCTTCTTATTCAGGCCCGCATGTGTTTAATCTCCTGCTGTGTTTTGGGTGCCTGGGAGAGGCAGCCACCAGAGAATAAAGCAGGACAGAGCAGCCTCTTCCTAGGGAGTCATTTGCAGTTTCTTTTTAATTTCAGTTTTAGTTAATTAGATTTTGGTTTGGTTTTATTTTATTTTAGTTCAAGTACTCTAGTGCTCTGTGCCTGAGCCTGTGGAGGTGCACTGTGCTGGGGATCCTTTTACCTACCTGGGTACAGATTGAGGGCCTTCCTGAGGAGTGCCCCCAGCCCTTCCCACCATGCCGGCCAGACTGCAGTGCCTGGTATAGGATGGTATCAAGGGGCGTGAACCCCACTTAATCCTTAAGCATTCCTTGTGTTATACAGCTCAAAACTGATTCAGTGCACAATGACTTGATGCAGACATGTGGGAAAGGCCTAATCAGATAGGCAAGAGATGTCCAACTTCGAACAGGTCGTGATCTACTTTTTTCCAGCCAAAAGTGCCAGTGATCTACCACCATGAAAATTAAGTTTCAAATTAAATTTTAACCCAATAAAGTTGGAGGATCCCCCCCCCCCCCATTTTTAATGAACCTTCTGTCATTTACTTGGATGTGATCAGCTGTTAAGCAAATTAAGCAAAAACAAAACAGAGAGACGAAGATCCAGTAAGAACTGCGAGGGGAAATGGAAAGTACATTTTTTTCTTAAAGTTTTATTGAGTAATAACTTTCTTTAACTGTCTTAATAACTTTAACTTTTATTGAGTAATTTGTGTTAAATTTAGGTTGAGTATTGATCCAGGCTGATCTTGCACAATCTTTAATATTTCGCTCTTGCTCATTAGTGAGACGTCTGAGTCTGCATTTCATCCACCAGCTTTTTGAAGTTGGGTGAATATTGCGTGAGGGCCAGTGTCAGGGAATCCTGGAGATGTTCATCTGTCATGTTGGAACGTTGTGTACGCTTTGTCATTTTCAGATGGGAAAACGCAGATTCACACAAATAAGTTGAACCGAAACAGGAGTGTACAGCTTCACTGCATCTTCTCAAGTTGGGAAATTTGTCCCTAGGCACTAGCTTCCAAAATGATTCTTGCTCAGCACGGTCTTGAGAAAAATGCCATTTTTAAGGGTTAATATTTTATTTTCAAGAGATGGCTTGTTCAATGAGTAATTTTTACTGATAGCAGCTGCAGTTTCTTTAATGTCCACATCTACTTTGAATGGGTATGACAAGTACTCCACAACTGTTCCAATTATTTGGAAGTCACAGAATCTATTTTCGAATTCCTGGATAACAGAACAGATTTCTGTCACATACTTCTCTTTCTGAAAAACAAAATTTGAATATTGTCCCAGATGGTCCTGCATATTAGGAAAATGATCAAAAGTGTTGTTTGCAAGGTCAGTCATTAGCTCAAATTTGCTCTTGTAGGATGAAACTGTAATCATCATCTCGCCAATGCATTTGTTTTTACCTTCAAGGTTCATATCACTTAGTTCGCCTGTAAAGTCAGCGAGAAATGCCAAATCACAAAACCACTCCTCATCTTCCAACTCTGCTTGGTCATCTCCCCTCTCCTTCAAAAAACTTCTTATTTCATTCAGCAAATCACAAAATCTTTGCAGAAATTTGTGCCTACTTAGCCACCTTACATCTGTGTGCAAAATGATTTCCGCTGCCCCTTCATCAAGAGCAAGATTGAAAAGCCATCTTTGAAGTGATCTTCCACGAAATGAATTTACAATTTTGAAAGTGATGTCCATGACAGTCTTTGTATTGAGTTTCTTGCTTGCCAAAACTTGCTGGTGAATGATGCAGTGATAAGAGAGGAAATCTGGGAAGTCGTCATGCTGTCTACAGAGGGCTATGAAATTGTTAACCTCACCTGTCATTGCTCTTGCTCCATCAGTAGTGATGGAAACAAGTCTATGCAATGGAAGATTACACTTTGTCACAAAAGAATGGAAAGAACTGAATATTTCCTGACCGGTAGTTCTCCCTTTTAAAGAAATCATTCCAAGTAGTTCTTCTTTAACACTGAAGTCTTCAAAAACATCCGGATAAAGACTAGTAACTGGGCTATGTCTCTTATGTCTGTAGATTCATCCAGTTGAAGTGAGAAAGCAACACAATTTGAAATATCCTCCAAGAGCTGTTCAGTTGTGTCTCCACACATCTTTTCTATTTGCTGCACGACGGTGTTTCTTGACAATTGTATATCTTGAATAGCAGCTATGATCTCTTTCTTATTTTTAAATCCTTCAAAAAGATTGTCAGCTTCTTCAAGAAAACAATCTTTTACAAATACCCCTTCAGTGAAAGGTTTGCATTTCTTTGCAATCAGGTTGCTGACCTTGAAGGATGCTATGGTTGCATTGACCGAATGTGACCTTGGCTTCGCCATCAACTGTTGCTGAGTAGCCAATTTCGATTTAAGTTCTTTCAGTTTACGAATTTCACTTTTGGGTGGAAAATCAGCATCAAACTTATTGCTATGCAGAGCCTTATAATGACGTTCCAGATTACTCTTTTTGGGCAAGGATATTGGGCGTTACAAATTAGACAACAACACTTGTCTTTCACCATGATGAAGAAGTAGTCCATTTCCCATTCATCATGAAAGTGGTAAGTTTTGCTCTTCTTTGGAACACTCATCTTCGTTATGCTGGGGTGGCTGGATGTAAGAAGGCCAAATCTGCTAAGTTAGTATAAACACTGGCTGAATCTGGTCCAAAACTGTCACTGTCCCAAAGTATTAAAGATCAACAGGAACTGAAGACCTGAATGATGTGCAATACAAGGACTGGAGATGCCAAAACCACACATGCAGTTGTAAAAGTAAAAATAAGAATTCATCATACTGGCACCACTGGTCAACATTGAAATCATTATTAACTTTAAAAGGCCCTAATCTGTAGTATCTTGGTGAGCTGAACACGAATCTAACATTCCACGAGGGCTCAGGCAGCCTCATGAGCAGAGTATAGTTTAGTTCCGCCGGTGGAGATCTGTAGGATGGCATACTTTATCTGAACATTTTCGCCTGGATGTCCAGGCAGCAGGGGACGCTCGTTTCTGTTTTTTTACATTGTATTCTTCCCTTTCCTTCCAAAAAGGGGAAAAAAATTCCTCTATGCTCCTGTCTTTAGCTTAATGCTCAGTCTTGACTAGGGTTTTACACTAACAGTTACTCTCCTTTCCACTTGAACTCCTATGAAAAGGATACCTACAACCTCCCCCCTCAAAATAAAACTTTAAAATCACTTGCCCCTATTACAATCCATTCGTGCTCTCTCAAACTCATTCAAAACTTTCAAAACTTGACACTGCACACATTCCAAGCTCACTCACGATCATCCACCAACTAAAGAAAGAAGATGACCTCACCAGCATTCTAACCTGGGCAGGTAAATGTCACAATACCTGCTGATGTCATAGCATATACCATTCTGTTTAAAATGAAAACTTATTTCTTCCTTCTTCATATGATTTTCCTACATTATTATACATAAAGAGTCTTGTACCATTTTTTCCCAGCTGTCTCTGGCTTCTGACAGTCTGAAGGTGTGGCAGGTGCAGGCCTGTGACCCACGGTGTCTGACATAGGCAGGCCAGCATGGCTAGCTTGACCTGTAAATGAGGCCTGTGGAGAGGCATATAGGATTGCACATCCCCCGATATGCTGAATGCTTCAAAACTTTGCTCAGCCATTTTGAAATTGCCTTGCTTGAGACTTGTGCACAAATAAATGATTTGGACCTTCTGAACAGACTCCTGGTATCATTGGTTTGTCTGCGCTTTGCTGCTACATATTCCTTGGTGCGTTGGCCGGGAAGTTGTGGAATCAAAGTGTATATAGGGCAATATACCACGACTTTCCGCCTCTATAGGCTTGGTCCTGCTGGGATCGCGCCCTTCCGACGAGGGCCGCTCCCTGGCGCCACCGGTCCCTTGTATCGGAGGGAGCTGGTCGGACCTCGGCGGGTGCCGGGCCCGGTTGGAGCCAACGCCTCGAACCCGAGTGAGGGGAGTCCGAGGTCCAACTCATGCACCTGCTTGGGAAGTTTGAGGACCGGATCCGGTGAGTATAGTTTTGATTTTGGGTCTAGACAGAAATAGAAAGAGCAGTACTGCCATTGGAATTTGGAATTTGTAATCTCGAGATATTGGAAATTGGTAAGAGAGCATGATCAACTCTCAAGGAAGAGCCGAGTAGCCTGGCATGGGAATTCGCTAGGTGAAACCCTCATCCTTTTTGTAATTGGGAAAAAGACTAGTCAGAACAGATAGAAACGAATGCATTCTGGGATACGTTGCTAGCATGATTGTGTGAACGAAGTGTGAATGAGAGGTCTGGCAGCACAGACCAAGTGAAGGCGGACCCCTGATTAGCGCATTTCCTGACCGGGCGACCGCGTTCAGGTCGCGAAAAGGGGGAAGCGATTGTCGTCTTGTCTTGTTATTTGTATTCCCTATACGTTTCCAGGGCCGTGAGGACCCCTTACCCACGGTCCGCCCTCCTTTTCCCTTCTGTCTGTTGTTGCGCGCACACATCGAAATGGGAGGGGCGGGGTCTACTAGAAACACTCCATTGGAATGTATGATCGCACATTTTAAAGAGGGATATTCAGGAGACTATGGTATTAAAATGACAGCAGCCCGTTTGCAGATTTTGTGTACTAGGGAGTGGCCCGATCTAGACCCCATCTGGCCCCGAGAGGGAACGTTCACTGTAGAGATTATTCAGTCAATACATCGTAGAGTGCGGGTAGCGCACCCCGATCAGTACCCCTATATAGATTCTTGGTTAAGTATTTGTGAAGATCCGCCCTCCTGGGCGCAGCGCTGTTATGAGGAACAGTGCAGAATAATGTTAGCTAAAACAGATTCTAGACAGAAAACGGAACAGCCTAGAATGAAAGAGCAGGATAAGAAAGCCACGAAGAAAGAAACCCATCCTGGCAGATCCTGATTCCCCAGAAGTAGTCCTCAGGCAGCCCAGAACCCCAGGTCCAGTAAGAGTAGCCCGGCGGCGTCCTGCCCCAGAACCCCAGAGACGGCCAGAGCCGAGGCGGGACCCAACCCCCGGTCCCCCTCCTAGAGAAGAGAAAGAGGAAGAATTAGTGGAAAGAGAAGTGGAGGACGTGAAAAGTGAGTCAGAAGCGGAGATAGAAGAAGGAGAAAGAGAAAATTCCCCAGAAGAGGAGGAGGACAGTGTACAAATAATTGAGAAAGCCAGCGCTAGCACTAGCAAGCCAGTGAAAGAAAAACCCAAAGCAAAACCAGTTGAGAAAAAGAAAGCGACTCCTGCAAAGGCAACGACAATAACCCTTAGATCCCAAACGACGCCTGGGACAGCCAAACTGTTTCCCTTAAGGCAAGTTCCGGGAGTGCCCGTAAAGAATGATAATGATGAAGTGGTAGCGGGACCCTTAACTTATGTGTATATTCCTTTCTCTACAACTGATTTATTAAATTGGAGGTCGCATTATGCCTCCTATACTAGTAAGCCCCAGGAGCTGACAGAATTAGTAACTAGTATTATGGAAACTCACCAACCCACTTGGCCAGATTGCCGTCAGCTCCTGACCACCCTATTCACTACAGAAGAACGAGCGAGAATTAGAAAAGCAGCTATTGAATGGATGGCAGAAAATCCTGCAGCTCCGGCACAGGGGCAGAATATAATAGATCGTAGAGAAGCAGCTCAGAGAGAATTCCCGAATGAAGACCCCCAATGGGATCCAAATACAGATGAAGGATCCACAGCCCTAGCCCGCTTTCGCCAAGGCTTTTTACAAGGCCTGAGAAGGGGAGGCCAAAAAGCTATGAACCTTTCTAAAGTCGCAGGAGTTATCCAAGGAATAGATGAGAGCCCAGCAGATTATTATGAAAGATTAACTGAAGCCTACAGAATGTATACTCCCTATGATCCCGAGGCACCAGGAAGTTTATGCATGGTGAATTCTGCTTTTGTAAACCAGTCTCAACCAGACATTAGACGTAAATTACAGAAATTAGAAGGGTTTGCGGGCATGAATGCAACACAGTTATTGGAAGTCGCTCATAAAGTGTATGTGAATCGTGATACTGAAAGACAGAGAGAATGTGATAGAAAGATGAAGAAGAAAGCTGATTTTTTGGCTGCGGCCATAGTTGAAAAGAAAAGGGGAAGTGTCCCTAGTCGAAGGAGCAGAGGAAGAGGGCGGGGTCAAGGCGGAGGCCGGACCCAGAGACTAGGCGTGAACCAATGCGCCTATTGCAGAGAGGAAGGACATTGGAGAGATACGTGCCCGCAACTCGAAGACGCCCAGCAAGATGACGACAACGATCATCAGTGGCGAGAAGAAAGACGAGGCCGTCCCCGAGGCCGATGAGGAGCCAATCGAGAACAATTCCAGAGAGAGGGGAGGAGGAGCCATTCAAGCATTGGCCACACAAGCCCATGATGAGGATGACGTGGATTAGGACAGACCGGGCTCCAAGTTTGCTTTAGGTCTCCAGGAGCCTATGGTCGGAATACAAATAGGAGACCAAATTATGAACTTTATGGTTGATACTGGAGCAGAACATTCAGTAATAGACAAAAAGATAGCCCCATTCACTAAAAAAGCAGTCACCATTATAGGAGCAACTGGTGCCAAAGCCACAAAGTCTTTTCTTCAAAACCGAATATGCAGTCTAGGAGGACAGCAAGTAACTCATCAATTCCTTTACATGCCCGAATGTCCAGTACCACTACTGGGACGAGATATGCTAGCCAAGCTTCAAGCACAAATATCTTTCTCTGAACAAGGAGAAATGCAAATGACAGTAAATTCCCAAGCCAAACCAGCAGGAGTAATGCTGCTGACAGTTCCCCGAGAAGAAGAATGGAGATACTACATTGATGATTCGATTCAAGATACCTATTTTGAACAATCTTTAAAGAACATTCATGCACCACCTGGAGTATGGGCAGAAGGCAGTCCCCCAGGCCTAGCCAAGCATATAGCTCCAGTGATTGTAACCCTCAAGCCTAGTGCTACACCAGTGCACGTCAAACAGTACCCTCTCCCAAGAGCCGCAAGTGAAGGCATCCATCGCCACCTACAGAGATTGCTCGAATATGGCCTACTAAAAGTATGTCAATCCCCATGGAACACTCCACTTTTGCCAGTAAAGAAACCTGGGACAGATGATTATCGCCCAGTGCAAGATTTGAGAAGAGTAAATGATGCAGTTGAAACTATACATCCAGTTGTACCCAATCCTTACACTCTTCTAGGACTGATACCTGCTGAAGCTACCCATTTCACTGTACTGGATTTAAAAGATGCATTCTTTTGCATAAGATTAGCCCCTGTAAGCCAAATATTGTTTGCATTTGAATGGCAGGACCCCATCTCTGGAAGAGGGGGCCAACTCACCTGGACAAGATTACCCCAAGGATTCAAGAATTCACCTACCATCTTTAGTGCTGCACTAAATCAAGACCTTTCAAGCTATCCAGTAGCCCCGGGAAAGAGAGTGCTTCTCCAGTATGTGGATGATCTGTTGATAGCTGCCGTATCAGAAAGAGAATGTATATTAGCCACCAAAGATCTCTTGCAGTTACTAGATGAAGCTGGATACAAAGTTTCCAGAGCCAAAGCACAGTTATGCCAAAAAGAAGTGAAATACTTGGGTTTTCGTATCACCCAAGGAAGCAGAAGATTAGGCAGAGAAAGAAAGGAAGCCGTATGTAGAATTTCAACTCCAACAACCAGAAAGCAAGTCAGAGCCTTTCTGGGTGCAGCAGGATATTGCCGAATCTGGATACCCAACTTTGCCCAAATTGCCAAACCACTGTATGAAGCCACAAAAGGAGAAGAGAAGTCACCACTGGAGTGGGGACTTGAGCAG
Source organism: Ichthyophis bannanicus (assembly GCA_033557465.1). Taxonomy (NCBI): domain Eukaryota; kingdom Metazoa; phylum Chordata; class Amphibia; order Gymnophiona; family Ichthyophiidae; genus Ichthyophis; species Ichthyophis bannanicus. Next base: position 187,998,397 of record CM066033.1, on the reverse strand, counting down.
GATACAGCCTTCCAGAAGTTAAAAGAAGAATTGATGTCATCACCAGCGCTTGGACTACCAGATGTCCACAAACCTTTCCACTTGTTTGTACATGAAGCACAGGGAAATGCCTTAGGCATGTTGACTCAGAAATTAGGAAATTGGGAGCGACCTGTAGCCTACCTATCGAAACAATTGGACCCTGTGGCCAAAGGATGGCCACCTTGCTTGAGAGCAGTTGCAGCTACAGCGCTATTAGTGAGTGAAGCAGACAAACTCACACTAGGACAGAACATACGAGTCACTGTGCCACATGCAGTCCTTGCCCTTATGGAACAAAAAGCAAATTATTGGCTCACCAATTCTCGAATGTTGAAGTACCAGAGCATGCTATGTGAAAACCCACAAATACAACTTGAAGTGAGCCATGCCTTGAACCCAGCTACCTTGATACCCATCAGTGAAGAACTCCCAGAACATGACTGTATCGAAGTCATGGAAACTGTGTTCTCTAGTCGACCTGACTTAACAGATGTGCCCATAGACAATCCCGACCAGATCTATTATGTTGATGGGAGCAGTCTCATCCTTGATGGACGACGCTGTGCCAGATATGCAGTCGTCACTCAACATGAAGTAGTTGAATCATCAGCTCTAGCCTCAGGCACATCAGCCCAGAAAGCCGAATTGATAGCACTCACCAGAGCATTGTTGTTAGGAGAAAAACTTATACTAAATGTATATACAGATTCCAAATATGCCTTCACTACCTTGCATGCCCATGGAGCTCTCTATAAAGAAAGAGGACTCATCACATCCGGAGGAAAATCAGTCAAATATGGTCCCGAGATATTGATGTTACTTGATGCAGTCTGGGCCCCAACACGTGTAGCTGTCATGCATTGCAGAGGACATCAAGCAGGAAAAGGAGAAGTTGCTCGAGGAAATAGATTTGCAGATGCCTCAGCACGACAAGCAGCTATGACAGGACAGATTGCCCCACAAGCTATGCCAATGCAAGCAGCATTATTTCCAGTACCCTTGAATCTATGGACCCCACGATATACCACCAAAGAATTGGATTACTATTGTGACAAAGAAAATGGAGTATTGAAAGATGGATGGATTGAGCTGCCACCAGAAGAGGGCAGTCAACCTCCAGGACGAATAGTAATTCCAGAACTGTTAGGACCATCCTTTGTCAAAGCTTTCCACGAAGCCACCCACTATGGGAAGAGTGCTATGGAGAAAGCACTCAGACCACATTTCTACATCCCTCTGATGACAACTATATCAGCCTCAGTAGCACGTCAATGTGTAACTTGTGCCAAAAATAATGCCAAGCAAGGCCTTATTACAGCACCCCGAGTTCAGTCAGGAGGTGTCACCCCCATGCACAACCTCCAAGTTGATTTCACTGAAATGCCAAAAGCCAATGGATACCATTACCTACTAGTATTAGTTTGTACTTTCTCTGGGTGGGTAGAAGCATTCCCAACCAGAACTGAGAAAGCCCGAGAAGTTACCAAAGCCTTAATGAGAGAGATTGTCCCCAGATTTGGAATCCCAGCAGTAATAGGGTCAGACAATGGACCCTCATTTGTCTCCCAAGTTACTCAGCAGTTAGCAAAAGCTTTGCAGATACAATGGAAACTCCACACTGCATACAGACCCCAGAGTTCAGGGAAAGTTGAGCGAATGAATCGTACCTTGAAAGCCCAAATGTCTAAGCTTTGTCAGGAGACACACTTGAAATGGCCCCAAGTGCTCCCCATAGCTTTACTCAGAATACGCTCAGCCCCTGTAAAGTCAACAGGATTTTCCCCTTTTGAAGTTTTGTATGGTAAACCCCCACCAATAGTGCAGGGAGTCAAAGGAAGTTTAGCCCAGATTGGTTCAGAAGTAACCAGACAAGAACTCCTAGCTCTTAGTTTTGTTCTGCAGACTCTCCATACGTGGATCCAAGACCAGTTGCCTATCAACTTGACGGAACCCTTGCATCCCTACCAGCCTGGAACTTCGGTGTGGATCAAAGATTGGAAGAAGATACCGTTGGAACCCCATTGGAAGGGACCGTACACCGTCATCCTGTCTACCCCAACTGCAGTAAAGGTAGCCGAGATCGACGCCTGGATCCACCACAGCAGAGTCAAGCCCGCCGCCAATCCTGAACCAGAGCGGTGGACAGCAGAGCAGCACCCTGATGTACCCTTGCGAGTTACTCTGAGACGGCAACCAGCAGCATAGACACTTCATCACAAGTGCTTTGCAATAGCCAAGTCTTTCGAAGAGGATTGCTGTTTTCCATGCAGCAACAGTTTTGTTTCAACGAACCCAATTTGTGTGTGGTTTGACACACTACTTTGAGACTACATTGACTAAAGCCAGACTTCACAAGCCAACTGAATTGCTAAGTTGGTTAATGTGTGCTGGACATCTTGAGGATCTTCAATCAACACTCAGCACCCGTTAAATTGCTTCATTAGCAAACGGGACGAAGAATAATAGACCGTCGTGATCAAGATCAGCAAGCTGAGGATTCAGAAGAACTCCAATCAACGTCAACATGTATCTTTGCTTCTGCTTTGCCTTGGTTGCCTTCTTTGGAGGTTTTGAACAGACTTATGCTCTACCTCCATGCACCGCTTGCATTACTTCTACTAGAACTGGACTGAAAGTAACTCAGACTTTGCTTTACCATTCTTACTATACCTGCAAGGGAACAATAACTCGGTGTATCTATAACACCACTGAACTAAATGTTTGCACTCATGGCAAAATCAAAGCATGCTATAATCCGCATCAGAATCCATCCTATTACACGTTGGAAATAAGATGGAAGGATGCAGATGGACCTATATTAGCTGCTACACCACCACTTAAGGACATTACTAAACCTGCTGTTTTGAATTTTGATGCATGTAATGCTATTAATAGAGATAGTTATTCCACCTGTGGTACATGGGAGAAAGCGTATCGAAATGACCATAAGTATATGTGTCCAGAAGGTGCCACAAATTGGTGGAAGTGTACAGGTAAAACAGAATCAGGGTATAGTACTGCTACAGCGGCAGATTACTATTGCCCGTATTGGGGATGTGTTTTCTATGCTACCTGGAACACTGGTATAACTGACGAGAAAATAGATAAGCGGATGGCTACTCTAACTAAGCCAACCACAAATGATAAATGTCAGAAAGATGCTTGCAACCCCTTACACTTGCGTGTACATAATCCCCATGCATGGAAACAAGGATATAAGTTTGGTTTACGAATTGCTGGAGGGGGAACAGATCCAGGGACCATTGTGTATATTAGATTGAATACTCAAGCCCACAAGTCATCTAAATATCATATTCATAATACCTTTTATGAAGCTATGCATGTAAATAAGTTTGAGATCCCTCACCCTTCACAGAATTTATTTCTAGAATTAGCCGGAGCAGTAGTATCTAGTCTTAAGATCACAGATTGTTATTTCTGTGGCGGAACCCAAATGGGAGACCAATGGCCCTGGGAAGCCCAAGAATTGAATTATTCCATGATTTATAACCAGACTGAATTACACAAGACTACCAGTGAATGGGTGTTAGCGCACTCAATCGTTGGACGTCTTTGCTTTGCCAGAACTGGACCCCAGTTCACCCAAAAGGTAGGACAGCTGGTCTGTCTTAGCCAGAAATACTATAATGCCACGACCAAAAAGACAGCATGGTGGTCAGGAATCAGACATCCTGAACCTCCTAACCCATTAGCTAGATTTCCTGAACTTGCAGGTCTATGGACTAACCTTGCCAAAGTCCAAGCCTGGCAAGCCCCACCTGGCCTATATTGGATCTGTGGAAACCGAGCATATGCGCAACTCCCGCCACAATGGGGAGGAGCATGTGTCTTAGGAACCATCAGACCTTCTTTCTTCCTGTTAAACACTGAACATGGAGAACAATTAGGATACCCTGTATACACTACCCACAAACACAAAGGAGCATCAAGACAGAAAAGAGAGGCCTTACAGATAGGCAAGTGGGAGAAGTGGCGAGGTGATGATTGGCCACCAGAAAGAATTATTGAGTATTATGGACCTGCCACGTGGAATGATGATGGTATGTATGGTTATCGTACCCCAATTTATATGATCAATCGTATTATTCGCTTACAAGCAGTAGTTGAAATAATAACCAATGAAACTAGTCATGCTCTCACGCTCTTAGCTAGACAAAGTACACAGATGCGCACTGCCATATATCAGAATCGCTTAGCACTTGATTATTTGCTAGCAGCTGAAGGAGGAGTATGTGGTAAACTGAATTTAACTAATTGCTGTTTGAAAATAGATGATAAAGGTCAAGTAGTTGAAGAAATTGCTAAAGATATGCAAAGACATGCTTATGTGCCAGTACAGACTTGGCACGCCTTGAGATTTCCTAATTGGTTTGCTAACCTTTTCTCTTGGCTGGGAGGATTTAAGACTTTCATTATCTTAGTACTAATCCTTGTTGCTGTTATCCTCTACTTACCATGTTTAATCCCATGTTGTATGCGTTCCATTCATAGTGCTATTGATAGTACAGTAGAGCGGAAGACCGCAACTAAAATAATGGCTTTATACAAAGCTAGCCCTAGTGGAACTAGTAAGAATCCCTTGATCAGGATGTGATTCTTCTAAAAAGTGATTTAATTCTCACACCTTATTAAGTAATAGGGTGAGATTAATCAAAGGGGGGAATGTGGCAGGTGCAGGCCTGTGACCCACGGTGTCTGACATAGGCAGGCCAGCATGGCTAGCTTGACCTGTAAATGAGGCCTGTGGAGAGGCATATAGGATTGCACATCCCCCGATATGCTGAATGCTTCAAAACTTTGCTCAGCCATTTTGAAATTGCCTTGCTTGAGACTTGTGCACAAATAAATGATTTGGACCTTCTGAACAGACTCCTGGTATCATTGGTTTGTCTGCGCTTTGCTGCTACAAAGGCACCCTCCAGTTAAGCATTTTAAGCTACTGGTTAAATAAGTTTTAACCTGCTTAGCGTTTTAGATAATACGGGATAGACATTTTTTTTAAACAAATAATGGTACTTGATCAAGAATTGGGATCCATAAGGTAGCATATTATTTCCCTCCCCCCCAACTATTTCTCTGCGTACTCAATCTAGAGGACCCCCAAGCTGTCAAGTTTACTAAGCAGCACACGAGATCAGCACCCATATTTCCCTTTTTTCCTTACTGCCTCTGCAGTGGTCTCAATTGTCCCAAGAGTTGGGAATGCTGTTGAAAAGTGCAATCAATGAATAAGTCCAGGAGTCAATTGACAGGGTCCAAGCCAATTTATTGTGCACAGGCCCAGTCAGTCAAAGCTTCAAAAGGAACTGAGCAAAGGTTTATACAGAGACATAACCATTTATACCTCTTTTTCAGTTTGATATGTAGCAGCAGAGTGCAGACAAACCAATAATACCAGGAGTCTGTTCAGAAGGTCCAAATCATTTATTTGTGCACAAGTCTCAAGCAGAATCAAATTCAAAATGGCTGAGCAATGGTTTCTAGTAAAACAACAATTTTTATAGCTTTCTTTCCCATTCTAGACATAGGCAAACCTTTCATTGGTCCCGGTAACCCCTCGTACACCTTCTATTGTAGCAGCAAAGCGCAGACAAACCAATGATACCAGGAGTCTGTTCAGAAGGTCCAAATCATTTATTTGTGCACAAGTCTCAAGCAAGTCAATTTCAAAATGGCTGAGCAAAGTTTTCAAGCATTACAACAACTTTTATAGACTTCTGTTCCATTCTAGGTATAGAAAAACATTTCATTGGTCCCGGTAACCTCCCGTACCTCCCGTACCTCTTCTATTGGTCCCGGTACTGATAAGTTTCTCCAATTATGTCCCTTTTGTGGGCATGACACCTGCCTGCCCCCCTTTTAGTCCCAATTACAATGGTCAGTTCATCAACTTGTTACTTTCACACTCTCAAGGTTATAGGACCAATTTGTGCGTGCAGAAGAGCAAGGTTCTGTAACTCATCTGTCAGCACTCCTCATTATTTCTTTGCAGATGTACTTTTTCTTATCAGTAACTTTTAAACATGTCTTTTCTGTATTTTTCCATTTCTCAGTTCTGCAGTTATGCTTACCTAAGCTAATTCAATACTTCTACTGAGTTCTATCTTACAATAGCAGCATATTGGGGGATGTGCAATCCTATATCTCTCTCCACAGGCCTCATTTACAGGTCAAGCTAGCCATGCTGGCCTGCCTATGTCAGACACTGTGGGTCACAGGCCTGCACCTGCCACATTCCCCCCTTTGATTAATCTCACCCTATTACTCAATAAGGTGTGAGAATTAAATCACTTTTAGAAGAATCACATTATGATTGCAGGATTTCTACTAGGACTAGCTTTGTATAAAGCCATTATTTTAGTTGCGGTCTTCCGCTCTACTGTGGTATCAATAGCACTATGAATGGAACGCATACAACATGGGATTAGACATGGTAAGAAGAAGATAACAGCAACAAGGATTAATACTAAAATAATGAAAGTCTTAAATCCTCCCAGCCAAGAGAAAAGGTTAGCAAACCAGTTAGGAAATTTCAATGCGTGCCAAGTCTGTACTGGCACATAAGCATGTCTTTGCATATCTTTAGCAATTTCTTCAACTACTTGACCTTTATCATCTATTTTCAAACAGCAATTAGTTAAATTCAGTTTACCACATACTCCTCCTTCAGCTGCTAGCAAATAATCAAGTGCTAAGCGATTCTGGTATATAGCAGTGCGCATCTGAGTACTTTGTCTAGCTAAGAGTGTAAGAGCATGACTAGTTTCATTGGTTATTATTTCAACTACTGCTTGTAAGCGAACAATACGATTAATCATATAAATTGGGGTACGATAACCATACATACCATCATCATTCCAGGTGGCAGGTCCATAATACTCAATAATTCGTTCTGGTGGCCAGTCATCACCCTGCCACTTTTCCCATTTGCCTATCTGTAAGGCTTCTCTTTTCTGTCTTGATGCTCTTTTGTGTTTGTGGGTAGTATACAGGGTATCCTAATTGTTCTCCATGTTCAGTGTTCAACAGGAAGAAAGAAGGTCTGATGGTTCCTAAGACACATGCTCCTCCCCAGTGTGGCGGGAGTTGTGCATATGCTCGGTTTCCACAGATCCAATATAGGCCAGGTGGGGCTTGCCAGGCTTGGACTTTGGCAAGGTTAGTCCATAGACCTGCAAGTTCAGGAAATCTAGCTAATGGGTTAGGAGGTTCAGGATGTCTGATTCCTGACCACCATGCTGTCTTTTTGGTCGTGGCATTATAGTATTTCTGGCTAAGACAGACCAGCTGTCCTACCTTTTGGGTGAACTGGGGTCCAGTTCTGGCAAAGCAAAGACGTCCAACGATTGAGTGCGCTAACACCCATTCACTGGTAGTCTTGTGTAATTCAGTTTGGTTGTAAATCATGGAATAATTCAATTCTTGGGCTTCCCAGGGCCATTGGTCTCCCATTTGGGTTCCGCCACAGAAATAACAATCTGTGATCTTAAGACTAGATACTACTGCTCCGGCTAATTCTAGAAATAAATTCTGTGAAGGGTGAGGGATCTCAAACTTATTTACATGCATAGCTTCATAAAAGGTATTATGAATATGATATTTAGATGACTTGTGGGCTTGTGTATTCAATCTGATATACACAATGGTCCCTGGATCTATTGCTCCTCCAGCAATACGTAAACCAAACTTATATCCTTGTTTCCATGCATGGGGATTATTTACACGCAAATGTAAGGGGTTGCAAGCATCTTTCTGACATTTATCATTTGTGGTTGGCTTGGTTAGAGTAGCCATCCGCTTATCTATTTTCTCATCAGTTATACCAGTGTTCCAGGTAGCATAAAAAACACATCCCCAATACGGGCAATAGTAATCTGCCGCTGTAGCAGTACTATACCCTGATCCTGTTTTACCTGTACACTTCCACCAATTTGTGGCACCTTCTGGACACATATACTTATGGTCATTTCGATACGCTTTCTCCCATGTACCACAGGTGGACTGACTATCTCTATTAATAGCATTACATGCATCAAAATTCAAAACAGCAGGTTTAGTAATGTCCTTAAGTGGTGGTGTAGCAGCTAATATAGGTCCATCTGCATCCTTCCATCTTATTTCCAACGTGTAATAGGATGGATTCTGATGCGGATTATAGCATGCTTTGATTTTGCCATGAGTGCAAACATTTAGTTCAGTGGTGTTATAGATACACCGAGTTATTGTTCCCTTGCAGGTATAGTAAGAATGGTAAAGCAAAGTCTGAGTTACTTTCAGTCCAGTTCTAGTAGAGGTAATGCAAGCAGTGCATGGAGGTAAAGCATAAGTCAGTTCAAAACCTCCAAAGAAGGCAACCAAGGCAAAGCAAAAACAGAGATACATGTTGATGTTGATTGGAGTTCTTCTGAATCCTCAGCTTGCTGATTTTGATCACGACGATCTATTATTCTTCGTCCCGTTTGCTAATGAAGCAATTTAACGGGTGCTGAGTGTTGATTGAAGATCCTCAAGTTGTCCAGTACACATTAACCAACTTAGCAATTCAGTTGGCTTGTGAAGTCTGGCTTAGTCAATGTAGTCTCAAAGTAGTGTGTCAAATCACACACAAGTTGGGTTCGTTGAAACAAAACTGTTGCTGCATGGAAAACAGCAATCCTCTTCGAAAGACTTGGCTACTGCAAAGCACTTGTGGTGAAGTGTCTATGCTGCTGGTTGCCGTCTCAGAGTAACTCGCAAGGGTACATCAGGGTGCTGCTCTGCTGTCCACCGCTCTGGTTCAGGATCGGCGGCGGGCTTGACTCTGCTGTGGTGGATCCAGGCGTCGATCTCGGCTACCTTTACTGCAGTTGGGGTAGACAGGATGACGGTGTACGGTCCCTTCCAATGGGGTTCCAACGGTATCTTCTTCCAATCTTTGATCCACACCGAAGTTCCAGGCTGGTAGGGATGCAAGGGTTCCGTCAAGTTGATAGGCAACTGGTCTTGGATCCACGTATGGAGAGTCTGCAGAACAAAACTAAGAGCTAGGAGTTCTTGTCTGGTTACTTCTGAACCAATCTGGGCTAAACTTCCTTTGACTCCCTGCACTATTGGTGGGGGTTTACCATACAAAACTTCAAAAGGGGAAAATCCTGTTGACTTTACAGGGGCTGAGCGTATTCTGAGTAAAGCTATGGGGAGCACTTGGGGCCATTTCAAGTGTGTCTCCTGACAAAGCTTAGACATTTGGGCTTTCAAGGTACGATTCATTCGCTCAACTTTCCCTGAACTCTGGGGTCTGTATGCAGTGTGGAGTTTCCATTGTATCTGCAAAGCTTTTGCTAACTGCTGAGTAACTTGGGAGACAAATGAGGGTCCATTGTCTGACCCTATTACTGCTGGGATTCCAAATCTGGGGACAATCTCTCTCATTAAGACTTTGGTAACTTCTCGGGCTTTCTCCGTTCTGGTTGGGAATGCTTCTACCCACCCAGAGAAAGTACAAACTAATACTAATAGGTAATGGTATCCATTGGCTTTTGGCATTTTGGTGAAATCAACTTGGAGGTTGTGCATGGGGGTGACACCTCCTGACTGAACTCGGGGTGCTGTAATAAGGCCTTGCTTGGCATTATTTTTGGCACAAGTTACACATTGACGTGCTACTGAGGCTGATATGGTTGTCATCAGAGGGATGTAGAAATGTGGTCTGAGTGCTTTCTCCATAGCACTCTTCCCATAGTGGGTGGCTTCGTGGAAAGCTTTGACAAAGGATGGTCCTAACAGTTCTGGAATTACTATTCGTCCTGGAGGTTGACTGCCCTCTTCTGGTGGCAGCTCAATCCATCCATCCTTCAATACTCCATTTTCTTTGTCACAATAGTAATCCAATTCTTTGGTGGTATATCGTGGGGTCCATAGATTCAAAGGTACTGGAAACAATGCAGCTTGCATTGGCATAGCTTGTGGGGCAATTTGTCCTGTCATAGCTGCTTGTCGTGCTGAGGCATCTGCAAATCTATTTCCTCGAGCAACTTCTCCTTTTCCTGCTTGATGTCCTCTGCAATGCATGACAGCTACACGTGTTGGGGCCCAGACTGCATCAAGTAACATCAATATCTCGGGACCATATTTGACTGATTTTCCTCCGGATGTGATGAGTCCTCTTTCTTTATAGAGAGCTCCATGGGCATGCAAGGTAGTGAAGGCATATTTGGAATCTGTATATACATTTAGCACAAGTTTTTCTCCTAATAGCAAGGCTCTGGTGAGTGCTATCAATTCGGCTTTCTGGGCTGATGTGCCTGAGGCTAGAGCTGATGATTCAACTACTTCATGTTGAGTGACGACTGCATATCCGGCACAGCGTCGTCCATCAAGGATGAGACTGCTCCCATCAACGTAATAGATCTGGTCGGGATTGTCTATGGGCACATCTGTTAAGTCAGGTCGACTGGAGAACACAGTTTCCATGACTTCAATACAGTCATGTTCTGGGAGTTCTTCACTGATGGGTATCAAGGTAGCTGGGTTCAAGGCATGGCTCACTTCAAGTTGTATCTGTGGGTTTTCACATAACATGCTCTGGTACTTCAACATTCGGGAATTGGTGAGCCAATAATTTGCTTTCTGTTCCATAAGGGCAAGGACTGCATGTGGCACAGTGACTCGTATGTTCTGTCCTAGTGTGAGTTTGTCTGCTTCACTCACTAGTAGCGCTGTAGCTGCAACTGCTCTCAAGCAAGGTGGCCATCCTTTGGCCACAGGGTCCAATTGTTTCGATAGGTAGGCTACAGGTCGCTCCCAATTTCCTAATTTCTGAGTCAACATGCCTAGGGCATTTCCCTGTGCTTCATGTACAAACAAGTGGAAAGGTTTGTGGACATCGGGTAGTCCAAGTGCTGGTGATGACATCAATTCTTCTTTTAACTTCTGGAAGGCTGTATCCTGCTCAAGTCCCCACTCCAGTGGTGACTTCTCTTCTCCTTTTGTGGCTTCATACAGTGGTTTGGCAATTTGGGCAAAGTTGGGTATCCAGATTCGGCAATATCCTGCCGCTCCCAGAAAGGCTCTGACCTGCTTTCTGGTTGTTGGAGTTGGAATTCTACATACTGCTTCTTTTCTTTCTCTGCCTAATCTTCTGCTTCCTTGGGTAATACGAAAACCCAAGTATTTCACTTCTTTTTGACATAGCTGTGCTTTGGCTCTGGAAACTTTGTATCCAGCTTCATCTAGTAACTGCAAGAGATCTTTGGTGGCTAATATACATTCTCTTTCTGATACGGCAGCTATCAACAGATCATCCACGTATTGAAGAAGCACTCTCTTCCCCGGGGCTACTGGATAGCTTGAAAGGTCTTGATTTAGTGCAGCACTAAAGATGGTAGGTGAATTCTTGAATCCTTGGGGTAATCTTGTCCAGGTGAGTTGGCCCCCTCTTCCAGAGATGGGGTCCTGCCATTCGAATGCAAACAATATTTGGCTTACAGGGGCTAATCTTATGCAAAAGAATGCATCTTTTAAATCCAGTACAGTGAAATGGGTAGCTTCAGCAGGTATCAGTCCTAGAAGAGTGTAAGGATTGGGCACAACTGGATGTATGGTTTCAGCTGCATCATTCACTCTTCTCAAATCTTGCACTGGGCGATAATCATCTGTCCCAGGTTTCTTTACTGGCAAAAGTGGGGTGTTCCATGGGGATTGACATACTTTTAGTAGGCCATACTCGAGCAATCTTTGTAGGTGGCGATGAATGCCTTCAATTGCGGCTCTTGGGAGAGGGTACTGTTTGACGTGCACTGGTGCAGCACTAGGCTTGAGGGTTACAATCACTGTAGCTATATGCTTGGCTAGGCCTGGGGGACTGTCTTCTGCCCATACTCCAGGTGGTGCATCAATACTTTTCAAAGTTTGTTCAAAATAGGTATCTTGGACAGAATCATCAATGTAATATCTCCATTCTTCTTCTCGGGGAACTGTCAGCAGCATTACTCCTGCTGGCTTGGCTTGGGAATTTACTGTCATTTGCATTTCTCCTTGTTCAGAGAAAGATATCTGTGCTTGAAGCTTGGCTAGCATATCTCGTCCCAGTAGTGGCACTGGACATTCGGGCATGTAAAGGAATTGATGAGTTACTTGCTGTCCTCCTAGACTGCATATTCGGTTTTGAAGAAAAGACTTTGTGGCTTTGGCACCAGTTGCTCCTATAATGGTGACTGCTTTTGTAGTGAATGGGGCTATCTTTTTGTCTATTACTGAATGCTCTGCTCCAGTATCAACCATAAAGTTCATAATTTGGTCTCCTATTTGTATTCCGACCATAGGCTCCTGGAGACCTAAAGCAAACTTGGAGCCCGGTCTGTCCTAATCCACGTCATCTTCATCATGGGCTTGTGTGGCCAATGCTTGAATGGCTCCTCCTCCTCTCTCTCGCTGGAATTGTTCTCGATTGGCTCCTCCGCGATTTCGGGGACGGCCTCGTCTTTCTTCTCGCCACTGATGATCGTTGTCGTCATCTTGCTGGGCGTCTTCGAGTTGCGGGCACGTATCTCTCCAATGTCCTTCCTCTCTGCAATAGGCGCATTGGTTCACGCCTAGTCTCTGGGTCCGGCCTCCGCCTTGACCCCGCCCTCTTCCTCTGCTCCTTCAACTAGGGACACCTCCCCTTTTCTTTTCAACTATGGCCGCAGCCAAAAAATCAGCTTTCTTCTTCATCTTTCTATCACATTCTCTCTGTCTTTCAGTATCACGATTCACATACACTTTATGAGCGACTTCCAATAACTGTGTTGCATTCATGCCCGCAAACCCTTCTAATTTCTGTAATTTACGTCTAATGTCTGGTTGAGACTGGTTTACAAAAGCAGAATTCACCATACATAAACTTCCTGGTGCCTCGGGATCATAGGGAGTATACATTCTGTAGGCTTCAGTTAATCTTTCATAAAAATCTGCTGGGCTCTCATCTATCCCTTGGATAACTCCTGTGACTTTGGAAAGGTTCATGGCTTTTTGGCCCCCCCTTCTCAGGCCTTGTAAAAAGCCTTGACGAAAACGGGCTAGGGCTGTGGATCCTTCATCTGTATTTGGATCCCATTGGGGGTCTTCATTCGGGAATTCTCTCTGAGCTGCTTCCCTACGGTCTATTATATTCTGCCCCTGCGCCGGAGCTGCAGGGTTTTCTGCCATCCATTCAATAGCTGCTTTTCTAATTCTTGCTCGTTCTTCTGTAGTAAATAGGGTGGTCAGGAGCTGACGGCAATCTGGCCAAGTGGGTTGGTGAGTTTCCATAATACTAGTTACTAATTCTGTCAGCTCCTGAGGCTTACTAGTATAGGAGGCATAGTGCGACCTCCAATTTAATAAATCAGTTGTAGAGAAAGGGATATACACATAAGTTAGGGGTCCCGCTACCACTTCATCATTATCATTCTTTACGGGCACTCCCGGGACTTGCCTTAAGGGAAACAGTTTGGCTGTCCCAGGCGTCTTTTGGGATCTAAGGGTTATTGTCGTTGCCTTTGCAGGAGTCGCTTTCTTTTTCTCAACAGGTTTTGCTTTGGGTTTCTCTTTCACTGGCGTGCTAGTGCTAGGGCTGTCTTTCTCAATTATTTGTACACTGTCCTCCTCTTCTGGGGAATTTTCTCTTTCTCCTTCTTCTATCTCCGCTTCTGACTCACTTTTTACGTCCTCCACTTCTCTTTCCACTAATTCTTCCTCTTTCTCTTCTCCAGGAGGAGGGGGGTCAGGGGTTGGGTCCCGCCTCGGCTCTGGCCATCTCTGGGGTTCTGGGGCAGGGCGACGCCGGGCTACTCTTACTGGACCTGGGGTTCGGGGCTGCCTGAGGGCTATTTCTGGGGAATCAGGATCTACCAAGATGGGTTTCTTCTTGGCTTTCTTATCCTGCTCTTTCATTCTAGGCTGTTCCGTTTTCTGTCTAGAATCTGTTTTAGCTAACATTATTCTGCACTGTTCCTCATAACAGCGCTGCGCCCAGGAGGGCGGATCTTCACAAATACTTAACCAGGAATCTATATAGGGGTACTGATCGGGGTGCGCTACCCGCACTCTACGATGTATTGACTGAATAATCTCTACGGTGAACGTTCCCTCTCGGGGCCAGATGGGGTCTAGATCGGGCCACTCCCTAGTACACAAAATCTGCAAACGGGCTGCTGTCATTTTAATACCATAATCTCCTGAATATCCCTCTTTAAAATGTGCGATCATACATTCTAATGGAGTGTTTCTAGTAGACCCCGCCCCTCCCATTTCGATGTGTGCGCGCAACAACAGACAGAAGGGAAAAGGAGGGCGGACCGTGGGTAAGGGGTCCTCACGGCCCTGGAAACGTATAGGGAATACAAATAAGAAGACAAGACGACAATCGCTTCCCCCTTTTCGCGACCTGAACGCGGTCGCCCGGTCAGGAAATGCGCTACTCAGGGGTCCGCCTTCACTTGGTCCGTGCTGCCAGACCTCTCATTCACACTTCGTTCACACAATCATGCTAGCAACGTATCCCAGAATGCATTCGTTTCTATCTGTTCTGACTAGTCTTTTTCCCAATTACAAAAAGGATGAGGGTTTCACCCAGCGAATTCCCATGCCAGGCTACTCGGCTCTTCCTTGAGAGTTGATCATGCTCTCTTACCAATTCCCAATATCTCGAGATTACAAATTCCAAATTCCAATGGCAGTACTGCTCTTTCTATTTCTGTCTAGACCCAAAATCAAAACTATACTCACCGGATCCGGCCCTCAAACTTCCCAAGCAGGCGCATGAGTTGGACCTCGGACTCCCCTCACTCGGGTTCGAGGCGTTGGCTCCACCCGGGCCCGGCACCCGCCGAGGTCCGACCAGCTCCCTCCGATACAAGGGACCGGTGGCGCCAGGGAGCGGCCCTCGTCGGAAGGGCGCGATCCCGGCAGGACCAAGCCTATAGAGGCGGAAAGTCGTGGTATATTGCCCTATATACACTTTGATTCCACAACTTCCCGGCCAACGCACCAAGGAATATGTAGCAGCAAAGCGCAGACAAACCAATGATACCAGGAGTCTGTTCAGAAGGTCCAAATCATTTATTTGTGCACAAGTCTCAAGCAAGTCAATTTCAAAATGGCTGAGCAAAGTTTTCAAGCATTACAACAACTTTTATAGACTTCTGTTCCATTCTAGGTATAGAAAAACATTTCATTGGTCCCGGTAACCTCCCGTACCTCCCGTACCTCTTCTGTTGGTCCCGGTACTGATAAGTTTCTCCAATTATGTCCCTTTTGTGGGCATGACACCTGCCTGCCCCCCTTTTAGTCCCAATTACAATGGTCAGTTCATCAACTTGTTACTTTCACACTCTCAAGGTTATAGGACCAATTTGTGCGTGCAGAAGAGCAAGGTTCTGTAACTCATCTGTCAGCACTCCTCATTATTTCTTTGCAGATGTACTTTTTCTTATCAGTAACTTTTAAACATGTCTTTTCTGTATTTTTCCATTTCTCAGTTCTGCAGTTATGCTTACCTAAGCTAATTCAATACTTCTACTGAGTTCTGTCTTACAATAGCAGCATATTGGGGGATGTGCAATCCTATATGCCTCTCCACAGGCCTCATTTACAGGTCAAGCTAGCCATGCTGGCCTGCCTATGTCAGACACCGTGGGTCACAGGCCTGCACCTGCCACACTATTGGTCCCGGTACTGATATGGCTATCCAATTGGGACTCTGGTCTGGGCCCAGCACCTGCTCACCCCCCTTCTAGTCCCAATTACAATTGTCAGTGTCTCTAACTTGTTACATCTCTCCTCCAAGGTCATTGGGCTAGTTAATACGTGCAGGGAAGCAGGGCTCTGTAACCTTTCTGTCAGCAGTTTTAATTAAATCCCTTACAGCTGTATTTTCTTATCAGTGGCTTTTAAACATGTAACAGATACATGAGAATTTTCTATTGGTTCCAACTCGATACATGCAAACTTCTCATTGGTTATACATTCCCTTCATTTGTCCAATTAGAAATCCCTCCGGAGCCTAGCAACCGGCCCCCTCCCTTAGGATTGCTTGAACAATGGTACAGTTCTTGATTTCGTTACTTCTCTACTGCAAGGTTAACCCTGACTTCAGGAATGCATGTATTGAAACATTTCTGTTCTTTCACACACAAGAGAATAATAGAAGACTTATGAATTCATAAAAACTTCTTATTAAGCAGTTTAAAACAGTTTTCTCATTTTCCACAGATTTTTGGTTCTTTTCTAGCTATAATGGGAGTTAGGATCCAGGCCTAACTTACAGGCCTTTCATAGTAGCAGGCCATAGCCTACCACATTCCCCCCTTTGATTATTCTCACCCGCAAGTGAGGAAGGGTGAGAATTAAATCACTCATTAGTCAATTAACACATTATACTGGTGTAATGGCATCATCATTGTGGGGTATAGGGTAATATTGCCACATAGCTAATACCTTCGCAGCTGCCTTCCGCTCTATAGTGTTATCAATTGATGATGTTATCATGCGTAAGCAAAGGGGTAGGAGACAAGGGAGCAATAAGCACATAGCTAATATGAATAGTACAATAAACATAAGGGCTTTTAGACCACCAATCCAGGAAAACAATGAACCAAACCACCCATCCATCTTTAAACTGTGCCAAGTCTGGACAGGCACAAATGTCTGCTCTCTCATCTGGGTGGCTAAATCTTCAACTACATGCCCATTATTATCAATCTGTAAACAACAATTACTTAGATTCAGCTTCCCACATACCCCACCTTCAGCTGCTAGCAAATAATCCAAAGCTAAACGATTTTGATAAATAGCTGTGCGCATTTGCGTACTTTGCTTTGCCAGAAGGGTTAGTGCTTTACTAGTTTCATTGGTTATTATTTCAACAACAGCTTGCAAACGTATTATTTGATTAATCATATAAACAGGAGTACGATATCCCCAAGTCCCATCCTGCTCCCAAGTAGCAGGTCCATAGTATGAGATGATTCTTTCTGGGGGCCATTCTTCAGATGACGCATCCCATTTGTCCCATTGGCCTATTTTCAAGGCCTCCTTCAGCTGTCGACTTCTGTACACAGGATATCCCAGCTGTTCTCCCTGGGATGTAGGCAGAAGGAAGAAGGAAGGTCGTATGGTTCCCAATACACATGCGCCTCCCCAGTGGTGAGGAAGTCTGGCATATGCTCAGGTTCCGCAAATCCAGTACAGTCCAGGTGGTGCTTGCCAGGAATTATATGCTGCTAAGTTAGTCCAGATACTAACAAGTTTGGGGGACTGAACTAGAGAATTGGAAGGTTCAGTAGCGTTGACTCCTGACCACCAAGACGTCTTCTTAGTGGTACTGTTGTAGAACTTCTGATTGAGACAGACCAGCTGCCCCACTTCCATATTATGAAAAGAAAAAAACCCCAATTATGTGAACAAAATAAAATACTATCACAAAAAAGTTCACCATAAATACCCCCAAAAAGACTTATTTATTTCATTTTTGTCGAAGCTGACTGTAGGAGAGGTGGTATGGGTTCAACCACTCACGCCAAGCAGTAAGCTGCCTTTTATTCAAAAATGGTTCTTCACCACTAAAATTGATATATTGTATGTGACCGTGGTCCATAGCGAGAAAAACATAAGTTACCCACAATGGAGTGGGCCAATACCCATTCACTTGTGGTATTGTGTATATTAGTCTGATTATATGGAATAGAATAGTTCAGTTCTTGTGCCTCCCAAGGCCATTGGTCTCCCATCGTTGTTCCTCCACAAAACAAACAGTCTGAAACATGGAGACTAGATGCAACTGCTCCCACTAATTCAAGGAATAGGTTCTGGGAGGCAGGAGGAATTTCAAACTCTGATTTCATGGCTTCGTAGAAGGAGTGATGTATACGATAGGGTGAGGATACATGAGTTTTGGTGTTTAATTGCAGATATAAGATAGTCCCAGGATCTATACCTCCTCCTGCAATACGCAACCCAAACTTGTATCCTTGCTTCCAGTGGCGGGGGTTGGCTATGAGGAGTTGCAGGGGATTACAGGCACCTTTCTGGCATTTCTTGGGCTCTTGTAGTCTGATCTTTGTTAGCTGCCTTTACGATGATCACCATCTCGTCCCGTCGGCGCATTCTTCCAGGTAGCAAAATATACACATTTCCATTTTGGGCAGAAGTAATCATGTTTAGATGTGGTGGTGTAGATAGTGGCTGCAGAACTCTTTCCTGTACACCGTCCCCATCCGTAGGCTCCTTCTGGACACATATATTTATCATCATGGTTGTATGCTCACTCCCATGACCCACATCTGTGGTAAGCATTTCTGTTGATTGCATCACAAGCATCAAAGTTCAGGATGATAGGTTTTGTGGGGTTGGTGAGGAGTTTTGTCGCATTCAGGATGGCTCCATCTTCATCATTCCAACGTATCTCAAATGTATAGTATGATGGGTTTTGTCGAGGGTTATAACAAGTCTTACTTTTCCCCTTTGTGCAAATGTTCAGTTCAGTGCCATTATAAATACACCGGCTGACTGTACCAGTGCAGGTATAGTAGGAATGATAGAGCAAAGTCTGAGTAATCTTTTGTCCTGTTCAGGTGGTGGTTATGCAGGCTGCACAAGGGGGTAGAGCAAAAGTCTTTTCCAGAATTCCCAGGATCACCACTCCCACAAGGCAATAGTGGAAGAACATTGTGATTACAGTCTTTGAAGGTTAACTGGAAAGTTGAGGATAATGAACTTTGCTGAGTTTTCTGTTTCTGCTGTGATGGTCACTCTTGTAAGTGGATTCTGAAGATTCTCTATAACGCTGGCTGTCTCCTCAAGGTGAGTCGCAATGGAGTCTCGGGATCATTCACTGATGTCCATTGGCCAGGATCAGGAGCAGCTGCCGGCTTCACTCGACTGTGGTGGATCCAGGGTTCGAATTCTGCAACTTTCACTGCGGTAGCGGTTGACAGGATGACGACATAGGGTCCCTTCCAATGCGACGCCAGCGGGGTCTTTCTCCACTCTTTCACCCACACGGACGTTCCTGGCTTGAAGGGATGCAGAGGCTCGGTCAGGTTGATGGGTAGTCGGTCTTGCACCCAAGTTTGTAGTTTCTGCAAAACAGAACCTAAAGCTAATAGTTCTTGTCTAGTTATTTCAGATCCTATCTGTCTCATGTCTCCCTTTATTCCCTGCACTATGGGTGGAGGTCGCCCATACAAAATCTCAAAAGGGGAGACTCCTAAGGATCTGGTGGGAGCTGAATGTATCCTAAGAAGGGCTATGGGGAGAACTTGGAGCCACTTCAGGTGTGTTTCTTGACAAAGCTTGGATAACTGAGTTTTCAAGGTTCTATTCATATGTTCTACTTTCCCTGAGCTCTGGGGTCTGTAAGCAGTGTGTAACTTCCATTTTATTTGCAAAGCTTGAGCTAACTGTTGGGTCACTTGGGATACAAATGATGGACCATTATCTGACCCTATAGTTGATGGTATTCCAAATCGGGGAATGATCTCATGGAGCAATACCTTAGTGACTTCTCGGGCTTTCTCAGTTCGGGTGGGGTAGGCTTCTACCCACCCTGAAAATGTGCAGACTAACACTAACATATAGTGATATCCATTTGCACGGGGCATTTCAGCAAAGTCTATCTGTATATCACTCATGGGGGTCACCCCTACTGACTGAACTCTTGGGGGTGGAACAAGACCTTGCTTGGCATTATTTTTGGCACATATCAGACATTGCTGTGCCACCGAAATGGTCAGGGATCCTAGCAGTGAAATACAGAAATGGGGTCTCAGGGCTTTCTCCATGGCTGTTTTTCCATAATGTGTGGCTTGATGAAAAGCTTGGACAAAGGTTGGCCCTAATGCTTCAGGGATAACTATAGGACCTGGAGGTGGACTACCTTCTGGAGGTGGCAGCACTATCCAACCTTGTTCTGTCAAGACTCCTACCTCCTTTTCACAATAATAGTCTAACTCTCTTGTAGTGTATCGGGGTGCCCAGGAACTAAGGGGCACAGGGAATAGGGCTGCTTGCATTACAGTATCTTGGGTCCTAACTTGCCCTGTGGTGGCTGCCTTTCGAGCTGTGGCATCTGCAAATCTATTCTCTTGGGTGACTCCTCCTGCTCCTGCCTGATGACCTCGGCAGTGCATGACTGCCACTTGTTTGGGGGCCCATACAGCATCTAATAACATCAATATCTCATGCCCATACCTAATGGCCTTACCCCCTGAGGTGATCAACCCTCGCTCTTTATACAAGGCTCCATGTGCGTGCAAAGTAGTGAAAGCATATTTGGAATCTGTGTACACATTTATGCGGAGTCCTTCTCCTAATGTCAAGGCTCTGGTGAGGGCTATCAATTCAGCTTTCTGTGCAGAAGTTCTTGGGGTCAGGGCTGAGGACTCAACTACCAGATCAAGGGTCACCACTGTATATCCAGCACAACGATGTCCATTGATGACCAAACTGCTTCCATCTACAAAGAAAGTCCGTTCTGGGTCCTCTAGAGGGACATTGGTCAAATCAGGGCGACTTGAAAATACAGTGTCCATGGTTTCTAAGCAATTATGATCAGGTGGCCCAGGACCAATTGGAAACAATGTAGCAGGGTTCAGAGCTTGACTGACTTTCAACTGTATCCGGGGGTTCTCACACAGCATGCTCTGATACTTCAACATTCGTGCATTGGTTAGCCAGAAGTTTCCTTTGTGTTCCATGAGAGTCAGAACAGAGTGTGGCACGGTGACTTGAAGAGTTTGTCCTAGTGTGAGTTTGTCTGCTTCGCCCACTAGGAGGGCTGTTGTTGCAACAGCTCTCAGACAAGGGGGCCATCCTTTCGCAACTACATCCAATTGTTTTGACAGATAGGCTACTGGTCGTTGCCAGGATCCAAGAGATTGGGTCAATACTCCCAATGCGTTTCCTTGTGACTCATGGACGAAAAGATGGAAAGGCTTCTGAACATCTGGAAGACCTAAAGCTGGGGATGACATCAGGGCCTTTTTCAAAGTCCGGAATGCTACATCTTGTTCGGGTCCCCAGTCTAGTGGGGATTTTTCCATTCCTTTGGTGACTTGGTATAGTGGTTTTGCAATCAGGGCAAAGTTGGGGATCCATATGCGACAATATCCCGCGACCCCCAGGAAGGCTCTTACTTGCCTCCTAATGGTTGGAATGGGGATATTGCATACAGCTTCTTTGCGTTCTGGTCCTAAACGTTGGATCCCACTGGACAACTGGAATCCTAAATATTTGACTTCAGTTTGGCATAGTTGTGCTTTGGCTCTTGAGACTTTGTATCCAGCATCTTTGAGAAGGTACAAAAGTTCACTAGTAGCTTGCAAGCATTCATTTTCTGAGTTGGTGGCTATGAGCAAGTCATCTACATACTGAAGAAGAACCCTCTTTCCTGGGTCCACTGGATAACTTGAGAGATCTTGATTCAGGGCTGCACTGAAGAGAGTAGGTGAATTCTTAAATCCTTGGGGTATTCTGGTCCAGGTGAGCTGACCCCGCCTTCCTGTTGTGGGGTCTTGCCATTCAAAAGCGAATAAAAGTTGACTGGTGGGTGCTAGGCGCACACAGAAAAAGGCATCTTTCAGGTCCAGGATGGTGAAGTGAGTAGCCTCAGCGGGGATCAGTCCCAAGAGAGTATAAGGGTTTGGTACTACTGGGTGTATAGTTTCAACTGCATCATTTACTCGCCTTAGATCTTGTACTGGGCGGTAGTCCCCTGTCCCAGGCTTCTTTACTGGGAGAAGGGGGGTGTTCCAAGGTGACTGGCATTCCTTGAGAAGTCCATACTTCAGCAGTTTCATCAAATGGCAATGGATTCCTTCTATGGCTGGTCGAGGGAGAGGATACTGCTTCACATGCACTGGTTCCACTCCTGGCTTGAGGGTGACAATGACAGGGGCTATGTTCTTCGCTAGGCCAGGTGGATTATCTTCTGCCCATACTTCAGGTGGTGCTATGAGGTTGGTAGGTATACAGGGACTAGTTGACTTTATTGGAGGTGCACTATAGAACCGCCACTCTTCTTCTCGGGGAACAGTAAGCACCATTAATCCAGCAGGCTTTGGGTTCACAGTCATTTTCATTTCTCCCCCTTCAGCAAAGGGTATTTGGGCCTGGAGCTTGGCAAGCATGTCTCGGCCCAACAGTGGAATAGGGCACTCAGGCATATACAAGAACTGGTGCGTTATCTTCTGTCCCCCTAGTTCACACATGCGGTTCTGCAAGAATGGTTTTGTGGCTTTATTTCCAGTGGCTCCCACAATGGTGACAGATCGTGAGGACAGAGGAGCTACTGGCTTGGCTACTACTAAATGTTCTGCTCCTGTATCTACCATTAATTCCATGTATTGGTCCCCTATCTTTAAACTGACCATAGGCTCCTGGGGACCCAGGGTGAACTTGGAGCCCGGTCTGGCCTAGTCTTCATCTATGTCGTCCAGGTCATAGCCCATTGCTACTGCCACTCCCTCAATGGCTTCCTCCCTCTCTTGCTGGAACTGTGTTCAATTCATTCCTCCCCTCCTTCGAAATCTTCCTCCTGGCCTCCAGGGACTCCCTCCTCCCCTGGCAGGGGCGGAGTCCAGATGCGGGCACTCATTTCTCCAATGTCCTTCATCCTTGCAGTAGGCGCACTGATTTGCACCCAATTGAGGCCTTTCGCTTCCGCGGCCTCTTCCACTTCCTCTGGTCCTTTGATTAGGAATATCTCCTCCACGTCGTTCGGTTATAGCAGCAGCAAGAAGATCTGCCTTCTTCTTCATCTTTCATTCACTTTCTCTGTCTCGTTCATTTTCACGATTCACAAATACTTTCTGAGCGACTTCCATTAACTGAGCTGTATTCATGCCCGCAAATCCATTCAATTTCTGTAATTTTCGCTTTATGTCTCTCTGGGACTGACTAACAAAGGCCGCTTTTACCATGCGTAAATTTTCCTGAGCGGCGGGATCATATGGGGTATACAATCTATAAGCTTCAGACAACTGCTCATAAAAGGCCGCTGGGCTCTCATCTGGACCCTGGAGAACTTCCGATACTTTCCCGATATTCATGGCCCTCTGGCCTCCCTTCTTCAGACCCTGCAATAAGGCCTGGCGAAATCTGGTTAGGGCCGCCGCCCCCCTTTCCTCATTCGGGTCCCACCCGGGATCTTCATTGGGATATTCTGCAACAGCTGCTTGCGGGGGATTTATTCCTCCCCTTTCTACAGGGTTTTCTTCTAACCAACGGAGGGCTGCTTGCCCGATTCGCCCTCGCTCCTCAGTAGTGAAGAGGGTGGACAGGAGCTGGCTACAGTCGGACCAGGTAGGCTGATGGGTTTGCATAATACTAGACATTAATTCTGTTAATTCCTGAAGCTTGGCTGTATATGATGCATAATGCGTTTTCCAGTTTAATAAATCTGTGGTGGAAAAAGGTACATAAACTAAGCTGGTTGGTCCTGGCGCCATCTGACCCTGATCATTTAAAACAGGCATTCCAGGCACTTGACGTAATGGCATTAGGTGCCCTGCTTTCTCCTTCTTCTTGGGAGTTACGCTTCTTAAATCATAAGGCTCTCGGACACAAATCTCCTTGGTGGGTGACCCTGAACTGGCAGGAGAGCCTCCGCTTTCTATCTCGTCAGAGGACTCGGGTCCCCCTGCTGTGCTTGGGCCTGACTTGGGACTCTCACTCGGGGTAGGGCGCTTCTTAGGCTGTTGCATCGGTATTCTCTGGGGCTCCTCTTCTGGCTCTACTTCAGGTCGTGGTGCTGTGGGGACTAACTTCTGTGGGTGCTGTGGTAACCTATCCAAAATATCTGGGGACTCTGGGTCAGAATACACAGGCGGTTTCTCTTCCTTAGCTTTTTTGGTTCCCCTAGTAGTAGCTACAAATATTTTACAGTGCTCCTCATAACAGCACTTCAACCATGAGGGCTGCTGTTCACATACACTTAACCAGGAATCTATATAGGGGAACTGGTCAGGATACACTCTTAGTATGAGTTGATGAATTCGTAAAACTGTCTCAAAATCAAAGGTGCCCCCTCGGGGCCATGAAGCAGCTAATGCGGGCCACTCCCTTTCACATAACATTTTTAATCTGGATGGAGTCATTTTCGTACCATAATCGCCCGAAAATCCTTTACGGAAATTCTTGATCATACATGCCAATGGAGTTTGCGTGGACTCCGTCCCTCCCATAATCTAAACGTATCTACGTACACTACCTACGTACTCAACGTACCTGTGTACGTTACGTACCCTACGTCCCTACGTACACGTAATGACGTACAAGACAACGAACAATAAGGATAGGTAGTATGGCTGTAGGTAAGGGGTCCGTACAGCCCACAGAACATTGGGGGGGACAAACACCACTCGCCGCGACCTGGGCGCGGTCGCCCGGCCAGGAACTGCGCTACTTAGGAGTCCGCTTTCGCTCGGTCTGTATTTCAAGACCTCCCACTCACACAAGCAAGCATATTTCAACAAGATATCATATTTCAATATTTCAAGTGCCCAGGTTTTCTGACTAACTGACTATTTCAAACAAGAAGGGTCGATGGCTTCGGCTTCCGCTTTCCTTACGCGAAGCTTACTAGGACCGCCCTTATGGGAGGTGATCAGGCTCCCTTGTCTCGCCCACACTCATGCGAGATTTCCCAGTTAGTCTATACCAAATATACCAAATTAGTCTTGCGCACGCAAGACGTTGTCCCAGGCTGTTCTTTCTGACTATCGAATCACAAAAATGTCTACTCACCGGATCCTGTCCCCGATACCACACCAGCTTCTGAGTTGGAACCTGGACTCCCCCAGGTCGGAGGTGTTGGCCAGCTGGACCCGATGGCCCGCCGAGGCAGGCGGAACCCTCTCCGGCACAAAAGCGGCCAGCGGCGCCTGAGGTTTACTCCGCGGTCGGACAGACACGGTTCCAACCGGGCCAAACCTCAAGGCGAATTGCATGGATTATTCACTTGAATACCATTTACCACTCGCACTTCCCGGCCAACGCACCAAGAATATGCTGTAGCAAAGTGCAATCAATGAATAAGTCCAGGAGTCAATTGACAGGGTCCAAGCCAGTTTATTTTGCACAGGCCCAGTCAGTCAAAGCTTCAAAAGGAACTGAGCAAAGGTTTATACAGAGACATAACCATTTATACCTCTTTTTCAGTTTGATACATGAGAATTTTCTATTGGTTCCAACTCGATACATGCAAACTTCTCATTGGTTATACATTCCCTTCATTTGTCCAATTAGAAATCCCTCCGGAGATAACAACCGGCCCCCTCCCTTAGGATTGCTTGAACAATGGTATAGTTCTTGATTTCGTTACTTCTCTACTGCAAGGTTAACCCTGGCTTCAGGAATGCATGTATTGAAACATTTCTGTTCTTTCACACACAAGAGAATAATAGAAGACTTATGAATTCATAAAAACTTCTTATTAAGCAGTTTAAAACAGTTTTCTCATTTTCCACAGATTTTTGGTTCTTTTTTAGCTATAATGGGAGTTAGGATCCAGGCCTAACTTACAGGCCTTTCATAGTAGCAGGCCATGCTAGGCCATAGCCTACCACAGGAACATAGCAGAGTCTTGAAAATGGACCTCGGGCATGGCAGCAGCTAGTCCAGCCCACTTAGATAAACAGTGAGCAGAGTTTCATCATGTCTTGTCTCCTGAGTATTTGGCGGGTGATAGATAGAATGTATTGCCCAGCAGTTATTTGTATGTATACTTCCTCCTTTGTGTTGCCCTGTAAGTTGTTGTGCTGTCATTCACAAGTGGAACTAAATGCATGATTTGGGAAATCGTCTGTCGTTTCCCGTACCAGCAGTAGGCAAGGAATTCACAGCAAGGGAAGATTAGAGGATATGCCTGCTTCCATGTATCGAAACATTGCACATTGCTGTGAAAATCTGCCATGCAAAGCAAGCTCTTCTATAGGCCTTTGCAGGCTGTAGAAATCCACAACTTCGATGGTTTGTCCTGTGTAATAGTTATCTGTTCTAAAGTGCCAGCAGCATGGAAATTCTCCAGTAGCAGACTTTGTTGCTCTTCAAGACCTTAAATGGTAGAATTTTTTGGGAACAACTTCTGTGCTAATCTGAGGAAATATCCACTTCCTCTATACTTGGCCTTCTCCTTGTATGTAGGGAGGATGCCCACAGACCCAGGCACAATCCTCTTTCGAGGTGACTGGGTAAAAAGGATTCTATGTGAGCCAAGATAAGGGATAGAAAAATATTGAAACTTAGGTGGCATCCAGAAATTTTTCGGAGTTGGGGAAAACATTATTATTATTTTCTCCAGGACCAAGCAGGAAGCCAGTCCTCACATATGGGTGACATCGACGCCGATGGAGCCCCTGCAGAGCATTTCCCCAGCTTTCTATGAAAGCCTTTGGAAATACTGCACGCATGCACGGTCCCCTTCCCGCCCAAAGGTGCCATCTTGCTCAGTCTCTCTTTTTCCATGGAGCCCGTCGGACGTTTATCCTAGTTCACCCGGAAAACATTTAGATTTTTTCTTCGAATCCCTGCGATTTCTTCGCGTTTTTTTCTCCGGTTCGACGCCGGTTCCCCTTCTCGCCGGGTTCGGTACACCGGTATCGAGCCCGATCTTATTTTTTCGGTTTTTGCCCTTCGTGGCTGACGCTCGCGCCCTTTCTTTCTTTTTCCCTGGAAGGCCGGTCTTTTGACCTCGCGGGGGCTCTTTTTTCCCCGATGGCTTCCAGTGGTTTTAAGAAGTGTGATCGGTGCAAGAAACTAATGTCTCTCACCGATACACACGATTGCTGCCTTTGGTGCCTCGGTCCTGATCATGAACCTAAGATCTGTGGACCGTGTGGGAAAATGTCCACTAAGGCACTGCGAAATCGTCAGCACCAAAAGGAAAGGCTTTTCTCTGATTCGGCCTCTGGCCGGGCCCGGACCTCGTCTGAGGCCTCGACGTCTCGGGAGTCTGACCACGAGCATCGTCGGGGTTCCTCGGACAGGGGGTCCCCCGAGTGGGAGAGAAAGAGGAAGAAGCGGCTCGCGAGGGCGTCGTCGTCGGAGGTCCCTGGCTCCTCGAGGGCTAGGTCTCAGACCCCCGACCGCCGTCCCAGGCCCGTGGAGCAGGAGAAGCCGTCAAAAGTACCTCGTGTGGAGCCGGAGTCTGCTGGACATGTAAGTCCTGTTGTCCTCGAGGACTCTCCTCCCAGGGAGCCGACGTCGTGCCCGGTGCCGCCGTGGCCCGAGTCGATGGCTGCTGAGTCTCCTGAGCTGGGTCTCAGGCTGACAGCCTTGGAGTGCAGACTGTCTGCCTTCATGGATCAGCAGTGGGTGTTGATGGCCAGCCTCGTTGGCGCATCTGCCCCGACCACCAGGACATCGACGTCAAAGTCGACCCCAGAGACCGAGCCGATACTCGAGACCATGAAGGCTCAAGGTCGTCCTCGGTCATGGTCACCCTCGACCTCACGGTCGGGACCGAGGGTGTCGACGCTGGTGCCTTCGGCGTCGGGGCAGGTGCTGCCGAGCCCCGCGCGGTCGGAGCCTGACTCCTTTTCGGACGAGTCCGCCTGGGAGACGGAGGACGAGGAGTCCCCCGATACCTTCAAGACTCGGTGCGTCCCGTCGGACTCACTGCAGTCTGAGCCCCGGAGTAGATCCCCTCCGGAGGATACCCAGTTCTCGGAGTTTGTTTGGGATATGGCCACTGCTTTGGCGATCCCGGCAGAGCCCGAGGAGGAGCCTCGAGCCGAAGAGCTCGAGGCCCTCCAGTATGACTCTCCTCCGAAGGAGGCTTTTACTGTGCCAGTTCCTCCAATGCTGGAACGGCTCCTCTTCCGGATGTGGGAGGCACCGGCCTCAGCGCCGGTTCTAAGCAAGCGGGTCGATTCCATTTATCGACTCCGTAAGAGCTCTGGTTTTCAGAAGGCGCAGCTACCGCACCGTTCCATGGTGGTGGAATCGGCCATGCATTGTCTGAAAAGCCAGAAGATGCACTCCGTGGTGCCCCCCGGCCGGGAGGCCCGGAACCTGGATGCGTTTGGTAGAAAGTGCTTCCAGGGCTCGATGCTTGCTTGCCGTGTCCAGTCTTACCAGCTGTACATGGGCATGTACTTGCGGGACCTGGCAAAGGAGCTTGCCGGGTTCTCTGCTGGTCTCTCCGGGGAACCTTTGCAGAGGTTCAAGTCCTTGTCTTCGGGGATCCGGGAATGCTCTAAGTTCATGTCCCGAGCAGCCTACGATGGGTTCGAGGCCTCGGCCCGTGTTGCGGCAGCCGGCATCGCCTGTTCAACGCCAGGCATGGCTGCAGTCATCGGACCTCGAGCCATGGGTACAAGACAAGTTGGTCGATGTCCCTTGCCGAGGTGAGAACCTTTTTGACAAGCCCATGGCCGAGAAGGCTGCTGAGCTCGAAACCGAGTACCTCACAAGGACAAGGCTGTCTAGAAAGACTTCTGCCCCTTCACATAAGAAGAAGGGCTCGGGTAAGAAGTCCTTTTACCCGAGGAAGGCGACTGCCTACAAACAGTTCCCACCTTACCAGGCCTCCACCGCTCCCCCACAGGGTCAGCAGGCCAAGAGGCAGGGACATGGGTCCCGTAGGCAGAAGGCCCCCAAGCCTCCAGCTCCTGCCCCCACTCAGCAGGGTGGGGGTTTTTGACTCCCAAGGCATAGCCTCTCTGTCTCTGCTGTCCCATCCCTGTACAAGAGGTCGACTAGCCCTGTTTGCCCACCGGTGGCCATCCATTACAGGAGACAATTGGGTCTTAAGCATATGCCACAAGGGCTACATGCTTCATTTTCATCAGTTGCCTCCTCCCTACTTTCCAGGAGAGCCTCCAAGGCCTCCTCTCCATACAGCCCTCCTCCTGCAGGAGCTTCAGGGTCTGTTGCGAGACAAGGCGGTGGAGCCTGTGCCTCCCCACCTACAAGGTCACAGTTTCTACTTCCTAGTACCAAAGAGAACAGGGGGCCTCAGGCCTATTCTACACCTAAGAAATCTCAACAAGTTCTTAGAGAAAGAGAAGTTCAAGATGCTTACTCTTGGAACACTTCTGCCCTACCTCCAGCAGGGAGATTGGCTATGCTCTTTAGATCTAAAGGATGCGTACACTCACATCCTCATTCATCCAGACCACAGAATGTACCTCAGGTTCATTGTGGGAGGAAAACATTTTCAATAGAGAGTGCTGCCATTTGGCCTCACCTCCGCTCCCAGGGTCTTTACCAAATGCCTGGCAGTGGTGGCGGCCCACTTAAGGACTCAGGCTATCTTTGTCTTCCCCTATCTGGACGACTGGCTCATCAGGGGTCAGACGTTCAGGAGGCCCGGCAAGCTACCCTCCGAACGATTTCTCTACTCCAGCACCTGGGGTTTGTCATAAACTTTGCAAAGTCCACTTTGCTCCCCTCCCAAAACTTGGAGTTCATAGGGGCAAGGTTAGACTTTCGGCAGGTGAAGGCTTTCTTGCCAGAGGACAGAGCCCAAAGACTGATAACTTTGGCAAACCAGTTTCTCAGCAGGTCACTGGTCTCCGCCAGGCTCTGCCTGAGGCTTCTTGGCCACATGGCTTTGACAGTACATGTGACTCCCAATGCCAGGCTTCATATGAGGCCTGCGCAATGGTGCCTCAGAACTCAGTGGTCGCAGGCCACAGGGAGCCTCAGCGACAGAGTAAGGGTGTCCAGACCATTCCTGCACTCCCTACGTTGGTGGCTGCATCCCCCCAACTTACTGAAAGGGATGCCTTTTCAGCCACCTGGGTTCACAGTGGTGTTGACCACCGATGCCTCCCTGCAGGCCTGGGGAGCACACTGTCTGGGCAAGTGCACCCAGGGCCTGTGGTCTCCCTGGGAGGCCACGCAGCAAATCAATCTACTGGAACTGCGGGCTATTCGCTTAGCCCTCAAGACTTTCTCTCAAACCCTGGCCCACCAGTCTGTCTTAGTACAAACAGACAATCAGGTAGCCATGTTTTATGTGAACAAACAGGGTGGCACTGGGTCCAGGCTCCTTTGTCAGGAGGTGCAGGACCTTTGCTTGTTTGCGCTCAGGCGCAACATGTTTCTCAAGGCGGTTTATCTTCCTGGCCAGGAAAATTACCTGGCAGACAGGTTGAGCAGGATTCTGCAGCCCCACGAATGGCAACTCCATCCCTTGGTGGTTCAGAAGATTTTCCTGAGATGGGGACTTCCATCCATAGATCTATTTGCCTGTCCCCTGAACAGACAGCTGCCCAGGTTCTGCTCCAGGCAACCGCATCCTCTGCGGCTAGCAGCAGATGCTTTTCTGATTTCCTGGTCCCAGGGCCTCCTGTATGCGTTTCCTCCCATGCCTCTGGTGACCCGAGCCCTGTTCAAGATTCTACAGAACAAGGCCTCGGTCCTTCTGGTAGCCCCCAGGTGGTCAAGGCAGCCTTGGTTCCCACTTCTGCTTCAACTGGCAGTGGACACTCCACTACCTCTGGGGTTGCAGCCCGACCTTCTCTCTCAGGACCAGGGGTCTCTTCTGCACCCCAATCTCAAATCTCTCAATTTGATGGCCTGGAAGCTGCAAGGGTAGTTTTGGCTCCCTGGGGCCTCCCTCAGGAAGTTGAGGAGGTCGTCCTGACCTCTAGGAAGCAGTCCACTCGAAAAACCTATGCCCTGAAATGGAAGAGGTTTTCTGTGTGGTGTCAGCTGCGTACAGAAGATCCTTTCTCCTGTGCTGTACCAGTGGTGCTTCAGTACCTGCTGCACTTATCCAATCAGGGCCTTAAGTACAATTCTGTTTGGGTCTACTTCTCAGCTCTAGCAGCTCACCACTCACTGGTGGAAGGACACTCTCTGTCGGTTCACCCCTTGGTGTCCCGGTTTCGCAGAGGTTTGCTCTTGCTCAAGCCTCCTGTCCGTCCTCCAGCCCCTGAGTGGGAGTTGAATGTGGTCTTGCAGCAACTGACTCGCCCACCTTTTGAGCCGATGGCTACTTGTCCTCTCCGCTTCCTATCCTGGAAGACACTCTTCCTGGTAGCCCTAACCTCGGCCAGGCGAGTAAGTGAGCTTCAGGCCCTGGTCTGTGACAGGCCTTACACTCGCTTCTATAGGAACAGGGTAGTCCTTAGGACTCATCCAAAGTTCCTTCCAAAGGTTGTCTCCTCTTTCCACCTCAACCAGGAGGTGGTTCTTCCAACATTCTTCATTCCTCATGCAAGCCAAGCTGAAGCAGTCCTGCATACCCTGGACTATAGGAGGGCCTTATCCTTCTACCTTGATCGTACGCAGGGGCATAGAAGGGCTACTCAGCTCTTCATATCTTTTGACCCTAATAATTTGGGGTTAGCTGTGTCCAAGCGTACCTTGTCCATTTGGGTGGCTGACTGTATCACCTGGGCTTACAAGGCGGCTGACCTTCCCTTGCAGGGTCGGGTCACGGCCCATCGTGCCAGGGCAATGGCTGCTTCAGTAGCTCATCTCCGCTCTGTACCGTTGGCAGACATCTGCAGGGCTGCAACTTGGTCCTCCAGCCAGACTTTTGCGGCCCATTACTGCCTGGAGAGGGAGTCCCGTAGGGACAGTGCTTTTGGCCAGGCAGTACTCCGGAATCTCTTTGAGGTTTAGGCAACTCCTGCCCTCCAGCCCTCCGTTGAGCTACCGGTGGAGGTTCTTTCTGTGAAAAGCCTTTCTTGATGCTGGGACTAGAGGGAGTTCTCTTGTTCAGCCTGGGTTCCCTGGTAGCTCAGAGCTAGGGAGTCACCCATATGTGAGGACTGACTTCCTGCTTGGTCCCGGAGAAAAAGTAGTTACTCACCTGTAACAGGTGTTCTCCAGGAGCAGCAGGAATCAGTCCTCACAACCCTCCCTCCTCCCCTGGGAGTTGCAGTTGTACATAGTTTATTTTACATTTTTGTGTGCTGTTTTTTAGCTATGTCATTTGACTGAGCAAGATGGCACCTTTGGGCGGGAAGGGGACCGCGCATGCGTGCAGTATTCCCAAAGGCTTTCATAGAAATCTGGGGAAATGCTCCGCAGGGGCTCCATCGGCATCGATGTCACCCATATGTGAGGACTGATTCCTGCTGCTCCTGGAGAACACCTGTTACAGGTGAGTAACTACTCTTTTTTTGCTGTTATTTCTATTTTGTTTGTTTAGCCTTTTTTCTTATTTTTGTATTATTTTTATTTTGTTTCTTTCCTCTTTCTTCTGACTTTTTAGATGCCAGGTGTTCACTTTAGTAACTCAGGTGATTTGATTCCCAGGGTTCTTCCAGGCCTGGTTAAGAGAATTTCTTTCCTGCTCTTTTTAGAGGAGAAGATGAAGGGAAAGAGGATCACTGAAAATGTACAGGAACCCTCTTGGTTGAAAGTATATTGCTTTAAATAGAACATTTCATGATTATGGGTCCTTTCACTAAAGTGTGGTAAAGTTTTGCACTTACTGCACAGTAAGGGCCAGACTTGTGTGCTTACTATTGGGTAGTGTGTTCAGCATGTTCCCATATGGGATGCCCATGTGGCAACTCTATCTAGGAAGCCGGAAGTACATTTGTGCCTTCTGCACCATTGACAGCGCATGGTGACCGTGTGGCAATTGCAGTGTGTAATCAGTGCCCATTTCCCATACCATAACAGGCTGTGTAGTTAGTGTATGAATTAGCATGCGCTGTCATACCAGCAAAGTAATGGTTACTGCAGCCGTGCGCTGTTAGCATGTGCTAATTCTCACACTGACTGCATTTAGTGCACTTTAGCAAAAGGCCTCCTGTGTCATTCAACATGCTAATTCAGTCACTCTTTGGTACATGTTCAGTACTTGCTGTAAGGTAGGGTTCTTGTAGCCATATTATGGCTGCTGTTCATTTTTACACTGCTGTGTACTGGAGGAAACTGCTGTAGTTCTAGGCTGTAATATCTATTTTTTTTTTATTGGACAGCAAACAAAAATGTGACATGAAGTATGTGCTTCAAAGGTCCTTCTTCATCTGATGTTGAATTTTGCTATGCACATTTCTTGCCATTTTTGTAATTATGAAATGCCTGATTCAAAACATTTCAGTTTTTTAGTTTGCTATTATGCAGTAGCTGGAGCAAATCTGTAGAGTGATGACCTCATGCTGAGTTCTCTGCGCAAGGTCAATGAGGGGTTTTTGAGTCCTGGAAGTTTTTAAATTGTGCTTTATTAATTCATTACAGCTGTAGTGGCATTTTAATTATATTTCCATAATTGGGTATTTTTCCATTCTTCTGTTAGAAAGTAGAAAAGCCTGAATACTAATTTCAGCAAAAAGACTGAATACTAATGTATTTTAGCAAAATGATAGTTAAAAGGCAATTTAGACATAGCAAAGCAATAATGAGGATAGGGAAACGCCTCATGATGTTTGAGTATAAGAAGCAACCTGTTTTATTGGCTTTCACTGAGGCCCTCTTTTAACTTTCTTTCATTTAACGCCTGGGACTCAAAACTGTCTAAAGCAGTTCTTGAAGAGTACCTGTGTCCAAGGGAGTGGCGCCTGATCAGGAGTAAGATGCTGATGCCTGTGAAGCAGGCAAGAGATCTTGGGGTGATTTCATGGTAGGGAAATGATGTGAGAATATGAATAAAGAGGGGTATAACGCGTGGGAAAAGAGTCAGACTTCACCTGGAATACTGAGCCCAGTTCTGGAAGGCTCGCTTTCGAAAAGACAGATAGAATTGGATTTGAGATTCATTATTTTCCTTTACAAATCCGAGCTCAAAGGTGAGTTACATATTCAGGTACATATGTTCTTTCCCTGCCCATATTGGCCTACTGAGGCAGTGGAGGGGGAAGTGATTCGCCCAAGGTCACAAAGAGTGTTGGTGGGGAAAAATGGCTTTTGAATCTTGGATTCCTTGGTTTGCACCCTACTTCTCTGTTAAGATATTCCTCTAGGTCAGGAATGGGCAAACTACGGCCCGCGGGCCGTATACGGCCCGGCGGACCTTTTAATCCGGCCCGCTGTATCAGTTATCCTGGTGAACAAATGGACTGCTGCAGAGGGAGCCGGGGAAGCCCGCGCGAAGCCGCGGCTCCCTCTGCACAGCCCGCCAGCGTGAAGAGCCTTTACCTTCACGCTGGCGGCTGTTTCAATGAAGCCACGAATGCCGCGAGAGGTTAAAGGGCATTGCCTTTAACCTTTCCCGGCATTCGCGGCTTCATTGCAACAGCCGCCAGCGGGAAGGTAAAGGTTCTTCATGCTGGCGGGCTGTGCAGAGGGAGCCGGGGCCTCGCGCGGGCTTCCCCGGCTCCCTCTGCAGCCCCTTAGACAGCGCGGGGCTCTTCGGGGGGGCGGCTAGGACTGGATGGGCTGTGATGGGGGGGGGAACGGACTGGAAATGGGCTGTGATGGTGGGGTGGGGGGAGAACGGACTGGAAATGGGCTGTGATGGGGGGGAAACAGACTGGAAATGGGCTGTGATGGTGGGGGGGGGGAGAACGGACTGGAAATGGGCTGTGATGGGGGGGAAACAGACTGGAAATGGGCTGTGATGGTGGGGGGGGATAACGGACTGGAAATGGGCTGTGATGGGGGGAGGACTGCAAATGGTCTGTGATGGTGGGGGGGATCGGACTGGAAATGGGCTGTGATGGTGGGGGGGATAGGACTGGAAATGGGCTGTGATGGGGGGAGGACTGCAAACGGTCTGTGATGGTGGGGGGGATAGGACTGGAAATGGGCTGTGATGGTGGGGACGTAAGCACAGAAAATCGGATCGGATAGGGGAAACAGACTGGAAATGGGCTGTGATGTGGGGGGGGGGGGGAAAAGACGGGAAATGGCCGGTGATGGGGGGGGCCGTCCAAATTGGGCTGGGATGGGGGGAAACAGACTGGAAATGGGCTGTGGTGGGGGGGGAGAACAGACTGGAAATGGGCTGTGGTGGGGGAACGGACTACAATTAGGCTGTGATGGGGGGAGGACTGCAAATGGGCTGTGATGGTGGGGGGAATGGACGAAATGGGCTGTGATGGGGGGGAACGTGGACTGGAAATGGGCTGATGAAGGGCTGGATTAGGACTGTGTAAATGTGTTTGAAATTGAGAATTGCAACAACAAAGCTATCTCCTGACTTTGATGCCTTAACAAAAAAGGGAGACCAACAACACTGTTCACACTAAAATTGAAGGTACTATTTTATGAAAGAAATACATTGCATAAAAGTTTTGTAAAATAACTCTTTTTATGCTTTTCTACCTTAAATTAATCTAAACATTTAATGTTACAAATTTAAATTTAATTTATATTAATTCACACATACACACCGTCCATCTACTCTTGGTCCGGCCCCCGGGTCCAATATATGAACCCATTGCGGCCCTCGAGTCAAAAAGTTTGCCCACCCCTGCTCTAGGTGATCTAGAGAAGTGTTGTGAAAATGGTATAGAATAGTGTTTCCCAACCTGTGGTCTATGGAAATCCTTGGGGTCTGTGAGACCGTTTACAGGGGGTCCTTAGGACATTGAAAAAAAGAGAGAGGCTGGTGGGGAAGAGAAAGTGGAAGAAACTGGCTGGTTTGGGTGGGGGGGAGATAGAGGGTAAGGGAGATAAAGAAAGCTAGTGGGGACAAGCTTAGTGCTGAGGAGAAGGGGTTAAGGAAGTAGTCAGGATGGACTAGGGGTCTCTGAACCTTTGGAGACTTAATAAGGGGTTCACAAAACCAAAAGTGTTGGGAACTTAAGACTTGGAAATACAAACATATGCACCCTAGAGGAGAGGAGAGTAGAGTCGGGGGAGAATATGATTGAGATGTTGAAATACCTGGAAGGTATTAATAGTGCACAAGAGGCAAGTCTGCTTCAAGGGATGGAAGTGCTAAAAGCGGAGGTCATTTTGTGAACCTTTCAGAGGTTGTCAGAAGAGAAACATTAGGAAATATATTTTCATGGAAAGGGTGGTGGAAGCACTGAATGCCTTTCCAGGGTAAGTGGTAGGGGTTAAAGCAGCAGCTTGAGGCCATGGGGTAAACACAAAGGATCTGTAGGGCCGTTTTCCTGCAGACACATAAAGGCGCTTGTGTGAGAATTCCAAAAAGGTGTCCTGTCTGTAGCCTGTTCTGATTAATAGTAGTAGTAGCAGCAGTAGTAGTAGTAGTATAAAGGCATCATACACCGTAAGTAGTAGTAATATAAAGGCATCATAAGCAGGTACCTTCATAAACTAGGTACTCGGAGCCAGCCCCAATAGCGTGCAAATGCCGATCCTCTGTTTACACCATCGCCATCTTCTCTGAAGCCTGGGCTACCTCTTGTGATGTCTTCCTAAGGCTAGTTGCAGTGACCAGATTTAACTGTTTGAGAGGTTTTCCGCAAAGTCTCAGTAGCTGAGAAGATGGCAGTGTTTTTTGTTCTTTTTATTTTACTTCCTCTGCACCACACTGCACTGTATTGAATCATTTAAATCACTAATGCTAATCAATAATTCAGCTTAAACAAAAAATCATACCAAAACTTATAATCAAATACCTCAAGGACCTCAAATAATGTGAGCAACACAGGCTTAAAAGCCTTCTAGTATGACAGCCTAATAAAGGTTATTACTAGTTTGACTCACTATCATCATAGGTCCAAAATGTGTATTAAATATAACTCATAACAATCTCAACTAAACCCCATACCAAATTTAACCAGATATAATGTGTTTTGATCTAAAAAAACAAAAAACCCAAAACTTCTCTGCATCAGGGGAATAAGAATCAAATCATGAGATCCCTAGACTACTCTCCAGCTGGCTGAGCGCTCATACATCATTGACTGCAGAATTTTAAAGGTATTCGGGTAGTCACGTGATCAGGAAGGCCATTCATAACAAAGCTGTCCAAACAACCCGTGATGTCCAGGCTACTGGAGTGGGGATCGCATCTTCGATGCTGCTGCTGCAGTGTCAGACTTTCAGCCAATCAGCGCCCCTGCTGCCCTTTATGGTCTGCTTTTTGGATCGCCTGTGGCTTTTACAGTTTTTTCGGTAGCTTGGGAGCCCCATATGTGAGGACTGGCTTCCTGCTTGTTCTGGAGAAAGCGTAGTTGCTCACCTGTAACAGATGTTCTCTGGGAACAGCAGGAATCGGTCCTCACAACCCTCCCTCCTTCCCGTGGAGTTGTTTTTTTTCTGCATTTGAGCTATGTCATCATACTGAGGGAAGAGTGGCACATTTGGGCGTGAAGGTGACCGCGCATGCGCGGTGTAGGTCCCAAAGGCTTTCTTTGAAA
Organism: Ichthyophis bannanicus; assembly: GCA_033557465.1. Taxonomy (NCBI): domain Eukaryota; kingdom Metazoa; phylum Chordata; class Amphibia; order Gymnophiona; family Ichthyophiidae; genus Ichthyophis; species Ichthyophis bannanicus. The sequence goes on along the minus strand of CM066033.1, from coordinate 187,961,168 downwards.
GCTGGGGATTGGATCTGCTTGAGCTCCGTTGGCATCGACGTCACCCATATGTGAGGACTAATTTCTGATGTGCCCGGAGAAAACTTGTTACAGGTGAGTAACTATGCTTTCTCCCCACACCTACAGTCAACTTAACCTTAACAGACATCGGGGAATTTCGGCGTAAGCTGAAGACCTACCTTTTCTTAAGCACTTTGGTTCAGGTACCTAATGACCCGCCTGACTCACCCATCCTTCCTAAGCAACTTTAGCTCCCACTGCTCTCCTCTTACTTGTACAAACACTAGCACATCCCCTACTGTTGCATATTGTCTGTTTACCATGCCAAGCAACTCCGCTCATGAATTTCTCATTAATTATGATGTGAGCGTTCACTTCTTCAACCAAGTTCTCAATTGTTTTTGTTTGTTACATTGTTAACCACGTTCTATGTAAAGTTATGTTTGTTAAACCTGTTCCATGTAAACCGCTGTGACTTGTAGATATAGCGGAATAAAAGAGCTGCTAAATAAATAAAATTGCCACCTTTTTAATAATTTTACTTCTTAAAAATGATTTTCTTTCCATACCTTTGACTGCTTATGGAAACTGAGCTTATCCCTGTTTGGGAGAAAGGGCTTTCAGGCACTTCTGGCATACAGATATATAATTTTGTTATCTCTATGCAGAGGAACAGTATTCACCTACTCCTGAGAGGGAACACTTAAAATAGGTCGCTGAGATATTATAACTGCTTTTTCCTCACATCAAAATAAGAAAAGCAGTAACCAGACTTTGAAAAAAAACATTACTAAGCTTCTGCAGAAATGTAAATGAAGTTGCCTAACACGTGGAAACGCATGCAGAGCATGGCTCGCGGAATCCTTTCTGACCCCTCTGTATGGGTGTGTGTCTTTCTGTTTGTAGGAATGATAGGGAGAGGAAATAAGAGGGGAGGGACGTTTGCAGGTACAATTGTGGCATTGTTACTGTGAATAAATGTTAGTATTCTGTAGCTGTTGGACGTTCATTTCCTAGAGAAATGCAACATCTTTTATTATTTTTTTGGGGGGGAGGGGGCTTCATTTCTCTTCCGTCTTCCACAAGGTGCAGAAACTTAACTTGTACAGCACACAAACTTCCCTAAGCTCACCACCTCCCTTATGGTGACTAGAGCAGCATTCCAATGATCCACCCTTGCAGCCTTCCCATAGGCTGGACTTTACCCACAGTTTCTGTGACTAGAGCGGCATTCCAGTGCTCTGTCCCCGCAGCCTTCCCATAGGCTGGACTCTACCCACAGTTTCTGTGATTAGAGCAGCATTCCAATGATCCGCCCCTGCAGCCTTCCCATAGGCTGGACTCTATCTGCAAGTCTCTGCTGCTAGTTACATTGGAAGCAAGCAGGGCAGACTCGTTCACATAGGAGGGAGGATTAGAGAACTGCAAATAGAGGTTTCAAACTGTAAGAATATAGGAGATGCCATACTGGGTCAGTCCAAGGTCCATCAAGTCCAGATATTAGTCTTCTAGCTTCCAGACCATAATGTAAAAATTAGAATCTTGTAAAAAGCCATACAGTTGTCATTCATAACCTCCCCAGTGCTGAGCAGAATTGACAGCACTCCCCTAGGCTTTGGACCCTAGGTATGTTCTTTAGCTTGTCAGTTCCTTAATTTAGCCCTGCCCATAGCAACAGATAGTAGCTGACAGTACTGATAGTATCGATAAGAAAACAATACAATTCAGTCAGTAACTTTCATAGTAGACGTAACAGCAAAGAAAATGAAATATATCCCTACTGGGGGGGAGGGGCATTTTGCATGAGGGATTTTTTGAGAGTGGGGCAGTCATGGGGAGAGAGATTTTTAGTGGGTGAGGCAGTTTGCAGGGTAGTGGGGCAATTGTGGGAGTGTGTATTGTTTTGTGGTGGTAATATTTGATGGATTGGTGTGGCAGTTTCAGACGAGTATTTGGAGGTGGGACAGCCGTGGAGGGTCGGGCATTTTAAGGGTGGTAGAGACATTTGGCGAGTTGGGTGAGTAGAGAACAGTGAGAGGGAATTTTGAAATTAGCAATTCCCTAGCTGCTATGTTCCAGCTTTTGTAGTGCAGAAACTTATACATACTGAAACTCCTTCTCCCATAGAAATACACTGCACTAGTGTTTTGAGGAGCTTATTTCTCTCAAACCCTTGACTTATTTTCAAACTTGATGTGTCTTTTTTTCCACATGCCAAGTTTCATTCCATTCCAATATATTTTTGGAGTTATGTTGCGCTAGAGACAGACCATCAGACATTCTCGATCCCTTTTATATAGTTCTTTCCAACTTCATCACCTCCCATGGATTCCAATACCATTTTTATGCTGACGATTCTCAAATCTATCTTTCTTCACCTGACATCTTTCCAACAGTCCAGACCCCTATCTCTGCCTGCCTGTCTGACATCGCCACCTGGATGTCCTTACCATCATTTGAAATTAAACACAGCCAAAAACAACTTCTCATTTTTACCCCCGATCCTTTTTCCCCATTCCTCCTTTCTATATTTCTGTAGACAACACTGTTCTATTTCTTGTTTCCTCAGCCCGAAACCTTTGTGTTATCTTTGACTCCTTCCTCACCTTTTTCTCTCATATCTAAGAGAGAGCTAAAACCTGTTGTTTCTTTCTCTATAACATTAACAAAATTTGCCTTTTCTTTCTGAACACACTACTAAAACACTTATCCACTCTCTAGTCACTTCTCATCTCGACTATTGCAACCTCCTTCTTGATGGTCTCGCTCTGAGTCATCTCTCTCCCCTCCAATCTGTTCAAAGCTCTGCTGCGCGACTAGTCTTTCACCAGCCTCAATATACTCATATAACCCCTCTTCTCAAATCACTTCATTGGCTTCCCTTCTGCTTCCGTATCCAATTGAAACTTCTCCTTCTGACCTACAAATGTATTAATTCTACTGCTCCCCTCTACCTTTCCTCTCTTCTCTCTCTCTACTCCCCTGCCCTCCTCGAACTCCGCTCTTCCTCTGGTTACATCTCTATGCCCTTTTCTTCTACTGCCAACTCTAGACTTCAAACTTTTCACCTTGCAGCTGCTTATGTTTGGAACAAACTTCCCAGGTCTGTTGGCAGTCATCCTCTCTACCCCTCTTCAAATCCATGTTAGTCTCACCTCTTTTGTTGAGGTTTGGTTCCCTATCCCTTACGTTCCTTGTGTATCCTTACTCTTTCCTTTTGCATCCTTTCTCTTATTTTATTCTTTTTTTTTGTCTTGTCTGTCATTTAGATTGTAAGCTGTACAAGCAGGGACAGTTTTTTTTTCCTGTTTGCACAGTGCTGCGTATGTCTTGTGGCACTATATGAATGATAAACAGTAGTAATAGTAGTAGTATAATAGTAGTAGTAAATAGTAGTAGATTTAGGCGTCGTCATGGATAACATGTTAAAACCCTCCGCTCAGTGTGCAGTGGTGGCCAAGAAAATAAACAGAATGCTAGGAATCATATTGAAATGAATGGAGAATAAAACAAAGGATATTATAATGCCTCTGTATCGTTCATGGTGCGACTGCACCTTGAATATTGTGTGCATTTCTGGTCCCGTATCTTAAAAAGGATATAGTGTTATTAGAAAAGGTACAGAGAAGAGCCACCAAAATGGTAAAGAGAATTAAAGGATACTCCTGTGAAGAGAGGCTAAAAATGGTTAGTGCTCTTCAACCTGGAAAAGAGACGGCTGAGGGGAGATATGATAGAGGTCTATAAATTAATGGAGTGGAATGGGTAAATGTAGATCAATTGTTTACACCATCAAAAAGTAGAAAGATAAGGGGACATACAATGAAACTACAGTGTACCCCGTTTAAGACTAATAAGAGAAAATATTTTTTCACTCAACCAGCAATCAAACTCTGGAATTCATTACAGGAGGATGTTGTAAAAGCTGTTAGTGTAGCTGCGTTTAACAAAGGTTTGGACAAGTTCCTGGAGGAAAGGTCCATAAACCATTATTAAAGAGGACCTTGGAAATCCACTGTTTGTGCCAATATAAGCATTATGGAACCTGTGTATCTTTTTTTGGAAACTGCTAGGTACTTGTGATCTGGATTGGCCACTGTTGGAAACAGGATACTGGGCTTGATGGATCTTGGTCTCACCCAGTATGGTATTTCTTATGTTATGTTCTTATTAGTGTGTCCATACTCTGCTAGGCAAGGGACAGTGTTTAAAGTGCAGGTTTCAGACTCCAGTGGAATTTGCTGGTGCATGCCAGGAATTTACATAATCCAATCAGGGTCAGATGAAGGGTTTCTGCCACCCTAGGCAGAAGCCCCGGGCATGTCGTACTGTCCCATCCTGAGCCGCACTACCGCCGATTCTGGCGGCGGGGTCGGAGGGTGCATGGCTCTGCTTAGTGGCAGGCTATGTGCTTCGGCATACATGGCCTGCCACTTCTGACCCTCCTCCGACATAACTTCGGGGGTTCAGAAGCGGCAGGCCATGTGTGCTGAAGCACATGGCCTATGCCGAGCCGAGCCACCCCTCTGCCCTGCTGCCGGAATCAGCGGCAGGGGGTCGACAGCATGGCATGACTCAGGAGGGGAGAGGGGAAGATGGCCTGGCTCAGTGTACCAGGGGGGGAGGCAGCAGGACATGGGTGCCGAAGCACATGGGCCTACCACCTACAGAGATCTGCCGCCTAGTGGATGGGCCGACCCTGAACACAGTGCTGATATTTAATGATGCTTTTTTGAAGATGGTGCGTCACATGTGGTTTTTGATGCTATATCCTTTCCTCACCTTCGGTCTCCCTTTCTTCTTTTCTGAAATCACTAAGGTGAACACTGCAAATTTTCTCTCCTCCTCCAAACGGACTACTTGCTGTTCTGATCCCAGCACCACCTGTCTGCTAAGCTCTATTTCTTCCACCATCATCCCTTCCATCTGTTATATCCTTAACCTATTGTTTTCCACTGCAACTGTTCCTATGGCTTTCAGACATGCTGTGGTTACACCTCTCCTCAAAAAGAGCCTCACTAAATCCTACCTGTCGTTCCAGTTATTGACCTATCTCTGTCCTCCCCTTTGCTTCAAAACATCTTGAATGAGCGGTTCACCACCACTGTCTTGACTTTCTTTCCTCTCAAGACCTTCTGGACCCACTGCAAGCTGGCTTTTTATTTCTATATTCCACAGAAACAGCTCTTGCAAAAGTCTCCAGTGACTTGTTCCTCACCAAATCCAAAGGCCTCTACTGGATTCTCACTCTTCTTGACCTTTCTGCTGCCCTTGACACTGTTAATCACCACCTTCTCCTCGATACCCTGTCCTTGGTTTTAGGGGCTCTGTTCTGTCCTCGTTTTTTTCTTATCTCTCCCATCACACTTTTAGTGTCTGTTTTGGTAGTTCCTCTTCTGCCACTATCCCCCTCTCACTTGGTGTACCTCAGGGCTCTGTTTTGGGACCTCTCTTTTTCTCTCTTTACACTTATTTCCTCTCATGGTTTTCAGTACCATTTTTATGCTGACAACTCTCAGATCTATCTTTCTATGCCTGAAATCTTTCCAGGAATCCAGACCTGGATCTCTGCCTGCTTATCCGGCATTGCTGCATGGATGTCTCACCACCGAACATGGCCAAAACTGAGCTCCTTATCTTTCCTCCTAAACACACCTCCCCACTTTCTCCCCCTCTATTTCTATGGATAACACTACACTCCTCCCTTTTTCCTCAGCTCGCAACCTTGGGGTCATCTTTGTTTCTACTCTCTCTTTCTTCGTACACATCCAACAGACAGCTAAAATCTGTCGCTTCTTTCTCTACAACATTGGCAAAATTTGTTCCTTTTTTTCTACACATACTACGAAGACACTTTTCTACTCTTTAGTCACCTCCTGTCTAGAATATTGCAACCTCCTCCTTGCTGGTCTCCCTCTGAATCATCTCTCTCCCCTTCAGTCTTTTCAAAACTCAGCTGCATGGCTAATCTTCCGCCAGTCTCAATATGCTCATATAACCCCTTTTCTCAGGTCACTTCACTGACTTCTTATTTGTTTCCGTATCCAATTGAAACTTCTCCTACTGACCTTTTAAGTGCACTCATTCTGCATTTCCTCACTACCTTTCCTCTCTTGTCTCTCCCTACACCCCTCCTCGGGAACTCCATTCTTCTGGCAGATCCCTTCTATCTGTGCCCTTCTCTTCTACTGCCAACTCCAGACTTCAATCCTTCCATCTTGCTGCTCCTTATGCCTGGAACAAACAGCCTGAATCTGTGCGTCAGGCTTCATCTCTGGCCCTTTTCAAATCCAGGCTGAAAACTCACTTCTTCGAGGGCACATTTGGATCCTGATCCACTTAGTAGTCTTTTATGTGTTTCCTTACCATTCCTCTAGATATATCCTTGCCCTCAGCTATTGTGCTTTCTGTTTTGACTACATTGTAAGCTCTGATGAACAGGGGCTGTCTTACATGTGTCTGTACAGCACTGTGTATGCCTTGTAGGGCTATACAGATTAGTAGTAGTAGTAGGATTGTGGTATAACATTTGACTGTCATTTAGAAATAACCTATACCAGAGTTGAAACTTACATTTCTCACAATTGTCATGTTTGAAGCCAGCTGTTGTATAACTGATGAGGGGGATTTTCTTTTCATAATTTTTTAAGTTAAAAATTGCCTGTTAAAGCCTGTCTTTTGAAGAGAGACTACTTTGGAATACCAGGTGCTGTTGGTTTACTGCATGGAAGAAAGGCCTGGCCACGAAGGTCACAACTATCGACAGGGTCTCCAGGAATTGGCATCGATTTGATGGCATGCAACAACAACAAATTAAAATTGTTTGAGGTTAAACAGAGAGAGTATAATAAATATAAATATAAAAAGCATAGAGGCTTATTATCGTTAAAGGCTAAATGTCACTGTGCACAGCATTTTATTTTATTTATTTATTTATTTATTTATTTAAAAGGATTTATATACCGCTTTATCCTGAAATCAAAGCGGATTAGAAACATAGAAATATGACAGAAAAAGACCACATATCTAGTCTGTCCTTCCATATAAATAACTACAGCAGTCCCATAGAAATATAGAAATATGACAACAGAAAAAGATTACACAGCAAACAAATCAAGCATAATCCCCATATCCAATATTTCACTCTTTAGAACATAAGAAATGCCTTATTTCGTCAGACCAAAGTTCATCAAGCCCAGTATCCTATTTCCAGCAGTGGCTAATCCAAGCCACAAGTACCTGGCAGGTTCCCAAAGAGGCACACAGATTCCACAATGCTTGTCTTGGGGCAAGCAGTGGATTTCCTGGGTCCTCTTAGCGCATACAATTGACCCATGAGTTTCATTTTACTTCTCATAAAATTTCACTAGTGTTTTCAGCTTAGTTTCACCCGAGCTTGCTATTTTCCTCCTATCAGATTTTCATCACATAAAGGATTTGTCAATGAAGCCTTATGGTCCAAATTTCTTGGGAAAGGAAAGAGCTTTCTTTTCACACACCCTTATGGACCTCATATGGGTGTTTCAGTGCATCAGAATTTCTAACCTGCAACTCTTGCCAGAGGCTAGTCCATCAGATCTCTTATGGCCTGAAGTGGAAAAGGTTCACATCATGGTACCACAGCATTAAACGGGATCCTCTAGCTCAGGGAGCTAATCCATAGGTGTGACAACTACAGGGTTAATCTTAAATTATAGACTGCATTTGCAAATAGAAATTCATCACTAAAAGTAGTTTATAGATATTGAGAAAAAAACAAGAATAATTCAATCCAATAAAGAGAATGCAGTATGAGTAAAGCTGATAAGCCTACTACTACTTATCATTTGTATAGTCCTACCAGGCGTACGCATAATGTTGTAACACTGAAAGTGAATTAAACATGGAGAGCAAAGGAGATTAAAAGAAGAAATGTTAATGTGCAGTGAGCTTTGTACAAATATACAAGAAGTCTTGAATATAAGCTATAGATCGCATGACTATATTAAAGAAGCCATAAAACTCTGCTAAATTGAGCAAGCTCTATAGGTTGGGTATCATAGTACCACATTGGGGGGGGGGGGTTATTTTAGAAGCCTTATTCACAATTTCCACAAGTAAAATCCAGCCATTTACAGGTGGAAATAGACATTTTAGAAAGGGCCGAATTTGACACATGGATGTGCTTAGTATGTAGAAGTTACAAGGAAGTTAGAGGGTGGCTTGGGTGGGTCAGAAATCTGTGTGTGTATTCCCTATTTCATATAGGGAATACATGTGTATGACAAAAATTATGAACATTGGGATTTTTATGTACTCCCTGGCATGTTTAGGTTATACAAAAGTGCTCAGTTCAGCCAGCCCTTTCCAGGAGGTATTTAAGGGGTTATCTATCTTAATTCACCCTTGTTTATTTCCTCCTCAAAGTTAAATTAGATATAGCAGCATCTGTTGCTAATTGGCAGCATTTATACTTGTAAGCTGGCAAAATAGCCACAATATACGTGGAGTGTGTATGGTGGCCATGCATATCCTGTTGATTTTCTATGTGAGCCTTTGCAAAACGGCTCCTCCAGCTCCACATATTGGTATATATATGTGGATTCCTGCACTTACGTGTTCTGTATTTTAGAAAAGGCTCCATGTTTAACATAGCCTTTTCTATAATTCTACCAGAATTGTGAACATCGTGACCTTGATGTCTCAATTCCGATCTCCACGTCTTTCTAAAACGTATCTTCACAAATGATAACTGGTATGTGCTGTGTGAAAGCACAGATTCTCCAGGACCAAGCAGGAAGTCAGTCCTCACTTATGGGTGACGTCGGCGCCGACGGAGCCCTCGCGGAGCAATTTTCCCCAGCTTTCAAAGAAAGCCTTTGGGAATTGCAGCGCATGCGCGGTCGTCTTCCCGCCCGAGGGTGCCATCTTAGCCAGTCTTCTTTTTTCCGCGGAGCCCTACAGACGTCCCCGTCTTGTCCCCGCGAAAAAGTCGATTTTCTTCATTATTTTATTCTTTCTCCTTCGGTTCGACGCCGATCGTTTTCCCGCCCGGACTCGCGACGCCGGTCACGAGTCCTCTTACTTTTTTTCGGTTTTTCTGACTTTGTCAGCTTTCGTTTTCGATTTTTCCCTGGCAGCCCGGTCCTTTGACCTCGCAGGGGCCCTTTTTCCCCCGATGGCTGCCAGTGGCTTTAAGCGGTGTGGTCAGTGTGACCGAAATATGTCACTAACTGACACACACGACTTTTGCCTCCGCTGCCTGGGCCCGGATCATGAGGAACTGATCTGTGGGCCCTGCGGCAAAATGTCCTCAAAGGCGTTGAGAAGTCGGCGGCATCAGCGTGATCGAATCTTCGCTGACCCCAGCCGTACCCGGACCTCGTCGGAGGCCTCCGCGTCAAAAGGCTCCAGCTCGGACCGTCGCCGGAGTTCCTCCGACCGGGGTTCTCCCTCCGGGGACCATCGTCGGACGGTGAAACCCGCGAGGGCGGCGTCGGTGGACGCTCCTGGTTCCGCGAGGGCCAGGTCGCATAGCCCCGATAGCCGCCCCGGGTCCTTGGAGAAGGAACGACTCCCGAAGCGACCTCGCCTGGAGTCGGAGATGCCTGCTCGGGTAAGTCCTGTAGTCCTTCTGGACTCGCCTCCGCGACAGCCGACGTCGGGCCCGACGCCGTCGGGGCCCGAGTCGGGGGCTGCTGGGTCACCTGAGCTTGGACTCAGGTTGACGGCCTTGGAGAGCAGACTGTCTGCCTTCATGGACCAGCAGCGGGCACTGCTCGCTGGCTTCGCTGGCGCCGCTGCCCCGACCGCCGGGACGTCGACGTCCAAGTCGACCCCGGAGACCGAGCCGATCCTCGAGTCGATGAGAACTCGAGTCGATCCTCGGTCGAGGTCACCCTCGGCCTCCCGTTCGGGACCGAGGTCGCCGACGCCGACTCCCTCGGCGTCGGGGCGGCAGGCGCCGCGCCCTGCCCGGGCCGACCCCACCGAGTCCTTGTCGGAGTCGGTCTGGGAGTCTGAAGAGGAAGAGTCGCCTGATTCTTTCCGGACTCGGTGTGTCCCCTCGGACTCACCGGAGTCCGAGCCTCGGAAGCAGTCCCCCCCGGAGGATGCCCGGTTCTCGGACTTCGTTAGGGATATGGCCAAGGCTTTGGCCTTCCCTGCGGATCCCGAGGAGGAGCCTCGAGCCGAAGAGCTCGACGCCCTCCAGTATGACTCTCCCGCGAGGGAACACTTTACTGTACCGGTTCCTCCTATGCTGGAACGACTACTCTTCCGCATGTGGGAGAGTCCGGCCTCCTCGCCGGTCCTGAGCAAGCGGGTCGATTCTATCTATCGAGTCCGCAAGAGCCCTGGCTTTCAAAAGGCACAGCTACCACACCATTCCATGGTAGTGGAATCGGCCATGCATCGTCTTAAGAGCCGGAAGATGCACTCCTCGGTGCCTCCTGGCAGGGAGGCCCGTAACCTGGATGGCCTTGGTAAGAAGTGTTTCCAGGGCTCTATGCTCGCATGTCGTGTCCAGACTTACCAGCTATACATGGGCATGTATCTCCGGATCTGGCTAAAGAGCTAGCCGGATTCTCCGCTGGTTTGTCCGAGGAACCCTTGCGGAGGTTCCTGGCCTTGTCCACTGGCATTCGGGAATGCTCAAAGTTCATGTCCCGAGCAGCCTATGATGGCTTTGAAGCATCGGCTCGAGTGGCCGCAGCCGGCATCGGTGCCCGCCGACAGGCTTGGCTTCAGTCGTCAGACCTTGAGCCCTGGGTGCAGGACAAGTTGGTCGATGTCCCCTGCCGAGGCGAAAACCTCTTTGGCAAGCCCATGGCGGAAAAGGCTGCACAAATTGAGACTGAGACTCTCACCAGGACCAGGCTTTCTAGGAAGACCTCCGCCCCTTCCCAGAAAAAGAAGGGCTCGGGGAAAAAGTCCTTTTACCCGAGGAAGGCGGCTGCCTACAAACAATACCCCCATTATCAGGCCCCTGCAGCTCCCCAACAGGGCCAGCAGGCCAAGGGACGGGGTAACGGGTCCCGTAGGCAGCAAGCCCCCAAGCCTGCACCACCAGCCCCTGCTCAGCAGGGTGGGGGTTTTTGACTCACAAAGCATAGCCTCTCCCCCCCCGCTGGTTCCTCCCAGCACCGGAGGCCGGCTGGTTCACTTCGCCCACAGGTGGTCCAGCATCACCGCAGATGCCTGGGTGCTTCAAGTCGTGCGAGAAGGCTATCTTCTCCACTTCCATCAGGTCCCTCCCTCCTATTTTCCGGGAGAACCTCCGCGACAGGGAATTACTCCTTCAGGAGTTAGCAGGTCTTCTGCAGGAACAGGCGGTGGAACCGGTGCCCCACCACCTGAGAGGTCAAGGCTTTTATTCCAGGTATTTTCTGATACCAAAGAGAACAGGGGGCCTCAGACCCATCCTGGACTTGCGCAACCTCAACAAGTTCCTTGTACGGGAGAAGTTCAAAATGCTTACCCTTGGAATCCTTCTGCCCTACCTCCAGCAGGGAGATTGGCTATGCTCCTTGGATCTAAAGGATGCCTACACGCACATCCTCATCCACCCCAGCCACCGCCAATACCTAAGGTTTGTGGTGGCAGGAAATCATTACCAGTACAGAGTACTGCCCTTTGACCTGTCCTCCGCACCGCGAGTCTTCACAAAATGTCTCGCGGTCGTGGCGGCCCATCTCCGGCTTCACGGCCTCTATGTCTTTCCGTACCTCGACGACTGGCTCATCAGAGCAGCGTCCGCTCAGGAGGTCACCAACGCCACGTGCCGCACGGTGACTCTTCTGCAGCACTTGGGCTTTGTGATAAACTTCGCAAAGTCCACTTTGCTCCCCTCACAGGATCTCGAGTTCATCGGCGCGAGGCTGCACACTCCTCAGGCGCGAGCATACCTACCGCTCGACAGGGCTCAACGGCTCATGGACCTAGCCGACCGCTTTCGCAGCCAGCCCCTGGTCTCCGCCAGGCGCTTCCTGAGACTGCTCGGCCATATGGCTTCCACCGTCCATGTGACCCCCAATGCCCGCCTGAATATGCGGTCTGCTCAATGGTGTCTCCGCCAGCAGTGGCGACAAGCCACAGGCGGCCTAGCAGATCTAGTGCGCGTCTCCGAGCCGCTGGTCTCGTCTCTCCGGTGGTGGCTCCGACAGCCGAACCTGATATTCGGAATGCCTTTCCAGTCACCTCAACCGACCCGGGTGCTGACCACCGATGCATCCCTCCTGGGCTGGGGAGCACATTGCCAAGAGGCACGTACTCAGGGCCTCTGGACCACGTGGGAGTCTGCTCAGCAGATCAACTTCCTGGAGCTCAGGGCGATCCGCCTAGCTCTCAAGGCCTTCTCCCACCTGACTTCCCAACAGTCCGTCCTTGTCCAGACGGACAATCAAGTTGCCATGTTCTACGTGAACAAACAGGGGGGCACGGGCTCCTTCCTCCTCTGCCGGGAGGCACAGAAGCTCTGCTCTTGGGCCGTCAGTCACGGCATTCTCCTCAAGGCAGTTTATCTCCCGGGCCAAGAAAATTGCCTTGCGGACAAACTCAGCAGGGTCCTCCAGCCGCACGAGTGGCGTCTGGATCCCTTGGTAGTTCAGAAGCTCTTCCTCAAGTGGGGCCTCCCCACGGTGGATCTTTTTGCCAGTCCTCACAACCGGCAGCTTCCTCGCTTCTGCTCTCGTCAGCCACACCCCCTTCGGGTTGCGGCGGACGCCTTTCTGATCTCATGGTCGGGGAGCCTTCTGTACGCTTTCCCTCCCATCCCGCTAGTCTCTCGGACTCTTTTCAAGGTTCTCCGAGACAAAGCCTTCATGATCCTGGTGGCCCCTCGCTGGCCCAGGCAGCCGTGGTTTCCGCTCCTGCTACAACTGGCGGTGGAGGATCCAATCCCTCTGGGGGTACAACCGGATCTCCTCACTCAGGATCAGGGGTCCCTACTGCACCCCAACCTCAGGTCTCTCAACCTCATGGCCTGGCTGCTGAGAGGGTAGTCCTTGCTCCCCTTCTCCTGCCGGCGGAGGTGGAGGAGGTCGTCTTGGCTTCGCGACGGCCCTCTACCCGCAAATGCTACGCCCTTAAATGGCGTCGCTTTGCAGTCTGGTGTACCCAACAGTCTCAGGATCCCTTCTCCTGCCCGGTGTCGGTGATCTTGCAGTACTTGCTGCACCTCTCTAATCTGGGACTTAAGTCCAACTCCGTCAAAGTTCACCTCAGTGCTCTTTCAGCACATCATGTGCCGGTGGACGGCAGACCTCTCTCAAACGACCCTCTCGTAGCGAGGTTTCTCCGAGGTCTCCTTCTACTTAAACCACCTCTGCGCCCGCCAGCGCCTGACTGGGACCTGAATGTGGTTTTGCAGCGGATCACCTGTCCGCCTTTTGAACCTATGGCTACCTGTTCTCTCCGTTTTCTGTCTTGGAAAACACTGTTCTTGATAGCCCTCACTTCCGCTAGACGCGTAAGTGAATTGCAGGCCCTCGTGTCTGATCCCCCTTACACTAGGTTCTACAAGAATAGGGTAGTCCTACGGACTCACCCAAAATTTCTGCCTAAAGTGGTCTCCCCTTTTCACATCAATCAGGAGGTGGTACTTCCAACCTTCTTTCCCAGACCACACTCCAGCCGAGCTGAAACGGTCCTCCATACCCTGGACTGTAGAAGGGCTTTGAACTTCTACCTTGACCGTACGCGGGAGCACCGTAAAGCTGCTCAGCTTTTTGTGTCTTTTGACCCCAATAAATTGGGGCTCCCGGTCTCCAAGCGTACTCTGTCCATCTGGGTTGCGGACTGTATCTCTTGGGCTTATGGGGCAGCCGGACTCTCCTTAGAAAGTCGAGTCACGGCTCATTGCGTTCGGGCAAAGGCTACGTCAGTGGCTTACCTCCGCTCTGTTCCGCTGGCAGACATCTGCCGGGCCGCTACTTGGTCTTCGAGCCAGACTTTTGCGGTCCATTACTGTCTCGAGAGGGAGTCCCGTAGGGACAGTGCTTTCGGACAGGCAGTCCTCCGTAATCTCTTTGAGGTCTGAGCAACTCCTACCCTCCATCCCGGATGTGGGCTACCGGTGGGTGATAATTCAGCAAAGATTCTATCCTTCTGTGCTGCTGAGCTAGAGGGAGCTCATTTTTGTGCTTAGGGTCTCCGGTAGCCTTGAGCTTGGGAGTCCCATAAGTGAGGACTGACTTCCTGCTTGGTCCTGGAGAAAGCGTAGTTACTCACCTGTAACAGGTGTTCTCCAGGAGCAGCAGGAATCAGTCCTCACTACCCTCCCTCCTCCCCTTGGAGTTGCAATCGTCTGCTTATGTTCTTTTTGCAAATTTTTATGCTGTCTTTTTTAGCTATGTCATCTGACTGGCTAATATGGCACCCTCGGGCGGGAAGACGACCGCGCATGCGCGCTGCAATTCCCAAAGGCTTTCTTTGAAAGCTGGGGAAAATTGCTCCGCGAGGGCTCCGTCGGCGCCGACGTCACCCATAAGTGAGGACTGATTCCTGCTGCTCCTGGAGAACACCTGTTACAGGTGAGTAACTACGCTTTTTTTTAAAAATAAAATTGCAAATGTTCACATAACACTAACGGCCCTGTTAAATCTGTGTACCAAGGTCTGTGCATCCAGTCTGGAGCCACTAGGATCAATAGGCCTGGATGAATCTGAATCCTGTGGAGGAGATAGCTCACTGAGGGCCGAGGAGGGAAAACATAAAAAATCCCGTTCTGGGGCTACTCGTGTGGCAGGGCATCCAAACCTACGGCTTGCGGGTCTGTTCAGCAAATGAAGATATTGCTTATCTTGGCATTGGCCCACATGGCCATCAGATCGAACGTAGTGCAAAGGTGGGGGGTCTCCCTATGAGGCTGAATGCGTAGGGGCTCAATTTCCATTCCCCAGGACCTACTGTGTTCTGACTCAGGAAGTCAGCGTGAACGTTGTCGACACCCGCTATGTGAGCAGCTGACAGAGCCACTAGATGCTCCTCTGCTCAGCTGCATAAAGTGGCTAATTCGAGTGCCTCCTTGTTTGTTGACTTATGGCACCGCTGTGACATTGTCTGAGAAGACATGGGCCACTTTGCTCGCTAGTGAAGTTTGAAACTTCTCCAGCACCAGATGGATCATTCTGGTCTCCAGCCAATTCATTGGCCAGGAGGCTTCCCGAGGGGGCCCAAACCCATTCACAGTCAGAAGTGTCTTATTGACTTCCCTCAGTGTTATACCTTATGATGACATCATTGTAAGATGTTCAAGTCTGCCTCCACCTTCTGGGAAGAGAGCATAACCACCTTGTTTGGAGTGGTCTAGCAGGATTCAAGGAAAGGAAGTTATTGGGTATGATTAAAATTTCTCCTTGGTTGTGGATGCATTAGTGGCGCAACAGAGGTGGTCATGAATTGAGTGGGAAACCAGAGGTGGAGGGGTTAGTACTGGAGCCTCAAGGGGCGGTCTGAGTTCCGGGTGTACGGTTAGATAATCAGATACAATTGAATATTCAGATTGCAGAAGTGGTGAAGCATACCTTTAGAGCGCTATGACATATTTGCATATTACTCTTTTATCTTAACAGGTAAGATCTTATTGTGGTGACACATGCCTTGATAATGAAGTGCATTGATTATTGTAATGGGGCATATGCTGACCTGCCAGATTGTCAGTTTCCAAGACTTCAATTCATGTAGAATTGTGCAGTCGGGTGATTTTTATGCTAAGGGGAAGCATGAACATGTGACCTCCCCCCCCCCCCATTTCAGGAATTACATTAGTTGCCAGTGAGGCAAAAGATGAAGTTTAAAGTACTATGTGTGGTATTTATATGCTTGCAGGTGGGTGTTTTATGTATTCAATCAAACTGTTGCATTCCTTCAGGACTGCGTGTTCCTTGCAATTGAGCTGCCTCAATTCCCGCAGATTCATTTAATTTAGACTCTGTGGTGCCGCTTTTGTCATTTTGCATCAGAGTTGTGGAATAGCCTCCTGGTATACCCAGTATCTGCTTGTAGCATTTTTAAACCGCTCTAATGCCTTTCAGCCTGGGCGGTATATCAAGAAATTAAATAAAGATAAAGATAAAATATATGCAGTTTCTTATGGGGTTAAGACATGGCTATTCTAGTAGGAAGAGAAGAGCAGTCGGAGCACTAAGAGAAGGTCGGAAGAGGATGGAAAAGATTATTCTACTGTATTTTTATGTAACATAGTATATGATGGCAGATGAAGATCAGCATGGTCCATCTAGTCTGCAGTAAGGTGGCTAGAGTGGTTGTACCTGCCACTCCGTGCAGGTCTGCCCCACTCTATTTATTGAAGTACTATATAAAAGATATTTGTTTGCTTTGATTCATCCTCTTGCTATGAAGGGATCCACTGTGTCTGTCCCATGTAATTTTGAATTCAAGAGGGCATTCCAAGCATCCACTACCCTTTCAGTGAAAAAGTAATCTCCAGGAACAAGCAGGAATGTAGTCTTCACATATGGGTATCATCAGTACCGACGGAGCCTGTGAGGGAACGCTCCCCAGCGTCCAATTAGAAAGCTTTTGGGAGCATCCCACAGCACCTGCGTGCTGCCTTCCCGCCTTTCCCAACTGCCTCTTTCCAGTTCTTCATTTTCTGCGGAGCCAGCATGTCGTTGTTCCTGTCACCGCAGAAAATTTTCCTTATTCTCCTTCTTTTTTTGTGGTCGTGTCTGCCTTCTTCGACGCTATACCGGTACCGCTGGTTCTTCTTTTCTTTCTTTAAAAAAAAAAAAAGAGAGTATTTTTTCCCCAACTTTTCTTTCCCAGGTACACGCGCCATTTTGGGCCTTAGGCCCAAAATTTCCTCCACTATGGAAAAACCCGCTTCAGGTTTCAAAAGGTGCACCAAGTGTGGCGGTACCATCTCCGTCACTGACACCCATGAGTGGTGTCTTAAATGTTTAGGTCCTGACCACTCTATCTCTGAGTGTATGGCTTGTGCCATGATCTCCAAGAGGGGTCGACAAAACCGGGCTGCTAAGCTCAGCACCTTTTTTCCCTCCGATGCAGCTTCTGTGGCATCGACGTCTTCCAGGGCTTCGTCTTCCTCCCATGGATCTCAGGTAACCAAACATAAGTCTAGCCAGTCCTCAATGGGTAGATCTCCTTCCAAGCATCGAGATGCCTCCGGCGTTGCCCGTGAGGGTTCTGTACCGGCAAAATTGCCCCGGCGGGAGGCTTTGGCTTCCAAAGCTTTATCGGGGCTCCAGGATGTTCTCGAAGCCTCAACCTCGGCAGAACTACTGGTGCCATGCTCTGGGGTACCGGCTGCTTTCTCCGGTACCGATACCCAAGCATCGGCAGCGACGATAGACCAGAGGTTCCTGGCTATTGAAAGCAGTCTGGCGGCTCTCCTTGCATCAACACCCTCAGAACCGCGTCAGACAGTTGTGCCGGTACCGGTACCGACAGTATCGGCATCGACATCGGCGTCTGCTTTGCCGGCACCCAGTCATGCAATGCCTTCTGGTACCGATACACCGGTACCGATTCCCCCAGTACCGACTTCGGTCGGTACGGGTATCGGGCTCTTCAGGAGCACCGGACAGAAGGTACTTCGAATCTTCGGAAGACTCCCAGGATTCTGACAGCTCTCTCGGTACCGGAATACTTCTCCCGGAGGAGCCTTTCTCTCCTAAACATAGGATGTCTCCTCCAGAAGATATCTCCTTTCAGGATTTCATCAGAGAGGTGGCTCGAGGTCTTTCCATTACTGTGGTTCCCGAAACAGAGCCCAGGGCAAAGGAGTTAGAGATTCTACAATATCCCAAGGCTCCTAAAGAGGCAACTACTTTGCCTATCCATGAGATCTTACATGATCTCATACTAAGAATGTGGGAAACACCTCTTACCACCTCTCCTCACTCTCGTAGACTGGATACCATGTATTGAGTCCCTCCTTGTCCTGGGTTCCAGAAGACTCAGCTTCCTCACCACTCTATTGTAGTGGAATTAGCTATGAGAAGGATCAGAAGTGCAAAGAGGCATGCCTCTAATCCTCCAGGACGTGAGTGTCGAACTTTGGATGCCTTTGGACGTCGTACTTTCCAGGCTTCCATTCTTTCTGCCAGGATCAGTTCCTATATTTTATATATGGGAATGTTCCTTAAGAAAGTCACAGGAGATTTAGAGGTTTTGAGCCCTCTTCTTCCTGAGGATAGAAGGCAGGACTTTCTCACACTGGTCAAACATGCCCAGGATGTTTCTAAGTTTGTCAACCGTGCAGCTTTGACTGTTTTGAGTGCATAAGCAGAACCTCTGCCATTGCCATAGGTGCACGTAGAATTGCCTGGCTCCAGGCATCCTATTTGGAGCTCTGGGTGCAGGACAAACTCGGCAATATCCCTTGTATAGGTGAGAATCTATTTGGCAAGAATTGGCAAGAGAAAGCCAATGAATTAGATGCTGACAACTCTACTTTGGATAGATTATCCAAAGCCACAGCTGATCCTGCAAGAAAGAAATCTTTCAAGAAACCATTCTTCTCCAAGAAGAAGAGGTTTTATCCCTCTTATTCCCAGCAGGGACGTTCTGCAGGTCAGTCTGCCCGAAAGAGCCAGCAACCACCTAAACAAAGGAAAGCAAAGGCTGTTAAGTCTCAACCGTCTCAGCCTCCACAAGGCCTTTGACTTTCAACCAGAGAACCTAGCCTTCCTGGCTCTCAAGGGACCAGAGCCTTCCACCATTCCAGGAAGGTTGTATCACTTTGCCCCCAGATGGGGGCAAATAACAGCAGAACATTGGACACTCTCCATTATAAAAGAGGGGTACAAGCTTCACTTTTCGTGCATGCTCCCTCCCACAATGGTAAGACAGTTCAATTCTCAGACCTCTCTCATCAGCCTATTAGATCAAGAGGTCACTATACTTCTTGCCCAAGGGGCAATAGAAGAAGAACCCATTCATCAACAGGGTACAAGGTTTTACTCCCCCTATTTCCTTATCCCAAAGAAAACAGGGGGACACAGACCTATTTTAGACCTCAGAGAATTGAACAAATTCCACTTCAAAGAGAAATTCAAGATGATTTCTCTGGGAACTCTGCTGCCATACCTTCACAGTCAGGATTGGCTTTGTTCTCTAGATCTCAAGGATGCGTACACTCATGTTCTCATCCATCCAACTCACAGAAAGTTCCTTCGGTTCCTTTTTCAAGGAAAGCACTACCAGTACAGGGTGCTTCCTTTCGGCCTGGCCTCAGCACCAAGGGTGTTTACGAAATGCATGGCTGTAGTAGCAGCATTTCTCCGCACTCTAGGAATATTTGTCTTCCCCTCCTTAGACGACTGGCTCATTCGAGCCCCATCAGAGTCAGAGGCCAGGATTTCTCTGTCCTGCACAATGTGTATCCTTCAGTATTTGGGTCTGGTCATAAACATCCCAAAATCCAGTCTAACTCCCTCTCAGTCTCTAGAGTTCATAGGAGCTTTGCTGGATACCAGAAAAGCAAGGGCCTACCTTCCTCAGACCCGTTGCCTTCACATGGTGCAGTTAGCTTCTCAGGCAGTGCTAAAGGCTCATCTCACTTCTCGAGAAATGTTACAACTACTAGGCCACATGGATCTACCATACATGTGGTTCCTTATGCTCGCCTCCATATGAGAGCAGCCCAGTGGACTTTATCCACTCAATGGACCCAGGCATCAGGGTGCCTGTCAGACAAAATAGCAAACACAAATCGCCTTGTTTTGTCCCTCCAATGGTGGCAGTCCACTTAAAACCTGTTGCTGGGGTCCCCTTTTCAACAACCTTTACCCCAGGCAACTCTCACAACAGATGCTTCACCAATGGGTTGGGAGCTCATCTGCAAGACCTTTCCATCCAAGGCACTTGGACTCCACAGGAGACTCATCTACATATCAATCTCTTAGAGCTCAGAGCAATCTTCCTTGCTCTTCGAGTGTTCCACACTCTGCTCAGCTACAAGACTGTCCTCATTCATACGGACAATCAGGTAGCCATGTTCTACGTGAACAAGCAGGGAGGAACAGGCTCTCTGTCGCTTTGCAACGAAGCTTTGCAACTATGGGCCCTCGCCAGAGAGCATTAGATTCATCTCCTGGCAGTGTATCTTCCAGACATACAAAACTCTTGGGCAGACAGACTCAGTCGAGTTCTACTTCCACACGAATGGTCTCTGCATGCAGACCAGGTGGCCAAGATTTTTCAAATTTGGGGAACCCCGGACATAGACCTCTTTGCAAGTCCGTTGAATGCCAAACTTCCCCGGTTCTATTCCAGAATTCCGGCTCAGGGCTCTCAGGCCAGGGATGCTTTCCTCCTTCACTGGGGTCAAGACTTCCTTTTATGCCTTTCCACCCATTCCCCTAATTCCCAAAACCCTGTTCAAGCTTCAGAGAGACAGAGGCCGTATGATTCTCATAGCTCCACATTGGCCACGGCAAGTGTGGTACCCTCTGCTTCTACATCTCTCTCAAGCTCCCTCTCTGGAGTTAGGGTCTGCTCCAGATCTCCTGTCTCAGAAGGATGGAATGTTATGGCATCCCAATCCCCAGTCTCTGCATCTCAGGGCTTGGTTGCTGAAGGCCTAGATCTCCATGATCTTAACCTCCCTCAGCAAGTAAAGGATATCCTTTATGCTTCCAGGAAGCCTTCCACAAGACGCTCTTATGCTTTCAAGTGGAAAAGGTTTACCATATGATGTTCACAGAAGGGTCTTAACCCCCTTGCGATACCTCTGGAATCATTACTGGAGTATCTCCTTCATTTATCCAATGCAGGACTTAAGACTAACTCAGTAAGAGTCCATTTGAGTGCTATTGCAGCTTCTTTCAAGCCTCTAAATGGACAACCTATTTCCTCCCATCCTCTTATAGCAAGATTTATGAGAGGCCTTCTTCTAACTAAGCCTCCCATTAGGCCACCACCGGTGGCATGGGACTTAAACCTGGTTCTTGGTCAGCTCATGAAGCCACCTTTCGAACCCTTAGCTACTACCTCATTGAAATTCCTTTCTTGAAAGGTTATCTTTCTCATTGCAGTCACATCAGCACGTCGCATCAGTGAGTTGCAGGCACTAGTGGCTGATCCACCTTATACAAGGTTCCATCATGACAAGGTAGTCCTTAGGACTCATCCACACTTTATGCCAAAGGTGGTCTCACCTTTTCATCTAAACCAGGGGTCTCAAACACGCGGCCCGCGAGACAACTTTGTGCGGCCCGCGACGGCGGAAAACCAAAAATCCCCCAAAACCCGGCAACGGCAGCAGCAGAAGCCAGGGTTTTGGGGGTTTTTTTGTTGGCCGGTAATGAGTTATGGAGGGGCTGACTGAACTGGAAGTGGGCTATTGGCAGAGGGGGGAGGGGGGGGGTTCTGGCTGGTAAGGGGCTGGGGGGGGGGTTATAACTGGTAATGGGCTATGGTGGGGGCTAGGACTGGAAATGGGCAGATGGGGGTTAGGACTGGAAGTGGGCTATTGGCAGGGGGGGGTTATGACTGGTAATGGGCTGGGGGGGGGTTATAACTAGTAATGGGCTATGGTGGGGGCTAGGACTGGAAATGGGCAGATGGGGGTTAGGACTGGAAGTGGGCTATTGTCAGGGGGGGGGGTTATGACTGGTAATGTGCTATTGTGGGGGCTAGGACTGGAAATGGGCAGATGGGGGTTAGGACTGGAAGTGTGCTATTGGCGGGGGGGGTGGTAATGACTGGTAATGGGCTATGGTGGGGGCTAGGACTGGAAATGGGCAGATGGGGGTTAGGACTGGAAGTGGGCTATTGGCAGGGGGGGGTTATGACTGGTAATGGGCTATTGTGGGGGCTAGGACTGAAAATGGGGTGATGGGGGTTAGGACTGGAGGTGGGCTGATTGGGGGGTTAGGACTGGTAATGGCCTATGAGGGGAGGTAAGACTGAAAATGGGGTGATGGGGGATACGACTGCAAGTGGGCTATGGGGGGACTAGGACTGGTAATGGGCTATGGGGGGGGTAAGACTGAAAATGGGGTGATGGGGGGGTAAGACTAGAAGTGCGCTATGGGGAGGTTAGGACTGGTTATGGGCTATGGGGGGTCTAGGACTGGTAATGGGCTGGGGGGGTTGCTAGGACTGGAAATGGGCTGAGTGGAAGGGGGGCTTGAACTGCAAATGGCTGATGGGGAGGGGGGCTTGGAATGGAAATGGGCTGTGAGGGGAGGGAGCTAGGATTGGAAATGGGCTGATGGGGGGCTAGGATTGGAAATGGGCTGATGGTGAGGCTAGGATAGGACTGGAAATGGACTGATGCAGGGACTAGAAAGGAGCAGATGCTGGGTGGGGCTGGAACTAGAAGGGAGCTGATGTTGGGGGAGGATTAGAATGGGATGGAGCTGGGAAAGTGAAATGGAGAGGGGAAAAATATTTTGTCTGGAAGAGAAGACAAATCTACAATTGGCCAGGTATTGGGAGAGTAAGTGGGGATTGAGGATGGAGGGGTAAAATTTGAGTGGATGAAATAGGAATGAGGAAAGAGCAAAAGGAGAAAGATTAGTATGTTAAAGCAGATGTAGAGAGAGAGAATGGAAAAAAACTAGAAGAGAGAAGAAAGGACAAATGGACAGCAGACGATGGAGATAGCAGAAGACACGAAGAAACCAGAAGTGGCTGGAGCAATTGCAACTGAAAAAAAATGCACAAAAGGTAGAAAAATATCTCTTTATTTTGAATTTATTAACTGGAATATGTCAGCTCTGGGAAATGTGCATCATTAATGTCTGTGCTTTGGTACAAGAAATTATTTATAGTTTTATTTCTACAGTGCTGAGGTATTCTGTGTAATTCCTATTTGACATTGCTACTTGTTCTCTTTTCCCAGTAGGTCATGTATTGTTCTCTGAAATGTATTGATTTAATATTTGCAGTGTTGCCTTTTGATAGGTATGGTCTGGTGCTTTGTGAGTCCTGGTAGTGCTGTTATGATACGGGGGGTTTGCTATGGGTTCCAAATGGGCAGTGTTAGTAGTAGTTCCTAATGTGCCTGGCGGTTGGCACTGGATTATAGTAATATAGAAATTTTCTAGTCTTTCTTTATCCATGCACTCATTATGCAACATTATGCAAATATTTATGCAAATGAGGCCCCTTATGCAAATGAGGCCCGTGTCTTATGCGGCCCCCGGGTTACTTTACAAGTCCTCATTCGGCCCTCAAAGCAATTTGAGTTTGAGACCCCTGATCTAAACCAAGCGGTCTGCCTGCCTGTGTTTTTTCCAAGGCCTCATGCATCAAATGCAGAAAGGAATCTTCATACTTTGGACTGTAAAAGAACTTTAGCCTTTTACTTACAAAGAACACAGCAACATAGAAAGGCCTCTCAATTCTTTGTTGCTTTTGATCCTTCTCATTTGGGACTTCCAGTCTCCAAGAGAACACTGTCCAAGTGGATTGCTCAGTGCATTTCCTTTGCCTATCAGAGTAAGAATCTTCCTCTGGAGGGCCATGTCACAGCTCACAATGTGAGAGCCATGCAGCTTCAATGGCTCATCTGCACTCTGTGTCTATCGACAACATCTGTCGAGCAGCCACTTGGGCCTCGGTTCATACCTTCACAGCCCATTACTGCTTGGACAAGGACTCCCGCCGGGATGTCTTGTTTGATCAGGCTGTTCTCCAACACCTGTTCCGTACCTAATCAACTGCTACCCACCATCCCTGGTTGGATGCCAGAGATCCATGGGGGGAAGTGGAGCCCCTTCACAGGGACACACAACTTCTGGGGTCTCTCCCTGGCATCTAAAGCTAGGGAGTCCCCATATGTGAAGACTACATTCCTGCTTGTTCCTGGAGAGAGCATAGTTACTCACCTGTAACAGGTGATCTCCAGGAACAGCAGGAATTTACTCTTCATAACCCACCCACCTCCCCTAGGAGTTGTATCTCTCTATTCTATCTCTTTCTTTTTCCCTCTCTCTCTCTCTCTTTGTCTAAGCTTTAAACTCAACTGGAGAGAGGCAGTTGGGAAAGGTGGGAAGGCAGCACGCAGGCGCTGTGGGATGGTCTCAAAAGCTTTCTAATTGGATGCTGGGGAGCGTTCCCGCGCAGGTTCCGTCGGTACCGACGATACCCATATGTGAAGACTAAGTTCCTGCTGTTCCCGGAGATCACCTGTTACAGGTGAGTAACTATGCTTTTCCTGATGTTGCTTTTAAGTTTACCGCCTTGCAGCTTCATCATATGCCCTCTAGTTTTACAGTTTCTCCTTCTTTGAAAAAAGTTTGTTTGTTCATTCATACATTTTAATTATTTAAAGGTCTGTATCATATCTCCCTTGTCCCTCCTCCAGGGTATACATATTTAGGTGTTCAAGTCTCTTCTCATATGTCTTCTAGCGCAGGCTGCAAATCATTTTGGTCATTTTCCTCTGAACCATTTCAAGTCTTTCTTATAGCCTTTATAAGATATGGTCTCCAATGTACTCCAAATGAGACCCCACCAATGACTTGTTCAGGGGAATTAATACTTCCTCCTTTCTACTGGTTATTCTCTGTATGCAGCCCAACATCCTTCTGGCTTTGACTATCGCATTGTCGCATTTTTTTACCACCTTGAGATCCTTGGATATTAGCACTCCGAGGTTCCTCTCCTGGTCTCTGCACACCAAACTCTTGTCCCCTATCACATACGATTCCTTTTAGATGTCTATATCCCAAGTGCATGACTCTGCACTTCTTGGCATTTAATCTTAACTGCCAAGCATTAGACCATTCTTCCAGCTTTTGTAGATCTTTTCTCATGTTGTCCACTCTTTCAGAAGTGTCCACTCTGTTGCGAATTTTCATGTCATTTGCAAAAAAGCAAACTTTTCCATTCAATCTTTTCGCAATAGCACTCATAAATACATTGAACAGTATTAGTCTCATAACCAATCCCTGAGACACGCCACTACACACCTTCCTTTCTTCTGAATGAGTTCTGTTTACTGCCATATTCTGTCGTTTGTCTGTCAACCAATTTCTGATAGAGTTTACCACCTTGGGACCTATCCACAGACTGCTCAGTTTATTGATAAGTCTCCTATGAGGAACAGTATCAAAGGCTTTGCTGAAATCTAGGTATATCACATCCATTGCATGCCCTTGATCTAGTTCTCTGGTATGCAGTCAAAGAACTCAATCACATTCGTTTGGCATGAACTTCCCCTGGTAAAACCATGTTGCCTCGGATCATGCAATCCGTTGGTTCCATAAAATCCACTATTCTTTCTTTCACAAGCACCTCCATTACTGTTCCCGCCACGGGTATAAGGCATACTGGCCTATACGAGGTGTGATGAAAAAGTATCGAGACTTGATGTGTAGCTATATAACAATGCATCGCACCATGATGCTGTTAAGCATGCAGTGACCTAGTTATGTGCTCTGCATATGCAGAGTGTAGTGTGGCTGCAGCACATGTGTACTTTTTTTAAATTACGTGGTGTTTGGTATTGTGTAAAAGCAGTTTGTCAGATTTATGATGAGTGAAAAAAACCGAACAGCGAATTTGCATTAAATTCTGCCAGAAAATTGGAGATTCGTGCAAAGAGACGATGACTGCATGAGTTGTGTATGACGATGACTGCATGAGTCGTACTTGAGTTTATGACTGGTACAAACATTTCCAAGATAGCCACCAAAGTGTTGACAGTGATGCATGTTCTGGAAGGCCATCCACGAGCAGGAATGAAGGCAAAGTTGAAGCACTGCATGCTGCAATACGCTCAAATCGTTGATTTGACTCTCTGGGAGCTTGCTGAGGACCTGAACATCAGTTTTGGGTTAATACAGTCCATTCTTACGGTTGATTTAGGGATGAGACATGTGTCTGCAAAATTCATGCTGAAACCCCTATTCCCTGACCAAAAAGAAGATCGACTGTTTGCAGCCATAATCATCAAAATGATTATTACTGCTGATGAATCATGGATTTATGGTTATGACTGGAAACCGAGGCTCAGTCCTCACAGTGGAAGACTCCAAAGTCTCCCAGACCTAAGAGAGCCCGTCAGGTGAGGAGCAGTGCCAAGGTCATGCTCCACAGGTTTCTTTGATTACCAGGATATTGTTCATCATGAGTATTCCCCAAAAGGCCAAACTATCAATAAAGGAGTACTACGTCTGACTTGTTTGAGAGAAGAAGTTCGTCTGAAGAGTCCAGAGTTGCACAGGAATGGTGAATGGTTGCTTCATCATGATGATTGGAGGAGTGGCCTAGTGGTTGGGGCAAGGTACTTCAGGCCAGAAGGTCGGGGGTTCAAATCCCACTAGAGGACAGCAACCTTGGGCTGGAAGGACTGGGGTTTCTAGTCCCACAGGTGCTCCTTGTGGTCTTGGGCAAGCCACTTAACCCTCCATTGCCCATGTTCCCTGTAAGTAATAGTGTATGTGTCTCATATCCCCTCATGTTAAATTTATCCCCCAATTGTGTTGTGACCACTTTGATTGAAGGATAAGGTGGTATACAAAACTGTCTAAATAAATAAAAATAACACCCCAGTTCACACATCACCAAACACCAAATCAAGCAAATCTGTCAGCCTCCGTACTCACTTGACTTCATACCCTGTGACTTTTTTTTTGTTTCCGGAACTGAAATTACCACTGAAAGGAAGGAGATTCAATGACTTGAAGACCATAAAGCAAAATTTGACACAGCAACTTCACAGCATAACGAAAGAGGCATTTCAAAATTGTTTGCAGGAGTGGCAGGAATGCTGGAAGAAGTGTGTTTTATTAGAAGGAGTCTGCTTTGAAGGAGACTGAGTGCAATAATTGTCAGTGTTATATTTCTTGTGTTATTGTAAAAATCTCAATCAATACTTTTTGATCGCACCTTGTAGTTTGTCATCTTTTCCCTATTACCACTTTTGTGAAGAGGTACCACATTAGCCCTTATCCAGTCCTGCGGAACCTCTCCCGTTTCCAAGAATCTATTAAAAACATCCTTTAAAAGCCCTGCCAGAACCTCTTTTGAGCTCTTTCCGTATCCTGGGATGTATCCCATCCGGTCCCATGGCCTTGTCCAATTTCATTTTTGCAGGCTGTTCAAAAACATTATCTTCTGTGAATGGTGTGGTATCTACTCCATTCCCATTTGTATATTTGTCAGTAATATGTGGTCCTTTCTCTAGGCTTTTGTGAATACAGAACAGAAGTACAGATTTGTTTAGCATTTTCGCTTTTTCAGTGTCATTTTCCACAAATCTGTCCTCAGCACTTTTGAGTCTTGCAGTTCCATCTCTGATCTCTTTTCTCCCAAATATATCTGAAAAAGGTTTTGCCTCCACGCTTCACATCTTTAACCATCTTTTCTTCTGCCTTTGTTTTTGTTATCCTTATTTCTGCCTCTTTTATCTTTATTCTGTATTCTTTTCTGTGCTCCTCTTTTTATGATCTGAATTTTGTGACAGCTGTGTTTTTGCCTTGATTTGTGCAGCCACTTCTTTAGTGAAACTTATAGGTTTCCTTTTCCTCTTGTTTTTATTTACTTTCCTTATATACCCATTGCCCCTTTTTATTGCCTCTTTTAGTTTAGCCCACTGCAGTTCCACTTCCCTTATCTCCTCCCACACTGCCAGCTTCTTCAGGTACTTTCCCATTTTACTGAAGTCAACATTTTTGAAGTCTAGAACTTTGAGTTTGCTGTGATTGGACTCTGCCTTGGCTTTTACCTCAAACCACACTGTGTGATGATCATTGCTGCTCAGATGGGCACCCACCCGGACATTCAACACTCTATCTCCATTGGCGAGTACTAAATGCAGGATCAAACTTTCCCTGGTTGATTCCATCACCAATGCTTCTTGGAAGGCGTCCACAATCTTTTTTTTTTATTTCCAGATTTGCAGAAGGAATTACTCCAGTCGACATCTAGTAGATTAAAGTCACCCAATATGATCACGTCTCCCTTCATAGCTACCTTTGCAATATCAATGATCAAGTCTCTATTCATTTCCTCAGTTTGAGTTGGAGGCCTGTAGACCACACCAATGTGGATGATAGTGCCATCTCCTTTTTCTAACACAATCTACAGCGCTTCTAATTTTCCCCACTTCTCCTGCATTTTAGTGGCTTTAATATTGCTTTTGACATATAGGGCTACTCCTCAGTTTCTGCCTTCTCTATCTCTTCTAAATAAATTTATAGCCAGCTATGGTTATATCCCATTCATGCAACTCATTAAACAATGTTTCTGTAATGGCCTCAATTTCCAAGCCCATTTCCACCATCAGGGTTCTAGGTTAAGAACTTTATTGGCTAGACTTTTGCGCGTTTGTACTCATTGCCTTTCAACATTTGTTGGTTGTCTTGCTTGTATTTTGGATGGATTTTATTCTAGACTCCTTTTCCTTCTTGTCATTGATGTGTGGATTACTATGATGACTATTACTAATGTTGTTATGTTCTTGCTGGAAGTGACGTCCTGAACTTATTTTTCTCCGGGACAAGCAGGAAGTCAGTCCTCACATATGGGTGTTGTCAGCACCGACAGAACCCACGCAAAAGCATCTCTTCAGCTTTCAAAGAAAATCTTTGAGAAATGCACCACACATGCTTGATCCACTTCCCACCCAAGGGGTGCCATCGTGCCCCAGTCTCCTTTTTTCCGTGGAGCCCTTCGGATGTTGTCCAGTTTCCCTTGAAAAAAGCGTGGGGTTTTTTTTTGTTAAGTTTTGTCTGGTTTGTATACTGGTTCTTTCCCACCCACAAGCCAGCTCACCTCGGCGTTGCTCCTTGGGTTTGTCCATTCGTTTTTCCCATTTTCAATGAGGTGTCCCTCAAACCCGGTATTCGCACCTTTTTTTAGCTGAAGGCCTTGGACCCCCACCAGGCGGCGGGGACCCCCTTTTTTTGTTGGCCTCCACTGGCTTCAAGAAGTGCGACCGGTGTGGCAAAATGATGTCTCTCACTGACCCGCATGACTGCTGCCTCCTGTGCCTTGGCCCAGAGCATAACAACTCCGGTGAACTGCAGAACCATGACCTCAATGGCCCTAAAGAGTCACTGTCAGCAGCAGGAGAAATTTTTCCAGAAGTCTGACTCTGCGCCGGAGTCTCCCACGACACCATTCTCCAGGGCCCCCTCCGATACTTTGGTGCCCTGCGAAGCTCGAGGCTCTTTGGAGTCCCGCAGCCATGGTTCCTCCGAGCGTAAATCCCCGTAGGTGGAGCACAAGAAGAAACAACCCTTGAACCCCTCAGGAGGACAGGTCTGGGAAGAAGGGAAAACCCACCCCAGGCCCTGCAGTCCCAACTATGAGTCTGAGGAGTCGAAGCGGGAGTGGCCTTCCAAGCTGTCCCACAAGAAATTGTCAGCACCCACAGACCGGCCTCGGGCCCTCAAGGCCATCCTCATTGAGGACTCTCCCTCGATAATACTGATGCCGAGCCCGAAGACCTTAGTAAACGCATCGAAGGCTGAGGAGCCAATTGGTGTGGAGACCAGGATGGTGGCCTTGGAGAGCAGTATATCGGCCCTTGTGGCCATACAGCAGGCATTGATGTCCAGCTTGTCCGGTTCATCCCCCCCTCCCCCCCGATGACAGGACTGTTGACATCGGAGGCTTCCCTGGATGTCAAGTTGGTCCTCGTGTGCCACCGGCCTTGAGAGAGCCCCCAGCATTGGACGAGGTCCTGGTCCCATTCCTCGGGGACCTGTCCTCCCCAGCAAGCACCCGCAGCTCAGATCACATATCCTCCGGAGTGGACTACCTGGAGTGGACCTCGACTGGTGATCACACAGCATCGGACTCATACTCTGACTTCAAATCCGAATGGGAGAATGAGAATAAAGACTCCCCAGACACGAGGCGACAATGAGATGTGTCCTCAGATCCATCTGCCCCGATGCTGTTCCCTGCCTGAGAACATCGCCTTCCTCGATTTTGTGCGGGACATGGCCAGAGCTCTCACTATCGAGACAGAGGCCGAGAATTGGAGATACTCTAATACGAGGCACTACCCAAGGAGACCCTTACGGTACCGGTGCCCTCGATCCTCGTCCATCTACTCCTCCGGATGTGGAAAACACTGGCGTTGGTACATTTGTCAGTAGGTGCCTCAACGCCATGTACCGGTTATGCTGAAGCCCTGGGTTCCAGAAGACCCAGTTCCCCACAACTTGATGATTGTGGAGTCGGCCATGTGCTGGCTCAATAGCCAAAAAATCATTCTTCAATGCCACCTGGCCGGGAGGCCTGAACCTTTGATGCACACAGCCAGAAGGCCTTTCAGGGCTCAATGCTAACTTGCTAGATCCAGTCCTACTAGCTCAATATTGGCATGTACCTGAAGGAACTATCGAAGGAGCTCAGTGGATTTTTGGCAGGCTTCGATGTGGAACCCCTACAAAGGTTTAAGACCCTGGTCTCGGTGGTAAAAGAGTGCTCTAAGTTTTTGTCTTGAGCAGCCTACGACGGCTTCGAGTCTTCGGCCAGGGTGGCCACCGCAGGCATCGGGGCCTGATGCCAAGCATGGCTGCAGTCGTCTGACCTGGAGTAATGGGTGCAGAACAAGTTGATTTGACGTCCCCTGCGTAGGAGAGAACCTATTCAGGAACCCATGGCAGACAAGACTGCAGAGATAGAAACCGAGTTCAAGATGAGAACCAGACTCTCAAAGAAGACCTCTGTGCAACCCCCAAAGAAAGCCCCTTTGAAGAAGCCATTCTTCCCAGGGAAGAAGGGGGGCTTTAGCGGGATACCACATTTCCAGGCCTTCTCAGCCTCTCAACAGGCCCACAACAAAAAGGACAGGGACATGGTCCCCAAAAACAAAAGACCCCGAAGTCCCAGGCCCCAGGCCGCGGCCCTGGCTCAGCCTGGGAGGAACTTTTGACTGCCTGGGTGCTACCTTCCCCTTCCCCAAGGGGACCTCTGCAGCCCACAGGGGGGCGCCTAGCCCTGTTTTCTCACAGATAGACAGCCATCACCACCGATACTTGGGTGCTACAAGTGGTCAGAGAGGGCTACCTCCTCCACCTACAGCGGGTGCCACCCCTGTACTTCCTAGGAGACTACCAGATCTCTCCTTCACCAGACCCTGCTTCTCACTGAGCTAGCAGGCCTAATCCAGGACAAGGCAGTGGAGCCTCCCAAAACATCTCTGGGGCACAGGCTTCTACTGCAGGTATTTCCTCTCCTCAAGAGGACAGGGGGACTCAGGCCCATCCTGGACTTGCAAGAGCTCAACAGGTTTCTTGTCAGGGAGAAGTTCAAGATGTTCTCCCTTGGGATACTGCTACCATTCCTCCAGCAGGGAGATTGGCTCTGTCCCTTAGATCTAAAAGATGCCTACACGCACATCCTAATTCATCCCAGCCACAGAAAATACCTCTGGTTCCTGGTGGAAGTACAGCACTGCCAATATAGGATGCTGCCCTTTTGGTCTTGCCTCATTGCCAAGGGTCTTCACAAAGTGCCTCATGGTTGCATCTCTGGCTTCAAGGGGCCTTTGTCTTCCCTTATCTGGATTGCTGGCTGACTCATAAAGGGGGGACACAGCTACAGAGGCACAATGCACCACCGTGTGCACCATAAATGCCCTGCAGCACCTGGAGCTCATCATAAACTACCCCTTCACTCTGGCCCAGTGTCTAGAGTTCATAGGGATGCCACTAGATACCCTCCAGGAGAGGTCAGAATGCCTCAGGGAGCTAGTCACAGAGGAGTATCGACACTAGATGCTACCTGTCCGGCTTCTACTCCGCCTTTTGGGACACATGGCCTCCATGCTTCACGTGACCCCATACGTTCACCTGCACATGAGGACAGCCCAGTGGTGCCTCCACTGTCAGTGGACAGAAGCCACAGGCAAGCTCAGAGACAGAGTGAAAATGACCTGTCAGCTGGCGGACTCCCTCGGATGATGGCAGAGTCCACGTCACCTTCAGGTCGGGATGCCCTTCCAGGAACCCACCCCCCAGAGGGTCCTCACCATGGACGCCTTTCTACTTGTCTGGGGAACACATTGCGGAAGCCTCCAGATGCAAGGATGCTGGTCCCAGGAGGAATCTCAGTTTGCAATCAACCTGCTAGAGCTCCAGGCAATTTCCTTGCTTTCCGAGCCTTCCACCACCAGCTGCAGCACCACCCGACAACCAGGTTTCAGTGTTCTACGTGAGCAAACAAGAGGGAACAAGGTCATACCCCCTCTGCCAGGAGGCAGTACCCTCTGCGCCTATGTGGCATGCAGGGGGATACCCCTAAGGGCGGTTTACCTCCCGGGCCAGGACAATGCCCTGGCTGACAAACTGAACAGAGTCCTTCAGCCGCATGAGTAGCACCTGGATCCAGTACTAGCCGCCTATCTGTTTCATCTCTGGGGTATCCCCTTGATAGACCTGTTTGCCAGCTCGAATAACACGCAGTTGCCCTGATTC
Organism: Ichthyophis bannanicus; assembly: GCA_033557465.1. NCBI lineage: Eukaryota > Metazoa > Chordata > Amphibia > Gymnophiona > Ichthyophiidae > Ichthyophis > Ichthyophis bannanicus. The sequence goes on along the minus strand of CM066033.1, from coordinate 187,928,811 downwards.
TGCTCTTGCTAGCCACACCCATCCCGGGTGGCAGTGGATGTGTTCCTCATCCCATGGATGGAAGGCTTCCTGTATGCCTTCCCACCAACACAGCTGGTCGCCAAGACCCTATTCAAGGTCCAGCATGACAGAGCATCACTAATGCTTGATAGCTCCTTGGTGGCCTAGGCAGCCCTGGTTCCCACTGCTCCTCTCCCTATCAACGGCATTGCCAATTTCCCTGGGCTGAGCCCCAGGACTACTCTCACAGGAGCAGGGCTCTTTCCTGCACCCCAGCCTGTGGTTCTTCTCACTTGCAGCTTCGCTGCTGAAAGGGTAGTGTTAGCTCCCTTCAGCCTCCCATGGGGCGTGGAGGAGGTTCTTCTGGCCTCGCGTAAGGCCTCCACAAGAAGGTTGTACAACTTCAAGTGGCGCCATTTCTTGGTGTGGTGCACAGAAAGACGGGCAAGCCTGTTCTCCTGCTTGGTACAGGTAGTACTCCAGTACCTGCTCCACCTGTCGCAGGTGGGACTAAAGTCCAATTCGGTCAGAGTACACATGAGCGCTATCGCAGCACATCACCATCCTTTTGATGGAAAGTCCCTCTCGATGCAGCCCCTTGTATCCCAATTGCTGTGGGGCCTCATGTTAATCAAACCCCTCGTCTGCCCTCCAGCGGCGGAGTGGGATCTAAACTTGGTGCTCTCATAACACACTAAATCTCTGTTTGAGCCTCTGGCAACCTGTCATCTGCAGTACCTTTCCTTGGGACAGGTTACCTTAGGCCGTAAGGCCAGTGGTTCAATTCCCACATGGGGACAAGCAACCTCAGGCCGGAGGGACTGGGGTCTCTAGTCCAATGGCCACTCCTTGTGGCCTTGGGCAAGCCACTTAACCCTCCGTTGCCTTAGGTACACTTAGATTGTGAGCCCTTCGGGGACAAGGGAATAAAAAGTACCTGTTAATATACATGTAAACCGCACTGATTCTAAAGAGAGTGGTATAAAAATAAAAAATAAAATAAAAATAGAAGGTCGTATTCCTTGTAGCACTCCCATCAGCTCGCAGAGTCAGCAAGCTCCAGGCTCTGATAGCAGAGCCTCCCTACATGAATAGGGTGGTTTTACAAGAATAGGGTGGTGCTCCGCACACCTCCCCAAGTTTCTGCCGAAGGTAGTGTCCCCCTTCCACCTCAGTCAGGAGGTGGTGCTCCCCATTTTCTTTTTGAGGCTTCACGCCAGTAGGGTGGAGACCATTCTCCATACTCTGGATGTAAAAGGGCCCTGTCCTCCTATCTGCAAAAGACTCAGGGCCACCACTAAGCTCCTCAGCTTTTTGTATCCTATGATCCCAGTCATCTGGGGCTCCCAGTGAATAAGCAAACTCTCTCCACTTGGATGGCGGACTGCATTACCCTCACCTATGAGCAGGCAGGGATCTCACTGGACCAGAGGGTCATGGTGCACCACATCAGGGCAATGGCTACCTTCGTGGCAAATCTGCGTTCCAACCCTGTGATGGAAATCTGCCGGGCCACCACCTGGTCTTCAGTCCATACCTTCGCAGCTCACTACTGCTTGGAGAGGGAGTCCTGATGAGACAGCACCTTCGGCCAGGCCATACTCTAATCTTTTTGTGTGTAGGCAACTCCCGTCCTCCGACTCTTCTGTGTTCAGGCTACCGGAGTGCTGGTTCCCTGCCGGACACCTGGGTCTTGTGAGAGTCTCTCAATAGGGACTCAACTGCTGCTGATTACGGCTCACCTTTTGCAGGTCGCTGTGGCATTTTTACAGGTTTTCGGTAGCCTGTGACTGGGGAGTCCTATATGTGAGGACTGACTTCCTGCTTGTTCCCTGAGAAAGTGTAGTTGCTCAGCTGTAACAGGTTATCTCTGGGGACAGCAGCAATCAATCCTAACAACCCTTCCTTCTCCCCTTGGAGTTGCTTCTTTACCATATTTTATTTTGCCTTGGCCGTTTTAGCTATGTCATTTGACTGAGGCACGATGTGTCTCCACATAGCTCTCTATCTGTCCATCTTATTGGGTTCCCTTACCCACTCCATTGCTGTAGACGTTTAAGTTTTAAGCTTTCTCTTACCCTTCCCTGAAGGACTCCTCCCCTCCCCCCTGCTGAGTTAGTGTTGTGGCCTTCCATTCTCTGTGCTGCACACGTGGGTTTAGCTCAGATTGCCTCTGTGTTCTCTAAGAAGAGGGGTGCTTCCAGAGCTCTTCCAAAAGGTGATTTTTTTACTGAGTTGCTGCATGACTGTGAGTCTTGTTTGCAAATATCTGTGAATCTGTGTGTCTCCACATAGCTCTCTATCTGTCCATCTTATTGGGTTCCCTTACCCACTCCATTGCTGTAGACGTTTAAGTTTTAAACTTTCTCTTACCCTTTCTCAGCTGTAACTTACCTTGCCTCTCTCAACTAACTGGGCTTTATCTGGTACCCCTCTCCCCCCTGCTGAGGGTTCAGGACAGGGTACCTTGTACCTGCCCTCTTTAATAGGACTTATCTCCCTCCCTCCCTCCCCGGCACCCACCCACCCCTGGGGTAATTGTAGTTTTATAGGTACTTGCACATCTTAGAGGAAAGGGGCTGATCTCAGGTGCAGCTTGTTATCCAAATCAGTCATACACGGAGGACCTGAGATTAATTAATTAAGCTTCAGGTACACAAGGTGTATTAGGGGTATTAGATACACTTTTATTGGTATAAGCATCTACACCAATCCTTATTATATACAGAATTTAAAAGACCTAAACACAAGCTTTAAACTAAGATGCAGACAGAAGTCCAGCAACGAGATGGGGGTTCTCCGGTCTTTTGCATTGAATGTCACATGTATGATTTTCTCCCAGTTGGTGAGAGGTCTTACATATGCACTAAGTGCAAAGAACTCCTTGCTCTCAGGGAACGAGTCCGTTCTCTAGAGGCTAGAGTAGCAGACCTGGAAGACATAAGAAAGACAGAGAAGTACATGGACGTGACCTACAGGGATATAGTCCTGAAGTCCCACCTCCAGTCTGGCAGCATCCCTGTTGCCATGGAGGAGAGAGGTCACGTGACAGGGGAGCATCACCCTGGTGTGGCAGGAAGTGATCCTGTAACTAGGACCTGTCCTCCAGGTGATGTAAAACCCTCTCGCACCGAGGACGTTTCTCCAGGGCCACATGCCCATGAGGGGAGGGTCAGGACAGCTGTTATAGTTGGTGATTCAATCATTAGGAATGTAGATAGCTGGGTGGCTGGTGGACGTGAGGATCGCCTGGTAACATGCCTGCCTGGTGCGAAGGTAGCGGACCTCACGCACCGCCTAGATAGGATCATAGATAATGCTGGGGAGGAGTCTGCTGTCTTGGTACATGTTGGTACCAATGACATAGGAAAATGTGGTAGGGAGGTTCTGGAGGCTAAATTTAAGCTTTTAGGTAGGAAGTTGAAATCCAGAACTTCCAGGATAGCATTCTCCGAAATGCTTCCTGTTCCACGTGCAGGACCCAAAAGACAGGCAGAGCTCCGGAGTCTCAATGCGTGGATGAGACAATGGTGCAAAGATGAGGGTTTTGGATTTGTTAGGAACTGGGGAACATTCTGGGGAAAGGGGGGGCTCTTCCGAAGGGATGGGCTTCACCTTAATCAGGATGGGACCAGACTGCTGGCATTAACCTTTAAAAAAGAGATAGAGAAGCTTTTAAACTAGAAAGCAGGGGAAAGCCGACAGTCACCCAGGAGCGCATGGTTCGGACGAAGGTATCCTTGAAGGATACTACCAAAAGCAGTGAGGTTCCAAAAGGGAGTATAGTAGCCAAAATGCCCTTGAGTAAGGAGCAGACAGAGCATAAAGATGCCAAATTACCCATGCCTACCAATAGCCAGATTAATATGAATAAAATACAGTCTCTAAAATGCTTGTATGCCAATGCTAGAAGTCTAAACAATAAGATGGGAGAGTTAGAATACATAGCACTAAATGAGAGGTTAGATATGATTGCACTCTCAGAGACATGGTGGAAGGAGGATAACCAGTGGGACACTGTGATACCTGGATACAAACTATATCGTAATGATAGAGCTGATCAAATTGGTGGAGGGGTTGCGCTCTATGTTAGAGAGGGCATTGAGTCAGAAAGGATTAAAGTTTTGCAGGGAACAAAATTTGCTGTAGAATCTCTATGGAAGGTGATGGCAGTGGGAGTATACTATCGACCGCCTGGCCAGAATGAACAAATGGATGATGAAATGCTCAAAGAAATCACAGAAGCTAACAAAAGTCACAACAGAGTAGTAATAATGGGTGATTTCAATTACCCCGGTATCGACTGGGTCAGTGTCACGGCAGGACAAGCTAAAGAGGTAAAGTTTCTAGATGGAATAAATGACTGCTTCTTGGAGCAGCTGGTTCATGAACCGACCAGAGGGGAAGCCATACTGGACCTAGTCCTTAGTGGAACGCCAGATCTGGTGCAAGAAATAAGGGTGTTGGGACCACTTGGCAATAGTGATCATAGTATGATCATGTTTGATTTAATTATTGGAGGACAAATAGTAAGGGAATCCACAGTACTACCTTTTAACTTTCAAAAGGGAGACTATGATAGAATGAGGAATATAGTTAGGAGAAAACTAAAAGGAGCGGTTCCAAAGGTTAAAGACTTACAGCAAGCTTGGGCGTTATTTAAAACTACTATCCTCGAAGCCCAGACCAGCTGTATTCCACGCATTAAGAAGAGTGGAAGAAAGTCCAAAAAACTGCCAGCATGGTTTAAAGGTGGGGTCAGAGAGGCTGTTGCTGCCAAAAAAGCAACCTTCAGGAAATGGAAAAAAGAGCCAAATGATGAAAACTGGAAACAGCACAAGCACTGGCAAGTTAAATGCTGATAAGGCAGGCAAAGCGGGAATTTGAGAAGAAACTTGCTATGGAAGCAAAAACACGAAATAAAGACTTTTTCAAGTACATTCGTAGCAAAAGGCCTGTGAGAGAGTCAATTGGACCGTTAGATGATAGAGGGGTAAAAGGGGCAGTAAGAGGAGACAAGGCTATAGCAGATAGACTGAATGAATTCTTTGCTTCGGTCTTTACTGAGGAAGATGTAGGGATGTTACCCAAGACTGAAGTGGTATTTAAAGGTGATACTGCAGAGGAATTGAGAGAAATATCGCTACACCGGGAAGATATATTACAACTATTTGATAAACTGAATAGTAGCAAATCACCTGGACCAGATGGTATACATCCCAGAGTGTTGAAAGAACTGAAATATGAGATTGCAGACCTGCTATTGGTAATCTGTGAACTTTCATTAAAATCATCTGTAATACCTGAAGATTGGAGGGTCGCCAACGTAACACCAATTTTTAAAAAGGGTTCCAGGGGTGACCCGGGAAATTACAGACCGGTGAGCCTGACGTCAGTACCAGGGAAAATGGTAGAAACCATCATAAAGAACAAAATTACACAGCATGTAGATAGTCATGGCCTAATGGGAGACAGCCAACATGGCTTTAGACAAGGAAGATCTTGTCTTACTAATCTGATATGTTTTTTTGAAGGTGTGCATAAACAGGTAGACAAAGGTGAGTCGGTTGATATAGTGTATCTGGACTTTCAGAAAGCTTTTGACAAGGTCCCCCATCAGAGACTTTTGGCGAAGCTAATAAGTCATGGGATAGGAGGCAGTGTACTATTGTGGATCGGGAACTGGTTAAAAGATAGAAAGCAGAGGGTAGGGCTAAATGGCCAATATTCCCAATGGAAAAAGGTGAATAGTGGAGTACCCCAGGGATCTGTACTGGGTCCGCTACTTTTTGACATATTCATAAATGACCTGGAAAAGGGAATAACTAGTGAGGTTATCAAATTTGCAGATGACACAAAACTGTTTAAAGCTGTTAAAACCCAAGAGGATTGTGGAAAACTGCAGGAGGATCTGGATAAATTGGAAGACTGGGCATCCAAGTGGCAGATGAAATTTAATGTGGACAAGTGCAAAGTTATGCACCTAGGAAAGAACAACCCACACTATAGTTACACGATGCAAGGCTCCACATTAGAAACCACCACCCAGGAAAAAGATTTAGGAGTCATCGTGGATAACATGTTAAAACCCTCCGCCCAGTGTGCAGCAGCAGCCAAGAAAGCAAATAGAATGCTAGGTATCATAAGGAAAGGGATGGAAAATAAAACAAAGGATATTATAATGCCTCTGTATCGCTCCATGGTACGACCGCACCTTGAATATTGTGTGCAATTCTGGTCACCGTATCTCAAAAAGGACATAGCGTTATTAGAAAAAGTACAGAGAAGAGCCACCAAATTGGTGAAGGGGATGGAAGGCTACTCCTATGAAGAGAGGCTAAATAGGTTAGGGCTCTTTAACCTGGAAAAGAGACGGCTGAGGGGAGATATGATAGAGGTCTATAAATTAATGAATGGAGTGGAACGGATAAACGTGGATCAATTGTTTACACTATCAGAATATAGGAAGACTAGGGGACATGTAATGAAGCTACAGGGTAAACTATTTAAGACAAATAAGAGAAAATATTTTTTCACTCAACGTGTAACCATACTCTGGAATCTGTTACCAGAGGATGTAGTAAGGGCTGTTAGTATAGCTGAGTTTAAAAAAGGTTTGGACAAGTTCCTGGAGGAAAGGTCCATAAACCACTATTAAAAAGGGACCCAGGATATCAATGCTTGACCCAGTACAAGCATTGAGGAACCTGTGTCTTTTGGGGATATTGCTAGGTACGCATGACCTAGATTGGCCACTGTTGGAAACAGGATACTGGGCTTGATGGACCTCGGTCTGACCCAGTATGGCATGTCTTATGTTCTTATGTTCTTATGTCATTTTTGGGTGAAAAGGGGACCATGCATGCGTGGTGCATCTCCCAAAGGCTTTCTTTGAAAGCAGGGGAGATTCTACCACGTGGGCTCCTTCGGTGCCGACGTCACCCATATATGAGAACTGAGTCATTCTGTCCCCGGAGAACATCTGTTACAGGTGAGTAACTACGCTTTTTCCCATATGTCATCCCCTTTACCTAATATAAGTGCTTGTCCACATATTGCCTGAATTTTTCACTTAGGATCCTTTTTGTTGCCACAGAGAGCTGCAATCCATCAACCTAGTATAGCCTGAATGTGACTGGGTGGATCCAGTATGGTGTTGGGCAGAGACCTTAGCTCAGATGCTTTTCCTCATGCTGCATAAGAGGAAAGTAAAGTTGGGTCAGGTGCCCCAGATGGCCCAGCTTTTTCCCCCTTTACTTACCCTGATGGATCTGTTGGATATCTTTGCGCGCTGTGAGCAGCAGTTGCAGATTCTGGGATGAGTAGCCTAGCTGAGAGGCCGCGGGAGCAGGGGTTCTCAGTGTCTCTCTTGGGTAGTGATCCTATGCCCCCAGATTTGCGGAGAACGCTGAAGCAGGTGTGCCCTGGTGTATGTCCAGAAGGTCTGGAGGATGCTGAGGTGTCCAGTGTTGGTGCTCCTGCTGCTTTGTTGGGGAGTGCCTGGGATGCCGCTCGGAGGCAGGATGCCGCCATTTTCTCGCCTGTGGCCTCAGGGGTTGTGGCGGACACAATGGACGCTCTTCAGGAGGTGCCAGGTGTTTCCTTTAATTTAATGCAATCAGAAGAGTTTACTTTAGAAGCAATTTGGTTGGCTATTAAACAACTGGCGAGGCGATTATTACTCAGGTTCAACTAATGCAAACGCAAATACATCAGAATGAAGAAGTTTGTTCAAGGAGCGTTACTTCGGTTCAGGTGCTTAAAACATCTATGAATGACTTATCTCTTAGAGTTTATCGGTTGGACTCACAAGTGGAGGCATTTATGAATGACTCTAACAATTTGAAGTATCGGTTGGAATATCTGGACAATCATTCTAGATTAGCTAATCTACGATTAATACATTTTCCTAAGTTAACTGGGATATCAGCTAAAGAAATGTTTAAAATCTATTTGATGGAATTATTGGAGGTACCTCCTGAATCTTTCCCTCTCCTAGTGAAGATATATCATCTATCTAGCGGTTAGCAAGCATGGAGATACTAGGACCTCAAATAGCTGATGTGTTAAACGTGATAGCATTGTTAGAGAAATCAGATTCTGAATTAGTAACTCCTTCCACTTGTTTAGTTACGCTAGCTTTAGTGTTAGGTAGAGGATGGCTTCTAAAAATGTTTTTCAAGAAGAGGAATTATCTTTTAAAGGCTATATGGTATGCATGTTTCCTGACTTCGCCAGGGAAACCCCGCATCGCAGGAGAGAGTTTTGCAACTGGGAGGGTTATTTTTTAAAAGTATCACTGCAAGTGCCTTGTGAAGCTGGATGGTATTTCAAGTTTTTTATTTTTCTTCTCAGTTAATTTCCTTTTTGAATGCCTGTGAGTCCACAGTTCTACACTGCAATAATTGTATATGCGTGCTGTTTGTCTCTGCTAATTTCTATAAGAGTATCAGCCATGTTTGTTTTTTCCTTATGTATTGGATCCCCCCTCATAGTGGGCTAGAGTGGGGTTGCCTTTGATTTTTCCTTTTTTTTTCCTGATCAGTGCAATTGTTTGCCTATTTGTTGTGATTTCTTTGACATACTCTGATTTCTGTGCAAGTGATTGTATCCTTGTTTACATTTTGAAAATTGCATAAATATAAAATTTAAAAAAACCACTATAGCCTCTTGTTATAGCGTTCTCAGAAGTTCTACCTGCATCACATAACTTTAATATGTGGCTCCAAACGTGGTGTAAACGAGACGGATTTAGATATATAGGCAACTGGGGCAATAGATGGGCCTATATATCTAAATTTGTGTTGCAGCCTTTCTTCCCTCTTATCTTGAACAGGTAGAACTTCTGAGAACGTTATAATGTTGACAGTTTCCCTCCTAAAATCTGGAAATCCCTTCGTACTGTAGAGATACTGTTTCTAGCCAGGTCATTTGTACACAAATGGATAACGACATCAATTTTAGAATACTTATTTTCCTCATTGATAGTGCTAACAATTTGGTTTGCATTCCTGTTGGCTGATGAACCTGAGAGGCATTTGACCATCTTCTGTTCCTTGGACTGTGTTCCCAAGTTGGATTTTCAAGATATCCACAATGAATATGCATGAGAGAGATTTGCATGCACTGCCTACACTTCATGCAAATCTACCCTATGCATATTCATTGTGGATATCTTGAAAACATGACTGGCCCTAGGGGGTGCACGGAAGGACTGGGTTAAGAACCACTGCTCTAGACTTACAGTTTAGTGGCAAACAACCTAAACTTTGGTTAGAAGTTTAGGAAAGTCTGACTAGTCCGTATTCTTTGCCTAGCCTTTTTTAATCAGAAATTTGAGTGTACCCTCAAATCATAATAGGTCTACTGGTCTAGAGGGCTGTGGGCATGTAGAAATTTGCAAGAAAAACCTTCTCCTTTGTTGAAAGAACAAAGAGGAAAAGCGAAGTAGTTTCTTTCTTTTTGTGTCCAACTACTCTAAAACACCACAGTGACTAAATAGTATTATAAGAGGTAGGCAATAGAAAGTTTATATCAAAAATGTAAGCCGCTTTAGTGTCTTGGTTGATCATAAGCTGGATCTCAACATGTAATAAATAAATCTGGAGAACGTTTGCACGGTGCATTCTTAAAATGAGTAACTAGCCAGTTAGGTTGTGCACAGAAGCATTTCACTCTAGAGAAGCATAGATAACTCAAGTGTAGAAATCCCAGAGCTTTTGAATGGCAGATCTGTGAGTTGTTTTGCCCTCTATTTATGGGACTCTTGCCAGTAATTGTAAAGCTAAATCAATATGAAGAGAAATGAAATGGAGAAAGTAAATCCAGGAGATGTGGCGTGAGATGGATAGAGTCCTTGATGGTGAAGAAAACCGAGTCAAATGGAAGGGTTGATTGGAATGGTCTTGGGAAAGTTGCAGGATTTAACCTCCCAGTGCCTCCTTGCTTGGCCCTGCTGTGTATAGAAATGTAGAAATTCAGGACAACAAATACTTTGCTGTTTTATTGGGCTCATTTAATGCATTTCTGACTAGCTTTTTAGTTTCGTTCCTTCATCAGATCAGTGCAAAACATTGTGCATGGAAACAAAATAAGCCCTGTGGGTCAGGTTTTGCAGGCCCTATTCATATTTGAATAGTCTCAGTTCCTTAGAGACGGAAGAAAAACAGTGACACACTTGAGACTGCCAAAGCTTTGCATACAAGCATTTTGGATTGAATGCATCTGAAAGAGTTAGTGGTGAGAGTGCTTATCTGTATAATGCGTAACAGTGGCACTCTTGCTCTCATGCCTTTGTTAACTATGCTTCTTCCAGAGGTCTAATCGTATTGTATGAGATGAGTTCTTTAGGCACCTTCTCTTCTAATTGAGTTGTATTATTTTTTCCATTCATTACAGTTTAATGTAATTCGCTCCAACAGTTTAAGGTATTTAAGTTTAGTATCCTAACCTAATGTAAATAGTTGATGTAAATGAACTAAGTATATGTTTGTAAACCCTACAGTTTTAATGTAAATAGTTCCAACAGTTATAATATAATTGAATTGGGCTCTTGCTTGTACGATTCATTTTGACGTTCCTTGTAAACCGTATTTGATACTTGGGAAAATACGGTATATAAATGTATTTTAAATAAATAAATAAATAAATTTGTCTTTCATTGCATGTTTTCCATTTAAGGATTATTGGCAGCCAGGTGACATTTTCCTAGCAGTATCTCATATGTTCCAATTTAGCCTAAACAGTGCCAAGATAACTTGGCCCTTTTTATTTTTTGGCTTGGCTCACATTCTTTCTACCTGAACTTCAAGCCTTACAGAAACCAACTCCAATGCCTCCTGATTGGCATTTGATGGGATGGGTACAGAATGGATCCAAAGCTCAGGTATCATGGGGCTTCATTTGCAGCTGCCAAAGTTTTTTCCCATCCTCCTCTCTCTCAACCACTGCATCAAAAGCATGTAATAGGGAGCACAGACTGTGACTGCCTTAAGAACTGCCCTGAATCACCCCTTGACCCTCCTCTCTATAGTTTCTGCTGTGAGGTGGCTAAGAGCACACTGTCTTTGCAGTATTCTCAGCATCTGCAACTCTGATCAGCAGTGTCCAGGCCCGGGAATTCATCTGGGATCTATTACACAGCAGTGTTCAGGGCTGGCCCTGGATAGTTGGGCTGGCCTGAATGTCCTTAGACCGGTGTGTTTAGTATACTCCAGTACTTGACCTTCACGATTGCTATGTATGTTGGAATGCTTATGCCCAACCTGCCCACTATAAGTTCTGCATCCTTTTTTCCTAAGTAAAAACACATGACATGTCTCATTTAGTTCGTGGTCTATTTGTTCTTGTTCACACTGAATATTAGAAACTGCAGCTGAGCTATCCATTACTTGAAGACATGTAGATCCATTTGTAAGAGGGCTTTCTACCAAAAATCTTTTTCGGCGTGACACCCTGGTGTCATTAGCAAAAATTGCTCTTTTGTTTTCAGTAGCCTTTTCCAAGTCATTTATGAATAGAACAGGGATGGACTATAGTGAAACATTAGCCTGGGGTTAAGAACATAAGATATGCCATACTGGGTCAGACCAAGGTCCATCAAGCCCAGTATCCTGTTTCCAGCAGTGGCCAATCTAGGTCATACGTACCTAGCAGTTTCCCCCAAAAGACACAGGTTCCACAATGCTTGTATTGGGTCAAGCATTGATATCCTGGGTCCCTTTTTAATAATGGTTTATGGACCTTTCCTCCAGAAACTTGTCCAAACCTTTTTTAGACCCAGCTACACTAGCAGCCTTTACTACATCCTCCGGTAACAAATTCCAGAGTTTGATTACACGTTGAGTGAAAAAATATTTTCTCTTATTAGTTTTAAATAGTTTACCCTGTAGCTTCATTGCATGTCCCCTAGTTTTTCTATATTCTGATAACGTAAACAATCGATCTACGTTTACCCGTTTCATTGTTGTTGTTGTTGTTAAGTGCCGTCGAGACGGAGTCGACTCATGGCGACCCTCTGGATAGCTATCCTAAATTGTGTTCGGTCTTCAGTCAGGCGGCTCATTGTTGACAGACTGGTACCTGTAGCTGCTGTTATTGTATCGATCCATCTCATTGCTGGCCTTCCTCTTTTGCGTTGACCTTCTATCTTGCCAAGCATAATGTCTTTCTCTAATGATCTCTCTCTTCGCATGATGTGTCCAAAGACCCGTTTCATTCCGTTCATTAATTTATAGACTTCTATCATATCTCCCCTCAGCCGTCTCTTTTCCAGGTTAAAGAGCCCTAACCCTTTTAGCCTTTCTTCATTGGAGTATCCTTCCATCCCCTTTACCATTTTGGTGGCTCTTCTCTGAACTTTTTCTAATGACGCTATATATCCTTTTTAAGATATGGCGACCAGAATTGCACACAATATTCAAGGTGCAGTCTCACCATGGAACGATATAGAGGCATTATAATATCCTTTGTTTATTTTCCATTCCTTTCCTTGTGATACCTAGTATTCTATTTGCTCTCTTGGTCGCCGCTGCACACTGGGCGGAGGGTTTTAACATATTATCCATAATGACGCCTAAATCTTTTTCCTGGGTGGTGGTTCCTAATGTGGAACCTTGCATCGTATAACCATAGTTTGGATTGTTCTTCCCTAGGTGCATAACTTTGCACTTGTCCACATTAAATTTTATCTGCCATTTTGATGCCCAGTCTTCCAATTTATCAAGATCCTCTTGCAATTTTCCACAATCCTCTTGGGTTTTAACAACTTTAAATACTTTTGTGTCATCTGCAGATTTGATAACTCACTTGTTATTCCCTTTTCCAGGTCATTTATGAATATGTCAAAAAGCAGCGGACCCAGCACAGATCCCTGGGGTACACCACTATTCACCTTTCTCCATTGGGAAAATTGGCCATTTAGCCCTACCCTCTGCTTTCTATCTTTTAACCAGTTCCTGATCCACATTAGTACACTGCCTCCTATCCCATGACTCTCTAGTTTCTGAAAGTCCAAATACACTATAATTGACCGACTCACCTTTGTCTACCTGTTTATTCACACCTTCAAAAAAACATAACAGATTAGTAAGTCAAGATCTTCCTTGTCTAAAGCCATGTTGGCTGTCTCCCATTAAGCCATGACTATCTACATGTTCAGCAATTTTGTTCTTTATGATGGTTTCTACCATTTTTCCCTGTACTGACGTCAGGCTCATCGATCTATAGTTTCCTGGATCACCCCTGGATCCCTTTTTAAAAATTGGCGTTATGTTCGCCATCCTCCAATCTTCAGGTATTGCAGATAATTTTAATGATAGTTCACAGATTACTAATAGCAGGTCTGCAATCTCATATTTCAGTTCTTTCACCACCCTTGGATGTATATCATATGTTCCAGGTGATTTGCTACTCTTCAGTTTATCAAATAGTTGTAATACATCTTCCCGATGTATCAATATTTCCTTCAATTCTTCCGCACCTTTAAATACCACTTCAGTCATGGGTAACATCCCTATATCTTCCTCAGTAAAGACCGAAGCAAAGAATTCATTCAGTCTCTCCGCTATCGCCTTGTCGCCCCTTAGTGCCCCTTTAACCCTCTATCATCTAATGCATGAACTGACTCTCACAGGTTTTTTGCTACAAATGTACTTGAAAAAGTCTTTATTACGCGTTTTTGCTTCTGCAGCAAGCTTCTTCTCAAATTCTCCCTTTGCCTGCCTTATCAATGCCTTGCATTTAACTTGCCGGTGCTTGTGCTGTTTCCAGTTTTCGTCGTTTGGCTCTTTTTTTCCATTTCCTGAAAGATGCTTTTTTGGCAACAACGTCTCTGACCTCACCTTTATACCATGCTGGGTTAGAGAGAGAATTGCTGTGAGAACCAGGTCCATTCCGTATGGCATCATACATGCATCACTCCAAGACCTGACCACATGGGCCCCATGTCGTCTCTCCTCCTCCTCCTCCTTTCTGTCTCTTTGGCTGCGCCAAGAGGGATACAAGCTTTGTTTCTCTTCCATTGTTTTTTCTGTCTTTCTGCTCTCAACTTTAATCACTGTTTTTTTTGATGGAAAAATAGAAAGCTTTTAGTAGTACGAAAACAAAAAAAATTGTTGGTGAGGAGTTTATATACAGGCACAAAAATAGTTTCTCGTTCCATTTGAGTAGAGTTTAAAGGAAAACTGTGACTTCCATTGACTTCTAGGAGCCTTTAATTCCTCTAAGAGGTCTGGCCAGAATACTGAAATCTTTTTTCCTGCACTTCTGGTATCTCAATACCTGGTTATTGTGTCCAGCTTCTCGGACAAGTATCCTCATCAAAAGGATTAGAAAAAAAATGCTGTGGAGTATTGTTTGCCAGTGGGCCTCTGCTGGAACTCTCTCAGTGGAGAGTTCAGCAATCTGCTCTTTTATCCTCCTGAATAACAGATAGCCAGAACCCATTGCTGCCTTTCCCTTGGTACCTTTGACATCTCTTCCCCCCCTCCCCCACTAGAATTCATTGAACCCGGATTCAGCAAGAAAATACCATAACTTTGGGGTTGGGTCATGTTTGTCATAAGTAAGGCTTCTATTTTGTTTTATAAATTGTAAATGTTTTTGTTCTTAAGTGCCATCAAGTTGGTGTGAACTCATAGCGACCCTCTAGTTAGTTGTCCTAAACTGTGTTCGGCCTTTAGTCAAGCGGCTCATTATTGAGAGACTGGCATCCATAGCTGCTATTATTGTATCGATCCATTTCATTGCTGGCCTTCCTCTTTTGCATTAGGCTTCTACTTTGCCAAGCACGATATATTTCTCTAATGATCTCTTTCTTCACATGATGTGTCCAAAGTATGAAAGTCAAAGTCTTGTCATCTGAGCTTCTAAAGAAAGCTTAGATTTGATCTCCTCTAATACTGACTGGTTTGTTCTTTGGGCAGTCCAAGGTATACACTGTATTCGTCGCCAGGCATCATTTTTTTTTCTGACTGTCTTTTTCACTGTCCAACTTTTGCATCCATATGATGTTATTGAAAATACCATGGCTTGAACAAGTGGAATCTTTGTATGGAGAGAGACATCTCTGCTCTTGAGAATCTTGTCTAGGTCCTTCATGACCATTCTGTCAAGAGCAATGCGTCATTGGATTTCTTGACTGCTTGTCCTTTATTGATAGCTGATCCAAGTTGGCTAAAGTTGTAAAATATTTCAATTTCTTTTCTGTCAACGATGAACTTATTGATTTTGTCAGTTGTCAGGATCTTTGCCTTCTTTACATTAAGGTGCAGGCCTATTTTAAGACTATGATCCTTGATTTTGAGAAGCAAATGTTTCAATTCGTCTTTACTTTCAGCCAGTAATGTGGTATCATCAGCATTGCGAAGGTTGTTGATGAGTCTGCCACCAATCTTCTTACCTCGGTTGTCTTCATAGAGTCCTGCTTCTCTGATGACTTGTTCTGCATATAAATTAAACAGGTAGAGGGAAAGTATGCAGCCTTGTCATACATTTTTACTGATTTTAAAGCATTCTATTTCTCTTTGTTCTATTCAAACTGTTGCTCCTTGATCACTGTAAAGGTTGTGAAAGAGAACGATCAGATGTTCTGATATACCCATGCTTCTTAAATATGGCCCAGAGTTTCTCATGGTTTATACAATCAAAAGCCTTGCTGTAGTCTATAAAACACATACAGATATTTTTTTATATTCTTTTGTCTTTTCAAGGATCCATCTCACATTCACAATGATGTCTCTTGTTCCTCATCCTTTTCTGAATCCTGCTAATTAAGGGTACAAAAAATAGCGTTTATCAGTGTTTTCATGCTAAAGGTGGTATTTGCTGGGTATCTTTTTACAATGGAATCAATATATACATTTGTGTCGCTTAGAAGCTGTTGGTGCAGAAAAGGCAAAAAAATTGAGTGGAGGATTCAAGACAAGTAAGGGGAGGGGTGAGGGTGTTACTTGGGGAAGTAGTGTTTTACTAGTTTTTAGCCAGTAAACACCTATTTTTTTGGCATTGGGATGTTTATTGGTTAAAACCTAAAACCAGAAGCCCTAATCATAACCACCTTCTGCTATACTCTTTACTAAAAACAAATTCCATATTATTCTCTATACTAAAGGCCTAATAGGGCTTCCATATGCCTCTGCTTATCTTTATGAATTAAAATATACCAACAGTGAAACCCCCAAAGAGAAATTTTATATATGAAGAATGTCCAAATATATATATATATATTTCCAGGACCAAGCAGGAAGTCAGTCCTCACATATGGGTATCATCGACGCCGATGAAGCCCCAGCGGAGCATTTCCCCAGCTTTCTATGAAAGCCTTTGGGAATGCAGGCACGCATGCGCGGTTCCCTTCCCACCTAAAGGTGCCATCTTACCTCAGTCTCTCTTTTTCCGAGAAGCCCACCGGACGTGTGTCCTGTCATCCCGGATAAAAGTTTGATTTTTTCAGTGATTCTCGCTATTTTTTCTTCCCGGTTCGACGCCGGTTCCCCTCCCACCGGGTTCAGTACACCGGTATCGAGCCCGATTCTTCTTTTTCGGTTTTTGCCCTTCATGGCTGGCGTTCGCTCCCTTTTTTGATTTTTCCCTGGAAGGCCGGTCCTTTGACCTCCTGGGGACTCTTTTTTCCCCGATGGCTTCCAGCGGTTTTAAAAAGTGTGATTGGTGTAAGAAGTTGATGTCTCTCACCGACACACACGACTGCTGCCTTCGGTGCCTCGGTTCTGATCACGACCCTGAGACGTGTGGACCATGTGGGAAGATGTCTTCCAAGGCACTGCAAAGCCGCCAGCAGCAGAAAAAAAGGCTTTTCTCCGATTCAGCCTCCGGCCAGGCCCGGACCTCGTCTGAGGCCTCGACATCTTGGGATTTGGATTCCGAGCGCCGTCGGGGCTCCTCGGACAGGGGGTCCCCCGACCGGGAACGCAAGAGGAAGAAGCAGCTCGTGAGGGAGTCGGAGGAGGAGGTCCCTGGCTCCTCGAGGGCCAGGTCTAAGACCCCTGACCGTCGCCCCGGGCCCGTGGAACAGGAGAAGCCTGCCAAAGTTCCTCGCCTGGAGCTGGAGTCTGCTGGACACGTAAGCCCCGTAGCCCTCGAGGACTCTCCTCCCAGAGAGCCGAGGTCGGGCCCGGCGCTGCAGGGGCCTGAGTCGGTGGCTGCTGCGTCTCCCGAGCTGAGTCTCAGGATGACAGCCTTGGAGTGCAGACTATCTGCCTTCATGGAGCAGCAGCGGGCACTGATGGCCAGCCTGTCTGGCGCATCTGCCCCGACCACCGGGACATCGACATCGAAGTCGACCCCGGAGACCGAGCCGATACTCGAGTCCATGATGACTCGAGGTCGACCTCGGTCGCGGTCTCCCACGACCTCCCGTTTGGGACCGAGGGCGTCGACGCCGGTGCCGAGGGCGTCGACGCCGGTGCCGAGGGCGTCGACGCCGGTGCCGAGGGCGTCGACGCCGGTGCCGAGGGCGTCGACGCCGGTGCCGAGGGCGTCGACGCCGGTGCCGAGGGCGTCGACGCCGGTGCCGAGGGCGTCGACGCCGGTGCCGAGGGCGTCGACGCCGGTGCCGAGGGCGTCGACGCCGGTGCCGAGGGCGTCGACGCCGGTGCTCCAGGGCCCCGCGGGGTTGGATCCTGACTCCTCGTCGGACGAGTCCGCCTGGGAGAGGGAGGATGAGGAGTCCCCCGACACATTCAAGACTCGGTGCGTCCCGTCAGACTCGCCGCAGTCTGAGCCCCGGAGTAGATCCCCTCCGGAGGATACCCGGTTCTTGGAGTTTGTCCGGGATATGGCCACCGCGTTGGCTATCCCGGCGGACCCCGAGGAGGAGCCTCGAGCCGAAGAACTCGAGGCCCTGCAGTATGACTCTCCTCCGAAGGAGGCCTTTACTGTCCCGGTTCCTCTGATGCTGGAATGGCTCCTCTTCCGGATGTGGGAGGCACCGGCCTCGGCGCCGGTTCTAAGCAAGCGGGTCGATTCGATTTATAGACTCCGGAAAAGCCCTGGCTTTCAGAAGGCGCAGCTACCACACCATTCCATGGTGGTGGAATCGGCCATGCATCGCCTGAAAAGTCAGAAGATGCACTCCGCGGTGCCCCCCGGCAGGGAGGCCCGGAACCTTGATGGTGTTGGCAGAAAGTGCTTCCAGGGCTCGATGCTTGCTTGCCGTGTCCAGTCTTACCAGCTATACATCGGCATGTACTTGCGTGACCTGGCCAAGGAGTTGGCTGGGTTCTCCGCTGGTCTCTCCGGGGAGCCCTTGCAGAGATTCAAGTCCTTGTCCTCGGGGATTCGGGACTGCTCGAAGTTTATGTCCCGCGCAGCCTACGATGGCTTCGAGGCTTCGGCCCGAGTTGTGCAGCCGGCATCGCGGCTCGACGCCAGGCATGGCTGCAGTCATCGGACCTCGAGCCATGGGTTCAGGACAAGTTGGTCGATGTCCCTTGCCGAGGTGAGAACCTTTTTGGCAAGCCCATGGCCGAGAAGGCCGCACAGTTCAAGACTGAGCACCTTACAAGGACAAGGCTGTCTAGAAAGACCTCTGCCCCTTCTCACAAGAAGAAGGCCTCGGGTAAGAAGCCCTTTTACCCGAGGAAGGGCACTGCCTACAAACAGTACCCTCAGTATCAGGCTGCCCAAACTGAACCCCAGGGTCAGCAGGCCAAGGGGCAGGGTAATGGGCCCCGTAGGCAGAGGACCCCCAAGCCTCCGGCCCCTGCTCCCACTCAGCAGGGTGGGGGTTTTTGACTCCTTGAGCGTAGCCTCTCAGTCCCTGCTCTCCCAACCCTGCACAGGAGGTCGCCTCACCCTCTTTGCCCACCAGTGGCCCCACATCACTGGGGACAGTTGGATGTTGAACACAGGGGCTATGCACTGCATTTTCATTAACTGCCTCCGCTATACTTTCCAGGGGAGCCTCCAAGGCCTCCCCTGCACACAGACCACCTCCTTCAAGAGCTTCAAGGTCTGTTGTTGGACAAGGCGGTGGAGCCTGTGCCTCCCCACTTGCAAGGTCACGGATTCTACTCCAGGTATTTCCTGGTGCCCAAAAGAACTGGTGGCCTTTGGCCTATTCTGGACCTCAGGAACCTCAACAAGTTCCTAGAGAAAGAAAAGTTCAAGATGCTTACTCTTGGAACACTTCTGCCCTACCTCCAGCAGGGAGATTGGCTATGCTCCTTAGATCTAAAGGATGCGTACACTCACATCCTCATTCATCCAGACCACAGAAAGTACCTCAGGTTCATTGTGGGAGGAAACCATTATCAGTACAGAGTACTGCCTTTTGGCCTCACCTTCGCTCCCAGGGTCTTTACCAAATGCCTGGCAGTGGTAGCGTCCTACCTGAGAAATCAGGGAATCTTTGTCTTCCCCTATCTGGATGACTGGCTCATCAGGGGTCAGACGTGCCAGGAGGCCAGACAAGCCACCCTCAGTACTATTGCTCTTCTTCAAAGCCTGGGGTTTGTAATAAACTTTGCAAAGTCCACTTTGCTCCCCTCCCAGAACCTGGAGTTCATAGGAGCAAGGCTGGACTCTCTGCTGGCAAAGGCTTTCTTGCCAGAAGACAGAGCCCAAAGATTGATAGCCTTTGCAAACCCATTTCTCAGCAGGTCACTGGTCTCCGCCAGACTCTGCCTGAGGCTGCTTGGCCACATGGCTTCGACAGTTCATGTAACCCCCAATGCCAGGCTCCATATGCGGCCTGCACAGTGGTGCCTTCGGAATCAGTGGTCACAAGCCAGAGGCAATCTCAGAGACAGAATAAGGGTGTTCAGACCATTTCTGGACTCCCTCAGCTGGTGGCTGCACCCACCCAATCTACTAAAAGGGGTGCCCTTTCAAATTCCTGGGTACACAGTGGTACTGACCACAGACGCCTCCCTGCAGGGCTGGGGAGCTCATTGTCTGAACAAGTGCACCCAGGGCCTGTGGTCTCCTTGGGAGGCTGCACAGCAGATCAATCTCCTAGAACTCAGAGCTATTCGCTTGGCTCTCAAAGCTTTCTCTCCTACCCTGGCTCATCAATCTGTCCTGGTTCAGACAGACAACCAGGTAGCCATGTTTTATGTGAACAAACAGGGTGGGACTGGGTCCAGGATCCTTTGTCAGGAGGCTCAGGACCTTTGTTCATTTGCCCTCAAGCACAACATGCTCCTCAGGGCTGTGTACCTTCCAGGCCAGAAAAACTACCTGGCCGACAGGTTGAGCAGGATTTTCAAGCCCCACAAGTGGCAGCTGTATCCCTTGGTAGTTCAGAAGATCTTCCTGAAATGGGGTCTCCCTTTGATAGATCTGTTTGCCAGTCCACTGAACAAGCAACTGCCCAAGTTCTGCTCCAGGCAACCGCATCCTCTGCGGATAGCAGCAGATGCTCTTCTGATTCCATGGTCTTAGGGCCTCCTGTATGTGTTTCCTCCCACGCCCTTGGTGGCCCGAACTCTGTTCAAGATCCGTCAGGACAAGGCCTCGGTCCTGCTGGTGGCTCCCAGATGGCCGAGACAGCCTTGGTTTCCACTTCTGCTTCAGCTGGCGGTGGATCCCCCACTGTCTCTGGGGTTGCAACCCGACCTTCTCTCTCAGGATCAGGGTTCCCTTCTGCACCCCAATCTCAAAGCTCTCAATTTGATGGCCTGGAGGCTGCAAGGGTAGTTTTGGCTCCCTGGGGCCTTCCTCAGGAGGGTTGAGGAGGTTGTCCTAGCCTCTAGGAAACAGTCCACTAGGAAAACCTATGCTCTCAAGTGGAAAAGGTTTTCTATGTGGTATCAGCTACGTACAGAGGATTCTTTCTCCTGTACTGTACCAGTGGTGCTTCAGTACTTACTGCACTTGTCCAATCAGGGACTTAAGTCCAATTCTGTTCGGGTCCACCTCTCAGCTCTAGCAGCTCACCACTCAACGGTGGAAGGACATTCTCTGTCGGTTCACCCCTTGGTGTCCCGCTTTCTCAGGGGCTTGCTTTTGCTCAAGCCTCCAATCCGTCCTCCTGCTCCTGAGTGGGAGTTGAATGTGGTCTTGCAGCAGCTGACTCGCCCACCCTTTGAGCCGATGGCTACTTGCCCTCTACGCTTCCTGTCCTGGAAGGCACTCTTCCTAGTAGCCCTTACCTCGGCCTGGCGAGTGAGTGAGCTTCAGGCCCTGGTCTGTGATAGGCCGTACACTCGCTTCTATGGGAACAGGGTAGTCCTTAGGACCACTGTTCCCTCTAAGCTGTGCGCGTGTGCGCGCGCACACACCTCGCTGAGCGAGCGCACATACTTTACAACAGAGCGCACAAAAATTTTGGTTCTGATTCTGATAGAAAACAACACAGACGTCTTAAAATTTAAAAGTTGTTGTGTATTTACAGTTTTCACAAGTTCTACAATATTTTCTAGTGCAATCAATGTGGTGTACATACTGTATTCTGACATGTAGTCAAATTTTAAAGTATATAACTCCGAGTGTCGTTATGTGGCGCACAAAAATGTAATCTTCCTTCAAAAGCTGCACAGCTGATATTTTATGCGCACACAGCCTACAGAAAATTAGAGGGAACATTGCTTAGGACTTATCCAAAGTTCCTCCCAAAGGTTGTCTCCTCCTTCCACCTTAACCAGGAGGTGGTTCTTCCAACATTCTTCCCTAGGACTCATGCAAGCCAGGCTGAAGCAGTTCTGCATACCCTGGACTGTAGGAGGGCCTTATCCTTCTACCTTGACCATACGCAGGGGCATAGAAGGGCTACTCAGCTCTTCGTATCCTTTGACCCTAATAAGTTGGGGTTGGCTGTGTCCAAGCATACCTTGTCCTTCTGGGTGGCTGACTGTATCACCTGGGCTTACAAGGCGGCTGACCTTCCTTTGCAGGGTCGGGTTACGGCCCACCGTGTCAGGGCAATGGCTGCCTCAGTGGCTCATCTCCGCTCTGTGCCCTTGGTAGACATCTGCAGGGCTGCAACTTGGTCTTCAAGCCAGACTTTTGCGGCCCATTACTGTCTGGAGAGGGAGTCCCGTAGGGACAGTGCTTTTGGCCAAGCAGTACTCCGGAATCTCTTTGAGGTTTAGGCAACTCCTGCCCTCCTGCCCTCTGTTGGGCTACCGGTGGAGGTTGTGTCAGTGAAAAGCCTTTCTTTGCTGCTGGGACTAGAGGGATTTCTCTTGTTCACCTGGGTTCCTCGGTTGCCCAGAGCTGGGGAGTCACCCATATGTGAGGACTGACTTCCTGCTTGGTCCTGGAGAAAGAGTAGTTACCTGTAACAGGTGTTCTCCAGGAGCAGCAGGAATCAGTCCTCACAACCCTCCCTCCTCCCCTGGGAGTTGCAGTTGTACATAGTTTGTTTTTACATTTTTTTGTGTGCTGTTCTTAGCTATGTCATTTGACTGAGGTAAGATGGCACCTTTAGGCGGGAAGGGAACCGCGCATGCGTGCCTGCATTCCCAAAGGCTTTCATAGAAAGCTGGGGAAATGCTCCGCTGGGGCTTCATCGGCGTCGATGATACCCATATGTGAGGACTGATTCCTGCTGCTCCTGGAGAACACCTGTTACAGGTGAATAACTACTCTCTATATATATATATGTAGGACCAATTTCACAATACCATGTCAAAACAGTTCTATAACACAGTAATCTATTTAATGATCCATTTAGTGAAACATAAGAATGGCAATCATATAGCTCAAAAAATTTCTCTCTGAAAGGCCAGGCACTTATGTGCTTGACGATTCCACAGTTCCAAATATAACACTCTTTGACTCAGCGCTAGGTTTCGAACAAAAGGTAATAACCCGGTTCTGCTTCAGGGAGATGATTTTTCACCGTTGAAATATTCCTTTCCACAACATCACTTCATTTTGACTTCAACCCACGGCATATCTGCACTGTGGGAATGATTTCTGCATATTTTGAAAAAGTTGTTTCTTCAAATGTATTGAGATAATGGCAAAAGGGTTCTAATTCTATGACTGGCACTGAAAATTCCCATAGCACTTGGCCTATGCATACGAATGCCCCCCCAAATTATTTTCCTAAGTAATTTACTAAGATAAAACATTTATAGGGTTTACTAGGGGGCAATTGGATTTAGTTCATGCATTTTCTCAGAAGTTCAAGGTGTGTTAACATTCAGGTACGGTAGATATTTTTCTGTCTTCAGAAGGCTTACAATCTAAGTTTGTATCTGAAGCAGTGAAGGGTTTAAGTGACTTGCCCAAGACCACAAGGAGTGGCAGTGAGGTTTGAACCTGGCTACCTTTCGTTTCTGGTTTTCAGCTTGCTGTTCTGATCATTAGGCTACTCTTCCATTCCGCTGTGCTTCTGCATACCATTGTTGTCTAGTGTTTTTACAATCTCCATTTTCCATATGCCATATGCTTGTTCATATTGATACATAATGCATACGATTAATGCCAGGGACATATGTATTGCCTACATGTTTTATTTTACCCACACAGACGGTTGATCTTTAACTAAGGTGAAGGCAATGGGATTGACTGGACGGAAGGCATTAAGGGGGTGGGGAGATGGAGAAGGGAGGGAGAAGAGAATGGAGCATGGGAAGTTAGTAAATGGAGAAAGGTGAAAAACAAAGAGTTGGACTGGCTAAGTGCATTTTATAGTCTCTGTGTGTGTTGGAAAGTGTCAATTTTTCCCTCTTGTTGAATTCGGGGATGTCTAGCTCTCCCAGCCCTCTCCATGGAAAGATTTGGATGAAATTTGGCAGACATGTTGGAGCTTCAGTAAGAAGTTCTCACTAAACTTCAGTAAACTCTCAAGGGCTTTGTTTTGAGGGGTTTACGGTGGTATTGAGTACTGGCACTTTTTTCATTGCCTGTTAAAATTAATTAAAGAGCCCTGCATGTAAGTACCGGCACCTATTTTGCTAGGAAAAAAAACGCCGGTAAAATCCATCCAAGAGGGCCCCAGTACATAAAGACAGACAAGACACAATGAAGGCAATACATGCTGTTCACTGATAAGTGCCTAAACAATGCAAAATATGAAAAGGAGAAAATAAGCCCCAACCAAAGTTTAAAAGCAAAGAAAGAAAAGGTTAACTGCTTTCCTTAGCTGCTTTAAAAAAACCCAAACAAATATTTGGCTAGTGCCCAAGGTTTCTAATCGTAATATTTCTACCTCTGACCAGAATGAAAGAAATAAGAGCATACGAATTGCCATACTGACTCAAAGCAAAGGTCCATCAAGCACAACATCCTGTTTCTGGCAGTAGCCAATCCAAGTCACAAGCACCTGAAAGGATCCCAGGAATAAATGGTGGCTTTCCCAAGTCTACTTGCTCAATAATGGTTTATGGATCTTGCCTCCAGGAACCTGTCTAAACGCTTTTTAAATCTAGCTATCTTAACTGATTTCACTATATTTCCTGGCAACAAATGCTACATTTTAATTGTGTGTTCAGTGAAAAAATACTTTAAAATGTGTTAACCATAGAGGGTGCCCTATTCTTAGTACTATTAGAAAGGGTAAACAACTGTTCACTGTTTATCCTGTGTAGAGTATGAGTAGAAATATTTAACTAAAGTGTGCTTGAAAACCATTGTCAGAAAATTGGCAGGATATGCTTTGAACTGCGTAGTTGAATGAAATTGTTTTAACCCCAACCATTCCTGTGCAGATAGGCAAATATTGTTCCTAATTTTTCAATCTTCTCTAACCATATGGATCAGTTTTTCTGAGAGACAATTTTCTCTGCCATCTTCATTAGAAAAGCAGACTTTATGCCTATGATAATTAATTTAAGAACCACCTTCTGGTTTATAATGAATTCTTTCTGCAGGATAATTCATTTTTAGAATTTTTTTTAAACTTTTGCAAAAATGCAATGTGTGCCTGACTCCTAGCGATCCAGTGGCTCCTCGGTTTTCTTGGCAGTGTGACCAGACGTAGATTGCCAGACCTTTCTTTTGAGGTAATGGAAGGTTAAGTGACTTGCCTAAGCCCACGAGGAGTGCTAGTGTGAATTGAACCCTGGTCTCTTGGTTACTCAGCCAGTGTTCTTAACCATTGGGCTACTCCTCCACTCCTTAAACCTGTGAAGATGGCTAAAAATAGGCCCTAATTGTAATTCCAGGGAGTGAGAAGATTAACTGGTTGGTATAAAGTCAAGACCTGAGACATTTTATATAAGCTACTTAAGAAAAAAAGTAACACCCCTTTTTAAGAGGAAATTAATGTGTCACTGAGGCATAACATTTTTTGGTTTAGAGCTAATGCTACTACTACTACTACTATTCAGCACTTGTAGAGCACCATTCACGCAGTGCTGCATAGCTGACCTACAAGAGGTAGCCAGCATACAAGAGACAGTCCCTGCCCATCAGAGTCAAGCTCATCGGAGCTTACAGTCTAGTTCGAACAAAACATAAGTTAGAACAATATAGCAGTTAGAACAGTATAGAGCATTGGTCAGTTCTACGCAAGGTACGGTTTGGTCAGTAGGTTGGTCATGAATGATGACGGGGGTTAGGGTAAGATGAAGAAGGAGTCAGGATCTGAATGCAACAGTGAAGAGGTGATCTTCAATTTGGATTTGAAGAGGGCCAAGGAGGATGCCAGGCACACAGACGCAGGTAGGCTGTTCCAGGCGTAAGGTGCAGCAAGGTGAAAGGAGCGCAGTCGGGAGTTTGCAGTGTGTGTGAAAGGCATTGATTAGAAGTAATTTGTTAGCGGAGCGCAGATTTTGAGAGGGGATGTAGGGAGAGATAAGAGGTAGCTATGGGCCATAGAGTGGATGCACTTATAGGTTAGCAGGAGAAGCTTGAATTGGATGCAGGATTGGACAGGGAGCCAGTGAAGTGACCTGAGAAGAGGAGTAACGTGGGCATGGCGAGGTTGGCAGAAGATTAGTTGAGCGGCGTGATTTTGTATATATTGGAGGGGAAGGAGGTGGCTAGCGGGAAGACCAGCAAGAAGTAAGTTGCAGTAATCAAGGCGAGAGGAGATTAAGGAGTGGATAAGCGTTTTGGTGGTGTGTTCAGAGAGGAAGGGGCGGATTTTACTGATGTTGTAGAGAAAGAAGCGGCAGGTCTTAGCTACAAGCTGGATATGAGCAGAAAAGGAGAGAGAGGTGTCAAAGATAACCCCCAGATTGCGGGCCGAGGGAACAGGAAGGATAGTAGATCCATCCACATGGATTGAGAGAGGGGGAAGTAGGGGGGAGGAGTTAGGTGGAAAGACAAGGAGTTCAGTCTTGGCCATTTTCAATTTTAATCGGCGATGAGACATCCAGGCAGCGATGTCTGAAAGACAGGCAGAGCTCTTGGACTGAGTTGTCAGGGAAATATCAGGTGTAGAGAAGTAGATTTGGGAGTCATCGGCAAAGAGATGGTATTGAAAGGCATGGGAGGAGATGAGCGCGCCAAGCCTTGGGTATAAAGAGAGAAGAGGAGGGGGCCCAAGACAGATCCCTGGGGTACTCCTACATGGAGTGGGGTAGGGGAGGAGGAGGAGCCACCAGAACATACACTGAATGAGCGATGGGAGAGGTAGGAGGAGAACCAGGATAGTACGGAATCCTTGAAGCCAAGTGAGGAGAGGGTGATGAGGAGAAGGTCGTTGTCCACGGTGTCAAAGGCAGCAGAGAGGTCAAGAAGGATGAGGATAGAGTAGAGGCCCTTGGACTTAGCCAGGAACAGGTTGTTTGTGACTTTAGTGAGTGCCGTTTCAGTGGAATGTAGGGGACGGAAGCCGGATTGAAGCGGGTCCAGGAGGGCCTGGGAGGTGAGGAAGTCAAGGCAGCGACGGTGGACTGCTCGTTCTAATAGTTTGGATATGAAGGGAAGGAGGGAGATGGGTCGATAGTTGGAAGGGCAAGTGGGATCAAGTGAGGGTTTCTTGAGGAGGGGTGTGACAACAGTGTGTTTGAAGTCAGCGGGGACAGTTGCAGTGGAAAGTGAAAGGTTGAGGATATGAGTGATGGAGGGGACAATGGTGAGGGAGATGGAACATAGGAGATGGGTGGGGATAGGGTCTGAAGAACAGGTGGTGGGTTTGGAGGAGGAAAGGAGGAGTGTGGTTTCTTTGTCGGAGATCGAAGGGAAGGAGGAGAAGGTGGCGAGGGGAATATGGATGGGGGAGGAGAAATGAGGAGGGGAGGTAGATGAGGGGGTAGGGAATTGGAGGGTAATTTTGAGGATTTTGTCGTGGAAGTAGTCGGCTAGGGTTTGGGCAGAAAGGGAGGGCAGGATTGGGGGCGGGGGGACCTTGAGGAGAGAACTGAGGGTGTTAAAGAGACGGCGAGGATCAGAGGCAAGGGAATTAGTCAGATGAATGAAGTTGTCTTGTTTGGCAAGTGCTAAGGCTGACTGGAAGGAGCCAAGCAAGAATTTGAAGTGTAGAAGGTTTTATGGGGAGCGGGATTTGGACCAGGCTCATTCAGCAGAACAGGCGCAGATGCGTAAGTAACGGATTGTGGGTGAAAGCCAGGGTTGGGGAGTAGATCGTTTAACAGGACTTGGGGTGGAAGGGGCAAGAGTGTCAAGGGCTGAGGATAGTGTAGCATTGTATGAGGATAATGCCTCATCGACGGACTCGGATGATAAAATGGAGGAAAGAGATGGAGAAATGGTGGAGGAGAGAGTTTGGAATCAATACTTTGCAGATTTCTAAATAGGTTGGAGGAGACAGGACGAGGTTGAGATGGCGGGCGCTGTAGAGTAAAAGTTAAGAGGTGATGGTCAGATAAGGGAAGGATTGATTTGCGGAAATTTGAGGGAGAGGAATTGGAGAAGAGTAATAGGTCAAGGCAGTGGCCGTGTAGGTGTGTGGGGGCAGTGGAGCAAAGTTGGAGGTCAAACGAGGCGGTAAGAGTGAGGAACTTTGAGGCATGGGGGTCGGAGGGGTTGTCGTCGTGAATGTTGAAATCGCCAAGAATAAGAGTGGGGGAGGAGGGATCCATAAAGGCAGAGAGCCAGGAGTCAAAGTCGGTGAGGAAGGTTGATTTGGAGTAGTCGGGTGGGCGATAAATAACCGCTACTCGGAGGGGAAGTGGTGTGAGGAGGCGAATGGAGTGGACTTCGAAGGAGAGGGGGGAGTGTGATTGGGATGGCAGGAGGGGTTGGAATTGGCAAGAGGGAGAGAATAGGAGGCCAACGCCACCACCGCGACCAGTAGATCGAGGTATATGGGAGAATTAGAAGTCCCCATAGCAGAGAGAGGCAAGGGATGCGGTGTCGTCTGGGGGGAGCCAGGTTTCAGTCAGGGCAAGGAGGTGTAGGGCATTAGAGATGAAAAGATCGTGAATAAAAGAGGTTTTTTTAAATGACTGAGCATGCGTTCCATAGGGCACAAGTAAACGGGAGAGCGGAGGGGGGAGGAGAGGGATATGAATAAGGTTGGAGAAGTTACATGCGGATTTCTTATTAGAACAGCGCGGGGGTCTATTTTTAGGGTAGTAGCAAGCTTTGGATGGAGAAGGGTGAGGGTGGGTATGTTTGGGTGTATGTGCTCCCCGAGAGGGATATGAGGGGGTGGAAATGAGGGATAACTTGATGGTGCTGGGTAGGTTATGTGAGGAATTATTTTTGGGGGTAGGGTTGGAGTTGATATTTATGGGTGAGTGATTGTGTGATGACTGGGAGGGGGTGGAAGGAGGGAGGAGTGGTATGTGGATGAGATTAGATGGGGTACGTGAGGAACTATCTTTAGAGTGAGAGAGAAATCGGGGGGGGGGGGACGAGGGTTAGGGTTGATATTCCCTGATGAGAGAAGGAGAATGAGTATTAGAGAGCGAGGTAAAGTGGAGATAGTACGGCGGAAGCGAGGGTGGGGTTGCCTTAAAGAGAGGGGGGCAGGTTGAATGCGGGGGATGGTGTGGAGAAGCTCAAGAGCAGGTGCTAGGGTAGGGGCAGAATGGAGGGAGAAGTGAGGAAGGTGGAGAGGGGGGCTGGGTAAGTGTGGGGGATAGTGTGGAGAGGCTCGAAAGCAGATGCTAGGCTAGGAGGGAGAGTGGAGGGAGAAGTGAGGAAGGTAGATGCTAGATTAGGGGGAAGAGTGGAGGGAGAAGTGAGGAGGGTAGGGGGAGAGGAGGGAGGGTGTTGATAGGAGGGGAGGAAGAGGGAGAGAAGGACAGTGAGATGTGGGGCCATGGGGTGGGCAGCGAGGTCTGAGTAAACAACAGGTAGCAGTTCTAGGCAATAATAGGTAGCAGTTCTATGCAACAATAGATAGCAGTTCTAAGCAACACTGGGAAGCAGTTCTATGTAACAATGGGTAGCAGTTTTAAGCAACAATGGGTAGCAGTACTGTGCAACACTGGGAAGCAGTTCTATGCAACACTGGACAGCAGGTCTAGGCAATAATGGGTAACAGTTCTACGCAACAGTAGATAGCAGTTCTAAGCAACACTGGGAAGCAGTTCTACGTAACAATGGGTAGCAGTTTTAAGCAACACTGGGAAACAGTTCTACGCAACACGGAAGCAGTACTACGCAACAGTAGGTAGCAGTACTGTGCAACACTGGGAAGCAGTTCTACGCAACAATAGATAGCAGTTCTAAGCAACACTGGGAAGCAGATCTAAGCAAAACTGGGTAGCAGGTCTAGGCAATAATGGGTGGCAGTTCTAAGCAACAATAGGTAGCAGTTCTGTGCAGTACTGGGAGTAGTTCTACGCAACAATAGAGAGCAGTTCTAAGCAACACTGGGAAGCAGTTCTATATAACAATGGGTAGCAGTTTTAAGCAACAATGGGTAGCAGTATTGTGCAACACTGGGAAGCAGTTCTACGCAACACTGGGCAGCAGATCTAGGCAATAATGGGTAGCAGTTCTAAGCAACAATAGGTAGCAGTTCTGTGCAGTACTGGGAGCAGTTCTACGCAACAACAGAGAGCAGTTCTAAGCAACACTGGGAAGCAGATCTAAGCAACACTGGGTAGCAGATCTGCGCAGCAATGGGTAGCAGTTCAGAGTAATACTGGGTAGCAGTTCTGCTGGGGTGCAGGCAGTGAGCAGCAGTTCTGTGCAAATACTGGGTAGCAGTTCAGTGCAGGCAATGGGCAACAGGTCAAGGCAAACAGTTCTGTGCAAGTACTGGGTAGCAGTTCAGTGCAGGCAGTGGGCAACAGGTCAAGGCAAACAGTTTTGTGCAAGTACTGGGTAGCAGTTCAGTGCAGGCAGTGGGCAACATGTCTAGGCAAACAGTGGGTAGCGGTTCAGTTCAAACAATGGTTAGCAGCTCTAGGCAGGCAGTAGGTAACAGTACTAAGCAGACAATGGGTAGCAAGTACAGGCGGGTAATGGAAGGAAGGTCAATGTCAGCAGTGGGCAGCAAGTCAAGGAAAGTTGCTTGAAGAAGGAGGTGATGGCGAGATGGTTGAGGTCTGGAGGAGAAGTGTTGAGGAGCAATTTTGCCTACCCGGATCCAGGGCCAGCTCAGGCAGATGTGATAATTAGGGGGAGCAGGGTTCACGGCTCACACCAGAGCACTCCCGGGCCCGTGCCTAAGGCCACGCCAAAGGGCCCTCTGGCGCGGGCCCGCCAGGCATGGGCGCGCCCAATGGAGCACGCCACTTTTAAAGGGCCGCTGTCCTTTGATCTCTCTTTAATGCTTTGTGTTAAGCTACCTTCTTTAACCAAATTGATACAGTCTGGTCTGAAGTCATGATGTTTAAGGGAGAGGAATGTTATCAGACCATGTGGCAGGAGTCTTGATTGCAATACTCTACAACAGGTCAGGGCCTAAAATACCTTAAAAAATGTAAATGTTTTCATTATGAACACCTAAAAATGGAAGTCCTATATGCTTGTTGCTGCAATTCATTTTTTTTCTAAAACTGCACCCCAGGTAATCAAAAAAAAACAAACAAAACATACTAAAAAGGTTTAAAGCAATAAGAACTTATTAAAATATCTTTCTTAAAAATGTAACGTTTTGGGCTGCAACATTAAATTTTCCAGTAAGACATTTTTATCATGTTTGCTGTTTTGTTAATCCAGTTGGGCACTTTGTATATGTGCAGCGCTGCGTACAGCTTGAAGCGCTATACATATGCTTAGTAGTAGTAGTATATGTGCTGTAATAATTCTGGCTTGGACAAAAGATTTGCCACTTGATAAGTTGTATGGCACACAGGGACCAAAAGGCAGTGCTGAATGATGTGAGATTAGATTGGTGCTGTGCGGAGGAGACAGAGCACTTTTGGACTTTGTATTGCAACAGTTATCTTTAACTTAGCCGTCGACCAGGCATCAGGTGTTTCTGGTGTCTTGAGACTTTGTGGATCTGTAAAACTCACAGAAGCCAAAACATTGCAGAAAGATGTGGATTAAAATGAGGGAGCAGAGATACTTAATAGAATTGTTGCTTTAATGTAGAAAAGTTTAAATTGATATATAGAGGCCTAGATAAGGGAAGTGTAATTTGACAGTATACTGTGAACGACTGAGAAGGGATTTAAGAGGGGCTGAAAGATATGCTGGCCAATTTTCTTTCATTTTCTCAAACTGTAGATTATTCATGTTTACCAAGCTCCTTTTTTAAAATTTAAATGAGATATAGTACAACATTGTTTTGAACAAAATCTTGCAAGTGTGTGGTTTGCAGCACTGAGAAGGAGGTGGAGCCGAACCACAGTAAGGGCAAACATTTGTAAATCCGTTGGACATCAAGATCAGGATAAAGCATCTTTGTCAGGAAAGATGACTGTGAAAGCCAGAAGGATGCTTGAGTGCATAGGGAGAGGAATGGCCAGCAGGAAAAAGGAGATGATAGTGCCTTTATAAAAGTCTCTGGTGAGATCATATTTGGAGTACTGTGTACAGTTCTGGAGACCGCACCTTTTAAAAAAGGATATAAACAGAATGGAGTCAGTCCAGAGGACAGCTACTAAAATAGTTGATGTCCTCCATCTAAGCATATGGGAACAGACTTAAAGATCTCAATTTGTATACTCTGGAAGAAAGAAAGGAGGGGGAAGATATAGAAACATAGAAACATGACGACAGAAAAAGACCACATGGCCTATCTAGTCTGTCTTTCCATAACAACAACTACAACAGTCCGCTTTTTACCTTTAGAGATCCTCTGTGTTGGTCCCATGCTTTTTTGAATTCAGTTACTGTCCTCATCTCTACCACCTCCACTGGGAGACTATTCCACGGATCCACTACTCTTTCCGTAAAGAAATATTTCCGCATATCACTCCTGAATCTATCTCCCTTCACCCTCATCCCATGTCCCCTCGTAGCAGAACTTGCTTTCAATTGAAAGAGGCTCTCTCCCTGAACATTTATGCCACGGAGGTATTTAAGCATCTCAATCATATCACCTCTATCCCGCCTTTCCTCTAAGGTGTACATATTAAGATCCTTAAGTCTGTCCTCATATGCTTTATAATGAAGCCCATTAATCATTTTAGTAGCAACCCTCTGCACCGACTCCATCCTGTTCACATCCTTTTGAAGGTGCAGTCTCCAGAATTGCACACCATACTCCAAATGAGGTCGCACCAAAGACTTATACAGAGGCATTATCACCTCCTTTTTTCTGCTAGCCATTCCTCTCCGTATGCACCCAAGCATCCTTCTAGCTTTTGCCGTCGCCTTTTCCACCTGTTTAGCTACTTTAAGATCATCAGACACAACCACGCCTAGGTCCCGCTCTTCTTTAGTGGACAAAAGTACTTCACCTCCTATACTGTATTGCTCCCTTGGATTGCTGCAGCCCAAATGCATGACCTTACATTTTTTAACATTAAATCCCAGCTGCCAAATTCTAGACCATTCTTCAAGCTTAGCTAGATCCCTCCTCATGTTATCTACCCCTTCCTGGGTGTCTACTCTATTGCAGATTTTGGTATCATCCGCAAAGAGGCAAACCTTACCCGACAGCCCTTCCGCTATATCACTAACAAAGATGTTAAAAAGAATCGGACCAAGGACAGATCCCTGGGGCACACCACTGGTAACATCCTTCTCCTCAGAGTGAGCTCCATTTACTTGTACTCTTTGTCGCCTCCCACCCAACCAATTTCTAACCCAAGCAGTAACTTTAGGGTCCATCCCTAGGGTGCTCAGTTTGTTTATAAGTCGCCTGTGAGGAACAGTGTCAAAGGCTTTACGGAAATCTAAATACACCACATCTAGAGCTCTCCCTCGGTCCAACTCCCTGGTCACCCAGTCAAAGAAATCAATCAGATTTGTCTGACAAGACCTGCCTCTGGTGAATCCATGCTGCCTCGGATCCTGTAATCCGCTGGACTCCAGAAACCTCACTATTTTCTCTTTCAGCAGCGTTTCCAATAATTTACTCACCACCGAAGTTAAACTAACCGGCCTGTAGTTTTCAACCACATCCTTACTTCCGCTTTTGTGTAAAGGCACCACATGAGCCTCTCTCCAGTCCTTTGGCACCACTCCCGACTCCAATGAGGCATTGAAAAGGTTAGTCAGTGGAGTTGCTAGAATGTCCCCAAGTTCCTTCAGTATTCTAGGGTGTATCCCATCCGGTCCCATCGCTTTGTCTACTTTAAGTTGAGCTAGTTTCTCACGAACACAGTCTTCTGAAAATAGTTCAAGATGTCCCTCGCTTCTGTTCTTATTTGTGGGTGTTTTCTGAGGTCCTGCTCCTGGTTCTTCATCTGTGAACACAGAACAAAAATATTTGTTAAGCAATTCCGCTTTATCCATATCAGCTTCTATATATTCCCCCCTGCACCCTTGAGTCTGACAATACCACTTTTGCCCTTCCTCTTCTCACTAATATATCTGAAAAATGTCTTATCCCCCCATTTTATTGCATTGGCTATTTCCTCCTCCTTTTGAATCTTTGCCTTCTTGACTACTTTGCTAGCTTCTCTAAGTTTTTCCAAATACAGATGCCTGTCTTCCTCTCTCTGTGATCTCTTGTATTTCAAGGCCTCCCTCTTTTTCTTCACTTGTTCAGCTACTTCCTTCGAAAACCATAGCGGTCTCCTGTTCTTTTTGCCTTTATTTACCATTTCAACAAAAAGGTTGGTTGCCTTTAAAATACCCCCTTTCAGTTTTGCCCACTGTTTTTCTACATCCCCCAGCTGTTCCCATCCCACTAACGACTCCCTGAGGTATTGGCCCATCTTCGCAAAGTTAGTCCTCCTAAAGTCTAAGATCCTCACCTTGGAATGGATTCTAACAGCCCTAGTCCTAATACTGAACCACACCATCTGGTGATCACTGGATGCAAAATGATCTCCCACTACAACATCAGAAACACTTTCACCATTGGTAAGCACCAAGTCCAGTATGGCCCCTTCACGTGTGGGGTCTGTTACCAATTGCCTGAATAGTTCTCCCTGTAGAGAATCCAGGATCTCCTTACTTCTAGATGATACTGCAGCAGGAATGTGCCAATCAACATCTGGCATATTGAAATCTCCTATCAGTAGCACTTCCCCTTTCCTAGCAATGCTGCGTATGTCTTCAATTAACTCTCTGTCCACCTCTTCCTCTTGTGAGGGAGGTCTGTATATCACTCCAATGCAAATAGATTTCTCTTTCCCTCTTTCTAGTTTAACCCACAATGCCTCCTCTCTCCCTTTTAAGCTCTGTAATTCCAAAGCTTTAATAGTAGTTTTTACATATAGTGCCACTCCTCCTCCCCTTCTTCCTACCCTGTCCTTTCTGAATAAAGTATAGCCAGGTATAGTTACATCCCAGTCATGGTTTTCTGTGAACCATGTTTCTGTAACTGCCATTAAATCCAAGTCAGCCACTCCCACCAAAGCTTCAACTGCAGGGATCTTATTTCCCATGCTACGGGCATTAATACACACTGCTTTGCATATGTTACCCCTGTTACCCATTTCCATAAAGGTATTTAATGTATCACTTACCTGGGGGCTTTCACCTACCTGGGGGCTTTCTTCACCCATCCCCAATGAATCTAGTTTAAAGCCCTCTTCAGTAGATTAGCCAGTCTACTACCAAAGATGCGTTGACCTCTCTTGGATATGATAGAGATGTTTAAATATTTCCATGCCATAAATACACAGGAAGCATGTCTTCTTTTTTTTTTCAATTAAAATTGCCCACAATATGAAGATTACTTTAGAAGCGTTATTTACAGCTACACATGGAAATGGCAGACATGCAGAAATGTTGATTTTAAGAAGGGTTAAATTTATACGTGGATGTCCTTACTATGTAGAAATTGCAAGGGAGTGTAGTTAGGGCAAGGCCAAAATTTTATGCATTTCCCGATTTCATATAGGGAATTGTGGTGTACATATGACCAAAATTGTCCACACTGCGATTTATAGCTGCTCCCTCGAATGTATAGGTTTTTAAAAAGTGCTCTGTTCAGCCAGCCCTATGTAGGAGGGATTAAGGGGATTATCCTCCTTAATCCCCCATCCCAATTATTTGTTTCCCTCCCCAAACTTTAATTAAATGAACATAGCAGCCTTTTTAATTGGAGGCCTTTCTTTTTTTTGTAGTACTAGGAGTGGCCTAGTGGTTGGGACAAGGTACTACAGGCCGGAAGGTTGGTGGTTCAAATCCCACTAGAGGACAGCAACCTTGGGCCAGAAGGACTGGGGTTTCTAGTCCCGCAGATGCTCCTTGTGGTCTTGGGCAAGCCACTTAACCCTCCATTGCCCATGTTCCCTGTAAGTATTAGTGTATGTGTCTCATATCCCCTTCTGTTAAATGTATCCCCCAGCCGCTTTGACCCGGTGAAAAGCAGGATATAAATGCAGCTAAATAAATAAATAAATTTTTCTTTCTTTCTTTACGGGGTTTTTAACCACTTTTCTGAGAAAAGACTCAATTAAAAGGATTTACAAGGAAAGCCCAAAGAAATGTCCCATCCCAACCCCCCATTCAAAAACAGCCCTGAACAACCCCTCAGCCACACTCAACACACAGGTTTGAAAAATGGGAGTTGTGAAATTCCATCTTCTGTGTATTAGTGTTGACACATACATGTGTAAGTTGCCTAGTTTACTTAGATTTTTTTTCCCATGTGTACATTTGTAAAATGGCTCCTCCAGTTCCACGTATCTGCACATATATGTACATGCCTTTACCTCCTTATTCGTATTTTAGAAACGGCTCCACGTTTGGCAGCACCTTTTCTAAAATACTGCTGGAAATGTGTGTATGTTGCAACCTTGATGTCTCAATTCTGATCTCCACACACTGTCTAAAATGTGCCTTCATATGTAGGTAATGATATTTCATGCACACTTTTACAGAGTCATTCCCTGGGATGGGACTTGTATTTACACACATACATTTCAGTTTTCCATCCCCCCTCTTATCACTCCTTTTTTAATTTCACCAGTTCTTTTTGATTCTTTTTTACTCTTTATTACATTATTTATTATTTATAATGGGTTTTTAAGGTTTTTATTCTTTTATGGTTCTTACTATACGCATGGTCTTCCTTATGGCATAGAGAAGGAGCATCAGTTGGGCATGCCTCTTGGCAACCCCGTCCCTTTTAGTCCATATTAAATATTATTTTTACTTATAGTGTACTGTATTCTTAATCATCGGAGTCCATTCATGGCCTCTAGTGTCTGATTTTTTGATTGGTCACCATTTTTCACTTTTTCATCTTTTACCTCTTTATTTATTTATCTATACTTTCAAACATTTGGCTTACATATGGTTTTTACCTCTTCTTTTTTAATAACGCAGTGGTCTTTATTGTTCTGCTCTTATTTTTTTTAGCATTAGCATTTGTTATTCGTGTTCTTGGGATATGGGAGAGTCTGAGCATGGCACATGGTAACCCCTGTTTTTGGTATCATGAGCATACATATTGAGTTGGGATATATGGTCCAAATTGGCTACTTTAATTTTTTAATATATTTCTTTTTTTATGCCACAAAGTTTCACATGTTTTACAAGCAGTGATCACTTTTTAAAACCAAGTAGCGGATGGTGTCTTTTCTATGTTTTTTAGATGATTTATAGTTTATTGTCCTTATTCAGTCACCTGTGCACTCTCAGTCATGGCTGCTGATTGTCATTCTTTTTATTATTGTGTTCTTTACAGACATATCAAATTCCCTCTTGCACTTTTGTTGGGACATTTTCACTATGGCCCTCACACCATCGGGGAATGTACATATAGGACAGATGTCACCTGTGGTTCTCCCCAGCGGTTTTGTTTTATCTGCACTTCTATATGGCAATACACTAATACATGCGGTTTCATTTTTTAACCTTCCTGTTTTTGATACTTTTTCTTTCTAAAGGCAAGCAATCTCAAGAGGTATTTTTTCCTTCCTTGGATTTACTGTGAACCTTGACCTTGGTACGAAATTCGGCTTTATATACACTGAGGGTTTCACTCTCCTCCTTACTGCCCAGTTGACATTTCTTTAGATGATCTGCAGTCCACTGATACTGCAAGTTTTTTTCACATTTCACATTCATTTGATAGTTCTTTTCACCTTACATTATGTTTTTCTTAACTCTCATTTCATTCTTTAGGACCTTTCACACGATTCTCAGTTGCTTCAGTACCCCTGTTGGTAGAATTAGAGTAAATCAGCAATATGTATAGTTGTTTCTCATGGTTCCTTTCCAACACTGGGGGCTCTTCCTTTTATCTTTTAGATGCACACATTCGATATAATCATACAGTTTTGTCTGGCTCCTACATATGCACCTTACTGCAGTGCCGCTGTTTTTGCACAAGTTTTTTGTCTCCCTCACTTTTGGGCTTTGAAACGTTCACATGTACATAATTATATTGGTATTGTGTTTTGCAATTTTCTCTACAAAATCTGTTCCTCCTCATTCCTCCCTGCACATGTTGTTGGATGTTGCCATACAATTGATATCTATGGATCTTCATGATCATGCTTGAGGTTTACTCTTCCTTTTTTAATGTTGGCTCATTTTATCAGTGGTATGCCTTCTATTTATTTCACTATTTAATTATGATAGGCATGTATGTTTGCAATATTTATTTATTTATCCATTGGTTTTATTAGTTGTGTCTGTATTTTTATTGTTTTTGTTTTATTATTTTATTTGATTATTACTCCCCCTGAAGAAGGCGTTCAGCTGAAACGTGTTGGGGTTTCTTAATAAAAGTTTTAGATACCTACCATTGTCTTGAGTACCCATTCCCTTTGTGGGATTTGTATAACAAGTTTTTATTCCAGATTTGCCAAATTAAATTGATATAGAACAATTACTTTTATGAAGGAATCTTGCTGTCGCTAAATTAGGAATATGTTTATAGGTATATATATTTTTTTCCTATTGTACCCATAGAATTGGGCATAGTACACAAAGAATAGCTTTCTTTCCGACAGGGAACCTTAAGTGTCCTTGCCATTCCTTTTCATTCTGGACTTGAAAAGGAGGAGTGTTATTCCATGTTCACCTTTGACCTCTGAGTAAGCGTGCTTTCTGATGGCATAATTATAGTACAAACGTCCAGGGTACTAAGCCACAAGCCTCAGTGGTAACTGCTAACTATTCCAGATAATGATTTTTCTGCTCGAGAGTCCTGTGAGGTGGATTATTATGTTTTGTTTACTATATGAAGATGCCTGTGGAGCATTAGTGTATCAAAACAAAAATTGCAGCAATTGCAAAATCTTGCTTATTGCAAAAGCAGGTCAGGTTTACAATTAATAAACGGAGGCATAAGTGTTTGCACAGCAGTACCACCTGCAGCACATGAAGCACAGAAAGAATTTGGCTGCGGGGAGAGCACATCCCACAGGGTGAACTGTTCTGGTCTACAAGCAAATGAAAATTGCAATATAATATAGAAATGTCACTGGACTTTATTTGATTTTATTTGGACTTGAAAAGATAGAAGCACAGTCTGACTTCCAGCTGAATCAGTATAAGTTAGCGTATCAAAAAACAGTGTGTTGCCTTATGTGCTATCTTTGGATGTCTGGAGTATCTGTGTACCTAAGGCATTAGAGAATTTAAAAGAATAGAACCTTTACAGTATATAGTCTTCCAGCACATAGCATGTTCAATCCACCATAACACCAGATTGCTAAAGTCATGCCATTAAGTGTTTCAGCAACTGGCTCATTTATATTTTATAATTTATTTTTTTAGAGAATCATTTTAGAAGCCCTATTCATGCTTTGTACGTTTAAAAACTGCTTAGAGACGTCCAAAGCACAGAGATGTCTGCAGAGGCATTTTAGAAGCCGGCTGTGAGGACGTCCAAGTCTGAATGGGGGGCATGGAGGAGGCATGGGCAGGGCATTCCCAAGATCCTGGACGTCCCCCTCCCCATGATTTCAGAAATATCATGGATATTTAGTATTGTGCCTAATGTTAGACCTGCTCCAGGCACGAACCAGCATCTGAAAAGTGTTTGTTTTAGCTGAAAAACATACAGAGGGTGTAGAGAAGAAAGCCCGCCATCATCCCCAGTACTTAGCACAGTGTCAACAGCAGCAGCAGCAGTGGGATTTGAATCCTTGCTGCCCATTTCCTAATCCACTACTCTAATCGTTAGGCTACCCTTGACATCCAGGTTCTGAAAAACGGTTCTGGGGATGTCTATATAGATTACCTGTGCAGGCGTCCATATCGGGCATGTCCACAATTGTGAAATCATGTCTGCACCTGGATGTGCCGGTTTTTATTTTTTTTTCCCGCAGATGTTCTGGCTTATACATCCCAGATTGCACTTGGACGTCCCTTTTAAAATTCCCCTCTTAGTATTCAGCTCATGTCTTTTCAGTCATACTAGTTCAAGGTGAGTTACAACCAAGTACACCAGGTATTTTACCTGTCCCTAGAGGGCTTACAGTCTAAGTTTGTACCTGAGGCAATGGAGGGTTAAGTGATTTGCCCAAGGCCACAAGCTGGGACAGTAGGATTTGAACTCTAATCTCTTTGGTCACTAGGTTACTGCTCTAACCACTAGTCTACTCCTCCACTCCTATTAACCCTTTATTGAATCCAGGAAAATTAAATGACCTTATAAATGTGCTATCATAGGGCCAACAGAGATCAGAAAAGAATTTCAGCATTTTTTTCTGCAGGAGATCTACACTATCAAATTTCTAGATTTAATAAATAGAAACCCCCTCTCCTCTCCCCCCTCCATAAAAAGCCAACAGTGTAGAATAATACATTTAAAAAGGGCTTATAGTAGAAAATATTTGCAAGGTGTCCTAACCTAGATATCAAGGGACGTTCCTCTTTGTCTTTATCAGATCTGATCAGAAGTGTAATTCTGAGAAGAGCAGGACACTTAGGATTGGCATTCAGGGTGATGTAGATGAGGAATGGCTAGGCCTATAAGTGAACTGTGCCAAAGAAGAAAGCTAACCTGGGATAGTAGAATCTCCATGACACGTAATGCTGGAAGGACTCAGCTTCCTGAAAGCTAGCTACTGGTTGAAATCAATGATGGTTACACAGCAAGAGGTATATTTTCAAAGTAGACCTTGTGAAGCAGAGGCCAGCTCCCGTCAAAGTAGGCTATGGCATAGAGGCTGGTGCTGCTTATAAGAAAATAAGATTTCTTATACTGGCTCAGACCGAAGGTCCATTAAGCCCAGTATCCTGTTTCCTAAGGGGCCCAGTCCATGTCACAATTACCTGACAACCCCAAAAGTTTGATAGACTCCATGCTGCTTTTCTGAGGGATAAGCATTAGATTTCCCAAAGTCCATCCTGACAGTATGTGTACCTTTCTTCCAGAAACTTGTCCATATCTTTTTAAACCTAGCTACGCTAACAGCTTTATCATATTCTCTGGCAACAAATTCCAGAGCTTAGAGGGTCTGAAGCTCATCGAAGATGGCTACACAGCAAGAGACGCCGCCTCAAGGCATTGAATGGAAAAACTTTCCACAGTTTGTTTTTAAATGTTCTACTTAGCAATATGATTGTTTGTTCCCTAGTCTGTATTTTTTGAAAAAGTAAATGAATGATGTGTACTTATAAAACTCCTATTATATCTCCCCTCAGCTGTTTCTTCTCATGAAACAAGGGGGAGGATAGTAAGTGAAGGGAAGAGCGAATTAAAAAGAGCATACTAAAAAAAAAATCAGTTCCGCCCAAACTCCTCCCCTGAGCATGCCTAATTTACAAGTACACACTAGCTTGTGCTGCTTTCATTTTTAGTCTTGACCTGATTCTATAAGATCTATAGGCAGACCATGCTAAGCAGAGTTTCAGTGCTGACTTCTGGGAGAAGGCCAGTACCCATTAAATCAGATTGTTTCAAGGGCAGGTGACTGTTAACACTGGCCAGAAAGATAGCCAGTGCTCTAGAGAGATCAGTTCTAGCAAGATTGCCAGTAAATCTCTTGAAACTTATCTCTTTGTATTATGTATCATTCTGGGCCAACAAAGATAAACGTAGTTAGAACCTTCCAACAGTTTGAGTCAGCAGAGCCTCTTTTACATCATTTCTACCTGTCTTTCAACAGGAAACTAAACATGTCCAGGAAAAAGCCCCCTTTTCTTAGGTCTAATTAGATGTTGGGTAATGGACTCTATTTATTTATTTACAATTTTTCTATACCGCTTTTCTTATATTCAAAGTGGTTTACAAGGAACATTACATAGAACAAGGTCATTAAACTTGGAGAACAAGGGTATTAACAATACTAGTTACATGATTTTTTGCTACAGGTTGTGGGGATGTTGTTGGTGTATGGTTGGGTGTCTAAGACTGGTTGTAGTC
This sequence comes from Ichthyophis bannanicus, assembly GCA_033557465.1. NCBI lineage: Eukaryota > Metazoa > Chordata > Amphibia > Gymnophiona > Ichthyophiidae > Ichthyophis > Ichthyophis bannanicus. The sequence continues at coordinate 187,887,188 of CM066033.1, read as the reverse complement.
ACTAGGATGGTGTGGATGGGTTCAGATTTTATTGTAGTGGCTACGTTTTGCATGATGGTTCTGCTTCTGATCCATAGTACTCAATTGCCCCTACAATGTAGTCATCATTTCTTCCTAGAATAGGGAGCACATTACGACCACCTCCAGTTGCATCTGTCTTCATTTGGAGATTGCCCTTGAAGTTTGGAAAGCCCTCTGTAGCTGAAGGAAAGGGGAGGGGGATAATCGTCAGGCCTTTCTCTATGCATCATGCAGTTTACATTCACACTCATACCATAAGATCTGATGGGGGGGGGTCAGCTAGCTCCGGCTGGCGTGGGGCTCCTGCTGTAGCCCCCTTGACTGCAATTTGTGATAGACCCTGCATTTGCAACAAGTTGCAGAAACTTTCTATTTTCCTTTTGGGACCCTAGTAGCAAGAATCTGGCCATCTCCAGGAACAAGCAGGAATGAGTCTTCACATATGGGTACGTCGGTACCGATGGAGCCTGCACGGGAATGCTCCCCAGCATCCAATCAGAAAGCTTTTGGTTGCATCCCTCGCGCCTGCGCACTGCGTTCCCGCCTTCTCCACTGCCTCTCCTCAGTTTTCGTTTTTCCGCGGAGCCGGCAGGACGTCCTCCTGTCACCGCAGAAACCTTTTTCTTCAAATTCTTTATTTCTTGTTTTCTTGTGGTTGCGGCTGTTTTTCCCGCCGCCACTGGTACCGCCAGTGGATTTTTCTTTTCTTTTTCTTAAACTCGGAGATTTTTCCCTCAGTTTCTGTCTTTAAATTTTTTGGGCCTACAAGGCCTCGCCACCATGGAGCCTTCGTCTCCTAAGAAGTGCCTTCACTGTGGAAGCACGGTTTTCTTTTTAGACTCCAATTCCTGGTGTCTAAACTGTTTGGGTCCTGACCCTTTTTCCCCTGAACACTCAGGCTGCAAAACTGGGAGAAGAACTTCCCTCTTTCGAGTTTCCCTCGATACCGTTTTCCCTCCCGAAGTGCGGGCACGGGGTTTTTCTTCTCTACAGGATCAGGTAACCCACAAACAGTCTGTTAAGACTAGCCAATTCTTGAATGGTAGGTCTCATGCCAAGCATGATGACGGCTCCGGCCTTGCTCTCAAGACCCCATTGGCATTAAAACCCTGGCGGGAGTCTTCGGGCTCCAAAGCATTTCAGGGGTTTCAGGTTGTTCCTGGGACTCACCCCTCACAGAACATACCTGAGCCATGCTCGGTGGTGGCATCCACTTCGAGCGGTACCGATACCCCGGCATAGGCACTGGTGTTGAGTGATCCACTCTTCACCAGGGATCGTCATCGGGCATTCTCGGTACCTTCGGGACCGATCGATACGACCCAGATTGACTTTCCTGTATCTGAGCCATGCTTGGTGGTGGCATCCGCTTCGAGCGGTACCGATACTCCGGCATCGGCACCGGTGTTGAGTGATCCACTCTTCACCAGGAATCGTCATCGGGCGTTCTCGGTACCTTCGGGACCGATCGATATGACCCGGACCGACTTTCCTGTATCGGCAACATCGCTGATAACCACTACCGATGTCGGTACCCTCTAGACATGCATCGATAGACTCGCTCCCTTCGATGCCGAGTCTGGAATCGCTCTCTAGTCTAGATGACTGGGTACCGACGCGTCTCGGAACCGATGTTTACCGATTCCGCATACACGGTACCGAGGATAATCACCAAGGAGTTTTACTTACCTCGGTACCGCTTGAGCTGTCTCCGATATCTGCTTCAGCGCCTTCGCTACCGGTATCGGTATCGGTATCGATGCCGGTACCTACAGCATCATCGGAACCAGCTCCTTCCATGCTTTTGTCACCTGGATCGCTCCTCTCTATGCCTAGTTTAGAGTCGATTCCGGGCATGGATGGTGCACTTCTGACAACTCATAATTGCCAGTTCCAGTATCCATCCATTGCAAATCCTGTTCTGCACCGGACAGGTATATCCTCCGGTCCCCAGGCTTCCTTTTCAGGTTTAACCTGTCCAGGGATGGTTCCCATCGGAGATCCTTCTTTTCAGAAGTTTCTCCTTGACATGGCAACCTTTCTTAATATTCCTATCCCTGGCTATGAGTCTTCTCAGGGTTTTTCTGCAAGAAAGGAAAATGTAATGCTTCCTTTGCATCACTCTTTGCAGAATCTTCTTCTGAAGGTATGGGAAAAACCTTTAAAGGTTTCTTCACCTCCTACAGCAACCGATCTTCTGTATCAGGTGCCCCCCTCTCCAGGATTTCAAAAGCCTCAACTTCCTCATCATTCCATTGTAGTGGAATCAGCAATGAGGAAGGTAAAAAGCAAGAAAAAACATTCTTCTTTCCCGCCAGGGTGTGCATCTAGATTACTGGATGCCTTTGGACGTCAAACCTTCCAAACATCTATGCTGGCAAAAAGGATTCTCTCATATATTTTCTATATGAGTCTATCCCTTCAGGAGGTCACAAAGAAATTATCTCTTTTGACTCCTTTTCTATCAGAGCCCAAGGCTGTAGACTATTCCTTACTTCTTACTCATAGCCAAAATATCTCTTGGTTTCTTTCTCGTGCTTCCCTAGACTCTTTTGAGTCTGTTAGCAGAACTTCTGCTATAGCCATAGGAGCACGTCGTAAAGCCTGGCTCCAAGCATCAGACTTGAATAGATGGGCACAACAAAGACTGGGTAATACTCCTTGTACTGGAGAAAATCTCTTCAATAAGGAGTCCTTACGTCAGGTTGCTCATTGCTCCACTGACTTTCCTGTATCTGAGGGCCATCCTAAGCCCTCTCCTTCTTCAACTGGTAGAAAATGCCCTACCAGACCTTCTTTCCCTAAAAGAAAGAGGTTTTCCTCTTCACCTGCCCATCATTCGGATGTTCCCAAGCAGGGGAAATCTCACCCTGGTCTGAAGAATCCAAACTCTAGCCAGGCTGAATAAACACAGTAACCATAGGTTTCTGATTAATCTTTTATAACTACAGTTAATTTCTTTCAGCAGAAGTTTTTCACTGTTTTTCCATTCCAAACTCGGCTCAGAGATTCCTATTCTCAGGAAATCCATTTACTCTTCACTATGCTGAACTGTCAGGTTATTCATGTCTATAAGTTACAGAGTTTTCCACCTCTTCCTGACTAGAAGAGAGGTTTAGCAACTATCATATGATAGTTTCTCTGTACCAGCATGAATTTTTTCCTTCCATGGACTTGCCATGTGGTAAGTCCTTCTTCAGCTTCTAGCTCTACCCTCTCGCCAGGGTTTTCCCCTGTAAGAGTGGTACCCTACCATTGAAAGACTTTTCTTGTCTTTCTTTTCCCTGTAGAGTTTCTTCTCCTGAATAAACTCTTTTCTTTTTCTGGGCAGCTCTGCAGACAGAGACAGCTTGCTCTCTTTGTTCAGTCTGTTATCTCTGTTTGATACAGACCGACTCTCTCTGTTACCCTATTCAGTAGCTGCCCATGCAGGAGTTCCACTGCTTCCCTACTGGTACTTTGCCACAAGTCCCAGTATTGTTTTCCACCACTCCTATCTTGCCTTAGTAGTGATTCCAAGACAGTTTTTCTACATCTTTCTTGGATAATCTTTTTCACTACAGGCTTCTTACACTCTCTTTTACCCTTGCCATTTCCAATCTCTGGGTTTGGCACGTAATGGACGTGGCTGTCAGTTTTTCTCCATCAGCCAGTTCTACATCCCAGTTCTCCTGCATAATGCTCTCTGCAATCCTACTGAGAAGCTTTCCACTATGGGCCCTTACTAGAGAGCATGAAGTTTCTCGAATGACTATCCATCATGGTTGAAAAATGCTTCCTCAGTCATCTCCTATGACTGTGGGGGTTCTTCATACCCTGCTATCTTAAAAAAAAAAAAAAAAAAAAAGAGGGAGAAGGACATATGCCTTCTCCAAATGAAAGTCTGGGAGTTTTCCCATTCCTTAGGAATACTCTCTTTGTTCTTGCAGCTTGTCCCCATGGTATCCTATTACTTCAAAGGACAGCACATATTAATCTGAAAAACGCCTGATATCTCCTTGTCCCTCACGTGGGTCAACCTGGTATCTCCTTCTATGCGTTTCTGTCCTTTTACCATGCTGGAGTTCCACAGGACTCCGGACTTGCTGTTTACAGACTACTATTATCCTCTGTTTTTTCACATAACCATCCTGATAATTCACTGGATAGCATTCCTTTATCATTTAACCTATATACTCAGGTATATACAGTCAAACCTCGGTTTTCATTTGCCCCGGTTTTCATACGCTTCGGTTTTCAACGTCTTTTCTGACTGAGATTTTGTCCCGGTTTTCATGCATTGCTTCGGTTTTCAACGTCTTTTGACTGAGATTTTGTCCCGGTAGCAGGGAAGAAAAGCTGTCAACGTAAGCAGGAGATGTTGCATGAATGTGGGAGGCAGTTCTTTCTCTTGCAGGGTACGTCTGAAGCTATATCATTAAGATTTTCTGCCATTCTGAAGCATTGAGCAGATAATGTAAAGGTATTTTAATGGACTGAATTCAATGTGATTCCGAAGAGAGCTGGGCACAGCAGCTTGTCAGGGGTGGCTAAGGCCAGATGTTAACATACTGTACTGTACAGTACTGTACTTAGCTTGCTTTCAGTGATATTAAATGTTCATTTATCCATTTCATTAGTCATTTATATTTATTTCTCATTGTTTTCTGTATGTAAAAATATAGTTATTCTCTATAAAATGTATTTTTTGTGAATATTTTTGGGTGTCTGGAACGGATTAATTGGATTTACATTATTTCTTATGGGAAATATTGCTTCAGTTTTCATACGTTTCGGTTTTAGTCAGACTTTTTCGAACGGATTAATCATGAAAACCGAGGTTTGACTGTATATCTATATACATATATATATATATATATATATATATATACCTATATACATCTCTATAGATGTGTCTGCCTGTCAGCTAATTGTGCATATCCTATGCCCTTTAGATCTTATTAGATCTATCCATATATCTATATACATATATATATATATATATATATACATACACACATATATGTAGATATATGTGTATATATCTCTCCAAATATTTTTATAGGTAGATATGTATTTCCATACTTATCTCCTAACTGTCTATACTCATAAAGGTTTTTACCTTCCTGTATATTTCTGACAGTGGGCTTGCACAGTTTCATACTGTTCCACAGTATGTTTCGGCTATTTTGCACTCAACCATTGCTGTAGAACTGACAGCCCTACTGTTTCCTAGGTTGAAGTATCCCTGAAGCCAATGTCTTCCTCTCTCTCACCAGATAGGAAAGACATCTTAGATCTTCAGTAGATTTCAGGTTCAATTCCTCCAACATCTGTCCTTCCTGGGAGTATGGGGTTCTTTTCATACCCTTTCCTCCCTCAGGGACTAGGTCTGTTTGTCCAGATCGGTCAGTCTTCCTCTTTTGCTCCTACCTCTAAATGCTTCTTTAGCCAAAAGAGTTTTCAGCTTTCCATGAAGCTTCCCACTGAAGACCTGCCGTGTTTGTGTTACCCCAATTGAATCCTGGGGTCACCTCTCATTTCCAGATGTGGACCTCCACCTTCACTCCAGTGAGGTCACCTTGAACATTTCTCTACTGGATCCCCAGTAGACCACCTCAGCCTCTCTACTTCCTGCAATCCAGTAGGTGAGCATCATATGGTGATTGTTCATTTCAATATTATGATGTTAGTTCATTTCAATATATCTTTTGATAATGATCATACATACAAGGACTCCTTCCGGGTAATCCTCTCTTAGGTTAGCTGTTTTTTCAGCAGCTCCTCTCCTTTCAACTCCTACCCTCCATCCTCAGGATGCCTGGTCATATGAGTTATAGCATGTTTTCAATCTTCAACATGTTAGGGCTCCAGGCATCTTAGCTTGGGAGTCCCCATATGTGAAGACTCATTCCTGCTTGTTCCTGGAGATAGCACAGTTACTTACCTGTAACAGGTGATCTCTGGGAACAGCAGGAATAAGTCTTCACAACCCACCCACCTCCCCTAGGAGTTGTATCTATTTTTCTATCTTCTTTTCCTCTTTCTCTCCTTTTGTCTCAGCTATGAAACTCAACTGAGGAGGGGCAGTGGAGAAGGCGGGAACGCAGTGCGCAGGCGTGAGGGATGCACCCAAAAGCTTTCTGATTGGATGCTGGGGAGCATTCCCGTGCAGGCTCCGTCGGTACCGACGTACCCATATGTGAAGACTTATTCCTGCTGTTCCCAGAGATCACCTGTTACAGGTAAGTAACTGTGCTTTCTCTGAGTGGGGGAAGAAAAAAAAATAAGGGGATTGACCCCTGTGATTATTTGATTTCAGATGACGTTGGTGGCACACAATATCCAGAAGGTAAGCAACTTCCATAGAGTGTAATGTTCAGCGAGATAACAAACAAGAGGAAAATACCTTTGGGATTGTGCAAGCTCCCTTACAGCCTCGGGGAAGCCTAGAACCTACAACCCTAATAAAATCCCGGCCTGGCCTCCAGAAGGGAGGAGGCTTTCCTCAGTATCCCCCACTAGGAAGGAACAAAGCCAGTCCACTGAGCCGCAACAGGATCCTGAGTTGTCCAAGTTTCCCTGGTTCACTAGGCAAAGGGATGCTGGAAGGGGAGGGCGGAGTAGTCTATGCTCTAGAAAAGATCCCTAGGTTCCACAGGGAGGCAGGCAGTGAAATGCACCAGGAAGAACCCATGGAAATGCAGGAGTATGACAGGCCTCTTGAACCCATGGAGATACTTTTTCTAGAATGATGAATGCTTTAGTCTGGAGCAGGTTCAACAGTGGGGGGAGGGAAGGACAGCTGCATAACTGGTTAAACTGTGTAGCTGAGCAACACCATTAGTTGTAAAGGAAAAGACTGTGGGTCATATGACTGCTGAGTATCTGGAACCTTTGCTGTGCTTGTGTTCTGGAAAAGGGGAGGTCATGGCCGTCCCTACTGCTGCCAGAAGCATGGTTTTGGGTCTAACTCTCACTGAGAAGTAGGGGTAGCAGAACTACTTCTTGAACTGCTTCAACATTTGGAGGGCAACTCTTACTATTTTCTATAAAACTTGGACTAGAATTGAATACTGGATTGTCGGGTTGTTTGGTGCGCTTGAGGGTGCAGGAGGAGGGCCAAGGAGTCTGGCATCATGTACATCATCACAAGAAGCATTGATTTTATTACAGAGAGCTGAATGTGCCAAACTAATTTTGGGTAGGGCTGCTGGCCTGAAACCTGAATCCGATCCTTAGGTTTCTGACTTGAGCTCCCATGAATCAGTGGGAAAAGGGTTTGGACTCACTTTGTAAGACCTTTCTTTGTAGCTTTATATGCTTGGTCAAGCTCGTGTGGAGCTATAGGACCTGGTTTGTGGGGAGCCTGGTGGGAAATGGTGAGAGAGGACATGTTCTTAAGACCTTCGCCAGTTTCACAGTAAGGATGGTTTTTCATTCCCATTCCAGTCAGTCGTTTTCACTCCTAACCATTGAAGGGGTTAGGCCTTTGGGCTTCCTATCTGGGTTTTCTCTGATTTAAAAAAAAAGGGCAGCAAAGATTCAGAGTGTTGAATTGGAGAGAAGGCGATGAGTACTGTTGCAAGACCCAGGAAACACAGAGGCACTCCAGACCCGCATCTTTGCCTACCTGTCTGACATCACCACCTGGATGTCTCGCCACCGTTTTGAAAATAAACATGGTCAAAACCAAACTTCTTATTTTTCCTTCTTAGCCTTTCTCTCTCTTTCCTCCTTTCTCTGTCTCTGTGGATAACACTCTTTTACTTCTTGTTTCCTTGGCCCACAACTTTGGGGTCTTTTTTGACTCCTCGCTTCTCCTCACATATCCAGTAGATAGCTAAAACCTGTCATTTCTTTCTCTATAACATTAACAAAATTCACCCCTTCCTTTCTGAACATACTACTAAAACACTTGTCCACTCTCTAATTACTTCCCATCTTGACTATTGCAACCTCATCCTTGCTGGTCTCCCTCTGAGCCACCTCTCTCCCCTTCAATCTGTTTAGAATTCTGCTGTGCAACTAATCTTTTCGCCAGCTTTGATATACTCGTATATCCCCTCTTCTCAAATCACTTCAATTGCTTCTTTTCCATTTCCATATTCAATTGAAGCTGCTGCTTCTGACCTCGCCTCTTCTCAAATCACTTCAATTGCTTCTTTTCCATTTCCATATTCAATTGAAGCTGCTGCTTCTGACCTCGCTACCTTTTCTCAATCCCTACACCCCTCCTCATGAACTCTGCTCTTCTACTGGTTTACATCCCTCTTTGCCCTTTTCTTCCACTGCCTACTCCAGACTTCAGTCCTTTCATCCTGCAACTCCATATGCCTGGAGCAGGCTCCCCAAGTCTGTGCGTCAGGTTTTATCTCTGCCCCTTTTCAAGTCCATGCTGATACCTCTTTGAAGCTGCTTTTGGATCCTGACCTCTTATTCCTTATGTTTCTTCACTCTTCGCTTTTCCCCTTGCGCTTATCTTTTGTCTTGTCTGTCTTAATTAGATTGTAAACTCTAACGAGCAGGGACAATCTATATATGTCTGTACAGTGCTGCGTATGCCTTGTAGTGCTTTATAAATGTTTGATAGTAGTAGTAATCTTTATCTTTATTGTCATTTGATATACCGCCTTAGGCAGCAAAGCATCAGAGCGGTTTACAAAAATCTCAATTAAAAATAAGGAAAAGGAAAAGAACGCCAATCATATATAGGACAGGACAGAAAAGAAAGAGAATGAAGAATAGAGCAATGGGCAGACGAGGATGGCAGTGCCTCTCCTGCAGCCCAAGGGTCACAAAGTTGAAAGGTGCCATACTGGAGGCAGGTGTGCTTACACCACTGAAAATGCTGTACTGGGCGTACAAACAGCTGGCTGGTATGTAGTATTTCTATGTGAGGTGCTCCAGGAAAAAGAGAGCCTGTGGGTCCTTACTGACAGGCATTGCTTGTGCAAGCACTATATTCTTAAAATAGAAAAAAATAACAATTAAAAAGAGTTTTTACTGTGCTACAGCTCAGGATCTACACTCAAACATATGTGCTATCAGAGAAGGCAGGTAGGAAAAATGCCAGGTACACACCCTAATTCGGTGCTTCTCAGCCAGTGTGTCAGGGCAAGTCCTTGCTGGTGACAACCAGAGGCATGGCTCTATATGGGCTCTTAAGGCTCTTGCTCCATCTTTTATTGAAAGTGCCCAGGGCTCAAAAGTATTTTGTGATAACCAACAAAACTTAAACAATGTGCTTTTAAGTATAGCTTGGAGTAAATTCTATAATTATCCATGGAGACGGTCCACTGAACTCCCTTCCCCCCTCCTCCAAGGAAAAAAAGAACTGCCCACTCACTGCTGGTGCCACAGGGAACAAATCTTAGACTTACCCACCAGAAAACAATTTATCTTACCTCTCCCTACCCGTCTTCCCTCTGGCAGAAGGAGAGCAGCCCATTGTAGGTGTGTACCTCCTCTTCTGGCTTCAGTCTGACAGAGCATGGGATTCTGTTATTTTCTAGGACCTGCTGACTTCATATGTTCAAGTATTAACTTAAAAGCAGCAGAATGAGGAACACAGGTAGAAAATTTTGTTGTTTTTCCACTGGTGGGAGGGAGTCGGATTGAGGGATCATGCAAAATCTGGTTTCCTTATCATTCCTCCAATTTAGTCCTCAACCTCTGGGTAGTGAACCTCCTCCTGCAGCTTGGAGACTGGGCATGTAAAACTCATGACATCACTAGATATAGCCTGCTGGTCTCTCCCATCAGCCCCCAGTGTGTCCAATCTCCATGCAGCAGGAGGACGTAGTGAGCCTAGCTTCTGGGCTCGCTTGGGGGAACAGATAAGGAGCATTTAGTGTGACAAATTCTATTCTGATTTTACTTTTGATATTTACTTTTAATTTTACTTTTAATTCAGTTACCTTTGGTTAATTGGCAATCAGGGATTAGTTCCCTTTAGTTGTTAGGAGCAAATTTCCGTAGATTTAAAGTAATTTTAAATTTGAGCCTGGCTCTTTAAATTAGTAGCAGCTCTCGCCTTCCCTCCTTCTCAGTTATTTTCGCTTGCTGCAGGCATTCGCCGGTGCGTATCTCTCTCCCTTGACGGTACGGGGGAGAGCTCCGGGACCCGTACAGCCACACTGAAGCTGTGTGAGACGGTGCCTCTCCGTTGCTGCGGGATTTTAATTTTACTCTGTGGAACCGGCTGAGCGGTCCTCGCCACGGCTGCTGGGTGCGACAGCGCGGCTTGAGGATCGGATGAATTCAAGGTGGTAGGAGCAGGCTGCGTGCTTTCGGCCCTGCAGGTAAGGCCTTCGGGCTCTTTCAGTCTGCTGAGGCCTCCTTTTTTGCAGCGGCTGTTCTTGGCGCCAAAATTCGTTGGCAAAGGGGCGGCCATTTTCTCTCTAGCGAGCTGCCTGTGTGAGGAAAACGACAGGCAGAATAGCTAGAATTTTAGGTCTAGTGTTTCTTTCTTTTGTTTGTAGGTTTTTTGAGGCTCAGGGGGTTCCTCAGCCTTAAGGGGGCTGTTGTGAGTCCTCTTTATTTTTAAGTTTATTCTTAGTTTTATAGGACAGCAGTTTTGGCATTGATCTCTGATGCTACATGTTCTCTCCCTCCTAATCATGTCTCTGAGGAGCATCTGTTAAGTCCCGGGATATTAGGCAAATTGCCAGCTTTTAGGTTCAAGAGCAGAGCCCTAACTTGTAGTTGGAAGGAGGGACAGGCTGGAAGTGTGCTTGAGACAGTAGCTCTTTTTTGTATTCACAAACTCCTGTGGTTTCACAGGGACAGGTTTAGGAAACCTTAGGATATAAAAAAAAATATATATATAATTAGGGTTGCCAACCGGCCGGTTTTCAGTCGGCCTGGCCGGTTTTTCCATGGCCAGGCCGGCTGCCGGCACAGATGTAAAGCCGGCCATTGAAAAGCCGTTTTTTTGCTCTGGCCACAAGATCGGGAGTGGCCAGAGCAAAAAAACGGCTTTTCTCCCAACTCCCGAAGTCCGCAGCGCGAACGCTATTCCCCATGGCAGTGCAGCCGCTGCTTCTGCTTTGTACAGAGCAGCGCCTGCAATACTTACTTTGAAAAGTAAAGACAAACTGTGTAAGGAGCCCTCCGGTCATCGCAGCGCCCGAGCAAGTGATGTCATAGGGGGCAAGCTCCTCACAGGTTGTCTTTCCTTTTCAAATTAACTTTGGCTGCAATAAAGTTAATTTGAAAAGGAAAGACAACCTGTGAGGCGCCCGCCCCCAATGACATCACTTCCTCGAGCGCTGCGATAACCGGAGGGCTCCTCACAGGTTGTCTTTACTTTTCAAAGTAAGTGTATTGCAGCTGCTGCTCTGTACAAAGCAGAAGCAGCGGCTTGGGCAGGGGGTGGTGGTGGTGTGAGTGAACCAGCAGGGGAGGGGGGGGTTGGTGTGAGTGACCCAGCAGGGGAGGGGGGTGAGTGAGTGACCCAGCAGGAGGGGGTGAGTGAGTGACGGGGTGGGTGAGTGAACCAGCAGGGAGGGGAGGGGAGGGGGGGCCGAGTGAGTGACCCAGCAGGGGAGGGGGGAGAGTTAGTGACCCAGCAGGGGAGGGGGGGGCGAGTGAGCCAGCAGGGAGAGGGGGGCGAATGAGTGAACCAGCACTGAGGAGAGGGGGGGTGAGTGAACCAGCACTAAGAGGGGAGGGGTGTGAGTGAATCCTCGGTAATTTTTGTGGGTGGGGTGGGGCGGGGCAGTGGTGGGACTGGGGATGGAGAATGGGTGGCGCATGGCGAGCCACAGGTGTCGGGTTTTTCTCTGTGAAAAAGTTGGCAACCCTATATATAATCATAATAACAGTTAAACTGTCAACCAAGAAGTGCCTGTGCTATGGTCTATGGCCACCAGAGGGCAGCTGGTACACTGAATAGTGCCTCTCTGGGACCATGTGTATGCAGCCATCTTCAGATTGATCTCTGCAAGTCAGGGAAGAAATAACCACAGGGCCACCTCATGGGCACTCAGGGGTTAGTGACTAAACAAGCAACTGTAATGTTCTGCAAATCAAGATTATATGACCAAGATTTAAAGCTCTTAACGTCTGTATCATTTGTCGGGCTCTGGTGCCCTAAAGGCCACCGGATGGCAGCGCTGCTCATGAATCACATATAGTATTCAGTGCCCCCATCCCTGGGGGAGTTTGTAAAATATGAAATTGTATTCTTCATCAGGTTCACACAGGCAGCAACCTCTAAGACCTCCACTTGCAAGGTTGTCGGTGTATCCCACTGCTATTTCTCTGACTGCAGGAAGGCCAGGGGGGTGCCTGTGTGTTTCATAGCTCCACTTAGCATGCCTTCCCAGGAAATTCTCATCTATTTCAAGAGCCTGTGCTGTCAGAGCAGGGCTTTAAGCACTTAGCAGGGGCACTGACCCGTCTTGCCATCTTGTTAAAGGGCCCGTGCTGAGGGTGAAGAAAAGGACGTCTAGGTAGCACAGTCTGGGGCTTAGCGCTCCAGGGCACTGGAAGGTTTCATAGCGGAAGTCAATACTCTGTGTCTGCTCCATGCATGCAGCCTATGTTCAAGCGTGCTCGCTGCACTGTATTTGGGTGACAGGTGCTGGGTCACCCGTATATGTAGATGTGCATTTTGTATGTGCTTACAATTGCTTAGGCATGATTTTTGGGCGCACTCTTTGCAGAGTGAGACTGCATTTCTTTGCTCAGACTGTATTATCAGGCTAAGGTATTTTCTCCAGTAATGGGGGGATGTTGATTGTAATAAAGTGCGTGAGGTCCTCATGGTGTTACATGGGGTTGGAGATGCAGTCGTGGGATCTGCTGTGGAGTGAGCCGTCCGGAGGAGCTACAGTGTCACAGTCACCAATTTCCCTTTCTCTTTGGGCTTTGCTCCCAGATCCTAGCCCCTCTTTCTCTCTGATGTCCAGGACGCAAGGTCCCCGGCCCACTGGACAATCTATTCTCAGCCTTTTCTCAATGCTGGCAGAAGGACTGGGAGAGCGAGAAAGGAAGACCAAGAACCAGCACCAGCTCTGATCTCTCTCCACTGCCAGTGTTTGCTACGGTCACATATTCCTAGTCAGTTATTTATTTGAGTATACTGATTGCCTACAGGTCAGGGTGGCATACAGTTGATTACGGTATTTCTATTTCCCTTGTCCCTGAAGGGCTCACAATTTATGTTTTGGTACCTGAGGCAGAGGGTTAAGTCGCTTAACGAAGGCCAGAAGGACCACCGGTGGGACCAGAAACCCCAGTTTTTATGACCCAAGGTTGGTGGTCTCGATCAGAATTCAAACCCTTGGTCCTCTGGCATCTTGCCTCAACCACTAGTCCGCACTGCTCCATGTGAGCTAGCCACAGGGCCATAGGGCCCGGCGCAGCCTGTTACTTCCAAGGCAGAGACCTTGGGGAGGTGTTCCACTCATAAGGATACGAGAAATGCCATACTGGGTCAGACCAAGCTCTTTCAGGTCCAGTATCCTGTTTCCTAGGGTAGCCAATCCAGGTCTTAAGGACCTGGCTGGTTTCCAAAAAGACGAATAGGCTACTCAATGCTTGTATCGGGGCAAGCGGTGGATTCATGTATGCTCATATTTTAAGGGTTCCGTTGCATGTACAACAGATGTGATGCTCTGTTGGGTTGTGTGCCTTGTAGAATATCTTGAATTGGTGAAAGTTGGTATAAAAAAAAAAATTAATAATTTTCCAGCTTCTCTCTAATAGAAGGTTATGGAGCTTTCCTCCGGGAACTTGGCCAAAAACTTTGTTAAACTCCACTACTTTCGGAGATCGTTTCACGCAAAGCTCTTGGAGTACACAGGAGACCCAGTGGTCAATCAACCAACTGGAAATGTGAGCGATACGCCGGGCGTTGCAGGCGTTCGAAGCTACGGTGACAGGTCGAGCGGTGCGAGTACTTTTCCGACAACTCTGCGGCGGTGGCCTACATCAATCGGCAGGGCAGAACCAGAAGTGTGGCCATAGAGGCCGCGGCAGAGGGTCTGTGTGTGTGGATAGAGCTTTGGCTGCCAGAGTTTTCGGTGGCGCATGTTGCGGGTAAGGACATTGTGACGGCAGATTTCCTCAGCTGGGTCCGAGTAGATGTCGGAGAATGGGAGTGGCATCCGGATGTGTTCGCACAGATCGGTCGCATATGGGGGCAGCCAGTAATGGACCTCATGGTGGCGTTTCACTCTGTGTAAACGGGTCGCTTCTTCAGCAGACGACGTGAAATGAGGTCGGAAGGCATCGGCGCACTGTTTCAACGGCGGCCGTCGTCTGGTCTTCTCTATGTCTTTCCACCGGGAGCACTCATAGGTCGAGTGGTTCTGCATATCGAAGTGCTTCGGAGAAACGTGTGGTTGGGGCCTCGGGCTGGCCGAGGCGCCTGTGGTATGTCTACCTCATATGGTTGCTCGATGGGAATGTTTCCGACATTGGAGATTCTGTTGCTACGGAGTTCCCTTTGAATGCCTCAGGTGCATCGGTTTTCGCTTACGGGGTGGCCATTGAAAGGGCAAGCTTAAGGAAAAAGAGTTGCTCGGCAGCAGTCTTTGCCACCTTGCCGCAAAAAAAAAAAAAAAAAAGTCTACGTCCCTTGTATATGTGCGTATATGGCGCATCTTTGAGGACGCGTGCTCACGGAGGCACGCTCGCGCGACAACAGTGTCAGTTCCCTTGGTATTAAGTTTTCTGCAGGACGGGTTTGGTAAAGGCAGGTCCTGGAGAGTTCAGTTAGTAGCTCTGTCTTTCTATAGGGGCAAAGGACAGGGAGTGGCTCTCATGCACAGGTCGATGTGATACGCTTTCTCAGGCGGTTACCAGACTGTAGCCCTCTCGTAGGATATTAATTCCACCGGGGAAGCTCAAGTTGGTTTTAGGAGCGTTAGCTAGCGCGCCATTGGGGCCGTTGCAACAGGCGTAGGTTAAGGGTTTTTCCTTGAAGACGGTATGTTTGATGGTCATGTGTTCGGCGAGGCTATTTTCGGAGTTTTTCGTTTTTTGTCTGTCTCCAGATAGAAGGTGGCTGGCGGCTGGTTCCATCGTTGTTGTCGAAGGTGGTTTCTATGTTCGCCTAACTAAAATGGTCTCTCTTCCAGCGCTAGGTGCGGTGGAGGGGAGCGTATTGACCCATAGCTTGTGGTGTTTGGACATCAAGAGAGCGCTGCGGCAGTGTTTAAAGGTTTCAGAAACTTTTGCAAGGCGGATCGTTTCTCTTCGGGGTGTTCGGAGGGCCCCGCAAAGGGAAGCGGTGGCGAAGGAGTCCATTTCTGGATGGAATGGAGTGGCGAGTGCGTCGGCTTATCTTCTACGGGACCGTACAGTTCCAGGGAGCTTACGAGCTCACTCTACCAGAGTGCAAGCGTCTTCTTGGACGGAGCACAGTTTGGTTCAGCCAGTGGACATCTGTAGGGAGGCCTCTTGGTTGTCTCTCCATACTTTCAGTAAGCACTACCGCCTAGATGTTCTGGCGGCTAAGGATGTCGTTTTCAGGAAGGCGGTGTCGAGATCTGGCTGGAAAGGTCTCTCCCAGTGATTACTACTCTGATACATCCCAGAGGTTGAGGACTAAACTGGAGGAACGATAAGGAAATAGGAATTACACTTACCTGGTAATTGTGGTTCCTTGAGTGACTCCAGTTTAGTCCTCATTCCCGCCCGGGGATGGGGTTTTAGCAGTGATCTTTCTGTTGTGGGAAGTGCAAGGTTAAAAGTGGATACAGGCCTTCATTGGTGTTCAGTCGTTTTGATGCTTCCATTTGTTTTGCACTATATTGTTATATTATTATATTATGGTATTGTTATATATTGTTATATATATAGATATATTGCTCTGGATTGTTTAGGGCTAGGCATTCGACGGAAAGGAGAGCATGCAGGAAGCAGTCCCTTTCCTTCTGGAAGGGGAGTAGTAGGTAGATAGGTTATATGTTCTGCGTGCCCTTGAATATAATGTTAAGTTTAAAAAAAGAAATTACTGATTTTTTGCTCCTTTGAGTCTGCTTTGTCAATAGTTCACGGGGGGCTGATGGGAGAGACCAGCAGGCTATATCCAGTGATGTCATGAGTTTGACATGCCCAGTCTCCAAGCTGCAGGAGGAGGTTCACTACCCAGAGGTTGAGGACTAAACTGGAGTCACTCAAGGAACCACAATTACCAGGTAAATGTAATTCCTATTTGGTGTGCCGTGAAGATTGAACAAACTCAGAAGTGTGCCACAAAATGAAAAAGGTTGAAGTGCTGCCCTAATTGATCCTAAAGCACAGCTACCCAGAGCTGCTTCTCTGTCAGAGCCAGGTGTTTGTCAATTACTGCATTTGAAAACCTGGTCCCTGGGGCATTATTGAGGGCCAGACGAAGGCTAGCTGTTGGCCCAGGCGACCCTCACCCCCCTGGGGATGCTCACGGCCCTTCTTCCTCCTCACAGTCCAGCATCTCTGCTCCCCTTCCCTTCCATTCCATTCCCCTTTCCACTGCTGCAGGCATACTTTTTCCCTCCATCCCAACCAAGCTTGTACAGAAAGTAAAAGCAGTGCAGTGGCAGACCTTGTGCGCACTCAAGGCCAACACAGACTTCCTGGTGGGGACAGTAGATTATGAACGCACACAGGGGTGCTCAAAGGTCTTCTGCCGCACGGCTTTTACTTTTGGGGCAGGCTGTGCCAGTGCCATGCTACTGCCTCTTGAGATCAGCGCATAATTATAGCAATGCTTTATAAATGACAGCCCTGCTGATGACGTCACTGAATAAAAGCAGGGTTTATCCGCTGATGTGGACCAATGGCAGAGTCGTTTGCCTAGAAAACTGAATTAGTAGATGATTTGCTTCTTTAAGGAACTGCCAGCTACATGAGGGAGCTAATGCTGACTGATGCAGAGACCTTTGCATGCCTTAGCTAGCTGAATTGTCTTTACCCAGTGACAATGATTTCTCTTAACACAAAACACATTGGTGTCAAGGAATGGCAGAAACACTGGATGAAGACAGGCACTATCAAAAAGGACAACAGTACTGAGGGTACTGTTTGTTGTCAACTGCATGGATCTCCTTCTGCAATATCGCTAACAAAGATGTTAAACAGAATCGGACCAAGGACAGATCCCCGTGGCACACCACTTGTAACCACCTCCTCCTCAGAGTGAGCTCCATTTACCTGTACACTTTGTTGCCTCCCACTCAACCAATAACCCAATCAGTAACTTTTGGGTCCATCTGTAGGGTGCTCAGTTTGTTTATAATTCGCCTATGCAGAATGGTGTCAGGTTTTATTGAAATCTAAATAGACCACATCTAGGGCTCTCCCTTGGTGCAACTCCCTGGCCATCCAGTCAAAGAAATCTATCGGATTTGTCTGACGAGACCTGCCTCTGGTGAATCCATGCTGCCTCAGATCCAGCAATCCATTGGACTCCAGAAACCTCACTGTTCTCTCCTTTAGTAGTCTTTGCAATAATTTACTAACCTCAGATTAGATTACCTGGCCTGTAGTTCTCAATATCATCCTTACGTACATTTTTGTGTAAAGAGACCACATGTGCCTCTCTCCAGTTCTCTGGCACCACTCCCAACTCCAAAGAGGCATTGAAAAAGTCAGACAGTGGAGCCACTAGAACGCCACCAAGTTCCTCAGTATTCTTGGATGTATCCCATCTAGACCCATAGCTTTGTCTACTTTTAGTATAGCTAGTTCCTTTTAAACACAGTCTTCTGAAAATCGGGTAACAGGATCCGAGGCAACATAGCTTTACCGAGGGATGATCTTGCCAGACAAATCTGATTGAGTTCTTTGACTGGGTGACCAGAGAACTGGATCAAGGACACGCGATGGATGTCATCTACCTGGATTTCAGCAAAGCCTTTGATACTATCCCTCATAGGAGGCTTATCAATAAACTCAGTAGTTTGGGGATGGGTCCCAAGGTGGTAAACTGGATCAGAAATTGGTTGACTGACAGACAACAGATGGTGATGGTAAATGGAGCTCACTCAGATGAAAGGAAGGTGATTAGCAGGGTGCCTCAAGGTTCGGTCCTAGGCTTGGCACTGTTCAATGTATTTGTGAGTGATATTGCTGAAGGACTGAATGGAAAAGTCTGTCTTTTTGCAGATGACACGAAAATTTGCAACAGAGTGGACTCCCCGAGGGAGTGCTTAACATGAGGAGGGTTCTGCAAAAGCTGGAGTAATGGTCTGATGCTTGGCTATTAAGGTTTAATGCGAAGAAGTGCAGTGTCATGCACTTGGGTAGCAGAAATCCAAGGGAAATATACACGATAGGGGGCGAGAGGTTGGTGTGCACGGAGCAGGAGAAAGACCTCGGTGTGATTATTTCTGTAGATCTCAAGGTGGCAAAACAGTGCGACAAAGCGATGGCAAAAGCCAGGAGGATGTTGGGCTGCATTCGAAGAGGAATTACCAGCAGAAAGGAAGAGATACTAGTGCCACTGTATAAGTCTCTGGTGAGGCCTCACTTGGAATACTGTGTTCAGTTTTGGAGACCGTATCTTGCAAAGAATGTAAAAAGAATGGAAGCTGTTTAGAGGAAGGCGACCAAAATGATTTGGATATGCTCCTTAGATCTCAAAGATGCGTATACGCACATCTTGATTCATCCAGACCACAGACAATATCTAAGATTTGTAGTGGGAGGAAACCATTTTTAGTACAGAGTACTTCCATTTGGCCTGGCCTCGGCACCCAGGGTATTCACAAAGTGCCTTGCGGTGGTGGCACCCTTCCTAAGAACTCAGGGGGTATTTGTCTTCCCCTACTTAGACGACTGGCTCATCAGAGCCCAGACAGCTCTAGAAGCACAACAGACCATGTCCCACACTATCCAGTTGCTCCAGCACCTGGGCTTTGTGATCAACTACACAAAGTCCACTCTGGTTCCCACTCAGGGACTGGAGTTCATAGGGGCAAGGTTAGACACCCTTCAGGCAAGGGCTTATTTACCAGAGGACAGGGCACAAAGATTTGTGGCCCTAGTACAGCAAGAGAGTCGCAGATCCCGAATCTCAGCAAGACACTTTCTGCGCCTCCTTGGGCACATGGCCTCCACAGTGCGTGTGACACCCAATGCCCGATTACACATGAGAACAGTTCAGTGGTGCCTCAGGGACCAGTGGTCTCAAGCCACAGGCAGACTCGGAGACAACATCAGGATGTCCCAATGCCTGATGAGGTCGTTGGTATGGTGGCTTCAGCCTCACAACCTTCTGGAGGGAGTGCTTTTTCAGCCTCCCACGCACTCGAGGGTGCTGACTACAGATGCATCCCTGCTGGGATGGGGTGCCCATTGCCAGCAGATCTGCACTCAGGGTGTGTGGTCTCCGTGGCACAGCGCACAGCAAATCAATCTCCTAGAGCTTCGAGCGATCTGAATAGCTCTTTGGACATTCTGCCAAACCCTGGCTCATCAAACTGTCTTGATTCAGACAGACAACCAAGTGACAATATTCTATGTGAACAAGCAAGGGGGCACAGGCTCTCGCATCCTATGTCAGGAAACCCTGGACTTATGCTCCTTTGCGGTCAGCCAGGGTATGTACCTCAAAGTGGTTTACTTGCCAGGTCAGGAGAACTTCTTAGCCGACAAGCTAAGCAGAATTCTCCAGCTGCACGAGTGGCAACTGAATCCCAACATGGCCCAACAGCTCTTCCAGTGTTGGGGGCGCCCATCCATGGATTTGCTTGCGAGTCCACTAAATCACCAGTTGCCCCGTTTCTGTTCCAGACAGCCGCACCCACACAGGGTGGCTGCAGATGCTTTTCTAATATCATGGTCTGTGAGCCTCCTATATGCATTTCCTCCCACGCCACTGGTAACGGACTTTATTCAAGATCCTTCAAGACAAAGCCTCGTTCATCCTGGTGGCGCCCAGGTGGCCGAGACAACCATGGTTTCCACTGCTCCTGCAGCTGGCGGAGGAGGCTCCAATTCCTCTGGGATTACAACCCAACCTCCTGTCACAGGAGAGGGGCTCTCTTCTGCATCCCAACCTCAGGTCCCTCAACCTGATGGCATGGTTGCTGAAAGGGTAGTCCTTGCACCACTTCTCCTCCATAAAGAGATAGAAGATGTGCTGCTAGCCTCTAGGAGGCAATCGACTAGGAAAACCTACGCATTTAAGTGGCGTAGATTTGAGGTTTGGTGTGCTCATCAGAGGGAGAACCCAATCTCCAGGAACAAGCAGGAATGTAGTCTTCACATATGGGTATCGTCGGTACCGAAGGAGCCTGCGCGGGAACGCTCCCCAGCGTCCAATTAGAAAGCTTTTGGGAGCATCCCACAGCACCTGCGTGCTGCCTTCCCACCTTTCCCAACTGCCTCTCTCCAGTTCTTCATTTTCCGCGGAGCCAGCAGGTCGTTTTCCTGTCACTGCAGAAATTATCCCATATTTTTCATTCTTTTTTGTGGTAGCGTCTGCCTTCCTCGACGCTATACCGGTATCGCCGGTTCTTTCTTTCTTTCTTAAAAAAAAAATAAAAATGTTTCTAATCTTTTATCTGGATTTTCCAGCCTTTTTTCTCTCGGGTGCCACGCGCCATTTTGGGCACTAGGCCCAATTTTTCCTCAATATGGAAAAACCCGCTTCGGGTTTTAAAAAGTCTTCCAAGTGTGGCGGTACCATCTCTGTCACCGACACTCACGAGTGGTGCCCCAAATGTTTAGGTCCTGACCACTCCATCTTGGAGTGTGTTGCCTGTGGGATGATGTCGAAGAGGGGTCGGCAGAACCGAGCTGCTAAGCTTAGCACCCTTTTTCCCTACGATGCAGCATCTGTGGCATCGACGTCTTCCAGGGCTTCGTCTTCCTCCCATGGATCTCAGGTAACCAAACATAAATCTGGCCGGTCCTCAAAGGGTAGATCTCCTTCCAAGCATCAAGATGCCTCTGGCATTGCCCTTGAGGGACTTGTACTAGCAAAATTGCCCCGGCGGGAGGCTTCGGCTTCCAAAGCACTATCGGGGCTCCAGGATGTTCTCGAGGCCTCAGCCTCGGCAGAACTACTGGTGCTATGCTCTGGGGTACCGGCCGCTTCGTCCGGTACCGACACCCAGGTATCAGCAGCGTCAATTGACCAGAGATTCCTGGCTATTGAGCGCAGTCTGGCAGCTCTCCTTGTGACATCGGTGCATTCGGGACCGCTTCAGACAGTTCAACCGGTATCGACACCGGCTCCGGCACTGATATCGGTACCGGTACCGACAGCATCGACATCGGCGAGTATGCCACCAACACCGAGTCATGCTATTTCGTCCGATATCGACAGGCCGGTACCGGACCCCTCCAGTACTGACTTCGATCGGTACCGGTATCGTGCTTTACAAGAGCACCCGGACAGAAGATATTTTGAATCTTCCGATGACTCTGAGGACTCTGACAGCTCTGTCGATGCCGGAGTATTTCTCTCTGAGAAGCCGCCTTCTCCTAAGTGTGGGATGTCTCCTCCAGAGGATATATCCTTTCACGATTTCATCAGAGAGGTGGCTAGGGGTCTTTCCATCACAGTGGCTCCTGAAACAGAGCCCAGAGCAAAGGAGTTGGAGATTTTACAATTTCCCAAAGCTCCCAAGAAAGTGGCTACTTTGCCTATTCATGAGATCTTGCATGATCTCATGTTAAGAATGTGGGAAACACCTCTTACCACCTCTCCCCATTCCCGTAAGCTGGATACCATGTATCGAGTACCTCCTTGTCCTGGATTTCAAAAAACTCAGTTGCCACACCACTCCATAGTGGTGGAGTCAGCTATGAGAAGGATCAAGAGTGCAAAGAGACATGCATCTAATCCTCCAGGACGTGAATGTAGGACTCTTGATGCCTTTGGGCGTTGAACATTCCAGGCCTTTATGCTTTCTGCCAAGATTAGTTCCTACATCTTATACATGGGAATGTTCCTTAAGGAGGTTACAGGAGATTTCGAGCTTATGAGCCCTCTCCTTCCTGATGATAAGAGGCAGGATTATCTTACACTTGTCAAACATGCCCAGGATGTTTCCAAGTTTAATCGTGCAGCTTTTGACTGCTTTGCGTGCATAAGCAGAACCTCTGCCATTGCCATAGGTGCACGTAGGATTTCCTGGCTCCAGGCATCTGACTTAGAACTCTGGGTACAGGACAAACTGGGGAATATCCCTTGTACAGGCGAAAATCTCTTTGGCAAGAATTGGCAAGAGAAAGCTAATCAGCTGGATGCTGATAACACCACTTTGGATAGACTATCTAAGGCTACAGCTGATCCTGCAAGGAGAAAATCCTACAAGAAACCATTCTTCTCTAAAAAGAAGAGGTTTTATCCCTCCTATACCCAGCAGGTGCATTCTGCAGGTCAGTCCGCCCGAAAGGGACAGCAGCCCCCAAAGCAAAGGAAATCAAAGACTGCTAAGCCTCAACCGGCCCAGCAGTCTCAGCCTCCACAGGGGCTTTGACCCCAACCTAGAGAACTTGTCCTTCCTGGCCCTGAACGGGCCAGAGCCTTCCACCATCCCAGGAAGGTTCTGTCATTTTGCCCCCAGATGGGGGCAGATAACAGCAGAAGAATGGACGCTTTCCATTGTAAGAGAGGGGTACAAGCTTCATTTCTTCAACATGCCCCTCCTACAGTGGTAAGACAGTTCAATTCTCAGGCTTCTCTCAACACTCAGTTGAGTCAAGAGGTCAGTTTACTTCTTGCCCAGGGGGCAATAGAAGACATACCCATTTCCCAACAGGGTACAGGGTTTTACTCCCCTTATTTCCTTATTCCAAAGAAAACAGGGGGACACAGACCCATTTTAGACCTCAGAGAACTGAACAAATTCCTGTTCAAAGAGAAATTCAAGATGATTTCTTTGGGAACTCTGCTGCCATACCTTCAGAGTCAGGATTGGCTTTGTTCTCTAGATCTCAAGTAGCTATGTTCTATCTGAACAAGCAGGGAGGAACAGGCTCTCTATCGCTTTGCAACAAAGCTTTGCGACTATGGGCCCTCGCCAGAGAGCATCAAATTCATCTCCTGGCGGTGTATCTGCCAGGCATTCAAAACTCTTGGGCAGACAGACTCAGTCAAGTTCTGCTTCCACACGAATGGTCTCTCCATGCAGACCAGGTAGCAAAACGTTTTCAAATTTGGGGAACTCCGGACATAGACTTCTTTGCAAGTCCGTTGAATGCCAAACTTCCCCGGTTCTGTTCCAGAATTCCGGCTCAGGGTTCTCAGGCCAGGGATGCTTTCCTCCTCCATTGGGGTCAGGACTTCCTATATGCCTTTCCACCCATTCCCCTAATTCCCAAAACCCTTATCAAGCTTCGGAGAGACAAAGGCCACATGATTCTCATAGCTCCACATTGGCCATGGCAGGTGTGGTACCCTCTGCTCCTGCATCTCTCTCAAGCTCCATCTCTGGAGTTAGGATCTGTTCCATATCTCCTGTCTCAGGAGGACGGGATGTTGTGGCATCCCAATCCCTACTCTCTGCATCTCAGGGCCTGGTTGCTGAGAGCCTAGACCTTCATGGTCTTAACCTTTCTCAGCAAGTAAGGGATGTCCTTTGTGCTTCCAGGAAACCTTCCACAAGACGCTCTTATGCTTTCAAGTGGAAAAGGTTTTCCATATGGTGTTCGCAAAAGGGTCTTAACCCCTCTGCGATACCTCTGGAATCATTACTGGAGTATCTCCTGCATTTATCTAATGCAGGACTTAAGACTAACTCAGTAAGAGTCCATTTAAGTGCTATTTCAGCTTCTTTAAAGCCTTTAAATGGACAACCTATTTCCTCTCATCCTCTCATAGCGAGATTTATGAGGGGCCTTCTTCTAACTAAGCCTCCCATTAGGCCACCTCCAGTGGCGTGGGATCTGAATCTGGTTCTTGGGCAGCTCATGAAGCCGCCTTTTGAACCTTTAGCTGCTACCTCCTTGAAATTCCTTTCCTGGAAAGTTCTCTTTCTCATTGCAATCACATCAGCACGTCGCATCAGTGAATTGCAAGCATTAGTTGCTGATCCTCCTTACACGAGGTTCCATCATGATAAGGTAGTCCTTAGGATTCATCCACACTTTATGCCAAAAGTGGTCTCACCTTTTCATTTAAACCAGGTGGTTTACCTGCCTATATTTTTTCCAAGGCCTCATGCTTCAAATGCAGAAAGGAATTTTCATACTTTGGACTGTAAAAGAGCACTTTCCTTTTAATTACAGAGGACACAGCAACATAGAAAGTCCTCCCAACTCTTTGTTGCTTTCGATCCTTCTCATTTGGGACTTCCAGTCTCCAAGAGAACATTGTCCAACTGGATTGCACATTGTATTTCTTTTGCCTATCAGAGTAAGAAACTTTCTTTGGAAGGCCATGTCACGGCTCACAATGTGAGAGCCATGGCAGCCTCAATAGCTCATCTACACTCTGTGTCTATTGACTACATCTGACGAGCAGCTACTTGGGCCTCGGTTCATACCTTCACAGCCCATTACTGCTTAGACAAGGACTCCCGCCGGGATGTCTTGTTTGGTCAGGCTGTTCTACAGCACCTGTTCCATACTTAATCAACTCCTACCCACCTTTGCCGGTAGGATGCCAGAGATCCATGGGGGGAAGTGGAGCCCTTTCACAGGGGCACACAACTTCTGGGGTCTCTCCCTAGCATCTGTAGCTAGGGAATCCCCATATGTGAAGACTACATTCCTGCTTGTTCCTGGAGATAGCATAGTTACTCACCTGTAACAGGTGATCTCCGGGAACAGCAGGAATTTAGTCTTCACAACCCACCCACCTCCCCTAGGAGTTGTATCTCTCTTTTCTTTTCTTTCCCTCTCTCTCTCTCTCTCTCTCTTTGTCTCAGCTTTAAAACTCAACTGGAGAGAGGCAGTTGGGAAAGGCGGGAAGGCAGCACGCAGGCGCTGTGGGATGCTCCCAAAAGCTTTCTAATTGGACGCTGGGGGGCGTTCCCGCGCAGGCTCCGACGAAACCCATATGTGAAGACTAAATTCCTGCTGTTCCCGGAGATCACCTGTTACAGGTGAGTAACTATGCTTTCTCCTGCCAGGTAGCAGTGGTGTTGCAGTATCTGCTTCACCTTTCAGATTTAGGTCTTAAGTCAAACTCGGTCTGAGTTCACCCGAGTGCTTTATCGGCACACCACTCTCCAGTGGAAGGGCAACCTTTCTCTGTACACTCCTTGGTGTCCAGGATCCTAAGAGTTCTACTTCTGCTGAAGCCCCCGGTCTGCCCTCAGGCGACCGAGTGGGATTTGAATGTGGTCTTAGAGCAGCTTACTCGCCCACCTTTTGAGCCGATGGCTAACTGCCATCTCTGCTTCCTGTCTTGGAAGGCGCTTTTCTTAGTGGCACACACATTGGCCAGACGAGTGAGTGAGTGAGCTGCAAGTGCTGGTGTCCGAGAGTGCTTGGGGTGTTTCGCATGCACCCCAAGTTCCGTCCGAAAGTGGTCTCCTCATTCCACCTCAACCAGGAGGTGGTGCTTCCGACCTTCTTTCCCTGGCCCCATGCCAGCCGGGCAGAAGCAGTTCTGCATCACTGGACTGTAAGAGGGCATTGGCCTTCTACATGGAGCGTACGTGGGGACATCGAAGAGCTCCTCAGCTCTTCGTCTCTTATGACCCCAGTAAGCTGGGGATGCCAGTCTCCCAGCGTACATTGTCCACCTGGGTGGCAGATTGCATTGCCTGGCCATACAGGGCGGCTGATCTCCCATTGCAGGGTTGAGTCACGGCCCACCGGATCAGGTCTAAGGCCGCATCAGTGGCTCACTTCTGCTCTGTTCCGCTGGCAGACATCTGCCAGGCCGCAACCTGGTCTTCAAGCTAGACTTTTGCGGCCCATTACTGCCTGGATAGGGAGTCCCAATGGGACAGTGCTTTCGGCGAGGCTGTACTCTGTAATCTGTTCGAGGTTTAGGCAACTCCTACCCTCCGACCCTTGGTGTCAGGCTACCGGAGTGTTACGTTCTCGGTTGAACTCCTATCATAGCTGCTGCGGCTCGTCTAGAGGGAGCCTATTTTTCAGTTATGGGTTCTCGGTAGCCTATGGCTAAGGAGTCCCATATGTGAGGACTGACTTCCTGCTTGTTCCTGAAGAAAGCGTTACTCACCTGTAACAGGTGTTCTCCAGGGACAGCAGGAATCAGTCCTCAGTCCTCCCTCCTCCCCTGGAGTTGCAGACTTTTGATTAAATTTGTATCCTTTTGCCGTCTTTTTAGCTATGTCATTTGACTGAGCAAGATGGCACCCTTGGGCGGGAAGGGGACCGCGCATGCGTGATGCAATCCCAAAGGCTTTCTTTGAAAGCTGGAGATTTGCTCCACATGGGGGCTCCGTCGACGTCACCCATATGTGAGGACTGATTCCTGCTGTCCCTGGAGAACACCTGTTACAGGTGAGTAACTACACTTTGCCTGAGTTCCGGTATGATTCATTATTCAAGTAAGAGGAAGCCCTTGTTTATATCTCTTTTGGTTTGTAATGCATTGGGTTGGGTAGGTTACCTGCCTGCGGGTGGATCTCGTTGTGCTCACCTGGTGTGTAGTAGAGCCGGGGAAAGTGGGGTGAACAGCGGGCAGGTAGGTTAGAAGAATCGCAGCTTGGTCTGCAAAGAAATCACTTCTGTACAGGTATTTGATGGATCGGGTGTGCATTCTTGACTGATGTTTTCGTCCGAGGATCCTAGTGCTTGATTTATTCCTCTTTGGGGATTTTCGATGTAGCTGCCTCAGGCCCCGCCGAAGCACCATGCCAAAGGGCCCTCTGGTGTGGGCTTGCAAGGTGTGGGCGCGCCCGCTTTCTCCGTTCAATTTATGCTGCCTGCCTTGAATTTCAGGTCCCGATTGGTTTAACCTCGGAGTGGGGGAGATGCTGGCTCTCACTCCGGCTCTCAACCCCGATCGGGGAGCTTTGCAGCCGTTGGTGGTGGCGGTGCTGTATTCTTTGCTGGCTCCATTCAATTTATGCTGCCTACCTTGAATTTCAGGTCCTGATTGACTTTAACCTCGGAGTGGGGGAGATGCTGGCTCTCTCTCCGGCTCTCAGCCCCGATCGGCGAGCTTTATAAACATTAACTATGTATAAATAACTATATACAGTGAAATGTTTATGTTGGGGTGCATGGTTGTATCAGTTGAGGCATTGTTATGGAGAAGGGTAGTGGGGGATATGAAGGGGAGGCATGATTAGGTGAGATTAGATTCATAGTGTTCGATGAATAGCAGGATCTTCAGATGCTTTCTGAATGTTGAAAGGTCTTTATCTTTATTGAGTTTTTGATATACCGCTCAGGCGGAGCTTTCTTCTGGTTGTGTCAGGGAAAGAGCTCCAGAGGGTTGGTGCATATAGTTTGAATACTCCTGAGCAAGACTGCTGGGTGCTCTTTGTTTTTGAGTGGGGGACGACAAGAGTATTTCTGTTGGGTTGGCGGCTGGTTCTGTTGGATTGAAAAGAATGCAGGAGGCTGAGAAGGTGGGAGGGGGAGAGACCAGTTAATGTTTTGTGAATTGTCATCAGTGTTTTGTATTTGATGCGACTGTTGAGGGGGAACCAGTGGAGTTGCTTGAGAATGAGTGTGATCTTGTTTGGGAGCTGCCAGAAGAGTTTATGCGATGGTATGAAGTGCTGTACGTAATGGTAAGGTTGTTGATTGCGGGAGTCCTTGATAAATGGAGTTGCAGTAGTCAAAGATTGGGAGGATTGCCTCTTGGAGTGCAGATCTGAAGTTGAGGGGGGGGGGGGAAGGAGGGGTCCAGGATTGGGCAGATGGGTTGGAGGGTATGGATCTTGTAGTAGATTGAGTTCACCGTTTTCTTCCCTTGTTGTTTAAAGATGAGGTTGTGGTCCAGGATGATGCCGAGGTATTTTATTTCCATGATTTGGGTGATATTTAAAATTATGAGGTAAAAGTATTATCCTTAGTGCTGAATAGGGCCTCCATTTTCTTGTTGATATGTTGATAGAAAGGTGGTTACTAGAGAGCCATTGTGATACTTCAGAGAAGTAGTGCTTTAGCTTAGTGTAGGTGAGGTGATTGGTATCAAAGGGAGTGTAGATCAGAATATCATCAGTGTACAGATGGTAGAGTAGGTGGTGGAACTTGATAATTAAGCAGAGTGGTTGGAGATATATCTTAAAAAGCAGAGTGGAGAGGGTGGAGCCTTGTGGGACTCCTTGGGTTTAGGAGAAGGAGATGGAGGAGATGTCTCCCATCTTGATATGCTGCTGACGATTGGTCAGGTAGGACTGGAACCAATTCAATACTGTATTTTGGACTCCAAAGGATTGGAGGCATTGGAGAAGGATGGGGTGGTTTACTGAGTCAAAGACAGCTGCACAGTCTGGATACCTTGAATGAGGGTGTCTAGAAGAGAGAGGAGAAGGGTTTTGACTCTGTGTTAGGGGCGGAAGCCATGTTATTGGGAGTCCAGTGGAGCATGATTTTCGATGTGTTCTTGAAGCTGTTGACATACCACTTTTTCAATGATTTTGGCCAATGAAAGGAAGGCTAGCGATTGGTGTGTATGAAGTTGGGTCCATTGGGTCAAGGTGTTTTTTTTTTAGGATTGGGCGAATTGAGGCATATTTGAGGCTGTTGGGCATAAGTGATGCTCGAGTGAACTTAATGATGATGGGGCTTAGTTCGGATTTAGTTGCCTTGATCCAGGATACTGGGCATGGGTCTAGGGGTGTGGTAATGTTGTGAGGAGATGATAGATGCAATGTGACTGGTGCTTATGGAGTGAAAGGATGACCAGGATACTGCAGTGGTGAAGGGTTGAGGTAGGGCGAGAACTTATAGTTGGGGTTGTCATTGTACATGGTAGTAGTAGTCTGCTAGTTGTTGGGGGTTAATTGTGTTGGCTGGAATGGGCTTGGTAGGAAGCTTGGTTAGTTGTTTCACAAGATCAAAGAGCTCTCATGGTTGGTTGAGGAATGAGTTGATTAGCATGGAGTAGTATCGTTTTTTTTGCATTGTCCATTGCTGACCTGTATTCATCTAGTAGATTCATATAGTAGTTGCGGTCAATGGGGTGTCTAGTTTTTTGCCATTTTCTTTCTAGTTTTTGTAGGTGAGTTTTGATGCTCCAGAGTTCTGGTGTATACCAGGGAGTTTTGAGAAGTTTGTTGTGCTTTGTTTGGTGTCGCTGAGGCTGGTCTGGATGGTATTATTCCAGGTATCTGTCATTTGCTCTGTCATTGAGTATAGGGAGTATGTTGTTGAGGAACTCATCTTTGTCGAATTGTTTGAATATTCTCTTAGTTGGATTTGAAGAGGTGAGGGGGGATCAGATGAATGATGGGAGACGGAAGTTGATGAGGCTATGGTTGGACAAGAGAACTGGTTGTGTTTGAATTTGTGTAGGGGGTAAGGGGTGCAGAGGGGTGGGGGTTTGTACGATCTGCTCAAAGTCCATGGCTTTCATAGCATCAAGGAAGGTGATGGTGTGATTTTGATGGAGGGAGGGTAGATTGAAGTCCCCTAGTAGTATGGTGGTTTTGTTTGTCTTGGTGGTCACAAATGTGTATTCCAGAATATTTTATTTATACATTTTTCTATACCGCCTCTTCCAGAGATCAGTGGCAGTTCACATATAACAAAAATGTTAATAATAGAGAACTATTATTAATTTACATAGAACAAATTGTAGAACATTTTTAACATTTAGACCGTTAACATCAAAACAATCAGAACTGGGAGCAAACAGAATGCAATGTCATAAAACTATTTACAGTAAATTATAAAGGTGACTATTTACATTTGAGAATAAACAACTGGATTCAGTTAGAAGATCTTGAAGGAGTTATGACTGTGAGAGTGTAAGGATATGTCTAAGTAGGATCTATGTACGATTGCTGTTCAGAATTAATCTGTGGAATCTGGACATTAACTTGTTGAAGGTTGTGATAGTGCAGGGTAAATAAGTGAGTTTTTAGTTCCTTTCTAAATAATTGAAGGTCTTTAATTTCTCTGAGCTCGATTGGGAGGTTGTTCCACAACGTTGGGGCAAAGAATGAAAAAGCAGAATTACTTGTCTTCTGATTTATTTTTCGAATGGTATATTGGCTGGTCAGAGGAAGGGGAGGATGGTGACTGGTATGAGGCATATTGTAAGGAGTTTATTTGAGATAGTGAGAGTGTCTAATCCGCTTGTGCTGTCGGTGGATTGGATGCTGAAGTTCTAATGAAACTTGGAGACGATAAGTACTCCGCCCCCTTGATGTTGAGATCGAGGGCAGTGATGTAATTGGTAACCTTGTGGGGTGAGATGATTTGGTAATACTGAGTCTGTTTCACGTTTCCAGATTTCAGTTATACACATGCAGGCTCATTCCATCCTGGATGCCCAGTCCCTCTGTACGTCCTGTTTGAACTGGACATACAGAGGGGGTTGCGATTCTCATCCCGTGGAGCACGTCTAGCACCGCAGGACCAGAATCGCGAACAACCCTGTACATGCAGACTAGGACTGCGATTCAGCCTGGCCTGCACGTATAGGAAAGCCTGACTAACTCAGTCAGAACTTTACAGTGGAGCCGCGGTACCATGGTGTCTGGTTGCCATGGCTCTGTAACGCCATTGTAAAGCTGCAATGCCGGCCGCCAGCTGAACAAAGGCTTTCCCCACAGCCCGACCCCCGATCCAGCCTCCTAAGGCCAGGGTCGGGCTGCAAGGAATGTCTTCAGGGCCTCCCCTGCCCCATCCACACCCCGGGCCCACCGTAAAGAGACGTTAAGGGAAGTTATTCCACCTCGGAGGTGGAATAACTTCCCCACACAAGTCGCCGGCCTTGGACGTAGAGGGCTGACATTAGAATCGGTCCTGTATGTCCAGGGCCGGCGACCGCCCACTGCTTGCCCTAACTCTGCCCCAATCCGCCCCTTCTCCACCCTAGTCTAACCTCCCCGTACAACCAGCGGGTAGGTTAGATGCTGGCGGGGACATCCATCCCTGCTGTTCGTGAGACAGAATCGGGCTCATGTTGTCCAAGTCGTTGTGTTTGAGGTCTGTGATTAATTGTATATTTTTCTTAATTGAGCGTGCATTTATTAATGCACAGTTGAGTGTGATTGTGGGGTAAGGATAAGAAGAGGAGAATGTGTGTGTGTTTGTTAGCTGCGGGAGGGTGGATATGTGTATTAGGCGGGGGAAATTTCTTAGTTAGGTTATGTATAATGGGGAATGGATGAGGAGTAGTAGGCGCAAGGGGTGATTAAGAAATGGTTATGGGGGAATAGGTAGGCAATGGAGGTAAAGGTTAGCACTATGAGGGCCAAGAGGGCATAAAGAGTTGCATATATGGAGAGCATGGTGGTGTTGTGGGCATATGGTGTGCTGGTTGTGTGAATTATGTGTGCTGGGAAACTTGGCATCTTTTACAAATTGGGTGGTTTGTAGATGTTCTTTGTTGTACAGGCAAGGTGTGGCCAAAGATGGAGGAGTTTGTTGAATTCCGGTGGTTTGGTTGTTATTGGGTTGTTGAGGCTTTGTGCGGAGTGAATTTGTGTTGGTGCATGGAGACGTGTAATTTCTGTTATTGTCTTGGTCTATGCCTAAGGGCCACGCCAAAGGGCCCCTCTGGTGAGGCCCTCAGGTGTGGACCCTTCTACTGCGGGTGCACCTGCTGGTGCTCCATTTTAAAGGCGCAGGTTGCGGAGACCTGATTTGCTATGGTGGGGGCAGCGGGGAGGAGCTTACCTGCCTTGTAGTGCTACATAAGTGATCAATAGTAGTAGTAGTAGCAGGTGGAGAGCTAAGCTGGTACTATCTTAAGGATTTCAGATGGAAGATTGAGAAGACTGTAATTTCCCAGAACTAGACATCGGCAGTGTTCAGTCTTGACTGGGCTGTGTAGGCCGGGTCCACCTACAAAGTCTCCCCAAATATTACCAATTACCAATAAACAGTTCAGACAATAGTTGCTCAGCTACAAAGAAACTTTATTTGGCACAGCAAACAAATGGTTATAGATGCAGATAGCAAGTACCTGTCTGAGGGACAGCGGGGCAGCCTTCTCTCTGCAAGGGGAGAAAAGAACTGCCCCAAGACCCTCTAAAATTGCTGTCTTATATATACCTCTCTGCTTCAAATTCTAAATAGTTTCAGCAAATTCAGCATAAATTCTTAGGTGTTTGCAGGCTTCCTGCAAAGCTCTTTCCCAGGGCCTCCCCATGTTTATGCAGCTGGATCTGCTCATCAAGGCTTGCCTATCTATGCAATCAATCATAGCCCTCTGCCTCCTCCTGTGTTTTTTCCATCTGCTGGCACCAATTGAAACCTTCAGGGCAAGAGCATTAGTTGAATTCCTGGCTTAACCTGTTTGAACCTAGGCTTATATCCTTGGACACTTCTGTCCAAAGTATAGCTTTTTTTTAGGCTTTATAACAGCAGTAAGCTGCATGTACTCTTTTCCTGTTGCCCACCTGTTTTGTGCCAACCATATGTTGCTGTGTATGTTTCAAACGGGCCAGAGTGCAGTTATAAGGCAGACATATATGCAATCATAAGGCAAACATATAAAGCAGATCATCCCTTTATTCCAATTATCCCTTCATTCTCCACTTTTTCTTTTTCTTTTTTTTTTCCTGTGTGGAGGAGAAGCAAAAGTAATCCCACTAAGGGGCATGGATAACAATCATTTGAGACAGAGAGGGGTCAGTAAGGGGCAGCTTCTGGTACTGTTCTCGAGAAACAACATACATGGTATTGGTGCTTTGCATTATCATTTTCTTACAGCATCCGAATAAAATAGAAAAAATACAGCAGGCAAGAATACCAAAAACAGCAATACTTAAGAGTTATAAAGAAAGCTGTTAGGCCTCCTCCGAGTCCGGAAAACCAGCAGGCAACATTTACATCAAAACTTGAGCTGGTGTGGGTATTGCAATTGCTGAAGCCCAAATGGCTTGTAGATTTTCCCAAAAGTCCCAATCAGTCTAATAGTCCTTATTTTCAGATAATTTGGGCCTGCTTCTCAGCAGTTTTTCAGGACTGTGTAGTGCGCTTCACCTGTCTCTGAAGTTTAAGTTTGGTTTAGTTCGGAGGTCTTGGGATGGTCTGTTCCATCTGGATTATGGCCAATTCCTTCTGTTGGAGTCTCTGGATTGCAATTGGTGACATGGCTCTAGGTCCCATTCAGAAGAGCATCAACCGATATTAAATGAAAAGACTAATATTCTAGATTAGATTTTACAATGAGACAATGCAATGTGACAAACTTAATTTCATCCACATTTACTTTTAAGATCATAACTATCTCATATGGTGTCAACTGTGTCTCTCAGTTTGATAAACTTCTTGTCTCTCCATCACTGGAGATTCATTTGCTGGTAGGAAATACTCCACTATGCCCTTGACTGATCTTTACAGATCAGACAAGTTGCACACACATGTTCTGCAAGTTTGGCAAGTTTTAGAATTGTACCAATTTTTTTTGTGAAAATTTGTCATCAAATCATCCCTCTTTTACCCATGCATGCCTGGCCAGGACATACAAAGGCAAAATGAGGCAAAAAGCATCTGGAAGTACCACATGCCCAGTGTGGGTGTTCCAAAGCATATCATGGTGCAAAATGCACCTAGCCTGTCTCCAGGTGTCTATTTCCAATTGTTGAGTATGTGTTGGGGCTTAGATGACTTTTGAACTGAAGATTCTGGAGACAGCATAGTCAAATAAAATTTGTTTACAGATTCATTAGGCAGATATGTCACTGTAAATTACCTTCATCAGTTTAATGTACATCAGAGTCCCTCCTCTTAATATCCCACTTCATCCCTCATAACATGTCTTCATCATTGGCGTCATTCTACCAACTACATACATAGGTCCTTTTCATGTTTTATACCATACTAATGTATCCTTTTTTTTGTTTGGCAAGGTTGCTAAGAACATCAAGCAATTGTTAAAAACTTAGTATTGTGGTAAACATATGATAGGTAGAAAATATAAATTTGGATTCTTCTTAATAAGCATAACAGCGTGAGTAAACAGTGTCCCTTTTTTCACCAACTTAATTGGTATGGTTCAAAAATGGACATATGTGCTCATTCTAAATAGCAACTGTCTTAAACAATCTGAGTAAAGTCCCTACAATATAAAACAATTATTTTGTAACATTTTATAACGGCAGTCCCAATAGGACAAAGTATGGCTTTTAACATGACAGCCACATATCTCTCACGTATGACTAGAATCTATCGTATACACTGTTCTCAGTGAGAGTGCTGTAGAAAACTTAAATTAATTGGACTGACCTTGAAACTGCAGTGTTCACAAGGATCTGTATAAGCCACTCACAAACAACTTCCACAAACATTCTCATATTTTTTTGGGAACTCCATGAAACAAACAAAACTGGGAAAGATCTGTGTAGTCACTGCCCTGTTCATCAGTCATCAGTACAGAGTTTAACAAGGCAAAGTAATTATCCTGAGCATTTCATGAAACTGATACTTTTGCATGAAAAGGCTGGGGGATATCTGGAATGCAAACACTCCCCTTTACTTTGTACTTTTCACATTTAAAATAAATGAGACTAGTGCCAAACTGAACTGACAGCCAAACGTGATGTTATCTTCAACACAGCAAATTAAACAGACATAGTTACAGCTCTTCTTTTTTTTTTTGTAATTTACGCTTGACTCCTCATTCACTCAGGATTTAAATCATTTCCAAGTTGCAATCTGGTAACTACTGGCTCG
This sequence comes from Ichthyophis bannanicus, assembly GCA_033557465.1. NCBI lineage: Eukaryota > Metazoa > Chordata > Amphibia > Gymnophiona > Ichthyophiidae > Ichthyophis > Ichthyophis bannanicus. The sequence goes on along the minus strand of CM066033.1, from coordinate 187,852,508 downwards.
GGATGCCCCATTGTCCTGTCAGGGCTCTCAACCTTTACTTTGAAGGTCAAAGGAAAAACAGAATTGTTTCATGAGCAGCCAGCGATGAAAAAGAAAAGCAGTATTTTACTGTAGAACAGAGACATTTCAGCTCACAAAGGACTGACTCAGGACATAAAACAGGAAGGATCAAAATATATATGATTCATTACATAGAATTTCAAAATAAGCTTCTCAAAAAGTAACACATTCATAGGAATTCGTTTTTCATTCTGTACAACTGCCCTTTGTCAACACTTATCAGCACAAACACTCTAACAGACCCAGGCATAGCTATTTTAATCTCCTGACACACAGAAAACAGCAGACAAATTTTTCTTAACCAGGATACATTCAGATCCCAAACCTAAAAAATAAAACTTACACATGTGGATTAGACTTATTTACTGCACACAAATATTCACAGGGGAAAAAGAAACAATTTGCAACTTTCAGGCTGTACTTGTAACTATAAACTATTTTTCTTGTTTTTCTACCAGTCAGATCACTGCACACAATAGCTGGCAGTTCAGAATAAAACACTGTCAATTATCTGTGTGGTCTGCTTCTAAGATTCTCACTTCAGTGTACAATACATTCCGATCCCAATCCATTAACTCAGTAAATCCATTCCATGTTACAATACAAACTCATACAGACAGGATGAAAAGAACCAGCTGTCTCAGCACATCAATTGCTACAGCAGACCCTGGGAGATTTTTTGTTGTTTTCAATGTTCTAAAGAAGACAGGAAAGGCTTAGAAGAATAGAGAGACAAATAAACAAACACCGCCTGTCACTTGCGTTCCAGGGACTCTGGGTCAACGGTTTTACCCTCGCCAGAGACTGGGAGCATCTTACAAGCACATAGATATTGTGGAATAAAATAAAAGCAAACAGATACACTCCCCAGGAATTCCCCACGGGAGTATCACACTCTGGTTCACAACACCTCTGTTCTTTGTTCAACTTTAGCAAAGAATTCTAATCAGTTCAGCTCCAGGGACCAAATGAGCGGAACAACATTTTTTTTTCTAACATTTTCCGAACTTTCCCTTTCCCTGCAGTTAGTAGACCTGGTGTTTTCACTGTTTGGGAACAGGGGCAGAACCCTCTTTATTTACAGAGGGGCTGGTAACTTCGCTTTTACAGATGGAAAATTCAAACCTCTTTATTTACAGAGGTGAGAAGTTACTTATCCAGGACTCACACAGACAAGCACAATCCTTACGCTTCGTCCAAACCCACACGCATAGACCAATCAATCCTGGAGATATAAAGACCTAATGTCAGGGCAACTTCCTTTCCCTAATCTTTCCCTAATGTTACAACTAAATACAAAGACACTCTAACAGTTTTCTACACAACAAAAACATTAATTACATAAAAAATACATATGCATATGCTTAAATCTAGTACTCACCCACCAATCAAACCAGGCAAATCTTCTGTCCTTGTTTGTAGACAGGAACCACAATATACTCACCACTAAAGTGTTTTCCTAGGGTATCCAAATATCTCTTCGTACTAGAACGATATCCGTTTTCTCTCATCGACGGTAACCCGTCCTCGGAGTCCTATAACCCCAAGGGAATCCTCATCCACTGTGTATAATTTGGAGGACAGTGGGAATTCTCATCCCTGGCTGATCGATCACGTCAGCCAGAGGTATCTTTGGACAAATTGGATAAAAAGAATTTAGGAGCCTATTGCTCGGGTCCCTGGGTCCCTCTAGGGCCCTTCAAGTCCCTGTTCAGGCGCCAATTGTAGGCTGGGTCCACCTACAAAGTCTCCCCAAATATTACCAATTACCAATAAACAGTTCAGACAATAGTTGCTCAGCTACAAAGAAACTCTTTATTTGGCACAGCAAACAAATGGTTATAGATGCAGATAGCAAGTACCTGTCTGAGGGACAGTGGGGCAGCCTTCTCTCTGCAAGGGGAGAAAATAATTGCCCCAAGACCCTCTAAAATTGCTGTCTTATATATACCTCTCTGCTTCAAATTCTAAATAGTTTCAGCAGATTCAGCATAAATTCTTAGGTGTTTGCAGGCTTCCTGCAAAGCTCTTTCCCAGGGCCTCCCATGTTTATGCAGCTGGATCTGCTCATCAAGGCTTGCCTATCTATGCAATCAATCATAGCCCTCTGCCTCCTCCTGTGTTTTTCCATCTGCTGGCACCAATTGAAACCTTCAGGGCAAGAGCATTAGTTGAATTCCTGGCTTAACCTGTTTGAACCTAGGCTTATATCCTTGGACACATCTGTCCAAAGTATAACTTTTTTTAGGCTTTAGAACAGTAGTAAGCTGCATGTACTCTTTTCCTGTTGCCCACCTGTTTTGTGCCAACCATATGTTGCTGTGTATGTTTCAAACAGGCCAGAGTGCAGTTATAAGGCAGACATATATGCAATCATAAGGCAAACATATAAAGCAGATCATCCCTTTATTCCAGTTATCCCTTCAGCTGGGATTTGGGATACTGGTGCTAAAAGCAGCTAGGTATCTTTTCAGAAGTCACATTTTGAAAGCAGTTGAGAAAGGTAGGAAAGCATTTTAATCATGTAAATTGCTTGTCTGAAAATCACCCACCATTAATGCAGTTAAAGAGGACTTTTTGCTGCAGTTAAGAAGAGGTATTCCCAGGAGTGTATTAAGGACAGAGAGGGAAAGCAATGTGAGTAAGGTGTATTTTAAGCTGTGTATGCACTTTTCAGGCAAAATAGTAACATAAGAAATACCATACTGTGTCAGACAAGGTTCATCAAGCCCAGTATCCCAGTGGCCAATCCAGGTCTCAAGTACCTGGCAGTTCCACATTGCTCATCCCGGGGCAAGAAGTGGATTTCCTGGTTCCTCTTTAATAATGGTTTATTGACCTTTCCTCCGGGAACTTCAAACTTTTTTTAAACTCAGCTACACAAACAGCTTTTACTACATCCTCCAGTAACAAATTCCAGAGTTTGATTATGCGTTGAGTGAAAAAATATTTTCTCTTATTAATCTTAAATGGGTTACATTATAGCTTCATTTTGTGTCCCCTAGTCTTTCTACTTTTTGATGGCATAAACAACACCGATCTATGTCCCATTCCAGTCATTAATTTATAGACCTCTGTCTAGCTGTCTCTTTTCCAAATTGAAAAGTCCTAACCTTTTATGCCTTTTCTCAGAGGTATTCTTCCATCCCCTTTACCATTTTGATGGCTCTTCTGTGTGCCTTTTCTAATTCTGCAATATCCTTTTTAAGATATTGTGACCACAATTGCACACAATATTCAGTGTGCGGCCGCACCATGGAATGATATTGAGGCATTATAATATCCTTGGTTTTATTCTCCATTCCTTTCCTTATGAATACTAGCATTCTATTTGCTTTCTTGGCCATTCCTGCACAATAGGTGGAGGATTTCCAGATATTATCCATGATGACACTTAAATCTTTTTCCGGAGTGGTGTTTCCTAATGTGCAACCTTGCATCGTGTAACCATAGTTTGGATTGTTCTTTCATAGGTGTGTAACTTTGCACTTGTCCACATTAAATTTCATCTGCCATTGGAATGTCCAATCTTCCAATTTTTCAAGGTTGCCTTGCAATTTTTCACAATTCTCTTGTGTCTTAAGAACTTTCAATCTGCAAATCTGATCACCTCATTCATTATTCCCATTTCAAGGTCATTTATGAATATATTAAAAAGCAGTGGGCCCAGCACAGATACCTGGGGTACTCCTCCTTTCTCCATTGAGAAAATTGGCCATTTAGCTCTACTCTCTGCTTTCTGTCTTTTAACCAGATCCACAATAGTACACTGCCTCCAACCCCAGGACATTCATTTGGCCAAGAGTCTCATAGGGATCTTATCAAAGGCTTTCTGAAAATCCAGATGCACTATATCAACCGACTCACCTTTGTCTTCCTGTTTATTCACACCTTCAAAAAAATATAACAGATTAGTAAAATAAGATTTTCCTTTGCTAAATCCATGTTGGCTTTCTCCCCATTAAACCATGGCTATCTACATGTTCAGTAATTTTATTAATAATCATGGTTTCTACCATTTTGCCTAGTACTGACATCAGGCTTACAAGTTTGTAGTTTCCTGGATCACCACTGGAACACTTTTTAAAAATTGGCGTTGCATTGGCCATTTTATAATCTTCAGGTGTACTGTAGATGATTTTAATGATAGTTCATGAGATTGCAGACCTACTATGACCCAGTACAAGCATTGTGGAACTTGTGTCTCTTGGGGAAACTGCTAGGTACATATGACCTAGATTGGCCACTGTTGGAAACAGAATACTGGGCTTGATGGACCTTGGTCTGACCCAGTATGGCATATCTTATGTTCTTATGTAATCTATCTTTCAATTCTTTCAACACCCTTTGATGTATATTATCCGGTCCTGGTGATTTACTACTCGTCAGTTTATCAAATAGTTGTAATACATCTTTCCAGTTTATTGATATTTCTTTCAGTTCTTCCGATATATCACCTTTAAATACCATTTCAGGGATGAGTAACTTCCCTACATCATTTTCAGTAAAGACCGAAGCAAATAATTCATTCTATCTCTCCACTATGGCCTTGTCCTCTATTAGTGCCCCTTTTAACCCTTTATCATCTAATGGCCCAACTGATTCCCTCTCAGATTTTTTGCTACAAATGTACTTGAAAATGTTATTATGCGTTTTTGCTTCCAAGGCAAGCATCTTCCTTATCGTCTCTCCAGTCCAGTCCCTTTTGCCTGGGTTGTGCACCCCTTCCTGCAGCTTGGAGGCTAAGCTCATCATCGATTTGATGATCCTCTGGTACAAATACCACTGGCACCACCCACCAGCACCAATAAACTCAGCCTCCAAGCAGCTGGAGGGTTGCAGTAAGCCAGAGTTCAGGGCTTACCGGAGAGGCAGGGAGTTAGTTAGGGCCCCTGGGTCTAGGAATTATTTCTTTAATTTCTTATATTTAATTTTAATTTCTTATATTTAATTTTAATTTCTGCTCCCCCCTGCCCTCCCTCCGTTCAGGCCCGGTTCTCCTTGGGACCGTTTGAGGAGAGGGCTTGCCTGCTGCCGCTTTGGGGAGGTGAAGAGAGAGTCCCCCCTGTGTGCAGAGCCTGCCGGCACTCCGAGGGCCTTTGTCTGCAGCCTGCCCTGCCTCGCGCCAAGCCCTGCTGGTGGCTGAGCGTAGGGAGGGAGATTCACCAACGCTGCGACCAAAGGATGGCCCCCAAAGCAGAGGAGCGCATTGGGATTCTGGCACTGTTCGGAGAAGCAGGCGGGAGTGGTGGCATAGCTGCAGTGCGAGCGGGACCTCGCATCCGCTAAGAGCAGGGTGCCGCGTTGTCGGCCCCTGCACGTGGAATCTGGCCAGAGCATCAGCGGCAAGGTAGGAAACGGCTGATTTCTTCGCGCCTTTTTCACACATGCTCTGGGGCAGGGGGAGAAGAGAAGAAAACAGGGGTTTGAGTTCCCTGGCCTGAAAGGGGGGTTTTCAGCAGAAGGGTGGCAAGGAATTGAATTGGTGTTAGTTTGTTCTTGGAGGAGGGGATTTAAGTAGTGGATTTATTTAATTAATTAATTTAAGTTGATTCAATATAATTTAATTTATTTTGCTTTCATTTGATTTAATTTATTTTAATTTATTTTGCTATTCAGTGGAGTTTTTGGAAGCAGAGCCACCGCACCATGCCGGGTAGGCCACAGTGTCTGGTCTGCGGCACCCAGCAGAGCACGGTGTCAGAAGCAGGGTTCTGCAGGGGATGTGCTGCAGAGACTGCTTTGGTGGAGCAAGAAATGTAAGTGGGGATTTCCCAAGAGTTGCAGACTTCTGACTCCCAAGGATCAAGGGATCCTTTGGAAGGGAGAGGTGATCGGTCCTCTACTCTTCCCTTAACCGTGGAGCTGCCGGGGACAACTTTGTCACAACCCTCCCCTTCTAAGTCCTCCGGAGCAGGGGGAGGTTGGGGGGATTTTCCACTTGGATTTGTTCTCTTGCTGCACAAGGCTTTTTGTATGCGTCAGCAAGGGGCGTGAGGGCTACTGGCACCGCTGGTGCATGGGCCTTCTAGACAGGAGGTGGCCAAGGATCTTGAGGCGGGCTCGATTACTGAATGAGGAAAGCCCCTCGGCCCCTCTGTCTGAGACCTTGGAGGGGGAGGCCTTGGACAGAGAGTTGTGTGAAGAGGAAGAGGGCCTCGAAGAGGGCGAGATTCCGGAGAAGGAGCACTCCCAGATAGTTTGAGTCTTTCGTCGGGAAGAGCTCCCGGCATTGATTAGTGAGTCATTGAAGGTGCCCAATATGTTGGCGGACGTGCCACCTGATGATGAGGTGTTGGAAGATCTGTTGATCCAAGCTGTCAGGAAATCCCAGAAGGCTTTTCCAGTGCATCGAGTAGTGTGTCAGATGATTCAGGAGGAATGAAATCAGCCAGAATCCGGCTTAAGGGGGGTACGATCTATGACTCGTTTGTATCCCTTGCTGGAGTTGGAAAAGGAGTTGCTGCATTCTCCCAGGGTGTATGTGGCCGTGTCGGTGGTCACAAAGAAGACGACTATACCAGTGGAGGGTAGTGCGGCTCTGAAGGATGCCCAAGATAGAAATCTGGAGACGTTGCTGAAGCAAGCCTTTGATGTTAGTGCCCTGGCGTTACAGGCTTCGGTGTCTGGGGCTTGGGTAGCAAGATCCTGCGTGAGGTGATCGCAGCAGCTTCAGGTGGCTGGTGGTCTGGCTGGTAATGTGCAGGGGGAAGCAACTAGGCTAGAGTCGGGGGCGGCCTACCTAGCGGATAGCCAGTATAACCTCATTAGGAGTCTGGCAAAGAATATGGCCTTGGTTGTGGTGGCTCGGCGATACTTGTGGCTGCGCAACTGGGCAGTGGATGCTTCCTCGAAGGCCCGTCTCAGTAGGCTCACCTTTATTGGGAAGTTGTTCTTTGGAGAAGATTTGGTTAAGTTGGTGAAGGAGTTAGGCGAAACTAAGGTGGGCAGACTCCATGAGGATAGGCCTAAACAAGGCCATACCCCTGCCCCCACACGTAGCCAGCCAAGAAACTTTCAGAGGTTTCGGAGGTTTCGGTCCTTTCAAAGGGGCCATTTCCCTTCTAGAGGTCAAAGCTTCCGGGGGTTTTGAGGAGCAGGAAGGGGATTTGGGGCTTCCTCTTCCTCCTCGGGCCCTAGGAAAGCACAGTGAAATAACGGGGGCCCGGGAGGAGGTGCTGCCAGTGGGAGGTTGGTTAAGGCAGTTTCTTCCCACCTGGGCCGGGTCACATCCGATCGATGGGTATTGGAGGTGGTCTGGGAAGGATATGCTCTCGAGTTTGCGAGACCAGTTCGTCTGGCCTTGGTTCGATCCCCTTGCAGATCCCCGTCGAACAGGGCAGCAGTAGAGGACACTCTTTCGAGGCTACTGTTGCTGGGGGCAGTAGTACCGGTTCCTTCGGACCAGTACGGTTGCGGTCGATACTCAATTTATTTTGTGGTACCCAAAAAAGAAGGGGCCTTTCGACCAATACTTGACCTGAAACAGCTCAATCATTGTCTCCGAGTGCCTCACTTTCAGATGGAAACTCTGAAGTCGGTGATTGTAGCCGTGTGGCAGGGGGAGGTTTTGACTTCCCTAGACCTGACAGAAGCGTATTTACATATCCTCATTCGCAAGGCTCATCGGCAGTTTCTGAGATTTGCGGTCCCAAGGGGGCACTTTCAATTTCAAACTCTGCCCTTTGGTCTGGCAACGGCCCTACGGACATTCACCAAGGTGATGGTGGTGGTGGCTGTGGCGCTGCGCAAGGAAGGTGATCTTGGTCCACCCCTGCCTCGACGACTGGCTGATCCGGGCGAAGTCTGAGGCAGAGAGCTGCAAGGCGACGGCCAGAGGAGTTGGGGTAGGTGATCAGTCTGGCAAAGAGCAGATTAGTGCCCACGCAGGAACTCAAGTGCCTCAGAGCAAGGTTCGACATGGTAAGTGGCAGAGTATTCCTGCCGGTTCAGAGAGTAAGGGAGCTGAGACGCCTAGTATCGCAGTTTCTGGACAGGCAGAAGCGTACGGTCTGGCATTACTTGCAGGTACTGGGAACCATGGCGGCAACGATAGAGTTGGTGCCGTGGGCCAGAGCGCATATGCGGCCACTTCAGCGGGCCTTGTTTCGGCAGTTATCACATCAGCATTAGCCGTTGTCTGTGGCATTACCCTGTCCCCCTGCGGTCAAGGGAGCCTTGCAGTGGCGGCTCTGTCCGAGGAATTTGAAACATGGAATGCCCCTCGAGCCTCCGCAGTGGGTACAGTTGACGACGGATGCCAGCCTAACCGGTAGGGGAGCGTATTGCGAGGGCCGGTTTGCCCAGGGTCTCTGGAGTTCGGAGGAGGCTCAGTGGTCCATCAACAGGCTGGAGATGCGGGCGGTAGCGTTAGCACTCAGGGCATTCAAGTCTTTGGTCCGTCAAAGAGCAGTTCGGGTCCTGTCTGACAAAGTCACGACAGTGGCCTACATCAACCATCAGGGAGGAACCAGCAGTCCTCCGTTGGAGGCGGAGGCAAAGGGTCTGTTGCAGTGGGCCGAAGTCCATCTGATAGAACTGTCGGCGCAGCACGTGGCCAGGGTGGACAACATCATGGCGGATTACCTGAGCAGGTGCAAGATAGACCACGGAGAGTGGGAGCTCTCTCAGGAGGTGTTCAACCAGATAGTAGCCCTTTGGGGGGCAACAATCATGGACCTCATGGCAAGATGGGAATCGGCCAAGGCGAGTTGGTTTTTCAGCCGCAGAAGAGAGAGGATGTCGGAGGGCCTGGACGCTCTGGTCTAGAAGTGGCCCTCAGGAGGCCTTTTGTACGTTTTCCCCCCCTGTGCTCTCATAGGGAGGTTCCTGCAGCGAGTGGAAGCTCACCAGGGATTGGTGATTCTCAAAGCCCCGAACTGGCCGAGGCGTCCGTGGTACGCGGATTTAGTGAGGCTGATGGCCGAGGCGTCCGTGGCAACTTCCCTGCAGGGATGATCTGCTGGTGCAGGGTCTGGTGCGGATGCCCCAGGTGGATCGGTTCATGCTTATGGCTTGGCTATTGAGGGGGGCACGGCTCCGCAAGCGGGGGTATTCCGGGGCAGTGATTTCGACTTTGTTGAGTGCACACAAGCGCTCGACCTTCCTCTCTTATGTGAGGGTATGGCGTATATTTGAGGCCTGGTGTGCGGGGCAGAAGAAGAGGCCCCTGGCGGTTTCCGTGCCAGAGGTTCTGGAGTTTTTGCAGGCTGGTTTTGAAAAGATCCTGGCAGCCAGCTCCTTGTGGGTTCAGTTGGCGGCCATCTCCTGTTATAGGGGTAAGGTCCACGGTAAGGCCTTAGGGGACCATGCGGATATTCGTAGGTTCCTGTGAGCAGTTCGGCGCCTGCGATCTCAGCAGAGGTCTTTGATTCCTCCTTGGGTTCTCAATCTGGTGCTGAACACCTTAGCTGAGGAGCCTTACGAGCCAGCGGGGAAGGCTTCTTTGAAGGACTTAACCCTCAAGGCAGTCTTTCTGGTGGCTATTTGTTCCACTAGGTGTATTTTTGAGCTTCGGGCTCTGTCTTCGCTTTCGCCCTTTCTTGTGTTCTTCAAGGTTGTTTCTCCCTTTCATGTGAATCATGCCGTCTCTCTCCTGTCTTTTCCTAGAGAGGAACTGGAAGCGGGTGATTCAAGGCTACGTCTTCTGGATGTGCGCAGAGTGCTGAAGTGTTATCTGAGTCGCACAGCGCCGTTTCGGAAGTACGAATGGTTATTCCTCTTGTTTGGGGGACCGCGTAAAGGGGAGGCGGCTGCTAAGGCGTCCATCTCTAGATGGATCAGGGAGGCGATTGCGTCAGCCTACATCCTGAAGGGAAAACAGGTTCCGGTGGACATCCGAGCGCATTCGACTCGAGCCCAAGTGGCTTCTTGGGCGGAGTATTGTTTGGTTCCGCCACTGGACATTTGCAGAGCGGCCACCTGGTCGTCTTTGCATACCTTCACCAAGCATTACAAGTTGGATGTTCAGGCGGCAGCGGATGCTGGTTTTGGAAGTGTGGTGCTTCGGTCCGGGATGGCGAACCCTTCCAGGCTTGAACTGCTCTGTTACATCCCAGACGAAAGGGACTGGACTGGAAAGATGATAAGGGAAGAGTAATTAGACCTTACTTGCTAGTTAGTGTTCCTGAAGGAACTCCAGTCCAGTCCCTGTTCCCACCCGAGTTGTCCTGTTATCAGGCTTCAGTTTCTGATTGTAGGTCGCCGGACCAAAGATCCGTTAGGGGAGTGGAGAAGATGCTTGGAGGCTCCTCGGGGAGGTTCCGGTAGCGTGGGGGGAAGGACTGGCAGTGGCCCTTCGGAGTAGTTAGGTAAGGGCTGGTGTGGTTTCAGGTAAGCTTTCTTCTTTTCTTCCCAGGGGTGGGAAGTTCCTTCCGGGAGGGATGGAAGGGGATAGTATAAAGTTGGAAGTTAATTTATAGTTGGTGTTTTTGTAGTTTTGGTTACTTAAATGTCTCTCCGTTAAGTCTGCTTTTTCAATAGTTTACTGGTGCTAGTGGGTGGTGCTAGTGGTATTTGAACCAGAGGATCATCAAATTGATGATGAGCTCAGCCTCCAAGCTGCTGGAAGGAGTGCACAACCCAGACGGAACGGACTGGACTGGAGTTTCTTCAGGAACACTAATTAGCAGGTAAGGTCTAATTACTCTGTTTCAAAGTCTCTCTTTGCCTGCCTTATCATGCCTTGCATCTAAGTTGCCAGTGCTTATAGTGTTTTCCATTTTCGTCATTTGGCTCTTTTTTCCATTTCCTGAAAGATGCTTTTTTTGTCTACAACAGCCTCTCTGACCTTACCTTTAAACCTTTCTGGCAGTCTTTTGGCCTTCCTTCCACTTTTCTTAAAGTGTGGAATACATCTGGTCTGGGCTTCCAAGATAATATTTTTAAACAACACCCATGCTTGATATAAATCTTTAACCTTTGCAGTTGCTCCTTTTAGTTTTTTCTTAACTCTTTTTCCTCATTTTATCATAGTCTACCATTTGAAAGTTAAAAGGTATTACTGTAGATTTCTTTGCTGTCTTCCTTCCATTTATTAAATCAAACACAATCATGCTGTGATCGCTATTGCCAAGTGGCCCCGATACCCTTTATGTCTTGCACCAGATCTTGTGTTTTACCAAAGACTAGGTCCAAAATGGCTTCCCCTCTTGTCTGTTCATGAATTAGTTGCTCCAAAAAGCAGTCATTTACTTAATCTAGAAACTTTATCTCCTTAGAATGTCCTGCAGTTACATTGACCCAGTCGATACAGGGGTAATTGAAATCACCCATTATTACTAAGTTGTAACTTTTGCTAGCTTACCTGATTTCTCTTAGCATTTCATCATCCATCTGTTCATTCCTGACAGGTGGCCAGTAGTACACCCCCACTACATAGTAACATAGTAAATGATGGCAGATAAAGACCAGTAAGGTCCATCTAGTCTGCCCAGTAAGATGGCAAGAGTAGGTGCACCTGCCGCTCTGTGCAGGCCACCCCTCCCCATGTCTTTGTTTAGGGGTGAACCCACCGCTTCATCTAGGACACCCCTATTTGTTGAGAAATTAGATAGTTCCGTTTATTTTGATTTTATCCTGTTGCTGTAAAGGGATCCACTGTGTCTGTCCCATGCCATTTTGAATTCCGTCACTGTGTTTGCCCCCACCACTACCATCGGCTTCCCCTTTTTACATAGGATTTCTGTCCATAGAAATTCTGTAGTGTATTTTGTTTCATACAAAACTTTAATCTTATGTGACTCAATGCCCTCTCTAACCTAGAGCACAACCTCTCCACCAATTTGATCTACCCTATCATTTGCAATATAGTTTTGTACCCAGGTATCACAGTGTCCCACTGGTTGTCCTTCCACCAGGTCTCTGAGATGCCAATCATATCTAACCTTTCATTTAGTGCTATATATTCTAGCTCTCCTATCTTATTTTTTTAGACTTCTAGCATTTGCATATAGGCATTTTAGAGGTTGTATTTTATTCGTATTACTCTGGTTATCAGTTGATAAGGGTAATTTGGAATCTTTTAGCTCTGTACTTAAGGGCATCTGGGATACTTTTATCTTTATTGGAACCTTTCTGTCGGGATAACGTCCCTCTTTTACTAGTATCCTTCCGAAACATGCGCTCTTGGGCAACTATCGGCTTTCCCATATTATTTATTTATTTAGCTGAAATTTTATACCGCTTTTCACCTGGTCAAAGTGGTGTACATATAACTGAAGGATATATCATGTTTACATAGAACTGTAACATTTTACATTAAATTAATAGCATTGACATGTAACAAAAACTTATTTACAAATGGGCAGGGGAAGTTGAGGGGTTAGGTGGTGGGTCCGAATTGATCATTGGTGTTTCTGATTTTGCCTGGTTAAGAGAATTCCAGAGGGAGGGTGCACAGAACTCGAAGGATCTCGAGCAGGCTTGTTGGTTGCTTCTTGCTTTTTCTCTGGAGGTGGTTAAAGTGTTCTTGGTGGATTGTCTTCTGGGTCTGCTGGTCTTAGGGGTGTAGAGAAGAGTTTTTAGGCAGTGGGATGACTAGTTGATAGTTTTGAAGATCATTAAGAGTATTTTGTACTGGATTCTATTGAGAATTGGGAGCCAGTGGAGTTGTTTTAGGATGGGTGTGTTGTGTTCATATCTCGATGCTCCTTGGAAGGTACGTGCTGCGGTATGAAGGGCTGTTTGTAGAGAAAGCAATGTTGACTGTAGTAGCCGTGGTATATAGAGTTTCAGTAGTCTATGTGGGGAAAAATGAGGGCTTGGAGTGTGGAGCGAAAGTCATTTGGGTCCAGCAGTGGGCGGAGATGTTGCAAAGAGTGGATCTTGTAGTATATTGTTCTCATTGTGTTATTGATTTGTGGTTTCATGGTTAGATGCTGGTCTAGGGTGACGCCGAAGTATTTCACTTCTGTTCTGACTTTGATTTCGATGTTGTTTAGGGTGATGGTTGGGGGGGGGGGGTGGTGAATGAGGTTTAAATTTTCTTGAGGTTTATGGATAGTTGTTTTTTTGCCAACCATTGTTGTAGGTTGGTGTATGATGGGTGTTTTGTATTGAAGGCTGCATATAGCATGGTGTCATCTGCATAGATACGGTAGGGTGTATTATGGGATTGGATAGTTGAGCAGAGTGGGTGCATGTAGATGTTGAATAGTAGTGCTGAGAGAGTAGATCCCTGAGGCACTCTTTGGGTATAGTGGGAGGAGGGTGTGGTATTATCTAGTTTAAAAGCTGCTCTGTCTCCTTTTTAAAGGTTATTGCCAGCAGCCAGTTACCATCCCGGTTAAGATGGAGCCCATTCCTTCGGAAAACCCCCTCCCTTCCCTTGAATGTTGCTTAAAAAGCAGGTGCAAGTATCAACATGTACTTTGTGTCCATGGAAAGTTTTGAAAAACATCTTGTGTACTTTCCCTTCAAACTGGTGCAAAGACTTGGGTGAAAGTAGCATAGTAAATGTCAGATGAAGACCAAAATGGTGCATTCAGATTCCCGTTGAGGAGTAGAGTGGATGCAAATTCTCAAACGGAACCCAGCACCAACTCCACCCTTGTCCTAATCTTCAAATCGACCTCTCAGCCCTCTTCATGCATCTGTCTTAAACGTGCAGAATTTCTTGAAATGAACTACCTTAATGCTTCTTGAATCCCTAATTTAATTATGCCACATGCTTAGTAGGGATCTGCAGGCAAAAAAATTGTTTCGTGTCAGTTTTTTTGTCTTCGTATCATTTTTTTCAATAGTGCCCACTGTTTGTCCTAGTGCTGAATTGTGTGCCCTCTTGTGCAAAAGAGGGCGCACCATTGATGGCAAACAGGAAATGATGACATCGCTATATCTCCAGGAACAGGCCTGAATGCACTCTTCACAGATGGGTATCGTTGGTACCGATGGAGCTTGCGCGGGAACCCTCCCCAGCATCCAGTAGTAGAGCTTTTGGAAGCATTTTACTGCACCTGTGCAGCTGCCTTCCTGCTTTCCTCACAGCTCTTTTCAAACTTTAGTTCTTCATTTTCCGTGGAGCCAGCAGGAAACCTTTCCTGTCACCACTGAAAAACTTTCTTTTTTTTTTGTTTCTGTGCTCTGCCTTTCTGTCGATGCTTTTTCTTAGATTTTTTTCTTCAGTTTTATTATCTTTTCTTTCTTCAGGCGATTCCACCGCCGTTTTAGGCCTCGGGCCTATATTTTTTTGTTTGTCATGGACAAGCACATCAGTGGCTTCAAAAAGTGATCCAAGTGCTCCGGCACTGTTTCAGTTACTGATTCCCATGATTGGTGACTTAAATGTTTGGGCGTGGACCATAGGCCAGAGAACTGTCCCTTGTGCAAGAAAATGACCAAAAGAGGCCTACAGAAAAGGGCCAGGCAGAATGACTCACTGTTTGCCCCGGATTCAATTTCAGTGGCATCGTTGAGGGGTTCGGCCTCCTCTACTGGTTCTAAGGTCTCCAAAAAGTCCAAACATAAGTCAAAATCATTATCGGCATCAAAGTCTGATACCAAGTATAAAGGTAAGTCTTATGGTCCAAGAGATGCATCGAAGGGTGCATTGAATGCTGACAGATCTGCCAAGTAGCCCCGGTGAAAGGAACAACCCTCCAAAGCCACTCAGGGGCACCAGGATGTTCCCAAGGCATCGACCTCTGCAGAGCTACTGGTTCCGTGCTCTCAGCCCTATATTGCAGTCAATCCAAGCATCGGTAACATCCATCGATCAGCACTTTCTGGCTATTAAAAGGACCTTGGAGATGCTCCTGGCCACTGCGGTACTTCAGGTATCAACAGTCTCTGGCACTACCATCCGCTTTGGTGCCCATATCTGTGTGTCCGATGCCAGCTCTCGAACTGGTTTCATCAGGGCCACTCCTGCCAATTCCACCACGAGATGGTATCGATGGGACCCCTTCCTCCAGTTCCTCTGCTGGAACCAGTAGATATCGTTGGTACCCAACCGGTTCCTGGTTCCGGTGTGGTACGTTCTGAACACAGACATCGACACTGTCGATATTTCGATTTCCTTTCGGAGTCAGACTCTTCTTCCTCTGATTCCGAAGATACATTGGAAGACTCCAGAGTAACCAGAGATATTCCCTCCGATGCTTCTTCGCCTCATACATGACGCCGATCCCCGCAAGAGGACATGTCCTTTCAGGACTTCATCCAAGATATGGTGGCAGGCCTTCAAATCACTGCTTCATCCGAAACAGAACCGAGGAATTGGAGATTCTCCAATACCTCTCAACACCTAAGGAGGCAGCAACATTATTGGTACATTGAAACCTACTGGATATAATGCTATGTATGTGGGAGGCCCCGCTAACTGTTGCGCTTATAAGTAAAATCTAGATACCATGTATCGAGTTCCTCCATGCTCAGGGTTTGAAAAACCTCAACTTCCACACCATTTCATGGTAGACTCGGCAGTGTGACACATTAAAAGTTCTAAGACTTTGTGTTCAGTTCTGGAGACCATATCTTGCAAAAGATGTAAAAAGACTGGAAACTGTTCAGAGAAAGGCGACCAAAATGATTTGGAGCCTGCGTCAGAAGCCTTATGAGAAGAGACTTGAAGACCTAAATATGTACACTTTGGAGCAGAGGAGGGACAGGGGAGATATGATTCAGACCTTTAAATACTTTAAGAGAAATGATGAACAAACAAACCTCTTCCAAAGACGGGAAAGCTGTAAAACTAGAGGGCATAACATGAAGCTGCAAGGTGGTAAATTTAAAGGCAATGTCAGGAAATATTTCTTCATTGAAAGGGTGGTGGATACTCAGAATGCCCTCCCCGGAATTCAGAACGGCATGGGACATACACAGTGGATCCCTTTACAGCAACCGGATAAAAACGAAATAAACGGTACCATCTAACTTCTGAACCATCTAACGTCTCAACAAATAGGGGTGTCCTACATGGAGTGGTGGGTTCACCCCTAAACAAAGACATGGGAAGGGGTGGCCTGCACAGAGCGACAGGTGCACCTACTCTTGCCATCTTGCTGGGCAGACTAGATGGGCCATGCTGGTCTTTATCTACCGTCACTTATTATGTTACTAAGACTCATTCATCGGTGCCTCCTGGCAAGGATGCAAGGACTCTCGATGCCTTTGAACACCACTGCTTCCAAGCTTGTATGCTTCTAGGATTACATCTTATACCCTTTACATGGACATGTACCTTAAAGATGTCTCCAGGGATCTAGGAAACTTTGCTCCTATCCTCCCAGATGACAAACGTGACTCATACTTGACTATGGTCAAGCAAGCTCAAAATACCTCAAAATTCCTTACTAGAGCTGCCTTTGATACCTTTGAGTCTACTAGCAGAGCAGCTGCAGTCTGCATAAGTGCTGGCAGAATGGCCTGACTTCAAGCATCAAATCTGGAGCAGTGGGTTCAAGATAAGTTAGTCAACATTCCTTGCTCTGGTGAAAACCTTTTTGGTAAAGGTTAGAGAGAGAAAGCAGGGCAACTTGAGGCAGATGATCTTACCCTCAAGCATCTCTTCAGGAAGACTTCAAATTCTTCTAGGAAGAAAACCACTTCTAAAGAAGTCTATCTATGCTAGAAACCATCTATGGGTCATCAGCCTCAGCAACAGCAGTAGAGGCCTCGGGATTTTCATCAACCTAAGAAGGCCAAGACTCCTAAACCCCAACCAGCTGCTACACAACAGCAAGCACCTGTTTTTTGATTCCTTCCTAGAGAACATAGCTATTTGACCTCTGCTGGGTTTCCAACCCCTGCACATATCAGGTCGCCTTTGTGCCTACACCCACAGGTGGCTTCTCATCACATCAGAGAATTGGACTCTCAACATAATCACAAGGGGTTATCTGCTTCACATCCAAAGTTTACCTCCAACCACCTCTCCAAGGATTTACCCTGCAAATCTTTCACAGGCAAGTCTACTATCCTCAGAGGAGGCCATCCTGTTAACTCAGGGGGCTATTGAAAGAGTTCCTACCACCCAAGAAGGCACGAGCTTCTACTCTCCTTACTTTCTTATCCCAAAGAAAACTGGAGGATACAGGCCCATCCTAGATCTGAGGGGGGGAAATTCAAGATGATTTCCCTCGGTACCCCTCTGCCCTGTCTCCAGAAGGGCGAATGGCTATGTTCTCTAGATCTCAAGGATTCATATACTCATTTGCTGATCCACCTTCACCACAGGAAATATCTGCACTTCAGGGTTTAGAAAGTCCACTATCAGTACTGAGTGCTACCCTTCAGGTTAACTTCTGTTCCCAGAGTCTTTACACAGTGCATGTCAGTCGTCGCTGCCTACCTGCGCATCCTGGGGATCTCAATTCTCCCTACTTAGGCGACTGGTTGATAAGGGGATACTCCCCAGAAGAGGTAAAACTATCTCTTCATCACACTATCACAGTGCTCCAGAGTCTAGGATTCGTTCTAAACTTTCCAAAGTCACATCTAGTTACAGCACAACAGCTGGAATTTATCGGAGCACTTTTAGACACATGTCAGGGCTGAATGTTCCTTCCCAAGGATCATGCTATGCGCCTCATTGAGCTAGCCCTTGTGATTCAAGATCAAAGCGTCATGACGGCTCGAGATGTGCAATGCCTACTAGGACACATGGCTTCTCTGCATGAGACAAGTCCAATGGACACTTTCGTCCCAATGGTTTCAGGCAACAGGCCGGCTCTCAGACAAGATTCGTGTAACACCTTCAGCTCCCTTCAGTGGTGGTTTTTCCTCCCCAAAATCTTCTAGGAGGGTCACCTTTTCGGATACTTCCAACCAGTGCACCCTAACAACGGATGCTTCCAAACTCAGTTGGGGAGCGCTTCTGAACAACCTCGCCACTCAGGAGCAGTGGACAGATCACGAATCCCAGATGCAGATCAGTCTCCTAGAGCTTCATGCTCTCACGAATGCCCTTTCGGTTTTTACACCCCAACTATCGGGCAAATATGTATTAGTCCAGACGGTCAGCCAGGAAGCCATGTTCTCTATGAACAAGCAGGGAGGAACTGGCTCCTATCCTGTGTGTCAAAAAGCTCTTTGCCGCTGGTTCTTTGTGATCACACACTGCATTCACCTTTGAGCGGCATACCTCCCGGGTTATCTCAGTGTCCTGGTGGACAGACTCAGCCGCATTCTTCATCCATATGAGTAGACTCTGAATCAGCAGATTGTCTCTTGGCTCTTCCAGATGTGAGGGACCCCGAGGATAGGTCTCTTTGCCACTCAGGAGAATTTGCATCTACTGCTTTTTTGCCCCAGAGTCCCCTCCTCCCACCCTCCTCCCTAGAAGTTGTTGGGTAAATTTGTTTCCTCTATCTCTCAGCTACAAACACAACTGAAGAGAGCTGTGAGGAAGATAGGAAGGCAGCTGTGCAGATGCAGTGGAATGCTCCAAAAACTCTCCTATTGGATGCTGGGGAGCGTTCCCGCGTGGGCTCCATCTGTACCGACGATACCCATCTGTGAAGACTGATGCCTGCTGTTCTTGGAGATCACCTGTTATAGGTGAGTAACAACGTTTTCCTGTTTCACAGTGATCCTGGATTTCATTTCATAATGATAGCACATCCCTAGTGCTTAGGGTTATAACTGCTTCTTTGTGCAGATTTCCCAAGGACTCTTCCTTGAAGCATTGTGTCGACTGACCTGACACTTCAGTGCTTCACTACAATCCACTTGTCACTAAGGAGGCTCTGTGCCTATTCCATGTTTTTGTAAATTCTTATTGTTTGTTTCCACCACCGCCATCATTTTTTTCTAGAAGTGCATTCCAGGAATTCACCATTCTTTCCATGGAAATATATTGTTCCTGAGTTTGCAGTCTTAGAGCCACACGCCATGACCCTTAGTTCTACAATTTCTCTTCCATAGGTAAAAAAGTTTGGCTTCTGTGCACTATTAATACCTCTATCATATTCCATCTCGTCTCTCCTTTCCTCTTCTCTGGAATATTTATTCCATCACTATCATCTCATATGGTTTTGGTGCAGATCTTGCATCACGTTGGTTGCCTATCAATATTTTAGGTGAAGCCTCACCAGTGGCTTGTATCCCAAGGCATTAGGATTGCCTTTATTTCTGATGTTTATGCTTCCCACTGTATACCCCAACAACCTTGTGGGTTTGGCCACTGCCTTATCACACTTTACCTACCTTGAAATCCTCAGGCACTATTACTTAGAGGCCCTTTTATTAAAGGGTGCTGTGATGTTGCACATAACTCACTCATAAGGCGTGAAGCCATGGTGCGTTAGAGCAACACCACAGCATTAGCTGCTGGGAGCATGAAAAGCATATTCCCAGCAGTTATCGCAGTGTATGCGGCCCTGCTGTGGCACTAGAAGAGCACAGATGCACTCAATGCCACCTATGAAGGTGGTGGTGGTGAGTGCACCCACACTACTAGCCACCATTCAGGTAGTGCATGGCATGGTGCTTGGTGCTTGTCTTGCCTCTCATCCGTCCCTAACTCTCACACTTACAACTGTAACACACCATGGACAGTTAGCACCATAATTCATTGGTGCCAACTGGCATGGCTCTGCACTAGCTGTCAACGTAGGTCCAACATGCGCCTTTAGCACGTGTCAGACCTGCACTGACAGCTAGCACCCTTTAGTAAAAGACTCCCTTAGAGTTTTGTCCTGATCATTTCACATCAGCTTCTCATCCCCCACCCATCGTATATTGCGGCCCTCTGATTTCTGCACCCCAAATGTATGATTCTGCACTTTTCTTGCATTGAATCTCAACTGCACAACATCCAGCTTCTACTCTGGCTTTCAAAGATACTATTTCTGTGTATTCCTCAGGGGCATCCATCTTATTGTCATTCATAAGAAAAGGCCAACTTTGCTTCCATCTCCTCCACTATGTCTCTTAAAAAGATATTAGAACGGAACTTGCTCAAGGCACTCCACCTGGGGCACTCCGCTAATCATCTTTCACTCCTTTAGAGTGAAGTCCATTTATCACTCTCCTCTGTCTCTTCTCATCAGACGGTATGTTTTGAAATGATGGCCACACTGATTTCCCATGCTGCCCATCCCATGAAGCACTCGGGGCTACATTTTCAAGGGCTGGGACACGTTTGACACGGGTAGTGCTAGCGTTAACCCTCGTAAATCAGCTGTATTCACTTTGTGGGTTTTTAGGTGCCAGGAACTATGCAGGTACTGTGGGGCATGTACAAAAGTGGTGTTCCAGGGTCTGGGATACATTTTGAAACCATGGTTTTGAAACCATGTATGTACATTTTGTTTAAACAATATATTTGTATGGTAGGCAGGCTGCTAGCACATGCACTTTACACATTCGGTTAAAACAATGTCACGGTGTGCGCACACTTTTAGCCATTTTTCTTGGGTATCTTGTGTTTGAAAATGAGGTGGATTTATGTGTGTTGTAAAGTGCATGTGTTCATGGCCTTATTGAAAGTTTGCCACGTGGAGGGTAATTTTTGTAATCTCCAGGAACAAGCAGGAATGAGTCTTCACATATGGGTACGTCGGTACCGACGGAGCCTGCGCGGGAACGCTCCCCAGCTTCCCAGAAAGGAAAGCTTTTGGGAGCATCCCACAGCGCCTGCGCGCTGCCTTCCCGCCTTTCCTAACCAACTCTCCTCAGTTCTTCTTTGCCGCGGAGCCAGCAGGTCGAGCCCTGTCACCGCTGAAGAAGTTCTTTGTTTTATTTTATTTCTTTGGTCGCGTGTCTGCCTTCCCCGACTCCGGACCGGTACCGCCGGTCTTTTCTTTCTTTCTTTAAAAAAAAAAAAATATCGATATTTTTCCTCACTTGGTGTATTTTTCTTCTTAAGGCCTCAGGGCCCACAAGAAAATTTCCCTCATGGAAAAACCAACCTCCGGGTTCAAAAAATGCAATAAGTGTAGCGGTACTATTTCTGTTACAGATACCCATGAATGGTGTCTTAAATGTTTGGGTCCTGAACACTCCATTCCGGATTGTCCGTCCTGCTCCCTAATGTCTAAACGGGGGTTACAGAACCGAGCAGCTAAGCTCCATGTGCTGTTTCCCACTGAGGCACCGGCAGTAGCATCGACATCTTCCAGGTCTTCTTCTCCTGAAGGATCTCAGGTAACCAAACATAAACCTAGCAGGTCCTCGAAGGGTAGATCTCCCTCTGAGCATCGAGATGCCTCCGGGCTTGCCCTTGAGGATCCTGCACCAGCCAAACAACCCCGGCGGGAAGCTACGGCTTCCAAAGCTCCTCCTATGGGGTTACAGGTTGACATCGATGGCACGGCCTCGACCGATCACCTGTTAGAATGCTCTGGGGTACCGGCACAATCTCCCGGTACCGACTTCCAGGCATTCATGGCGTCGATGGATCAGAATGTTCTGTCCATGCAGCAGGCTATACAGTCCTTCATTCAAGCTGCGACGCCGATGATACCGCAATGAGCTCCGTTGTCGGTATCGGCTCCGGTACCGGCACCAGCGCCGATGCCGGTACCGACTGCATCGACATCGACTAGGACGGTTCCTTGTCCAGGGCTACTTCTCGGTACCGATCCGGTACCAGGGACGCCCGATGGCGATACCGCTCGATACGCGTATCGAGCGTTAGAAGAGCACCCTGACAGGCGATACTTCGATTCCTCTGATGAATCTGATACATCAGATGAGTCTCCTGAAGTATCCATAGCCCTTCCTGAGGAGCCTTCTTCTCCTAAACGAAGAATGTCTCCTCCGGAGGACTTGTCCTTTCAAGACTTCATAAGTAGCTAAAGGACTCTCTATTTCAGTAGCCTCTGAATCAGAGCCTAGAGCAAAAAAATTAGATATTTTAGGATACTCTAAGGCTCCTAAAGAGGCAGTCACCTTACCAATTCATGAGATTCTTCATGAACACATGATTGATTTATGGGAGACTCCTCTCACTCTCTCTCCTCATTCTCGCAGGTTGGACACTATGTATCGTGTCCCTCCTTGTCCTGGGTTCCAGAAAACTCAGCTTCCTCACCATTCCATTGTGGTGCAGTCAGCTATGAAGAGAATAAAGAGTACAAAGAGACACTCTTCTGCTCCTCCAGGAAGAGAATGCAGGACCTTGGATGCTTTTGGTAGGAAAATCTTCCAGGCCAGTATGCTTATTGCCAGAATCAACTCATATAGCCTTTATATGGGTATGTTTCTGAAAGAAGTGGCAGAAAAACTGCACACTTTCCTCCCTTTTATTCCAGAAGATAAAAGGGAAGAATTCCACATGTGGCTTAAGCATACTCAAGACATCTCCAAGTTTTCAAACAGGGCAGCCTTTGACTCCTTTGAAGGTGCCAGTAGAGCCTCAGGCATTGCCATAGCTGCTCGCAGAATTGCTTGGCTCCAGGCTTCTGATCTAGAGCCCTGGGTTCAAGATGGCTTAGGAAATCTGCCCTGGACAGGTGAAAATCTGTTTGGCAGAAAGTGGCAAATTAAAGCCACTCAAATGGATGCAGAGAATTCTGCTCTGGATAGACTTTCAAGGTCTACCTCCATTCCTGCCAAGAAAAAGACTTTTAAAAAGTCTTTTTCCAAAAAGGGCAGGTTTCCTTCCACTTCTGGCCAACAATCTTCTACAGGTCGCTTTACCGCTAAGCATCAGCAACCTAAGCAGGCCAGGCCTAAGTCTACAGGGGCTGCTGTAACCCAGCAGTCCCAACCCCCTCAGGGTTTTTGACTTGATGCTAGAGAACTTAGTCTTTCTGGCTTTAACACAGCCAGAACCTCTCACCATTCCAGGAAGGTTAGCTCATTTTGCTCCCAGATGGGAGCAAATCACATCAGAGCAGTGGACCCTCTCCATCATAAGAGAGGGCTACAAACTTCATTTCTCAGACCTTCCTCCCCACACCATGGTGAGACACTTCAATTCTCCCACATCTCTTCTCGACCTTTTAGGTCAGGAGATAACTACCCTTCTTGCCCAAGGGGCAATAGAAGAAGTTCCTCTTCTTCAACTGGGGTCAGGGTTCTACTCCCCTTATTTTCTCATTCCAAAGAAGACAGGGGGATACAGACCCATTCTAGATCGCAGAGAATTGAACAAATTTCTATGCAAGGAGAAGTTCAAGATGCTTTCTCTGGGCACTCTCCTTCCATACCTTCAAAGTCAGGATTGGCTTTGTTCTCTAGATCTCAAGGATGCGTACACACATGTTCTCATCCATCCATCTCACAGAAGATTCCTGCGTTTTCTTTTCCAAGGAAAACATTACCAATACAGAGTGCTTCCTTTCGGTCTGGCCTCTGCCCCAAGAGTGTTCACCAAATGCATGGCAGTAGTTGCTGCATTTCTACGCACTCTGGGAATATTTGTCTTCCCATACCTGGACGACTGGCTCATCCGAGCTCCATCTCAGTCAGAGGCCCAGATTTCCCTGGACCACACAAGGCGCATTCTGCAGTATCTGGGACTGGTGGTAAACCTCCCAAAGTCCCAGCTCATCCCTACTCAGTCCCTAGAATTCATAGGGGCCTGGTTGGATACCCCCACTGCAAGGGCCTATCTTCCTCAGGCCCGTTGCCAATGTCTAGTGCAGCTAGCCTCCCAGATTCAGTCAAAGAGCCACTTAACTGCCAGGGAGATGCTACAACTGTTGGGCCACATGGCTTCCACAGTACATGTGGTACCCTATGCTCGCCTACACATGAGAGCAGCTCAATGGACTTTGTCCACCCAGTGGACTCAAAGCTTCAGGAGCTCTCTCAGACCAAATAGCAACATCCAAATGTCTTTTTTGGTCTCTCCAATGGTGGATGTCCACTCAAAATCTGTTGCTGGGGTCCCCCTTCCAACAGTTGCTGCCCCAAGCAACCCTCACAACAGATGCCTCCCAGACAGGTTGGGGAGCTCATCTACAGGACCTCTCCACTCAGGGCACTTGGTCCCCTCAGGAGACCTCTCTTCATATCAACCACTTGGAGCTTCGAGCAGTTTTTCTAGCTCTCAAGGTCTTTCATACCCTCCTCAGCTACAAGACAGTCCTCATCCATACGGACAATCAAGTAGCTATGTTTTATATAAGCAAGCAAGGAGGAACTGGCTCTCTGTCGCTTTGCAACGAAGCTCTAAGATTGTGGGCCTTCGCCAGAGAGCATCAAATCCATCTCCTGGCAGTATATCTCCCAGGAATCCAAAACTCTTGGGCAGACAGACTCAGTCGAGTTCTGCTTCCACACGAATGGTCCCTGCACATGGATCAGGTACTCAGAATCTTTCAAGAATGGGGAACCCCGGACATAGACCTCTTTGCAAGTCTGTGGAATGCCAAACTTCCCCGGTTCTGTTCCAGAATTCCGTGTCAGGGAGTTCAGGCCAAGAATGCCTTCCTCCTTCATTGGGGTCAGGGCTTCCTGTATGCCTTTCCACCCATTCCCTTGATTCCCAAGACTCTGTTCAAACTCCAGAGGGATCAAGGATCTATGATCCTCATAGCTCCACGCTGGCCACGCCAAGTGTGGTACCCTCTGCTTCTGCATCTCTCCCAAGCCCCCTCTCTGGGCTTGGGAGCTGCTCCAGACCTTCTGTCTCAGGAGGAGGGGACTTTGTGGCACCCAAACCCCAAGTCCCTTCACCTCAGAGCTTGGTTACTGAAGGCCTAGACCTTCAAGATTTGAATCTTTCTCAGCAAGTGAAGGATATCCTCCATGCTTCCAGGAAACCTTCCACCAGGCGATCCTATGCTCTTAAGTGGAAAAGATTTTCCATTTGGTGTGCTGAAAAGGGTCTTGACCCTCTGGCACTACCTTTAACTTCTTTGTTAGACTATCTCCTGCATCTCTCCAATGCAGGGCTTAAGACAAATTCAGTAAAAGTCCATTTGAGTGCTGTTGCAGCATCCCTTAAGCCCATCAATGGACAACCTATCTCTTCTCATCCTCTTGTTTCAAGATTCATGAGAGGCCTAACTTTAACTAAACCTCCCATTAGGCCTCCTCCGGTGGCATGGGACTTAAATTTGGTTCTTGGTCAGCTTATGAAGCCACCCTTTGAACCCTTAGCCACTACCTCCTTGAAATTTCTTTCCTGGAAGGTTATTTTCCTCATTGCAGTCACTTCTGCTCGCCGCATCAGTGAACTGCAGGCCTTAGTGGCTAATCCACCTTATACAAGGTTCCATCATGACAAGGTAGTCCTTAGGACGAATCCACACTTTATGCCTAAAGTGGTCTCACCTTTTCATCTTAATCAAGAGGTATATTTACCTGTCTTTTTTCCAGCTCCTCATGCATCCAGTGCAGAGAGGAATCTTCATACTCTGGATTGTAAAAGAGCTCTTGTTTTTTACTTACATAGGACACAGCAACATAGAAAGTCTTCCCAGCTTTTTGTTGCTTTTGATCCTTCTCACTTGGGACTTCCAGTCTCTAAGAGAACTCTGTCCAATTGGATTGTTCAGTGTATTTCTTTTGCCTACCAGAGTAAGAACCTTTCTCTGGAGAGCCATGTCACAGCTCATAATGTGAGGGCCATGGCCACCTCTATGGCTCATTTAAATTCTGTGTCCATCGACCAGATCTGTCGAGCAGCCACCTGGGCCTCTGTTCATACCTTCACAGCCCATTACTGCTTGGACAAGGATTCCCACCGGGATGCCTTGTTTGGTCAGGCTGTCCTCAGACACCTGTTCCATTCTTAAACAACTCCTGCCCTCCTTCCCTGGATGGATGCCTGAGATCCATAGGAGGACGCAGACCCCTTTCAGGGTCTCATATCCTTGGGGATCTCCCAGGCATCTCAGCTAGGGAGTCCCCATATGTGAAGACTCATTCCTGCTTGTTCCTGGAGATAGCACAGTTACTTACCTGTAACAGGTGATCTCTGGGAACTGCAGGAATAAGTCTTCACAACCCACCCACCTCCCCTAGGAGTTGTATCTCTTTTCTATCTTTCCTTTCCTCTCTCTCTCTATTGTCTCAGCTTTAAACTCGAACTGAGGAGAGTTGGTTAGGAAAGGCGGGAAGGCAGCGCGCAGGCGCTGTGGGATGCTCCCAAAAGCTTTCCTTTCTGGGAAGCTGGGGAGCGTTCCCGCGCAGGCTCCGTCGGTACCGACGTACCCATATGTGAAGACTTATTCCTGCTGTTCCCAGAGATCACCTGTTACAGGTAAGTAACTGTGCTTTCTCCTGCTCAGGCAACACACAGTTCTGTGGGTGCAGTTCAGGCCTATTTTATAAGGTAAAGCGTGCACGTGCACTCTCTGTTATAAAATGTAGGTGTACGAACACGCTGGAATCTTGGCGTAGTCACACCTCTAGGGTTGGTGTAAATTGACATGCCTGGATCCAGGGCACTGACATGTGTAAGTCATGTAATTCTATAACTTACATGCCTCAGCTGAGGCCATGCGTATGCTCTGCCCGCACAGTACCTCTGCGCATGACCCACTAGAAGATATGCATGTATTTTGCCTAGGCACTATTTTATAAACCATACATATAAGGGCCCAGTCAGGTGCGCAAGCCCTTGAAGGTAGGGACTTGCACACGCCACCCCTATAAAATCAGTCCGTAAATGTGCAGGTGAATTTGATAAAATGCTGTTTGTTCCTGCATTCCTATAATGTGGGGCTTTTTTGTTTGTTTTTTTTTTAGTTTTCCACTGTCAGTACTCCACTCCGTCTTCAAAGCAGAAATCTCACAAAATCATGTCCTGGAGATTTCTATGAGTTCTGTGAATACTTTGTTTAGAGTTTGGGCTTTTAAAATAACATTTCCCTACTGTTTTTCATTGACTGTGTTCCTAACCTTGACCTTGTTTCTTTCCAGGATATTATGCTGACCAGAGCTAGAATGCATTAGAATTCTTCAGCTATGTAAGTATGTTGTTTTTATTTCTTTCTCTTCTGCCGTCCTCCTTGTGTTTTGTGTCAAATTAACCTTATTTAGATGCTGGACTTGAAAAGTTTTTAATAAACAGGATTTGAAAATATCTCCACAATTTACTCACCAGGGACAAAAATACTTTCACCATGCATTCTTGCCTTCTCCCCCAACAATGTTTTTGGGGTGGAGGTGGCTGGAATACATTGGAAATATTTTGCTTCCTTGGAGCGTGCACACATATAGCCCACAACTTCTTTCACATTCCTCATCTCATGTGCAGCCTTCTTTCTTCTCAAGTCTTACCTTTCACAGCCCTCTCCTCCCACTCCTCAGTTTCTTCTTTTCGGTTTCTACCCTCCCACCCCCAACCCCCCCCCCCCCCCCCCCGCCTTTTTTCCGTCCTCCCAGTTGTCAAGAAATTTTCTGCTGCCCTTCTCTGCAAGTGAGAGGGAGTGGATTTCTAGGGAGTATTGGCAGATACTGTGACCTAGCATCCTTGACTATTGGGGTATTCTCTATGGCCCAATTACATCATCCTACATCCTGTCACCACAAGGGGGAGTGTTTGTCATCGCCTGCTTGGCCATGCTGCTCTTTCTTGTGCTGCCACTGCTTGTTGGCTGGCTTCTTTTTTTTCCACCATGTCTCTGCTCTTCTGCTGCCTTTCAGTGGCAGCGAGGCTGTTTTCCCACTTCCTTCCTTTTGCTTATCAACCAGGTTGTTTGCTGGTTCTCACTGGCTTCAGTCCTTAGCTGTGGTTGACTTTGAGCCAAATGGAATGTGTGCCTTCCAGTCCATGCTGACTCCTGGCAATCCAGCAGCTCCTGGGTTTTCTTGGCAGTGTCACTGGAAGTAGATTGCTAGGCAATGGAGGGTTAAGTGACTTGCCCAAGGCCACAAGGAGTGCTACTAGGAATTGAACCCTGGCCTTTTGGTTATCAAGTCAGTGCTCTAACCACTAGACTATTCCTCCAAGCCAAGTTTATTTTTCCCCTATGAAAAACTGTAAATAGTCCTTTGAAACAGGGGCAGAGGAACACCTTTTCTTCAGTTGGTTTGATTGGCTTCCTCCAATTTCCAGCCCTGTCCCCAAGCTCCCTATGCCTGATGCTGTGTTGTACAAAATATTGGTGGGGTCTTAGCTCCTGTGGCTCAACTCTTTCCACTGCTTAGCTTTGAAAAGGTTCTTAAGACAGAACATGCAAAAAATATTAGATTTTCAATAATAACAGTCACCTGGTGTGCTGTCAAGAGATAGAAACAAATGTGGAAAATACAGGAGCAAGTCAAGAGACTGGGATTGTCTACTCTAGACAGTATTGTGACCCTCAGAATGGTCTCTGGTATTGCTGCCTTTAAATTAGTTACTATATATGAGCTGCAGTAGGATTTGGGCTTCAACTTGGAAAGGTTCTGAGTGTTGGTCACGATTGCATTTCCTCACAGAAAGACTGAATGGGAATATAGAAGGTGACGTCTGCCCTCCTGGAGCTCTTGAAGTATATGAGAGAAATTGTAATATTTTCCGCGTTTGAGGAAATGATGGTATCTTTAGTACATTATATCCCTCAGAGTACCCTTCTGATCCCCATGGGTGAGGGCGCTGGCGAACAAGTTAATGTGAATAGTCTAGAGTTGACTCAGTTTTTGGAGTCATCTCTAGATAGGGTGTTTAAAAGGGCGACTCTTGAAGTAATTCTTAGGTCAGAAGCTGAGAAGCTAGCCATATTGAACTCTATTTTTCTAAGAAGGATATCTCTTTTTGGGTTAATATTTTTCCTGATGTGGCTAAAACAACTCAGCTTCGTAGGAAAGCGTTCTTACAATTAAAATCCAAAGTTCTAGCAATTGGCATGACTTTCTTTTTGAAGTTCCCCTGTAAATGTATAATACTGTACTCTGGCTCTAAATATATCTTTACAGATGTTTCGCATTTGGAGAGGTTTCTTATAGATAAATGATAGCGAGATGGGATAATATAAAAAGGGTTTATAGTATATTTTCTGGGTAATGCAGGCTTAGGGTGTTCTCCTTGATGTGGACTTGAGCATTCTTATTGGATTATGTTTCTTCACGGAAATTTACTTTTATGTTGTGTGTTATAGGATGCTGTCCTTTTTTATTTTGTATACTTATGCAAGTAAACTTCAATTTAAAAAAAAAGTTGACGTCAAAGCTCAGTAAACCAGGCCACATCCAAACTTTTGAGATTATGCCGTCTGCACACTTTTTGCGTTGTTTTTGTGTGTGACCTCATAGATAAAGCAAAAGCTACCACATGCATACAGTTACTCAGTATTAAGATGTAGACATGAAATGTAAATTTGGAATAAAGAGAGAGTGTACACATTTGACATGTGATACTGTAAGAGAGTGCCGAAGACAAGCTTAAAAGACATGATCTCAGATGGAAGAGTTAAGGAACTATGGTAGAAGACATGCTCTGTAGCAAAATGGGATTTTTCTGACCATGTGCCATCATTTACTATGTTACTCAGGATCCTGTAGTGGCAAATTAGCTAGTGGTGGAGGTAATGATGGAGGGTAAAATCAAGAGAGGAAAGCTGAAAGCAGTCTGGGGTGATGACAGTATAAAAAAGTGGAACATTCTGTTGTTCTATTATGAATATTTACATTGGTGTAAGACTTCAACATAATTTTTTGCTGATCAGGGTTAAATGATGCATCAAAGTTGCCAGCCTTAATATGGAAGGTGGCACTTGACAAAGATGCTGATTGGTTATTTCAAGTGTTTCAGAGACCATTTTTAGATCCTCCTGTCTGTGTGTGCAGAGGAGCAAAAAAGCCATTGATGTTCCACCATGTCCAGTATGACAGGGAGATAGAGCTTTATAAAATATTTGTGGCTCTCTGGACTTGTTCCTCGAGTTTGTCCGAGACATTGCGAAAGCTTTGTCTCTTACCATAGAGTCAGAGGAGGACCCTCGCATGGAGGAGCTGGAAATCCTCCAGTATGAGCCTCTGCCTAGGAGGCCTTTATGGTCCCCGTCCCCGCCATTCTCAGGCATCTCCTCCTTCGGATGTGGGAGACACCAGCATCAGTGTCAATAGTTAGCCAACACCTCGACACCTGTACCGGGTCCAACGTGGCCCCGTTTTTTGGAAGGCGCAACTCCCTTACACTTCTCTGGTGGTGGAGTCGACCATGCGCCGATAGAAAAGTCCAAAGACCCATTCTTCTCTGCCCCTGTGCCCTCAACACCTTTGGACGCAAATGCTACCAGGGCTCGATGCTGGGTTGCCAGATCCAAGCCTACCAGCTGTATATTGGTATCTACGAGACCTAGCAAAAGAACTTGCAGGTTTCTTGGAGGGTCTCAGTGGAGATCACCTCCAGTGATTCCAAACCCTCACGAAGTGCGTCAGGGAGTGCTCAAACTACATGTCTTGAGCCGCCTATGACTGCTTTGAGTTTTAACGTGAGGGTGGCTGCCACAGGCATCGGTGCCCAACGCCAGGCCTGGTTCAAGGCATCGGACCTTGAGCAGTGGGTCCAGGAGAAACTCCTCAACATCCCCTGCCTTGGTGAAAACCTTTTCGGCAAATCGATGAGTACAAGGTGGCCGAGATCAAAACAGAGTACGTTATGTGAACTCTGCTCTCCAGGAAGACTTCCACCCTTCCCAAGAAGAA
Organism: Ichthyophis bannanicus; assembly: GCA_033557465.1. Classification (NCBI taxonomy): domain Eukaryota; kingdom Metazoa; phylum Chordata; class Amphibia; order Gymnophiona; family Ichthyophiidae; genus Ichthyophis; species Ichthyophis bannanicus. The sequence continues at coordinate 187,821,974 of CM066033.1, read as the reverse complement.
ATCATCGGGGAAACTGCTAGGTACGTATGACCTAGATTGGCCACTGTTGGAAACAGGATACTGGGCTTGATGGACCTTGGTCTGACCCAGTATGGCATATCTTATGTTCTTATGTTCTACAGGAAAGGCCTGCCTTACTGAGCCTATCCCCAATACCAGACTCCCCAGACCCTGTAGCAAGGTCGCCAGGGCAAAGGACCAGGTCAAGGCCAACATAAGCCTACAGGTGGATCGCCTCATGGCCCTGGGTAACAAGATACAGCGCCATCACTCAGTCTCGGTGCGTTCCATGCTCTGCCTGCTAGGCCACATGGCATCCACAGCCCATGTGGTTCCCAACGCCCGCCTCCACATGTGGGCAGCTTAGTGGTGTCTCTGCTCACAGTGGTGTCCCTTCAACTAGCAGAGTCACTCGACTGGTGGCCAGGCACATAGCACCTGTAGGAGGAAATGCCCTTCCAGCCCCCAAATCCCCAGAGGGTCCTTACCACGGATGCATCCCTACTGAGCTGGGGTGCCCACCTCAAGGAACTGCGCACGCAGGGCAACTGGTCCCTAGTGGAGAGCCAGCAACAAATCAATCTGCTGTAGGTCAAGGCCATTTTTCTGGTGATCAAGTCCTGTGCTAGTCCAAACGGGCAACCAGGTCACGATGTTCTACCTGAACAAGCAGGGGTCACATGGTCTCAGCACCTCTTCTAGTAGGCAGTAGCCCTCTGCTCGTATGCAGTTGGTCAGGGAATTCTCCTCAGGGCGGTATGCCTGCTGGGCCAGGACAATGCCCTAGTGGACAGGCTGAGCGGGGTCCTCCAGCCACAGGAATGGTGACTAGACTCCAAGGTGACGCAGTGGCTATTCTGACTCTGGGGAACTCCAAGTCTGGACCTCTTTGCCAGCCCGACCATTGCTCAGATGCCCCACTTCTGCTGTCCCCAACCGCATCCGTCCCAGATAGCGGCAGGCGCCTTCCTCATCTCGTGTTCAGAAGGCCTTCTGTATGCCGTCCCTCCCACACTACTAATCGCCTGAACCTTCTTCAAGGTCCTGCGGGACAAGGCCTCCGTGATACTGTTAGCCCAGTCAGCCTTGGTTTCCCCTGGCCCCACCTCTCGACGGAGGTCCAGGTCCCTCTGGGGATCACCCTAGGGCTACTGATCCAGGAGGAGGGCTCAGTCCTCCCTCTTTCATCCCAACCTGGGGTCCCTGTAGCTGACATCATGGTGGCTGAATGGGTAGCCTTAGCACCCTTCAACCTCCCAAGAGAGGTGGAGGAGGTCCTTCTGACCTCTTGTAAGAGCTCCATGAGATGAGCCTATGCCATCATGTGGTGCAGATTCTCAGTTTGGTGTGTGGAGCAATGGGTCGACCTGTTCTCTTGCCAGGTGCACACGGTGCTGCAGTACTTGCTTCAGCTTTCGCAAACTGGACTCAAGTCCAATTCTGTCAGGGTGCACCGAGCACACTCTCGGCACACCATTATTACATAGAGGGCAGACCCCTCTCTGCACAGCCCCTCATTACTCGATTTATGCAGGGATGCTTGCTCTCTAAGCCTTCCATCAGCCCACCCCCTCAACTTTATTCTGACATAGCTCACCAAGCTGCTTTTGAACCTCTGGCTACCTGCCATTTATGTTATCAATCCTGGAAGGTCATCTTCCTGGTGGCACTCACCTCTGCCCACAGAGTCAGCGAGCTTTAGGCCTTGGTGGCTGAGCCACCTTACCCAGGTTCTAGAAGAATAGGGTCGTGCTTCGCACCCACACTAAATTCCTTCCAAAGGTGGTATCCACTTTCCACCTCAACCAGGAGGTGCTGCTCCTCACCTTTCCTCGGCCCCAAGCTGAAAATGCGGTGGTCATTCTTCATTCTGTGGACTGAAAGAGGGCCCTGTCCTTCTACCTGCAAAATATCCAGGGCCCCTCCGCAAAGCCTCGCAGCTTTTCATTTCCTATGACTCCAGTCGACTGGGGGAGGCTGTTACCAAGCGGACGCTGACCCTTTGCCCACGATCAGGTTGGGCTCTCATTGGAGAGTCAGGTCACGGCGCACAATGTCAGAGCTATGGTGGCCTCAGTAGCAAACCTATGCTCTGTTCCTATGACAGACATCTTCCGGGCCATCATCTGTTCCTCTGTTCACACCTTTGCTGCTCACTACTGCCTGGAGAGGGAGTCCTGACGGGATAGTGCCTTTGGCCAGGCCGTACTCCATAATCTGTTTGGGGTTTAGGCAACTCCTGCCCTCTGACCCTTCTTGTTCAGGCTATCAAGAGCAGTGGTTCTCCCTCGACACTGGGGTCCTTAGTGTTCCTCAGACTCACTTGCGGCTACTCACGGCTGGGTCCTGTTTTTTTTTACAGGTTCTTGGCACCCTGTAGCTAGGGAGTCCCATATGTGAGGACTGACTTCCTGCTTGTTCCTGGAGAAAGCATAGTTACTCACCTGTAACAGGTGTTCTCCAGGGACAGTAGGAATCAGTCCTCACAACTCTCCCTCCTCCTCTTTTAGTTGCTGTATAATTTTTGCCATCTTCTTTTGTCGGCTCTACATGTAGCTATGTCATCTGACTGAGTAAGATGGCACCCTTGGGCGGACAGTGGCCACACATGCATGCTTGCTCTTTGAAAACTGGGGAGATGCTTCTGCAGGGCCTCAGTCGGCGCCAACATCACCCATATGTGAGGACTGATTCCTGCTGTCCCTGGAGAACACCTCTTAAAGGTGAGTAACTGCGCTGTATGTCCTCTAGTCTTTCCACTTTTTAATGGTGTAAACCACTGATCTACATTTACCTGTTCCATTCTTTTCATTAATTTATAGACCTCTATCATATCCCCACTCAGCCGTCTCTTTTCCAAGTTGGAGCTCCAACCTTTTAAACCTCTCCTCATAGGAGCATCCTTCTATTCCCTTTACCATTTTTGTCGCTCTTCTTTGTACCTTTTCTAATTCAACTCTATCCTTTTTAAGATAGGGCAACCAGAATTGCTCACAATATTCAAGGTGCGGTGGCATTATCCTTTGTTTTATTCTCCATTCCTTTCCTTATGATTCCTAGAATTCAATTTGTTTTCTTGGCTACTGCTGCACATTGGGCGGAGGGTTTCAACGTATCATCCATGATGACGCTACATCTTTTTCCTGGGTGGTGTTTTCTAAGGTGGTACCTTGCATTGTGTAACCATAGTTTGTGTTGTTCTTTCCTATGTGCATAACTTCGCACTTGTCCACATTAAATTTCATCTGCCATTTGGACATCCAGTCTTTGAATTTATCAAGGCCCTCTTGCAATTTTTCATAATCCTCTTGCAGTTTAGCAACTTAGAATAATTTTGTGTCATCTGCAAATTTGATTACCTTACTTGTTATTCCTATTTCCAGGCCATTTATGAATATGTTAAAAAGCAGCAGGCCGAGCACAGATCCCTGGGGTACTCCATTATTCACCCTTCTTTATTGAGAAAATTGGCCATTTAGCTCTACTTTCTGCTTTCTATCTTTTAACCGGTTCCTGATTCACAATAGTATACTGTCTCCAATTCCATGACGTTTTAATTTCTTCAAGAGTCTCTCATGAGGAACCTTGTCAAAGGCTTTCTGAAAATCCAGATAGACTATATGAATCGGCTCACCTTTGCCTACCTGTTTATTCATGCCTTCAAAAAATTATAACAGATTAGTAAAACAAGACTAAGACCTCTTTGGTTCATCAATATAAAACCTCAAAACCACCATGGAGTCCCAAACTTCATGATACGGAAAGCTCAAAAACACTAAACTGGTACCTTGTGAATGCCAGATCTGTTAGGAACAAGATCCCCATTATATCTGATCTAATTCACAACTCTAAGCCTGATATTATTTATATCACAGAGACTTTGCTCTCTGATGTAGACACGGTTTTCCTCAACTAAATTAAACCACCAAATTACATCATCTTCCATTGTCCAAGACAGAATAAAAAAGGCGGGGGGGGGGGGGGGTGCTCATATGATTGTGAGCTGAACTAGGGGCATATTATAGCTCATCTGTAAGTTTAGATGGTCTTGATATCCTAATGATACAAAATAAATGCATAGCAATCAGTTTAATTTACAGGTTCCCATCATCAGATCCTAACACCCTGGACAGCATTCTCGACTCAGCATGCTCGGATATCTCATCAGGCAGAGCCCACATTATACTAGCTGATTTCAATCTACCCTTAGTAAATACAACACAGAACTCATCCTTCCTACAAGCCATGGAAGACCTAGGCTATCAACAGATAATTGAGGCCCCTATGCACTTAAAGGGTAATGCATTAGACCTCATATTCTTACCTATAGAATGGCCATACAATATCAATGCGAATACAACCTGTTCCATGGACAGACCACTACATAACAACATAAGATATGCCATACTGGGTCAGACCAAGGTCCATCAAGCCCAGTATCCTGTTTCCAACAGTGGCCAATCTAGGTCATACATAACTAGCAGTTTCCCCAAAAGACGCAGGTTCCACAATGCTTGTATTGGGTCAAGCATTGATATCCTGGGTCCCTTTTTAATAATGTTTTATGGACCTTTCCTCCAGGAACTTGTCCAAACCTTTTTTAAACCCAGCTACACTAACAGCCTTTACTACATCCTCCAGTAACAAATTCCAGAGTTTGATTACATGTTGAGTGAAAAAATATTATTTCTAGGAACAAGCAGGAATGTATGGGTATCGTCGGTACCGACAGAGCCTGCGCGGGAATGCTCCCCAGCGTCCAATTAGAAAGCTTTTGGGAGCATCCCACAGCGCCTGCGTGCTGCCTTCCCACCTTTCCCAACTGCCTTTCTCCAGTTCTTCGTTTTCCGCGGAGCCAGCAGGTTGTCGTTCCTGTCACCGCAGAAAATTATCCTATTCTCCTTCTTTTTTGAGGTCACGTTTGCCTTCCCTCGACGCTATACCGGTACTGCCGGTTCTTTCTTTCTTTCAAAAAAAAAAAAAAATCAATTTTTTTTTTTCCAAACTTTTCCTTCTTCAGGTACACGTGCCATTTTGGCCACTTGGCCCAAAAATTTCCTTTACTATGGAGAAACCCGCTTCGGGTTTCAAGAAATGTACCAAGTGTGGCGGTACCATCTCTGTCACCGACACCCACGAGTGGTGCCTTAAATGTTTAGGTCCTGATCACTCCATCTCGGAGTGTATGGCCTGTGGGATGATGTCAAAGAGAGGTCGACAAAACCGAGCTGCTAAGCTCAGCACCCTTTTTCCCTCCGATGCAGCCTCTGTAGCATCGACGTCTTTCAGGGCTTCGTCTTCCTCCCATGGATCTCAGGTAACTAAACATAAGTCTAGCCGGTCCTCAAAAGGTAGATATCCTTCCAAGCATCGAGATGCCTCTGGCGTTGCCCTTGAGGGTTCTGCACCGGCAAAATTGCCCCGGCGGGAGGCTTCGGCTTCCAAAGCATTATCGGGGCTCCAGGATGTTCTCGAGGCCTCAACCTCGGCAGAACTACTGGTGCCATGCTCTGGGGTACCGGCTGCTTTCTACAGTACTGATACCCAGGCATCGGCAGCGTCGATAGACCAGAGGTTCCTGGCTATTGAACGCAGTCTGGCGGCTCTCCTTGCGGCATCGGCACCCTCGGAACCGCATCAGACACTTCAACCGGTACCGGCACCAGTACCAGTACTGACAGCATCGGTATCAACATCGGTGTCTGCATTGCCGGCACCCGGTCATGCTATGCCTTCCGATACCGATACACCGGTACTGATTCCCCCCGACACCGGTACGGGTATCTTGCTCTACAAGAGCATCCGGATAGAAGGTACTTTGAATCCTTGGAGGAGTCTGAGGATTCTGACAGCTCCGTCGGCACCGGAGTACTTCTCCCAGAGGAGCCTTCCTCTCCTAATCCTCTGGAGGAGACATCCTACGTTATCTCCTTTCAGGATTTCGTCAGGCAGGTGGCTCGAGGTCTTTCCATTACTGTGGCTCCTGAAACAGAGCCCAGGGCAAAGGAGTTGGAGATTCTACAATATCCCAAGGCTCCTAAAGAGGCAGCTACTTTGCCTATCCATGAGATCTTACATGATCTCATGTTAAGAATGTGGGAAACACCTCTTACCACCTCTCCTCACTCTCGTAGACTGGATACCATGTATCGAGTGCCTCCGTGTCTTGGCTTCCAGAAGACTCGGCTTCCTCACTTCTGACTAAGCCTCCCATTAGGCCACCTCCAGTGGCATGGGACCTGAATCTGGTTCTTGGCCAGCTCATGAAGCCACCTTTTGAACCTTTCACTACTACCTCCTTGAAATTCCTTTCCTGGAAAGTTATCTTTCTCATTGCAATCACATCAGCACGTCGCATCAGTGAATCGCAAGCATTGGTTGCTGATCCCCCTTATACGAGGTTCCATCATGATTAGGTAGTCCTTAGGACTCATCCACACTTTATGCCAAAGGTGGTCTCACCTTTTCATTTGAATCAAGCAGTTTATCTGCCTGTATTTTTTCCAAGGCCTCATGCTTCAAATGCAGAAAGGAATCTTTATACTTTGGAATGTAAAAGAGCACTTGCCTTTTACTTAACAGAGAACGCAGGAACATAGAAAGTCCTCTCAACTCTTTGTTGCTTTTGATCCTTCTCATTTGGGACTTCCAGTCTCCAAGAGAACATTGTCCAATTGGATTGCACAATGTATTTCCTTTACCTATCAGAGTAAGAACCTTTCTCTGGAAGGCCATGTCACAGCTCACAATGTGAGGGCCATGGCAGCCTCAATGGCTCATCTTCACTCTGTGTCTATTGACGGCATCTGTCGAGCAGCTACTTGGGCCTCGGTTCATACCTTCACAGCTCATTACTGCTTGGACAAGGACTCCTGCCGGGATGCCTTGTTTGGTCAGGCTGTTCTACAACACCTGTTCCATACTTAATCAATTCCTACCCACCATTCCCGGTAGGATGCCAGAGATCCATGGGGGGAAGTGGAGCCCTTTCACAAGGGCACACAACCTCTGCGGTCTCCGCCTGGCATCAAGAGCTAGGGAGTCCCCATATGTGAAGACTACATTCCTGCTTGTTCCTGGAGATAGCATAGTTACTCACCTGTAACAGGTGATCTCCGGGAACAGCAGGAATTTAGTCTTCACAACTCACCCACCTCCCATAGGAGTTGTATCTCTTTTCTTTCCTCTCCCTCTCTCTCTCTTTGTCTCAGCTTTAAAATGCAACTGGAGAGAGGCAGTTGGGAAAGGCGAGAAGGCAGCACGCAGGCGCTGTGGGATGCTCCCAAAAGCTTTCTATTTGGACGCTGGGGAACGTTCCCGCGCAGGCTCCGTCGGTACCGACGATACCCATATGTGAAGACTAAATTCCTGCTGTTCCCAGAGATCACCTGTTACAGGTGAGTAACTATGCTTTCTCTTATTAGTCTTAAATAGTTTACCCTGTAGCTTTATTGCATTTCCCCTATTCTTTCTATATTCTGATATCGTAAACAATCGATCTACATTTACCCCTTCCACTCCATTTATTAATTTATAGACTTCTATCATATCCCCTCAGCTGTCTCCTTTCCAGGTTAAAGAGCCCTAACCTTTCTAGTTTTTCTTCATAGGGGTATCTTTCACCATTTTGGTGGCTCTTCTCTGAACCTTTTCTAATAACGCTATATCCTTTTTAAGATAGACGGTGACCAGAATTGCACACAATATTCAAGGTGCGGTCTCACCATGGAATGATATAGAGGCATTATCATATCCTTTGTTTTATTTTCCATTCCTTTCCTTATGATACCTAGCATTCTATTTTCTCTCTTGGCTGCCGCTGCGCACTGGGCTGAGGGTTTTAACATGTTATCCACAGTGACGCCTAAATCTTTTTCCTGGGTGGTAGTTCCTAATGTGGAACCTTGCATCGTGTAACCATAGTTTGGGTTGTTCTTCCCCAGGTGCATAACTTTGCACTTGTCCACATTAAATTTCATCTGCCATTTTGATGCCTAGTCTTCCAATTTATCAAGATCCTCTTGCAATTTTTCACAATCCTCATGGGTTTTAACAACTTTAAATAGTTTTGTGTCATCTGCAAATTTGATAACCTCACTGGTTATTCCCTTTTCTAGGTCATTTATGAATAGGTCAAAAAGCAGCGGACCCAGCACAGATCCCTGGGGTAAACCACTATTCACTTTTCTTCATTGGGAAAATTGGCCATTTAGCCCTAACCTCTGCTTTCTATCTTTTAACCAGTTCCTGGTCCACAATAGTACACTGTCGCCTATCCCATGACTCTTCAGTTTTGCCTAAAGTCTCTGATGAGGGACCTTGTCAAAGGCTTTCTGAAAGTGCAAATACACTATATCATCTAACTCACCTTTGTGTACCTGTTTATTCAGACCTTCAAAAATTCATAACAGATTAGTAAGACAAGGTCTCCATTGTCTAAAGCCATGTTGGCTGTCTCCCATTAAGCCATGATTATCTACATGTTCAGCAATTTTCTTTATGATGGTTTCTGCCATTTTTCCCTGTACTGACATCAGGTCACCGGTCTGTAGTTTCCTGGATCACCACTGGAAACCTTTTAAAAAATTGGCGTTATGTTTGCTATCCTCCAATCTTCAGGTATTACAGATGATTTTAATGATAGTTCACAGATTACTAATAGCAGGTCTGCAATCTCATATTTCAGTTCTTTCAACACCCTTGGATGTATATTATCCGGTCCAGGTGATTTGCTACTCTTCAGTTTATCAAATAGTTGTAATATATCTTCCCGATTTATCGATATTTCCTTCAATTCTTCCGCACCATTAAATACCACTTCAGTCATGGGTAACATCCCTACATCTTCCTCAGTAAAGACCGAAGCAAAGAATTCATTCAGTCTCTCCGCTATCGCCTTGTTGCCTCTTAGTGCCCCTTTAACCCCTCTATCATCTAATGGACGAACTGACTCTCACAGGCTTTTTGCTTCGAATGTACTTGAAAAAGTCTTTATTACGTGTTTTTGCTTCTGCAGCAAGCTTCTTCTCAAATTCTCCCTTTGCCTGCCTTATCAATGCTTTGCATTTAAGTTGCCAGTGCTTGTGCTGTTTCCAGTTTTCGTCGTTTGACTCTTTTTTCCATTTCCTGAAAGATGCTTTTTTGGCAACAACAGCCTCTCTGACCTCACCTTTAAACCATGCTGGCAGTTTTTTGGACTTCCTTCCACTTTTCTTAAAGTGTGGAATACAGCTGGTCTGGGCATCGAACTTCGTATTTTTCAACAACTCCCAAGCTTAAGGTAAGTCTTTAACCTTTGCAACTGCTTCTTTTAGTTTTTTCTTAACTATTTTCCTCATTCTATCATAGTCTCCCTTTCAAAAGTTAAAGGGTAGTACTGTGGATTTCCTTACCATCCCTCCTCCACTAATTAAATCAAATGCGATCATGCTATGATCACCTTTGCCAAGTGGCCGCAACACCCTTATCTCTTGCACCAGATCTGGTGTTCCACTAAGGACTAGGTCCAGTATGGCTTCTCCTCTGGTCAGTTCATGAACCAGCTGCTCCAGGAAGCAGTCATTTATTTCATCTAGGAACTTTATCTCCCTAGCATGTCCTGCCGTGACACCCAGTTGATACTGGGGTAATTGAAATCACCCATTATTATTACTGTGCTGTAACTTTTGTTAGCTGCTTTGATTTCTTTGAGCATTTCATCATCCGTTTGTTCATTCTGGCCAGGCGGTCGATAGTACACCCCCGCTGTCATCGCATTCCCCTTTTTACATGGAATTTCAATCCATAGAGATTCTACAGCAAATTGTGTTTCCTGCAAAACTTTAATCCTTTCTGACTCAATGCCCTCTCTTCCATAGAGCGCAACCCCTCCACCAATTTGATCAGCTCTATCATTACGATGTAGTTTGTACCCAGGTATCACAGTGTCCCACTGGTTGTCCTCCTTCCACCATGTCTCTGAGATTCCAATCATATTTAACCTCTCATTTAGTGCTATATATTCTAACTCTCCCATCTTATTTTTTAGATTTCTAGCATTTGCATACAAGCATTTTAGAGTCTGTATTTTATTCATATTAATTTGGCTATTGGTAGGCATGAGTAATTTGGAATCTTTAAGCTCTGTCTGCTGCATACTCAAGGACATTTGGGCTACTTTACTCTTTTTTGGAACCTCTCTGCTTTTTGGTAGTATCCTTCAAGGATACATACTTCCGAACCATGCGCTCTTGTGCGGCTGTTGGCTTTTTCGTATTATCTAGTTTAAAAGCTGCTCTATCTCCTTTTTAAAGGTTAACGCCAGCAGCCTGGTTCTATCCTGGTTAAGATGAAGCCCACCCCTTTGGAAGAGCCCATCCTTTCCCCAGAATGTTCCCCAGTACTTAATAAATCCAAACCCCTCATCCTTGTACCATTGTCTCATCCACGCATTGAGACTCTGGAGCTCTGCCTGCCTTTTGGGTCCTGCGCGTGGAACGGGAAGCATTTCGGAAGTTCTTGATTTCAACTTCCTACCTATAAGCCTAAATTTAGCCTCCAGAACCTGCCTACCACATTTTCCTATGTCATTGGTACTGACATGTACCAAGACAGCAGACTCCTCCCCAGCACTATCTAAGACCTTATCTAGGTGGCGTGTGAGGTCTGCTACCTTCATACCAGGCAGGCATTTTACCAGGCGATCCTCACGTCCACCAGCCACCCAGCTATCTACATGCCTAATGATCGAATCACCAACTATAACGGCTGTCCTAACCCTTCCCTCATGGGCACATGGCCCTGGAGAAACTTCCTCGGTGCAAGAGGGTTTTACATCACCTGGAGGACAGGTCCTAGTTACAGGATCACTTCCTGCCACACCAGGGTGATGCTCTCCTGTCACGTGACCTCTCTCCTCCATGGCAACAGGGATGCTGCCAGACTGTAGGTGGGACTTCAGGACTATATCCCTGTAGGTCTCGTCTATGTACCTCTCTGTCTTTCTTATGTCTTCCAAGTCTGCTACTCTAGCCTCTAGAGAACAGACTCGTTCACTGCGAGCAAGAAGCTCCTTGCACCTAGTGCACACGTAAGACCTCTCGCCAACTTGGAGAAAATCATACATGTGACACTCAATGCAAAAGACTGGAAAGCCCCCATCTCGCTGCTGGACTGCTGTCTTCATCTTAGTTTTAAGCTTGTGTTTAGAGTTCTTTACTTAATAAGGGTTGCTGTGGCTACTTATACTAATAATATTGTACCTAATACGCTTAATATACCTTGTTCACCTGAAGCTTAATTAATCTCAGGTCCTTAGTGTATGACTGATTCGGATAACGAACTGCAGCTGAGAACGCCTCCTTTCCTTTAAGATGTGTAAGTACCTATAAAGCAGCGATTATCCCAGGGGTGGGTGGGTGTTGGGGAGGGCGGGAGGGAAATAAGACTTATTAAAAAAGGGCTGCTACACAGTACCCTGTCCTGTGCGTCTGAGGTAAGCTGTGACCAACTTCATGGGTGATTTACAGTCCTTGCTTGGATAGAAGGAGTCTTTCAAAATGGCCTTTTGAACTGCCACCTGGCTTTAACACCAATTGAAAACGTTTCACAGGTCTCTTGCCCCCTAGGTAGAAGGCTTCTTTGTAAAGATCTCTAGAAGACTTTATTTGTTGCTCAAAGAATACTGACCCTGTTTTGCCTTTTATGCTAAGTTATATTCTGATTTGATTTCATTTAAATTAAAGCTCTTTGCTGCTGCTAGGCTCTGACTTAATATGAAATTTAAACTAGAAGCTCTTTGCTGGGTTTGAAATTTAACCAGAAAGCTCTCTTCTGTGTTTTAAATTTAAACTAAAAGCACTTTGCTGCTACTAGACCCTGAGTGAGTATTAAATTTAAACTACAAGCTCTCTGCTGGGTTTGAAATCTAACCAGAAAGCTCTCTTCTGTGTTTTAAATTTAAACTTAAACTTCTGCTTCTAGGCCCTGACTGATTTAACAAATACACTGGGTTCACAGATTATTCAGCTTTAATCAAAAGAAGTCCCTTCAGAAAAATTCCCAGAAGTATTGTGATGAAGCTGACACTACTGAAGCTATGGAGTTAGGTGAAAACTCCGTTTCTTTTAAAGAAACTGATTTACAGAGAATGCAGTTACCAAGAAGTGCAGCTAGAGGGAGTAAGCATGAGGCTGCAGAAGGTAGGCTGACACACCCAGATTGTAATGATGCAATAGCTAATCAAACACACCTGAGTAGAGGGCCAGAAAGCTCACTAGAGAAACGGCTTTATAAGCAGTGCTCGGTCAGGAGAATAGAGGGAGGACCACGAATAGAGAGACGACCACAGGAGCAGGGAGGACCACGAATAGAGAGATGACCACAGGAGCAGAGAGGATCACGAATAGAGAGACGACTACAGGAGCAGAGAGGACCACAAATAGAGAGAGCAACAGAAACCCCTGCTACTAAGGAGAGAGAAAGGGGAAAGCTCCAACTATGGAAGGAAAGGCAGTTAAGCTTGCAGTCCTTACAAGGAAGGGACAACTTCCAGGAAGGACAAGCCCATGCTGAAAAGCTCCAGAAAGAAGTCTCCAGGGAAGACAGAGTAAGCAGGAGAGTGCCTGGTAGAGGGAATACCAGCAACGCACGTCTCAGAGAAGAAAGGTACATTCACACCTCCTTTCCTGAATGTGTGCCAGGTCCTAGAAGGGCTTGTAAACCCGAGAGCCATAGCTATGAGAAACAAAGCTGGGGAAAGCTTTGGAAACCTGTGCAGAAGGTCCTAGATAAAAGCTATATTAATTGTTTGCCAGACCAGGTCCAGCCAGGCTGGAAAGTCTTGGAGAGAACTACTGAAGTACAACCACTTTTGCCTAGGGAAAGCTCAGGCTTAGCAGACACCGTATCTGAACAAGAGGATATGCAAACTGACCTTGTAGAACCAGAACCATTGCTACCTGAATACCCTATGGACTGTACTCTCTGTGTAGCTAAGAGTATAGAATCTCTCACAGAGTCATAGCATAAGACATGCTCTAAAATGTCATTGCTTTGTTGAGCTGAAAAGAAGAAGCTTTTTGTGTTTATTTAACCTGTTTATATTGAAAAATCCTGCTTGAATGGAAAAGACTGTGAAGCTCTTATAACAGTTTTGGACTTTGTAAATACTTTGGTAGAAACCCTGAATTAAGGTGAATTCTGTTGTCTTCTTGGAGAACCTTAGCGCATCAAGGGAATAAAACCTTATATTTAACCCTGCACAAGGCTCACACAACTATTCTTTATAAAGAAGGGAACTACAAGGACCATAATGCACCTGGTCTAAGTTAAAGTTTCCGGCTTCAACAAACAATAAATGTCCGCCCTGACCCTTCAGCACGCTGCCACCGGGAGGGGCTGTGACAGTATGTACTCACAATTGCAGATCTCTCTCCAGAAGTAGCAGTCCCCTTTTTTAGTCCTTCAAGACTACCTAATACATTTTAAAATTGAGCTAAACACTTACACATGTAAAGCTCTTCACAGAGAACAGACACAATACCGCTTCAAGAAATTTGATAGAGACCTTCCTAAAAGACACTATTTATCAGATTGAGAATGATCTAGATGACCTTGATGTCCTCCTAAAGAACTGGATCACCACCTTAGATGAAGCGTCCTCCACGCCCAACAAAAAACACCAAAGAAATACAGAAATTCACAACCATGGTACTCCCAGAACCTAAGGTCAATAAAAATATTTTTTTTAGGAAAACAGAAAGAAAATGGAGAAGCACAAAATCTGATGTTGAATTGAAGCAATATATGGATTCTCTCAACCTTATATCATCAGACCATCAACGACCTAAAGAAGGAATACTACTCAAAAATGCTCATGAAGTCACTAAATCGCCTCTGGGAGCTCTTCTTTATTTTACAAGAATTGATATGAAATCTGAGCAAAGATGATCCCCACAATAGTGATATGGATGCCCAGCAATTTGCCAATTGCCACATGAAGAAGTTGAGATGCCCTTTAGAAAACCCAATGAAAGAAACAATGATTGAGCTGACATCAACCTATGGAATTCATTCTCCCTAAGCAGCCTTGACCAGATTGAGCAACCCATAAAATCCATCTATACAACAATATCCCACCTTGACCCTTGCCCAGTAAGTTGGGTTAAGATAGCTAGATCTGAATTAACACCATTCATCCAAAGATTAGTCAACCTATTGCTATCTCAGGGGATCATGACAAAGGCTCTCAAGGAAGCAACCATTTGCCCCATTCTAAAACACCACTCACTCGATAAGCACAGCCCAGGCTCATTTAGAGCAATATGAAGTTTTCCATTTATATCCAAGATAATTAAAAAATCAGTCCAGAGGCAGTTACAATATCATCTTGATAGATATGCACCACTTGATACACACCAATATGGATTCCGACCATACCATAATGTGGGAACGCTCCTCGTCTCCCTGTTTGACAAAATAATCCATGGAATCGAAAACACAAAACAATCCTACATACTTATCTTCCTAGATATAACATCAGTATTTGGCTCCATCAGATACGACACCCTAATCACTCAACTTCAAGAAATAGGCATCGGAGGCACTATAATCCAGTGGTTTATATCGTACCTCTCTGACCGCACACAGTGGGTCAAAATTGGTCATTCTCTGTCAAGACCATTCAACCAGACCCACGGTATACCTTAAGGCTCAGTCTTATGCGCATTATCTTTATGCGCATTACATCTTCCTTCAGCCCATCTGCGACATAATCAGAGCACACAACATTGATTATAGAATATATGCAGATGAGATAATGACTTTCACGACATTCAAAACACTGGAACCAAACTACCAACAAATTATAGAAATCTTTAACCAAATGTCACACTGACTCAACTCCATCAGTCTCACAATAAACCTAAACAAGATAGAAGTACTTATGATCTCCAGGAGCAAAGAATTTTCTCCACCGTAGATACTACATGTAAATGAGACCTCACTAAAAGTGAAAAAGAAAATTAAATACCTGGGAACTTTATTGGATCAGAACCTGAACCTGACAGAATACATTCACATGACAACACAAACAATCTATAATAAAACAAGAATGATGCAAAACTTAAGACCTCTTCTCCTCTCCACGGATGGCTTCGGCCTCCCCCCAAAAAAACCTTGAGCATCTTACAAATGGCACAGAATATGTAGCACGCACTAAATGAAAACAGCCAGGACAGTTTGCATAATACCCATCCTACACCAACTACACTGGTTACCAGTCATACAGAGGATCAGGTACAAAACACTAATTACCACCTTCAAGATAATCAAAAACACAGCACCAACGTACCTCAGTTCTCTAATACAAATGCTCCCGGAAACAAGACAAAGAAGGGAAAGTACATAAAATTCACTGACAATCCCTAAGGAATTCAGGAAAGCAAATCAGTCAACAGTCTTAAGCATGGAATACATCTGGTCTGGGCTTGATGTAAATCTTCAACCTTTGCTACTGCTCCTTTTAGTTTTTTCTTAACTATTTTCCTTATTTTTTCAGTCTCCCTTTTGAAAGTTAAAAGGTGGTACTGTGGATTTCCTTGCCATCTTTCTTCCCAAATGCAATCATGCTATAATCACTGTTGCCAAGTGGCCTCAAAACCTTTATCTCTTGCATCAGATCCTGTGTTCCACTAAGGACTATTTCCAAAATAGCTTCCTTTCTTGTTGGTTCATGAACCAGCTGCTCCAAGAAGCAGCCATTTCTTTCATCTAGAAACGTCATCTCTCTAGCATGTCCTACCCCAGTCAATACCAGGGTAATTGAAATCACCCATTATTATTGTGTTGTAACTTTTGTTAACTTCTCTGATTTCTTTTAGCATTTCATCATCCATCTGTTCATTCTGCTCAGGCAGTCTGTAGTACACCCCCACTGCCGTCTCATTATGCTTTTTACATGGAGCTTTATTTTATTTATTTTATGTATTTTATTTCATACAAAACTTTAATCCTATGTAACTCAATGCACTCTCTAACATAGAGCACAACCCCTATACCAATTTGACGTACTCTATCATTGCGATATAGTTTGTACCCAGGTATCACAGTGTCTCATTGGTTGTCCGCCTTCTACCAGGTCTCTGAAATGCCAATCATATCTAATCTTTCATTTAGTGCTATTTATTCTAACTCTCTCATCATATTTTTTAGACTTCTTGCATTTGCATACAGGCATTTTAGAAGTTGCATATTAATGTGGTTAACAGTTGATGGGGTAATTTGGAATCTTTCAGCTCTGTCTGCTCTGTTTTTTAAGGGCATAGGTGTTAACTTTTATCTTTGTTGGAACCTCTCTGTCGGAATGCCCTAACTTTCCTGTTTCACTGGTATTCTTCAAGGATACATTCTTCCGAACCATGCACTCCTGGGCAACTGTCGGCTTTCCCCTACTATCTAGTTTAAAAGTTCCTCTATCTCCTTTTTAAAGATTAATGCCAGCAGCCTAGTTCCATCCCAGCTTAAGGTGGAGGCCATCCCTTTGGAAAAGCCCCTCACTTCCCCAGAATGTTGCCCAGTTCCTAACAAATCCAAAACCCTCATCTTTGCACCATTGTCTCATCCATGCATTGAGACTCCGGAGCTCTGCCTGCCTTTTGGGTCATGTGCATGGAATGAGAAGCATTTCAGAGAACGCTACCCTGGAAGTTTTGGATTTCTTTTTTTTTTTTAAACGTTTATTTAACATTTTACATAACCAAAACAAAATTAAATACAAATACGTTACATACCTTACAAATAAGAAACCAAATAGCAAAACAACACATAAAATAGTATACAACAGGTTACATTACATACACTAATAATCTACATCCCATATGCTGAGCTTCTTGCTGTGACCGTGAGCTCTCACCCCAACAACTACCCTTGGAACTCCAATCGACCGAATACCGACCTCCACCTGAGCTACCAGTCAGGCAGTTCACCTGACAGCAGGCACCACCACTCCACAAGCTACCAATATTTCTAAACAAGGTAAAACCCGCTGACATAGTCGCATTCGCCACTACTCGCGCAAACGGTTTAGCGTATAACACAGCAATTCGTCCTAGAAACTGGTCCTTGAGCCCGAACCATCTCAGTGTATGGAATAGAAAGGGCCACTCTAACCGATCAAAAGCTTTTTTGGCGTCCAATGCTACTCCAACCACTGGATCAGATGTTTGTTGCACTCTCAGCAGCACATGTGCTAGTAGTCTCCCATTATCAGTTGTTGAATGGCCTGGCATAAATCCACACTGATCCGGATGAATTAATACCTCAAGATCTTTGCCCAGCCTAGTAGCAAGTACCTTAGCATAAATTTTATAATCAGCATTAAGAAGCGATATAGGCCGGTAATTCTTCACTCTCCGGGCTTGGGATGTATAGTTATGATGGCTTCCGCAAATGCACCTACTTCTCCATGCTCCTCACTCAGACGACTAAAATACAACTGCATCTCTGGTACTAGTTGCTCTGCAAACACTGCATAGAACTCTAATGTCAGGCCATCTGGTCCACTCGCTTTACCTTTCGCCAGTTGTCGCACCGCTTGCTGTATCTCCTTGCACGTTATGTCCTCCTCCAACAACGCACCTTGTTCCTCCGACAGTTTTGGACCCACAATATTGGAGATGAACTTTCCAAACATTCCTTCCTCCCAATTAACTTCCGACGTATATAAACTCTCATAAAATTTCCTACATTGTTCCAGTATATCTTCATCTTTCGTGAGCAGCTGGCCATTGAGGCTCTGTATTCCAGCAATACGAGTCGTCACTTCTTTAGCCTTCAACGATCGAGCAAGCAATTGACTCGCCCGGTTTCCTTAATGGAAATAGACACTTTGCTGCGCTTGGATCTGACTTTGCGCTTCTAGGTTCAGTAATGAATTGTACTGGTACCACAATTTTTGCAATCTTAAGAGAATCATTGGATCCGCGTGTTTAGCCAAAAGCCTCTCCCCTGCTCGTATTTGCAAATCTAATTCATCTATTTCTTTCCTCTGCGCCCGTTTCTTCTGTATGGCATATGATGTTATGGATCCACGAATAGTCGCTTTAAAAGCCTCCCACCAGGCCCACATCGATGTATCTGCCACGCAGTTATGCTCAAAATAACAGGTGATTTCTTTTTTAATGTGACTAACAAAAGTCTTTTCAGCCAACCACGCTCTATCCTGTCGCCACCGCGACTGACGAGGTCAGATAGCCTTCATGTCCAACGTTAGCAATACTGCTGCATGATCCGAGATTCCTTTCGCACAGAGCTCTGACGCCACCAACAAGGACACAAGCGTCTTGGAAATTTAAAAAAAATCAATTCTTGTTTGCGTGTTATGTGGACAAGAGTAGTATGAATACTCCCTAGCACTGGGATGAAGAAGCCTCCATGGATCCACCAATCCCAGTGCCTCTATCATTTGCTGCAAAGCTCTGCTCGCTCTGGGCTTGAGCTGAGGTCTATAGGGCGTCCTGTCAATGAGGGGGTCTTGTATCATATTAAAATCCCCGCCAAGTATAATATGCGTAGACGCCGTCTCCATCAATTCCTCCAATATTTGATCAAAAAATTGCGGCTCTTCTAGGTTAAGTGCATATACTGTCATCAAAGTGTATAGTTCTTCACCCAATTTCACAACGGCTTTAGCCCATCTGCCCCCCACATCAATCCTGGTTTCTTTGACTATTGGTGCCAGCGTCTTCCGCATTAGTATGATCACACCACCTTTTTTCTTGAGTGCTGGAGCTGCAAGCACATTCTGGAACATCTTTGAACTGACTTTGTTAGACTCTGCCAGAAAAAGGTGGGTTTCTTGTAGGTAAACGATATCCGCATTCTGTCGCTGACAATATGCTAGAATCTTATTACGTTTCACTGGATTAATGATACCCTGCACATTTAACGTCAAAACAGTGAATTTATTGCTAGCCATAACAACCCGGAGTGTACTGCATTAGAGTAGCGCCTGCTGTCAGAATCAGGATTCCCCTTGATACATTGAGTTCCTCCCTCCCCCCACACAGCCAGATCTTTAACAGAACCTTAACTATAAACCTATATATGGCAAAACCAACCCACATATTTAGTAAGACGGCTCCCAAGACCCCCTCCCCCTATAATTGCACACAACAAAACCCTTCCCACCCTTTCTCCCCCGGCAGATATGTCGTCCCACCCCTGTCAAACATTCCCTTGCTCCACCTTAGAACACCGATACATATTGCTTATACATCTACAATTTAATTCCTATATTTACCCCTCCCAACATCCTTTATCAAAGCGCAGACCAACTCTTATATCCCCTTCATATACGCCCCCCACTATATCCACCTAAGACCTCCAAATATCACATACTCCTTTCATCCAGAGAGTTCACCTCCCAGTGTCCATTTGGGAAAAATCCTGCAAGAAAGTCCGAAGCGCACCTGCACTCTCAAACGTGCACGTCGTGTTGTCAAGTGTGACTCTCATCTTGGCCGGGTAAAACATGCCATACCTTGCTTGCAGCTTCTGAAGTGCCGGCCGGCATGCTAACAGCTCCTTTCTGCGGTCCACAGTTTTCTTGCAAAGATCCGGATAAAAGGCCACATTATATTCATGAAATTGTAAGGAGCGCTTCTGTTTAGCCATTTGGAGAACCTGCAATACTTGCGGATACCGTAGCACTTTGATCACGAAGGACCGCGGGTGCGTAGTCGTACTGCTGGGATGCGACGGGACTCGATGCGCCCGTTCTGTTTCGAAGGGTTTGAGAAACGTAGTTTGCAGTACTTCAGGTATCATCCTTTCCAAAAACGAAATTGGATCCGTTCCTTCCTCTCCTTCCGGCACCCCTGTGATGCGAAGATTATTCCTTCTGGCCCGGTTGCTCTGGTCTTCCATTTGCACCTCCAGTCTATTCACACGTTTCACAAGTGGGCCTACTTGCACGATCAGGTGCTCGTGTTTTTGTACCTGCTCTTCCACATTACTCACTCGGCCACTCATGTCCTCCATCCTTCCTTTCGTTTCCTTCAGGTTGCCTTGCATTTGGGTTAGTGTAGCGGCATTCATAGATATCATCTCTTTCACTGTCCGGAGCTCGCTTAGAATCTCGCGTAGCCCCTCACCCATCTCCTTTTCAGCCGCCATCTTGTGCGGGGACATTGCTTCCTGCTTGGCCCGCTTCACCGGTTGCCCCGTCGCTTGCTGAAACTCAAGTTTTGCCGGTTTCAGCGATGCCATCATGCTCTTATCAGAAAGCCACACAGATTCGGTGTATTAAACCAAGAGTTCAAATCTAAGCAAGGGGGGAAAGAGCTAGGATTCTAATCCTGAGGTAGGAGCTTCTCTTTTAGGCAGCCATCTCACAGTGCGGCTAGCTCCGCCCCCCCCCCCCCCCCCCGGAAGTTGTGGATTTCAACTTCCTACCTAAAAGCCTACATTTAGCCTCTAGAACCTCCCTCCCACACTTTCCTATGTCACTGGTGTCAACATGTACCATGATGGCAGACTCTTTCACAGGACCAGGTCTTTACTGAAGAAAATGCAGGGAAGCTGCCTATGCCTGAAATGGTATATAAAGGTGATGTATCGGAAGAATTGAAAGAAATATCAATAAACCGGGAAGATGTATTACAACTATTTGATAAATTCAAGAGTAGCAAAGCACCTGGACCGGATAGTATACATCTAACAGTATTGAAAGAACTGAAATATGAGATTACAGACCTACTATTAGGGAAGTATCATTAAAATCATCTGTAGTACCTGAAGAGTGGAGAATTGTCAATGTTAACGCCAATATTTAAAAAAGGGTTCCAGGGGTGATCAAGGAAACTATAGAGCGGTGAGCCTGATGTCAGTACCTGGCAAAATTTTGGGTTCTAACTATTGACCCATCTCCCTCCTGCCCTTCATTTCTAAACTACTTGAATGTATGGTTCACCGTCTTTGCTTCGACTTTCTTTCCTCTCAGGCCCTACTGGAACCTTTACAATCTGGCTGTCTTCCTTTAAATTCTACTGAATCAGCTCTTGCCAAAGTTTCCAGTGACCTGTTCCTGACAAAATCCAAGGGCCTTTACTCAGTCCTCATCTTTCTTGACCTTTCTGCTGCTTTTGACACTGTTGACCACAACCTTCTCCTTGATACCTTGTCCTTGCTTGATTTTAAGGGCTCTGTACTATCCTGGTTCTCTTCTCGTCTTTCCCATTGCTCTTTCAGCACTTATTCTGGTGGATCCTCTGCTGCTATCCCACTCTCAATTGGTGTACCCCAAGGATCTGTCTTGGGTAAACTCCTTTTCTATCTCTATACTCAGTCCCTTGGTGCATTCATCTCTTCCCATGGCTTTCAGTACCACCTTTATGCTGATGACTCACAGATCTACCTCTCTACACCTGAAATCTCTCTGGCAATCCAGGCCAGGATCTTTGCCTTCCTTTCTGACATTGCTGCTTGGATGTCTCACTGCCGATTGAAACTGAACATAGCCAAAACTGAGCTGTTTATTTTCCCCCTAAAACCTCCTCTCCCCTTCCTCCTTTCTCATTCTCTGTGGATACCTCTATTCTCCTCCCTGTTTCCTTGGCTCACAACCTTGGGATTGTCTTTGACTCCTCTCTCCTTCTCCACACATATCCATCTGATAGCTAAGACCTGCCGTTTCTTTTTCTATAACATCAACAAAATCTGCCCATTCTTTTCTGAGCACACTACTAAGGCACTTATCCACTCTTCAGTCACCTCCCATCTTGACTATTGTAACCTACTCCTTGCTGGTCTCCCTCTGAATCATCTCTCTCTCCTTCAATCTGTTCAAGACTGCTGCACAACTAATCTTCTGCCAACCTCGTCATGCTCATATTACTCCTCTTCTCAAGTCACTTCATTGGCTCCCTATCCGTTTCCACATCCAGTTCAAACTTCTCCTGCTGACCTATAAGTGCATTCACTCTGCAGCTCCTCACTACCTTTCCTGTCTTATCTCTCCCTACACCCCTCCTCGGGAACTCCGCTCTTCTGGCAAATTGCTTCTATCTGTGCTCTTCTCTTCTATTGCTAACTCCAGACTTCACTCCTTTCACCTTGCTGCTCCTTATGCCTGGAAGAAACCACCTGTATGTCAGGCGCCTTCTCCGGCCCTTTTCAAATCCAGGCTGAAAACTCACCTCTTCGCTGCTGCTTGACTCACCTGATCTCCTTTGTGTTTCCTTACCATTCCCCCTAAATGTATCCCATGTCTACAGCTACTGTGTTGTCTGTCATGTAAGGGACTGTCTCTTACATTTTTATTTATTTAAAGCTTTTCTATACCGCACTTTTTATCATCAGCGCGGTTTACAATCAACAATTATTAGTACAGGACAAGTGCAAATTCTGCCCTATGCTTACATTAAACAGGAAAGGTAACATGGAAATATAACTACAACTGGGGTAACTATGTACATTTAAACCATAGACAGGTGCGGATAGGTTAGCTATTTACAATGAGGCATATCCGTTTCTATGCATTTACAGTATAGGAACGTACATCTACTTCCAGCTTTCATTGATGTATATTATTGTGGTGTTAGTCTTTGCTATCTAACACTTTACTAGATTATTTTAATATCCAGGCAAAGAGTATGAGATGGGACCGGTCTAATTCGTCTGTGATGTGTGAGGCACAGCTGGAGTGAGTTGGATGGTGGAAGGTAGGGCGATGGTGTTGGGAAGCGAGAAGTGGAGAAGGAATAGATGGTGCTTGAGGGCTTTTCTGAATTGCTTGAGGTCCTTGATGGATCTGATGTTCAGTAGGAGGTTATTCCAGCATCTAGGGGCATAGAGAGCAAAGGCTCTGTTATTAGTTGACTGAGTACATTTTGTGGTTTCCCTCGGGATGATCAGAGTGTTAAGAACATAAGAACATAAGATATGCCATACTGGGTCAGACCAAGGTCCATCAAGCCCAGTATTCTGTTTCCAACAGTGGCCAATCTAGGTCATATGTACCTAGCGGTTTCCCCAAGAGAGGCTAGTGACCTCCTGGATCTGTTGTTGGGGGTGTGGGTCAGGAGGTCGGAGATGGAGGAGGGAGCTATGTGTCTGTGCAATGCTGCGTACATCTTGTAGCGCTGTACAAATGCTCAGTAGTAGGGTTCTTTTTTTAAATATGTTTTTTATTTTTAGTGCTGTCAAGTCAGTGCTGATTCCTAGCAGCCCAGCTGCCTCTGGGTTTTCTTGGCAATGCATCACCAGAATTAGATTGCCAGTAGTAGTAGTGGTCAAATGGTAGAAACTTTTATAAAGAAGAAAATTCTCCAGGACCAAGCAGGAAGTCGGTCCTCACATAAGGGTGATGTCGGTGCCGACAGAGCCCCCGTGCGGAGCATTTCCCCAGTTTTCAAAGAAAGCCTTTGGGAATGCAGCGTGCCTGCGCGGTCCCCTTCCCGCCCAAGGGTGCCATCTTGCTCAGTCTTTCTTTTTCCGTGGAGCCCAACGGACGTAGTTCGTGTCACCCGGGAAAAGTAGATTTTTTTCTGCGATTTTTTGCGTTTCTTTATCCGGTTCGACGCCGGTTCCCCGTCCCGCCTGGGCTCAGTACACCAGTATCGAGTCCGGAACTTCTTTTTCGTTTTTTGTCCTTTGTGACTAGTGTTTGCGCTTTTTCTGTTTTTATACTGGCAGCCCGGTCTTTTGACCTTGCAGGGGCGCTTTTTCCCCCAATGGCTGCCAGCGGGTTCAAAAAATGTGATCGGTGCAAGAAACTTATGTCGCTCACCGACACACATGACTGCTGCCTCCGATGCCTTGGGCCCGACCATGACCCGCTGGTCTGTGGCCCGTGCCGCAAAGTGTCGTCGAAGGCACTTCGGAGCCGTCAGCATCAGCGTGAAAGAATTTTTTCAGAGTCCGCGTCCGGCCGGGCCCGGACTTCGTCAGAGGCCTCGACATCTCGGGAGTCTGACCCCGAGCGCCATCATGGTTCCTCTGAGAGGGGGTCTCCCACCCGGGAGCTCAAAAGGAAGAAGAAGCTCGTGAGGGCGGCATCAGTGGAGGCCCATGGGTCCTCGAGGGCCAGGTCGCATAGCCCTGACCGCCACCCCGGGCTCTCGGTGTCGGAGAGGCTGTCCAAACTACCTTGCATTGGGCCGGAGTCCCCTAGTCATGTAAGTTCTGTTGTCCTCATGGACTCTCCTCCGGGAGAACCGACGTCGAGCCCGATGCCATCGGGGCCCGAGTCGGGGGCTGCTGAGTCTCCTGAGCTCGGACTCAGGCTGACGGCCCTGTAGAGCAGCTTGGCTGCCTTCATGGAACAGCAGCGGGTACTGATCTCCAGTCTGACCTGTGCATCTGCCCCGACCACCGAGGCCGAGCCGATCCTCGAGTCCATCAAGTCTCGAGTCGATCCTCGGCTAAGGTCCCCCTCGATCTCCCATGCGGGGCTGAGGTCATCGATGCCGGTACCCTTGGCATCGGGGCGGGTGGCACCGAGGCCCACACGGCCGGAGCCGGTCGACTCCTCCTTAGAGGAGTCAGCATGGGAGACGGAGGACGAGGAGTCTCCTGACTCCTTCCAGACCTGGTGCGTCCCTTCGGACTCCCCGGAGTCCGAGCCTCGGAGAAGGTCCCTACCCCCGGAGGATACCCGGTTCTTGGACTTCGTGAGGGACATGGCCAAGGCTTTGGCATTTCCTGCGGACACCGAGGAGGAGCCTCGAGCCGAGGAGTTCGATGCCCTCCAGTATGATTTTCCTCCAAAGGAAGCCTTTACTGTACTGGTTCCTCCGATGCTGGAATGGCTGCTCTTCCGTATGTGGGAGGCACCGGCCTCGGCACTGGTTCTTAGCAAACGGGTCGATTCCATTTATCGAGTCCGTAAGAGCCCTGGGTTCCAAAAGGCGCAGCTACCGCACAATTCCATGGTTGTGGAATCGGCCATGCACCGCCTGAAGAGTCAGAAGATGCACTCCTCATTGCCTCCCGGCCTGGATTCCCTCAGTAGAAAGTGCTTCCAGAGCTCTATGCTATCTTGCCGTGTCCAGACTTACCAGCTGTACATGGGCATGTACTTACGGGACCTGGCAAAGTAGATTGCTGGGTTCTCAGCTGGCCTCTCTGAGGAACCCTTGCAGAGGTTCAAAGCCTTGTCCACAGGGATCCAAGAGTGCTCGAAGTTTATCTTTCGAGCAGCCTATGATGACTTCGAGGCTTCGGCCCGGGTAGCCGCGGCTGGCATCGGTGCATGCCATCAGGTCTGGCTACAGTCATCAGACCTGGAGTCATGGGTGCCAGACAAGTTGGTCGATGTCCCTTGCCGAGGTGACAACCTGTTCGGTAAGCCCATGACTGAAAAGGCTGCAGAAATCGAGACTGAGACTCTCACCAGGACAAGGCTGTCCAGAAAGACTTCTGCCCCTTCTCAAAAAAAGAAGGGCTTGTGAAAGAAGCCCTTTTTCCCGAGGAAGGGTGCTGCCTACAGAACCTACCCTCAGTATCAGGCCTCTCCAGCTCCCCAACAGGGCCAGCAGGCCAAGGGGCAGAGGCATGGTCCCCGTAGGCAGAAGACCCCCAAGCCGCCAGCTCCGGCTCCTGCACAGTAGGGAGCGGGGTTTTGACTTCCACAGCATAGCCTCTCCTCCGCCGGTGGCTCCACTCAGCACAGGAGGTCTGCTGACCCTGTATGCCTACAGGTGGCCAGCCATCACAGGGAATACCTGGGTACTGAGCATAGTCCAAAAGGGCTACATGCTCCACTTCCACTAGCTACCCCCCTCCTACTATCCAGGGGAGCCTCTAAGACTCCCTCTACACAGGAACCTCCTCCTTGAGGAGTTGGCAAGTCTTCTAAAGGAACAGGTGGTGGAACCGGTGCCTCACCACCTGAAAGGGCAAGGCTTCTACTCCAGGTACTTCCTGGTACCAAAAAGGACAGGAGGCCTCTGGCCTATCCTAGACTTGCGAAACCTAAACAAGTTTCTGGAGAGGGAAAAGTTCAAGATGCTTACCCTTGGGATACTGCTGCCCTACCTCCAGCAGGGAGACTGGCTATGCTCCTTAGACCTAAAGGATGCTTATACTCACATCCTCATTCATCCAGACCAGAGACAATTTCTCAGATTTGTGGTGGGAGGAAACCATTTTCAGTACAGGGTACTTCCCTTTAGCCTAACCTCTGCCCCCAGGGTTTTCACAAAATGCCTGGCGGTGGTGGCGACCTATCTCAGGATTCAGGGAATTTTTGTCTCCCCATACTTGGACGACTGGCTCATCAGGGGCCAGTCTCTCCAGGAGGCCTGACAAGCCACTCTTCGCACTGTCTCTCTTCTTCAGCATCTGGGCTTTGTCATAAACTACGTAAAGTCTACTTTGCTCCCCCCTCAGAACCTAGAGTTTATAGGGGCAAGATTAGACACCCTTCAGGCAAGAGCTTACTTACCCGAAGACAGGGCCCACAGACTGATGGCCTTGGCCAACCAGTTCCAAAGCAATTCTCATGTTTCCACTAGGCACTACCTGTGGCTCCTGGGCCACATGGCATCCACTGTACATGTGACTCTGAATGCCCATCTGCACATGCGGGCTGCTCAATGGTGCCTCAGAGATCAGTGGACGCAGGCCACAGGCGACCTCCGAGACAGAGTAAAGGTGTCCAAACCACTTTTGGACTCCTTACAGTGGTGACTACATCTCCCAAACCTTCTCAGGGGGGTACCTTTTCAGGCTCCAGCACACACAAGGGTGCTGATGACCGATGCTTCCTTAAAGGGCTGGAATGCACATTGCCAGGGCATGTGCACTCAAGGCCTGTGGTCTCCTCGAGAGGCCACATAGCAAATCAATCTTTTGGAGCTGTGAGCAATCCGCTTAGCTCTGCAAACATTTTCTCATGCCCTCTCTCACCAGTCTGTCCTAGTTCAGACAGACAATCAGGTTTCAATGTTCTATGTGAACAAACAAGGGAGCACAGGGTCCAAACTCGTGTGCCAGGAGGCTCTGGCCCTTTGCTCCGTTGCGGTCAGGAAGGTATGTTTCTCAAAGAGGTTTATCTACCTGATCAAGAAAACTTCCTAGCACACAAGCTAAGCAGAATTCTCCAGCCTCACGAATGGCAGTTGAATCCAGTGGTGCTCCAGCAGATCTTCCTCCGCTGGGGACTTCCATCCATCGATCTCTTTGCCAGTCCACTGAACCCTCAGCTGCCCAGGTGCTGCTCCAGACAGCCGCATCCCCTGAGGATGGCAGCAGATGCTTTTCTGATCTCTTGGTCTACGGGCCTCCTGTATGCGTTTCCTCCCATGCCCCTGGTGGCCCGAACTCTGTTCAAGATTCTCTGGGACAAGGCCTCGGTGATTCTGGTAGCCCCCAGATGGCCGAGGCAGCCGTGGTTTCCACTTCTGCTGCAGTTGGCGGTGGAAACTCCGTTCCCTCTGCGGTTGCAGCACGATCTCCTGTCTCAAGAGCAGGGTTCCCTTCTGCACCCCAATCTCAGGTCCCTCAATTTGATGGCCTGGCTGCTGAAAGGGTAGTTCTAGCTCCCTTACCCCTACCTAAGGAGGTTGAGGAGGTGGTATTGGCCTCTAGGAGACAGTCCACCAGAAAATCCTATGCCCTCAAGTGGCGTAGGTTTACGGTATGGTGTGCTCAGCGCAATGAAGACCCTTTCTCTTGCCTTGTGCCAGTAGTACTGCAGTATTTGCTTCACCTTTCAGACCTAGGCCTTAAGTCTAACTCTGTACGGGTCCACCTCAGTGCTTTGTCAGCGCACCACTCACCGGTGGAAGGACAGTCTCTGTCAGTTCACCCCTTGGTGTCCTGATTTCTCAGAGGTCTGCTTCTTCTCAAGCCTCCGGTTCGTTCACCGGCAACTGAGTGGGATTTGAATGTGGTCTTGCAGCAACTTACTCGCCCACCGTTTGAGCCGATGGCTACTTGCCATTTGCACTTCCTCTCTTGGAAAGCGCTCTTCCTGGAGGCTCTTACCTCGGTCAGACGTGAGTGAACTACAAGCTCTGGTTTCTGATAGACCGTACACGCGGTTCTGTAGGAACAGGGTGGTCCTACGGACTCATCCCAAGTTCCTTCCAAAAGTGGTCTCTTCTTTCCACCTCAATCAGGAGGTGGTTCTTCTGACCTTTTTTTCCCAGGCCGCAAGCCAGCCGGGCTGAAACAGTCTTACATACCTTGGACTGTAAGAGTGCGTTGTCTTTTTACATAGAACGTACGCAGGGGCATTGAAGGGCTACTCAGCTCTTCGTCTCCTTTGGCCCTAATAAGATGGGGTTGCCTGTCTCCAAGCGTACGTTGTCCACTTGGGTACAGATTGTATCGCCTGGGCGTATAAGACAGTCGACCTCACCTTGCAGGGTTGAGTCACGGCCCACCGTGTCAGGGCGAAAGCTGCATCAGTAATTCATCTCCGCTCTGTTCCATTGGCAAACATCTGCCGGGCCGCAACTTGGTCTTCAAGCCAGTCTTTTGCAGCCCATTACTGCCTGGAGAGAGAGTCCCAGAGGGACCGTGCTTTCGGACAGGCGGTACTCCGGAATCTCTTTGAGGTTTAGGCAACTCCTACCCTCCGGCCCTTGTGTTGGGCTACTGTACTGGGGCGTTCTCAGAGGATATTCTTATCACAAATGCTGAGGCTCTTGAGAGGGAGCCATTTTTTCCGCTTTGGGTTCCCGGTAGCCTAGAGCTGGGGAGTCCCATATGTGAGGACTGACTTCCTGCTTGGTCCTGGAGAAAGAGTAGTTACTCACCTGTAACAGGTGTTCTCCAGGAGCAGCAGGAATCAGTCCTCACGACCCTCCCTCCTCCCCTGGAGTTGCAGTCATATCATTCATTTAGATTTTTTGCTGTCTTTTAGCTATGTCATCTGACTGAGCAAGGTGGCACCCTTGGGCGGGAAGGGGACTGCGCAGGCGCGCTGCATTCCCAAAGGCTTTCTTTGAAAGCTGGGGAAATTCTCCGCACGGGGGCTCCGTCGGCGCTGACATCACCCTTATGTGAGGACTGATTCCTGCTGCTCCTGGAGAACATCTGTTACAGGTGAGTAACTACTCTTTACTGAACATGTAGATAGTCATGTTTTAATGAGAGAAAGCCAACTTGGCTTAAGCCAAGGATGATCTTGTCTTACTAGTCTGTTATATTTTTTGAAGGTGTGAATAAACAGATAGACAAAGTTTAGTCGGTCGATATCATGTAACTGGTTTTTCAGAAAGTCATTGACAAGGTCCCTCATGAAAGTCTCTTTGTGAAATTGAAAAGTCATCTGATAGGAAGCAGCATGCTTATTGATCAGGAACTAATTCAAAGATAGAAAACAGAGAGTAGGGCTAACTGGCCAATTTTATGAATGGAGAAAGGTGATTAGTGACATACCCCAGGGATTTGTGCTGGGCCCACTACTTTTTAATGTATTCATAAATGACCTGGAAATGGGAATAATTAATGAGGTGATCAAATCTGCAGATGACTCAAAATTATTCATAGTTGTTAAAACACAACAGGATTGTGAAAAATTGCAAGAGGATCTTGATAAATTGGAAGTCTGGCAAATGGCAGATGAAATTGAATTGGACAAGTGCAAAGTTATGCACCTAGGAAAGAACAACCCAAACTGTGGTTGCACGTGCAAATTTCCACATTAGAAACCACCACCCAGGAGAAAGATTTAGGCATCATCGTGGATAATACGTGGAAATTCTACTCAGTGTGCAGTGGCGACCTCAAAAGCAAATAGAATGCTAGGAATCTTAAGGAAAGGCATGGAGAATAAAACCAAGACTATTTTAATGCCTCTGTATCATTCCATAGTGCAAAACAAACCAAGTGATAGTCACTTCTTTGAGCTTATATAGCAATATACAAAAAGGTTAATTTTTCAGCTCAATTGTAAACTAGGAGTTCTGGATAATGCTCATTAATGCTAAGCCAATACTAAAATACCCACTAACCCTTTAACCTTTCCCAGCATTCATGGCTTCAAAGAAACAACCGCCAGCGTGAAGGAAAAGGCTCTTCACGCTGGCGGTTGTACAGAGGGAGCCGGTGCCTCGTGCGGGCTTCCCCAGCTCCCTCTAAAGCCCCTCAGACAGCCGCAGTGCTGGTCGGGGGGGGGGGGGGGGGGCAAGGACAGCATGGGGGGTGTTGGGGGGGGGCAAGGAATACAAATGGGGGGTGAGGGGGGGGGGGGGCCGGGACGGGAAAAGGGCTATGGGGGGGATCTGGACCGGAAAAGGGCTATGGGGGGGGGGGGGGGACCTGGACCGGAAAAGGGCGATGGGGGGGATCTGGACCGGAAAAGGGCTATGGGGGGGACTTGGACTGGAAAGAAATGGGCTGTGACGGGGGGGGGGGGGGGACCTGGACTGGAAAAGGGCTATGGGGGGGTGGACTTGGACTGGAAAGAAATGGGCTGTGATGGGGGACGACCTGGACTGTAAAAGGGCTATGGGGGGGACATGGATTGGAAATGGGTTGTGATGGGGAGGGGGACCTGGACTGGAAAAGGGCTATGAGGGGGGGGGGGACCTGGACTGGAAATGGGTTGTGATGGGGAGGGGGACCTGGACTGGAAAAGGGCTATGGGGGGGGGAACTTGGACTGGAAATGGGCTATGGTGGAGGGAGGGGGAACTTGGACTGGAAATAGGCTGTGATTAGGGGGGCTAGGACTGCAAATGGACTGTGATGGTGGGGGGGCCTAGGACTGGAAATAGGCTGTGATGGGGGACTTGGACTGGAAATGGGCTGTGATTGGGGGGGGCTAGGACTGGAAATGGCCTGTGATGTGAGGGCTAGCACTGGAAATGGGCTGATGAAGAGCTGGAATAGGACTGGAAATGGGCTGATGTGGGGCATGGGAGAATGGGACTAGAAGGGAGTGGATGCTGGGTGGGTCTCGAACTATAAGGGAACTGATTTTGGGGGAGGACTAGAATGGATGGGGAATGAGAATGGAGAGGGGAAAAAATATTTTGTGTGGAAGAAAAGTCTATGATGGGCTGGGTATTGGGAGAGTAAGAGGGGCTTGAGAATGGAAGGGTGAAATTTAAATGGATGATAAAGGAATAAGGAAAGAATTGGGGGAAAGAGCAAAAGGGAAACAATCAGTATGTTAAAGCAGAAATAGAGAGAGAATGGAAAACATCTAAAAGAGAAGAAAGGACAAATGGATAGCTCGCAGAAGACACGAAGAAACCAGAAGAAAGTGACTGGAGCAGTTGCAACTGAAAAATAAAATGCCCAAACAGAAGGTAGAAAAATACTTTTTATTTTGAATTTATTAACTGGAATATGTCTGGTCTGGGAAGTGTGTATTGCTAACATCTTTGCGTTTTTGTTTAGTGCAAGAGGAAATTACTTTATAGTTTTATTTCTCCAGTGTTGTACATTTCATGTTTGGATTTTGGGGTTCCCAGTTTATTTATTATCTGACCAAGGAAGTTAGCCTACACGTATCCTCGGTAATTTTTGTGGGTGGGGCTGGGGGGCGGGGCAGGGATGGGACTAGGGGCGGAGAATGGGTGGAGCATGGCGAGCCACAGGTGTCGGGTTTTTCTCGGTGAAAAAGTTGGCAACCCTACATATTCCCTGGGGTTAGGGGAGCATAGTGTCCTTTAAGAGCTGGGGGAAGGGAACTGTCAAGCCAGGCATTGTGACATGCTGGAAGGCATGCACAAGATTTGTGCCCAGCAGGCACGAGAGGGAACTCTAACACAGGGTTGGGAACTCCCATAATGAGTGAAGGGAAGTCTCACAGACGTTATGAGTCTTATTAAGGGCTCGGACAAGGGCAGACACCTGGAGGGAATTAGAGTATTCCTGATTAGCCTAGGGTTGGGGGGGGGAGGTATAGCTCTAGTTGTCTGAAATAAAGGCTTGTAGTCAGAGAAAAGGAGGCCTCAGAGAAGCTTAAGTGGAAATCTCCAGGAGCCTGCTTGCATTGGCAGCAGGGAACACAAGCTGGCAGAAACCTCAGTAAAGGGAGAGGAAATTTCCTGTTGCCTGAGAAGAAGGAAGTAGGTGTGTCCTTTTGGGAGCTGCCATGGAGGAGCCCAGAGATGGGCTTTAGGTAAGATTGAGAAGCAGTGGGGGAGCTTTAGGAGTGTTCTCAAGAAGAGGAGGGGGCTTGTAACCTCAGAAAGTCTGAGGTAGATGTCACAGGAATGAACCCTGGCAGAATGTAAATGGTCTTGGAAGAGCTGTAAGGAAATTAAAGGAACGTTGGTTTGAGCTGAGCTGTAACTAGCAGAAAGACCCAGCTGTGTTGATTCATCAGGCTGGGGAAAACTCTGTGTTTTATTTTCTTTGCATAGCTTGTTTGCATGAGAAGTCGGGCATTATGGGACATGATTCTGAAAGCTTCAGAAAGTATGGGAAACTGTAATCTCCAGGAACAAGCAGGAATGAGTCTTCACATATGGGTATCGTCGGTACTGACTGAGCCTGCGCGGGAACGCTCCCCAGCGTCCAGTAAGAAAGCTTTTGGGAGCATCCCACAGCGCCTGCGCGCTGCCTTCCCGCCTTTCCCAACCGCCTCTCTTCAGTTCTTCTTTTCCGTGGAGCCAGCAGGTCGTGTTCCTGTCACCGCAGAAGAATTATTTATTTTTTTCTTTATTTTTATGTGTCGCGTTTGCCTTCTTCGACGTCAGACCGGTACCGCCGGTCTTTTCTTTTCTTTCTTATAAAAAAAAAACAAAAAACCCTTTTCTTTCTTCAACTGTGCATTTTCGGTTTGGGCCTTAGGCCTGAACATTTTTTCTCCTCATGGAGAAGCCCGCTTCTGGGTTCAAAAAGTGCACGAAGTGTGGCGGTACTATTTCTGTCACCGACACCCACGACTGGTGTCTAAAATGTTTGGGGCCTGACCATTCCATCACGAATTGTGTGTCCTGTACCATGATGTCTAAAAGAGGTCGGCAGAACTGAGCAGCCAAGCTCAGTACCCTGTTTCCCTCTGATGCAGCCTCGGTGTCATCGACGTCTTCCAGGGCTTCTTCTTCCTCCCATGGATCTCAGGTAACCAAACATAAATCTAGCCGGTCCTCGAAGGGCAAATCTCCCTCTAAGCATCGAGATGCCTCCGGGCTTGTCCTCGAGGATTCCGCACCGGCAAAATTACCCTGGCGGGAAGTTACGGCTTCCAAAGCAGTCTATGGGGTCACAGGTTGACATCGATGGCTCGGCCTCGACCGATCACCTGTTGCCGTATTCTGGGGTACCGGTGGCCTCCACTGATACCGACATCCAGACTCTGGTGGCGTCGATGGATCAGAAGATTCTGTCCATGCAGCGCACCCTAACGGCGTTTATGCAGGCTTCGACACCTTCGGTACCGCAACAATCTCCGTTGCCGGTACCGACTCCAGCACCGGCATCGTTCCCGGTGCCAGTACCGATTGCATCGACATCGGCTTCGATGTCGACTGCAGCGGTACCCTGTCCGATGACGCCCATCGGTACCGAACCGGTACCGCTTACTCCCGATGTCGATTCCACTCGGTACGCGTATCGGGCTTTACAGGAGCATCCGGACAGGCGATACTTCGATTCCTCCGAAGACTCTGATGAGTCGGAGGCTTCTATCGAGGCACCGGTACTTCTTCCTCAGGAGTCTGATTCTCCAAAACGAAGAATGTCTCCTCCAGAAGACTTGTCTTTTCAGGACTTCATTAGGGAAGTGGCTAGGGGCCTCTCCATTACAGTGGCCCCTGAGTCAGAGCCTAGAGCCAAGCAACTAGATATTTTGCAATATCCTAAGGCTCCTAAAGAAGCAGCTACTTTACCTATTCATGAGATTCTCTATGATCTCATGTTCAGCATGTGGGAGACTCCTCTTACTACCTCTCCTCATTCTCGTAGATTAGACACCATGTACCGTGTCCCTCCTTGTCCTGGCTTTCATAAGTCTCAGCTTCCTCACCACTCTATTGTGGTAGAGTCTGCCATGAGGAAAATAAAGAGTGCAAAGAGACACTCATCTAATCCTCCAGGACGTGAATGCAGGACCCTTGATGCCTTTGGCCGAAGGGTTTTCCAAGCCAATATGCTTGCTGCCAGAATCAACTCCTATAGTCTCTATATGGGGATGTTTCTAAAAGAAGTCACAGATCATCTGCAGACTTTAAACCCTTTTATTTCAGAAGATAAAAGGCAGGAATTTCTCACTTGGCTTAAACATGCCCAAGATGTTTCCAAATTTTCCAACTGTGAAGCCTTTGACTCTTTTGAGTGTGTAAGCAGAGCCTCGGCTATTGCCATAGGTGCACGTAGAATTGCTTGGTTACAAGCCTCTGATTTGGAACTTTGGGTCCAAGATGAACTGGGAAATCTTCCTTGCACAGGTGAAAACCTTTTTGGCAGGGATTGGAAAGCAAAGGCCACTCAGATGGATGCTGAGAACTCTGCTTTGGATCGACTTTCAAAGTCTACCTCTGCTCCTGCTAAGAAAAGATTGTTCAAAAAGACAGCCTTTTCTAAAAAGGGAAGATACTATCCTGCTTATGGTCAGCAGGCATCTTCTGCAGGTCGTTTTGCTGCAAAGCGTCAGCAACCACCTAAACAGGCCAAGTCAAAGGCTGCCAGGACTCCCACAGCTCAGCAGCCTCAGCCTCCTCAGGGCCTTTGACTTGCAACTAGAGAACTTAGCCTTTCTGGCTCTGGAAGAACCAGAGCCCCTCACCATTCCAGGAAGGTTGGCTTACTTTGCTCCCAGATGGGAGCAAATCACAGCAGAGCAATGGACCCTCTCCATTATAAGGGAAGGGTACAAGCTTCATTTCTTAAACCTTCCTCCCCACACCATGGTGAGACAGTTCAATTCTCCAACATCTCTCCTCAACCTTCTGGGTCAGGAGATTGCTACCCTTCTTGCCCAAGGGGCAATAGAAGAAGTACCCCTTCTTCAACAGGGCTCAGGGTTCTACTCCCCTTATTTTCTTATTCCAAAGAAAACAGGGGGCTACAGACCCATATTAGATCTCAGAGAATTGAACAAGTTTCTATTCAAAGAGAAATTCAAGATGATTTCTCTCGGTACTCTGCTGCCATACCTTCAGAGTCAGGATTGGCTTTGTTCTCTAGATCTCAAGGATGCGTACACCCATGTCCTCATCCATCCAACACACAGAAGGTTCCTTCGGTTCCTTTTTCAAGGAAAGCACTACCAATACAGGGTGCTTCCTTTCGGTCTGGCCTCTGCACCAAGGGTGTTCACAAAATGCATGGCAGTAGTAGCTGCATTTCTACGCACTCTAGGAATATTCGTTATCACATATCTGGACGACTGGCTCATTCGAGCTCCATCCCAGTCAGAGGCCCAGATTTCTCTAACCTGCACAATGCGTGTCCTTCAGTATTTGGGACTGGTAATAAACATCCCAAAATCCCATCTCACCCCTACTCAGTCCCTGGAGTTTATAGGGGCCTTGCTGGATACCACAACTGCAAGGGCCTATCTTCCTCAGGCCTGTTGCCTACGCTTGGTGCAGTTAGCCTCACAGATACAGTTAAAGTCCCATTTAACTGCTCGAGAGATGTTACAACTACTAGGCCACATGGCATCCACCGTGCATGTGGTTCCATATGCTCGCCTTCACATGAGGGCAGCTCAATGGACTTTGTCCACCCAATGGACTCAGGCATCAGGTTGCCTGTCAGACAAAATAGCAAACTCCAGTCGCCTATTTTGGTCTCTCCAGTGGTGGAAGTCCCCTCCAAATCTGTTGCTGGGGCCCCCTTTTCAGCAGTCGCTACCCCAAGCAACTCTAACAACAGATGCTACTCCAATGGGTTGGGGAGCTCATCTGCAGGATCTCTCCACCCAGGGCATCGGGTCTTCACAGGAGACTTCTCTGCATATCAATTTCTTGGAACTCAGAGCAATATTCTTAACTCTCAGAGTGTTCCATTCCCTGCTCAGCTACAGGACAGTCCTCATCCATATGGACAACCAAGTAGCCATGTTCTATATAAACAAGCAGGGCGGGACTGGCTCTCTGTCGCTTTGCAACGAAGCTTGGCGACTGTGGGCCTTCGCCAGAGAGCATCACATCCATCTTCTGGCAGTATATCTTCCAGGCGTTCAAAACTCTTGGGCGGACAGACTCAGTCGAGTTCTGCTTCCACACGAGTGGTCCCTCCACATGGACCAGGTAGCCAGGATCTTTCGAATTTGTGGAGCCCCGGACATAGACCTCTTTGCAAGTCCGTGGAATGCCAAACTTCCCCGGTTCTGTTCCAGAATTCCGTGTCAGGGAGTTCAGGCCAATGATGCCTTCCTCCTTCACTGGGGTCAAGACTTCCTTTATGCCTTTCCACCAATTCCCCTAATTCCCAAGACACTATTCAAGCTTCAGAGAGATCAAGGGACCATGATCCTCATAGCACCACACTGGCCACGCCAAGTGTGGTACCCTTTTCTTCTGCATCTCTCTCAAGCTCCTTCCCTGGACTTGGGCTCTGCACCAGACCTTCTGTCCCAGGAAGAGGGAACTTTGTGGCACCCATCCCCCAATCGCTCCATCTCAGGGCTTGGTTGCTCAGGGCCTAGACCTTCAAGATTTTCATTTCTCTCAGCAAGTCAGAGATGTTATTCATGCCTCTAGAAAGCCTTCTACTAGACGTTCCTATGCTTTCAAATGGAAAAGATTTACCATTTGGTGTTCAGAGAAGGGTCTAAACCCTCTTGCAATACCTCTGAATTCTCTACTAGAGTATCTCCTGCATCTATCCCATGCAGGTCTGAAAACGAATTCAGTAAGAGTTCATTTGAGTGCTATTGCAGCGTCCCTCAAGCCTCTCAATGGACAACCTATTTCCTCTCATCCTCTTATAGCAAGATTCATGAGAGGCCTTCTTTTAACTAAACCTCCCATTAGACCACCTCCAGTGGCATGGGACTTAAACCTGGTTCTTGGCCAGCTCATGAAGCTACCCTTTGAACCTTTAGCCACCACCTCCTTGAAATTTCTTTTTTGGAAGGTTATTATTCTCATTGCAGTCACCTCAGTACGCCGCATCAGTGAGTTGCAAGCTTTGGTGGCTTATCCACCTTATACAAGGTTCCATCATGATAAGGTAGTCCTCAGGACCAATCCACACTTTATGCCTAAAGTGGTCTCGCCTTTTCATCTGAACCAAGAGGGATATTTATCTGTCTTTTTTCCAGGACCTCATGCATCAAATGCAGAGAGGAATCTTCATACCTTGGATTGTAAGAGAGCTCTTGCTTTTTACTTACAAAGAACACAGCAACATAGAAAGTCTTCTCAACTTTTTGTTGCTTTTGATCCTTCTCATTTAGGACTTCCAGTTTCTAAGACAACACTGTCCAACTGGATTGCTCAGTGTATTTCTTTCGCCTACCAGAGTAGAAACCTTTCTCTGGAGGGCCATGTCACAGCTCACAATGTGAGAGCTATGGCAGCCTCAATGACTCATCTAAACTCTGTGTCCATCGACCAAATCTGTTGAGCGGCCACCTGCGCCTCGGTTCATACCTTCACAGCCCATTACTGCTTGGACAAGGACTCCCGCCGGGATGCCTTGTTTGGTCAGGCTGTTCTCAAACACCTGTTCCATTCCTAATCAACTCCTACCCACCTACCCTGGTTGGATGCCAGAGATCCATGGGAGGAGGTAGAGTCCTTTCCAAGGACACACAACCTGGGGTCTTCCCCTGGCATCTGCAGCTAGGGAGTCCCCATATGTGAAGACTCATTCCTGCTTGTTCCTGGAGATAGCATAGTTACTTACCTGTAACAGGTAATCTCTGGGAACAGCAGGAATAAGTCTTCACAACCCACCCACCTCCCCTAGGAATTGTATCTCTCTATCTATCTTTCCTTTCCCTCTCTCTCTCTTTGTCTCAGCTTTAAAACTCGAACTGGAGAGAGGCGATTGGGAAAGGCGGGAAGGCAGCGCGCAGGCGCTGTGGGATGCTCCCAAAAGCTTTCTTACTGGACGCTGGGGAGCGTTCCCGCGCAGGCTCCGTTGGTACCGACGATACCCATATGTGAAGACTTATTCCTGCTGTTCCCAGAGATCACCTGTTACAGGTAAGTAACTGTGCTTTCCAATGAATTGACATTGAAGTCAAAACATATTGGCCTGTGCTCCCAACTAATTACAGAATATGATATGGTTTCATGTCCTCACCCTGAGAGTCAAAGGGCACTGAAAGAAAGGTCTAAGAGTGGAAACCTGACCAGAGACAGTGTGTTACCCAATCTGTGATGTCAGAAAGTAGAAACCTCATGGGTGGATCTTCTAGAGGTCTGCTCTTTGAGAAACCTGCCAGAAGTATGAGCAGGCAGTGTGGGTGTTGAAACTCAAGGGTTTTTGCAGGAGGAACAACTTGGTCACAATATATATAGCAGAGTTAGAAAAGGTACAGAGAAGAGCCACCAAAATGGTAAAGGGGTTGGAAGGATATCCCTATGAGGAGAGGCTTAAAAGGTTTGGATCTTCAACTTGGAAAAGAGACAGCTGAGGGAGGAGATATGGTAGAGATCTATAAATTAATGAATGGAGTAGAACTGTTAAACATAGATCACTTGTTTACGCCATTAAAAAGAAAGACTAGAAGACACACAATGAAGCTACAATGCAACCGTAGCCTAGTGGTTAGAGCACTGGCTTGGGAACCAAGAAACCAGGGTTCAATTC
Organism: Ichthyophis bannanicus; assembly: GCA_033557465.1. Lineage (NCBI taxonomy): Eukaryota > Metazoa > Chordata > Amphibia > Gymnophiona > Ichthyophiidae > Ichthyophis > Ichthyophis bannanicus. The sequence continues at coordinate 187,783,314 of CM066033.1, read as the reverse complement.
CCACTAGCACTCCTTGTGGCCATGGGCAAGTCACTTAACCCTCCATTGCTCAGAAAAATCAAAGTTATCAATGTCCCTGTTTAATGTACGTTTACCAAGTTTAAGATACAATGTAAACCGCTTTGATTGAAATGATAAAGCGGTATAAAAAAAAAACCTGTTAAATAAATTTAAGACTAGTAAGAGAAAATATTTTTTTTACTCAATGCGTAATCAAACTCTGGACTTCGTTACCGGAGGATGTAGTAAAAACTGTTAGTGTAGCTGGGTTTAAAAAAGGTTTGGACAAGTTCCTGGAGAAAAGGTCCATAAACCATTATTAAAGAGAACTCTGGAAATCCACTGCTTATCCTGGGACGAGCATTGTGGAACCTGTGTGCCTTTTTGGCAATCTGTCAGGTACTTGTGACCTGGATAGGCCACTGTTGTAAATAGGATGCTGGGTTTGATGGACCTTGGTCTGACCCAGTATGGCATTTCTTATGTTCTTCCGGGTATTTGTAATCAGCTGAAACTTGGGACAGAAGTTTGTGGAATGTAGGGTGCCTTTTTGGTTTTAGAAGCAAGGTTCATTTCTCAGGTATGCTTTTAGAACAACATACGATGTGTCATACTGAATCAGACCAAAGGTCCGTAAAACCCAATGTCTTCTTTCCAACAGTGGCCAATCTAGGTGACAAGTACTTATCTCCAGGAACAAGCAGGAAGTCAGTCTTCACATATGGGTGTCGTTTGCACCGATGGAACTGATCGTGGGAACACTCCCCAGCATCCATTAGGAATGCTTTTGAGAGCATTGCTCGCCTGTCTTTCCCATCTTCCCTCCTGGTATCCTCAGGCGTCTTTTTTCTGCAAAACCGTCAGGATCTCATCCCTTGTTCACCATGTAAAGAGACTTCAAACTTTTCAAGTTGTATTATCGAATACTTCAGTTTTTGCCTTCCCGTTGATAGACTCGATTCCCCATTGATTCTGTTTCCCGTTTCCCTTTTCTCTTTTCTCTTTTATTTTACATATATTTTTTATTTTTTTCTTTATTTTTCTCTTCAGATTTTGTTGAGCCCAGTGCCCGCGTGGGGACCATTGCCCAGTTTGATTTGCCTCCCTTCTTTTTCCCAAAATGGATAAGCTCCAAAGTAGTTTCAAGAAATGCTCTGAGTGAGTACTATCTCTATCACCAAGTAGCATGACTGGTGCCTTAAGTGTCTAGGCCCAGACCACAATGTGAATTTAAGTTCCTCCTGTCACCACATGACTTCAAGAGGGAGTAACAACTGAGACAAACAGAAGGCTAAGCTGTTTCCAACAGACGCTGCTCCTTTGTCATTGCTACTTAAACAAAAGGGAAAGCATCGTTCGGAGTCACCAGCTCCGGCATAGAGGTCCCATTCATAGACCCTGAGATTGGCATCAGACACTGAGTGCCGGAATCGACACGGATGTTCACCCTACTCTGATGCAGATCGTCCAGCTAAATAGCCCCAGCAGGAGGTCTCACCCTCCAAAGCCTTACAGGGGCTCGGGGATGCACCCAGGGTTCAGCCCTCGGCAGAGCCCCAATACTGGCATTGGGATTTGTAGCCCAGGCCATAGTGTCCGGAGCCACTCCTTACACGGTACTATTGCTTGATGAGCATGTCATTGCCATCGAGAAGAGTATTGCAGCGATCCTAGCAGCGGTGGCACCAATGTCATCGGGTATACTGTAGCCAGTATCAATACCTCCGACACTGATGAGGGGCACAGACGAAACCATCAGTACAGTTTCACAGATGTCACCTGCCTCGCACCATTCTATGGAGCAGCCGGTTTTGAGGTCTTCGATGCCGCCTCACCTGATCCCTTCTATGCCCAGACTAGATTCTCAGAGCACTGGAGGTATCAAGGCCCAGATAGAGACTATTTTGATTTCCTGCCAGACTCTGATTCCGGCTCCAAAGTCTCCGACCAGGAATCTATGATTCCGATCCACGAGACATACTGTCGGATCCTTCACCTCGCAATGAGAGACGACAGTCACCACCTGAAGACATGTCTTTCGAGGACTTTATTAAGGATATGGTAGCTGCTCTGGAGGTTTCGATGACTACCGAGATGGAACCAAGAGCTGAAGATCTGGATATCCTTCAGTATCCATCGGCACCATAAGGAGGCTGCAGCCCTTCTGGTGCATAACATCCTTAAAAAATCTAATGACTCGGACTAGGAATCTACCATGCCCTGTGATCAGTAAGAGACTTGACACCCTTTAAAGGGTTCCTCCTTCTCCTGGGTTCCAAAAGCCTCAACTCCTCCCTCACTGTTCTATGGTGGTTGAGTCCGCCATGAGGAGAATTAAGAGCCAAAAAACCCACTCCTTGGTGCCCTTTTGTATAGAGGCAAGGACCCTCGATGCCTTTGGAAGGAAGGCTTTCCAGGCAACAATGTTAGCCTCCAGAATTGATTCCTACGTGCTCTATATGGGCATGTTCCTTAGGGATGTCTTGAGGGACCTGGCTGATTTCACCATCCTGCTGCCTTCTGACAAACAGGTACCTCATCAGGTCCTGTCACGCATGCCTAGAACGCATCAAAGTTCTTGACAAGTTTTTTGAAGCCAACAGCAGGCTGCTGTGTCCTGCATTGGTGCTAGGAGGACAGCTGGCTTCAGGCATCTGACCTGGAGCAGTGGGTCCAGGATAAATTGATCAACATACCCTGTAATGGAGAAAATCTATTTGGCCAGAGCTGGAGAGAGTAGGTAGGAGAGATAGAAACAGATAACCTCACCATGAAGAGGCTCTCAAGGAAGACAGCAGATTCTTCTAAAAAGAAGACAACTATTAAAAAGCCATTCTACCCTAAAAAGAGACATACCTATCCACCCTACCATTCATACTCCACCTATTCTGTTCCACAACAGCAGTAGAAACAGCAAGGCCCAAAGCAATCTCAGAAACCCAAGGTTACCAAACCTTAACCTGCATCTACAACTCAACATACACAGAGTTTTTGACTCCTTCCTAAGGAGCATGGCCAATTGTCCCATAAGATTTCCCATTCCTCAGCTGATCCCAGGGAGATTAGTGCATTTTGCAGACTGCTGGGTCAACATAACCTCAGAACCCTAGACCTTACAGCTAGTCAGCCAGGGTCTCCAGTTGAAATTCAGAGAACTTCCACCTGCTCATTTCATGGGCCAGCCGTGCTTATATCTCCAACATACCTTCTTGCTTCAACAGGAGATCCGTTCTCTGCTTGCACAGGGAGCGATAGAGGAGGTTCTTCCATCTCAACATGACCTAGAGTTCTACTACCAATACTTCCTAATCACAAAGAAGATGGGAGGCCACAGACCTATCTTAGATCTCCGAAATCTCAACAAATTTCTTATCAAAGAAAAGTTTAATATGATCTCTCTGGGTACCTTTCTTCAGTACCTCCAACCAAATGATTGGCTATGCTCTTTGGATCTAAAAGATGCTTATACACACATCCTGATCCACCCAAACTACAGAAAGTTCCTCAGATTTGTATTTCAGAACAATCATTATCAATATTGAGACCTTCCCTTTGGACTAGCCTCGGCACCCAGAGTTTTCACAAAGTGGCTGTTGTCGCAGCTTACCTTCAAACATTGGGGATCTTTCTGTTCCCTTACTTAGTCGACTGGTTGATAAGGGCAGATACTGCTCAGGCAGTCACCATCGCCCTTTAACAAACCATCCATGTCCTATAGGACTTAGGTTTCATCATACATTATGCAAAGTCACACCTTGCTCCAACTCAAAACCTAGAGTTCATAGGAGCTCAAGTGGACATAATCCAGGCACAAGCTTTCTTACCAGATGACAAATGTCTCCGGCTAACTACTTTAGCCATCCAGGTCCAATAGCAAACATCAGTAACTGCCAAGACCTTCCTACACTTACTAGGCCATATGGCGTCGATAGTCCATGTCGTCTCTGGTGCCTGTCTCAACATGAGAGTGGGAGAATGGACTCTATCACAACAGTGGACACAGGCCACAGGCCACCTCTCTGATCTTATCACCCTTTCTCCTCAAATGAGAATATCCTTTCAATGGTGGTGCACACCACAGAACCTTCTCGTAGGGTTACCTTTTCAACGGTCTGCACCACAGTGTATCCTGAACACCAAAGCATCAAAGCACGGTTGGGGGGCTCACCTCAATGACCTCTCAACCCAGGGCCGATGGTCTGCTTGGGAGAGCCCCCTTCATATCAATCTACTGAAATTCAGAGCAATCTTAAATGCCATTTGTGTCTAATTTCCACACCTGTTGGGCCTCTGTCCTCATTCAGACAGACAACCAAGTGGCCATGTTCTATATTAACAAACAGGGAGGAACAGACTCTCTCATCTTATGCAGGGAGTTGATATGCCTATGGAACTGGATAATCCCTCGGGGAATTTACCTTCTTGCAGTATATCTTCCAGGAGCAGAGAATCAATTAGCTGACAAGCTAAGTTGAATTCTCCAGGAGCAAGCAGGAAGTCAGTCCTCACATATGGGTGATGTCATTGCTGGCAGAGCCCTCTTGGAAGCATCTCTCCAGCTTTCAAAGAAAGCCTTTGGAAGATGCTACCATGCATGTGTGGTCCCCTTCCCACCCAATGGTGTCATCTTGCTCAGTCTTGTTACCCTGGAAAAAAGTTGATTTCCTTATGCACTTCTGTGCCTTTTTCCAGCTAGTGCTGGTTCCTTTCCCGCCTTCGAGCCCTGCTACCCTGGCATCGGGCCTTGAAACTTTGTTGTTTTCTTTTCCATCTCAGTGCCTTTCGTGCCTTTTTCAACTGCTGGCCGCGTCGAGGGTCTTTGACTTCACTGGAATCCTTTTTGCCCTAATGGCCACTGGATTCAAGATGTGTGATCGATGCTCCAAAAATATGTCCCTTACTGATGCACACGATTGCTACCTCCGCTGTCTGGGTGGCGACCACGACTCAGAGGAGTGCTCCCTGTGCAAAATGATGTCCACTAAGGACATCCAAAGTCATCAGCAGAAGCAGGACGACATCTTCCACAGGGCAGACTCGACCCCGGTAGCCTCATGCTCTAAGGCCCCACACGGATCCTTTGAGTCGTGTAAGGCCCCCGCGGTTCCCGAGCGGGCATGCAGACACTTTGAGCAAGGGTCCCCGGAATGAGAGCGTAAAAAGAAGAAGAAGGCCTCGAGGACCTCGTCCTGGGAGGTGGATAAGTATGGCAACTCACATGCGCGGTCCCTCAGCCCTCAACAGACATCCAAGGAGTCTGAGTGGGAGTGACCAGCGAAGGTACCCAGTACTAATGTCAAGGCCTCCGGCAACAGATCTCAGACTCCTGAGGGCCATCCCATCGAGGACCACCTCTCCTCCTCGACATCCGACCCGGTCACGCTGTCATCTGTGCAAAAGCTGCGACCCCCGAGTGGGAAACCAGAATGCTGGCGCTGGAATGCACCATTTCTGCGTTCCTTGCCTCGCAGCAGGCATCACTGCCGGCTCCGCTGGTACACGCTCTGAGACCGCAGGGACCTCGATGCCGAGGACTCTCTGGGCTGCTGAAGTGATTCCCAAGATCCATAGGCCTCGAACAGATCCTTGGCGAGAGTCTCGTTCTCGGTCCTTGGGAGCGAAGTCTTCGCAGGCGAGTGCCTCTGGCTCCGGCCAGGCACCAGGGCATTGAAGACTGGACCCTCTGGAGCCGTCGGGCTCTGACTCTTCAATGGACTACTTTAACTGGGAGTCTGACTTTGAAACCTCCCTGGACACACAGGCACACCGTGACCTCCCCTCGGAACTGTCTCTGCTGGCCTCGAGGTGCTGGTCCTGCAGTTCAGTGGCGCCTCTGCTCTTGGACTCAAGCCATGGCCAGGCTCCGGGACAGGGTCTCTATGTCCCATTAACTAGCAGAGTCACTCAGTTGGTGGCAGAATGCATAGCATCTGCAGAGGGGTATGCCCTTTCAACATCTAAATCCCCAGAAGGTCCTCACGACGGATGCCCACTGCGAGGAACTGTGCACTCAGGGCAACTGGTCTCTCGAGGAAAGCCAGCAGTAGATCAACCTGTTGGAACTAAGAGCCATATTTCTGGTGCTCAGGGCTTTCTGACACCGCCTGCAGCACCAGCCAGTGCTAGTACAGACAACCAGATCGACATGTTCTATCTGAACAAACAAGGGGGCACAGGGTCTCAACACCTCTGCCAGGAGACTGTTGCCCTCTGCTCATACACAATCAGGCAAGGGATGCTCCTCGGTGTGGTATACCTTCCGGGCCAGAACGTGCCCTCGCAGATACGCTGAGCAGGGTCTTCCAGCCACATGAGTGATGCCTAGACACCAAGGTGGCACAGCGGCTTTTCTGACTGTGGGGAAACTCCAAGTCTGGACCTCTTTGCTAGCCTGGCCATCACTCAACTGCCCCGCTTTTGCTGTCCCCAACCACACCCGGCCCAGGTAGTGGTGGATGCCTTCCTCGTGGTCGGAGGACCTGTTGTAAGCCTTCCCTCCCACACCACTCATCAGACAGATCCTCTTCAAGGTCCAACAGGATAGGGCTTCCATGATCCTGGTGGCCCCACGGTGGCCCAGTCAGCCCTAGTTTCCTCTGTTGCTCTGCCTCTCGACAGAGCTCCCGGTCCCTCTGCAGAGTTCCCCAGGACTGCTGACCCAGGAGGAGGGCTCGATTCTCCACCCCAACCTGGGATCCCTCTCGCTCACAGCGAGACAGCTGAAGGGGTCACCCTAGCGCCCTTCAACTTCCCACAGAGGTGGAGGAAGTCCTCCTAGCCTCTCATAAAGACTCCACGAGATGAACTTATGCCTTCAAGTGGCACTGGTTTTCAGTATGAAGGCTTGACCCGTTCTCTTGCCTGGTGCACACGGTGCTCCAATACTTGCTCCACATCTCGCAAACTGGACTTAAGTCCAGTTCCGTTAAAGTACACTTGAGGGCGCTCTCCGTGCATCATCACTCCATAGAGTGCAAGCATCTTTCTATCCAGTTCCTCATCAACTGCTTCATGCAGGGCTTGCTGCCTCTCATCTGTCTGCCTCCGACGGAATGGGATCTTAATGCGGTTCTGATGCAGCTCATCAAGCTGCCTTTTGAACCCTTTGCTACCTGCCATCTACGGTACCTATCTTGGAAGGTTGTCTTCCTGGTGGCGCTCACCTCTGCCCACAGAGTGAACGAGCGCCAAGCTTTTGTGGCCAAGCCACCTACACCAGGTTCTGTAAGAACAGAATCGTGCTTCGTACCCACCCTAAATTCCTTCCGAAGGTGGTACTCACCTTCCACCTCAACAAAGAGGTGGTGTTCCCCACCTTCTTCCCACGGCCCCACACCGACAAGGTAGTGCATACTCTGGACTGCAAAAGAGCCCTGTCCTTCTACTTACAGTGTACTCAGGGTCACTGCAAAGCCTCACAGCTTTTCGTTTCTTACGACCCCAGTCGACTGGGGGAGGTAGTCACCAAGCAGACTCTGTCCATCTGGGTGGTGGACTGTATTGCCTTCGCCCGCAATCGAGCTGGGCTACCTTTGGAGTGCTGAGTCACGGCGCACAATGTCAGGGCTATGGCAACTTCTGTTGCGAGCCTATGCTTTGTCCTTATGGCGGACATCTGCCGGGCTGCCACCTGGTCTTCCATTCACACTTTTTCAGCTCACTGTTATCTGGAGAGAGAGTGCCGACAGGACGGTGCCTTCAGCCAGATCTTACTCCAGAATCTGTTCGGGGTTTAGGAAGCTCCTGCCCTCTGAACCTTCTTGTTCAGGCTATTGGAGCCATGGTTCTCCCTGGACACTGGGGTCCTCTGAGTCTGTCCTCTGATTCACTTGTGGCTGCTCACGGCTGGGCCGTGTTTTGCTTTTTTGCAGGTCCTTGGTAGCCAGTAGCTAGGGAGTCCCATATGTGAGGACTGACTTCCTGCTTGCTCCTGGAAAAAGCGTAGTTACTCGCCTGTAACAGGTGTTCTTTAGGGACAGCAGAAATCAGTCCTCACAACCCTCCCTCCTCTCCTTGGAGTTGCTGTATATTTTGGCCATCTTCTGTTAGCTCTAGCTATGTCATCTGACTGAGCAAGATGGGCACCCTTGGGTGGGAAGGGGACCACGCGTGCGTGGTGACATCTCCCAAAGGTTTTCTTTAAAATCTGGCGAGATGCTTCCATGAGAGCTCTGTCGGTGCCGACATCACCCATGTGTGAGGACTGATTCCTGCTGTCCCTGGAGAACACCTGTTGCAGGTGAGTAACTTTGCTTTCTCCATCCGCATACATGGAGGCTAAATCTTCAGGTGGCACAATCCATATTCCAAATGTGAGGGATGCCTCTGCTCGATCTCTTTGCTTCTTGCAACGCCCAACTATCTCGCTTTTGCTTCAGAATTCAGTCTCCTCGCAGGGAGAGCTCGGATGCTTTTCTCCTCCACTGTGGACAGGATATGTTCTATGCTTTTCCTCCTCTTCCCCTCATTGCAAAAACACTATTCAAGCTCCGGGTCGACAGGGGAACAATGATCCTCATTGCCCCTTACTGGCCAAGACAACCTCTGCATCCTCAACTAGCTCAAGTGCCTCCCCTCAGGCTAGGTTGGACACCCAACCTCCTCTCTCAAAAGCAGGGGACCCTCTTGCACCCCCAACTTCCAAACTCTTCACTTGATGGCTTGACTGCTGAGCGCTTTGTCCTCCCACACTTAGGACTTCAAGAGGATCTTTGGCATGTTCTACTATCTTCCAGGAAAGATTCAACCAGTCTTACGCTTTCAAGTGGCACAAGTTCTTGCTGTGGTGTTCGCAGAGAATAGATCCTTTCACATGTCCAGTTTCGGATCTTCTCCAATACCTGCTCCATTTGTCCTCTTCGGGTCTTAAGACCAACTCAGTACAAGTGCACTTATGCACCATTGCTGCTTCTCATCATACCTCAGAGAATCACTCTATCTCGGTGCACCCCTTAGTGGCCAGTTTCATGCATGGTCTGCTCTTGACCAAGCCGACTCTCCATCCACCACCCATGACGTGGTATTTAAATGTTGTTCTTGCGCAGCCCCTTTGAGACTCTCGCGTCTGCTCCTTTAAAGTTCCTAAAGTAACCAAAAAAACCCTTCACCCTGAGTACAAATTAATCATAAAAATCCCAAAACTCAGTGAAAGAAACCAGAGATATACTTGAAATATTTTTGTTGGAATGGCCAGCCAAGTAGAAAGGGAAATCACCTTCTACCACTGTGGCCCGTCCTTTTTAATCGCTTTTTAAACATTTAAAAACAGCACTTCAAAAAATGGCTGATACTTAGCTTTGACTGCAAAGGCTATAAACAGCAGGTCCAATACTTTGACGTGCCACGTTTCGGGGGTATATCCTTAGACCCCCTGCTTCAGGTCAAACCGCTGTTAGCAAAGACATAAGCCTATGGCTTGCATAAGGCTTATGTCTTTGCTAACAGCGGTTTGACCTGAAGCAGGGGGTCTAAGGATATACCCCCGAAACGTGGCATGTCGAAGTATTGGACCTGCTGTTTATAGCCTTTGCAGTCAAAGCTAAGTATCAGCCATTTTTTGAAGTGCTGTTTTTAAATGTTTAAAAAGCGATTAAAAAGGACGGGCCACAGTGGTAGAAGGTGATTTCCCTTTCTACTTGGCTGGCCATTCCAACAAAAATATTTCAAGTATATCTCTGGTTTCTTTCACTGAGTTTTACCTTTAAAGTTCCTAACATGGAAAATCCTCTTCCTTGTAGCTGTAACTTCAGCCCACAGAGTTAGTGAACTCCAGGCTCTGATAGACTATGCTCCATACACCAGATTCCACCATGATAAGGTTGTCCTCTGGACGCATCCTAAGTTCTTACCAAAGGTCACTTTCTTCCATTTGAACCAGTCTCTCTCACTGCCAAATTTCTTTCCTAGGCCTCACAGCTCCTCTGCTGAGGTGAAGTTGCATACTCTTGATTGTGAAAAAGCATTGGCCTTCTACCTTGACCGCAGTAAGAGTCATCGTCAATCCTTTCAGCTTTTTGTTTCCTTTGACCAAAGTCATTTAGGGTTGCCAGTATCCAAGAGGACATTCTCAACCTGGATTTCAGATTGCATATCTTTTGCTTATTCGCAAGCTGGGCTGTCTCTACAGCATCATGTCTCAGCCCATAATGTCTGAGCCGTGGCTGCCACTGTAGCTAACCTCTGTTCTCTCTATTTTTGAAATCTGCCAAGCAGCTACATAGTCTTCACTGCATACCTTTGCAGCTCACTACTGTCTGGAAAAAGACTCCAGAAGTGATGCTCAATTTGTACAATCTGTTCTATGTAACCTTTTTCAAATCTAGAGAACTTGCTCATTGCCCATCTGACTATCTCGTGAGGAGTGCTCCGAACGGGCTGAGTCTGTCAGATCCCTGCTGCAACCACTGGCTGCGCCAGGACTCTTTTGCTTGGTTGTCTTGGGCTAGGTAGTCCCATATGTGAAGACTGACTTCCTGCTTGTTCCTGGAGATAGCATAGTTACTCATCTGTAACAGGTGATCTTCAGAAATAGCAGGAATCTGTTTTCACAACCCGCCCACCTCCCCTTCAAGTTGTCCTCTTATTTTTTCCTGGTGCTTCTAATTTTTCTACACTATTCACTTGACTGAGACTAGGAGGGAAGGCGTGAAGGCAGGCACGCATGCGTGGAGCAATGCTCCCAAAAGCATACCTATTGGATGCTGGGGAGTGTTCCCATGCCAGGCTGTGTCTGTGCTGATGTCATCCATATGTGAAGACTGATTCCTGCTGTTTCCTGAGATCACATGTTACTGCTGAGTAACTACACTATACTCGGGGATAAGTAGCATGGAACGTGCTACAGGTTTTGCCATTTCACATAAGGAATAAATAATTTTTATCACATTGATTATGTGAGGAAGGCATACATGACTGTAGAAAATGGAACATGCTCGACAACACTAGTAGAATACAGCACATCATGATGAAACCCTCCCCCCCCACATACCCAAGAACACACAAAACCCCTCACCAAGTACAAAATAAGTGACCACCAATTATAAATAGAGATGCAAATAAACCTGAACTCTTGTTCACTCTAACCTCACTCCCTTCTTTCTGTGTCCTGCATGGTGCCTGGGAGGAGAGGCACTAGAGCAGGAGGTAGAGGGCTGTTCTCTGCTGCCTCTGATTGGAGCACTGCCCAACAAAGTCATTGGGCAAAGCTTCTAGTGCCACATCAAAATCCCTGCACTCCAGGCAATTGCCTAGTCTGCCCATTGAAAACGCCATTTCTAATCATTTATGAAAATCTAAATGAATGCTCGTACGATGCCAATTGTTGCAGGCTTACATGGAGGTTTTTTTTTGAGAAATATGGTTTCTTCGCCTAACAAACAGATGTACTTTCCCCTCTAATAGCACAGTTCTATGGGGTAGCAGAGGGAAGATTTACGTTTGTTGCAGAAATGAGTATGTCCGTATAATTTTCACTGCAGTTTTGTATATTTTAGCAGGCACTTCTCTTTGACATTACGAAAATGGCTGTCTGTCTCTGAGGCATTAAATGTTTTCATATGTAAACCATTTGAGTCAACAAAGCAATTGATCCCATTTAGCAACCTGAAATCCTTTCTACTGCCTAGGAAAGTTGCTCATACAGTTTCTGCTTGTCTGCAGGAGTCCAACTAGCAGTGCTGAAGAGACTACAAACGTGCCGTCTATAGCCATGTCAAGAATAAGCCTTTCCTTAAGCCACAGTACAGTTAACAAATATTTCAGCAAACAAATATTTCAGCAAAACACATGACTTAATTAAAATGAAAATTTGCAGCTGCTGTTCCATTGGAGAGAAGACTTTTTTTTTCTTTTTTAACTTTAACCTTGTGCACTGAAAGGAAATAAAATTGTTCAAGAATGTGGTGCGTTACACATTTTATTATTCCTTATCCATTGTGGAAATGCCAGTAGCCAGATAGTAATTTGGATACGGAGTCAAATTAAGTTCAATGGTTTGAAATAAGTGATCTCCAGGAACAAGCAGGAATGTAGTCATCACATATGGGTATCATCGGTACCGACGGAGCCTGCGCGGGAACGCTCCCCAGCATCCAATTAGAAAGCTTTTGGGAGCATCCCACAGCGCCTGTGTGCTGCCTTCCCGCCTTTCCCAACTGCCTCTCTCCAGTTCTTCGTTTTCCGCGGAGCCAGCAGGTAGTGTTCCTGTCACCGCAGAAAATTTTCCTTCTTTTTGTGGTCGCGTCTGCCTTCCTCGACGCGTTACCGGTACCGCCAGTTTTTCTTTCTTTCTTTCTTTTCTAAAAAAAAAAAAAATTGTTTTCTTAGTACTTTTTTCCCATTTTTTTTTCCAGGTGCACACGCCGTTTTGGGCCTTAGGCCCAAGATTTTTTCCACAATTGAAAAACCCGCTTCGGGTTTTAAAAAGTGCACCAAGTGTGGCGGTACCATCTCTGTCACCCACACCCATGAGTGGTGTCTGAAATGTTTAGGTCCTGACCATTCCATCTCGAAATGTATGGCCTGTGCCATGATGTCCAAGAGAGGTCGACAGAACCGAGCTGTCAAGCTCAGTACCCTGTTTCCCTCTGATGCAGCTTCGGTGGCATCGACGTCTTCCAGGGCTTCGTCTTCCTCCCATGGATCTTAGGTAACTAAACATAAGTCTAGCCGGTCCTCAAAGGGTAGATCTCCTTCTAAGCATCGAGATGCCTCTGGCGTTGCCCTTGAGGATTCTGCACCGGCAAAATTGCCCCGGCGGGAGACTCTGGCTTCCAAAGCATTATCGGGGCTCCAGGACGTTCTCGAGGCCTCGACCTCGGCAGAACTACTGGTGCCATGCTCTGGGGTACCGGCGATCTTCTTCGGTACTGACATCCAGGCATCGGCAGCGTCGATGGACCAGAGGGTCCTGGCTATTGAACGCAGTCTGGCGGCTCTCCTTGCGGCATTGACACCCTCGGAATCGTGTCAGACACGTCGACCGGTGCCGGCACCGATTCCAGCACCGGTATCGGTACCGGTACCGACAGCATCAACATCGACATCCGCATTGCCGGTACCTAGTCATGCGATGCCTTCTGGTACCGATTCCCCTCGGTACCGACTTCGGTCGGTACAGGTATCGGGCTCTTCAAGAGCATCCCGACAGAAGGTACTTCGAATCCTCAGAGGAATCTGAGGATTCTGATAGTTCTGTCGATGCGGGAATACTTCTCCCGGAGGACCCTTCCTCCCCTAAACGCAGGATGTCTCCTCCAGAGGACATTTCTTTCCAGGATTTCATCAGGGAGGTGGCTCTGATCTGTCCATTACTGTGGCCCCTGAAACAGAGCCCAGAGCAAAGGAGTTGGAAATTTTACAATATCCTAAAACTCCTAAGGAGGCAGCTACCTTGCCCATCCATGAGATCTTGCATGATCTCATGCTAAGAATGTGGGAGACGCCAAGAGACATGCCTCTAATCCCCCAGGACGTGAGTGCAGAACTTTGGATGCTTTTGGACGTCGTGTCTTCCAGGCTTCCATGCTTTCTGCCAGGATCAGTTCCTATAGTCTATATGTGGGAATGTTCCTGAAGGAAGTCACAGGAGATTTAGAGGCTTTGAGCCCTCTTCTTCCTGAGGATAGAAGACAGGATTTTCTCACATTGGTCAAACATGCCCAGAATGTTTCTAAATTTGTCAACCGTGCAGCTTTTGACTGTTTTGAGTGTATAAGCAGAACCTCTGCCATTGCCATAGGTGCACATAGAATTGCTTGGCTCCAGGCATCTGATCTGGAGCTCTGGGTACAAGACAAACTCGGAAATATTCCTTGTACTGGTGAGAACCTGTTTGGGAAAGATTGGCAGGAGAAGGCCAACGAGATGGATGCTGAAAACGCCACCTTGGATAGATTATCCAAGTCCAAAGCTGATCCTGCAAAAAAGAAATCTTTTAAGAAACCATTCTTTTCTAAAAAGAAAAGATTTTATCCTGCTTATTCTTAGCAGGGACGTTCTGCAGGTCAACCTGTCCGGAAAGGTTAGCAACCACCCAAACAAAGGAAAGCAAAGACTGCTAAGCCTCAACCGTCTCAGCCTCCACAAGACCTTTGACTTTCAGCTAGAGAACTTAGCCTTCCTGGCTCTCAATGGACCAGAGCCTTCCACCATTCCAGGAAGGTTGTGCCATTTTGCCCCCAGATGGGGACAGATAACAGCAGAGCATTGGACACTCTCCATCATAAAAGAGGGGTACAAGCTTCATTTTTCGAGCATGCCCCCTCCCACAATGATAAGGCAGTTCAATTCTACGACCTCTCTCATCAACCTGTTAGGTCAGGAGGTCACTATGCTTCTTGCCCAAGGGGCAATAGAAGAAGTACCCATCCATCAGCAGGGTACAGGGTTTTACTCCCCCTATCCCAAAGAAAACAGGGGGATACAGACCTATATTGGACCTCAGAGAATTGAACAAATTCCTTGTCAGGAGAAATTCAAGATGATTTCTCTAGGAACTCTGCTGCCATACCTTCAGAGTCAGGATTGGCTATGTTCTCTAGATCTCAAGGATGCGTACACCCATGTTCTCATCCATTCAACTCACAGAAGGTTCCTTCGGTTCCTTTTTCAAGGACAGCACTACCAATACAGGGTGCTTCCTTTTGGCCTGGCCTCAGCACCAAGGGTGTTCACGAAATGCATGGCTGTAGTAGCAGCATTTCTCCGCACTGTAGGGATATTCGTCTTCCCCTACTTAGACGATTGGCTCATTTGAGCCCCAACAGAGTCAGAGGCCAGGACTTCTCTATCCTGCACAAAGCGTCTCCTTCAGTATTTGGGTCTGGTAATAAACATCCCAAAATCCAGTCTAACTCCCACTCAGTCTTTAGAGTTCATAGGAACTTTGCTGGACACCAGAAAGGCAAGGGCCTATCTCCCCCAGGCCCGTTGCCTTCGCATGGTGCAGTTAGCTTCTCAAGCAGTGCTAAAGTCTCATCTCACTGCCCGAGAAATGCTATAACTACTAGGCCACATGGCATCTACCGTGCATGTGGTTCCCTATGCTCGCCTCCATATGAGGGCAGCCCAGTGGACTTTATCCACTCAATGGACCCAGGCATCAGGGTGCCTGTCAGACAAAATAGCAAACACAAGTCACCTTGTTTTGTCCCTCCAATGGTGGAAGTCCACTCAAAACCTGTTGCTGGGGTCCCCTTTCCAACAACCCTTACCCCAGGCAACTCTCACAACAGATGCTTCTCAAATGGGTTGGGGAGCTCATCTACAAGACCTCTCCACCCAAGGCACCTGGTCTCCACAGGAGACTCATCTACATATCAATCTCTTGGAGCTCAGAGCAATCTTCCTTGCTCTTCGAGTGTTCCACACCCTGCTCAGCTACAAGACAGTCCTCATCCATACAGACAATCAAGTAGCCATGTTCTACGTGAACAAGCAGGGGGGGAACTGGCTCTCTGTCGCTTTGCAACAAAGCTTTGTGACTATGGGCCCTCACCAGAGAGCATCAGATTCATCTCCTGGCGGTGTATCTTCCAGGCATACAAAACTCTTGGGCAGACAGACTCAGTCGAGTTCTGCTTCCACACGAGTGGTCTCTGCATGTAGACCAGGTAGCCAAGATTTTTCAAATTTGGGGAACCCCGGACATAGACCTCTTTGCAAGTTCATTGAATGCCAAACTTCCCCGGTTCTGTTCCAGAACCCCGGCTCAGGGGGCTCAGGCCAGGGATGCTTTCCTCCTTTACTGGGGTCAAGGCTTCCTGTATGCCTTTCCACCCATTTCCCTGATTCCCAAAACCCTCTTCAAGCTTCAGAGAGACAGAGGCCGTATGATTCTCATAGCTCCATATTGGCCACAGCAAGTGTGGTACCCTCTGCTTCTACATCTCTCTCAAGCCCCCTCCCTCGAGTTAGGGTCTGCTCTAGATCTCCTATCTCAGGAGGATGGAATGTTATGGCATCCCAACCCCCAGTCTCTGCATCTCAGGGCTTGGTTGCTGAAGGCCTAGATCTCCATGCTCTTAACCTCCCTCAGCAAATAAAGGATATCCTTTATGCTTCCAGGAAGCCTTCCACAAGACGCTCTTATGCTTTTAAGTGGAAAAGGTTTATCATATGGTTTTCGCAGAAGGGTCATATCCCCAGTGCCATACCTCTAGAATCATTACTGGAGTATCTCCTTCATTTATCCAATTCAGGACTTAAGACTAACTCAGTGAGGGTCCATTTGAGTGCTATTGCAGCTTCCTTCAAGCCCCTAAATGGACAACCATCTCCTCCCATCCTCTTATAGCAAGATTTATGAGAGGCCTTCTGCTAACCCTAGCCTCCCATAAAGCCTCCACCTGTGGCATGGGACTTAAACCTGGTTCTTGGTCAGCTCATGAAGCCACCTTTCGAATCCTTAGCTACTACCTCATTGAAATTCCTTTCTTGGAAGGTTATCTTTCTCATTGCAATCACATCAGCACGTCGCATCAGTGAGTTGCAAGCACTAGTAGCTGATCCACCTTATACAAGGTTCCATCATGACAAGGTAGTCCTTAGGACTCATCCACACTTTATGCCAAAGGTGGTCTCGCCTTTTCATCTAAACCAAGCGGTCTACCTACCTGTGTTCTTTCCAAGGCCTCATGCATCAAATGTAGAAAGGAACCTTCATACTTTGGACTGTAAAAGAGCTTTAGCCTTTTACTTACAAAGAACACAGCAACATAGAAAGTTCTCTCAACTCTTTGTTGCTTTTGATCCTTCTTTATTTGGGACTTCCAGTCTCCAAGAGAGCACTATCTAATTGGATTGCTCAGGTTTTTACTCAGTGATAGTCTTTGCCTATCAGAGTAAGAACCTTCCTCTGGAGGGCCATGGCAACTTCAATGGCTTATCTGCACTCTGTGTCTATCGACGACATCTGTCGAGCAGCCACCTGGGCCTCGGTTCATACCTTCACAGCCCATTACTGCTTGGACAAGGACTCCCGCCGGGATGCCTTCTTTGGTCAGGCTGTTCTCCAACACCTGTTCCATACCTAATCAACTCCTACCCACCATCCCTGGTAGGATGCCAGAGATCCATGGGGGGAAGTGGAGCCCTTCTCAGGGACACACAACTTCTGACGTCTCTCCCTGGCATCTAAAGCTAGGGAGTCCCCATATGTGATGACTACATTCCTGCTTGTTCCTGGAGATAGCATAGTTACTCACCTGTAACAGGTGATCTCCGGGAACAGCAGGAATTTAGTCCTCACAACCCATCCACCTCCCCTAGGAGTTGTATCACTCTATCTATCTCTTTCCCTTTCCCTTTCCCTCTCTCTTTCTTTGTCTCAGCTTTAAAACTCAACTGGAGAGAGGCAGTTGGGAAAGGCGGGAAGGCAGCACGCAGGCGCTGTGGGATGCTCCCAAAAGCTTTCTCATTGGACTCTGGGGAGCGTTCTCGCGCAGGCTCCGTCAGTACTGACGATACCCATATGTGAGGACTAAATTCCTGCTGTTACCGGAGATCACCTGTTACAGGTGAGTAAGTATGCTTTCACTTTGTGAAGAATATTAAAGTGAATTCGCTACCCCCATCAGCCAGAAAAGCTACGGTTTATAAATGTCATGCTTGCTACTTTACATCCGATTTCTGGTTTGCTTTCTGTTTTGGACCAAGAAGCTTCTTCCTATTCCTTTAGGCTTGCGGTCCTGTCGGAGCCCATGCTATCTGTGCTTTTGTCACCTTAGGTTTTCCTCTAACTAGGTGGTGATCTGCACTATTTTTCAAGCGGATGCCACTCTGGATCCAACAGGGCTAGAACTGGTCCTACAAAATCTTCCTGTAGTGGGCCATGTGCCAGTATGACACCATCCTTACCATTTTTTCACTCTTAACCACCCTTCCCCCTCCTCACTCTGTACTCCTGGACATTGAGGGGAACCAAAACGTCCTATTTAGAAAGCAAACAATGAGATTTTCCTTATGTCTAACCGAAAGATAGATGGGTGTTGATCTTGTAGTTTGTGTGTTTGGATTTTGCCATCCTGACTATTAAGTAAACTATGTCAAGTCTGAGTCAAGCTAAGATCTATTAGGATGATGACAGAGCTATGAGCTTTCAAAGATGGGAGTTAATCAGGAATCTGAAGGAAGTGGACTCTTGTCCTCTATAGCTCATGCCTCTATAAACTGGTCAGTGTATAATGTGCCATCTACAGTGCATTGCAAAAGTATTCATCCCCTCTATGTTTGTCCTGTTTTGTCGCATTACCACCTGGAATTAAAATGGAGTTTTGGGGGTTAGCGCCATGTGAAATACACAACATGCCTACGACTTTGAAGGTACAAAATATCCTTTATTATGATACAAACAATAATTAAGGCAAAAAAACCTGAAATCAGGACTATTCCCCCTCCCCCAAAGTCAATACTTTGTAGAATCACCTTTTGCTGCAATTACAGCTGCAAGTTTCTTGGGGTATGTCTCTATTAGCTTAGCACATCTAGCCACTGGAATTTTCATCCATTCCTCAAGGCAAAACTGCTCCAACTCCAAGTTAGATGGGTTGCATTGGTGTACAGCAATCTTTAAGTCATGCTACAGATTCTCAATTGGATTGAAGTCTAAGCTTTGACTAGGCTATTCCAAGACATTTAAAGATTTCCCTTTAAACCACTCCAGTGTAGCTTAGCAGTATATTTAGGGTCCTTGTCCTGCTAGAAGGTGAATTTTCATCCCAGTCTTAAATCTCTGGCAGATTGAAACAGGTTTTCCTCAAGAATTTCCCTGTATTTAGTGACATCCATTGTTCCTTCAATCCTGACCAGTTTTCCTGTCCCTGCCTATAAAAAAGAAAACATCCCCATAGCATGATGCTGCCACCACTATGTTTCACTGTGGGAATGGTGTTCTCGGGGTGATGGGAAGTGTCAGGTTTGCGCCACACATGCTGTTTCCCATGATGTCCAAAAAGTTTAATTTTCGTCTCATCTGACCAGAGAACCTTCCTCCATGTGTTTGGGGGGGTCCGCCACATGCTGTTGTGCAAACTCCAAACGTGTTTTCTTATTTTTTTTTTAAGCAATGGCTTTTTTCTGGCCATTCTTCCATAAAGCCTCGCTGTGTGGAGTGTACGGCTTAAAGTGGTTCTATGGACAGATACTCCCATCTCCGCTGTGGATCTTTACAACTCCTTCAGTGTTATCCTTGGTGTCTTTGTGGCATCTCCGATTACTGCCCTCCTTGCCCGGTCTGTGAGTTTTGGTGGGTGGCCTTTTCTTGTCAGGTTTGTAGTGGTGTCATTTTCTTTCCATTTTATTATAATTGAACCTTACGCCTGGAACAAACTACTGTGTCTTAAGCCAGGCACCCTCTTCAAATCCAGGCTGAAAACTCTCTTCTTCGCTGCTGCCTTTGGATCTTGACTCACCTGATCTCCTTTTTTTTTTTCTTTCCCCTTGTTATCTCCAGGAACAAGCAGGAATGAGTCTTCACATACGGGTACGTCGGTACCGACGGAGCCTGCGCGGGAACGCTCCCCAGCGTCCCAAAAAAGGAAAGCTTTTGGGAGCATCCCACAGCGCCTGCGCGCTGCCTTCCCGCCTTTCCTAACCGCCTCTCTCCAGTTCTTCTTTTCCGCGGAGCCAGCAGGTCTTGTTCCTGCCACCGCTGAAGAAGTTCTTTATTTTATTTTATTTCTTTAGTCGCGCGTCTGCCTTCTTCAATGTCGGACCGGTACCGCCGGTCTTTTCTTTCTTTTCTTTCTTTTCTTTAAAAAAAAAAAAAAAGAATACTCCGTTCCACTTCAGTGTATTTTTTATTTTTTCTTCTTCTTTGGCCTTGGGCCTAACAGAAAAATTCCTCATGGAAAAGCCCGCCTCCGGGTTTAAAAAATGCACTAAGTGCAGCGGTACCATCTCTGTTACCGACACCCATGACTGGTGTCTTAAGTGTTTGGGTCCTGACCATTCCATCACGGATTGTGCGTCCTGCTCCATGATGTCTAAAAGAGGTTTACAGAACCGAGCAGCCAAGCTCAGTACACTGTTTCCCTCTGATGCAGCTTCGGTGGCATCAACGTCGTCCAGGGCTGCTTCTTCCTCCTATGGATCTCAGGTAACCAAACATAAGTCCAGCCGGTTCTCGAAGGGTAGATCTCCCTCTAAGCATCGAGATGCCTCCGGGCTTGCCCTTGAGGATCCTGCACCGGCAAAAGTACCCCGGCGGGAAGCTCCGGCTTCCAAAGCTCCTCCTATGGGGTCACAGGTTGACATCGATGGCACGGCCTCGACCGATCTCCTGTTGCAATGTTCTGGGGTACCGGTGGAATCTGCCGGTACCGACCTCCAGACATTCATGGCGTCGATGGATCAGAATGTTCTGACCATGCAGCGTGCCATCACGGCATTCATACAAGCTGCGACGCCGCTGGTACCGCAACAAGCTTCGTTGTCGGTACCGGCTCAGATATCGATTCCGGTGCCGGTACCGGTTGCATCGACATCGGCTTCGGTGTCGACTGCAGCGGTACCCTGTCCGATGATGCCTATCGGTACCGATGACTCCCGATGTCGATACCACAAGGTATGCGTATCGGGCTTTACAGGAGCATCCAGACAGGCGATACTTCGATTCCTCCGAAGACTCTGATGCATCGGAGGCCTCTGTTGAAGCATCGGTACTCCTTCCTCAGGAGCCTTCTTCTCCAAAAAGAAGAATGTCCCCTCCAGAAGACTTGTCTTTTCAAGACTTCATAAGGGAAGTGGCCAAGGGGCTTTCTATCTTAGTAGCCCCTGAGACAGAGCCTAGAGCCAAAAAATTGGAAATTTTGCAATATCCCAAGGCTCCTAAAGAAGCAGCCACTTTGCCAATTCATGAGATCCTTTATGACCACATGATAGGCATATGGGAGACTCCTCTCACCATCTCTTCTCTTTCTCGTAGGTTGGACACCATGTATCGTGTCCCTCCTTGTCCTGGATTTCATAAAACTCAGCTTCCTCACCATTCTATTGTGGTGGAGTCTGCTATGAAAAAGTTAAAGAGTGCAAAAAGGCACTCATCTGCTCTTCCAGGAAGAGAATGTAGAACCTTAGATGCTTTTGGCAGGAAAATTTTTCAAGCCAGTATGCTTGTTGCCAGAATCAACTCCTATAGTCTCTATATGGCAGGGGTCACCAACCTCCAGAGGGCCGCGGGCCGCACAGCCGACTACCGGCAGACTCGCGGGCCGCACCCCCCCCCCGCGCGAAAAAAAACCTGCTCATACCTGACCTTGAATAATCCATGTCAGCTCCCTCCCTTCTTCTGCAGCCGCGGCTCCCTGCCTCTTAGGGAACCGCGGCTGTGCTTGTAAAATCATCGCGGAGCCCTTCCTGTCTTGACGGGCTCCGTGCAGCATTGTCCCGCCTCTAAAGGAAGTTGTTTACCACTTCCTTTGGAGGCGGGACAATGCTGCACGGAGCCCGTCAAGACAGGAAGGGCTCCGCGATGATTTTTCAAGCACAACCGCGGTTCCCTAAGAGGCAGGGAGCCGCGGCTGCAGAAGAAGGAGTCGGTGAGTTTGCCTTGGCGGGCCGCACTGGGGTAGAGTCTCGTGGGCCGCACGGAGGGACCTCGCGGGCCGCAGGTTGGTGACCCCTGCTATATGGGGATGTTTCTGAAGGAAGTTACAGATCATCTGCAAACTTTCCTCCCTTTTCTTCCAGAAGATAAAAGGGAGGACTTTCTTACCTGGCTTAAGCATGCCCAGGATGTTTCCAAATTCTCCAGCCGTGCAGCCTTTGACTCTTTTGAGGGGGCCAGCAGAGCCTCGGCCATTGCCATAGGTGCACGCAGAATTGCTTGGTTACAAGCTTCTGATTTGAAACCCTGGGTCCAAGATGGATTAGGCAATCTTCCTTGTACAGGTGAAAACCTGTTTGGCAAAGATTGGCAAGCAAAGGCCACCCAGATGGATGCAGAAAACTCTGCTTTGGATAGGCTTTCAAAGTCTACCTCTAATCCTGTCCAGAAGAGGTTGTTCAAAAAGACATATTTTTCCAAGAAGGGAAGATATTATCCTGTTTATGGTCAGCAGACATCTTCTGCAGGTCGTTTTGCTGCAAAGCGTCAACAACCTAAACAGGCCAAGTCTAAGGCTGCAAGGCCTACTGTAGCCCAACAGCCTCAGCCTCCTCAGGGCCTTTGACTTGCAGCTAGAGAACTTAGCCTTTCTGTCTCTAAAAGAACCAGAGCCTCTCACCATTCCAGGAAGGTTAGCTCACTTTGCTCCCAGATGGGAGCAAATTACAGCAGAGCAGTGGACCCTTTCCATTATAAGGGAAGGGTACAAACTTCATTTCTTAAACCTTCCTCCTCACAACATGGTGAGACAGTTCAGTTCTCCAACATCTCTCCTCGACCTTCTGGGTCAAGAGATTTCTACCCTTCTTGCCCAAGGGGCAATAGAAGAAGTGCCTCTTCTTCAACAGGGCTTAGGGTTCTACTCCCCCTATTTCCTGATTCCAAAGAAAACAGGGGGTTACAGACCCATATTAGATCTCAGAGAATTGAACAAATTCCTATGCAAGGAGATATTCAAGATGATTTCTCTAGGTACTCTCCTTCCATTCCTTCAGAGTCAGGATTGGCTTTGTTCTCTAGATCTCAAGGATGCGTATACCCATATACTCATCCATCCAACACACAGAAGGTTCCTTCGGTTCCTTTATCAGGGAATGCACTATCAATACAAGGTGCTTCCCTTTGGTCTGGCCTCTGCTCCAAGAGTGTTCCCAAAATGCATGGCAGTAATAGCTGCATTTCTACGCACTCTAGGAATATTCGTATTCCCATATCTGGACGACTGGCTCATTCGAGCTCCATCCCAGTCAGAGGCCCAGACTTCCCTAGCCTGCACAATGCGTGTCCTGCAGTATCTGGGACTGGTTATAAACATTCCAAAGTCCCAACTCACCCCTACTCAGTCTCTAGAGTTCATAGGGGCCTTGCTGGATACCACAACTGCAAGGGCCTAACTTCCCCAGGCCCGTTGCCTACGCTTAGTGCAGTTAGCCTCTCAGATTCAGTTAAAAACCCATCTAACTGCTCGAGAGATGTTACAACTGCTAGGCCACATGGCATCCACTGTGCATGTGGTCCCTTATGCTTGCCTTCACATGAGGGCAGCTCAATGGACTTTGTCCACCCAGTGGACCCAGGCATCTGGAAGTCTGTCAGACAAAATAGCAACCTCCAGGCGCCTCTTTTGGTCTCTCCAGTGGTGGAAGTCCACTCAAAATCTGTTGCTGGGGTCCCCCTTCCAACAGTTGTTACCCCAAGCAATCCTTACAACAGATGCCTCTCCAAAGGGTTGGGGAGCTCATCTGTTTTTTTTTGAGATAACAGCCTTTGCCTTGACCATTAACCAGCAGTCACCTGAGCTTTTAGCGGTATCATGTAGATGTTTTTGTTGTTAATCTCTACTAGTAACAATACCCCTGTTAACGTTGATAACGTTTTACATACTCTGTACTGCTTTTCATGCAATTATCTTACTGTATACCAGTAATTAGAATCCTTTGTACTATTACCACTACTGCTATTACCACCTGCATTCACAGTACTATTGCAATTAATCTTTCCTGAGTGCGAATACTGCATCTCACTGCACTGTAGCCAACATTTCCACAATTATCCCTCTCATTACTAACACCCAAGAGAATGTACAAGGTTCTGCTCTTATTCATGACCTTCCTTACCCTTGGTCTCCCTTACACATCAAATGCATTCAACCATGTCACATATCATATACCAATCCTACGTACATACGGAAGGAGATGGTCCGAATTCCCCCACCACACTACAGCAAAAAATAACTTTTCACCCCACTCCCATCTACTCAACATTCCTCTCCAAACCATCAAAAAGATACAAGAAGAGAAGCAACATCATCAACGCCTACTAAAATGTGCACTGATAAATGCCAGATCAGTACGATCTAAATGGCCCGCAGCCATTGACCTGATACCCCAATATAATCTCGACATCTTGATGATCACGGAGACATGGCTATCCGACTGTGACAACGTACTACTGAATCAGATGCTGCCACCAGGTTTTGTGATATACACTTCTCACAGATCCAGTCAGAAAGGAGGCGGAACCCTCATCCTGGCCAAAGCTGATTTACACTTCAAGTTGTGCAACTCCTCTAGCTCAACTAACCTTGACTCCCTCACTATAGCTAATGAGCTCTGCACAATCAACCTTTTCTATCGGGCACCCTCCCCCTCACCAGATGATCTTCCAACTATAATTGAGCAGGCATGTACCACATCCACCTCACGCTCACCAAGTTGGCTAATCGGTGACTTCAATCTCCCATCTCTTCAAGACAGCCACTCAGCAGCATTCCTTGACGCCCTGGAGGACCTAGGTTACAAACAGCATGTCGATTTCCCCACCCACACTAAAGGTGGCAAACTAGACCTCATTTTCGCACCTATCTCCACCTCCACAATACCCCTAACTCTTGCACTATCTGTAATACCAGTACCCTGGTCTGACCACAGTCTTCTCAGTTTCAATATACCCATTAATACATCCCACAAAAGCCGAAAGTCTTCTAACACATCTGGATCCCACACAACCCGCTTTAGACCACTCAACCAGAGCATAGTCCTAGAGAATCTCAGACCCCTCATGGCCAACACAACCATGGACTTAGATGATCTCATATCCAAATGGGATGAAAACCTGAGAGCTGCCTCCTGCCCATCACTCACCGAAAAGAGAATTCGAAAACGTGAACATACTCCATGGTTCTCCACAGACCTTCGTACATCTCTCCACCATCTACGCAAACTTGAGCGACAGTGGCGACGAACTCACTCTCCTGAGGCGCTGGTAGCATACAGCTCATACCTAACTACCCACCGAGAAAAGATATCACAGAGCAGGAAAACCTACCACTCAGGCTTAATAAAACGCTCCATCAACAAACCACACGCATTGTTCAGCATAGTAAAGTCCATAACAGGTGAACCGGTCTCAGCACAACCCCCTATGCCTCAGCCGCAGGACTACGCAAACTACCTGCAATCAAAGATGATTAAAACCAACACAGACATAAATGTCAATAACGCCTCCACTTCACCTAAGGCATCCCATGCAATGCCACTACACAACTTCTCCACTGTATCAAATAGAGAGGTTGTGAACATTATTGCCTCAATCAACCCCAGTACAGCTCCTAATGACCCATGTCCAGCCAGCTGGATCAAGGACATGCGACATGACCTCAGTCAAATATTGAGCAAAATACTGAACCAGTCTTTCTCAACAGGTTCATTCCCGCAGAGTCTAAAACACACTTCCATCAAGCCCCTACTGAAGAATAATAGACTGGACCCATCCAAGGTTGATTCCTTCAGGCCTATCTCGAGCATACCACAGCTCGCAAAAATCATTGAGAAGGCCGCCCAACAACAAATCCAACATCATATTGACACTGAAGCACCACTAGATCCATCTCAACATGGCTTCAGGGAAGCACATGGAGTTGACACAGTCCTTACAACCCTATTCAATGTTCTGGTAACAGGAATAAATAACATACAACAGGGGTTCGTCCTCATCTTCCTGGACATCTCCGCCGCTTTCGATTCTGTGAGTCATGACATACTCCTACAACGCTTGAAAGATAAGGGGATTCAAAGCACAGCACTCGAGTGGTGTAAATCATACCTATCTAACAGGTGGCAACAAGTAAAAACAGGTCACGCTTCCTCAGAACCATTCCTGCAATCACAGGGAGTACCCCAAGGATCGTCCTTATCGGCACTAATGTTTAACATCTACATGCAGCCGATATGTGACTTGATCAGATCCTTTAATGTACAATGTCTCGCTTACGCAGATGACATCCTCCTATATATGCCGTTCACAATTGAACATCCAGTATTCTCCCCAATAATCAACTGTTTTGAAGCTGTAGCCGAATGGTTGCTATCACAAAACCTTCGGATTAACCACAACAAAACTGACGTTCTTTTGTCACAAGGAACCGTAAGTTCATACCTCCTCCATCACTACTCGTCAACAACATAGAGTTGAAATCAAAAGCTACCATCCGTTACCTCGGCATCACATTGGATCAGCACTTGGACATGACAACGCATGTCAAGAACATCACAAAAACTATATATTATAAGATCAAATTAGTCCTCCCACACCTGGATTTTGCCAACATCATCCTTCATGGCCTCCCTCAATCAACTTTAAATCCGCTCCGCCTAGCCATGAATACAGCCGCCAGAGTCCTCTCCGGCTCATCAAGATCTGACCATATAACACCCATCATGAAAGAACTGCATTGGTTACCATTACATGCCAGAATCCAGTATAAGTCTTTAGTCCTTACTTTCAAGGCACTAAATAACTGCCCCCCTACGCCAATCAGCAAGCTTATCCACGGCACCCTGGAAAACAGAAAAAGGAGAACCACATCAATGAACACCTTAATTGTCCCAAAAATAATAACGAAGTGCACTAAGGCCACCTCCAACAGGGCCTTCTCCTTATTTGCACCTCTAAACTGGAATGCGCTACCTCACGAAATCCGTGCTATCAAAAACCTAATCCTATTCAGAAAAGCATTGAAATACCACTTGTTCACAAAATGCTACCCGGAAGTCAACCTAGACATTAACAAAACTAACACCTCAACACAACCCGAAAAGGGCTAGTTGGTCAACCTTCTCTCTAGTCCTATTAGTGAACCACTTTGCAACATCCAAATGAGTTTTATATTACTGTATATATCATTAAGTTATTCTGTACATAGTTTCCCCGGTTGTCCTATTGTTGAAGTTCCCTGTTCAATGTAAAACTCAATGTTACTTGTATACATTGTAGTATGTTCTTGTTCAATGTACACCGCACTGATTGTAATAGCGCGGTATAAAAGAAGTGTGAAATAAATAAATAAATAAATAAATAAAATCTTCAAGACCTCTCCACCCAGGGCATTTGGTCCCCACAGGAGACCTCCCTACATATCAACTTCTTAGAGCTCAGAGCAATCTTCTTGGCTCTCAGAGTCTTCCATACCCTGCTCAGCTACAAGACAGTCCTCATTCACACGGACAACCAAGTAGCCATGTTCTGTGTGAACAAGCAGGGAGGAACTGGCTCTCTGTCGCTTTGCAACAAAGCTCTGAGATTGTGGGCCTTTGCCAGAGAGCATCAAATTCATCTTCTGGCAGTATACCTTCCAGGAGTTCAAAACTCTTGGGCAGACAGACTCAGTCGAGTTCTGCTTCCACACGAATGGTCCCTTCATATGGACCAGATAGTCAGAAACTTTCGAATTTGGGGAACCCCGGACATAGACCTCTTTGCAAGTCCGTGGAATGCCAAACTTTCCCGATTCTGTTCCAGAATTCCGTGTCAGGGAGTTCAGGCCAAGGATGCCTTCCTCCTTCATTGGGGTCAAGACTTCCTGTACGCCTTTCCACCCATTCCCCTAATTCCCAAGACCCTGTTCAAGCTTCAGAGAGATCAAGGGACTATGATCCTCATAGCTCCACGTTGGCCACGCCAAGTGTGGTACCCTCTACTTCTGCATCTTTCCAAAGCTCCCTCCCTGGACTTAGGGTCTGCTCCAGATCTCCTGTCTCAGGAGGGGGGAACGTTGTGGCACCCAAACCCCCAATCTCTCCATCTCAGGGCTTGGTTGCTGAAGGCTTAGACCTTCAAGATTGGCATCTTTCTCAGCAAGTAAGGGATATCCTTCATGCTTCCAGAAAGCCTTCTACCAGACTTTCCTATACTTTTAAATGGAAAAGGTTTACCATTTGGTGTGCTGAGAAGGGTATTAACCCTCTAGCAATACCTTTGAATTCCTTACTAGAGTATCTCCATCTTTCCCATGCAGGCCTCAAGACGAATTCAGTAAGGGTCCATTTGAGTGCTATTGCAGCATCTCTCAAGCCTGTCAATGGACAACCTGTTTCCTCTCATCCTCTTATTGCAAGATTCATGAGAGGCCTTCTTTTAACTAAACCTCCCATTAGACCACCTCCAGTGGCATGGGACTTGAATCTGGTTCTTGGTCAGCTCATGAAGCCACCCTTTGAACCCTTAGCCACTACCTCCTTGAAATTTCTTTCCTGGAAGGTTATCTTTCTTATTGCAGTCACCTCAGCTCACCGCATCAGTGAACTGCAAGCCTTAGTGGCTAATCCACGTTATACAAGGTTCTATCATGATAAGGTAGTCCTTAGGACCAATCCACACTTTATGCCTAAAGTGGTCTCGCCCTTTCATCTTAACCAAGAGGTATATTTACCTGTCTTTTTTCCAGGTCCTCATGCATCAAGTGCAGAGAGGAATCTTCATACCCTGGATTGTAAGAGGGCTCTTGCCTTTTACTTGCAAAGGACACAGCAACATAGAAAGTCTTCCCAACTCTTTGTTGCCTTTGATCCCTCTCATTTGGGACTTCCAGTCTCTAAGAGGACACTGTCAAATTGGATTGCTCAGTGTATTTCTTTCGCCTACCAGAGTAAGAACCTTTCTCTGGAGGGCCATGTCACAGCTCACAATGTGAGGGCCATGGCAACCTCTATGGCTCATCTAAATTCTGTGTCCATCGACCAGATCTGTCGAACGACCACCTGGGCCTCGGTTCATACCTTCACAGCCCATTACTGCTTGGACAAGGACTCCCGCCGGGATGCCTTGTTTGGTCAGGCTGTTCTCAAACACCTGTTCCATGCTTAATCAACTCCTACCCTCCATCCCTGGTTGGATGCCTGAGATCCATGGGAGGAGGTGGAGCCCTTCTCAGGGTCTCACAACCTTGGGGATCTCCCGGGCATCTCTAGCTGGGGAGTCCCCATATGTGAAGACTCATTCCTGCTTGTTCTTGGAGATAGCACAGTTACTTACCTGTAACAGGTGATCTCTGGGAACAGCAGGAATAAGTCTTCACAACCCACCCACCTCCCCTAGGAGTTGTATCTCTATCTATCTTTCCTTTCCTCTCTCTCTCTTTGTCTCAGCTTTAAAACTCGAACTGGAGAGAGGCGGTTAGGAAAGGCGGGAAGGCAGCGCGCAGGCGCTGTGGGATGCTCCCAAAAGCTTTCCTTTTTTGGGACGCTGGGGAGCGTTCCCGCACAGGCTCCGTCGGTACCGACGTACCCATATGTGAAGACTTATTCCTGCTGTTCCCAGAGATCACCTGTTACAGGTAAGTAACTGTGCTTTATCCCTGCCTTCACCTTCTGTGTTATCTGTCTTGACTAGATTGTAAGCTCTGATGAGCAGGGACTGTCTCTTACATGTCTGTGCAGCGCTGCACATGACTTGTAGCGCTATACAAATGCTCAATAGTAGTAGCAGTAGTGGATTTAATGGTGTTCCATGGGATATTCAGAATTTGGGATATTTTTTTTTTTATAACCCAACCCTGATCTATACTTCTCCACAACTTTGTTTCTGACCTATTTTGAGTGTGCCTTGGTCTTCATGTTGCTTGCTTAGTGGTGTTGCAGAGTCAAGGACCTTTCAGAACAGGTATTTATATAGGCATCATGTGAAACTGATTGCACACAGGTGGACCCTAATCAACTAATTATGTGGCTTCTGAGGTTAATTGTTTGGATCAGATCTTATTTAGGGGTTTCATAGCAAAAAGGGATGAATACATATGCACTCACAATGTTTCAGTTTTTACTTGTTTTATTATATATGCAAGGTATTTTGTCATTCCACTTCACCAATTTGGACTATATTGTTAGCTCCACTACTTAACATCCAAATGAACCTCTATTTTCATTCCAAGTTGTACGTAATGTGACAAAACAGGACAAAAAATGAGGGGATGAATACTATCGCAAGGCACCGTACCTGTCATTTTTGGCATTCCCAACTAACATGGCTACCCTCTAAAAATTATAAGTAGGATAAACACAGAAACAAAAGGTTGCACATGTTTTATTTGTGAAAGGTTACAAGTATTGTTTTGCAGTAATATTAGACTGTTGGATTCATTCAGAGGTGTGCTAATCAGATTACATGACAGTCTTTTGCATTATGGGGATAAACAAACCGTGAAGTCCGCAAAATACACACCATGATGGTGCTTCTGTGCATTATTTTTCTCTTTCTTATTATTATTTAGCTGTATTTATTTAGCTGTATTTATTCTTCTAGTCTGAATGAAACCATAGTTCTAAAATTTAGTCTGTGTGTTAAGTCACAGGAAGAAATGTATCAGAAAAGTGTAATTGGGTGTTGATACAGCATCATAATAAGCCATGTACCAGATACAAAACGGAAAGAGGCTGGCAGTGTTTATTAAGGGACTTGTTTTTTATAATTTAAGGGTGATTTACAAGCAGAAAGGGTTATTGTAAACTTGTGCAGGGTATAGACAGAGATTTCTAGCAGCTGCTTTTCTGTAATATACTGTACACGTAGGCATTCCTGGGGGCATAGCTTGGATGGAGCAGGGGCAGAATTGCAGTGTACATGCACAGTTTGTAAAATACATATGTGAACGCCCATATTTACTTTTCCTAAGAGCAGGTGTAAATTTGTGCATGAGCATCTGGGGCTAGGCTTCCAGAACTAGATTGCCTTTATGAAATCTTTGAAACAAGATAAAAAAAAATCGCTCTCAAAATCCAGGTACTCTTCAGAACACAAAATTGATAAACCCAGATTCAAGACAGTGACTTAAAGTTACGTAAATGACATAATTAAATGGGACATCTTCATTGGACCTACCACTTATCCACAAATATGCTGACTTAAGAGTACTGAAGATATGCATATGCAGACAAAGAGGATAACCAGCAGGAGGGAAGTATTAATGCCCCTGTACAAGTCGTTGATGAGGCCTCACTTGGAGTATTGTGTTCAGTTTTGGAGTCCATATCTTACAAAGGATATAAAAAGCCTGAGTGGTTCAGAGGAGGGTGACCAAAATGATATGATGCCTGCACCAGAAGACGTATGAAGAGAACCTTTAAGACTTAAATATATAAACCCTGGAGAGATATGATAGACATTTAAATACTTAAACCCAGGTATGAAAGGAAAAGTCTGTCTTTTTTCAGATGACACGAAAATTTGCAACAGAGTGGACTCCCCTGAGGGAGTGGATAACGTGAGGAAAGATCTACAAAAGCTGGAAGAATGGTCTAATACTTGGCAGTTAAGATTTAATGCGAAGAAGTGCAGTGTCTTGCACTTGGGAAGCAGAAATCCAAGGGAAATGTACGCGATAGGGGGTGAGAGGTTGGTGTGCAGGGACCAGAAGTAGGTCCTTGGTGTGATTATTTCTGAGGATCTCAAGGTGGCAAAACAGTGCGACAAAGCAGTGGCAAAAGCCAGGAGGATGTTGGGTTGCATACAAAGAGGAATTACCAGCAGAAAGGAAGAGGTACTAATGTCACTGTATAAGTCACTGGTGAGGTCTCACTTGGAATACTATGTTCAGTTTTGGAGACCATATCTTGCAAAGGATGTAAAAAGACTGGAAACGGTTCAGAAGAAGGCGACCAAAATGATTTGGAGCCTGCGTCAGAAGCCTTATGAGAAGAGAATCGAAGACCTAAATATGTACACTCTGGAGGAGAAGAGGGATAGGGGAGATACGATTCAGACCTTTAAATACTTAGAGTATTAATGAACAACCAAACCTCTTCTAAAGACGGGGAAGCTGTAAAACTAGAGGGCATAACATGAAGCTGCAAGGGGGTAAATTGGTAATATATTTGTAGCAAGAGGATTTCTTTAACAATTTTTCTATACCGACTTTATACAAGTCAAGACGGTTTACATGGAACTTAATGCAAGAACAGAAAATAGTATAACTAGTAGTGCATGTTACATTGAAAACATAGTAAGCATATTATAACATATGCTAAGGGGGTCTGCTAACTGTACATGTTGTGTTGAACTATGAAACGGGTAGTTGTTCAATAAGTGAGGTGGCAATCTATGAGTTATTCATTGTTTGGGCTTGGTCTGTAGTATTCGAGGAATAAAAATGCTTTCAAGCTTTTGTGGAGCTCCTCCAGTTGTTGTATGGCTTTTATTTGTGGTGGCAGTGAGTTCCACAGTGATGGGGCATATAATGAGAACACCCTGTTCGGCCTTTGGCTGCACTTTGTTCTATCTTTTGGTATTTCCAGTGTATTTATGTTGCACAGTCTTCTGGGTCTAATGAAGCTGTGAGTGATGATTAAGGATTCAAGATTTATCCTTAATCACTACCCACAGCTTCATTAAGCAAATTTAAATTACTTTTACACTTCATAAACATAGAGTGGAGTAACCTGCATGGAGCAGCAGATATAACCCTAAACAAAGGCATAAAGAGGGGGGTTGTAATTTGGCGGGTATATAATGGCAGGTACATCATCACTATCTCATTGGGCAGACTAGATCAACCGTGCTGTTATTTATCTGCCATCATTTACTGTGCCACTATAATGTTTTTTGAGTGCTTTTTTTGTATGGATTTGGAGTCATTTTTTTTTCCAATAACAAACAGGAAGTCAGTCCTCACATATGGGTGACGTCAGCGCCTATGAAGCCCAACGGAAGCATCATCCCAGCTTTCAAAAAAAGCCTTTGGGAGATGCTACCATGCATGTGTGGTCCCCTTCCCGTCCAAGGGTGCCATCTTACTCAATCTCCCTTTTTCTGCGGAGCCCAACAGATGTCCATCTTCTTTCCCTGGATAAAAGTTGATTTTCTTGTGATTTAAAGTGCCATCTTTCTCCGGTTAGCACCCAGACCCTTTCCCGCCTTCAAGCCCTGCTGCCTCGGCTTTGAGTCTCGGAACCATTTTTAGTTTTTTTCTTCCAGCGCAGTTTTGCACTTTTTTTCTAACTACTTGCC
This sequence comes from Ichthyophis bannanicus, assembly GCA_033557465.1. Lineage (NCBI taxonomy): Eukaryota > Metazoa > Chordata > Amphibia > Gymnophiona > Ichthyophiidae > Ichthyophis > Ichthyophis bannanicus. The sequence goes on along the minus strand of CM066033.1, from coordinate 187,750,433 downwards.
ACGTCGAGGGTCTTTATCTGCCATCATATCATATCATATATATTGACTCACAGGGGTCCTTTTTGCCCCAATTGCCAGTGGGTTCAGAAAGTGTGTTGGTGCGCAAAGAACATGTCCCTAATCAATACATACGACTGCTGCCTCAGTTGCCTAGGTGCTGAACATGACCCAGAGATTTGCACCCTGTTCAAAAAGATGTCTGTCAAGGCCATTCAAAGTCGTCGACAGAAGTGAGACGACATCTTCCCAGGTCTGATTCTTCCCCTGTGTCCTGGGAGGGGGGGGGGGAGCATCTGCCAACAGGGGGGTGTCTGATCCACTTTGCCTATCAATGGCTGGCCATAACCACCAACATATGGGCCCTCTAGTTGGTCAGAGGCTGCTATCTCCTTCACTTAGATCGGACACCTCCCCCCTTCTTTCCAGGAGAGCCCCCTCGGACTCCCCTGTACCAGGCCCTGTTATTGCAGGAACTCGCAGCCCTCATCAGGGACGGGGCCATGGAACCAGTACCCTTCCACCTATTTAAAGCTGATGCAGCTGAAACATTGAAAGAAATATCTATAAACCGGGAAGATGTATTACAACTATTTGATAAACTGAAGAATAACAAATCACCTGGACTGGAATGGTGTACATTAAAGGTTGTTGAAAGAACTGAAATATGAGATTGCAGACCTACTATTACTAATCTGTGAACTATCATTAAAATCATCAGTAATACCTGAAGATTGGAGGATGGCCAGTGTAATGCCAATTTTTTAAAAGGGTTCCAGGGGTGATCCTGGAAACTACAAACCAGAGAGCCTGATGTCCGTACTGGGAAAAATGGTAGAAACCATTATTAAGAACAAAATTTCTGAACTTGTAGATAGTCATGGTTTAATAGGAGACAGCCAACATGGCTTTAACTAGGGAAGGTTTTGTCTTACTAATCTGTTATACTTTTTTCAAAGTGTAAATAAAGAGGTAGACAAAGGTGGGTCAGTCGATGTAGTGTATCTGGATTTTCAGAAAGCCTTTGATAAGGTCTTTCATGAGAGACTCTTGGCAAAATTAAAAAGTCATGGGATAGGAGGCAGTGTTCTATTGTGGATCAGGAACTGGTTAAAAGATAGAAAGCAGAGGGTAGGGCTAAATGGCCAGTTTTCTGCAATGGAGAAAAGTGAATTGTGGAGTACCCCAGGGATCTGTGCTGGGTCCGCTGCTTTTTAACATATTTGGAAATGAGAATAACAAGTAATAAAATTTGCAGATGACACAAAATTATTCAAAATTGTTAAAATCCAAGAGAAGTGTGAAAAATTGCAAGAAAGCCTTAATAAATTGGAAGACTGGATGTTCAAATGGCAGATGAAATTTAATGTGGACAGGTGCAAAGTTATGCATCTAGGAAAAAACAACCCAAACTATGGTTACATGATGCAAGTTTCCACATTAGGAGCCACCACCCAGGAAAAAGATTTGGGAACTGAGCACAGCATCTCTTTTCATGACACTGGTATAAGAAGTAAGCACTGCCTCTCCATCCCAGTAGTCTCAGTCTCCAAGCAGCTGGAGAGATGGTGAGCCTGTAGGTTTTGGGCTCACTGGGCAGCAACTGAGGAGAGTTTTACGTGGAGTTGTCAAGTTTAAGGGGTTCAGACCTTCTACCCCTGAACCCCTTAAACTTGACAACTCCACGTAAAACTCTCCTCAGTTGCTGCCCAGTGAGCCCAAAACCTACAGGCTCACCATCTCTCCAGCTGCTTGGAGACTGAGACTACTGGGGTGGAGAGGCAGTGCTTACCTTCTTATACCAGTGTCATCAAAAGAGATGACGTGCTCAGTTCCCAAAGCTGCTGGAGGAGGTACAAAACCCAGAGGTTCCGGGACTGGACTGGAGGGCCGAAAAGGAACAGCTTTTACTACATCCTCCAGTAATGAATTCTAGAGTCTGATTATGTGTTGAGTAAAAAAATATTTTCTCCTATTTAGTCTTATATGGGTTACACTGTAGCTTCATTGCATGTCCCCTAGCCTTTCTACATTTTGAAGGCGTAAACAATCAATGTGCATTTACCCATTCCACTCCATTCATTAATTTATAGACCTCTATCATATTTCCCCTCAGCCGTCTCTTTTCCAGATTGAAGAGCCCTAATCTTTTTAGCCTCTCCTCACAGTGGCATGATTGAGATGTTTAAATATCTCCGTGGCATAAATGCACAGGAGGAGAGCCTCTTTCGATTGAAAGCAAGTTCTGCTATGAGGGGACATGGGATGAGGATGAAAGGGTATAGATTCAGGAGTGATATGCAGAAATATTTCTTTATGGAAAGAGTGGTGGATCTGTGGAATAGTCTCCTAGTGGAGGTGGTAGAGATGAGGATAGTATCTGAATTCAAAAAAGCATGGGACAAATACAGAGGATCTCTAAAGGAAAAAAGGGGACTGTTGTAGTTGTTGATATGGAAGGACAGACTAGATAGGCCATGTGGTCTTTTTCTGTCGTCATTTTCCTATGTTTCTATCCCCTTTACCATTTTCGTAGCTCTTCTCTGTACCTTTTCTAATTCCGCTATATCCTTTTTAAGATACGGCGACCAGAATTGCACATAATATTCAAGGTGCGGTTGCACCATGGAATGATACAGAGACATTATAAAATTCTTAATTTTATTTTCCATTCCTTTCCTTATGATTCCTAGCATTCCATTTGCTTTCTTGGCCGCCACTGCACATTCATTGGGCAGAGGGTTTCAAGGTGTTATCCACAAAGACGTCTAAATCTTTTTCCTGGGTGGTGGCTCCTAATGTGGAACCTTGCATCGTGTAACCATAATTTGGGTTGTTTTTTCCTAGATGCATAACTTTGCACCTGTCCACATTAAATTTCATCTGCCATTTGAACATTTCCTATGAAGAGAGGCGACAAAGGTTAGGGCTCTTCAACCTGGAAAAGAGACGGCTGAGGGGAGATATGATAGAGGTCTATAAATTAATGAATGGAGTAGAACGGGTAAACATAGATCGATTGTTTACGCTATCAGAATATAGAAAGACTAGGGGACATGTAATGAAGCTACAGGGTAAACTACTTAAGACAAATAAGAGAAAATATTTTTTCACTCAACGTGTAATCAAATGCTGGAATTTGTTACCGGAGGATGTAGTAAGAGCTGTTAGTGTAGCTGGGTTTAAAAAAGGTTTGGGCAAGTTCCTGGAGGAAAGGTCCATAAACCATTATTAAGAAGGGACCCAAGATATCAATGCTTGACCCAATACAAGCATTGTGAAACCTGTGTCTTTTGGGGAAACTGCTAGGTACGTATGACCTAGATTGGTCACTGTTGGAAACAGGATATTGGGCTTGATGGACCTTGGTCTGACCCAGTATGGCATATCTTATATTCTTATGTTCTTATGTTCAGAGTCAGCCAGAGGCCCTAGCCCCTGCTTTATCTCTTCCGGAGCCGATAGCTGGGCCTTCCAAGGCACTAGAGCCGGCTCCTCTACCAGTGTAGGGTCAGGCGGTTAGGCCTTCCATGGTCCCTCCTGATTTTTTTCATTTACTTCATCAGGCTTTCTCATTGCTATAGCCGGGGGCGGTAGCCTCTCCTGCCAGGGATCAGGTAGAGAAACGTCTGGGATCCCCGATTTCAGTGGCAGTTGGCGGTGCCCCTGCAAAGAAGAGAAAGTTATTGGAAGAGGGGCTTGAGAGGCCAATGCCTTTAGACGGTGTAGAATCTGCGGAAGGTGATATCGATGAGGATTCGTTAGAGGAGTTAGAAGAAGGTGAGCTGGCTGATCCGGAGCAGCAAGCTAGAGTGGTCAGAGTGCTTAGGCGGGAAGAGTTACCAGCACTGATTTCGGAAACACTCAAAGCTCTGAACATGCCTTCAGCTGTTCCGGCAGCAGATGACACATTAGAAGACCCATTGTTACAGGCCGTGCATACTTCGCAAAGGGTATTTCCGATACACAGAGTGGTACGAGACATGATTCAGGAGGAATGGAATCTGCCCGAGGCAGGCCTTAAGGTGTCTAGAGCAATAGCCCGTCTCTATCCCTTGTCAGATCAGGACAGGGATCTCTTTCGCTCTCCAAAGGTAGATGCAGCGGTGTCGGCTGTTACCAAGAAGACAACGATCCCGGTCGAAGGCAGCGCAGCCCTCAAGAATAGTCAGGATAGGAAACTGGATACATTGTTGAAACAGGTTTTTGACATCAGCGCCCTATCAATGCAGGCTTCTATCTTGGGTGCGTGGGTAGCTAGGGCCTGTCTTCATTGGTCACACAGGCTACGGGTTGATCAGATGGGAGAACAGATCGAAGAGGTAGCCCGTTTGGAGTCAGGGGCTGCCTGTCTGGCGGACATTCATTATGATCTTATCCGGGGTCTTTCGAAGAGTATGGCTTCAGTCGTGGCAGCTCGGCGATATTTATGGTTGCGCAACTGGTCAGCAGACAGTTCTTTGAAGGCTCGTCTGAGCAAGCTTCCCTTTAGAGAGAAGCTTTTGTTTGGAGAGGATTTGGACAAGCTAGTCAAGGATCTTGGGGAATCCAAGGGGGGTCAGTTGCCTGAAGATAAGCTAATGTATAAAGATATTCAAAAACCCAAAATAGTGAATAAATTAGAACATCATTAAAAAGATTCACCAATAAATCCCCAATTCAATTTTTGTCGGAGCGTGTCGAGGGAGGGTAAGAATGGAAATCTAACCCACTCCAGACGACAAGCTACTTTTATTCGTTGTGAGGTTCTCCACCTTCAAAAATATAATAGAAAAAGCACTTATCTCTCCAAATAACTTTATCCTTTTGTAAACTCTCCACCGTTGCAAAATACCATTAATCTTCACACGACGTGCACATTTCGGGAATAATCCCTGTTTCAAGTGTTTTCCACTATGCCATGAGCAAAAGCAACTGTGACCAAAAAAACGCCGTCCCATAGCTTGAGGTTATCCTTTAATCAAAAGGAACAAGACACCCTGCTCTTTCAAGAGAGAACCAGCCAATAAGAAAGGGGAAAACCCACTCACAGGGGAATCCCTAACATCATTGGCTACCGACAAGACAGACCATTGAATAAAGATCTTCACATCACTAGCAGTTAGCCCAATCGGGATCATAAATGAAAGCATAAAAAATGATTGGCAGAAAGGAGAGCCAACTAAAAATGCTAACATCACAATAAACTAAACCATTCGATTTCACGATTAAGTCCATCCCGAAAAATGGTATTTAATTTGAAAATCCATCGTTGTTCACACCATTGAAGCCTGCTAATACGATCCCCCCCTCTAGGATCGAAAGGGATCTGATCTATCACTGTCCAGCACAAATCATCAAAGTTATGAAAATGAGAAACACAATGGGCTATCATAGGTGCTGTGTGTATTTGTTGACGTATACAAGAAGAATGTTCTGCCGAGCGTTTTTTAATTGGGCGAATTGTGCGGCCAACATAAAGTAGACCGCAAGGGCACCATAGTACATAAACAACATAAGAAGACAAGCAAGTGGTGTTCCAGTGGCGTCGGTAGATATGTAGAGATCTAGGATACTGCCAGGTAGGACCTGATACTGTTGAAGAACAAAAAACACAATTCATGCAAGGGTCATGTCTGCCTTCCAATAAAGGTGTTAAAGGTCTATCGATGGCAGGAGTTGTCCTCAATTGATCAGACAAATTCGACCCCCTTGAAAAAGCAACCCGCAAGGGTTTTGCAAAACAGAGATGTAAACTTAATATAGAGTAATGAGAATGAAGGATCCGCAAAATATCAGAGCTTCGCTCCATATACGGTAAAATTGCTCCAACCAATTCAGGAGGTTGCTGATCCACCAAAGAAAAATGCATATCTAAAAGCCAATCCCAGTGAATGTAGTAAGCCCTCCGATAAGCTTTACGCACTACAGAGGCAGGATAACCCCTCATAAGGAGTCGATGTTTCAAATCCATGGCATGCTCTTTAAAATCCTGAAGAGAGCAGCAAAGCCGCCTCAATTCTCAGGAATTGGCCAAAAGGTAACCCCTTACGAAGGGGGCCAGGATTAAAACTATGATAATGTAGTAAACATTTCTCTGAACCGGTTTTCTAAATAAGGTGGTCAACAGTTTCCCCCTTTCTTGTAAACTGTCATATCTAAAAATTTGATCCTCTGATCTGCAATGTGCTCTGTGAATTGTATATTTGTCCTTAAAGAATTCAGCCACAATATAAATACCCGCAAAGATGGTAAATCTGCAGTCCAGTCCAAGAAAATATCATCCAGAAATCTCTTCCATGTAAGTACATTCTTAAACAATGGAGAATTCCTAATTTGCACATCTTCCATTTCAGCCATATAGAGTGTGGCTAATGAAGGGGCCACTGTAGCCCTCATTGCTATACCAGAGATTTGCTGGTAAAACACCCCTTCAGACAAAAAATAATTTTTGGTCAGCACCAGTTTGATTAATTGCATCAAGAAAGAATGAGGAAGACGCTCTGGAGCAAAAACAAAGGAAGTTTCCAAAAGTTGTAATACCTCGTTCTGGTCTATATTGGTGTATAGGGCAACTACATCCAATGTCACCAAAAAAGCATCAGCTGGTATGTCCACTGGGGAAATCATCTGCATAAAATGTGTGGAATCCTGAAGAAAAGACCAAAGTTGACATGCTTCCTGCTTCAAAAAAATATCGCAAAAGACGGATAAGGGTTCCAATACCGAATTTCTACATGATATGATCGGTCTTCCCGGGGGTGAAGATAAGGATTTATGTATTTTCGGAAGCAGATATAGGATCGGAACTTTGGGATATAAGACAGATAAATAATCACGTTCCTTTTGAGTAATCCATCCTTTTGCCAAATCATCAGCCAAATTCTTAATTGTTGTAATCAACTCCCGTGTAGGATTTTCAGGAAGAACCTGATAGATCTGAGTATCCTTTAAATGATCTCGAAGGGAGCTATAATAAAAGGCTGATGATTGCAGTACCAAAGCTCCGCCCTTATCAGCTCTACGAACCACAATAGAGGAGTCGGAAGACAACTCACAAAGAGATCATCTGCTTACTCGATCGAGGTTTGAGGGCTGACGATATGGTGTTTGTTCCAAAGTAAGCACATTTTTCAAAACTAAAGACTGAAAAGTCATTAAAATAGGATCAGGAACAACATCCGGAGGAAGCCACCTTGATTTTGGCTTCACCAATGAGGGATCACTAGAAGGTCCCTTATCACTGAAATAATGTATAACACGAAGCTTCCGAAAAAATCTATAAAGACTTACACGCATTCGAAAAGGATCATATCTCGTGTTAGGGACGTAAGACAAGCCATAATCCAACAATCGGTTCTGAGCTGGAGATAAAACCCGATCAGTCAGGTTAACTACGATGGCTGATGTTGTCGAGATCGCTGTCTCATGTTTGGAAGCTGCCAGTCGTCGTCCTGATAAAACCTGCGGGTGCGCCGACCCCGGGTTGGCCGAAAATCCGAATAGCTTCTCAATGTGCCGGAGGTGGAAGAATGACCTTCAGATGGAGAAGAACTATCATCAGTATCTTCTGAAGACTTGTCAAAAGTAACCTTCTTAGATGAGGTTCCTAATTGTTCATACATCCAATAATATACTTTCCCCGTTTCATAATCCGTCTTATCACGCTGAAATTTCTTCCTTTTCAAAGACTTCAAAGAAACTTTTTATTTGTCGACCTATCTCTACCATCTTAAGTTTAAAGGGATCCTCACCCAATGATTCCTTCAAAGACCCTTGTGCCGATTCTATCTGTTCCTGAATAATTTGTTCTTCCTGAATTGTACGGTCTAAGATCAATGCTATAAGATCAAAACTGCGTTTATTGCAAATCAAATTCCATTTAGTTATGAACTCATTGTCCCATTTGAACATTTTAGGTGCCCTAGTCATCCGAAGCCCACGGGGAATAATGCGGGTCTTTAAATATTGTATCATGCCCGCCTCATGCAATTGGGCACATACCAAACGCTTACGTAAAGCTTTATAGGCCATGGTAGAAGCCGTAGCCACATCAGCAGAACAATTTTCTTCCAATAAGGATGGTCTTTGTCGGAGTTTAGTTAAGTAATCCTCTGAAAAAGCAAAAGTGTCCACCGCCATAATGACAGGGTACGCTATACAATGTATAAAGATATTCAAAACCCCAAAATAGTGAATAAATTAGAACAATGCTTGCAATACCACAATCCGAATACTTTGAACTGGGTATTAGGCGACTTTAACCTCCCATCCATTCAAGACAGTCACACCAATGCCTTTAATGATGCTCTCAGTGAGCTAGCTAGGCTACGTTCAACTGGTCGATACCCCTACCCATATAAAAGGTAACATACTTGATCTGATCTTTGCACCACAGCCAGCCCTCCTTCACGGGTATAAATCTCAACTAAATGTAAGCTCAGTTCCTTGGTCAGATCATCTTCTGATACGTTTCCAGATACCAACTGGCACCATCTCTGCCAAAACCAATCCTGATGTTAAACCCACCTCAGAACAATTAAAGCGCTTCCATCCTTTCAACAGAGAAGATTTGTTAAAGAGGACACAGAACCTACTTGACCTTCACGATCAAGGCCTCGATGACATGGTCGCCTCCTGGAACTCAAACCTAGATGCTGTTATCCATGCACCTGCTACAAACGAAGCACCACATAAGAAAAAGAATGCTCCATGGTACTCCGAAGAGCTACGCGAATCGCTCCTTCAACTCAGACGTCTCGAGAGGCACTGGAGACGATCAAGAACAACTGAGAGCCACGAAGCATACACATCACAATTAGGAAAACATCGTTTATCCGTGGCATCAAGCATGAAACAATATCATGCAAACAGACTACAACGCTCCCTAAACAAACCTCACGAGCTCTTCCAAATTGTAAAATCCCTAACAAAAGAACCATCTCAAGGGAACTCGACTCACCCAGATCCCCAGGAATACGCTTACTACTTGCGAAACAAAAGTAACCAGTTTATTCAACCTACTAAGCCCCTCTTCTCAACTAGTCCACCCTTATCTGCTCCTCAACCCCCACTTGATCATTCCTTAAGTGTGACCCAACACACCATCACATCCTTCTCTACCCCAACCAACAGAGTCATTCAAGACACTATATCAAGTATAAACACCACTACATCACCCTCTGATCCGTGTCCAGCTCCCTGGATAAAATCCCTACGTGCTGAGCTCAGCCCTTTCCTATCCAAGCTTATAGATGTATCATTCTCTACTGGAACATTCCCTCGAAGCCTGAAACAGACCGCCATCAGACCTCTCCTAAAAAACAATAAGTTGGACCCCTCAATGATGGAATCCTACAGGCCTATCTCCAGCATACCCCTCCTATCGAAAATCATTGAAAAGATTACTCAACGTCAATTACAGGATCACATAGATACCAACGCGCCCTTGCACCCCTGCCAGCACGGATTTCGTGAAGCGCATGGTGTTGAAACGCTACTGACAACACTATTCAACACTCTATCCATAGGCCTGGATAACATCAGACAAGGCTTTGTTCTAATCTTTATGGACATTGCCGCTGCCTTCGATACAGTAGACCATGAAGTCCTTCTTCGACGCCTCCGAGAGAAGGGAGTCCACGGTTCGGCGCTATCATGGTGCGCGTCATACCTCTCGGATCGTTGGCAGCACGTCCGTTCTGGCCCCTCCACATCCAACCCCTTCCTCCAAACGAAAGGTGTTCCACAAGGCTCCTCCCTATCTGCCTTGCTGTTTAACATTTACATGCAGCCCATCTGTGACCTTATCCACTCATTTAACATCAGCTGCCTTGTCTATGCCGACGACGTCTTGATGTACATGCCAATCTCAACTGAACATCTTGACCTCTCCCCTCTAATCAAATGCTTTGACGCAGTCACAGACTGGATAAATGCGCAAAGGCTTAAGTTAAACTTCAAAAAGACAGAAGCCCTCTTTGTCACCAGGAATCCGGCATTTATTCCACCCATATCCATCAAAGTTCGTGACGCAGAGCTCATATGCAAGGCTTCAGTAAGATACCTGGGAGTTACACTTGATCAGCAGCTCAACATGAAGGCTCATATCAACAACATAACAAAATTGGTATATCATAAAATTCGGACCCTTCGCCATCTTCGTCAGCTGTTAGAACCTAAAGACTTTCGAACTGTTTTTCAGGCCCTAATAATGCCCCACCTTGATTACGCCAATGCGATATTACATGGCCTTCCAAAGAGTACGACCAACCCCTTACAACTTGCAATGAACTCAGCTGCAAGATTCCTCCACGGAGCCTCCAGAAGATCCCACATTACTCCAATACTAAAACAGTTGCATTGGCTCCCTATACAAGCCAGGATCTCTTTCAAGATTCTAACTATGACCCATAAGGCCATCAAGAAATACCCAGCCACTGCCATTTCTGAGCTAGTATCAATTACACCTCCTAATCGGGTAAGGAGATCCAATGCCTCAAATACCCTCATTCTCCCTAAGGCAAGCACTAAGTGCTCCCAAGTTACCAGTTCTAGAACCTTTGCCTTCTTTGCACCATCCTGCTGGAACGCTCTACCCGCAACTATCAGAACTATCAGTGATCTCTGTCAATTCAAGAAGGCACTGAAACATCACCTTTTTCTCCTTCACTATGATGCCTCAGTCTCCACCTCACATCCACCCACTTCCACACCTCAACGCAGCTCCCCAAGCACATGCATCTCACACTCTTGACTGAATACTCGCAATCACACATTTAACCTTCCCCCACTATGAGATGCTTGTACAGTTCATTTAACCCTTTATATAGCTACATAAAGTAGTTTGTATATATTTATCATGTTTTTCCCTGTTAAAAATTGTTTTAATGTATACCCAAGTTATGATACCTGTTTATTGTAAACACAAATCAGCAAGCTGAGATGTGTAGTTTAATGTTCACTGTAAACCGCGCTGATGTCAATAGCGCGGTATAAAAGAGACTTTAAATAAATAAATAAATAAATAAAATAACATCATTAAAAAGATTCACCAATAAATCCCCAATTCAATTTTTGTCGGAGCGTGTCGAGGGAGGGTAAGAATGGAAATCTAACCCACTCCAGACGACAAGCTACTTTTATTCGTTGTGAGGTTCTCCACCTTCAAAAATATAATAGAAAAAGCACTTATCTCTCCAAATAACTTTATCCTTTTGTAAACTCTCCACCGTTGCAAAATACCATTAATCTTCACACGACGTGCACGTTTCGGGAATAATCCCTGTTTCAAGTGTTTTCCACTATGCCATGAGCAAAAGCAACTGTGACCAAAAAAACACCATCCTGCAGCTTGAGGTTATCCTTTAATCAAAGGGAACAAGACACCCCACTCTTTCAAGAGCAAACCAGCCAATAAGAAAGGGGAAAACCCACTCACAGGGGAATCCCTAACATCATTGGCTACCGACAAGACAGACCATTGAATAAAGGTCTTCACGTCACTAGCAGTTAGCCCAATCGGGATCATAAATGAAAGCATAAAAAATGATTGGCAGAAAGGAAAGCCAACTAAAAATGCTAACATCACAATAAACTAAACCATTCAATTTCACGATTAAATCCATCCGGAAAAATGGTATTTAATTTGAAAATCCATCGTTCACACCATTGAAGCCTGCTAATACGATCCCCCCTCTAGGATCGAAAGGGATCTGATCTATCACTGTCCAGCACAAATCATCAAAGTTATGAAAATGAGAAACAAAATGGGCTACCATAGGTGCTGTGTGTATTTGTTGACATAGAAGAATGTTCTGCCAATTCCTTAGATTCAGGCGGCTTTGCTGCTCTCTTCTGGATTTTAAACAGCATGCCATGGATTTGAAACATCGACTCCTTATGAGGGGTTATCCTGCCTCTGTAGTGCATAAAGCTTATCGGAGGGCTTACTACATTCACCGGGATTAGCTTTTAGATCCGCATTTTTCTTCGGTGGATCAGCAACCTCCTGAATTGGTTGGAGCAATTCTACCGTATATGGAGCGAAGCTCAGATATTTTGCGGATCCTTCATTCTCATTGGTCTATATTAAGTTTACATCCCTGTTTTGCAAAACCCTTGCGGGTTGCTTTTTCAAGGGGGTCGAATTTGTCTGATCAATTAATGAGGACAACTCCTGCCCTCGATAGACCTTTAACACCTTTATTGGAAGGCAGACATGACCCTTGCATGAATTGTGCTTTTTGTTCTTCAACAGTATCAGGTCCTACCTGGCAGCATCCTAGATCTCTACATATCTATCGACGCCGCTGGAACACCACTTGCTTGTCTTCTTATGTTGTTTATGTACTATGGTGCCCCTGCGTTCTACTTTATGTGGGCCGCACAATTCGCCCAATAAAGAAACACTTGGCAGAACATTCTTCTCGTATACGTCAACAAATACACACAGCACCTATGGTAGCCCATTGTGTTTCTCATTTTCATAACTTTGATGATTTGTGTTGGACAGCGATAGATCAGATCCCTTTTGATCTTAGAGGGGGGGATCGTATTAGCAGGCTTCAATGGTGTGAACAACGATGGATTTTCAAATTAAATACCATTTTTCCGGATGGACTTAATCGTGAAATCGATTGGTTTAGTTTATTGTGATGTTAGCATTTTTAGTTGGCTCTCCTTTCTGCCAATCATTTTTTATGCTTTCATTTATGATCCCGATTGGGCTAACTGCTAGTGACGTGAAGACCTTTATTCAATGGTCTGTCTTGTCGGTAGCCAATGATGTTAGGGATTCCCCTGTGAGTGGGTTTTCCCCTTTCTTATTGGCTGGTTCTCTCTTGAAAGAGCGGGGTATCTTGTTCCCTTTGATTAAAGGATAACCTCAAGCTGCGGGATGGAGTTTTTTTGGTCACAGTTGCTTTTGCTCATGGCATAGTGGAAAACACTTGAAACAGGGATTATTCCTGAAACGTGCACGTCGTGTGAAGATTAATGGTATTTTGCAATGGTGGTATTTTGCAACGGTGGAGAGTTTATAAAAGGATAAAGTTATTTGGACAGATAAGTGCTTTTTCTATTATATTTTTGAAGGTGGAGAACCTCACAACGAATAAAAGTAGCTTGTCATCTGGAGTGGGTTAGATTTCCATTCTTACCCTCCCTCGACACGCTCCGACAAAAATTGAATTGGGGATTTATTGGTAAATCTTTTTAATGAAGATAAGCCAAAGCAAAGCTGACCTAATCCGGTTCCCAAGGGGTCACAGAGAGAATTTCAAAGGTTTTGTTCACCTCGTTTTCGGTCAGTTTCAGCAGGGCAGGTTTCCAGCGCAGAACCAGGGATTTTGAAGTTTTAGGGGTGCAGGCAGCGGTTTCGCGGCGGCCTCGTCCTCAAATCTTAGAAAGTCACAATGAGATGAGTGGGACTCAGGTGAGAAGTGAGCCTGTAGGAGGGCGGCCACGGGACTTTTATCCTGCCTGGGTCCAAATCACGTCGGACCAATGGGTGTTGGAAGTCATCCGAGAGGGATATGCTCTCCAATTCCAACGGCCAGTGATAAGCTCGTTTGTTTAGTCCCCTTGCAAGGCACAGCTAAAGCGGGTTGCGGTTCAGGAAACGTTAGACAGACTTCTGCAACTCAGGGCAGTAGGGCCGGTGCCGCCGGTGCATTGCAGGTACGGTCGATACTCCATATATTTCATGGTTCCAAAGAAAGATGGAGCTTTTCGACCCATCTTGGATCTAAAAAGGGTAAATCGTTGTCTCCGAGTGGCTCATTTCCATATGGAGACCCTTCGTTCGGTGATTGTAGCGATCAGGGAAGGGGAGTTTCTTACTTCGCTGGACCTGATGGAAGCTTATCTACACATTCCGATTCGACAAGAGCATCAGCAATTCCTTCAGTTTGCGGTACCCATGGGACATTTTCAGTTCCGGGCATTGCCGTTTGGGCTAGCCACTGCCCCAAGGACCTTCACCAAGATAATGGTAGTGGTGGCGGCGGCCCTACGCAAGGAAGGAGTGTTGGTGCACCCCTACTTGGACGACTGGTTGATTAGAGCAAAGTCAAGGACCGAGAGCGAGTCGGCCACAGTCCGGGTGGTGCAGTTGCTTCAGAGCCCGGGTTGGGTGGTCAACTTGACCCAATCTAGAAATGCCCTCACACTGCAGTGTAAATAGTTTATGTATATAGTTAACCCAGTTATCCAAGTTTGTACTCCTGTTCAATGTAAAACCTGACAGTTTGTCGTTATGGTCGTTTTTGTTATGATGTAAACCGCGCTGATTCTAAATAGCGCGGTATATAAGAAACTGTAATAAATAAATAAATAAATTAAATAAATAAATAAAAGCAGGCTGATTCCGTCGCAGACTCTAGAATATCTGGGAGCTCGCTTCGATACGGCTCAGGGGAGAGTATTTCTTCCAGATCTGTGGGTACAGGGTCTGAGGGTGCTAGTGCGCAGCTTCCTGGTCAAGAGGGCTCCCACAGCTTGGCAGTATCTGCAGTTGCTCGGGACAATAGTGGCCACTCTCGAGTTAGTGCCATGGGCAAGAGCTCATATGAGACCGTTGCAGCGGGCTCTACTACGGCGTTGTTTGCATCAAATGGACTTGCTGGCTCAACGACTTCCCTGTCCACCGGAGGTGAGTCAGGAGCTTCAATGATGGTTACTTCCAGGGAATCTGGAGAAAGGAATGCCATTGGAGTCCCCGGGCTAGAGACCATTAACGATGGATGCCAGTCTAATGGGCTGGGGGAGCGCATTTCGAAGGACGTTTGGCACAGGGTCAATGGACATCGATAGAGAAGGTCCATGAACAGGCTAGAAATGAGAGCAGTAGCCTTAGCGCTCCAAGAATTTCAGCCGTGTTTGAGGCATGCAGCAGTTCGGGTGCTTTCCGACAATGCGATCACGGTGGCCTACATCAATCGTCAGGGCGGCACAGGAAGGTAAACCTGCTCGCTGTCGGCTCAGCATGTTGCAGGAGTGGACAATGTAGAAGCAGATTTTCTGAGTCGCTTCAAGGTGGATCCAGGAGAGTAGGTGCTTCACCCGGACGTGTTTGCGCTAATTACGAGGCACTGGGGGACGCCGGTCATGGATCTGATGGCGACATTCGAGTCGGCAAAAGCTTCACGGTTTTACAGCAGAAGGTGAGAGAGAATGTTGGAGGGCCTCGATGCTCTGATGCAAAGGTGGCCAGTGGACGGTCTCGTGTATGTATTCCCAGTGCATAGAAGTTCACCAGGGTCTGGTGATTCTCATTGCGCCGGATTGGCCAAGGAGACCATGGTATGCGGATCTGGTTTGACTGTTGGTGGACAGTTCGTGGCGGCTGCTGTCACGGGAGGATCTATTGATTCAGGGGCCGCTTCGCATGCCACAGGTGAATCGATTCTCGCTTAAGGCTTGGCTCTTGAAAGGGCATGCATGAGAGCCAGGAGATACTCGGCAGCGGTCATTTCTACGCTGTTGAAGGCCAGACGGAGATCTACATCATTGGTGTATGTGCGAGTCTGGCGCGTGTGTGAAGCATGGGGTGCGGACAGACAGTTGCGTCCTTCAGCGGCTTCTATTTCGCAGATTCTTTCATTTCTGCAGGATGGTTTCGAGAAGAGTCTGGTGGCCAGTTCTTTAAGAGTTCAGCTAGCAGCGCTTTCCTGTTATCAGGGTAAGATTCAAGGGGAAGCGTTGGGGGCGTACGCGGATGTTAAAAGGTTTCTAAGGCCGTGTTGCTCATTCAGCCGCCTCGCAGGTTCACGGTTCCTTCTTGGGATTTGAATTTAGTGCTGGAGGCATTGGTTAGGGAGCCTTTTGAGCCATTGGGTAAGGCTTCGTTGAAGGACCCTACGTTAAAAGCGGTGTTTTGGTAGCCATTTGCTCAGCTCGTAGGATTTCGGAATTGCGAGTTCTGTCTCGTAAGGAGCCTTTTCTTTCTTTCTTTCTCGGAACCTGGTACCCGCATTCCTCCCTAAGATGGTTTCTGTCTTTCATATCAACCAACTGGTTTCATTGCCGGTATTCAATGAAGTTGAGAAGGCGGCAGCAGGAGGGAAGTTGCGTCTCTTAGATGTTCGCCGAATGCTCAGGAAGTACCTCCGCGGCAGAGCATCCTTCCATAAGTCAGACAGGTTGTTTGTCTTATTTGGAGGACCTAGGAGAGGAGAAGCGGCAGCTAAGTCTTCTATTTCCAGGTGGCTAAAGGATGCCATTGCGGCAGCGTATATTTTGAAAGGGAAAACGGTACCGGAAGGTCTGAGGGCACATTTGACTAGGGCACAGGCGGCTTCCTGGGCAGAATATAGTTTGGTGCTGGCAATGGATATTTGCAGGGTGGCGACTTGGTCATCTTTGAGTCCCTTTTTTAAGCTTTACCGTCTGGATGTGCAGGCAGTGGGAGATGTCCGGTTCAGATCAACAGTGCTTCAGGCTGGTCTAGCAGGTCCCTCCCGTTAATATTCACTGCTCTGTTACATCCCCAGAAGTTCCAGGACTGGACTGGAGGGCTGAAAAGGAAGGTGAAATTAGACTTACCTGCTAACTGTTGTTCCTTGAGGAATTCCAGTCTAGTCCCGGATCCTGCCCTTGGATTGCAGCCTGAAGCGGGTTAACGCTGAGATTAGAATAATGGTTCCGTTTCTGGAAGGAGCATTCCATTGGATTACACATGCGGATACGAATAGGTTCGCTATCTGTGGGTGGTAAGATGGGGGCATACCGATGCAGAGGTAAACTACTTCATAGTTTTTTCCTTCCAGGGAAACTTAGTTGGAGTTACAGTTGTAAGTTAAGATTTCAGTTTAAGTTGATTTGTTAAAAAAAAAAGAAAAAAGAATGCATACATAAATAGATATATGAATAGAAGTGGTTTTGATTATACTAGCTACTTATTTGTTGCTCTGGTGAGTCTGCTTTGTCAATAGGTACTGGAGTGGAGAGGCAGTGCTTGCCTTCTTATACCAGTGCCATCAAAAGAGATGACATGCTCAGTCTCCAAAGCAGCTGGAGGAGGTGCTAAACCCAGAGGTTCCGTGACTGGACTGGAGTTCCTCAAGGAACAACAATTAGCAGGTAAGTCTAATTTCCCTTTAGTGTAGTTGGGTTTTAAAAAAGGTTTGAACAAGTTCCTGTCCATAAACCATTATTAAAAGGGACCCAGGAAATCCACTGCTTGTCCCAATACAAGCATGGTGGAACCTGTGTCCTTCTGGGGAACTGCTAGGTACTTGTGACCTAGATTGGCCACTGTTGGTAACAGGATACTGGGCTCGATGGACTTTGGTCTGACCTAGTATGGCATATCTTATGTTTTTATAAGCACTAAAGTGTTTTTGGCATTTTTCTACTGCCTAAACTTTGACAGTCCAACTAAATAATAGTTTAATTGAACTTGAATGTTTTGCAGAAATGTGTTAACTGGAATTTTTTTTAAAGCATATTTGTTTTTAGAAAGATTTGAAAAAAGACATGGCCAATGAATGAAATCTTTAGCCCTTAATGGCAGCATATGAATTGGTGCAGTTGGTGATTTCTTTCTTTCTCCAGGACCAAGCAGGAAGTCAGTCCTCACATATGGGTGACGTCGGCGCCGACGGAGCCCTCGCGGAGCAATTTTCCCCAGCTTTCAAAGAAAGCCTTTGGGAATTGCAGCGCGCATGCGCGGTCGCCTTC
Organism: Ichthyophis bannanicus; assembly: GCA_033557465.1. Lineage (NCBI taxonomy): Eukaryota > Metazoa > Chordata > Amphibia > Gymnophiona > Ichthyophiidae > Ichthyophis > Ichthyophis bannanicus. Next base: position 187,732,775 of record CM066033.1, on the reverse strand, counting down.
CCGCCCAAGGGTGCCATCTTAGCCAGTCTTCTTTTTTCCGCGGAGCCCTACAGACGTACCCGTCGTGTCCCCGCTAAAAAAGTTGATTTTCGTGAGTTTTTCTCTTTTTTCAATTCGGTTCGACGCCGGTCGTTTTCCTACCCGGACTCGCGACGCCGTTGCGAGTCCTTCTCTTATTTTTCGGTTTTTCTGATTTTTGGTCAGTTTCGTTTTCGGTTTTTTCGCTGGCAGCCCGGTCCTTTGACCTTGCAGGGGCCCCTTTTTCCCCCGATGGCTGCCAGTGGTTTCAAGCGGTGTGGTCAGTGTGACAGAAATATGTCACTCACTGACACACACGATAATTGCCTCCGCTGCCTGTGCCCGGATCATGAAGAAATGATCTGTGGAGCCTGTGGCAAAATGTCCTCCAAAGCGTTGAGGAGTCGGCGGCATCAGCGGGATAGAATCTTCGCTGACCCCAGCCGTACCCGGACCTCGTCGGAGGCCTCGGCATCCAGAGGCTCCAGCTCTGACCATCGCCGAAGTTCCTCCGACAGGGGTTCTCCCTCCGGAGACCATCGACGGAAGACAAAACCCGCGAGGGCGGCGTCGGTGGACGCTCCTGGCTCCGCGAGGGCCAGGTCGCATAGCCCCGACAGCCGTCCCGGGTCTTTGGAGAAGGAGCACCTCCCGAAGCGACCTCGCCTGGAGTCGGAGTTGCCTGCTCGGGTAAGTCCTGTGGTCCTTCTGGACTCGCCTCCGAGAGGTCCGACGTCGGGCCCGACGCCGTCGGGGCCCGAGTCGCGGGGGCTGCTGGGTCACCTGAGGTCGGACTCAGGTTGACGGCCTTGGAGAGCAGACTATCTGCCTTCATGGACCAGCAGCGGGCACTGATCGCTAGCCTCGCTGGCGCCGCTGCCCCGACCGCCGGGACGTCGACGTCTAAGTCGACCCCGGAGACCGAGCCGATCCTCGAGTCCATGCGAACTCGAGTCGATCCTCGGTCGAGGTCACCCTCGGCCTCCCGTTCGGGACCGAGGTCGTCGCCGCCGACTCCCTCGGCGTCGGGGCGGCCGACGCCTCCGCCTGCCCGAGCCGACCCCACTGATTCCTCCTCGGAGTCGGTCTGGGAGTCTGAAGAGGAGGAGTCACCTGATTCCTTTCGGACTCGGTGTGTCCCCTCGGACTCACCTGAGTCCGAACCTCGGAAACAGTCCCCTCCGGAGGATGCCCGGTTCTCGGACTTCGTCAGGGATATGGCCAAGGCTTTGGCCTTCCCTGCGGATCCCGAGGAGGAGCCTCGAGCCAAAGAGCTCGACGCCCTTCAGTACGACTCTCCCGCCCGGGAGCACTTTACTGTACCGGTGCCTCCCATGCTGGAACGACTACTCTTCCGCATGTGGGAGAGTCCGGCCTCGTCGCCGGTATTGAGAAAGCGGGTCGATTCCATCTATCGAGTCCGCAAGAGTCCTGGCTTCCAAAAAGCACAGCTGCCACACCATTCCATGGTAGTGGAATCGGCCATGCATAGGCTTAAGAGCCAAAAAATGCACTCCTCGGTACCTCCTGGCAGGGAGGCCCGTAACCTGGATGGCCTTGGTAAGAAGTGTTTCCAGGGTTCTATGCTGGCTTGTCGTGTCCAGACCTACCAGCTATCATGGGCATGTATCTCCGAGACCTGGCTAAAGAGCTAGCCGGATTCTCCGCTGGACTTTCCGAGGAACCTTTGCGGAGGTTCCTAGCCTTGACAACTGGTATTCGGGAATGCTCCAAATTCATGTCCCGAGCAGCCTATGATGGCTTTGAAGCATCGGCTCGTGTGGCCGCAGCTGGCATCGGTGCCCGCCGACAGGCTTGGCTTCAGTCGTCTGACCTTGCAGGACAAGTTGGTCGATGTCCCCTGCAGAGGTGAGAACCTCTTTGGCAAGCCCATGGCTGAAAAGGCTGCACAAATCGAGACGGAGACTCTCACCAGGACCAGGCTTTCTAGGAAGACCTCCGCCCCTTCCCAGAAAAAGAAGGGCTCGGGAAAGAAGTCCTTTTACCCGAGAAAGGCGGCTGCCTATAAACACTACCCCCAATATCAGGCCCCTCCAGCTCCCCAACAGGGTCAGCAGGCCAAGGGAAGGGGTAACGGGTCCCGTAGGCAGCAAGCCCCCAAGCCTGCACCACCAGCCCCTGCTCAGCAGGGTGGGGGTTTTTGACTTCCTCAGCATAGCCTCTCCCCCTCAGCTGGTTCCTCCCAGCACCGGAGGCCGGCTGGTTCACTTCGCCCACAGGTGGTCCAACATCACTTCAGATGCCTGGGTGCTTCAAGTCGTGCGAGAAGGATATCTTCTCCACTTCCATCAGGTCCCTCCTTCTTATTTTCCGGGAGAACCTCCTCTACTCCCTCTGCACAGGGACTTACTCCTTCAGGAGTTAGCAAGTCTTCTTCAGGAACAGGCTGTGGAACCGGTGCCCCACCACCTGAGAGGTCAAGGCTTTTATTCCAGGTATTTCCTAATACCAAAAAGGACAGGAGGCCTCAGACCCATCCTGGACTTGCGCAACCTCAACAAGTTCCTTGTGCGGGAAAAGTTCAAGATGCTTACCCTTGGAATCCTTCTGCCCTACCTCCAGCAGGGAGATTGGCTATGCTCCTTGGATCTAAAGGATGCCTACACGCACATCCTCATCCACCCAAGCCACCGCCAATACCTAAGGTTTGTGGTGGCAGGAAATCACTACCAGTACAGAGTACTGCCCTTTGGCCTATCCTCCGCACCGCGAGTCTTCACAAAATGTCTCGCGGTGGTGGCGGCCTATCTCAGGCTTCACGGCCTCTATGTCTTTCCGTACCTCGACGACTGGCTCATCAGAGCGTCGTCCTCTCTGGCAGTCGCCAATGCCACACACCGCACGGTGACTCTTCTGCAGTACTTGGGCTTTGTCATAAACTTCGCAAAGTCCACTTTGCTCCCCTCACAGGATCTCGAGTTCATCGGCGCAAGACTGCACACTCCTCAGGCTCGAGCTTTCCTGCCTCTCGACAGGGCTCAACGGCTCATGGACCTAGCCGGCCGTTTTCGCAGCCAGTCCCTGGTCTCCGCCAGGCGCTTCCTGAGATTACTCGGCCATATGGCTTCCACCGTCCACATGACCCCCAATGCTCGCCTGAATATGCGGCCGGCTCAATGGTGCCTTCGCAAGCAGTGGCAACAAGCCACCGGCGGACTAGCCGACTTAGTGCGCCTCTCCAGACCGCTGGCCTCTTCCCTACAGTGGTGGCTTCATCGGCCGAACCTGGTGCTCGGAATGCCGTTTCAGTCGCCTCAGCCGGCTCAAGTGCTGACGACCGATGCTTCCCTCCTGGGTTGGGTAGCACATTGCCAGGGGGCATGTACTCAAGGTCTCTGGACCGCGTGGGAGTCTGCTCAACAGATCAACTTCCTGGAGCTCAGAGCAGTTCGTCTGGCGCTCAAGGCTTTCTCCCACCTGATTTCTCACCAGTCCGTCCTTGTCCAGACGGACAATCAAGTTGCCATGTTCTACGTGAACAAGCAGGGGGGCACGGGCTCCTTCCTTCTCTGCCGAGAAGCTCAGAAGCTCTGCTCTTGGGCCGTCAGTCACGGCATTCTTCTCAAGGCAGTTTATCTCCCAGGCCAAGAGAATTGCCTGGCGGACAAACTCAGCAGGATACTCCAGCCGCACGAGTGGCGTCTGGATCCCTTGGTAGTTCAGAAACTCTTTCTGAAGTGGGGCCTCCCCACGATGGATCTCTTTGCCAGTCCTCTCAACCGGCAACTTCCTCGCTTCTGCTCTCGTCAGCCACATCCCCTTCGGGTAGCGGCAGATGCTTTTCTGCTCTCATGGTCGGAAAGCCTTCTCTATGCTTTTCCTCCCATCCCGCTAGTCTCCCGAACTCTGTTCAAGGTTCTCCGGGACAAAGCGTCCATGATCCTGGTGGCTCCTCGCTGGCCCAGACAGCCGTGGTTCCCACTCCTGTTACAATTGGCGGCAGAGGATCCGTTCCCTCTGGGGTTTCAACCGGATCTCCTAACACAGGATCAGGGGTCTCTGCTACACCCCAACCTCAGATCTCTCAACCTAATGGCCTGGCGGCTGAAAGGGTAGTCCTTGCTCCCCTTCTCCTGCCGGCAGAGGTGGAAGAGGTCGTCCTAGCTTCTCGGCGCCCTTCTACCCGCAAATGCTACGCCCTTAAATGGCGTCGCTTTTCCGTTTGGTGTGTACAGCAGTCTCAGGATCCCTTCTCCTGCTCGGTGTCGGTGATCTTGCAGTACCTGCTCTACCTCTCTAATCTGGGACTTAAGTCCAACTCCGTCAAAGTCCACCTCAGTGCTCTTTCAGCACACCATGTGCCGGTGGACGGCAGACCTCTTTCCAGCGACCCTCTCGTAGCACGGTTTCTCCGAGGTCTCCTTCTACTTAAACCACCTCTGCGCCCGCCAGCACCTGACTGGGATCTGAATGTGGTTTTACAGCGGATCACCTGTCCGCCTTTTGAACCGATGGCTACCTGTTCTCTGCGTTTTCTTTCGTGGAAAACCTTATTCCTGATAGCCCTCACTTCCGCTAGACGCGTAAGTGAATTGCAGGCCCTCGTGTCTGATCCTCCCTTCACTCGGTTCTACAAAAATAGGGTAGTCCTACGGACTCACCCAAAATTTCTTCCAAAAGTTGTCTCCCCTTTTCACATCAATCAGGAGGTGGTACTTCCAACCTTCTTTCCCAGGCCTCACTCCAGCCGAGCTGAACGAGTCCTGCATACCCTGGACTGTAGAAGGGCATTGAACTTCTACCTTGACCGTACGCGGGAGCACCGTAAAGCTGCTCAGCTTTTTGTGTCTTTTGACCCCAATAAATTGGGGCTCCCGGTCTCCAAGCGTACTCTGTCCATCTGGGTTGCTGACTGTATCGCTTGGGCTTATGGGGCAGCCGGACTCTCCTTAGAAAGTCGAGTCACGGCTCATTGTGTTCGGGCGAAGGCTACGTCAGTGGCTTACCTCCGCTCTGTTCCGCTGGCAGACATCTGCCGGGCCGCTACTTGGTCTTCGAGCCAGACTTTTGCGGTCCATTACTGTCTCGAGAGAGAGTCCCGTAGGGACAGTGCTTTCGGACAGGCAGTCCTCCGAAATCTCTTCGAGGTTTGAGCAACTCCTACCCTCCATCCCGGATGGGGGCTACCGGTGGATGATAATTCAGTGAAGATTCCTTCCTTCTGTGCCGCTGAGCTAGAGGGAGCTCATTTTTGTGCTTAGGGTCTCCGGTAGCCTTAAGCTTGGGAGTCCCATATGTGAGGACTGACTTCCTGCTTGGTCCTGGAGAAAGCGTAGTTACTCACCTGTAACAGGTGTTCTCCAGGAGCAGCAGGAATCAGTCCTCACTACCCTCCCTCCTCCCCGTGGAGTTGCAATCATCTGCTTAAGTTTTTTTGCAAATTTTTATGCTGTCTTTTAGCTATGTCATCAGACTGGCTAAGATGGCACCCTTGGGCGGAAAGGCGACCGCGCATGCGCGCTGCAATTCCCAAAGGCTTTCTTTGAAAGCTGGGGAAAATTGCTCCGCGAGGGCTCCGTCGGCGCCAACGTCACCCATATGTGAGGACTGATTCCTGCTGCTCCTGGAGAACACCTGTTACAGGTGAGTAACTACGCTTTCCCTGTTTAATTATGTAGTTTGCCACTTTCTTTTGGATATGGGTGTATTAGTTTTGTGCCTTTGTAAGATACATGTAAAATAGACAACTTTTGGAAATTTTTGAAGGCACTTTGTTATAAAATTATCCCCTAAAAATGGTAGAATTTGTTTGTAAGTAAAGTTGTGAAATTCAATCTAGACTAGTGGTGAAAAAGGGATTGTATGTTGAATTCACAAGTTATTTTTGGCTGAAAAGCAAACGTTGGGATTGTTAATAGCATCTGTGTTTGGCTGATGGTCTTCCTGTTTCTATTTCTGTATAAATATCACATTCACTCTGTTTATTATAGTTCAGACTGTCTTTCATTTCAGTGTATTGAGTTAAAGCAGCAGCCTACAGCAGAAGGGAATGTAGACTGGAAAATCCTTAATTGTAGTTACATTAAGAATATAAAAAAAATGCCATGCTGAGTCAGATTAATGGTCCATCGATCCCAGCATCCTATCTAATAGTGATCTGTCAAGATCACTTGAAAATACTTGGCAACCCTAATAGAAAAGTCATTTCATACTGCTCATTTCATTTCATACTGCTCATTCCCAGAAGAACTTGTGTCTCTTGGGGAAACTGCTAGGTACATATGACCTAGATTGGCCACTGTTGGAAACAGAATACTGGGCTTGATGGACCTTGGTCTGACCCAGTATGGCATATCTTATGTTCTTATGTTCTTAGGTGGAGATACCTAAGTCTATCTTGTTCACAATTGATGATGGACTGTCCTCTCCAAACCTCTCCAAATCTTGTTAATCTCCAGGAACAAGCAGGAATGTAGTCTTCACATATGGGTATCGTCGGTACCGACGGAGCCTGCGCGAGAATGCTCCCCAGCGTCCAATTAGGAAGCTTTTGGGAGCATCCCACAGTGCCTACGTGCTGCCTTCCGGCCTTTCCCAACTGCCTTTCTCCAGTTCTTCGTTTTCCGCGGAGCCAGCAGGTCATTGTTCCTGTCACCGCAGAAAATTCTTCCTTTTTACTTTCTTTTTTTGTGGTCACGTCTGCCTTCCTCGACGCTTACCGGTACCGCCGTTTTTTCTTTCTTTATTTCTGTTCAAAAAAAAAAAAAATATATATATATATATATATTTAGTGCTCTCTCTTATTTTTCCCAGGTGCACGTGCCATTTTGGGCCTTAGGCCCAAACATTTTTCCTACAATGGAGAAACCTGCTTCAGGTTTCAAAAAGTGCACCAAGTGTGGCGGTACCATCTCCGTCACCAACACCTATGAATGGTGTCTGAAATGTTTAGGTCCTGACCACTCCATCACGGATTGTATGTCCTGTGCCATGATGTCTAAAAGAGGTCGGCAGAACCGAGCTGCTAAGCTCAGTACCCTGTTTCCCTCTGATGCAGCTTCGGTGGCATCGACGTCTTTCAGGGCTTCCTCTTCCTCCCGTAGATCTCAGGTAACTAAACATAAGTCCAGCCGGTCCTCAAAGGGTAGATCTCCCTCTAAGCACCGAGATGCCTCTGGCGTTGCCCTTGAGGATTCTGCACCGGCAAAATTGCCCCGGCGGGAGGCTTCGGCTTCCAAAGCATTATCGGGGCTCCAGGACGTTCTCGAGGCCTTGACCTCGGCAGAACTACTGGTGCCATGCTCTGGGGTACCAGCTGTCTTCTCCGGTACCGACATCCAGGCATCGGCAGCGTCGATAGACCAGAGGTTCCTGGCTATTGAACGCAGTCTGGTGGCTCTCCTTGCAGCATCGACACCCTCGGAACCACGTCAGACAATCCAGCCGGTACAAGCACCGACTCCAGCACCGGTATCGGTGCCGGTACCGAATGCATCTACATCGGTGTCCGCATTACCGGCACCCAGTCACCCGATGCCCTCTGGTACCGACTTCGGTCGGTACGGGTATCGGGCTCTACCAGAGCATCCGGACAGAAGGTACTTCGAGTCCTCAGAGGAATCTGAGGATTCCGATAGTTCTGTCAATACCGGAGCACTTCTTCCAGAGGAGCCCTCCTCCCCTAAACGCAGGATGTCTCCTCCAGAGGATATATCCTTCCGGGATTTCATCAGGGAAGTGGCTCGGGGTCTCTCCATTACTGTGGCTCCTGAAACAGAGCCCAGAACAAAGGAGCTGGAAATTTTGCAATATCCCAAAGCTCCTAAGGAGGCAGCTACTTTGCCCATCCATGAGATTTTGCATGATCTCATGCTCAGAATGTGGGAGACCCCTCTTACCACCTCTCCTCATTCTCGTAGACTTGACACTATGTATCGAGTCCCTTCTTGTCCTGGTTTCCAGAAAACTCAGCTCCCTCACCACTCTATTGTGGTGGAGTCAGCTATGAGAAGGATCAGGAGTGCAAAGAGGCATGCCTCTAATCCCCCAGGACGTGAGTGCAGAACTTTGGATGCTTTTGGACGTCATACCTTCCAAGCTTCCATGCTTTCTGCCAGGATCAGTTCCTATATTTTATATATGGGAATGTTCCTGAAGGAAATCACAGGAGATTTAGAGGTTTTGAGTCCTCTTCTTCCTGAGGATAGAAGACAGGATTTTCTCACCTTGGTCAAACATGCCCAGGATGTTTCCAAATTTGTCAACCATGCAGCTTTTGACTGTTTTGAGTGCATAGGCAGAACCTCTGCCATTGTCATAGGTGCACGTAGAATTGCCTGGCTCCAGGCATCTGATTTGGAGCTCTGGGTACAAGACAAATTGGGCAATATTTCTTGTACTGGTGAGAACCTGTTTGGCAAAGATTGGCAGGAAAAGGCCAATGAGTTGGATGCTGACAACTCCACCTTGGACAGATTATCCAAGGGCACAGCTGATCCTTCAAGAAAGAAATCTTTCAAAAAAACATTCTTTTCCAAATAGATAAGGTTTTATCCTGCTTCTTCCCAGCAGGGACGCTCTATTTGTCAACCTGTCCGGAAGGGTCAGCAACCATCCAAGCAAAGAAAAGCAAGACTGCTAAGCCTCAACCGCCTCAACAGTCTCAGCCTCCATAAGGCCTTTGACTTGCATCTAGAGAACTTAGCCTTCCTGGCTTTAAATGGACCAGAGCCTTCCACCATTCCAGGAAGGTTATGTCACTTTGCCCCATGATGGGGGCAGATAACAGCAGAGCATTGGACATTCTCCATCATAAAAGAGGGGTACAAGCTTCATTTCTTAAGCATGCCCCCTCCCACAGTAGTAAAACAGTTCAATTCTCAGACCTCTCTCATCAACCTGCTAGATCAAGAGGTCACCATACGTCTTGCCCAAGGGGCAATAGAAGAAGTACCCATTCATCAACAGGGTACAGTGTTTTACTCCCCCTATTTCCTTATCCCAAAGAAAACAGGGGGATACAGACCTATCTGGGACCTCAGAGAATTGAACAAATCCCTGTTCAAAGAGAAATTCAAGATGATTTCTCTAGGAACTCTGCTGCCATACCTTCAGTCAGGATTGGCTTTGTTCTCTAGATCTCAAGGATGCGTACACCAATGTTCTCATCCATCCAACTCACAGAAGGTTCCTTTGGTTCCTTTTTCATGGAAAGCACTACCAATACAGGGTGCTTCCTTTTGGCCTGGCCTCAGCTCCAAGAGTGTTCACGAAATGCATGGCTGTGGTAGCAGCATTTCTCCACACTCTAGGCATATTCGTCTTCCCCTACTTAGACGACTGGCTCATTCGAGCCCCATCAGAGCCAGAGGCCAGAGCTTCTCTATCTTGCACAATGCGTATCCTTCATTATTTGGGTCTGGTTATAAACATCCCAAAATCCAGTCTAACTCCCACTCAGTCTCTAGAATTCATAGGAGCTTGCTGGATACCAAAAAGGCAAGGGCCTATCTCCCCCAAGCCTGTTGCCTTCGCATGGTGCAGTTAGCTTCTCAATCAGTGCTAAAACCTCATCTCACTGCCAGAGAAATGCTACAACTACTAGGCCACATGGCATCAACAGTGCATGTGGTTCCTTATGCTCACCTCCATATGAGAGCAGCCCAGTGGACCTTATCCACCCAATGGACCCAGGCATCAGGGTGCCTGTTGGACAAAATAGTATACACAAGTTGCCTTATTTTGTCCCTCCAATGGTGGCAGTCCACTCAGAACCTGTTGCTGGGGTCCCCTTTTCAACAACCCTTACCCCAGGCAACTCTCACAACAGATGCTTCACCAATGGGTTGGGGAGCTCCTTTACAAGACCTCTCCACCCAAGGTTCCTGGACTCCACAGGAGACTCATCTACATATCAATCTCTTAGAGCTCAGAGCAATCTTCCTTGCTCTTCGAGTGTTCCATACCCTGCTCAGCTACAAAACAGTCCTCATTCATACGGACAATCAGGTAGCGATGTTCTATGTGAATAAGCAGGGGGGAACAGGCTCTCTGTCGCTTTGCAACGAAGCTTTGCAAGATCTTAGAGGATTTAGGTGACTCCAAGGGCGGACGGCTACCAGAGGACAAGCAGAAGCAGGCCAGATTTCCGCCGATGAATAGGTTACCTCAGAAGGTTTTTCGTCGATTTCGGGCCTCAAGATTCTCTTAAGGTCCGAGGGGACGATTTCCCTATAGAAGCCAGAGCTTTCGAGGGTTCCGAGGAGCGAGTAGAGGTTTTGCGGCCTCCTCATCCAATTTTAAGAAGCCGCAATGAAGCCAGGGAGACCCAGGTAGAGGTTCCGGTAGGAGGTCGTTTACAAGACTTTTACGCTGCCTGGGTCCAAATAACATCAGATCAGTGGGTGCTAGAGGTGATTCGAGAGGGCAGTGCTTTAGAGTTTCAATGGCCAGTGACTGATTCGTTCGTGCAGTCTCCCTGCAAGGCGTTGCACAAGCGGGTGGCGATCCGGCAGACGTTGGACAGGCTGTTGGCTCTCAAAGCAGTAGTGCCAGTTCCTTCAGACCAATGCGGCTTAGGTCGATACTCCATTTATTTTGTAGTCCCAAAGAAGGAAGGAACTTATCGACCGATTCTGGCTTTAAAAAGAGTGAATCGGTGTCTTCGAGTGGCTCATTTTCATATGGAAGCACTCAAGTCGGTCATTGTAGCGGTCAGGAGAGGCGAGTTTCTTAACGTCCCTCGATTTGTCGGAAGCGTACCTCCACATTCTGATTCGTCAGGAACATCAGAGGTTTCTCAGGTTTGCAGTGCCAATGGGGCATTTCCAATTTCGGGCGTTACCGTTCGGTCTGGCTATGGCGCCGCGCATGTTTACCAAGGTAATGGTGGTAGTGGTGGCGGTGCTGAGAAAGCAAGGTGTGCTGGTTCACCCATATTTGTACGCTTGGTTAATTCGGGCAAAGTCAAGGACAGAGAGCGTGCTGGCCACTTCCAAGGTAGTCTCGCTACTGCAGAGTTTAGGCTGGGTGGTCAACTTCACCAAAAGCAGTTTGATTCCATCTCAGAGGCTAGAATACCTCGGGGTGTGTTTCGATACGGCGGCAGGCAGGGTTTTCCTGCCGCCACATCGAGCCATCAAGTTAAGGATGTTGATAAGGTGGTTTCTCAGCAGGGCGTGTCCGACTGCATGGCATTATCTGCAGCTCCTTGGGACGATGGTGGCAATGATTGACTTGGTGCCCTGGGCAAGGGCACATATGAGGCCGTTGCAGAGAGTGTTGCTCGGAAGCTGGTCGCACCAGAACGAGTCGTCTCGAAGGGTTCTCTGTCCGGAGGCGGCGCGGGCAGCGTTGCAATGGTGGTTGTCGCTGGGATCCCTGGAAAAGGGCATGCACTTGGAAACACCTCAGTGGCTGCCACTAACTACCGATGCCAGCCTGATAGGCTGGGGTGCGCATTTTCAAGGAAGGTTCACGCAGGGACAGTGGACCGAGCAGGAGAAGGTGTGGTCAATCAACAGGCTGGAGCTGCGGACGGTAGCACAGGTGTTGCTACGGTTTCAGCCGTACCTACAAGGCAGAGCAATCAGAGTGTTCTCCGACAATGCGACCGCAGTGGCCTACGTCAACAGGCAGGGAGGAACCAGCAGTGTGCCATTGGAGGTTGAGGCAGAACAGTTGTTCGAGTGGGTGGAGTGCCACCTTCTGGCTCTGTAGGCAGCACATGTGGCAGGGGTGGACAATGTGGAGGCCTATTATTTGAGTCGCGTAAAGGTAGATCCAGGAGAGTGGACGCTTCATCCCGAGGTTTTCGAGATGCTGGTGAGAGGCTGGGGGTCGCCGGTAATGGATCTCATGGCAACTTTCAAGTCGGTAAAGGCCGTCTGGTTCTTCAGCAGACGAAGAGAGCGAATGTCGGAGGGTCTGGATGCGCTCATACAGGTTTGGCCGGTGGACAGGCTCTTGTACGTCTTTCCCCTGTGGGTGCTAATAGGTCACGTAGTGCAACAAATCGAGAAGCACAGGGGCTTGGTAATACTAATCGCACCAGATTGGCCAAGGAGGCCGTGGTACGCAGATCTCCGGAGACTGCTGGTGGAAAAGCCTTGGCGTCTACCAGTCAGGAAGGATCTGTTGTCACAAGGTCCACTGTTCATGCCACAGGTGGATCGGTTCTCGCTTACGGCATGGCTCTTGAAAGGGCTCGGTTGAGAGCAAGAGGATATTCGGAAGCGGTGATTTCTACCTTGTTAAGGGCGCGTAGGAGGTCGACTTCTTTAGCATATGTTTGTGTGTGGCGTGTCTTCGAGGATTGGTGTGAAGATAGGAAATGGGTAGCCTTGAGGGCGTCGGTGCCGCAGATTTTGGCATTCCTGCAGGATGGTTTCCAGAAGGGGTTGGCGGCCTCTTCTTTACGGGTACAGTTGGCAGCGCTCTCCTGTTATAGGGGGAAAGTCAGGGAGCAGGCGCTGAGCATTCATCCGGATATTAAGAGATTTTTGAAGGCGATGCTGTTGCTGCGGCCACCATACAGACAGGTAGTTCCTCAGTGGGACTTGTAATTGGCCTTGATGGCATTGAGAGCAGGGCCGTTTGAGCCTTTGGCGGAGGCGTTGTTAAAGGATCTTACTCTAAAGGTAGTTTTCCTAGTAGCGATTGCCTCAGCAAGGAGAATTTCAGAGTTGCAGGCTTTGTCGTGTAAGGAGCCCTTCCTGTCCTTCTATGGATCGAAGGTGGTGCTGCGGCTGGTTCTGTCGTTTTTACCGAAGGTAGTTTCGCCATTTCACGTGAACCAAGTAGTTTCTCTACCGGTGTTCAGGAAGGAGGCAAAGGGTTCGTCGGCCGAGCAGTTACATCTTTTGGATGTTCGTAGGGCGTTGAAAGTGTATATTCGATGGACGGTGGAGTTTATTTATTTAACAGCTCTTCTATACCGCACTCTTTATTATCAGTGCGGTTTACAGTTAACAATTTGACTCTAGGACATGACCAGAGTTTACATATAACAAGGAAAGTAACATGGGATTGAACTGGGGAAACTATGTACATTTTAAGCAGAGAAAGATGTATGTTGGTATTTTATTTACAATAATGTACCTCTGAAGCAGTACAACTGCTTGATTACAAATACTGTCTGGTCTGTATTGCATGTTATGTAAATTACATATTTTGTAATTCATATTAAGGGATTGGGTTGTGAGGAGGGAGGAGGTGAGGCATTGTTTGGTTGTGAGAAGTGCATCATCTTTAAAACCCTACTCCTAGCATTCAAGGCAATCAAAGGTATTTCATCCCTTTCACTCACAGATCTTATTCACATGTTGCCCCCCAACAGATCTAGAAGAGCAATAGCCATAAACCAACTAGTATTACCAAAGGAATCGTCAAAGTGCAACATATCAACCACAAACAGGGCGTTCAGTTACTATGTACCTAAATGCTGGAATGCTCTACCCCCTGACATTAGGGCTATTGCCGACCTATCACAGTTCAGGAAGGCACTCAAATACCATCTTTTCCTCCAATGCTACCCAACCACCAATGGCACCTAGACATCCCCTCTGAAGAGATGACCCACGTTCACTATGATAATTTTACTCATTACCATGTAAATATCTCATGTATATTATAATTGACCCCTGTTATCCAAGTTACTCCTCACCATGTAAATATCTCATGTATATAGTTACCCCTGTTATCCAAGTTTGGTCCCCTGTTCGATGTAAAACCAAACAGCATGTTGTTATGGTCGTTGTGTTATAATGTAAACCGCGCTGATGCCAAATAGCGCGGTATATAAGAGATTGTAATAATAAATAAATAAAATAAATCAGGAACTAATGGTGCTTGAGGGCTTTACTGACTTGTTCCGGAGGTCAGACAGATTATTTGTTCTGTTTGGCGAGCCTCGGAAAGGAGAGGCAGCGTCAAAAGCGTCTATTGCCAGATGGATTAAAGGGGCAATAGCATTGGCATACATGTTGAAGGGTAAGCTGGTGCCGGAAGGCTTGAGAGCTCATTCGACTAGGGCACAAGTGGCGTCTTGGGCGGAGTGCAAGTTTGTGCCGGCAGTAGAAATTTGCAGAGCAGCGACCTGGTCGTCTTTGAACACCTTTGTCAAGCATTACCGCCTGGATGTGCAGGGGAATAGGGATACCTGTTTTGGGACAGCGGTGCTTCAGGCTGGTCTTTCAGGTCCCACCCGTTAAATTCTTTCACTGCTCTGTTACATCCCTAGAGTTTCCGGGACTAGACTGGAGGGCCGATAAGGAAGGTTAAATTAGGCTTACCTGCTAATTGTAGTTCCTGGAGGAACTCCAGTCTAGTCCCGGATCCCGTCCCCGTGTTCTGGTGTTTTGAAAGCCTGAAGCCATCGTTAGGACAGATAAGAGAAAACTAATTGAGGGGCTTCTGATTCACGGGGAGGGTGAGAAGGACTTCGAGTCTCAAGGGCGGAGCAAAGATTTCTGCAGTTCCACTAAAGACTTCTTTGGGGGGGTTTACAGTTACGTTTTCTAAAGGTAGGCAAGTTTTTCTTGATAAGTGTTATTACTTAATTGTTGCTCCGGTGAGTCTACTTTGTTAATAGGTTACTGGAGTGAGGAGGCGGTGCCTGTGTCCTTATACCAGTGTCATCAAGAGAGTGACATTTCTCAGTCTCCAAGCTGCTGGAAGAGGATCACAACCCTAGAGTTTCCGGGACTAGACTGGAGTTCCTCCAGGAACTACAATTAGCAGGTAAGCCTAATTTAATCTTATGCTACGTGAGTTTATAATATCATTCTAAAATAAGCACGTGAAAATGTGTGTTAACGAGGCACAACTTTATAAAATTACCTCTGTGTTTGACTACCTCACTGTTCGTGTCTTTTCTGCCTGATCTGGATCTGGACATCCATTGCAGATTTTCACAATTAAATCAGATCCATATTGGGTCTGAATAGCAGTGGCTTGAATGGAGTGGGTCCCAAAAATTGCGTTGGTTTGGAAAGAATAATACAACGAAAGCAAGGTTGATAATATATTCAACCATTAGATGCCATTGTCAACATATGTCAAAGAATGAAATGTGCATTTATATCACAGGGTACCTCTGTACAAAGGCCGTGTTTCACACCGCTGTGTTTCACCACCAAGAAGCCATACACTTAGCAGCAATAGCAGTCCACATAGCTTGCTCACTAGGTGTCTGCATACATAGCAACTTTAAGAAAGCTGTAAGGTTCAGACACTAGTTTCCACAGAAGAATTTACAACAAAGAAAAGAAAATGCATAGCCACTAAGAGGCAGCCCAGCAGGGATGGGGGCATAGAGGAGAAAGCAAGTGGAGAATGGCTTATGGAATCATTTCCACTCCTTCTGCGTGTTGTGTCTGCATCTGGGACGGTAGCTTCCAAATTGGTCAGATTTATTTACATTTTACCATTCAACTTAGAATGCACTTCACACTAATCAACATATTCCACAGTGCTCTACTTCCCTTAAGACTTGCACCCTAATGCCATTCATGATGAAAGTAAACCACTTATGCTTATTGTCTTTGTGACAAAAATGATAGCAGCTGATATATAATAACCATTGTTGAAGTCTTGACCAGTGGCACTGCTGCACACAAATTTCAAACTTGTGCTAATTCAACCCTCTTTTTGTGTATGCTCAATAAATGTGTCTCTGTTCTCAGTCTAAAAGCTTAAATGAACGAGCTTGTTCAGTTTCCACATAGTCTATGCTTCATAGTACTCTCCACATAGTCTATGCTTCATAGTACTCTTCTAGATTACTGTGTTTCATGATTTCTAGAATAGCTAGCCTTTTGGCTATCAAAAAGGGACATGTCCTGCTCTAGTCACAGGACAAGGAGGCAGGGGTATCAGCACAAATGAGTGAGGGAAAGTATGCAGAGCATCACTCAAAGAATTCTTTCCAACCCCTTTATGTATGTGTATCTGTGCTGTCTGTGATTCTCTGATTGGAGGAAGGAGGGTTGGGGCAGTTTGAATGAAGTGGTATGGAAATATTCAGTTGGTTTGAAAAAATAATAAAATAAAATAATGTGATAATGTATGAAACAGTTATATGTCACTCTCAATAGATTTAAAGGATGGTCTCTGCAGTTTAACCATAGGGTGCCACTGTCCCATGGCAATGGTTACAGCAGCGCTTTACTGCCACTGTTCCATGTAAGTGGTTACAACAGTGCTCTACCACCACTAGCTAGCAGACTACATGGTTCAGTCATTAGGCATCACTGTATGTAAGCTGAAAGGTTCAGTCACTAGGTATTAACAGTAGAATTTGCAACAAAGAAAATTAAATGCACGTCTGAATCACTAAGGGACCCTTTTTACTAATGAACACATCAATAGTGCCAAAACCATAATCCAGGTGGTGGTGCACCTAACACGCTGTCAGGGGTGTTGAAAGCATGTTCTCTCAGTTAATGTGGTGCACCTTGCCCTAACATGACATAAAAATAGCACAGGTGCATTTACCTGTTGAGGTGGCAATAAGTGCACCCATGCTAACTGGCTGCTTTGCAGTTAATGCAGGAGCTCTGACTGCAAAGCACTAAGCGCGCCTACTCTCTGCCCCTTACACCCCCCCCTTTGCTCCCATGGATAGTTGGTGCACTAACTATCATGGCTCCCTACTAGCTATCAATATGTGTCCCAAGGCACCTTTAATGCGCTCCAGAAACCATGCACACAGCTAACACCCTTTAGTAAAAAGGCCTCAAAGAATTGGCCAAGCAGGGATAAGGGGGGGAGGGGCATAATGGAGGAAGCATGAAGAGCATGCATCATGAAATTATTTCCAATCGTTATGTGTGTGTTGACTCTGTGTATGTCTGTGATCAAAAGAGTAAAGAAGAGGGAAGAGGCTTTTTTTTTGGGGGGGGGGGGACTTTATTTTTATGAGACCCCAGATACAATCTGATTATTTTCAAACATGATGCATCTTTTCACCAGTTTTTCCGCCATGCCAAATTTGGTCCCGTCCCTTTAGGTTTTTGGAGTGTTGTTTTGTGTACTAGTAGATGGATGGACTGATTTTCTTGATCCCCCCCCCCCCACTTATGTATATATTTTTTAAACATCTCTTGGGTTGGAAAGTATACATATTAATACAAAAAGGTTTCCATATTCTCCCAAGCAGCTATTGATTGCTAGCCTAACAAGCTATCAGGCTTCTGCGCTGAACATGTTTTTGGCTTTGTCTTCTCACTCTAGGATCCGGGAAGATTTATAACTCTGGGAGAGTCTTGCACATAGTAATCCCTATGTATGACTTTCAGCTGGGCTTCAGGCTTGTTACCGGTATCCAGCATCATGGACAATATGGGGGCAATGCCATATTTTTATAGTGCTACTAGATGTATGCAGCAGTGATGGGCAGGCATGGAGAGTGGTCTCTTTCAGATGACGCAGCCGCACATTATTCTTAGTTGTATAAGAGATTAAACTTGAAACTACCCCTGCTGCTGTCAAGTAGCAACTGCATCATGGCACACTGGCATTCTGCCCCCCTGAGAAGGCACTTCTTGTGCTTGGCATCCTCAGCGGTCATCTGTCTCGACTACTCTTTTTCCAATGGCTCTATTTGTCTTTCTCTATGAGGAAAGTCCTTCATACTTATCCACGCATGCCCATTTACTTTCTGGTTGTTACTATCAGATGTCCCACCACAGTGGTTTACACCAAAGTAAAGCATTTTTTTTTAAATTTCAGAGACCAGGGTTGCAGGTCATACGTACCTAGCAGTTTCCCCCAAAACACAACAGCACATAAGCAAAAGGTCAAAACAAAATATCAGCTTACATTATTCTTCAGCTCAAAAGCAAAAACCCCTTTAACAGCAAGGCTTCCAGCTTTCTCTAGCCTTGCTGGTTAAAGCATAAATACAAATAGCTTTCTTCAATGGCAGTTTTCTTTCTTTTCAGTTCCAAACATTCCCAGGCTGTATTCCTCTTTATAAGCAAAGCAAAACCTCCAACAGGAACAAACTTCCAATAAGCAACCAAAGCTCTACTCAGGTTTTCTTAGGAACATTTAAAGCAAAACAAAAGCTTTTTTCCTCTCACCGTTAGCTTGGCTTCTTGCCGGCTCACTGCACAGGATAGCAGGTGTTTAACAAGCACAATTATACAGCTTCAGCTTGTTCTCACTTCTCAGCATAAGTTTCCCCTCTTTAACACAGGGAACTCACAAAACATCTTCCTTGCTTTTCAAGGTTACCTTGCTCTGGAGAGTTTTCTCTTAAGGTTGCCTTTCCTTCAACCCCTCTGTAGCTAAGGCTTGGCACAAAGAGCAATCCATGAATATATCTTCCTCATTCAAAGCTGCATCAGGCTCTCCTAGTTGCATTGGTTCTATCTCTCGTTCTAGCTCACTGGGCTTAGCTGACAGCCTCTCATTAGAGCTGAGAGTGTCTCCTGCAACTCTGTACTGCTCAGTATGGGACAGGCTTCTAAGGCTTGTACCTGTGCCTTGGCTTGTAGCAGCTTCTCCTCTCTCGTGCTCTGTACCTCTCTCTGGCTCTTTCCAGCACAATCCTGTCCTGCTGTTCCTGCTCCTGTTCCCGTTGCTCCTCCAGCTCTCCTTGCTCTCCTGGCTAATCCCTGTATAATCCAACCTAGGCTTAAATCTACAGGGTTCCAGCCCCACCTCTTCTCTTCCCAGGTGACGGAGATCAGCTTGCCCTCTGGCACCTGGGTAATCAGGGAGCTTACTGACGTAAGGGTCTTTTACCTTGGGTCTGTATTTCACTCTCCCTTACTCCACTAGGGGAACTCTGAAACCTGTTCCAGCTGGAGATTTTCTGGTTTCTAGGTGTGGTTTTGGTTTTATTTCTCTGACCTTGCAAAATAGGTCCTTTTATTAGGGTGAATTCTTTGGTTTTTTCACTTTCTCCTAACTCAGGATGAGCTTCCTTACCACACAGCTGTAAATGCCGGTGCCTAGATTTTTCAAGAATGCACATAAGTTATAGTATTTTATAGCTTGCAGTGCAATGCAATGTGTGCCTTCAACTCTATACTGACTCCTGGCGATCCAGCTCCTGGGTTTTCTTGGCAAAGTGCAATCAAAAGTAGATTGCCAGGCAATTCTTGAGCACAGTGAGTTTACAACCCCTGGTATTCCAAGATGGTCATCCATCCAAGTTTATTAGCCAGGCCTGAACCTGCTTAGCTTCAGAGATAAGCCAAGAGCAGGTTGTGCTTTGCCTACACTCTATCCAAACTCCACCCCTTCTACACACGCAGATTGGATTTTTGTTCTTGCTTAAAAAATTGTAGTCTCCTAAAGCACACAAGTAAGTAAGTGCTCCTTCACACACTGAAGACCTTAAAAATAGGTGATTTTTGCAGCTCCTTTATAAATCAGCTCCAAAGAGTTATCCATAGGATAAGTATGAATACCTATACACAGTGTATATGAGTTCTCACTAATGCTCTACACCTAATGAACTTTGAATAATACGTAATGTTATACCTAACACTGATACCAGTAAATATATCTCTAAATCAACAGTGAACTCACTATAGCCACTGAGGATTATATATTTAGGTTGCACCTACAGACCTAGGGGTGCCTCACCACTAGGGTTTAGTGTGGGGAAAACTGGGAGTATATACTTGAGGGAGCCAGTACCGCAGTTCATTGCAGGTTAGGACCATCTTAGCTTGGAGGTCTTTGGTCCCAGGAATCACTCTCTGATCACTTTTTCACTCCCAAAAACCCAAAGTCTAAGCCAGAGCATGTTCTGAACCAAAAGGTTTACTGGAAGATTTGTGTTAGCAAACAAAATAAATCAATAAGGATGTAGAATATAAAGGATGCAGAATTTAATTATAGTTCACTAGTTAACTATAGGGAGGAGTGGCCTAGTGGTTGGGGCAAGTTACCTCAGGCTAAAAGGTCAGGGGTTTAAATCCCATTAGAGGACAGCAACCTTGGGCCAGAAGGACTGGGGTTTCTAGTCCCACAGGTGCTCCTTGTGGTCTTGGGCAAGCCACTTAACCCGCCATTGCCCATGTTCCCTGTAAGTATTAGTGTATGTGTCTCATATCCCCTCGTGTTAAATGTATCCCTCAATTGTGTTGTGACCACTTTGATTGAAGGATAAGGTGGTATACAAAACTGAATAAATAAATTTCTCCTCTACCTTGGGGTAGGGAAAACTCTTCATCTTCTCACACTGGTAGGATCCTCAGTAAAATCTGAGGATTTGCTAATTTTGACAGGACGAAGGCACAATCATTTCCCCTAAGTATGCAGGGGGGTAACTTGTGCTCCCAAGTAATGCCTTACACACCATGTCATTGGGCCTTTTCCTTCACATACATAGGCCAGACAGCACTTTTCTGTAGTAGCTGCAATAAGACGTGCTCTCTGTATAAGTGATACTGTAACTCTTAGTGAGTTACAGATAGTCTCATCCCAAGCGTTCTATTTATCTCCTGCTCCATTGTAGGATCTTGGGGGGGGGGGGGGGGGGGGGGGGAGACAGCAGGCCTAACTGAGCAGTCACTAGTAGCATTAGCACTTCTACTCTTCCTTTCCCTATGTCTAGCCAAACTCCAAGACATGGGTAGATATGAAATGTTTTTCCTCTCTAGCTTCTGATTCAGATCATCCTCTGCATGGCAAAGGTCTTAGAGCAGTGCTTTCCAAACTTTTATCCCATATGACCCCATTTTAGCAAATGAAAATTCCTGTGACCCCACATGATGATAAAATCAAAATAGTAGGCCCCCAGTCTCTTTCTCCCTCTACTCATCTAAAGCAGAAAGCGGTGACAACAATAGTAGCAGTCATTACAGGATCCTTTGTGTCAGTGTGCAGTGTGTGCTTAGAGGCCCCACTACGGGCTCATTCCAAACAGTGATTAGTGGGGATATATGTCCGGTTTGGACATACATCCCCACTAATCGTCGTTAGCCGATTCTGCCCCCTAAGCTCCCCGATGAGTGGGGAGCTCTGGATGGGGGCAGAGAGTGGGCGGTGTGGAGGCGGGCCCACAACCCTGGACGTACAGGACCTATCTAGGTCACTGCCCTGTATTTCTAGCTTGGGGGAAATGGCCAGGGAACTTATTCCACCTTGGAAATGGAATAAGTCCCCCTGATGTTAGTGGCTAGCGCTGGAGGAACCCCCCCCCCCCCCAAACAGGTTAGCCAAGGCAGGAGGATCTCCACCACCTGATCCCGGCCGTGGCAGACCCCTCTGGGGGTCGGGCGGCAGGAAATAGCTCTTTCAGTGTGTTGTGGGGGATCGGCGCTCCTGCATAGCGCACTGGTGCCATGGTGATGGGACGCCACGGCACCGGTGCTCCAGCAGGAGCATGGGGAAGGTTAGCTGGGGTAAGTGCAGCACGTCTGAGCCATCTAAATTGAAGCCCGTCCAAGTGCCCTGATTCTGCTCTCGTGGGAACATCTAGCTCCCGTGGGTGCAGAATCGCGGCCAAATCTGGCCCGTCCAGATTTTGAACTTCTGGACAGACTGGATGTGCCCTGATCAGAATGGGCCTCCATGGGTTTCCAGTCTAACAGGAAGTTTACCTATATTGGGGGATGCTTACAGGCCACATGCTGACTGATGACTGCCACTTACTTGGCATAGGTCACAGTGAAAGTCCAGAGAGAAGTGGAAATGGCCATGTTTCTGTGACCCCATCCACTGAGGACATGACCCCATTTGGTGTCCTGACCCCAAGTTTGGGAACCACTGTTTTAGTCATTGTGATCAGGGGCATAGTACAGTCCTATGAGGAAACAAAGGCGTGAAGCATCCATGCAGGCAAGGGCTGAAGGTTCCTGGAAGTCAAATCAGCAGTGTCCTAGCTATGCCTTTATGATGGACATGAAAGTATGAGTCGATTGCACAGAGTGCAAAGTAGGAGTGTACTGCAGATAGAAAATACAAGATTTTTGAGAAATACATTTTTAGAGTCTGAGTCTGAGTCTGCCTCTTTTCAAATTCATGCTAAAGGCTCATTTCTTTGAGGCTGCTTTTGGATCCTGATCTCTTGTTTGCCTTGTGTCTTCTTACCTTTCCCTATTTGCTCTCTTGTTCTCATCTATTGTATTGTCTGTCTTGATTAGATTGCAAGCTCTGACAAGCTGAAACCGTCTTTTATATATATCTGTACAAGGCTGCGTATGCTTTGTAGCGATATATAATTGATTAATAATAATAGTAGTAATAGTACATTTATCATTAATTTAAAAATCTGTGGAAGTATTGATTATAGCAAATATCCAGTACGGTGCAAAGTATTGAAGAAAAATAAAGTGAAATAAATTTATCCATAAAACAATGTTATCAAATGGAAACTATGTCAAAAAACCCGACTTTCTAGGAACTATCAAAGAAGAAATTGAACATTAAACTGTAAATTTATAAGGGTTTTTTATAGCCAAGGGAAACCCTTATCTGTCAAGCTTTTATTTACTGACTGCAATGATCCATTTTGAAGGCTGCAACTTTGGATGAGCATTGTATGGGTGCAAGAACTTTAAAATGCATGCTTTCAGTTGTATATGTGTTGATTTGTAGGCATGCGTGCTTTGCGCACACTTTAAATTTTTGGGCACCCAAACGAACTGAACACATGTTCACAAATACACATCCCTACATAAAATCCTTTACATTGATCAAGAAGCAACAGTAATCCCTACTTGTTTTATATATGTCCTCTGTCCCCGTGTCTCTTTACTATCCAACATTGTAGTTCCTTTTCCTTTTTGGCGCTAGCCATTTTCTGATTAATTTGTATATTGTACAGCATCCTGGTGTTACGGAGGGCAGTTTATCAAGCAACAGAATAAATATAAACCTAAACAGAATGATTTAAAAACAGCAAAGGTGTATGACAAGGCTGCATGTTTTCCCCCTACTTCTTTAGTTTATATGCAGAACAAATCATCAGAAAAACAGGACTTGTATGAAGACAACAGTGGTGTGAAGATTGGTGGGAGACTCATCAACAACCTTTGCTATGATGATGATGCCACATTACTGGCTGAAAGTGAAGGCGATCTGAAACATTTGCTTCTCAAGATCAAGGAACATAGTCTTAAAATGGGCCTGCACCTTAATGTAAAGAAGACAAAGATCATGACTACTGGCAAAATCTATAAGTTCATCGTTGATGGAGAAGAAATTGAAATAGTGGACAACTTTAATCTACTTGGATCAATTATCAATAAAGAAGCAACAAGCAGTCAAGAAATAGATGACGCATTGCTCTTGGCAGAATGGCTATGAAGGACCTAGACAAGATTCTCAAGAGCAGAGATGTCTGTTTCCATACAAACATTTGACTTGTTCAAGCCATGGTATTTTCAATAACATCATATGGATGCGAAAGTTGGACAGTGAAAAAGATAGACAGGAAGAAAATTAATACCTTTGAATTATAGTGCCAGTGATGAATACTGTGTATACCATGGATTGCCCAAGGAACAAACCAGTCGGTACTAGAGGAGATCAAACCTAAGCTTTCCTTAGAAGCCCAGATGACAAGACTTTTTGATTTTAATACTTTGGATACATCATGCGAAGAGAGAGATCATTAGGGAATGACATCATGCTTGGCAAGGTAGAAAGTCAATGCAAAAGAGGAAGGCCAGCAATGAGATGGATTGATACAATAACAGCAGCTATGGGTGCCAGTCTGTCAGCAATGAGCTGCCTGACTGAAGACTGAACACAGTTTTGTACTACTGTCCAAAGGGTCGCGATGAGTCGACACTGACTCGACGGCACTTAACAACAACAACAAATCCATTTCACAGTGACTTAACCACAGTAAGGGCAGTTAAAATACCTTGACAACACGTATTTTCCTCAGACTATATTTCTTCATAAATTCCTTGGTCTTAGGTGGTTCTTCTGGCTAAGGATGTCCCTAATCCAAGGGGTATCAGTTTAGAACATTTTTTAATAACTGGGAACTGTACCTAGTGCTATCATTGGCCCTTCTTTGTATGAATTTCTTACTTTTTTGCTTTCCTAGCCCTTTGTCCAGTACTTTCTCTCTTCCTTATGAAGAAGCCTGATAGTATCTGTGAAATATGTAAATCCTGTTGTGTTATACAGTGCCAGAATATTCCAGTGGTTATGTGTTGGAATGCTATTGTCAAATGAACATTTTCATTGGCACATCTAATTTTTTTGCTATTCTTCTTTTACTAGCAGTGAGAAAGGTAACATTAAAAACTGCTAAAACAAATGGTGTGAGCTCTGAGGTCATTGCCCATCTGTTACTTATTTTGTTTCTTTTGCAAGTCTGGTTTAAAAAAAAGAAAATTAGAATCACAACTGCATTGGTTTCTCAGAATCACAGCATTTTGGGAATTAACCTTGGTGATTTGCCAGAGCCAAGCAAAACCTTTTTTGATGCAAGATCATGCTGCTTTTGCCACTGGTGCATTTATGAGGTGAATAGCTAACCACTACTATACTACTACTACTGAACATTTGTATAGCTCTACAAGGCGTACACAGCACTGCACAAACACATGTAAAAGATGGTCCCTGCTCATTGGCGTTTATAATCTAGTCGAGACAAACAACACAGTAGCTGAAGACATGGGATACAGCAGGGGGAATGATAAGAAAACACAAAGGAATCAGATGAGTCAAGATCTGAAAGCAGCAGTGAAGATCATTACATAGTCTGACCAACCTAACTTGGGAGGCCTTTGGGTCCCAGGGATCACTCGCTCTGACCAGTCTCTTACGCGGATGCTTATTGATTGTACAGATTGCCTCTCTTATAGGTGGACATTAATGAGCTGCTTTGTTGTAGAAGGTAAGGGGAGCTGATGGTGTTCCCATTTCTTTTAGACACAGATGTAAAACACTGAGGTGCTTGATACATTTGGTGTCACCTCACACTGACAGCCTAAATCAGAGATTTCCAACTGGTTTACTGCACGAATTTGGCCACTTGCATAGGAAAGACGATGATAGGTGACATCTATTCTTGTGTTGGATGACACAGGTCACAGCTGTTTGAAGACAATGGAATTTAACTTGCTGATCTCTTTGGGTGGTTCTGTTGCCCTACCAGAACAAGTCATGAGGGGTTAGTATCTGTAAGCATATTGATAATGCAGGGTTGGTCTAGTGACTCGGTGACAGGACTGTACACTGCTAGGTGGAGGTACCTGGGTTTAGTTCCTGATTCAGGAATTCTTTGTCAGCTGATGTTGCTTGAAGATGGTTTTCAAAGTGCCTGGAAAGGAGGATTCCTATCCACTATCAATAGAGAGAGCTAGTGACTTAATTTTGAGCTCATGGGCCTGATATTCATCTGGGCAGGGCTAAGCGCCATAGCCACTTAGCCCTGCCCGCCAACCCCTTAACCCTGGATATTCACTTCCGCAGCGACAGAAGTGAATATGGCCACACTGCCCGGTAGCTGCTGAGGCTAATTGTACATCATTGATATTGGATGTTGCATAGTTAGCGCTCGGTGCGTATAAGATAGGCAAGGTTTTTCCTCATCTATCTTATAGATGCCGAGCACTAACCTTGTAGCTTCCAATATTGGTGCTGCATGGTTGTGCCAGTCCCCACCTCTGCTTCGCCCCGGAATGCCCCTGGCACGCCTCAATGCTAGCCGGCTAGCATCAGGATACGTAGAGGATTTAGTGGGATATTCGACGGCACTACCCATGTAAGTGCTGTCGAATATCTGGTTAGCAGGCATTAAATGGTTAACTGGCTGTTAACCGGGTAAATGCCCTTTGAATATCAGGCCCCATAAGAATATAAAAAATGCCAAACTGGATCAGACCAATGCTCCATAGAGTCCTGTATCCTGTTTCAAACAGAGACCCATCCAAGTCGCAAGTACCTGTCAGGTTCCCAAAAGGTATACAGATTTCACGCTGCTTATTGCAGGGATAAGCAGTGGATTTCCCTTGTACGCTTTAGGTTTATGAACTTTTCCTCCGGGAGCTTGTCCAAACCTCTTTTAAACCCAGCTACACTAATAGCAGTTTACTACATCCTCCTTTAATGAATTCCAGATTTTGATTATGCATTGAGTGAAAAAAAATTTAATATGTTTATTGGTATAGCAAAACAATAACATCCGTTTACATCATCTCTGTTGTACAAATTCACATCATAAACAACCAACCCCTTTCTCTCACCTCCTCTCTGCTCTTTGGAGCATGCAATGTCCAGAGTCAAGTTCAAGCGAGGCTGCACAGCATGCCCCCATGGGCAGCAGTGCACCCCCGTCACTGTCGTTCACCTCCCCCCCCAGCGATATCCCCATTAAACAATTGTTTATTGCTTGAATGAAATCTTAACCAACAGTATAACAAATAACACTGTATGATAGTAAACTGGTCCCTAGCATCCTCCTCCTCTTCCCTCCCCCTTGTTTGCTGTGCCATGCTCTCCCTACGTTCCCTCTCCAATGATCTGTTCCAAGTCCAAAGGCCTTTACTCAGTTCTTATTTTTCTGAATCTTTTTGCTGCTTTTGATACTGTTGACCACCACCACCTCCTCCTTGACACTTTATTCTCACTTGGTTTTAGAGCCCCTATACTGTCTTGGTTCTCTTCTCATCTCTCTAATCGCTTTTTCAGTGTTTGTTCTGGAGGTTCCTCCTCTACTGCCATCACACTCTCAGCTGGTGTACCTCATGGGTCTGTTCTGGGCCTTCTTTCTTTTCTTTCTATACCCAGTTCCTTGGTGCCCTCATCTCTTCCCATGACTTTCAGTATCATTAACATAAAAATGACTTTCAAATCTATCTACATCTGACATCTCTCCTTCACTCCAAATTCATATCACTACTTGCTTATCTGGCATCACCGCCTGGATGTCTCACCGCCACCTAAAATTGAATATGGCTTCTTAGTTTTCCCCCTAAATCCTCCTCCCCCTCTTCCTTCTTTCTCTATCACTGTTGACAACATTCTTATTCCTGTTTCCTTGGCCTGCAACCTTGGGGTCATCTTTGCCTCCTCCCGTTTCTTCTTCACATATGATACATTTGGTGTCTTCTCACACTGACAGCCTAAACCAGAGATTCCCAACTGGTTTACTGCACGAATTTGGCCACATGCATAAGAAAGACCGTGACAGGTGACTGCTATTCTTCTATTGGATGACACAGGTCACAGCTGTTTGAAGACGATGGAATAACTTGCTGATCTCTTTGGGTGATTCTGTTGCCCCTCCAGAACAAGTCATGAGGGGTTAGTATCTGTAACCATATTGATAATGCAGGGTTGGCCTAGTGACTCGGTGACAGGACTGTACACTGCTAGGTAAAGGTATCTGGGTTTAGTTCCTGATTCAGGAATTATTTATCAGCTGATATTGCTTGAAGATGGTTTTCAAAGTGCCTGGAAAGGAGGATTCATATCCACCATCAACAGAGAGAGCTAGTGACTTAATTTGGAGCTCATGGGCCCGATAATCATCTGGGCAGGGCTAAGCGCCGTAGCCACTTAGCCCTGCCCGCCGACCCCTTAACCCCGGATATTCACTTTTGCAGCGACAGAAGTGAATATCTGGATCTGGTCGCGCTGCCCTGTAGCTGCTGAGGTTAATTGTGCAGCATCGATATTGGATGCTGTATGGTTAGCGCTCGGTGTTTATAAGATAGGTGAGTTTTTTCAACATTTAAGCTAAAACCTGTCATTTCTTTCTCTACAACATTAACAAAATGTGTCCCTTCCTCTCTGAACACACTACTAAGACTATTGTCTACTCTTTGATCAGCTCCCATCTTGACTATTGCAAACTCCTCCTTGCTGGTCTCCCTCAGTGTCATCTCTCTCCTCTTCAATCTATCCAGGCTGAAAACTCACCTCTTCGCTGCTGCTTTTAGATCTTGACTCACCTGATCTCCTTGTGTTGTTTATTTTGACTGGATTGTAAGCTCTGATGAGCAGGGACTGTCTCTTACATGTGTGCAACACTGCGTATGTCTTGTAGCGCTATACAAATGCTCAGTAGTAGTAGTAGTAGTAGTAGTAATATTCTATCAGCCGTGATACTCATATAACCTGTCTTTTAAAATCACTTCACTGGCTCCCTTTCCATTTCAGTATCCAATTCAAACTTCTTCTTCTAACATATAAATGCATTCATTCTACTGCCCCTCATTACCTTTTCTCTCTCCCTACACCCCTCCTCGTGAACTCTGCTCCTCCTCTGGCTTTCTTCTCTCTATGCCCTTTTCTTCTTCTGCAAACTTCAGACTTCGATTTTTTTACCTTATGCATGGAACAAACGTCCTCTATCTTTACGTCGTCTTTTCCTGTCTTCAAATCCATGCTAAAGGCTTACCTCTTTGAGTCCTCATTTGGATCCTAATTCCTTGTTGGTTTATTAATTTAATTTAATGTATTTATTTAACCAGTTTTCTATACCGCTTTATCCTTCAACCAAAGTGGTTTACATTATGTAATTACTACAAACAGGTACTGGATATATTCCCTTGTCCCCAAAGGGCTCACAATCTTTGTGTACCTGTTCTTGTCTTCTTCACTATTTTGAACCCCCTTGTTTCTCTTGTATTGTTCTGTCTGCCTTGATTAGCTTGTAAGCTCTATGAGCAGGGACAGTCTTCTTTATATTTTTGTACAGCGCTGCATACGCCTTGTCCTACTTAATAAATGATTAATAGTAGTAGTATAAAAATCCACTCACACTCCTCAGTTGCCTCCTTTTCCTTCCACAGCATCTCTCGCACCTTTCCCCCCTGATGTCTGTCTGCACCTGCCCATTTTGCAGGTACAGGGCCCAAATTGTCATTTTCATTCTCTACCCTGTAGGCTAAAGAAATTTTTGAAAAGCTTCTCTCACTTTCCCCCACCAGTCCTCTCATGTCGGTCCCTTGGGATGTTTCAACCTCCACGCGATGGCGACCCAGGCTGCTAATAACATTTTGGTCCGCAACCACCCCCTCTATTTTCCCTTCTTGCTTGTGAGGCCTCCCTCATGCCCTAATAACAGCCCCATAGGATCTTGCGGGACCCCTTCCCTTGTTACCTGTCCTATTTCCCAGAAGACCTCTTCACAGTATCATTTTATGATCTCACGTTCCCACTCTCCCGCACCCCGTCAACAGAGCTTATTTTCCCCTTCTTCCCGCCTTTCCAAGCTGCTGCGGGGTAGCACAAGCCCTGTGAACTATCTGAAGTTGGGTCTGTCTCCAGGAGGGTCACTAAAGACCACCTAGTAATCCCCATATATTTCCCACCAGTCCCTCTCTTCCATTCGCTGGTCACTCCACTTGTGCCACCATTTAACATGGAATGGAAGCTCCCTTCTCCCTCCCCCTCCAGCCCCCTATACAGCTTTGAGACTAGATTTTGCATTTCCTATCCCTTAAACAGCCACTTCCAGTCCTTTTGGGCCCTGTTGGAGGGCCACTCTATGGCCTGAGACCATCGTGAAGTGACATATCTGAATATTAAAAAAAAAAAGGAACCCGTGTCCCTATCTTTTCTTCTAATGCTCTCATGGCAATACAGCCTCCCGGACGTTTCCATGCCTTGAACCTGCCCATACCTCGTTCCTCCAGTTGTTGGGCAGACTAGATGGACCATACTGGTCTTTATCTGCCGTCATTTACTATGTTGTAAAAGACTCCTAAAGGTAGCAGTCGAGAAAGGGTAGTAATTTCTTAACCATGGCCAGGGCCAAGGGAATTAGCCACTCTTTTATGCATACCCACCTCTGTTGTATCATTGGCACCAAAAAGGGATGCCCCATAGTCTCGGACTCTACAGGCTCACTTGATCCTTCTACTGCTAGCCCCTCCAGTTTCTCAAAGATCGAAGCAGGAGCCAGCACCCTCCGCTCCATACTCAGCCATTGAGCCTCTGGGAAACGAGCATAGAAAAAACACATTGCCTTTACAACTGCCATTCTGTAGTATCATTTTAGTTCTGGGAAGTTGCCCTTCCCACCTCCTGCCTCCAGATTAGCCTTTGCACTCCTATCTTACTCCTCTTTCCCCGCCAGACAAAGTGCTCTGTTCTCTTTTCCCATCCTTGGAGAATCATTCTCGGAATCTCTATAGGGAGTTGTCCGAAAAGGAAGAGGAATTTAGGGATTATATGAATTTTTAATGTGGCTATGCATTCCAGTTCAAATGTAATGCCCCCCATCCCATCAACTCTTTCTCGACCCCCCTGTATTAGTGAGGCATAATTCAGGCAGTACAAATCTGATGGGTCTCCAGATAGGTACACTCTCAAATACTTTATTTTCCCCCCAGTGCACCAAAATGGAAAGTTGGGGATCTGAGTCTGTGTTAGCTCCCCCAAGTTTAGAGTCTCAGTTTTTCCAAGATAGACATTTTCTCAGAACTCTCTGGCTTTTGAGTCAGTCTCCTCCAGGAGTCGCAAGAGGGAAATCACTGGGTTAGTCATAAAAATTAGGATATTGTCTGCATAAAGCAGTATCTTATGCTCTTCCGTCCCCTCGAAAGTGGGGTGAATTGCAGGGTTCTGCCGAACATGAGCTGCTGAGACCTCTCTCATAGTGGCAAAAAGGAGGGGGGGTGGACTTCATCTGAGCTAGCTCTATTCACTAACACCCTTTCCCTAAGTGCCTGATATAATGCCCGAACCCCTTGGATAAATCCCTGTCCTAGGTTAAACTGTTCCAGCATAGCAATTAGGAACCTCCACTCCACCCAGTCAAACACCTTTTTGGCATCTAGTGCAACACAGAGTGCGGGTTCTCATTGCTGTTTAAGGAGATGCATCAGGTCCACAGCCTTGCAAATATGGTCCACAATTGCCTGCCCCGTAATAAAACCTGTCTAGTTCAGATGGATCAATTGTTGCAGAACTCTTTCCAGTCGCCTGGCCATCACTTTTGCAAAGAGCTTTACATCACAGTTAATTAGTGCAATTGGATGATAACTCCTGCAGAGCTCTTTGGGTTTCACTTCTTTAGGGAGTACAATAATATTAGCATGTGCCATTGAGGCTGGAAGTGGCTGGTCCAGCAGTGCCCCTGAGAACACTCTTGCCAGCACCAGCGCTAGTTCATCCCTAAGAAGATGGTAGAATTCTGACGGGACTCAATCTTCCCCCGCTGCCTTTCCTTTAGGTAATGTTTTTATCACCCCCCCCCCCCCTTACCACCTCCTCATTTACAGACCGCCCAGTCCATCTGCTGCCTCCGTGGCTCAATTTCTGCAAGTTCAGAGCAGCTTTTAAACTAGATATTAGGGGAAAGCCGACAGTCGCCCAAGAGCGGATGGTTCGGAAGAATGTATCTTTGAAGGATACTACCAAAAGCAGAGAGGTTCCACAAAAGAGTAAAGTAGTCCAAATGCCCTCAAGTATGGAGCAGACAGAGCTTAAAGATCCTAAATTACCCATGTCTAACAATAGCCAAATTAATATGAATAAAATACATTCTCTAAAATGCTTGTATGCAAATGCTAGAAGTCTAAAAAATAAGATGGGAGAGTTAGAATATATAGCACTAAATGAAAGGTTAGATATGATTGGAATATCAGAGACATGGTGGAAGGAGGACAACCAGTGGGACACTGTGATACCTGGGTACAAACTATATCGTAACGATAGAGCTGATCAAATTGGTAGAGGGGTTGCTCTCTATGTTAGAGAGGGCATTGAGTCAGAAAGGATTAAAGTTTTGCAGGAAACAAAATCTGCTGTAGAATCTATATGGATTGAAATTCCATGTAAAAGGGGGAAGGCAATGGCAGTGGGGGTGTACTATCGAGCGCCTGGCCAGAATGACCAAATGGATGATGAAATGCTCAAAGAAATCAAGGAAGCTAACAAAAGTTACAGCACAGTAATAATAATGGGTGATTTCAACTACCCCGGTATCAACTGGGTCAGTGTCACGGCAGGACATGCTAGGGAGATAAAGTTCCTAGATGAAATAGATGACTGCTTCTTGGAGCAGCTGGTTCAAGAACTGACCAGAGGGGAAGCCATATTAGACCTAATCCTTAGTGGAACACCAGATCTAGTGCAAGAGATAAGGTTGTTGGGGCCCCTTGGCAATAGTGATCATAGCATGATCGCCTTTGATTTAATTAGTGGAGGAGGGATAGTAAGGAAATCCACAGTACTACCTTTTAATTTTCGAAAGGGAGACTATGATAAAATGAGGAAAACAGTTAAGAAAAAACTAAAAGGAGCAGTTGCAAAGGTTAAAGACGTACATCAGGCTTGGCTGTTGTTGAAAAATACTGTCTTGGAAGCCCAGACCAGCTGTATTCCACGCTTTAAGAAAAGTGGAAGGAAGTCCAAAAAACTGCCAGCATGGTTTAAAGGTGAGGTCAGAGAGGCTGTTGTTGCCAAAAAAGCATCTTTCAGGAAATGGAAAAAAGAGCCAAACGACGAAACCTGGAAACAGCACAAGCACTGGCAAGTCAAATGCAAGGCATTGATAAGGCAGGCAAAGGGAGAATGTGAGAAGAAGCTTGCTGCGGAAGCAAAAACGCGAAGTAAAGACCTTTTCAAGTACATTCGTAGCAAAAAACCTATGAGAGAGTCAGTTGGTCCATTAGATGATAAAGGGGTTAAAGGAGCACTAAGAGGCGACAAGGCGATAGCGGAGAGACTGAATGAATTCTTTGCTTCAGTCTTTACTGAGGAAGATGTAGGGATGTTACCCATGACTGAAGTGGTATTTAAAGGTGCGGAAGAATTGAAGGAAATATCGATACATCGGGAAGATGTATTACAACTATTAGATAAACTGAAGAGTAGCAAATCACCTGGGCCGGATGGGATACATCCAAGGGTGTTGAAAGAACTGAAATACGAGATTGCAGACCTGCTATTAGTAATCTGTGAACTATCATTAAAATCATCTCTAATACCTGAGGATTGGAGGATCGCCAATGTAACACCAATTTTTAAAAAAGGTTCCAGGGGTGATCCGAGAAACTACAGACCGGTGAGCCTGACATCAGTACCGGGAAAAATGGTAGAAACCATCATAAAGAATAAAATTACTCAGCATGTAGATAGTCATGACCTAATGCGAGACAGCCAACATGGCTTTAGACAAGGAAGATCTTGTCTTACTAATCTGTTATGTTTTTTTGAAGGAGTGAATAATCAGGTGGACAAAGGTGAGTCGGTTGATATTGTGTATCTGGACTTTCAGAAAGCCTTTGACAAGGTCCCTCATGAGAGACCTTTGGCAAAACTAAAGAGTCATGGGATAGGAGGCAGTGTACTATTGTGGATCAGGAACTGGTTAAAAGATAGAAAGCAGAGGGTAGGGCTAAATGGCCAATTTTCCCAATGGAGAAAGGTGAATAGTGGTGTACCCCAGGGATCTGTGCTGGGTCTGCTGCTTTTTGACATTTTCATAAATGACCTGGAAAGTGGAATAACGAGTGAGGTTATCAAATTTGCAGATGACACAAAACTATTTAAAGTTGTTAAAACCCAAGAGGATTGTGGAAAATTGCAAGAGGATCTTGATAAATTGGAAGACTGGGCATCAAAATGGCAGATGAAATTTAATGTGGACAAGTGCAAGGTTATGCACCTAGGGAAGAACAACCCAAACTATGGTTACACGATGTAAGGTTCCACATTAGGAACCACAACCCAGGAAAAAGATTTAGGTGTCATTGTGGATACCATGTTAAAAAACCCTCGGCCCAGTGTGCAGCAGCGGCCAAGAGAGCAAATAGAATGTTAGGTATGATAAGGAAAGGAATGGAAAATAAAACAAAAGATATTATAATGCCTCTATATCGTTCCATGGTGAGACCGCACCTTGAATATTGTGTGCAATTCTAGTCGCCGTATCTTAAAAAGGATATAGCGATTTTAGAAAAGGTTCAGAGAAGAGCCACCAAAATGGTAAAGGGGATGGAAGGATACTTCTATGAAGAAAGGCTAAAAAGGTTAGGGCTCTTTAACCTGGAAAAGAGACGGCTGAGGGGAGATATGATAGAAGTCTATAAATTAATGAACGGAGTGGAACGGGTAAACGTAGATCGATTGTTTACCTTATCAGAATATAGAAAGACTAGGGGACATGCAATGAAGCTACAGGGTAAACTATTTAAGACTAATAAAAGAAAATATTTTTTCACTCAACGTGTAATCAAACTCTGGAATTTGTTACCAAAGGATGTAGTAAAGGTTGTTAATGTAGCTGGGTTTAAAAAAGGTTTGGACAAGTTCCTGGAGGAAAGGTCCATAAACCATTATTAAGAAGGGACCCAGGATATCAATGCTTGAACCAATACAAGCATTGTGGAACCTGTGTCCCTTGGGGAAACTGCTAGATACATATGACCTAGATTGGCCACTGTTGGAAACAGAATACTGGGCTTGATGGACCTTGGTCTGACCCAGTATGGCATATCTTATATTCTTATTTTATGTTCTTATGTTCAGTGATTGCATTTCCCCCACCATCCGTGCCACTTTTTTCTTCCTCATTTGCCAAGATACCTACCTGCCAGCTCTGTTTCCTTGCTCCTGATATTGGTTCTTGGTGAGCCTAAGTAATTGCATGATGCTGTTTGTCTCCAGAGCCTGCAATTTGCGCCCTTACGACTCCCAATTCCCTGCCTACTCTCTTTACCCTTGTGGCCACAAGCAAAGGTCTGCAATCTTTTTATGTCCTCCCTCTGCTTTTTGCTTTCTTTCTCCTGTCTCGTTTCTTCTGCGCTGCAATTTGAATTAAGACCTCTCTTAGAAAGGCCTTCCTAACAAATCACCCTTCACTTCTCCAGTATTGTCTCAACTTCTTTTTGATTCTAGCCAATACTGCATACTGCTGCATTAAGATAATATTAGCACTCCACCATCAGTGCTGGCACTGACCCCCCTCTCTAGGACTCCATCTTGTCTCCACCATCCTGTGGTCTGCTAGGGTGATGGGGTGGATAATGGTGTTCCCAAACCGCCCCTCCTGATCTCTGCATGTAAGAAGATAATCAATCCAGGATTAGGTATCCGCCCCCGATGTTATAACAAGTATACTCTCTGTATGAACCATTCTGTAGCCTCCGCAGGTCCACCAAATCCCATCTCTGCAGTGCCTCTCTCACCTCCTTACCTCCTCTGCCATGAACCTTTGTGGTATAATTTGTCCTATCTAACTCCCCCACCGCACAATTCATATCCCCTCCTATTATCCAGTCCCCCTTTGCCGCTTTGGCGAAGTCTTCTAGCCCGTCTGCAAAGAAGGCTCCCTTGGGACCGTTAGGGGCATAAAGATTAAGAATCGACACCTCTGCTGCTTCTACTTGCTCGGTGATCCCTGTTGGTCTCCCCCTGCTGCAGAAACCACCAAGGTACCTTCTTGTGGACTAGAATAGCCACCCCTCCACCCCCTTTTTTTGGAATTCTACTCAGAGCAAAAAACTTGTTCATAACCCTTTGTTTTTAATTTAGCATGTTAAGTGGGTTTCCTGGAGCAGTACTATGTGCTTTGGTGGCTGTGGCCAGAACCCTTTTCTGTTTAATAGGCCCATGGATCCCCCTCAAATTCAGTGAGACTACTCTATACTCTTCCCCCTTTTGATCAATTCCCACCATCTGTCCCCGCCACTATCCCATGATTCTTCCTCCAGGACCTTTCTTTTCCTCCTTCCCAGCAGTTGAACATTAGCATAGCAGCATCTTCAATTCCCCCTTCCAAACAAACAAACAAACAAACAACCTGAACCCCTACAACAGCACTCATCCGCCATTTCCTCAATTTATAAATATTTGGTCCACTCAGGCTAGCATCCAATCCTTCTAATCACCTCCCCTGCCTCATACGTATCCCTTATTTCATGTACTTATCCCTTATTTCATATACTTCCCCCTGCCCGCTCAGTCAGACTCATCCCCAGACTTACAAAAGGCACAAATATCCAATCAGTCACACCTTAGACATCTTAGAGATAGAGCAGCTTTTAAACTAGATAATAGGGGAAAGCTGACAGTCGCCCAAGAGCGCATGGTTCAGAAGAATGTATCCTTGAAGGATACTACCAAAAGCAGAGAGGTTCCAAAAAAGAGTAAAGTAGCCCAAATGCCCTTGAGTATGGAGCCAGACAGAGCTTAAAGATTCCAAATTACCCATGCCTACCAATAACCAAATTAATATGAATAAAATACAGTCTCTAAAATGCTTGTATGCAAATGCTAGAAGTCTAGAAAATTAGATGGGAGAGTTAGAATATATAGCACTAAATGAGAGGGTAGATATGATTGGAATCGCAAAGATATGGTGGAAGGAGGACAAACAGTGGGGCACTGTGATACCTGGGTACAAACTATATCATAATGATAGAGCTGATCAAATTGGTGGAGCGGTTGTGCTCTACGTTAGAGAGGGCATTGAGTCAGAAAGGATTAAAGTTTTGCAGGAAACAAAATTTGCTGTAGAATCTCTATGGATTGAAATTCCATGTAAAAAGTGGAAGGCGATGGCAGTGGGGATGTACTATCGACCACCTGGCCAGAATGAACAAATGGATGATGAAATGCTCAAAGAAATCAAGGAATAATAATGGGTGGTTTCAATTACCCCGGTATCAACTGGGTCAGTGTCACGGCAGGACATACTAGGGAGATAAAGTTCCTAGATGAAATAAATGACTGCTTCTTCTGCTGGTTCATGAACTGACCAGAGGGGAAGCCATATTGAACCTAGTCCTTATTGGAACACCAGATCTAGTGCAAGAGATAAGGGTGTTGGGGCCACTTGGCAATAGTGATCATAGCATGAACACGTTTGATTTAATTAGTGGATGAGGGATGATAAGGAAATCCACAGTACTACCTTTTAAATTTCAAAAGGGAGACTATGATAAAATGAGGAAAATAGTTAAGAAAAAACTAAAAGGAGCAGTTGCAAAGGTTAATGACTTAGGTCAAGCTTGGGTGTTGAAAAATACTACCTTTGAATCCCAAACCAGCTGTATTTGACGCTTTAAGAAAACTGGAAGGAAGTCCAAAAAACTGTCTGCATGGTTTAAAGGTGAGGTCAGAGAGGCTGTTGTTGCCAAAAAAGCATCTTTCAGGAAATGGAAAAAACAGCCAAACAACAAAAACTGGAAACAGCACAAGCACTGGCAAATTTAATGCAAGGCATTGATAAGGCAGGCAAAGTGAGAATTTGAGAAGAAGCTTGCTGCGGAAGCAAAAACGCGTAATAAAGACTTTTTCAAGTACATTCGTAGCAAAAAACCTGTGAGAGAGTCAATTGGTCCATTAGATGATAGAGGGGTTAAAGGGGCACTAAGAGGCGACAAGGCGATAGCGGAGAGACTGAATGAGTTCTTTGCTTCGGTTTTTACTGAGGAAGAAGTAGGGATGTTACCCATGACTGAAGTAGTATTTAAAGGTGCGGAAGAATTGAAGGAAATATTGATACACCGGGAAGATGTATTACAACTATTTGATAAACTGAAGAGTAGCAAATCACCTGGACCGGATGATATACATCCAAGGGTGTTGAAAAAACTGAAATATGAGATTGCAGACCTGCTATTAGTAATCTATGAACTATCATTAAAATCATCTGTAATACCTGAAGATTGGAGGATGGCGAACGTAACGCCAATTTTTAAAAAGGGTTCCAGGGGTGATCCGGGAAACTACAGACCGGTGAGCCTGACGTCAGTACCGGGAAAAATGGTAGAAACCATCATAAAGAACAAAATTGCTGAACATGTAGATAGTCATGGCTTAATGGGAGACAGCCAACATGGCTTTAGACAAGGAAGTTCTTGTCTTACTAATCTGTTATGTTTTTTTGAAGGTGTGAATAAACAGGTAGACAAAGGTGAGTCGGTTGATATAGTGTATTTGGACTTTCAGAAAGCCTTTGACAAGGTCCCTCATCAGAGACTTTTGGCAAAACTAAAGAGTCATGAGATAGGAGGCAGTGTACTATTGTGGATCAGGAACTGGTTAAAAGATAGAAAGCAGAGGGTAGGGCTAAATGGCCAATTTTCCCAATGGAGAAAGGTAAATAGTGGTGTACCCCAGGGATCTGTGCTGGGTCCGCTGCTTTTTGACATATTCATAAATGACCTGGAAAAGGGAATAACGAGTGAGGTTATCAAATTTGCAGATGACACATAGCCATTTAAAGTTGTTAAAACCCATGAGGATTGGGGAAAATTGCAAGAGGATCTTGATAAATTGGAAGACTGGGCATCAAAATGGCAGATGAAATTTAATATTGACTAGTGCAAAGTTATGCACCTAGGGAATAACAACCCAAACTATGGTTCCTTATTGTTCCTCCAGCTTAGTCCTCTACGAATGGGTTGTGCACCTCCTCCTGCAGCTTGGAGACTGGACCAATCAAAACTCTGCATTCCTGCAAGTAGTGTGCTGGCATTCCATATCAGCTCTAGTGTGTCCAGTCTCCACGCAGCAGGAGGACTTAGTGAGCCTAGGTGCTGGACTCACTGGAAGAACAGATAAGGAGCAGGATTGTGACTAAATTTCTTTCTTTCTTTATTTGGCTGATTGGCTTGGGCTGGCTCTTTAAGTAAACTAAAAAAAAGCAAAACAAAAAAAAAACAGCTCCCCTCCCGAACTGCTCAAACAGCTGTCAGCTTCGGGTCTAGGTGGAGGAGGGGGGGGGGTTTTCTCCGTTGCTTTCCCCCGTCTGCCAAGCCACCGTTGGATTTCCTACCAGCCTGTCTGCCGGTCAAAGAGGATCTCTGTCCCTGGACTATTCGGGACAGAGCTCCTACCACGGTACCCCAGCGGCCCGGTTTCTGCCTCCGGGCAGTCCGCGGCACTTTGTCTGCTTTTTCTTTTGACCTACGCGTTTGCGCTGGGGACCGGAACGGGCGTATTCAGCCCTTGGCAGCTCCCTCGGTTCGGGAGAGGGACCGGTACGGGGCGCGCTCTACCGCGCCGGCCTGTGCACGGCTGGCGGGTTCCTAGCGCCTATAGAAAAGAGCGCCAAAGCGTTTTTCTGTGGAGCCGCGGCCATTTTGAGCACGCGGCTCTCCGGGTCTCCGTGCCTCCGCGTGTCGGCGGACAGCTCTGGAGCTCCTTTTTGCTTGGCGCTGCTGCTGTTTTTGACCAGCTTCCCTAAGGTATTTATTTTATTTTATTTCTTATTTGTGCTTCGGGATTTATATTCTTTGTGTTTCTTTTTTTCCCGCGTTTTGCTCAGTGGCTGTTTTGCGGTCCCTTTTTGTTTGCCCATCAGACTTACATACAACAAAAAAAAAAACAAAAAAAAGAACGTGGGATACTAGAGCCGGGCACCCACGCGGAGGAGTGCCTTCTTGCCTTCGGCCTAGCGCTTGCTGGAGACAAGAGTTCCTCGGCCCCTGCCCTGGTGGAGCCTATGCCCTCTAGCTCTCAGTGTTTAATCTGCGGCACCCGCAGGGGGGCCTGCGGGGAAACGGGCGTCTGTCATCGCTGCGCCTCTGTTTCCCTCTCTATGGAGCAGCAGTTAGAATTGTCAGGGGCCCCGGAAGCTCAGGGGGCTATGGTGGGGGAGGAGAGCGGCGCAGTGGTGGCTGGTCCTTCTGCTTCTTCCCTGTCAGCTGTGCCCGGGTTGGCCAGTGGGCCGTTAGATCTCGGGGGCTCTTCTCTCATGCACGAATTCTCTCCGGATTTTGTCTTGCTGATGCATCAAGCCTTTTGTCGCAGTCGGCAGGGGCAGCTGCCTGGTACCTTGCCGGTCGCTTCCTCGGAGCTGCGGTCGCCGGTGGGTGACCGTGCAGCTTGCGGGGCAAAAGCCCCCAAGCGCTCCCGCCCAGCTGATCTCTCCCTTGCTGACGCCGACTGGCGAGAGTCGGAGGAGATGGACTTGGATTTGGATGTCGACCTGGATGAATTAGAAGAGGGAGAGATTGCGGAACCCGAGGACCAGGCTCGAATCATACGGGTGTTCCGTAAGGAAGAATTACCGGCCCTGATTTCGGAGGCACTACAGACGCTCCGCTTGGCGACGGAGCAACCAACAGAGGATGAGGATGCGGCGGACCACATCATTCAGGCGGTCCGTCAGACCCAGGTGGTTTTCCCCATTCACAAGGTGATTGATCAGATGATCCAGGCGGAGTGGGATGCTCCCGAGTCCGGTCTTAAGGGGGTCCGGGTCATGAACAAGCTGTATCCACTGGCGGACAAGGACAAGGAGCGCTTCCGGTCCCCCAAGGTTGATGCAACGGTGTCCGCTGTTACTAAGAAAACCACGATCCCCGTAGAGGGCAGTGCGGCCTTGAAAGAAGCGCAAGACCGAAAGATGGATGGATTGCTGAAGCAATCTTTTGAGGCGGACGCACTGGCGTTACAGGCTTCTATTTCTGGTGCTTGGATCGCGCGGGCTTGCCTTCGGTGGGTACAGCACCTACGGCAGGCGGTTTCCTTGGAAGACGACGCAGTGAGGGAGCTTCAGCGCTAAGAATCTGGTTCGGCATATCTAGCGGACGTCCACTATGACCTCATCAGAGCCCTGTCGAACAGTATGGGTTCCCTGGTAGCGGCGCGTAGGGCTCTTTGGTTGAAGAATTGGGCGGCTGATGGCTCCTCAAAGGCGCGGCTCGGCAAGCTTCCGTTTCGGGGAAGGCTGCTGTTTGGTGAAGCATTGGACCAGTTGGTTAAGGACCTGGGAGAGACTAAGGGGGGCCGGTTGCCGGAGGATAAGCCCAGACGTGGTAAGGCGGCACCGGCATTTTGAGGTCAGAGTAGAGACTTTCGGAGGTTTCGTTCCCCCCGTTTTGCAGGGTCCTCGAGGGGTTGTTACGCCTCTAGGTACCAGAGCTTTCGTGGCTTTCGGGGGGCCAGTAGAGGTTTTGCGGCGGGGTCCTCCGCTGTCGCCCGAAAGCCACAATGAAGAGCGGCGGGTCCCGGCAGAGACTCGGCCTCTTGGGGGTCGCCTTCGGGGTTTTCTCTCTGCCTGGGCCCACATTACGTCCGACCAGTGGGTGTTGGAGATCATCCGCGACGGCTATGCCTTAGATCTCGCCCGGCCGGTCCTAGACTCGTTCGTCCTATCCCCTTGCCGCAACCCGCAGAAGGCTTCCCAGCTGAGACAAACGGTAAACCGGCTGCTGCAGTTGGCAGCGATTGTTCCCGTCCCGCCAGCGGAATACGGTCTCGGCCGGTATTCCATCTATTTCGTGGTGCCAAAGAAGGATGGCTCCCTTCGTCCCATTCTCGATCTGAAGGGCGTCAATCGTTGTCTTCGGGTACCACATTTTCGGATGGAGACGCTGCGATCCATTATCGTCGCGGTCAGGAAAGGAGAGTTCTTGACCTCTCTCGATCTCACCGAGGCTTATCTGCACATTCCCATCCGGGCGTCCTATCAGAAATTTCTCCGTTTCGCTCTTCCCTGGGGACATTATCAGTTTCAGGCTCTGCCCTTCGGTTTGGCTACTGCTCCTCGCGTATTCACCAAAGTTATGGTGGTGGTGGCGGCAGCCTTACGAAGAGAGGGGGTCTTGGACCATCCGTACCTGGACGATTGGTTAATTCGAGCGAAGTCCAGAGACGAGAGCCTGGCGGTCACGGCGAAAGTGGTATCCTTCTTGGAGTCCCTCGGTTGGGTGGTCAATCCGCTCAAGAGCCACCTCGTGCCCACTCAGGTGCTCGAGTACCTGGGGGTGCGGTTCGATACTCAGAAGGGCTCCGTGTTCCTACCAGATCGGAGAGTTCTGGCCCTGCAGAGTCTGGTAAGGACGTTCCGCAAGCTCTCAGCGCCATCGGTGTGGAATTACCTTCAGGTGCTGGGAACGATGGCGGCAACCTTGGAGGCGGTCCCTTGGGCCCGGTTTCATATGCGATCGTTACAGCGTGCCCTTCTTCGCCGCTGGTCCAATCAGTTCGACCCCTTGAGCAAACGGCTTCTGTGTCCGCCGCGGGTCCGGAGAGAGCTGCAGTGGTGGCTTCAGCCGTCTGCTTTGCGGGCAGGAATGCCCTTGGAGCAGCTAGAGTGGCTTCCGCTGTTGACAGATGCCAGTTTAGCGGGCTGGGGAGCCCATTGCGGAGCGGAGTTTGCGCAGGGTCTCTGGTCGACGGAGGAGAGCATGTGGTCGATCAACCGTCTGGAGCTGAGAATGGTATTTCGGGCACTGCAGCACTTCGAGGCTCACTTGACGGGGTGAGCGGTGCGGGTGCGGTCCGACAATGCCGCGGCCGTGGCATACATAAATCGACAGGGCGGCACCGGCAGTATGGCCATGGAGGAAGAAGCCCAGAGTCTGTTTGTGTGGGTGGAGCCGCGATTGCCAGCAATCTCGGCAGCGCACATAGCAGGAACAGACAACGTGATGGCGGATTTTCTCAGCAGAGTGCGAGTGGATGCAGGGGAGTGTGAGCTACATCCCACAGTCTTCGAACAGTTAGTGCTCCGCTGGGAACTGCCCGTAATGGATCTTATGGCGACCTTCCGCTCCGCCAAGGTGAGTCGGTTCTTCAGCCGACGGCGGGAACACATGTCGGAAGGAATCGATGCTCTCATGCGGCCGTGGCCTTCGAGGGGTCTTCTCTACGTCTTCCCCCCATGGGCTCTTCTCGGTCGAGTGATCCAGCGTATCGAGGTGCATCGCGGACGGGTACTGTTGATTGCGCCGGATTGGCCCCGACGTCCGTGGTATGCCGACCTGGTGCATTTACTCGACGGGGTTCCGTGACGTCTCCCGTTGTCGCCGGACCTGCTGCTTCAGGGTCCACTCCTGATGCCGCGGGTGGAGAGATTCTCGCTTACGGCTTGGCCATTGAAAGGGCGCGGCTAAGGAAGAAAGGTTATTCCACGTCGGTGGTTGCAACCTTGCTTCAGGCGCGTAAACATTCCACTTCGCTCGCGTATATCCACGTCTGGCAAGTCTTTGAGGACTGGTGTTCCAGGCGTCAGATCCGGGCTGCCACAGCTTCTGTCCCGGTGGTGCTTGATTTTTTGCAGGATGGCTTCGATAAAGGTCTGGCGGCTAGCTCCTTGCGGGTACAGCTGGCGGCTCTGGCCTGCTACTGGGGAAAGGTGCACGGTGTATCTCTAGGAACGCACGTTGATGTGGGCCGTTTCCTTAAGGCGGTCGCCCGGTTGCGTGGGATCTTAACTTGGTGCTGCGAGCGCTGAGTAGGGCGCCTTTCGAGCCTTTGTCGCAGGCCTCTGTGAAGGATTTGACTTTGAAGGTTGTGTTTCTGGTGGCCATCTGTTCGGCTCGGCGTATTTCGGAGCTCCAGCCGCCTTCCTGTAGGGAGCCC
Source organism: Ichthyophis bannanicus (assembly GCA_033557465.1). Lineage (NCBI taxonomy): Eukaryota > Metazoa > Chordata > Amphibia > Gymnophiona > Ichthyophiidae > Ichthyophis > Ichthyophis bannanicus. The sequence continues at coordinate 187,689,590 of CM066033.1, read as the reverse complement.
TTTCTCTCCTTTTCCTCTCATAAGGTGGTGCTTCGTCCGGTTCCTTCCTTCCTCCCTAAAGTGTCTTCTGCCTTTCATGTGAATCAGGTGGTTTCTATTCCCATCTTGCGGGTGGCGGGAGAGCAGGCTTCGGACCGGGGACTTAGTCACTTAGACATCCGGCGAGTTTTGCGCCGTTATTTGTCCGTCACCGAATCCTTCCGCAAGTCCGATTGCTTGTTCGTCTTGTTTGGGGGGCCCAGGAAAGGTGAGGCGGCGGCGAAAGCCTCTATCTCCCGGTGGATTAAGGAGGCGATTGTCTCCGCCTATTTGTTGCAGGGTCGCTCTGCTCCGATGGGTCTTCGGGCTCATTCGACTAGAGCGCAGGCGGCCTCCTGGGTGGAATACAGTTTGGTGCCTCCGCTGGAGATCTGCAAGGCGGCGACTTGGTCGTCTTTGCATACGTTCAGCAAACATTATCGACTTGATGTTCTGGCGGAGAGGGATGCCTGTTTTGGGTCGGCGGTCTTGCGTGCCGGCTGGCAGGGTCCTTCCCGTTAGTACTGCTCTGTTACATCCCATTCGTAGAGGACTAAGCTGGAGGAACGATAAGGAAATAGTAATTACACTTACCTGGTAATTGTAGTTCCTTGAGAGACGACAGCTTAGTCCTCCGTCCCGCCCTTGGGTATCTGCCTTGGCGCGGCACGCGTTCAGCCTGGGATGCAGTTGGTGCGGGTAAGTATATCCCGTTTACCTCCGTCTGCCTACTTTGTCTATTCCCTGTCTCTCGCAAACTGGCTCTGGCTCGGCAGGCGGGAGGAAGGGCACGTGGCGGACTTCCCTTCCGGATGACTCCCTATGTACTTTTGCAGGGGGTTCCGTTCCACCGTTTTTCAGCAATTTATAATAATTGATAATACTTTATAATAATTTATACTACTTTTTTTTAGTATTGGCTACTTATTTGTTGCTCTTTTGAGTCTGCTTTGTCAATAGTTCACTGGAGCTGATATGGAATGCCAGCACACTACTTGCAGGAATGCAGAGTTTTGATTGGTCCAGTCTCCATGCTTCAGGAGGAGGTGCACAACCCATTCGTAGAGGACTAAGCTGTCGTCTCTCAAGGAACTACAATTACCAGGTAAGTGTAATTACTATTTACACGATGCAAGGTTCCAAATTAGGAACCACCACCCAGGAAAAGGTTTTAGGCGTCATTGTGGATAACATGTTAAAAACCTCCGCCCAGTGTGCAGTGGCGGCCAAGAGAGCAAATAGAATGCTAGGTATCATAAGGAAAGGAATGGAAAATAAAACAAAGGATATTATAATGCCTCTATATCGTTCCATGGTGAGACCGCACAATGAATATTGTGTGCAGTTTTGGTCGCCGTATCTTAAAAAGGATATAGTGTTATTAGAAAAGGTTCAGAGAAGAGCCACCAAAATGGTAAAGGGTATGGAAGGATACTCCTATGAAGAAAGGCTAAAAATGTTACGGCTTTTTAACCTGGAAAAGAGATGGCTGAGAGGAGATATGATAGAAGTCCATAAGTTAATGAATGGAGTGGAATGGGTAAACGTAGATCGATTGTTTACGTTATCAGAATATAGAAAGACTAGGGGACATGCAATGAAGCTACAGGGTAAACTATTCAAGAAAAATAAGAGAAAATATTTTTTCACTCAATGTGTAATCAAACTCTGGAATTTGTTATCGGAGGATGTAGTAAAGGCTGTTAGTGTAGTTGGGTTTAAAAAAGGTTTGGACAAGTTCCTGGAGGAAAGGTCCATAAATCATTATTAAAAAAGAACCCAGGATATCAATGCTTGACCCAATACAAGCATTGTGGAACCTGTGTCTTTTGGGGAAACTGCTAGGTACTTATGACCTAGATTGGCCACTGTTGGAAACAGGATACTGGGCTTGATGGACCTTGGTCTGACCCAATGTCGCATATCTTATGTTCTTATGTTCTCCATCATAAATGTCCTTTTCCTGCTGTTTGCCCTTCTGTCCTCCCCCTCCCCCCAATACCTCCACTCAACTCAACCGTGTCCCCATCCATTGAGTCTCACAGCCTAAAAAAAGTAACAAACTCAGCTGCATGAACATTTCTAAACCAGTTCAGAGGTTCAGTCTTCTATCCTAATAAGTTCAAACCAGAAGTTCAGGTTCCGAGAGGGCTCTCTGTCTCTCCTTTGGAAGCTGCCAATGCAGAGGCCCTGTTCACTGCGTTTTCTGGCTCACCCTGGACCTGTTGATCTGTCTGTCATCCTCCTTCATGTATCGGTGATTATGTTGCCATCCAACATTCCCTTTTATCCATGTCACTACTATTTTGGGGAAGTAAAGAACTTGCAGGATCCATTTATCACAAACGTTAGTCTGGCTGCTTTTATACCCAGCTATGCCACTTGCTCCCTGCACTAGAGCAAGTCTATCTCCAGGAACAAGCAGGAATGTAGTCTTCACATATGGGTACCGTCGGCACCGACAGAGCCTGCGTAGGAACGCTCCCCAGCGTCCCAAAAGGAAAGCTTTTGGGAGCATCCCACCATGCATGCGTGCTGCCTTCCCACCCAATTACCTCTATCACTTCAGTTCTTCTTTTTCCGCGGAGCAGACAGGACATGTCCCCTGTCACCGCAGAAAATCTTCACTTATTTTTATATTTTTGGTGGTTGCGTATGCCTTCCGTAGATGCCTACCGGTACCACCGGTGCTTTTCTTTCTTTTCTTCTAAAAATATTTCAGTTTTAGTGCTTTTCTCAGGAATTTTTTCCCTGCTCTGGTGCTTGGCGCCATTTTGGGCCTTAGGCCCTCTTTTCCCTTACTGTGGAAAAACCAGCCACTGGTTTAAAAAAAAAATGTTCAAAATGTGGCGGTACAATTTCTATTACCAACATCCATGACTGGTGTCTTAAATGTTTAGGTCCTGACCATTGCCCTGCGGAGTGTCTCTCCTGTAGGAAGTTGACTAAAAGAAGTCTTCAGAATCGAGCGAATCAACTCGGTGCCCTTTTTGCTTCAGACACGATGTCTGTAGCATCGATGTCTTCCAGGGCTTCTACTTCTTCCCAGGGATCTCAGGTAACTAAACACAAGTCTTCTAAGGCTAGCCGGTCCTCGAAGGGTAGATCTCCCTCTAAACATTGAGATGCCATTGCATTGCCCTTGAGGATACTTCACCTGCAAAACAGCCCGGGCAGGAGTCTTCGGTCTTCAAAGCTTTATCTGGGCACCAGGATGTTCCCGAGGCCTCGGCCTCGATGGAACTACTGATACCATGCTCGGGGGTTGTGGCCGCTACCACCGGTACCGACACCCCGCCATCGGCAGTGGACAAAAGACTCCTCACTATCGAACGCAGTCTAGCGACTCTTTTGGCTACTTCGATGCCGCTAAGGTCGCTGCAAACGGTTCTGCAGGCACCGGTACCGATGCCAGTGCACTGGTACCTGCTTCAACAGACATGCTTCCCCCGATGCCGAGTTTGGAATCTCTCTCCAGCATGGGAGTTCAGGTACCGAGTCGTTACGGTACCGACATCGAGCGGTACCGATGCCATCTGCTTCGGGAGAACCCAGTGCTTCCTCCTTTTGAGTCTTCCGATTCCGATGACTGATGATTCCACCGGTACCAGAGCTGAACTTTTACAAGATTCAACTCCTTCTCCTCAACGCAGAATGTCCCCTCCTGAGGATATGTCTTTTCATGATTTTGTATGTGATATGCAAAGTGTCTTGCCATTACAGTAGTACCAGAAAAGAAGCGTAGGGCAGAAGAATTACGAATTCTTCAATATCCTTTGGCTCCAAAGGAGGCAGCTGTGCTTCCTATACACCATATCTTACATGATCTAATGTTAAAAATGTGGGAAGCTCCTTTAACAGTATCTCCACATTCTAGACGTCTTGACACTATGTATCGAGTACCACCTTGCCCAGGGTTTCAGAAGACTCCATTACTGCATCATTCTATGGCGGTAGAGTCTGCCATGAGGCGGATTAAGAGTGCTAAAGGACACTCTTCCAATCCACGAGGTCGTGAGTCTAGAACACTGGATGCCTTTGGTCGTCGATGTTTTCAGTCCTCCTTTCTATCAGCAAGAATCAGTTCCTATATATTATACATGGGAATGTTTCTTGAGCAGGTTACAAAAGACTTGGAGCTTTTGAACCCTTTTTTTCAAGAGGATAAACGGACAGATTATTTGACTCTGGTCAAACATGCTCAAAATGTCTCTAAGTTTATGAATCGTGCTACCTTTGACTGTTTTGAATGTATTAGCAGAACCTCTGCTATATCCATAGGAGCACGTTGTATTGCCTGGCTCCAAGCTTCAGACTTGGAGGAATGGGTGCAAGATAAGCTGGGTAATATTCCTTGCACAGGAGAAAATCTTTTTGGCAAGGATTGGCAGCTTAAAGCTAATGAAATTGACACTGATAATACAACTTTAGACAGGTTGTCAAAATCTACAGCTAACCCAGCCAAGAAAAAGTTTTTCAAAAAACCTTTTTTCTCTAAGAAGAAGAAGAAGTTCTATCCATCTTCCACCCAGCAAACACATGTCCCCCAGAAGTGGCAACAACAAACTAGACAAAGAAAGACAAAAGCTCAGATGGCTCAGCAGGCTCAGCAGACCCAGCCTCCTCAGGGTCTTTGACTGTTGTCTAGAGAACTTAGCCATTCTTCCTGTTCTAAGCCCAGAACCTTTAAATATTCCAGGCTGTATTTGTCATTTTGCCAAAAGATGGCAACAAATCACTTCAGAAAATTGGACTCACAATAGATATTGTGAGTTTGGGATACAAGCTCCATTTCCTCAGCTTGCCCCCATCCACACTAATAAAACAGTTCAAATCTCAAGCATCGGTCTCAGACCTGTTGTGGCAAGAGGTCACCACTCTTCTGGCTCAAGGGGCTATAGAAGAGGTTCCAAAGTCCCAGAAGGGCACAGGTATCATAAAGAAAGGGATGGAAAATAAAACAAAGGATATTATAATGCCTCTGTATCGTTCCATGATACGACCGCACCTTGAATATTGTGTGCAGTTCTGGTCACCGTATCTTAAAAAGGACATAGCATTATTAGAAAAAGTACAGAGAAGAACCACCAAAATGGTGAAGGGGATGGAAGGCTACTCCTATGAAGAGAGGCTACAAAGGTTGGGGCTCTTCAACCTGGAAAAGAGATGGCTGAGGGGAGATATGATAGAGGTCTATAAATTAATGAATGGAGTGGAGCAGGTAAACGTGGATCAATTGTTTACGCTATCAGAATATAGAAAGACTAGGGGACATGCAATGAAGCTACAGGGTAAACTATTTAAGACAAATAAGAGAAAATATTTTTTCACTCAACGTGTAATCAAACTCTGGAATTTGTTACCGGAGGATGTAGTAAGGGCTGTTAGTGTAGCTGGGTTTAAAAAAGGTTTGGACAAGTTCCCCCTATTTCTCATTCCAAAGAGGTCAGGGGGACTAAGGCCAATCCTGGACCTCAGAGAAGTGAACAAATATTTAGTCCGAGAGAGGTTCAAGATGATCTCCCTCGGCACTCTTCTTCCAAACCTTCCAAAGTCCCAGCTCACCCCATCTCAATCCCTCGAGTTTATAGGGGCTCGCTTGGACACACAGCAGTCAAAGGTATTCCTGCCTCAGCCTCGTTGTCGGCGCATCATTGAACTAGCATCTCAAGCAGTGCTATAAACCTTCCTCACTGCTCGACAGATGCTTCAACGTCTAGGACACATGGCATCCACAGTCCATGTGATTCCTTATGCACGCCTTCATATGCGAGCGGTCCAGTGGACCTTAGCTTCCCAATGGTCCCAGGCCTCAGGATGCCTGTCAGACAAGATCAGAGTTACCACACGCCTGATTGCTTCTCTGCATTGGTGGCAATCTCTGGAAAACCTTACAGTAGGCTCTCCTTTTCAGCAACCCCTACCTCAGGCTGTACTGATGACAGATGCATCCAAGTTGGGTTGGGGAGCCCACTTGGGAGATCTGTCTACCCAGGGTCTCTGGACCCCACAGGAGGCTTCTCTTCAAATAAACCTCCTAGAACTAAGGGCCATTTTCAATGCTATTCGAGTCTTTTGCTTTCATCTCGTAAACAAAACAGTTCTGGTGCAAACCGACAATCAAGTGGCCATGTTTTACCTAAACAAACAAGGCAGAACAGGCTCTCTACAGTTCTGCAACAAAGCTTTGCAACTGTGGGCCTTTGCCAGAGAGCATCACATTCATGTGTTGGCATTGAAAACATTTGGGCGGACAGGCTCAGTCGAGTCCTGTTGCCACCAGAGTGGTCTCTCCACTCATATCAACTTGCCCGAGTGTTTCAAGTCTAGGGAACACCGGACATAGACCTCTTTGCAAGTTCACAGAATGCCAAACTTCCCCGGTTCTGTTCCAGACTCCTAGCTCAAAATTGTCAGGCGAGGGATGCATTCCTGCTCCATTGGGGCCATGATTTTCTCTATGCCTTCCCACCAATTCCCCTGATCCCCAAAACCTTATTCAACCTCCAGAGAGACAGAGGTTGCATGATACTCATAGCTCCCTGCTGGCCAAGACAAACATGGTATCCTCTTCTCTTAGGTCTCTCTCGAGCCACTCCTCTGGAGTTGGGGAGTGCTCCGGATCTTCTGTCCCAGAACAACAGATCCCTACTGCACCCCAATCCCCAGTCCCTTCATCTCAAGGCCTGGCTACTCAAGGCATAGAACTTCAAGATCTAGGCCTTTCACAACAAGTGAAGGATATTCTTCTGGCTTCCAGAAAACCTTCCACAAGCCGTTCTTACGCTTTTAAGTGGAAGAGGTTCTCAATCTGGTGTTCCCAGAGGGGACTTAATCCCCTCTTGGTACCGGCAGAGTCCCTTCTGGACTATCTCCTTGACTTATCAGCTTCTGGTCTCAAGACCAATTCTGTTAGGGTCCATCTTAGTGCTATTGTTGCATCTCATAAACCCTTTGATGGACAACCAATTTCCTCTCATCCTCTTGTTTCAAGATTTTTGAGGGGTCTCCTTTTAACTAAACCTCCCATCAAACCACCTCCGGTGGCATGGGATCTTAATCTTGTTCTGGGTCAACTCATGAAGCCTCCCTTTGAACCTTTAGCGACTTCAGGGCTAAAGTTTCTTTCATGGAAAGTCATTTCCTAATTGCTATGACTTCTGCAAGACGCATTAGTGAACTGCAAGCTTTAGTGGCTGACCTGCCTTATACGAGGTTCCATCATGACAAAGTAGTCTTGAGGACTCATCCTCATTTTATGCCTAAGGTGATATCACCTTTTCATTTAAACCAGTTGGTTTATCTCCCAGTCTTCTTTCCTAGGCCTCATGCCTCCAGCGCGGTAAGATTGTACCTTAGATTGTAAGCAGGCTCTGGCTTTTTATCTTCACAGAACTCAGCCATTTAGAAAGTCTTCTCAACTTTTTCTGGCTTTTGACTCTAGTCATTTAGGACTTCCAGTCACTTAGAGCAGTGTTTTTCAACCTTTTTTGTGCAAAGGCACATTTTTTTCATGAAAAAAATCACGAGGCACACCACAATTAGAAAATGTTTAAAAAATTTACCTCTGTGCCTATATTGACTATATATAAAGTAATTCTCTTGAATAGGAATCAAACACTCACACCAACCCCCCTCCCCTGCTGGTTCACACCAACCCCCCTCCCCTGCTGGTTAACTCACACCACCCCCCCCCTCCACTGCTGGTTCACTCACCCACCCCCCTGTCACTTACTCACCCCTCCTGCTGGGTCACTCACTCACTTACCCCCCCTCCCCTGCTGGTTCACTCACACCATCGCCCCCCCCCTTGCTGGTTCACTCACACCACCCCCCCCTCCACTGCTGGTTCACTCACACTCCCCCCCCCCTTGCTGGTTCACTCACACTCCCCCCCCCTTGCTGGTTCACTCACACACAAACCCCCCCCCCCCCCTCTGCCCAAGCCGCTGCTTCTGCTTTGTACAGAGCAGCGGCTGCACTACACTTACATTGAAAAGTAAAGAGAAACTGTGTCAGGAGCCCTCCGGTCATCGCAGAGCCCGAGGAAGTGATGTCATGGGGGCAGGCTCCTCACAGGCTGTCTTTCCTTTTCAAATTAACTTTATTGCAGCTAAAGTTAATTTGAAAAGGAAAGACAGCCTGTGAGGAGCCCGCCCCCATGATATCACTTCCTCGGGCTCTGCATGATCGGAGGGCTCCTGACACAGTTTCTCTTTACTTTTCAATGTAAGTGTAGTGCAGCCGCTGCTCTGTACAAAGCAGAACCAGCGGCTGCACTGCTATAGGGAATCGCGATCGCGTTTCGCGCCGCGGACTTCGGCACAAAAGCCGGTTTTTTGTTCTGGCCGCTCCCGATCTTGCGGCCAGAGCAAAAAAACCGGCTTTTCAATGGCCGGTTTTACAACTGTGCCGGCAGCCGGCCTGGCCATGGAAAAAACCGGCCAGGCCGGCTGAAAACCGGCCGGTTGGCAACCCTAATTTGTGAGCCGAGGCCACATGTTACGGATGAAATTGGAATTTTTCCCACGGCACACCAGACAATATCTCACGGCACACTAGTGTGCCGCGGCACAGTGGTTGAAAAACGCTGACTTAGAGAACTCTCTCTAAGTGGATTGCAGAGGGTATTTCCTTTACCTATCAGAGTAAAGGAATCCTTCTTGAAGGTCATGTCACGGCTCATAATGTCAGAGTCATGGCAGCCTCAACATCTAATCTTCGTTCAGTTGCTATTGATGAGATCTGCAAAGCAGCAACTTGGGCTTTTGTACATACTTTCACTGCCCACTATTGTTTAGACAAGAACTCTCGTCGGGATGCCTTGTTCGGTCAGGCTGTTCTACAGCATCTCTTCCATTCCTAGATCAACTCCTTCCCACCATCCACTCTTGGATGCCTGAGGTCCCTGGGAGGAAGCATGGCCCATCTTACTTAGATCCGCAACATGCTGGGGTCATCCCTAGGCATTTTTAGCTGGGGAGGCCCCATATGTGAAGACTACATTCCTGCTTGTTCCTGGAGATAGCGTATTTACTCACCTGTAACAGGTGATCTCCGGGAACAGCAGGAATAAGTCTTCACAAGCCACCCACCTCCCCTAGGAGTTGTCTTTCTCTTTCTTTCTATTTTTCTTCTACTTCTCTCCTTTGGTCTCAGCTTTCAACTCAACTGAAGTGAGAGAGGTAGTTGGGCGGGAAGGCAGCACTCATGCATGGTGGGATGCTCCCAAAAGCTTTCCTTTTGGGACGCTGGGGAGCGTTCCCGCGCAGGCTCCGTCGATGCTGACTGTACCCATATGTGAAGACTTATTCCTGCTGTTCCCGGAGATCACCTGTTACAGGTGAGTAACTACGCTTTACATCATTGGACAGTTTCGACAGACAGGTCTGGGAAGACCATGACTTTCCAGTTTCTAATTCATATGTCCTGTCTTTCAAGCTCCTGTGATTATATATTCCCTGTCCTACAGTAGAAACAAAGCATTTTTACAATGAATGCTCTTGGACACGTTTCTCTTTCCGGCTTAGGCCGCAGCTCTCTGTGAGCCCGCTCAATCCCGTAGTCCCCAGGAATCAGGCAGTCTTGAAAGAAGTCTTTCAATAACCTTTACACAAATTCTGTCTGTTCCTGGCCTTCTTCCCCCTTGAGTATTCCAAATATGCAGAGATTCAACCATTTGTCGCGGTTCTCCTGATCTTCCAGTTTATCTCCCATCCACACCACTTGTTTCTGGAGGTAGACCACATCCCCCGACATGTTTCTGTGAGTCTTCCATCATGCCAATACAGCCACACTCCATGTGCTCCAAACCTTTCATCTATTTTACCTAAGACTGTGTCCATTATTTCCTTCTTAGAGGCTCTTATTTCTCTCAGTACTACCAAGAATGCTGAGTCTTGTTCCGAGCTGCTTTTTTCCTGTTCCCTTGCCATCGATGAGCAGGGGGAGAACACCCGGGGGGGTCCTATCTATCACAGCCTCTGTTTTTAGGGTTTACCCCATATAGATCCCAGAGCGTCCTAGTCGCTTTTAAATTGAATGATTTCAGCAATGTCCAGATCTCCTCATGGGCAGGAGAGTATAAATTCAGCGCTTATTGCAAGGGCAGGGGAAGAGCAGTGCTCATATGTGTTTGTTCATCTCGCCTCACGGTGGTCCAGGCAACCTTGTTTCCTGCTGCTTCTCCACCTGTCGACAGCATTGCCAAATTCCCTGGGCCATGCCCCAGGACTGCTATCTCAGGAGAAGGGCTCTCTCCTGCACCAAAACCTGGGGTCCTTGTCTCTTACAGCTTGGCTGCTGAAAGGGTAGCCCTGGCTCCCTTCAACCTCCGACGGGACGTGGAAGAGGTTCTTCTGTCCTCTCGCAAGGCCTCCATGAGGAGGGCGTATACCTCCATGTGGCGTCGCTTCTCAGTCTGGTGAGCTGAGAATCAGGCAAACTCTTCTCCTACTCTGTTCAGATGGTACTCCAGTAACTACTCCACCTATCGCAGGTGGGACTGAAGTCCAACTCAGTCAGAATGCACAGGTGCGCTATCGCAGTGCATCACCATGCCATTCAGAAATAATCACTTTTGGCCCAGTCCCTTGTATCACGGTTCCTACGGGGCTTCATGCTATCCAAACCCCCCATCCACCCACCAGCGGCAGAATGGGATCTCAATGTGGTGCTCTCTCAGCTTACTAAGCCACCGTTTGAGCCGCTGGCCCCTAAGTTAACGTATATATGCAGATGTTCTAACCCCGCAACTCCTCTTAGCTTAAATTCTCCCCCCTTATCAAATTATAACTGTACATTGTGTCCTCCCCCATGTAATCAGATTGTATGCTTAAATTGTACTGTTCTCCTCTCTGTAATCAGTCTATATGCTTAAATTGCACTGTACATACTCCCTCTCAAGTACACCGCTGCTGATCGCTGGAAGTAGCGGTATACAAATTTATAATAAATAAATAAATAAATCTTCTTTCTGAGGCCACACGCCGGCAAGGTGGAAACAGTCCTCCATATTTTGGATTGTAAAAAGGGCCCTGTCCTTCTATCTACAATGGACTCAGGACCACCGCAAAGCACCTCAGCTTTTCATCTCCTATGACCCCAGTAGACTGGGGCTCCCAGTGAGTAAGCAAACTCTGTCCACTTGGGTGGCAGACTGCTTTGCCCTAGTCTATGAGCAGGCTGGGATCTCACTAGACCAGCTGGTCACAGCACACCGCGTCAGGGCCATGGCTACTTCCATTACAAATCTGCATTCTGTACCTGTGACGGAAATCTGCCGGGTCGCCACCTGGTCTTCGGTCCATACTTTTGCAGCTCACTACTGCCTGGAGAGGGAGTCCTGATGGGACAGTGCCTTCGGCCAGTTTGTACTCCGTAATCTCTTCGGGGTGTAGGCAACTCCTGCCCTCCGACCCTTCTGTGTTCAGGCTACCGGAGTGCTGGTTCTCCGCCGGACACTTGGGTCTTGTGAGAGTCTCTCATTTGGGACTTAATTGCTGCAGCTCATGGCTCACTTCTCTGCCCGCCGTGGCATTTTGTAAAGGTTCTTGGTAGTCTGTAGCTGGGGAGTCCCATATGTAAGGACTGACTTCCTGCTTGTTCCCAGAGAAAGCTTAGTTACTCACCTGTGTAACAGGTGTTCTCTGGGGACAGCAGGAATCAGTCCTCACAACCCTCCCTCCTCCCCTTGGAGTTGCTTTTGTATTGTGTTTTAATTTTTGGCCTCTTGGCTATGTCATTAGACTGAGGCAAGATGGCACCTTTGGGCTGGAAGGAGACCACACATGCATGGTGCATCTCCCAAAGTCTTTCTTTGAAAGCTGGGGAAATGCTTTGCGTCAGCTCCGTCGATGCCGACATCACCCATATGTGAGGACTGATTCCTGTTGTCCCCGGAGAATATCTGTTAAAGGTGAGTAACTACGCTATATTTGAGTTAAGGAGTAGGTTTGCCACTTCTTGAAAGGTTTTTTCAATAATTCATGATAAATAAGAGTTCAAAACACAGATTGGAAGCAAGATTTTTTACTTGGCTAAATACACTTGCAGCTTGCTTTTGGGAGCTAGTCAATGCAAAATTAGCTAGGTAGGTCAGGGTTTTACAGGGTCCGGAGCCACAAAAATGCCCCTGACCATAGTAGAGTAATGCCACTGAAAAGAAGTTCAGGGTATTTGGCACTAGGCAGGCCCTTTCCTTAGTTTCTTCCCTGGACCTCAGTGTGTCAAATGCTGGTCCTGGAGACAGGCATAAAATTGCCTGAAATATGCTAGCAAGGTTGTATTGCAGTGATGGTGTGGCAGTATGTTTTCAAAGTTGTAAAGAGCTGTAAACATTATTTTGGTACACACAACCCCAATAAACATGGGCACTAGGATGCCATAATCTGTGAGGAAGGCAGTGTCCCTATTGTGTCTTTTTGTGCTTGCTTGATTGCTTACAACATACTTGTTGACCTTTTTCTCTCCACAACCAAATGTACTGGCATGACAACCACGCTTTTATCAAGAGTAAGTCAAAGAAACAACATAATGCTATCAAGCACTTTTATTCCCCTGGATTCCTTAGATTCTTAATGAAAATTTGAGTTTGGCTTCTATTTTAAGCTACTTTTAACCTGAAGTTCCACACCCTTACCACCCTTGTGGTAAGTGGTGAGTTGCTACAGTGTAAGTTAGGAAGCTCATCTGTTCAAAGGACCTTGAAACCACTTAAAAGGCTAGTTTAAACTGCTGAAGAAAATTTTTGTCAATGAGATTTTTTAATCCCTGCGTTTGATGCCGGTATCGGGCGATTCGGGTGTTGCGCTTCTGGGCTCGGAGGGAGCTGTGGGATCTACGTGCATCGGAGTCGAGGCCAGGATGCTAGCCCTAGAACGTAGCTTTGCTGCGTTGGTCAAGGCTCACAGGGGCTCGATTCCCAGTCACTCTGGGTCGTCTGTATCTTGACGGGACTGTTCTCATTCAGGACATCCCTGGAGGATGCCTCTCCCATCCTGGAGAGGTCGGCATCCAAGTTGCGGGCCAGCATGTCATCGGATGCAGCCACGCCAGAGTACGACGACCACGAGGTGATCTGAAGACCGGGGCGCTAGTCGATTTTTCAGGTTTGGAGTCGGCATGGGAGACGTCTGAGGAGTGTCCCAACACTGTTCTCCACTGAGCCATCCCCTCCGACCCATCTCCACCACATCATCGGTGGCAGTCACCTCCAGAGGACTTGGCTCGCCTTCATGACGGTGACAGTGCCAATTGTGAACTGTTGACTCCATTTGCAGTATCGAGTTGGCCGGAGCCCCGGCTTCTAGAAAACACAGTTGCCACATAATTCCATGATAGTGGAGTCAGCTATATGTCATATTAAAAGCCAGAAGACACATTCCTCAGTGCCTCCAGGCAAGGAGGCACACACCATGAATGCTTTTGGCAGGAAGTATTTCCAGGGCTCCATGCTCATGGCCCATATCCAGGCATTCTCCAGCAACAAGCAGGAAGTCTGTCCTCACATATGGGTGAAGTTGGCGCAGATGGAAGCATCTCCCCAGCTTGTATGGTCCCCTTCCTGCCCAAGGGTGCCATCTTGTTCAGTCTCTTTTATTTCCGTGGAACCCAACAGACGTCTGTCTTTTTTTCTCTGGAAAAAGTTGATTAAATTGTGTGAAAAATTCTCTTTCTCTATCCAGTTGCGAACGTTCCCTTTCCCGCCTCTGAGCACGCTTGCCCTTGCTTCATGTCTTGGAACCATACTAGGTTTTATTCCCAAGCACGATTCGTGCCTTTTTCTATCTGCTGGCTGCTCCGAGGGTCTTCGACCTCTCTGGGGTACTTCTTTTTCCCAATGGCCAGCAGGTTAAGAAGTAAGATCGGTTTGCTAAAAACATGTCTCTTACCGACACACACACAATGGCTGCCTCCGGTATCTAGGGTCTGACCATGACTCGGAGGTCTGCACTCTCTGTAAAAAGATGTCCGCACTCTCTGTAAAAAGATGTCCGCGAAGGCCATTCAGCGTAGTCAGCAGAAGCAGGACAACATCATCTACAGATCAGAGTCTACCCTGGTAGCCAAGGCCCCGCAGGGGTCATCAGAGTCGTGCAATGTCGCTCTGGCACCTGACCGGGACCGTGGACACTCTGACAAGGGTTCCTCAGAGCGGGAACACAAAAAGAAGTAGAGATGCTCAAGGACCTCATCCCGGGACTCAGGCAAGTCCCGCGCCATGTCCTGCATCCACAGAGCGAACTCGAGGTGTCTGAGCAGGAGTGACCAGCCAAAGTTCCCCGAACAGACATGGAGGCTTCTGGCAACAGGTCCCGGACCCCCGAGGCCTGTCTCATTGAAAACTTCCTCCCTCACTGATGCTAGATCTGGTGAGCCTGGTGTCTGCATCGAAGGTTGCACCTCCCAAGTGGGAAACCAGGATGATGGCACTGAAATATAGTGTCATTGCCTTCCTCGCCATGCAGCAGTCACTGATGCTTGGCACTGCTAGTGTCCGCCGAGGCTGCAGGGACCTTGTCACCAAGGACTCTCTCTGATCGTCGAGTTTATCCTCGTGAGTCCGAAGCCTTGAGGCGATCCTTACTGAGGTTCTCGATCTTACCCCTGTTCCTTGGGAGTGATATCCTCCCCAGGGAGTGCCTTTTGCCAGGCCATACTCTAGCCACATAGCTGCTGTGGGCCACCGTACCCCTGACCCGGGTCCTGCACCACAGGCCCTGTCGGCCACCGAGTCCTCCACTGACTACTCTGACTGAGAGGATGAAGCATCCCCAGAGATGCAGAAACACCACAACCTTCCATCGAACCCATCTCCCCTGACATCGCAGCATTGATCCCCGCCTGAGGACACATCATTCCTCGAGTTTGTCCAGAATATGTTGAAGTCTTTGTCCTTTAACACTGAATTGGAAGAAGATCCTTATACGGAGGAACTCGAAATCCTCCAGTACGAGGCCCCACTCAAGGAGGCCCTGACAGTCCCTGTCCCTGCCATCCTTGGGCGGCGACTCCTTCGCATGTGGGAGACACCGGCATCGGTACCTGTAGTTAGCCGATGCCTGAAGACACAAGAAGCAAGAGCGATGATGACACAGCAAACTTTAATAAGTAGTCCCCAACGCGTTTCGGCAGATTGCCTTCCTCAGGGGGCACACAACACTCACAAACATGTAATAAAAATAATATATTAAAACCTAGATAAGGACATGGAACATGCCCGGTTAGCTTTAATGTGTTTGATGTTTCCATGTCCTTATCTAGGTTTTAATATATTATTTTTATTACATGTTTGTGAGTGTTGTGTGCCCCCTGAGGAAAGCAATCTGCCGAAACACGTTGGGGACTACTTATTAAAGTTTGCTGTGTCATCATCGCTCTTGCTTCTTGTGTCTTCTGTTTGGTTCTGCAAGAGCTGCTGCTCCTTTGTGCCTGACCGTTAGCCGATGCCTGGACACCATGTACAGAGTTCAGTGGGGCCCCGGCTTCCACAAGTCTTCCTGGACTCACCTGTAAAACGTGTTCTCCAGGGACAGCAGGAATCGGTCCTCACAACGCACCCTCCTCCCTGTGGAGTTGCTGTTTTTTGCCATCTTCTTTTGTCAGCTATTGCTATGTCATCTGACTGAGTAAGATAGCATCCTGGGGTGGGAAGGGGACCATGTATGCGTGGTGGCATCTCCCAAAGGCTTTCTTTGAAAGCTGGGGAGATGCTTCGGCGAGGGCTCCATCAGCGCCGATGTCATCCATATATGAGGACTGATTCCTGCTGTCCCTGGAGAATACCTGTTACAGTTGAGTAACTATGCTTACCGGCCGTACATAGGCATGTACCTGAGAGACCTGGCGAAGAAACTCTCTGGGTTCTCGGCTAGGTTAGTAGGCAGACCTTTTGAGTGCTTCAGGACCCTGGTTGTATTGGTCAGGGAGTGCTCCAAGTTTCAAACTCGGGCAGCCTTTGACAACTTCAAGTTGGTGGCTCAGGTAGCTGCGATGGGCATTAGTGCCTGACGCCTTGCCTGGCTACAGTTCTCTGACTTGGAGCAGTGTGTTCAGGACAAGTTAGCCAATGTCCTGTGCCGGGGAGAGAATCTCTTCGGCAGACCCATGATGGAAAAGGCGGATGAGTTGGAGAAGGAATTCATGACCAGAACCAGGCAGTCAAGAAAGTGTCTGAACCTTCTCATAAGAAGGCTTCGGGGAAAAAGTCCTTCCACCTGAAGACCAAGAAGGCTTATGTAAATTTCCCCAATTTTCAGGCCTATCACACTCCCCCACAGGGGCAGCTGGCCAAGGGCCAGGGGCATTTCCCCTGTAAGCCAAATGCCCCCAAACCCCAAAGAGCATCCCAGACGCAGCCTGGGGGGGGGGGGGGGTTTGACTCCTTGGGAATAGCCTCTCTCCCCTAGTAGGGGCAGGCCCATGATTCAAGGGAGGATGGCTGGTCCACTTTGCTCACTGTTAGCCAAGCATTACCATGGACGCCTAAGTGTTGCTGGTGGTCGGGAAAGGTTATCTCCTCCACTTCACCCAGCTGCCTCCTCCCTTCTTCCCAGGGAAATTACCTATGGACTCCTTGCATAGGGAGTTTCTGATAGAGATGCTCAAGGATTTATTTGAAGATCAAGCAGTGGAGGTCATCCACCTGCCACTCCAAGACAAGTGGTTCTACTCCCACTATTTCCTTGTCCCCAGGAAGACTGGAAGCTTCAGGCCCATCTTGAATTTATGGGATCTAAACTGCTTCCTGGTGAAGGAAAAGTTCAAGATGGTATCCTTTGGAACTTTATTGCCCTACCTCCTGCTGGGAGATTGGCTATGCTCCCTGGATCTCAAAGATGTCTACACCCACATCCTGATTCCAACCAAGGCACTGTCAGTACCTTTGATTTGTCATCGACAGACGGCACTAACAGTACCAGGTACTCCCCTTCGGCCTCACCTCGGCTTTCAGGGTATTCACCAAATGCCTGGCAGTCATGGTCACTCACCTCTGACTTCTGGGGGTATTTGTCTTCCCGTATCTAGATGACTGGCTCATTTGAGCCACCATGCCGGGGGAGGTTCACAGTGCCTTGGCTTTGCGGTGAACTTCTCAAAGTCTTAACCTACAGCCCACCCAGCAACTGGAATTCATCGGTACCCTACTCGATTCCACTCAAGGGAGGGTGTTACTGCCTCTCGACTGAGCTCAGCGCCTATCAGCCATTTAAGGCGTCTCTGTAGTGACCACCAGACAAATGCTCCATCTCCACCAACCACGTCACTCCATTTGCCTGCCTCATCATGGGGCAGGTGCAGCAGACACTCAGCACCCAGTGGGTGCAAGCATCCGGCCGTCTGGAGGACCATATCCTGTTTAAGCCCTTGCCTGGTGGCAGGAACCCCTCAACTTCAGAACCGGCCTATGCTTCTGGGCTCCTCCAGCATGCCACATCCTCACAACGAATGCGTCCAAGCTGGGCTGGTGGGCCCACTGCAATCATCTGCAGTCGGCCGATGGTCACCAGACGAGAGTGCCTCACAGATCAACCTACTGGAGCTCCAGGTGGTCTACCATGCCCTGTGGGTCTTCCAGGATTATCTGGAAGGGCAGGTGATCCAGGTCCAGACGGACAACCAGGTGGCAATGTACTACATCCTCAAGCAAGGGGTCATGGATTCGTATCACCTCTGCTGGGAGGTGATGCACTTCTGGAACTCTGCAATGGGGAAGAACATCTCTGTCAGAGCGGTATACTTGCCAGGCGAGGACAGCGTGCTGGCCAACCTCCTGAGCCATGTTCTCCAGCCTCATGAGTGGAGACTGAACCCGGTCGTGCTGGGGGAAGTCTTCTGATGCTGGGGGGGGGGGGGGGGCCCTGGAGATTGACCTCTTTGCCAGTCCAGACAACATGCAGCTGCCACGCTTCTGCTTCTGGAGGCTGGCCCGGGGCCGGGAGGTGTCCGATGCCTTTCTCCTCCTCTGGTCTGGGAGTTTCCTATATGCGTTCCTGCCCACACCACTGGTGCTGCGGGCCCTCCTCAAGATTCAAGCGGAAGTGGCCTCGGTCATTTTCATTGTGCCCAGGCATCCCTAATTCCCCCTACTTCTGCTGCTATCCCACAGGGACCCACTACCACTAGGGAATGCCACGGATCTACTGACCCAGGACGATGGGACACTGCTGCACCTCAGACTTCCATCCTGGCTCTGCAGCCTGGATGCTGAGATGCTAGTGCTAGCACATCATCGCCTATCCAGGCAGGTTGAGGATTTTCTTCTAGCCTCGCATAAGGACTCCACGTGACAGGCATATGCTTTTAAGTGGTGCAGGTTTTCACACTGGTGTGTGGATGAAGGCCTCAACCCTTTCTCCTGTGAGATGTCAGACCTCTTGCATTTGTCAGGGGGCTGGGCTGAAGTCCAACACAGTCCAAGTGCACCTCTGTGCCATCTCGGCTCACCATCACACAGTGGAGCGTCAGGCAGTGGTGCTGCACTCTCTAGTAGGCAGATTCATTTGGGGCCTTCTCATCTCCTGGTCCTCGATCTGTCCACTGCCAGTGGCTTGGGAGCTCAGCATGCTGTTGGGGAAGCTTATGGTTCCACCCTCTGAACCTCTGGCCACCTGCCATCTCAAGTAACTTTCATGGAAAGCCGTATTTATTTATTTATTTACATTCTCTTATATACCGCGCTATTCTGCATCAGTGCGGTTTACATTGAACAAACTGAAATTACATTGAACAAGGCATTATAACTTGGAGATAACTATTTTACAGGGAACATGGGCTATGGAGGGTTAAGTGGCTTGCCCAAGACCACAAGGAGCACCTGTGGGACTAGAAACCCCAGTCCTTCCGGCCCAAGGTTGCTGTCCTCTAGTGGGATTTGAATCCCCGACCTTCCGGCCTGAAGTACCTTGCCCCAACTACTAGGCCACTCCTCCACTCCACTCCACTCCATTTCTGATGGCGCTCACCTCGGCCAGGCATGTGAGCGAGCTGCAGGCGCTAGTGGCATACGCACCCTACAACCAGGTTCCACAGCACCAGGATGGTCCTTCAGACTCGCCCTAAATTCTTGCCAAAGGTTGTCTCTGCCTTCCATTTGAACCAAGAAGAGGTGTTGCCCACTACCTTTCGAGGCCTCTCTGCACATGCTCGATTACAAGCGTGTATTGTCCTTTTTTCATCCAGAGGATGCAGCCCCATCGCCATTCAATGCAGTTCTTTGTCACTTTTGATCCCAGTTGTCTGGGGCTCGCAGTCTCCAAGTGCACCCTCTCATGCTGGGTAGCTGACTGCATTTCATTCGCCTGTCAGCAGATGGGGCTCTCTCTTGAGCATCATGTGAAGGCTCACAATGTGCATGCCATGGCAGCCTTGGTGGCAAGTCTGCTCTCAGTGCCCTTACTGGAGATCTGTTGGGCCACCATCTGGTCTTTTGTGCACACTTTCGTTGCACATTACTGTCTGGAGAAGACCTCCCATAGGGACAGCGCCTTCGGCCAGGCGGTCCTCCGTTACCTCTTTGGGGAATAATGCAACTCCTTTCCTCTGACTCATGATGTTCAGGCTACTGGAGTGGGGATTGCATCTTCGATGCTACCGCTGCAGTGTCAGACTTCCAGCCAATCAGTGCCCCCTGCTGCCCTTTACGGTCTGCTTTTTGGGTCGCCCGCGGCTTTTACATGTTTTTCGGTAGCCTGTAGCATGGGAGTACCTTACATAGGAACTGACTTCCTGCTTGTTCTCGGAGAATGCATAATTACTCACCTGTAACAGGTGTTCTCCGGGGACAGCAGGAATCAGTCCTCACAACCCTCCTTCCTCCCTGTGGAGTTGTTTTTTTTAATTTTTTTTATTGAGTTATGTCGTCATACTGAGGTAAGATGGCACCTTTGGTAAGATGGCGCACGTTCTGTGTATTTCTCAAAGGCTTTCTTTGAATGCTGGGGATTGGATCTGTGCGAGCTCTGTCGGCGCAGATGTCACCCATATGTGAGGACTGATTCCTTCTGTCCCCGGAGAACACCTATTACAGATGAGTAACTATGCTTTATTGCTACTTGACCTTGGGGTGACCTTGTTTAGACCTTATGAAACATGGAATGTCTTCAACGCAGTTGGTTCTTTTCATTGAATTGAAATGTTTTGCCCTCTTCTCTTTCTTAATCCCGTTCCCAACTGATGTACTGTGGGATGATAGTGTGCCATAGACATTTGGCATCCGGTACAGGGAAGACTGCAGCAGGTCATAGCTGCTGATGTTTGCTTTTGCTCTCTTCCCCCTACTATGTGTGTCCATTAGGATTATAACAAATCTTCTGAAATAAAAAAATAAAATACTTTTGTGCTTGTCATGAGGGTGCAGCAAGGACACGCAATGAAGCTACAATGTAACCCATTTAAGACAAATAAGAGAAACATTTTTTTCACTCAACACGTAATCAAACTCTGGAATTTGTTGCCGGAGAATATAGTAAAAGCTGTCAGTGTAGCTGGGTTTAAAAATGGTTTAGACAAGTTCCTGGAGGAAAGGTCCATAAACCATTATTAAAAGGGACCCAGGATATCCTCTGCTTGCCCCAATACAAGCATTGTGGAACTTTTGGCCTTTTGGAACCTGCCAGGTACTTGTGACCTGGATTGACCACTGTTGGAAACAGGATACTGGGCTTGATGGACGTTGGTCTGACCCAGTATGTCATTTCTTATGTTCTTATGAATACCCGCAGCCCGCTCTGTATAGCGGCCTCACCCTTGCTCTCCCCCCTAGGACCCCTTTTCCATGTCCTCCCTCTGGCAGGGGGAAATAGCGAGCAGCAGTCCTTTCTTTCTGCTTCTTTCTGTCACTTTCAGGTGACAGAAAAGGCAACAACAGGATAGACGTTCATGAGAGATTCCTCTTGCTGGCTTGAGATCATCCAGAGGTGTAAAGGAGAGATGGTATTGATGCCAAGGAGTGGTATGGAAGGGGACTTGCTTAAATCTGGGGGTGAGAGTGAAGGGAAGAAGATGCTGATGTTAGGAGAGAAGGGAAGGGAAATGGTGATGTCAGGTGGGGGTACTGGGAGAAACATAGAAACATGACTGCATATAAAGACCATACAGCCTATCCAGTCTTCCCTTCCATATCAACCACTGAGCCCTACGGTCCTTTTTCCTTTAGAGATCCTCTGTTTGTCCTATGCTTTCTTGAATTCAGATACAGTTTTTGTATCTACTATCTATACTCGGAGACTATTCCATGCATCTACCACTCTTTTTCCATAAAGAAATATTTCCGCAAATTACTCTTCAGTCTATCTCCTTTCACCTTCATCCTATGCCCCCTTGTTACAGAGCTTTCATTCAGTGGAAAGAGGCTCTCATCCAGTGCCATGGAGGTATTTATACGTCACTATCATATCTCCCCTCTCCTGCCTTTCTTCCAAAGTATACATATTTAAAACTTTAAGTCTTTCCCCATATTCCTTATAAGCGAAGTCCACTGACCATTTTGGTAGGCATTCTCTGCACTGACTCCATTCTGTTTATATCCTTTTGAAGGTGTGATCTCCAGAATTGCACACAATATTCTAAATGAAATCTCACCAAAAACGTATACAAAGATGCTATCACCTCCTTTTTCCTGCTGGCTATTCCTCTCCCTATGTACCCAAACATCCTTCTGGCTATCACCATTTTCTACCTGTTTAGCCACTTTAAGATCATCAGAAACAATCACACCCCGGTCCTGCTCTTCTTTCGTGGACAGAAGTCCTTCGCCCCATATACTGTACCGCTCCCTTGGATTTTTGCAGCCCAAATGCATGACCCTGCATTCTTTAGCATCAAATCTCAGCTGCCAGATCCCTCCTCATGTTATCTAATCCCTCCACGGTGTCTACTTTATTTCAGATTTTGGTGTCATCTGCAAAGAGGGAAACCTTAGCTGACAGTCCTTCTGCAATATCTCTAACAAAAATGTTTTAAAAGAATCGAATTGATCCCTGCAGCACACCACTGGTAACATCCTTTTCCTCAGAGTAAACTCCATTTATCTGTACCCTTTGTCACCTCCCACTCAACCAATTTCTAACCCAGTCAGTCACTTTAGGCTCCATTCCTAGGGCATTCAATAAGTCACCTGTGCGGAACAGTGTCAAAGGCTTTACTGATATTCTAACAGGCACTTAGATATATCTGTAAACTGCTCTGATACACATAGTAAAGGGCGGTATATCAAGTGCTTAAAACCATAAAACCATACACCAATATCTAGAGTTCTACCTCAGTCCAACTCTCGGCTATGCTATCAAAGAAATTAATGAGATTTGTTTGACAAGACCTTCCTCTCGTAAAACCATGTTGTCGTGAACATTGCAATCCATTGGATTTCAGAAACCTCACTATCCTCTGTTTTAGCAGCCTTTCCATTAGTTTACTCACCACAGAGGTCAGATTTAACCGCCTGTAGATCCCAACCTCATCCTTAGTTCCATTTTTGTGTAAATGGATCAGATGCGCCTTTCTCCAGTCTTCTGGGAGCATGCCAGACCCTAAAGCATTGAAAAGGTCAGACTATGGAGCTGCTAGAACTTCCCTAAGTTCCTTCAGCACTCTTGGATGTATCCTATCTGGTACCATTGTTTTGTCTACTTTTAGTCTAGCTAGCTCCTCGTGAACACAGTCTTCTGAAAAGCTTTCAAGATCCAGTTCACTTCTGTTTCTAGTTGTCGGTGTTTTCTGAAGTTCTGATCCTGACCCTTTATGCAAGAACACAGAACAGAAATATTTGTTAAGCAATTCCTCTTAATAATCAGCTGCTACATATTCTATCCCATCACCCTTCAGTCTGACAATATCAATTTTGTACTTCCTCCTGTCACTAACATTTCTGAAAAATGTTTTGTCCCCCCCGCCCCCCTCCCCCATTTTACTGTGTTGGCTATTTTTTCTTCCATTTATATCTTTGCTTTCCTGACTACTTTTCTAGTTTTCTTTGTGATATCTTGTACTTTATGAAGGCCACCCTCTTTTTCTTCACCTTTTCAGCTACTTCTTTTGAGAACAATAGTGGCCTCCTTTACCTTTTACATCTACTTACTTTCCTAATAAAAAGGTTTGTTGCCTTTAAAATATCCCCTTTAAGTTTTGCACAGTGCTTTTCTACATCTTCCAGCTCTTCCCATCCTGCTAACTAGTTCTTGAAGTATTGTCCCGTTTTTGCAAAGTTAGTTTTGCTAAAGTCTAGGACCCTCACTTCTGACTGTACTTTATCAGCCCTAGTGCTAATACTGAACTACACCATCTGATGATGGAGGGAAACTGGTGATGCCCGGGGGTAATGGGGTGGATGGAGGAGCAATACGACAATAAAGTGAACCCAGTACCAGGTGTGCTGCTACACACAGAAGGTTAGGAGCCATTGTTCTAAACAGAAATGTGCAACCATGCCTTGTTTCATTTGCCTACCCCCACTACCATAGTCTTATTAGTTACGTTTCCTTTTTATGTTTTTATTTAATGCCTGACATGTTGGTTTTATCTGTAAATTTACTTTTTGAGTTGCCATGGTATTTTGCACATTTTCAACATGTAAATATTTTTATTCTTCTCTGGTACTTCTTCTGATTGAGGATGTTCTGTCATCCACTACCAGAAATTTAAACTTCACCACTCAAGTTCCATTCATGCAGTGGAGACAAACCTGGACTGTAATTGTCTAGGTGAGTCGGCAAACCTAGGCCATTACCAAATGCCATAAAATATACAGTGCACTTAAAAAAGGAATATTGTAGCCACCCCTCCCTTTTAATTTGTTCCAGGGCCCTCTTTCTCCATAGAGAAGGAGATACATGCATCAGGATTTCTGTCTAGCCCAACTCATTGCAAATGAGATGAATTGCTGAACAGGATTAAACTGCCTCTTCATCATTTCGCTATCTTGGATCTGTGCTACAGATTTAGTTAATGTAGGTTTTTCACATCAGTCATGAGTCATTGCAATGGGCCTTTTTTTCCTATGTGGGAGTCTGTAAAAAGAAATGTCCATGTTTGTCATTTAGACCTAAATTTGAAAGGTTAAAAACTTGTTTCAGTCATTCAGCAAAACCCTCTGGTGCTAAAGTTCCTTTTTTATTAGCCTAATCATGGCAGATTAATAGTATTCATATTACCGGTTGTCCTTTTCACTCACACCTGCATTTCCTGCAGAGGTTTTGCTGAAGGCTTATGTTGCTTTGCCACCGTGCTTATCAAATACTTCCTATTATTTTGCTTCTTGAAGAGTCATGTAAAAGTTACAGAACTAGATATGTCTTGTGAAAAATCAGACTTTGCTGCTTTCTTAGATCTACCTTTGCTTCTTTTTCCCCTGGTTCTGTTTTATGTGTATGTGTTTTCTCTGGGAACAAGAAGGAAGTCAGTCCTCGCATATGGGTGACATCGGCACCAATGGAGCCCTTGCGGAAGCATCCCCCTGGCTTTCAAAGAAAGCCTTTGTGAGATGCCACAATGCATGCGTGGTCCCCTTCCCGCCCAAGGGTGCATCTTGATCCGTATCTTTTTTATCCGCGGAGCCCTTCAGACGTTTGTCTGGCTTGTACCTGGAAAAAGTTGATTTTTCTCTCCGAGTTTCATACTCTCCTCTGATATCGCATCGATACTCTTCCCGCCACCGACCTTGTTGCCTCAGCATTGAGTTCGATCAATTTTTGTAGTTTTTATTCTTTTCCTGGCATCTTCTTATCTTTTTGTATGGCTGTTAGTGTAGCTGGGTTTAAAAAAGGTTTGGACAAGTTCCTGGAGGAAAGGTCCATAAACCATTATTAAGAAGGGACCCAGGATATCAATGCTTGACCCAGTACCAGCATTGCGGAACCTGTGTCTTTTGGGGAAACTGCTAGGTACGTATGACCTATAGATTGGCCACTTTTGGAAACAGGATACTGGACTTGATGGACCTTGGTCTGACCCAGTATGGCATATCTTATGTTCTTATGTTTTTCCCCCCAATGGTAGCCCGGAGAATCTTTGACCTCGCAGGGGTACTTTTTTCCCCCATGGCTAGCAGTGGCTTTAAGAAGTGTGATCAGTGCTCTAAAATTATGTCTTTGACCGACACACATGACTGCTGTCTCCGCTGCCTTGGCCAGATCACGACCCGGCAGCCTGCAGTCTCTGCAAAAGGATGTCCAATAAGGCCCTCAAGAAACTGCCAGCCGCAGCACGATAAGTTTTTCCCTGAGTCCCCAGTGCCTCCGAAGGCCAGGGCCTTGTCTGAGGCCCCGATGCCTCGGATGGAACCTCCCGAACTCAAGACTCATCACGGGTCCCCAGAAAAGGGGCCTCCCTCGAGGAACGTAAGAAGAAGAAGAAACCCTTGAAGGTGGCATCCTTGGACTGTTCTGACCGGCCGGGTGCTCCCCAGTCCCGCAGTCTGAGACGTTCGTCCGAGGCATCCTGCAAAGGCCCCCCGAAAGGATCCATCCGTGGACCAGCCTCAGTCCACAGACACCATCCTCGTCGAGGATTCCCCTTTGGGGGAGCCGGCATCGGACCCGAGTCCCTTGGTGCCCGCGCTGAAGGCTACAGAGCCTTCTCATCTGGAATCCAGAATGGCGGCCCTGGAGCGCAGCAGTTTGTTTGCCTTCATGGACCAGAAGCGGGTGCTGTTCTCTGGCATGACTGGTTCATCCGCCCCGACCACCAGGCCCTCGATGTCCAAGGTGTCCCCAGGAGGCCGAGCCGATCCTCGAGGTCTTTCAGCCTCGAGTCGATCCTTGGCTGAAGTTGCGATCTGAGTCCCACTTGGCAGGACCGTGGTCATCCCAGGTAAGTACGCTGGGTGCCGGCCGCAGGGCATCGGGGGCCCAGGGCCCCGTGGAGCAGCTCTCCTACAAGTAGGAGGCGGAGGACAATGAGTCCCCGGATACCCATTGCCACCGCGACATCCCATCTGACTGTCCCATCTCGGAGCCCCGACAGCGGTTCCTGCCAGAGGATATGGGCTTCCTTGATTTTGTCAAGGATATGTCAAAGGCCCTGGTGTCTCCGAACGAGGAGGATCCTCGGGTGGATGAGTTGGAAATCCCCCAGTATGTGTCTCCTCCCCGGGAGTCATTCACTGTGCCCATCCCTCCCATCCTGGAACAGCTGATGCTCCGAATGTGTGAGACACTGGCTTCGGTACCGGTGGTGAGCAAATGGCTCGACTCGATGTATAGAGTCCACCGGAGCCCGGGCTTCCAGAAGTCACAGCTGCCACATAGCTCCATGGAGGTGGAGTCGGCCATGTATCTGCTGAAAAGCCAGAAGATGCATTCCTCGGTGCCCCCCCCAGCAGGGAGGCCCGCACTCTGGACGCCCTCAGCAGAAAGTGCTAGCAGGGCTCAATGCTTATCGGCTGCATCCAGGCCTACCCAGCTGTACATGGGCATGTACCTGAGACCCAGTGAAGGAACTCGCCAGGTTCTCAGCTGATCTCTCTGAGGAACCCTTGCAGCGGTTCAGGAACCTGGCCAAGGCAGTCTATGAGTGCTCCAAATTCATGTCTCGAGCGGCCTATGACAGGTTTGAGTCGGCGGCTCAAGTAGCAGCGGCTGGCATTGGTGCACACCATCAAGAGTGGCTACAGCCATCCGACCTCGAGCAGTGGGTTCAGGACAAATTGGTTGATGTCCCCTGCCATGGAGAGAACCTCTTTGGCAACCCCATGGCCGACAAGACTGCCGGACTGCTGACAAGACTGTTGGAGACTGAGTTCATGATGAGGACCAGGCTCTCAAAAAAGACCGCTGCCTCTACCCAACAGAAGGCCTTTTACCTGAGGAAGGGAGCTGTTTACAGAAACTACCCATCTTTTCAAGCCTCCCCAGCTCCCTAACAGGGTCAGTGGGACATGGGCATGGCCCTTGTAAGCAAAGGCGTCAAAGCCCCAGGCTCCGGCTCCGGCCCCGGCCCCGGCCCCGGCCCTGGCCCTGGCCCAGCCAGGGGGGAGTTTTTGACTCCTTGAGTATAGCTTATCTCACCCTAAGGAGATCAGCAGCCAACAGGGGGACGTCTGGCCCT
Source organism: Ichthyophis bannanicus (assembly GCA_033557465.1). NCBI lineage: Eukaryota > Metazoa > Chordata > Amphibia > Gymnophiona > Ichthyophiidae > Ichthyophis > Ichthyophis bannanicus. The sequence goes on along the minus strand of CM066033.1, from coordinate 187,662,530 downwards.
CTATGCCCAGAGGTGGTTGACCATCCCCACCGACTCCTGGGCACTTCGGGTAATCAGAGAGGGTTACCTCCTCCACCTGACTCAGACACCTCCGCTTATTTCCCAGGAGAGCCCCTCAGGTCTCCCCTCCACCGGGTCCTTCTACTGAAGGAGTTGACAGGTCTTCTCGAGGACAAAGCAGTGGAACCAGTGCCCCACCATCTCAAGGGCAAGAGGTTCTACTCCAGGTACTTCCTCGTGCGCAACCTCAACAAATTCCTGGTGAGTGAGAAGTTCAAGATGCTCTCCCTTGAAACATTGCTGCCATACCTCCAGTAGGGAGATTGGCTATGCTCCTTAGATCTCAAAGATGTTTATGTCCACATCCTCATTCACTCCAACCACAGGCAGTACCTGTGGTTCGTAGTGGGGGACAGACATTTTCAGTACAGGGTGCTCTCCTTTGGCTTGGTCTGTGCCCCAACAGTCTTCACAAAATGCCTAGCAGTCATGGCTGCCTTCCTCTGTCTCCAGGAGGTCTTCGTCTTTTCCTACCTGTACGACTGGCTCAGAGGTGCAGCAGACCACCACACTCACCATCCAGGTTCTGCAGTACATGAGGTTTGTCATAAACTACCCCAAGTCTCACCTCCTCCCGACAAAGTGTATGGAGTTCATCGGGGCAAAAATCAACACTCTCCAGTTGAAGGCATTCTTGCCCCGGAACCGGGCTGACCGTCTCAGGGCTCTGGCTCGGGACATTCAGTACAGTTCCTTGGTACCTGCTTGGCTTCTTGTGCGCCTCCTTGGGGACATGGCCTGCACGGTCCGCATCACCCCCGATGCTTGCCTCCACATAAGGGCAGTGCAGTGGTGTCTCCGGGACCAGTGGTCTCAGACCATGGGTTGCCTCCATGAAAGAGCCTCTGTGACCCGCCAACTGGTGGACCCCCTAGTCTGGTGGCAATCTCTCCAACATATCGAGGTGGGCATGCCTTTTCAGGCCCCAAGTCCCTCAAAGGTCCTCACCACGGACGCCTCCCTGCTTGGCTGGGGAGCACACTGTGGAGATTTCTGCACCCAGGGCAACTGGTCACCAGATGAGAGCACCCAGCACATCAACCTCCTGGAGCTCCAAGGCATACACTTAGCCCTGCGCCACCAACCGGTGCTGTTCCAGACGGACAACCAGGTGGCAGTGTTCTCCGTGAACAAACAGTGGGGGCACGGGGTCTCATACCCTTTGTCAGGAGGCACTGGTCCTCTGCTCGTATGCACTTTAACAGGGTATCCTCCTGCGGGCAGTGTACTTGGCGGGCCAGGACAACCTGCTGGCCCACAGGCTAAGCAGAGTCCTCCAGTTGCACGAGTGGCAGCTGGACCCCAGGATAGCCAGTCAGCTTTTCTGGCTCGGGGGGGGGGGGGGGGAGGGGAACTGGGATGGACCTGTTCGCCAGCTCAGACAACTTTCAGTTGCCCTGCTTTTGCTCCCAGCAGGCTCACCCCTCCAGGATGGCAATAGACGCATTCCTTGTCATGGTCGGAAGGCCTCATATACGCCTTCCCTCCTGCGCCACTGATCGCCAAGACCTTGTTCAGGACCCTTTGCGACAGGGCCTTGCTCATCCTGATAGCTCCTCGGTGGCCCAGGCAACCGTGGTTCCCGCTGCTCCTCCAGTTGACGGTGGAGACCCCCATTCCCTTGGGGACCAGCCCGGGACTCCTGTCTCAGGAGGGGGGGCTCTCTCCTGCACCCGAAGCTGGGGGTCCCTGTGGCTGTCAGCATGGCTGCTGAGAGGGTGACTCTGACCCCTTTCAACCTTTTGGTTGAAGTGGAAGACATTCTGCTGGTCTCTTGCAAGGCCTCTAATAGAAAGGCTTATGCCCTCAAATGGCGCAGGTTCTCGGTTTGGTATGCCGAACACGGGACTGATCCTTTTGGCCTGCCCGGTGGCACTGGTATACAGTACCTTCTCCACCTCTCTCAATCCAGGCTCAAGTCTAACTCCGTCTGAGTGCACCAGCAGTGCACCACCATCCAGTGGATGGTAAGCCCCTCTCAGTCCAATCTTTGGTGACCTGTTTTCTTTGGAGCCTGCTCTTATTAAAGCCGCCGGTTTTCCTTCTGGCAACCGAATGGGATATCAATGTAGTGTTGGGGCAGCTCACTTGCCCACCCTTCGAGCCTCTGGCTCCCTGCTACCTTTGCGACCTCTCTTAAAAGGTGGCTTTCCTGGTCATGCTTACCTCCGCTCGTAGAGTTAGCGAGCTTTATGCCATTGTGGCAAAGGTGCCCTATACCAGGTTCTATAAGAACAGAGTGGTGCTTTGCACGCACGCACCCCAAATTCCTGCCAAAGGTAGTTTCGCCCTTCCATCTCAACCGGGAAGTGGTGCTCCCTACCTTTTTTCCAAGACCTCACTCCAGTTGGGCGGAGATGGTCCTTCACACCTTAGACTGTAGGAGGGCTTTGTCCTTCTATATCCAACGCAATCAGGGTCACCGCAGAGCTTCTCAGTTTTTCATCTCTTACAACCCCAATAGGCTGGGGGAGGTGGTGACCAAGTGTACACTGTCCACATCGGTGAGTGACTGTATCGACCTCTCTTATGAGCAGGCGAGGCTCCTGCTGAAAGTCCTTGTCATGGCGCACCGTGTCATGGCCATGGCGGCCTCAGGAGCAAACTTGAGCTCTGTCCCGATGGTGGACATCTGCTGTGCTGCCACCTGGTCTTCAGTCTCTACCTTTGCAGCCCATTACTGCATGGAAAGAGAGTCCCAATGGGACAGTGTCTTCGGCCTGGCTGTGCTCCGTAACCTTTTCGGGGTTTAGGCAACCTCTGAACCTTCGGTGTGTTCAGGCTGCCGGAGTGCTGGTTTCATCGGACACAGGGGTCCTACTGTGGTCTGTGTACAAGGACTAAATTGCTGCTGCTTGTGGCTCCCCTCAAGGGGGCCCTATTTTTGCTTTGGGCTTTCGGTAGCCTGTTGCTTGGGAGTCCCATATGTGAAGACTCCAGGAACAAGCAGGAAGTCAGTTCTCACTTATGGGTGACGTCGGCACCGATGGAGCCAGCGTGGAGCAATTCCCCAGCTTTCCAAAAAAGCCTTTGGGATTGCTGCCATGCATGCATTGTCCTCTTCCCGCCCAAAGGTGCCATCTTGCTCAGTCTCCCTTTTTCCACGGAGCCCTTCGGGCGCACGTCCTCGTCAAAAGTGTTTCATTTTCAGCCTCTGGCCTGTGTTTTTTCCAGTATCATCAGTTCTCTACCCATTTTTCCCCTGAGTGAGGGGACATCCTTTCATGTAAAAATTCCCTTTTGCAGGCTTTGCACCCTTTTTCCCTCAACCACTGGCCACAAAGGTCCTCGACCTAGCGGGGGCCCTTTTTGCCCCAATGGCTACCGGTTTTAACAAATGTGACAGATGCTCCAAAAACATGTCGTTCACAGACACCCATGACTGCTATCTTTGGTGTCTTGGGACTGACCATGATCTGTAGCTCTGCTCTCTTTGCAAGAAAATGTCCTCCAAAGCCCTGCTAAGTCGTAAGCAGAAGTCCGATGACATTTTCCGGAAGGTAGTCCCGGAATCCCCAGTGACACCCTTGTTCGTCCCTCTGCTGGTGGGATCCCCCACTTCGGCCCCACGTTCAAGGTGGCACTTCGATTAGGGGTCCCCTGAAGTGGAGAGGTGTAAGAAGAACAAGAATTCAAAGTTGCTCGTGGGCTCCAGACAAGCGCGAGCACTCCCACGCTCGGTTACGCATCCTCCCACGGTTTTCCCGAGAGTCAGACAAGGAGCGGCTTCAAAGTACCTCGTACAGACACGGAGGCCTCCGGCGATGGTGCCCGGTCTCCTGAGGGTTGTCCTGGCAAGGACTTCCTCTCCTCCTCCACGCCAGAACCGGTAAACCCGGTGTCGGCGTCGCAGGGACACACATCCGTGTGGGAGTCCTGAATACTGGCACTAGAGCACAGCGTTTCTGCCTTCTTAGCTGCCCAGCAGGTGCTCATGCCCAGCACGGCTGGCCTGTGCCTCGAGACTGAAGTTCCCTCGAGAGGGACACCGAAATCCGCCCTGGAAACCCGAGAGCCATGGGCCTCATGAGGGGTCCTTGGCGTTGGTCTCGCTCACCTTCCCGTTGCTCGGGAGTGAGATCCTCCAGGCCTCTGGCTCCAAGCAGGCCTCGGCCTCTGGACGGGGTTACCTGCCCCCTTCTTGGACCTCTTGGGCTGGCAGTCCGACGGGGATACTTCCCCGGAGACCCGTGCCCACAGGGACCTCCCTTCAGACCTGTCCCCACCCGCCTCTCAAAGGCGTTCACCATCCGAGGACACATCCTTTCTAGTGTTTGTGCGGGATATGGCACAGGCCCTCAACCTGGCTATGCAGACTGAAGAGGAACCGCGAGCTGAGGAGCTCGACATCTTACAATATGAGTCCCTGCCTCAGGAGTCTTACTGTCTCAGTGCTTCCCATTTTGTCTAGGCTGCTCCTCCACATGTGGGAGACACCTGCTTTGGTCCCCATTGTGAGCAAGCGCCTCAACGCCATATACAGGGTCCATCGCGGCCTGGGTTTCCAGAAGGCCCAGCTTCCACACACCTCCATGGTAGTGGAATCGGCGATGCGGAAGCAAAAGAGCCCGAAGTCACACTCTTCGGTCCTCCCGGGCAGGAAGTCTACCCTTGATGCCCTCGGGCGCAAAACCTATCAGGGATCCATGCTCACATGCTGCATCCAGGCATACCAATTGTATATGGGCATGTTCCTGTGCGACATCACCAAGGAGCTTGGCGGGTTCTCCGCATGTCTCAGGTTCCAAACCCTCCTGAGGTCTGTTGCGGAGTGCTCGAAGTACCTCTCCCGTGCCGCGTATGATGGATTTGAGTCCTCTGCCCGGGTGGCAGCGGCCAGCATCGGGGCTCAATGCCAGGCATGGCTGCAGTCCTCGTACCTGGAGCAGTGGGTCCAGGAGAAGCTCCTGGATGTCCCCTGCCTCAGTGAACAACTGTTTGGTAAGCCCATGGAGGATAAGGTCGCTGAGATAGAAACGTGACTTGGATCTGCCTCTCACGTAAGACCTCTTCTCTCACTCGGAAGAAGCAGCAAACCAAGAAGCCGTTGTTCGAAAGAAAGGGGCTCCCCTACTGGGGTTACCTGCCCACCCCCGCACGACCACTGGCACGTGGGAAAAGGGGGGAGCGCACGGCCATCTGTACGGAACCAGGGGGGGGGGGCAGTCCGTTGGCCAGGCGGATTGCCACCCCTCCTCCGCGCAAGAGGGGAAAACAAATGAAAACCTTCCATACACATACAGGGAGAGCTTACCACCTCTTCCCAATAAATCACACCTAATGCAGATTATACTCGCACCTGGCACAAAATTCTCACAGATTCTTCTTACAAATAAAATCTTTTATTCCTTATACATCACAGAAACAAGCATATTGGTAGCGCATCCAAAATTAACTAAGTACAAAGTACACTTAGAGAATTCCTTCACCCTCCGCTTACAGCTATAAAGTAATTAAAGATATTTCCTGTCCATAGATAGATCCTAGCACAGTGAAAGTGTGAGATTCCTAGCTACACTCAAAGATAGACTTTTACACAGACATCAGACACCTACCCACTCACATGAGCAGACATACAATACACAAGCAAACACAGTAGGAATTTGCAATCCACCCTCCTCCGAAAATGGGTTACAAATTCCCAATCTTTTAAGAGTTCTGTCCTGTTATATAGTTTTTTTTCCAAATAGTCCCTTTGTTTTTGCTTCCAGGCATCTGGATTTTCTCTTTCATTTCTTTCTTTCATTCCTTTGCCCTGTCATATCTGCACTCTGACCTGCGACCCTTTATGGCCTTGTATATAAACATGTGCTCAGGCCTTTTTCAGATTTTTTTCCTTGTTATTTTGACCTATTTCCTGCCTATTCAACTTTCCACCTTGTCTGTTTTTCCATCCCCTATTTTTAAGAAATATAGAAAATATATATCTTATTAGTGCTCTGGTAATCTTCAGTAACAAGCAGGAATGTAGTCTTCACATATGGGTACCGTCAGCATCGACGGAGCCTGCGCGGGAACGCTCCCCAGCGTCCCAAAAGGAAAGCTTTTGGGAGCATCCCACCACGCATACATGCTGCCTTCCCGCCCAACTACCTCTCTCACTTCAGTTCTTCGTTTTCCGTGGAGCTGACAGGACGTGTCCCCTGTCACCGCAGAAAATCTTCTCTTATTTTTATATTTTTTGTGGTTGCGTCTGCCTTCCGTCGAAGCCTACCGGTACCACCGGTGCTTTGCTTTTCTTCTAAAAATATTTCAGTTTTAGTGCTTTTCTCAGGGATTTTTTCCCTGCTTTGGTGCTTGGCGCCATTTTGGGCCTTTGGCCCTCTTTTCCCTTACCATGGAAAAACCAGCCACTGGTTTTAAAAAATGTTCAAAATGTGGCGGTACAATTTCTATTACCGACACCCATGACTGGTGTCTTAAATGTTTAGGTCCTGACCATTGCCCTGCGGAGTGTCTCTCCTGTAGGAAGTTGACTAAAAGAAGTCTTCAGAATCGAGCGAATCAACTCAGTACCCTTTTTGCTTCAGACACGATGTCTGTAGCATCGATGTCTTCCAGGGCTTCTACTTCTTCCCGGAGATCTCAGGTAACTAAACACAAGTCTTCTAAGGCTAGCCGGTCCTCAAAGGGTAGATCTCCCTCTAAACATTGAGATGCCAGTGGCATTGCCCTTGAGGATACTTCACCGGCAAAACAGCCCTGGTGGGAGTCTTCGTCTCCAAAGCTTTCTCGGGGCTCCAGGATGTTCCCGAGGCCTCGGCCTCGATGGAACTACTGGTGCATGCTCGGGGGATGTGGCCGCTACCACCGGTACTGACACCGCGGCATCGGCAGTGGACAAAAGACTCCTCGCTATCGAACGCAGTCTGGCGACCCTTTTGGCTACTTTGCTAAGGTCGCTGCAGACGGTTCCGCAGGCACCAGTACCAATGCCGGTACCGGTATCAGTGCCCTCGATATCTGCTTCAACAGGCATGCTTCCCCCAATGCCAAGATTGGAATCTCTCTCCAGCATGGGGGATCAGGTACTGACTCGTTATGGTACTGACATCGAGCGGTACCGATGCCATCTGCTTCGGGAGAACCCGGTGCTTCCTCCTTTTGAGTCTTCCAATTCCGATGACTCAAATGATTCCACCGGTACCAGAGCTGAACTTTTACAAGATTCAACTCCTTCTCCTCAACGCAGAATGTCCCCTCCTGAGGATATGTCTTTTCATGATTTTGTACGTGATATGGCAAAGGGTCTTGCCATTACAGTAGTACCAGAAAAGGAGCCTAGGGCAGAAGAATTACGAATTCTTCAATATCCTTTGGCTCCAAAGGAGGCAGCTTCCTATAACCTGATCTTACATGATCTAATGTTAGGAATGTGGGAAGCTCCTTTAACAGTATCTCCACATTCTAGATGTCTTGACACTATGTATCGAGTACCACCTTGCCCAGGGTTTCAGAAGACTCAATTACCACATCATTCTATGGTGGTAGAGTCTGCCATGAGGCGGATTAAGAGTGCTAAAGGACACTCTTCCAATCCACCAGGTCGTGAATCTAGAACACTGGATGCCTTTGGTCGTCGATATTTTCAGTCCTCCGTGCTATCAGCAAGAATCAGTTCCTTAGCGTCCCTCTAGTCCAGTCCCGGAACCATAGAGTTGTGAACCTCCACCAGCAGCTTTGGAGACTGAACATCTTCATCTCTTTGATCATCCAGCTATATGCAGCCCCAAGGACCGCCCACACATCAGTATCTCAGTCTCCAAGCAGCCTGGAAGTCAGAGCCCAGAACTGGGCTCCTTAGGAACAAATAAGCAGAGCTTTAGTGTTTTATTATTTTCTAGATTTAGGTGCTGGGCTGCTGCTGTGGAGGAAATCTTTGACTGTGTCCCTTCTGTCTTTCTCTAATCTGTTTTTTTCTCTCTGTCTCTCTCTGTCAGTCTCCCCATAGGTTAAACAAGCAGGGGAGCTGCACAGGACACAGGTCTTCTTTCTACCTAACCCCCTTGGTGGGTGAGGAGAAGGTTGAAGACAATTACAGGCAGCAATTGTATACAGCAGTAGGCTCTGAGGGTCCCCTGACTGATTTAGGGGTTCCCCGAGCTGCCCTGAGCGATTATTACTCTGTTATTGACTCTGATAACTGCTACTCAGAGATTGTGACAGGCACGCTGGACAGCACTCTCAGTGTTTTGACCCCCCCTCCACTCCTGTGTGTGGGTGAGTAGAGTTTGAAGCTTTTTCTTTCTAAAGGCAGTGGTGGAGGCCTTGGGGTGGCCTGGAATCAGCTCTGGGGAGTGTTTTAGACCTTTTGGGTATTTTTTCTGGTCCTTTTTTGGCGGGATCGGGTCCGGCGGCCATTTTGGATTTTTTTTTTCAAAGTTGTTTTTCTTTGTGTTTTGTTTTAGGGATAGGAGCTTCGTTTTTGCATTTCTTAGTCAGATATCAGCTAATTGACTCCAGCTCTATCTAATCCTGCAATTTGGAGTGTTTTTGAGCACTTTTAAAATCGTGATTTTTTTTTCTACTCTGTTTGCTTCAGCAAGGTGTTCCTGCTTTGCTGGCAAAGGGCTGTGTGCATAGCCATGCCTCCTAGTCCTCGGTGTCTAGTCTGTGGCATTCGTAGAAGTAGTAATTTGGCAGCCCGAGTCTGTGCCACTTGTTCTGCTGTGGGTGCTGGCATGGGGGATCCTCTGGAGGGCTCCAGTGCAGATCTCCCACCTGTATCTACAGAAGGGACATCAGAGCAGGCAGAGACGGTCCTTGGTCCGGGGATTTCTGCGGTGCTGGAGCGCCTTTTTTCTCTCTCATGCAGGAGGCTCTGGCTCTCTTGCAGCCGGCGGGGGGAGGCTCGGTCCTGCCCCGCCATGGGCTAAAGCGTCCACTTTCAGTGGAGGGAGACACTGGTCCACAAAAGAAGAGCCGGCCCCCGAGTGTTGCGGATTCTGCGCCTCCTGGGGACGAGTCACTGGATATAGCCTGCTGGTATCTCCCATCAGCCTCCAGTGTGTCCAGTCTCCTTGAAGCAGGAGGACATAGTGAGCCTAGCTTCTGGGCTCACTTGGGGGGAACAGATAGGAGCATTTAGTGTGACAAATTCTGATTTTACCTTTGATTTTTACCTTTAATTTACTTTTAATTTTGCTTTTAATTCAGTTACCTTTGGTTAATTGACAATCGGGGATTGGTTCCCTTTAGTTAGGAGCAAATTTCTTTATTTACAGTAATTTTAAATTTGAGCCTGGTTCTTTAAATTAGTAGCAGTTCTTGCCTTCCCTCCTTGTCAGTGATTTTCACTTGCTGCAGGCATTTGCCGGTGCGGATCTCTCTCCCTGGACTGTACGGGAGAAAGCTCCGGGACCTGTACAGCCACACTGAAGCTGTGTGGGACGGAGCCTCTCCGTTGCTGCGGGATTTAATTTTAGTCTGTGGAACCGGCTGAGCGATCCTCGCCGCGGCTGCCAGGCGCATCAGCGCAGTTTGAGGATCGGAGGAATTCAAGGAGGTAGGAGCAGGCTGTGTGGCTTTCGGCCCTGCAGGTAAGGCCTTCGGGCTCTGTCGGTCTGCTGAGGCCTCATTTTTGCAGCAGCGGCTGTTCTTGGCGCCAAAATTCATTGGCGAAGGGGCGGCCATTTCCTCGCTAGGTATTTGGACCGCATGGCGAGCGTTGCAGTGAACTGCCTGCGTGAGGACAACAGGCAGAATAGCTAAATTTTTGGGCCTAGTGATTGTTTCTTTCTTTTGTTTGTAGTTTTTTTTTTGAGGCCAGGGGGGTTCCTCAGCATTAAGGGGGACTGTTGTCAATCCTCTTTATAGAATAAATAAGAATGAACTTAAAAACAGGACAGCAGTTTTGGCATTGATCCCTGATACCACATGTTCTTTCCCTCCTAATCATGTCTCTGAGGAGCATCTGTTCAGGCCCAGGATATTAGGCAAATTGCCAGCTTTTAGGTTCAAGGGCAGAGCCCTAACTTGTAGTTTGCAGGAGGGAAAGCCTAGAAGTGTGCCTTTATGTATTCTATAGTGACAGTTTCCCAAAATTCACAGGGACAGGTTTAGGAAACCTTAGGATGTACAAGAATAGACTGGCAGTTAAACTGTCAGCCGGGAAGTGCCTGTGCTACGGTCTATGGCCACCGGAGGGCAGCTGGTACACTCAATAGTGCCTTTCTATGACTGTGCAGGCAGCCATTATTTGCAGGTCAGGATAGAAATCACCACAGAGCCTCGGTGCTGTGATGTAAGGTCTGAGAATCCAGTTTATTTGACCAAGATTTAAAGCTCTTAATTTCTGTATCATTGGTCGGGCTCTGCTGTCCTAAAGGTCACCGAATGACAGCGCTGCTCATGAATCACATAAAGTATTCAGTGCCCCCATCCCTGGGGGGTGAGTGGTACAATACAAAATCATATTACTCATCAGGTTCACACAGGCAACAACCTCTCAGACTTCCATTTTCAAGGTGGTCGGTGTATTCCACTGCTATTTCTCTGACTTCAGGAAGGCCTGGTGAGGTGCTTGTGGGTTTCATAGCAACACTTAGCAGGCCCTTCCCAGGAAATTCTCATCTATTACTAGAGCAGGGTTTCATTTCATTTCATTTCTCTGGTTGTGGTTAATGCACAGTGCTAGGGGCTGTGTTCGAAAGCTTGCGTCCCACGGACTTCGGTGGGATTTCAAAAAGATAGAGAAACTCGCTTTAGTGAGAGATAGCCTTGTTCATTTTTAGCTAACACTGTTGCTTTTACTTTTGATTTTTACCTTTTGCGCTTGAATCCCAGGGACACGACACTGTTTGCTTCCAGGGGTTCTACTTTCTATTTTGCTCTTCAGCTCCCTGGCAGCTGCAGTAGGCTGGCAGGGGGTGGGCAACGCCTCCTGCAATGCAGCATCCCCCTGGATAAGGGGGGGAAGGACAACTGGGTGCAGCGGGGGCTGGTAGCTTCTTGCAAAGCTATAGTAGCAGTTCAGGTAATTTTAGCTGATCTGCTTTGATTTCATTGGAGTTGGCGGAAACTTGGTTTTTGGAGTCCTCTACTTAAAAAAAAAAAAAAAAAAAAAAAAATTCTCCTTCCGCTATCCATAGAGGGTCCTATAAAGCGTTAAAGTCGGTTTATATGGCAGGATAATATTTTGGCTTAGCTGCTGTGATATAGCGCTATGTTCTGCTGTACACATATTCAGGTCAAAAGGAATTATGGTGATAACTCTCTTGGACAGTTGTAACAGATGCTTGGGTGAGCGCCATGGCCAGTCCACAGATGTGGAATGCTCTGCCATAAGCTTTATGTCATGGGAAAGATTTTATAGTTGTGTGGTTTCTTAATGGACAATGTTCCCGTTTAGTTTGGCTTTGCCCAAATTATAAGATTTTAGGGTAGATTTGTAATGTCTTCATTTTGGATATATGTGGTTTAATTTTACATATGGAAGAGGCAGCTCAGCGGAGAGGGGTTGCAAGATAGAACTCTGGCCTTTGAAGCTATCTATGCTCCCATTCCATTTATCAGCGGTTCTCCAGTACGGAGAGTCTCTGCTAGTGTTCAGCAGGCGTCGGGAACGCATGTCGGAAGGCCTTGATGCATTGGCACAAAGGTGGCCAAGGTACGGGCTGCTCTATGTCTTTCCTCCGTGGGCCCTGCTGGGCCGCCTGGTACAGCGGATCGAGCGGCATCCGGGTCCCGTGGTTCTGATTGCCCCGGACTGGCCTCGTCGGCCTTGGTATGTGGATCTGGTGCGGTTGAGTGTGGCCGATCCGTGGCTCCTTCCTCCTCGGCCGGATCTCCTTCGGCAGGGGCCGCTGCAGATGCCTCAGGTGGCTCGATTCTCGCTTACGGCATGGCTATTGAGAGGGCGCGAATGAGAGCCAAAGGTTATTCTCCGGAGGTCATTGCTACCTTGTTGCGGGCACGGCGTCGGTCTACGTCGCTAGCGTATGTCCGGGTCTGGCGTATTTTTGAGAGCTGGTGTGCGGTTCGCGAGTTGCGGCCTTTGCGGACCTCCATTCTTCAGCTCCTCTCCTTCTTGCAAGCAGGGGTGGACAAGGGCCTGGCGGCCAGTTCGTTGAGGGTACAACTTGCAGCTCTTGCGTGTTTTCGAGGCAAGGTTCAGGGCCAGTTATTGGGGTCCCATGCGGACGTGAAGCGCTCCTTGCGAGCGGTGTTGCTTATGCTTCCTCCGTACAGGGCTTTAGTGCCTTCGTGGGACTTGAATTTGGTGTTGAGGTCTCTGGTGGCTCCGCCGTTTGAATCCTTGGCGCAAGTTTCGTTGAAGGACTTGACGTTGAAAACGGTGTTTCTGGTAGCGATCTCGTCAGCTCGCAGAATCTCGGAGTTGCAGGCTCTTTCGTGTAGGGAACCCTATCTGTCTTTCTCTGCCGACATGGTGGTATTGCGACCGGTTCCCGCGTTTTTGCCTAAGGTAATTTCGGCGTTTCACATGAATCAGGGGGTGTCTCTCCCGGTGTTTGCCAAGGAACGGGGCCAGCACGTGGATAACTCCTTGCACGCGTTGGATGTCCGTCGAGCTCTTCGTCGGTATTTGAGGGAAACGGCGGCCTTCCGTAAGTCCGATCGCCTATTTGTCGCATTTGGCGGTCCGCGCAAGGGGGAAGCAGTGTCTAAGTCTTCCATTTCCCGCTGGTTGAAAGAGGCGATTTCGTCGGCATACCTTTTACACGGCAGGATGGTACCTGCCGGGCTTCGGGCTCACTCGACTAGGGCGCAGGCGGCGTCTTGGGCGGAAGTTAGCTTGGTACCGGCGGTGGATATTTGTCGGGCGGCGACGTGGTCGTCCTTGCACACCTTTGCTAAGCACTATCGTCTGGATGTGCAGGCGGCGTCGGATGCGCGGTTTGGGTCTCGGGTGCTTCAGGCTGGACTAGCGAGGCCCTCCCGTTGAGATTTACTGCTCTGTTACATCCTCTATGGTTCCGGGACTGGACTAGAGGGACGCTAAGGAAGAGTAAATTAGACTTACCTGCTAATTGTTGTTCCTTGCGGAACTCTAGTCCAGTCCCGGATCCCTCCCTGTCTATCTGTTCTCGCTGCCAGCCAAGAAGGTACATTCATTATAGGAGTCTGCCAGGGTTTTTGTTCTCTATACTTTCGGTCAGAGCTCCTCTGCTTGCAGCACGCCTTAGTTCTCTTTCGGGGTCAAATCTTGGGGGTGAGCGGTGGCGTCTCTTGTTGCATGCGTTTTGCACAAGGGTCGCCACGGCCGTTCTGGTCTGCCTTCCCGTAGGCGGGAGGTTGTGCTTACGCAATTGGAAAAAGAAAAAAAAAATTTGCTAGTGGTGGGAACTTTAGGGTCAGGATCCTTTTTTCCACTGTGTTGTTATATCTACTTATTTGTTGCTCTGCTTAGTATTCTTTGTCAATAGGTACTGATGTGTGGGTGGTCCTTGGGGCTGCATATAGCTGGATGATCAAAGAGATGAAGATGTTCAGTCTCCAAAGCTGCTGGTGGAGGTTCACAACTCTATGGTTCCGGGACTGGACTAGAGTTCCGCAAGGAACAACAATTAGCAGGTAAGTCTAATTTACTCTTCCTATATATTATACATGGGAATGTTTCTTGAGCAGGTTACAAAGGACTTGGAGCTTTTGAACCCTTTTCTTCAAGAGGATAAACAGACAGATTATTTGACTCTGGTCAAACATGCTCAAAATGTCTCCAAGTTTATGAATCGTGCTACATTAGACTGTTTTAGCTATATCCATAAGAGCACGTCGTATTGCCTGCCTCCAAGCTTCGGACTTGGAGGAATGGGTGCAAGATAAGCTGGGTAACATTCCTTGCACAGGAGAAAATCTTTTTGGCAAGGATTGGCAGCTTAAAGCTAATGAAATTGACACTGATAATACAACTTTAGACAGGTTGTCAAAATCTACAGCTAACCCAGCCAAGAAAAAGTTTTTCAAAAAACCTTTTTTCTCTAAGAAGAAGAAGTTCTATCCATCTTCCACCCAGCAAACACATGTTCCCCAGAAGGGGCAACAACAAATTAGACAAAGAAAGACAAAAGCTCAGAAGGCTCAGCAGGCTCAGCAGACCCAGCCTCCTCAGGGTCTTTGACTGTTGTCTAGAGAACTTAGCCATTCTTCCTGTTCTAAGCCCAGAACCTTTAAATATTCCAGGCTGTATTTGCCATTTTGCCAAAAGATGGCAACAAATCACTTCAGAAAATTGGACTCTATCTATTATGAGTCTGGGATACAAGCTCCACTTCCTCAGCTTGCCCCCATCCACGCTAATAAAACAGTTCAAATCTCAACCATCGGTCTCAGACCTGTTGTGGCAAGAGGTCACCACTCTTATGGCTCAAGGGGCTATAGAAGAGTTTCCAAAGTCCCAGCAGGGCACAGGATTCTATTCCCCCTATTTTCTCATTCCAAAGAAGTCAGGGGGACTAAGGCCAATCCTGAACCTCAGAGAACTGAACAAATATTTAGTCCGAGAGAGGTTCAAGATGATCTCCCTCGGCACTCTTCTTCCAAACCTTCCAAAGTCCCAGCTCACCCCATCTCAATCCCTCAAGTTTATAGGGGCTTGCTTGAACACACAGCAGTCAAAGGCTTTCCTGCCTCAGCCTCGTTGTCGGCGCATCATCGAACTAGCATCTCAAGCAGTGCTATAAACCTTCCTCACTGCTCGACAGATGCTTCGACTTCTAGGACACATGGCATCCACAGTCCATGTGATTCCTTATGCATGCCTTCATATGCGAGTGGCCCAGTGGACCTTAGCTTCCCAATGGTCCCAGGCCTCAGGATGCCTGTCAGACAGGATCAGAGTTACCACATGCCTGATTGCTTCTCTGCATTGGTGGCAATCTCTGGAAAACCTTACAGTAGGCTCTCCTTTTCAGCAACCCCTACTTCAGGCTGTACTGACGACAGATGCATCCAAGTTGGGTTGGGGAGCCCACTTGGGCAATCTGTCTACCCAGAGTCTCTGGACCCCACAGGAGGCTTCTCTTCAAATAAACCTCCTAGAACTAAGGGCCATTTCCAATGCTATTCGAGTCTTTTGCTTTCATCTCGTAAACAAAACAGTTCTGGTGCAAACCGACAATCAAGTGGCCATGTTTTACCTAAACAAACAAGGCGGAACAGGCTCTCTGCAATTATGCAGCGAAGCTTTGCAACTGTGAGCCTTTGCCAGAGAGCATCACATTCATTTGTTGTCAGTATACCTTCCAAGCATTTAAAACATTTGGGCGGACAGGCTCAGTCGAGTCCTGTTGCCACACGAGTGGTCTCTCCACTCATATCAACTTGCCCGAGTGTTTCAAGTCTAGGGAACACTAGATATAGACCTCTTTGCAAGTGCACAGAATGCCAAACTTCCCCGGTTCTGTTCCAGACTCCCAGCTCAAAATTGTCAGGCGAGGGATGCATTCCTGCTCCATTGGGGCCAGGACTTTCTCTATGCCTTCCCACCAATTCCCCTGATCCCCAAAACCTTATTCAAACTCCAGAGAGACAGAGGTCGCATGATACTCATAGCTCCCTGTTGGCCAAGACAAACATGGTATCTTAGGTCTCTCTCGAGCCACTCCTCTGGAGTTGGGGAGTGCTCCAGATCTTCTGTCCCAGAACAACGGATCCCAACTGCACCCCAATCCCCAGTTCCTTCATCTCAAGGCCTGGCTACTCAAGGCATAGAACTTCAAGATCTAGGCCTTTCACAACAAGTGAAGGATATTCTTCTGGCTTCCAGAAAACCTTCCACAAGGTGCTCTTACGCTTTTAAGTGGAAGAGGTTCTCAGAGGGGACTTAATCCCCTCTTGGTACCGGTAGAGGCCCTTCTGGACTATCTCCTTCACTTATCAGCTTCTGGTCTCAAGACCAATTCTGTTAGGGTTCATCTTAGTGCTATTGCTGCATCTCATAAACCCTTTGATGGACAACCAATTTCCTCTCATCCTCTTGTTTCAAGATTTATGAGGGGGTCTCCTTTTAACTAAACCTCCCATCAAACCACCTCCGGTGGCATGGGATCTTAATCTTGTTCTGAGTCAACTCATGAAGCCTCCCTTTGAACCTTTAGCAACTTCAGAGCTAACGTTTCTTTCATGGAAAGTCATTTTCGTAATTGCGATCACTTCTGCAAGACGCATTAGTGAACTGCAAGCTTTAGTGGCTGACCTGCCTTATACGAGGTTTCATCATGACAAAGTAGTCTTGAGGACTCATCCTCATTTTATGGCAAAGGTGGTATTACCTTTTTATTTAAACCAGTCTGTTTATCTCCCAGTCTTCTTTCCTAGGCCTCATGCCTCCAGCGCAGAAAGAAATCTTCATACCTTAGATTGTAAGCGGGCTCTGGCTTTTTATCTTCACAGAACTCAACCATTTAGAAAGTCTTCTCAACTTTTTCTGACTTTTGATTCTAGTCATTGAGGACTTCCAGTCACTAAGAGAACTCTCTTTAAGTGGATTGCAGACTGTATTTCCTTTACGTATCAGAGTAAAGGAATCCTTCTTGAAAGTCATGTCACGGCTCATAATGTCAGAGCCATGGCAGTCTCAACAGCTAATCTTCGTTCAGTTGCTATTGATGAGCTCTGCAAAGCAGCAACTTGGGCTTCTATACATACTTTCACTGCCCATTATTGTTTAGACAAGGACTCCCGTTGGGATGCCTTGTTCGGTCAGGCTGTTCTACAGCATCTCTTCCATTCCTAGATCAACTCTTTCCCACCATTCACTCTTGGATGCCTGAGGTCCCTGGGAGGAAGCATGGCCCATCTTACTTATATCTGCAACATGCTGGGGTCATCCCTAGACATTTTTAGCTGGGGAGTCCCTATATGTGAAGACTACATTCCTGCTTGTTCCTGGAGATGGTGTAGTTACTGACCTGTAACAGGTGATCTCAGGGAACAGCAGGAATAAGTCTTCACAACCCACCCACTTCCCCTAGGAGTTGTCTTTCTCTTTCTTTCTATTTTTCTTCTACTTCTCTCCTTTGGTCTCAGTTTTCTACTCAACTGAAGTGAGAGAGGTAGCTGGGCGGGAAGGCAGCACTCATGCGTGGTGAGATGCTCCCAAAAGCTTTCCTTTTGGGACACTGGGGAGCGTTCCCACGCAGGCTCCGTCGGTACCGACGGTACCCATATGTGAAGACTTATTCCTGCTGTTCCCGGAGATCACCTGTTATAGATGAGTAACTATGCTTTCTGACAGTTTCCACACCAGGCCTCAGTAGGCCCCATGTCAAACTGACATAACCATACTAAATGATGTCTTCTCTCTCCTGTGCTCTATAAACAAGTGTGTTTTTCTCACATGATATCACCTACTCACACAGCATCCCACAACGCACATTCAGTACTATGCCAGCAATTTGGACATATTTTAGATATTCTTTGTGTTAACTCTTTCCCTTCTGGCTCTCGCACATCGCAAGCCTAAAGGGCCCAAGGCACAACCACTGGCGCCACCTGAACCCGCTCAGGGTTTTTGATGCTGATGGCATAGCCTCTCACCCCCCGACAGCACTTTTGCCATTGGGGGAATGCCTTTCCCTTTTCGCCCCGTAGTGGGCGTCGATCACGTTGGACACCTGGATCCTCCGGGTGGTCCAAGACGGATATCATCTTCACCTGGACAGGCTCCCTTCTCCCCAGCGGAGCCTACTCGGCTTCCCTCGCACCAGACTTATTTGTAGCGGGAACTGTTCAACCTCCTCACCCAGCGGGCGGTCGAGAAGATACCACTGCACTTTCGAGGCCGTGGGTTCTACTCCCGCTTCTTCCTTCTTCTGGAAAAGATGGAGGGGCCTATGCCTTATTCTCGACCTCAGGAACCTAAGCAAGTTTCTGGTGTGGGAGAAGTTCAGAATGTTATTGTTTGGCGTCCTGCTGCCCGCCCTTCAACAGGGCGATTGGCTATGCTCCTTGGATCTCAGGGACGCTTACGCCCACATCCTAGTCCATTCCCAACACAGGCAATATCTGTGCTTCAGGGTGCAGGGTGCGCACTACCAATACAGTGTGCTCCCCTTCGGGCTCGCATCTGCGCTGCGAGTTTTCATGAAGTGTCTTCCCGTGGCATCCGCCTTTCTCAGGCAGCAGTGCATACCCATCTTCCCCTACCTCGACGACTGGGTCGTCACGGGGACCTCGATTGGCGAAGCCCGTCTGGCGGAATCGCGCACGATCCTTCTCCTCAAACGCCTCGGCTTCTTGGTCAACTACCCCAAGTCCACCTCGAACTGGTGCAGACCTTGGAATTCATTGGCACACGCCTTGACATGGAGCAAGTGACTGCCTTCTTGCCTGCGGACCGGGCAGACCGCCTCTGAGCCATGGCGGCCCAGGTCCAGAACAGGGCTTGGATTACGGCACAGGCCATGCTGTGCCTCCTAGGAAACATGGCCTCCACCGTCCATGTGGGCCCCCACGCCTGCATGCACATGCGGACAGCTCAGTAGTGCCTGAAGTGAAACTCCCTGGATTGGTGGCATGACCCCCGAAGCCTCCTTCAGGGAATGCCCTTCCAGACCCCACAGCACGACCTCGTCCTGACGATAGATGCTTCCCTGCTGGGTTGGGGAGCCCACTGTAGCGCACTGTGCACCCAGGGACAGTGATCGCCCAAAGAGTCTCAGCAGCAGTTGAACCTGCTCGAGCTCTGAGCAGTCTGGTGGGCCCTGAGGGCCTTCGATGGGCATCTGAGGGGGAAGTCTGTGCTCGTGCAGACTGATCACCGGGTAGCCATGATCTACATAAACAAGGAGGGGGGAACAGGATCCTGCCTCCTTTGCCAGGAGGCGATCCTCCTTTGCGTTTCGCCGGGGGATGACCCTACAAGCGGTCTAGCTGTCAGGCCAGGAGAATGTCCTCGTGGACAAACTCAGCAGGATCCTCCGCCCACATGAGTGGCACCTGGATCCGGAGGTCACCAACCTCTTGTTCCATCGGTGGGGGACTCCATCTATGGACCTGTTCGCCAGCCTGGTGAACGCGCTGCTTCCCTGCTTCTGCGGCCAGGTTCCGCACCCGAGCAGGGTGGCTCCAGATGTGTTCCTCTTAAGCTGGACCTCCGGACTTCTTTATGCGTTCCCTCCAACTCCTTTTATTGCAAGGACCCTCCATAAGGCTCAGCGTAATGAGCTTCACTGATCCACGTGGCTCCTTCGTGGCCTCGACAGCCTTGGTTCCCGCTTCTGCTCTGGCTCTCTTCCAAGGCTCCAGTCCCCTTAGCTGTGCCCCGAGCCTGTTAACGCAGGAGGAGGGTTGGGTGCTCCACCCGAAACTGGCCTCGCTGTCCCTTACAACCTGGCGGCTGAGTGGGTCTCCTTAGCCCCGCTGCACCTCCCGGAGGAGGTCCAGGAGGTTCTCTTCGCATTGAAGAAGGACTCGACGAGACGGGCATATGCTTTTAAGTGGTGACACTTCTCGGTCTGGTGCTCCGAGCTCCAGATCAACCCATTGTTTTGCTCTACCCGATGGGTTCTCCAGTACCTCCTTCACCTCTCGAAAGCAGTTTTGAAATCCAACTCGGTCCGGGTACACCTGAGTGCCATTTTGGCGAACCACCTCACCGTTGAGGGGAAACCCCTCTCTGGGCAGCCCTTGGTCTCCCACTTCATGCGAGGCCGCCTCCTTTCCAGGCCTCCTCCGGTGGAGTGGGACTTCATCGTGGTGCTTATGCAACTCCTGGAAGGTGGTGGTCTTCCTGGTGGACTTTGACTTTGGCTCGCCAGGTCAGCGAACTTAAGGCCCTCATGGCTGAGGCTCCCTACACCAGGTTCTACAGGAACAGGGTGTTCCTCAGTACCCTAACCCAAGTTCCTACCCATGGTGGTCTTGGACTTTCATCTCAATCAGGAGATAGTCTTACCGACCTTCTTCCCGAGACTGCATGTCGACCAGGCGTCGGCGGTGTTGCATACACTTGACTGCAAGAGGGCTCTTGCCTTCTACCTGCAGCATACCCAGGTTCATCGCAAGTCTGACCAGCTCTTTGTTGCCTATGATCCCAATCGCCTGGGGCAGGCAGTCACCAAATGCACCATCTCCATCTGGGTGGCGAACTGCATTACCTTCGCCCAAGCAAAGGCGGGCACCCCACTGGATCGACGGGTCACAGTGCATGGCGTCTGGGCTAAGGCGGCTTCGGTGGCCTCGCTGCGTTCAGTGCCTCTAAAGGACATCTGCCGGGTTGTGACCTGGTCTTCAGCGAACACTTTCACTTCGCACTACTGCCTGAAGAGGGAGTCCCGCCGGGACAGCGCCTTCGGCCAGGCTGTACTCCGTAATCTGTTCAGGGTATAAGCAACTCCTGCCCTCTGACCCTTCTTCAACGGCTTCCTAGAGCTTCGCCCCGGGGACCCGAAGACTCGGGCTCCTTCAGGCATCGACTTCTGCTCATGGCCTCGCGGATGCACTTTTGGGTTACAGGCTCGGTAGCCTGTAGCTGGGGAGTCCCATAAGTGAGGGCTGACTTCCCGCATGCTCCTGGAGAAAGTGTAGTTACTCACCTGTAACAGGTATTCTCCAGGGACAGCAGGAATCAGTCCTCACTACCCTCCCACCTCCCTTGAAGAGTTGCTATTTTTGTCCTTCCCTTGCTATCTGTTTAGTAGGACTCTAGCTATGGCAACTGACTGAGGAAGATGGCACCTTTGGGCGGAAAGTGGACCACGCATGCGTGGCAGCAATCCCAAAGGCTTTCTTTGAAGGTTAGGGAATTGCTCCGTGCGGGCTCCGTCTGTGCCGACGTCACCCATAAGTGAGGACTGATTTCTGCTGTCCCTGGAGAACACTTGTTACAGGTGAGTAACTACGCTTTACTCCCCTGTAACATGTGTTCTCCAGGGACAGTAGGAATTTGTCCTCATAACCCTCCCTCCTCCCCTTGGAGTTGCTTCTTTACCATCTTTTATTTTTCCGTCTTTTAGCTGTGTCATCTGACTGAACAAGATGGCACTGTTGGGCGGGAAAGGGACCACACATTTGTGCTGGCATCTCCAAAAGGCTTTCTTTGAAAGCTGGGGGAATGCTTCCGCGACGGTTCTGTCGGTGCCGACGTCACCCATATGTGAGGGCTGATTCCTGCTGTCCCCGGAGAACACCTGTTACAGGTGAGTAACTATGCTTTCTGTTTTTGATCAAAACAAAACTGATTTTCTGTGTTAAATATACCTTTATGTTATTTTTTAAAGTAAGAGTGATAAACAGACTCATATGCACAAAGGAAGCTGTGGGGGAGAGGTTGGCACAGAAAAGGAAGCTAGATGTAGACAAAATGGGGGCCAAAGGAGGAAAAGAAAAGTACATTTAAAACCGAAAGGTGGAAGCTAGAGAAGGAAGATGCATGAACTGAAAAACAGATATGAAAGAAACTCAGGGAACCATGGCAATGCCAGAGCAGTGAGCAGCTAGAAGATGGAGATACAGAAAGAGTGAAACAAAGTTGGTGGCGGAATTCCTATAGGTGATAGTGGCATTCCTGCCCTCCTGACTGGCCCCACGGAGGCAGCGTGGCAAACTTATTTATTTATTTAGATGGATTTATATACCGCTTTATCCTGAAATCAAAGCGGGTTACACAGCAAACAAATCAAGTGGCAGGGTGCTTGGGTGTAGGCATACAGTGATAAATCGAGGCGTGTGTGCATGAGTGGTGTGAGGTTGGTTGCATGGTGATCTATATACAGTATGAGCTATGGACAGGAAATATTTCCATTTTTACATTTTGGTGGCAGAGAGGGAGTTTGTTTGGACAGTACATGTGATGTCCTTGTAGTGTTCTCTGAAGAACATAGTTATTAACATCTCCTGGATGTCTTTGAGGTTTTTTTAAATCTCAGGTTGTCGGGGAATGAGTTCCAGAGCGTGGGAGTGTCCAGGGATAGTGCTCTTCTTAAAGTGATTAGGGATATTGGTGGTCATCATTGAATTGTTCAATGAATAGGGTGGTTTTTAGTAGTTTCCTGAATTCTCTTATATCTGTTGTTGATTTTAGTTTATTTGGGAGGACATTCCAGATAGCTGGGGCAGCAAGAGAGAAGGCTCTCATGGATGTGGATTTGTTGGTTCTTGTAAATAGACTAGGTGTTGGTATATTGTTTTTGGTGCTATTTCTGTCTGGTCTTTTGTTTGTTTTGGTTCCGATAAGTTCATGTAGTATTTCTGTTGACATGTTGTTTTTAATTTTGAAGATAGTGCTGCTTTATATTTTGCACGTGATGATATCGGTAGCCAGTGCAGGTCGTGTAGTATTGGGGTTATATGGTCTTGTCTTGATGCGCTAGCAATGATACGGGCAGCTGTGTTCTGTGTTATTTGTAGTTGATGGGCAGTTTATTTGGGTAGACCTTGGTATAGTATATTACAGTAATGCAGTACAGGGATAACGATGGCCTGGCATACTGTGCGGACGTGTTCTTTGTTGAGGAGAGGATTTAGTCTCCGGAGCATTGCGAGTTTGAAATATACTGTTTTTGATATCTTGTTTATATATAGTTGGAGGGTGAGTTGCTTGTCTAGAATCACTCCAAGGTATCTGACTTCATCTTTTATTGTAATCGGTGTATTGGATATGTTGATAGAGGTAGGATGAATGAATGTGGTGTTTCTCGTTATGATGATTGGTTCAGATTTTTTTATGTTGATGTTTAGGTGGTTGTTATTTAGCCAGGATGTTATTTTTTGAATGCAGGTAGATAAGTTGGTATAGTCTGAGTCCATTTGAATAGGGGTATATGCCATGATGTCATTGGAAAAAATGCAATGTGTGCCTTCGAGTCAGTCCTGACTCCTGGCAACCCAGAAGCTCCTGGGTTTTCAGGTGTATTGTATCCTGTATTTGTTAGATATTTTGCAAATAGGTTGGATATAGATGTTGAAGAGAAGGGCTGATAGTGATGAGCCTCGAGGAACTCGTTGAGAAGTTTTGAAGGGTGATGAAGTGAGGTTCCTGGTATTTACTCTCTGCTGTCTGTCTTCTAGGTATGATTGAAATCATTTAATAGTAGTATCTTGAAGGCCAATCTCCCTTAGACGCATCAATAAGATGTGATGGGAGACTGTGTCAAATGCTGATGACATCTATAAATATTAATAAGAAGCCCTGCTTTATATTGTCTATTCCTTTGATTATGTTGCTGAATAGATGTATGAGGAGTGTCTCAACGCCATGTTTTGGTCGTAATCCGTATTGGTGGGGGTCTAGTGGGGCAGATTTGTCAATGTGTTCTTGGAGTTGTCGCTGTACGATTTTTTTCAGTTATTTTATCCAGGAGTGGAAGGCTGGATATAGGTCGGTAGGTTGAAGGGTCTGTGTTGTTGGGTGAGGTGGTGTTAGGAATGGGGCGTATGGTGGATTACTTTGAGTGCTTTTGGCATGTAGTCCTGAGTTGGAGAGGTGCTTACTATCTTTTGGATGAGTGTGTTGAGTTCTTCTTTGGTAGATTTAATCCAAGTCACCAGGCAGGGGTCCAGTTGGGAAGTGGTGGTATTTAAAGCAGATATGGCTTGTTCTGTTTGTTTAGTTGATGGAATGCTGAAATTCTTCCATTGATTAGTAGTTGTGGACAATGTTCCCTCTAATTTTCTGTAGGCTGTGTGCGCATAAAATATCAGCTGTGCAGCTTTTGAAGGAAGGTTAAATTTTTGTGCGCCACATAACGACACTCGGAGTTATATACTTTAAAATTTGACTACACGTCAGAATACAGTATGTACACCACCTTGATTGCACTAGAAAACATTGTAGAACTTGTGAAAACCGTAAATACACAACAACTTTTAAATTTTAAGATGTCTGTGTTGTTTTCTATCAGAATCAGAACCAAATTTTTGTGCACTCTGTTGTAAAGTATGTGCGCTCGCTCGGTGAGGTGTGTGTGCGCGCGCACAGCTTAGAGGGAACAGTGGTTGTGGAGTCATCTGAAGTTGGTGTGTCCATAAGCGAGACATTGTTATGGTGTGTAGTGGTACTGTACTTGGTTATTAGATAATCAGCGAAGGTTTGTGGGTGTATCTTGCAGTCGACTTTCATGGTTGGGTCATTTGTTAGGGTACGAACAATGTTGAAGAGTTCTTTAGGTTTATTGCAGGATTTTAGTACGAGCTTTGTGTGGTATTGTTGTTTATGTTTGTTTATTAGGTTATTGTAATCTTTTTGCATTTCGTGGTAGTGTTTCAATGTAGATTCTGATGTGTTACATCTCCAACGACATTCAAGTTTCCGTAATTTTCTTTTGGATTCTCTTATTGTGTTGGAGTACCATGGTGTAGATCTGGGCCTAATTTAAGTAGGTTTTCTTGGGTGCCTTGTGCTGCAGGCCCTGTCCCTCTGCTCTCCCAGGCAAAGCCTTGTGAATCGCAAGACTGCAGCTGTCCCCCGCAGCACGAGACACCGTGGCAAACCAGATTAATGGTAAGTTTTCCGCACTGTCTCTGTGGGGCCGGTTTGAGGGTGCACCCCCCTCAGTTGGCACCTGGGGTGGGCCGCACCCATCACCCCACCCTAAGTACGCCACTGGTAGGTGATATTCATGTGTATGTTTATATAAAAATACATGGATGGAAAAATTAGTATTGGCAAGGACAATGTTCGAAAAGTGGGTCTCCCAAGATAGAGAGGTCTCAACTGAGGTGCCAGACCGAGACAAACCAGCCATCTGGGCAGCAGCAGAATGAGATGGTGTTGGCGGTGGAGGATCACATTTGTGTGACAACGGCAACAACACTAAACTTAAACTGCGCGGAGGGAAGGCCCGGCAATCTACTTCTGTAATCTTGCCATGAAAACCCAATGGATAGTCACAACAAAACAAATTCCACTATAGTGCTGGAAGATGAGACCTCCAGGTCGGAAGGCACTCAGCTAGCTACTGGGTAAGAGCTGAACACTTTTCAGAGTAAAGCCAGCATTTATGATTTGGTTGGATCAAAGCCCTCAGGACATCTGACTGCAGATGTAGCTGCGCATGAAATGAGAGTCAGAAGCTGTAAAGATGTCTTACATATTGGAACATGGAATGTATGAAGCATGAACCAAGGGAAGTTGGAGGTGATCAAGAATGAAATGGAACATGTACAACTTGATCTGTTGGGTGTCAGCGAACTGAAATGGACTGGCATCGGGCACTTTGCATCAGATAATCACATGGTCTACTATGCTGGAAATGAAAGACAAAGAAGAAATGGTGTTGCATTTATAATAAAGAAGAAACTTGCAAGAACTGTAATGAAATACAATGCAGTCAGTGAACACTTAATCTCTATTCGTCTATGAGAAATGCCTATTAACACAACTATAATTCAAGTATATGCCCCAACAGCAGCCGCAGAAGAGGATGAAATTGAAGAGTTCTATGAACAAATTCAAGCTGAAATTGACAGAACATGCAAACAGGATATCCTGATAGTCATGGGTGACTGGAACACAAACGTTGGCAACAAAGAAGAAGGAAAAGTGGTTGGAAAATATGGACTTGGCAACAGAAATGAAGCTGGAGAAAAACTGATAGAATTCTGCAAGACCAGCGATCTATTCATCTCAGACACCTTCTTCCAGCAACACAAGCGGCGACTGTACACATGGACTTCACCCAATGGATTGTGTAAAAATCAAATTGACTACATCTGTGGAAGTCAACAATGGAAAAGCTCTATAACATCAACAAAGACAAAACCTGGAGCTGACTGCGGTAAAGATCATCAACTACTAGTAAGCAAACTCAAGCTAGAGTAGAAAAAGAGCAAACCACTCATGAATGCAGCAAAATATGACCTTGAGAATATATCACTGGAATTTAAAGACTGCCTGCAAAATCGATTTGCTGCTTTAGATAGAAATGACAGAGCTCCAGAAGAGTTATGGAATGACATCAAGAAGGTTGTGTTGGAAGAAAGCGAGAAGTCTCTACAAATGGTGAAAAAGCGAAAACGGCCAAAATGGATGGCGGAAGAAACTCTGAAAATTGCCCAGAGACACAGAGAAGCTAAAGCCAGAGGAGAAAGAAAGACAATCACAGAACTCAACAGAGATTTCCAATGTGCAGCAAAACAGGACAAGGAAAGTGGAGGAGTAGCCTAATTGTTAAGAACACTGGCTTGGGAACCCAGAGACCATGGTTTGATTCCCACTAGCTCGCCTTGTGGCCTTGGTCAAGTCACTTAACCCTCCATTGCCTCAGAAAAATCCAAGTTATCAATGTTCCTGTTTAATGTACATTACCAAGTTTAAGTTTCAATGTAAACCGCTTTGATTGAAATGATAAAGTGGTATATAAAACCTGTTGAATAAATAATTAAAAGTACTACAATGACACATGCAAGGAAATAGAAGCAAAAACTATTAGAGGAAGAACAAGATCGGCCTAAAGCTACGAGAGTTAAAGAAAAAATTCCAGCCTTGAATTGGAATGTTACAAGATGCTCATTGTTCTATTTTGAATGATGCTGAGAAGATCAAGAAAAGGTGGAAAGAATATACAGAGTTTTTATATGATAAAGATCAAGTGGACCAACAGTCATTTCAACCTGTACCTTATGATTCGGAACCATTGGTGATGAAAGAAGAAGTTGAAACAGCATTGAAAGCCTTATCAAAGAACAAAGCACCAGGCATTGATGGCATTCCCATAGAAGTATTACAGCAATCTGATGTAGCTATTACCGTACTTACAAGGCTCTGCCAAAAAATTTGGAAGACAACATCATGGCCAACTGACTGGAAAAGATCTGTGTTTATACCAATACTAAAGAAAGGTGATCCAACTGACTGTGGAAATTATCGCACAATCACTCTGATCCCATATGCCAGCAAGATTCTACTGAAGATTATTCAACAGAGACTATAACCATACCTGGAACAAGAACTACCTGAAATGCAAGCAGGGTTAAGAAAAGGGCGAGGAACGAGAGACATAATCGCGGATGTGAGATGGATCCTTGAAAAGACTAAAGAATACCAAAAGGATATCTATTTGTGCTTTATCGACTATAGCAAGGCTTTAGACTGTGTAAACCATGAGAAACTCTGGGCCACATTAAGAAGCATGGGTATACCAGAACACCTGATCGTTCTCTTGCGCAATCTGTATATTGATCAAGAAGCAACAGTAAGAATGGAACAAGGAGAAACAGAATGGCTTAAAATAAGCAGAGGTGTAAGACAAGGCTGCATACTTTCCCCCTACCTGTTTAATTTATTTGCAGAACACGTCCTCAGAGAAGCAGGATTGTATGAAGACAACAGAGGTGTGAAGATTGGTGGAAGACTCATCAACAACCTTCGCTGTGCTGATGATGATACATTACTGGCTGAAAGTGAAGATGATCTGAAACATTTGCTTCTCACGATCAAAGAACATAGTCTCAAAATGGGCCTGCATCTTAATGTAAAGAAGACATAGATCATGACAACTGGCAAAATCAATAAGCTCATCATTGAAGGAGAAGAAATTGAAATCGTGGACAACTTTAACCTACTTGGATCAACTATCAATAAAGAAGCAACAAGCAGTCAAGAAATCCGACGATTCATTGCTCTTGGCAGAATGGCTATGAAAGACCTAGACAAGATCCTCAAGAACAGAGGTCTCTCTCCATACAAAGATTTGACTTGTTCAAGCCATGGTATTTTCAATAAAATCATATGGATGTGAAAGCTGAACAGTGAAAAAGATAGAAATGAAGAAAATTGATGCCTTTGAATTATGGTGCTGGTGGCAAATACTGCATATACCATGGACTGCCCAAAGAACAAACCAGACAGTAGTAGAAAATATCAAACCTAAGCTTACTTTAGAAGCTCAGATGACAAGCCTTCGACTTTCATACTTTGGACACATCATGCAAAGAGAGAGATCATTAGAGAAAGACATCATGCTTGGCAAGATAGGTCAACGCAAAAGAGGAGGGCCAGCAATGAGATGCATCGATACAATAGCAGCAGCTACGGGTACCAGTCTGTCAGCAATGAGCCGCCTGACTGAAGACCGAACACAATTTAGGACAACTATCCAGAGTGTTGCCATGAGTCGACACCGACTCGATGGCACTTAACAACAACAACAACAACAGCCTAGAGGTTAGAGCAGTGGCCTGGCAACCAAGAGTCCAGGGTTTGATTCCCATTGTAACTCTTTGTGGCCTGGCAATCTACTTCTGATCCCACCTTGTCAAGAAAACCCAGGGAATGCTGGGTTGCAGGAGTCAGCATTGACTCAATGGCAAACATTGCATTGCATGTTCAAAGAAATCTACCATAGGGAAAAAGGAGCTCCATAACTGCATTTTACTTTTTGAACATTGCTTCTCCATCCGCTCCCCCCAGCACTGAACTTGCCCCTCTTGTGACTGAGGGACATAGGCCACAGTACCCTTCAGAAGACAGTGTATAGGAGCACTGAAAAATAGAGTATGATGACAGATAAAACCATAAAGCCAGCCTGTTTTTTCGGCATGAACTATTGACAATTTTAAAAAGTTTTAATATCAATGTTGCTTCTGTGTAGATGACATACAGTTGTGTGTTTCAACAGGGACAAATAACAATTATTACAATTGTTAATCTTTGTAATGGTGTCCAGGAAGTTTCATTTTGATTGCAAGGGCTCAAGCTAAAAACTAAATCCCATTAAATGCAGCACACTGTGGCTCACCAGAAAGAAACGTACTCTAACACAGGCATGTCCAACAGGTGGATCGCAATCTACCTGTAGATCACAGAGGGGTCAGAGGTAGATCGCCAGCCCCACTTGGCTCCATTTCTCCAGCAGCTCACCCTGTCGCTAGGAGAGAGCTCATGCCGGCAGGTCGTCTGCCGAGGGCTTGCTGCCGCTGCTGATCCTTTGCCTGTCTTTTTTCTCTTCCTGCGGGAATCTTGCCTGCGGGTGTATTGGGGATGCTTGTTGTTTTCATGCCAATAGTTTGTGAGTACTCCAAGGGGCTGTCGCCCGCACCCCATGACGAGACGCCACAGGCCCGGCGTCATACCTGGTCTCCTGCCTCTCAGAATCACCCATTCCTGCCCCCACCCCAACACCCCTTAAAAGTGTGTTATATACCAGGCGATATTCATTCACCCGGGCTTTACCTGAATACACTTACCGTATTAGTTGTCTCGTGTGCTGGTCGTTGGTTGCTTTATAGTTCGCTTTCATTAAACGTTTTCGGGCAGACACAACAAAGTGTCAAGAATTTGGTGATTTTGGTGGGCTTTTCCAATTTTGTTCTAACTTGCCTATTCCTTGCCTTCAACTGGTTCGAACCACTGTGACTTTTGCTTGCCTCTGCAATTTTATTTTGCCTAGCCTTTGCGTTGATTCTACACTGCAATTTTATTTCGCCTTGCCTTTGTGTTGATTCTACACTGTGTACAGAATTTATTAAATCACGTGTGGTGGCATTTGAACTTGTTTGGCGATATTTGATTATCTCCAGGAACAAGCAGGAATGAGTCTTCACATATGGGTATCGTCGGTACCGACGGAGCCTGCGCGGGAATGCTCCCCAGCGTCCAGTAAGAAAGCTTTTGGGAGCATCCCACAGCGCCTGCGTGCTGCCTTCCCGCCTTTCCCAACCGCCTCTCTCCAGTTTCTTCTTTTCCGCGGAGCCAGCAGGTCGTGTTCCTGTCACCGCAGAAGAAGTTCTTTATTTTTTCTTTATTCTTTTGTGTCGCGTCTGCCTTCTTCAACGTCGGACCGGTACTGCCGGTCTTTTCTTTCCTTAAAAAAAAAAAAACAACTTATACTTTCTTCACTGTGCATTTTAGTTTTTGGGCCTTAGGCCTAAAAATTTTTCTCCTCATGGAGAAACCTGCCTCGGGGTTTAAAAAGTGCACAAAATGTGGCGGTACTATTTCTGTCACCGACACCCATGATTGGTGTCTAAAATGTTTGGGTCCTGACCATTCCATCACGGATTGTGTGTCCTGTACCATGATGTCTAAAAGAGGTCGGCAGAACCGAGCAGCCAAGCTCAGTACCCTGATTCCCTCTGATGCAGCTTCGGTGGCATCGACGTCTTCCAGGGCTTCTTCTTCCTCCCATGGATCTCAGGTAACCAAGCATAAATCTGGCCGGTCCTCGAAGGGCAAATCTCCCTCTAAGCATCGAGATGCCTCCGGGCTTGTCCTCGAGGACTCCGCACCAGCAAAGTTACCCCGGCGGGAAGTTCCGGCTTCCAAAGCATTGTCTATGGGGTCACAGGTTGACATCGATGGCTCGGCCTCGACCGATCACCTGTTGCTGTGTTCTGGGGTACCGGTGGCTCCCACTGGTACCGACATCCAGACTTTGGTGGCGTCGATGGATCAGAAGATTCTGACCATGCAGCGCACCCTGACGGCATTCATGTAGGCTGCGACGCCTCCGGTACTGCAACAATCCCCGTTGCCGGTACCGGCTCCGGCACCGGCATCATTCCCGGTGCTGGTACCGATTGCATCGACATCGGCTTCGGTGTCGACTGCAACGGTACCCTGTCCTATGATGCCCATCGGTACCGAACCGGTACCGGTTACTCCCGATGTCGATCCCACTCACTCCCGATGTCGATCCCACTCGGTACGCATATCGGGCTTTACAGGAGCATCCAGACAGGCGATACTTCGATTCCTCCAAAGACTCTAACGAGTTCGAAGGATCTGTTGAGGCATCGATACTTCTTCCTCAGGAGTCGTCTTCTCCTAAACGAAGAATGTCTCCTCCAGAAGACTTGTCTTTTCAAGACTTCATTAGGGAGGTGGCTAGGGGCCTCTCTATCACAGTGGCCCCTGAGTCAGAGCCTAGAGCCAAGCAGCTGGATATTCTACAATATCCTAAGGCTCCTAAAGAGGCAGCTACTTTACCTGTTCATGAGATTTTGTATGATCTCATGTTGAGCATGTGGGAGACACCTCTTACTACTTCTCCTCATTCTCGCAGGTTAGACACCATGTATCGTGTCCCTCCTTGTCCTGGCTTTCATAAGACTCAGCTTCCTCACCACTCTATTGTGGTAGAGTCTGCCATGAGAAAGATAAAGAGTGCAAAAAGACACTCATCTAATCCTCCAGGACGTGAATGCAGGGCCCTAGATGCTTTGGGCCGTAGGGTTTTTCAAACTTCTGTGCTAGCTACTAGAATCAACTCCTATATTCTCTATATAGGGATGTTTCTAAAGGAAGTCACAGATCATCTGCAGACTTTAACCCCGTTTATTTCAGAAGATAAAAGGCAGGAGTTTCTCACTTGGCTCAAACATGCCCAGGATGTTTCCAAATTTTCCAACCGTGCAGCTTTTGACTCTTTTGAGTGTGTAAGCAGAGCCTCGGCTATTGCCATAGGTGCACGCAGAATTGCTTGGCTACAAGTTTCTGATTTGGAACTCTGGGTCCAAGATGAATTAGGAAATCTTCTTTGTACAGGTGAAAACCTTTTTGGCAAGGATTGGCAAGCAAAGGCCACTCAGATGGATGCTGAGAACTCCGCTTTGGATCGACTTTCAAAGTCCACCTCTGCTCCTGCTAAGAAAAGATTGTTCAAAAAGACATCTTTTTTCTAAAAAGGGAAGATATCCTGCTTATGGTCAGCAGGCATCTTCTGCAGGTCGTTTTGCTGCAAAACGTCAGCAACCACCTAAACAGGCCAAGTCAAAGGCTGCTAGGCCTTCCATGGCCCAGCAGCCTCAGCCTCTTCAGGGCCTTTGACTTGCAACTAGAGAACTAAGCCTTTCTAGCTCTGGAAGAACCAGAGCCCCTCACCATTCCAGGAAGGTTGGCTTACTTTGCTCCCAGATGGGAACAAATCACAGCAGAGCAATGGACCCTGTCCATCATAAGGGAAGGGTACAAGCTTCATTTCTTAAGCCTTCCTCCTCGCACCATGGTGAAACAGTTCAATTCTCCAACATCTCTCCTCAACCTTCTGGGTCAGGAGATTGCCACCCTTCTTGCCCAAGGGGCAATAGAAGAAGTACCTCTTCTTCAACAGGGCTCAGGGTTCTACTCCCCTTATTTTCTTTTCCCAAAGAAAACAGGGGGCTGCAGACCCATATTAGATCTCAGAGAATTGAACAAGTTTCTATTCAAAGAGAAATTCAAGATGATTTCTCTCGGTGCTCTGCTTCCATACCTTCAGAGTCAAGACTGGCTTTGTTCTCTAGATCTCAAGGATGCGTACACCCATGTCCTCATCCATCCAACACACAGAAGGTTCCTTCGGTTCCTTTTTCAGGGAAAGCACTACCAATACAGGGTGCTTCCATTCGGTCTGGCCTCTGCACCAAGGGTGTTCACGAAATGCATGGCAGTAGTAGCTGCATTTCTATGCACTCTAGGAATATTTGTCTTCCCTTACCTGGACGACTGGCTCATTCGAGCTCCATCCCAGTCAGAGGCCCAGAATTGTCTAACCTGCACAATGCGTGTTCTCCAGTATTTTGGACTGGTAATAAACATCCCAAAATCAAATCTCACCCCTACTCAGTCTCTGGAGTTTATAGGGGCCTTGCTGGATACCACAACTGCAAGGGCCTATCTTCCTCAGGCCCGTTGCCTACGCTTAGTGCAGTTAGCCTCCCAGATACAGTTAAAGTCCCATTTAACTGCTCGAGAGATGTTACAACTCTTAGGCCACATGGCACCTACCATGCACGTTGTTTCATATGCTCGCCTTCACATGAGGGCAGCTCTATGAACTTTGTCCACCCAATGGACTCAGGCATCAGGTTGCCTGCCAGACAAAATAGCAAACTCCAGTCGCCTTTTTTGGTCTCTCCAGTGGTGGAAGTCTTCTCCAAATCTGTTGCTGGGGTCCCCTTTTCAGCAGTCACTACCCCAAGCAACTCTTACAACAGATGCTTCTCCAATGGGTTGGGGAGCTCATCTGCAGGATCCCTCCACCCAGGGCATCTGGTCTCCACAGGAGACTTCTCTGCATATCAATCTCTTGGAACTCAGAGCAATATTCTTGGAACACTTGGAACACTCTTTCCATTCCCTGCTCAGCTACAGGACAGTCCTCATTCATACGGACAACCAAGTAGCCATGTTCTATGTAAACAAACAGGGCGGGACTGGCTCTCTGTCGCTTTGCAACGAAGCTTTGCGACTGTGGGCCTTTGCCAGAGAGCATCACATTCATCTTCTGGCAGTATATCTTCCAGGCGTTCAAAACTCTTGGGCAGACAGACTCAGTCGAGTTCTGCTTCCACACGAGTGGTCCCTCCACATGGACCAGGTAGCCATGATTTTTCGAATTTGGGGAACCCTGGACATAGACCTCTTTGCAAGTCCGTGGAATGCCAAACTTCCCCGGTTCTGTTCCAGAATTCCGTGTCAGGGAGTTCAGGCCAAGGATGCCTTCCTCCTTCACTGGGGTCAAGACTTCCTTTATGCCTTTCCACCCATTCCCCTAATTCCCAAAACACTATTCAAGCTTCAGAGAGATTGAGGAACCATGATCCTCATAGCACCACATTGGCCACGCCAAGTGTGGTATCCTCTACTTCTGCATCTCTCTCAAGCTCCTTCCCTGGACTTGGGCTCTGCACCAGACCTTCTATCCCAGGAGGAGGGAATGTTGTGGCACCCAAACCCCCAGTCTCTTCATCTCTGGGCTTGGTTGCTGAAGGCCTAGACCTTCAAGGTTTTCATCTCTCTCAGCAAGTCAGAGATATTATTCATGCCTCTAGAAATCCTTCTACTAGACGTTCCTATGCTTTCAAATGGAAAATATTTACCATTTGGTGTTCAGAGAAGGGTCTTAACCCTCTTGCAATACCTTTGAATTCTTTACTAGAGTATCTCCTGCATTTATCCCATGCAGGTCTTAAAACAAATTCAGTAAGAGTCCATTTGAATGCTATTGCAGTGTCCCTCAAGCCTCTCAATGGAGAGCCTATTTCCTCTCATCCTCTTATAACAAGATTCATGAGAGGCCTTCTTCTAACTAAACCTCCCATTAGACCACCTCCAGTGGCATGAGACTTAAACCTGGTTCTTGGCCAGCTTATGAAGCCACCCTTTGAACCTTTAGCCACCACCTTCTTGAAATTTCTTTCTTGGAAAGTTATCTTTCTCATTGCAGTCACCTCAGCACGCCGCATCAGTGAATTGCAAGCTTTGGTGGCTAATCTATCTTATACAAGGTTCCATCATGATAAGGTAGTCCTGAGGACCAATCCACACTTTATTCCCAAAGTGGTCTCGCCTTTTCATCTAAACCAAGAGGTATATTTACCTGTCTTTTTTCCAAGACCTCATGCATCAAGTGCAGAGAGGAATCTTCATACCTTGGATTGTAAGAGAGCTCTTGCTTTTTACTTACAAAGAACACAGCAACATAGAAAGTCTTCTCAACTCTTTGTTGCTTTTGATCCTTCTCATTTAGGACTTCCAGTTTCTAAGAGAACACTGTCCAACTGGATTGCTCAGTGTATTTCTTTCGCCTACCAGAGTAGGAACCTTTCTCTGGAGGTCCATGTCACAGCTCACAATGTGAGAGCCATGGCAGCCTCAATGGCTCATCTAAACTCTGTGTCCATCGACCAAATCTGTCGAGCGGCCACCTGGGCCTCGGTTCATACCTTCACAGCCCATTACTGTTTGGACAAGGACTCCCGCCGGGATGCCTCGTTTGGTCAGGCTGTTCTCAAACACCTGTTCCATTCCTAATCAACTCCTACCCACCTACCCTGGTTGGATGCCAGAGGTCCATGGGGGGAGGTAGAGTCCTTTTCAAGGACACACAACCTGGGGTC
This sequence comes from Ichthyophis bannanicus, assembly GCA_033557465.1. Classification (NCBI taxonomy): domain Eukaryota; kingdom Metazoa; phylum Chordata; class Amphibia; order Gymnophiona; family Ichthyophiidae; genus Ichthyophis; species Ichthyophis bannanicus. Next base: position 187,627,748 of record CM066033.1, on the reverse strand, counting down.
CTCCCCTGGCATCTGCAGCTAGGGAGTCCCCATATGTGAAGACTCATTCCTGCTTGTTCCTGGAGATAGCACAGTTACTTACCTGTAACAGGTGATCTCTGGGAACAGCAGGAATAAGTCTTCACAACCCACCCACCTCCCCTAGGAGTTCTATCTCTCTATCTATCTTTCCTTTCCTCTTGCTCTCTTTGTCTCAGCTTTAAAACTCGAACTGGAGAGAGGCGGTTGGGAAAGGCAGCGCGCAGGCGCTGTGGGATGCTCCCAAAAGCTTTCTTATTGGACGCTGGGGAGCATTCCCGCGCAGGCTCCGTCGGTACCGACGATACCCATATGTGAAGACTTATTCCTGCTGTTCCCAGAGATCACCTGTTACAGATAAGTAACTGTGCTTTATCTGATTTGCTGGACAGGTGTTTGAGGTTTTTTTTTAAATTTTATTTTATATTTATCAAATTTTACATAACAATCTAGACAATAGAAAATCTGAATCAGATATAACAATAAAGAAAAATCAGTTTAGAAAGAACCAAAAACTGTCTTCTATCAAACAACAAACATACCACTGGCATAGACCACAATATGTTACCCCACAATATGATCCAAGAAAAAAGAAATTTAAACACATACGTGTTACTTAAACAGAAAAAAAAAGGTGTTTGAGGGTTTTTTGATGATTGTTTGGTGGTATTTGATTATTGGTGCCAGTATGATGAATTCTTATTTTTACTTTTAGAACTGCATGTGTGGTTTTGGCATCTCCAGTCCTTGTATTGCACATCATCCAGAGGTCTTCAGTTCCTATTGATCTTTAATACTTTGGGACAGTGACAGTTTTGGACCAGATTCAGCCAGTGTTTATACTAACTTAGCAGATTTGGCCTTCTTACATCCAGCCACCCCAGAATAACGAAGATGAGTGTTCCAAAGAAGAGCAAAACCTGCCACTTTCATGATGAATGGGAAATGGACTTCTTCACTATGGTGAAAGACAAGTGTTGTTGTCTAATTTGTAACGCCCCAGTATCCTTGCCCAAAAACGGTAATCTGGAACGTCATTATAAGGCTCTGCATAGCAATAAGTTTGATGCTGATTTTTCCACACAAAAGTGAAATTCATAAACTGAAGCTCAAAGAACTTAAATCGAAATTGGCTACTCAGCAACAGTTGATGGCAAAGCCAAGGTCACATTCGGTCAATGCAACCATAGCATCCTTCAAGGTCAGCAACCTGATCGCAAAGAAATGCAAACCTTTCACTGAAGGGGAATTTGTAAAAGATTGTTTTCTTGAAGCAGCTGACAATCTTTTTGAAGGATTTAAAAATAAGAAAGAGATCATAGCTGCTATTCAAGATGTACAATTGTCAAGAAACACCGTCGTGCAGCGAATAGAAAAGATGTGTGGAGACACAACTGAACAATTGTTGGAGGATGTTTCAAATTGTGTTGCTTTCTCACACGAACTGGATGAATCTACAGACATAAGAGACATAGCCCAGTTACTAGTCTTTATCCGGATGGTTTTTGAAGACTTCAGTGTTTAAAGAATAACTACTTGCAATGATTTCTTTAAAAGGAAGAACTACCGGTCAGGGAATATTCAGTTCTTTCCATCCTTTTGTGACAGTGTAATCTTCCATTGCATAGACTTGTTTCCATCACTACTGATGGAGCAAGAGCAATGACAGATGAGGTTAACCATTTCATAGCCCTCTGTAGACAGTATGACGACTTCCCAGATTTCCTTTCTTACCACTGCATCATTCACCAGCAAGTTTTGGCAAGCAAGAGACTCAATACAAAGACTGTCATGGACATCACTTTCAAAACTGTAAATTCAGTTCGTGGAAGATCACTTCAAAGACGGCTTTCAATCTTACTCTTGATGAAGGGGCAGCGGAAATCATTTTGCATACAGATGTAAGGTGGCTAAGTAGGCACAAATTTCTGCAAAGATTTTGTGATTTGCTGAATGAAATAAGAAGTTTTTTGAAGGAGAGGGGAGATGACCAAGCAGAGTTGGAAGATGAGGAGTGGTTTTGTGATTTGGCATTTCTCGCTGACCTTACAGGCGAACTAAGTGATATGAACTTTGAACTACAAGGTAAAAACAAATGCATTGGCAAGATGATGAGTAAAGTTTCATCCTACAAGAGCAAATTTGAGCTAATGATGACTGACCTTGCACACAATACTATTGATCATTTTCCTAATACGCAGGACCATCTGGGACAATATCCAAATTTTGTTTTTCAGAACGAGACGTATGTGACAGAAATCTGTTCTGTTATCCAAGAATTCGAAAATAGATTCTGTGACTTCCAAAAAATTGGAACAGCAGTGGAGTATTTGTCATACCTATTCAAAGTAGATGTGGACATTAAAGAAACTTCAGCTGCTATCAGTAAAAATTGCTCTTTGAACAAGCCATCTCTTGAAAACGAAATATTAACCCTTAAAAATGACATTTTTCTCAAGACCCGTGCTGAGCAAGAATCGTTTTGGAAGCTAGTGCCTAGAGACAAATTTCCCAACTTGAGAAGATGCAGTGAAGCTGTACACGCTATTTGTGTGAATCTGTGTTTTCCCATCTGAAAATGACAGAGTACACAATGTTCCAACATGACAGATGAACATCTCCAGGATTCCCTGAGACTGGCCCTCACGCAATATTCACCCAACTTCACAAAGCTGGTGGATGAAATGCAGGCTCAGACGTCTCACTAATGAACAAGAGTGAAATATTAAAGATTGTGCAAGATCAGCCTGGATCAATATTCAACCTAAATTTTACACAAATTACTCATTAAAAGTTAAAGAAAGTTATTACTCAATAAAACTTTAAGAAAAAATGTACTTTCCATTTCCCCTCGCAGTTCTTACTGGATCTTCGTCTCTCTGTTTTGTTTTTGCTTAATTTGCTTAACAGCTGATCACATTCAAGTAAATGACAGAAGGTTCATTAAAAATGGGGGGGGGGGGGATCCTCCAACTTTATTGGGTTAAAATTTAATTTGAAACGTCATTTTCATTGTGGCAGATCACCAGTACTTTTGGCTGGAAAAAGTAGATCACAACCTGTTCGAAGTTGGACATGCCTGCTCTAATAGATCTCCCTAATGTTCTGGGAACTAATTTAAATCCTCGGGATACAGTACATTCTTTGAAGGTTATTAGATGCTTCTCTCTGTCATTTGAGCTTTAGGTTTCAGTAGTGGTTAAATCTTGTTTGATGTATCTGCGTTTAGTAAAATGGCCCCAAATGTTTAAAGTGACAAACTGAGTTGTGCAGGTGAGTTCCAAACCTGGATCTTCACTGAGCCACACTGCCAAGACCACTTCTGAATTAAGGCTAGAAACCTATTCAAGAAAAGAAAATACAGCGAAGAAACAGAAATGCATTATTTAGCAGCAGGTAGGATGTATAGATCCTTTACTTATGCAGTTTGTTTAGGTTTGTGTTTCATTAAGTCCTGGCTGGAATTCTTTGTACAGATCCAAACATGGGATGCTTCTTCCTTTCCTTCCTGTCTTCCTTCCCCTCTCATTTCTGTCTTCTCAATCGCTTTGAATAACTGCAAAAATATATCCTTCCAACAACATGAAATATAAATAGAACTCACTATTTGTGTGAAGGTGGGATATGTGTATTATGTCCAAGTACAGCTGCTTATTTGATCTGCTTTCAGTTGCCTCTCCTGCTAAAGATGAGCCTATATTATTTGACATAGTCTAGTTAGTTGTAATATGGATATTTAAAGATGGTGCAGTGTCAAGCTTGCTGACATCAACCCTCCAGAATTTGAATAGGCAGGAATTAATGAATTACAGATATAGAGGGGTGGTTAGAAAGGAGGTTATTGTGGAGGGACAAGGGGCAAATGGGGGATTGCAAATAGCTGTAGGAAAGGAGGTGAGGACAGCTGTGGAAGTAAGCAGACTGGAAGAGACTTGCACAGAGATGGTCAAGGAGAAATGGAAGTGGAGGAGGAAGCTCAGAAATTGAGGGGATGGGCCAAGAGAAGGAATGGAGTGGTAAAGGAGGGAGAGATGCCCAAAAGTGGAGGGAGAAGCTTAGGGGAGAAACAGACTGAGTCTGAGAGGTTTAAAGGCTGGGAGGGTTCTAAAGGATGTTCAATCCTGGAGCAGAGTGTGCTTTAATGGCTTGGAGGCTCCCTGCATGGTAGCACCAAAACCTTGTAAAGCTTGAGCAGTCGCTAGTAGGGTTTGTGTGGCATTCTTGGGTTCTGGTTGGCATTTCTTCTTCAGAAACGTTGGCTGCAAAGGTGGAATCAATTGCTATAAGAGCTGTCTGAAATTTTATACCAAGGGCTGTGTTTGATTTCATTTACATGCAGATTGAAGTTAGAATATTTATGGCTTATTTAAGGCTTCAAGCAGTGGATTTCCCTGGTCCTCTTTAATGGTTTATGGAGTTTCCTCCCGGAACTTCTCCAAACCTCTTTTAAACCCAGCTACACTAATAGCTTTTACTATATCCTCTGGTAATGAATTCCAGAGCTTGATTACGCGTTGAGTAAAAAAAATATTTTCTCCAATTAGTCTTAAAAGTGCTACATTAAATGACATGCAATGAAGCAACAGTCTTTCTATTTTCTGAAGGAGTAAACAACTGATTTACGCTTATGTGTTCCCTCCATTCATTATTTTATAGACCTCTATCGTATCTCCCCCTCAGCCATCTTTTTTCCAAATTGAAGAGCCCTAACCTTTTTAAGACTTTCCTCGTAGGGTTATCTTTCTATCCCCCTTATCATTTTGGTGTCTGTTCTCTGTACTTTTTCTGATTCCACTATATACTTTTTAAGATAAGCAGCATGAAATCTGTGACAGATACTTGTGACCTGGATTGGCTGCTGTTGGAAACAGAATACTGGGCTTGATGGAACCTTGGTCTGACCCAATATGGCAATATGGCATATCTTATGTTTTCCGAGAACAAGCAGGAAGTCAGCCCTCACATATGGGTGACATCAGCGCTGACAGAGCTTGCGCGGAAATTTCTCCCCGGCTTTCAAAGAAAGCCTTTGGGAGATCCACCACACATGCATTGTCCCCGTCCTGCCTAAGGATGCCATCTTGCCTCGTTCTTCTTTTTTTCTATGGAGCCCATCGATGTTTGTCTGTTCCCCTCGGGAAAAAGTTGATAGTTTTTGTCTTAAATATTGCTTTTCTTGGGTTGCATACTGGTCCCTTTTCGCTCCTGAGTCTGTTTGCCTTGGTGTCATGTTTCTTGGATTCTTTTCTTTCTTTTTTCTAATTTTCGTTCAGCGCAAGTTTGCACCTTTTGTTCTGGCCAGGCCAAGTGAGTTTGACCTCGCAGGGGCCATTTTCCCTGCCATGGCTTCGGTCAGTGGCTTCAAGATGTGCGACCGCTGTGCACACAACATGTCGCACACAGACCCTCACGACTGCTGCCCTCGTTGCCTCGGACCAGATCATGATCCCCCTTGGTTTGCATTTTCTATAAGTAGATGATTCCCAAGGCCCTTAAGAGCTGTCAGCAGCAGCATGAGCCCAAATTCCACAAAGTTGACTCGCACCTGGAGTCGTCCACAAGACCTCACTCCAAGTCCTCTGGGACCTTGGATCCTAGTGGGGACCGAGTGGCCTCGAAGTCCTGAGGCCATGGAGCCTCCAGCTGGAGGTCCACTGATAAGGGCCACCAGAAAAGCTGGAAACCCTCGAAGACTGTGTCAGGAGATAAGTCAGGGGCAGTGGGGAAATCCTATGGGCCCAGAACCCGTAGCCATTGACGTGAGGCCGATGGCCGGGAGAGGCCCTCTAAGGTGCTCTGATGACAGCCATGGACATCAAGGGATAGACCTTGGACTCCCAAGGCCATCCTCATCGAGGACTCCCCCTCGAAGCTCTCGGTGCCCATGCCATAAACTGCAGAGCCATCTGGTCTCGAGGCCAGGATGGGGGCCCTGTTCCTCCAGGTCATCACTCCCAACCACGGGGACTCTCCATGTCAAGGGACTCCCTGGAGGTCGAGTTGATCCTTGAGCGTCACTGGCCTTGAGACATCCCTTGACGTCTGTCATGATCCTGGTCCCGCAGTCTTCCTTGCTCAGTGCCCTCGGCTCTGAGCGGTGGCTGGCCTGGGTACTGGAGCCATCAGTGCCGAGGTGAGATCCAGGTGACCTTCAACTCCTTCGCCTCCTCGGAATCGGATTGGGAGACAGAGAACAATGAGTCCCCGGATACCTGCTGCACTAGGACGTACCCTCAGATCAGTCTCCCCTGAAGACACAGTGCCAGTTCCCTCCCGAGGACATGGCCTTCTTTGACTTTGTGGGGGATATGGGGAAGGCCCTTGCCTTCATCACAGAATCAGAGGAGGACTCTTGTATGGAGAACCTCGATCTTCCACTATGAAGCTCCGTTGTAGAAGGCACTCATGGTGCCCATTCCCACCATTCTGGAATGGCTGCTTCTCCACATGTGGGAGACACCATCTTTGGTGCCCATCATAAGCAGATTGCTGGACTCAATGTACTGGGTCCACCGGAGCTCTGGCTTTCAAAAAGCCCAACTGCCTCATAACTCCATGGTTGTGGAGTCAGCCATGTATAGGCTTAAGAGCCAGAAGACGCACTTTTTGATGTCCCCAGGTAAAGAGCCCATGCCATGAATGCTATAGGCAGGAAGTGCTTCCAGTGCTTGATACTTGTCAGCTGTACCAAGGCCTATCCAGCTGTACATGGGGGCATGTACCGCCGAGACCTGGTGAAGGCGCTCACTGGATTCTCGACTGGGCTCTCAGAAGAACCCTTCCAGTGGTTCTGGACCCTGTCCAATGCAGTCAGAGAGTGCTCCAAGTTTATTACTCGGGCAACCTATGATGGCTTTGATTCAGAGGCTAGAGTAGCTGTGGTGGGCATTAGTGCCCGACACCAGGCCTGGCTACAGTCATCTGACCTGGAGCAGTGGGTACAAGACAAGTTGGTCGATGTCCCCTGCCAGGGAGAGAACCTCTTTGGCAAACCAATGACGGACAAGGCCGCCAAGTTGCAGTCTGAGTACCTGACAAAGACCAGGCTCTCCAAAAAGACTGCTGACCCTTCCCAAAGGGAGCTTCGGGCAGAAAGTCCTCATTCCCGAAGAAGAGTAAGGCTTACAGAAACTACCCCCAGTACCCGGTCTTCCCATCTCCCCAACAGGCCCAGCAGGCCAAGGGGCACGTAAGCCTAAGGCCCCCAAGCCCCAGACTGCACAACTGGCGCAACCTGGAGGGAGGTTTTCACTCCTTGAGCATAGCCGCTGTTCCTCTAGGAGGCACAGCACTGCAGCACACAAGAGGTCGCTTGGCACATTACCATCAATGCCTTGGCCCTCCAGGTGGTCAGGGAGTGTTACCTCCTTCTCCTTCAGACACCCCCACCATTCTTCCCGGGAGAGCTCTCCAGGACTCCCCTTCACCGGGCCTTGCTCCAGCAGGAATTCTCAGGCCTTCTTCCAAGCAAGGCAGTGGAACCCATCCCCGTCCACCTCAGGGGGCAGGGAGTTTTACTCCATTTCCTGGTTCCCAAAAGGACCGGAAGGTTTTGTCCCATTCTAGTCCTGTGGGACCTGGTGAGGGGAAGTTCAAGATGCTCTCCCTTGAAACATTTCTGCTATTCATCCAGCAGGGAGACTGGTTATGCTCCTTGGATGAAAAGGATGCATATACACACATCCTTATCCACTCCCTTCATAGATAGTACCTTCAATTCGTGGTGGGTGGAGGTCATTAAGAGCATAAGAACATAAGATATGCCATACTGGGTCAGACCAAGGTCCATCAAGCCCAGTATCCTGTTTCCAACAGTGACCAATCTAGGTCATACATACCTAGCAGTTTCCCCAAAAGACACAGGTTCCACAATGCTTGTACTTGGTCAAGCATTGATATCCTGGGTCACTTCTTAATAATGGTTTATGGACCTTTCCTCCAGGAACTTGTCCAAACCTTTTTTAAACCCAGCTACACTAACAGCCTTTACTACATCCTCTGGTAACAAATTCCAGAGTTTGATTACACGTTGAGTGAAAAAATATTTTCTTTTATTAGTCTTAAATAGTTTACCCTGTAGCTTCATTGCATGTCCCCTAGTCTTTCTATATTCTGATAACGTAAACAATCAATCAGTTCCTGATCCACAGTAGTTCACTGCCTCCTATCCCATGACTCTTTAGTTTTGCCAAAAGTCTCTGATGAGGGACCTTGTCAAAGGCTTTCTGAAAGTCCAGATACACTATATCAACCGACTCACTTTTGTCCACCTGTTTATTCACACCTTCAAAAAAACATAACAGATGAGTAAGACAAGATCTTCCTTGTCTAAAGCCATGTTGGCTGTCTCCCATTAGGCCATGACTATCTACATGCTGAGTAATTTTATTCTTTATGATGGTTTCTAACATTTTTCCCGGTACTGATGTGAGGCTCACTGGTCTGTAGTTTCCTGGATCACCCCTGGAACCCTTTTTAAAAATTGGTGTTAAATTGGCGATCCTCCAATCTTCAGGTATTAGAGATGATTTTAATGATAGTTCACAGTTTACTAATAGCAGGTCTGCAATCTCATATTTCAGTTCTTTCAACACCCTTGGATGTATACCATCCGGCCCAGGTGATTTGCTACTCTTTAGTTGATCTAATAGTTGTAATACATCTTCCCGATGTATCAATATTTCCTTCAATTCTTCCGCAACTTTAAATACCACTTCAGTCATGGGTAACATCCCTACATCTTCCTCAGTAAAGACCGAAGCACAGAATTCATTCAGTCTCTCCGCTATCGCCTTGTCGCCTCTTAGTGCCCCTTTAACTTCTCTATCATCTAATGGACCAACTGACTCTCTCACGGGTTTTTTGCTACGAATGTACTTGAAAAAATCTTTATTTCGCGTTTTTGCTTCCGCAGCAAGCTTCTTCTCAAATTCTCCCTTTGCCGCCTTTATCAATGCCTTGCAGTGCTCGTGCTGTTTCCAGGTTTCGTCGTTTGGCTCTTTTTTCCATTTCCTGAAAGTTGCTTTTTTGGCAACAACAGCCTCTCTGACCTCACCTTTAAACCATGCTGGCAGTTTTTGGACTTCCTTCCACTTTTCTTAAAGCATGGAATAAAGCTGGTTTGGGCTTCCAAGACAGTATTTTTCAACAACACTCAAGCTTGATGTAAGTCTTTAACCTTTGCAACTGCTCCTTTTAGTTTTTTCTTAACTTTTTTCCTCATTTTATCATAGTCTCCCTTTCGAAAGTTAAAAGGTAGTACTGTGGATTTCCTTACTATCCCTCCTCCACTAATTAAATCAAAGGCGATCATGCTATGATCACTATTGCCAAGTGGCCCCAACACCCTTATCTGTTGCACTAGATCTGGTGTTCCACTAAGGACTAGGTCTAATATGGCTTCCCCTCTGGTCGGTTCATGAACCAGCTGCTCCAAGAAGCAGTCATTTATTTCATCTAGGAACTTTATCTCCCTAGCATGTCCTGCCGTGACACTGACCCAGTCGATACCAGGGTAATTGAAATCACCCATTATTATTACTGCGCTGTAACTTTTGTTAGCTTCCTTAATTTCTTTGAGCATTTCATCATCCATTTGTTCATTCTGGCCAGGTGGTCGATAGTACACCCCCACTGCCATCGCCTTCCCCTTTTTACATGGAATTTCAATCCATAGAGATTCTACAGCAAATTTTGTTTCCTGCAAAACTTTAATCCTTTCTGACTCAATGCCCTCTCTAACATAGAACGCAACCCCTCGACCAATTTGATCAGCTCTATCATTACGATATAGTTGTACCCAGGTATCACAGTGTCCCATTGGTTGTCCTCCTTCCTCCATGTCTTTGATATTCCAATCATATCTAACCTCTCATTTAGTGCTATATATTCTAACTCTCCCAGCTTATTTTTTAGACTTCTAGCATTTGCATACAAGCATTTTAGAGACTATTTTATTCATGTTAATTTGGCTATTGGTAGACATGGGTAATTTGAGATCTTTAAGTTCTGTCTGCTCCATACTCGAGGGCATTTGGGCTACTTTACTCTTTTTTGGAACCTCTCTGCTTTTGGTAGTATCCTTCAAGGATACATTCTTCCGAACCATCCGCTCTTGGGCGACTGTCTGCTTTCCCCTATTATCTAGTTTAAAAGCTGCTCTATCTCCTTTTTAAAGGTTAATGCCAGCAGCCTGGTTCCATCCCGGTTAAGGTGAAGCCCATCCCTTCGGAAGAGCCCCTCCTTTCCCCAAAATGTTCTCCAGTTCCTAACAAATCCAAAACCCTCATCTCTGCACCATTGTCTCATCCACGCATTGAGACTCCGGAGCTCTGTCTGCCTTTTGGGTCCTGTACGTGGAACGGGAAGCATTTCGGAGAACGCTACCCTGGAAGTTCTGGATTTCAACTTCCTACCTAAAAGCCTAAATTTAGCCTCCAGTACCAGTACAAAGTGCTCCCCTTCGGTCTGGCCACTGCCCCATGGGTATTCACCAAGTGCCTGGCGGTTGTTGCAGCACACCTCAGGCTCCAGGGGGTCTTCATCTTCCCCTTTCTGGATGAGTGGTTGGTAAAGGGCAGCAGTGCCACCAAAGCACACCAGGCAACAGGCACACAGTCCTTGTTCTAGAACATTTGGGGTTCGTAGCCAACTACCCGAAGTCATTTCCTGCCAGCTCAGTTCATAGGGGCGCAGCTGGGCATGGTCCAGACTAGGGCTGTTCTTTCAAGGGACAGGGCTCTGCATCTCCAGACACTTGCAGAGGGCACCCAGCACTGCAGCTTGGCATCTCCACGACATATGCTCTGTCTACTGGGACACATGGCATCCATGGTGCACGTTACACCGGACACCTGCTTGCAGATGTGGATAGTCCAGTGGGCACTCCGCTCTCAGTGGTCACAGGCCACGGGGTGCCTGCAGGACAGGGTGACCGTCACTAGTACCCTCGCCGTCTCCCTCGGCTAGTGGCAGCACCTCCCACCCTGCTGGCAGGGATGCCTTTCCAGATCCCCATACCTCAGAAGATCCTCACGACTGATGCCTCAAAATGGGTTGGAGAGCCCACTGCGGCACCCTCTGCATTCAGGGCAGTTGGTCGCAAAGAGCCTCCAGCAAATCAACCTCCTGGAGCTCCATGCTGTTGCCTTAGCCCTCTGGGTACTGGTCCAGACCGACAATTAGGTGGCGTTGTTCTACATAAAGAAGCAAGGGAGCATCCCTACTTTACGAGGAAGCAGTGGGCATCTGCACTTATGCCAGCAACAATGGGATGCTCCTGCGAACAGTATACCTCCTGGGCCAAGACAATGCCCTGGCAGACCGCATGAGTGGAGGCTGGACCACAGAGTTTCCCACTGGTTATTCCAGTGCTGGAGGCTCCCACAAACGGATCTCTTTGCCAGCCCAGTCTATGCCCATCTGCCCCGTTTCTGTTCTCGGCAGCCGTATCCTGCCAGGGTGGTGGCATATTCTTTCCTGATCTCATGGGTGGAGGATCTCCTTTATACCTACCTACCCATGCCCCTGACCGCCAATACCCTCTTCAAGGTGCAATGTGACAGGGCCACAGTGACCCTGATAGCTCCACTGTGGGCCAGGCAGCCTTGGTTTTCCCTGCTTTTCTGCCTGTCCATGGCACCCCTGGTTCCCCTTGGGTGTGATCCAGGCCTACTGATGCAGGAAGACTGCTCTCTCCTGCACCCCAACCTGAGGTCCTTGATGCTCACAGCCTGGATGCTCTGCTGATAGCCCTGGCTCCTTTCATTCTCTCTGTAGAGCTGGAGCAGGTGTTCCTGTCCTCCCGTAAGACCTCCACCCGCTGGGCATATGCCTTCAAGTGGAGGAGATTCTCCTGGTTGGCAGAGAGGCAGAACAGACCCTTCTGCTCTGTCTAGCTGGTGCTGCAGTGTCCGTTTCATCTGTCTCAGACAGGTATGAATAACTCCATAAGGGTGCACCTCAGCATGCTGGCAGTGTACCACCATCTAATTGAGGGCAAAACCCTGTCCGCTCAGCCATTAGTGGCTCTCTTCCGGAGAGGTCTCCTCCTATAGAAGCCTCCAATCCATCTCCAGGCAGCAGATTGGGACTTGAACATTGTACTCTCAAAGCTTAGTGCTCCACCATTTCAGCCTCTCTGCTCCTGCTACCATAAGTATCTCACTTGGAAGGTGGTGTTCCTCGTGGTGCTCATGTCTGTTCGCTGAGTCAGTGAGCTCCAAGTGTTGGTGGCGGACCCACCATACACTAGGTTCTACACACACACCCCAAGTTCCTGCCCAAGATGGTATCCCTTTGCCACCTTAATCAGCAGATGGTACTATCTTCTTTCCACAGCCCCACGCCAGCAGGGCAGAGGCCATCCTTCATACATGGACTGTAAGTGGGTGCTTTCCTTTTACCTGCGGTGTACACAGGGGCACCACCAAGCTTCTCAGCTCTTTGCCTCCTTTGACCCATGTCAGTTGGGAAATAGTGGTCTCTAAATGCACCCTGTCCACCTGGATAGTGGACTGCATCACCTTTGTCTACGAGCAGGCTGGTCTCTCCCTGGAGCACCTTGTCACGGCGAACAGTGTCCGGGCTATGGTGGCCTCAGTGGCAAATCTGCGTTCTGTTCCCTTGTCGGAAAAATGCCATGCCGCCACCTGGTCCTCAGTCCATACCTTCACAGCTCATTAGTACCTGGAGAGGGAGTCCTTTCAGGACAGTGGCTTTGTCCAGGCAATACTGTAAACCGCAACTGAACTTTGGAAGTTGCGGTATATAAATGTGATTAAAAAAAAATAAAAAAAAAAAATAAAATAAATAAATACTCCGTCATTTGTTCGGCATGTAGGTAACTCCTGCTCTCTAACCCTTGTTGTTTTCAGGCTACCGGTGAACTGGTTCCTCTCTGGACACTTGGGTCACTTGTGGTCTGTTGTCCTTTGACTCAGTTGCTGCTGCTCACGGCTCACATTTTCTGGTCACCTGTAGCTTTTTACAGGTTTTTCGGTACCCTATAGCTGGGGAGGCCCATATGTGAGGACTGATTTCCTGCTTGTTCCCGGAGACAGCATAGTTACTCACCTGTAACAGGTATTCTCTGGGGACAGCAGGAGTCAGTCCTCACAACCCTCCCTCCTCCCCATGGAGTTACTACTTGCTGTTTTTTTGCCATCTTGTGCTATGATATCATACTGAGGTAAGATGGCACTCTTAGGCGGGAAGGAAACCACACAGTACAGTGACAGAATTCAAAATGGCATGGGACAGACACAGTGATCCCTTTATAGAAACAGGATAAATCAAAAATAAATGTAACTGTCTCTGATATCTCAACAAGTAGAGGTGATCTGAATGGAGCGGTGGGTAGACCCCTAAACAAAGGCATGGGGAGGGGTGACCTGCACGGAGTGGCAGGTGCACCTAACCTTGCCACCTTGCTGGACAAACTAGATGGATCATGCTGATCTTTATCTGACATCATACACCATGCATGCATAGTAACATAGTATATCTCCCAAAGGCTTTCTTTGAAAGCTGAGGAGAGATTACCGCATGGGTTCTGTCAGCGCTGACATCACCCATATATGAGGACTGATTTCTGCTTTCCCCGAAGAACACCTGTTAGAGGTGAGTTACTACGCTTTCTTATGGTTTCTCCTCTCCCTCATCCCCTTGTATTTTCCCAAATATATTTTCTTTGGCCTTTCCAGGTATATTTGTTCCCAAATATCAACTTCAGTGATGATGGTTAATTGGATTTTTTTTCTGATATTCACCCTGCAAATGCCAGATTTTATAGTTCTGTAATTTAGCCCATGGTATGATTATGCTTGAATGCTATTTAGAGCAGTTAACTAAGAACAGACCTGAACTCTTGACATTGTATTTTATTGTAATACTGTATGCTGGGGAAATAAGGTTAGAAAACAGAGGGATTTTTTTTTGCCCTTTTATTATAATGTGTGATTGAGTTCATCATGAGAGCAATGCCAAAAAATACTTTCTCTAGCAGCTCAGCTCAAGAATGTACAGCAGAAACCCTTCTCCACCCCCAGCTCTGGTGTCTAGCTTGTGCTGATTACCGGCTTTTTCTTTCTTTCTGCTCACTTCCTTTTTTTAAAAACGTTTGCGACATCAGCTTGAAGAGTTGTGCGCTAGCAGCAGGATTCATTTGACACATGAGTTATGAATTTTGATGAGAGAGAATTTGTATTCCTTTCCTGCCCTTGCTTACTCAGAGGAAAAAAAAACCCTTGATATTCAGTCCCAGTGTTCTTCATTTTTAACTTTTTGTCCCACTACTATTTCTTAATTAATGAAGACTCTATTGAGAAGTGCAGTACATGTTTTTCACATCTTTATTTGGTAATCAACTGTTGCCAGTTTGTTTTTGACTAATGTGTGGGGACTAAACCAGCAGGAGAAGAAGGGTCTACCAATAAAGCTTCTTGGCATAAACTTATTTTTCTGTGTCAGGTCTGGTTTTTGGTGTTCCGCTCCTGTCTTTTTTAATGTGTGGGGACTATCAACAAAATATGTGGAGCAAAAGTAATTATGCCTAATTTTTGCTTTTTCTTTGGTGGTCTTGTGATGTTTCAGTTTCTAATGTGAGATCTTCATCAGTGCATCTGATAGGAACGGAAGCATATTCTATTTTTGTTTGTGCATCAGCATTGGCAACTCCTGTTCTCCGGGAACAAGCAGGAAGTTATTCTTCGCATATGGGTGATGTCCGCGCTGATGGAGCCCCTGCGGAAGCATCTCCCCAGCTTTCAAAGAGATGTACTACACATGTGTGGTCCCCTTCAAGGGTGCCATCTTGCTTCGGTCTCCTTTTTTCTGCGGAGCCCTCTGGGTGCGTCTGTCCAGTTTCCCCTGGAAAAAATGTGATTGTTTTTGATACATTTCTGTCCGGTTTGCGTACCGGTTCCTTCCTGCCTCCGAGCCAGCTCACCTCTGTGTCGCTCCTTGGGTTTGTTCCTTTTTTTCCCCCTTTTTAACCTCAAGGTGTCCCTCGACCGGAGTTTGCGCCCTTTCTTGGTTGAAGGCCTCGGACCCCTGCCAGGTGATAGGGGACCCCCTTTTTCCAGTGGCCTCCAGTGGCTTCAAGACGTGCAATCGGTGCAGCAAAATGATGTCCCTCACCGATCCGCATGCTGCTGCTTCTGGTGCCTCATCCTGGAACACGACGACTCGGACTGTGAACTGCAGAACCATAACCTCAAAGGCCCTAAAGAACCATCACCAGCAGCAGGAGATATTCTTCGAAAAGTCTGAAACCGCACCGGAGTCTCTGGTGACACCCTGCTCCAGGGCCGCGTCTGGTAGCTCAGTAGCCCATGAAGCATAAAACTCTTCAAAGTCCCGTGGCCCTGTTTCCTCCAAGAGGAAATCCCTGGAGGTGTGGAACGCATGAAGTCGAAACCCTCGAAGACCACCTCGGAGGATGGGTCTGGGTAGAAGGGGAATTCCCACTCCAGGCCCTGGAGTTCCCGGCATGAGTCTGAGGAGTTGGTACAGGAACGACCTCACAAGTTGCCCTGTAAGGATTCGTAAGTATCCGCCGACCGGCCTCGCACACCCAAAGCCATCCTCGTCAAGGACTCCCTCTCGACAGTACTGACGCCAGACCCAAAATCCTCGGTGCCTGCGTAGAAGGCTGTGGAGCCACTTGGTATGGAGACCATGATGGCAACCTTAGAGAGCAGTAGCTCTGCCTTCACGGCCATGCAGCGGGTGTTTGTCTGGTTCGTCTGGTTCATCCTCCTTGACAACAGGACCCTCGACATCAAGGGCTTCCCAGACATCAAGCCGATCCTCAAGCGCCACATGCCTCAAGAGACTCAATGGCTCCAGACAAGGTCCTTGTCCCGTTCCTCAGGACACCAGTCCTTTCCGGCGAGTGCCTGTGGGTGGGACCGCAGATTCTCTGGAGGTTGTGGACTGTCTGGCAAGGACCTCAACCATGGTTATCATGGAGCCTCGGAGTCCTACTCAGACTTTGAATCTGAATGTGAGACCGAGGGCGAGGAGCAATGTTCCCTCTAATTTTCTGTAGGCTATGTGCGCATAAAATATCAGCTGTGCAGCTTTTCAAGGAAGGTTAAATTTTTGTGCGCCACAAGATGACACTCGGAGTTATATACTTTAAAATTTGACTACACGTCAGAATACAGTATGGACACCACATTGATTTTAATCAAAATAAATGAAAATAGACGATTACTAAATGAAGGTAAAATTTCTAGTAATTACAATCACAACTTTTAAATTTTAAGACGTCTGTGTTGTTTTCTATCAGAATCAGAACCGTAATTTTTGTGTGCTCTGTTGTAAAGTATGTGCACTCGCTTAGAGGGAACAGTGGCGAGGAGTCCCCAGACACTATGTGACACTGATACGTTCCTCCGATGTCCTGACGCCGTTCCCTACCCAAGGATGTTGCCTTCCTTGACTTTGTGTGGGATATGGCTAAGGCACTCGCCACTGAAGCTGAGAAAGACACGTGCATGGAGGAGATGGAGATATACCACCTCCTCTGTACGTGGGAAACACTGGCATCTGTACCCATTGTCAGCAGCCTACTTGACTTCATGTACCTAGTACACCGAAGCCCTGGGTTCCAGAAGACCTAACTCCCCCACAATTCAATGATCGTTGAATCAGCCATACATAGGCTCAAGAGCCAAGAGTCTCATTCCTCATTGCCACCCGGCAGGGAGGCCCGGACCCTCGATGCCCTCTGTCTTTAGGCCTTTCAGGATTCGATGCTGACTTGCCGGCTCCAATCCTAGCACCTCAATATAAACATGTACGTCAAGGTGCTGTTGAGGGAGCTCAGTGGATTCTTGGCAGGTCTCAATGGGGAGCTCTTGCAGAGATGCAAGTCTCTGGCCTTGGCAGTCAAAGAGTGCTCAAAGTTCTTGTCCCGAGCAGCCTACAATGGCTTTGAGTCTTCAGCCAGGGTGACCGCCTCGGGCAACGGGGCACGATGTCACACATGGCTGCAGTCGTCTGACCTAGAACAGTGGGTTCATGACCATCCCATTGATGTCCTCTGAATCAGAGAGAACCTCTTCGGGAAACCCATGACAGACAAAGCTGCAGAGATAGAGACTGAGTTCCTAACAAGAACCAGGCTGTCGAAGAAGACCTCTGTGCCGCCCTGTAAGAAGGCCCTGGGGAAGAAGCCCTCTTCCCAAGAAAGGGGAGGGTTTGGCAATACCTTGCAATTTCAGGTCTTCTCAAGGCCAACAACACAAGGATAAGGGCATGGCCCCCCCACAAGCAAGACCCCTAAGGCCCAGCCTGGGGGGAGCTTTTGACTCCCTGGGCATGACCTCCTCTCCCCCAGGAGGTCCCCTGCAGCCCACAGGGGGTCATCTGTCCCTGTTTGCCAACAGTTAGTCTGCCATCACCACTGATACCTGGGTGCTACAAGTGGTCAGGGAGGGCAATCTCCTCCACCTACAGCGGGCGCTACCCTCGTACTTCCCAGGAGAGCCCATAAGACCTCTCCTTCACCAGATCCTGCTTCTCAACGAGCTTGCAAGTCTGCTCCAGGACAGAGCAGTGGAGCCAGTACCGAAACATCTCTGGAGCACTGGCTTCTACTCCAGGTATTTCCTCGTCCCCAAGAGGACAGGGGACTTAGGCGGGAGCTGAACAGCTTTCTGGTAAGGGAGAAATTCAAGACGCTCTCCCTTGGAACACTGCTGCCATTCCTCCAGCAGGGAGATTCACTATGCTCCTTAGACCTAAAGGATGCCTACACACACATCCTAAATCATTCCAGCCACAGAAAATACCTTCAATTCATGGTGGGGGGAGAGCACTACCAATACAGGGCACTGCACTTCAGGTTGGCCTCCTCACCAAGGGTCTTCACAAAGTGCCTAGTGGTGTTCGCAGCCCATCTCTGCTTACAGGGGGCTGCCGCCTTTCCTTACCTGGATAACTGGCTCAAATGCAGACTCAGCTGCAGTGGTGCAACATGCAACAAGGCGCACCATCAGCGTCCTGCAGCACCTTTTGTTTGTCATCAGCTACTCCAAGTCCCACCTCTCTCCGGTCCAATGCCTAGAATTCATAGGGGCTCGGCTAGACACCCTCCAGGCCAAGGCATTCCTCCCTCAGGAAAGGGCACAGCATCTCAGGGAGCTAGCCACAGACGTGCATTGCTGCCGGTCGCTCTCTGCCTGGCTTCTTCTCTGCCTGCTGGGCCTCATGGTCTCTGTTATCCATGTGACCTCATATGCCCATCTACACCTCATTTGCCCATCTACACATGAGAGCAGCTCAGTGGTGCCTCCGCTCCCAGCAGGCACAAGCCATGGGCAGGCTTCGGGACAGTGATCTGCCAGCTGTCGTTTAGGTTGATGGCAGAATCCCTGCCACCTTCAGTCAGGGATGCCCTTCAAAGCACCCACCTCCCAGAGGGTCCTTACCACGGATGCCTCCTTACTAGGATGGGGAGCGTATTGCGGGAACTTTCAGACTCAAGGCAGCTGGTCCCAGTCAGAATCCCAGATGCAAATCAACCTTCTGGAGCATTTGGCAATATTTCTGGCCCTCTGAGCCTTCCGCCACTGGCTATAGTCAATGCTGATCCAGGCCGACAACCAGGTCGCTATATTCTACAGGAACAAGCAAGTGGGCACAGAGTCGTACTCCCTCTGCCAGGAGGCGGTAGCCCTCTGCTCCTATGCGACTCACAGCAGGATGCTCCTGAGCTGCCTACCTCCTGGCCAGAACAATGCCGTGGCGGACAAGCTAAGCAGAGTCCTCTAGCCGCACAAGAGGCGCCTGGATCCCAGAGTGGCCTCCTGGCTGTTTTGACTCTGAAGCAGTTGTCCCGCTTCTGCTCCCGCCAGCCGCACACATCCCGGGTGGCAGTGGATGCGTTCCTCATTCCATGGACAGAAGACCTCCTGTACGCCTTCCCATCGACACCATGTACAAGGTACAACATGACAGGGCATCACTAATGCTGATATCTCCCCGGTGACCCAGGCAACTCTGGTTCCCGCTGCTCCTCTTCCTGTCAGCGGTGTCACCAATTCCCCTGGGCGGAGCCCTAGGACTACTCTCACAGGAGCAGGGCTCTCTCCTACACCCCAACTTGGGGTCCCCATCACTCGTAGCTTGGCTGCAGAAAGGATAGCGTTGGCTCCCTCCAGCCTCCCACGGGATGTCAAAGAGGTTCTTCTGGCCTCTTGCAAGGCCTCCACGAGGAGGGCTTATGCTTTTAAGTGGCATCGGTTCTTGGTATGGTGCATTGAAAGATGGGCAAACCCATTCTCCTGCTTGATATAGTTGGTACTCCAGTATCTGCTTGCCTGTCGCAGGTAAGACTAAAGTCCAACTCAGCGAGAGAGAGTGCACATGAGCGCTATCGCAGTGCACCACCATTCCATCAAAGGCAAACCCTTCTCGACTCAGCCCCTCATGTCCGTTTCCTCCGGGGCCTCATGCTATCCAAACCCCCCATCTATCTACCGGCAGCAGAGTGGGATCTCACCACTGTGTTCTTGCAGCTTACTAAACCGCTCTATGAGCCCTTGGTTTCCTGCCACTATAGGTACCTTTCTTGGAAAGTCGTCTTCCTTGTGACACTCACGTCAGCTCACAGAGTCAGCGAGCTGCAGGCTCTGATGGCGGAGCTCCCCTACACAAGGTTCTACAAGAAAAGGACGGTGTTGCGCACATGCTTCAAGTTTCTGCTGAAGGTGGTGCCCCCATTCCACCTCAATCAGGAGGTGGTGCTCTCCACCTTCTTTCCGAGATCTCACCCCAGCAGGGCAGGGACTGTTCTCCATACTTTGGATTGTAAAAGGGCCCTGTCCTTCTATCTGCAATGAACTCAGGGCCACCGCAAAGCATTTCAGCTTTTTGTATCCTATGACTGCAGTTGTCTGGGACTCCCAGTTTGTTTATGTTTATGTAATTTCTTGATATACCACCCAGGCTGAAGGGCATCAGAGTGGTTTACAGTTACTACAAGCAGGTACTGGATACATTCTCTCATCCCCAAAAGGGCTCACAATCTATGTGTACCTGAGGCAATGGAGGGTTAAGTGGCTTGCTCAAGGCCACAAGGAGTGCCTATAGGACTAGAAATCCTCTGGCTTGAGATTGCTGTCCCCAGGTAGGAATTGAACCCCCGGCCTAAGGTACCTTATCCTAACCACTAGGCCACTCCTCTCAGCGGCTAAGCGAACTCTGTCCACTTTGATGGTGGACTACATTGCCCTCGCCTATGAGTATGTCTACTTTCATAATACACACTATGAAAGTGAAGGGATAAGAAACACTCCCATCCAAAAATATTTTTTTGTCGGACTATATAATACCCCATCCGGAGACATTGGAACCAGACCTCCAGACCCTGGTAAATATTAGTCCATTTTAATCAAACAAGCAGTAAAAGATAAACTTAAACTTAACTGCCCACGGCAAACTCCATGGGCAGTTACGTTTAAGTTTATCCTTGAGGAGTTTGCCGTGAGCAGTTAAGCTTAAGTTTATCTTTTACTGCTTGTTTGATTAAAATGGACTAATATTTACCAGGATCTGGAGGTCTGGTTCCAATGTCTCCGGACGGGGTATTATATAGTCCGACAAAAAATATTTTTGGATGGGAGCGTTTCTTATCCCTTCACTTTCATAGTGTGTATTTTGTCTGAGCCGGGTGACGGGATTTGGCTCATAGGGTTCGGCTTGTTGCCATTTCTGATTGATGTCTACTTTCATGGCAAGTCTGTGTTGTGTCCCTGTGTCGGAAACCTTCCGGGCCACCACCTGGTCTTTGGTCCATATCTTCGCAGCTCACTACTGTATTTCCTTTGGGGTGTAGGCAACTCCTGCCCTACAATCCTTCTATGTTCTGACTACCAGAGTGCTGGTTCCCTGCTGGACACTTGGGTCTTGCGAGAGTCTCTCAGTAGGGACTCAACTGCTGCTGCTCACAGCTCACCCTTTGCAGTTCGTCATGGTGTTTTTGCAGGTTCTCAATAGCCTGTAGCTGGGAAGTCCCATATGTGAGGATTGACTTCCTGCTTGTTCCCAGATCAAGGGTAGTTACTCTCCTGTAACAGGTGTTCTTCGAGGACAGCAGGAATCAGTCCTCACAACCCACCCTCCCTCCCCTTAGAGTTGCTTCTGTACCGCATTTTAATTTTTGCTGTCTTAGCTATGTCATTAGACTGAGGCAAAATGGCACCCTTGGGCAGGAATGGGACCATGCATGCGTGGTGCATCTCCCAAAGGCTTTCTTTGAAAGCTGGGGAGATGCTTCCTCGGGGTCTCCGTTGGCACAGATGTCACCCATATGTGAGGACTGATTCCTGCTGTCCCCGGAGAACACCTGTTATAGGTGAGTAGCTATGCTTTCTTGAGGGTGCCAAAAGGGTCAGATTTTCAGGATATCCCACTCAAATGTACATGAGAGAAATTTGCATGCATCCTGCCTCAATTTTATGTAAAGCAATCTCATGCATATTTATTAGGAGTATTCTGAATGCCCTATCCATTTTAGGGCTCTTGGGACTGGGGTGTTCAAAGAGCTATGTTGGTCCTGGAGAAAACTGGGGGTTTTCTACCACTACTACTAATAAATAAGTAGTAGAGGTAGTAGTAGTAGTGGTACAAAAGCCCCAGTTTTTTCCAGGACCAACATGGACCAAGGTGTTCTTCGGGGACATTAATGTTTTCAAGGACCAATAATAAAGATGTAGTGCATCAGCCTTTGACATTTCAGTATTTTTTTCTTTAAATATGGCTGTAGAGCTGTTGGTAAATTTACTTTCATTTATTAAAATTTGTTTTTCTAGTTTCAAAGTGCTATTATTAGTGTGCCTGGCTCTTTTTAGTTCTGCTTTCGATAGTTTGATATTTGATTACGCTCCATTTGAATTGGCTGTACCAGAACAATAGAATAGACATGGTCAAGGGGATAAATGAAAGAATTAAAATAAATGAAAATAGAGAATTTTACTTCTACAGTATATAGATCTCTGGTAAAATGCCATTTTGAGAGTTGTATTCATTTTTGGAGACCATGGAGGTCATTTTAGAATAGTTGCATATGTGTATAAATACCAATTTTACAATGCTGCCATTTACATGTGGAGATGCTGTGGGACACATTAAGGAAGGGTATACTGAGCTTGGTTTGGGCAGTTAAAAACAAACAAAAAAAACCCTATAAATTTTACAATGAAATACATTTAAAATGTTTCCTGTTTAACTTTATTTATGGAGAATGTCAATTTTTTTTACAATGATACAATTGTACAAGTAAAGCGCTAAAGAAGAAACAAATGTCTCAACTAGTAAAACAATCGAGATAGAACACTAAAAGAGAGCAATAAATGGGGAAAATGTTTCCCTTTTAGCAGTTATATCTGCTCTGAGGTGTGTAATGTGAGCAACCTGCTTATTTGGACCTGGGGTCTCCAGCAATGATTGAGGATCAGTTATGCTTTCTTTACAGTGGTGTTTAATACTTGCTGCAAATTTAAAAAAGAAAAAAAAAAGGGAGGGGTTTACTGGGTTGCTTAATCCGTTCCTCATGTACATACAATCCTTTGAAATCCAGCACTTACATGTGCATGTTGTTAGATTGGCAATTACATATGTAGTTACCTGTGCTGACCTGTGTCAAGTTCTGAGTGATACCGCTCTTTCTTCTTAATATGTTTTTTCCACAAATTGGTGCTTCCAGCATATGTGCCGGCAAATGCATAGGTACTGGTGCCCTTATATCGATTTTACAAAAGGCTCTGCATTCAGTAGAACATTTTGTAAAATAATCTAAGAACATGAACACCCTAATTCCAACGTAGATAGTGTAAAATGGGGCTTAATATCTACCGAAGGACTTTGGTATGGTACAGGCAATTCCAAGAACAATCACCAAAATGATGCATGGACTGCACTGCTAATCTTACGCTGGGGGAGTTAAAGATGCACCTGGCAATATTCAAAAAGTGGTTATACGTTTGCCATGCCAAATGAATGAAGTTTAAAAAAAATGTAAGGGCTCCTACATATAGCAATTTATGAATATTCTGCTGTGGGGGTGATTTTATATCAGGTTACCTATGTTAGAATTCTATGTGCCCTTATCAAATACTTGGGGAAAACCAGCAGAAATCACTCATAAGTTGAAGATGTTGAGCTGATGTAAATGTACACGTGTACAATCTATGCAACAGTGTGTTTTTTGTAAAGCACATGCATACTTCGTGACTTTGTCCAGGCTCTACCCAAACTCCACCCAAGGACGCACCTCTGTTCTGTTTGCATACAAGAATGTGCATTCTTGTCACTATGTACTTCTCATCTGTACACTCTGGGATTTTATTTATAAATGTGCTTTTATGTGCATAAAACTGGATTACGTGCAGAACAAAGTTAAACAATTATCCCCTACATGTATAACGCTATACCTTGAGCAAGGAGGGACACAAATACATCTAGATTAGAGACACAGGCACCAGTTTTTAGCCTTTCTATAAATAGATTATATGTTTGACCCAGATATAGAAAAAATTAGGTATAATGTGAGGATTCAGTTCGAGGGGCAAATCCTCAAAGGTCCTGGTCTGATCCGAAGGGCCCTTCCTTTCATTGGGGCAGTCAGGGCGGTAGGGGAGGGCAGAGAAGGCCCCAGAGCTGCCAAACCCTCTCAGTGAAGGTATGGGGGCCCTGGCGAAGGTCCAGTCGATTTTTACCCTTTTTGGGCCCAGCTCACTTTGGACGCCTGGGTTTTGGAATTGATCTGTGAGGGCTGTGCCCTCGAGTTTGCAAGACCTCTTGCGGATGCCTTCATGGTATCTCCATGTTAAGCTCCTACCAAGTCTTTGGTGGTTTTAATTACACAGGAATGCCGCCTTCAGCTTGAGGTGGTTGTTCCTGTCCCCCCAGAGGCCAGGTGAGAGGGCCGTTACTTGATTTACTTTATGGTGCCCAAGAAAGAGGGTTCTTGGAGGCCTATTTTGGATTTGAAAGGGGTCAACAGAGCCCTTTGGGTACCCTACTTTTGCATGGAGACACTACGTTCTGTCGTCATGGCCATCCATCAAGTTTTTGACATCCCTGGATCTGTCTGAGGCCTACTTACACATCCCCTTTTGGCGGGAACTTCAGCAATTCCTTTGCTTTGTGGTTCCACAGGGGGATTTTCAGTTTCAGGCTCTTCTCTTTGGCCTGGCCTTTGCGCCACAGGTGTTCACCAAGGTGATGATGGTCATTGCGGTAGCCATGTGCATGCAGGGCATTCTGGTTCATCCGTATTTGGACAATTGGTTGATTCGGGCAAAATCATTGCAGGACAGTGGCAAGATGATGGCCTGTGATCCGCCAGCTTCAAGAGCTGGGTTGGGTTATGAATTTTGCCAAGAGCAGCCTGTCTTGGTTTCAGTCTTTTGGAGTACATGGGAGCTCACTCTCATATCCAGCAGAGGATGGTGTTCTTGCCGGAGGGCAGGACTGTGAAGTTGCAGGGTCAATTACGGAGGCTGTTAGCAGTTGCCCACTTCCGAGATTGGGATAATTTGCAAGTGTTCGGCTCAATGGTGGCCTCCCTAGAGCCGGTGCCTTTGGCTTGGCTTGGCTTCACGTGTGACCTTTTCATGCAGCACTCTTAATGAGGTAGTCCCCACGGGTACAGTTGATGGACGTTTGTCTGGTCCTTTGTGGCAAGGCACAAGCGAGACTGACTTGGTGGCTTGACTCCTCAAAGCTCTTCAACCCCAGACTTGGGTAGTAGTAACCATGGATGCCAGTCTCATTGGTTGGGGGACTCATTGTCAGGCCCAGGTGGCCCAGGGATGGTGGTCGCAGGAGGAGAGCCAATGGTCTGTCAATTGCCTGGAGACAAGAGCAGTACATCTCACTCTGGAGTTTTTTTCTTCCCATGGTTCTGCGGCGAGCATTGAGAGTGCCACAGTGGTGACCTACATCAGCTGTCAGGGTGGCACTAGGAGCTCCTGGTGACTGCAGAGACCGGTCCACTTCTGCGGTGGGCAGAGGCCTATCTGCTTGCGCTATCGGTGGCCCATGTGGCTGGGAAGGAGAATGTGCTGGCAGAGTATCTGAGCCATCATTTGTTGAATCTGGCTTTTCAGTCAGTTGTAGGGCACTCGCAGTGTCCCTATGATGGATTTGATGATGACAGGCTGCCAGGTTCTTCAGCAGACTCAGAGGGCACATAGCGACAAGCTTCTTTACATGTTCCCTCCATGGCCACTGATTGGTTGCTTTCTGCAGCAGGTAGAGGCCCGCACATGTGGTGTTGGTGGCTCCAGACTAACTCAGGCAGCCATGGTATGCAGATCTGGTGTGGCTTCAGGCAGCAGAGCCTCTCCTCCTTCCTCAGGAGTTGCATCTTTTCACACAGGGTCTTATCTGGATGCCAGACGTGGAGCCGTTCTTGCTTATGGCCTGGCTCTTGAGAGGGCATGCTCACCTCAGGTCTTTGATACTTTGTTGCAGGCACGGAAGCGTTCTACATTGTTGACCTATGTGCAGGTTTGGCCTGGTGTGGAGAGAGAGGTATGTGGCCCCTAGTAGCTCTGCTTACGGAGATTCTGGCCTTCTTGCAGAATGGTCTTGACAAGGGGTTGCCCCTGAACCTCCTTGAAAGTCCAGGTGGCGGCACTGGATTGTTTCTGGGGTCGGGTGCAGGGCGAGTCTCTGGCCTCTCATTGAGATGTCGTTCGCTTCCTTCGAGGGATCAAGCATCTGAGACCACCTTGTTGATCCCTGATTCCTTCCTGGGACCTAACTTTGGTGCTTTCCGTGCTTATGGTGTCATTTGAGCCCTATTGGGCGCCTCGCTGAAAGATCTCACTCTAAAGGTGGTATTCCTGGTGGCTATTTGCTCGGTGCAACACATTTCTTGTGTAGGGAACCCTATTTGGTGCTGACTAAGGAAAAAGTGGCCCTTGTCCGGTCCCTGCCTTTTTGCCGAAGGTGGTTTTGGCATTTCATCTCAATCAAGCAGTGATCTTACCAGCCTTTGCTGACTCCCTTGACTCTGTGAGGTCTGGGGATCTGTGTTATTTTTATGTCCGGTGGGCCCTGAAGTGGTATTTGAAAGTGTCAAAAGTATTTTGGCGTTCAGAGCACCTTTTTATGCTGTTTGGTGGACCTTGGGAGGGTGAGGCAGCTTCCAAGGTGACCATCTCACATTGGATTCTATTTACTGAAGGGGTATGCTGTTCCGGCCAGTTTATGGGCCCATTCTACTAGGGCTCTGGCAGCTTCTTAGGTGGAGTGCAGTCTGGTTCTGCCTCAGGATTTCTGTTGGGTGGCAACATTGTCATCGCTTCATTCTTTTATGCACCATTACAGATTGGATGTGCAAGCTCACCAGGACATGGACTCTGGGGCTCAGATGTTGTAGGCCGGCATTTCGGTCCTCACCTTGTGATAGTACTATTTTGGTACGTTCCACATGTCTGGACTGGACTGGAGGGACAAACTGGAAGGTAAAATTAGGCCGTAGCTGCTAATTTTCTTTCCTGGAGTCCCTCCAGTCTAGTCCAGGAACCACCTGTCTGTTTCTAATGATGCTGGCCCTGCGTCTGTTCTGAAAAAGGGTTTGCTGCAGTAGATGTTGACAGACCAGTTAGTTGTGTCATTTCCATGGTTGCTCCTATCTGGTTGATCTTAGGGGTTCCACTGTGCTTTTTCTCTGCTGGCTCTCCCTGTTGCAGACCTTGGCCCCTCGGGATGGAGAGGGCTGATATTCGCAATCCTTAAAAAAAAAAAAAAAAAAAAGGACACATATTTTTTACACATATTTTTTACACAAAATTACACATATTCAAGTTCCTGTTCCTGTTCAATGTAAGCACAAGGCAGATTTTTCCCCACCCTGTACAAGAATTGTTAATTGTGAACCGCACTGATATTAAAGAGCGCGGTATAGAAAAGCTTCTAAATAAATAAAAATAAAAATAAATAAATAAATATTTGAATTAGGTCCCTCTTGGGTCGTTCTATTTGTTGCAGAGCTGATGGAGTTTTGGGATTTCGTTCTGCTGCTTTGTGAGGTTCATACTGGCTCTGCAAGGGTGCACAGGCTACTTAAGGGGACTTCTTTGGTTTGTTTGTTCTCAGTCTCCATCTGCTGGTGGATGAGCATAACCCACGTGTCTGGATTGGACTGGAGGAACTCCAGAAAAGAAAATTAGCAGATAAGGCCTAATTTCACCTTTTGACTCTAAGCCTCAAGCAATGAAAGGCCTTTGCACAAACTCACTATAACTACCCACGCTCTCAGCTATTTTGTTTGGAAGTGTTTGTATTCTGATAGCTCATGCCAGCCTTTCCTGTGAAAATAAGCAGTGGTAAGCAGCTGTGATTTTGCCAGTATTCCTTTGTGGATGCAAAGCTTGCATTTCTAACCTCCATGTTTAAATGCGGTGAAGTGAATTTCCCATGCTATCTTTGGGCTAGCAGATGGAACTGTAATCAAGGTTATATGTACAATTTACTCCTGCTGGAATTCTGCTTACAAAATTAAAAATTCTGTGTCAAAAGGTCTGAATTATGCAAAATTCTGCATGCTTTGTCAGACTAACAAAGCATATTGTTTTGCGTGATACATAGTATTTTTTTCTGTATTGTATTTTAAATAATCAACAAAAAGTGCAAAATTTTGAATTACTGTGGGCAGAATTCCAGCAGGAGTAAAATTGTTAGAAGTACACATTTTAAATTACATTTCAAGAATAGCCCCACTTTAAATGGGAATAATATACCGAGTTCTGGGATTCCAGTATGTCAACTGTAGTAAGAGTAGTATACTTATTAGCTCCTGGCTGTCTGATCAGCTGTGCTTTTGATTCGTTTATTCCTGCCATGGTTGTCAAGTATTAGGGCCACTTCCTTCTGAGTCTCTATTGTGCTGGTACTGGTACAGACAACAGTGGCTAGCTTTGTGACTGAGGAAGATGGTCTGGCTTCGAGTAATCCATTGGCTTTTGCAGGAGCAGCTGTCACCATTGGTGCATCATCCAGCATCGCAGAGGCCTGGAAAATCACAGGTCCTGAGGAAGCTTTAGTCTATGAGCCAGTGATGTGATGCAGAAGTTGTCACAATAAACTTATTACTGCAAGTTTCCTCATAGGATGTAAGGAATGGGCTTAATTTGTGCATCAGATACTGATGAATATACAAAGTCCAAAGACGACATAGAAATATATTGAAACATTCCTAGCAATTTCTTGAATCGTCATATATTTTCAAAATGGTTGGTTTTTCTTTACTTTTTATTGCGTTTGTTAATTCAGTCACATGCTTGGTTTTCTAAAACAAGAGAAAATGAGATCTAATGCACCCCATTAAGCTAAAAACATTGAACACACCTACTTACCCAGTTTTCTCACAGAACTTGGGTCCTCCTATAAAGCAGCATCTTTCTAATGTTGCTGGGGTTTTTTCTTATGCTCACTGTATTTTATTTGGCTTGATTGATTTGGCTGTCTGTTTTACACCACTTTTGGGCAGACAGCTACCACTCCATGGCCTGCAGAGGCCAGCACTGCAGTTGCCCATCCCATTCCCTGCTTACATCGCCTTTCATTAATATTTTTTATTTAGGAAAAGTAAGCACGAATTACCAGGGATGAAGTGGTGACAAGATTTGGACCTAGGAGCATACTTATCAATTTTTCAAAGCATCTATGTCCGTTGTATCAAAACTTAGGTGCAGTAAATAGAAGGTTTAAATGTCTGCCATCATTCCTTATGCATTTTTTTCCTTAGAAAGTCTGGCTTGTCTTATGTTTGTACCAGCTTGTTATTAAATTCCCCCCTGTAATCGTAATAGTCATAACAGCATGGCCATTTGTTGCTGAGCTGATATTTAATCTAGTATCTCTGACGGCAGGGCAGTATATAAAAAGTTACCAGCTCTCCAGGATTATCTTGGAGTGTCCAGGAATCAAGGTCAATCTCCAGAGCAGTACTGTGAACAATCTTGTAAAAGGTTCCTGGGGAATAGCAAATAGTGAACCTGCCCTCTCTGATGTATGCTCCATGTTTATATGCTCCTGGAGACTATAATCCAGTCAGTGACTGCAGCGTAAAGCTTTTAAGGTGGAGAAAGGCGGCATTTTATTTTATTTAAAAAACCTCTTATATAGTGCCTTCCCAGCCTTCCAATAGAACTGTCAGCATACATCAGCATGACATTATGCCTAGCATAGGTGTCATGGCTGTTCCCAGACCTTGGAGTGCAAGCAGCTTGGACCCCCTGAGGATGTCAGTCTCCAGACTTAATGAGGGTAGTTTACCTGATATAAATGTAATCTTCTGGTAAATGTAATCTTTCGCCGTTCTCTACTTTTGGCTACACTCCGTTTGGTCCTGGGTTCATTTCACAGAGACAGTAGGGTAAGCAGCACAAATAAGACAACCAAAACTGGTGTGGCTTGAAAAAAGAGTTTTATATCGAAATAGGCTTATTACATAGGTACAGAACAGAGTTATATAGTGGTTGTTACAGAGCTGCTTCAGTGTGCATCAATGAATCTGTGTGTGTGTGTGTGCATGTGTGAAGTGTGAGAGAGAATAGAGTATATGAAAGACTCTGTGTGTGTGCATGTGTGAAGTGTGAGAGAGAATAGAGTATATGAAAGACTCTATGTGTGTGCATGTGTGTGTGGGAGAGATCAGAGAGAGAGAGAGGGGGGAGGGGTAAAGAGAAGTGGTTGTCAGAGCCTCCTGTCCTTCATGTCTGATGAATAGGAAGAGAGAAAGAAAGAGGAAGTATTTGTCCTTTATAGTGAATTTTCTCCAGCACCTCCCTTTGAGGTCTGCTATTGTTTGTCCTGCAGACTAATCTCATCAAGCAAACTAAGACCATCAAGTTCTCTCCTGATT
The DNA here is from genome assembly GCA_033557465.1 of Ichthyophis bannanicus. NCBI lineage: Eukaryota > Metazoa > Chordata > Amphibia > Gymnophiona > Ichthyophiidae > Ichthyophis > Ichthyophis bannanicus. The sequence goes on along the minus strand of CM066033.1, from coordinate 187,597,837 downwards.
GGCAAGGAGAGGGTGTGTCTTACAGACACATCAGGTAAACTACCCTCATTAAGTCTGGAGACTGACATCCTCAGGGGGTCCAAGCTGCTTGCACTCCAAGGTCTGGGAACAGCCATGACACCTATGCTAGGCATAATGTCATGCTGATGTATGCTGACAGTAGCGAGGATAAATCTGTTAGGACACCGACGGGGATAGCTGTGTGGCCTAGGCATGTCCTCAGAGGTGTGAGTGGGGGTGGGGGAGGGGAATGATGGAATGTTTGTACTCCCTGTATCTCTGGGAGCAAGGCAAAAGGAGATGCATAATATCTATGATGGTAAATGTGAGCTGAGGAACAAAGCAAGAAACTGGACTGGAGTACTTAAAGCAAGAAACTGGACTGGAGTACTTAAAGCAAGGCAACAGAGCATTCTTTCAGCAAAGTCTGGAAAGATAGCTGTGGCGGGGTAGACTGAGAAGAAGAAAGAAATGAACACTGAGGCTAAAATTGTATAGGTTCTCCCAATAAATAAATACAAAGTGTTGCTCGTGGGGCTACTGTTCTGACTCGGTGCTGGTGTACCAGGTGTGGAACCAGAAGGTTGCTGGTTCAAGCTTTCAGGTCCTTTGAAGAAAACACATTCTAGGGCAATGCAGGGTGTCTTGGCGCCCACGTGAAAACCACATATTACTTATATAACAGGAGTACGCACAGGCCATACAGAAGGAAATCTTTTTATTGTTCGATTTTAAATAAGATTTCCTGAGCGGTCCTCCAGTTTAGTCCTCCACAATCGGGTAGTGCACCTCCTCCTGCAGCCTGGAGACTGGACCAATCAAAACTTTCTGTATGATGTATGCAGACGGAGCTCCCATAAGCCCCCAGTGTGTCCAGTCTCCTTGCAGCTTGAGGACGTGTGTGCCTGTGCTGGGCACACTTAGTGACACTTGGGGGAGCAACACTAGTTAGTTTTTTCTTGGGAGTTTGATTTCTGCATATCACTTCTTTTTGTTTAATTAGGTAGCTGTTTCTTTAATTTGTAAAAAAAAAAAAAAAAAAAAAAAGGGAACCAGGGGGCCTCCCGGTGCTGAGAAGCCAGTCCTGCATTGGGCTCCTGCCTTCCTTACCGGAGTTATTTGACAGCCAGGTTAGATCTCTCCCCTAGACTGCACGGGGAAGAGCTCTACCTTTTCCAGACAGCTCTTTTACATTGGGCTGCTTGCTGTCTCTGTCAGTGTCTTCAGCTGCCGGGTAGGAACTTCACTTTATTTTCCTTCCTCGTGTGCTGCAGCGCGCTCCCGTTTCTGCTCTCAGCAGGTGAGTCGGCTGCCCTCAAAGTCTCGCCTCGGCGGTAGGTGCCCAGGCCCGGGATTCGTGTTTTTTCCTTCCATTTGGCCTCCGTTAGCTTTATTTTACTGTTAATCTCGTTTCTTTTGTTTTTCTTTTGTTTTTCGCGCCGTTTTTGAACGCGGGTGCATGAGTCCGGCGGCCATTTTGTAGCCGAGTTGAGTTTTTTTCCCGCCGGCTTCAACACTTGTGCACGGGTTTCCCTGGCATTTTTTGCACTATTTATGGTGGCGATTTTGTTAGGGGCCCTCTCAAGATTCTGGGGAGTATTTTATTTATAAAAAAAAAAAAAAAAAGTGATATCATTTAAACGGGCTAGCTGTTTCAGCGTTTATTTTCCCTTCCTATGGGGTCAGTTCTGCCTTTCTTTGCTGGGGTACTTCTGCACATGGCTACCAAACCGCAGTGCGTGATTTGTGGGTCGCGCAGGGGTGCGGTGGCGGACTCTGGCATCTGCCGGGGCTGTGCCTCAGTTTCTTCCGACTTGGAACATCAAATTGAGTTGAAGGAGCTGCCAGTCCCTGATGGCCCTCCTCTTCTGGCGGAGGGAGACCTCTCGCCTGGCTCTCGCCCGGCTCTCGCCCATCTTGTTCTGCGCCCCATTCTAACGGGCATGCTCCTGAGTTACCAAATACGGCTTTTGCATCTTCATCCGTGGATTTTTCCCCGGATTTTGTTCTCCTCATGCACCAGGCCTTTCGCTTGAGCCGTTCCGGTCAGTTGCCAGAGGCTTGGCCAGCGCCCCTTCCCTCCCTTTCCTCGGGGTAGGTTTGGCGCCCTTCCCAGCCTGCCGCCAAGCGGTTCAGGTCCCTGGACCCGGAACAGGACGCCATGAGTTACCCTGATTTGGAAGCGGAAGGTGATCCTGATGCTGAGGCTGACGAGTTGGAGGACGGGGAGATCCCGGAGCCTGAAGACCAGGCTCGGATTATTCGCGTGTTTCGTAGGGATGAGCTAGTGCCTTTGATCACGGAGTCTCTTCAGGCCCTCAACCTGGCCGTTACTCGTCCTTTAGAGGAGGACGGCTTGGAGGATCCGCTCATACAGGCGGTGCGGGAGTCCCAGGTGGTGTTTCCTGTGCACCGTGTGGTAGAGCAAATGCTCCAAACTGAGTGGGATCAACCAGAGTCCGGTTTGAAGGGCATTAGGACTATGAACCGTCTGTATCCCTTAGCCGACAAAGACAAGGAGTTGTTTAAGTCCCCGCTGGTAGATGCAGCGGTGTCGGCGGTGACTAAGAAAACCACCATCCCGGTTGAGGGCGGTGCTGCCTTAAAGGATGCGCAAGATAAGAAGGTAGATAATTTGTTGAAACAAGCCTTCGATACCAACGCCTTGTCCCTACAAGCCTCGATTTGTGGCGCTTGGGTAGCTCGGGCCTGTTTACGTTGGACTCAGCGTCTGCGCTCGGCTTCAGGCCTGGATCAGCAGGGGTTGCTAGAGGTTACCCGCATGGAGTCTGGGTCGGCGTACCTGGCGGATGTGCATTATGATTTGATTAGGTCCTTGGCTAATAGTATGGCCTCCTTGGTGGCGGCACGCCGGTCCTTCTGGTTGCGCAACTGGGCGGCCGACGGTTCTTCCAAGTCTCGCCTCAGTAAGCTGCCCTTCAAGGGCAAATTGTTGTTTGGTGATGCTCTGGATAAGTTGGTTAAAGACCTTGGTGAATCTTGGTGAATCTAAGATGCAAGACTGGTTACAACAAAGTAGTATGTCAATTAATCACAAAAAAACCGAAGTAATGTATATCTCCAAAGAACCGAATTTTGACCCTCCCACATCAATAACACTATGTAACAACACTTACCAAACAAAAAAAGAAATAAAGTATCTAGGAGTCACATTTGACTGTGACCTAAAGATGGAAAAACACCTCCGAAAGACCAACAGAGCAGTTTTCCACAAGCTTAGAGTGCTCCAACCCATTCGGAATATTATTGATCCCCAAGACTTCAGAACAGTGGCCCAAGCACTCATCATGCCACATTTTGACTACTGCAACGCCATCCTACAAGGTTTACCTAAAAAAACCCTAAACATATTACAAATGGCACAAAATGTAGCTGCCAGGGTCATAATGAAGAAAAATCTAAGTGACCACATCACACCAGTACTAATTCAATTACACTGGCTACCCATAACAGCTCGCACAAAATACAAAATACTAACAACCACCTTCAAACTCATCCACAACTTAGCACCTTCCTTCCTCAACAACCTAGTAAGATTGCAACCTCCTACCCGAAACAGAAGAACCCACAATTCCAACATCCTTCACACTCCAACAGATATAAGATCTGCCAAAGCTAACACCAGCCACAGGGCTTTCTCATATGCGGCGCCAACACTGTGGAACCAACTCCCACCAGAACTACGAGCTAGCAATGACCTTCTAGACTTCAGAAAGAAACTCAAAACGCACATTTTCCAATCACATTTCAACCTGAACTAAACCCACAGATGGAGCAGCCCCTGACCACTGTGTCCAAGAAGATTATCCTGTATATATGTATTTATGTATATATGTAAATGAACTCCCCCATAGCTAAGAAGTGTTAACTCTGTATGATGTGCTTTTCTGACAATCTGTATGTAAACAAAATTTGTACCTGCCTTGATTCGGCAGTTTCACAATAGTAATCCTACCCGCTTCTGATCGCTGGAAGGAGCGGGCTACAAATGCTTGCTAAATAAAAAAATAAAAATAAATAAGGGTGGTAGGCTGCCGGAGGATAAGCCTAAGCTAAATAGAACCTTGCCGCCTACGCGCGGCCAATTTTGGGATTTTCGCAGATTTCGCTCTTCCCGCCTTTGGAGTTCCCAGCGCGGTCGCTTTGGGTCCCGCTCTCAGGGGTTTCGTGGTTTCCGAGGAGTGGGACGAGGCTTTTCCGGAGCCTCCTCCTCTTCATCCTCTTCCTTTAATCGCAAGCCACAATGAAGCGAGGCGGGCTCTGGGAGGAAATCCGGTCATAGGGGGTCGCTTACGCGACTTTCTTCCTTCTTGGGCCCAAATTACTTCAGATCAGTGGGTGCTGCAGATTATCGAAAAGGGTTATGCGCTGGAGTTTGCTTGCCCGCTCCAGTATTCCCCTGGAGGCCTCTTGGTCGATCAACCGGCTCGAACTGCGGGCGGTGCGGCTCGCCCTGCTAGCCCTCGAAGCCTTGGTACTCGGGCGGCCGGTGCGCGTTCTCTCGGACAATGCGATGACGGTGGCCTACATCAATCGCCAGGGGGGCACCGGCAGTGTGGCCTTGGAATCGGAGGCGACGGCCTTGTTCAATTGGGTGCAGACTCGTCTACCGGCAATCTCGGCGGCGCATATAGCAGGCACGGACAATGTGCAAGCGGACTTTCTCAGCAGGGTGCGGGTAGACCCCGGGGAATGGGAACTAAACCCGCAGATTTACGCGCAAATAGTTCGTCGGTGGGGTCCTCCCGTCATGGATCTCATGGCAACATTTCAGTCGGCAAAAACGGGGCGCTTCTTCAGCAGGCGGCGAGAACGCATGTCCGAGGGGCTCGACGCCCTCATTCAGCCGTGGCCGGCGTCCGGTCTTCTTTATGTCTTCCCTCCGTGGGCGCTAATCGGTCGAGTCGTTCAGCGTATCGAGGGCCACCGGGGTCGGGTGTTACTGGTAGCTCCGGATTGGCCCAGGAGACCTTGGTATGCCGATCTGGTCAGGTTGCACGACGGCGTTCCTTGGCCCCTACCCGCGTTACCGGATCTTCTCCTTCAGGGTCCTCTGCGGATGCCCCAAGTGGCTCGATTCTCGCTTACGGTTTGGCCATTGAGAGGGCTCGGTTGAATAAGAGGGGTTATTCCCCCACGGTGATTGCCACTCTCCTTCGGGCGCGGAAGACATCCACCTCACTCACTTATGTGCGCGTGTGGAGAATCTTTGACGACTGGTGCTCAAAGCGTGGTGTGCGGGCGGCGACGGTATCCGTGCCAGTCGTTTTAAGTTTTGTTCAGGATGGTTTTGATAAGGGTCTTGCTGCTAGCTCCCTGAAGGTTCAGTTGGCGGCTCTCTCCTGTTACCGAGGCAAAGTGTTGGGGCTTCCCCTCGGGTCTCATCAGGACGTCCGGCGTTTTCTCAAGGCGGTTTTTCGTTTGCGGCCTTCGCGTAGAATCTCCGTTCCTTCGTGGGACTTGAACCTCGTGCTACGGGCTTTGGTTCGCGAACCTTTTGAGCCTCTACGACGGGCGTCTCTAAAAGATCTGACTCTGAAGACGGTTTTTCTCGTGGCCATCTGCTCTGCAAGACGAATTTCCGAGCTCCAGGCGCTTTCGTGCAGGGTGCCCTTTTTGTCTTTTTCCCAGGATTGTGTGGTTCTTCGGCCGGTTCCTTCCTTTTTGCCCAAGGTGGTTTCGCCCTTTCATTTGAATCAGGCGGTTTTCCTCCCGGTACTGCATGCTGTTCCCGACAGTCCTGCGGACGAGGGGCTTCACTGCCTGGATGTGAGACGCGTTCTTCGGCGTTACTTGAAGGTTACCGCGGCCTTCCGAAAAACCGACCGCTTGTTCGTGCTTTTTGGCGGCGCGCGAAAAGGAGAGGCGGCGGCTAAAGCCTCCATTGCTCGGTGGATCAAAGAAGCGATCGCGTCAGCGTATCTGTTGCAGCATCGGCCGGTTCCGGAGGGTCTGCGGGCCCACTCCACCAGGGCTCAGGCGACGTCCTGGGCGGAGCATAGTCTAGTTCCGCCAGCGGACATCTGTAAAGCGGCCACTTGGTCGACGTTGCATGCCTTCAGTAAACACTACAGGTTGGATGTGTTGGCCGCTCGGGATTCTTGTTTTGGTTCGGCGGTTCTGCGCGCCGGATGGCAAGGTCCCGCCCGGTGTTGACTGCTCTGTTACATCCCGATTGTGGAGGACTAAACTGGAGGACCGCTCAGGAAATGGAAATTACACATACCTGGTAATTGTAGTTCCTGGAGGGTCCAGTTTAGTCCTCCTTCCCTCCCGAGAATCAGGTTATATATTGCGGCGCGCTTTTACGAACAGTTCGGTCTGAGAGCGGCCTTCTCTACTCTTTTCTACTTCTTTTCGGCCGCGCTTCCTGTCGGTTGTTTTTTTCTGTTTCTCTTCCAGCCTATATCCTTGAGCGTCTGGTTTTGGGCTGTCTTTTTGCTACCGGTGCGTCGATAGCGGCGCAGTGCAGCGTTCTGGCTTCCTCGTTTGGGGAGGGGGTTGATACCTTATTGAGGGGAAAAGTTTTCACTTTTATTCTGAATGTTTTTTTATAACAGTCTCATGTGTTGCATCTTTAAGTTTGCTTTGTTACTAGTTCACTGGGGGCTTATGGGAGCTCCGTCTGCATACATCATACAGAAAGTTTTGATTGGTCCAGTCTCCAGGCTGCAGGAGGAGGTGCACTACCCGATTGTGGAGGACTAAACTGGACCCTCCAGGAACTACAATTACCAGGTATGTGTAATTTCCATTTGCTCTTCCCATTTCCATTGCTATTTGTGACTGAGTTAATTCCATGCCGTCTTGGGAAAGGTTGTGCTAAGTATTGTTTATTGAATGAGAGATGTGATAGGATCATGTGATCGGTAACATGTTTCTCCTCTAATGCTGTGCTGCATTTCCAAGCTACTTTCCTTCTTATGAAAAATGCCTGTTCTTTCTTTACCATTAGGATGGGAGTCCGAGGATCAGCACTTACATCATGAACAGTCACATGCAGTCAGATTATAAACCAAAACTGCCTCAGCACATGCAGCCATAAATTGCGTAGACCAGAGTTGCCAGGGATTTTTTTTGACAGTAATGGTTTTTAATCTGCATTACAGTGCAGTATATGGTATTTGTAGTTCCTGGTTTTACCCATTGGAATCAGTGCTGCAGGTTGAGGATGAGATTGTGAGAAATCTAGGACTGGTTTAAAATCTCACTCATGGAACTGGGTAATTTGGCAACTCTGGGTACTGGGTAATTTGGCAACTCTGATAGACCATATACTAATGTCGCATTTCTTAGGCCCTGCGGTTTGTGCTTGTGGCCCGGCAGTCCTTTCTTTCAGTTAAAGCTGCTATTGCATGTTTAATAAATCATATAGCACACTAAATGGCCATGGACCTTCACAGCCCCACTTGGTGATCCCCCACTTGTACAGCTCCCTTCAAAATACACCAACTTGCTCCCAAAATCTTTTGCACAGGCCAGCCACAATACCTTCCAGGCTAACTAGATTGCAAAGAGAAAATTTGTGCTCTCTCTCCGCTATAGAATGAAACTACCAGTAGAACTGCTGTGTTCTTCTCTGTATCTCAGAATAGAATCCTCTTACACAAAGTTTAAGAAGGGACTAAAACTCTTCTTCTTTATTAAAGCTTATGGGGGACTTGCTGGATTTTAGTGAATTTTTTTTTCTTTTGTTTCCCTACCCTTTTGGTTTCTCCCTCCTGCCTTTCCCTGCATATAATACGTTTGTTTTTCTTTTTGTTTACTTTTGTATAACTCTTTCATATTTGACTTTATTTTAACATCATAAACCATTCTGAAGTAATAATATGAAGGGAAATATAGCAAGAAATGGAATAAACTAAACTAGCATGTTCCCGCCTCCCCTCTCCTCAAACAGGAGTATAAAATCAGCCTTCTGGAAATCCATTTTGGAAACCAAATAAGAGGGGCCTGGTTCACTTTTGCACCTTTTCTCTAGATTTCTGAGGAGCTTTATATATAGGCGAGAATCTCCATATCCAGAGCCAGAATGTATTTTTTAAAACATGAGAAAATGCCCTCCCCCCACCTCCATATATACAGCAAGTTAAATTATTCAGGAATATTATAGAATACAGGCCCACGAGAAGGCGGGCGATGAATTCACAGTGACCATGTATTTATCTTTGGCAAAATGCCTCTGAGAGGCCACATGCCCAGATCTGGCAAAGTGTTTTATATGATTGCCAAACTGGTAGTTGCTTTCAGTATCTGCAGAGGGCGCTTCATTGTTGCTTGGCACCACCATCTGCTTCTAATTTGTTAGGACTGATTCAACCTTAAAACCAGACTTATTGCTTAGACTTCTTTATTTTTTTTGGGAAAATGTCAAGCTTCCCTTTGGTAGTTTAATCGTAAATGGTTATGTACTAATTCATTCTGTATCCAGGGAATCCAGGGTTTGAATACCAGCCTCTCTCGCTGATGCTTCTTGTTGACTGCGAGCATTTCACTTCACCCTTCATTGCCTCAGGTACAAGCTTAAAGGAAATATCTTCTGTATAAATTACAGTGCTGTACAGAGACACGTGGGGGTAATTTCATGCCACACTTAGGTGTTCCTGGGGACATAGTTTCAGCAGAGTTGCGATATATGCACGCATATATTTTAGAAACATAGAAACATGACGGCAGAAAAAGACCACATGGCCTATCTAGTCTGCCCCTTCCATATCGACCATTACAATAGTCCCTTCTTTTCCCTTAGAGATCCTCTGTGTTTGTCCCATGATTTTTTTCAATTCAGATACTGTCCTCATCTCTACCCCCTCTACTAGGAGACTATTCCATGCATCTACCACTCTTTCCGTAAAGAAATATTTCCACATATTACTCCTGAGTCTATCCCCTTTCACCCTCATCCTATGTCCCCTCATAGAAGAGCTTGCTTTCAATTGAAAGAGGATTTTCTCCTGTGCATTTATGCCATGAAGGTATTTAAACATCTCTATCATATCTCCTCTATCCTGCCTTTCCTTTAAAGTATGCATATTAAGATCCTTAAGTCTGTCCTCATATGCTTTATAACAAAGACCACTAACCATTTTAGTAGCCACTCTCTGCACCGACTCCAACCTGTTTATATCTTTTTGAAGGTGCGGTCTCCAGAACTGCACACTATACTCCAAATGAGGTCACACCAATGACTTATACAGAGGCACCTCCTTTTTTCTGCTAGCCATTCCTCTCCCTATGCACCCAAGCATCCTCCATCACCTCTTCTATCTGTTTAGCTACTTTAAGATAGTCAGACACAATCACGTCCAGGTCCCGCCCTTCTTTTGTGGACAAAAGTACCCCCCCTCCCCCTACACTGTACCGCTCCTTTGGATTTTTGCAGCCCAGATGCATGATCCTGCATTTTTTAGCATTAAATCTGAGCTGCCAAACTCTAAACCATTCTTCAAACTTACCTAGATCCCTCCTCATGTTATCTTCTCCTTCCTGTGTGTCTACTCTATTGCAGATTTGTAGTATCATCCACAAAGAGACAAACCTTATCCGACAGCCCTTCCGCAATATCAATAACAAAGATGTTAAAAAGAATCTGACCAAAGACAGATCCCTGAGGCACACCACTGGTAAACCTCCCTCTCCTCAGAGTGAGCTCCGTTTACCTGCTTTGTCGCCTCCCAAAAATTCTAACTCAATCAGTAACTTTAGGGTCTATCTCTAGGGTGCTCAGTTTGTTGATAAGTTTCCTGTGCGGAATGCTGTCAAAGGCTTTACTGAAATCCAAGTACATCACATTTAGAGCTCTCACTCTGTCCAACTCCCTGGCTACCCAGTCAACGAAATCAATCAGCTTTGTCTGACAAGACCTGCCTCTGGTGAATCCATGTTGCCTTCGAAGCTGTAATCCATTGGACTTCAGAAACCTCACTATTTTCTCTTTGAGCAGCGTTTCCAATAATTTACTCACCACAGAGGTTAGACTAACCGACCTGTAGTTTTCAACCACATCCTTACTTCCACTTTTGTGTAAAGGGACCACATGTGCTTCTCTCCAGTCCTCTTTCAACACTCTTGACTCCAAAGATGCATTGAAAAGGTCAGTCAGTGGAGCTGCTAGAACTCCCCAAGTTCCTTCAGCATTCTGGGATATATCGCATCTGGTCCCATTGCTTAGTCTACTTTTAGTTTAGCTAGTTCTTCCCGAACACAGTCTTCTGAAAATTGTTTGAGATCCCTGTCACTTCTGTTCCTGTTTGTGAGTGTTTTCTGAGGTCCTACTCCTGGCCCTTCATCTGGAAACACTAGAGCAGAAATATTTGTTAAGCATTTCCGCTTTATCCTCTTCAGCTTCTACATATTTCTCCCCTGTACCCTTGAGTCTCACAATACCATTTTTGCCCTTCCTCTTTTCACTAATATTATTTTATTGTATTGGCTATTTCTTCTTCTTTTTGTATCTTTGCTTTTCTGACTACTTTGCTAGCTTCTCTAAGTTTTTCAAAATATAGATGCCGGTCTTCCTCTCTCTGTGCTTTCTTGTATTTCATGAAGATCTCCCTCTTTTTCTTCACCTTTTCAGCTACTTCTTTTGAGAACCAATGGACTCCTTTGCCTTTTACCTTTACTTACCTTTCTAAGAAAATGTTTTGTTGCTCTTAATATATGCTCTTTGAGTTTTGCCCGCTGTTTTTCTATACCCCCCCCCCCCCCAGCTGTTCCCATCCCACTAACAACTCCCTGAGGTATTGGCCCATCTTGGCAAAGTTAGTTTTCCCAAAATCTAAGACCTTCACTTTTATAAAATATACAGATGCATGCAAATAGTTTTGCATAAAATTTATGCGCACACTCTACACGTCTATCCAAAATTTCAACCCTCACCACATTGTCCAGTGATACCAAACACATTTTACAGAACCCCCCCATTCTACTTCAATACTCAATCCATATGCTTTAACCTTTTGCATGTTTGAATTTGAGTTGCTGTTTAAAATCAACAAACTATGACTAGACCTTCAGCATCACAGAGCAAGACCATGATTTGACAGACGTAGATAAGTCATAGGTGGGATTAAGTGAGGAAGGGACAAGATTACAGGAAAGACATTGCCAGGAAAGCATGGCCCTTTTCTTTTTAGAACATTTCTTGCTAACAGACTGAGCAGTTAATGAAGGTATTTAAATATCATCAATGCTGATGAAAGGTCAAACGAATCACTGATTTGTAGGCAATAGAAAATGAGTCAAAAGAGGGAATCCCTGACCTCTTTGTCTGCCCCCACAGTGCCGGAGTGTTTCACCATACATGGGTGTATGGAAAAGACACAGTTGCAGTTTTATGCAAGGGAAACCTCTGTACAATAATAGGAAGCTCTGCTGGGACATCCCTTTCAAAACACACTGAGCTTACCATCACTTCCAGGAGCACTTGGTCTGTGTCCTATTTTTGGAAAGATTCCACAGTCAGATAATTCCAATTTGCCAGAGATAACATATGAAAGAACGTTGTGCTGTGGGTGAGAACTTTTAGGAACTTGGTTGCTGTTAAAGGTATTAATTTTCTGCTTCTGTAATGGACACTGTGAAAAGAAAGCACGTGTGCCTCAGTACTACCTACCTACAGAGCACTGCAAAGTTGCATTAAACCTTTTCATAAGAATAACGGCTGATTTCCATTTTAGGTTGATCAGATTTTGGAAACCATCAGACTAAAGATGATTTAAATTTTGTAATTAAAGGAGCACATATATTTGCTCGGGGCATGAGATTCTGTTTTGAAAGCAAGGGGAAGCCGGGGGTGAGCTAACCATAGATTAGCATTTTTGCCATTCCTTGGTGGTTGCCATGTGCCATTTGTAAGTTGCCCGGTGTTACCAAAGAGAGTGAAAAGTCTAGCCTTTTATGGGTTGCATATTTTTGAAGACTTCATCGCAAAGGAAAACTATTAATTGTAATAAAAATAATAAAGAATAACTTTTTCTAAGAGTTGCGGAAATATAGACCAATCAAGGCTGTACAGCGTCATACAGAGCTGGTGGAATGTTTCTTCAATCATGAAGTCATCTTCTGAGCTGTCTTTGTGCCACCTACCCAAAAAACAAAGATCTCTGATTTAGTAAGCTGCATATGCATGCTTTCATAAAAAGTCCTTTTCCACTTTGTATCCTCCAAGCAATTAATCACTCAGCCCCCGTGCATTTTTTCAGTGATCACGTCCTGGCAGTTCATTCAGTGTAGAAAAAGGTTTGCAGTGTGTGTTGGTAGTTTCAGCAGGATGGCGGGGGAGTCGCTCTAATCTATGGTGAAAACAGAAGTGAGCACTGGTACTTTGATGACAGAAGGTATGGACTGCTATCATTTCCTGATTTCTCTATACTTTACGGAGATTTGAAAAATGTCAGGGTTTGATATTTTCCAGTTTTTCTTTTTCTGCTTGTGCTGATCAAGTTTAAGTTTGAGGTTGGGGTTTGGGATGGCTCACAGATCTACCACTCTACACCTGAAATGTCTCCAGCAATCCAGGCCAGGATCTCTGCCTGCCTATCTGACATTGCTGCCTGTATGTCTCACCGCCGTTTGAAACCGTTTGAAATTGAACATGGCCAAAACGGAGCTTCTTATTTTTCCCCCAAACCCACCTCCCCCCCTTCCTCCTTCCTCAATCTATGTGGATAACGTTCATCTCCAGGAACAAGCAGGAATGTAGTCCTCACATATGGGTATCGTCGGAGCCTGCGCGGGAACCCTCCCCAGCGTCCAATAGGAACACTTTTGGGAGCATCCCTCAGCACATGCGCACTGCCTTCCCGCCTTTCCAACTGTCCCTCTTCAGTTCTTCGTTTTCCGTGGAGCCGAAAGGACCTATTCCCTGTCACCGCAGAAAATTCCGTCTTTAAATTTCTTTCTGTGGTCGTGTTTGCCTACCGCACGACGCCTACCGGTACCGCCGGTTCTTTTCTTTTCTTTTCATTTCATACAAAAAAAAAAAGAAAAACCTTAAACTTAGACTGTTTCTTTTCAGAAACTTTTCTCTTTGGTGCTAGGCGCCATTTTGGGCATTAGGCCCCATTTTCCTAAATCATGTAAAAACCAACTAGTGGTTTTAAAAAATGTACTAAGTGTGGCGGTACCATTTCCGTCACTGACACCCATGATTGGTGTCTAAAATGTTTAGGACCTGATCATTCTCCAACTGAATGTCTCTACTACATGGGGATGACCAAAAGAGGAAGACAGAACCGGGCCGCATAGCTCGGTACCCTCTTTTCTTCAGAGGCCAGATCCATTGCATCGACATCGTCAAAGGCCTCTTCTTCCTCCCATGGATCTCAGGTAACTAAACATAAAAGCCGGTCCTCAAAGGGTAGCTCTCCTGCTAAGCATCGAGAGGTCATTGGCATGGCCCTTGAGGGAACCACACTGGCAAAACAGCCCCGGCGGGAGGCTTCGGCTCCCAAAGCATCAATGGGGTTTCAGGATGTTCTCGAGGCCTCAACCTCACAAGAACTACCTGTGCCATGCTCAGGGGTTCTGGCCATTCTAACCGGTACCGACACCCAGGCATCGGCAGCGTCGATAGACCAAAGGTTTCTTGCTATCGAGCGCAGTATCACAGCTCTTCTTTCAGCTGCGATACCGGTTGTCCCAAGGGCACCGGTACCGACACCGACAATGCCGGTACAGATGGTACCGGCCCCGGTGGGAACTCTTCCCATGCCATCTCTGGCTGGAGTTGACAAAGCGGTACTGGGTCACCTCGGTACCGACTTCAATCGGTACCGGGTCATGCTTTGCAAGAGCATCGGGGTCAGGAATAATTCGATTCCTCCAATTCCGAAGACTCTGACAATTCTGCTGGCACTAGAGGGTTTCTCCTAGAAGATCCCTCTTCTCCCCAACGCAGAATGTCACCTCCACAGGACATGTCATTTCAGGATTTCATCCGTGATATGGCCAAAGGTCTTTCAATCACAGTAGCTCCTGAGCAAAGGAATTGGAAATCCTCCAATATCCTAAAGCTCCTAAGGAGGCAGCCACTCTGCCTTTCCATGAAAATTCTGCATAGCTTGATGCTCAGAATGTGGGAAACACCTCTGACTACTTCTCCTCACTCTAGGAGACTTGATACTATGTATCGAGTTCCACCATGTCCTGGATTTCAGAAAACTCAGCTGCCACACCATTCAATGGTAGTGGAATCTGCCATGCGTAGGATGAAAAGTGCAAAGAGGCATGCATCCAATCCTCCAGGTCGTGAATGCAGGACTCTGGATGCTTTTGGACGCAGAACTTTTCAAGCTTCCATGCTTTCAGCTAGGATCAGTTCATATATCCTATATATGGGAATGTTCCTTAAGGAAGTCACAGGAGACTTGGAACTTATGAGCCCATTTCTCCCAGATGATAAGAGACAAGATTTTCTTGCTCTAGTTAAGCATGTTCAAGATGTCTCCAAGTTTGTCAATCATGCAGCCTTTGACTGCTTCGAATGCATTAGCAGAACTTCTGCTATTGCCATTGGCGCACGACGGATTGCCTGGCTACAGGCATCAGACTTGGAGACTTGGGTACAGGACAAGTTAGGCAACATTCCTTGCATGGGGGAGAATCTCTTCGGCAAGAACTGGCAGGAAAAGGCTAACGAGTTAGATGCTGACACTTCTACCTTAGATAGATTGTCAAAGTCTACTGCCACTCCAGCCAAAAGGAAGCCTTATAAAAAACCCTCTTTTAGCAAAAAGAGGAAGTTTTATCCTTCCTATACCCAGCAGAGTCAGACTCCAGGTCAGGTTGCCCAAAAGGGACAAACTAAGACAGCAAAAGAAACCAAAAGGCCCAAGAGCCCAACCAGCTCTCCAGGTTCAGCCCCCTCAAGGGCTTTGACTCCTTCCTAGAGAGCTTTGCCTTCCTGCCTATGAGGGGTCCCCACCCCCCCAATATTCTGGGAAGGTTATGCCACTTTGTCAACAGATGACATCAGATAACAGAAGATTGGACTTTGTCCATTGTAGGAGAGGGGTACAAACTTCATTTTCACAGCATACCCCCTCCTACAATTCTAAAGCAATTCAATTCACAAATCTCTGCAGACAATCTGCTAGATCACGAGGTCTCCATACTTCTTGCCCAAGGGGCAATAGAGGAAGTACCCATTTTTCAACAAGGGACAGGGTTCTACTCCCCCTATTTTCTTATTCCAAACAAAACAGGGGGACACAGACCCATTCTAGACCTCAGAGAATTGAACAAATATCTGTTTCAAGAGAAATTCAAAATGATTTCTCTAGGAACTCTTCTGCCATACCTTCAAAGCCAGGACTGGCTTTGCTCTCTAGACTTAAAGGATGCATACACTCACATTCTCATCCATCCAGATCACAGGAAATTTTTACGTTTCCTTTTCAGGGAAAGACATTTCCAGTACAGGGTTCTTCCTTTTGGTCTGGCTTCAGCACCAAGGGTCTTCACGAAATGCATGGCAATAGTAGCCGGATTTCTACGAACCCTGGGGATTTTTGTCTTACCTTACTTAGACGACTGTCTCATTTGAGCCTCCACAGTTGCAGAGGCCAGCACTGCACTGTCCCATACAATGCGAATCCTCCAATACTTGGGATTGGAAATAAACTTCCCGAAGTCTCAACTAGTTCCTTCCCAATGTCTAGAATTCATAGGAGCCTGTCTGGATACCAGACAGGCAAGGGTTTTCCTTCCACAAGCCCGGTATCTTTGTATTATGCAGCTAGCTTCCCAAGTAGCAGGCAAATCCTCCCTCACGGCTCGGGAACTACTGCAGTTACTGGGACACATGGCATCCACAGTTCATGTAGTCCCATATGCTCGCCTCCACATGCGAGCAGCTCAGTGGACCTTCTCCACACAGTGGGCACAGGCCATGGGTCATTTGTCGGACAAAATAACAATCTCTCAATGACTACTTTTGTCCTTCCAATGGTGGCAATCACTAGAAAATCTGACAGTGGGGTCTCCTTTCCACCAACCCCTCTTTCAGGCCACCCTAACAACAGATGCATCACAGGTGGGTTGGGGAGCACACCTGAATCATCTCTCTACCCAGGGCACCTGGACTCCACAGGAGGTAGGTTTACACATAAACCTCCTGGAATTAAGAGCAATTTATTTAGCTCTTCGAGTGTTCCACGCCCAGCTCAGCTACAAGACAGTCCTAGTCCAGACGGACATTCAGGTAGCCATGTTCTATTGTGAACAAGCAGGGAGGATTGGGCTCTCTGTCGTTATGCAACGAAGCTTTACGCCTATGGGCCCTCACCAGAGAGCATCAAATTCACCTTCTAGTGGTATATCTTCCAGGCATTCAAAACCTTTGGGCAGACAAACTCAGTCGAGTACTGCTACCTCACGAGTGGTCACTCCACCTAGACCTTGGTGGCAAAGATATTTCATCTCCGGGGCACTCCAGACATAGACCTCTTTGCAAGTCCACTGAATGCCAAACTTCCCCGGTTCTGTTCCAGGATTCCGGCACACAGCTGTCAGGCAAGGGATGCCTTCCTCCTTCACTGGGGTCAGGACTTCCTTTATGCCTTCCCTCTGTCACACCTACTTATCCAGGCGGTAGCCTAGGAGCAGGTGAACATGCCTGTCTTACTCTCTACAATTACTGTCCAAGATGGCCGCCAAGGAAGGCTGCTGGGTAATGTAGTTTTTAGAGCAAGGAGTGTGACTACATGGTGAATAGGCAAAACAGAGAATTTTATTTCGGGGTTTCCCCTCCGCATTGAATTCAAAAACCTCAACTGAAATTGGATAAACTCTCCAATAAGGCAAACAAGAATGTGAAAACAGGTTGAACACAAAAATACAGGATTTCCTTTTAAAACATCAGCTTTCCACTTCCCGTGAGGAACAGGCTTCTAAAGCTCAATCTGCTCTCCAGATTAGCTTCTTGTTATTCACTTTCAAACAGGATTTTTACTTTGTACAAGTTGGAAGACCAACACTTGTCATTCTTTGCAACAGCTTCCTTTCTCCAAGCCATGCATAGCACAAGTCCTTAAATGGCTTTCCTGATACAGTCTTTTACATAGGCAAAGAATCAGCAGCTATTCATGCTCTTGGCCAGACACAGAGAACACTGCATTTCTTCTATATCAGAACCATTAGGATCCTCCAGCAAATCTATATCCATTTCATTTCCAGATTCGCTGTGTCTATCCTGAATATCAGCTGACTGGTTATTCTCCTGCCTTATCAGCTCCTGCAATCTTAACAACAGCTGTTCCCTATGGTCTCCAGCCACAGGATCTTGCAACGGAGTTTCTCTCCCTTTCAAGAAGTTAGCAAGCTCTGTTAGAGTGGAGGTTTGGCAGTCACTGGCATAAGTTCTAGGCTTAATAAAGGTTTGCTTTCCAGAGTTCAGGGGCACACAGCGTTTAGCACTGTCTCTTAATTCTTTAACAATGCCTTCAGCCTGGCTTTGGTTAGGAATTAAAGAAAAGACATTTTCATTACCTTCAGGGTTTAAATGCTGTCTTGAACTACTTCCCCACCTGGAAACACTTCTTTGTCCTGGAAACTGTTGCCTGCCGTGAGTTCCAGACACCCTCTGTTTCTCCTTTACTCTTGCATGTGAATCAGCCAGGTCTCTTCCCGAAGCTCCTCTTTTCAATGGAACTAAAGTACCTGCTTCCAAACCCAGCAAGTTTCTGATTCCAGGCTTGTTCCCTTCAGAATCAGCTCCCCTTACTTGAACTGCTTCTGGAACTCCCCGGACTCCAAACACTGCCTGCTCATCTTGCTCCTGCTTCGTTTCTGTTCCTCTCTGCTGCGTTTTTGTTTGTTCTAAAACTGAAACACTTTTAAACTGCTGCCTTCCAGGCACCACGCCTTTCTTCCTGCCCATGTGCAGCTCATCAGTGCTCAACCTAGCCCTGACGTCACTAGGTGGGCGGGGCTTAGCACTCGGAATACTCTGCCCTGGAGGCTTGTGGTTTCTATGGGAACTGCTTTTCTCTCTAGATTTAAAGGAACAGGACTCCTCTCCCTGCCATTCCATTTCCTCCGCAGCGTCCTCCTCACCACACCACCCATTCCCCTCATCCCCAAAACACTCTTCAAGCTTCAGAGAGACAGGGGTCGCATGATTCTTGTGGCACCACGATGGCCACGCCAAACGTGGTATTCCCTGCTTCTGCATCTCTCTGAAGCGGCACCTCTAGAGTTAGGGCATGCTCCAGATCTCCTTTACCAGGAGAACGGGACGCTATTGCACCCGAATCCCCAGTCCCTGCACCTCACGGCCTGGTTGCTGAAGGCTTAGACATCCAGGATTTCAACCTTTCCCAGCAGGTAAAAGATATCCTTCAGGCTTCTAGGAAACTTTCCACAAGAAGATCTTATGCCTTCAAGTGGAAACGTTTTACTATATGGTGCTCAAAGAGGGGATTAAACCCCCTTAGAATCGATACTAGAGTATCTCCTTCATTTATCGAATTCTGGGTTGAAGACCAATTCGGTAAGAGTCCATCTTAGTGCAATTGCAGATTCTTATAAGCCTCTAAATCTGTGGTTCTCAACCTTTTTTGTACCGTGACCCCTTTTACCATTGGTCAACTTGTGGTGACCCCCAATGATAAAATCAAATGCGTCTCTCTTCCTTTACAGTTAACGCATTGTCGCTGTAATCATTTGTTGAATTATTAATATATTATAGGCCTTTGCAATATGTTTTTATTTATCAAATGTAATTATTTAAACCACAATAATTAATCACAATAACAAGTAACAATATTTGATTTCAAAATTATGATTTTGTAGTCAAATCACTAATATGAAATTATTTTTTCTACCTTTGTTGTCTGACCAATTTATTCTCTGATCATGCTGGTCCTGATCTGAGGCTTCTGCTTTCCTGTCTTCTCTTAGCTCTCTTTTCTGTGGTCTATGGTCCATCTGCCATTTCTTATCTCTTCTTTCGTTTTCTTCACTTCTTTCTATCAGCCTATTTCCAGTCCCAGTAACCCCTCCCCAGTATCAGCCCCTTTCCAGTCCTCACTCCCAGTACCTTCCAATGTCAACTTGCATTCCCATGACTGCCACTGGTGTCCATTCCCTTCCAGTCCCCCTCCTTCCCCACTGACCAGTCCCTTCTAGTACAAATACCATGGCAGCCCCTCTCAGATCCACTCCCTTCCAGTTCCATTCTCCCATCCCCTCTTATCAGCCCATTTGTAGCCTTAGCCCCCAGTTTTCTTCCAGGGCCAGCAGCTTTATCCTCCCCTCCACACAATTGGCCCATTCCCAGTCAAAGCCCCCCAATCAGCTCACTTTTAGTGCTAATCCCCCCTCAACCCCATTACCAGTGCTAGCCTCCCCTAATCAGCCCAATACTAGTCCTACCCCCCATCAGCTCATTACCAGTCCTAGCCTCCACTAATCAGCTCATTTCCAGTCTTATCCCCCCCCCATTCAGCTCATTTCCAATGCTAGCCCCCCCATCAGTCCATTACCAGTCCTACCCCACCCCATCACCCCATGTTGCCCCCCTTCGCCCTCGTCTGCCCCCCCCCCGTTGTCACCCTCACCAACCCTGGTTTCACCCTGGCCTTCTCCTACATCGGAAATATCTTCGTCGTTCAGAACGCATATGGCGGAAACTTCCACCCCCCTCTAACCTGCAAAGTTTCCGCCTATGCCATCAGCACTATCACATTCTCCTTCACTCTGCAAAACGTGATTATTACTCGAATCTTATCTCTTCTTCGTCAAATTCCTCTCGTCAGCTCTATTCTATTCTTCGCTCTCTCACTGCGTCTCATTCTGCCTCCTCCCACTCGCCCCCCTCTTCGTCCCCTTTCCCAGATCCCTCCTCTCTTGCCTCTTTTTTTGTTTCTAAAGTTCATACTCTCCGCCAGTCCTTTCCCACCTGTCCCCCTCCCCTTTCCCCTCCTGCCACCTCCTCTCCTCCTTATCCTCCCTCCCCTAGTGCTCCTACTCCTGCGTTGTCTCATGTTTGGTCTTCCTTTGCGGCAATCACACCGGCCATTCTTCAAAAAACCTTTTTGTCTCTCCGTAAAACCACTTGTTCAGCTGATCCTATTCCCTCCCATTGGCTCCTAGAGCCTCCCCTATCCCTTTCACACTATATCCTTTCTCTTTTCAACTCTAGCTTATCCTCCGGTCTCTTTCCCTTACCCTGGAAGCATGCTATCGTTCATCCCATACTGAAATCCCGTTCCTCTGACCCTTCTGTTCTTTCTAGTTGGTGCCCCATATCTAATCTTCCTTTTCTCTCTAAATTTCTTGAGAAACTGGTTTTCCTCCAACTTTCCTCCCATCTTGAATCTTCCCTCACTCTTCACCCCCTCAAGCTGGTTTTCGTCCTGGCCACAGCACAGAAACGGTTCTTCTTTCTCTTCTTAACGAACTTCACACTGCTCACGATCACGGTCTTTACACTTTAGCTGTCTCTCTCGATCTTTCTGCGGCGTTTGATCTGGTGGACCATCGCACACTCCTTGCTCGTCTTCAAGATGCTGGTCTTTCTGGTGTGGTTCTTCAATGGTTTCACTCTTTTCTCTCCTGTCGCTCTTTCTCAGTTGTAACCGGGTCTTCATCTTCAGCTTCCACTCCTCTTTCCTGTGGTGTGCCCCAAGGGTCTGTTCTTGCCCCTCTGCTCTTTAATGTTTTTCTAGCCCCTCTTGCCCTTATAATCCAGCAGTTTGGTATCTCGGCATATTATTATGCCGATGACATCATTTTATTACATCACACCGATTCCCTTACTCCTGATCTCTTCCCTCTTAATCTTTGCCTCAATGCTGTTGCCTCCTGGTTCTCCTCTAATTTTCTTCACGTAAACCCGGCTAAGTCTTTTGCTATTTGGTTCACATTTGGAAGCCCTTCCCCCACCTGTGCTCCCTCCTTTTCTTCCCAACCTATTCCTCTTGTCTCTTCTATTCGTTACCTTGGTGTTGTTCTTGATTCTGCACTTTCTTTTAAGGAGCATATCTCGTCAGTTGTTCAGCGTTCTTTTCTTTCCCTTAAACAACTCCGGGCTGTGCGCCCTTTTCTCTCCTCCTCTGCTCTGGCCACACTTCTCCTTTCCCTTGTGATGTCTCGCCTTGATTATTGTAATGTCTCCCTAGCTGGTCTCCCACAGTCCCAACTATCTCGTCTTCAGCGTGTCCAGAATACTGCCGTTCGTCTTCTTACTTACGCTTCTCGCTATGATCATGTCACCCCTCTTCTTCTCCAGCAGCACTGGTTACCCATCCCATTTCGTGTTCAGTACAAAATCCTCACTTTTGCACATAGGGTGGTTCGCACGGGTATCCCTCTTTATCTTGCTGATCTGATCCATTTCTGTACTTCTCATCGTCTGCTCCGCTCTATTCACACAAACCGGATGTCTCTCCCTTCTCCCTCTCAGGCCCACCTCGAATCTACCCGTTCTTCCGCTTTCTACTTCTTGGGCCCTAAACTTTGGAATTCGCTCCCCCCCTCCCCTCCGTGCAGAAGAGTCCTTCCAGTCCTTCAAAGCGCAACTCAAAACACATATCTTTTGTCTGACTTTTAACCTCCCCCCTACAGTCGTGTCTCCCTCTCCTTCCTCCTGTTGATGTGTGCTTTGCCTGTTGTTTTTCCCTGCTCTTTCTCTAGTCTTTTCTATTCCTTAATGGCGTTCCTTTCCTCCCTAGCAGTCTATATTTTTAATGTTTTTAAATATTTTAATTTATTGTAAACCGCTCAGATGCCTTTGGTCTTGGGCGGTATAGTAAATCTTTTAATAAACATAAACATTACCAGTCCTAGTCTCCCCTAATCAGCTCATTTCCAGTGCTAGTCCCCCCCTCAACCCCATTACCAGTGCTAGGCTCCCCTAATCAGCCCATTACCAGTCCTACCCCCCTATCAGCCCATTACCAGTCCCACCCCCCCTTGAACAGTCCATTCCCAGTCCTAGCCTTCCCTAATCAACCCATTACCAGTCCTAGCCCCCCATCTGCCCATTATAATCCTAACCCGCACTGTCTCTCGCCTCTGTCCAGCATTTATCCCGTCTGTCCAGTATGTCCCCTTGTCTCTCCCCTTTGTCCATGCCAGCCCCCTCCCTCCATCCATCCATATCAGCCCCCTCCCTCCCTCTGTCCATGTCAGCCCCCCTCCCTCCATCCTTCTGTCCATGTCAGCCCCCCTCCCTCCCTCCATCCATATCAGCTCCCTCCCTGCACGTCAGCCCCCCTGTCCATGTCAGCCCCCTCCCTCCATCCATCCATCCATATCAGCCCCCCTCCCTCTATCCCTCCCTCCCTCCATGTCAGCCTCCCTCCCTCCATCCATGTCAGCCCCCCTCCCTCCCTCCCTGTCCATGTCAGCCCCCCTCCCTCCATCCATCCCTCCATATCAGCTCCCTCCCTGCATGTCAGCCCCCTCTGTCCATGTCAGCCCCCACTCCCTCCATCCATCCATATCAGCCCCCTCCCTCCCTCTGTCCATGTCAGCCCCCCTCCCTCCATCCTTCTGTCCATGTCAGCCCCCCTCCCTCCATCCTTCTGTCCATGTCAGCCCCCCTCCCTCCCTCCATCCATATCAGCTCCCTCCCTGCACGTCAGCCCCCCCTGTCCATGTCAGCCCCCTCCCTCCATCCATCCATCCATATCAGCCCCCCTCCCTCTATCCCTCCCTCCCTCCATGTCAGCCTCCCTCCCTCCATCCATGTCAGCCCCCTCCCTCCCTCCCTGTCCATGTCAGCCCCCCTCCCTCCATCCATCCCTCCATATCAGCTCCCTCCCTCCAGGTCAGCCCCCTCTGTCCATGTCAGCCCCCCTCCCTCCATCCATCCATATCAGCTCCCTCCCTGCATGTCAGCCCCCTCGGTCCATGTCAGCCCCCTCCCTCCATCCATCCATATCAGCCCCCCTCCCATCCATCCCTCCCTCCCTCCCTGTCAGCCTCCCTCCCTCCATCCATGTCAGCTCCCTCCCTCCATCCATCCATATCAGCTCCCTCCCTGCATGTCAGCCCCCTCTGTCCATGTCAGCCCCCCTCCCTCCATCCATCCATCCATATCAGCCTCCCTCCCTCCCTCCATGTCAGCCCCCTCCCTCCCTCCCTGTCCATGTCAGCCCCCCTCCCTCCATCCATCCATATCAGCTCCCTCCCTGCATGTCAGCCCCCCTCTGTCCATGTCAGCCCCCTCCCTCCATCCATCCATCCATATCAGCCACCTCCCTCCCTCCATGTCAGCCCCCTCCCTCATCCCTTCCTCCATGTCAGCCCCCCTCCCTCCATCCCTCTTGTCCATGTCAGCCCCCTCCCCCCCCCTGTCCATGTCAGCCCCCCCCTGTTGATGTCAGCCGTGTTGCAGGTTCCCTGCCCCCTCATCACCTCTCCCCATGTCTGCCTCCCGTCTAATGCAGCCGCGGCTCCCTGCCTCTTAGGGAACTGCGGCTGTGCCTGTAAAATCGTTGCGGGGCCTCCCTGTCTCTCGACGGGCTCCGTGCAGCATTGTCCCACCTCCAAAGGAAGTGGTAAAGAACTTCCTTTGGAGGCGGGACAATGCTGCACGGAGCCCGTCGAGAGACAGGGAGGCTCTGCAACGATTTTATATGCACAGCCGCGGTTCCCTAAGAGGCAGGGAGCCGCGACTGCATCAGAAGGAAGGGGGTGAGTTTGCCGCTGCCGAGAAGCAGACTCGGCAGCGGCAGCAACTTGTGCGCATTTAAAACATTTTTTTTTAACTTGGTGGAGACGAGGCAACCCCCGCTAAATCCTGTGGCGACCCCGATGGGGGTCGCGACCCACAGGTTGAGTACCGCTGCTCTAAATGGACAACCAATTTCCTCTCATCCACTCCTATCAAGATTTTTGAGAGGCCTTTTATTAACTAAACCTCCCATCAAGCCACCACCGGTGGCATGGGATCTAAATCTAGTTCTCGGGCAGCTCATGAAGCCGCCTTTTGAACCTTTAGCCACTGCAGACCTTAGGTTTTTGACCTGGAAGGTCATCTTCCTAATTGCAATCACCTCTGCCCATCACATCGGTGAATTGCAAGCTTTAGTGGCTGATCCTCCTTATACTAGGTTTCATCATGATAAGGTTGTTCTTCGAACTCACCCACATTTTATGCCAAAGGTGGTTTCGCCTTTTCATTTAAATCAATCAATTTACCTTCCTGTATTTTTTCCGAGGCCTCACACCTCTAATGCAGAAAGAAACCTTCATACTCTGGATTGTAAAAGAGCCTTGGACTTTTACATACAAAGAACACAGCAACATAGAAAGTCCTCACAACTTTTTATAGCTTTTGAACCTAGTCATTTGGGACTTCCAGTCTCCAAAAAAACTATCTAAATGGATTGCCCAATGCATATCCTTTACTTATGAGAGTAAGGGTCTTCCTCTTCAGGACCATGTCACAGCTCATAATGTGAGAGCCATGGCTAATCTCCACTCCGTGTCTATTGATGACGTTTGTCGAGCAGCCACCTGGGCTTCGGTACACACCTTCACAGCCCACTACTGCCTAGATAAAGCCTCCAGTCTGGATGCCTTCTTTGGTCAAGCTGTTCTTCAAAATCTCTTTCAAACCTAAACCAACTCCTACCCACCAACCCTGGTGGGATGCCAGAGATCCATGGGAGGAAGGATTCTCACCTTCCATGGTGGCACCTTCCTGGGGATATCTCCCTGGCATCTTCAGCTAGGGAGTCCCCATATGCGAGGACTACATTCCTGCTTGTTCCTGGAGATAGCGTAGTTACTTCACCTGTAACAGGTGATCTCCTTGAACAGCAAGAATTTAGTCCTCACAACCCATCCACCTCCCCTAGGAGTTGTCTCTCTATCTCTGTCTCTTTCCTCTCTCCCTCTAACCCTTCACTCAGCCACAAACTTAACTGAAGAGGGACAGTTGGAAAGGCGGGAAGGCAGTGCGCATGTGCTGAGGGATGCTCCCAAAAGTGTTCCTATTGGACGCTGGGGAGTGTTCCCTCGCAGGCTCTGTTGGTACTGACGATACCCATATGTGAGGACTAAATTCCTGCTGTTCCCGGAGATCACCTGTTACAGGTGAGTAACTATGCTTACTCCTCCCTGTTTCCTTGGCTCGCAACCATGGAGTCGTCTTTGACTCATCTCTCTCCTTCTCCACACACATCCAACTGATAGCTAAAACCCGTCGCTTCTTTCTCTATAACATCAGCAAAATCTACCCATTCCTTTCTGAACACACTACTAAGAAACTTATTCACTCTTTAGTCACCTGCTGTCTAGACTATTGCAATCTTCTGCTTGCTGGTCTCCCTCTGAATCATCTCTCTCCCCTTCAATCTGTTCAAAACTCAGCAGCATGGCTAATCTTCCACCATTCTCGATATGCTCATATAACCCTTCTTCTCAAGTCACTTCATCGGCTTCCTATCTGTTTCTGTATTCAGTTCCAGCTTCTCCTACTGACCTATAAGTGCAGTCGTTCTGTGGCTCCTCATTACCTTTCCTCTTATTTCTAGCTGCACCTCTCAGCTCTTCTGACAGATTGCTTCTATCTGTGCCCTTCTCTTCTACTGTCAGCTCCAGACTTTGATCATTCCACCTTGCTGCTCCTTATGCCTTGAACAAACTACTTGAATCCGTATGTCAGGTTTCATATCTGGCCCTTTTCAAATCCAGGTTGAAAACTCATCTCTTTGAGGCCGCTTTTGGATCCTGGTCCACTTAGTCTGCTATGTGATAGATCCTTGTCCTCAGCTGTTGTGTTGGCTATCTTGACTAGATTGTAAGTTCCAGTGAGATGCAGGGACCATCTTAATCATGTGTCTGTACAGTGCTGCGCACGCCTTGTAGTGCTATACAAATGATCAGTAGTAGTAGTAGTAATCTAGTCTGAACACACACAGAAGGCTGAAATTATCCACACATCAAATAAGCAATACACAAAATTGTGAATATCAAAGTGAAATATTATGTTTATAACAGGAAGTGTGTGAAGTATCTTACCTACAAGTCACATATGCTTTAACTACAGCCTATAATCATATACCCCTATTCATGTGATTTTTTGAGGGTTATGAAGGAGAGATGCCCAGTCCACCTTAATGGGGCGGTATAGAAAAGCGCCCAAATAAATAAGTAAATAAGACTCACGGCCTGGCTTAACAGGAACACCACTGATCCGTTGCATAGGGTGGCTCTCCAAGTGAGAAATTAAAAACCCAGGCCTAAAATAAAGCTGGGAAGGCTAGACTCGGAGGGGAGGCCTGAAAATACACAAACATTCTTTGAGTGCAATTTTGCAAACCATTTTTGCACGCATGTGAATAGGCTCTTAACAATTAGCTACCGCCTAAAAGTATGTGTGTTGCAAGCTGGTACATACTTGTACAGTAGGCATGCACAGGGGCAGAGCACATGTGGCACCATGGTTTGTGTGCCTGTTTTATAAGATACGTACATATGCACATAAAGTCCGTGTTGGCATTTAAACCAGTTCTTGAGCAAGCATAATATCCACATCTTGAATGTATGTGCTTTTGCAGCTGGATTTGCGCTGGTATTTTAGGAAGTCACATAGGTGCCTTCCTGCCCACTTACCATAGGCACCCTGTTATACAGAAGTGTGCAAAAGGCTACTTGTGTTTCTGATTTTTGAATCAAGACTATCTTAAGCTGCCTCACCATAGCCCAGAACCTCAAGTCCACACTTACAGTGAAGGTTTTAAGATAAATGCCCTGATCCGAGCGTTGTTATATTGAGTGGTCCCAGGGTATTAGTATAAACCACCAACTTATAATCCAACTGCATCTTTAAATCCAGTTGTCTTTAAAGATAACCATAACTTTTGCCTCTCCCCAGGGGCCATAAAAACTGCAAAAACCCTAGTCAACCCAGTGTGTGGAAACCAGATCTGGAAATTGGGCTGGGGATCTTCCATGTGGGGCGTGCCCAGCAGTTGACAGTAATCTCCTAGGCCTGCTTGGGGCTGTTTTGTATCCGCATTATAGTTGTTGCATAACCCTTTGCCACAGTGAAATTGAAAACAAAAAATAAAATAGTGGCAGGCTTAGTTCTTTTCTGGGCATAGTGAGAGTATTTGAGGCCGAGAGTAAAGGGTTATGTGTTTTATCTTTTTATTGTTAACCAAATGGTTAGCAAATGCAAGTCTGCTAAGATATACCCTTCTCGTTAGCCAAGTTCGTTATAATCTACTTTTACTACTACTGAGCATTTATATAGCGCTACAAGTCGTACGCAGCGCTGCACAGCCATGTACGAGACAGTCCCTGCTCATCAGAGCTTACAATCTAGTCAAGACAAACACAGAAGGTGTAGGCAGGGATAAAGCAAGGGGAAAGAAAAAGGAGATCAGGTGAGCCAAGATCCAAGAGCAGCAGCGAAGAGATGAGTTTTCAGCCTGGATTTGAAGAGGGTTAGAGAAGATGCCGGCGTACAGACACAGGTAGTTTGTTCCAGGCGTAAGGCGCAGCAAGGTGAAAGGAGCGAAGTCTGGAGTTAGCAGTAGAAGAGAAGGGTGCAGATAGAAGCAGTTTGCTAGAAGAGCAGAGTTCCCGAGGGGGGTTGTAAGGAGAGATAAGAGAAGAAAGGTAGTGAGGAGCCGCAGAGTGAATGCATTTGTAGGTCAGCAGGAGAAGTTTGAACTGGATGCGGAAATGGATAGGGAGCCAATGAAGTGACTTGAGAGGGCGAGGCTGGTGGAAGATTAGCTGCGCAGCAGAGTGTTGAACAGATTGAAGGGGAGAGAGATGATTCAAAGGGAGACTAGCAACGATTAGGTTATAGTAGTCAAGATGGGAGGTGATTAGGGAGTGGATAAGCGTTTTAGTACTGTGTTCAGAAAGGAAAGGGCGGATTTTGATGATGTAATAGAGAAAGAAACAGCAGGTCTTAGCTATCAGATGGATATGTGAGGAGAGAGAGAGAGTAGTCAACGACAACCCCCAGATTGCAGGCTGAGGAAACCGGAAGGCATACAGAGTTATCCACAGAGACTGAGAAAGGAGGAAGAGGAGGGGAGGTTTTAGGGGGAAAGATAAGAAGTTCAGTCTTGGTCATGTTCAGTTTCAAGTGGCGGTGAGACATCCAGGCAGCAATGTCAGAAAGGCAGGCAGAGATCCGGGTCTGGATTGCCGGAGAGATTTAGAGAGGTAGATCTGGGAGTCATCAGTATACAGATGGTACTGAAAGCCATGGGAAGAGATAAGCACACCAAGGGACAGGGTGTAGACAGAGAAAAGGAGCGGACCCAAGACAGATCCTTGGGGTACACCAACTGGGAGCAGGGTAGCAGAGGAGGAGGAGCCACCAGAACACACGCTGAAAGAGCGATGGGAGAGATAGGAGGAGAACCAGGATAGTAGAGAGCCCCTAAAACCAAGTGAGGATAGCGTATTGAGGAGAAGGTTGTGGTCAACAGTGTCAAAAGCAGCAGAGAGGTCAAGAAGGATAAGGACAGAGTAAAGGCCCTTGGATTTTGCCAGGAACAAGTCACTTGAGACTTTGGCAGGAGCCGTTTCAGTAGAGTGTAAAGGATGAAAGCCAGACTGTAAGGGATCCAGGAGGGCATGACAGGAGAGGAAGTTGAGACAGCGGCGGTGAACCGCACGTTCAAGTAGTTTAGAAGCGAAGGGAAGGAGAGAGATGGGTCGATAATTAGAAGGACAGGTGGGATCAAGTGAGGGTTTCTTGAGGAAAGGTGTGATCACGGCATACTTGAAGTCTGCAGGGACTGTTGCAGTGGAGAGCGATAGGTTAAGAATATGAGAGATGGAAGGGACAACGGTGGAGGAGATGGAGCTTAGGAGACAGGTGGGGATAGGATCAGAGGAGCAGGTGATGAGTTTGGAGGAAGAAAGAAGGTGTGCAGTTTCCTCTTCAGAGATCACAGAAAGGAAGAGAGGGTAGCAGAGGTGGGGGGGGGGAGAGTTGGGAGTGAAGAGGAGGAGGAGGGGAAGTAGCTGACTTTGTGGGGAATTAGAGGCTGATATTGTGTATTTTGTCATGGAAATAGTCAGCCAGGGTTTGGGCAGAAAGGGAGGGAGGGATCAGAGGCAGAGGCACTTTGAGAAGAGAACTGAGAGTAGTAAAGAGACGGTGAGGATCAGAGGCAAGAGAGTTAGTTAGATGGACATAGTAGTCTTGTTTGGCAAGAGCTATGGCTGACTGGAAAGAGACAAGCATGAATTTGAAGTGTAGAAAGTCTGCAGGGGAGCGGGATTTGAGCCAAGTACGCCCAGCAGAACGGGCAAAGGAACTTAGATAGCGGGTAGTGGATGAAAGCCAGGGCTGGGGTGCAGAACGTCTCACAGGGCGTGGCATGGGCAGAGCGAGAGCATCCAGAACCGAGGAGAGTGCAGCATTATAAGAAGTTACTGCCTCGTCAACAGACTTAGATGACATAGTGGAAGAAAACGAGGAAGAAATAGTAGAAGAGAGAGCCAAGGGATCAATAGCATGAAGATTTCTAAATAGGTTGGAGGAAACATGACGAGGCTGAGGCAGCGGGTGATGAAGATTAAAGCTTAAAAGGTGATGGTCAGATAAGGGAAGAACTGAGCTACAGAAGTTCGAGGGTAAGTAACTAGAGAAAAATATCAGGTCAAGGCAGTGGCCATGCTGGTGAGTGGGGGCAGTGGAACAAAGTTGGAGGTCAAACGAGGAGGTAAGGGAGAGGAGCTTTAAAGCATAAGGATCAGAGCGGTTATCGACATGAATGTTAAAATCCCCGCGAATAAGAGTGGGGAGGAGGAGTCCAGAAAGCCGGAAAGCCACGAGTCAAAGTCAGTGAGAAAGGTAGAAGCAGACTTGTCAGGAGGTCGATAAATAACAGCTATCCGGAGAGGAAGTGGAGTGAAAAGGCGGATGGAGTGGACTTCAAAAGAGAGAAAGGAGTGAGACTGAGGCAGCAGGAGGGGTTGGAATTGGCAAGAGGGAGAAAGTAGAAGCCCAACACCACCACCACGGCCAGTGGGACAAGGCATGTGGGAGAACTGACAGCCCCCATGACAGAGAGCAGCAATAGATGCAGTATCATCTGGGAGGATCCAGGTCTCAGTTAGAGCAAGAAGATGTAGAGCATTAGAGATAAAGAGATCATGAGTAAAAGCAAGTTTATTAGAGACAGAGTGTGCGTTCCACAAGGCACATGAAGAAGGGAGAGTGGAAGGGGAAAGGAGAGGGATATGGATAAGATTAGAGATGTTGCGTGAAGATCTCTTCTCAGAGTGAGACAGAAGTCTAGGGGAGCCAGGATTGGGGTTGATATCTCCGGATGAGAGAAGGAGTAGCAGAGTAGGGGTAGAGAGGAGACAGTATGGTGGAAACGAGGGTGAGGTTGCCTTAGAGAGAGAGGAGATGGTGAATGAGAGGGAGAAAGTGATGAAACTCAAGAGCTGATGATAGGGTAGAAGACAGAATGGAGGGGGAAGGGAGGACAGTAAAGGGGAGATAAGGAGGGGAGGCGTGAAGATGCTGGTAAGAGTGGAAACAGGGAGTATGAAGAAGAGGAAGGCAATGTGATGAGGAGCCATAGAAGAGGAATAGAGAGAACAAAGGCCAGAGAATATAGAAGGTAGGAGAATCAAGGGATTAGGTGCACCTGTGCATTAATTAGACAATGAGCAGATAACAGCTATAAAAGACAGCCAATCACGGGGTGGGTGGGTTATAAGTTATTCAGCTGAGAAGAGCTGAACAAAAGTGCAAATCAATCCACTTCTTAAGAGGCTGATATAATAATGTGCTAAAAACCTGCATACAATTTTTAGTGCAGATGTTTTTACATTTGTGCTAAATTTTAACTCCATATGTAATAAAGTAAGTAGTTTAGCACAGATGTGTTTTTGAATCCTGTGCAGTTTGTATCTAGAGTTGTGCAGTAAAACTACACTGTACTTCTGCACAGAAATCATGGTGAAGCTCGTGCACTAAGAGCCCTTGTTTTCTGCTGGCTCTGAAATGTTAGGGGGTGTTGTCATTCACTCATCCTTCCTGGATATGCCTACTCTATGGCACAAGTGGGAGCAGAGGCTCTGGAGGGTGCCTTGCCATCTTTGTGTGTTTCCTATCGACCATCAGCCTGTCCAGTGCTGCTCTGACCTTACATATTCTATTTCACCTTCAGGGATGAAGTAAAGTCTGCACCACGCTGGAATTTAGCGTGCTTTCATTGCATTAGAAGTGCATCTATATGCAGCTTTTAACATGCATTTCTGTACTTATTGCTGTAAGATTATCATGATGTATTACTTCTGGTTTAGCATAGACTTCTTGTGCTTGTCAAACTATTGCTACATCAGAAATGTTCTCTGCACGCAGAAAATGTGCAAGAACGCTGAAGTTTATCGTTTCAGCCCATTGAATTGGTTTTCCACAAATGTGCAAGGATTGGCTCAGTGGTTAAGTTATATGCTCATTGACCTTTTCCTATCTTGAACCAGCAGAGATCCTTTTCTTCATTTTAATCTAAAGCTAGGAAGTTGACGAGTGAGTGAGGTTTAATAGAAGGAACTTGTTTGTGATTTCCTGGGATTCCCACTGATCACCTTGATAGAGGAGCTCTTTTCTCTGACTGTGATAGCTCGGGATTTCGTCTCAGTTGTGCTTGCAACAGTACCATGTCCAGAATTCATCTGCTGTTAGATTCTGATGTAAGTACTTACACTTTGCCAGTGGAACAGATGTGATAATTCATTTTTTTATGGGGATAGCTTAATCTTGGCCTCTTAACCAGTGTATATTTGTATTGCAGAATGAGCATGATATAGAGCTGCTTAACTTACATTTAGGTGAATGTTTACTAAGGTGCACTAACGGATAGCATGGGATGTGATATGCTAACAGCGAAAGATTGGGCAGTTAGCATGGGTGCACTTAATGCCATCTCAATGTGTGGCATTAAATGCACCCACATACCAGTTAGTGCAGTGCTGTGTGTTAGAAACATGCTGATGGCAGGGGACAGAGAGACATTAGCACTGACCTCCATGCTAGTTTTGCATCTGAAATGCATTTTACTGACCTAGACTTTAGTACACATGCCTCTTGGAATGTTACAAGATAATCATAATGAATGTTTAAAATGTGCTTAAAAACATACAAAAAAGTGGCTCGGCTATGCAGCGGTCGGAGGTGGTATCCTCGCTGTCTGCCTCGGGCAGTGATCTTTCCTCCCCGAGCTCAATCTGGGCCTCGAAGGTCCCTTGGCAAGACATCAGCGCTTTGGGAAGCCAGGTGGAGGGCATTGAGTCGGCGGACTCTGCCAGAAGGCAGAGCTTGTTCTTGGAACGAGGCCTGGGCTCTGTGGCTCCCTAAGTTCAGCGTCAGAGGGCAGAGGTCTCGGCAGAAATGGCAGAGTGAGGTGATGGTCTAGTGCCTAGCCTGTCAGCAGGGCCGGTCCGTCCATTGAGCAAGAATATTGTTTGCACAGGGCCCCACGTTTCAGGGGGCCCCGCGCAAACAACATTCTGCCCATCAAGAAACTTGCTGCTGCTGCTGCCGCTGCAACCGTGACAGTGGCAGAATGAAGTGTCTCCTGCAGTCAAGTGTCTCCCACGGGGGCACCCCCCGGCTGCCGGCAGAGCCCGCCTCAATCACTCGGCATGGCTTTCAGAGGCGCAAAGGGAAAGTGTCCCTCTCACGGCTCTGTTAAGCCTGCCGGGGCTGATGGGAAATTTCCCATCAGCCCCAGCGAGCTTAACAGAGCCGTGAGAGAAACTCTCCCTTCGCGCCTCTGAAAGCCACGCCGAGGAGAGTAATTGAGGCGGGCTCTGCCGGCAGCCAGGGGGGCCCCGCGGGAGACACTTGCCCGCAGGAGACAATTCATTCTGCCGCTGCCACGGTGGCAGCGGCAGCAGCAGCAAGTTTCTTTTTTCTTTCAAGGTTTCCCTGGGCTGATGGGGGGAGGGGGAGTTAGGACTAGTAATGGGCTATGGGGTCGGGCTAGGACTGGAAATAGGGTGATGGGGGGCAAAGACTGGTAATGGGCTGATGGGGGGTTAGGACTGGAGGTGGGCTGATGGGGGGGTTAGAACTGGTAATGGGCTATGGGGAGGGCTGACTGAAAATGGGGTGATGGGCTAGGACTGCTAATGGGCTATGGGGGGTTGCTAGTACTGGAAATGGGCTGAGTTGAAAGGGGGACTTGAACTGAAAATAGCTGATGGGGAAGGGGGCTTGGAATGGAAATGGGCTATGGGGGGCTAGGACTGGTAATGGGCTATGGGAGGCCTAAGACTGGTAATGGGCTGATGGGGGGGGGGTTAGGACTGGAGGTGGGCTGATGGGGGTAGGACTGGTAATGAGCTATGGGGGGGCTAAGACTGAAAATGGGGTGATGGGGTTAGGACTGGTAATGGGCTATGGGGGGGCTAAGACTGAAAATGGGGTGATGGGGGCTTAGGACTGGTGATGGGCTATGGGGGGCTAGGACTGGTAATGGACTGTGGGGGGTTGCTAGTACTGGAAATGGTCTGAGTGGAAGGGGGTCTTGAACTGCAAATAGCTGATGGGGATGGGGGCTTGGAATGGAAATGGGCTGAGTGGAAGGGGGGGCTTGAACTGCAAATAGCTGATGGGGAGGGGGGCTTCGAATGGAAATGGGCTGTGAGGGGAGGGAGCTAGGACAGGAAATGGGCTGATGGAGGGGCTAGGATAGGACTGGAAATGGGCTGTTGGGGGGTGCTAAAATTGGAAATGGGCTGCGGTGGGGGCTTGGATTGAAATGGACTCATGGAGGAGCTAGAACTGGAAGTAGGCTCACGGGGGGCTTGGATTGGAAATGGGCTGAGTGGAGGGGAGCTAGGATTTGACATGGGCTGATGGTGGGGCTAGGACTGGTAATGGGCTGTTGTGGGGACTAGAAGGGAGTGGATGCTGGGTTGGGCTGGTACTAGAAGGGAGCTGATGTTGGGGGAGGATTAGAATGGGATGGAGCTGGGAGAGTGAAATGGAGAGGGGAAAAATATTTTGTGTGGAGGGAAGAAAAATCTACAATTGGCCGGGTATTGGGAGAGTAAGTGGGGATTGAGGATGGAGGGGTAAAATTTGAGTGGATGAAATAGGAATGAGGAAAGAGCAAAAGGAGACAGATTACTATGTTAAAGCAGATGTAGAGAGAGAGAATGGGAAAAAAACTAGAAGAGAGAAGAAAGGACAAATGGACAGCAGACGATGGAGAGTTAGCAGAAGACATGAAGAAACCAGAAGAAAGTGTCTTCCTGTTTCTAAATTGTGATTCTTTGTTTGGTGATGGTCTATGTTCTGCATGTGTAACTGAGCTGAGGTATTCTGTTTATGTAATTCCTATTTGACATTGCCACTTGTTCTCTTTCCCCAGTAGGTCATGTATTGTTGTTCTCTGAAATGTATTGGTTTAATATTTGCATGTTTCCTTTTGATAGGTAGAATATGGTGCTTTGTGAGTCCTGATAGTTCTGTTATGATACAGTGGGTTTGCTATGGGTTTAAATGGGCAGTGTTTGTAGTAGTTTCTAATGTGCCTGGCGGTTGGCACTGGCTTCTAGTAATGTAGAAATCTTTTAGTCTTTCTTTATCCATACACTCATTAAGAGGCATGTTTACTAAAAGTTAGTGTATAGTAACATTATGCAAATATTTATGCAAATGAGGCCCCTTATGCAAAAGAGGCCCCGCACTGAGTCTCCGCACATGGCCCCGCACCCCCCTTGGGCCGCCCCTGCCTGTCGGCATCTGCCCTGTTGCTGGGCGTTTTATCGGTGATTGCTGACAAGGTGGAGACTGTTCCTTCAGCGTCTCTGGATGTCTCGGTGGTGGTAAAGTTGGAGTTCATATGGGCTGCTATCATGCAGCTTCGGGAAGAGCTAGCTCCGTGGATGATCAGCTGGGCGTCTCAGGTTTCTACTAATGTTGTTGATATTCAGGAAAATGTTGTTAAAATATCTACTCTTCAGGTAGAAGTTTCCGGTTTCCACACTAAAACTTTGACTGTTGAAAATGATTTGGAATGCCTTAAGAGTATAACACCTATGCGGTTTAAGTTAGAAATGTTGGAGAATGTAACGCGAGCGGTGAATATTCGCGTGGTTAACTTTCCCAGAGTAGCATTAGTGTCGGCGAGGGATATGTTTCGGACATATTTGATTGAAAATTTGGTTATCCCCCCTGAATCCCATACCCCCATAGCTAAAATGTATTATTTGCCATCTGGGAAAAAAATTGAGGGGTTGGGAGTGGTTAGAGGATTATCTAATGTTGATGTATTAAATGTAACTGATATGTTAGAAACATCACAGGAAGGGCAGGTAATACCCTCTACCTTATTGATTACGTTGGCATTGTTATCGGATAAGGAATGGCTTATGAAGTTGTTCTTTAGGAAACGACATATGTTATTCAAAGGTTTGACTGTTCATATGTTTCCAGGCCTATCCAGGGAGACTCAGAAGAGGCGGCGGGACTTCCTCCTTTTACGTCCTGGGATTCAACAATTGGGAGGGCTTTTTTTTCTTGAAATTTCCTTGTAAATGTCTGATCAAGTATCAGTCACATTCCTTTATATTTTATGAGCCCTCCCAATTGCTGGACTTTATAAATGCCCGACATTCTGAGGGGGTGGCTGATCCTCTGTCTGCTTCTTTTTGAGCGTGTTTAGGTATCGACTGTTAAGCACACCTGATTTCTTTCAGAATACTGGATGTTATATTTTTTCTCCTTATAGTATCCCTCCTCTCTTGTGGGCTAGAGTGGGCTGGGTGTGGATTTTGTTTCCTATATGTTATATTGGTGGGACTTTTATTAGTTCTATGTTATATTTTCGTTACCCATCTCAATTTCTGTTTCAAGATGTATTCTTGATATGTTTGTAATACATTTATAAGAATTACATTAAAAAAAACACACACGAAAAAAGAAACGTGGAGCGGCCATAATTTCTAAAAATATATCAATTGTTATGATAAACCAGAGATGCAAGGTACCATAAAGACTAAAACAATACCAGTCAAAGTGATCACTTCAATAAAGGTAAGATACGTATGAAATCACAAATTTTTCAAATCCATTGTCAGCCCAACATGGCCATGCTTTGACACATTGTACCACTATGTGTGTTATATGCAGTATTTTACCTTTTGATTCAGACAGTAATGTCAGAACATGATCATGTTGGGTTTTATAGATTTTTATCTTTTTATTAAAGTGATCGGTTTTATCGTTGGTTTTTCCTTATTTATTGTTTTTGCTTTATTATGACCTAACTTAATAATTGGGTTGGAAAATTCACAAGCATGGGAAAATTGGAATCTCGATCTGGCCCAGATCTGAAGAAATTCCCTGAAGTTGGGTCTGAAGAGAGCCGTAGAGCTTCTCTCTGCTTGCTTTAAAGATAGTCATCAGCATTGTAGGGAGAAGGAGCAGCTCTAAATAAATCAAAGCAAAAAAATACAATTAGACAAAACATCCCCATGTAAAAAAAAATCTGATATATAGACAATCTCCCTTACCACACACATACACAAAAACAACACATCATAAAAAATCCTAGTGAAAAAAAGAATTTAAGGAAAAATAACATTTTTACTCTGGGTCCAAAAAATGCTGCTTACTTCCTGAGTTTTTTTTAGACTTTCCCCCCTCTGTGTGGGGTATACTCCCAATTTTATCGTCATACTTTTATGCTGTCAGCAGCAGTGATAACAACATGACACAATAAAAGCAAATTTTGATGGAAAGAATTGGGGGTAGAAAGTGATTGTTTTGAGATCCTTCCACAAAAAGCAAGATATGAGAATTTGGCTTTTATTTTTCACTAGGTTCTATAAAACCTTTCTTCCCAAAAAATTATTTTTCTGCGAGGTTAGTGGTTTATCAGCATCAGTCAGGTGTTATGAAAGGAAACGGGTTTGCCCACTTGCAAATTCTAGAGAAACTCACTGATTTTGTTGTGGAAGTGCAGTGCAAAGTTGTGGTTCTCAGGCTCAAACATGTTAGAATCAATTCTGTTCTGCTGCTCCGATGACAAAGTGATGCTCCAGAAATTACCATTACAGCAAATCTCCATGAACAAGCAGGAATGTAGTCTTCACATATGGGTGACGGTACTGACGGAGCCCGTGCGGGAATGCTCCCCAGCGTCCATTAGGAAAGCTTTTGGGAGCATCCCACTGTGCCTGCGTAGCTGCCTTCACACCTTTCCAGCTCTCCCTCTTCAGTTCTTCGTTTTCCATGGAGCTGACAAGAAGCAATTCCTGTCACTGCAGAAAATTTGTCCTTTCTTTTTTTTTTGTGGATGCGTCTGCCTTCCTGTTGACGCTGGTACCAACCCCCGTCGGTGCTTGCTTTCTTTCATTCTTTCTTCCTTTCTTTCCTTAAAAAAAAAAACTTCTATGAGGGAAAGAATTATTTCTTTCTTTGAGGCGCATCGATGCCGCCTTAGGCTTAGGCCTCCCATTTTGTCACTGACAAAATGGAAAAACCATCCAGTGGTTTTAAGAAGTGTTCCAAATGTGGCAGCACAATTTTGGCCACAAACACCCATGACTGGTGCCTAAAATGCTTAGGTCCGGATCATCAACCATCAGAATGTCCTCTTTGTAGGAAGATGACAAAGAGAGGTCTACAGAATCGAGCTGCAAAGCTGGGCACTCTCTTTGCCTCCGATGCAGTGTCTTTAGCATCAACGTCATTGAGAGCTTCATCTTCCTCCCAAGGATCTCAGGTATCGAAACAGGTCTTCATCGAAGACTAGCTGGCCCTCCAAGGGTAGATCTCCTTCTAAGCATCGAGATGCCTCAGGCATTGCCCTTGAGGGGGACACACCAGCCAAACAACCCCGGCGGAAGGGCCTCTCTGGAGATTTCCTGGTGCCATGCTCAGGGATCGTGCTCTGCAATTCCGGTACAGATACCCAAGCATCGGCAAGCTCCATGGATCAGCATATCCTAGCCATCAACAGAGTTTAGCAGCCTTACTGTTGGTCTCGGTACCAGTAAAACCCTTACAGTCTATTCCGCAGGCATCAGTACCGACTTCAGAACCGACACAACCTGCATCGACTTTTTTGCCGTTCACCATGCTGCCGCCCATGCTGGCCCTCAAATCCGTTTCCAGTATCGAGATTCCAGCACCGCAAGCCTCAGCTACCGGTTTTGATCGGTACTGAGTACGTGCAGAGCAGGAACACCCTGCCTGTTGATACTTCGAGTCTTCGGATTCTGATTTGTCGGATGATGATTCGGCTGATACCCGGGACATGAGAGCTATCCCCGAAGACCCTTCTCTGTCTCCACAACTTCGCATGTCTCCTCCAGAGGACATGTCTTTTCAAGACTCTATTTGCGATGTTGCTCAGGGTCTGTCCATAATAGTGACATCGGAGAAAGAGCCTAGGGCTGAAGAAATTGAAATTCTTCAATACCCTACACCCCGAAGGCTGCTATACTTCCTCTCCATCGCATACTTCACGACCTTATGCTTCATATGTGGGAGACACCTCTTACCATCTCTCTACATACCCGATGACTTGATACCATGTACCGGGTACCAGAGTGTCCTGGTTTTCAACAGATGCAATTGCCGCACCATTCCATGATGATGGGAATCTGCAATGCGTCGAATAAAGAGTGCTAAGACACATTCCTCAAACCCTCCAGGTAGGGAATTGAGAACCCTCAATGCCTTTGGTCGATGTTGTTTTTAGGCCTCCATGTTATCGGCCAGGATCAGTTCCTATATACTGTATATGGGTATGTTCCTTAGAGAGGTGGCTAAGGATTTGGAGTTAATAGCTCCTCTTCTCCCCGATGATAAAAGAGCAGATTATCTTACCCTTGTAAAACATGCTCAGAATGTTTCAAAGTTTGTAACAGGGCGACTTTTGACTGTTTTGAGTGCATCAGCAGAACTTCATCCATCTGCATCGGTGCACACAGGATTGCTTGGCTCCAAGCATTGGATCTTGAACAATGGGTTCAAGATAAGCTGGGTAATATCCCTTGCACCAGTGAAAACCTTTTTGGCAAGGATCGGCAGAGATCACAACTCTTATTTATTTTTTATTTATTTAACAAGTTTTATATACCGCTTTATCATTTCAATCAAAGTGGTATACATTGAAACTTAAACTTGGTAATGTACATTAAGCAGGGACATTGATAACTTGGATTTTTCTGAGGCAATGGAGGGTTAATAGGCTGTCTAGATCTACTGCCAACCCAGTTAGAAAAAAAGCAGCAAAGAAAGCTTTTTTCAATAATAATAAGTACTATCCTTCTTACACCCCTGCTGTACAGTGTCAACACCATGCTCCTCAAAGGGCAGCAGCCATCAAAGCAGCAAAAGAAAGCTCAGATCCTAAGGCATAGCCAGCTCAGCAGACCCAGCCTCCTCAGTGAAGTCTTTGACTCCTTTCTGGAGAACATAGTCATTCTGTCTCTGGAGATTCCATATCCCATCCATATCCCCGGCAGACTGTCACTTTGCCCACAGGTGGTATCTTATCACAACAGAACAGTGGACATTGTCCATAGTACGGGAGGGGTACAAGCTTCATCTACGAAGTCTACCCTCCCGAACTTCTCCAAGAGAGTTCCACGCTCAGCCCGCTCTCACTGCTGTGTTGCTGCAAGAGGTCACCTCCCTTCTTTTACAAGGTGCAATAGAGGAGGTTCTATCATCCCAGCAGGGAATGGGCTTTTATTCTCCATACTTCCTCATTCCGAAGAAGACAGGAGGGTACAGCCCCATCTTGGACCTCAGAGAACTGAACAAATACCTACTACGGGAGAAGTTCAAAATGATCTCCCTAGAGGTCCTTCTCCCCTATCTCCAGAGTTTGGATTTGCTCTGTTCTCTAGATCTAAAGGAGGCATATACTCACATACTTATTCACTCACAACACAGAAAGTTTCTACGCTTCATGTTCCAAGGGAGACATTATCAATATAGAGTCCTGCCTTTCGGCCTTGCCTCTGCCCCAAGAGTCTTCACAAAATGCATGGCGGTAGTAGCCGCATTCCTAAGGACTCTCAGGATATTTGTCTTCCCTTACGTAGATGACTGGCTCATTCGAGCAAGCACCTCTCTAGAGGCCAGCCTTTCCCTCTCGCGTACCATGCAGGTGCTGCAACACTTGGAATTTGTAATAAATTTTCCAAAGTCCCAACTTGTTCCCTCTTAAACTCTAGAGTTCATAGGGGCCGTTTTAGACACTCAGCAATCAAAGGCATTTCTATCTCAGCTCTGCTGTGCACATCTCAATCAGTTAGCATCTCAAGCCAGCCTCAAGAGGTTCCTTACTGCTTGAGATCTACTACAACTGCTGGGTCATATGGCATCAACAGTGCATGTTGTCCCATATGCTCGTTCACATATGCGCGCAGCTCAGTGGACACTGGCTTCCCAGTGGTCTCATGCATCGGGTCACCTGAGAGACAGCATAATGGTCTCTACCTGCCTAATCTCATCTCTCTAGTGGTGGCAATCCCAGAAAACATCCTGGTAGGGTCACCTTTTCAGATGCCAGAACATCAATGCACCCTGACAATGGATGCATCCAAATTGGGCTGGGGAGCTCATCTGGACAATCTCTCCACTCAGGGGCTCTGGTCTCATCAGGAGTCACAACTCCACATAAATCTGCTGGAGCTCAGAGCCATTCACAGTGCTCTCAAAGTGTTCCAGGACCATCTTCGATTCCGCACAGTTCTAGTCCAGACGGACAATCAGGTAGCCATGTTCTACTTGAACAAGCAGGGCAGAACAGGCTCCTGGACTCTCTGCAGTGAGGCTCTGCATCTGTGTTTTTTTGCCATACAGCATCACATTCACCTGCATGTGGTGTATCTTCTGGGCAAACACAATGTCTTGGTGGACAAACTGAATCAAGTCCTTCTACCCCACAAGTGGTCTCTCCATGCGGACAAAGTCGCTCACATTTTTCAGATCTGGGGAACCCCAAAGATAGACCTATTCCCAAGTCCTCAGAATGCCAAACTTCCTCGCTTCTGCTCCAGGACTCCTGCACCGGACAGCCACCAGTTGGATGCTTTTCACCTCCATTGGGGTCAAAGTTTCCTATATGCCTTCCTTTCCATTCCTCTCATTCCCAAAACTCTTTTCAAACTCCAGAGAAACAGGGGCTACACAATACTCCTAGCCCCACGCTGGCCACGACAACTGTGGTATCCTCTCCTTCTACATCTGTCTTGGGCTCAACTCACAGATCTGCGGTGTGCTCCAGATCTCCTCTCTCAGGAGGAGGAAACGGTGCTCCATCCCAATCCGCAATCCCTCCATCTCGCAGCATGGCTGCTGAGGGCTTAGCCTTCCAGGACATTAATCTTTCCCAGGAGGTTAAGGACGTTCTCTTGGCTTCTAGGAAGCCATCCACCAGGTGCTCCTATGTCTTTAAGTGGCGTAGATTCGCTCTCGGGTGTTCTGGGAGGGATCTTAACCCCTTCTTAGCTCTGGTGGAAGCATTACTTGAGTATCTCCTCCACTTGTCTTCTTCTGGACTCAAAACCAATTTGGTAAGAGTACATCTAAGTGCAATTGCGGCCTCTCACATGCCCTTAGATGGCCAGCCCATCTCTTCTCAGCCACTTGTAGCACGCTTCATGAGGGGTCTTCTCTTAATCAAACCTCCCATTAAGCCCTCTCCAGTGGCATGGGGCCTTGATGTTGTTTTAGGACAGCTTCTCAAGCCTCTCTTTGAACCTCTATCCACTACCTCACTGAAGTTTCTCACGTGGAAGGTCACCTTCCTTATTGCCCTCACTTCAGCAAGACGCATTAGTGAGCTCCAGGCTTTGGTGGCTGACCCTCCTTGTACACGATTCCACCATGATAAGGTAGTCCTTATGACTCATCCTCACTTTATGCCGAAGGTGGTCGCGCCCTTCCATTTAAGCCAGTCACTCTACCTTCCTGTCTTTTTTCCTAGACCCCATTCCTCTAGGGCAGAGGCAACCCTTCGCACTATGGATTGCAAATGTGCCTTGGCTTTTTAACTCCAGAGAACTCGGGAGCACAGAAAAGCTTCTCAACTTTTCATTTCCTTTGACTCAAGTCATCTGGGGTTGCCAGTATCCAAACAGACTCTTTCCAGGTGGATAACAGGCTGCATCTCCTTTGCTTATGAAAAGTCAGGACTCTCTCTTGAGGGTTACCTCACTGCACATAATGTTCGGGCAATAGCTGCCTCTATGGCAAATCTGCGTTCTGTAATGATTGATGAGATATGCAAAGCAGCAACTTGGTCATCTGTCCACACTTTTGCTGCTCACTATTACCAGGACAAGGACTCCTGCCTTGTTTGGCCAAACTGTTCTCCAGCATCTCTTTCAGACTTTGATCAACTACTATCCTCCGTCCCGGGTTTCGATACAAGACATCCTTGGAGGATGTATGACCTCCTTAGTTATACCTGTGATTCCACAGCCAACTCAGTCATCTTTCTGGCATCTCCGAGCTAGGGAGTCCCATACGTGAAGACTGCATTCCTGCTTGTTCCTGGGGATAGCATAGTTACTCACCTGTAACAGGTGATCTCCGGGAAGAGCAGGAATTTAGTCTTCACAACCTACCCTCCTCCCCTAGGAGTTGTAGATCTTCTTCTTCTCTTTCTCTCCTTTTATCTCAGCTACAAACTCAACTGAGAATTACACCTAACACGTCAAGAACAAGAAGAAACAACTCATAGAATAAATACATAACTCCCCCACACATCCGAAACACAAATCAGTGTACCAGTACCAGAGCCTTCTCCTTCTCCCAACACTATGACTCACTCCCTAATGAAATGAGAGCAATAAAAGACCTCCAGCAATTCCGCAAGAACCTAGAAACACATCTTTTTATAGAACACTTTGGTGACCCAAACACTCTCATCAGCACTCAAAAAACCTAAAAGCATCTCTTCCGCCACCAGCTAACAACTTAAAACAACATAATTGTCCCAATTCAAACACTAAACACAATCAAAATGCATGCAATCACCTAATCTCTTTTATACTTGCTAATTGTATATAGTTCCAAAAATTAAATGTACATAGTTCATATGTTCATATGTTAATTGTACATAATTCTTATGTTTAATGTAAAACATGTTTTTTTATGTTCCATGTAAACCGCCCCTGGTCTCAGGAAGGGGCGGTATATAAGCTCTGTTAAATAAATAAAATAAATAAATAAACTGAGGAGGGAGAGCTGGAAAGGCAGGAAGGCAGCTAAGCAGGCGCAGTGGGATGCTCTCAAAAGCTTTCCTATTGAATGCTGGGGAGCGTTCCTGTACAGGCTCCGTCAGTGCCGACGTCACCCATATGTGAAAACTAAATTCCTGCTGTTCCCA
Organism: Ichthyophis bannanicus; assembly: GCA_033557465.1. Classification (NCBI taxonomy): domain Eukaryota; kingdom Metazoa; phylum Chordata; class Amphibia; order Gymnophiona; family Ichthyophiidae; genus Ichthyophis; species Ichthyophis bannanicus. The sequence goes on along the minus strand of CM066033.1, from coordinate 187,554,491 downwards.
GAGATCACCTGTTACAGGTGAGTAAGTACGCTTTTTGTATCACTTTTTTTAAGCTGACAAACTTCTTCCTGGAAGCTTGCCTTTGTAGTGCAGCAAAGTGATCATTCATGTTTTTTTAAATGAGTTCCAGCATGGTAGTAAAGCCTCCATTTGTGACCCAGAAATAAGATTAGAAAGCGAACGTACTAGAATTCAGACTGCAAAACCCACGTGCTGGAAATTTCCTACATGGTTACTTTCTGGAGACAAGTGCTTTATGTAATAGGTGTAGTGTAGTAGTTAAAAGAAATGTGTTCAGTTGAGTTTACGGAAAACTGTGTAGGTTAAGAGAAGAAAGTCTGCACAGAAGCCTCAGCTGTTGAAGTGAGAGACATAAGTTATTAGCCTCTTGCAGGATGGTATCCAATTCTTCAGCTATGCTAACATTTCTAAAAGCAATCAGGCATGCATGTAGTGCTTCCTGGAAGTTTGTTTTATAGTTGTGTAAAGATTTTTATGAAATAGCTTCCATGTCCACCCATGCAGGGTGTGAAGCAAAAATATTTTTTTAGACGACAGCTCCACAGAACTATGTAATGCTCACCCAGCAATGTCTCCATTGGGGCACTAATTGCAGTATATATGAGCAGTGCCTGTTGACTTTGCAAGGCAAATGGATAGGGACCAGTGCGCAATGGTTCAGTTGTCCTTCTCTGTCTCTATCGGAAGTGCTTCAAAAAATGGCCACCTGTTTCTGACTGCAGTGCTTTCCTCCCAGACAGCATGCAGGATCAGGAGCGGAGGGGTGTGCTTGAAGCAGATAGAGCAAAGAAAAGCCAGTCTTCTCCCTATTCTTCCCCTCTCCGAATGACATGCAAGGAGAGGAGGGGATGGGTGTGACTGGAGCACAGAAGAGAACCTGCACTAGCTGCTTCAGCATCGTTCTTCTGTTCTAGAGTCTGAACACAGAAGAAAGGAACCACAAGGCAGAAGATCGATGGGGAAACAGCTTACAGGCCGAGGCAGAAAGCTGGCACTGAAGTCGCACGCTATCAACTCTGTACGCCTCTATGCAGCACCGGCATGCAGAAAGGGGCACAGATGCAAGTTAGCCATGCGTTACACTGAGGTACAAATGGCAGTGTTAAACTGAGAAAGCAAGACAAACACATGCGCACAGAAGTTGTCGCAAGTTTGGCATGCGCTCTGAGATACGGGGACACCGTGTGGCTAACTTGCATATGTGCCCTGATAGTATTTTGATGGCATAGGGGGCTTTTTACGATACCTGGATTATCTGAGGGGAAGTGTCACGCTACCTCAGGACCAGATGATACTAAGGCTGGTTATGAAATCCTCTACGCGTTTCTCTGCATCGGGCGCAGACAATAGTATCATACCATTTTAATACGTGCAATTCATTTGCCTATAATTTAAATATGCTTTTCCTTTGCTGTTTACACATGCATCCATCTCTTTTCTGCATTTGGCTGTGGCATAATTGTGCCTAAAAGTTGCGTTATCTGTGTGTAAAGGCCACACTAGTTTTCTGCATTGGCCCGTTAGGGGTAATGGAAAGCTGAGAGGATCAAGTGTTGCAAAAGGGAGAACCCATGGGTGAAAGATGGTAGAGAAAAGATGAGAAGGAAAAGAGGTGAGATTCAGTTACAGTTGCCAAGAATTTGAAGAGATGATGCTATAAGGGAGAGATTGAGGTACAGAAGAAAGAAAAAAGAAGAAAATACAATAAAAGCAAAAAATGAAGAGGGTAAGGGAGGAAGTGATAATGATAGATAGAGGAAAGGTAATAAGGAGAACTCGGAGAAGGAGTTAGAAGAAAACAAACAAGATGGAAAATAAAAAAGACTGTGATCAACATGACTGAGAAAACAAAACATCTAGGCAATAATGGTAGCAAAAAGCAGTATAGTGATTAGAATATGTAACCGTGATCTTGCAGCTAAATGGCTCCCAGAGTAAACTGGATGTTGGAAATCTCTAACCTGGATGTAATGCCCACATAGAATCAATATGTTGAAACTAGTTGGATTGTATTAGCTACTCTGATTTTTTTTTCTGGTGCATACTTTTGTATCAGGCTCAAAACTATTTTGTGGTAACCAACAAAACGCAAAAAATGTGGTTTGAAGTATAATTAGAGAGTAAATTCTACAATTTTTCAGGAAGATATTCCACTGGATTGTCCTCTTAAAAAAGACCTGTTCTGTCAATTCTGACTTTACAGAGAACAAGTTTTGGATTCACCCACCAGGAAACTGGTAATCTTAGCCTCCCTCCTTCCCTCCCATTGGTAGGAGAGCAGTGTTTTCTCTGTTTGTGCTGTTTCTCCTAGCTTCAGTCATCTCCAGAATGAAAGGAAAAGGGAAATGGATTTAGCTCATGCCTTTCTTGGAAATTCAGGATGAATTATATTCAATACAGAAATCCTGTGCTTGAATCTGGAACTAAAGCTGTAGCACAGTCTTTCATAGTGCAAGTTTAGCGCAGACATTTTCCGCAGTTATACTGTAAGCTAACAGCATGCGAATAAGTCTGCACAAAATATCTACTAAGCAAGGGGAGGAAGCCAAACACATGCACACAGGGGTATGCATTAACAGTCTGGCACTTGTGTACATGATTTGGCTTGCTTAAAAAATATTAAAAATGGTCATCTTGAGGTGAAGTTCGGCTGCCTGATCATGATTCCCCTACCACCACTACCCCGATACCACTGATCGTTGGTGGCCCCTCTTCCAAACTCTCCTTCTCGAAAGACCTTCTCCAGTGTCTCAGTGGCCTCTACTTCCCCAACCTCAGAAATATCTATTTCCAGGAACAAGCAGGAATGCAGTCTTCACATATGGGCATCGTCTGTACTAACTAAGCCCACGTGGGAATGCTCCCCAGCATCCTATCGGAAAGCTTTTGGAAGCAATTCACTATGCTTGCACATCTGCCTTCCTGCCTTCCCAAGTCCTCTCCTCAGTTGAGTTTGTCGCTGAGAGATAGAGGAAAAAGAGAATACCCAACAATTCCTAGGGGAGGAGGATGGATTGTGAAGATTGATTCCTGCTGTTCCCGGAAATCACCTGTTACAGGTAAGTAACAACGCTATCTCCAGGAACAAGCAGGAATGCAGTCTTCACAAGTGGGACTCACTAGCTCCACGGTATCAGACTGGAATTGGAAGCAGTGGTATCCATAGAAACATGACAGCAGAAAAAAAAACACTTGGCCTATCTAGTCTGCCCTTCCATATCAACCACTATAAGAGTCCCCTTTTTTCCTTTAGAGAGCCTCTGTGTTTGTCTCATGCTTTTTTGACTTTAGATACTGTCCTCATCTCTACCACCTCCACTGGGAGATTATTCCACGCATCTACCACTCTTTCCATAAAGAACTATTTCCTCATATTACTCCTGAGTCTATCCCCTTTCACCCTCATCCTATGTCCCCTCATAGCAGAGCTTGCTTTCAGTCAAAAGAGGCTCTCCTCTTGTGCATTTATACCATGGAGGTATTTAAACGTTTCAATCATATCACCTCTATCCCAACTTTCCTCTAAAGTATACATATTAAGGTCCCTGAGGCTAAAGGATAGAGCCAAAAAGGTGTGACTACAAAGTAGCCGCATTGGACTCAATTGCATTTGGCAAGACCATCACCAGGGAAATCCGGGACGGAGGGTAGCTTTTTCATTTCATTACCCAGGAACTGGAATATACTTCCCCATGAAATCCGCGGCATCAAAAGCCTATTACAATTCCGCAAAGCCGTAAAGCATCACTTATTCACAAAATACTACCCAGAAGTGACCATGGACACTCACACAGTCAACAGGCCTCCCACTCACACCAAACACCTTAGCACCTTTATCCAATCAGAAAATGGTTAGTTCCCACGATATTTCACTTTACTACTATTGACCCATGCCACCCATGAATACACGTACAATATCCACTCGAGTTTAAATATGGTATATAATAAAAGCATATTCATAGTATAATGTTGATTGTACATAGTTATCCCTGTTATTCCATGTTATATATTCCCTTGTTCTCTGTAAACTCGATGTTACCTGTACACATTGCAGTATATTTTGTTCAATGTACACCGCACTGATTTTAATAGCGCGGTATATAAGAGATGTTAAATAAAATAAAATAAATAAAATAAATAGGAGTTGCAGTTAAGTCCTAAAAAGGTGCTGGAGGACAGCCTGGCCAAAGACAGCATCCTGACAGGACTCCCTGTCTAGGCAGTAATGTGCAGTGAAGATATGTTTAATGTATACCCAGTTCATTGTCCTGTTCATTGTCCTGTTCATTGTAAGCACTGATCAATTTTTGTGACGTGTAGTTTCTGTTCATTGTAAACCGCACTGATGTCAAATAGCGCGGTATAAAAGAAACTGTAAATAAAATAAATAAATAATAAATAAATAAAAATATGATTAGAGGACCAGATAGCTTCTTGACAGATTTAGTCAATGTAGATGGAACAAAGGTTGGCAACGGATGTTGCCATGACTTGCATGTTGTGAACCGTGACGTGACCCTCAAGGGAGAATCCTCTTGAGCACAGGCAAAAGAAATGCAGTCCGCAATCCAGTTAGGGTGCGCTTTGTAACTGGCAGTGCAAGGTGACTTGGATCAAAGGAAATGAATAATTGAAAGGATTTCCTGTGATTGTTGGTTCTGTCCAAGAAAGAAAGCAAGTGCATGCTTGCAATCTAAAATATGTGGTGCTGCTTCAGCCCTAGAGGCATACTGTCTGGGGAAGAAGACCGGTAGTATCACCGATTGGTTGAGGTGGAAGGGTTGAGACCACCTTCGGATGGAAATGTGGATGAGTACAGAGGACCACCTTGTCATGGTGGAACCCGGTGTATGGAGGATCTGACACTAAAGCCTGCAGTTCGTTAATGCGGTGAGCTGAGGTAAGGGCAATGAGGAAGATTACCTTCCAAGACAAGAATTTTAAAGAAGTGGCTAGAGACTCGAAAGGAGGCCTTAGAAGGTGCGCTAGGACCACGTTGGTTTGATCGATGGCTTGGAAAGCAGGAGACCCAGCATAAATTGTTGCACCAAGGGGTATGAAGAAATAAGATGCCTGTCCACTGGCCTATCATAGGCTGAGATGGCACTCAGATGAACTCTAAGTTAATCTTGAGACCTACCGAGGACAAGTGGAAGAGATATTGTAAAACTAATTCCACCAGGGTACACCAGAGAGTGAATCTTCACCATTTGAAGGCATAAGAACTTCTGGTAGATGGCTTGCAAGATGCAAGTATGATGTCATTGATCTGTTGTGGAAGGTTGAGGTTTGCAAAAATTATGCTTTCAGCAGCCATGCTGTGAGACAGAGGGCAGTGGATTGGAATGGAGAAGCGTCCCAAGATCCTGAAAGAGGAAGTTGGGCGCATGTTCCAGGCTGAGAGGTGGAGTCTGCACCAGACAAGTCAGCAGTGGAAACCATGGCTGACGGGACTAGTAAGGCTTTTAGGATCATGGAACCCCTGTCAGCCTGCATTTTGAACAGCCTTTGTATTAAGGGGATGGGCGGGAATGCATAAAGTAGGCCCTTTTCCCAATAGAGAAAGAAGGCGTCTGTTGGATGGTGAATAGATCAATTCTGGGGGTCTCCTACATGCGGAAGACGCAAGATGCTGTTTTCTGATTTAAAGTCCACTCGTGTGGACATAGGATACACCTGAGTATGTCTGCAAAGAGATCGAGTTCACCCGGGAGGTACACCGTCCTGAGATGGATGCGGTGTGCAATGAAGAAGAATCAACATGGCCAACTTGTTGTCTGTTCTAAGACCTGTTTGCCTGAAAGTTGGGGCTGAAAAACACAAAGGGCATTCATGAGAGTACATAGCTCCAGGAGTTTGATCTGCAACTGAGATTCTTGTGGTGTCCACTGCCCCTGCATGATGAGACTGTCTAGGTGTACTCCCCACCTGAGTTTGGAAGCATCCATTGTCAGGATGCATTGAGGAGAAAAGGTGACCCTCTGAGTAGGTTTTGAGGGGAGTACCACCATTGAAGGAAGTTGACAAGTAGAGAGGTGATGCAGATGTTCTCTGAGACACACCTGGTTGCTTCGGCCCTTTGAGACGACAAAGTCCATTGGGCTTGCCGCATCTGCAGGTGGACATAAGGAACGACATGGACTGTGAAAGCCAAGTGCCATAGAAGGCACAGCATATCTTGAGCTGTCATGGCACTGTGACCCTTTATGTTGTTGGCTAATTCGATGAGGCGAACAGAGCGATCCTATGAAAGGAAAGCTTGGGCCTGATGAGGGTCCAGAAGTGCTCCGATGAATTTGAGCTCCTGGGATGGAATCAGGTGCGATTTTTGGAAGTTTAGAACAAATCCCAGATCTTGGAGCACAGTGATGGTGCGATGAAGAGAGAGTTTTATCTCTTGTGGGGATTCTCCCCTGATTAGCCAGTCGTCTAAGTAGGGGAAGATGAAGATCTTCAAAGTACGAAGGTAGGCGGCAACTCCTGTCATGCTTTTTGTGAACACTTTGGGTGCGGAGGCTAACCCGAAGGGGAGCATCTGGTATTGGTAGTGGATTTGCTAGAACCGAAAACGCAGATACTGTCTGTGTCGAGGGTGGATCAGCAAATGTGTGTATGCCTCCTTGAGGTCTAGAAAACATAGCCAGTCATTCCTCTGAAGATATGGCAGAAGTGTATCGAGGGAAATCATTTGTTTAGGTCCGTTAAACAAAGGCATGGGGAGAGGTGACCTGCATGGAGCGGCAATTTGCACCTACTCTTGCTGCCTTGCTGGTCAGACTAGATGGACCATACTGGTCTTTATCTGCCGTCATATACTATGTTACTATGTTAGATCTAGAATGGGCCTGAACCCTCCTGTCTTCTTGGAGATAAGAAAGTAAGGAGAGTAGAAGCCCTCTTCCTCCTGGGTGGGTGGAACTCTTTTTATAGCCCCCTGAGCTAACAGGGTGGACACCTCGACTGATAGGAAATTTGTCTGCAAGATGTTTGCAGGATAATCCCTTGTGGAGGATGGTGGTAGGCAAATTTTCAAAATGAAGCAGATAGCCCCTTTGGATGATGTTGAGAGTTCATTGTTCTGATGTGATGAGGTGCTACCTGTGAGATTAGGAATAACGTCTGCCTGCTATGTGTAGGGGTGAGGGACCCTGCAGAGGCAGAGTAGCTATTCTCTCTAGGAAGCAGTCAAAAACCAGGTGCTTGGTGTGGCTGTGCAGCTGGTTGTGGCTTAGGGCTGTGCTGTTACTGCTGAGGTTGGTAAGCAGCTGCAGGTTGATAAGAAGGATAATATTTCTTCTTCTTAGGATGGAAAGACTTGTTTGGATTAGTCTTTCTCCTAGAGAGGTCTGACGTCTTTCTGGAGAGGTGTTTGAGATCTTTCTCTATAACATCAACAAAATCCACACACAACTAAGACACTTATCCACTCTTTAGTCACCTCCCATCTTGACTATTGTAACCTACTCCTTGCTGGTCTCCCTCTGAATGATAAGAACATAAGATATGCCATACTGGGTCAGACCAAGGTCCATCAAGCCTAGTATCCTGTTTCCAACAGTAGCCAATCTAGGTCATACATACCTAGCAGTTTCCCCAAAAGACACAGATTCCACAATGCTTGTATTGGGTCAAGCATTGATATGCTGGGTCCCTTTTTAATAATGGTTTATGGACCTTTCCTCCAGGAACTTGTCCAAACCTTTTTTAAACCCAGCTACATTAACAGCCTTTACTACATCTTCCGGTAACAAATTCCAGAGTTTGATTACACGTTGAGTGAAAAAATATTTTCTCTTGTCTTAAATAGTTTACCCTATAGCTGCATTGCATGTTCCCTAGTCTTTCTTTATTCTGATAACGTAAACAATCGATCTGCGTTTACCCATTCCACTCCATTCATTAATTTATAGACTTCTATCATATCTCCCCTCAGCCGTCTCTTTTTCAGGTTAAAGAGCCCTAACCTTTTTAGCCTTTCTTCATAGGGGTATCCTCCCTTTACCATTTTGGTGGCTCTTCTCTGAACCTTTTCTAATAACGCTATATCATTTTTAAGATATGGCGACCAGAATTGCACAAAATATTCAAGGTGCAGTCGCACCACAGAACGATACAGAAACATTATAATATCCTTTGTTTTATTTTCCATTCCTTTCCTTATGATACCTAGCATTCTATTTGCTCTCTTGGCTGCTGCTGCACACTGGGCGGAGGTTTTTAACATGTTGTCCATAATGACGCCTAAATCTTTTTCCTGGGTGGTGGTTCCTAATGTGGAACCTTGCATCGTGTAACCATAGATTGGGTTGTTCTTCCCTAGGTGCATAACTTTGCACTTGTCCACATTCAATTTCATCTGCCATTTTGATGCCCAGTCTCCCAATTTATCAAGATCCTCTTGCAATTTTCCACAATCCTCTTGGGTTTTAACAACTTTAAATAGTTTTGTGTTATCTGCAAATTTGATAACCTCACTCGTTATTCCCTTTTCCAGGTCATTTATGAATATGTCAAAAAGCAGCGGACCCAGCACAGATCCTTGGGATATACCACTATTCACCTTTCTCCATTGAGAAAATTGGCCACTTAGCCCTACCCTCTGCTTTCTATCTTTTAACCAGTTCCTGATCCACAACAGTACACTGCCTCCTCTCCAATGACTCTTTAGTTTTGCCAAAAGTCTCTGATGAGGGACCTTGTCAAAGGCTTTCTGAAAGTCCAAATATCAACCGACTCACCTTTGTCTACCTGTTTATTCACACCTTCAAAAAAACATAACAGATTAGTAACACAAGATCTTCCTTTCTAAAGCCATGTTAGCTGTCTCCCATTAAGCCATGACTATCTACATGTTCAGCAATTTTGTTCTTTATGGTGGTTTCTACCATTTTTCCCTGTACTGACGTCAGGCTCACTGGTCTGTAGTTTCCCGGATCACCCCTGGAACCCTTTTTAAAAATTGGCGTTACGTTAGTCATCCTCCAATCTTCAGGTATTACAGATGATTTTAATGATAGTTCACAGATTACTAATAGCAGGTCTGCAATCTCATATTTCAGTTCTTTCAACACCCTTGGATGATCTCTCCCCTTCAATCTGTTCAACACTCTGCTACACGTCTAATCTTCTGCCAGCCTCGTTATGCTCATAATCTCCAGGAACAAGCAGGAAGTCAGTTTTTACATATAGGTGATGTCTGCACCAACGGAGTCCAGCACGGGAACACACCCCAGCATCCAATAGGAATGTTTTTTGGGAGTGTTTCTTCACACATTTATTTATTTATTTATTTATAATCTTTTTTTATACCGCGCTATTCAGCATCAGCGCGGTTTACAATAAACAATAAAAACACACATTTCCAATAGTACTTTGTGTTTACATATGAACAGGAAATTCAACTTGGCTAACAGGGGAACTATATACAATAAACAATAACAATATATACAATATACACATGCCTTCCTGCTATTCCTTCTGGTCTCCTCAGTATTTTTTCCGTGGAGCCATCGGGCCCTGGGCCCTGGTCCCTATCAGCTGCATCTAGAGACTTCAAAAGTTTTCTTCTAGAACCGTCAAAAATACTTAGGTTGCCTTCCTGTCGACCGACTCGACTCCTCGTCAATTCCGGTTCCTCTTTTTCTTTTTCATAAATTGTGTTCTATTTTTACATTTTTCACAAAACTTTGTTTGAGGCCTACGGCCTCCTTGGGCACCATTGCCCAGTTTGATTTTGCCTCCATATTATTATTATTATTCTCAAATATGGAGAAACCCCGAAGTGGGTTCAAAAAATGCTACAAGTGTTCCAGCACAATTTCCATCACTGATGAGCATTCTTGGTGCCTAAAATGTTTAGGTCCAATCCTTGGTTGAGCCCCCGATACCGCATCGGGAGTTTTGGCCCATACAGCTGTGTCTGGAGCCACTCCTCCCCCTGTACCATCATTGGATGACCGTGTCATCGCCACTGAGCACAGCATCACTAAACTCTTAGCAGCAGCAACGCCGATGGCATAGAGTGCTCCGCAGGTGGCACCAACACCAGGTTTGCCGATACCAACGGTGGCCATAGAGCTCGACATTCTTATGCAGGCATTCTCTGCCTCACATAGCTCAGAGCAGCTGATACCGAGTCCCTTGGCACCATCAGGTCCCTGATACCCTCTACTTCCAAACAGCGAAGGTATCGACCATCTCATAGAGATTATTTTGACTTCCTTCCAGACTCTGATTCCGAAGAGTCGTCCGAGATGGAATTCATCCATTCCGATACCTATAGGGAGGTACCGTCGGATCCATTGCCGCCTTCTGAACATTTACGTTCGCCGCCCGAGGACATGTCTTTTCAAGATTTTATTAAGGACATGGCGGCAGGTCTTGATGTTTCAGCGACTATGGAAATGGAGCCAAGAACTGAAGAGTTCGATATACTCCAATAGCCATCAGCACTGAAAGAGGCTGCACAATATCTTAAAGAACCTTATGGCTCAAGTGTGGGAGGCCCCTATGTCAACCCCTGCGGTGATCAAGAGGCTCAATGCCATTTATAGGGTTCCTTCCTCCTCAGGTTTCCAAAAACCACAACTTCCTCACCACTGCATGGTTGTGGAGTCTGCCATGAGGAGGATTAAAAGTCAGAAAAATCACTCCTCGGTGCCTCCTGGCAGAGAGGCCAGGATCCTGGATGCATTTGGAAGGGAGGTAATCCAAGCTACCATGCTAGCCTCTAGAATGGACTCATATACAGAAACATAGAAAAATGAGGACAGAAAAAGACCACATGGCCTATCTAGTCTGTCCTTCCATATCAACAACTACAGCAGTCCCCTTTTTCCTTTAGCGATCCTCTGTGTTTGTCCCATGCTTTTTAAAATTCAGATATTGTCCTCATCTCTACCACCTCCTCTGGGAGACTATTCCACGGATCCACCACTTTTTCCATAAAGAAATATTTCCGCATTTCACTCCTGAATCTATCCCCTTTCATCCTCATCCCATGTCCCCTCGTAGCAGAACTTGCTTCCAATCCAAAGAGGCTCTCCCCATGTGCATTTATGCCACGGAGGTATTTAAATGTCTCAATCATATAACCTCTATCCCGCCTTTCCTCTAAGGTGTACATATTAAGATCCTTAAGTCTGTCCTCATATGCTTTATAATGAAGACCACTAACCATTTTAGTATCCACACTCTCTTCTGACTCCATCCTGTTTATATCCTTTTGAAAGTGCGGTCTCCAGAATTTTACACAATACGCCAAATGAGGTCGCACCAAAGACTTATACAGAGGCACTATTACCTCCTTTTTTCTGCTAGCCATTCCTCTCCGTATGCACCCAAGCATCCTTCTAGCTTTTGCTGTCGACTTTTCTACTTGTTTAGCTACTTTGAGATCATCAGACACAACCAAGCCTAGGTCCCGCTCTTCTTTAGTGGACAAAAGTACTTAACCCCCTATACTACTGTATATTGCTCCCTTGGATTGCTGCTGCTACTACTACTGAGCATTTTAATAGCGCTACCAGTCGTACGCAGCGCTGTAAGACATGTAAGAGACAGTCCCTGCTCATCAGAGCTTACAATCTAGTCAAGACAAACACAGAAGGCAGTAAGAGGGGTAAAACAGGGGGAAGGAAAAGGAGATCAGGTGAGTCAAGATTTAAAAGCAGCAGTGAAGAGGTGAGCTTTCAACCTGTAATTGAAGAGGGTTAGAGAAGGTGCCTGGCATACTGACACAGGTAGATTGTTCCTGGCGTAAGGTGCAGCAAGGTGAAAGGAGCGAAGTCTGGAGTTGGCAGTAGAAGAGAAGGGCATATATAGACGCAGTTGACTAGAAGAGCGGAGTTCCTGAGGGGCTTTGTAAGGAGAGCTAAGAGAAGAAAGCTACTGAGGGGCTGCCGAGTGAATGCATTTATAGGTCAGGAGGAGAAGTTTGAACTGGATGCGGAAATGGATAGGGAGCCAGTGAGGTGACTTGAGAAGAGGAGTGGAGGAGTGGCCTAGTGGTTGGGGCAAGGTACTTCAGGCCAGAAGGTCAGGGGTTCAAATCCCACTAGAGGACAGCAACCTTGGGCCGGAAGGACTGGGGTTTCTAGTCCCACAGGTGCTCCTTGTGGTCTTGGGCAAGCCACTTAACCCTCCATAGCCCATGTTCCCTGTAAAATAGTTATCTCCAAGTTATAATGCCCTGTTCAATGTAATTTCAGTTTGTTCAATGTAAACCGCACTGATGCAGAATAGCGCGGTATATAAGAGAATTAAAATAAAATAAAATAAATAAAATATGGGCATGATGAGGCTGGTGGAAGATTAGCCGTGCAGAGGAGTGTTGAACAGATTGAAGGGGAAAGAGGTGATTCAAAGGGAGACCAGCAAGGAGTAGGTTACAGTAGTCAAGACGGGAGGTGATCAAGGAGTGGATAAGTGTTTTAGTTGTGTGTGCAGAAAGGAAAGGGCAGATGTTGCTAATGTTATAGAGAAAGAAACGGCAGGTCTTAGCTACGAGATGGATATGTGTGGAGAAAGAGAGAGAGGAGTCAAAGATAACCCTGAGATTGCGGGCCGAGGAAACAGGAAGGAGTACAAAGTTGTCCACAGAGACTGAGAAGGGAGGAAGAGGAGGGGAGGTATTAGGGTGAAAGATAAGAAGTTCAGTCTTGGCCATGTTCACTTTCAAGCGGCAGTGAGACATCCAGGCTGCAATGTCAGAAAGGCAGGCAGAGATCCGGGTCTGGATTGCTGGAGAGAGTTCAGGCGTAGAGAGGTAGATCTGGGAGTCATCAGCATACAGATGGTACTGAAAGCCATGGGAAGAGATGAGCGCACCAAGGGACTGGGTATAGAGAGAGAAAAGGAGCGGACCCAAGACAGATCCCTGAGGTACACCGACTAGGAGCGGGGTAGCGGAGGAGGAGGAGGAGCCACCAGAACACACTGAAGCTCCTTCAGTGGGAGAGATAGGAGGAGAACCAGGATAGTACAGAGCCCTTAAAGCCAAGTGAGGACAGGGTATCGAGGTCAATGGTGTCGAAAGCAGCAGAGAGGTCAAGGAAGATGAGGACAGAGTACAGGCCCTTGGATTTTGCCAGGAACAAGTCACTTGAGACTTTGGCAGGAGCCGTTTCAGTAGAGTGTAAAGGACGAAAGCCAGACTGTAAGGGATCCAGGAGGGCATGAGAGGAGAGGAAGTTGAGACAGCGGCGGTGAACCGCACGTTCAAGTAGTTTAGAAGCGAAGGGAAGGAGAGAGATGGGTTGATAATTAGAAGGAGAGGTGGGATCAAGTGAGGGTTTTTTGAGGAGAGGTGTGACCACAGCATACTTGAAGTCTGCAGGGACAGTTACAGTGGAGAGCGAAAGGTTGAGAATATGAGAGATGGAAGGGACAACGGTGGAGGAGATGGGGCTTAGGAGACGGGTGGGGATAGAATCAGAGGAACAGGTGGTGAGTTTGGAGGAGGAAAGAAGGTGTGCAGTTTCCTCTTTAGAGATGACAGTAAAGGAAGAGTGGGTAGCAAGGGAAGGGGGAGCGAGTTGGGAGTGGAGAGGGGGGAGAAGGGGAAATAGCTGAATTTGTGGGGAAGTGGTGGGTGATCTTGTGGATTTTGTCATGGAAATAGTCAGCCAGGGTTTGGGCAGAAAGGGAGGGAGGGATCAGAGGCGGAGGCACTTTGAGGAGAGAGCTGAGAATAGTAAAGAGATGGCGAGGATCAGAGGCAAGAGAGTTAATCAGATGGACATAATAGTCTTGTTTGGCAAGCGCTATAGCTGACTGGAAAGAGACAAGCATGAATTTGAAGTGTAGAAAATCTTCCGGGGAGTGGGATTTGAGCCAAGCACACTCAGCAGAACGGGCACAGGAACTTAGATAGCGGGTAGTGGATGAGAGCTAGGGCTGGGGTGCAGAACATCTCTCAGGACATGGGGTGGGCGGAGCGAGAGCATCCAGAGCTGATAAGAGTGCAGCATTCTGGGAAGTTACTGCCTTGTCGACAGACAGACTTGGATGACATAGTGGAAGAAAGAGATGGAGAAATGGTGGAGGAGAGAGTCAAGGGATCAATAGCATGAAGGTTTCTAAATAGGTTGGAGGAGACAGGACAAGGCTGAGGCAGCAGGAGATGAAGATTAAAGCTTAAAAGATGGTGGTCAGATAAAGGAAGAACTGAGCTACGGAGGTTCGAGGGTGACGAATTAGAGAAAAATATCAGGTCCAGGCAGTGGCCGTGCTGGTGAGTGGGGGCAGTGGAACAAAGTTGGAAGTCAAACGAGGAGGTAAGGGAGAGGAACTAAATGACTGCTTCTTGGAGCAGCTGGTTCATGAACCAACCAGAGGGGAAGCCATATTAGACCTAGTCCTTAGTGGAACACCAGATCTAGTGCAACAGATAAGGGTGTTGGGGCCACTTGGCAATAGTGATCATAGCATGATCGCCTTTGATTTAATTAGTGGAGGAGGGATAGTAAGGAAATCCACAGTACTACCTTTTAACTTTCGAAAGGGAGACTATGATAAAATGAGGAAAACAGTTAAGAAAAAACTAAAAGGAGCAGTTGCAAAGGTTAAAGACGTACATCAAGCTTGGGTGTTGTTGAAAAATACTATCTTGGAAGCCCAGACCAGCTGTATTCCACGCTTAAAGAAAAGTGGAAGGAAGTCCAAAAAACTGACAGCATAGTTTAAAGGTGAGGTCAGAGAGGCTGTTGCCAAAAAAGCATCTTTCAGGAAATGGAAAAAAGAGCCAAACGACGAAATCTGGAAACAGCACAAGCACTGGCAAGTCAAATGCAAGGCATTGATAAGGCAGGAAAAGAGAGAATTTGAGAAGAAGCTTGCTGCGGAAGCAAAAACGCGAAATAAAGACCTTTTCAAGTACATTCGTAGCAAAAAACCTGTGAGAGAGTCAGTTGGTCCATTAGATGATAAAGGGGTTAAAGGAGCACTAAGAGGCGACAAGGCGATAGCGGAGAGACTGAATGAATTCTTTGCTTCGGTCTTTACTGAGGAAGATGTAGGGATGTTACCCATGACTGAAGTGGTATTTAAAGGTGCGGAAGAATTGAAGGAAATATCGATACATCGGGAAGATGTCTTACAACTATTAGATAAACTGAAGAGTAGCAAATCACCTGGGCCGGATGGTATACATCCAAGGGTGTTGAAAGAACTGAAATATGAGATTGCAGACCTGCTATCAGTAATCTGTGAACTATCATTAAAATCATCTCTAATACCTGAAGATTGGAGGATCGCCAATGTAACACCAATTTTTAAAAAGGGTTCCAGGGGTGATCGGGAAACTACAGACCGGTGAGCATGACATCAGTACCGGGAAAAATGGTAGAAACCATCATAAAGAATAAAATTACTCAGCATGTAGATAGTCACAACCTAATGGGAGACAGCCAACATGGCTTTAGACAAGGAAGATCTTGTCTTACTAATCTGTTATGTTTTTTGAAGGAGTGAATAAACAGGTGGACAAAGGTGAGTCGGTTGATATTGTGTATCTGGACTTTCAGAAAGCCTTTGACAAGGTCCCTCATCAGAGACTTTTGGCAAAACTAAAGAGTCATGGGATAGGAGGCAGTGTACTATTGTGGATCAGGAACTGGTTAAAAGATAGAAAGCAGAGGGTAGGGCTAAATGGCCAATTTTCCCAATGGAGAAAGGTGAATAGTGGAATACCCCAGGGATCTGTGCTGGGTCCGCTGCTTTTTGACATATTCATAAATGACCTGGAAAGTGGAATAACGAGTGGGGTGATCAAATTTGCAGATGACATAAAACTATTTAAAGTTGTTAAAACCCAAGAGGATTGTGAAAAATTGCAAGAGGATCTTGATAAATTGGAAGACTGGGCATCAAAATGGCAGATGAAATTTAATGTGGACAAGTGCAAGGTTATGCACCTAGGGAAGAACAACCCAAACTATGGTTACACGATGCAAGGTTCCACATTAGGAACCACCACCCAGGAAAAAGTTTTAGGCGTCATTGTGGATACCATGTTAAAACCCTCGGCCCAGTGTGCAGCGGCGGCCAAGAGAGCAAATAGAGCAAAACTGAATTCAAAAAGGCATGGGACCAACACAGAGGATCTCTAAAGGTATAAAGTGGACTGTTGTAGTTGTTGATATGGAAGGACAGACTAGATAGGCTATGTGGTGTTTTTCTGTCATCATGTTTCTATGTTTCTATATTGAAATTAGTAAATATACCCTGTAATGGTGAGAACCTCTTTGGACAGAGGTGGAGGGAGAAGGCTGGTTAGATAGAAACTAATGACCTTACCATGAAGAGGCTGTCAAGTAAGACAGCAGACTCTTCTAAAAGAAGACTACTGCTAAGAAACCGTTCTTCCCTAAGAAAAAGAGGTTTTATCCTCCATATCAGGCCTATTCTGGCTACTCTGCCCCACAACAGCAACAGAGATGACAAGGCCAGAAACAGGTCAGGAAGCTCAAGGTTACCAAATTACAGCCTGCAGTGACTACTCAACCTCCTCAGAGATTTTGACTGTTTCAAAAAAGCATGACCAATTCTCCAATAATATTCCCCCCTCCTCCCCCCATGATCCCAGGAAGACTGGTGCATTTCGCACACAGTTGGATCAATATAAGTTTCAGAAGACTGTGTGTTTGTGAGAAACTAGCTCAACTTAAAGTAGACAAAGCGATGGGACCGGATGGGATACACCCTAGAATACTGAGGGAACTTGGGGACGTTCTGCAGCTCCACTGACTGACCTTTTCAATGCCTCTTTGGGGTCAGGAGTGGTGCCAAACGACTGGAGAGAGGCTCATGTGGTGCCTTTACACAAAAGCGGAAGTAAGGATGTGGTTGAAAACTACAGGCTGGTTAGTTTAACTTCAGTGGTGAGTAAATTATCGGAAACGCTGCTGAATGAGAAAATAGTGAGGTTTCTGGAGTCTAGCGGATTACAGGATCTGAGGCAGCACGGATTCACCAGAAGCAGGTCTTGTCAGACAAATCTGATTGATTTCTTTGTCTGGGTGACCACGGAGTTGGACCGAGGGAGAGCCCTAGATGTGGTGTATTTAGATTTCAGTAAAGCCTTTGACACTGTTCCTCACAGGTGACTTCTAAACAAACTGAGCACCCTAGGGATGGACCCTAAAGTTATTGCTTGGGTTAGAAATTGGTTGGGTGGGAGGTGACAAAGAGTACAGATAAATGGAGCTCACTCTGAGGAGAAGGATGTTACCAGTAGTGTGCCCCAGGGATCTGTCCTTGGTCCGATTCTTTTTAACATCTTTGTTAGTGATATAGCGGAAGGGCTGTCGGGTACGGTTTGCCTCTTTGCGGATGATACCAAAATCTGCAATAGAGTAGACACCCAGGAAGGTGTAGATAACATGAGGAGGGATCTAGCTAAGCTTGAAGAATGGTCTAGAATTTGGCAGCTGGGATTTAATGTTAAAAAATGTAAGGTCATGCATTTGGGCTGCAGCAATCCAAGGGAGCGATATAGTATAGGGATGAAGTACTTTTGTACACTAAAGAAGAGCGGGACCTAGGCGTGGTTGTGTCTGTTGATCTCAAAGTAGCTAAACAGGTAGAAAAGGCAACGGCAAAAGCTAGAAGGATGCTTGGGTGCAAATGGAGAGGAATGGCTAGCAGAAAAAAGGATAGTGCCTCTGTATAAGTCTTTGGTGCGACCTCAGTTGGAATATAGTGTTCAGTTCTAGAGACCACACCTTCAAAAGGATATAAACAGGATGGAGTCAGTACAGAGGGTGGCTACTAAAATGATTAGTGGTCTTCATTATAAAGCATATGAGAACAGACTTAAGGATCTTAATATGTACACCTTAGAGGGAAGGCGGGATAGAGGTGATATGATTGAGATTTTTAAATACCTCCGTGGCATAAATGTACAGGGGGAGAGCCTCTTTCAATTGAAAGCAAGTTCTGCTACGAGGGGACATGAGTTGAGGGTGAAGGGGGATAGATTCAGGAGTGATATGCGGAAATATTTCTTTACGGAAAGAGTAGTGGTTCCGTGGAATAGTCTCCCAGTGGAGGTGGTAGAGATGAGGACAGTATCTGAATTCAAAAAAGCATGGGACAAACACAGAGGATCTCCAAAGGAAAAAAGGGGACTGTTCTAGTTGTTGATATGGAAGGACAGACGAGATAGGTCATGTGGTCTTTTTCTGTCGTCATATTTCTATGTTTCTATCACTTCCAGGCCCTGGACCCTACATCTAGTTAGTCAGGGCCTACAACTAAAATTCCACTCTCTTCCTCTCACCCACTTTGTGGGATAGCCCTCCCTGGATCTCCTTCACTCCTCCCTGCTTCAGGGGGAAATCCTCTCAATGCTGAGACAAGGAGCCATAGAGGAGCTTCCCTCCGCCCTGCAGGGCTGGGATTCTACTCTAAATATTTCCTGGTCTTCTAGACTATTTCTGTATGCTCTGTTCATTCTGCTTTCCTATATACAAATGGCATTCCTTTCTTACCTACTGCAGCCTCTTTGTTTTATTGTACACTGCCCTAATGCTTTTGCCTGAGCGGTTAATCAAGCAATGCAATAAAGTAAAGTAAAATAATTTCAAAAAGGGCAGGAGGCCACAGGACTATATTAGATCTCCAAAATCTCAACAAATTTCTCATCAAAGAAAAATTCATGATGATTTCTTTAGGCACTCTTCTGCCATACCTCCAACAAAATGATTGGCTATGCTCTCTGGATCTAAAGGATGCCTCTACACATGTCCTGATTCACCCAGACTACAGAAGGTTTTTCAGAACAACCAGTATCGGTATCGGGTCCTCCCATTCGGACTGGCCTCAGCAGCCAGAGTCTTCACTAAGTGTCTGACTGTTGTTGCGGCCTACCTACAGACTTTGGGGATCTTTCTGTTCCCCTACTTAGACGACTGGCTGCTAAGGGCAGACTCCACTTCAGCAGTTACCTCCACCCTAAACCAAACCATTTATGTCCTCCAAAAGTTAGGTTTTGTAATAAATTATCCAAAATCACATCACAGGTCAACTTAGGACCTCGAGTTCATAAGAACTTGTTTAGACAACTGTAGGAAGCAGTGCTTTTCTGCCAGAGGGAAAGACTCCTCCATCTCATTGCCTTAGCCACACCGGTCCAACAGCAACCATCAGTTATGGCGAGAACATTTCTACGTCTCTTAGATCACATTGCTTCCACAGTCCATGTCATGCTCCACGCTCATCTCTACATGAGGATCAGACAGTGGACTCTCTCATAGCAGTGGAAGCAGTCCACAGGTTGCCCATCTGACCTCATCAGCATCACTCCGCAAATGAGAGCAGACCTTCAGTGGTGGTGCATACCACAGAACCTAGACGAAGGGTCACCTTTTCAGAAGTCTGCACCACAGTCTGTCCTAATGACCGATGCATCAAAACTAGGCTCGGGAGCCCATCTCAATGGCCTGATAACACAGGGCCTTTGGTTCACTCAGGAAGCGTTCCTCCAGATCAGTCATCTAGAGCTCAGAACAGTCCTCAATGTTGTCAGAGTCTTCTCTCCCCAACTCAGGGGACATTCTCTTCTCATACTGATGAACAACCAGGTGGCTATGTTTTATATAAACAAGCAAGGAGGGACAGGCTCTCAAGCCCTATGCAGAGAAGCCATTCACCTTTGGAACTGGGCAATTTCCCAAGAAATTTACCTTCATTCAGTTTATCTTCCAGGAGTAGAGAATCTCTTGGCCATCAGTCTAAGCTGGATCCTCTATCCACATGAGTGGAAGCTGGAATCTCAATTAACCCTATACGTGTTCCACCTCTGGGGGATGCCACTGATCAACCTCTTTGCGTCTCTCCTCAATGCCCAACGACCTCATTTTTGCTCGAGATTTCCTTCTCCTCACAGGGAATTATCCGATGCATTCCTCATCCATTGCGGTTTGGACCCCCCTTTTTGCTTTCCTTCCATTTCCACTAATAGCAAAAATACTATTCAAACTCTAGGCTGACAGGGGATGAATGATTCTCATTGCCTCTTACTGGCCCAGACAACATTGGTTTCCTCTGCTTTTTCAACTTGCTCAAGCACCTCCCCTCAGGCTTGGTTATTCACCGACACTACTCTCCCAGGATCAAGGGATCCTTCTGCATACCAGCCTCAGGCCACTCCACTTGATGGCATGGAGGCTGAGCGCTTTGTCCTCTCACACTTAGATCTCCAGGAGGATGTGTTGCATGTGGTAGGGAAGATCTGGAGGCTAGATTGAAATCCAGAACTTCGAGGGTAGCATTCTCCGAAGTGCTTCCTGTTCCACGTGCAGGACCCAAAAGGCAGGCAGAGCTCCGGAGTCTCAATGCGTGGATGAGACAATGGTGCAAGGATGAGGGTGTTGGATTTGTTAGGAACTGAGGAACATTCTGGGGAAAGGAGGGGCTCTTCCGAAGGGATGGACTTCACCTTAACCAGGGTGGAACCAGACTGCTGGCATTAACCTTTAAAAAGGAGATAGAGAAGCTTTTAAACTAGATAGTAGGGGAAAGCCGACAGTCGCCCAAGAGCGCATGGTTCGGAAGAAGGATACTACCGAAAGCAGGTGAGGTTCCAAAAAAGAGTAAAGTAGCCCAAATGCCCTTGAGTATGGTGCAGACAGAGTGTAAAGATTCCAAATTACCCATGCCTACCAATAGCCAGATTAATATTAATAAAATACAGTCTCTGAAATGCTTGTATGCAAATGCTAGAAGTCTAAATAATAAGATGGGAGAGTTAGAATATATAGCACTAAATGAGAGGTTAGATATGATTGCAATCTCAGAGACATGGTGGAAGGAGGATAACCAGTGGGACACTGTGATACCTGGATACAAACTATATCGTAATGATAGAACTGATCAAATTGGAGGAGGGGTTGCACTCTATGTTAGGGAGGGCATTGAGTCAGAAAGGATTAAAGTTTTGCAGGAAACAAAATTTGCTGTAGAATCTCTATGGATTGAAATTCTATGTATGAAGGGGAAGGTGATGGTAGTGGGGGTGTACTATCGACCGCCTGGCCAGAATGAACAAATGGATGATGAAATGCTTAAGGAGATCAAGGAAGCTAATAAAAGTTACAGCAGAGGAGTAATAATGGGTGATTTCAATTACCCCAATATCGATTGGGTCAGTGTCACGGCAGGACATGCTAGGGAGATAAAGTTTCTAGATGAAATAAATGACTGCTTTTTGGAGCAGCTAGTTCATGAACTGACCAGAGGGGAAGCCATACTAGACCTAGTCCTTAGTGGAACACCAGATCTGGTGCAAGAAATAAGGGTGTTGGGACCACTTGGCAATAGTGATCATAGCATGATCGTGTTTGATTTAATTAGTGGAGGAGGGATAGTAAGGAAATCCACAGTACTACCTTTTAACTTTCAAAAGGGAGACTATGATAAAATGAGGAATATAGTTAAGAAAAAACTAAAAGGAGCGGTTGCAAAGGTTAAAGACTTGCATCAAGCTTGGGTGTTGTTTAAAAATACTATCCTGGAAGCCCAGACCAGCTGTATTCCACGCATTCAGAAGAGTGGAAGAAAGTCCAAAAAACTGCCAGCATGGTTTAAAGGTGAGATCAGAGAGGCTGTTGCTGCCAAAAAAGCATCTTTCAGGAAATGGAAAAAAGAGCCAAATGAAGAAAACTGGAAACAGCACAAGCACTGGCAAGTTAAATGCAAAGCATTGATAAGGCAGGCAAAGCGAGCATTTGAGAAGGAACTTGCTACGGAAGCAAAAACACGAAACAAAGACTTTTTCAAGTACATTCGTAGCAAAAGGCCTGTGAGAGAGTCAATTGGACCGTTAGATGATAGAGGGGTAAAAGGGGCAGCAAAAGGAGACAAGGCTATAGTGGAGAGACTGAATGAATTCTTTGCTTCGGTCTATACTGAGGAAGATGTAGGGATGTTACCCAAGACTGAAGTGGTATTTAAAGGTGATACTGCAGAGGAATTGAGAGAAATATCGCTACACCGGGAAGATGTATTACAACTGTTAGATAAACTGAATAGTAGCAAATCACCTGGACCGGATGGTATACATCCAAGAGCGTTGAAAGAACTAAAATATGAGATTGCAGACCTGCTATTAGTAATCTGTAAACTGTGTGACGATGAGAGCTGCCAGGAGCAGATGGAAATAGAAGAAAACAATGCTTGTGCCTTTAAAATGAGTGACAGACCAGCTTTGCACAGAGTTTGCAAGGCAAGCTTGAGAAAAAATCCTGTCTCTGCTGAGGCTAAGCCACTCCCAAGCTCTGACGTGGGGGCAGGCTTGGGCAGTGATTGTAAACACTTGTGCAGAAGCAAGGGCTTGGCAAGCAAGAAACATTTTTTAAAACCTGAGTCAGACCAGAGAAGGGAGATTCAGTTGGAGATCCAGGAGGGGTTGGAGATCCAGGGAGAGATCCAGATCCAGAAGGAGTCTCAGGAGGAGGAAGGATCCCAGGAGAGATTCCAGGAGGGAGTCCAGGAAAGAAGGAGTAGAGAAAGGCATAGGAGCTCTGACTTCCAGCTGCTGGAGAAATACTCCCAAGCTTGAAGCTAGCAGACGTATAGCTGGAAAGCTTACAGACAAGGTGGAACAGGTTGCAGTATCTAGTGTGCATGAGCCACTGCTGAGAACTTCAACTGCTAGAAGGTGGGTGGATACACTTGGCTGTGGAAAGAGCAGGAGCCCAGCTGGGAGCAGAGAAGCTGAAGCAAGCACACTAAAAACATTAAGGCAAGTGTTCCCAGGGAGAAAAGCTTACTCTCCCAACATAATTAATCCTTACCAGAAAGAACAACTGTGGAGTGAGTTTCAGAAGTTTTTACAAGACAGGAAGTCTGAAGAAGCTTTTGAAACCGTAGAAAGGGATAAGCCTTCTGTAACCCCAGAGGATATGCAGATTGATTCCTTTGAGCCAGAGTATGACCAGGGGGAATCCCCGATGGATTGCTCTTTTTGTCTGAAGGAAGACTAGAAGCTGGTAAGCAGTGCTAAGAAAGAAAAGTAAAACTTGGTGAGAAGCAATGTGTGCATAACTCTGTAACCGATAAAGATTCTTCTGAAGCAAAGAAGCTTTTGTTGCTTAACCCAGAGTTTTGAAAAGTGAAGCATTTGTTAAGAAGAAGTTTACCTTTTTGTTGAATGAATACCAGAGACTACGCTGTGCATGCTAATTTGTTTGTCGAGAACAGCAGCCAGTGTTAGAAAGACTTTTGTTCAGCATTCTTTTCCAGTTATACATGTTTTCCTGTTTTGTTTGGAGAAGTATCCTAATGCCTGTGTTTTGAATTTAATGCTTATGGAAATCCCACAAAAATAAATATTCTTGTGCCTTAAACCCACGGTTTCACACTACAATTTTGTCCTGGGATAAGGAAGCCAAACTACCTGTCCCAGAATTCCTCACTGGAGACAGACACAGTAAAGCTTTATTTAAGGACATAACAAGGCGGCACTATGCCTGTAAGCCCCAGGGCCCAGGCTAGGGTATCACAACTTTCATTACAGTCATCTGTAATACCTGAAGATTGGACGATCGCCAATGTAACGCCAATTTTTAAAAAGGGTTCCAGGGGTGATCCGGGAAATTACAGACCGGTGAGCCTGACATCAGTACCGGGGAAAATGGTAGAAACCATCATAAAGAACAAAATTACACAGCATGTAGATAGTCATGGCCTAATGGGAGATAGCCAACATGGCTTTAGACAAGGAAGATCTTGTCTTACTAATCTGATATGTTTTTTTGGAAGGTGTGAATAAACAGGTAGACAAAGGTAAGTCGGTTGATATAGTGTATCTGGACTTTCAGAAAGCCTTTGACAAGGTCCCTCATCAGAGACTCTTGGCAAAACTAAAAAGTCATGGGATAGGAGGCAGTGTACTATTGTGGATCAGGAACTGGTTAAAAGATAGAAAGCAGAGGGTAGGGCTAAATCTGCTACTTTTTGACATATTCATAAATGACCTGGAAAAGGGAATAACGAGTGAGGTTATCAAATTTGCAGACGACACAAAACTGTTTAAAGTTGTTAAAACCCAAGAGGACTGTGGAAAACTGCAGGAGGATCTGGATAAATTGGAAGACTGGGCATCCAAATGGCAGATGAAATTTAATGTGGACAATTGCAAAGTTATGCACCTAGGAGAGAACAACCCACACTATGGTTACACGATGCAAGGTTCCACATTGGGAACCACCACCCAGGAAAAAGATTTAGGAGTCATCGTGGATAACATGTTAAAACCCTCCGCCCAGTGTGCAGCGGCGGCCAAGAAAGCAAATAGAATGCTAGGTATCATAAGGAAAGGAATGGAAAATAAAACAAAGGATATTATAATGCCTCTGTATCGTTCCATGGTACGACTGCACCTTGAATATTGTGTGCAATTCTGGTC
The DNA here is from genome assembly GCA_033557465.1 of Ichthyophis bannanicus. Classification (NCBI taxonomy): domain Eukaryota; kingdom Metazoa; phylum Chordata; class Amphibia; order Gymnophiona; family Ichthyophiidae; genus Ichthyophis; species Ichthyophis bannanicus. The sequence continues at coordinate 187,530,061 of CM066033.1, read as the reverse complement.
GCCGTATCTTAAAAAGGATATAGCTTTATTAGAAAAGGTACAGAGAAGAGCCACCAAAATGGTAAATGGGATGGAAGGCTACTTCTATGAAGAGAGGCTACAAAGGTTAGGGCTCTTCAACCTGGAAAAGAGATGGCTGAGGGGAGATATGATAGAGGTCTATAAATTAATGAATGGAGTGGAACGAGTAAATGTAGATCAATTGTTTACGCTATCAGAATATAGAAAGAGTAGGGGACATGCAATGAAGCTACAGGGTAAACTATTTAAGACAAATAAGAGAAAATATTTTTTCACTCAACGTGTAATCAAACTCTGGAATTTGTTACCGGAGGATGTAGTAAGAGCTGTTAGTGTAGCTGGGTTTAAAAAAGGTTTGGACAAGTTCCTGGAGGAAAGGTCCATAAACCATTATTAAAAAGGGACCCAGGATATCGATGCTTGACCTAATACAAGCATTGTGGAGCCTGTGTCTTTTGGGGATACTGCTAGGTACGTATGACCTAGATTGGCCACTGTTGGAAACAGGATACTGGGCTTGATGGACCTTGGTCTGACCCAGTATGGCATATCTTATGTTCTTATGTCCTTTTATCTTCAAGAAAGGATTCAACCAGACATTCTTATGCTTTTAAATGGTGCAGGTTTTGCATCTGGTGTTCTCATAAAACACTGGAGCCTTTCATGTGTCCCATTCCGGACTTGCTCCACTACCCACTACATTTGTCCTCTTCTGGTCTCAAGACCAATTTGCTGTGAGTACATTTATCCACCATTGCAGCCTCCCATCATACACTAGGGAACTGCCCTATCTCAATGCACCCCTTAGTAGCCAGATTTGTGTGGTTTTCTCCTGACCAAGCTGCCTTTCCGTCCACCGCCCGCCCCTTGAGATCTAAATGTTGTCCTTGCACAACTCATGTTCAGTCCTTTTGAACCAACGGGATCAGCTCCTCTTCCTTATAGCAGTCATCTCAGCTTTCAGAGTCAGTGAATTGCAAGCTTTGGCAAGCTATGCGCCCTATACCACTTTTCACCATGACAAGGTGGTCCTTCGCACACATCCTAAGTTCTTGTCAAAGATCGTCACCTCCTTCCAGCTTAACCAATCTTAACCAATCGGTCTCATTATCAACTTTCTTTTCAAGCCCCACGCCTGCTCTACTGAAGCCAACCATCATACTCTAGATTGCAAGAGAGCATTGGCATTCTATCTAGACCACACTAAGGACTATCGCCAATGCTCTCCTTTGTTTGTCTCCTTTGACCAAAGTCATCTGGAGACATCAGTATCCAAAAGAACACTTTCAAACTGGTTAGCAGACTGCATATCCTTCGCTTATTTGCAAGCTTGGCTGTCTCTCCCACACTGTATGAAAGTTCATAATGTCAGAGCCATGGCAACTACTATAGCTAACTACGCTCTGTCCCTATCTCGGAGATCTGCCAAGCGGCAACATGCTCTTCTCTACATACCTTTGCAACACACTATTAGCTGGACAAAGACTCCAGAACTGATATTCAATTCGGACAAGCTGCTCTGCGTAAACGTTTTTCAAATTTAGACAGCTTGCCTACTGCCCATCCGACTACCTCACGAGGAGTGGTCTGAATGAGCTCAGTCTATCTGATCCCTGCTGCAACCCCTAACTGTACTGGGATTCTTTTCTCGCTCAGTTGTCTTGGACTAGGGAGTCCCACATATGAAGACTGACTTTCTGCTTGTTCCTGGAGATAGCATAGTTACTCACCTGTAGCAGGTGATCTCAGGGAACAGCAGTCTTCACAACTCACCCACCTCCCCATCAAGTTGTCCTATTTTTGTTCTCATTCTTGGTATACAATATTTTATCTCTCCACTATACACCTGACTGATGAGACTAGAAGGGAAGGCGGGAAGGCAGCCACGCATGCATTGAGGAATGCTCCTAAAAGCATTCCTATTGGATGCTAGGGAGTGTTCCCATGCCGGGCTCCATCGGTGCCGATGTCACCCATATGTGAAGACTGATTCCTGCTGTTCCTGGAGATCATCTGTTACAGGTGAGTAACTATGCTTTACCCCTCTTCTCAAGTCATTTCATTGTCTCTCTATCCATTTCTGCATCCAGTTCAAACTTCTCCTGCTGACCTATAAGTGCATTCATTCCATAGCTCCTAGCTACCTTTCCTCTCTTATCTCTCCCTACACTCTTCCTCGGAAACTCTGCTCTTCTGGGAAATGGTTCTATCTGTGCCCTTTCTTCTGTTGCTAACTCCAGCCTTCACTCCTTTCACCTTGCTGCTCTTTATCTTTATCTTTATTTACATTTGATATACCGCCCACGCTGAGGCATCAGGGCGGTTTACAATAAAATATCCAAACATTGCTGCCTGGAACAAACTACCTGAGTCTGTATGTCAGGCACCTTCTCTAGCCCTTTTCAAATCCAGGCTGAAATTGCCTGGAACAAACTACCTGAGTCTGTATGTCAGGCGCCTTTTCAAATCCAGGCTGAAAACTCACCTCTCCACTGCTGCTTTGGGATCTTGACTCACCTCATCTCCTTTGTGTTTCCTTACCATTCCCCCTAGACATATCCCATGTTTATAGCTACTGTGTTGTTTGTCTTGACTGAGTTGTCTGTTTTGATTAGATTGTAAGTTCTGATGAGCAGGGACTGTCTCTTACATGTGTCTGTGTAGTGCTTCATATGTCTTCTAGTGCTATACAAATGCTCAGTAGTAGTAGTAGTAGAGATCATCTGTCTCAATCTCTCTGCCTTCTCTCTTCAACCCTTTCCAAAAAGATTCTCTCCAGAGCAGGGGATATTGGTCAATTTATGTTGAACCCACTGCTCAAGGTCAGATGCCTGTAGTCAGGTCATTCTGCGAGCACCGATACAGACTGTTGCAGCTCTGCTGGATGACTCAAAGGCATCAAAAGATGCTATGCTAAGAAATTTGGATGTATTTTGCCTAATTAAGTCCTGGAATACATCATGCTTGTCATCAGAAAGGATAGGGACAAGGATCTCTAGATCCCTGGAGATATCCTTGAGGTAAACGCCCATATAGAGCATGTAGGAAGTAATCCTAGAAGTAAGCATGCCTGCCTGATAGCACCGACGACCAAAGACATCGAGAGCTCTGGAGTCCTTGCCCAGATCAGATTGGGACCTCTTATCTTCACTTCCTCTTCTACATCGATCGCTGAAGTTGACCTTTCCCTTTCAGCTTTCTTCCATTTATTTTTCTATTTCTCTATCCATGCAGAATTTACTCTTCCTTCTTACTATCCAGTTCTCATCCCTCTTTTTAATGCATCTGCCTACAGCTTTGTCTCTTTCCCTTACCTAACCCCCCTCCCATTCCTCATCTCTCTCTTTCTTTCCTTCCCGTCTTTTCACTAACCCCCAACCTCTCCACGTCTTCTTTCTCTAACCTCTCCCCATCCACTATCTGTCCTTTCTTTAGCATCTTGAGTGCATAGGGAGAGGAATGGCCAGCAGAAAAAAGGAGGTGATAGTGCCTCTGTATAAGTCTTTGATTTAAAGGATAAAGTGGTATAAAAATCATTTTAAATAAATAGATAAGTCTTTGGTGTGACCTAATTTGAAGTATTGTGTGCAATTCTGGAGACCACACCTTCAAAAGGATATAAACAGGTTGGAGTTGGTGCAGAGGGTGGCTACTAATATGGTTAAATGGTCTTCGTTATAAAGCATATGAGGATAGACTTAAGGATCTTAATATGTATATGTTAGAGGAAAGACGGGATAAAGGAGATATGATAGAGACGTTTAAATATCTCTATGGCATAAATGCACAGGAGGAGAGCCTATTTCGATTGGAAGCAAGCTCTGCTATGAGGGGACATAGGATGAGGATGAAAGGGGATAGACTCAGGAGTGATATGCGGAAATATTTCTTTACAGAAAGAGTGGTAGATGTGTGGAATAGTCTCCCATTGGAGGTGGTAGAGATGAGGACAGTATCTGAATTCAAAAAAGCATGGGACAAAAACAGAGGATCTCAAAAGGAAAAAAGGGGACTATTGTAGTAGTTGATATGGAAGGGCAGACTAGATAGGTCATGTGGGCTTTCTCTGCCATTATGTTTCTATGTTTCAATCTTCTTTCTTTCTCTCTAACTCTTCCCCCAGGCCAACATCTTCTTTTTAACAACTCTGGTCCAGCAGCATCCTCCATCTAGCGCTGCTCCCCCAGTCCACTAAATCTTAACATCCCCTCTCCCTGTTCCACCATCTGTGTTATATATCCCCACTCCCGGGTCCAGCATCTTCTTTGTAATACCCCCTTCCCATTCCGTGGTCTATCATCTTCCTTCATTTACTCCCCCATTTCCAGTGTCCCCCATGTTCTCTCCATGTAGTGCAGTATCATCCTCCATGATACAGCATATTCCTTTCTACACACCTCCCCAGTTCAACATCTGCCAACAACATTCTCTGTGGTTTAGAAACATAGAAACATGATGACAGAAAAAGACCACATGGCCTATCTAGTCTGTCCTTCCATATCAACAACTACAACAGTCCACTTTTTACCTTTAGAGATCCTCTGTGTTGGTCCCATGCTTTTTTGAATTCAGTTACTGTCCTCATCTCTACCACCTCCACTGGGAGACTATTCCATGGATCCACTACTCTTTCCGTAAAGAAATATTTCCGCATATCACTCCTGAATCTATCTCCCTTCATCCTCATCCCATGTCCCCTCGTAGCAGAACTTGCTTTCAATTGAAAGAGGCTCTCTCCCTGAACATTTATGCCACGGAGGTATTTAAACATCTCAATCATATCACCTCTATCCCGCCTTTCCTCTAAGGTGTACATATTAAGATCCTTCAGTCTGTCCTCATATGCTTTATAATGAAGCCCACTAATCATTTTAGTAGCCACCCTCTGCACCGACTCCATCCTGTTCACATCCTTTTGAAGGTGCGGTCTCCACAATTGCACACTATACTCCAAATGAGGTCGCACCAAAGACTTATACAGAGGCATTATCACCTCCTTTTTTCTGCTAGCCATTCCTCTCCGTATGCACCCAAGCATCCTTCTAGCTTTTGCTGTCGCCTTTTCTACCTGTTAGCTACTTTAAGATCATCAGACACAACCACGCCTAGGTCCCGCTCTTCTTTAGTGGACAAAAGTACTTCACCTCCTATACTGTATTGCTCCCTTGGATTGCTGCAGCCTAAATGCATGACCTTACATTTTTTAACATTAAATCCCAGCTGCCAAATTCTAGACCATTCTTCAAGCTTAGCTAGATCCCTCCTCATGTTATCTACACCTTCCTGGTTGTCTACTCTATTGCAGATTTTGGTATCATCTGCAAAGAGGCAAACCTTACCCGACAGCCCTTCCGCTATATCACTAACAAAGATGTTAAAAAGAATCGGACCAAGGACAGATCCATGGGGCACATCACTGGTAACATCCTTCTCCTCAGAGTGAGCTCCATTTACATGTACTCTTTGTCGCCTCCCACCCAACCAATTTCTAACCCAAGCAGTAACTTTAGGGTCCATCCCTAGGGTGCTCAGTTTGTTTATAAGTCGCCTGTGAGGAACAGTGTCAAAGGCTTTACTGAAATCTAAATACACCACATCTAGAGCTCTCCCTCGGTCCAACTCCCTGGTCACCCAGTCAAAGAAATCAATCAGATTTGTCTGACAAGACCTGCCTCTGGTGAATCCATGCTGCCTCGGATCTTGTAATCCGCTGGACTCCAGAAACCTCACTATTTTCTCTTTCAGCAGCGTTTCCAATAATTTACTCACCACTGAAGTTAAACTAACCGGCCTGTAGTTTTCAACCACATCCTTACTTCTGCTTTTGTGTAAAGGCACCACATGAGCCTCTCTCCAGTCCTTTGGCACCACTCCCGACTCCAATGAGGCATTGAAAAGGTCAGTCAGTGGAGTTGCTAGAACGTCCCCAAGTTCCCTCAGTATTCTAGTGTGTATCCCATCTGGTCCCATCGCTTTGTCTACCTTAAGTTGAGCTAGTTTCTCACGAACAGAGTCTTCTGAAAATTGTTCAAGATGTCCCTCACTTCTGTTCCTATTTGTGGGTGTTTTCTGAGGTCCTGCTCCTGGTTCTTCATCTGTGAACACAGAACAAAAATATTTGTTAAGTAATTCCTCTTTATCCTTATCAGCTTCTACATATTCCCCCCCTGCACCCTTGAGTCTGACAATACCACTTTTGCCCTTCCTCTTCTCACTAATATATCTGAAAAATGTCTTATCCCCCTATTTTATTGCATTGGCTATTTCCTCCTCCTTTTGAATCTTTGCCTTCTTGACTACTTTGCTAGCTTCTCTAAGTTTTTCCAAATACAGATGCCCGTCTTCCTCTCTCTGTGATCTCTTGTATTTCATGAAGGCCTCCCTCTTTTTCTTCACTTTTTCAGCTACTTCCTTCGAAAACCATAGCGGTCTCCTTTTCCTTTTGCCTTTATTTACCATTTTAACAAAAAGGTTGGTTGCCCTTAAAATACCCCCTGTCAGTTTTGCCCACTGTTTTTCTACATCCCCCAGCTGTTCCCATCCCACTAACGACTCCCTGAGGTATTGGCCCATCTTCGCAAAGTTAGTCTTCCTAAAGTCTAAGATCCTCACCTTTGAATGGATTCTAACAGCCCTAGTACTGAACCACACCATCTGGTGATCACTGGATGCAAAATGATCTCCCACTACAACATCAGAAACACTTTCACCATTGGTAAGCACCAAGTCCAGTATGGCCCTTTCACGTGTGGGGTCTGTTACCAATTGCCTGAATAGTTCTCCCTGTAGAGAATCCAGGATCTCCTTACTTCTAGATGATACTGCAGCAGGAATGTGCCAATCAACATCTGGCATATTGAAATCTCCTATCAGTAGCACTTCCCCTTTCCTAGCAATGCTGCGTATGTCTTCAATTAACTCTCTGTCCACCTCTTCCTCTTGTGAGGGAGGTCTGTATATCACACCAATGCAAATAGATTTCTCTTTCCCTCTTTCTAGTTTAACCCACAATGCCTCCTCTCTCCCTTTTAAGCTCTGTAATTCCAAAGCTTTAATAGTAGTTTTTACATATAGTGCCACTCCTCCTCCCCTTCTTCCTACTCTGTCCTTTCTGAATAAAGTATAGCCAGGTATAGTTACATCCCAGTCATGGTTTTCTGTGAACCATGTTTCTGTAACTGCCACTAAATCCAAGTCAGCCACTCCCACCAAAGCTTCAACATCAGGGATCTTATTTCCCATGCTACGGGCATTTATACACACTGCTTTACATATGTTATCCCTGTTACCCATTTCCATGAAGGCATTTAATGTATCACCTACCTGAGGGCTTTCACTTACCTGGGGGCTTTCTTCACCTATCCCCAACGAATCTAGTTTAAAGCCCTCTTCAGTAGATTAGCCAGTCTACTACCGAAGATGCGTTGACCTTTCTTTCTTCCTCCACTTTCCCCCTCTGGTTCAGCTTCTGCCAACAGATCCCCTCCATGGTCCAACATCTCTCAAGATCCACCCCCTCCCTAGTCGAGCATTCCCCTTCCAATACTTCACTCCCTGGCCCACTATCTTCTTTCCAGTACCCCTACCCCTGATTCAGCTTCTTCCTTCCAACTCCTGCCCCTAATGTTATGCCTCTGCTGTAACGGTCATATCTTCTGCGAACCTGCAGCAGCACTGATGGCATTAGAATTGAAAGAGTGTTGCCATGTGCTAATGTGCACTTGGTATGCCCAGCTGCAACCTGCCCCTCTGATGTGGAGTTCCTGTTAATCTGGGAGCATGGCATAGCTGTGTGTAGCGAGCGTGAATGATTGCAAAGGCCCTGTGATTCCATTGCCATTGCCTCTGCTACTGTCTCTGAGAGATGCAGTAGTAATGGTGGGTGTGGAGTTGTAAGGAAGATGCTGGAATGCCCCCGAAGTGAAGACACTTCCGCCACCCCCAAAATTTGTCCGCTGAGATAACTGTCTCACTACACCTAATGCCAGAGCATCTCCCACCTGTAGACATATTTAGGTCCTTTAGTCTCCTTTCATGTATTTATTTTATTTTATTTATTTATTTATTTAACTGAATTTGGTATACCGTTATTCTACAAGGCATAACGGTTTACATAGAACAAGTCGATAATGTACAGATAACTTTATAGAACAGTGCAGTCAACAATGTACAACGTCAATTCTGGCAAACTATTTACAGACAGCTATGAGGAGATAGCTGGTGTTAGGTTGGTGGAGATGATGTAGTGGATGAAAGTAGTGTGGAGTTTTTGGTGTAGATCTTGTACCATTTTGGTAGATTCCACCCTGTTGGTCATTGTTTGGCCTGTTGAATTGGACAGAGGTTCCACCATATACCTGTACACCCATATGTACTGTGGCAGCCCTCTGACTCCCACCTTATCACACTATTTAGCTAACTTGAGATCATTGGAGCTCTTCCCCTCTCTCCATGAGGTTTCTGTCCTGTGTTGCTGGGTGAATTTCAACATCTCACCCCCCACCCATCATGTATTGCTCCCTTATTTTTTTTGTATTAGGAAGGAGCAATATGGTGGTAGGTTTCCCCCCCCCCTCCCCTCCTCTCCTCTCCTCTCCCCTCCTCTCTTTACTGCCTTTTGAATGATCATCTTTGGGATGCATTTTTTTGGATGCTTCATTTTGTCCAGGATAATGCATACAGCGACCGTGGCAAGAACTGGGTACAAAGAAGTGGTGAGTGCTGAAATATCTAGGGAACATCATTTTATTCATACAGTGTATATATATATATATATATATCCCACATAGATGAGTTATTTAAATGTCAATCCTAAGACTGCAGTGATTAAGAAGCATAACAGGAAGCTAATGGTTTATGGGAGTCTTAATGCACCCCATGGTGGGTGTGTGTGTGTGTGCATTAAATATTTGCTGCAGAGTCCTTTCATCATTCACAGGCCATGGAAACAAAACACTCAAGACCAGTGATTCAGCCATGGTTTCTCTAGCCATCACTGTGCTCTCTTACTCATTTCTTCAGCTGCCAATCAGCAGTGGGGGAAGCAAATTCCATAAATGGTGACAAACCACCTTTCTACTGTGAAAAATTAGAATGTGCACAGGAAAGCTTGCAGGGCAGAGGTGAGGGGGGAAATAGCTTAGGCATCTTTGATCGAGCCAGTGAGAGACAGCTTGTAGTGTATGGGGGAGCAGCGTTGTACAAGAATATTTTAGAAACTGGATTTATAGAGCTGTGTTGCCCACTAGTTTTGTATTTGTTTTAGGTCAAAAAATTAAGAAAATACTTATTACTAAAAGTTTCTGTTCCAGTCATTGCTGAGTGCTGGTACTTTAATTAGATGAACTTCAGGTAAAGCAAGCGGTAGTAGAGCTGAAAAGATTTTGATACTGTCACATGCTGGTTTTCTGTTCAAAAATATTAGCAACCAAGCATATGGTTTTTTTTCTCTGGGTTTTATCAAATCTTGAGACTTTTCCTACCAAGGCACCAAAATTCATGTTTTGGAGAAATATATTTTTAAATATTTCTGTACTATTTCCCAATCTGGCACCTGAATGTCAGTCTTCATGCAAACCCCTCCTACTCAAGCCCCCTGTAGACCCAGCTTGGTTGTTAGGGTTCCCACAATGAAAATACATGAAGGCTATTTGCATGCATTTAGTTGATCTAAGCATTAGGTCACTGTGCTTATTTTATGCTGAAAACTGACCTGTTTTGGGGCCATAAGACCCAGAACGTACAGTAACTTGCATACAATTTCTGTTGGCTGTAATAATTCTGTACCCCATATGCTTCCTCAAGAACTATTGAGAGTATTATTTTCACAGTTTACTTGGCAATGTCTTATGTGAGTGTTGGACCCTGAGGTCCTCTGTGTTTATTTTTGAGATTGTTAGACCTCCGGGAACATTCTTGATGTTCACCTGTCTGATGGCTCTTACTTTGCTTTTGCGGAGTTGCAAATTCGGAGAATTAGCCTCTCTCTCTGCCTCTATAAAAGAATGATTTCCAGAATTCCTTCCCTGTGTTTAGCTTAAGTTTCCTCTGCAGTTGGATGTATATAGGCCGGACTGGCTGCATTCCTTGAATACCAGCAGGAGCCTCATAGTTGAGCTCTGAATATTGTAAAGATATTGTGAGAGTGCTCTGTTCTTATTAGTGTATTACCACTCTGTAAAAATAGAAACTGGGTGTTAAACTTTTATTGATAAGTTAAACTGCCTATTGAGAGCCGGAGGCTTTGGATTCCTGGAACTTTTAATGTTAGATTTCCAAGATTGTGGCAACTTTTTGCAACTATTGAAAGCTGTGAAACAGTAACTTTAGGTTTCTGACTTGCTATTTACACTGTAGATGGTAAAACAGATGCAGGTTTTGTTAGAAAACATCAGCTGTGTGTGCTTTTTTAATTTGTTTTAAATATGAGCTCTTGTTTCGGTCAGGTGCAGCTGCCATTAAAAAAACAAAACAAAAAAATTAATTAATTCTGTGTGTGTGTGCGCACGCGCGCATGTTAGAAGAAGGTACTGGCAGTTTGTTTCTGCACCTTTGGGCGCCCAGCTTTTAAGATTTCTTTTTTGGCTTTGTTGGGCTGTGAGTGTCTTCATTCATTAGCAAGTAGTTTTTGCCTGTTATTTTAGATCCTGGCTCATCTCATTTTGTGTAGCAGCTGAAGTGATGACAGTTGACCAGTGTTTAGAAGGTGGGCTTCCTCTTGAACACAGTAATATGGACCCTAGGTTTGGCAATTAGGTGTCACTCTGGAGCAGTGACTGGAGATTTCCTTTCCTCTCAGGCTATGAATGTTGCCTGTCAGGCTTGAGGAGCAAAAGACTTGATTTGGGAATGGACGTCAGGTCCCTCTGCATGATGGCATACAGCAGAATAATTCTTGTGCACATCTTTCACTTACCATTCCTCTTTTTATCGTTGTCTTTTTCTTAATGTTGTGCTTCATGATGTTTTATTTAGGGAGGAGGTGGTTGCGTGGAAGTAGCAGTTTCCTTTATATCCTTTGAGCTTAGAGCTGCTTCAAAAATGGGACTCGGAAATCAGTGCTACAAGCTTTGTTTTATATTCTCTCACAACTAATTTTAGTCTAGTCATTACAATGACAGTCCTTGGGAGGTGGTGTGGGGAGTGGGGTGCATGTCTCAGGGTCCTACCATCATGAGCTCCCTACCTCCAAGGGTTGTGAGAGCTTCCTCTGCAGCATCCTTCGCCCTGTCAATTGGCTTGGAACAGAAGATCCAAGCTGAGAATTGAACTTCATCCCTTTTCATTCTTGCCGAAATGCTAACATTTGAAGATGAAAACTTAGAGAGCACCAAACTGGATATCCGTGCTTTCCTCTGACTGGGATGACACTGTAGTACAATGGACATGTTTACAAAGTTCTTTGCCCACCTGTCATCTAATGGCCATATAGTGAAGGTGAGCTGAGAGACATGCAGCACTGGAAATAACTAGAGGCTTCATGCATAGAGGTGGTAGTCCCATGCACAATTTTTCTCCTTATTTTATTTTATTTTATTTTTTGTATTTAAGAAAATTCAAAGCAGTTATGAGAGTGTTTAAATAGTGTGCAAGTTTTTTTTACTGTAAAAAAAAAGCCAATTTTGGTGCTCTCCCACATGTAGGACTTCTATCCAGGTTCCTATAGTGCAAGCTGTGGGTACCCCTATTTGCTGCTCCTTTACCATTCTCAACAGCTCCCACTGCTGGAAGAAATGGAGGCTGCCGGTAGTATTACTGCAGCTGAAAGGTTTTCACAGGTTCTAGAACCGGGGTGCATAACTTTGATCCTTGAGAGCCACAAATAGGCCAAGTTTTCAGGATACCCTTTATAAATATGTATGAGATAAAGTTGTACACATACTACCCACATTGTAACACGTAAGGCTAAATTTCACCTTCTCTCACCAACACTTATGACTTGGGCAGGTCACTTCACTCTCTGTTGTGTCAGGTTTAAAATTTAGATTGTAAATCTACTTGGGCAGGGAAATACCTATTCTACCTGAGTGCTCATCACCTTGAGTTCGGACTTGGAAAGACGAATGAAATCCAGATCCAGAACTACTGAAGTTAAGTGTTTTGGTTATTTCCCTGCCCAAGTAGATTTACAAAGATTTGTCCCCAGGTTTTGTATTTAGAAAATCTGTAAGAGAAATCTGTTGTTCAAACTTTTCTTCACATATCCTGCTTTTCGTGCAAAAGTCCTTTATTTTGGTTTGGTCTAAAAATAGTGATTTAAAATTTTCTCTGGAAACAAGCAGCAAGTCAGTCCTCACATATGAGTGATGTTGGCGCCAATGGAGCCTGCATAGAAGCATCTCAGCTTTCAAAAAAAGCCTTTGAGAGATGCGCCACGCATGCATGATCCACTTCCTGCCCAAGGCTGCCATTTTGCCTGTCTCCTTTTTTTGGCAGAGCCCATGAGAAGTTTTCCAGTTTGCCCTGGAAAAAGTCTGATTTTTATTAAAGTTTTGTCTGGTTTGCATACCGGTTCCTTCCCGCCCCTGAACCAGCTTTCCTCTGCATTGCTCCTTGGGTTCGTCTACTCATTTTCTCATTTCTTCATCGAGGTGTTCTTTGACTGGCGTTTGCGCCCTTTTTCAACTGAAGGCCTCGGACCCCCGCTGGTTGACGGGGACCTCCTTTTTCCAATGGCCTCCAGTGGCTTCAAAAAGTGTAACCGATGTGGCAAAATGTCACTCACCGACCCACACAACTGCTGCCTCCGATGTCTCGGCCCAGAGCATAACTACTTTGATTGCGAACTCCGCAGAACTATGACCTCAGAGGCCTTAAAGAGCAACCGCCAGCAGCAAATTTTATTCAGAAGTCCGACTCCACACTGGAGTCTCTGGTGACACCATGCTCCAGGGCCCCCTCTGATACTTCGGTACCCCGCGAAGCCAGAGTCTCCTCGGAGTCCCGCGGCCACGGTTCCTCCAAGCAGAAATCACCAGAGGTGGAGCACAAGAAGAAGAAACCCTTGGAGGACGGATTTGGGAAGAAGGGGAAATCCTACCCCAGGACCTGCAGTCCCAGGTGTGAGTCTGAGGAGTTGGGGCAGGGGGAGCCTTCCAAGCTGCCCTGTAAGGGATCATCAGCACCTGCCGACCAGCCTTGGCCCTCCGAGGCCATCCTCATCGAGGACTCCCCCTCGACAGTATCTTGGCGCCCGCATCAAAGGCTGCGGAGCCAACTAGTATGGAAACAAGAATGGCAGCCCTAAAGAGCAGTATCTCTTCCCTCGTAGCCATGCAGTAGCGTTTATGTCCGGTTCGTCCAGTTCATCCGCCCTGACGATGGGACCCTTGACATAGAGGGATTCCCCAGATATCAAGCCGATCCTCGAGCGCCACCAGCTTCGAGAGACTCAATGGCTCCAGACGAGGTCCTAGTCCCATTCCTTGGGACACCAGTCCTCCTCAGCGAGCACCCATGGCTCTAACCGATGATCCTCTGGAGGTTGCAGACCACCGTGAGCGGTCCTCGACCAAGGTGATTATGTGGTGTTAGACTCATACTCAGAGTTCGTGTCCAAATGGGAGACTGAGGAAGAGTCCCTGGACACGAGGCAACACCGAGACATGTCCTCTGACCCTTCTGCCCCGACGTCATTCCCCCACCGCGGACGTTGCGTTCCTCGATTTGTGCAGGACATGACCAAGGCTTTCATTATCGAGACAGAGGCCGAGGAGGACCTCCGCACCGAGGAATTGGAGATACTCCAATATGAGGCTCCCCCGAAGGAATCCCTTATGATCCCGGGGCTCCTGATCCTCGTCTGCTGCCTCCTCCAGATGTGGGAAACACTGGAGTCGGTACCAATCATTGCTAGGTGCCTCAATACCATGTACTAGGTACGCCGAAGCCCTGGGTTTCAAAAGACCCACCTTCCCCACAACTCGATGGTCATGGAGTCAGCCATGCGCCAGCTTAAAAGCCAAAAAACTCATTTGTCGGTGCCACCCGGCAGGGGGTCCTGAACCCTCGATGCCCTCACCCAGAAGGCCTTTCAGGGCTCATTGCTAATGTGCCGGATTAAGTCCTACCAGTTCTATATCGGCATGTACCTGAAGGAACTGTCGAAGGCACTTGGTGGATTCTCCACAGGCCTCAATGGGGAGCCCCTACAGAGGTTGACCTTGGCAACAAAAGAATGCTTGAAGTTTTTGTCCCGGGCAGCCTACGAAGGCTTCGAGTCATTGGCCAGGGTGGCTGCCGCAGGCATCGGGGCACAACGCCAGGCATGGATGCTGTCTATTCGGGAAGCCCATGGCGGATAAGGCAGTGGAGATGGAGACCGAGTACGAGACTGGAACCAGGCTCCCAAAGAAGACCTCAGTGCAGCCCCAGAAGAAAGCCCCGGGAAAAAGCCCTTCTTCCTTGCACTTCCAGGCCTTCCCAGCCGATCAACAGGGCCAGGGACATGGTCCCAGAAAACAAAAGGCTCTGAAGTCCCAGGCACTGGATCCCAGCCCAGCCTGGGGGGAGCTCTTGACTGCCTGGGCCCGACCTCCCTACCCCCAGGGAGTCCTCTGCAGCCCACAGGGGGGCACCTAGCCCTGTTTGCCCACAGGTGGACAGCCATCACCACTGATACCTGAGTGCTACAAGTGGTCAAGGAGAGCTATCTCCTCCACCTATAATGGGCGCCACCCCTGTGCTTCCCAGGAGAACCCACCAGGCCTCTCCTTCACCAGACGCTGCTCTTCACCGGGCTAGCAGGCCTAATCAGTGACAAAGCAGTGGAGCCAGTGCCAAAACATCTTTAGGGCACAGGCTTCTACTCCAGGTATTTCCTCATCCCCAAGAGGACAGGGGGCCTCAGGCCCATCCTGAACCTGCGAGAGCTCAACAGGTTTCTGGTCAGGGAGAGGTTCAAGATGCTCTTCCTTGAGACACTACTGCCATTCCTCCAGCATGGAGATTGGCTTTGCTCCTTAGACTTAAAGAACGCCTACACTTGCATCCTAATTCATCCCACCAACAGAAAATGCCTCCGTTACGTGGTGGGGGGACAGCACTACCAGTACAAGATGCTGCGCTTTGGTTTGTCCTTGTCACTAAGGGTCTTCATTAAGTGCCTCATGGTGGTCGCAGCCCACCTCTGGTTCCAAAGGGCCTTCGTCTTCCCTTATCTGGATGACTACCTCATAAAAGAGGACCCGGCTGCAGAGACACAATGTGTCACTGGGCACACCATCAGCACTTTGCAACACCTGCGGTTCATCATAAACTTCCACAAATTCCACCTCACTCTGGCCCATCGCTTAGAGTTCATAGGGGTGCAGTTAGATACCCTCCAGACAGAAGCCTTCCTCCCTCAGGAGAGGTCAGAACGCCTCAGGGAGTTGGCCGTAAAGGTACACTGATGCCGGATGCTACCCATCCGGCTCCTTCTCTGCCTATTGGGACACACAGCCTCCATGGTCCATGTGACCCTGTATGCTCACCTGCACATGAGGGCAACCCAGTGGTGCCTCCACTCTCAGTGGACACAAGCCACAGGCAGGCTCCAGGGACAGAGTGAAAGTGACCTGTCAACTGGCGGGCTCCCTTGAATGGTGGTAGATACATCACCTTCAGGCCAGGATGCCCTTCCATGCACCCAATCCCAAGAAAGTCCTCACCACGGATGCCTCACTACTAGGCTGTGGAGCGCATTGCGGAAGCCTCCAGATGCAAGGCTGCTGCTTTCAGAGGGAATCCCAGATGCAAATCAACCTGTTAGAGCTCCGGGCAATATACCTAGTCCTCCGAGCCTTCTACCACCGGCTCCAACACCACTCTGTGATGGTCCAGACTGACAATCAGGTCGCAATGTTCTACGTGAACAAACAGGGAGGAACAGGGTCGTACCCCCTCTGCCAGGAGACGGTAGCCCTCTGCTCCTATGCTGCATGCAGAAGGATGCTACTAAGGGAGGTGTACCTCCCGGGCCAGGACAGTGTCCTGGCAAACAAACTGAGCAGGGTCCTCCAGCCACACGAGTGGTGCCTGGATCCAACGGTAGCCTCATGGCTGTTTCGTCTGTAGTGTCCCCTCGATGGACCTGTTCACCTACCCAGACAACATGCAGTTGCCCCGATTCTGCTTTCGCCAGCCGCACCTGTCCCAGGTGACAGCAAATGTGTTCCTCGTCCCATGGGCGGAAGGCCTCATGTACTGTATACCTTCCCATCGACACTGCTGATAGCCAAGACACTATTCAAGGTCCACTGTGACAGAGCATCACTAATGCTGATTGCCCCTCGTTGGCCAAGGCAGCCCTGGTTCCCACTGCTCTTCTCCTTATCAGTGTCGTCACTGATTCCCCCAGGCCAAGCTCCAGAGCTACTCTCACAGGAGCAGGGATCTCTTCTACACCCCAACCTGAGGCCCCTCTCACTCATGGCTTGGCTGCTGAAAGGGTAGCAGTAGCCCCCTTCATCCTCACACGGGACATGGAAGTGATCCTTCTGGCCTCCACAAGAAGGACGTATGCCATCAGGTGGTGCCGATTCTTGGTGTGGTGTGGTGTGTAGAAAGGCGGGCGAACCTGTTTTCCTTCTCAGTACAAGTGGTACTTCAATACCTGCTTCACCTATTATAGGTGGAACTGACGTCCAATTCAGTCAGAGTAGACCTGAGCACCATCACAGCACATCACTATTCCATTGAGGGAAAACGCTTCTTGGCTCAGCCCCTTCTGTCCCGATTCCTGCGATGCCTAATGTTATCCAAACCCCCTGTTTGCCCTCCAGCGGCAGAGTGGGATCTCAATGTGTTGCTCTTGTAGCTCTGGGTACCTGCCACCTCCGGTATCTGTCCTGAAAGGTTGCCTTCCTGGTAGCACTCACATCAGCTTGCAGAGTCAGCGAGCACCAGGCTCTGATGGTGGAACTGCTCTACACCAGATTCTACAAGAACAGGGTGGTGCTCTGCACACACCCCTCATTTCTGCTGAAGGTGGTGTCTCCATTCCACCTCAACCAGGAGGTGGCACTCCCCATCTTCTTTTTGAGGCCTCATGCTGGTAGGGCAGAGACTGTTCTCCAAAGTATGGATTGTAAGAGAGCCCTGTCCTTTTACCTGCAACGGACTCAGGGCCACCTCAAAGCACCACAGCTTTTCATATCCTATAACCCCACCCGTCTGGGGTTCCCAGTGACTCAGCAGACTCTGTCCACTTGGATGGTGGACTGCATTACCCTTGTGTACGAGGAAGCGGAGATCTCACTGGACCAGAGGGTCATGGCACATCGTGTCAGGGCCAGGGCTACTTCATTGGCAAATCTGTGTGTTATCCCCATGATGGAAATCTGCCGAGCTGCCACCTGATCTCCGGTCCATAACTTTGCAGCTCACTACTGTCTGGAGGTGAGTCCTGACGGGACAGCGCCTTCCACCAGGCCATACGCTGTAATCTCTTCTGGATGTAGGCAACTCTTGCCCTCCGACCCTTCTGTGTTCAGGCTACCGGAGTGCTGGTTCTCTGCCAGATACCTGGGTCTTGCGAGAGTCTCTCAGTAGGGACTCAACTGCTGCTGATCACAGCTCACCCTTTGCAGGTCACCCTGGCATTTTGCAGGTTCTTGGTAGCCTATAGCTGGGGTCCCATATGTGAGGCCTGACTTCCTGATTGTTCCCGGAGAAAGCGTAGTTACTCACCTGTAACAAGTGTTCTCAGGGGACAGCAGGAATCAGACCTCACAACCCTCCTTCCTCCCCTTGGAGTTGCTTCTTTACCGTATTTTATTTTTGCCGTCTTAGCTATGTCATTAGACTGAGGCAAGATGGCACCCTTGGGCGGGAAGGGGACCACGCATGCGTGGTGCATCTCCCAAAGGCTTTCTTTGAAAGCTGGGTAGATCCTTCCATGGGGGCTCCGTCGGCACCAACATCACCCATCTGTGTGAACTGATTCCTGCTTTCCTCGGAGAACACCTGTTAGAGGTGAGTAACTACATTATCTGTAAACAGCTTTCAAGAATTTCTCTTCTGTACTTCATTTTTCTGTCACACCATCTCACTGATTCCAATTTCTGCATTTTTCTTTCTCTTCCTTGTAAATATTTATCTTTTCTTTAATGCCATTCACCTGTTTTAACCAGTATACTCTATACTGAGCCATCCGATACCCACAACCCTAAATTGATTTGGCATCATTCTGCAGTCTAATCATATAAACGGCTATTACTAAGTTCATATCAAGACTCCATTTCCTTTTTTAGTTCCCCAGCATTTTGGCATGTTTCAATTTACTTTTGTTAGCATTAAGGATATTTTATATATCTTTTTAAGATCCATGCATGCATTTTTAAAACCTGTATAATGCAGAAAACAGTCCCATATTATTACTACCACACTATACATTTTTAAGTTCTTACCCTATTTTCTAACAAAGCTATGGTCGATAACAAAACTCAGTGAGTCACAGAAACATAGAACATGATGTTATATAAAGCCACTTTAACAGTCAAGAGGTGTATTGACTCATAATTGCATGAGATGTTGCTATTCTGTATACTTGCTGCTTTTCCCAAGAAATCTCTGGAAGCATTTATAGTTTGAAAATAAAACAGCTGGGTCTTTGGAGCATTTGCACAGTAAATTCAGAGTGGTTCTTGTTAGAACATGTTGGTCACAAATATACAGCGTGTTTCAAAAAGAATGACCCGATTCTGAAATGTTATATTTATTGATTAGAGCACATTACAATAATGGAACAAAGTACAAAATACTAATATAATAGCAAGGTAAGTTCTTTGACTGAATTCACTGCTGCTGATATCCTGTTCCTTCACGTATCCCCACAAGAAGAAGTCTCATGGGGTCATATCTGGAGATCTTGGAGGCCAAGAGTGTAGGGTAGTGTCTCGGGGTCCCGTGCGCCCTATTCAGCGTTGAGGCAGTGTGTCATTGAGGAATTGCCGTACATTGTTGTGCCAGTGTGGTGGGGCTCCATCCTGTTGGAATACAAAATCATCAGAGTCCTCATGAAGTTTTGGTAAAAGCCAGGTCCGCAGAATTACAAGATAGCTCAGTCCCATCACTGTGTTTCCCTCAAAAGAGGATGGCCCATAAATCTTTGAATGAGAAATCACACAAAAACCGTTTACTTTTGGTGAATCTCGCTCATGCTCTACAATTGCAGGAGGATTTTGTCCAACGCAAGGAGTAGCATCTAGCATCAGTTCGCTAAAACTCTAGGCCACGCCCATTCGAGCAACACACCTTTCATTCACAAGATGTTCGTCATTCTATAAATATAACGTTTTATAATCGGGTCATTCTTTTTGAAACACGCTGTACAATAGGGCATGTCAGTTTTAGGGGTAGATATTTTCTCTGGGATCAAGCAGGAAGTCAGCCTTCACATATGAGTGACGTCTGCACCAACGGAGCCCTCGCAGAAGTATCTCCCCAGCTTTCAAAGAAAGCCCTTGGGAGATGCCACCACACATGTGTGGTGCCCTCCCCTCCCCCAAGGATGCCATATTGCTCAGTCTCCTTTTGTCCACAGAGCCCTTCAAACGTCTGTCTGGTTTCCCCCGTAAAAAGTTGATTTTTCTCCAGGACCAAGCAGGAAGTCAGTCCTCACATATGGGTGACATCGACGTTGATGGAGCCCTTGCGGAGCATTTCCCCAGCTTTCTATGAAAGCCTTTGGGAATACTGCACGCATGCGCGGTCCCCTTCCCGCCTAAAGGTGCCATCTTGCTCAGTCTCTCTTTTTCCGTGGAGCCCGTCGGACGTTTGTCCTAGTTCACCCGGAAAACAGTTCGATTTTTTCTTCGAATCCCTGCAATTTCTTCGCGTTTTTTTTTCCCCGGCTCGACGCCGGTTCCCCTTCTTGCCAGGTTCGGTACACCGGTATCGAGCCCGATTTTATTTTTCAGTTTTTGCCCTTCGTGGCTGGCGTTCGCACCCTTTTTTACTTTTTCCCTGGAAGGCCGGTCCTTTGACCTCGCGGGGGCTCTTTTTTCCCCCGATGGCTTCCAGTGGGTTTAAGAAGTGTGATCGGTGCAAAAAACTAATGTCTTTCACTGACACACACGACTGCTGCCTTCGGTACCTCGATCCTGATCATGATCCTAAGATCTGTGGACCGTGTGGGAAAATGTCCACTAAGGCACTGCGAAGTCATCAGCACCAAAAGGAAAGGATTTTCTCTGATTCGGCCTCTGGCCAGGCCCAGACCTCGTCTGAGGCCTCGACGTCTCGGGAGTCTGACCCCGAGCATCATCGGGGTTCCTCGGAGAGGGGGCCCCCCGAGCGGGAGCGAAAGAGGAAGAAGCGGCTCGCGAGGGCGGCGTCGGAGGAGGTCCCTGGCTCCTCGAGGGCTAGGTCTCGGACCCCCGACTGCCGTCTCGGGCCCGTGGAACAGGAGAAGGCGTCAAACGTACCTCGAGTGGAGCCGGAGTCTGCTGGACACGTAAGTCCTGTTGTCCTCGAGGACTCTCCTCCCAGGGAGCCGACGTCGGGCCCGGCGCTGCCGGGGCCCGAGTCTGTGGCTGCTGAGTCTCCTGAGCTGGGTCTCAGGCTGACAGCCTTGGAGTGCAGACTGTCTGCCTTCATGGATCAGCAGCGGGTGCTGATGGCCAGCCTCGCTGGCGCATCTGCCCCGACCACCGGGACATCGACGTCGAAGTCGACCCCGGAGACCGAGCCGATACTTGAGACCATGAAGGCTCGAGGTCGTCCTCGGTCACGGTCACCCTCGTCCTCCCGGTCGGGACCGAGGGTGTCGACGCCGGTGCCTTCGGCGTCGGGACGGGTGCTGCCGGGCCCCACGCAGTCGGAGCCCGACTCCTCTTTGGACGAGTCCGCCTGGGAGACGGAGGACGAGGAGTCCCCTGATACCTTCAAGACTCGGAGCGTCCCGTCGGACTCACCGCAGTCTGAGCCCCGGAGTAGATCCCCTCCGGAGGATACCCGGTTCTCGGAGTTCGTTCGGGATATGGCCACTGCTTTGGCGATCCTGGCGGACCCCGAGGAGGAGCCTCGAGCCGAAGAGCTCGAGGCCCTCCAGTATCACTCTCCTCCGAAGGAGGCCTTTACTGTGCCGGTTCCTCCGATGCTGGAATGGCTCCTCTTCCGGATGTGGGAGGCACTGGCCTCGGCGCCGGTTTTAAGCAAGCGGGTCGATTCCATTTATCGACTCCGTAAGAGCCCTGGTTTTCAGAAGGTGCAGCTACCGCACCATTACATGATGGTGGAATCGGCCATGCATCGTCTGAAAAGCCAGAAGATGCACTCTGTGGTGCCCCCCGGCCGGGAGGCCCGGAACCTGGATGCATTTGGTAGAAAGTGCTTCCAGGGCTCGATGCTTGCTTGCCGTGTCCAGTCTTACCAGCTGTACATGGGCATGTACTTGCGGGACCTGGCAAAGGAGCTTGCCGGGTTCTCTGCTGGTCTCTCCAGGGAACCTTTGCAGAGGTTCAAGTCTTTGTCTTTGGGAATCCGGGAATGCTCTAAGTTCATGTCCCAAGCAGTCTACGATGGCTTCGAGGCCTTGACCCGTGTTGCGGCAGCCGGCATCGCGGCTCGACGCCAGGCATGGCTGCAGTCATCGGACCTCGAGCCATGGGTTCAAGACAAGTTGGTTGATGTCCCTTGCTGAGGGGAGAACCTTTTTGGCAAACCCATGGCCAAGAAGGCTGCTGAGCTCGAAACCAAGCACCTCACGAGGACAAGGCTGTCTAGAAAGACTTCTGCCCCTTCACATAAGAAGAAGGGCTCGGGTAAGAAGTCCTTTTACCCGAGGAAGGCGACTGCCTACAAACAGTTCCCACCTTACCTGGCCTCCCCCGCTCCCCCACAGGATAAGCAGGCCAAGGGGCAGGGACATGGGCCCCGTAGGCAGAAGGCCCCCAAGCCTCCGGCTCCAGCTCCCACTCAGCAGGGTGGGGGGTTTTGACTCCCAAGGCATAGCCTCTCCGTCTCTGCTGTCCCATCCCTGTACAGGAGGTCGACTGGCCCTGTTTGCCCACCGATGGCCACCCATTACAGGAGACATTTGGGTCTTAAGCATAGTCCACAAGGGCTACATGCTTCATTTTCATCAGTTGCCTCCTCCCTACTTTCCAGGAGAGCCTCCAAGGCCTCCTCCATACAGCCCTCCTCCTGCAGGAGCTTCAGGGTCTGTTGCGAGACAAGGCGGTGGAGCCTGTGCCTCCCCACCTACAAGGTCACGGTTTCTACTCCAGGTACTTCCTAGTACCAAAGAGAACAGGGGACCTCAGGCCTATTCTCGACCTCAGAAATCTCAACAAGTTCTTAGAGAAGGAGAAGTTCAAGATGCTTACTCTTGGAACACTTCTGCCCTATCTCCAGCAGGGAGATTGGCTATGCTCTTTAGATCTAAAGGATGTGTACACTCACATCCTCATTCATCCAGACCACAGAAAGTACCTCAGGTTCATTGTGGGAGGAATCCATTATCAGTACAGAGTGCTGCCATTTGGCCTCACCTCCGCTCCCAGGGTCTTTACCAAATGCCTGGCAGTGGTGGCGGCCTACTTAAGGAATCAGGGTATCTTTGTCTTCCCCTATCTGGACGACTGGCTCATCAGGGGTCAGACGCGCCAGGAGGCCAGGCAAGCCACCCTCCGAACGATTTCTCTACTCCAACACCTGGGGTTTGTCATAAAGTTCACAAAGTCCACTTTGCGCCCCTCCCAAAACTTGGAGTTCATGGGGCAAGGCTAGACTCTCTGCAGGCAAAAGCTTTCTTGCTAGAGGACAGAGCCCAAAGACTGATAACCTTGGCAAACCAGTTTCTCAGCAGGTCACTGGTCTCCGCCAGGCTCTGCCTGTGGCTTCTTGGCCACATGGCTTCGACAGTACATGTGACTCCCAATGCCAGGCTTCATATGAGGCCTGCGCAATGGTGCCTCAGAACTCGGTGGTCGCAGGCCACAGGGAGCCTCAGCGACAGAGTAAGGGTGTCCAGACCATTCCTGCACTCCCTACGTTGGTGGCTGCATCCCCCCAACTTACTGAAAGGGATGCCTTTTCAGCCACCTGGGTTCACAGTGGTGTTGACCACCGATGCCTCCCTGCAGGGCTGGGGAGCACACTGTCTGGGCAAGTGTATCCAGGACCTGTGGTCTCCTTGGGAGGCCAAGCAGCAAATCAATCTACTGGAACTGCGGGCTATTCACTTAGCCCTCAAGACTTTCTCTCAAACCCTGGCCCACCAGTCTGTCTTCGTACAAACCGACAATCAGATAGCCATGTTTTATGTGAACAAACAGGGCAGCACTGGGTCCAGGCTCCTTTGTCAGGAGGCACAGGATCTTTGCTTGTTTGCGCTCAGGCGCAACATGTTTCTCAGGGCGGTTTATCTTCCTGGCTAGGAAAATTACCTGGCAGACAGGTTGAGCAGGATTCTGCAGCCCCACGAATGGCAACTCCATCCCTTGGTGGTTCAGAAGATTTTCCTCAGATGGGGACTTTCATCTATAGATCTATTTGCCAGTCCCCTAAACAGACAGCTGCCCAGGTTCTGCTCCAGGCAACCGCATCCTCTGTGACTAGCAGCAGATGCTTTTCTGATTTCCTGGTCCCAGGGCCTCCTGTATGTGTTTCCTCCCACGCCTCTGGTGACCCGAACCCTGTTCAAGATTCTACAGGACAAGGCCTCGGTCCTTCTGGTAGCCCCCAGGTGGCCGAGGCAACCTTGGTTCCCACTTCCGCTTCAGCTAGCAGTGGACACTCCACTACCTCTGGAGTTGCAGCCCGACCTTCTCTCTCAGGACCAGGGGTCTCTTCTGCACCTCAATCTCAAATCTCTCAATTTGATGGCCTGGAAGCTGCAAGGGTAGTTTTGGCTCCTTGGGGCCTACTTCCAGAAGTTGAAGAGGTCGTCCTGGCCTCTAGGAAGCAGTCCACTAGAAAAACCTATGCCCTGAAATGGAAGAGGTTTTCTGTGTGGTGTCAGCTGCGTACAGAAGATCCTTTCTCCTGTACTGTACCAGTGGTGCTTCAGTACCTGCTGCACTTATCCAATCAGGGCCTTAAGTACAATTCTGTTCGGGTCCACCTCTCAGCTCTAGCAGCTCACCACTCACTGGTGGAAGGACACTCTCTGTCGGTTCACCCCTTGGTGTCCCGGTTTCTCAGAGGTTTGCTCTTGCTCAAGCCTCCTGTCCGTCCTCCAGCCCCTGAGTGGGAGTTGAATGTGGTCTTGCAGCAACTGACTCGCCTACCTTTTGAGCCGATGGCTACTTGTCCTCTCCGCTTCCTATCCTGGAAGACACTCTTCCTGGTAGCCCTAACCTCGGCCAGGTGAGTAAGTGAGCTTCAGGCCCTGGTCTGTGACAAGCCTTACACTCGCTTCTATAAGAACAGGGTAGTCCTTAGGACTCATCCAAAGTTCCTTCCAAAGGTTGTCTCCTCTTTCCACCTCATCCAGGAGGTGGTTCTTCCAACATTCTTCCCTAGGCCTCATGCAAGCCAAGCTGAAGCAGTCCTGCATACCGTGGACTGTAGGAGGGCCTTATCCTTCTACCTTGATCGTACGCAAGGACATAGAAGAGCTACTCAGCTCTTCATATCTTTTGACCCTAATAATTTGGGGTTAGCTGTGTCCAAGCGTACCTTGTCCATTTGGGTGGCTGACTGTATCGCCTGGGCTTACAGGGCGGCTGACCTTCCCTTGCAGGGTCGGGTCATGGCCCATCATGTCAGGGCAATGGCTGCCTCAGTAGCTCATCTCCGCTCTGTACCGCTGGCAGACATCTGCAGGGCTGCAACTTGGTCCTCAAGCCAGACTTTTGCGGCCCATTATTGCCTGGAGAGGGAGTCCCGTAGGGACAGCGCTTTTGGCTAGGCAGTACTCCGGAATCTCTTTGAGGTTTAGGCAACTCCTGCCCTCCAGTCCTCCGTTGGGCTACAGGTGGAGGTTCTTTCAGTGAAAAGCCTTTCTTTGCTGCTGAGACTAGAGGGAGTTCTCTTGTTCAGCCTGGGTTCCTTGGTAGCCCAGAGCTAGGGAGTCACCCATATGTGAGGACTGACTTCCTGCTTGGTCCTTGAGAAAGAGTAGTTACTCACATGTAACAGGTGTTCTCCAGGAGCAGCAGGAATCAGTCCTCACAACCCTCCCTCCTCCCCTGGGAGTTGCAGTTGTACATAGTTTATTTTACATTTTTGTGTGCTGTGTTTTAGCTATGTCATTTGACTGAGCAAGATGGCACCTTTAGGCGGGAAGGGGACCGCGCATGTGTGCAGTATTCCCAAAGGCTTTCTTTGAAAGCTGGGGAAATGCTCCGCAAGGGCTCCATCGACGTCGATGTCACCCATATGTGAATACTGATTCCTGCTGTTCCTGGAGAACACCTGTTACAGGTGAGTAACTACTCTTTTTCTCCACCTGAGTGTCAAACTCTCTCCGGTTGTGCACCAGTACACTTCCCGCCACCTGAGCCGGCTGTCCCGGCATAGAGTATCGGGTCTGTACATTTTCTCCTTCTTGGTGCCTTCGCACCTTTTTTCCAGCTGGCAACACCTCGGGTATTTGACCTCGCTGGGGTACTTTTTTCCCCTATGGCTACCAGTGGGTTCAAGAAGTGTGATCGGTGTGCCAAAATCATGCCCCTTACCGATTCACACGACTGCTGCCTATGCTGCCTAGGACTGACCCACAACCCTGCGGCATGTGCTCTTTGCAAAAAGATGTCTATCAAGGTCCTCAAGAGCCATCAGCAGCAGCACGATAAGTTTTCCCAGAGTCGCCGGTACCTCCAAAGGCCAAGCTCCCCTCTGAAACCACGGAATTCTTTGATGCCCCTGCGGACTGTGGTCAACCTGTGGCTCCTCAGAAAGGGGATTTCCCTCAGGGGAACATAAGAAGAAGAAGACAACCTCGAAAGCAGAGTCCCTTGATGGTTCTGACAGGTAGGGTAAGCCCAGAGCCAGTTCCCACAGTCCAAGACACTCGTCCAAGGGATTGGAGCGGGAATGGCACTCCAAGGTCGCCTGAAAGGAATAGACTGCAGATTGGCTTTGGACGCCAGAATCTATCCTTGTTGAAGACTCCCTGTCAAAACCCCATGTCTGCCCTCTGGCAACGGAATGGGACCTTGATGTAGTGTTGGCACCTTCCACCTCTCGTGGAAGGTCGTGTTCCTGGTGGTGAGCTCCAAGCCCTAGTGGCAGAGGTACCATATTCCAGCTTCTATAAGAACATGGTTGTGCTACGAACACACCTAAATTCCTTCCGAAGGTGGTATCTCCTTTCCATCTGAGCCAGGAGGTGGTGCTTCCCACCATCTTACCAAGGCCTAATTCTAGTTGGGCAGAGACTGTCCTTCACACCTTGGACTGTAAGAGGGCTCTGTCCTTCTACATTCAATGTACCCAGGGCCACCACAAAGCTTCCCAGCTTTTTGTTTCTATGACCCCAGTTAGCTGGGGGAAATGGTGACCAAATGAACACTGTCTACCTGGGTGGCAGAATGCATCGCCCTAGCCTATGAGCAGGCTGGGCTCACACTGGAGTGTCGGGTCATGGCTCAATGGTCTTGGCTCTCAGTGTGGGGGCCATGGTGGTCTCTGTGGCAAACCTATGCTTCGTCCCAATGATGGACATCATACTTTCGCAGCTCATTACTGCCTGGAAAGGGAGTCCCAAATGGACAATGCCTTTTGCCAGGCCATGCTCTGTAATCTTTCGGGGTCTAGGCAACTCCTACCTTCAGACCCTTCTGTGTACAGGCTACTGGAGTACTGGTTCTCTTCGGACATATGGGTCCTACTGTAGTCAGTATCTGCGGACTCAATTGCTGCTGCTCATGGCTCCCCCTGAGGGCGTCCGTGTTTTTTCTACAAGCTTTCGGTAGCCTATAGCTAGGGAGTCACATATGTGAGGACTGACTTTGTGCTTGTTCTCAGAGAAAGCGTAGTTACTTACCTTTAACAGGTGTTCTCCGGGGACATCAGGAATCAGCCTTCACAACCCTCCCTCATCCTCGTAGAGTTGCTTCTTTACCATTTTTTCATTTTGCCATCTTTTAGCTATGTCATCTGACTGAGCAAGATGGCACCCTTGGGCCGGAAGGGCACCATGCATGCGCGGCGGCATCTCCCAAAGGCTTTCTTTGAAAGCTGAAGACATGCTTCCACGAGGGCTCCATCGGTGCCGACGTCACCCATATGTGAGGACAGATTCCTGCTGTCCTCGGAGAACACCTGCTACAGGTGAGTAACTAGACTTTTCCAAACTTCACAAACTATTAGTGACCAAAATATGCATTTTTACCTGCTGAATTTAAAGCTATCTTACCTACATCAAATCGCAGTTGAAATATATTGAAATTAAGTAATATTTATTTGAACATACAAATAGTCAGAACAACAGCTGTAGCCACATAATTGTCTTTAAAATGTTATTTATGCAGTTTATCTAATGTTATCTAACAAAATCCAGCAAAGAAGCCATATATCGTTTGCTTCTGTTTTGGCTCATGAGCTCCCTGCTGACCATCTGACCCCTAATATAATGTTCTCCAGGAACAAGAAGGAAGTCAGTCCTCACACATGGGTGACATCGGTGCCGATGAAGCTCCCGTGGAAGCATCTCCCCCGCTTTCAAAGAAAGCCTTTGGGAGATGCACCATGCATGCATGGTCCCCTTCACGCCCATTGGAGCCATCTTGCCTCAGTCTCGTTTTTTCTGTGGAGCCTTCCGGATGTCTGTCCATTTTTCTCGGAAAAAGTGTGATTTTTGATACATTTCTGTCCGGTTTGCATACCAGTTCCTTCCTGCCCCCGAGCCAGCTCAACTTGGTGTCGCTCCTTGAGTTTGTTCCTTTGTTTTTCCCTTTTTTACCTCGAGGTGACCCTCGACCGGCAGTTGCGCCCTTTTTTGTCTGAAGGCCTTGGACCTCTGCCGGGTGGCAGGGACCCCTTTTTTCCGATGGCCTCCAGCGGCTTCTAGAAGTGCGATTGGTGCAGCAAAATGATGTCCCTCATTGATCTGCATAACTGCTGCCTCTGGTGCTTTGGCCTGGAACACAACGACTCGGACTGCGAACTTTGCAGAACCTTGACCAAAAAGGTCCTAAAGAGCCGTCACCAGCAGCAGGAGAAATTCTTCCAAAAGTCTGCCTCCATTCATTGTCTCTGGCGAAACCACGCTCTAGGGCCCCCTCTGATACCTTGGAGTCCCGCGAAGTCCAAGCCACCTCGGAGTCCTGCGGCCACAGTTCCTCTGAGAGGAAATCCCCGGAGGTGGAACATAAGAAGTTGAAACCCTCGAAGACCGTTTTGGAGGACGGATCCGGGAAGAAGGGGAAATTCCACTACACGCCCCGCAGTCCCCAACGTGCATCTGAGTCGTCAGAGCAGGAGTGGCCTTACAAGCTGTCCCGCAAGGAGTCGTCGGCATCTGCCGACTGTCCTAGGACACCCAAGGCCATTCTCATTGAGGACTGCCCCTCGATAGTACCGGCACCGGGCCCAATATCCTCAGTGCCTGCCTCAAAGGCTGCAGAGCCATGGAGACCAGGATGGTGGCCTTAGAGAGCAGTATCTCTTCCCTCATGGCCATGCAGTGGGTGTTTATGTCCGATTCATCCACACCGACAATGGGACCCTCGACATCGAGGGCTTCCCCAGACGTCAAGCCAATCCTCGAGCACCATCTGCCTCCAGAGAACCAATTGCTCTGAACAAGGCCCAGGTTCTCTCCGGTGAGCACCTGAGGCTCGGACTGCAGATCCTGCAGAGGTCATAGACAGTCCTGCGTGGACCTCGACCATGATGATCATGGAGCCTCGGACTCATACTCGGACTTCAAGTCCGAATGGGAGACATAGGACGAGGAGTCCGTGGACACTTGACGACACCAAGACGTGCCTTCAGACTCATCTCCTCCAGTGTCTCGATGCCATTCCCTGCCCAATGATGTTGCTTTCCTCGACTTTGTGCGGGATATAGCTAAGGCACTCACCATCGAGACCGAGGCTGAGGAAGACCCACACATGGAAGAACTGGACATGCTCCAATATGAGGTTCCCCCTAAGGAAACCTTTACAGTACCATTGCCTCCGATCCTTGCGTACCTCATCCTCCAGATGTGGGAAACACTGGCATAGGCCCCCATTGTCAGCAGGTGACTCAACTCCAAGTATAGAGTATGTTGAAGCCCTGGGTTCCAGAAGACCCAACTCCCCCACAGTTCAATGGCTGTTGAGTTAGCCATGCGCAGGCTCAAGAGCCAAAAAACTCATTCTTCGATGCCACCCAGCAGGGAGGCCCAGACCCTTGATGCCCTTGGCTGGAAGGCCTTTCAGGGCTTGATGCCGACTTGCTGGATCCAGTCCTACCAGCTCTATATTGGCATGTACCTCAAGGAGCTGTCAAGGGAGCTTGTTGGATTCTTGGCAGGCCTCAACAAGGAGCCCATGCAGAGGTTTAAGTCTCTGGCCTCTGTGGTCAATGAGTGCTTGAAGTTCTTGTCTCGAGCAGCCTATGATGGCTTTGAGTCTTCAGCCAGGGTGGCTGCCCTGGGCATCGTGGCATGACGTCAAGCATGGCTGCAGTCATCTGACCTAGAACTATGGATTCAGGACAAACTTAATGATGTCCCCTACATCGGAGAAAACCTATTTGGGAAATCCATGACAGAGAAAGCTGCAGAGAAAGAGACAAAATTCCTAATGAGAACCAGACTCTTGAAGAAGACCGCTTTGTGGCCCTGTAAGAAGGCCCCGGGAAGAAGCCCTCTTCCCAAGGAAGAAGGGGCGGGGAGGGTTTGGCAATACCTCACATTTCAGGCCTCAGCTCCACAACAAGGCCAACACCACAAAGGACAGGGGCATGGCCTCCATAAGCAAAAGACCCCTATGTCCCAGGTGCCGGCCCTGGCCCAGCCTGGGGGGAGCTTTTGACTCCCTGGGCATGACCACTTTTCCCCAGGAGGTCCACTGAAGCTCACAGGGGGGTGTCTGGCTCTATTTGCCCACAGGTCATTCGCCAACCACTTGTAGCACCAATACCTGGGTGCTACAAGTGGTTAGGGAGGGCTACCTCCTCCACCTACAGTGGGCTCCACCATTGTACTTCCCAGGAGAGCCCATAAGACCTCTCCTTCACCAGACCCTGCTCCTCACTGAGCTCGCAGGCTTACTGCAGAATAGAGTGGTGGAGCCAGTACCAAAACATCTCTGGGGCACTAGCTTCTACTCCAGGTATTTCCTTATTTATTTATTTATTTATTTAGCTGCATTTATATCCCGCTTTTCACTGGGTCAAAGCGGTTGGGGGATACATTTAACACGAGGGAATATGAGACACATACACTAATACTTACAGGGAACATGGGCAATGGAGGGTTAAATGGCTTGCCCAAGACCACAAGGAGCACCTGTGGGACTAGAAACCCCAGTCCTTCCAGCCCAAGGTTGCTGTCCTCTAGTGGGATTTGAACCACCGACCTTCCGGCCTGTGGTACCTTGCCCCAACCACTAGGCCACTCCTCCCTAAGAGGACAGGAGGCCTCAGATTTCTGGTAAGGGAGACATTCAAGATGCTCTCCCTTTGAACACTGCTGCCTTTCCTCCAGCAGGGAGTTTGGCTATGCTCCTTAGACCTAAAGGATGCCTACACACACATCCTGATTCCTCCCAGTCACAGAAAATACCTTCAGTTCATGGTGGAGGAAGAGCACTACCAATACAGTGTACTCCCCTTCAATGTTCCCTCTAATTTTCTGTAGGCTGTGTGCGCATAAAATATCAGCTGTGCTGCTTTTGAAGGAAGATTAAATTTTTGTGCGCCACTTAATGACATTCGGAGTTCTATACTTTAAAATTTGACTACACGTCAGAATACAGTATGTACACCACATTGATTGCACTAGAAAATATTGTAGAACTTGTGAAAACCGTAAATACACAACAACTTTTCAATTTTAAGAAAGTCTGTGTTGTTTTCTATCAGAATCAGAACCATAATTTTTGTGCACTCTGTTGTAAAGTATGTGCGCTCACTCGGCGAGGTGTGTGCGCGCACACAGCTTAGAGGGAACAGTGCTCCCCTTTGGGCTGGTCGCCTCACCAAGGGTCTTCACAAAGTGCCTAGCGGTGGTCACAGCCCACTTCTGCCTTCAGGGGGCCTTCGTCTTTCTCTACCTGGATGACTGGCTCATAAATGGAGGCTCAGCTGCAGAGGCGCAACATGCCATCAATACCCTACAGCACCTTGGGGTCATCATTAACTATCCCAAGTCCCACTTCTCCATGACTCAATGTCTAGAGTTCATAGGGGCTCAGCTAGACACGCTCCAGGCCAAGGCCTTCCTCCCTCAGGAAGGGTCACAACATCTCATAGAGCTAGCCACAGAGGTGCAACACTGCCTGTTGCTACCCACCCGGCTTCTCCTTCACCAGCTGGGCCACATAGCCTCCATGGTCCATGTGACCCCATATGCCCTACACTTAAGAGTATTTCAGTAGTGCCTCCATTCTCAGTGGATGCAAGCCACGGGCAGGCTCCAGGACAGAGTGAGAGTGACCCCCCAGCTGCAGACTCCCTAGATTGGTGGCAGATTCCTTGCTACTTTCAGGCAGGGATGCCTTTCCAGGCACCCCCCCCCAAAGGGTCCTTACCATGGATATCTCCTTGCTTGGCTGGGGAGTGCATTGCAGGGACCTTAAGACTCAAGGTAGCTAGTCCCAGTCGGAATCCCAGATGCAAATCATCCTTCTGGCCCTCCAAGCCTTCCGCCACCGACTAAAGCACTAGTCGGTGCTGATCCAGACCAACAACCAGGTCGCAATGTTCTACGTGAACAAGCCAGGGGGCATGGCTTCGTACTCCCTCTGCCAGAAGGCTGAAGCCCTCTGCTTCTATGTGGTATGGTGCAGCTAAAGATGGGTGAAACCATTCTCCTGCTTGGTACAGGTGGTACTCCAGTACCTGCTCCACCTGTTGCAGGCAGGACTAAGTGAGAATGCACATGAGCACTATCACAGCGCACCACCATTCCATCAAGGGTAAACCCCTCAAGGTGCAGCCCCTCATGTCCCGGTTCCTCCGGGGCCTCATGCTATCCACTCGCCGTCCGTCCAACAGCAGCTGAGTGGGAGCTCACTGTGGTGCTCTCGCAGCTTACTAAGCCGCCCTTCGAGCCCTTGGCTACATACCACCTTAGATACCTTTCTTGGAAAGTCGACTTCCTCGTTGCACTCACGTCAGCTTGCAGAGTCAACTAGCTTCATGCTCTGATGGCAGAGCCCCCCTACACAAGATTCTACAAGAACAGGTTTGTGCTTCGCACATACTCCATGTTTCTGTCGAAGGTGGTGTCCCCATTCCACCTCAGTCAGGAGGTGGTGCTTCCCACTGTCTTTCCCAAGCCTCACCCAGTCACGGCAGAGACTGTTCTCCATACTTTGGATTGTAACAAGGCTCTGACCTTCTATTTACAATGGACCCAGGGCCACCGCAGATCACCTCAGATTTTCGTTTCCTATGACTCCAGCCGACTAGGACTCCCAGTGACTAAGCAAACTCTGTCCACTTGGGTGGCCGACTGCATTGCCCGCATCTATGAGCAGGTGGGGATCTCACTAGACCAGTGGGTCATGACGCACCGCATCAGGGCCATGGCTACTTCCGTGGCAAATCTGCGCTCCGTCCTTGTGTTGTCCATACTTCATAATCTCTTTGGGTTGTAGGCAACTCCTGCCCCCTGACCCTTCTGTGTTGAGGCTAGTGGAGTGTTGGTTCCCCACTGGACACTTGGGTCTTGCGAACGTCTCTCAGTAATGACTCAACTGCTGCTACTCATGGCTCACCCTTTGCAGATCACCATGGCGTTTTTACAGGTTCTCGGTGGCCTGTAGCTGGGGAGTCCCATATGTGAAGACTGACTTCCTGCTTGTTCCCAGAGGAACCATAGTTACTCACCTATAACAGGTATTCTCCAGGGAAAGCAGGAATCAGTCCTCACAACTCTCCTTCCTTCGTTCCCCTTGGAGTTGCTTCTGTACCGTATTTTAATTTTTGCCGCCTTAGATATGTCATTAGACTGAGGCAAGATGGCAACCTTGGGTGTCAAGGGGACCAAGCCTGTGTGGTGCATCTGCCAAAGGCTTTCTTTGAAAGCTGGGGAGATGCTTTCACTGGTGCTCTGTCGGCACCAACGTCACCCATATGTGAGAACTGATTCCTGCTGTCCCCGGAGAACACCTGTTACAGGTGAGTAACTACGCTTTTCCTTTTCTCCTGATTGTACTCATGACCAGCAACCTCAGTTGTCATTTTTACACACTTTTCTATGGACTGAGTGTGTGATGGCAGGTCTGGAACCACCAAGGACTTGCTCAGAAATACCTTGAACTCTGCTGCTGTCATGGTACAGGTAAGAGAAGGCTCAGAGACTCCGGATCTCCAGTCAAGTAAGTGGTTGAGTGTAGTTGTCTCAATGTTGATTGATGATGTTTTCCTTGCTGTCTCTAAACTGCGTCTTCTCATCTCTTTCACCTCTGATCTTCTATATCTTCTCCACTGCATCTCCTCTCTCCTGTTCCTTTTCACTACACAACATAACTTGCAGAACAGACTTGCTGTAACCATACCAAGCAGACCTTCTTTCTGTAGGCATGACTATCTACCTTACTTCTTCACACTGTTCTTTCAACAGTTGCATTTGGAAAAGGAGATGCCTGGGACCTTGTTTTGCTTTATCTTTACATTAAACCATTTCACCATGTAAACCCCAACACAGAACTCTACAATCATTCTTAAGTTTTTCATATTCTTTCCTCTTAGATTATGCTTGAAAATCCATATTATCGTGAACCTTATAGCCTTTGTAAGCCATCTGCTATGTTACATAGGCCTTATTTCTAACAGAGCCAGATCCTTTTGCGAGACACCTGTTCTAATGGTAGTTACAATTCTATAGCCATAGCTTTGATCTGTGCTTAAGTATTTGATCACTTCATAGCTGAGCTGAGGAAGATCAGAGCCAACAAAGATCTTGGTAAAATCAGGATTTATTACATTTTAGTAGCAGCAACCATCATATGTTCTATGGGACCTGCCCATTTGTTGTTACTTAATGTCTTGTCATCTAAAGCAGTCACCACGTGCCTCAATGGTAGTTTGCTTTGTGCAGGTTACAGACAATCAACACCAGCTTTCTTTGTAGCTTCTCCTCAACATAATGCATCACTCCTCCCTCCCAACCAGTGTGTGCATTACAGGAATCACCTCCAATAGCTTGAAGAGTTTTGTCTGCTCCTCTTTCTCTCAGCCATGCAACCAAATTATCAGCAATTATTTATGCATGAGTCATCTCTTTAGTTGCTCTTGCAGGAAGAAAATGCCACAGATATCTGCCTCCTGGCTTCATACAAACTTTAATGTTCCTCTTTCACTGTACCTGGATACATTTTGCCATTCTCTTCTGCCTTTAACGTTAGCCTGGTATCATCATGACGACCATCAAAGAAAATGGAGCTGATGCCATTCTGCTGCAGTTCCTCCTCAAATGTTTTCATGAATC
Organism: Ichthyophis bannanicus; assembly: GCA_033557465.1. Classification (NCBI taxonomy): domain Eukaryota; kingdom Metazoa; phylum Chordata; class Amphibia; order Gymnophiona; family Ichthyophiidae; genus Ichthyophis; species Ichthyophis bannanicus. The sequence goes on along the minus strand of CM066033.1, from coordinate 187,495,518 downwards.
TCGCCTGAGCCCTCTTCACCTTGTTGTGATCAGTCACTGAAGCAGTGTTCAAGTGAGTGGCCTCTTTGTAAAGGTCTCTAGAAAGAATTTATTTCTTCTACTCAAAGAATATTTACCGTATTCTTCCTTCTATGATTTGATTTAAATTAAAAGCCCTCTGGTGCTACTGAGCCCTGACTGAGGTTTAAATTTAAATTAAATGCTCTGGTGCTAATGAGTTCAGAAAAGAGTGTCTGTCTAATGTATCAACCTGGGTGTGGTCCTGTAGAGAAGCAGCGTGAGAGCTATAAGATGTTGACTTTACTGTATGTTGAATTGTGATCTGCCTAGGATGTTTAGTAGAGAATATAAATATTTCAAAATAAATAAATAATACAAATTGCCTCCAGTGCCACATTTAGAAACCACCATGCTGCCATCAAAAATCTGCCATTGGCTGTCACCTTCAGCTGGCACCTACAGCAACAGAAGCAAAGTTAGTGTAGGGCCTGGAAGTGAGAATAGGCTCATAGACCCTGCAGCAGTCTGCCCCTTGTGTGCTGCTTCTTCATAATAGGGAAGGAGGAGTGTGCGGGGCCATCTTAGGGCTTGTGGTTGCCTGTTGGCTCACAGATCTTTCTTTGACTTTACTTTCTGTTGCTGCTGTGGGCTAGAGGAAAGGAACACTGCTCATTGTAGGGGAGGGGGGAGCGTATGAGGCCTAGAGCAAGATGCTCCACTTGCCATCAAAGGAATGAGTCACTGATGTGAGATCTCTGATGGACTAGGCTGTAGGCTTTAGTTTGGTGGTACGTGATCCCTAAGTTGGCACTCCCTGGGGCCATCTGAACTTCCCCTCAGTATACCATAAGAGGGAGGGAAGGGGAGGATCTGCACTAAATAGGAGCATTCGAGGAGCCCATCCCAGCACCTGTTAGCTTCAGCATTTTCAGAGATGCCAAGGGTGAACAATCCCAAAAAGTATATCCAGGGTATAAATCGAGAGAGATTTAAACATAGTATTGCTTTGCAAATGAAAAAAGTAGCATAAAATGATATTTGCTTTTATTTGGAGTTTCTGAAAGGATACAGACATAGCGGGGGCAACATGGATAAATTCTCTGGGCTGAAGATTGCTCACCGCTTAGAGACTAAAAGAAAGTGCTTAGTTCCTTATCGTCCCTCCAGTCTAGTCCGGAAACCTCTGGGTTTTGCTCCTCCTACAGCAGCTTGGAGACTGAGAAACGTCATCCTTTTCTGATGACACTGGTATATCCTCACTGGATCTGCCTCCTCACTCCAGTTACCTCAGTCTCCAAACAGCTGGATGATTGGTGAGCCTGGAGGTCCAGGCTCAGTGTGGAGGAACAATTAAGGAATAGGCTTTAGCTTGAGAGAAGTAAGGAAAGGAGAAGGAAAAGGTTTATACTGAAAGAAGAAGGAGAGAGCGTTTTAATTTAACAGGGGTGTCTGCTTTTAAGGCTTAACTGAGGCCTTCCCTCCTCCTCCCCCTCCCCTTTCCCCCCTTTTCTCTCCCTCACCTTCTCTTGACTGACCGCGGTCGGGGCGGTAGAGGTTTTTGACCACAGCTCCTTCACAGTGGAAGCAAGGCTCCAGATCCCGAACCCATTTGGAAGGGTGAGGAACTGGAGTGGCATCTCGTCAGCGAGCGCAGACAGAAGTGGTGCCTGGTAGCTAGCGCTGTAAGCACGCCTCGGCGTGACTGGCTGACAGCAACTGATTGTTGTTTTCCCCTCTGTTCCTGTCTCTAATGGCTCCCGACGCTGCATAACAGACAGCTCGGTGGAGCAGGAGGAAGCCAACGCGAAGAACGGTAAGCAGAGCAACGGTAGAGCAGGGCAGGGTCAGCCGCCGGTTGACAAACGCGAGCCGCGCGTGGCAGCAGAGCGGGAATCATTCAGTACTGCCTCGGGACCTTTGGAAATACGTAGTTTCGGCAGGCAGCTTCGGTTTTTCATTTAAATTTGATTTTCTGGTTCGGAGTCCTTTGCCTGCGTGGTCACTTTGAAAAAAAAAAAATTAAAGAAGTGGAAGACCTTTGCCTGTCAGTGGGCAACCAGGGGGAGTTCCACGGCACCTGCGCAGGAAGGATGCCTGCTAGACCGCAGTGTGTAGTCTGCGGAGCCAGAAGACTGACAGTCTTGGAGACAGGTGTATGTAAGAGGTGCGTCCAAGAGGCGGAAGCAATGGAGCATATTTTGGAGGGGGGGGGGGGAACTGAGACGCAGGGAGCTCTAATAACGCGACAAGATCCAGTTTCTCAAGAGGGGCCATTTCGGGAGCCGGTAGTGGGGTTTTCTTCGGTTCCAGATCTCCCTGCGCCACAGTCGGCCTTTCCAGGAGGGCTGGAAGCAATATTCTCTCCGGAGTTTGTGGCGCTGATTCAGCAAGCATTCGGAGGATGGCAGGATAGCCTGTCCGCTAGAGCCAAAGATGGGGAGTGTGGAGAGAAAAGGCCTGGAACCCCACTCAGTATAAGGGCTGCAGGAAGCCTGGCAAAGAGGGCCAAGGTAGAACAGGACCAGAATGATCAGTGGGTAGCCTCGGAGGGACTTCTGTCCAATGAGGGAGATCCCGAGGAGGAATCGGACAATGAAGTGGAAGAAGGTGAGATGACGGACAAGGAAAACCAGGCCAGAGTGGTCCGCCTCTTTCGGAGAGACGAGTTGCTGGCAGTTATTGCGGAGACATTGAAGGTGCTTAATATGCCGGCTCCTGGTCCAGCAGAGGATACTACTCTAGAAGATCCTTTGCTGCAGGTGTTTCGGAAAAATCAAAGAGCCTTTCTGGTGCATAGAGTACTGTGTGAGATGATCCAGGAGGAGTGGAACATGCCAGAGGCAGCTAGCTTTGAAGGGCTCCAGAGTTATGTGACATCTGTACCCGCTGCTGGACCAGGATAAGGAATTGTTTAGGCCTCCTAAGGTAGATGCCGCCGTCTCGGCGGTTACTAAGAAGACTACTATTCCAGTAGAGGGCGCTTAAGGACACCCATGACAGAAAGCTGGATGCCTTGTTGAAACAGGTTTTTGACGTTAATGCTCTATCTATTCAAGCGGCTATTTGTGGAGCATGGGTAGCGAGAGGCTGTCTCCGCTGGTCACAACGACTTAAGGACGACCAGGGAGAAGACACGGCCGGAGGGCCAGCCAGGCTGGAATCCGGAACAGCGTACCTGGCGGATGTCCATTATGACCTTATTCGAGGGTTGGCAAAGAGTATGGCATCGGTGGTAGCGGCTCGACGGTACCTTTGGCTGCGCAATTGGGCAGCGGATGGTTCCTCTAAGTCCCAGCTCAGTAAGCTTCCGTTCAGGGGGAAACTCCTGTTCGGGGAAGATTTGGACAAGTTGGTAAAGGATCTCGGGGAGCCCAAGGGCAGTAGACTTCCAGAAGACAGACAAAAGCAGGGTCGTTCGGCTCCCACAGGCAAGGGGCAACAGAGGGAGTTCCGTTGCTTTCGCTTCCCGCGGTTCAATCAAACGCAGAGGGGTCGCTTTGCCAATAGGAACCAGGGGTTTCGTGGCTTTCGCGGAGCAGGCAGGGGGTTTTGAGCCTCTTCCTCTTCCACGAATCTGCGAAAGTCGCAATGAAGTCAGGAGGACCCAGGTAGATCTGGTGCCCGTTGGAGGTCGGCTACGGGATTTTTACCCTGCCTGGGTCCAGATTACGTCGGACCGCTAGGACTGGAGGTCATTCGGGAAGGTTACGCCTTGGAGTTACAACGACCGGTAACAGATTCTTTTGTTCAGTCGCCGTGCAAAGCGCCGTCCAAGTGCGCTGCGGTGAGAGAGACGGTGGAGAGGCTGCTATACTTGAACGCAGTAGTACTGATGCCTCCAGACCAATGCGGCTTAGGTCGATACTTCATTTATTTTGTAGTCCCAAAGAAAGACGGGTCCTTTCGGCTGATTTTAGACCTCAAACAGGTAAATCGCTTCCTGCGAGTGTCTCATTTTCGGATGGAAACGCTGAGGTCGGTGATAGTGGCGTTAAGGAGAGGAGAGTTTCTTACTTCCCTAGACCTATCGGAAGCGTACATGAACATTCCTATAAGGCAGGAACATCAGAGGTTTCTCAGATTTGCGGTACCTCAAGGGCATTTTCAGTTTCAGGCCCTGCCGTTCGGGCTGGCTATGGCCCCAAGGACTTTTACCAAGGTGATGGTGGTCGTGGTGGTGGTGGCGGCGGCGGCGTTGAGAAGAGAAGGGGTGCTGGTGCATCCTTATCTGGATGATTGGTTAATCCGATCAAAGACCAAAGCCGAAAGCGAATCGGCCACAACCAGAGTAGTAGCGTTTCTGCAGAGTCTCGGTTGGGTGCTCAATATGTCAAAGAGCAAGTTGGAGCCATCACAGTGACTGGAATACTTGGGAGCCCAGTTCTATACAAGCTCGGGAAGAGTGTTTCTACCGGCACAACATGCACAGGGATTGCGAAGACTGCTCAGGAAATTTCTAAGCAGGGTGGCTCCCACTGCCTGACATTATTTGCAACTGCTCGGGACCACGGCGGTGTCACTAGAAATGGTTCTGTGGGCAAGGGCGCATATTTATTTATTTATTTAACTGTATTTATATCCCGCTTTTCACCGGGTCAAAGCGGTCAATTGGGGGATACATTTAACATGAGGGGATATGAGACACATACACTAATACTTACAGGGAACATGGGCAATGGAGGGTTAAGTGGCTTGCCCAAGACCACAAGGAGTGCCTACAGGACTAGAAATCCCAGTCCCTCCGGCCTGAGATTGCTGTCCCCAGGTGGGACTTGAACCCCCGGCCCTCCGGCCTGAAGTACCTTGTCCTAACCACTAGACCACTCCTCCCTCTCCCATTGCAGAGGGCGTTACTCATGCGTTGGTCTCATCAAGTCGATCCTCTGTCGCGGAGACTTCCATGTCTACCAGAAACGCGGACAGCCCTTCAGTGGTGGTTAAGGACGGAATGCCTAGAGCAGGGGATGCCGTTGGAAGCGCCTTGTTGGATTCCCCTAATGACGGACGCCAGTCTGGTGGGCTGGGGAGCTCATTTCCAAGGAAGGTTCGCCCAGGGTCAGTGGGCCGATCAGGAAAAGACCTGGTCAATCAACAGGTTGGAGTTGAAGGCGGTGGCGCTAGCATTACAGGTGTTTCAGCCTTATCTTCACGGAAGGGCCATTCGGCTGTTTTCCGACAATGCGATGGCGGTGGTGTATATCAATCACCAAGGCGGAACAAGCAGTGTCCCAATGGAAACTGAGGCCAAACGCCTGTTCGTTTTGGCCGAAGAGCATCTACTGGTCTTGTCGGAAGCTCACGTAGCGGGAGTGGACAGTGTAGAGACTGACTTCTTAAGTCGAGTGAAGGTGGACCCTGGGGAGTGGGTCCTCCATCAGGAGGTGTTTGAAATGTTGGTGCGACGTTGGGGAACACCGGTAATGGATCTCATGGCAACGTTTCACTCGGCAAAAGCAAATTGTTTCTTCAGCAAAAGAAGAGAAAGGATGCCGGAGGGCCTGGATGCGCTCATACAGGTGTGGCCGAAACAGCAGCTCCTGTACGTGTTTCCACCTTGGGTGCTAATAGGAAGGGTGTTGCAGGGTATAGAGCAGCACGATGGTCAAGTAATTCTGATAGCGCTGGATTGGCCCAGACGACCGTGGTACACGGATCTGAGGCGGCTCCTGGTGGGGAAGCCATGGCGACTTCCAGCTCGGGCAGATCTGTTGTCTCAGGGTCCTCTACTTATGCCCCAGGTGGATCGGTTCTCGCTTATGGCTTGGCTCTTGAGAGGGCTAGGTTGAAGAAGAAGGGATACTCCACTTCGGTGATTGCTACGTTGTTGAGAGCGAGGAAGAGATCTACATCGTTAGCATATGTGGGGGTGTGGCGAGTATTTGAGGCATGGTGTGTAGACAGGCAGGTCGAGGCATTAAGAGCGTCGATCCTGCTAGTGTTGGCTTTCTTGCAAGATGGTTTGGATAAAGGTTTAGTGGCAGCTTCCTTGCGGGTGCAAGTAGTGGCATTGTCCTGTTATAGAGGAAAGATAGGAGGTGAGAGTCTCGGTAGTCACCCAGATGTCAAGAGGTTTTTAAGGGCGGCATCACTGTTGCGACCACCGCGTAGGCAGGTGGTGCCAAAGTGGAATCTCCCTTTCGTGTTAGAGGCATTGCGGAGAAAACCGTTTGAGCCTCTGTCGAGAGCGTCGTTAAAGGACCTCACTCTGAAGCTATTTGCTCGGCTAGGAGAATCTCCGAGTTACAAGCACTATCCTGTAAGAAGCCTTTCTTAACATTTTATGATTCAAAGGTGGTTTTGAGACCTGTGCCGTCTTTTTTGCCTAAGGTCGTATCAGTTTTTCACGTGAATCTGGTCGTGATGTTACCGGTTTTCAACAAGAAGATGGGGGCTTATTTTGCAGACCAGAGTCAACTTCTGGATATTCGGAGGGCGTTGAAGTATATCCGTAGGACGGCGGATTTCCGCAGGTCAGATAGGTTGTTCATCTTGTTTGGGGGACCAAAGAAAGGGGAGGCAGCATCAAAAGCTTCCATTGCCAGGTGGATTAAGGAGGCCATAGCGTCCGCTTATGTTTTAAAGGGTAAGGCGGTACTGGAAGGGCTGAGAGCACATTCCACCAGAGCGCAAGCGGCATCTTGGGCTGAGTTTCAGCTAGTACCAGCGGTGGATATTTGTAAAGCTGCCAGCTGGTCTTCCTTGAAAGCATTACCGATTGGATGTTCAGGCGGAAAGGGACACCCGTTTTGGATCGGAAGTGCTTCAGGCGGGTCTAGCAGGTCCCTCCCGTTGATTTCACTGCTCTGTTACATACTCAGAGGTTTCCGGACTAGACTGGAGGGACGATAAGGAAGGTGAAATTAGACTTACCTGCTAATTGTTGTTCCTTGAGGAACTCCAGTCTAGTCTGGTATCCCTCCCTGATGTCTGTGAGCTAGTGCCTGAAGCACAGGAGAGATAACAGGTAAGCATGAAAAGCTTCTAGGCATGGGGGGGGGGGAATTTTCTTGGGTCACTATTCTCTCTTCAGGGGAAGGTCAGGCCTGAGGGTTCTCTCATACAGTTAGTATAGAATAGGGGGGAGATTGGTAGGCAGCTAATCTTCTTCCTTGCAAAGTTATGGTTTAGTAGTTTAGTTTGGTTAGTAGTGCGTTAATTACTTAATTGTTCCTCCGGTGAGTCTACTTTGTCAATAGGTTACTGAAGTGAGGAGGTGGATCCAGTGAGGATATACCAGTGTCATCAGAAAAGGATGACGTTTCTCAGTCTCCAAGCTGCTGTAGGAGGAGTAAAACCCAGAGGTTTCCGGACTAGATTGGAGTTCCTCAAGGAATAACAATTAGCAGGTAAGTCTAATTTCACCATTTCACAGCACCTGTATGTGTAGGGAAAAGAGATGGCGCAGGAAGAGACAGTACACAGGGGGACATGCTCAGATTTTTCCCTGCTGGTTCGACCACTTGACTTTTCTTCTCTTATGAAAGCATTGATCAGGATCAGTGCATTGGCAATTAAACTGTAATGCTTGGAAGAAGGAACTCAGAGTGTGAGAGTGAGGAACCTTCAGATAAGTTTGACACACTCCTAGTGGCATCTCTGTATTTTAAATCTGGGCCTACTCCTAAGTGTAGGGCCACAGTCGTATATATGAACTTTGCTGGAGGGTTTTGCAAGGTCAGAGTTTCAAATGTTTAAACCTTTCAAAAACCTCCAGCAAAGTTCATATATACAACTGTGGCCCTACACTTAGGAGTAGGCCCAGATTTAAAATGCAGAGATGCCACTAGGAGGGTGTCACACTTATCTGACAAGAGGAAAGAGTATCAAGTCCCCTAATCCTGTATAGAACCAATATGTGAAAAGAGTGAATTTTCGGATAGTGTTTGAGAAGGTTAACTACAGATTAAAGGGATCTGGAATACAATTTTTCTTCATGCATTACTACTCTTTTGAAGGAAAAAAATTGGAGCAAGTTTCATTTAAGGGATTTAAAATCTCTGAAATCTTTCAAGATGACGGCCCATAAGCATACCAAAGCCTGTAATTTATTTCCAAATCACTGGAATACAGGACAAGAATGGGGAGCATTGATCTAGAATAACTAAGGTAAACTAATTCTTCTTGGGGTTGGTGGACTGAAACAACTGCATTCTCTGATGATTTCATTATTTCAAGGGAAGGCACCAAATGGTGTGCAGGGTACACAGTTTGTATAAGGTTTACTGTTTCAACTGACAATGACCGGCCAGAAAGAATAGATTTTTGTTTTCTATATAGTGCTGGTCCTGTAAAACTTAGAATTGGCTCATATTTTCAATTATATATATTGACCTCGGTGAAGATGTTCGCATCTCAACAGAAATAATTATAGGTTGTTATTAATTTGTTTAATATTTCGTCAGTTGTGATGGTGGTCCAGGCCTGCCCAAATTCACCTCTGTAGAACTATATTGCCAGAAGCCTTCATTTGCAGGAATCTTGAGAAAGGAATTTGGAATCTTAGCTCATGCCTTTTTTAGGAGTAGCTTAAGGCGCGTGATATTTCAGGCAGAGTAGTCAGATTGTAATCCCTCCAGGAATAGGAAAATAAGTTTGTATCTGAGGCAATGTAGGGTTAAGTGACTTATCACAGTGAGCAGCAGTGGGATTTGAACTATGCTTCTCTAGTACTCAGTCCTCTGGTCTAACCATTAGGCTGTTACTCTGCTCCTAGGGTTTCCGCCCTGACCTTTTCTGTTCATCATCTTTCTAGCCCTGCTGTTGCAGTGACCATCCTTAGCTGGGGACCCCACAGACTGAGGCGGTCTCATAAATCTAGTATGTGTACATCCTAAGACTGACCAGTAGGTATTGCTGTCAAGCAATGCTCGCTTTCTAGACTCAAGGATTCAGTTCTAGATCCCTTCCCCCCCCCTCCAAAATCAGGCAGTGCTTGATCATGCCATTGAGCCAATGCTTTGCCAGCAGTTTTAAGGAAGCGGAATACTACTGTACCAGGGATTACAAAAGTGAACCTGTGAGTTAGCCAGTGTGCGATGGTGTGTTTTATTGCTTTTTGAGTGAATATGAGAGCACCAGTAGCCTCTTTGAATAATGAAGAAATGGCGCAGAATGTAGTCGCTAGGGTCATCACGAAAAAAGGCTTTGCTGATCACATCACCCCGGTATTGATTGAGCTCCACTGGCTCCCCATCACGGCTCGTATAAAATACAAATCACTCACGACCACCTTCAAGCTCCTACATAACATTGCTCCATCCTTCCTCTCCACCTTGATATGCTCACAACCACCCAACAGAAGCAGAAGAACCCTCAACGCCAACACCCTCCTCATTCCAGCCGATATAAGAACTGTTAAAACCAATACTAGTAATAGAGCGTTCTCATACGCAGCACCTACACGCTGGAATCATCTGCCGCCAGAGTTACGAGATTGCAAAGACCTAACTGTCTTCAGGAAAAACCTCAAGACTCATCTTTTCCAGAGTCATTTTAATTTGAATTAACCTAAGGGGTCTAAGTCCAGAACATATATATGTACTCCTGCTCGCATATTGTATAATGTATATATGTATATATGTAATTAGTACTCATATACCTAACAAACCCCTCGTGTGATATGCCTACCCTCCTGATCAACCTGTACACCCCCAAATTTTACTGTACTGATTGACAGTCCTCTTTATGTTCCCCTTGTGTAATCAGACCGCTGCTGATCGCTGGAAGCAGCGGTATATAAATGTTTGCTAAATAAATAAATAAATAAAATACCATAAGCAGTTTTCAGATGAGGGGACCTACTTGCAAATGAGGAGTATGTCTTTTTGTGGCCGTCTGCAGCATTTGATATAATACTGAACCTAGTTGGAGCCAAGAACCAATCTCTGTTGTCAATAGATGTCAGACATTGTTAGGGTAAGCTGTCAGCTGAATGGGAATTGTGAAGTCACAGACATGACTATGAATCTTAGAAACTACTGAGTCACTTATACTCCTGTTAACTTAAAAATATTTCATATCCTATGTTTTCCCCCTCTGTCTTTCCCAGTTCCCAAGATTTTTGTTTTGCTCAGATTTTAATGGGAACAGTTGGCCTAGAGAACAGACATTTACCAGACTCTGTCCGGAGCCTTTTTTTGGAAATAGCATCATAACAAAAACCTTAGACTTGGCAGAGATTTTATAGCTTGTGCTTTTCATAGAAAACATTTAGTTTTAATTTTCAAACTAATGGGCAAAATAGTGGGAGCCAAAGCACGGCCGCAGAAGGGTACATCTGCTTTGTATTAACAGCGAGAGGGGAAAAATTCCCTGGTGAAGCAAAAATAGTGTCAGCCAGTAAAAAAGATTTTAGCAAAGTTGCAGTTCATCCTTCCCATCAAAATTGAGGAAAAAAATGCAACTATTTTGGAAAATAATTTCTGGCCATAACGGCCAAGAATGTTTAAAATGAACTCAAATATAAAGCAAAAATGTTATTTTAGGAATTGCTGTTGTGTTACCTGGAAACAGAAAAAATGTTTCCTTGCTATGGCAACAGGCAGCATTTAACTCAAACTCCTCTTCAATAGTTTGGACATCAGCCCCAATATGGATAGGAAACTTTTCAGAAACAGTTATTTGATAGCTTGCGAACTTTGACCTCTTCTAAATTCATATTGACACTCCTTCCCCTCTTCAAAAATAAGTGCCCTGTTGGCATACACACTGTATGCCGTACATGTATAAGGGAAAAAAGAAATCCTGAGAAGATAGCGCTTAAAAGGGACATGGGAAGAAGAAGGCTCTCACGGGGCAATTTCTGCAAATGGGTTAGTTTTGCGCATACTATGACAGCCATGAATCTCACTCCTAAGTCAGGATATGTGGAGTATCATCTCAGTCTCTCAAATTTACTGCTAATGCTCGGTGTAGTACTTGCATTGTCAGCCTCTTTCTGGAGTTCATAAAATGTAACATGTATAGGTAATTTATCAAGGTGTGCTTAGAAATTCTTCTTAATTAAGCCTGTGGCATCCAACATGATGGGAAATATCCTCTTTTTCTCCATTTTTTGGCGATTCTCTGTGTATCCTCTCGATTTAAATATAGAGTTTGTAGCATAAAGGTAGCAGTACATAATCTCCTCTTTATCTGAAGAAGTCCACTTAATTATAGATATTCCGCTTAACTTTTTCATTAACTTATGGTGTGGTGATGGCTAAGTGAGGGACATGGAAAGGCGTAAGACATAAAACGATGATGGTGAAAGTGAGGTCATATTGATGAAATAGGGTTTTCAGAATAATTGAGCTGGTATGGAAGCAGCACAAATGCCAGCTAGAATAACAGAAGATGGAACTGACTCTGACTTAATTTGTGTTCAGTTAATTTTATTTATTTAACTTCTTTTTTTTATACCATCTTTCTACGAGTCAAGATGGTTTACAGGTATCGCAGTGCTTTGAACATAATGAAAAGTAACAAAGGTGTGCATACATTTAATAGTAAATAAAATGAGGAGGTCGGGGTTGAACATATAGGGTGACTACTTACAGGCTTAATTATGTACAAACTAAATTACAGTTAGTAAGGCTGATCATGTTGAGTCAATACTATTGAGTGTCTACACTGTAGAATTCCGTGAATAAGTGGGTTTTTAGCTTCTTACGGAATTCTCTGATGGTTTCGATGGTTCTTATGTGTGGTGGTAGCGCATTCCATGTTGTGGGAGCATAGATGGAGAATGCTCTGTTATTTGTCATTTGGCTGCTAGTGTGCTTTTTGAGTGGTATATCTAACTTATCTGATTGTGTTTTGCCTTTATGGTCTGTTGCTGGTGGGCTTTCTTAGGAGACTTGGGAGAAATTCAGTGGATTGGTAGTGTATGATCTTGAAAGTGTTGAGTATAGCTTTGTATTTTATCCTAGCAATAATTGAATGTGATCCTGTGTGACTGAGCTCACCAAAATGCAAACAGATCACGTTCCAAATTGACTTGTGATACCTGATTTATCTCATTGAATGAGGCTATGATTTGGATGCCTGCTAGCCATCTTCAGCTGTAAATATGAATTGATCATTTACTCTTTCAACGAGTACAAAGACAAGCCATTAAGCTACAAAGTAGTGCATATAAAACAAATAAGAATATCTTTTCTCCCAACATATAATTAAGCTTTGGAATTCCTTGTTGGTGGATGTGGTAAAAGCAGGTAGTGTAGCTGAGTCGGTACATTGGGCTCTTTCTCTAGCCCTATTCAAATCCTGCATTTGGATCCTGATGCCTCTCACTCTTGATCACCATTTATGTGTATGTTAGCATACTTAGTCCCGAGTTTTGTGGTGATGTTCATCTTGATTAGATTGTAAGCTCTAATGAGAAGGGACTGTTTCTTACATCTATATGTACAGCATTGTGTATGTCTTGTAACTCTATACAAATTATTAGCAGTAGTAGCTGCATTTAAAAAAGATAAAGATAAATTCCTGGAGGAAAAGTCAAAAACTGTTGTTAAGCTAGACTCGGGAAAAACTACCGCTTTATCCCTGGAGATTAAAAAGCATGGAATCTGACTATTTTTGGGATACATCAGGTACTTGTGACCTAGATTGACCACTTTTGGAAACGGGATACTGGGCTTGATGGATTCTTGCTCTGATCTCTCAGGGGCAATTTCTCCAAACGGGTTAGTTTTGCGCATATTATGAAGGTCATGAACCTCAGTCCTAAACCAGAGTATGTGGCGTATGATCTCAGTCTCTCAAATTTACTGCTAGCGCTCACTGTAATACTTGCATTGTTCCAAAGAGCTTCCTTCTGGAGTTCATAAGACGTAACATGTATGGGTAGTTTGTCAAGATGTGACTGGGAGTTGTTCTTTTTTATCAGGCCTGTTGCTCCCAGTACAATGGAAAATACTTTATGTATCTTTCTGCCACATTTTTCTGGTCTCTAACTGCATTTCGTGGTATGTCAGGGTCTTCTCCCTCGCCATGCGATTTACAAAATAATCATTTGGAACTGTTCAGGTGTTTTTCTCCTTTACCACTATGTCTAGTTTCCTCACATCCTGTTTCTTAACTTGGGACATTCCCATTCCAACAAATGTCATAACCTCTTCACTCTTCGTAATTCTAGTACAGCAATGTTGTAGTGCTTGCAAACTCTCCAATGGATGCTACCTTGTTATGTCTTTATGTATAGGAATCTTTTCAGAACTTCACAGTCAGCTACAAGGTGCTAATTGCTCAGATTAAGAGGTAACCTTGTATCTTACCTGATGAGATGGATTAAATATAAAAAACACAGACAGTGATTTATTTGTTTATTTATTTATTTCTGAACAACGGCACACATTTTTCATAACCCTCAGGCCTGGAACTAATAGTAACTCTCCCACCTGAAAGAATAATGCCATACCTAGTATGTAATGTTGCAATCTAGCTGCCCATCCAACATTTTGAATTTCATCATCCATACCTTATATTACATCCAAAAACTATTCAGGATCTAGATGAGTAATACTCTGCCTGAAAGCTCTCAAAGAGGTTTTGGTGTTCATTTTTGAACGCTAATTCTTAAAGGGGTTTTGATGATCTTTATTAAAAGCTAATTCTTAAAGGTTTTGGTGTTCATTTTTAAAAGCTAATTCTTACAGGGATTTGATGTTTGTTTTTAAAAGCTAATTCTTAAAGGGGTTTTGGTGTTCATTTTTAAAAGCTTAGTCTTTTTTCTATACTGCAAAGGGGGAATTTGTTTTTGTTTGCTTGTGGTATTGGTCAAGGCTCTGTCAGAGTTCATTGTTTTTGTTCCATCTACCCGTTCACAACTAACTCTTTGAAGCCACTGACCTAGTCAGGTGTTAGGTTTCTCCCTACCTACCCCGACACCCACCCACCCCATATGAGCATTCTTGCTTTATAGGGAAACTTCCCAATTAGCTACACACAGGGACATAGAACAGCACTGTTAGAACACACTTAAAATATTTTAACCGCTTTTTCTCTTAAAGGACAGCTGAGGAACAGGTCTCTCTCTTTTACTTCAACAGGAACCAAAGCTCCATCAACTAAACAATGGCTGGGAAAAATTGTATTGCTAAAGCTGTTGCCCCATTACAGCTCCTGCCTCTGTCCAGACAAAGATCCCAATGCCAGTTGAAGGACCGGTTTCATGTGCAGGATGCCTGCATGCTGAGGCTCTCAGGAAAGAAGTGGAGGAGCTCAGGGAAGAGGTGGCGAGGCTGAGAAGCATTCAAGACAGTGAGAAGTACATTGATGAGATGCTTCTTGAAACATCCATCGAGCCTACTGACTATTATCCGATGTTGCTCATCCATGTTGGCACAAACTATACTGCTAGGTATCCTTCCAAGCATATCAAAAGTGACTTTATGGCTTTGGGACAGAGAGTGAAGCACATAAGTGTGCAGGTGGTGTTCTCTTCAATTCTCCCTGTTGTGAGGGTAAAGGCTGAGTCAGAGAAGCTCGCATCTTGGAGATGAATGAATGTCTGCGTGTATGGTGTCATCAAGAGCGTTTTCGTTTCCTGAACCATGAGATGAAGTTCCAAGGGCTGCAGAGCAAAGATGTTGTTGATCTGTCCAAAAAGGGTCGAGGCATTTTCAGCAGCAGACTGGCTAACCTACTGAACAGGGCTTTAAACTAGATTCCTTGGGGATAAATGAAGAGAGCCCCTGTGTAAGTGAAACATTAAATACCTTTGTAACAATGGATAATAGGGGCAACATCTGGAAAATGGCATGTATACAGTAAATGCCCGTAGCATGGGAAATGAGATCTCATATGTTGAGGCTTTAATGGAAGAAGCTGACTTGGATTTAGTGTCAGTTACGGAGACATGGTTCACGTAAAACCATGACTGGATGTAATTATACCGGGCTATACTTTATGCAGGAAGGACAAGGTAGGAAGAAGGGGGGAGGTGGAGTGCTACTATATATAAAAATAATATTAATGGTATAAAATTTCAGGGCTTAAAAGGAAGAGAGGAGGCACTTTGGGTTAAACTAGAAAGAGGGAAAGGAAAAACCATTTGCATTGGAGCTATATACAGATCCCCCTCACAGGGCGTAGAAGTAGACAAAGATTTAATGGAAGACATACACAGTATTGCTATGAAAGGAGAAGTGCTACTGATAGGTGATTTCAATATACCAGATGTGGATTGGCACATCCCTGCTGTGGTATCATCTAGAAGTAAGGAGATCCTGGATTGTCTACAGGGAGAACTATTCAGGAAACTAGTAACAGCCCACACGTGATGGGGCCATATTGGACTTAGTGCTTACTGATGGGAAAGTGTTTCTGATGTTAGTGGGACATCTCGCATACAGTGATCACCAGATGGTATAGTTCAGTATTAGGACTAGGGCTGATAAAATCAATTTGAAAGTAAGAGTCTTAGACTTTAGGAAAACTAACTTTGCCAAGATGGGACAATACCGTAAAGAGTTGTTAGTGGGATGGGAACAGCTGCGGGATGTAGAAAAACTGGGCAAAACTGAACAGGGATATTTTAAGGGCAACAAACCTTTTTGTTAGACAGGTAATTAAATGTAAAAGGAAAAGGAGGCTGCTATGATTCTCACAAGAAGTAGCTGAAAAGGTAAAGAAAAAGAGGGAGACCTTCATGAAATACAAGAGATCACAGAGAGAGGAAGAGAGGCATCTATATTTAGAAAAACTTAGAGAAGCTAGCAAAGTAGTCGGGAAAGAAAAGGTACAAAAAGAAGAAGAAATAGCCATTGCAATAAAATGTGGGGATAAGACATTTTTCAGATATGTTAGTGAGAGGAAGAAGGGCAAAAGTGGTATTGTCAGACTCAAGGATGCAGGGGAGGAATAGGCAGAAACTGATGAGGATAAAGCAGAATTACTTAACAAATATTTCTATTCTGTGTTCACAGATGAAGGGCCAGGAGCAGGACCTCAGAAAACACCCACAAATAGGAACAGAAGTGACAGAGATCTCGAACAATTTTCAGAAGACTGTGTTCGTGAGGAACTAGCTAAACTAAAAGTAGACAAAGCCATGGGTCCGGATGGGATACATCCAAGAATACTGAGGGAACATGAGGACGTACTAGCAGCTGCATTGTCTGACCTTTTCATTGCCTTCTTGGAGTCTGGAGTGGTGCCAGAGGACTGGAGAAAGGCACATGTAGTCCCTTTGCACAAAAGCGGACTTTAGGATGAAATTAAGAACTAGAGGCCGGTTAGTCTAATCTCTGTGGTTAGTAAATTATTGGAAAGGCTACTAAGAGATAATAGTGAGGTTTCTGGAGTCCAATGGATTGTAGGATCCGAGGCAGCAAAGATTCATCAGAGGCAGGAATTGTCAGACAAATTTGATTGATTTCTTTGACCAGGGAGTTGGACCGAGGGAGTCTTAGGTGTGATGTACTTGGATTTCAGTAAAGCCTTTGACACTGCTCCGCACAGGCGACTTATCAACAAACTGAGCACCCTAGAGATAGACCCTAAAGATACTGACTGGGTTAGAAATTGGTTGAGTGGGAGGCAACAAAAGGTACAAGTCAATGGAGCTCACTCTGAGGAGAAGGAAGATCTCCAGGAACAAGCAGGAATGTAGTCTTCACATATGGGTATTGTCGGTAACGACGGAGCCTGCGTGGAAACGCTCCCCAGCGTCCAAATAGAAAGCTTTTGGGAGCATCCCACAGAGCCTGCGTGCTGCCTTCCCGCCTTTCCCAACTGCCTCTCTCCAGTTCTTCGTTTTCCGCGGAGCCAGCAGGTCGTCGTTCCTGTCACCGCAGAAAATTCTCCTTATTGCCCTTCTTTTTTGTGGTCGCGTCTGCCTTCCTCGATGCTCTACCGGTACCGCTGGTTTTTCTTTCTTTCTTTTCTTTAAAAAAAAATACTTAGTAATTTTTTTTCCACATGCATGTGCCTTTTTGGGCCTTAGGCTCAAAAATTCCTCCATAATGGAAAAACCCTCTTCTGGTTTCAAAAAGTGCACCAAGTGTGGCGGTACCATCTCCGTCACCGACACCCATGAGTGGTGTCTAAAATGTTTAGGTCCTGACCACTCCATCATGGAATGTATGGCCTGTGCCATGAACCGAGCTGCTAAGCTCAGTACCCTGTTTCCTTCTGATGCAGCCTCGGTGGCATTGACGTCTTCCAGGGCTTCCTCTTCCTCCCGTGGATCTCAGGTAACTAAACACAAGTCCAGCCGGTCCTCAAAGGCTAGATCTCCTTCTAAGCATCGAGATGCCTCTGGCGTTGACCTTGAGGATTCTGCACCGGCAAAATTGCCCCGGCGGGAGGCTTCAGCTTCCAAAGCATTATCGGGACTCCAGGACGTTCTCGAGGCCTCAACCTCGGCAGAACTACTGGTGCCATGCTCTGGGGTACCGGCTGTTTTCTCCAGTACCGACATCCAGGCATCGGCAGCGTCGATAAACCAGAGATTCCTGGCTATTGAACGCAGTCTGTCGGCTCTCCTTGCGGCATCGACACCCTCGGAACCGCATCAGACAGTTCAACCGGCACCGACCCTGGCACCGGTATCGGTACCGGTACCGACAACCTTGACATCGGTGTCCGAATTGCCGGCACCCAGTCATGCGATGCCCTCTGGTACTGATACACCGGTACCGATTACTCCCGGTACAAACTTCGGTCGGTACGGGTATCGGGCTCTTCAAGAGCATCCGGACAGACGGTACTTCGAGTCCTCAGAAGAATCTGAGGATTCTGACCGTTCTGTCGATGCAGGAATACTTCTCCCAGAGGAGCCTTCCTCCCCTAAGCGCAGGATGTCTCCTCCAGAGGATATTTCCTGTCAAGACTTCATCAGGGAGGTGGCTCGAGGTCTGTCCATTACTGTGACTTCTGAATCAGAGCCCAGAGCAAAAGAGTTGGAAATTTTACAATATCCCAAAGCTCCTAAAGAGGCAGCTACTCTACCCATCTATGAGAGCTTGCATAATCTCATGCTAAGAATGTGGGAGACGCCTCTTACCACCTCTCCTCACTCTCATAGACTGGATACTATGTACCGAGTCCCTCCTTGTCCTGGTTTCCAGAAGACTCAGCTTCCTCACCACTCTATTGTAGTGGAATCAGCTATGAGAAGGATCAGGAGTGCAAAGAGACATGCCTCTAATCCTCCAGGACGCGAGTGCAGAACTTTGGATGCTTTTGGACGTTGTACTTTCCAAGCTTCCATGCTTTCTGCCAGGATCAGTTCCTGTATTTTATATATGGGAATATTCCTGAAGGAAGTTACAGGGGATTTAGAGGTTTTGAGCCCTCTTCTTCCTGAGGATAAAAGACAGGATTTTCTCACATTTGTCAAACATGCCCAGGATGTTTCTAAATTTGTCAACCGTGCAGCTTTTGACTGTTTTGAGTGCATAAGCAGAACCTCTGCCATTGCCATAGGTGCACGTATAATTGCCTGGCTCCAGGCATCTGATTTGGACTTCTGGGTACAAGACAAACTGGGCAATATTCCTTGTACTGGTGAGAACCTGTTTGGTAAAGATTGGCAAGAAAAGGCTAATGAGTTGGATGCTGACAACACCACTTTGGATAGGCTATCCAAAGCCACAGCTGATCCTGCGAGAAAGAAGTCTTTCAAGAAGCCTTTCTTTTCAAAAAAGAAGAGGTTTTATCCCTCTTATTCCCAGCAGGGACGTTCTACAGGTCAGCCTACCCGGAAGCCTCAACCGTCTCAGCAGTCTCAGCCTCCACAAGGCCTTTGACTTTCATCTACAGAACTTTGCCTTCTTGGCCCTGAATGGACCAGAGCCTTCCACCATTCCAGGAAGGTTATGTCACTTTGCCCCCAGGTGGGAGCAGATAACAGCAGAGCAGTGGACACTGTCCATTATAAGAGAGGGGTACAAGCTGCACTTCCTGTGCATGCCCCCTTCCACCATGGTAAGACAGTTCAATTCTCAGACCTTTCTCATCAACCTGTTAGATCAGGAGGTCACTATGCTTCTTGCCGAAGGGGCAATAGAAGAGGTACCCATTCATCAACAGGGTATGGGGTTTTTCTCCAGGACCAAGCAGGAAGTCAGTCCTCACATATGGGTGACGTCGGCGCCGACGGAGCCCTAGTGCGGAGCATTTCCCCAGCTTTCAAAGAAAGCCTTTGGGAATTGCAGCTCGCATGCGCGGTCCTCTTCCCGCCCAAGGGTGCCATCTTGCTCAGTCTTCTTTTTTCCGCGGAGCCCGACGGACGTAGTTCATATTTCCCCGAGAAAAAAGTTGATTTTCTCTGTTTTTCTCTTTTTTCTCCAGTTCGACGCCAGATCCTTTTCCCGCTCGGACTGATACGCCGGTATCGAGTCCTTTTCTCTCTTTTTCGGTTTTTGTCCTTTGTGACTGGCGTTCGCGCCTTTTTTCATTTTTCCCTGGCAGACCGGTCTTTTAACCTAGCAGGGGCCCTTTTTCCCCTGATGGCTGCCAGCGGGTTTAAGAAATGTGATCGGTGTAAGAAACTTATGTCTCTTACCGACACACATGACTGCTGCCTCCGTTGCCTCGGACCTGATCATGACCCGATGATCTGTGGTCCATGTGGCAAAATGTCCTCGAAGGCGTTGAGGAGTCGGCAGCACCAGAGGGATAGAATTTTTTCTGACTCCGCGTCCGGCCGGACCTGGACCTCGTCAGAGGCCTTGACATCTCGGGACTCCGGCCCCGAGCAGCGTCAGGGTTCCTCTGAGCGGGGGTCTCCTTTGCGGGAACATCGCAGGAAGAAGAAACCCGCGAGGGCGGCATCGGTGGACGCTTCTGGTTCCTCGAGGGCCAGGTCGCATAGCCCCGATAGCCGTCCCGGGTCTTCGGAGTCGGAGAGGCCTGCAAAGCATCCTCGTGTCGAGATGGAGTCTCCTGGACACGTAAGTGCTGTTGTTCTCGTTGACTGTCCTCCGAGGGAGACGACGTCGGGGCCCGAGTCGGCGGCTGCTGGGTCTCCTGAGCTCGGACTCAGGTTGACGGCCTTGGAGAGCAGCTTCGCTGCCTTCATGGAACAGCAGCGGGCATTGATCGCCGGTCTCACCGGTGCATCTGCCCCGACCACCGGGACCTCAACGTCCAAGTCGACCCCGGAGGCCGAGCCAATCCTCGAGTCCATGCGGGCTCGAGTCGATCCTCGGCCACGGTCTCCCTCGACCTCCTGTTCGGGGTCGAGGTCGTCGACGCAGATACCCTCGGCGTCGGGGCGGAGGGCATCGGTGCCCGCCCGACCGGAGCCACTCGATTCCTCCTCCGAGGAGTCGGGCTGGGAGACGGAGGACGAAGAGTCACCTGACACCCATCGGACTCGGTGTGTCCCATCGGACTCGCCCGAGTCCGAACCTCGGAGACGGTCCCCACCGGAGGATACCCGGTTCTCGGACTTCGTGCGGGATATGGCCAAGGCCTTGGCCTTCCTCGCGGATCCCGAGGAGGAGATCGAGGCCCTCCAGTATGACTCTCCCCCGAAGGAGGCCTTTACTGTTCCGGTTCCTCCGATGCTGGAGCGGCTGCTCTTCCGCATGTGGGAGACCCCGGCCTCGACGCCGGTGTTAAGCAAGCGGGTCGATTCCATTTATCGAGTCCGCAAGAGCCCCGGGTTCCAAAAGGCACAATTACCGCACAACTCCATGGTTGTGGAATCGGCCATGCATCGACTGAAAAGTCAGAAGATGCACTCCTTGGTGCCTCCTGGCCGGGAGGCCCGGAACCTGGATGCCCTCGGTAAAAAGTGCTTCCAGGGCTCTATGCTTGCTTGCCGTGTCCAGACATACCAGCTCTACATGGGCATGTACCTCCGAGACCTGGCAAAGGAGATTGCCGGGTTCTTTGCTGGTCTTTCCAAGGAACCTTTGCAGAGGTTCCAGGCCTTGTCCACCGGTATTCGAGAGTGCTCGAAGTTTATCTCTCGAGCAGCCTACGATGGCTTTGAGGCTTTGGCCCGAGTAGCCAGGGCCGGCATCGGTGCCCGCCGACAGGCTTGGCTACAGTCATCCGACCTCGAGCCATGGGTACAGGACAAGTTGGTCGATGTCCCCTTCCGAGGTGAAAACCTCTTTGGCAAGCCCATGGCTGAAAAGGCTGCAGAACTCGAGACTGAGACTCTGACCAGGACTAGGCTTTCCAGGAAAACCTCTGCCCCCTTCTCAGAAAAAGAAGGGCTCGGGAAAAAAGACCTTTTACCCAAGGAAGTCATCTGCCTACAAACAATACCCTCATTATCAGGCCTCTGCAGCTCCCCAACAGGATCAGCAGGCCAAGGGGCAGGGTCAAGGGCCCCGTAGGCAGAAGGCCCCCAAGCCACCAACACCGGCCCCTGCTCAGCAGGGTGGGAGTTTTTGATTCAAACAGCATAGCCTTTTCTCCTCAGCTGGCTTCTCTCAGCACGGGAGGCCGGCTGGCCCACTTTGCCCACAGGTGGTCAGCCGTCACATCAGATACCTGGGTTCTTCATATAGTCCAAAAGGGCTATCTTCTCCATTTTCACCAGGTACCTCCCTCCTATTTTCCAGGGGAGCCTCCAAGACCTCCTCTGCACAGGGATCTACTCCTTCAGGAGTTGGCAGGTCTGCTAAAGGATCAGGCTGTGGAACCGGTGTCCCACCACCTGAGAGGTCAAGGCTTTTATTCCAGGTACTTTCTGGTACCAAAAAGAACAGGAGGCCTCAGACCCATCCTAGACTTGCGCAACCTCAACAAGTTCCTGCAGAGGGAAAAGTTCAAGATGCTTACCCTTGGAATCCTGCTGCCCTACCTCCAGCAGGGAGACTGGCTATGCTCCTTAGATCTAAAGGATGCGTATACTCACATCCTTATTCATCCAGACCACAGACAATATCTCAGGTTTGTTGTGGGAGGAAACCACTATCAGTACAGAGTACTACCCTTTGGCCTGTCATCCGCTCCCAGGGTGTTCACCAAGTGCCTGGCAGTGGTGGCTGCCTACCTGAGACTTCAGGGTCTTTTTGTGTTTCCGTACCTGGACGACTGGCTCATAAGGGGCCAATCTTCCCAGGAGACCAACCAGGCCACCCTTCGCACTGTGGCTCTGCTTCAGCACTTGGGGTTTGTCATAAACTTCACAAAGTCCACTTTGCTCCCGTCCCAGAACTTGGAGTTCATAGGGGCCAGACTCGACACTCTTCAAGCAAAAGCTTTTCTGCCTCTGGACAGGGCCCACAGGCTAATGGATCTGGCCAGCCAGTTTCGCAGCAATTCCCTGGTCTCTGCCAGGCAATTCCTGAGGCTACTCGGCCATATGGCTTCCACGGTTCATGTCACCCCCAATGCCCACCTGCACATGCGGCCTGCTCAGTGGTGCCTTCGCCTTCAATGGCTTCAGGCCACAGGGAGCCTGGCGGACTCAATAACGATATCCGACCTACTGGTCTCCTCTCTGCATTGGTGGCTTCATCTTCCGAATCTGGTGCTCGGAGTGGATTTTCAATCCCCTTCACCTTCTCAAGTGCTCACAACAGATGCTTCTCTTCTCGGTTGGGAGCACATTGCCAAGGGACATGTACTCAGGGTTTCTGGACCCCTTGGGAGGCTTCTCAACAGATAAACTTCCTGGAGCTCCGGGCGATACGCCTAGCTCTGAGAGCCTTCTCCCACCTCGCCTCTCACCAGTCTGTACTGGTTCAGACGGACAATCAAGTTGCCATGTTCTATGTGAACAAACAAGGAGGCACAGGCTCCTTCCTTCTTTGTCAGGAAGCTCAACGCCTGTGCTCATGGGCTGTCAATCACGGGATCCTTCTCAAGGCTGTCTACCTCCCAGGTCAGGAGAATTACCTGGCAGACAAACTGAGCAGGATCCTGCAACCACACGAATGGAGATTGAACCCATTGGTGGTTCAGCAGCTCTTTCTCAGGTGGGGACTCCCCACCTTGGATCTTTTCGCCAGTCCTCTGAACCGGCAACTCCCGAGATTTTTCTCCAGACAACCGCATCCCCTCAGAGTAGCAGCGGATGCGTTTCTGATCTCGTGGTCCACAGGCCTACTGTATGCGTTTCCTCTCACACCTCTCGTGTCGAGAACGCTGTTCAAAGTCCTCAAGGACGGGGCTTCATTGATTCTCATTGCCCCCAAGTGGCCGAGGCAACCGTGGTTTCCGCTTCTGCTATAGCTAGTGGTGGACACCCCTCTGCCTCTGGGGTTTCAATACGATTTCCTGTCTCAAGATCAGGGGACTCTCTTGCACCCCAACCTCCAGTCCCTTCATCTGATGGCCTGGCTGCTGAAAGTGGTGGAAGATGTCGTCTTAGCTTCTAGACGGCAATCCACCAGGAAATCCTACGCTCTTAAGTGGCGTAGATTCTCCACATGGTGTGCTCAGCACGACGAGAATTCTTTCTCATGCTTGGTAGCGGTGGTATTGCAATATTTGCTTTACCTCTCCAATCTAGGCCTTAAGTCTAACTCTGTCAGAGTTCACCTGAGTGCTCTCTCAGCTCACCACTCGCCGGTAGACGGCAGGCCTCTTTCCAACCACCCTTTGGTGGCTCGTTTCCTCAGAGGCCTCCTTCTGCTTAAGCCTCCTTTGCGTCCACCGGCCCCTGAGTGGGATCTGAATGTAGTATTGCAGCGGCTTACTTGTCCGCCTTTTGAACCTATGGCTACCTGCCCTCTCCGTTTTCTCTCCTGGAAAACTTTATTTCTGGTAGCTCTCACCTCTGCTAGGTGGGTGAGTGAACTTCAGGCACTAGTGTCTGATCCTCCTTACACTAGGTTCTACAGGAATAGGGTAGTCTTATGGACTCACCCTAAGTTTCTTCCTAAGGTTGTCTCACCTTTTCACCTCAATCAGGAGGTGGCTCTTCCGACCTTCTTTCCCAGGCCGCATGCCAACCGGGCTGAGATGGTCTTGCATACCCTGGACTGTAGGAGGGCATTATCCTTCTACCTTGACCGTATGCGGGAGCATCGGAAGGCTGTTCAGCTTTTCGTTTCTTTTGACCCCAATAAGTTGAGGCTACCTGTCTCCAAGCGTACGCTGTCCATATGGGTCGCTGACTATATCGCCTGGGCTTATGGGGCAGCCGGCCTCTCGGAGGGTCGAGTCACGGCTCATCGTGTCAGGGCGAAGGCTGCGTCAGTGGCTCATCTCCGCTCTGTTCCGTTGGCAGACATCTGCCGGGCCGCTACCTGGTCTTCAAGCCAGATTTTTGTGGCCCATTACTGCCTTGAGAGGGAGTCCCGCAGAGACAGTGCTTTCGGACAGGCAGTACTCCATAATCTCTTTGGGGTTTAGGCAACTCCTACCCTCCGGCACTGGTGTTGGGCTACCGGTCGGGGGCGTTCTCAGAGAAGATTCCTTCCTTCTATGCTGACGAGCTAGAGGGAGCTCATTTTTCCGCTTGAGGTCTCCGGTAGCCTTAAGCTAGGGAGTCCCATATGTGAGGACTGACTTCCTGCTTGGTCCTGGAGAAAGAGTAGTTACTCACCTGTAACAGGTGTTCTCCAGGAGCAGCAGGAATCAGTCCTCACAACCCTCCCTCCTCCCCTTGGAGTTGCAGTCATATGATTTATTTTTGCTAATTTTTTGCTGTCTTTTAGCTATGTCATCAGACTGAGCAAGATGGCACCCTTGGGCGGGAAGAGGACCGCGCATGCGCGCTGCAATTCCCAAAGGCTTTCTTTGAAAGCTGGGGAAATGCTCCACACGAGGGCTCCGTCGGCGCCGACGTCACCCATATGTGAGGACTGATTCCTGCTGCTTCTGGAGAACACCTGTTACAGGTGAGTAACTACTCTTACTCCCCTTATTTCCTTATCCGAAAGAAAACAGGGGGATACAGACCTATCTTGGACCTCAGAGAATTGAACAAATTCCTGTTCAAAGAGAAATTCAAGATGATTTCTTTAGGAACTCTGCTGTCATACCTTCAGAGTCAGGATTGGCTTTGTTCTCTAGATCTCAAGGATGCGTACACTCATGTTCTCATCCACCCGATTCACAGGAAGTTCCTTCGGTTCCTTTTTCAAGGAAAGCACTACCAATACAAGGTGCTTCCTTTTGGCCTGGCCTCAGCACCAAGGGTTTTCACAAAATGCATGGCTGTGGTAGCAGCATTTCTCCGCACTCTAGGGATATTCGTCTTCCCCTACTTAGACGACTGGCTCATTTGAGCCCCATCAGAAGGAGAGGCCAGAACTTCCCTATCTTGCACAATGCGTGTCCTTCAGTATTTGGGTCTTGTCATAAACGTCCCAAAATCCAGTCTAACTCCCACTCAGTCTCTAGAATTCATAGGAGCTTTGCTGGATACCAAAAAGGCAAGGGCCTATCTTCCCCAGGCCCGTTGCCTTCGCATGGTGCAGTTAGCTTCTCAAGCAGTGCTAAAACCTCATCTCACTGCCCGAGAAATGCTACAACTACTAGGCCACATGGCATCTACCGTGCATGTGGTCCCTTATGCTCGCCTCCATATGAGAGCAGCCCAGTGGACTTTATCCACTCAGTGGACCCAGGCATCAGGGTGCCTGTCATACAAAATAGCAAACACAAGTCGCCTTATTTTGTCCCTCCAATGTTGGCAGTCCACTCAGAACCTGTTGCTGGGATCCCCATTTCAACAACCCTTACCCCAGGCAACTCTCACAACAGATGCTTCACCAATGGGTTGGGGAGCTCATTTGCAAGACCTCTCCACCCAAGGCACTTGGACTCCACAGGAGACTCATCTACATATCAATCTCTTGGAGCTCAGAGCAATCTTCCTTGCTCTTCGAGTGTTCCACACCCTGCTCAGCTACAAGACAGTCCTCATTCATACGGACAATCAAGTAGCCATGTTCTACGTGAACAAACAGGGGGGAACAGGCTCTCTGTCGCTTTGCAACGAAGCTTTGCGACTATGGGCCCTCGGCAGAGAGCATCAGGTTCATCTCCTGGCAGTGTATCTTCCAGGCATACAAAACTCTTGGGCAGACAGACTCAGTCGAGTTCTGCTTCCACACGAATGGTCTCTACATATAGACCAGGTGACCACGATTTTTCAAATTTGGGGAATCCCGGACATAGACCTCTTTGCAAGTCCGTTGAATGCCAAACTTCCCTGGTTCTGTTCCAGAATCCCGGTTCAGGGCTCTCAGGCCAAGGATGCTTTCCTCCTTCATTGGGGCCAAGACTTCCTTTATGCCTTTCCACCCATTCCCCTAATTCCCAAGACCCTATTCAAGCTTCAGAAAGACACAGGACATATGATTCTCATAACTCCACATTGGCCTTGGCAAGTGTGATACCCTCTGCTTCTACATCTCTCTCAAGCTCCCTCCCTGGTGTTAGGATCTGCTCCAGATCTCCTATCTCAGGAGAACCGGATGTTATGGCATCCCAATCCCCAGTCTCTGCATCTCAGGGCTTGGTTGCTGAAGGCCTAGATCTCCATGATCTTAACCTCCCTCAGCAAGTGAAGGATATCCTTTATGCTTCCAGGAAGCCTTCCACAAGACGCTCTTATGCTTTCAAGTGGAAAAGGTTTACCATATGGTGTTCACAGAAAGGTCTTAACCCCCTTGCTGTGCCTCTGGAATCATTACTGGAGTATCTCCTTCATTTATCCAATGCAGGACTTAAGACTAACTCAGTGAGAGTCCATTTGAGTGCTATTGCAGCTTCTTTCAAGCCTCTGAATGGGCAACCTATTTCCTCCCATCCTCTTATAGCAAGATTTATGAGAGGCATTCTGCTAACTAAGCCTCCCATTAGGCCACCATCTGTGGCATGGGACTTAAACTTGGTTCTTGGTCAGCTCATGAAGCCACCTTTCGAACCCTTAGCTACTACCTCCTTGAAATTCCTTCTTGGAAGTTTATCTTTCTCATAGCAATCACATCAGCACGTCGCATCAGTGAGTTGCAGGCACTAGTGGCTGATCCTTATACAAGGTTCCATCATGACAAGGTAGTCCTTAGGACTCATCCACACTTTATGCCAAAGGTGGTCTCGCCTTTTCATCTAAACCAAGCGGTCTACCTACCTGTGTTCTTTCCAAGACCTCATGCATCAAATGCAGAAAGGAATCTTCATACTTTGGACTGTAAAAAAGCTTTAGCCTTTTACTTACAAAGAACACAGCAACATAGAAAGTTCTCTCAACTCTTTGTTGCTTTTGATCCTTCTCATTTGGGACTTCCAGTCTCCAAGAGAACACTGTCTAACTGGATTGCTCAGTGTATTTCCTTTGCCTATCAGAGTAAGAATCTTCTTCTGGAGGGCCATGTCACAGCTCACAATTTGAGAGCCATGGCAGCTTCAATGGCTCATCTGCACTCTGTGTCTATCGACGACATCTGTCGAGCAGCTACCTGGGCCTCGTTTCAGACCATCACAGCCCATTACTGTTTGGACAAGGACTCCCGCCGGGATGCCTTGTTTGGTCAGGCTGTTCTCCAACACCTGTTCCATACCTAATCAACTCCTACTCGCCATCCCCTGTTGGATGCCAGAGATCCATGGGGGGAAGTGGAGCCCTTTCTCAGGGGCACACAACTTCTGGGGTCTCTCCCTGGCATCTAAAGCTAGGGAGTCCCCATATGTGAAGACTACATTCCTGCTTGTTCCTGGAGATAGCATAGTTACTCACCTGTAACAGGTGATCTCCGGGAACAGCAGGAATTTAGTCTTCACAACCCACCCACCTCCCCTAGGAGTTGTATCTCTCTATCTCTTTCTCTTTCCCTCTCTCTCTCTCACCTTTAAACTCAACTGGAGAAAAGCAGTTGGGAAAGGTGGGAAGGCAGCATGCAGGCGCTGTGGGATGCTCCCAAAAGCTTTCTAATTGGACGCTGGGGAGCGTTCCCGCACAGGTTCCGTCGATACTGACGATATCCATATGTGAAGACTAAATTCCTGCTGTTCCCGGAGATCACCTGTTACAGGTGAGTAACTATGCTTTACTAGTGGTGTGCTGCAGGGTTCTATCCTTGGTCCGATTCTTTTTTTTTTTTTTTTTATCTTAAAGTTTTTATTCAGCAAGAACTTCAACCAAACATCATACATTTGCTGAACCAAAAAAATTCACTTAAACACTATCATAAAATCTAAACTTTCTGCTCCTTTTACAGTCATTTACAATATCCCTCCCAACATCCCTTAAAAACGCTTCAATGCAGAACATGTGCGTTGGTCCGATTCTTTTTAACTTCTTTGTTAGTGATATAGCAGAAGGGCTGTCGGGTAAGGTTTGCATGTTTGCAGATGGTACCAAAATCTGCAATAGAGTAGACACCCAGGAAGGAATAGATAACATGAGGAGGGATCTAGTTAAGCTTGAAGAATGGCCTAGAATTTGGCAGCTAAAATTTAATGCTAAAAAATGCAGGGTCATGCATTTGGGCTGCAAAAATCCAAAGGAGCAGTACATTGAGGGAGTGAGGTACTTCTTTCCACAAAAGAAGAGTGGCACCTGGGTGTAATTGTGTCTGACAATCTTAAAGTAACTAACCAGATAGAAAGGTCGACTGCAAAAGCTAGAAGGATGCTTGGGTATATAGGGTGAGGAATGGCCAGCAGAAAAAAGGAGGTGGTAATGCCTCTGTATAGCAGATAAAAGGAGGTGGTAATGCCTCTGTATGTTTCCGGTGCAACCTCATTTGGAGTGCTGTGTGCAATTCTGGAGACTACACCTTCAAAAGAATATAAGCAGATTACAGTCTGTGCAGAGGGTGGCTACGAAAATGGTTAGTGGTCTTTGTTATGTAGCATATGCGAACAGATTTAAAGATCTTAATATGTACACTTTAGAGGAAAGGTGGTATAGAGGAGATATGATGGAGATGTTTAAATACCTCCGTGTCATAAATGCAGAGGAAGAGAGTCTCTTTCTATTGAAAGCAAGCTCTGCTTTGAGGGGACATAGAATGAGAGTGAATAGGGATAGACTCAGGAGTAATATGCAGAAATATGTCTTTACGGAAAGAGTGGTAGATGTGTGGAATAGTCTCCTAGTGGATGTGGTGGAGACAAGGACAGTATCTGAATTCAAAAAAGCATGGGACAAACACAGAGGATCTCTAAAAGTAAAAAGGGGGACTACTGTGGTTGATATGAAAGGGCAGACTAGATAGGTCATGAGGTCTTTTTCTGCTGTCATGTTTCTATGTTTCTATCACAGCTAAAGCTGATTTCCTTAATCCTTTAATAAGTTCGACTGTGATGCTTTGCACTAACAGCAAGCGCTGAAGATGTTTTCCGGGCAGTACCAACAGCAGTTCATTGCAATAGTCTAAACGCAATGGAATCGGTGCTCTTCTTACAGATATCAAATTAGGCTGGCAAACGTATATTTTCTACTGTTAGATCATTATAAGATCGAAAACAAACTTCTCATTTTTGCAATTTGGTCCTTCATCTATAATTACAACTCCATCCATATCCATAAATTACAGCAAAGCTCCTTGGCGATCATCCCCTACTTAATGTTCAGTAGGGGTAATGGTTCAATAATCCTACTGCCCAACAGACAGAATAACTCTGCTTTTTGTGCATTCAGCTCCACTGCATAATTGAAACCATGCACGTAAGAAAGATGACATTTCTTGCAGTATCATCCCTATGCTTCTCACACACATCCATATAAAGCAGAAAATCTGCTGTCCTCATAACGAGTCATAAAGAGAGCATAAACAGGTTAAATAGGGTGAAGACAGTTATCCTTGTGGGGGGACACCTCGCTCTAGAATGCAAGAAGATGAAACTTTTTTTTAACTGTCTGGCTCTTACCTGCTTTGCAACTCACTTTTCAGAGCTCTGAGATCCAGGCCCTCCCCTATAGCAGGCCCTGGGCTCTTGGGTGGCTTTACCACAGCTGGTAGGAGGGTAATGTGCCCTCACTTCACTCCTTTATCCGGGGTGTTCCTCTGAGGGCACAGCCTTATGCCCTGTGGGGTTGATTTTGGATACCGAATAGTATTTTCTCCAGAAGGTGAGTCTGAAGAGGAAGGGGAGCTTCTCCTTAGAGAAGGTGAGGATCCATTTTTTATATTATGTTTTTTTATTGTAAATTTCTATACCGTATTTTTTCCGGTGGATCAAATGCGGTTTACAGCAAACAACAATTTGAATATTACAGAACAAGTAAGTATTCAATTATAGGGAACATTTTCTTCTCAACTATATACAGTATATACATATACAGAACATTGTTAACACAATGGTGAGTGCTTGAAGTTACTCTTTAAGCATCTCTATCGAACTATTTACAAGTTTTGAGGAGTTTTCAGTATGTCTATTTTTGGTATGTTGTGAGCCGGTCTGGATGTTTTGCATTTCTTACTTCCATTACGATTTAGTGTGTGATGGGGTGGAGTGCTGTGAAGTGGTGGGGAGGGGGAGGGTTTGTGCATTCATTTTTGCTTTGGGTGAATAGGTGGATTTTAAGAGTTCTTGGAACATTTTGAGGTCATTTATTTCTCTTATGTGGTCTGGGAGCGCATTCCAGAGGCTGGGGGCAATGCAAGAGAATGTTTTGTTGTTGGTTGTCTTCGTTGCTTTTCTGAAATTGGGTGGTATAGCTATTTTATTCTTGTTGCAGTCTCGTTGGGACCGGGAGTTGGTTTCTTTTTGAATGAGCGTGGAGAGGTGTGAGGGAGAGATATTGTTGATTAATTTAAAGGTTGTGACAAGTATTTTGTAGGTCATGCTGTTTTGTATAGGAAGCCAGTGGAGGTTGTATAGTATTGGGGTTATGTGTTCTGTTGGGTTGATGATCATAGTTATCCTAGCTGCAGTATGTTGTGATAGTTGTCTTAGCGGTATGTTTACTAAGCAGTCTTAATGTGCGGCCGGCGATGTTATCGGGCGATAAGGTACCTTATCGCCCGATGAAGGCGCATTACCGGACGATAAGGTACCTTAGCGCGCGATAACGCGCGCAGCGGCGCAAATGAGCACTGAGGGTGGAGAAATGCTCCCGGAGGGCGGAGGAAGGCTCCCCAGGGACGGAGAGAGAGGGTCAATGGGTGGAGAGTGGGAGGGGAGAGACTCCCTGCACACTAACGCTGTGGATGCCGGGGCTGAAAACTAACGCCAGTGAAACCCTGGCGTTAGAGCAGATTTAAAGGGAAAAGAAACTATTTCCGTCAGCAACGTACAGCAAAACCAGGGAAACCTACAAAAAGTGATAAGTGTGATACATGTGCACGGAACAAAAGGACAAATAAACATTAAATATGACCAGAAGAAAATGTAACAAAAACATAACCAAGCTGGGCAATAGCGATATTAATGGGAAAGAAACATCCAAAAACACTACCAAAAAAGCTCCAAAAAAAGATATTAATTTTGGAAGGGTCTATGCTCTGTCCCCATACAAGGTGAATGATCCCACAGTGAAATAGCGCCAATCAGGGTTTTCCCTTTACATTGGACAGGTTTCCTATGACGTGCACATGTTCTGCAACAGCAGGGCGGGCATGTCTGAGCGGCCAACTGGATAGATGCTGGAAAAGGGGACACAGGGGGCTGCAGGCGGCACATGCTGTGGTGCAGCTGGGCCACAGTGCGGACTAAGGTGATGCCTAGGTGGCCCATAGGAATGCTGAAACAGTAAAGCAGCCAGACAGCAACTGATGAGGGCCCAACATGGGCACGAGTGTGTTTCCCACAGTGTCTAAGGGGATGGTACCCAGCAGGTACCCCCAAGGGCACAGAACTTTGGCAGGCGGTGCTGGGAGGAAGCGTGGACAGCTATGCAGGCACCCCTACCCCAGAACCCGCACCATAGGCAACTGCCTACTGACACACTGGATGGCCTGAGACTGCGCACCACCAGCACCACCAGCAGAAGGGCATGTCAGCATGGTGGCAGAGGGGTACTGGTGGTGGAGGGGGCAGTGGCAGCTGCCCACAGCAGACCATGACCTAGCCCTGTGTAGGTGGGTGCCATGCACTGCAACAGACAGGCCCTGTCTAACGAACAGTCATGCTATCCCCAGGGAATGCACAGTCTCCGTGGCAACAGTACAGACAGCCAGTGTGTTCAGGAGCAGAAGGTCACAGGTTCAAGTCCCAGCTGTGGTTCCTGCCAACCCAGTCCCCATATTTTATCCACTACTAAAACGTGGTAATACAGACAGAACCTTTATTGCAGATAATGTAAACATGCCCAAAACGCCTACATTTTACCCTATAGATCACAGACACCATAAGCATGCGCATTACCTAGAGCAGAGTCTCCCAAATACAGTCCTGGAGGGCCAAACACCATTCAAGTTCCATGCTGCCTCTAATAAATATGGCTGTGCTGCATTTCTATGCACCGCCCCCATGGTATGCAGATGTATCTCATGCATATTCATTAGGGACAGCATGAAAACCCAAACAGTGTTTGGCCCTCCAGGTCTGGAGTTGGGAACCTCTGCCTTAGAGCAGCGGCCAACAGGGGCAGACACACCTGCACCCACAGGCTCCATTATCCAAAGCCTCCTGTGCATCTCCCAATACTAGCACTTGCATACCTTAGCAATGCCACCCTAAACCTGGGAATACGGTACACATCTATCAAAAGGTTGCTATGATTACTGGCAGATAGCAATTCCTAAGTTAAGCACAATTTGCTGATTGAGCTGCATCATAGCAACCTTTCTGATGTCTGTGGAGTATGCTTCAGGTCTGGTGTCTGACAGTGTTTACCACCCTGGGGAGTGACCCCAACAGTATTGCGTACCATAGCCAGGCCTGCACTGTGCCCAGGATTGGTGCGGTGGCCAGGGATGCCAAACACCTCTATAGTTGCAAAATGCTGGCATAGGTGTTGGAGTGTGTGTCTGTCTACCCAATGTGTGGTGGCTGCCAACACCTTCCTCAGCCCACATTGCTTGCACTGTTGCCAGTGTCAGCCTGCCAATGTGAAAAATGAGGAGCAAGGTACCATGGGTATAGCCCGGACAGGGTAGCCTGCCCAGGATGCATCTGCACAGGGCATAGGGCAATGGCTCAGACAGTGTAGTGGCCGGCCACCATCTGCACGGACTGGGTGGCCACAACATGTCCTGCTGGGAGGTCACTCTCACCCTGACTGACCAGTGACCACGGCATGGCTGGGCTCCCCCATAGTGCTATGTTGTATTTCTCTCAAGTGAAATGTATGGGTTCCCTCTTCTGAGGCCCAATCACTGACCTGTCTGCTTGGTGGGTGTGCTCACATCCCAGTTTTGGGTGCACACTTCTTCTCCAGGAACATGCACTGTGGATTAGCTAGCAGACTGTCTACAGTTATATGTGTATGGCTGGAACACCTTGCAGGGTGCAGGGACTGGTGACTCACTGTGCTTGCTGCTGGAGAATGTCAGATGGTGGTGGGGGGGCAGCTAAGCATTCCCAGGCCTACTGTCTGTTTGCCATTGCCTTATGGATGTGTACAGCTCTGCATTGGCTGCCCTGTAGGGTGTCTGTTCCCCAGCAGGACTGGGGTTGATGGCCCCCCTCCACTGCCACCATTGTAGAGAGGTAGAATGTGGATCTGTTGGTGGGGGATCCTGTCTCCCACCCTGAGCCACAGAGGGCGGGTTGGTTGGTGATACATAATCCGCCTATGGGTTCAAACACCACCCCCCTTCACATACATCATGTTACCATGGCACCCACACAGGATATGCACTATTCTGGGTGCATCATAGCCCATAAGGGCTAGACCTGATTGACAACTACAGATGGACACTGATGTATCCTAGGTGTGTCTGCAGGAACTACCTATCACATACACTAGCACTGATGGGGACCTGCAACATGGCCTATTCCTGCCATGAAAGGTGCTGCAGACCTGGTGCTGGCCGCCCCACCTCACCCTCAGGGTGAGCATAATACCCACACAATGTGATGGTGTATAGCTACTCTGTGCCACTAACACACACCGTCGGCACCCCCTACTAGGCTGAGGTGCTGTGGGGGTGCACTCGGTCAGTTTCCCCTACCAGGATGAGGTGCTGTGGGGTGCATACCCCATCCTGTGATCATCTGTAGACTGCTGATTTGCATGTGCTGTGCATCATGGGTACGGACGGGTTGACCCTATCCTGGTAGCCACAGCAGACAGTTTGTGTGGTGACCTGCAGTCCTTCTGTAGCCAGCCAGGGGCTTGTTAGCAGCTATAGAGCTGTAGCCCACTGGTTACTTCACTGCCTGTGTAGCCAGACGTCATGGGTTTGAACCCACAGTGGGGTTATTTGATAGGGCTGTCCGAGACATTGTCTATTTTTAATGTACATTAGTGCTAACAGCAAAAACACCCTCACAGTACTGTAACCATAAAGTGCCTCATAAGGCGCCCTATAAAGCGCCTTATAGGGTGCCTTATAAGGTGCCTTGGCGGACAGTGCACTTTATAATGTGCCCTATGGAGTGCCTTATAGGGTGCCTTATGCAGCACCTTAGGTTATGCCACCGTGAGGGTGTGTTTGCTGGCAGCACTAATTAAAATAACAGTAAAATGCCTCAAAAAGCACTACTTAAACATAAAGGGTGATGCCTCAGCCAGCCTTATTCATTAGGCACACTGGGAGATCAAACTCATGACCCCTGTACCATCAGTCAGTGTATTGACCATTGTGCTACACCTCTGTTTCTGTGTTTGCATGTCTGCGCGCCTACTTAAGATTACCGCGTGTTAACGTGCTTAGCGGCTTCTCGCCCGATAATGTGCGCAGCGCACGTTATCGCGCGATAATCCCGTTTTGCTACGTTAAGACCGAAACGCCCACTCCTTTTATGGCAGCCTGCACACTATCGCCGGGCGCACGTTAAGAGTACTTAGTAAACATACCCCTTAGTGTTTGTTTTGTTATGCCTTGTACGGTGGTGTTGGCGAAGTCAAAGTGGGGAGTGATGATTGCTTGGTCTACGGATTTTAAGTCATTGAGGTGGAGTAGTGGGCAGTGTAGTTTCAGCATTTTGAGTTTATAGAAGATCTCTTTTGTTGTGTATTTTATATGGGATGTCATGTTAAAGGTACGATCAATGAGGACTCCTAGGTATTTTATTTCGTTTTTAACTAATATGTTTGTATCTTGATCGATGTTGGAGGGGTAAAGCTCTGGTTTCTTGTTACGTACATTACCTCAGTTTTCGTGAAATTAATCTTAAGGTTATGATTTGTGAGACATTCTGTTATCTCTGCAAAGCATTTAGTAAGTTTTTGGGTTGATGGATTTGTGATGTTAAATGGGAGATATAACATTATATCGTCCGCGTATAAGTGGTAATTTATCTGGAATTTAAAAAAAAAATGGTGCAATTGGGTTGGATATATATATTAAAGAGTATGACTGAAAGCGCGGAACCATGCTGTAAGCCTTGTTCTTGTTTGTATTGTTTGGACATTTGGTGTTCAATTCTTACTTGTGTTCTGTCAGACAGGTATGATGAGAGCCATTGTAGAACTGTATCTTTTATACCTATTTGTTGGAGTTTGTGGAGCATAATGTGATGGTTTATGCTGTCAAAGGCTGTGGTGATGTCAAGAAAGATGATCAGGAACACTTTCTTGTTGTCATCAATTCCTCGTATGAGTTGGTTGAATAGGATGGTGAGGAGTGTCTCCACTCCATGGAATGGCCGAAAACCATATCGATGTTCGTCAAGTGGGGCAGAGGAGTCAATATAATCTTGGAGTTGTATTTGAACTGTTTTTTTCTATTAATTTGGCCATGAAGGGGAGACTTGAAATAGGTCTGTAGGATGTGGGGGAGTTTTTATCCATTGTGCTGTTTTTTAGGATTGGGCGAATTAGTGCATGTTTTGGTGAGGATGGTAGGTGACCATGCTGGAGGGAGAGGTTGACAATAGGGAGGATAAAGTAGAAAGTTACGGTTTTGATGCTTTTATCCAATTAATTGGACAGGGGTCGAAGTATGAGGTAGTGGTGTTGATCTTGGTGGTGATGTTTTTGAGTGTGTCTTTTGTCATGGGGGTGAATGTTGACCAGGAGTTTTGTGTTTGGTGAGTAATGCTGAGGTCTGTTTTAGTTAGGTCTTAGTGTGATAGTTTCTCCTTGTAATAATTAGCTAATTTCTGTGGTGTAATGGTACTATCGGAAGAGGTCTTGTTGGCTGTGTTATTAGTAAGGGATTTAACTATTTCAAATAGCTCTCTTGGTCGGTTCAGAGAGTTAGATAGTATCTTGAAGTAGTAGCCTTTCTTAGCTGTGTTGGTTGTCTCTTTGTAGAGTTGTAGAGCATCCTGGTATTATGAATGGTGGATTTTGGATTTTGTATGGCGCCATTTGCGCCCACATTTGCATAGATTTGCTTTCATTCGTTTTAGTTCAGGACTGAACCATTGGGCATTTTGTTTTTTTGTGTGGTGGGAGTGTTGTACATGTAGTATGACTGCATCAGATATTGTGTCATGCCAACGAGTTACAGCTTCATCTAGGTCTGTTGGATCTAGAATGAGGCGCGGGATGGTTTGATCCAGAAATTCGTCTTTGTGAAATTTCTTGAATCTTCTGAGGTGGGAGGTATGTGTATGTTTTAGTTGTGTGGCAAAGTCCAACAATGTGTGGTATTAGGAATTTTATCAGGTGGTGGTCAGACCAGGGGATGGGCTGTTCACCTAATGTTGTTGGGTCATAGTCATTGAAGATGGGCGATGGTAGGAATGCTAGATCTTGCATATTGCCTTTAATATGTGCTTAGGTGTTGATAATTTGGTGGTGATCACAGTCGTTGATGGAAGTTAGGAAGTCAGATGTGTTTATGTGATAGCGATGGGAGATTGAGGTCATCTAATAGGACCATCCATCCATTCATCAGCAACCTGTCTTTTTTACAGAGAGAGAGAGCTTTCTGTGCCAGTTCAGAATGTGATGGCGACCTTACACATAGTTGGACCTCATCTGCAGTATAAAGTGTTATCCTGGCTTCTTTCCTTTGCTTGAGCCCATGATGCAGCTCCTTGTCTCTCACTGGGAGAATTCAGAGCTGGGCCTTAGTTGCCATAAGGTTCTCTCCTGGTTGCATCAGTTTTTGGGCACTCTCAGACAGATGCCCTTGTCAAGGACCAGTGGAAGGAGGACACTGTGCTTAACAAATCTCATGACAGCAAGGTAGAGGCTCTCCTTAAGAATGCCCTTTAGCCCTCTGCTTTGGGCTCCCAAGCAACTTTGTGTGCAAGCCTAGTGGCCAAAGCACTCTTATGCGCAATTCAGCAATTGCGTGACAACCTGGAGACTACCAGATTGGTGTCTGGGCTATATACAAGCCAGATGTCCTCTGTGATTTGATCAGGATCTCTTCCATAGCAGCGCTTGTCACTAGGAGGTGACTCTGGCTTCACAGCTGGTCAGCTTGATATAGCCTCTAAGTTGCAACTGAGCAAGCTCCCCTTCAAGGGCAGGTTAATCTTTAGGGAGGATCTCAAGAAGTTGGTGAAGGAACTTGGGAAGACATCCTCAAAGGTTTCTAGAAGAGTGGTCCTGGGCACTAGGTCTGCTTCTCGAAGAACTTTGTGTGGACTTCGGAGATGCAAGATCTCTCACCATGTGTGTTAAAACTGCTGAAAAGTAAAGTAGGCTGGGATCTAAGCTTACTATAAGTTAAGCTACTTTAAGTAGTTCTGACTGTGAACAGAACTACAGAGAGCCCCAACTGCTAGCTACTTGCCTCACAGCTTCATAGGCACTGTATGCTTGGGAATTGTCATCCTTGACTTCTGGGAGTGAATTAAAATGGATTTCCCCATCAGCTATTGACTCAGAATGCATCTGTCGGGGAAAGGATGTTGGGTTTGATGGACCATTGTTCTGAATGAGCTTGGCACTTATGTCTGATATTGTTGTGGTGTTGTAATTACTGTGATGTTCTCCATCTTGAGCCTTCTAGAGACTGATTGGATTTGATGTTTGTGATGTGTTCTTTGCTGTCTACATTTCTTGTGAATTTTATAAACTGTTCTAAATACAGCAAGAGAGGAAACCTTCAAAAAGATATTTACCCTCTTTTATGACAAATGATTTATTAATCTGAATTAAAGAACGGTTAAAGATATACTGTATGACAAATTACTATAATTTAGCATATAACATTGGGGTTTTGGAACGTGTTGATGTTATCTTTATAACAGACTTCTGTTTGGTCAAGTTTAAATTAAGTTATGGGATACTGCCTCTGGAGTCATCTTGAAATATATTTGAATTGTTTCCATATGTATATGTGGTTTAGCATTCGTAAGTACTTGAAATAATTGAGTTGAACATACTATAACATGTCACCCATGATTCATGCAGCTGTTGCAGACTACATAGGTACACTCTAAATTTTTTAGGAGTGTAGCTACCACAGCTCAGACCTAGATGCTTAGTACTCATCCATGTTAAATATGGGCCTCCCAAAAAATTCAGTCTTTGTTGCACCACTGCCTTTACTCTTTCACTATGTATACTCTACTTATACTCTGCCCTCCTTGGACTCACTTTTCCCTTCTTAACTTTCCGACTTTCACGCTCATCCTTCCATCCATCTTTGTATTTGCTCTTGTTCATCTTTGTATTTGCTCCTCTGTCATTACATCATGCTCTGAACCCCTCTGCGTTCAACTACTTTTCTATCCTCCTCAGCAGGACTGGCACAAGGAGATGGGACATTCTAGGTGAACCTCATCCCTTTCACCCCCACCCTTTGCTGCCACTGCCGCCCATCTCCGGAATGTGTAGGAGCCATCAGTATCTGCAAACAGCCCTATGGTGCTTACCTTTAAACTTTGGCACTGCAAAATTGTTTGCTTCCGATGCCTGGTGCCGGCTTCCTGTTTGTAGCAGGAAATCGGCATCGGATGTCAGGGGGCAGAAGCAAATAGCCCTGCGGCACCACAGTTTAAAGGTAAGTGGGGCTCTTTGGAGCCATTGTCACTTCTGCCTGTCCCGAGAGGGCTGGTGCTCTAGGTTACCTCCTAGTTCACCTAGTGGTAGCACCGGCCATGCTCCTCCCCCCTTGAGCTTTCTCCACCTTGCATCACCTTTCCCTCCTAACCCCCCCCTAACTCTTTACCCTTTCCCCCACCACACAATTCTCACTACCTTGTTCTGCTGCCTCCTGACAGTTTAGTCTTAGGGGTAGCTCCAGCCTTTTATGCTGTAGCTGTGTCACTCTCCTTTCTCTGGGAACAAGCAGGAAGTCAGTTCTCACATATGGTTGACGTCAGCGCACACAGAGCCCACGTGGAAGCATCTCTTTAGCTTTCAAAGAAAGCTTTTGCGAGATGCATCACGCATGCTTAGTCCCCTTCTTGCCCAAGTGTGTCATCTTGCCTCAGTCTACTTTTTTCTGCAGAGCCCTCCGAATTCCTGTCCAGTTTTCCACGGAAAAAGTGTCTCTTTGTCTGGTTTTATCCAGTACACGTACCAGATCCTTTTCCATCTCCGAGCCAACTCGCCTCAACGTCGCTCCTTGGGTTTGTTTCCTTCTTTTCTCATTTTTTTCAAGGTGTTGTTCAATCGGCGCTTTGCGCCCTTTCGTGGCTGCAGTCCTCGGACCCATGTCCAGTGTCAGGGCCCCCTTTTTCTGAAAGCCTCCAGTGGCTTCAAGAAATGTGACCAGTGCGGTAAGATGATATCCCTCACCGACCCATATGACCGTTGTCTCAGTTGCCTTGAGCCAGACCACGTCGACTTGGACTGTGAACTCTGCAGGGCCATGACCCCAAAGGCCATCATGAGCCATCAGCTGCAGCAGGAAAAGTTATTTCACAAGTCCAACTCTGCCCCGGAGACTCCGGCGACACCTCGCTACAGGGCCCCTTCCGGTACCTTGGTGCCCTGTGATGCCAGGGCTGTCTCTGAGTCCCGCGGCCATGGTTCCTCTGAGAAAAAATCTCTGGAGATGGATTGTAAGAAGTCAAAATCCTCAAGGAACACCTCAGAGGACAGGTCCGGAAAGGCAGGTAAATCCCACTAAAGGCCCTGCAGTCCCTAGGCGTGAGTCTGAGCAGGAGCAGTCTTACAAGCTGCTCTGGAAGGAGTCATTGGCAGCTGGCGACTGGTTTCAGACACCCGAGGCCATCCTCGTTACAGACTCCCCCCTTGATGGAGCTGACGGTAGGCCTGAAATCCTCAATATCCGTGTCGAAGACTGCGGAGCCAACTGGCATGGAGACCAGGATGGCGGCTTTGGAACACAGTATCTCTGTCCTCATGGCCCAGCTGCGGGCGTTCATGTCTGGTTCATCTGTCCTGATGACAAGACCCTCAATATCGAGGACCTTCCCAGACGTCGAGCTGATCCTCGAGTGTCACCAGCCTCGAGAGAGCCATCAGCATTGGATGACATCCCAGTCCCATTCCTCAGGACTCTTCGGTCCTCTCCAGCAAGTACCCGCAGCTTGGACCGCAGGTCCTCTGGAGAACTCAGGCCTTAGGACTTGGGTCTTGATAACAGAGACCATGAGTTCTTGGACTTGTCCTTGGACTAAGAGTCTGAATGGGAGACCAAGGACGAGGAGTCCCCCAGACACTCAGAGGCACTGAGACGTGGCCTCAGATCCATCTCCCCCGGTGTTCCATTGCCATTTCTCACTCGAGGGCGCCGCCTTCCTCCACTTTGTGTGGGACATAGCTAAGGCGCTTGCCTTCAAGACCGAGGCAGAGGAAGATCCCTGCATGGAGGAAATGGAGATCCTCTAGTATGAGACTTCTCTGAAAGAAGTCCTCATGGTACCCGTCCCTCCGATCCTTGAGCACCGCCTTCTCCATATGTGGGAGACACCGGGGTCTGTGCCCATTCTAAGCCATGTACTGTGTCCGCTGAAGCACGAGATTCCAGAAGACCCAACTTCCCCACAGCTCAATGGCCATTGAGTCTGCCATGTGCAGACTCAAGAGCTAGAAGACCCATTCCTCGATGCCCCTGGGCTGAGAGGCCCGCATTCTTGATGCCCTTGGGATCGATGCTTACATGTGAGTTCAGCCTTACCAATTGTACATCGGCATGTACCTCAAAGACCTAACAAGGGAGCTCACCGGCTTCTCAGCAGGCCTTGACGGCGAACCTCTTCAGTGGTTCAAATCTCTGGCCACGGCATTTGAGGAATGCTCAAAGTTTTTATCCCAAGCAGCATACTATGGCTTCGAGTGGTCAGCTAGAGTAGCCGCCATAGGCATTGAGGCCTGACAACAGGTATGGCTGCAATCGTCTGACCTCGAGCAATGGGTTCAGTACAAACTCATTGATGTCCCCTGTATTGGAGAGAGTCTCTTTGGGAAACCCATGGCAGATAAAGCTGTAGAAATAGAGTTCCTGACTTAGGACCAGATTCTCTAAAAAGACCTTAGTGCAGCCCCTTAAGAAGGTCCAGGGAAGAAGGGGGGTTTTGGCAATGCTTCACAGTTCTAAGGCTTCTCATCCCTGCAGCAAGGCCAACAGCACAAGAGGCCAAGGACACTGTCCCCACAAACAGAAGACTCCCAAGTCCCAGACGCCGGTGCTGCCCTCGGCTCAGCTGGGGGGAGCTTTTGACTCCATAGACACAACTTCCTTGCCCCAGGAAGTCCCCAACAGCTCACAGTGGGGCATCTGACCCTGTTTGCCCACAGGTGGTCTACTGTTACCACTGATTCCTGGGTACTGCAAGTGGTTGAAGAGGACTACCTCCTCCACCTACAAAGGAAAGCACCCTCATAATTTCCAGGAGAGTCCGTAAGACCTCTCCTTCACCAGACTCTGTTCCTTACCAAGCTCGCAGGTCTCCTCAAGGACAAGACGGTAGAGCCAGTGCCCAAACATCTCTGGGGCAAGAGCTCCTAGTACTTCCTCATCCCCAAGTGAACTGGTCGCCTCAGGCCCATCCTAAACCTATGGAACTGAACAGATTCCTGGTTAGGGAGAAATTCAAGATGCTCTTCCTTGGAACACTGCTGCCCTACCTCCAGCAGGGAGTCTGGTATGCTTCTTAGATCTGAAGGATGTTTATATATACATCCTGATCCATCCCAGCCACTGAAAATACCTCTACTTCGTGTGGGAGGAGGTCACTACAACTACAAGGTGTGCTGCCCTTTGGGCTGGCTTCATCACCAACGGTCTTCACCAAGTGCTTAGCGGTGGTTGGAGCCCACTTTCGTTTCCAAGGAGCCTTCCTTTTCCCCTACCTGGATGACTGGATCATAAGGGGAGGCACAGCTGCAGAGGTGCACCATACCACTGGGTGCACCATCCACGCCCTGCAGCACCTGGAGTTAGTTGTCAATTACATAAGAACATAAGATAAGCCATACTGGGTCAGACCAAGGTCCATCAAGTCCGATATCCTGTTTCCAACAGTGGCCAATCTAGGCCATACGTACCTAGCAGTTTCCCCAAAAGACACAGGTTCCTCAATGCTTGTATTGGGTCAAGCAGTGATATCTTGGGTCCCTTTTAATAATGATTTATGGACCTTTCCTCCAGGAACTTGTCCAAGCCTTTTTTAAACCCAGCTACACTAACAGCTTTTACTACAGCCTCTAATAACAAATTCCAGAGTTTGATTACACGTTGAGTGAAAAAATATTTTCTCTTATTTTTCTTGAATAGTTTACCCTGTAGCTTCATTGCATGTCCCCTAGTCTTTTTATATTCTGATGACGTAAACAATCGATCTACGTTTACCCGTTCCACTCCGTTCATGAATTTATAGACTTCTATCATATCTCCCCTCAGCCGTCTCTTTTCCAGGTTAAAGAGCCCTAACCTTTTTAGCCTTTCTTCATAGGGGTATCCTTTCATCCCCTTTACCATTTTGGTGGCTCTTCTCTGAACCTTTTTAAATAACGCTATATCCTTTTTAAGATACGACGACCAGAATTGCACACAATATTCAAGGTGCGGTCGCACCCTGGAA
Source organism: Ichthyophis bannanicus (assembly GCA_033557465.1). Lineage (NCBI taxonomy): Eukaryota > Metazoa > Chordata > Amphibia > Gymnophiona > Ichthyophiidae > Ichthyophis > Ichthyophis bannanicus. The sequence continues at coordinate 187,452,702 of CM066033.1, read as the reverse complement.
CGATACAGAAGCATTATAATGTCCTTTGTTTTATTTTCCATTCCTTTCCTTATGATACCTAGCATTCTATTTGCTTTCTTGCCTGTCGCTGCACACTGAGTGGAGGGTTTTAACATGTTATCCACAATGACACCTAAATAGTTTTCCTGGGTGATGGTTCCTAATGTGTAACCTTGCATCGTCTAACCATAGTTTGGGTTGTTCTTCCCTGGGTGCATAACTTTGCACTTGTCCACATTAAATTTCATCTGCCATTTTGATGCCCAGTCTTCCAATTTATCAAGATCCTTTTGCAATTTTCCACAATTCTCATGGGTTTTAACAACTTTAAATAGTTTTTTGTCATCTGCAAATTTGTTAATCTCACTCATTCGTATTCCCTTTTCCAGGTCATTTATGAATATGTCAAAAAGCAGCGGACCCAGCATAGATCCCAGGGGTACACCACTATTCACCTTTCTCCATTGGGAAAATTGGCCATTTAGCCTTACCCTCTGCTTTCTATCTTTTAATTAGTTCCTGATCCACACTAGTACACTGCCTCCTATCCCATGACTCTTTAGTTTTGACAAAAGTCTCTGATGAGGGACCTTGTCAAAGGCTTTCTGAAAGTCCAAATACACTATATCATCCGACTCACCTTTGTCTACCTGTTTATTCACACCTTCAAAAAAACATAACAGATTAGTAAGACAATATTTTCCTTGTCTAAAGCCATTTTGGCTGTCTCCCATTAAGCCATGACTATCTACATGTTCATCAATGTTCTTCTTTATGATGGTTTCTACCATCTTTCCCGGTACTGACGTCAGGCTCACTGGTCTGTATTTTCCCCAATCACCCCTGGAACCCTTTTTAAAAAATTGCCGTTACGTTGGCCATCCTTCAATCTTCAGGTATTACAGATGATTTTAATGATAGTTCACAGATTTCAAATAGCAGGTCTGCAATCTCATATTTCAGTTCTTTCAATACCCTTGGATGTATACCATCCGGTTCAGGTGATTTGCTACTCTTCAGTTTATCAAATAGTTGTAATACATTTTCTCGATGTATCGATATTTCCTTCAAGTCTTCCGCACCTTTAAATACAACTTCAGTCATGGGTAACATCTCTACATCTTCCTCAGTAAAGACCGAAGCAAAGAATTCATTCAGTCTCTCCGCTATCGCCTTGTTGCCTCTTAGTGCCCCTTGAATCCCTCTATTTTCTAATGGACCAACTGATTCTCTCACAGTTTTTTTGCTACGAATGTACTTGAAAAAGTCTTGATTATGCGTTTTTTGCTTCCGCAGCAAGTTTTTTCTCAAATTCTACCTTTTCCTTACTTATCAATGCCTTGCATTTAACTTGACAGTGCTTGTTCTGTTTCAAGTTTTCGTTATTTGGCTGTTTTTTCCATTTCCTGAAAGATGTTTTTTTGGCAGCAACAGCCTCTCTGACCTTATCTTTAATCTATGTTGGCAGTTTTATGGACTTCCTTCCACTTTTCTTAAAGCGTGGAATATAGCTGGTGTGGACTTCCGAGATAGTATTTTTAAACAACTCCCAAGCTTGATGTAAGTCTTCAACCTTTGCAAATACTCCTTTTAGTTTTTGATTATTTTCCTCATTTTATCATAATCTCCCTTTCGAAAGTTAAAAGGTAGTACTGTGGATTTCCATACCATCCCTACTTCACTAATTAAATCAAACGCGATCATGATATGTTCACTATTGCCAAGTGGCCCCAACACCCTTATCTCTTGCACCAGATCTGGTGTTCCACTAAGGACTGGGTCCAATATGGCTTCCCCTCTGGTCGGTTCATGAACGACCTGCTCCAAGAAGCAGTCATTTATTTCATCTAGGAAATTTATCTCTCTAGCATGTCCTGCCGTGACACTGACCCAGTCGATACCGGGGTAATTGAAATCACCCATTATTATTACTGTGCTGTAACTTTTGTTAGCTTCTTTGATTTCTTTGAGCATTTCATCATCCATTTGTTCATTCTGGCCAGGCGGTCGATAGTACACCCCCACTGCCATCGCCTTCCCCTTCCCCTTTTTACATAGAATTTCAATCCATAGAGATTCTACAGCAAACTTTGTTTCCTGCAAATCTTTGATCCTCAATGCCCTCTCTAACATAGAGCGCAACCCCTCCACCAATTTAATCAGCTCTATCATTACGATATAGTTTGTACCCAGGTATCACAGTGTCCCACTGGTTGTCCTCCTTCCACCATGTTTCTGAGATTCCAATCATATCTAACCTCTCATATAGCTTTAAGAACCAAAGATGTTATATGTCAAACTCTCCCATCTTATTTTTTTGACTGCTAGCATTTGCATACAAGCATTTTAGAGATTGTATTTTATTTATTTATTTTAGCTGCATTTATATCCTGCTTTTCACTGGGTCAAAGCGGTTGGGGATACATTTAACATGAGAGGATTTGAGACACATACACTAATACTTACAGGGAACATGGGCAATGGAGGGTTAAGTGGCTTGCCCAAGACCACAAGGAGCACCTGTGGGACTAGAAACCCCAGTCCTTCTGGCCCAAGGTTGCTGTCCTCTAGTGGGATTTGAACCACCGACCTTCCGGCCTGTGGTACCTTGCCCCAACCACTAGGCCACTCCTTCCTCTTTATATTAATTTGGCTATTGGTAGGCATGGGTAATTTGGAATCTTTAAGCTCTGTCTGCTTCTCAAAGGCATTTGGGTTACTTTACTCTTTTTTGGAATCTCTCTGCTTTTGGTAGTATCCTTCAAGGATACATTGTTCCGAACCATGCGCTCTTCAGCGACTGTCTGCTTTCCCCTATTATCTAGTTTAGAAGCTGCTCTATCTCCTTTTTAAAGGTTAATGCCAGCAGCCTGGTTCCATCCCGGTTAATGTGAAGCCCATCCCTTTGGAAGAGCCCCTCCTTTCCCCAAAATGTTCCCCAGTTCCTAAAAAATCCAAAACCCTCATCCTTGCACTATCGTCTCATCCATGCATTGAGACTCCGGAGCTCTGCATGCCTTTTGGGTCTTGCGCGTGGAACGGGAAGCATTTCGGAGAAAGCTACCCTGGAAGTTCTGGATTTCAACTTCCTACCTAAAAGCCTAAATTTAGCCTCCAGAACCTCCCTACCACATTTTCCTATGTCATTGGTACCGACATGTACCAAGACAGCAGACTCCTCCCCAGTACTATCTAAGACCTAGGTGGCGTGTGAGGTCCATTACCTTCTCACCAGGCAGGCACGTTACCAGGCGATCCTCATTTCCACCAGCTACCCAGCTATCTAAATACCTAATGATCGAATCACCAACTATAGCGGCTCTCCTAACCCTTCCCTCATGGGCAGATGGCCCTGGAGAAACTTCCTCAGTGCGAGAGGGGTTTACATCACCTGGAGGACAGGTCCTAGTTACAGGATCACTTCCTACCACACCAGGGTGATGCTCTCTTGTCATGTGACCTCTCCTCCATGGCAACAGGGATGCTGCCAGACTGGAGGTGGGACCTCTGGACTATATCCCTGTAGGTCTCGTCTATGTACCTGTCTGTCTGTCTTATGTCTTCCAAGTCTGCTACTTTAGCCTCTAGAGAATGGACTCGTTCCCTGAGAGCAAAGAGCTCCTTGCATCTAGTGCACACGTAAGACCTCGCACCAACTCAGAGAAAATCATACATGTGACACTCAGTGCAAAAGACTGGAAAGCCCCCATCTTGCTGCTGGACTGCTGTCTGCATATTAGTTTTAAGCTTGTGTTTAGATCTTTAAGTTCTTTACTAACTAAGGTTTGCTGTGGATATTTACAATAGTGGCCAAAAAATTAAGGCAGAGTCCAAAATATCTGAATTTTATTAGAAAAGTATGTGTTATTGTCACTTTCATGGTCAAAAGCTTTAAGAACCAAAGATATTATATGTCATTTTCAAAGTTTTATTCAGGAAACAATATATGTGTCAAGATTTGATAGGGTGTCCAAACTGTCCATGCTTTTTCAGCACAGCCTGGATTCTTTTAGGCGTAGTGTTAACTAGCATTTTACAGTATGCCGGAGTGATTTCGTTGACCCATACATGCTTGAGTATGTCCTTTAAATCTGCTTCTGAAGTTGGACGGTGTGCTGCCACCTTTTTCTTTATAAGAGTCCAACAGTTTTTAATTACATTGAGATCCAAAGAGTTTGATGGCCAACTTGGTAGCAGTTCGATCTTGTTGTCCATGAACCATTTTTTGACTGTTTATGCAGTGTGGCACGGTGCAGAGTCCTGCTGAAATATAATTGTGCTAGAAACATTCATGTGTATTTTAACTTTACTATTCAGCACGGATATGTATTTTGCAGCATTTACTCTTTCACCTTTCTCAAAAATGTGTAGGCCACATCGTCCATTCGCCGAGATACCACCCCATACCATGACCGATGGTGGGTGTTTAACAGTCTTGATCGTGTACTTCGGATTTAGTCTCTCACCTGCTGGTCGACTGACGTAGTTGTAACCACTCCCACATACTTGTTGAAATGTACTTTCATCTGTGAACATTACCCTCTCCCACCATTCAGCAGATTTGTCTTTCATCTTGCTACAAAACTGTATGCGGGCAGCAATTTGTTTCCTGGTCATCATAGACTTCTTGGCAGGTCTTCTGGCCACGAGTTTGAATTCATCCACAAGCCATCGTCGGACAGACATGGCACTTATCTTTATTCCTCGATCATTAACTAACTGAGCCACACATTGAGATGAAGTATGTGGATTAGATGTGATATTGCTTTTGAGGAATCGGTCATCTCGTCCAGTAGTTATCCATCAGCGCCCACATTTCGAACGACGTGTACGGCCACCTGATTTCAGAACATTCTGAGCTGCACACCTTAATATATGCAAATGTTTTGCAATAGCACATTGCGAATATCCTTCAGCATGGAATGTGACAACTTGTCCCTTTACAAAGTCATTAATGTCGCACTTTCTACCCATTTTGATTGTATATATTACATGTAACTTTAAATCTTTTCCTAGTTGTAAAAATTCAAAACTTCATCCAAGAAACCTACTACAGAGTGTAAGTAAACTAAAATGGACGCCAAACACATGGTGTGACTAATCGCCATGCTGATAAATAAATAAGCACTTGTGTTATCTCCACAGTACATTATTTAACAATAAATTGTAGAAAAAGATACCTGCCTTAATTTTTTGACCACTACTGTATGCATAGTCTATGGCTTTTCTCTGCTCCTGTTGCTGACTGGTTCAGATTTGCAGAGTATTACGTTGTGTTACCTTCTTTTCTTTGGTTTCTCAATAAAATGAAACCAAGTGTGATAATATATCAAACCACCGAATGTCACCATCAACAGATTTCAAAAGATGGATTTTAAAGTTTAACCACATGGTGTCACTTTCCTCTGGCATTGGGTATTGCTGCACTTCATCACTAGCTGGCACTACATATAGTAACCAGTAGCACAGTTCAGATACTAGGTATCACTGTGCAATGCAACTATTAAGAAAACTGTATAGCGCAGTCCATTGGTTTCACAGTAAAACACAGAAAATGAAATATACATCTAAATCACTAACAGCCAGCCCAGCAGATATGTGGGTGTGACAGCACTGAGTGGGGAAGGTGTATGGTAGGGAAAATATGAGAAGCATGCCCTATGGAGGTATTTTCAGTCCCTCTATATGTGTGTGTTGTGTATGGATGCACATGTGTGTTGTGGTGTGTGTGTCTATTACCAGAACAGCAGAAAATAAAAGTAAGGCAATATGAAGCATAGCAGTTAAAGAATAATTTCAGTCTATCAAGTTTCAGTGCTGCAGAAGATGAACTACTCCCATAGAAATGTATGGACTGTTTTTTAGTAAACTCATTTATTTCTCTGGAACCAGTCAAATTTGGCCTATTTTTGAATTCAATGTGTCCCTTCAACCATTTCCCCCCCATGCCCCCTGTGTAGCAGCCCTCTTATTAAAAGAGGGCTGCTACACAGTACCCTGTCCTGTGTTCTGAGGTAAGCTGTGACCAACTTCTTGGGTGATTAACAGTCATTGTTTGGATAGAAGGAGTCTTTCAAAATGGCCTTTTGACCTGCCACCTGGCTTTAACACCTATTTAAAAGGTTTCACAGGTCTCTTACCCCCTAGGTAGAAGGCCTCTTTGTAAAGGTCTCTAGAAAAATTTATTTAGTGCTCAAAGAATACTGACCCTGTTTTGCCTTTTATGCTAAGTTATATTCTGATATGATTTAAATTAAAGCTCTTTACTGCTGCTAGGCTCTGACTTAGTATGAAATTTAAACTAGAAGCTCTCTGCTGGGTTCTAATTTTAACCAAAAAGCTCTCTACTGTGTTTTAAATTTAAACTAAAAGCACTTTGCTGTTATTAGGCTCTGAGTGAGTATTAAATTTAAACTACATGCTCTCTGCTGGGTTCTAAATTTAACCAGAAAGCTCTCTTCTGTATTTTAAATTTAAACTTAAACTGCTGCTACTAGGCCCTGACTGATTTAACAAATACACTGGGTTCACAGATCAATCAGCTGTAATCCAAATAATTTCCTTCAGAAAAAGTCCCAGAAGTATAGACTCACTATTGTAGGTCTCTCTCCAGACGTAGCAGTCCCCTTTTTTGTAGTCCTTCACCTCGCCCTGTCTCAGTGCCTAGAGTTCATAGTAGCTCGGCTAGACACCCTCCAGGCCAAGGCCTTCCTCCCCCCGAAGAGGGCAGAATGCCTCAGGGGGGCTAGCAGCAGAGGTACAGCACTGCCGGTCACTTGCCTTTCTTCTCTGTCTGATGGGCACATGGCATCCATGGTCCACGTGACCCCATACACCTGCTTGCACATGAGGGCGGCCCAGTGGTGCCTCTGCTCTCAGTGGACACAAGCCACAGACAGGCTTCGGGACAGGGTGAGAGTGACCTGCCAGCTGGTGGACTCCCTCAACTGGTGGTATCTGCTCTTCTAGAAATCCAGAACTGTAGTCTGAACTCCGCTTTCCTCTCCTCTCCCCTGCTTAGTCCTAGCTGGCTTAGTGAAACTCCCCTGCTTGTTCTAGGACTAGCCAGGCCTTGAAGCTGGAGCTTCCTTCTGTCCTTCCATGAAAAAGATTTAGGCGTCATTTTGGATAACATGTTAAAACCCTCCGCCCAGTGTGCAGCGGCAGCCAAGAGAGCAAATAGAATGCTAGGCATCATAAGGAAAGGAAGAGAAAATAAAGCAAAGGATATTATAATGCCTCTATATTGTTCCATGCTGCGACCTCACCTTGAATATTGTGAGCAATTCTGGTCGCCGTATCTTAAAAAGGATATAGCATAATTAGAAAAAGTTCAGAGAAGAGCCACCAAAATGGTAAAGGGCATGGAAGGATATCCCTATGAAGAAAGGCTAAAAAGGTTAGGGCTTTTTAACCTGGAAAAGAGATGGCTGAGGGGAGATATGATAGAAGTCTATAAATTAATGAACGGAGTGGAACGGGTAAACGTAGATCGATTGTTTATGTTATCAGAATATAGAAAGACTAGGGGACATGCAATAAAGCTACAGAGTAAACTATTTAAGACGAATAAGAGAAAATATTTTTTCACTCAACATGTAATCAAACTCTGGAATTTGTTACCAGAGGATGTAGTAATGGCTGTTAGTGTAGCTGGGTTTAAAAAAGGTTTGGACAAGTTCCTGGAAGAAAGGTCCATAAACAGTTATTAAAAAGGGACCCAGGATTTCAATGCTTGACCCAATACAAACATTGTGGAACCTGTGTCTTTTTGGGAAACTGCTAGGTATGTATGACCTAGATTGCCCACTGTTGGAAACAGGATACTGGGCTTGATGGACCTTGGTCTGACCCAGTATGGCATATTTTATGTTCCTCCAGCAAACAGCACATGAGCACTGCCCCTCCCTCTCCTTATAGCTCAAACTAGGACCCTTTGTAGTTTCCTCCTGTTTCATCCAAGGGAACTTCCTCGTCATCAACTGTAGAAGCTTTCCTCTGTATTACATCGCTTTCAATACCTTTAGTGCCATGGCTCCAAACATGTCAGCACACTAAGATGTAGAGATTTCAATGTCTTGTGATATAGGGATTTTACAGGAGCCAGGCTCTATATTGTACTTTATTTATGTAGTTATAGCCTAACCCATCATACTTCAGCATAGAATCAATGACTTGGGACTTACTGGGAATCTTTCGAGATGTTTGATACATAGCCACACCACATCAGAAACTCAAAAAATCTATTTTACACACTTTGCAACTTATTCATAATCCTTTTCCATTGATTCTTTGGACAGTATGTATCTAATTGATCTTGCTTTTGTTTTACCATGAAATAAAAAGTGTAAACCTCCAGTATGCCGTCAGACCATAGGGGAGAATTATTCCAGATGTTTGATATGTAATCTTACCACATCATACACTCAAAAAAATAATCTGTTTGTAATTTGCTGACTAAATATTGAAAGCAATTAATACTTAAAATACCATATTTAAATTAATAGATTAAATCTGACCTATTTTTCTAAACAGACACAAACATTTTTTTTTGGGGGGGGGGGGGGGAGGGGCGCTGCACCAGCTCTGTACCAGCTCTGTGAAAACTGGGCTGTAATCTCTGAAGAAGAGGACATAAAATATCATTGCTCTGGCCAGAGAGGGTGGTTGTCAGACTGTATAAGAATTAAAAATGAATTTTTTCAGTCAATCAGATTGTTATCAACAGAGAAAGCTGTAATCAAGACAGTGAGACAAATCACATTTGCTTAGGATGCTTAAAGTGCAGTTTTATAAGAGGACACATATGCCACACTTATTTTATAAAGGTAGCATATGCGCCTGTATGCTTTTTCTTATCCTGCTAGACCAGTCCAGACAAGTGGGTTATGTTTACCAGACAGTAGATGGAGGCGGACTAGAACAGCTTTTAATGATGTCATCACTTGGTATATCCTCTGGTGCAGCACAAAGAGAGGCCAGTATTTGTTTGCCTCTAGTAAATGGCAAGGTGTATGGACTGGTGCAGCCATGCAGATAGGCCTGTCTTCCTTGGCCCACACTACAGTGCTTTTGCCTGTGTGACTTAGACCTGTAGACCCAAAGTGTGGAGCTCAGGTACGCACCTATCTCCTCGAGCTGGCAGCTGATCTCCGTCCAGCACTGTTACCCATAGGTTCCAGCACTGGTGGTTAACTGGCTGGAAAGGCTGAGGTTGGTGATTAACTATCCTAAGAGCATCCTGATCCCTTCCCAGAACTTGGAGTGCCTCAGGGCTTGGTTTGAGCACTCGCCTTTGTTGATTTTTTTCTCATGCTGGAAAGATGGACTTTGTCATTCTTTCTACCTAAGGTTCGGTTTCCTTTTCACCTGTACCAATCCATCTTCCGGCCTTCCTTGGAGGAAAAGAATCCTTCAGGTTAACCCCTTTCTGTCAGCTAAATGTGAGGAGGGTGTTAGATGATGTTGTTGTTAAGTGCCGTTGAGTCTGTGTTGACTCATAGCGACCCTCTGGATAGTTGACCTAAACTTTGTTCGATCTTCAGCCAGGCAGCTCACTGTTGATAGAATGGTATCCATAGCTGCTGCTATTGTATCGATCCATCTTATTGCCAGCCTTCCTCTTTTACGGTGATCTTCTATCTTGCCAAGCATTATGTCTTTCTCCAGTGATCTCTCTCTTCTCATGATGTGTCCAAAGTATGAAATTCAAAGTCTTGCCATCTGAGCTTCTAACGAAAGCTTAGGTTTGATCTCCTCTAGTACTGACTGGTTTGTTCTTCAGACAGTCCATGATATACACAGTATTCGTCGCCAGCACCATAATTCAAAGGCATCAATTTTCTTCTTGTCCATCTTTTTCACTGTCCAACTTTCGCATCCATATGACGTTATTGAAAATATCATGGCCTGGATAAGTCAAATCTTTGTGTGAAGAAAGACATCTCTGCTCTTGAGAATCTTGTCTAAGTCCTTCATAGCCATTCTACCAAGAGCAATATGTCATCAGATTTCTTGACTGTTAGTCCTTTATTGATTTGTTGATCCAAGTAACTTAAAGCTGTCAACTATTTCAATTTCTTCTCCATCAATGATGAATTTTGCTAGATGTCAGGATCGTTGTCTTCTTAATGTTAAGGTGCAGAAACCATTTTAAGACTATATTCCTTGATCTTGAGAAGCAAATGTTTCAAATAGTCTTCACTTTCAGCCAGTAATGTGGTATCATCAGCATAGCGTTGTTAGTCAGATAGTTGGTTGCTAATCCTTTCCATCTGTTGGATCATCTTTGTCCTTTTCAGCAGTCTGAGAAATGTTTAGGCAACAGCCAAGTCTTCCGTTGGCCGCTGGATTAAGGGAGGCTATTGATTCAGCATACCTTCCAACTTGAAGCATATCCCAGAGACAGCCAGAGTTCAGTCCACTAGGAGACAGGCCTCCTCTTGGTCAGAGTCTGTGTTTGTCTCCAGAGAACATCTGTAAGGCGTACTTAGTTTTTGATGAGCACCTTGTGAAGCACTACAGATTGCATGTGGGAACCAGAGTGAATGGTACTTTTTGGCAGGGCAGTTCCTGACTGTTTAAGTACATCCAACTCATCTGGACTGGTCTAGCAGGATGATAAGAAAGGAGAAATTGTATATATTTTGAATCCTGCTAGACTAGTCTAGGACCTGCCTCTGGATACTATTTTTACCAGTTTGGGCTGTCTCTTGATATTGTCAGGGTCAGTGCCTGATGCAGAGTGTTGATTTCAGAATGCTTTCTATTCCGCTGTTCTGAACTTCTCAAAGCAGTTCATAATAAAAATGCAGTTTTAAAAAAGATAAAAGGGTGGTACAGTAAAATAAATATTTAAAAAGATTAAATTGAGAGCACGGTAAAATAAAATATAAGAAGTAAGATAAAGCATAAATGCTGATCTTGCCCATTCTCCATTCATTCTGTGTCCCTGAGAGCACCTATGCATATATTACATAAAAGTAGCTACTATGGACTAGAGTTATAAGCATCACCTTGCTCATATAAAATGCTGTTCTACATGGTCAAGGCACTATTAAAATTAGTCTCATAGTGGGTAGTGATGCGGATGAGAGGGAAATCACTGGAAACTGAGTAGGATCTGCAGAGCCGCAACAAACAGATGCAACTTGGGGAATGGGTGGGGCAGGTGGTCCTCATCTGTCAACTACTACTATGTTTGAGAGGAACTAAACACTATATAGTCTGTTTACCAAAGAATGGTAAGGTTTTGCAGTTACCACATGATATAGCCCAAAAATAACGTATAGAACTGCAAAACCTCTGCATCTAATTATTGGGGGTGTTTCCAGCATTTTCCCATTCAGTTAATGCAGAAAAGTATTTCATTTTCTGTGCATTAGCTTAATGGTAGATAATTCATAGTAACATAGTAAATGACAGCAGATAAAGACCAGTATGGTCCATCTAGTCTGCCCAGTAAGATGGCAGGAGTAGGTGCACCTGCCACTCTGTGCAGGCCACCCCTCCCCATGTCTTTGTTTAGGGGTGAACCCACCGCTCCATGTAGGACACCCCTATTTGTTGAGAAATTAGATGGTTCAGTTTATTTTGATTTTATCCTGTTGCTGTAAAGGGATCAACTGTGTCTGTCCCATGCCATTTTGAATTTCGTCACTGTGTTTGCCCCCACTACTTCCATTGGGAGGGCATTCCAAGCATCCACCACCCTTTCAGTGAAAAAGTATTTCCTGACATTGCCTTTCAATTTATCACTTTGCAGCTTCATGTTATGCCCTCTAGTTCTACAGCTTCCCTGTCTTTGGAAGAGGTTTGTTTGTTCATTATTTCTCTTTAAGTATTTAAAGGTCTGAATCATATCTCCTCTATCCCTCCTCTCCTCCAAAGTGTACATATTTAGGTCTTCAAGTCTCTTCTCATAAGGCTTCTGACGCAGGCTCCAAATCATTTTGGTCGTCTTCCTCTGAACAGTTTCCATTCTTTTTACATCCTTTGCAAGATATGGTCTCCAAAACTGAACACAGTATTCCAAGTGAAGCCTCACCAGTGACTTATACTGTGGCATTAATACCTCTTCCTTTCTGCTGGTAATTCCTCTTTGTATGCAGCCCAACATCCTCCTGGCTTTTGCCACCGCCTTGTCGCACTGTTTTGCCACCTTGAGATGTACAGAAATAATCACACCAAGGTCTTTCTCCTGATCCGCGCACACCAACCTCTTGTCCCCTATCGCGTGCATTTCCCTTGAATTTCTGCTACCCAAGTGCATGACACTGCACCTCTTTGCATTAAATCTTAATTGTCAAGCATTAGACCACTCTTCCAGCTTTTGTAGATCTTTCCTCATGTTAACCACTCCCTCGGGGGAGTCCACTCTGTTGCAAATTTTCGTGTCATCTGCAAAAAGACAAGACTTTTTCATTCAGTCTTTCAGCAATATCACTCACAAATGCATTGAACAGTGCCGAGCCCAGGACCGAACCCTGGGGCACCACGCTAATCATCTTCCTTTCATCCAAGTGAGCTCCATTTACCATCACCTTCTGTTGTCTGTCAGTCAACCAATTTCTGATCCAGTTTTCCACCTTGGGACCCATCCCCAAACTACTGAGTTTATTGATAAGCCTCCTATAAGGAACAGTATCAAAGGCTTTCTGAAATCCAGGTAGGTGACATCCATCGCATGCCCCTGATCTAGTTCTCTGGTCACCCAATCAAAGAATTCAATCAGATTTGTTTGGCAAGATCGTCCTTCAGTAAAACCATGTTGCCTCGGATCTTTCAACCTGTTGGTTTTGAGAATGTCCACTATTCACTCTTTCAGGAGCGTTTCCATTATTTTTCCCGCCACCGAGGTAAGGCTTACGGGCCTGTAGTTTGTCACTTCTTCCCTGTCACCACTTTTGTGTAGAGGCAGGGCCGGATTTACCTATACGCCATGGCGTAGGGCCCACAGCTGGAAAGGGCCCACAAAATTGGAAAAAATTAGCTTTTTTTAAAAAAATAAAATAAAAAAAAAAACTGCTGGCTGCCGCCGCGGGGCCCCCTCTGCTGCCGCGGCAGCATGGACTGACCCGCGGGGGCCCCCTCTGCAAGCTGAATCCGTCGGTCCGTCGATCCCTCCGTGCAGGCTGTGAGAGGCGCGAAGGGAGAGTGTCTCCCTCGCGTCTCTGTTAAGCCCGCAGGGGCTGATGGGAAATTTGGCTATATCCCAATCATGCGATGCATTAAACCAGGTTTCTGTAATGGCCACAATGTCCAAGTCCATTTCCACCATTAGGGCTTCCAGGTCTGGAACTTTGTTGGCTAAGCTTCGAGCATTTGTGCTCTTTGCTTGCCAGCATTTAACTGGCTTGTGTGTATTTTGCATTGGTTTTGTTCTGCCCACTTCTTCCCACTTGCTTTTGAAGTGTGGTTTAAAAGTGTGCTTGTTACTGATGATGTTCTACTTTTGCAGGGAGTGACGTCCTGAACTTGACCTTCTCCATCTGTGACCTGCTTTTTCTAGTTTAAATGCATATCCACATACTGCCTGAATTTTTCATTTAGGATTCTTTTCCCTGTGACAGAGAGATGTAGTCCATCAGCACAGTATAGTCTCTTGTTGGTCCATCTGTTTCCCCAGACGCCTATAAATCTGAATCTTTCTTCTTTGCACCAGGTCTGGAGCCATGTGTTAAAGCTGTTTGTGTGATGTAGCCTTTCTGCCCCCTTACCAAGAACAGGTTGAACTTCTGAGAATGCTACAGTGTTAACAATGGGCTTCAGTTTCTCTCCCAGAGATTGGAAGTCTCTTTGAACTGTAGTGGCACTGTTTCTAGCGAGGTTATTTGTACCCAAGTGGATGACAACATCAATTTTGGAGTGCTCACTTTCAGTGCTAATTACATCAACAATTTGGTTTGTATTCCTGCTAGCTGAAGAGCCTGGGAGACATTTGACTAACTTCTCTCCTTTGAACTGTGTTCCCAAGTTGGTGCCTCTGATGATGGAATCACCAAGTAGTAGTAGTTTTCTGTTCCTTGAGTTTTTCTTCATATTTTGTGCTTTATCAGGAGATTGGGCATTGACTGTCTCATTTAAGGGCCCTTCAGTTTCTATGGATTGGGCATCCTCATTAACCAAAGCAGAGAAGGCATTATGCAGTGATATCTCATGATGTACAGGGTGTTTCTGCATTACAGGACACAATCTACCAGAGCCCACTGTGATCCATTTGTTCCTGGGATGTTTGATTCTTTGTGGAAGCGGTGGTGGACTTTGTTTGGTTTGTATCCTAGAAGAGGTGCGTTTCATTGCAGCTACTTCTTCCCTTAATAGAGTCAATTCTTTATGCATGGCAGCTATCTTGAGGCATATAGGGCAAGCTCTTAGGTTCCAGATGATTCTTCTCAGAATGAAGGCACCACAATTATTGCACTGAATACAAGACATGTGTAGTCCTAGAAGGAGAAGAGAAGGTGGACATAACACCAAATTAAGAGATAGATGTCAACATATATGACCGCTATATAGGCAATGCAGCCCTGGGGTGGGTGGGGTGAGGGGTAGGGTGGGCGGGAACCTAAGTGCCCTTGGCCAGTAGGCCTTACATGAACTGAGGACACACTTAGATATCTGATTTAAGGGCTACACAAGGAATGCAGGCAATCAGAATATTCCCAGAAGTGAATGTAAAACCAGCAGTTAAATTTTATATCAGCAGCAGCAACAACAACCAACAAGACATTTAGCTAACATGTTGAGACGGTGTTAACTGCTCCTCATAGTAACTACCTCCACATTAACTGTAAAGCACAATCCTCCCTAATTTCCCATCTTTTTTTGGTTAGCTATTTATTTTGGGAATTACTGTGTACTTTCAAGAGATGCCATGTCAACTATTAGAATATGATAATCCCTGCGTTAAACAGATAAAGTAGATTAGTAGGTAGGCCAATACTTATTTGTTCTGGCCACACTTGTTCCCCATGTAAACCTATACAACCTACAGAAGGCCACACTTGCTAGTTGAATGCACCAATTTTGACCATGTCTACAAGGCAAAAGCTCTTTTATGCACAGAATATATATATTTAGCCCTTTCAAACATTGGGTCCAAAGTGCACCAAATTACAAACAAATAGTGCATCAAGTGTCTATTTCCATGGCTTTAAGATCAAACTTTCTTAAGAAATACAATCTTTTCAGGAACCAGTGAAACCACATTCCTTTCCAAAAGTGGAAAAGCTCAGATCTGTGCGTACTTACGTCCCTCTTGTGTTAGTGGCTAGAGCAGGGGTCGGCAACCCGCGGCTCCGGAGCCGCATGCGGCTCTTTCTCACCTTTGCCGCGGCTCCGGAGCACACTGCCGGCTTTAAACGTCGCGTTATGGGCTCCCTGTCAGCTCCCTCCCTTCTTCTGCAGCCGCGGTTCCCTGTCTCTTAGGGAACCGCGGCTGTGCTTTTAAAATCATCTCGGAGCCCTTCCTGTCTTGACGGGCTCCGTGCAGCATTGTCCCGCCTCTAAAGGAAGTTTTGGAGGCGGGACAATGCTGCACGGAGCCCGTCAAGACAGGAAGGGCTCCGAGATGATTTTAAAAGCACAGCCGCGGTTCCGTAAGAGGCAGGGAGCCGCGGCTGCAGAAGAAGGGAGGGAGCTGACATGGAGGGAGGGAGCAGATATGAATGGATGGATGGATGGAGGGGAGGGGGGGGGGCTGACATGGAGGGAGGGAGCAGATATGAATGGATGGAGGGAGGGGGGGTAACATGAAGGGAGGGGGGCTGATATGAATGGATGGAGGGAGGGGGGCTGACATGGAGGGATGGAGGGGGCTGACATGGAGGGAGGGAGCAGATATGAATGGATGGAGGGAGGGGGGCTGACATGGAGGGATGGAGGGGGCTGACATGGAGGGAGGGGGGCTGACATGGAGGGATGGAGGGGGCTGACATGGAGGGAGGGAGCAGATATGAATGAATGGAGAGAGGGGGGCTGACATGGAGGGATGGAGGGGTCAGACATGGCGGGATGGATCAATGGGGTCACACCTGTCGCGATGGAGGGGGCAGACATGGAGGGAGGGAGCAGATCTGAGTGACTGGAGGGAGGGGGGCTGACATGGAGGGAGGGGGGCTGACATGGAGGGATGGAGGGGGCTGACATGGAGGGATGGATCGAGGGGGGCTGACATGGAGGGAGGGAGCAGATATGAATGAATGGAGGGAGGGGGGCTGACAGGTAGGGCTGGCTCGAGGGGGGCTGACATGGAGGGATGGAGGGGGCTGACATGGAGGGAGGGAGCAGATATGAATGGATGGAGGGATGGGGCTGACATGGAGGGAGGGAGCTGATATGAATGGATGGAGGGAGGGAGGGAGGGGGGCTGACATGGAGGGATGGAGGGGGCTGACATGGAGGGAGGGGGGCTGACATGGTGGGAGGGAGCAGATATGATTGGATGGAGGGAGGGGGGCTGACATGGAGGGATGGATCGAGGGGGGCTGACATGGAGGGATGGAGGGGGCTGACATGGAGGGAGGGAGCAGATATGAATGAATGGAGGGAGGGGGGCTGACATGGAGGGATGGATCGAGGGGGGCAGACAAGGAGGGAGCGGGGCTTAGATGCAGGGATGGATCGAGGGGGGCTGACATGGTGGGATGGAGGGGGCTGACATGGAGGGAGGGAGCAGATATGAATGGATGGAGGGAGGGGGGCTGACATGGAGGGAGGGAGCTGATATGAATGGATGGAGGGAGGGAGGGAGGGGGGCTGACATGGAGGGATGGAGGGAGGGGGGCTGACATGGAGGGAGGGAGCTGATATGGATGGATGGATGGAGGGAGGGGGGCTGACATGGAGGGAGGGAGCTGATATGGATGGAGGGAGGGGGCTGACATGGAGGGATGGAGGGGGCTGACATGGAGGGAGGGGGGCTGACATGGAGGGGGCTGACATGGAGGGATTGGGGAGGCGGGCTGACATGGAGGGAGGGAGCTGATATGGATGGAGGGAGGGAGGGAGGGAGGGGGCTGACATGGAGGGATGGAGCACTGGTAATGGGGTTGAGGGGACGAGCACTGGAAATGAGCTGATTAGGGGAGGCTAGGACTGGTAATGAGCTGATGGGGGGTAGGACTGGTATTGGGCTGATTAGGGGAGGCTAGCACTGGTAATGGGGTTGAGGGGGGATTAGCACTGGAAGCGAGCTGATTGGGGGGCTTTGACTGGGCATGGGCTGATTGTGGGGAGGGGAGGATAGAGCTGCTGGCCCTGGAAGATAACTGGGGGCTAAGGCTACAAATGGGCTGATATGAGGGGATGGGAGAATGGAACTGGATCTGAGAGGGGCTGCCATGGTATTTGTACTAGAAGGGACTGGTCAGTGGGGAAGGAGGGGGACTGGAAGGAAATGGACACCAGTGGCAATCATGGGAATGCAAGTTGACATTGGAAGGTACTGGGAGTGAGGACTGGAAAGGGGCTGATATTGGGGAGGGTTACTGGGACTGGAAATAGGCTGATGGAAAGAAGTGAAGAAAACGAAAGAAGAGATAAGAACTGGCAGATGGACCATAGACCACAGAAAGAGAGCTAAGAGAAGACAGGAAAGCAGAAGCCTCAGATCGGGACCAGCATGATCAAAGAATAAATTGGTCAGACAACAAAGGTAGAAAAAATAATTTTATTTCATATTAGTGATTTGACTACAAAATCATCATAATTTTGAAATCAAATATTGTTACTTCTTGTTGTTATATTTTCTGGCGTATTTTTTTTGGTGTGCGAAGGAAGAGGGGTAGTCTTATACGGCGAGTATAGGCCAAACACCTATATTTTAACAGGAAAAGTAGGGGGTCGTATATAGCATTAAGGTAAGAAACAATATATGCAGTGTTAGATTTGTTTTAAATGTCGCAATGGTTTTGCGGCTCCCAGTTTTTTTTTTCCCTTCGGAAACGGGTCCAAGTGGCTCTTTATGTCTTAAAGGTTGCAGACCCCTGGGCTAGAGTGTTACTGCCAACCACACATTCAGAGAAAACATTTGTGCTAAAGATTTTGAGGTCGGTTTTCATACTGTCTATCTTTGGGTGATGGGATATAAACTGACTAAGGTTGAATGCCTAAATTCAGGATCCTAAAAAGTGGATAGCTACAGGGAGGGGAAAAATTACAAGGTAGGTTCTTGGTGCTCATATTTAGTACTAGACATCTATATATCTTTATTAGAGCTCTTGATTTACCACGCCTTTGGAGGCCATCAGGGTGGTGTACAATACTTACGATGCCTAAATTTAGTCAAATGGATAGCAGATGTAAATTTATGAACCTAAGATTTATGCTCCAAAGTTTAAGTGAATTTTGCACAAAATTTAGACTCCTAAGTTTTAATGAAAATAAGCTGCTAACTTATTGTTCTTGTTCAAGTAATCCTATAGTTGCTGCTGTACTATTTTTTCAATGATTTTTGCCATGAATGGGAGGCTTGCTACTTGTCTGAATGAGGTAGGATCCAGTGGGTCAAGTTCTGGCTTGACGGTTGAGCGAATAATGGATGTCTTGAGGATGTTGGGCATTCTGCCTTGTTTTAGTGATTCGTTTACTATGTTGGCGAGTGCTGGGCTTAACTCCTGTTTTGTCTTTTTGATCCAGTTCACAGGGCAGGGGTTGAGGGGGGAGGTGATTGTAGTCAGACTTGATATGGTGGTTTCAATCCTCTCTTTGGAGATTGTTTTGAAAGTGCTCCATTCCGTGCCAGAGGCGGCCTTATAGACATCTCTTATTGTATGGGATGTGCAATGGGTGGTTGTTGAAGCGGGTTACATTGTGTTGCAAGATGTTGCGGTGGTAAGTTTAGGAGTTAGTTAGAGAGGCCAGTGGGTTTGGTTAGTCTCTTGACAATATCAAAGAGCTTGTGTGGTCTGTTGAGTGATTTATTTATTTATTTGAAAACTTTTATATACCGCCACTTTCCAAGATCAGTGGTGGTTTACAGAGAACAGTGGTGAAAAATACATGGAACATTATGCAACATTGCAACTATGTACAAAGAACAGTATAAACAAAAGTTATCATATACAGCTCATAACAGGAGGTCAGGGAGGTTGTTCCATAGTGTAGGTGCTACGTATGAGAAGGCGCTGTTGCTTATTATTTGCTTTGTCTTTCTTATTGTATCTGGTACTTGCACGGTATTGAGATTCCTCCTTCTTCCTAGTCTACTATCTGAGGGGCTATGGATAAGGGTAGATAGATATGATGGGGCGATGTTGTTAATTAATTTGAATGTAGTCAGTATAATTTTATAATGTATCCTGCAAGCAACGGGAAGCCAATGTAAGGAGTATAAAATGGGAGAAATGTGATCAGACAATTTAGCCCTGGAAATTATTCTTGCGGCAACATTCTGAGCCATTTGGAGTATATTTTGATTTTTCTGTTAGGCCTTTAAGGATACCATTACAATAGTCAAGGTGAGGTGTTATTAGAATTTGAGTAATGATCCGGAAGTCGTCACTTTCTATAAGTGGTCTAAACTGCTGGATAGTTCTAAGCTTGTAGAAGATTGTTCTGGTTATTTTCTTAATGTGGGAGGTGAAGCTGAGAGTTCTATCAAGAGTGACTCCCAAATATTTTATTTCCTGCTTCACTGGGAGGGAGAAGTTATGTAGCTTGATTTCTGGTGGAGGTGAGAAATTGGGGTTTCTTGAAGTAAACAGTATTTCAGTTTTCTTAAAATTAATGTGCATATTCTTTGAGCGAAGCCATAGTTTGGCTTCGGCGAGGCAGGTTGAGAGGTTATCATAGTTAGGGTCATTTGTATTAATCGGGGTGTACAACATAATATCGGCCGCATAAATGTGGTAATTTATATTATGTCTTTTAAAGATGGTGCATATCGGTTGCAGATATAGGTTAAATAATAGGGCAGAAAGTGATGAGCCTTGAGGGATTCTCGGTCCTTGAGGAAATGGTGGAGAGGCATCTTGATCTATTTGTACAAATTGTGAACAGTCAGATATATATGATTTAAACCATTTGAGAGCTACTTCTTTTATACCTAATTGGCTAAGTCTTGAGATTAGAATGTTATGGTTTACACTGTCAAATGCAGAGGAAATGTCAATAAATACCAGTATGAAAGCTTGTTTGATATTGTCCATATCTCTGACAAGGGAATCAAGGAGGACAAGTAGTAATGTTTCTACGCCGTGGAAAGGTCGAAACCCGTATTGGTGTTCATCAAGGGGAGTTGAGGTATATATAAAATCTTGAAGTTGGGTTTGAACAACTTTTTCAATGATTTTAGTCAGGAAGGGGCTACTAGCTATAGGTCTGTATGATGATGGATCTTTGTTATCTAGTGAGTTGTTTTTCAAAAGTGGGCGGATTGCTGAGATTTTGAGTTCGTTTGGTAGTATACCCTGTTGTAGGGATTTATTTACTATATCTAAGATGTAAGATGTATTTATAAGCTTCGAGTGATAGGCTCTTCTTGTGTTATCTGTTTCAGTGCCGTAGTTATCCAGCACAATCACGTAACTTGCTCTGTTTATTTCATTTTTAAAATTTTCTCCATTTCCTCTCAGTTCTTCTGAGCAGTGTTTTCAACTTTCGTAGGGCAGGTGTGAACCAGCGTGTTTTTGCTGGCCTCACTCTGCTCCCTATGTATGATGTCATGGGACATGCTGCTGAGGCAATTACGGTGTACCAGTTGTTGGCTAGGGCTTCGGGATCTGGTTGTATGTTTGGTAGGACTTGGCTCAGGAAGTCGTCTTTGTTGAATGGTTTAAATCTTCTTGTCCGTGGGGTATCTTCTTTGGTGGACATAAGTTTATAGGTGCTGGTGGTAATGAGATAGTAGTCAGACCATGGGACAGCTGCAGTCATCGGGCTCTTGTTTCTGATGGCTTCTTGCGAGTTGAGGAATATGAGATTGAGGGTGTTTCCCTTCTCATGTGTTGTCCATGGACAATTTGTGTTAGTTCATTGCTTCCGTTGCTTCGAGGAATGCATTAGCGTGTTTCTCTTGTACTGATGGGAGGTTGAAATAACCAAGGATAATCTGTTCTTTCGTGGTGTTGTTGCCATCTGTTATTTGTTTGGGAATACCTGATAGGTCTGAATTTGCTGTAGGAGCTCTGTATATTAGGCAGATCGAAAAGTGTTTGTTGGTAATTGTAAGTATGACTGCTTCCTCTGTGGTTTATGTTGTATAGCTTCAGAGGTGGAGGATGGATTTTGCTATTATGGCCACTCCCCCTCCCCTGGAGTGGACTTGGGAGCAGTTATATAGGCTTTATCCATTAGGTGTTAGCTGGTTCATTAGCACTGTGTCCTTTTCTGCTAACCAAGTTTGTTATGCAGAGGATAACTTCCACATAACTCCATGGTGGTGGAAGTGGTGTCAGCTCAAGAGCCAGAAGATGCACTACTTGGTGCCCCCGGGTAGGGAGGCCCGCACCTTGGACGCCCTGGGCAGGAAGTGCTACCAGGACTCTATGCCCATTGGCTGGATCCAGGCATATACCAGCTGTACATGGGCAAAGGAACTTGCCGAGTTCTTGGCTGGTCTCTCTGAGGAACCCCTCCAGTGGTTCCAGAGCCTGTCTCCTGCTGTCAGAGAGTGCTTCCCAAGGATCTTGGGAAGGATAGTAAGAGCAAGTCTCAGGGAATTTCTGAATTCCTTGTCTTGACTACGAGTGTCCCATGACTAGGATTTAGCCATACTAGCCTGTAATCTCTTCAGGAAAGGCAGGATAAGAATAAAGAAGGAAGAATAGTATGTTAAGGAAAATAAGTAACATTAAAGCCACTGAATTTCAGGGGATGTAGGGAAAGAGGAAGTACTCTGGGTTATCTTGAAAAAGGAAAATACAAACCTCCCCAGTGCAGCCAGAATAATTGGACAGGTATAATCCAGTATATTCCGAATGTAACGAAGGTGGCATAATAAATCGAATAAGAGCTCAGTAACCCTGTTTCATTGTACTAGTCATGCAGTAATCACTTCCTGCCAATAGATGGCTTGGACTAGGAGCACATAACAGCTATTTCTCCAGGACCAAGCAGGAAGTCAGTCCTCACATATGGGTGACGTCGGCATCGACGGAGCCCCCATGCGGAGCATTTCCCCAGCTTTCAAAGAAAGCCTTTGGGAATGCAGGCACGCATGTGCGGTCCCCTTCCCGCCCAAAGGTGCCATCTTGCTCAGTCTGCTTTTTTCCGCGGAGCCCTACGGACACCTGTCCTTGTCACCCGTGAAAAAAAGTTGATTTTCCCTGCGTTGGGTCGAGTTTTTCATCGGTTCAACGTCGGTTCCTTTCCCGCCTGGACTCGGTACACCGGTGCTGAGCCCGGATCTCTCCTTTTCGGTATTTGTCCTTAGAGACTGCGTTCGCGCCTTTTTTATTTTCCCTGGCAGCCCAATTTTTTGATCTTGCAGGGGCCCTTTTTCCCCCGATGGCTGCCAGTGGCTTTAAGAAGTGTGATCGGTGCAAGAAACTGATGTCTCTCACTGACACACACGACTGCTGCCTCCGGTGCCTGGGTCCAGACCACAATTCTACGGTCTGCAGTCCCTGTGGCAAAATGTCTTCCAAGGCATTGCAGAGCCATCAGCACCAGTGTGAGAGGATCTTCTCCGAGTCTGCCTCTGGACGGGTCCGGACTTCGTCAGAGGCCTCGATGTCTCGGGAGTCTAACCCTGAGCATCGTCGGGGCTCCTCTGAAAGGGAGTCCCCCTCGAGGGAGCACCGAAGGAAGAAGAAACCCGCGAGGGCGGCATCGGTGGACACTCTTGGCTCCTCGAGGGCCAGGTCGCATAGCCCCGATCGCCGTCACGGGTTTTCGGAGTCGGAGAGGCCTGCCAAGCATCCTCGTGTAGAGTCGGAGGCCCCGAGTCATGTGAGTACTGTAGTTCTCGTGGACTCTCCTCTGGGTGAGCCAACGTCTGGCTCGACGCCGTCGGGGCCCAAGTCGGAGGCTGCTGGGTCTCCTGAGCTCGGACTCAGGTTGACGGCCTTGGAGAGCAGACTGTCTGCCATCATGGAGCAGCAGCGGGTGCTGATCGCCGGTCTCACTGGCGCATCTGCTCCGACCACCGGGACATCGACGTCCAAGTCGATCCCGGAGGCCGAGCCGATCCTCGAGACCATGCGAACTCGAGTCGATCCTCGGCCGCGGTCACCCTCGGCCTCCCGTTCGGGACCGAGGTCGTCGACACCGGTTTTCTCGGCGTCGGGGGCGGATGGAGTCGGTGCCCGCCCGCTCAGAGCCGCTCGATTCCTCCTCGGAGGAATCGGCGTGGGAGATGGAGGAGGAGGAGTCCCCGGACACCTTCCGGACTCGGTGTGTCCCTTTGGACTCACCGAGCTCCAAACCTCGGACTAGATCCCCCCTGGAGGATACTAGGTTCTTGGATTTCATACGGGATATGGCCAAGGCACTGGCATTCCCGGCGGATCCCGAGGAAGAGCCTCGAGCCTCGAGCCGAGGCTTTGCAGTATGACTCTCCTCCCAAGGAGGCCTTTACTGTCCCGGTTCCTCCGATGATGGAACGGTTGCTCTTCTGCATGTGGGAGGCGCCGGCCTCGATGCCGGTTCTAAGCAAGAAGGTCGATTCCATCTATCGAGTCCGCAAGAGCCCCGGGTTTCAAAAAGCACAGCTACCGCACCATTCCATGGTTGTGGAATCGGCCTGAAGAGTCAGAAGATGCACTCCTTGGTGCCTCCCGGCAGGGAAGCCCGGAACCTGGATGCCCTCGGTAGAAAGTGCTTCCAGGGCTCTATGCTTGCTTGCCATGTCCAGACCTACCAGCTGTACATGGGCATGTACCTTCGAGACCTGGCAAAGGAGATTGCCGTGTTCTCTGCTGGTCTGTCCAAGGAACCTTTGCAGAGGTTCAAGGCCTTGTCTTCTGGTATTCGAGAGTGCTCAAAGTTTATTTATTGAGCAGCCTACAATGGATTTGAGGCTTCGGCCCGAGTAGCAGGGGTCGGCATCGGTGCATGCCGTCAGGCCTGGCTACAATCCTCGGACCTCGAGCCGTGGGTACAGGACAAGTTGGTCGATGTCCCTTGCCGAGGTGAAAACCTCTTTGGCAAGCCCATGGCCGAAAAGACTGCAGAACTTGAGACTGAGACTCTTACCCGGACAAGGCTGTCCAGGAAGACCTCTGCCCCTTCTCAGAAAAAGAAGGGCTCGGGGAAAAAGACCTTTTACCCGAGGAAGACCACTGCCTATAAAACCTACCCTCACTACCAGGCCTCTGCAGCTCCCCAACAGGGCCAGCAGGCCAAGGGGGGCAGAGTCATGGGCCCAGTAGGCAGAAGGCCCCCAAGCCTCCTACTCCGGCTCCTGCTCAGCAGGGAGGGGGTTTTTGACTATGCCAGCATAGCCTCCCCTCCTCTCCAGGGCACAGGAGGTCAGCTGACCCTGTACGCAGACAGGTGGCCAGCCATCACAGGGGATACTTGGGTGTTAAGTATCATCGAAAGGGGCTATCTGCTCCACTTCACCCAGATACCCCCCTCCTACTTTCCAGGGGAGCCTCCGCGACTCCCTCTGCACAGAAACTTACTCCGTCAGGAGTTGGAAGGTCTACTGAGGGACCAGGCATTGAAACTGGTGCCCCACCACCTGGAAGGGCAAGGCTTCTATTCCAGGTACTTCCTGGTAACAAAGAGAACAGGAGGCCTCAGACCCATCCTCGACCTGCGAAATCTGAACAAGTTTCTGGAGAGGGAAAAGTTCAAGATGCTTACCCTTGGAATCTTACTGCCCTACCTCCAGCAAGGAGATTGGCTGTGCTCCTTAGACCTGAAGGATGCTTACACTCACATCCTCATCCATCCAAGCCACAGACAATTCCTCAGATTTGAGGTGGGAGGAAAGCACTTCCAGTATAGAGTGCTTCCTTTTGGCCTCACCTCCGCCCCCAGGGTTTTTACAAAATGCCTGGCGGTGGTTGCGGCCTACCTCAGGAACAAGGGGATCTTTGTGTTCCCTTATCTGGACGACTGGCTAATCAGAGGCCAGTCTCCACAAGAGGCCAGGCAGGCCACCTGCAGAACCATATCCCTGCTTCAGCACCTGGGGTTCGTTATAAACTTCCCAAAGTCCACTTTGGTCCCCTCACAAGACGTGGAATTCATAGGAGCCAGGTTGGATACCCTCCAAGCAAAGGCATTTTTGCCTGTGGACAGAGCTCACAGGCTGATGAAGTTGGCCGGTCAGTTTCCGGCGGACTCTCTGGTCTCGGCCAGAAACTTCCTCCGGCTCTTAGGTCACATGGCTTCCACAGTGCATGTCACCCCACATGCCCGGCTGCACATGAGGCCAGCTCAGTGGTACCTCAGAATGAAGTAGCTGCAGGCCACAGGAAAGTTGTCAGACAGGATAAGGGTGTCCAAACAATTGGTGGACTCCTTACGCTGGTGACGGCATCTTCCAAATCTGGTCAGGGGTGTTCCTTTTCAGGCCTCCCCACACACTCGGGTACTGACAACCGATGCTTCTCTGCAGGGCTGGGGGGCTCACTGCCAGGGAGCCTGCACCCAAGGCCTGTGGTCTCTGTGGGAGGCCGCCCAGCAGATCAACCTGTTGGAATTGAGGGCCATTCGGCTGGCCTTGCGGACTTTCTCTCAGATCCTGTCTCACCAGTCTGTCCTAGTTCAGACGGACAACCAGGTGGCTATGTTCTACGTCAACAAGCAGGGAGGCACGGGATCCAGACTTCTCTGCCTGGAAGCACAAGCTCTCTGCTCCTGGGCTGTCACCCAGCGCATGACCCTCAAGGCAGTCTACCTCCCAGGCCAGGAAAACTACCTGGTGGACAGACTCAGCAGACTCCTGCAGTCTCACGAGTGGCAGTTGGATCCTCTGGTAGTGCAAAAGATCTTTCTGAAGTGGGGTCTTCCCACCATGGATCTTTTTGCCAGTCCGCTCAACAGGCAACTGCCCCGGTTCTGTTCCAGGCAACCGCATCCCTTGAGAACAGCGCCAGATGCATTTCTGATCCCTTGGTCAGGGGGCCTGCTTTATGCCTTTCCTCCCACACCTCTGGTGGCCCGGACTCTATTCAAAATCCAGCAGGACCGAGCCACGGTGATCCTGATAGCTCCCAGGTGGCCCAGGCAGCCGTGGTTCCCTCTTCTTCTGCAGTTGGCGGTGGATACTCCACTTCCTCTGGGGTTGCAACCCGACCTTTTGACTCAGGACCAGGGGTCCGTCCCTCTTGCATCCCAACCTCAAATCTCTCAATTTGATGGCGTGGCTGCTGAAAGGCTAGTCCTTGCTTCTATCTAGGGAAGTTGAAGAGGTGGTATTGGCCTCCAGGAAACATTCCACCAGGAAGGCCTATGCTCTGAAGTGACGTAGGTTCTCTATTTGGTGTTCTCAACAGCAAGAGGACCCTTTCTCCTGCTCTGTCCAGGTGGTGCTTCAATACCTGCTCCACTTTTCCAACCTAGGACTTCAGTCCAACTCTGTCCGGGTTCATCTCAGTGCCCTCTGAGCTCACCACTTGCAGGTGGATGGGCAATCTCTCTCAGGCCACCCTCTGGTGTCCCGCTTTCTAAGAGGCCTGCTTCTGCTTAAGCCTCCTATTCGTCCATCTGCTCCTGAGTGGGATCTCAATGTGGTCTTGCAGCAACTGACTCGCCCACCTTTTGAGCCGATGGCCACCTGCCATTTACGCTTCCTCTCCTGGAAGGTATTGTTCCTTGTGGCACTCACCTCAGCTAGGCGGGTGAGTGAGCTTCAGGCCCTGGTCTCGGATAGGCCGTATACCAGGTTCTATAAGAACAGGGTAGTCTTGCGGACTCATCCTAAGTTCCTTCCAAAGGTGGTGTCCTCCTTCCACCTCAACCAGGAGGTGGTTCTTCCAACGTTCTTTCCCAGGCCGCACACCAGTAGAGCAGAGACTGTCTTGCATACCCTGGATTGTAGAAGGGCGCTGTCCTTTTACCTTGAACGTACGCAGGGGCATAGAAGGGCTTCTCAGCTCTTCATTTCCTTTGACCCTAATAAATTGGGGTTGCCTGTCACTAAGCATACGTTGTCCATCTGGGTGGCAGACTGTATCGCCTGGGCGTACAGGTCAGCCGGCCTCTCCCTGGAGGGTCGAGTCACGGCCCACCGAGTTCGGGCGAAGGCCGCATCAGTAGCTCACTTCCGCTCTGTTCCGTTGGCAGACATCTGCCGGGCCGCTACTTGGTCTTCAAGCCAGACTTTTGCGGACCACTACTGCCTCGCGAGGGAGTCCCGTAGGTACAGTGCTTTCGGGCAAGCGGTACTCCGTAATCTCTTTGAGGTTTAGGCAACTCCTACCCTCCGGCCCTGGTGTTGGGCTACCGTTCAGGTGTGGTCTCAGAGAAGATTCTCTCACTGTTGCTGGGGCTCTAGAGGAAGCTCTATTTTTCAGCCTGGGTTCCTGGTAGCCCAGAGCTAGGGAGTCACCCATATGTGAGGACTGACTTCCTGCTTGGTCCTGGAGAAAGAGTAGTTACTCACCTGTAACAGGTGTTCTCCAGGAGCAGCAGGAATCAGTCCTCACGACCCTCCCTCCTCCCCTTGGAGTTGCAGTTGTATATAGTTCATTTTCTTTTTTGTGCTGTCTTTTAGCTATGTCATTTGACTGAGCAAGATGGCACCTTTGGGCAGGAAGGGGACCGCGCATGCGTGCCTGCATTCCCAAAGGCTTTCTTTGAAAGCTGGGGAAATGCTCCGCATGGGGCATCCGTCGACGCCGACGTCACCCATATGTGAGGACTGATTCCTGCTGCTTCTGGAGAACACCTGTTACAGGTGAGTAACTACTCTTACGGTGCAAAGGTAATTTTGCATTCAAAAAAGCTTGCTGTGTATTTTGCAATGCATTAATGGAATAAGTGATCTTTATTCATGAATTCCCTGGTCAGTACTATATTAAACTGGTATTGTTATAGATTATAGTTCTGTTAGGCATCACAGTATTTACTGGTATGTTGCTAAAAAAAACAACAAAAAAGTCATATATTCATTTCAAAGAGCTCAAATATGCCATTAAATGTAGCTTGGTTTGGGGATTTGTCTGTTTCCACTTGCTTCTGTTGGGTTTCTAGCTAAATTGTAACTGGTTTCTGTAGTGCTACAGTGCCTGGGGCCTTCATTCACAAATACAAGGGGATATTCTCCCTGTTTATCTTTTATCCCCGTCCAACTAATTTAGCCCAGTCAGTGACCATCGTTGGCAAGGATCTATTCACCAGAACTTATCTTGGAAACCTGCAGCCATATGACACAAATCCAACTACTGCTTGTCCCTCTTGCACAATCATTGGGATACTCTCCTGCCTCTGCAGCTTGTCCAGGAAAGCCTGGGGAGAGGAAGACCTGAGCTGGGATTCGAAACGACATCCCTTCCTTTGGCAGTGCACAGACTGGTATAAGTGTGGTCTTACTGGTAAACTAAAAACTGGCACACTGTTAGTAAATTGCTTTGTTTAATGGACCATCCCTGATGCATTTCATCTTTTGATTGCTTGAATATTTATCCTTTCATTTTTTTTAATTGAAAGCTTTGAAAAATAATACATGTCCAACAAATCAAAGACAACCAGTAACATGATTTAATAAGCAAAATATACACAAAGAAATGTATGAAGAGATAGTTCATATCATCTGGAGAGATGACAAAGCTAACTTCTAAAAACGTATTCATAAATCATTATTCCAAAAAACTCCAAAAAATTTTATATAATCTTCAACAACTTACCAAAGCAATGTGATCCCAATGCTAATCCCCCAAAGCTAACACCTTAGGTTTCAAGTCCATAAAAACATTTCAGTTTTTGAACCGCTGTTTAAATACCATCCTGCTCAGAACCGTAATTAAAATAAATATTTCTGCTTTTTGCCTTTCAGGGCCATGGTGTCATGGAAGGGGGTTTACTTTGTGTTTGCTCTGTTCATGGGGAGTTTTTTTGGAAGCATTTTCATGTTGGGTCCCCTTCTGCCTTTGATGTTTGTGTCGCCGGGATGGTATCGTTGGATCACCGACCGTGTCGTGGCTACCTGGCTCACGCTCCCAGTGGTAAGATGGAAGTACCAGATGTTTGTTTAATGATTTAAGCCCATTTTTAAAGGTAAATTACTGAATCCTACCCTCGTTAGAGCCATGTAAGGGACTACAAAAGACAGGAATTAGTCTCTTCCCAACTGCTTTGCTGTAATGCAACAATATGCAAAATCGTTTTTGGAAATTCAGTGGGACAGTGTGATAATAGTAGCAGTTTCAACAAGTTACTCAGCTAAGAGAGCCAGTATGAGTATCCTGCTATATATATTTTGTTCATTCTTTCCTTGACACTATGGGTGTACCTGTCTCTATGGGCAACATTTTTTTTACTTTTCTGTTGCATGTATTAGCATCAGTCACGCTTAAAAAGCAAGGCAATGAAAAAAAAACAAATCTCACGATTTTATTGATACTGAATACCAGGAAATGATACAAATTACTTTAACATAGTTAAATCATAAATCATACAGGACAGAACTGTTGGTCCCATTTTCATTTTCTCCTTGTGGTAGTATATGAATTTTGTCTTCTGGGTGGCCTTTACAACCTATAGTGTCATGCTGCCTTAGTGGCGGGGATTCTGCAGAAAAATGGGAAGATATCCATTGACAGTCATTTTATTCAAGACGTGTCCCACTGCCCTAGTGGAATTTTAGGATTCTTCCAGTAAAACTGCATTTGTACGAAAGCATTCATTTCTGCATTTTGCCCCAGCAAGCTCTCTTTGGCATGGTGCAAGTACTATGGCGAGCATTAACAGTAACTACAGTAGAATGGGATCATATTTCACATAATCTGGTTTAGGAGTGAGGTTCATTGCTGTCACAGTATGCACAATATTGACACGTTTGAAGAAAGTGCCCCTGATGATATTGTACATTTCCAGGCCCTGATTTATAAGAGCACCAGGCATGAAAGACTGAGAGCTGATTTTACTCTAGTTTTCAAGACAGGAAGAGAAACTCATTCATAGTGAGGCATTGATTACTTGTCTGGTGTTCTTGCATCAATTTTGTAATTGTTGATCTACCAAAATATTTTTTCTTCCCTGATTTTGATTTTTCTTGATGTGGAGCTGCCCCCTTAACGGATGAGATTTCTTATCTTACATTGGTTATTGGTTTTAATGGGTGCCATTTTGGGGATGAATTGAAACAGCAAGCTAAATGTGTTCATTTGTACCTTACCATGTTAAAGGTCATCACCAAAATTAGCAGACAAAATTTTGCTGCCTAAGCTATGCTGATTTTCTGCCAAATTTATTTATTTATTTAACTGTATTTATATCCCGCTTTTCACCGGGTCAAAGCGGCGTTACATACAAGGGTGGGGAAATTAAGTATAAGGGTAGGGCCATCACCAGGGAGGCAACATTGATGATTTTGACAGGAGACAGACTTTGGACGTGGACAGGTTAGTGTAGCTTTGGATCATAGGGTCTTGGTGGGCGAGATCAGAGGTTCCTGAGCGGTCCTCCAGTTTAGTCCTCCACATTCGGGTAGTGCACCTCCTCCTGCAGCCTGGAGACTGGACCAATCACAAACTTTCTGTATAATGTATGCAGACGGAGCTCCCAGAAGCCCCCAGTGTGTCCAGTCTCCTTGCAGCTTGAGGACGTGTGTGCCTGCTGGGCACACTCAGTGACTACTGGAGGAGCAACACTAGATTCTTTTTCATTTGGGAGTTTCTTTCCTTTTCTTTAATTCAGTAGCTGTTCCTTTAAATTTAACTTTAAAAAAAAAAAAAAGGCTCAGCTGATCCAGCCTTGTTCCCGGTTTGAGAAGCCAGTCCTGCATTGGGCTCCTGCCTTCCCTGCCGAGGTTCTCTGCTTGCCAGTTAGGTTTGCACTCTCCCCTAGACTGCACGGGGAAGAGTCCTACCTTCACGGACAGCTCTTTTACTGCTGCTGTTTTCAGTCTTTCTTCCTCACTGTGCCCTGCCAGCGCGCTCCCGATTTCCTTCCCGCGGTGAGTTGACTGCCCACGTTTTTGGCCTCGGGGGTGAGTACCTCTTTTTCGGGGCTCCTGCTCTTGCCTGCGTTTATTTTCTTTATTCAATTTCCTTTTCTTTCTTTATTTTTCATTTTCGCGCCGTTTTTTTCAGCGCGGGGGCATTCTGTAGGCGGCCATTTTGTTCTTCTCGGTGCCGGTTTTTTCCCGCCGGTTTTAACAGTAGTGCACGGCTTCCCTTTGCATTTTTTTCGCTTCTGGCACTGGCGATTTTACTCTGGGTACCCTAAGGGTCCTAGGCAGTGTTTTCTTTCTTTAAAAAAAAAAAAAAAAAAATGTTCCTGTTCTGTATTCCAGTTTAGTCCTCCACAATCGGGTAGTGCTCCTCCTCCTGCAGCCTGGAGACTGGACCAATCAAATCTTCTGTAGTATATATGCAGACGGAGCTCCCAGAAGCCCCCAGTGTGTCCAGTCTCCTTGCAGCTTGAGGACGTGCGTGCCCTTTCTGGGCACACTTAGTGACACTTGAAGGAGCAACACTAGTTAGTTAGTTCTTTTGGGTTTTGTTTTGGCTTGTTCATTACCATTTATTTGCTAGATAGCTGTCTCATTAAAAAAAAAAAAAAAAAAAGCATTGCCACAGGGGACCTCCCGGGGGAAGCCAGTCCTGCATTGGGCTCCTGCCTTCCTTCCTGGGGATTTCTATAGCCTGGGTTGAGCTCTCCCCTAGGCTGTACGGGGAAGAGCCATACCTGGTCCAGCATTGTCTGTCACTCTGAGAAGTTGGCTGAGATCCTTTGCTGTTTCCTGAGCTGGTAGGATTTTTCATTTCTTTACCTTCCTCGGGTACTGCAGCTCCCTCCCGTTTGGATTTTCAGCGGGTCTGTCAGCTCCCCTGCCTCCCGATTTACTGTTTTTCTTGGTTTTTTCACTTTGCCCTTCATTTGGGGCTGTTTTCTTTATTTTCATTTTTCTTTGGTTGCCTTTGTATTTTCGCGCCGTTTTTTACCGCGGGTGAACAAGTGCGGCGGCCATTTTGGATTTCTAAAGGGAACTTTTCAGTGGCACTTTTTAACACTTGTGCACGGGTTCCCCTGGCATTTTTGGGGTTTCTTATGCTGGCGATTTTGCTCAGGGCACCCCTGAGATTCTGGGGAGTGTTTTATTTTCTGTAAAAAAAAAAAAAAAAAAAACCGTTTTAAATAAAAGACAGTGCTGATTTGCATAGGGTTGGTCCCTTTGGTGTGGGCTTCCCTGTTTCTGATCCCTTTTCTCCCGCTTGGCGGAGGTTGCTCTTACATGGCTGCCAAGCCACAATGCGTGATTTGCGGGTCCCGCAGAGGTGCAGTGACTGACTCTGGCATCTGCAGGGGCTGCGCCTCAGTTTCTTCAGACCTGGAACATCCTATTGAACTTAAGGATCTGCCTATCCCCGGTGACACCTCTCTATTGGGGGAGAGTGTCCCTTCGGCGGGCGTCCACCCGTCTGGGTCGGTACCGCCGTCCAATGGATCTGCCCCTGAGCTGCAACATGCGGCTCTAGTAGCGCCGCCTGTGGATTTTTCCCCAGATTTCGTTCTCCTCATGCATCAGGCTTTCCGCTTGAGCCGGTCCGGTCAGTTGCCGGAGG
Organism: Ichthyophis bannanicus; assembly: GCA_033557465.1. Lineage (NCBI taxonomy): Eukaryota > Metazoa > Chordata > Amphibia > Gymnophiona > Ichthyophiidae > Ichthyophis > Ichthyophis bannanicus. The sequence continues at coordinate 187,420,075 of CM066033.1, read as the reverse complement.
CTTGGCCCGCCTCCCTCCCCTCTTGCTCCTCAGAGGAGGTTCAGCGGTCTTCTCAGCCCGCCGTCAAGAGGCTCAGGTTGGTGGACCAGGATCAGGACACCCTTTGTTTTCCGGATGCTGAAGCGGAGGGTGATCCTGAAACGGAGGCTGATGAGTTGGAGGACGGGGAGATCCCTGAGCCGGAAGATCAGGCTCGGATTATTCGCGTGTTTCGTAGGGACGAGCTGGTCCCTTTGATCACTGAGTCTCTTCAAACTCTTAACCTAGCTGTGGTGCGGCCTCTGGAGGAGGAGGGTCTCGAAGATCCTCTCATTCAGGCGGTCAGGGACGACCAGGTAGTTTTCCCCATGCACCGGGTGGTTGAGCAAATGATCCATGCGGAGTGGGATCAACCAGAATCCGGTTTGAAAGGGATTCGGACCATGAATCGTCTTTACCCTCTGGCCGACAAGGACAGGGACTTGTTTAAGTCTCCGCGAGTGGATGCTGCAGTATCTGCGGTGACCAAGAAAACCACCATCCCGGTTGAGGGTGCTGCGGCCTTAAAGGATGCCCAGGATAAGAAGGTTGATAATTTGTTGAAGCAAGCCTTCGATACAAACGCCTTGTCTCTGCAAGCCTCTATTTGTGGGGCGTGGGTTGCTCGGGCTTGTTTACGTTGGTCACAGCGTCTGCGCTCGGGTTCCGGTCTGGACCAGCAGGGGTTGCTGGAAGTTACCCGCATGGAGTCCGGATCGGCTTACTTGGCGGATCTGCTTTATGATTTAATTCGCTCCTTAGCTAACAGTATGGCCTCCGTGGTGGCGGCGCGCCGGTCCATCTGGTTACGCAACTGGGCGGCCGACGGTTCTTCCAAGTCTCGCCTCAGTAAGCTGCCCTTTAAGGGCAGATTGTTATTTGGTGAGGCTCTCGATAAGTTGGTGAAGGATCTCGGTGAGTCTAAGGGTGGAAGACTGCCGGAAGATAAGCCTAAGCTCAACAGATCGTCGACCTCGGCGCGCGGTCAGTTTCAGGATTTTCGCAGGTTTCGTTCCTCCCGACTGTGGACATCGCAGCGCGGCCGCTTTGGGGCCCGTCATCAAGGATTTCGTGGTTTCAGAGGAGCAGGAAGAGGCTTCTCCGGAGCCGCCTCTTCCTCGGCCTCTTCCTTTAATCGGAAGCCACAATGAAGCGAGGCGGGCTCTAGAGGGAGGCCCGGTTATCGGGGGTCGTTTGCGCGACTTTCTTCCTTCTTGGGCCCAAATTACGTCAGATCAGTGGGTGCTGCAGATTATCAAAGAGGGTTATGCGCTGGAGTTTGCCTACCTACTTCGCGATTCTTTTGTTATGTCACCCAGCAAGGGAGATCAAAAGACGCGGGACATCCGCGTGACCCTCGATCGACTACTCTCCCTGGGTGCAGTGGTTCCGGTACCTCCTTTGGAAAGAGGCGCCGGTCGCTACTCCATCTATTTTGTGGTTCCCAAAAAGGGCGGTTCTCTTCGTCCGATCTTAGACCTCAAAGGCGTGAATTGCGCTCTCAGGGTGCCGCACTTCCGTATGGAGACCCTGCGGTCAGTCATTGTCGCAGTACGTCAAGGGGAGTTTTTAACGTCCCTCGATCTCTCCGAGGCCTATCTACACATTCCCATCCGGCCGTCTCATCAACGGTTTCTCCGCTTCGCTCTTCCGTGGGGCCACTTCCAATTTGGGGCCATGCCGTTCGGTCTCGCCACGGCTCCCCGCACCTTCACAAAGGTGATGGTAGTGGTCGCGGCGGCCTTGCGCAAGGAGGGCATCCTGGTCCATCCGTATCTCGACGACTGGTTGATTCGGGCAAAGTCCAGTCGGGAGTGTGTGCATGTCACGAGCAGGGTGGTGGCTCTGCTGCGGTCCCTCGGCTGGGTGGTGAACGAATGCAAGAGTTGTCTGTGCCCGACGCAGGATCTCGAGTATCTGGGAGTGCGCTTCGACACAGCACGGGGCTTGGTGTGCCTGCCGGAGCGCCGCATTCTGGCGTTGCGGTCTCTTGTCCGCCTCTTCAGGGGGATGCCCGCTCCGTCTGCGTGGTGGTACCTGCGGCTCCTCGGTACGATGGCAGCAACCTTGGAGGTGGTGCCTTGGGCGCGCTTCCACATGCGTCCGCTACAGAGTGCTCTGCTGCGCCGTTGGTCCAACCAGTTCGACTCGTTGAACAGGAGATTGCCTTGCCCAAAGGCGGTTCGCCGATCGCTCCGGTGGTGGCTCTCCTCCGAGAACCTGACGCGGGGGATTCCCTTGGAGCCTCCACTTTGGGTTCCGTTCACAACGGATGCCAGCTTAACCGGCTGGGGTGCTCACTGCGAGACCCGCTTCGCTCAGGGGGAATGGTCTCCCCTGGAGGCTTCTTGGTCGATCAACCGTCTCGAATTACGGGCGGTGCGGCTAGCTCTCTTGGCCCTCGAAGCCCTAGTTCTCAGCCGGCCGGTGCGAGTCCTCTCGGACAATGCGACCACCGTAGCTTACATCACTCGCCAAGGGGGCACCGGCAGCGTGGCCCTGGAATCGGAAGCGACGGCCTTGTTCAATTGGGTGCAGACTCGTCTTCCGGCCATCTCGGCAGCGCATATTGCAGGTGCAGACAATGTTCACGCCGATTTTCTCAGCAGAGTGCGGGTGGACCCCGGAGAGTGGGAGCTAAACCCGCAAGTTTACACGCAAATAGTTCATCGGTGGGGTCCGCCCATCATGGATCTCATGGCGACATTTCAGTCGGCCAAGACAGGACGCTTCTTCAGCAGGCGAAGGGAGCGCATGTCCGAGGGGCTCGACGCTCTCATTCAGCCGTGGCCAACGTCCGGTCTTCTTTATGTCTTTCCTCCGTGGGCTCTGATCGGCCGGGTCGTTCAGCGCATCGAGGGCCATCGGGGTCGAGTGTTACTGGTGGCCCCGGATTGGCCCCGGAGGCCCTGGTATGCCGACCTGGTCCGGCTGCGCGACGGCGTTCCTTGACTCTTGCCCGCGCTGCCGGATCTTCTTCTTCAGGGGCCCTTGCGGATGCCCCAAGTGGGTCGATTCTCGCTTACGGTTTGGCCATTGAGAGGGCTCGGCTGAAAAAGAAGGGTTACTCCCCCGCGGTAATTTCTACTCTACTGCGGGCGAGGAAAACATCCACCTCTCTTACTTACGTTCGGATTTGGAGAATCTTTGAAGACTGGTGCTCCCGGCGTGGAGTCCGTGCAGCGACGGTTTCCGTGTCCGTCGTTTTAAGTTTTCTTCAGGATGGTTTTGATAAGGGCCTTGCGGCTAGTTCCCTGAAAGTCCAGTTGGCGGCTATCTCTTGTTATCGAGGCAAGGTTTTAGGCCGTCTCCTCGGTTCTCATCCGGACGTACGTCATTTTCTTACGGCTGTTTTTCATTTGCGGCCCTCCCGCAGGATTTTCGTTCCTCCGTGGGACTTGAATCTAGTGCTGCGGGCCCTGGTTCGTGAACCTTTTGAACCTCTGAGTAGGGCGTCTCTGAAAGATCTCACGCTGAAGACGGTTTTTCTTGTAGCCATCTGTTCGGCACGGCGTATTTCTGATCTACATGCGTTGTCCTGCCGAGAACCTTTTTTGTCTTTTTCCCCGGATCGGGTGATTCTCCGTCCGGTTCCTTCCTTTTTGCCAAAGGTGGTTTCTCCTTTTCACGTGAATCAGGCAGTGTTTCTTCCAGTTCTTCCTTCGCACTCTGTCGGGACGGCGGACAAAAGTCTTCCCCGTCTCGATGTGGGTCGTGCGCTTCGTCGTTATTTGAAGGCTACCGAATCTTTTCGGAAGACTGACCGCCTATTCGTGCTCTTCGGTGGTGCACGTAAAGGGGAAGCGGCGGCTAAGGCCTCCATTGCAAGATGGCTCAAAGAAGCGATCGCGTCCGCGTATCTGTTGCAGCAGCGGCCTATTCCGGAAGGGATCCGAGCACATTCCACGAGGGCTCAGGCGACCTCTTGGGCGGAGTATAGCCTAGTTCCGCCAGCAGACATCTGTAAGGCGGCCACTTGGTCGTCTTTGCATGCTTTCAGTAAACACTATCGGTTGGATGTGTCAGCAGCTCGGGATTCCTGTTTTGGTTCGGCGGTTCTGCGCGCCGGATGGCAAGGTCCCGCCCGGTCTTAACTGCTCTGTTACATCCCGATTGTGGAGGACTAAACTGGAATACCGAACAGGAAATGGAAATTACACTAACCTGGTAATTGTAGTTCCTGGAGGGTCCAATTTAGTCCTCCTTCCCTCCCGACTATCTGCTATTGTAGTGCGGCGCGCTTTTCTGAACGGTTGATCATAAGACGGTTCCTCCTTTCCGTTCGACCCTTTTTTGCGGCCGCGCTCTTTGCCATGGCTCTTCCTTTTCTTCGATTTTCAGTCAGCTCTTCTGAGATTTCTCACTGTGGGCTGTATTTTTGCTGCCGGAGCGTCGTTGGCGGCGCGATGCAGTGTTCTGACTTCCTCGTTTGGGGAGGGGGTTGGATATTTTCTTGGGGGGAGCGACTTTGTTCTTTAACTATGCATTTTTTTATATTAATCTAATGTGTTGCTTCGTTAAGTATGCTTTGTTACTAGTACACTGGGGGCTTCTGGGAGCTCCGTCTGCATATATACTACAGAAGATTTGATTGGTCCAGTCTCTAGGCTGCAGGAGGAGGAGCACTACCCGATTGTGGAGGACTAAACTGGACCCTCCAGGAACTACAATTACCAGGTTAGTGTAATTTCAATTTTTGGCTGTCACCTTTGTCACAGGCCTCCTTCCTTCAGCATTGCCTTTGGACATAGGGTTTTGCGCTGGGCGCCTCTCTGGCACAGTTTGCAGGTGAGCATACCTACTAAACCGCAGTGTGTAATCTGTGGTCGCGCAGGGCCGCGGGGGCGGAGTCTGGCCTCTGTCGGGGCTGTGACTCGGTCTCTCCTAGCTTAGCTCCTGAAATGGACTTGAAGGAGCTTCCTGGAACGGAAGGGCCTTCAGTTCTGGCGGAGGGAGATCTCTCCCCGAGCTCTCGGCCGCCTGGTCCTACGCCCCATGCCACTGGTCATTCTGGTGTCTTGTCTGTTACGGCGGTTGACTCTCCTATAGACTTTTCCCCAGACTTTGTGCTTCTAATGCATCAGGCCTTTCGCTTAAGCCGCTCCGGCCAGCTTCCAGAGACTTGGCCAGCGCCTCTTCCCTCCGTTGCGTCGGGGGAGCCCCGGCGCGTTTCTCAGCCTGCTTCCAAACGTTTTAGGTCCGAGGACCCTGAGCAGGACGCCCTGAGTTGCACAGATTTGGAAGCGGATGTTGATCAGGAAGTTGAGGCGGAGGAATTAGAAGACGGGGAGATCCCTGAGCCGGAGGATCAGGCACGGATTATTCGGGTGTTTCGCAGGGAGGAGTTGGTGCCCTTAATCACAGAGTCTCTTCAGGCCCTTAACCTAGCGGCTGCGCGTCCAGCGGAGGAGGACGCCTTGGAGGATCCTCTCATACAGGCGGTGCGGGAGTCCAAGATGGTATTTCCCGTGCACCGCGTGGTCGAGCAAATGATTCAAACTGAATGGGATCAACCGGATTCAGGTTTGAAGGGAATTCGAACTATGAACCGCCTCTATCCTTTGGCCGATAAAGACAAGGAGCTGTTCAAATCGCCGCGGGTGGATGCGGCGGTGTCTGCTGTGACTAAGAAGACCACCATACCCGTCGAAGGCGCTGCGGCCTTGAAGGACGCGCAAGATAAGAAGGTGGACAATTTGTTGAAGCAAGCTTTTGACACCAATGCTTTGTCGCTGCAAGCCTCTATTTGTGGCGCTTGGGTGGCCCGGGCCTGCTTGCGTTGGGCTCAGCGCCTGCGTTCGGCTTCGGGTTTGGATGAGCAGGGTCTCTTAGAGGTGACTTGGCTGGAATCGGGCTCGGCGTACTTGGCAGATGCTCATTACGATTTAATTAGATCCTTGGCTAATAGTATGGCTTCTTTGGTGTCGGCGCGCCGATCCATCTGGTTGCGTAACTGTGCGGCTGATGGTTCGTCTAAGTCTCGTCTCAGTAAGTTGCCCTTCAAGGGCAAATTATTGTTTGGGGAGGCGCTCGATAAATTGGTGAAAGACCTTGGAGAATCTAAAGGGGGTAGGCTTCCGGAAGATAAGCCTAAGCTGAATAGAACCTTGCCTCCCTCCCGCGGCTTTCGGGACTTTCGTGACTTTCGCAGATTTCGTTCTTCCCGTCTGTGGGGGGCCCAGCGTGGTCGCTTTAGCTCCCGTTCCCAAGGTTTTCGTGGTTTCCGAGGAGCCGGCCGAGGTTTTTCTGGCGCCTCCTCTTCGTCGACGTCCTCCTTTAGTCGCAAGCCGCAATGAAGCGAGGCGGGCCCCAGAGGGACTTCTAGTCATCGGGGGTCGCTTACGCGATTTTCTTCCTTCTTGGGCCCAAATCACGTCAGATCAGTGGGTGCTAGAGATTATCGAGAAGGGTTATGCCCTGGAGTTCGCCTTTCCTCTCCGAGATTCTTTTGTTCTGTCTCCCAGCAAGGGTGCTCAGAAGACTCAGGCCATCCGCTTGACCTTGCACCGCCTATTGTCTCTGGGGGCGGTGATTCCCGTCCCTCCTTCCGACCGCGGTGTCGGTCGCTACTCCATCTATTTTGTCGTGCCAAAGAAGGACGGGTCCCTTCGCCCAATTCTGGATCTCAAGGGCGTAAACCGGGCCCTCAAGGTCCCGCACTTTCGGATGGAAACTTTGAAATCAGTTATCGTGGCGGTGCGTCAAGGGGAATTTCTCACTTCTCTCGACCTCTCGGAGGCGTATTTGCACATTCCCATCCGGGAGTCCCATCAAAAGTTCCTCCGTTTCGCATTCCCGTGGGGGCACTATCAATTTCGGGCCCTGCCGTTTGGCCTAGCCACGGCGCCTCGGACCTTCACAAAAGTCATGGTAGTGGTTGCGGCGGCCTTGCGAAAGGAAGGCATTCTCGTTCATCCTTATCTCGACGATTGGTTGATTCGAGCGAAATCCAACGACGAGAGTGTGCACGTCACGGCCCGAGTGGTTTCTCTCTTGCGTTCCCTCGGCTGGGTGGTCAACGATCAGAAGAGCCGTCTGGTGCCGTCTCAGGACCTCGAATATCTGGGAGTTCGGTTCGACACGGCGAGAGGACTGGTGTGCTTGCCGGAGCGCCGTATTCTGGCCTTGAAGGGTCTCGTTCGTCTGTTCCTGGGGATGCCTGCGCCCTCAGCTTGGTGGTATCTCCGGCTTCTAGGCTCAATGGCGGCGACTCTGGAGGTGGTGCCTTGGGCGAGGTTCCATATGCGTCCGCTCCAGAGTGCTCTGTTACGTCGCTGGTCGAACCAGTTCGACTCGTTAAACATGCGCTTGCCCTTGCCCGCAACCGGTTCGTCGGTCTCTTCGTTGGTGGATGTGTTCCAGAAACCTGCGGAGGGGTCTTCCCCTGGAACCGCCCCTTTGGGTACCTTTCACGACGGATGCCAGTCTAGCGGGCTGGGGAGCTCACTGCGAAAACCGGTTCACTCAGGGAACCTGGTCTCCCCTAGAGGCTTCTTGGTCGATCAACCGTCTCGAGCTGCGAGCGGTGCGGTTCGCTCTCTTAGCCCTCGAGGGATTGGTGATGGGGCGGCCGATTCGCGTTCTCTCGGACAATGCGACGACGGTAGCCTACATCAATCGGCAGGGGGGCACCGGCAGTGTGGCCTTGGAAGCGGAGGCGACGGCCTTGCTCACTTGGGTACAGACCCGTCTCCCGGCAATCTCGGCAGCGCATATAGCCGGAAAGGAAAACGTCATGACGGACTTTCTCAGCAGAGTGCGGGCAGACCCAGGGGAGTGGGAGCTGAACCCGCAGGTGTACGCTCAGATTGTTCGGCGTTGGGGCCCGCCTGTCATGGATCTCATGGCGACCTTCCAGTCAGCAAAAACGGGACGTTTCTTCAGCAGGAGGAGGGAACGCATGTCCGAGGGCCTCGACGCTCTCATCCAGCCGTGGCCGGAGTCGCAGCTCCTTTATGTCTTTCCTCCGTGGGCGCTCATCGGTCGGGTCGTCCAGTGCATCGAGGGTCACCGGGGACAGGTGTTGTTGGTTGCTCTGGATTGGCCCAGGCGCCCATGGTATGCCGATCTGGTTCGGTTGCGCGACGGCGATCCTTGGCCTCTGCCCTCGCTTCCGGACCTGCTTCTTCAGGGTCCGCTACGGATGCCCCAGGTGGGTCGGTTCTCGCTTATGGTATGGCCATTGAAAGGGCTCGGTTGAGAAAGAGGGGTTATTCCCCTGTGGTGGTTGCTACTCTTCTCAGGGCGCGGAAAACTTCCACCTCCCTCACGTACGTACGGGTATGGAGAATCTTTGAGGACTGGTGTTCCCGGCGGGGTGTTCGAGCGGTGACCGTTTCCGTGCCAGTGGTTTTGAGTTTTCTACAAGATGGTTTTGACAAGGGCCTGGCGGCCAGTTCTCTGAAGGTTCAGCTGGCGGCTCTCTCCTGCTATAGAGGTAAAGTGCTGGGTCGTCCGCTGGGGTCTCATCCGGACGTGCAGCGTTTTCTCAAGGCAGTTTTCTGCTTGCAGCCGTCTCGGAGGGTGGCCGTTCCTTTGTGGGATTTGAATCTTGTGCTGCGTGCCTTGACTCGCAAACCTTTCGAGCCTCTTCGTCGAGCGACGCTTAAGGATCTCACGCTAAAGACGTTTTTTCTTGTTGCTATTTGTTCTGCGCGGCGCATTTCCGAGCTCCAGGCGCTCTCATGCCGGGAACCGATTTTGTCTCTTACTCCGGATCGCGTGGTCCTTCGGCCCGTTCCTTCCTTTTTGCCCAAAGTGGTTTCGCCCTTTCATTTAAATCAGGCGGGTTTTCTTCCGGTTCTGCCTCGCGTTCCTGAGAACCCGGCCGACGAGGGGCTTCACTGCCTCGATGTGCGTCGCGTGCTTCGCCGTTACTTAAAGGTGTCAGCTGAGTTCCGAAAGACTGACCGCTTGTTCGTCCTGTTTGGCGGTGTTCGAAAAGGGGAGGCAGCGGCTAAGGCCTCTATTGCTCGTTGGATCAAGGAAGCGATCGCGTCCGCGTATTTGTTGCACCATCGTCCCGTTCCGGAGGGGCTGCGGGCCCACTCCACTAGGGCACAGGCTACGTCCTGGGCGGAGCATTGCCTGGTGCCGCCCGTAGAGATTTGTAAGGCGGCCACTTGGTCAACGTTACATGCCTTCAGTAAGCATTATCGCTTGGGTGTGTTGGCCGCTCGGGATTCTTGTTTTGGTTCGGCTGTCCTGCGCGCCGGTTGGCAAGGTCCCGCCCGGTGTTAACTGCTCTGTTACATCCCGAATGTGGAGGACTAAACTGGAGGACCGCTCCGGAAATAGGAATTACACATACCTGGTAATTGTAGTTCCTGGAGGGTCCAGTTTAGTCCTCCTTCCCTCCCGATTATCAGGTTTTCTACTGCGGCGCGCTGTGCCGGACCAATCGGTCTGGGAGCGGCATATTCTTCTCTTTTCTCTTTGGTCTACTCTTCAGTCTCTCGCCTAGAGCTTTGGGTCTTTTTCTGACTCTTTTTCTCTGGCGGTGCGTCGGTAGCGGCGCTGTGCAGCGTTCTGGCTTTCTCGTTTGGGGAGGGGGTCCATGTTATTATGAAGGGCATCGTTTTTACATTTTGTTCAGAATTTGTCTTTATAATAATCTCATGTGTTGCTTCTTTAAGTCTGCTTTGTTACTAGTTCACTGGGGGCTTCTGGGAGCTCCGTCTGCATACATTATACAGAAAGTTTGTGATTGGTCCAGTCTCCAGGCTGCAGGAGGAGGTGCACTACCCGAATGTGGAGGACTAAACTGGACCCTCCAGGAACTAAAATTACCAGGTATGTGTAATTCCTATTTAGTGCACTTTTTGGTGGGAGTCGTATTGAAGTATTCCTGGAATAAGGTGGTTTTTAGCTGTTTTCTGAAAGACAGTAGATCGGTATTGTTTCTGAGATGGCTCAGTAGAGAGTTCCATAGAGATGGAGAATAAAGTTTGTGATAAGGAAGCTTATCATAGCTCAGGAAGGAGCTATAGGAAAGGTGAAGTGACTCTGAACAAGCAACCTGTCAGTTCTGGTAGAAATAAGAAAACAGAATTTTCCCATAAAAGACTACCAGTCCCAGAATGCACCAGGTTTCCAACAGCCATTAGAGGAGCTGAAGTGGGGAAACGTGTGTTCAATCAGGAGGGCTATGAGGTAATCCCTAAGCACTCATCTCAAAGGGCAGGGCCTGATTCAGCACAGCTGCACTGTGTTAGGGAGGATCACTCATCTAAGCAGAATAAGAGTAGAGTTTATTCTACAGATGACCATCTTCATGATCACCTTGGATATCCAGAGAATTGTCCTCAGTATCCTGAGAATCAGCTTGAGTTTGATCATCAGTTTCATCTGAAGGATCATCAGAAGCAGAAGCCAAACCGGACGGACAGAGAGGGAAAGAGACCCTTTGGAAGAAGGAAGAGAAAAGCCTTTGAGAGGTCTAGAAGAGTCCAAAGCAGTACGTATACTGGGAGGTATTCCAAGGGCCAGCATACACCATTGGACTGGGGAAAGCCAGAGGAATGGTGCTGCAGAGCTAGGAATCACCAGAGGCTACCTGTGAGGGAGACGGCTGCACGTGGAAGGGACCGTAACACCTGTGCCAGAAGGTATGTGAAGAGAGATCCAGTGTCCAGGGATCTGGATTGGAAGGCTGGACATAAGAACTGGACTACATACTGGCCAGGCTATATAGAGAGGAACTCTAGCAGCAATGGAAGCTCAGGTATGAACACTGATCTATGCCCTAGCTATAACCTTGAAAGACAGCAGGGAAACAAGTATTCTCCTGAAAATGCTCCATTGAGAGATTCATCTGTGCCAATCCATGATATTGAACCCATGCTTGTTGAACAAGGGGGAATAATAGCAGATGAGGATCCTGTTTATATGGACTGCTCTCTATCTAAACTCCGTTGGTAACTTTCTGTTATAAAGTACAGCAACCATCACAAAGAAATACAAATTTGTTCTTTAATCTACTCAGAAAAGCTCCTGAAGCAGGATTTGACCCACACAGTGGAAGGCAAGCCAGCTAAGGGGTCAGCTGGTAACTGCTAGCAATTAAGCCTTACCTAATTGCTTGTGAGCTAGGAGAGAATCACTTCTGTATCTATTTGGGAAGTAATCAGAAGTTAACCTGAAAAGAACAGTTTGTTTCTTGCTTTGTGGCTTTTCATTTGTTGTTTTCCTGATTTTGACTTTGTTTTTCCAAGTTAACACTGAAAGCAAGTTACCTAATTTATGTGCTACCAAGCATATCTGTGTTGGGAGAAATAACCCCATAAATAAATATCTTATTGGCTTTACCCAAGAGCACAACTAAATTATTGTCAGCAGCTGTGTCTGGTGTGAATGAACTACATTGCCCACAATACCTTGCAAATCATATAGATATATGCACTTGACAAGACTGTGAAGATTCTCACCCAGGCAGCCGTCTGACAAGTTCAAAGGCTCGATTGCATGTCCGTTGAGAGCATTTAGTTCTTTTGTGAGGGACGGTGAGGGAATTGCTGGAGGCTTGTCTGGTAGTTTTGCCGTGGGCTGGACGAGACAGCAGGGTGCAGAGCTGGGTGTTCTGAGTTTGGTGGATGGCTTTGTGGGTGAGTAGGATGGATTTGTATTTAGTTCTTGCTTCGAGGGGAAGTATGTGTAGGTCTTTTAGAATTGGGGTGATGTGGTCGGTTTTCTTTGCTCTCTGAATGATTCTTGCTGTGGTGTTCAATGGTGTTCAAATCTAGCTGAAATTGATGTTGAGCTTTTGCTTTAAGGCATGCTGGATGAAAAGATGGTACACTGTACCCATGGTGTACATAAACAGAGAGCAATTACTATCCTGAAAACTGGTGCCAGAGAGCTAGTCTTACTCAGGAGTTTTAATTTGGGCCTGAAACAGATTAAGCCACTTGCCTTTGGCATTCATTTGTGTTAGCATCGTTACTTTTGGGGGTCATTTACTAATGGTTAATATGTGGGTATTACTGTTAACATGCATTTATTTGCTGCAGTGCTCATTGCATAAAATGGGCCCTGTCACAAATAGCACACTTTAATAGTTAGTAAATACTCCCCTCTCCCCCCCACTTAAAGCCCGATCCCAGTAGGGGCATGTCCGGTCCATCTGGATGGTCCACGGTGGAATAAGCAGGACATCCGTCCCACTTCCACAGGACATACAGGGTTGTGACATGAATCGACCTGTACGTCCTGCCGCCTCGGTCTGCCCTCGCTCTGCTATGCTCCACCCTGCCCTGCCCACTCTCTGCCCCCTCCTCTTCCCCACTGATTGCCCGTACTGCGGCTCGGGCCGTGCGGGGAGGGAGGGATGTGGAATCTGGGCAGGATGGCTAGTGGGGCTGCACGTCCCACCGGGATGTACAGCCCCACTAGGCGCCTTACAGAATTGGGCCCTTAAATGTCTTACAAAGCAGCTTAATCCCAATGGCTCCAGAGACCTTGTTAGGCAGAATTTAAGCATCTTTGTATGTCTTAAAGCAGGTCTTCACAAATTTCCTTGGAATCTTGGAGCCAATCTAGGAACCGGCTGCCAAAATCTAGGTCACAGTGCATGCCCCCCCTCCCCCCAAAAAAGTTACTTTTTTAGGTTTTAGGGCCTGCTTTACTAAGAATTCCAAATTTTTATAGGAAAAAGCTTAATAAATCAGATGCTTAATGGGCCACTGCAGAGTGACAACAGAAGTGGTCCCACTCCTCCTCCTCCACCTCCCACCACCTCCCCACCACCTCTTTAAGCTACAATTGTGTAGTATGAGGTGAGAGTGCCTGAGTGTTTGTGGTGGCCAAAGATGCACCTTTTTCACATACACATTGTGTCCTTTACTTCCCTATCATTCATCTTTATACCTTCCAACTTCTTGCACTCTATCCCCCCACTTCATCTCCTCTTCTACTGTCCCTCCCCTACCCTTCAACTCTATTTCACTTCTCAAACTCTTTCCCCTTCATCTCTCCCTTTGCACACAACCCCTGTCTTCCATTCCAACCCCTCCCCCACCATTATTTATTTAAACCTACCACATCAACAGATAACCAGATTAATATGATTGACATGCAGTCTCTAAAATGCCTGTATGCAAATGCTAGAAGTCTAAAAAATATGATGGTATCTCAGAGACCTGGTGGAAGGAGGACAACCAGTGGGACACTGTGATACCTGGGAACAAACTATATTGCAATGATAGAGTAGATCAAATTGGTGGAGGGGTTGCGCTCTGTGTTAGAGAGGGCATTGAGTCACATAGGATTAAAGTTTTGCAGGAAACAAAATATGCTGTAGAATTTCTGTGGATAGAAATTCCATGTAAAATGGAGAAGGCAGTGGAAGTGGGGGCGTACTTTTGACCAACTGGCCAGATTGAACAGATGGATAACGAAATGCTGAAAGAAATCAATGAAGCTAACAAAAGTTACAATAATGGGTGATTTCAATTACCCAGGTATCGACTGGGTCAGTGTCACAACAGGACATTCTAAGTAGATAAAGTTTCCAGACTAGATGGACCATGCTGGTCTTCATCTGCCATTATATACTATGTTACTATTTTAGATGAAATAAATGATTGCTTCAGCTGGTTCATGAACTGACAAGAGGGGAAGCTATTTTGGACCTAGTCCTTAGTGGCATACAGGATCTGGTGCAAGAGATAAGGGTGTTGGGGCCACTTTGCAATAGTGATCATAGCTATAATGAAAGAAGGATGGCAAGGAAATCCATTTAACTTTCAAAAGGGAGACTATGATAAAATGAGGACAGTAGTTAACAAAAGACTAAAAGGAGCAGCTGCAAAGGCTAAAGATTTGCATAAAGCGCAGGCATTGTTTAAAAATACTATTTTGGAAGCCCAGAACAGATGTATTTCATGCTTTAAGAAAAGTGGAAGGAAGGCCAAAAAACTATCAGCATGATTTAAAGGCAAGGTCAGAGAGACTGTTGCAGCCAATAAAGCATCTTTCAGGAAATGGAAAAAGGAGTCAAATGACAAAAACTGGAAACAACATAAGCATTGCCAAGTTAGATGCAAGGCATTGATAAGGCAAGCAAAGAGAATTTGAAAAAGATCTTGCCGTGGAAGCGCATAAAAAATTATTTTTCAAGCACATTTGTGGGACAGCCAGTTGGGCCATGGGATTATAGAGGAGTAAAAGGGGCGCTAAGTGAAGACAAGGCCATAGCAGAGAGACTGAATGAATTCTTTGCTTCGGTCTTTACTGAAGAAGATGTAGGGATTTTACCCATGCCTGAAATGATATATAAAGATGATGTATCGGAAGAATTGAAAAAATTTTTGATAAATTGGGAAGATGTATTAAAACTATTTGATAAACTGGGGGGGTCTGGTGACGTCACCATCCAAGATGGCAGCAGCTATGTGACGCTCCCGAGGTCGGGAAGATAAGATCCCCAATCAGTAGCCTGAATGCCCGAATTAAGCTGTAAAAAGTATCGGCGTTTCCCTGTGCAGCGAACTAGTGAGTGACGGCGTGAAAAAAAACGAGCCCGTATCTGAAAACCTTCGTATTTAAAGCGACCCCAGGGGCAGCGGGAACCAGAGCAAAGATGGCGCCGAATGGAGTGGTAGGGGAAGAGAAAAATTCCTCGACAGGAGCCCGCGTGCCGGGGCATGGTGTGTTAAGCTTGTTGAAGGAAGAGTTGAAAGAGTGATTCGGGACGATCTGACAAGACCTGGCCAATTTCAAAGCAGAAACAAAAATGTGGATTAGAGAGCCGAGTGATGATATCCACGAGCTTGGGCAATGGGTTGAGTCCATGGAGCAGAGAATAGAGGAGCACGAGGGGCTTCTAAATTCTGTGAAAGAGAGCAACGACTTGGCGAAAGCAGAAATGGGAGAGCTATGGTCAAAATTAGAGGATTTGGAGAACAGGACACGTCGCTCGAATATATGCTTGAGAGGCATCCCAGAGAAAGAGGGAACTTTCAGCTACAAAGTGCTGGTGGAAAAATTGTGTAAGGCCATATTAAGACAACCTGAAGCACCAATGGAGAATTTGTTTTGATATAGACAGAGCACATAGAACTTTAGGCCTAAAGCGGGATGGCTTGCCAAGAGACATTGTAGCGTGTTTTCATGATTTCAGTACAAAGGAGTCGGTCATGCAAGTGGCGCAGAAAGTGGGCAAAGTACTCTGGGAGGCTCAACCAGTGAAACTGTATGCTGACGTTTCGATAATTACCATAAGAAGGAGAAGAACTTTTAAAGATATTACAGCATGGTTAAGAGAATGTATCCGCTACAAGTGACTTTTTCCCTTTGGACGGCAATTCAATATTGTGGGAAAGACCACCACTGCGCGTACCATAGAGGAAGCTATCAAAGGAATGGAGATGGCAGGATGGTCAGAGCTACCGGAAGTCCCGGTGGGGAAAGAAGTGGAGCAGAAGAGGTTGGGGTTTGTGAGTACGGCGTGGCAGCGAGCAACGCAGGGGAGCCGACATTTGAGACGCCAGAAGCCCAAAAATGTCAAGCACCCGGGAGATACTTGATCATGGACTTTGAAGATAATATAAAGCGGGTGTTTGGTAGGGGGTGAAGTGGAGGGGAAATGTCGGGCTTTTTGTGCTTTGTATGCTAAGGGCAGAAGAATGTGTAATAATGGGGGAAGAAGGTGTAATGTTGATCTTGGTAGTGACCCACACCTCATTGGAGTGGAGAGGGGTGGAACCTTCTGGAAAATTGAAGGGAGGGTTGGGGTGGGGGGCTGGTGGGAGGATGAGGGAGGGGAGGGTGGTAAGAGGGGGAGGAGGAGGGGAGGCCTTGCAGGCTGGAAAGAGTAATCTTCTTGGGACAGTATGGCAGGTCATACAAGACATGACTTTAGATTGGTATCCTTGTATGTAAGGGGCCTCAACTCAGAAAGAAAGCGATAGTTATGCTATAAAGAAGTGCTTAGGCTGAATGGTGATATAATTTTAATACAAGAAATGCAACCAATGGGCGAGGGATGGTCAATAAAAAATTTCCAAACCTGTGGTTTGTATCCAACCAACATGAAAAGAAGAAAGGAGGGGTTGGGATATTTATAAGTGCGAGAATTCAATGCCAATGTCTGGAAGTAAAAAAAGATAAGGGTGGCAGATATTTGTTGTTAAAAATTAAGATGTTTGAGCAGGTATATACAATAGTGAATGTGCATGGCCCTAATTATGCACAAGGTGACTTTTATAAAGGGTTGAGATCCATTTTAATTAACTTTAACGAAGGATATTTGATAGTGGGGGGGGGGGGGGGATTTCAACCTAACAGTTAACCCCGAATTAGACTCATCAAGGGGACAAGTGGGGGGTTCAGCGAGGCAGAGGAAAAAATTAAAAACTTTTATGAGGGATTTGGGTTTGGTTGATGCTTGGAGGGATATGCATGGGAAAGAGAAGGACTATATGTTTTATTCTTCGGTGCATGAGTCCTATAGTAGGATTGATATGTTGCTGGTTCATAAGGATCTGATGACCTGGGTAGTGGTAAGTAATATTGGTGAAAGCTCCTGGTCTGATCATGCACCAGTGTGGGGGGGATTTTAGAGACCCAGCTGCTAGTAGAGGGAGGGGTCAATGGAGTTTAAATGAGGCTTTGTTAGAAACACCAGGGTATGTTCAACAGATCTCGGACACCATTTTGGAGTGTATGCAGTTAATCCACTGTTCTACAAATTTTCAAAAATTGTTTGCTTCAGAAATTAAATGTGCTATTTATTAATGAATTTGATACGCTGAATTCAAATATTATAGTGAAATTGGTCAATTAGCTCCTGTTTCTGTGATATGTTGAAGAATGTACATTTTACCACTATGTATGGTGAAAATCGAGCCTAAATCCGTAGATGTAAATCAAAATCTTATTACGAATGAAACTTTGCATAATAACAAGCATGTTTTTATAAAATAAAGTTCATAAACGTACTTAGAAGAAACAGAGGAGTAATTATGTCTGCAATTTAACTTTCATTAAGAACATTTGTAAGTACATTCTAGCAATTTTTGTTCTCATTCAGTGGCTTCACGACTCTTCCTGATCTGTTTTTCGTACTGAAGCAATGGAATATCCCTTGTCACTGTCCAGCAGTAGTCTGCAAGCATTGATGGACTCCATTTACCCTGATACCTCTTTTCCATGGCTGCAGTGTCTTGGTGAAATTGTTCTCCATGTTCATCACTTACTGCTCCGCAATTTTGTGGGAAAAAATCTAGATGAGCGTGTAGAATGCAACCAAGGTTTTTGTATGCCTTGAGAAGATCTTGAACAATCTCTTGGTAATTATTTGCTTTGTTGTTGCCAAGAAAATTTTGTGTCACTGATTCAAATGCTATCCATGCAGCCTTTTCCTGTCCACGCAATAAACGAAGAAATTCGTCATCTTGAAGTGCACGAATCGGAGTGCCAACAAAAACTCCTTCCTTAACTTTGGCATCACTCAGTCTAGGAAATTAATCCACTAAGATAACTGAAAGCAGGTTTAGTTTTATCCATCGCCTTGACAAAGTTTTTCATTAGTCCCAACTTGATGTGCAAGGAAGGCATCAAAATCTTGTTGCTGTCTACAAGTGCTGGAAACGGAACTTTTTGCTTCCAGGGTCCAGTGACTGACAGAGTGGCCAGTCCCTTTTGATGAAATGGCAATCTCTAGCATGACTATTCCATTCACACAGGAAGCAGCAGTAATTGTTGTATCCACTCTGAAGACCAAGCAAGAGGACGACCACTTTGAAGTCACCATAGATTGACCATAGACGTTGATCATAGTTTATACATTTCAAAAGTTGTTTCATATTGTCATAAGTCTCTTTCATAAAAGCTGCATGGCCAGTAGGAATTGATGGTAGCAAGTGGTCGTTCAATTCACCTTGCGTTATGAGGTGTGGCTCATTAGCAGTGGCCAGAAGAAACTCTGGGTCACGTGAGGTTGACGGTTCATGACTACAAACTTCTTCCTCTTCCTCACCTGATTCTAATGATAATGATTCTGACATTTTGGGAATCGGCAACCCTTCTCAATGAGGCACTGGGCGTATTGCAGATGGAATGTTTGGATATTGCACGGTCCACTTACTCTTTCTGGATATGCCTTTCTGAATTGGAGGAACCATGCAGAAGTAACAATTGCTGACGTGATCCGTGGGCTCTCTCCAGATCATTGGAACTACAAAAGGCATTGATTGCCTTTTCCCATTCATCCATTGCCTGAGATTTGTTGCACATGTATTGCAGCATATGTGTGGCGCCCAGCTCTTATCCTGATCTCCTATTCTGCAGCCAAAATATAAGTTGTAGGCTTTCTTAACTGCCACAGTCACATTCCATTTTTGTGATGTAAAAGTCACTTCACCACAAATATAGCAGAAATTATCTGCATCATTAACACAAGTGTGATGCATAACCGAATACGCTGTGATTGACCTATCGGCATAAAATAATGCAAAATAATTCATTTTTAATTTTTCTGTGACTAATACACCTTAAGATTTATACTGTCAAGTGATACAAATTTAAATACTGATTGCAACATCTGGCTTTGGACAGATATTTCTATTGGTTGCAAGTAGAGATTACACAGTCTCACGCAAATGTTGCATAATACACAGTTAATGGCACCTAATGACTAATTAATAGCATATATCTTAGCAACTAGACCAAATAAGCCATTTTCATTATGATTTCTGTGTTCAGCAGCCTTAAATTAGTTTAGAACAGCTGCTTTCGTGTCCGAAGCATTTTGGCTGTTGAACAATGATGGGCAGTGCTTGATGGGGGTAGTATGGGACTGTTTAAAAGCGGTGGTCAGAGGGAAATTTATAGCATTAGGATCTCAAGTTAAGAAAGAAAAAGAGGCTAAAAAAGAAGAATTGAGGGAAAGTATGAGAATGTTGGAGAAATGACGAAAACAGGGCCAGTTAAAATAAAGAGGATAATAAAAACTTAACGAGCATTAAACAGCAGCTGAATGAGTGGAACTAGGGGAAATTAAGTTTGTGCAAGAAAAGCTTTGGCAAATGCATTTTGAGTATGGAAATAAACCAAGCAGATTACTAGCATATCAGCTGAAAAAAATGCAGGTGCGGAATTGTATTCATAAAATAAGAGATAGATACGGGAAGGAGCTGAGGTAAAGAGAAGAGATTAAGGCGAGGTTTGTGGAGTTCTATAGGGAACTATACACACCTGAAGAGGCAGTAACCCATGAGAAGATACAAAAATACTTAGAGGAAATACAATTGCCTAAAATTGGGGAGCAGGAGAGCCAAATTATGTCTCGGCCTATTAATGACTTGGAAGTGCTGGGGGTAATTAAGGAGCTGCCATTGCATAAAGCCCCGGGTAAGGATGGATTCCCCAATATATTCTATAAGGTTTTTGCACCGATTTTGGCCAGACCCATAGCTCGTTTATATAACCTAGTGGGGAGGGAAGAATCTTTACCCCCGACGATGAGGATTGCGGGAATTACTCTAATACCTAAAGAGGGGAAAGGTCCTACTCAATGTGGGTCTTATTGGCCAATTTCTTTACTGGGCTCTGATTTAAAAAATGTTTCTAGAGTACTGGCCAATAGATTAATTTCATATATGCCCCATCTAATTCATATGGATCAGTCTGGGTTTATACCTGGTCGACAAGCATCAGACAATTTAAGGGGGGTCCTTAATGTTGTCTGGAATGGCAAGAGTAGTAAGGAAGAACTGTTGTTGTTGGCGATAGATGTGGAGAAGACATTTGACAAGGTGTCCTGGCCTTTTTTGATCCAGACCCTGGGAAAAGTGGGGATAGCAGGTAGATATTTAGAGTGGGTGAGTGCCTTCTATAAGAACCCTCAAGCAGCTCTGCGGATTAATGGAGAATACACAGAGGCCTTTGGGCTTATGCGAGGGACCAGGCAGGGTTGCCCTTTGTTTCCTCTGTATTAACGATGGAGCCCAAAAGAGCCCAAAGAGTAAGAAACTTGGGGGAGATTGAGGGGTTAAAATGGGAAAGGGGGGAGAGTAAGGTGTCCTTGTTTGCCGATGATCTATTGTTTATCATAACATCCCCAGAGCAAACGCTGAGCGCTCTGATGAGTGAGCTGGAGAGCTTTGGGAAAGTTTCTGGATTTGAAATGAATGCATCCAAATCTGAGATTTTAAATGTATCCATTCCTGATAGAACAAGCGAAAAATTGAAGAAATTGCTCCCCTTTAAGTGGTCTAAGAGAAGCATTTGCTATTTGGGTGTCCAAGTAACACCAGTGATCTCAGATCTGTTTGGAGTGAATTATATTCCTCTAGAGGGCAAGATTTGAAGAGAGTTGGAGGGATGGGGGGCTGAAACTGAATTGGTCAGGGAGAATAGCAGCGGTAAAAATGATGGTATTACCTAAGCTGCTCTTCTTGTTTAGCATGTTGCCGGGGGCTGTACCAGGGGGATTCCTAAGAAAGATGCAAAGAGTGCTGTGGAAGTTTATCTGGGGAGGTAAAAGAGCGATAGTCCCCCAAACATATTTTTTTTTTTTTTTTTTATTGAAACTTTTACAACTTACAAAGCAAGCATAAAGAAACTTTCAGATGATAATGATGATTCATACACAAAGAAATACATAAAGGAAAAAGAAAATATATAAATTAACAATATATAAATTAACAATACATCTGAACCTAGCCCACAATAAGGGGAGAGATTAATAAACATAATAACAAAAAAGAAGAAACAACCAGGAGACTAAACTCCTGAATACCTAAGCAGCTACTAACAATACCACCTATCCCAGTCGCTTCTTGCCAGACCCCTCTTTATCAGAAAGAAACAATTCAAGTTGAGTAGGGTCAAGGAAAACAAACCTGGAACCCTGGAAAGTTAATAAACATTTACAGGGATACCGTAGAAAAAAAGTAGCCGGTAGAGCGATCACCCTAGGTTTAAGGGCCAAAAACCCCTGTCTCCTAGTCTGAGTCGCCCTGCAGACATCAGGAAATATTTGCACTTTCGCTCCACAAAAAAGAGCAGACATATTCTTAAAATAACTACGAAATACAAGAGCTCTGTCTTGATCAGACACAAAGGAAACCACCAATGTGGCTCTAGAAGAAATATTATCTTGCGAGTCCTCCAGAAATTTGGTGAGATCAAGGTCAACAGCACCTTGAACCTCGTCAAACCCACCCGGAGAACCCCGAGACAGAGCTCTACCAGTCAAGTAATAAAATTTAGAAAGGCCAATGGAATCGGCCGAAGCCAGCCCCAAAACCTCTCCAAAATACTTACGCAAAAGTATTTCTGCTGAAAGCAACCGACAATAAGGAAAATTCAACATCCTAACATTTTTAACACGTAGCAAATTATCACACTGTTCCATTTTGTGGTGCAAAACTAAACTATCTTTTATATAAGACACATTAACATCTTTAAGGGCCTGACATTGATTTTCATAATTAGTGATCTGTTTAGAAATAGCCTCCACCTTACTATCCACTTCAGAAACTTTTGCTGTAATCTCCGAAGAGAAACTGCAAAGTTGCACAACAGTAGGTACTAAGGAACTTTCAATGCGGGTAACCACTTTCCAAATATCAGCCAGAGTTACCTGATCATCAGGCACCAAACTGGCTTCCTTTGGAACGGGTACCCATACCACAGGCTTCAGCTTTCCCCTGTTATCACCGGGGTACTCTGCTGAAACCGCATACCATCTGAAGTGGATAGAGGAGGAGATACATAGACTGGAGGAGAAGGTGGTGTCCGGTCTGGAGAACTCAAAGACACCGGAGAGGGCCGGAGCACCAAGAATTCAGGGTCAAGTGTGGTATCTAGACCAGAAAGTACCTTCACATGTTTGTCCATGGGGCCCACCGCAGATGTAGCTGCCACAGCCGGCTCAATCTTCTTCTTACGTTTCCCCATCACCAAACGATGACAAACCAGGCTCTTTGCTCCTTCGTTGCTCCAAGGGGCTCTCAAGGGGCCTGTAATGCCCCTTGTATCTAGCCCCTTCTATCGCTGCCCCGACTAGCGCCTCCGGCTGCGCCTATTCAGAGAACCTTTAAACAGGTCCCCGATGACGTCGGGACCGTCGGAGCAGGTGCCTGCCTCCCCGGACCTCTGCGCTGGCTCTCTGCTCTCTCCCGAGGCAACTCTCACCACTGCTCCGAATTTCAGCAGGTCCCCGATGACGTCGGGACCGTCGGAGCAGGTGCCTGCCTCCCCGGACCTCTGCGCTGGCTCTCTGCTCTCTCCCGAGGCAACTCTCACCACTGCTCCGAATTTCAACAGGTCCCCGATGACGTCGGGACCGTCGGAGCAGGTGCTTGCCTCCCCGGACCTCTGCGCTGGCTCTCTGCTCTCTCCCGAGGCAACTCTCACCACTGCTCCGAATTTCAGCAGGTCCCCGATGACGTCGGGACCGTCGGAGCAGGTGCCTGCCTCCCCGGACCTCTGCGCTGGCTCTCTGCTCTCTCCCGAGGCAACTCTCACCACTGCTCCGAATTTCAGCAGGTCCCCGATGACGTCGGGACCGTCGGAGCAGGTGCCTGCCTCCCCGGACCTCTGCGCTGGCTCTCTGCTCTCTCCCGAGGCAACTCTCACCACTGCTCCGAATTTCAACAGGTCCCCGATGACGTCGGGACCGTCGGAGCAGGTGCCTGCCTCCCCGGACCTCTGCGCTGGCTCTCTGCTCTCTCCCGAGGCAACTCTCACCACTGCTCCGAATTTCAGCAGGTCCCCGATGACGTCGGGACCGTCGGAGCAGGTGCCTGCCTCCCCGGACCTCTGCGCTGGCTCTCTGCTCTCTCCCGAGGCAACTCTCACCACTGCTCCGAATTTCAGCAGGTCCCCGATGACGTCGGGACCGTCGGAGCAGGTGCCTGCCTCCCCGGACCTCTGCGCTGGCTCTCTGCTCTCTCCCGAGGCAACTCTCACCACTGCTCCGAATTTCAGCAGGTCCCCGATGACGTCGGGACCGTCGGAGCAGGTGCCTGCCTCCCCGGACCTCTGCGCTGGCTCTCTGCTCTCTCCCCCCCCAAACATATTTTGATAAAGAATAAAGCAAAAGGAGGTATGGCGATCCCAGACTTAGGAAAATATTATAGTGCTGCGAAGTTAAGGGCGGTTTTGGAATAGGGACTACACGACACGCAAGATTGGGTTCCGATGGAGAGGATGGCCTTAGGAATACCATCGTTGAGAGAGGCGCTGTGGATTCCCTGGGGACATAAGATGTTGGCAAGGTGTGATAACCCATTCGTGCAAGTAACTTTACAATTATAGTTCCAGTGGCGAACAAAGTGGTTGGGAGAGGGATATGTGTGACTACAGGTGTCCCCCTAAGGTGCAACTGTGAATTCCCTCCTGGGATGAAGGGTGGGTTTGCTGAGAGATGGGCTAGATGTAATCTGTGTTGTGTGGGTCAGTTCCTAGAAGGGTGTAAAGTTAGATCGTTTGAAAAAATTAAGGAAGAATTTTCATTGCGGAATTCAGATTATTACAACTATATTCAGGTGGTTAGCTATATCCAAAAGAGAATCATTCCGGGTTTGAGGGAGGAAATAGCTCCAATTGAGCAATTGTTTCTGAGAGATAAGATAAAGGGTAGTATCGCACAATTATTTGAAATCATGGCCATGTCTAAGAATGAAAAAGAATCATTTCAAAAGAAATGGGAAGCAGACCTGGGGCTGGCTCTGTCGGAGCAAGCCTGGAATGGGATTTATGCCCAGAGGTATAAAGGTCTGTTAGCTAGCAATTTAATAGAACATAACTACAAGATCATGTACAGGTGGTATGTGACGCCAGATGTAATTCAAAAAATGTATGGGAAGACAAGTGGTCTCTGCTGGTGGGAGTGTGGGCGTCGAGGAACTTTTCTCCATATATGGTGGTTATGTCCAAAAATACAGGTGTTTTGGAATGAAGTATTCCACACTCTGGATATTATGATGGGAAAGGTTGTTGGGGTAGATCCAGGGGTGGCGTTATTGGGGATACATAGAAAGGGAAAGAAAAAAGAAGAGAGTAACCTCATTAACTTGGGTTGTTTAGTGACTCGGTTGGAAATTGCTAAGAAATGGAGGCAAAGTGGACCGCCGCTGCTGGGTGACTGGGAAAGAGGAATGCACCGTATATATTTAATGAGCAAGTTGACAGCCCTGAAACAAGAGAGAATGATGCAGTTTGAGAGGATATGGTCTAAATATTCTGCCTGGCTGCTTATGGTTAATTGGTTTAATTGTGGAAGGTGAAGCAAGAGGAGAGATGATTGAATGCAATCTTGTGTTAAACAGGTGCCTGTAAGGGGTGGGGGGTGGGGAGGGTGAGGGGTTGGTATAAAAAGGGGTAAGAAAACTGAGTCACGGGAAATAATAAAGGGGCAATGGTGAAATATTCTGTGAAATGGGAAAAATTCCATGTGGGATGAATATTGTTCTTGTATTGTTGCGATATACTCCATTGTGATGTATTTCCCTGTGACAAAAATTAAAAAGAAAAAAGAAACCAAAAAACTATTTGATAAACTGAAGAGTACCAAATCACCTGGACCAGATAGTATACATCCAAGGGTTTTGAAAAAAATGAAATATGAGATTGTAGACCTAGTAATCTGTGAACTATCATTAAAATCATCTGTAGTACCTGAAGAGTGGAGGATGGCCAATGTAACACCAATATTAAAAAGTCGTGGGACTGGAGGCAGTGTAGTATTATGGATCAGAAACTGGTTAAAAGATAGAAGGCAGGGAGTAGGGCTAAATGGCCAATTTTCTCAATGGAGAAAAGTAAATAGTGGAGTACCCCAGGGATCTGTGCTGGGCCCGCTGCTGCTTTTTAACATATTCATAAATGACATGGAAATGGGAATAACAAATGAGGTGATCAAATTTGCAGATGACAGAAAATTATTCAAAGTTGTTAAAACACAAGAAGATTGTGAAAAATTACAAGAGGACCTTGATAAATTGGAAGACTAGGCATCCAAATGGCAGATGAAATTTTATGTGGACAAGTGCAAAATTATGCACCTAGGAAAGAACAACCCAAATTTTGGTTACACCTTAGAAACCACCACCCAGGAAAAAAATGTAGGTGTCATCGTGGATAATAAGTTGAAATCCTCTGCCCAGTGTGCAGTGGCAGTTAGTGGTATTGTCAGACTCAAGGGTGAAGGGGAGGAATATGTCGAAGCTGATAAGGATAAAGCGGAATTGCTTAGCAAATATTTCTGTTCTGTGTTCACAGATGAAGAACCAGGAGCAGGACCTCAGAAAACACCCACAAACAGGAACAGAAACGAAGGGCATCTTGAACAATTTTCAGAAAACTGTGTTCGTGAGAAACTAGCTAAACTTAAAGTAAACAAAGCGATGGAACTGGATGGGATACACCCTAGAATACTGAGGGAACTTGGAGACATTTTAGCAGCTCCACTAACTGACCTTTTCAATGCCTTATTGGAGTCGGGATTGGTGCCAAAGGACTGGAGAGAGACTCATGCGGTCCCTTTACACAAAAGCAGAAGTAAGGATGTGGTTGAAAACTACAGGCCGGTTAGTTTAACTTCGGTGGTGAGTAAATTATTGGAAACGCTGCTGAAAGAGAAAATAGTGAGGTTTCTGGAGTCCAGCGGATTACAGGATTTGAGGCAGCATGGATTCACCAGAGGCAGGTCTTGTCAGACAAATCTGATTGACTTCTTTGACTGGGTTACCAGGGAGTTGGACCGAGGGAGAGCCCTAGATATGGTGTATTTAGATTTCAGTAAAGCCTTTGATACTGTTCCTCACAGGCGACTTATAAACAAATTGAGAACCCTAGGGATGGACCCTAAAGTTACTGCTTGGGTTGAAAATTGGTTGAATGGGAGGCAACAAAGGGTACAGGTAAATGGAGCTCACTCTGAGGAGGAGGAGGTTACCAGTGGTGTGCCCCAGCGATCTGTCCTTGGTCCGATTTTTTTTAACATCTTAGTTAGTGATATAGCAGACGGGCTGTCGGGTAAGGTTTGCCTCTTTGCGGATGATACCAAAATCTGCAATAGAGTAGACACCCAGGAAGGTGTAGATAACATGAGGAGGGATCTAGCTTAACTTGTTCTAGAATTTGGCAGCTGGGATTTAATGTTAAAAAATGCAAGGTCATGCATTTGGGCTGCACCAATCCAAGGGAGCAATATAGTATAGGGGGTGAAGTACTTTTGTCCACCAAAGAAGAGCGGGACCTAGGTGTGATTGTGTCTGATGATCTTAAAGTGGCTAAACAGGTAGAATAGGTGTCAGCAAAGGCTAAAAGGATGCTTGAGTGCATAGGGAGAGGAATGGCCAGTAGAAGAAAGGAGGTGATAGTGCCTCTTTATAAGTCTTTGGTGCGAACTCATTTGGAGTATTGTGTGCAATTCTGGAGACCACACCTTCAGAAGGATATAAGCAGGCTGAAGTCAGTACAGAGGGTGGGTACTAAAATGGTTAGTGGTCTTCATTATAAAACATATGAGGACAGACTTAAGGATCTTAATATGTACACCTTAGAGGAAAGGCGGGATAGAGGTGATATGATTGAGATGTTTAAATACCTCCGTGGCATAAATGCACAGGAGGAGAGCCTCTTTTGATTGAAAGCAAGCTCTATTATAAGGGGACATGGGATGATTCTGGGATAGATTCAGGAGTGATATGCAGAAATATTTCTTTACGGAAAGAGTGGTGGATCCGTGGAATAGTCTCCCAGTGGAGGTGGTCGAGATGAGGACAGTATCTGAATTCATAGAAGCATGGGACAAACACAGAGGATCTCTAAAGGAAAAAAGGGGACTGTTGTAGTGGTTGATACGGAAGGACAAACTAGATAGGCCATGTGGTATTTTCGTGTCGTTGTGTTTCTATGTAATAGAATGCTAGGAATCATGAGGAAAGGAATGGAGAAAAACCAAGGCTATTATAATGCCTCTGTATCGTTCCTTGGTTCAACTGCACCTTGAATATTGTATGCAATTCCGGTCACTGTATCTTAAAAAGGATATAGTGAAATTAGAAAAGGTACAGAGAAGAGCCACCAAGATGGTAGGATACCCCTATGAGGAAAGGCTTAAAAGGTTACAGTTCAACTTGGAAGAGAGAAGACTGAGGGGAGATATGATAGAAGTCTATAAATTAATGAATTGAGTGGAATGGGTTGTTTACGCCATCAAAAAGTAGAAAGACCATAGGACACGCAATGAGACTATAATGCAGAGTTTCCCAACTCCAGTCCTGGAGGGCCAAACACCATTCAGGTTTTCAGGCTGTCCCTAATAAATATGCATGAGATGCATTTGCATGCACTGCCCCATTGTATTTAAATGTATCTCATGCATATTCATTAGGGGCAGCCTGAAAACCTGAATGGTGTTTGGCCCTCCAGGACTGGAGTTGGGAACCTCTGCTATAATGTAACCCATTTAAGACTAGTAAGGGAAAATATTTTTTCACTCAGCGCATAATCAAACTCTGGAATTCGTTACCGGAGGATGTAGTAAAAGCCGTTAGTGTAGCTGGGTTTATAAAAGGTTTGGAAAAGTTCCTGGAGGAAAGGTCCATAAACCATTATTAATGAAGACCCAGGAAATAAACTGTTTACCCCAGGATGGGCATTGTGGAAGCTGTGGATTTTGAGTAGCTGCCGGGTACTTGTGATCTGGATTGGCCACTTTTGGAAACAAGATACTGGTCTTGATGGACCTTGGTCTAACCCAGCATGGCATTCCTTGTGTTCTTATTAGCCCTTTAAATTTCTTCAGCTGCTGTGTAGGAAGACTCCCCTCTCTTCCTCCCACTCCCCCCTTCCCCCCCAGACTCTAACAATTTTTTTTCAGGCTCGGCAGATGCTACCGGTCTTAGCTGCATTTGCAGCCTTTTTGTAGCACGTTAGTCCATCTCCATGATGTGGCACATGTGCTCTGAGCCCCAAGAGCCAGGTCTGAATTTTAGTTACCATGGCTACCTGGTACATCTGCCGTAAATTGCTGAGGCAAAGTTAGAATTAATTAAATCGTTCAGTTGATAGCTATCGTAGATGGCGCTGGCTGAAGAATTTGGAGATTCTCATAACTTCTTCATCACTGGTCAACAAATTTGTTGAAAAGTTTTGCTGCTTGAAAAAATTTGGTGATTATG
This sequence comes from Ichthyophis bannanicus, assembly GCA_033557465.1. Taxonomy (NCBI): domain Eukaryota; kingdom Metazoa; phylum Chordata; class Amphibia; order Gymnophiona; family Ichthyophiidae; genus Ichthyophis; species Ichthyophis bannanicus. The sequence goes on along the minus strand of CM066033.1, from coordinate 187,391,918 downwards.
ATAGACAGCTTCAAGTGAAACACAAATATAATTTCAGATTGGCCGTATCGTGTAGGAATTTGGAGAAACATGAAATTAAATTTTGACTGAATTTAGCATGTCTAATTGCAGAATGATGCTGACATATTGCACTAGTTCACCTGAGCCTAAAATGTTTTGCTCCTGATTTTCATTTGTGCTCTGCATCTGATGTGTCTTGTCTCAGTGTCCAACAGTCCAGTATTGCTGGGTTGCACTGATACTGCTTTTCCATTGTCACAATGTTCTGGTGAAACCTTTCACCATGTTTGTCGCTGAGTGCACCAAGATTAACAGGGAAGAAGTCCAAGGGTGAATGCAGAAAATGAAACTTCAGCGACATGATGCACTTCATGGTTTTGTATGCTTGAAGCATGATGTCAACCAGCTAGACGTAGTTTGGTGCCCTGTAATTACCAAGAAAATTCTCAACAACATCCCTGAATGCCTTCCATGCTATTTTCTCAGGCCCCACTAGCAGATCTTCGAATCGCTTGTCATTGATGATGTGTCTCACTTGTGGACCACAAAAATGCCTTCCTTAATCTTGGCATCAGTTATTCTCGAGACATCTGTCTCAAATATCGAAATCCTTCACCTTCCGCTTGTTCATCACTTTCACAAAGTTTTTCATCAGTCCGAGTTTAACATGAAGAGGAAGCACAAATTAAGTTTAAATTTAAAACACAGAAGAGAGTTTTCTGGTTAAATTTAGAACCCAGCAGAGAGCTTCTAGTTTAAATTTCATAATAAGTCAGAGCCTAGCAGCAGCAAAGAGCTTTAATTTAAATCAAATCAGAATATAACTTAGCATAAAAGACAAAACAGGGTCAGTATTCTTTGAGCAACAAATAAAGTCGTCTAGAGACCTTTACAAAGAGGCCTTCTACCTAGGGGGCAAGAGACCTGTGAAACTTTTTCAATAGGTGTTAACACCAGGTGGCAGGTCAAAAGGCCATTTTGAAAGACTCCTTCTATCCAAGCACGGACTGTTAATCACCCAGGAAGTTGGTCACAGCTTACCTCAGAAGCACAGGACAGGGTACTGTGTAGCAGCCCTCTTTTAATAAGTGTTATATCCCTCCCTCCCTCCCCAACACCCACCCACCCCTGGGATAATCGTAGCTTTATAGGTACTTACACATCTTAAAGGAAAGGAGGTGCTCTCAGGTGCAACTAGTTATCCAAATCAGTCATACACTAAGGACCTGAGATTAATTAAGCTTCAGGTGAACAAGGTATATTAAACATATTAGGTACAATTTTATTAGTATAAGTATCCATAGAAACCCTTAGTAAGTAAAGAACTTAAAGATCTAAACATAAGCTTAAAACTAAGATGCAGACAACAGTTCAGCAGCAAGATGGGGGCTTTTCAGTCTTTTGCATTGAGTGTCACATGTATGATTTTCTCCCAGTTGGTGAGAGGTCTTACATGTGTGCACTAGGTGCAAGGAGCTCTTTGCTCTCAGGGAACGAATCCGTTCTCTAGAGGCTAGAGTAGCAGACTTGGAAGACATAAGAAAGACAGAGAGGTACATAGACGAGACCTACAGGGATATAGTCCTGAAGTCCCACCTCCAGTCTGGCAGCATTCCTGTTGCCATGGAGGAGAGAGGTCACGTGACAGGAGAGCCTCACCCTGGTGTGGCAGGAAATGATCCTGTAACTAGGGCCTGTTGTCCAGGTGATGTAAAACCCACTCGCACTGAGGAAGTTTCTCCAGGGCCATGTGCCCATGAGGGAAGGGTTAGGACAGCCGTTATAGTTGGTGATTCGATCATTAGGCATGTAGATAGCTGGGTGGCTGGTGGACGTGAGGATCGCCTGGTAACATGCCTGCCTGGTGCGAAGGTAGTGGACCTCACGCACCACCTAGATAAGGTCTTAGATAGTGCTGGGGAGGAGTCTGCTGTCTTGGTACATGTCAGTAACAATGACATAGGAAAATGTGGTAGGGAGGTTCTGGAGGCTAAATTTAGGCTTTTAGGTAGGAAGTTGAAATCCACACCTTCCAGGGTAGCGTTCTCCGAAATGCTTTCCGTTCCACGCTCAGGATCCAAAAGGCAGGCAGAGCTCCGGAGTCTCAATACGTGGATGAGACAGTGGTGCAAGGAAGAGGGTTTTGGATTTGTTAGGAACTGGGGAACATTCTGGGGAAAGGAGGGGCTCTTCCGAAGGGATGGGCTTCACCTTAACCGGGATGGAACCAGGCTGCTGACATTAACCTTTAAAAAGGAGATAGAGGAGCTTTTAAGCTAGATAATAGGGGAAATCCAACAGTCGCACAAGAGCGCATGGTTCGGAAGAATGTATCCTTGAAGGATACTACCAAAAGCAGAGAGGTTCCAAAAAAGAGTAAAGTAGCCCAAATGCCCTCGAGTATGGAGCAGACAGAGCTTAAAGATCCCTCATTACCCATGCCTACCAATAGCCAAATTAATATGAATAAAATACAGTCTCTAAAATGCTTGTATACAAATGCTAGAAGTCTAAAAAAATAAGATGGGCGAGTTAGAATATATAGCACTAAATGAGAGATTAGTTATGATTGGAATATCAGAGACATGGTACATAAGAACATAAGATATGCCATACTGGGTCAGACCAGGGTCCATCAAGCCCAGTATTCTGTTTCCAACAGTGGCCAATCTAGGTCATATGTACCTAGCAGTATCCCCAAGAGACACAAGTTCCACAATGCTTGTACTGGGTCAAGCATTGATATCTTCGGTCACTTCTTAATAATGGTTTATGGACCTTTCCTCCAGGAACTTGTCCAAACCTTTTTTAAACCCAGCTACATTAACAGCCTTTGCTACATCCTTCGGTAACAAATTCCAGAGTTTGATTACACGTTGAGTGAAAAAATATTTTCTTTTATTAGTCTTAAATAGTTTACCCTGTAGCTTCATTGCATGTCCCCTAGTCTTTCTATATACTGATAATGTAAACAGTCGATCTACGTTTACCCGTTCCACTCCGTTCATTAATTTATAGACTTCTATCATATCTCCCCTCAGCCGTCTCTTTTCCAGGTTAAAGAGCCCTAACCTTTTTAGCCTTTCTTCATAGGAGTATCCTTCCATCCCTTTACCATTTTGGTGGCTCTTCTCTGAACCTTTTCTAAAATCGCTATATCCTTTTTAAGATACGGCGACCAGAATTGCTCACAATATTCAAGGTGCGGTCTCACCATGGAACGATATAGAGGCATTATAATATCTTTTGTTTTATTTTCCATTCCTTTCCTTATCATACCTAGCATTCTATTTGCTCTCTTGGGCCGAGGGTTTTAACATGGTATCCACAATGACGCCTAAATCTTTTTCCTGGGTGGTGGTTCCTAATGTGGAACCTTGCATCGTGTAACCATAGTTTGGGTTGTTCTTCCCTAGGTGCATAACCTTGCACTTGTCCACATTAAATTTCATCTGCCATTTTGATGCCCAGTCTTCCAGTTTATCAAGATCCTCTTGCAATTTTTCACAATCCTCTTGGGTTTTAACAACTTTAAATAGTTTTGTGTCATCTGCAAATTTGATCACCTCACTCGTTATTCCACTTTCCAGGTCATTTATGAATATGTCCAAAAGCAGCGGACCCAGCACAGATCCCTGGGGTACACCACTATTCACCTTTCTCCATTGGGAAAATTGGCCATTTAGCCCTACCCTCTGCTTTCTATCTTTTAACCAGTTCCTGATCCACAATAGTACACTGCCTCCTATCCCATGACTCTTCAGTTTTGCCTAAAGTCTCTGATGAGGGACCTTGTCAAAGGCTTTCTGAAAGTCCAGATACACAATATCAACCGACTCACCTTTGTCCACCTGTTTATTCACTCCTTCCAAAAAACATAACAGATTAGTAAGACAAGATCTTCCTTGTCTAAAGCCATGTTGGCTGTCTCCCATTAGGTTGTGACTATCTACATGCTGAGTAATTTTATTCTTTATGATGGTTTCTACCATTTTTTCCGGTACTGACGTCAAGCTCACCGGTCTGTAGTTTTCCGGATCACCCCTGGAACCCTTTTTAAAAATTGGTGTTACATTGGCGATCCTCCAATCTTCAGGTATTAGAGATGATTTTAATGATAGTTCACAGATTACGGATAGCAGGTCTGCAATCTCATATTTCAGTTCTTTCAACACCCTTGGATGTATACCATCCGGCCCAGGTGATTTGCTACTCTTCAGTTTATCTAATAGTTGTAAGACATCTTCCCGATGTATCGATATTTCCTTCAATTCTTCCGCACCTTTAAATACCACTTTAGTCATGGGTAACATCCCTACATCTTCTTCAGTAAAGACCGAAGCAAAGAATTCATTCAGTCTCTCCGCTATCGCCTTGTCGCCTCTTAGTGCTCCTTTAACCCCTTTATCATCTAATTGACCAACTGACTCTCTCACAGGTTTTTTGTTACGAATGTACTTGAAAAGGTCTTTATTTCGCGTTTTTGCTTCCGCAGCAAGCTTCTTCTCAAATTCTCTCTTTGCCTGCCTTATCAATGCCTTGCTTCTGACTTGCCAGTGCTTGTGCTGTTTCCAGGTTTCGTCGTTTGGCTCTTTTTTCTATTTCCTGAAAGATGCTTTTTTGGCAAGAACAGCCTCTCTGACCTCACCTTTAAACCATGCTGGCAGTTTTTTGGACTTTCTTCCACTTTTCTTAAAGCGTGGAATACAGCTGGTCTGGGCTTCCAAGATAGTATTTTTCAACAACACCCAAGCTTGATGTATGTCTTTAACTTTTGCAACTGCTCCTTTTAGTTTTTTCTTAACTGTTTTCCTCATTTTATCATAATCTCCCTTTAGAAAGTTAGGTGGAAGGAGAACAGCCAGTGGTACACTGATACCTGGGTAGAAACTATATCGTAATGATAGAGCTGATCAAATTGGTGGAGGGGTTGCCCTCTCTATATAGAAGTCTATAAATTAATGAACGGAGTGGAACGGGTAAACGTAGATCGATTGTTTACGTTATCAGAATATAGAAAGACTAGGGAACATGCAATGAAGCTACAGGGTAAACTATTTAAGACTAATAAAAGAAAATATTTTTTCACTCAACGTGTAATCAAGCTCTGGAATTTGTTACTGGAGGATGTAGTAAAGACTGTTAGTGTAGCTGGGTTTAAAAAGGTTTGGACAAGTTCCTGGAGGAAAGGTCCATAAACCATTATTAAGAATGGACCCAGGATATCAATGCTTGACCCAGTACAAGCATTGCGGAACCTGTGTCTTTTGGGGAAACTGCTAGGTACGTATACCTAGATTGGCCACTGTTGGAAACAGGATACTGGGCTTGATGGACCTTGGTCTGACCCAGTATGGCATATCTTATGTTCTTATGTAACCCTCCGCCCAGTGTGCAGCGACGGCCAAGAAAGCAAATAGAATGCTAGGTATCATAAGGAAAGGAATGGAAAATAAAACAAAGGATATTATAATGCCTCTGTATCGTTCCATGGTACAACTGCACCTTGACTATTGTGTGCAATTCTTGTTGCCGTATCTTAAAAAGGATATAGCGTTATTAGAAAAGGTACAGAGAAGAGCCACCAAAATAGTAAAGGGGATGGAAGGCTACTCCTATGAAGAGAGGCTACAAAGGTTAGGGCTCTTCACCCTGGAAAAGAGACGGCTGAGGGGAGATATGATAGAAGTCTATAAATTAATGAACGGAGTGGAACGGGTAAACGTAGATCGACTGTTTAAGTTATCAGAATATAGAAAGACTAGGGGACATGTAATGAAGCTACAGGGTAAACTATTTAAGACAAAGAAGAGAAAATATTTTTTCACTCAACGTGTAATCAAACTCTGGAATTTCTTACCGGAGGATGTAGTAAAGGCTGTTACTGTATCTGGGTTTAAAGAAGGCTTGGACAAGTTCCTGGAAGAAAAGTCCATAAACCATTATTAAAAAGGGACCCAGGATATCAATGCTTGACCCAATACAAGCATTGTGGAACCTGTCTCTTGGGGATACTGCTAGGTACATATGACCTAGATTGGCCACTGTTGGAAACAGGATATTGGGCTTGATGGACTTTGGTCTGACCCAGTATGGTGCATCTTATGTTAGAGAGGGCATTGAGTCAGAAAGCATTAAAGTTTTGCAGGAAACAAAATTTGCTGTAGAATCTCTATGGATTGAAATTCCATGTAAAAAGGGGAAGGCGATGGCAGTGAGGGTGTACTATCGACCGCCTGGCCAGAATGAACAAATGGATGATGAAATGCTCAAAGAAATCAAGGAAGCTAACAAACGTTACAGCACAGTAATAATAATGGGTGATTTCAATTTCCCCGGTATCAACTGGGTCAGTGTCACGGCAGGACATGCTAGGGAGATAAAGTTCCTAGATGAAATAAATGACTGCTTCTTGGAGCAGCTGGTACATGAACCGACCAGAGGGGAAGCCATATTGGACCTAGTCCTTAGTGGAACACCAGATCTGGTGCAAGAGATAAGGGTGTTGGGGCCACTTGGCAATAGTGATCATAGCATGATCGCGTTTGATTTAATTAGTGGAGGAGGGATAGTAAGGAAATCCACAGTACTACCTTTTAACTTTTGAAAGGGAGACTATGATAAAATGAAGCAAATAGTTAAAAAACTAAAAGGAGCAGTTGCAAAGGTTAAAGACTTAGATCAAGGTTGGGTGTTGTTGAAAAATACTATCTTGCTGCTAGTGTAGCTGGGTTTAAAAAAGGTTAGGACAAGTTCCTGGAGGAAAGGTGTGATCTACCCGCACCCTAATGGCCACCCTAGGCGGTCACCTAATATAGGGTGCGTCACCTCTTTATTTTGTAGTTGTGGGTTCTCATGTAAAAATGAAGGTCCGAGAGGCTTTAAGGCTAACACAGGAAATTTATTGATTTTCACTGCTTCTCCAAAATAGAGCTTGTATAAAGCTCAATGCAAAACAAGAAAGTAAAAAGGATTTTCTTCTCCTGATACAATTAACTTCAGTTACTTCCAGACTTCATGAACAAAGGCTTCATTACTTCTCCTAGCCTTTTTAACACAAGTGCTAGTTTGCCTTGCTAAAACTTCTTCACATACAAGCACTTTCTGGCTTTATTCCAGGAACATTTCTAAAAAGGAAACAAGGCTTTTAAAACACAGTCCAGCCTGTTTATACCTTTTAACTAGCAAAGGCAGCTGTTTGAGCTTTCCCCTTTCCAGGGCTCAAACGCTTGTCTTGTAACATATAGCACATTCCATTGGGCATTCACATTCACTGTCAGAAGGATAACTTCCTATTTCCATATCTTCAGTGTCAAGCTCTTGTCCATCAGGATTAAAACTCCTCCTGGTAATACCTGGCTCTGCACTTTCTAAAAGTTTAAGAATTTCCTTCCAACCAGAGGTTTTACTGTCTCTAGTCTGCTTAGCACATACTGGCAATTCTTTCTCTCTCCATGAGTGGCTTAATGCTTTCAGCTGGTTTAACTTTCTGTTAGACAGAGGGTTACTCACGGTTCTCCTGTTATCAGATGGGTTTTTACCAAGCCTTTGGCTTGTAGTAAAACTGTCCTCATTCAAAGGTCCCTCCAAAGGAAATCTCCTGCCTCCAGGTTCCAAAGCAAACCTCCCTGCTTTGTGGCTTGTTCCTTTGAATATTCTAGCAGTTTCCTCTAAGGCTGGGCTGTCCTGGGAAATACCTCTCACTTCAGATACCCGAGAGCTTTTTCCTCCCTCCAGCACGTTAGGATTCCTGCTCCGTTCTGAGTCTCCAGTAGCTCCTCCCCTGGGAACTCCCTTCTTCCTGTAATGCTGCTTCTCAACCTCAGCATTAGCATCGGCATCAGAGTATGCCTCAGGAAGCAAGCTGAGCTTCAGACTTTCCTCAACACTGTCTGAACTCTCTGACTCAGCTCTCTCCACTCTGTGTCTGTGTTCCATGTGCTGCATCTGCTCCCTCTGCTCCGTCTGCTTCATCTTCTCTCTGTTACTGCTCCTTTCCTTTTGTAATCCCCTGGGAACTCCCTTTGCACGTGTCTGAGCAGTGATCATGTGCTGCTTCCCCAGCTGGTCTTCATTAACCCTACAGCTTGTTCCTAAGCTGGGGCGTGGCCTGCAGCTATTCACTAGGTGAGTTTTTTCCTGTTCCAAAACATTTTGTGTTTCACATGCCCGCCTGCTGCTTCTCTCCCTTAAGGTAAAAGTGTGCTCTTTTCCCTTTCCTAAGGGCTTGGGGACATTTTGGCCATCACAAAGGTCCATAAACCATTATTAAAAGGGATCCGAGATATCATTGCTTGACCCAATAGAAGCACTGAGGAATCTGTGTCTTTTGGGGAGACTGCTAGGTACTTATGACCTAGATTGGTTACTGTTGGAAACAGTATACCTGGCTTGATGGACCTTGCTCTGACCCAGTATGGCATATCTTATGTTCTTATGTTCTTGTATCGACAAGTAGTTCATGTGCCACTTTTTTCTGTCCTGGCTTATGAATGGCCAGTTCTTTTTAATGTAATGAGACTCTCTAGCACGGGAGTCCATTCACAGTTGAAAAATAGTACTTGGTATACCCGAGCTGCATTTCTAGTAGTAGTACTACTACTTTTAGATCACCATAGATGTCCAGTTGTAGTTGTTGTACTGTATGTGCTCCAACAACAGTTTCGTGTTTTCATAGATTTCTTTAATGTGTTCTGCATAGGCAATAGGTATTGAAGGTGAACACTTCCATTGTATAACAAGACAGCTTTTAGGCTTAACAGCGATAAATTGATAAAAAGGTTAATTTGTTGTGGGTCATACTCATAGCCCTAAGCCATGAATATACCATCAGTGTCAGTGAAGAAACAGAGTTTGTCATCCTGCAGAAAGAAATTTTTCATGCCTTCTTAGCGGGTTGGAAAGACCGAAATTTTTGAACCTGGCGACAGCAAATTCCATCCTTGCAGTCTTGAACCCAGTAGTTCAGCTTTTGTTTTTGACAAACTTAAGTCCCTCACCAGGTCATACAATTATGACTGTGTTATCAAATGAGGCACACCAGATATAAATGGTTCATTTTCCAGGATCAAGCAGGAAGTCAGTCTTTACATAATGGTGATGTTGGCACCGACGGAGCCCGCACGGAGCATTTCCCCAGCTTTGGGAATGCTACCACGCATGCGTGGTCCCCTTCCCGCCCAAGGGTGCCATCTTGCTCAGTCTCCTTTTTTAAGCAGAGCCCTTAAGATGTTGTCTGGCTTGTTCCCAGAAAAAGTTTGTTTTTTTTCTCTCTCCAAGTTTCACACTTGCCTCCGGTATCGCACCAGTACTCTTCCCGCTAGGGACTTCGGTGCCTTGGAGTCAGGTTCAGTTTATTTTTGTAGTCTTTAATTGTTTTCTTTTTCTGGCATCTTTGCGCCCTTTTTTTTCTTGCTGGCAACCCGGAGAGTCTTTGACTTCGCAGGGGTACTTTTTTCTCTCCATGGTTACCAGCAGCTTTAAGAAGTGTGATCGGTGCTCCAAAATCAAGTCTTTGACCGACACACACGACTGCTGTCTTCGCTGCCTCGGGCCAGACCACAACCCTGCGGTCTCTGCAAGAAGATGTTCAGCAAGGCCCTCAAGAGCTGCCAGCAGCAGCATGATAAGTTTTTCCCCCGAGTCCGCGATGCCTCCGAAGGCTAGGGCCTCATCTGAGGCCCTGATATCTCAGGTGGAACACTGCGAGCCCAAGCCTCGTTATGGGTCCTCGGAAAGGGGGTCTTCCTTGAGGGAGCCTAGGAAGAAGAAAAACCCTCAAAGGTGGCACCCTTGGATGGTTCCGACCTGCCAGGGCCTCCCCAGGCCCGGTCCCGCAGTCCGAGATGCTCGTCCAAGGCATCAGAGAAGGAACAGCCTGCGAAGGTCCCCCGGAAGGATCCGATCGCAGACTTGCCTTGGTCCCCAGACACTATCCTTATCGAGGATTCCTCTTCGGGGGAGCCGGAGTCAGGCCCGAGTCTCTTGGTACCCGCGTCAAAGGCTGCGGAGCCTTCATGACTGGAGTCCAGAAGGGCGGCCCTGGAGCGCAGTTCGTCTGCCTTCATAGACCAGTAGCATGCGCTGTTGTCCGGCACAACCGATTCATACGCCCCAACCACCAGGCCCTCAACATAAATGCAGGCAATGCTTTCACACACATATCCCTCATCCTCATCAACGCTAGGTCAGCTAGAAATAAAACACCTATCATAACAGATCTAATTAATACAGAAAACCCAGACCTACTATGCATTACTGAGACATGGTTAACAGAATCTGACTCAGTCTTGTTAAATCAATTAAAAGTTCAAGGATACTCCATCTTCGCCTGCAATAGAAAACATACAAGAGGAGGAGGTGTTCTTATATTAGCTAAATCTAATCTCGGGTTATCCTCTACTATATGTGAAAACCCTGATGACACAAATATACTCAAAATTGAAAATAAGGACATAGCAATCTGCTTGATATACAGACCTCCGACTGCAAGTAATCAAAACGTTGACTCCATACTAGGATCGGCTTGCAACTCTACAATAAGGAAACCTCTCATCATGCTAGGTGATTTCAATCTGCCATCTCTCTCTAACAATCAAGAAACAGCTTTCTTAGAAGCGATGGAAGAAATGGGCTTCAAGCAAACAGTTAACCAACCAACTCACACCAAAGGAAACACTCTCGACCTAATATTCATTCCTATCCATTACACAACCTCAGCTCATTATGTCTCACCTTCCACATCTCAAGTCCCATGGTCTGACCACTATCTGATTAGGTTCTCTTTCCACCTCCCACAATACACCAAAGCACCCCTTGTCAATCTACACCAAGGTCAAAGATTTCGACCATTCAATAGAGAAGAGTTTCTTGAATCAGTACTCCCTAGATTGGATCCTCATATCTATAACCTTGATGATGCAATATCCAGCTGGAATACCATTATTGGATCTGCATCAGAACCATATTCAACAAAGATTTGCCATAAAATGAGAAAAATGAAAAATGGTATACTATTGAACTTGCAATTCTGAAGAAAGGTCTTAGAAAAATGGAATCTACTTGGAGAAGGAAAAAAACTCACGAACTCAGAATACAATATTTCTCACTACTCAAAGATTACAAGGATGCGATTAATAAGGCTAAAAAACAATATCACTCTAAAACTTTATCTAAAGCTATTAATCGCCCTAGAGAACTATTTGAGATTGTCAAATCGTTAACCAAATCCCCATCCAACAATTCTCACAAAATTTGTATTAGCCCGCAATTACTTGCTGATCATTTTGCAAATAAACTCAAACTAAACAGCCATTTCACCCCACCTAGCCTAACTCTTTCAGATAATAACCACCTGGAATGGAAAACCTTCCACCCTATTACCAACAAACTCCTACTTCAGACAATCTCCAACCTAAATACAACAACCTCTCTTCTTGATCCCTGTCCAGTGACTTGGATAAAATCAACAAAAACAGAACTTGCCTCAGACTTACTGAACATAGTCAACCAATCTCTTCAACAAGGACGTATAGTAGATGTCCTCAAAAGGTCAGCAATTCGACCACTGTTAAAAAACAAAACACTAGACGACCATGACCCAACTTCATATCGTCCCATTGCAAGTATTCCATTTCTTGCTAAGATTATTGAAAAGATTGTGCAAACACAGCTGCAAGATTATATAGACTCATCAGCTCCATTAGATGATCATCAATATGGATTTCGCCCTTATCATGGTGTAGAAACACTCCTAACAGCACTATTTGATACAATCATCAGAGGTATCGACAATGCCAAGCGAGCCTTTATTCTCATATTCATTGATATTTCCTCTGCCTTTGACACTGTAAACCATAACACGCTCATTTCAAGACTCTCTCAAATAGGCATCAAAGATAAAACCCTTGAATGGTTCATATCCTATTTTACTAACCGGACCCAATATGTGCAAATAGATCGAAATGCCTCATCCCCATTTCCACAAGAACAGGGCATCCCTCAAGGCTCTGCCCTTTCGGCACTTTTGTTTAATCTCTATCTTCAACCCATCTGTTCCATATTTAAACGCTTCAAAATCAACTACCACATCTACGCGGACGACATCATGTTATACTCGCCATTTGATGTGTCAAACCCGGATTATAGTAACATATGTTGTTGCCTCTCTGAAGCTGAACTGTGGCTGAAATCAAGGAATATGAATATTAATTTTAAAAAAACAGAAGTTCTATTCATAACAAGAAACACAAGCTTCACTCCCCCACTTGAAATCAAGATTGGAAAGAACTCTCTCCCAGTCAAAGATGAGATCAGATACTTGGGAGTCACTCTGGATAAAACCCTCAGCCTCACCAAACATATAAAACAATCTGTAAGAACAATATATTTCAAATTGAGGACAATCCAACAACTTAGACCATTGATAGATAACACTGATTTCAGAACCATAGTACAAACACTTATTACACCACATTTAGACTACTGTAATGGTATTCTTCAAGGGACCTCTAAGAAAAATATTCACACTCTTCAATTAGCCCAAAATGTCACCGCAAGGATTATCTACAAAGCGAAACTTTCAGATCATATATCTCCGATCCTCTACGCTCTCCATTGGCTACCCGTCTCATGCAGAATCATCTACAAGTCCTTAGTCAATACATTTAAGATCTTTAATAATATAGCACCATCTTTCTTATCTACGCTCATCACCATCCCACATGATAATAGATCGAGACGAAGAATAAACCTTCACACGATACAAGTCCCTGATTCTATTCGAAAGACAAGTCAGAAGACAAGTAACACAGCTTTCTCATACTTCGCCCCTACGCTATGGAACAACCTCCCGATTGAAATCAGAGAAATCAAAGATCTTCAATTATTTAGAAAAAATCTAAAAACCCATCTATTTACTCTGCACTACAATAACCTCCACATTGAAGATAATCCTAACACAGAAAAAAAACACCGTTCATCAATCACTCACTGACCCTACTTAGACAAGGCATAAACCTTTCCCACACATTCACATTGCTCACCTAGATTAAGCTTACCCTTAGAAAGCAATTTGCTTGTCGCTAATGTGAATAACTGAAATTTAATGTAAATATTTGACTTTACTGTTGATATACTGTTGGTACTATGTTTTGAAACATTATCTAATTAATACCCAGTTCAAATGTTCCTACCCCTCCTGTTATCTCATTGTATTTTTAAGTAACACTTAATAGTTGAATGTTCTTTGTTCTAAATCTGTTCTATGTAAAATAGTTCTTTGTTCTAAATCTGTTCTATGTAAAATAATAGTGCTCTATTATTAATGTTTGTTACCTGTAAACCGCCACTGATCTCTGGAAGTGGCGGTATAGAAAAGATGTATAAATAAATAAACATCCAAGATGTCCCCGTAGGCCGAGCTGATCCTTGAGGTCCTTCAGCCTCGAGTCTATTCTCGGCCAAGGTTGTGCTTTGAGTCCCACTTGATGGGACCACGGTCATCCCCGGCAAGTTTGCTGGGTGCCGGCCGCAGGGTATCGGGGGCTCCAAGGCCCGCGGAGCAGCCCTCCTACAAGTTCTCAACGGACTTCTTGGAGTGGGAGACGGAGGACAAGGAGTCTCCTAATATCCGTCGCCACCGCGACATCCCTTCTGACTTTCCCGTCTCGGAGCCTCGGCGGTGGTCCCCACCTGAGGACATGGGCTTCCTGGATTTTGTCAAGGACATGTCTAAGGCCTTGGCATTCCCAACCGAGTCAGAGGAGGACCCTCTGGCAGATGAGTTGGAAATCCTCCAATACGAGGGTCCTCCGTGGGAATCGCTCACGGTGCCCATTCCTCCCATCCTGGAATGGCTCATGCTCCGAATGTGGGAGGCACTGGCATTAGTGCCAGTGGTGAGCAAATGGCTTGACTCGATGTACCGAGTCCGCCGGAGCCTGGGCTCCCAGAAGACACAGCTGCTGCATAACTCCATGGTGGTGGAGTCGGCCATGTGTCGCTGAAAAGCCAGAATACGCACTCCTCAGTGCTCCCTGGCAAGGAGCATGCACCTTGGATGCCCTCGGCAGAAAGTGCTAGCAGGGCTCAGTGCTCATCTGCCACATCCAGGCTTACCAGCTGTACATGGGCATGTACCTGAGAGACCTAGCATAGGAACTCACTGGGTTCTCGGCTGCTCATTCTGAGGAACCTTTGCAGCGGTTCAAGAACCTGGCCAAGGCAGTCCGTGAGTGGTCCAAATTCAGTCTCGAGCGGCCTGTGATGGGTTCGAGTCGACAGCCCAGATAACTGTAGCGGGCATCATTGCATGCCGCCAAAGCTTGGCTTCAGTCTTCCAATTTTGAGCAGTGGGTTCAGGACAAATTGGTCGATGTCCCCTGCCAAGGAGAGAACCTCTTTGGCAAACCCATGAAAGGGTTTGCCAAAGGGAGGAGTGGCCTAGTGGTTGGGGCAAGTTACCTCAGGCTGGAAGGTCGGGGATTCAAATCCCACTAGAGGACAGCAACCTTGGGCCGTAAAGACTGGGGTTTCTAGTCCCACAGGTGCTCCTTGTGGTCTTGGGCAAGCCACTTAACCCTCCATTTCCCATGTTCCCTGTAAGTATCAGTGTATGTGTCTCATATCCCCTCGTGTTAAATGTATCCCCCAATTGTGTTGGGACCACTTTGATTGAAGGATAAGGTGGTATACAAAACTGTCCAAATAAATAAATGATCAACAAGGCTGCCAAGCTGGAGAACTGAGTTCATGACGAGGACCAGGCTCTCTAAAAAGACCGCTGCCCCTGCCCAATGGAAGGGCTTGGGTAAGAAGTCCTTTTACCCAAGGAAGGGAACTGCTTACCGAAACTATCCGCCTTATCAGACCTTTTCGGCTCCCCAACAGGGTCAGCAGGCCAAGGGACATGGGCATGGCTCATGTAAGCAGAATGCTACAAAGCCTCAGGCACAGGCCCCAGCCCAGCCAGGCGGGAGCTTTTGACTCCTTGAGCATAGCCTCTCTACCCCAAGCAGATCAATAGCCCACAGGGGGATGTCTGGCTCTTTATGCCCAGAGGTGGATGTCCATCACCACCATTTCATGGGCTCTTCGGGTGGTCAGGGAGGGTTACCACCTCCATCTCACTCAGACACCTCCCCCTTATTTCCCGGGAGAGCCCCTCAGGTCTCCCCTCTACCGGGACCACCTTCTGAAGGAATTGGCAGGTCTTCTCAAGACAAAGCGGTGGAACCAGTGCCCCACCACCTCAAGGGCAAGGGGTGCTACTTCAGGTACTTCCTCGTGCCAAAGAGGACAGGGGGGCCTAAGGCCCATCCTCGACCTGCGCAACCTCAACAAATTCCTGGTGAGGGAGAAGTTCAAAATGCTCTCCCTTGGAGCCTTGCTGCCATACCTCCAGCAAGGAGACTGGCTATGCTCCTTAGACCTCAAGGATGCTTATACACACATCCTTAGCCATCCCAAATATAGGCAGTTCCTGCGGTTCATAGTGGGGGGCAGGCACCTGTCCCAGGTGGCAGTAGATGCTTACCTCATTCCATGGACGGAAGACCTCCTGTATGCCTTCTCACAGACACCACTGGTCACCAAGACCCTCTTCAAGGTCCAGCGTTACAGGGCATCGCTAATACTGATAGCTGCCTGGTGGCCCAGGCAACCCTGGTTCCTGCTTCTCCTCTCCCTGTCGATGGCATCGCTGATTTCCTTGGGCCGAGCATAGGAGCAGGGCTCTCTCCTACACCCCATCCTGTTGTCCCTGTCAATCACAGCTTGGCTGCTGAAAGGGTACCATTAGCTCCCTTCAGCCTTCCACCGGACATGGAAGAGGTTATTTTGGCCTCTCTTAGGGCTTCCACAAGAAGGGCGTATGCCTTCAAGTGACACCGATTCTCGGTGTAGTGCGCCAAAAGCAAACCCATTCCCCTACTTGATACAAATGGTACTGCGGAACCTGCTCCATCTAACACAGATGGGACTAAAGTCCAACTCAGTCAGAGTAAACATGAGTGCTATTGCAGCACACCACCATTGAGGGCAAGCCCCTGTTGGCTCAGTCCCTTATATCTCGGTTCTTGCGGGGTCTCATGCTATCCAAACCCTCTGTCTGCCCTCAAGTGGTGGAGTGGGAACTCAATGTGGTGTTCTCGGAGCTTACTAAGCAGCTGTTTGTCCCCTGGCTACCTGCCACTTGAGGTGCCTCTCCTGGAAGGTCGTCTTCCTTCTAGCACTCACATCAGCTTGCAGAGTCAGCGAGCTCCGGGCTCTGATGGCAGAGCCCCCATACACAAAGCCCCCATCTAACGCCAATTTTTCAAAAAGGTTCCAGGGGTGATCCGGGAAACTACTGACCGGTGAGCCTGATGTCAGTACAGGGAAAAATGGTAGAAACCATTATAAAGAACAAAATTACTCAGCATGTAGATAGTCATGGCTTAATGGGAGACAGTCAAATGGCTTTAGACAAGTAAGATCTTGTCTTATTAATTTGTTATTTTTTTTGAAGGTGTGAATAAACAGGTAGACAAAGGTGAGTCGGTTGATATAGTGTATCTGGACTTTCAGAAAGCCTTTAACAAGGTCCCTCATCAGAGACTTTTGGCAAAACGAAAAAGTCATGGGATAGGAGGCAGTGTACTATTGTGGATCAGGAACTGGTTAAAAGATAGAAAGCAGAGGGTAGGACTAAATGGCCAATTTTCCTAATGGAAAAAGGTGAATAGTGGAGTACCCCAGGGATCTGTGCTGGGTCCGCTGCTTTTTGACATATTCATAAATGACCTGGAAAAGGGAATAACGAGTGAGGTTATTAAATTTGCAGATGACACAAAACTATTTCAAGTTGTTAAAACCCAAGAGGATTGTGGAAAATTGCAAGAGGACCTTGATAAATTGGAAGACTGGGCATCCAAATGGCAGATGAAATTTAATGTGGACAAGTGCAAAGTTATGCACCTAGGGAAGAACAACCCAAACTATGGTTACACGATACAAGGTTCCATATTGGGAACCACTACCCAGGAAAAAGATTTAGGCGTCATCGTGGATAACAGGTTGAAACCCTATGCCCAGTGTGCAGCGGCGGCAAAGAAAGCAAATAAAATGCTAGGTATCATAAGGAAAGGAATGGAAAATAAAACAAAGGATATTATAATGCCTCTGTATTGTTCCATGGTGCAACCGCACCTTGAATATTGTGTGGTTTCTCCTCTTCTCTGTTCATGAACCAGCTGCTCCAAGAAGCAGTCATTTATTTCATCTAGAAACTTTGTGCAATTCTGGTCGTCATATCTTAAAAAGGATATAGCGTTATTAGAAAAGGGGCAGTGAAGAGCCACCAAAATGGTAAAGGTGATAGAAGGATACTCCTATGAAGAGGGGCTAAGAAGGTTGGGGGCTCTTCAACCTGGAAAAGAGACGGCTGAGGGGAGATTTGATAGAGGTTTATAAATTAATGAATGGAGTGGAACAGGTAAACGTAGCTCGATTGTTTACGTCATCAGAATATAAAAAGACTAGGGGACATGCAATGAAGCTACAGGGCTCGTAACCTATTTAAGACTAATAAAAGAAAATATTTTTTCACTCAACGTGTAATCAAATTCTGGAATTTGTTACCGGAGGATGTAGTAAAAGCTGTTAGTGTAGCTGGGTTTAAAAAAGGTTTGGACAAGTTCCTGGAGGAAAGGTCCATAAACCATTATTAAAAATGGACCCAGGATATCACTGCTTGACCCAATACAATAGATTGGCCACTGTTGGAAACAGGATACTGGGTTTGATGGGCCTTGGACTGACCCAGTATGGCATATCTTATGTTCTTATTTATTTAACAGGTTTTTTTATACTGCTTTATCATTTCAATCAAAGTGGTTTACATTGTAACATAAACTTGGTAATGTACATTAAACAGGGACATTGATATCTTGGATTTTTTTCTGAGGCATTGTAGGGTTAAGTGACTAGTCCAAGGCCACAAGGAGTGCTAGTGGGAATTGAACCCTGGTCTCTTGGTTCCCAAGCCAGTGCTCTAACCATTAGGCTACTCCTCCACTCCACTTATGTACAAGACCAGGATGGTGCTCCGTACAGTCCCAAGTTTCTGTTCCACCTCAGTAAGGAGATGGTGCTCCCCACCTTCTTTCGAGGCTTCACACTAGCAGGGCAGAGACCATTTTCCATACTTTGTATTGTCTTTCTATCTGCAATGGACTCAGGGTCACTGCAAAGCCCCACAGCTTTTTGTATCCTATGACCCCAGTCGTCTGGGGCTTCCAGTGGCTAAGTGAACTCTGTCCACTTGGGTGGCGGACTGCATTGCCCTCACCTATGAGCAGGCGGGGATTTCACTGGACTAGAAGGTCACAGTGCACCACGTCAGAGTCATGGCTAAGTCTGTGGGAAATCTGTGATCCATTGCCTCCCTCTGAGCATCAAAAGTCACCACCCGAGGACATGTCCTTCCAAGACTTTATTAAGGATATGGCAGCTGTCCTGGAGGTGTCTGTGGCTACTGAGATGGCGCCCAGAGCTGAAGAGCTTGATATCCTCCCGTATCCATCGGCATCGAAAGAGGCTGTAACCTTCCTGGTGCGTAACATCTTGAAAAATGTAATGACTGAAATGGAATCTCCCATGTCAACTCCTGCAGTCGGTAAGAGACTCGATACCCTTTGCAGAGTCCCTTCCTCTCCAGGCTTCCAGAAACCACAACTCCTTCACCATTCCATGGGAGTGGAGTCTACCACGAGGAGAATTAAAAGCCAAAAGAACCATTCCTCAGTGCCTCCTGTAAGAGAAGCAAGGACCCTCGAAGCCTTTGGGAGAAAGGCCTTCCAGGCAACAATGCTAGTCTCCAGAATAGACTCCTACATGCTCTATATGGGCGTGTTCCTTAGGGATGTCTTGAGGGATCTGGCAGAGTCTATCACCCTGCAACCTTCTGACAAACAGCTCATAGTTGCTTCTTAATTTTTAACAAGGGCAGCGTTTAATTCCCTTGAGGCCAATAGCAGAGCTTCTGCAGCCTGCATTGGAGCTAGGAGGACAGCTCCAAGTATCTGACGTGGAACAATGGGTCTAGGCCAAAATTAATCAACATTCCCTGTAATGGTGAAAACCTCTTTGGCCAGGGGTGGAGAGAGAAGGCAGGGGAAATAGAGACAACCCCATACTCTCTTATCCCAACTAGACATACGAGTTCATTGTATAATGTTGTCAAATACCCTCATGTTAAATGTAACCCTCCAGTTGTGATGTTACCACATTGATTGTTAAGTACCCTCATGCTAAATGTAACCCCAATTGTGATGTGACCATGTTGATTGTAGGATAAGGTGGTATACAAATCTGTCTAAATAAATAGACAACCTCACTATGAAGAGGCTTTCTAGGATAACGGCAGATTCTTCTAAGAAGAAACTGCCACCAAAAAAACTTTCTTCTCTATGAAAACATGTTTCTATCTATCCTATCATTCTTACTCTGTCTACTCTGCTCCACAACAACAGAGACAGCAGGGCCAAAAACAACCCTGGAAATCCAAGGTTGCCAAACCACAGCCTGCATCTACCATTTAACCTGCTTAGAGTTTTTGATTCCTTCCTAAGGAGTATGGCCAATTTTCTCATGATCCCAAAGAGACTAGTGCATTTCGCACACCTCTGGGTCAACATCACCTCAGAACCCTGGACCTTACAGCTAGTCAGCCCAGGGTCTGCAGTTGAAATTCAGAGATCTTGCACCCAATCACTTTGTGGGTCAGCCCTGCTTAGATCTCCATCACACCTCCTTGTTACAACTGAAGATCCAATCTTTACTAATGCAGGGTGCGATAAAGGAAGTTCCTCTATCCTCTGCAAGGTCTAGGGTTCTATTCCCGATACTTCCGTATCCCAAAGAAGGCAGGAGGCCACCGGCCTATCCTAGATCTCAGAAACCTCAACAAATCCCTTGTAAAGGAAAAGTTCAAAATTATTTTTCTAGGAACCCTTCTTCCACATCTCCAACCAAATGATTGGCTTTGCACCTTGGATCTAAAGGTTGCTTATACACACATCCTCATCCACCCAGATTACAGAAAGTTCCTCAGATTTGTGTTTCAGAACTAACATGACCAATATCAAGTCCTTCCCTTCGGACTAGCCTCTACATCCAGAGTTTTTACAAAGTGTCTGGCTGTTGTCGCAGCCTACCTACGAACTCTGGGAGTCCTTCTGTTCCCTTACTTAGATGACTGGTTGCTAAGGGCAAATACCACTCCAGCAGTCACTGCTGCCCTCAAACAAACCATCCACATCCTACAAAAGTTACGTTTCATCATAAATTATCCAAAATCACTCCTCGCTCAAGATTTAGAGTTCATAGGAGCTCGACTGGACATTATCCAGGCCCAGGCTTTTCTGCCAGACAATAGACTTGCCCATCTAATTTTATTTATTTATTTAACACGTTTTGTATACCGCCTTATCATAAAAAATCTAAGCGGTTTACATTATAGCTCAAACCAGTACAGAGAACTCACGTTATGAACTTGGTGGGAGGGGGGTTGCCTTTGCCACACAGGTCCAGCAGCAAGCATCAGTAACGGCCAGGACATTCCTACGCCTTCTAGGCCATAAGGCCTCCACAGTCCATGTCTTACTCTATGCTCGACTCAAAATGAGAATGGGGCAATGGACTTTGTCACAACAGTGGACACAGTCCACAGACCACCTCTCCGACTTCATCACCATTACTCCACAGATGAGGTCAACCCTTCAATGGTGGTGCATACCACAGAACCTCATCGTAGGGTTACCTTTTTAAAGGTCTGCAATGCAGTGTACCCTAATGACTGATGCATCAAAGCTTGTCTGGGGAACGCACCTAAACAACCTTACAACACAAGGCTGCTGGTCTGCCCATGAGAATCATTTTCACAGCAATCTCCTGGAACTCAGAGCAATCTTCAGCACCATCTGCATCTTCTCTTCTCAACTCATGAGCCGTTCAGTCCTCATCCAGACGGATAACCAGGTGGCCATGTTTTATATCAACAAACAAGGAGGAACAGGCTCTCGCCTCTTTTGAAGGGAAGCCATCCGCTTGTGGAACTGTGCAATCCCTCTGGGAATTCACCTTCATTCAGTATACTTCCAGGAACAGAGAATTCCTTAGCCGCCAAGCTAAGTTGGATCCTCAATCTGCATGAGTGGAGGCTGGAACCTCAAGTAGCACAGCATTTTTTTCACCTTTGGGGGACGCAGCTACTTGACCTCTTTGCTTCTTCTTTCAAAGCCCAACTACCTTGCTTTTGCTCCAGGATCCGCTCACCTCACAGGGAGAACTTGGATGCATTTCTCCTCCATTGGAGACAGGATCTGCGGTATGCTTTTCCTCCTCTCCCCCTCATAGCAAAGACACTGTTCAAATTCCTAGCCAACTAGGGAATGATGATACTCATTGCCCCTTACTGGTCCAGACAACCATGGCTTTCTCTACTTCTCCAACTAGCTCGGACACCTCCCCTCAATCTGGGTTATTCTCCTACCCTTCTCTCTCAAGAACAGGGAACCCTCTTGCACTCTAGCCTCAAGACACATCACTTGATGGCCTGGCTGCTGAGTGCTTTGTCCTCTCACACCTAGGACTTCAAGAGGAGGTTTTGCACATTATCCTATCTTCAAGGAAAGATTCCACCAGATGTGGAAGTGTGGCACAGATTTTTGATTTGGTTTTCACAGGAGAACACTAGATCCTTTCACATATTCAATTCCGGATCTGCTCCAATACTTGCTCCATTTGTCCTCCTCGGGCCTCAAGACAAACTGTAAGGGTACATTTGTGCGCCATTGTGGCCTCCCATCATATTTCAGAGAACCACCCTATCTCAACGCACCCCTTTGTGGCTAGATTCATGAGAGGTCTTCTCCTGACCAAACCGCCTCTCTGTCCACCACCCACAGCGTGGGATTTAAATGTTGTTCTTGCTCAACTAATGCGCAGCCCTTTTGAACCTATGGCATCGGTCTCTTTAAAATTCCTAACATGGAAAGATCTTTTTCTGATCGCAGTAACTTCAGCCCGAAGGGTTAGTGAACTGCAGGCTTTGGTGGATTATGCGCCATATATTAGATTCCACCATGACAAGGTTGTCCTTCGGACACATCTTAAATTCTTACCGGAAGTCGTCACCTCCTTCCACTTGAACCAATCTATCTCACTAACAACCTTCTTTCCAAAGCCTCACAGCTCTCCTGTTGAGGACAAGCTGCATACCTTGGACTGTAAAAGAGCATTGGCCTTCTACCTAGACCACACTAAGAGTCATTTGTAATCCTCTGTTATTTCTCTCCTTTGACCCATGTCATCTAGGGTTACCTGTTTCCAAGAGGACATTTTCTAACTAGCTAGCAGATTGCATGTCTTTTACTTAACTCGCAGACTGGGCTGTATCTACAGCAGCATGTCACAGCTCTTAATGTCTGAGCTATGGCTACCACTGTGGCTAACCTCTGTTCTGTTCCTATTTCAGAGAATCCTGCTTGTTCCTGGAGATAGCATAGTTACTCACCTGCAGCAGGTGATCTCCAGGAACAGCAGGAATCGGTTTTCACAACCTGCCCACCTCCCCTTTAAGTTGTCTTTTTTTTATTTTTGTTCTTAATTTGTCTCCACTATTCATCTGACTGAGGAGATCAGGAGCGAAGGTGGGAAGGCAGCCACGCGTTCATGGAGGAGTACTCCTAAAAGCATTCCTATTGGATGCTGGGGAGTGTTCCTACACCGGGCTCTGTCAGTGCCGACGTCAACCATATGTGAAGACTGATTCCTGCTGTTACAGGTGAGTAACTACGCTTTACTTACATCCTCAAATAACGAATTCCAGAATTTGATTGTGTTGAGTGAAAAAATATTTTCCCTTATTAGTTTTATATGGGTTACATTGTAGCTTCATTGCATGTCCTCTAGTCTTTCTACATTTTGATGGTATAAACAATTGATCTATGTTTACCCGTTCCACTCCATTCATTAATTTATAGACCTCTATCATATCTCCCCTCAGCTGTCTCTTTTGCAGTTTGAAGAGCCCTAACCTTTTTAACCTCTCCTCATAGGGGTATCCTTCCACCCTCTTTACCATTTTGGTGGTTCTTCTCTGTATGTTTTCTAATTCCACTATATCCTTTTTTATATACTTTATTTATGCATTTTATAATTACAACATAACAAACAAAACAATAAGCACACTGAAACAACTGAACCTTTCTATACCCCCCACCCATCACGGCTCACTGAGAAGTCACCTGTATTTGCACTACAGACTAAGTCGCCAACGAAAAATTAACATTCCCACTAACATCAAGGGGGGATGTTATCCTTCCTATTAAGGAGGATCTATGTTTAGCTTTGCACAAGCAGCGAAGTTGTCCAACAACACCCATTTGCCTAAGCTAGAACCTGCTTTATCCGGATAGTGAATTTTACTATACAGTTTCTCATACTTAGCATTTTGACAAGTAAGATTCCACCACACCTCCAGGCTCAGCCTCTGGGGTTCCTTCCAATTAATAAAGATGACTTTTAAAGCAATTGCTATCATAAAATTGAGCAGGAACAGTTTCTCCTTAGTTAAGCCTGGAGAACTCACTGACGATCTTAAGCATATAATATTCCAGGATAAAACAGTTGAGATACCTAATATCCTTTATATTCTGGCCCATATAGGCCTCCAATATCTCTGAACGTTAGGGCACTCAAAGATCATATGCATATATGTGCCTGATTCTATCTGACAAGACCAGCATTTGCCTGTTGCCAACTTATCCCACTTGGTCAATTTAACAGGCGTAATAAAAGCCTGATGCATAAAAAAGAAAAGGGATTGTGTAATCGCTGCTGACTTGGAGACCCTTGTTATCGGCCCCCAAATGGATCTCCATACCCTAGGTGAAAGGGGACACTGAACCTCTGCTTCCCAAATTTTCTCAAGGCCCTTCAGATGGGACGGGGCGCCGTCTCTCAAGCAAGCATAAAACTTAGACACGACTTTCGCCAACTCTGCCATTTCCCTCATCTTCTTAAATAACACATTCTCTGAGGCCAAATCAGTTACAATAATTTTAGCCGCTTTGACATTATGTTTGAGCTGAAGCCAATGAAAAAAGGCGGAATTGGGGAGTGAAAACTCCTGTTGTAAGGAGGGAAAATCCTTCCAATCCTTAGGTCCTACCACCTGTCCCAAGACCCAAATACCACTTACTTGCCATCTCTTCCATGCAAACATCTTGCCGTTGATTTTAAACATGGGATTCCACCAAAGTGGCAGCATCCTAGAAGGAGGGTTCTCTTTCCTGACGCGATGCGCGAAAGACAAATAGGCCTCTTGTGTTGCAGATATCACCTTGCCCATGGAGGTCCTTTCATACCTAAAAGCAACCAAGTTGGGCAGTGGTCGACTACTCGCCTCTCCACCTCTAACCAAACTGGCTTACAAGCCACTTCATCAGCACAGGTCCACAATGCACCCTGTTTTAACAGGAAGGCCTGGTGATAGCTGCGACAGTCAGGGAATTGAAACCCCCCCCACCCCAATCTTTTGAAGCTTTTAGCTTTTTGAGGGCAATTCTAGGCTGTTGGCCTCCCCACAAGAATCTGTTTAAGCATCTTTCCAATTCATCGTATACTCCGGGAGAAAGCGAGAACGGGAGCATACTTAGCACGTAATTGATTTTGGGCATTAAAGACATCTTTAATGCTTCTAGTCTTCCCCACCAAGTAAGATGGAGGGGAGACCATGCTAACATTAAGTTCTTTATAGTTTGTAACAAATTCTCTATGTTTTTTTGAATGGCTTGATCCATGGGAATACCTTATTTGACTCCCAAATATTTAATATTACCTGCTTCCCAACGAAACGGAAATGCAGCCATGGATTCTGCAGTGGCAGTATTATTCATGGGGAAGGCGGCTGACTTAGTCCAGTTTATTTTGTAACCCGATAACCTTGAATAATGTTCAATCAAGCTTAGAATCTCAGGGACTGCAGAAGGTTGCGTAAAAAGTAGAAGGACATCTGTATATGCTGAAATTTTAACTTGCCAGTCGTCAATTACAATACCTCCTATTTCTATATTTTGTCTAATTGCAATGGTCAGCGTCTCAAGGGCCAAATTAAAAAGCAAGGGGGAGAGAGGACAGCCCTGACGAGTGCCTCTATGTAGCAGGAAGGAACGCGATAAAGTACCATTTGCACAAATCCGCGCCCTTGTGTTCAAATATAGTACTCGTATCATGCTAATGAAATGTGGACCTAGGCCAGACCACTCAAGGGTCTTAAACAAAAAAGGGCCACTCTAATCTGTCGAACGCCTTCTCAGCATCGAGGGAAATACCAACATAGGCTGTGTCAAGAAGACTCGCTCTGTCCAACAAATTACATAGTAGTCTAGCGTTATCAGAAGTCGCCCTCCCTGGAATGAAGCCACATTGATCAGGATGTACCAGATTCTCTATAATTGCAGAAAGTCTACTCGCTAGCACCCTGGCATAAATTTTATAATTAGAATTTAATAAGGAGATAGGTCTGTAGTTTGTCACCTGCATAGGATCTCTACCTGGCTTTTCTAACACCACTATTGTGGCCTCTACGAAATTTCCCGTGTGAGACTGGGATTTGCCAAGCTCCTCAAAGTAGGACATTAAATGAGGTATTAAATCGTCCCTAAAGACTTTATAAAATTCTATAGGTATGCCATCTGGGCCCACTGCCTTACCGTATGACATGACATTGATTGCTCTACTTATTTCGTCCCTCTTTAAAGGTTTGTCCAGCTCCTTAGACTGGTGTTCCCTTAATTTGGGGTGGCCTAAACTCTGTAAGAACTCTTCAGTAGTATCTAAGTCATGCAGACATTCCAAAGAGTATAATTTGTGATAATAATCTGAAAACGTGTCTAGGATTTGCTCAGTGCTAGAGAGATTTCCGTGGCTCTGGTCAGAAATGACAGTAATTCGGGCTTTCTCTTGTTTCCTTTTCAAGGTATTGGCCAGCAGCTTACCTCTCTTATTTTGTTCTACATGATACTGAGATTGCTGCTTCAGCATTACATACTCTACCTCCGAGTTCAAAATTTCGTTATATTGATATCTTAACCTCTGCAGTCGCAAAGTTATACCCACATCCGCTTGCTTGAGTAACAACCTTTCCCCCGCTCTAATTTGCTCGTCTAAGACATTTAATCTAGCTTTACTCCATCTATTCTCCTTAATAGAAAAGCTAGTGATTGTTGCCCGTAAAAAGGCCTTGAAAGCCTCCCACCAGTCCCACCTTGGTGTATCCGCTAGCTTGTTTGTGCCAAAATAATCCTTTATAGCTGCTCTAATTTCTTCTTGGAATAAAGGGTCTGCTAAATAGGACCTGTTGAAGGACCATGCCCGCTGTTGTTTACTCTCCCAAGACCATTCAACTTTTAAAGTGATGGTAGCATGGTCTGAGACATGCGTACTCAGTATTTCTACTCCCAGCAACCCTGGCACCAGGCTTTTAGAGATTAAAAAATAATCTATCCGAGAGAAGGATTTATGCGGCGGGGAAAAAAAAGCATATTCCCTATCAATGGGATGTACAAGTCTCCATGCATCAATTAGCCCTAGGGAGTCCATGAGAGCCTTAAGTACCACTCTCGCTCTGGAGGACCTTTCCACTCTTCCAGGATTCCAATCTATTAAGGGGTCCAGAACCAAATTATAATCCCCTCCCACTATCATTGGCGACAGAGTATTTTCTTGTAACAATCTGGTTAGATCCTTATAGAATTTGGGGTCATCGTTGTTAGGCCCATAAACATTAATAATTGTAAGTTTGGACTCCCCAAGTTCTATAGTGGACTGCGCCCATCGTCCTTCTACGTCACTGCGCTTAGAGATAACTTTACTCCCCAGTGCTTTTCGCCCTAAAATAGCTACTACATTTTTCTT
This sequence comes from Ichthyophis bannanicus, assembly GCA_033557465.1. NCBI lineage: Eukaryota > Metazoa > Chordata > Amphibia > Gymnophiona > Ichthyophiidae > Ichthyophis > Ichthyophis bannanicus. The sequence continues at coordinate 187,364,957 of CM066033.1, read as the reverse complement.
TTGAAGGGCAGGAGACAAACCTAACAAGGAGTACTGCTTTCCCTCTAGCTTTTTGGTTTCTGACAGATTTAAATGAGTTTCTTGTAGTAAAATCAGGTCAGCCTGTTGTTGTTTACAGTATGCAATGATCTTCTTTCTTTTTATCGGGTTTTTAATCCCTTTAACATTCAGAGATATCTTCATCCCCTTAGCCATACTTCTTTATAGAGCCCAAAATAAGACTGACAAAGCCTGTGGACATCCAGCTAATTATTATCATCCCTTCCACGCCCCTCAGAGAGCTAACTGTTACCCCTATAAACAAAAAATCCCCTATAGGGTGAGACAGCAAGTACAACATACATGTCGCCCTCCTGACCCCTCCCCCTTCAAAAAGTGTACACTTCCCAACCAATGCTCATACATTAAAAAAAAAAAAAAATTGACTCGACTGTCACAGTCAGCAAAGGTCTCATAACCTACTTCGTCCAGCCCATGCCCCCCACTTCCTAAAGCAGTGCCTATACATAGCGCCCTCGCACAAACCGCTCCAGCAAGATTCTCAATAGCAGAATTCACCAAAACATTTTCATCTACAGACAACATGTCCAAAGAGTCACAACCCTCTTCGCTACAGTCCAGCTCCAAGTCCACTGCACAATTGCGACTCATGCGCACCTCCTGAGTAGACATAATTAAACCTTCAAGAGGCTCGCCATAGTCATAAAAAAAATTTTCTGCAGTCACTGCATTTGGAGGGCTTCTTGGTCTTCAATGAACCTCTCCAGTGACGCTGGGTCCTCAAACGTTTTGGTCGAATTATTCAAAGTAACTCTGAGACGCGCCAGGTAGAATAATCCATAGTGAGTTTGAAGACGCTGGAGCCTTAGCCTGTGTGCCAAAAACTGTTTCCTCTTATCTACCGTTATTTTAATAAAGTCTGGGTAGAAAGAGATTTTATGTCCGTCGAATTGAAGGGCCGCGTTGGCTCTTGCGGCCTGCATGATTTGCACCACCTGCTGATACCTTAACACGCAGAGTATCAAAGGTCTGGGAGTTCTGGATTGCAAACTCAATACCGCCGGCACTTGGTGTGCCCTTTCAATTTTAAATGGGCAGGACATGTCCAACTTCAGTAACTTCGGAATTAAACCCTCCAGGAATGTAATAGGGTCTTTCCCCTCTGCACCTTCTGGGATTCCAACAATACGTGTGTTTTTCCTCCTTTCCGTATTATTGATATCCTCAAGACTGCGTTCCAACAGCTCTGTTCTCGCCGACTTTGCAAGATGTAAAACCCGTTCCTCATGTGCCGCTGTCATGGTCTCGACTTTCTCAACCCTGACCGGCAGCAACATTTGTGTTTTCAACTCCTATGTGTCCACTTGCAGTTCACTTAAGAATTCGCCATTCGCATGAACACGGATGCGAACTGCTCGGATTTCATTTAAGATCTCTCGTATCCCCTCTTCAGGATCCTGTTGCGGCGCCATCTTGAATGGAGACAATGGATCAGCTTTCGTTCATTTTGCTCCCGTATTCTGCAAATTGGCGAATTCTAGCCGGGTTTGTTTGCTGTTAGCCATGGTCCACAGCCGGGGGTAAGGCTTAGGAGGGTCTCACTACCACTCGACGTGGTAGGGAAAGAATTTGCTGTTTGGGTCCGCGGGAGAGTTCTCCTAAGCGGCATGCAAGTCCTTGGCTGGCTCCGCCTCCCTCCATTATATCCTTTTTAAGATATTGTGACCAAAATTGCTCACGTTATTTAAGATGAGGTCGCACCATGGAATGGTACAGAGGCATTATAATATCCTTTGTTTTATTCTCCATTCCTTTCCTTATGATTCCTAGCATTCTATTTGTTTTCTTGGCTGCCGCTGCACACTGGCAAAGGGTTTCAACATGTTATCCACGATGACGCCTAAGTCTTTTTCCTGGGTGGTGGTTCCTATTGTGGAACCTTGTTTCGTGTAACCATGGTTTGGGTTGTTCCTACACTTGTCCACATGAAATTTCATTTGCCATTTGAACATCCAGTCTTCCAATTTATTAAGGTCCTCTTGGAATTTTTCACAATCCTCATGGGTTTTAACAATTTAGAATAATTTTGTGTCATCTGCAAATTTGATTACCTCAGTCATTATTCCCATTTCCAGGTCATTTATGAATATGTTAACACTAGAAGCCCCAAAGCGCGTCAATTGACGCAAATGCATCTTCAAAGTTGTATATCAGCGCCACTGCTAGAACCATGTCAGTCATGTTCCACGACTTTGTTAGCAAGGTCAAGATGTTCAAATATGTGCATCGAAAATTAATGATAGATGCATCACCTAGCGGGAAAATGAATTTATACCTAGAAGCCCCAAAGTACGTCAATTGACGCACTCAGTTGTCTTGGATGCGTCAATTGACGTACTTTGGGGCTTCTAGGTATAAATTCATGTTCCCACTAGGTGGCGCATCTCAATCACTGTTTACAGTTTTGCTCCAACATTACAAACAATAAACACGATGACATCATGTAATGACATCACATACTGCACATATTTAACAAATAAGTAACTTCACATTAATTCACATCTGCATTTCATGCTAAACGCAGTTATCGTGATAATGCGTCAATTGACGCACTTTGGGGTTTCTAGGTAAAATTCCTTTTGGGGCTTCTAGTGTTAAAAAGGAGCAGACCTGGCACAGATCCCTGGGGTACTCGACTATTCACCTTTCTCCACTGGGAAAATTGGCCATTTAGCCCTACCCTCTGCTTTCTATCTTTTAACCAGTTCTTGATCTACAATAGTACACTGCCTCCTATCCCATGACTTTTTAATTTCGCCAAGAGTCTCTCATGAGGGACCTTGTCAAAGGCTTTTTGAAAATCCAGATGCTCTACATCGACTGACCCACCTTTATCTACCTGTTTATTTACACCTTCAAAAACTATAACAGATTAGTAAGACAAGACCTTCCCTGGCTAAAGCCCAGTTGACTGTCTTCCATTAAACCACGACTATCTACGTGTTTAGAAATTTTGTTCCTAATAATGTTTTCTACCATTTGGCCCAGTATGGAAATCAGGCTCACCCGTCTGTATTTTCTCGGATCACCTCTGGAACCCTTTTTAAAGATTCGCATTACTTTGGCCATCCTTCAATCTTCGGGTATTACTGATGATTTTAATGATAGTTCACAGATTAGTAATAGTAGGTCTGCAATCTCACCTGGTCCAGGTGATTTGCTACTCTTCAGTTTATCATATAGTTGTAATACGTCTTCCCAGTTTATCAACATTTTTTTCAATTCTTCTGCAGCATTAGCTTTAAATACTATTTCAGTCATGGGTGACTTTCCTACATCTTCTTCAGTAAAGACCTAAATAAAGAATTCATTCAGTGTCTACACTATGGCTTGTCCCCCTCTTGGTGCCCCTTTTACCCCTGTATCATCCATTGTCCAACTGACTCTCACAGGTTTTTTGCTACAGATGTACTTGAAAAAGTGTTTGTTATGCATTTTTGCTTCCACAGCAATATTCTTCTCAAATTCTCTTTTTGCCTGCCTTATCAATGCTTCGCATCTAACTTGCCAGTGCTTATGTTTTTCCGTTTCCTGAAAGATGCTTTTTTGGCTATAATAGCCTCTCTGACCTCACCTTTAAACCATGCTGGCAGTTTCTTGGATTTCCTTCCACTTTTCTTAAAGCACGAAATACAGCTGGTCTGAACTTCCAAGATAGTATTTTTTTTTTTTTATAAACTTTATTTAATAATCACCAACCAAAAACAGAAACCAACAGGCAACAAACCTCCAGAGGGGTGGACTCTCATCCCCAACTGGAGTAAACACACACAAATGATGATTACAGTTTTTACAGTTACTTTCCCTCTTCCCCCCTAGCCCCACCCCCCAAACTCCCCCCCCCCCCCAATACAGCCCAGGCACTCTACCACCCCAGCCTATACCCCATTGGCCACCCCTCCACTGCTTGCCCCCCCACCACTCTCAACTACCAATATGTAGAATTTCGTTACGACAGCGAGTCCCTAGAGTATCAATATAGGGGCCCCATACCAAGAGAAAAGATGTCCAGCGTTTGACACTGCCCCGCGCACTCCACCGTTCCGTCAACATGAGCTGGTGGAAGCAATTACGCCATTCTCCGAATGTAGGGGAAGTCTGCTCTCGCCACAGACGCAAGATTGGGCCCTTACCCACCAGACAGGCCTTACGCATGAGCAAGCGCGTCCATTTCTGTGTAGGGCAGGGGGGATCCATCCGATCCAAAACCACGAACGCTCCAGTCCACCTCAATCTCTGCTGAACCAAACCACCAACAAAGGCACTAATCTTGCCCCAATATGATTGTACGTACGGACAGGACCACCACATATGCAATAAGTGTGCGAGAGGCACCCGGCAACGCGGGCAACTACCGTCATCGGTCAGATGGCTTCGTAGGGCTCTCCGAGGCGAAAAATGGGCTCTAGTTAGACAGCGGAATTGTACCTCCCGCCATCGCGCCCCTTCCACTATGTCAACAATCCGCCTCAAGGCTGTACGAATAGTATCGGGATATACTTCCCATCCCAATTCAGCTCCCCACGCCGCCTCCACACCCCCGTATTCCGCGAGAGGCCGGACACTATCCAGTCGACGTTTGTAATCCGCAATAGTCGGAGGGGTTTCCTCCCCCAATGCAAAAAATCCCACTAGCTGCATCGAACGCTCAGACATCAACGCCTCTCGGGGAAGGGAAGAAACATAATGGGAGACCTGCAGAAATGCAAAGAAGTGCCTGGAAGGCAACTCATATTCTCGACTAAGAGAGGGGAAGGATTTGCATCTCCCCTCGGGGTCAACAAGATGGCCTACATTCCGAATACCCCTCCTCCTCCAGTCCCGAAAATCCCGGGAGCCGGAGTCGGGAATAAAATGCACATTGCCCTGCAAAGGGAGCCAGCTAGATACGGTCCAAGATGTCTTCCAGAGGCCATTCAAGTATCGCCAGGTCTGCTGAGCCAAACGAAACAAGACACTGCGCATAAGGCGCAGCGGCAGATCTTTAGACTCCATATGTAAAGCCCCCAACAACGACAGAGGAGCCGCATAATCCTCCTCCAGGAGCGTAGGAGTATAAACCGCAGTCCCACCTAGCCAGTCACCAAGATGACGGGCCTGGCATGCCAAGGCATATGCGCCCACGTCCAGAAAGCCCATCCCCCCCTCCCTCCACTTCCCCATTAACTGTATCATGGGTATGCGGGCTCGTGCCCCCCGCCACAAAAAGGTCCGAAGCATAACCTCAAGGCGTTGCAAATCTCGGCGCAGCAGCCACACTGGCAAAGTCTGCAGCCAATATAACAGACGGGGTAGAACCACCAGCTTAATCGCCGCCACCCGCCCCGAAAAGGAAAGCGGTAAAGGCCCCCACGCCTGTAATTGCGTGCGCACTCGGTCTAACATCCATTCTAAATTACATCTATAGAGGTCGCGGGGGTGACAAGTCAGATGTATGCCCAGATATGTAAAGTAGTTATCTGCCCAACGAAGTGGGAAGGCCCCCACCCAGTCCCGTCTCAGCTTCCCAGAAACATCTAAGGCCTCAGATTTATCCCCATTAATACGCAAACCAGCAAACCGGCCGAATGTTGCAAATTCACGTAGCAAATTGGATAGCGAGTCCTCTGGAGATACAAGGTGGACCAAAAGATCATCGGCAAAGGCCGATACTTTAAAGGTTTGAGAGCCTATCTTCACCCCTCGTATCTCTGGGGACTGCTCCACTGCACGAATCAATGGATCTAAGGACAGCACAAATAAGAGAGGGGAAAGAGGACAACCCTGCCTCGTACCTCGCTCCAGCGGGAAGGCTTCCGACACGACTCCGTTACAAAGTATGCGGGCCGTGGGGTTCGCATATAAGCTGTCAACCATGGCACAAAAAGATGCACCTAAGCCATACCAAGGCAACAACTTTCTGAGATAGCACCAATCCACTCTGTCAAAAGCTTTCTCCGCATCGAAGCTAACAAGCAGAGATGGCAATTGCTGGTCATGCACCCATACCAGTGAGGTTAAAATTTTGCGAAGGTTCCGCACTATATGTCGACCCCGCACGAAGCCAACCTGGGAATCATGTACCAAGTAGTCAAGGTGTCCCGCCAGGCGGTCCGCCACAATCTTGGCAAATAGCTTGATATCAAAGTTCAATAACGAAATGGGGCAATAGGAAGAGGGCAGGACCGGATCTTTACTCAGGGTGATATGAGCTTGGTTGACACCCCACCGAAAACCCCCCTGTGCGACCCGCTGCGCATACACTGCCGCTAGGGCCAGACTAATATAATCACTGAGCAGTTTATAAAACTCGGCCCCTAGGCCGTCTGGTCCTGGAGATTTAAAACAGCTTGCTGATATAATGGCCCTCTGCACCTCGTCCAATGTCACCGGGCACCCTAGTTGAATGCTCTGCTCTTCTGTGAGCTTCGGCAAATTCAACCGCTGTAGGTATTCCTGTATCTCCGACGGGGAGCCACTTTCTGCCGAATAAAGCCTAGAAAAGAATGTCCGGAACTCTCGGACAATGTCCGTACTATTCCTATGTAACCTCCCCTGACCATTCCGCAATGCTGCCACGGCTTGTGATCCACGGGGACCTCGCAAACAACGGGCCAGCAACCGCCCCGGTTTGTCCCCATAATATTGCAACCGAAATCGGTAATACAGAATAGACTTCTTGGCCCGCTGATGTAACAGCTCGTTAAGATCTATACGAGCTTCCCACAACTCCTTCGTAATCCCGGCGGACGGGGCCCGAGCAAGCTGTCTCCTCAGCAGGGACACGCGTTTCTCCAGTCTGAGTATCCGGTCTGCCAGCATTCGACGTTTGCGCGCCGCGAACCCAATAATATCCCCGCGAAGGACTACTTTGGCCGTTTCCCACACCAATTCCGGGTCCTCCCGGTGACATCGGTGATCTTCCTCAAACTCCTTCCAACGTTTTTCCAAAAACTTCTGAAACTGGGCATCTTTATACAAGTCTGGCGGGAACCGCCAAATCCGCGATCTATCCGCCTCCCCCCCCCCAACACAGTTCCAGCCACACCAATGCGTGGTCTGAAATTTCCAGCGGCCCAATCTGTGCGTCCCCCACATTAGCAAACGCCACATTAGATAGTAATAGAAAGTCAATACGGGAACTGGAACCGTGTGCTCGGGATTGGTGCGTAAAGTCTTTCTCTAAGGGGTGTAACACCCTCCACGGGTCTACCAGCCCCAAGCGGGTCTGAAAACGCTTCAACACCCGTGTTACTGGCCCACGCTCTCGTGTCTCTCCACCCCGGGACGTATCCAGGTCAATATCTAGAACACCATTAAAATCGCCCCCTAAAAGCAGGGGGAGTTCCGGAAGCCGCTCTACTCTGGAAGCCAAGTGTGCATAGAAATGCGAATCTAATGTATTCGGGCCATACACCGTCCCCAAGATTACCGGCCGGCCTTCAAGAATGCACTGTAATAGCAAGAAACGCCCGTTCGGATCTAAAAATTCGGCATCCACAGTACAACGCACTTTTTTATGAATCAAAATGGCTACCCCCCCTCTTTTCCCCAATGCAGGGGAACCCCACACCTGCCCTACCCAATCTCTGCGCAACTTGGCATGCTCTGCAGCCGTCTGGCGGGTCTCTTGTAATAGGGCGATATCACATTTTTGTCTGGCGAGGGCCTGTAAAATTTTATACCGCTTGATAGGGTTCCCCAAACCGCACACATTCCATGTAACGATTTTCAAAGTGGCGGGGCAGTGTCAAGTATCCATCTCACGGCATACCACAATGGCAGGGACAGGGCTCTCCCAGCCTGGAACCCTCTCCCCTCTCTCAACCCCTCTCGACAGGGTAACCAATGGGGCTTGATTAGAGTGCAACTCCCCCCCACCCTCCCCCTCCCTCCCCCCCCATCCCCACCCCCCCTCTCCCTCCCCCCCATCCCCACCCCCCCATCTCCGTTAGCTGGTCTCCCTCTAATGACCTTTCTACTCCCACTCCTATAGACATCCCTAGTGATGTGCCCCACCGCCCCCCACCCCTCAATCCCCAGCAAAACCCGACTTACCCCTCACCCCCATCCTATATCAACTACACCCCTAACCAAAATACAGCCATACAAACCGGGGCCTATCCATCTCTATCCCCCCTCCTCCCCATACAGAGAGAGCCCGCTCACCCAACAGTTTTGAATATGGGCCAGCCAAGAATCTGCCAGCCAAGGCCGTTAAAGCCCTCTGACAGAGTTCTGATTCCCCTATTCAGGGAGAAAGATGGTGGGCCCCAAAGCTAATGACTCTGTCCCCTCTTCTCACACACAGGGACCATTACACAGTCCATGTTCAATGTAAGTCCCATGTTGACATCCAGGAACACTCAACCCGCTCCTTCTCCCGGGAGGATACTGTCCACATAGAGCAGGGCTGTATCTGCAGACTCAAACATTTTGTGGGAGCCTGCGTGGTATACACACAGACGAGCTGGATACTGGACAGAGAATTTGATCTTGTGGTCAATTAACTTTTGGCATACGGGTGCATAAGCTCAGCACCGTTGGCTCAGTAAAATAGAATAGTCCTGTGCAATCCGTAATCGTACATTGTCCACTACCACCGTGCCTTTTAGGCGGGCCGAGCAAAGAATTGCCTCCTTCTGTGGGAACTGGAGCAGTTTAGCTAGGACCACCCGTGGTTGTCGGGCTCCCGCTGCCTTACCGCCCACTATATGTGCCCGCTCGATCTGAAGAGTTCCCCCAACCTCTGACTCCTCGAGCAATGATGAGAAGAGCGCCCCCAAATAGGAGTTAAGATCTTTGTCCAGCACTGTCTCAGGGATGCCCATCACCCGCAGGTTATTGCGGCGGGACCGATTCTCCAAATCGTCAAGTTTTTCCTCCTGCAGCTGTAATCGGGTCTTTAGGCCTGTTACCTCGTGGTGCAGCGCTGCGGCTTCATCCTCCACGCATCCCACACGCTCCTCTGCCTCCTGCAGTCGATTACCAAAAGTCTCGACAGAAGCCTGCACGGCATCGAGCTTCTCTCGCAGTGCTGTAAATTGCACCTCCAGGGCCGCTGCCACTGCTGCTGAGATCTCTTCCACCCGTGCCGGGGAAGCCGGAGAGCCGGGCCCTCCCCCGCTATCCGCCATTTTATTAGTAGCAGTTCCACGGTCCCGCTCTTTCTTCCCCGCTCGAAGTGCGGCTGCCATCCCCGTTTGCTGCCCGCTCACCTCCAAAGTTGCAGGTAGGGGACCGGAGTCTGGGGCGGTCGCGGTCGGTCGGTTTAGGGCTTATGCAAGGCTCTAAAAAGCCGGTTTAGGCTGGGGGGCGGTCGGAGCGCGAGCCGAACACGACCACTCGCTCTCACCGCATCACCGGAAGTCCCAAGATAGTATTTTTAAACACACCCCCATGCCCCATGCTTGATGTAAATCTTTAACCTTTGTAACTGCTCCTTTTAGTGTTTTCGTATTGGTTTTCCTCATTTTATCATAGTCTCCCTGTGGATTACCTTGCCGTCCTTCCTCCATGTATTAAATCAAATGCAATCATGCTATGATCACTATTGCCAAGTGGCCCTAACACTCTTCTCTCTTGCATCAGATCTTGTGTTCCACTAAGGACTAGGTCCAATATGGTTTCTCCTCTTCTCTGTTCATGAACCAGCTGCTCCAAGAAGCAGTCATTTATTTCATCTAGAAACTTTGTGCAATTCTGGTCACCGTATCTTAAAAAGGATGTAGCATTATTAGAAAAGGTACAAAGAAGAGCCACCAAAATGGTAAAGGGGATGGAAGGATACTCTTTTGAAGAGAAGCTAAAAAGGTTAGGGTTCTTCAACCATGTAAAAGAGACGGCTGAGGGGAGATATGATAGAGGTCTATAAATTAATGAATGGAGTGGAACGAGTAAATTTGATTGATTGTTTATGCCATCAAAATATAGAAAGACTAAGGGGCATGCAATGAAGCTACAGGGTAACCTATTTTAGACTAATAAGAGAAAATATTTTTTCACTCAATGTGTAATCAAATGCTGGAATTTGCTACTGGAGGATGTAGTAAAAGCTGTTAGTGTAGCTGGGTTTAAAAAAGGTTTGGACAAGTTCCTGGAGGAAAGGTACATAAACCATTATTAAAGTGGACTCAGAATATCCACTGCTTGCCCAATGCATGCTTTCTGGAACCTGTGTCTTTTGGGGGAACTGCTAGGTACTTGTGACCTAGATTGGCCACTGTTGGAAACAGGATACTGGGCTTGATGAACCTCTTTGGTCTGACCCAGTATGGCAAATCTCATGTTGTTTATCACCCTAGCATGTCCTGCCGTGACACTGACCCAATCAATACCAGGGTAATTGAAATAATCCATTGTTATTACTGTGCTGTAAATATTGTTAGCTTCCCTGATTTCTGTGCGCATTTCTTCATCCATTTGTTCATTCTGGCGATGCGGTCGATAGTACACCCCCACTGCCACTGCCATTGCCATTGCTTTCACCTTTTTACAATTTCAATCCATAGAGATTCTACAGTGTAGTTTGGTTCCTGCTAAATTTTAATCCTGTGTGACTAATGCCCTCTCTAACATAGTGTGCAACTCTTCCACCAGTTTGATGTACTCTATCATTGCAATATAATTTGTACCCCAGGTATCAGTTTCCCACTGGTTGTTCTCCTTCCACCATGTCTCTGTGATACCAATCATATGTAACTTCTCAGTGGAGGAGTGGCCTAGTGGTTGGGGCAAGGTACTTCAGGCTGGAAGGTCGGGGGTTCAAATCCCACTAGAGGACAGCAACCTTGGGCCGGAAGGACTGGGGTTTCTAGTCCCACAGGTGCTCCTTGTGGTCTTGGGCAAGCCACTTAAACCTCCATAGCCCATGTTCCCTGTAAAATAGTTATCTCCAAGTTGTAATGCCCTGTTCAATGTAATTTCAGTTTGTTCAATGTAAACCGCACTGATGCAGAATAGCGCGGTATATAAGAGAAAAATAAATAAATAAAAATTTAGTGCTATATATTCTAACTCTCCCATCTTATTTTTTAGACTTCTAGCATTCACATACAAGCATTTTAGAGGTCGTATTTTATTCATATTTATCTGGTTACCAGTAGGCAGGGGTAATTTTGAATCTTTAAGTTCTGTCTGCTCCGTACTTAAGGACATTTGGGTTACTTTTGTCTTTATTAGAATCTCTCTGATATGCCGTAACTTCAATCGTTTGCTAGTATCCTTCAAGGATACATCATTCCAAACCATGCACTCTTGGGCAACTGTTGGCTTTCCCCTGTTATCTAGTTTAAAAACGGCTCTATCTCCTTTTTAAAGGCTAATGCCAGCATCCTGGTTCCATCCCGGTTAAAGTGGAGCCAGTCCCTTTGGAAAACCCCTCCTTTGCCTAGTTCCTAACAAATCCAAAATTCTCATCCTTGCACCATTGTCTCATCCACGCTTTGAGACTCCAGAGCTCTACCTGCCTTTTGGGTCCTGTGTGTGGAATGGAAAGCATTTCAGAGAATGCTACCCTGGAGGTTCTGGATTTCAATTTCCTAACTAAAAGCCTAAATTTGGCCTCCAGAACCTCCCTACCACAATTTCCTAGGTTATTGTTACTAATATGTACCAAGACAGCAGACTCCCCCCCAGCACTATCTAAGAGCTTGTCTAGGTGGTGCATGAGGTCTGCTACCTTCGCACCAGGCAGGCATGTTACAAGACGATCCTCATGTCCAGCAGCCACCGACCTATTTTTTTTTATTTATTTCTATTTAGACAGTTTGTATATCACCTTATCCTTCAATCAACATGGTCACAACACAATTGGGGGGATACATTTAACATGAGGGGATAAGAGACACATACACTAATACTTAGAGGGAACATGGGCAGTGGAGGGTTAAGTGGCTTGCCAAAGACCACAAGGAGCACCTGTGGAACTAGAAACCCCAGTCCTTCCAGCACATCTACTTGCCTAGTGATCGAATCACCAACTATAACAGCTGTCCTAACCCTTCCCTCATGGGCACATGGTCTTGGAGAAACCTCAGTGCAAGAGGGTTTTACATCACCGGGAGGACAGGTCCTAGCTACAGGATGACCTCCTGCCACACCAGGGTGATGCTTTCCTATCACATGACCTCGCTTCTCCATGGCAACAGGGGTGCTGCCAGATTGGAGGTGGGGATTCAGTACTACATCCCTGTAGGTCTCGTCAGTGTACCTCTCTGTCTTCCATATGTCCCCAAGTCTGCTGCTCTAGCATCCAGAGATTGGACTCATTCCCTAGTGCACACGTAAGACCTCCTTGCCAACTGGGAGAAAATAATACATGTCACACTCGGCGCAAAAATCCGGAAAGCCCCCATCTCGCTGCTGGACTTCTATCTGCATCTTAGTTTTAAGGTTGTGTTTATGTATTTAAGTTGCTTACTTAAGTAGATTTTCTGGGGATACTTATACTAATAAAATTATATCTAATACATTTAATGGACTTGTTCACCTCAAGATTAATTAATCTCAGGTCTGTAATGTATGTCTGAGGATAAACAGCTGCACCTGAGAGTGAATATGAGCACCTTTAAGAGGTTTAAGCACCTATAAAGCTATGATTATCCCAGGGGTGGGTGGGATTTGGGGAGAGAAAAACCACTTATTAAAAATTGGCTTGCTTCTAAGGTAAAGGTTAGCCAATTTTCCTGGGTGATTCACAGCTCTTTATTTGATAGAAGGGGACTTTTAAATTGCCCCTTTGATCTGTCACTTGCTTTTAACACCTATTCAAGATAACTTCACGGATCTTTTGTCTCTTAACTGGAAGGCCTCTTTGTAAAGGTCACTAGAAACAAGTTTATTTTGTCCTGCTCAGAGCTAATCTCCAGGAACAAGCAGGAATGTAGTCCTCACATATGGGTATCATCGGTACCGACGGAGCATGCACGGGAACCCTCCCCAGCGTCCAATAGGAACGCTTTTGGGAGCATCCCTCAGCACATGCGCGCTGCCTTCCCGCCTTTCTAACTGTCCCTCTTCAGTTCTTCGTTTTCCGAGGAGCTGACAGGATCTATTCTCTGTCACCGCAGAAAATTCCGTCTTTAAATTTCTTTTCTTGTGTTCGTGTTTGCCTACCGCACGACGCCTACCGGTACCGCCAGTTCTTTTCTTTTCTTTTCTTTTTAAAAAAAAAAAAAAACTTAGGCTTTAGACTGTTTCTTTTCAGAAACTTTTCTCTTTGGTGCTAGGCGCCATTTTAGGCTAGGCCCCATATTCCTAAAACATGGAAAAGCCAACTAGTGGTTTTCAAAAATGTACTAAGTGTGGCGGTACCATTTCCGTCACTGACACCCATGATTGGTGTCTGAAATGTTTAGGACCTGAACATTCTCCAACTGAATGTCTTTCCTGTATGGGGATGACTAAAAGGGGAAGACAGAACCGGGCTGCAAAGCTTGGTACCCTCTTTTCTTCAGATGCCACATCCATTGCATCGACATCATCAAGGCCATCTTCTTCCTCCCATGGATCTCAGGTACTAAACATAAAAGCCGGTCCTCAAAGGGTAGCTCTCCTGCTAAGCATCGAGAGGCCATTGGCGTTGCCCTTGAGGGAACCATAACGGCAAAACAGCCCCGGCGGGAGGCTTCAGCTTCCAAAGCATCGATGGGGCTTCAGGATGTTCTCGAGGCCTCAACCTCGCAAGAACTACCTGTGCCATGCTCAGGGGTTCCGGCCGTCCTTACCGGTACCGACACCCAAGCATCGGCAGCATCGATAGACCAGAGGTTCCTCGCTATCAAGCGCAGCATCGCAGCTCTTCTTTCAGCTGCGGTACCGGTGGTCTCACGGGCACCGGTACCGACATCGACACTGATGCCGGTACCGACACCGGCGATAATGGTACCGACGGTAGCGGCCCCAGTGGGAACTCTTCCCATGCCATCTCTGGCTGGAATTGACAAAGCGGTACCGGGTCAACTCGGTACCTACTTCGACCAGTACTGGGATAGTGCTTTGCAGGAGCATCGGGGTCAGGAGTACTTTGATTCCTCCGATTCCAAAGACTCTGACAATTCTGCTGGCACTAGAGGGTTTCTCCTAGAAGATCCCTCTTCTCCCCAACGCAGAATGTCACCTCCAGAGGACATATCATTTCAGAATTTCATCCGTGATATGGCCAAAGGTCTTTCAATCACAGTAGCTCCTGAGGAGGAACCCAGAGCAAAGGAATTGGAAATTCTCCAATATCCTAAAGCTGCTAAGGAGGCAGCCACTCTGCCTATCCATGAAATTCTGCATAGTTTGATGCTCAGAATGTGGGAGACACCTCTGACTACTTCTCCTCACTCTAGGAGACTTGATACTATGTATCGAGTTCCGCCATGTCCTGGATTTCAGAATACTCAGTTGCCACACCATTCAATGGTAGTGGGATCAGCCATGCGTAGGATGAAAAGTGCAAAGAGGCATGCATCCAATCCTCCAGGTTGTGAATGCAGGACTCTGGATGCTTTGGGGCGCAGAACTTTTCAAGCATCCATGCTTTCAGCTATGATCAGTTCATATATCCTATATATGGGAATGTTCCTCAAGGAAGTCACAGGAGACTTGGAACTTATGAGCCCATTTCTCACAGATGACAAGAGACAAGATTTTCTTTCTCTAGTTAAGCATGCTCAAGATGTCTCCAAGTTAGTTAATCGTGCAGCCTTTGACTGCTTCGAATGCATCAGCAGAACCTCTGCTATTGCCATTGGCGCACGACGGATTGCCTGGCTACAGGCATCAGACTTGGAGACTTGGGAACAGGACAAGTTAGGCAACATTCCTTGCACGGGGGAGAATCTCTTCAGCAAGAACTGGCAGGAAAAGGCTAACGAGTTAGATGCTGACAATTCTACCTTAGATAGATTGTCAAAGTCTACAGCCACTCCAGCCAAAAGGAAGCCTTATAAAAAAAACCCCTCTTTTAGCAAAAAGAGGACGTTTTATCCTTCCTATACCCAGCAGAGTCAAACTCCAGGTCAGGTTGCCCAAAAGGGACAAACTAGACAGCAAAAGAAGTTCAGCCCCCTCAAGGGCTTTGCCTCCTTTCTAGAGAGCTTTGCCTCCCTGCCTCTGAGGGGTCTCCAACCCCCCAATATTCCGGGCAGGTTATGCCACTTTGTCAACAGATGGCATCAGATAACAGCAGAAGATTGGACTTTGTCCATTGTAGGAGAGGGGTACAAGCTTCATTTTCATAGCATGCCCCCTCCTACAATTCTAAAGCAATTCAATTCGCAAACCTCTGCAGACAATCTGCTAGATCACGAGGTCTCCACACTTCTTGCCGAAGGGGCAGTAGAAGTAGTACCCATTCTTCAACGGGGTGCAGGGTTCTAATCCCCTATTTTCTTATTCCAAAGAAAACAGGAGGTCACAGACCCATTCTAGACCTCAGAGAATTGAACAAATATCTGTTTCGTGAGAAATTCAAAATGATTTCTCTAGGAACTCTTCTGCCATACCTTCAAAGCCAGGACTGGCTTTTCTCTCTAGACTTAAAGGATGCATACACTCACATTCTCATCGATCCAGATCACAGGAAATTCTTACGTTTCCTTTTCAGGGGAAACATTTCTAGTACAGGGTTCTTCCCTTTGGTCTGGCTTCAGCACCAAGGGTATTCACGAAATGTATGGCGGTAGTAGCTTCATTTCTACAAACCCTGGGGATTTTCGTCTTCCCTTACTTAGATGACTTAGATAAATAGTGAGGTTTCTGGAGTCCAGCGGATTACAGGATCCGAGGCAGCATGGATTCACCAGAGGCAGGTCTTGTCAGACAAATCTGATTGATTTCTTTGACTGGATGACCAGGGAGTTGGACCGAGGGAGAGCTCTAGATGTGGTGTATTTAGATTTCAGTAAAGCCTTTGACACTGTTCCTCACAGGCGACTTATAAACAAACTGAGCACCCTAGGGATGGACCCTAAAGTTACTGCTTGGGTTAGAAATTGGTTGGGTGGGAGGCGACAAAGAGTACAAGTAAATGGAGCTCACTCTGAGGAGAAGGATGTTACCAGTGGTGTGCCCCAGGGATCTGTCCTTGGTCCGATTCTTTTTAACATCTTTGTTAGTGATATAGCGGAAGGGCTGTCGGGAAAGGTTTGCCTCTTTGCAGATGATACCAAAATCTGCAATAGAGTAGACACCCAGGAAGGTGTAGATAACATGAGGAGGGATCTAGCTAAGCTTGAAGAATGGTCTAGAATTTGGCAGCTGGTATTTAATGTTAAAAAATGTAAGGTCATGCATTTGGGCTGCAGCAATCCAAGGGAGCAATACAGCATAGGAGGTGAAGTACTTTTGTCCACTAAAGAAGAGCGGGACCTAGGCGTAGTTGTGTCCGATGATCTTAAAGTAGCTAAACAGGTAGAAAAGGCGACGGCTAAAGCTAGAAGGATGCTTGGGTGCATACGGAGAGGAATGGCTAGCAGAAAAAAGGAGGTGATAATGCCTCTGTATAAGTCTTTGGTGCGACCTCATTTGGAGTATGGTGTGCAATTCTGGAGACCGCACCTTCAAAAGGATGTGAACAGGATGGAGTCGGTACAGAGGGGTGCTACTAAGATGATTAGTGGTCTTCATTATAAAGCATATGAGGACAGACTTAAGGATCTTAATATGTACACCTTAGAGGAAAGGCGGGATAGAGGTGATATGATTGAGATGTTTAAATACCTCCGTGGCATAAATGTTCAGGGAGAGAGCCTCTTTCAATTGAAAGCAAGTTCTGCGACGAGGGGACATGGGATGAGGGTGAAGGGAGATAGATTCAGGAGTGATATGCGGAAATATTTCTTTACGGAAAGAGTAGTGGATCCGTGGAATAGTCTCCCAGTGGAGGTGGTAGAGATGAGGACAGTAACTGAATTCAAAAAAGCATGGGACCAACACAGAGGATCTCTAAAGGTAAAAAGTGGACTGTTGTAGTTGTTGTTATGGAAGGACAGACTAGATGGGCCTTGTGGTCTTTTTCTGTCATCATGTTTCTATGACTGGCTCATTCGAGCCCCTACAGTTGTAGAGGCCAGCACTGCACTGTCCCGTACAATGCGAATCCTCCAATACTTGGGATTGGTAATAAACTTCCCAAAATCTCAACTAGTTCCTTCCCAATGCCTAGAATTCATAGGAGCCTGTCTAGATACCAGACAGGCAAGGGCTTTCCTTCCACAAGCCCAGTGTCTTCGCATAATGCAACTAGCTTCTCAAGCAGCAGGCAAATACTCCCTCACTGCTCGAGAGCTACTGCAGTTACTGGGACATATGGCATCCATAGTTCATGTAGTCCCATACGCTCGCCTCCACATACGAGCAGCTCAGTGGACCCTCTCCACACAGTGGACACAGGCCATGGGTCATTTGTTGGACAAAATAATAATCTCTCAACAACTAATTTTGTCCCTCCAATGGTGGCAATCCCTAGAAAATCTGACAGTGGGGTCTCCTTTCCATCAACCCCTTTTTCAGGCCACCCTAACAACAGATGCATCACAGGTGGGTTGGGGAGCACACCTGAATCATCTCTCTACCCAGGGCACCTGGAATCCACAGGAGGTTGGTTTACACATAAACCTCCTAGAATTAAGAGCAAACTATTTAGCTCTTTGAGTATTCCATGCCCAACTCAGCTACAAGACAGTCCTAGTCCAGACGGACAATCAGGTAACTATGTTCTATGTGAACAAGCAGGGCGGAACAGGCTCTCTGTCGTTATGCAACGAAGCTTTACGACTGTGGGCCCTCGCCAGAGAGCATAAAATTCACCTTCTAGTGGTATATCTTCCAGGCATTCAAAACCTTTGGGCAGACAAACTCAGTCGAGTACTGCTACCTCACGAGTGGTCCCTGCACCTAGACCAGGTGGCAAAGATTTTTCATCTCTGGGGCACTCCAGACATAGACTTCTTTGCAAGTCCACTGAATGCCAAACTTCCCCGGTTCTGTTCCAGGATTCCGGCTCACAACTGTCAGGCAAGGGATGCCTTCCTCCTTCACTGGGGTCAGGACTTCCTTTATGCCTTCCCACCCATTCCCCTCATCCCCAAAACACTCTTCAAGCTTCAGAGAGACAGGGGTCGCATGATTCTCATAGCACCACGATGGCCACGCCAAACGTGGTATTCCCTGCTTCTACATCTCTCTCAAGCAGCACCTCTGGAGTTAGGGAATGCTCCAGATCTCCTTTCCCAGGAGAACGGGACGCTATGGCACCCGAACCTCCAGTCCCTGCACCTCATGGCCTGGTTGCTGAAGGCTTAGACATCCAAGATTTCAACCTGTCCCAACAGGTAAAAGATATCCTTCAGGCTACTAGGAAACTTTCCACAAGAACATCTTATGCCTTCAAGTGGAAACGTTTTACTATATGGTGCTCCAAGAAGAGATTAAACCCCCTTGTCATACCCTTAGAATCGATACTAGAGTATCTCCTTCACTTATCGGATTCTGGTCTAAAGACTAATTCGGTAAGAGTCCATCTTAGTGCAATTGCAGCTTCTTATAAGCCTCTGAATGGACAACCAATTTCCTCTTATCCACTCATATCAAGATTTATGAGAGGCCTTTTATTAACTAAACCTCCCATCAAACCACCACCGGTGGCATGGGATCTAAATCTAGTTCTCGGGCAGCTCATGAAGCCACCTTTTGAACCTTTGGCCACTACAGCCCTTAGGTTTGTGACCTGGAAGGTCATCTTCCTAATTGCAATCACCTCTGCCCATCGCATTAGTGAATTGCAAGCTTTAGTGGCTGATCCTCCTTATACTAGATTCCATCATAAGGTTGTTCTTCGGACTCACCCACACTTTATGCCAAAGGTGGTTTCGCCTTTTCATTTAAATCAATCAATTTATCTTCCTGTATTTTTTCCGAGGCCTCACGCCTCTCATGCCGAAAGAAACCTTCATACTTTGGATTGTAAAAGGGCTTTAGCCTTTTACATACAAAGAACAGAGCAGCATAGAAAGTCCTCGCAACTTTTTATAGCTTTTGACCCTAGTCATTTGGGACTTCCAGTCTCCAAAAGAACTTTATCTAAATGGATTGCCCAGTGCATATCCTTTACTTATGAGAGTAAGGGTCTTCCTCTTCAGGACCATGTCACAGCTCATAATGTGAGAGCCATGGCTACTTCCTTGGCTAATCTCCACTCTGTGTCTATCGATGACATTTGTCGAGCAGCCACCTGGGCTTCGGTACACACCTTCACAGCCCACTACTGCCTTGATAAAGCCTCCTTTCGGGATGCCTTTTTTGGCCAAGCTGTTCTTCAAAATCTCTTTCAGACCTAAATCAACTCCTACCCACCAACCCTGGTGGGATGCCAGAGATCCATGGGAGGAAGGATTCCCACCCTCTAGGGTGGCATTTTCCTGGGGCTATCTCCCTGGCATCTTCAGCTAGGGAGTCCCCATATGTGAGGACTACATTCCTGCTTGTTCCTGGAGATAGCATAGTTACTCACCTGTAACAGGTGATCTCCGGGAACAGCAGGAATTTAGTCCTCACAACCCACCCGCCTCCCCTAGGAGTTGTCTCTCTATCTCTTTGTCTCTTTCCTTTCTCCCTCTATCCTTTCACTCAGCTACAAACTTAACTGAAGAGGGACAGTTGGAAAGGCGGGAAGGCAGCGCACATGTGCTGAGGGATGCTCCCAAAAGCGTTCCTATTGGACGCTGGGGAGCGTTCCCGCGCAGGCTCCGTCGGTACCGACAATACCCATATGTGAGGACTAAATTCCTGCTGTTCCCGGAGATCACCTGTTACAGGTGAGCAACTACGCTTTCTTCCTATATGCTAAGCTCTGCTCTGATTTGATTTAAATAAAAAGCTCTCTAAAAACAACTTTATTTCAGTAACTATTTTAATTGTATTTAGCTTTCTGTGTTTAAGCTATATCTGATTTGATTGAAATGAAAAGCTCTCCAGAAACAAATTTCATATTCCATTTACTTTTAATTTACTTTCTATGCTTAGCTATACTCTGCTTTGACTTAAATACAAAGCTCTTTGGTGGTACTGACCTGACTGACTCAGCAAAAATACTGAATTCTAGAATACACAGATCTGTCAGTTTTAACCCAAAGACTCCCTCCCCCCCAAGATTTAGAGTTTATTTCAGAAGATTAATACTCAGAGGTGTAGATCTCTTTCCTTTTAGCAGTCCCTTTTGGTAGTCCTCTGAGCCAAGCTCTGAGATGGACAGCACATGTTGCACAGCAGATATGAAGAGCCCAGGATTTGTCTTGATCACCAACTTTACAAGTATAGCTCATATGTTTTCTTAATAAGTGCAATCTTGTTGCGTCTTTGAGGCTTAAATGTATACTCACCGCAAATGTAACAGAATATATTGCAGCTGTTGCGACATTGACAAGACATTTCTGGTGTAACCAATCATTGTTTAGGCAAGAAGCTTACACGTAAATGCTGTTGTTAAGTACACAAACCTATACTGATGTCATGCATAGTATCTGTATATGAAATCTACTTTTATAGCATGTACTGCCATCATCCATCCTGACTAGACATGTCCACGCATTCCTGAGCAGTAGCATTTACATTGCACGTTTTGAGCCTGCACTGTGCATGCCCAGGCATGACTGGACTAAACAAAACAGCTTAATATCTAGGCAACATATGAATAGATTTAAAATATTTGAGGAATTCACAAAAATTGACAATTGCAAAAAAATGATGCATAATAGGAAACTTCCAAGGTGATATTCGTGATCAGCAACCCAAAATCCATAAGATGCACCCAGAAGTGTTCAGGAAGCAAATCTTCATTGTCCAGTGTTATGGATGCATGTTAGAGAAGGCTGTATAATTTCAAGCTGATTTGGAAAGCAGTTTGGTTGCTATGCTTTGGAATGTCAGAAAAATCTAAATATCCTTTAACAGTCACTTTTAAGATGAAATTTATTTCATGTTAGATCGGCAGGGCTTTTATGCACTAAGTTCTTGGGACAGAATGGCAGCTTAATAGCTGTAAATGTTTACTTTACCAGCCTGATGTATGATGGTTGTGGGTTAGAATTCTTCTGCCCTTGTTCTATCTGATGGAAATATGTCAGCTTGGATGTGACTGGTAAATAGAGAACGCATAAATATGTCTTTTCAAGTGTGAATAATTCCACTCTTTTCTGATAAGAATGCCTGTGGATGATGTTGGCAGGATGGCCACTTTTGTGTTTACATTTGTCACTTGTCAAGGAAACTTTCAAAATGCTGTGCATAAGCCATGAAGAGAAAGGGCAGCACCTTGCTGGGCAGTGCTTGGCTTTTACAGCAGCTTCCTTTTTATTGGCAGACAGTTAAAATGATGGAGCAGGCGGATTCTCATTGATTTTCTCTTGGGATTTATGGGCTTAATATTCTGTTTTAGTTGTGTGTGTGTGTGTGTGTAAACTGCCTTGAACTCATAATTTGGGGAGAACATAAATGTCAAAATTAAAAACATATATATACTCTGTATATATATGTATTTATATTAATAAATGATACATAGGAGTGCAATTGTTTTAGATTTTGTAGAAATTGCAGTATTTCCTTGTGGGAGGTATTGGCTGGGAATAAAATGCCTCTGTGTATCGCAATGCGCCTGCTGTGAGCTAAAATTCCATGTTTGGAAAGTACTCAGAGAGATTTATCTGGTGGAGTATTTTCTTAAACCTCTTTCTATTGTGTATGTGGTTGCAAGTAAGATGGATACAGTGCAGTACTGTGGCAGTATTTGTAAGTTTGGAGTTTCTGCAGAGGTGCGCACACACACACACACACACACACACACATCTATGGTTCCGTACCATGACTGTACCTGCCAGATCCCAAAGGTAGGAGATTGAACTAAAAGTGACCTTGTAAATGTAGTTCTCATGATCCGTTATCCATCATTAATGACAGCTGGTTTGATGTTTGGATGAAAAGCGGCATATAAAAGATTGTAAATAAATCTGTTATGCAATTGGAGAGGAGGAAACCCAACAAATATGATGAAAGAATGGAAGGTGGGAGAGGTAACCAACCAAAGAACATTACGAGTGCCACCAGAAAAGGATCATTCCTTATCGTTCCTCCAGTTTAGTCCTCTACCTCTGGGTAGTGAACCTCCTCCTGGAGCTTGGAGACACAGGGCATGTCAAAACTTGTGACATCACTGGATGTAGCCTGCTGCCATCTCCCATCAACCCCAGTGTGTCCAGTCTCCATGCAGCAGGAGGACTTAGTCAGCCTAGGTGCTGGGCTCACTCGAGGAACGAATAAGGAGCAGCATAGTTAGGTTTAGTCTCCCAAATTCAGAATTCTTTTGTTCCTTGTATCTTATTTTATTTTGGTTTCCCTGGGGTACTGTGCCTTAAAAAAAATAAATCAATAAGTCGCCTTTCTTTCTGTTTTGCCCTTGTCCTTGTCCTCAGTATTGGCTAGATCAGCGGTAGGCACAGATCTCTCCCCCTGGACGGTACGGGGGAGAGCTCTGCTGGAATCAGCCTCACATTTCGCTGTTCTTTCTTGCTTGCAGCGCTCCGCTTGTCGGAAGAGAAAGCTTCAGCTGGCAATCTTGCTCTCACTGCAAACGTCACTCCCGGTAGAGCAGAGAATCTGAGGTAGGATCTTGTTGGGGTTTCAGAGGCAGGAGTGACGACCACGGAGTCCAGAGCAGGCTGCTGGAGCGAGTGTTCTTAGCGGGGCAGTTTTGGCGCCAAAGCGCTTCAGCAGCCGTGGGCATTTTGAGGAAGCCCGTGCAGCCGCGTGGCGCGTTCTATGCTGTGGCCTGGTCGGGGTTGCCGTTTATTTGTTGCTCGGGGCGCATTTGAAGGGTCTTTCGGGCGGGGGGGGGGGGGGGGTGTAGACCGGTTCCCTTTCTTTCCAGGCCTCTTTTTGAACATTTTTTCTGGTAGTTCGTGTGATTTGGATCTCTCAATTGTTATAGCTGACTATAAAAATAAATAAATAAATAAGGGAGAGAAAGGTGAGACAGCAGACAAAGGGCCTGCGCTATTGGTCCTTCATTCTGCTCTGCTACGGAAGGCACTATGAGGTGTAGCTCATGCCCTGTTGCCCTCAGTGCGTTGTTTGTGGATCTCGCAGAGGCACAGTCGCAGACACCGGCATCTGCCGGGGCTGCGCTACGGTTTCAACCATTATGGAAAAGCAAATAGAGGACAGCGTAGCCCAGGATTCTCTCGAGGCAGCAGGCGAAGGAGAGCGCCTGATAAACATGCCGTCCAGCCAGGGGCCGGAATTCCCAATGGGTTCGGTGGGCGTTTCACCGTCTGTGCCTGCAGGGTCGGATTTTTGCCTGGATTTTGTGCTTCTTATGCATCAAGCCTTCTGTATGCGATGGCAAGGCAAGGTGCCGGAGTCTTTGCCGCTGGTTCCGGTTCAGCAGCAAGCTCAGATGGATGAGGGTCCCAGTACAGGTCCGCGGCCTTCAAAAAGGGCACGGCCTTCTGCGCCGGTGTTGTCGGATCTGGACGGGCTAGAGACAGATGACACCGAGTTCGAGCTCGAGTCCGGTAGGGACGACCTGGAAGAAGGAGAGATACCGGAACCGGAGGATCAGGCCAAAATCATACGGGTGTTTCGTAAGGAGGAGTTGGTAGCCCTCTTTACGGAATCTCTTCAGACACTGAATCTCGCTACAGCCCTGCCAGCTGAGGAGGAGGAGGTTGAAGATCCGATCATTCAGGCGGTGCGACAGTTGCAGGTGGTCTTTCCGGTACACCGTGTGGTGGACCGTATGATTCAGGACGAATGGGATCAACTGGAAATGGGTCTGCGGGGAGTCAGGACAATGAGTAGACTATACCCTTTGGCGGGCAAGGATAAAGAGAAGTTCCGTTCTCCGTGGGTCGACACAGCAGTGTCAGCGGTCACAAAGAAGATGATTCCGGTGGAAGGTAGTACGGCCTTGAAGGATGCGCAAGACCGGAAAGTGGGCGGTTTACTAAAGCAAGGTTTCGAGGCTAACGCATTGGCCTTGCAAGCGGCCATCTGTGGGGCCTGCGTGGCCAGAGCTTGTCTCCGATGGTCCCGACATTTAAGACAAGCTAGCCAGATGGAACAGGAGAGCTTGATGGAAGTCACATGCCTCGAATCTGGGTCAGCGTATTTGGCAAATGTGCATTATGACCTGATCAGGGCGTTGGCAAATAGTATGGCCTCGTTGGTGGCTGACCGGCGGTCTTTGTGGCTACGAAATTGGGCGGCTGATGGCTCCTCCAAGGCTCGCCTCAGTAAACTTCCCTTTAAAGGCAAACTCCTCTTTGGAGAATCTGGACAAATTGGTTAAGGACTTGGGTGAGTACAAGGGGGGTAGGCTCCCTGAGGACAAGCCTAAACAGGGAAAGTCTTGTTCATCTTCGAGAGGGCCATTTAGAGATTTTTGGAGATTTCGTTCCTCTTGTTTGGGAAGTTTCCAGAGAGGAAGATTTGCTTCAAGAGCCCAGGGGTTTCGTGGGTTTTGAGGGGCAGGTAGAGGTTTCGCAGGGGCCGCAGCAGGGGCAGACGGGTCTCTTCGGCCTATCCTGGATCTCAAAGGGGTAAACCGATGTCTTTGAGTTCCACATTTCCAGATGGAAACGTTGCAGTCAGTCATTGTGGCGGTTCGGCAAGGAGAGTTCTTGACGTCTCTCGATCTCACGGAGGCTTACCTGCACATTCCCATCAGGGCAGCACACCAAAAGTTTTTAAGGTTTGCTTTGCCTTGGAGACATTACCAATTTCAGGCATTGCCCTTCGGCCTGGCAACAGCTCTGCACACCTTTACAAAGGTCATGGTGGTGGTGGCGGCAGTGTTGCGGAAAGACGGCGTATTGGTGCACCCGTACCTCAACGACTGGTTGATTCGGGCGAAGTCTGAGGTCGAGAGCAGGCAGGTTGCGGACAAAGTGGTACAGTTTGTGCAGCATCTCAGGTGGGTGGTCAATCCGGCCAAAAGTCGGTTGAGACCATCGCAGATTCTTGAATACCTCAGGGTGCATTTCGACACCCAGAAGGGTGCGGTGTTCTTGCCGGAACAACGAGCTCAAGTGCTTCAACAGCTGGTGCGCATGTTCCTGTCCATGCCAGCGCCGTCGGCCTGGAGCTACCTTCGGGTGCTGGGCACAATGACGGTGACCTTGGAGGTGGTACCTTGGGTCAGGTTTCACATGCAGCCATTGCAAAGAGCCATGCTGAGCCGTTGGTCTCATCAGAACGATTCACTGAGCAAGTGTCTCCCCTGCCCACTCCGAGCCAGAAAATCCCTTCGTTGGTGGATGGTGCCGCAACATCTGGCAGCTTGTCTGTCTTTGGAACAACCGCAGTGGCTTCAGGTGTTGTCGGATGCGAGTCTCACGGGTTGGGGAGCACACTGCGGAGATCTTTTTGCACAAGGAGTTTGGTCGGAAGAGGAGAGCGAGTGGTCAATCAACCACCTCGAGTTGCGACCATGGTGTTGCCGCTTCAGACATTCGAGGCAGCGGTGAAGGGCCAGGCCGTTCGGATCTTCTCCGAAAATTCTGCGATGGTGGCCTACATTAACTGGCAGGTGGGAACGGGAAGTGTGGCCATGGCACAAGAAGCAGCGGCATTGTTCGAGTGGGTGGAACCTCACCTACTAGTCATCTCAGCTGCGCACATTGCGAGTCAAGACAATGTGACGGCAGATTTCCTCAGCAGGGTCCGGGTGGATGCCGGGGAATGGGAGCTCCATCCGCACAGGTATTTGCTCAGATAGTCCGCAGATGGGTTCCGCCGATCATGGACCTCATGGCGACCTTTCGATCGGCAAAGATCAGTCGCTTTTACAGCAGGCGGCGGGAAAGGATGTCAGAGAGAATAGATGCCCTGATTCAACCGTGGCCAACGACGGGTCTTCTCTATGTGTTCCCTCCGTGGGCGCTCATAGGGCGTGTGGTTCAGCGCATCGAGGCCCATCGCGGAAGGGTTCTGTTAGTAGCTCTGGATTGGCCGAGGAGACCGTGGTAAGCCGATCTAGTTTGGCTGCTAGATGGGGATCCTTGGAGGTTGCCAATCTGCAAGGACCTGCTCCTGCAAGGTCCACTTCGAATGAGTCAGGTGGATCAGTTCTCGCTTACGGTTTGGCCATTGAAAGGGCAAGGTTGAGGAAAAAAAGGATACCCGGGGGCGGTCATTGCGACCTTACTGCGAGCGAGGAAAAAATCCACCTCCCTTGCTTATATACGGATATGGCGTATTTTTGAGGACTGGTGTTCGCAGAAACAAATTCAGGCTGCTACAGTGTCTGTACCCGTGGTGTTGAGTTTTCTGCAGCATGACTTTGAAAAAGGTCTGGCGGCTAGTTCTTTAAGAGTACAGCTGGCAGTGCTGGCATGCTATAGAGGGAAGATCCAAGGCATGGCTCTGGGCAGTCACAGCGATGTGCTGCGTTTTCTTAAGGCGGTATCTAGGTTACGGCCCACTCGTAGAGTATGGGTGCCACTGTGGGATCTTAATCTGGTGCTAGGAGCGTTAGCTAGGAAGCCCTTTGAGCCCCTGCACCAGTCCTCCGTTAAGGATTTAATATTAAAGACGGTGTTTTTGGTGGCCATCTGCTCAGCGCGGCGAGTTTTGAAGCTGCAGGCGTTCTCTTGTTGGGAACCGTTTTTGGCCTTTACTTGGGAAAAGGTGGTGTTATGTCCGGTTCCATCATTTTTACCTAAAGTGGTTTCTCTGTTTCAATTGAATCAAGCAGTGTCCCTACCAGTCTTGGATTCCGCAGCGGAGAGCGTACCGGGTAGTCGTCTGTGGCGTTTGGACATGAAGAGAGTGTTGTGACAGTACTTGAAGGTGTCACAGGTCTTTCGTAAGTCTGACCGACTGTTCGTGCTGTTTGGTAGTCCCCGTAAAGGGGAGGTGGCGGCTAAGGCGTCTATTTCCAGATGGATTCGGGAAGCAATTGAGTCCGCCTACCTCTTGCAAGGGCGGCGCCAACAGGGTTGTGAGTGCACTCTACTAGGGCGCAGGCGACCTCATGGGCGGAGCACAGCTTGGTTTCGCCAGTGGAGATATGCAGGGCGGCCACCTGGTCGTCTCTTCATACTTTCAGTAAACACTACTGCCTGGACGTTATGGCAGCAAATGATGCTTGTTTCGGGTCGACGGTGTTGCGATTCAGCTGGAAAGGGCCCTCCAATAATTACTGCTCTGATACATCCCAGAGGTGGAGGACTAAACTGGAGGAACGATAAGGAAATAGAAATTACACTTACCCTGGTAATTGTTGTTTCCTGAGTAACTCCAGCTTAGTCCTCATTCCCGCCCAGTGGGGTGTGGTTTTCAGGGTTCATTTGCAGATGGGGAGGAGTGTCAGTTTTAACCGACAGTAGTAGACTTTCATTGCCTGGATCGCAGTGAGTATTAATGTCTGTTCTTACTTTCCCTCTCTCTGAATCGCTTAGGGGGTGGAACAGGGAAAGTAATAAAATAAGAGACGACATGAGAACAAAATTTCCAAAAAAAAATAAATTTGTTTTTTGAGCTGCTTCTTTAGTTTTTGATGCAATTGATGTTAAAGTATAGCTACTTATTTGTTGCTCCTTTGAGTCTGCTTTGTCAATAGTTCCCTGGGGTTGATGGGAGATGGCAGCAGGCTACATCCAGTGATGTCACAAGTTTTGACATGCCCAGTCTCCAAGCTGCAGGAGGAGGTTCACTACCCAGAGGTGGAGGACTAAACTGGAGTTACTCAAGAAACAACAATTACCAGGTAAGTGTAATTTCTATTTTGCCCCTGCCTGATCTACCTGCTTACCAACAGTGGCAATATGTATGGCTTAGCTGCCTCCAGCCTTGTACTCTTGCTGCGGCGTAAAACATTCCAGATCTCCTAGCAGTCCAGAATCTTTCCTCACTTCCTGCCATCATGCTACTTTCCCCTTCATCTCCACTAAATGGAAGACAGTGTGTATAAATGCCCGTAGCATGGGAAATAAGATCCCAAATGTTGATGTTTTAATGGGAGAGGCTGACTTTGATTTAGTGGCAGTAACAGGGACATGGTTCACGGACAACCATGACTGGGATGTAGCTATACCAGGCTATACATTATTCAGAAAGAACAGGGTAGGAAGAAGAAAGAGGAGGCGTGGCACTATATCTAAAAAATAATATTAAAGCTATGGAAATACAGGGCTTAAAAGGGAGAAAGGAGGCACTGTGGATTAAACTAGAAAGAGGGAAAGAGAAATCTATTTGCTTTGGCGTGCTATACAGACCTCCCACACAGGGAGAAGAGGTGGACAGAGTTAATTGAAGACATACGCAGCATTGCCAGGAAAGGGAAATTGCTACCGATAGGGGATTTCAATATGCCAGATGTTGACTGGTACATCCCTGCTGCAATATCCTGTAGAACTAAGGAGATTCAGGATTCTCTACAGAGAGAACTATTCAGGCAACTGGTAGCAGAACCCAAACATGAAGGGCCATACTGGACTTGGTGCTTACCAATGGTGAAAGTGTTTCTGATGATATAGTGGGAGATCATTTTGCATCCATTGATCACCAGATGGTGTGGTTCAGTATTAGGAATAGGGCTGCTAAAATCCATTCAAAAGTGAAGGTCTTAGACTTTAGGAAAAAACGAGAACCATAACACAGTTTATAACAAGATGGGCCAATACCTCAGGGAGTCGTTAGCAGGATGAGAATATCTGGGGGATGTAGAAAAGCAGTGGGCAAAACCGAAAGGGGATATGTTAAGGGCAACCAACCTTTTTGTTAAAATGGTAAATAAAGGTAAAAGGAAAAGGAGACCGCTATGGTTTTTGAAAGAAGCAGCTGAAAAGGTGAAGAAAAAGAGGGAAGCCTTCATGAAATACAAGAGATCATAGAGAGAGGAAGACAGGCATCTATATTTGGAAAAACTTGGAGAAGCTAGCAAAGTAATCAGAAAAGCAAATATTCGAAAAGAGGAGGAAGTAGCCAATGCAAAAAAATGAGGGGATAAGACAAAAGTGGTATTGTCAGACTCAAGGGTGGAAGGGAGGAATATGTAGAAACTGATAAGGATAAAGCGGAATTGCTTAACAAATATTTCTGTTCTGTGTTCACAGATGAAGAACCAGGAACAGGACCTCAGAAAACACACCCAAACAGGACCAGAAGTGAGGGGCAACTCGAACAATTTTCAGAAGACTGTGTTAGTGAGAAACTAGCTAAACTTAAAGTAGACAAAATGATGGGACCAGATTGGATACACCCGAGAATACAGAGGGAATTTGGGGACATTCTAGCAGCTCCACTGACTGACCTTTTCAATGCTCATTGGAGTCGGGAGTGGTGCCAGAGGACTGGAGAGAGGCACAAGTGGTCCATTTACACAAAAGCCAGAAGTAATGATGTGGTTGAAAACTACAGGCCGATTAATTTAATTTCGGTAATGAGTAAATTATTGGAAGTGCTGCTGAAAGAGAAAACAGTGAGGTTTCTGTAGTTCAACGGATTACCGGATCCGAGGCAGCATGGATTCACCAGAGGCAGGTCTTGTCAGACAAATCTGATTGATTTCTTTGACTGGGTGACCAGGGACTTGGACCGAGGGAGAGTCCTAGATGTGGTGTATTTAGATTTCAGTAAAGCCTTTTACACCATTCCACATAGGCAACTTATAAACAAACTTAGCACCCTAGGGATGGACCCTAAAGTTACTGCTTGGCTTAGAAATTGGTTGAGTGGGAGGCGACAAAGAGTACAGATAAATAGAGCTCACTCTGAGGCGAAGGAGTTACCAGTGATGTGCTGCAGGGATCTGTCCTTGGTCCGATTCTTTTTAACTTCTTTGTTAGTGATATAGCAGAAGGGCTGTCGGTTAAGGTTTGCATGTTTGCAGATGATACCAAAATCTGCAATAGAGTAGACACCCAGGAAGGAATAGATAACATGAGGAGGGATCTAGCTAAGCTTGAAGAATGGTCTAGAATTTGGCATCTGAAATTTAATGCTAAAAAATGCATGGTCATGCATTTGGGCTGCAACAATCCAAAGGAGCAGTCCATTGTAGAGAGTGAGATACTTCTGTCCACAAAAGAAGAGCAGGACCTAGGCGTGATTGTTTTCTGTGATCTTAAAGTAGCTAAACGGGTAGAAAAGCGATGACAGCTAGAAGGATGCCTGAGTGCATAGGGAGAGGAATGACTAGCAGAAGAAGGGAGGTGATAGTGCCTCTGTGTAAGTCTTTGGTGCGACCTTATTTGAAGTATTGTGCGCAGTTCTGGAGAACGCACCTTCAAAAGGATATAAACAAGTTAGTGTCGGTACAGAGGGTAGCTACTAAAATGATTATTGTTCTTCATTATAAAGCATATGAGGACAGACTTAAGGATTTTAATATGTATACTTTAAAGGAAAGGCAAGATAGAGGTGATATGATTGAGACGTTTAAATGCACAGGAGGAGAGCCTCTTTCAATTGAAAGCAAGCTCTGCTATGGACTGATACTATGGACTGATGAAATTGCATTGGAAGGATGAGTGTAATTAAATTCTGAGGGAGAGGGATGCACTTATAAGGTGCACCTACTCTTGCCACCTTGCTGGGCAGACTAGATGGACCATGGTCTTTATCTGCTATCATATATTATGTTACTATGATTCTAATAGCCCAGGGGCAGCTCTATAATGAGGCGTAGTGAGGCGGCTGTCTCAGGCATCAACATTTTGAGGGCGGCAAAAGATACCCCCAAAACAGTCGCCTGCCTCCGTCTTCAAAAGTTTTAAAAAAAATGAAATAAGCACATGAGTTGCTGCTGCTGCCGAGTCCACTTCTCAGCAGTGGCAGACTCGGCCTCTCCTTCCAATGGCAGCCACGGCTCCTGCCTCTTAGAGATCCCTGGCTGTGCTAGTGTTATTAAGTTTAAATTAAAAGCCAAACCAATGCAGAGCATTCCTGCCTCTGTGAAGGAACCGTGCAGCTGTGTCCCGCTCCGCATTTGTTTCTCTTTTATTTAAACTGAATATCGCTAGTACAGTCACAGCTGCCATTGAAAGGAGAGGGTGAGTCTGCTTGGGAGCTAATGGGGGAAGGTGGGAGCTCGAAGGGGGTGGACGGGGGGAGGAGGCTGGAAGGAAACAGACATGAGGGGAAGGTGGAGTCTGCAACAGGCTGACACTGGGGGAGGAGGGGACTAACAGGGGGGAGGAGGGGGCTGGTAGGGAGCTGACGTGAGGGAGGAGTGGGCTGGAAGGGAGCTAATGTGGAGGAGGTAGGGTCTGCAAAGCAGCTGACATGGGGGAAGTGGGGGCTGAATGGGGGTTGACACGGGGGAGGAAGGGGCTGGAAGGAAATTGACATGAGGAGAAGGTGGGATCTGCACTGGGGCTGACACGGAAGGAGGAGGGGGCTGGAAGAGAATTGACATGAGGGAAAGGTGGAGTCTTCAACGGGGCTGACACTGGGGGAGGAGGAGACTGATGGAGGGGGAGGAGAGAGCTGGAAGGGAACTGACACGGGGAAGGTGGGGTCTGCAAGGCTGCTGACATGGGGGAAGGTGGGGGCAGAAAGGGGGTTGACACGGGGGAGGAGGGTGCTGGAAGGTAGCTGACACATGGGAAGGTGGGAGCTAGAAGGGGGCTGACTTGGGGGGAGGGGGTTGGAAAGGAGCTGATACTTGAGGATGGTACTGGAGGGGTGATGACACTAGGCAAGGGAGGAGAGGGATGGAGGGGAGCTGACACTTGGGGATGGGATTGGTAGGTGGCTGGATAATGGGGGTGGGGCTGAAGGGAGGAAGCACTGGAACTGGGATGGTATTTGGACTAGAAGGGGCTGGACAGTGGGGAAAGAGGGGGACTGGAAAGGAATGGACACCAGTGGCAGTCCTGGGAATGCAAGAGGATTGAAATTGGAAAGTACTGGGAGGAGGACTGGAAAAGGGGGCTGATACTGGGGAGGGTTACTAGGTCTGGAAATAGGCTGATGGAAGGAAGTGAAGAAAATAAAAGAAGAAACAAGAAATGGCAGATGGACTATAGACCATAGAAAGAGAGCTAAGAGAAGACAGGAAAGCAAAAGCCTCAGATCCAGGACCAGCATGATCAGAGAATAAGATGGTCAGACAACAAAGATAGAAAAAATAATTTTATTTTCAGTTTAGTGAATGAACTTTGCCTGATCTTTATGCCCGATCTCTTATATCTCCATTTTGTGAAGACTCTTCCGACTAGCCTCTGCTCCAAGAGTCTTCACAAAATGTATGGCAGTGGTAGCAGCATTTATGAGGACTCTGGGAATATTTGTCTTCCCTTACTGAGACGATTGGCTCATTCGAGCATCGACAGCTCCAGAGGCCAGCTTCGCTCTCTCTCGAGCACTGGGAATTCTTCAATACTTGGGGCTGGTCATAAACCTCCCAAAATCTCATCTCACCCCCTCTCAATCCCTAGAATTCATAGGGGCTCGTCTAGACACACGGCAGTCAAGGACTTGCCTGCCCCAGCCACACTGTCTACATATAATACAGCGGGCATCTCAAGTATCTATGAAAGTATTCCTTACTGCTCGGGAGATGCTTCAACTGCTGGGACACATGGCATCCACTGTCCATGTGGTTCCTTATGCTCGCCTCCACATGCAAGCAGCTCAGTGGACCCTTTCCTCTCAGTGGTCACAAGCCTCGGGTCGACTAACAGACAAAACCAGAACTACCACATGTCTGATTTCATCCCTGCAATGGTGGCAATCCCTGGAAAACCTCCTTGTAGGCTCTCCTTTCCAGCAGCTCCTATGCCAAACCACTCTGACGACAGACCAAGATAGGTTGGGGGGCCCACTTGCATGATCTCTCCACTCAGGGTCTTTGTACCTCACAGGAGGTTTCCCTTCACATAAACCTTCTAGAGCTGAGGGCCTTTTTCAGTGCTATACAAGTCTTTCAGGGCCATCTCAGCAACAAGACAGTTCTGGTCCAAACCGACAATCAGGTAGCTATGTTCTATGTGAACAAGCAAGGCGGAACAGGCTCTCTGTCACTATGCAACGAAGCTTTGCGACTATGGGCCCTCGCCAGAGAGTTACAAATTCATCTGTTTGCGGTATACCTTCCGGGCATTCAAAACTTGTGGGCAGACAAACTCAGTCGAATACTGCTACCACATAAGTGGTCCCTCCACTCATACCAGCTTGCTCGAGTGTTTCGAATCCCTAGAAAACCAGATATAGACCTCTTTGCCACAGAATGCCAAACCTCCCCGATTCTGTTCCAGAATTCCGTCTCAAAACTGTCAGGCAAGAGATGGTTTCCTACTCCACTGGGGACAGGACTTCCTCTATGCCTTCCCACCCATTTCCCCTGATTCCCAAGGCTTTATTCAAACTTCAGAGAGACAGAGGTCATATGATACTCATAGCTCCATGTTGGCCACGGCAAACGTGGTATCCTCTTCTTCTGTTTCTCTCTCAAACCACTCCTCTGTAGATGGGGAATGCTCCAGATCTCCTGTCACAGGAGGACAGATCTTTACTGCATCCCAATCCCTAGTCCCTACATCTCGGGGCCTGGTTACTGAAAGCCTGGAATTCCAAGATATTAACCTTTCTCAACAAGTAAAAGATATCCTCCTGGCTTCCAGAAGACGTTCCTAAGCTTTTAAGTGGAAAAGGTTCTCTATATGGTGTTCACAAAAGGGACTTAACCTCCTTTTAGTACCTGTAGAGTTGCTACTAGAGTACCTTCTACAATTATCAACTTCTGGTCTGAAGACCAATTCAGTTAGGATCCATCTTAGTTCTATTGCTGCTTTTCATAAACCTTTCAATGGACAACCTATTTCCTCTCATCCACTTATATCAAGATTTATGAAAGGCCTACTTTTAACAAAACCTCCCATTAAACCACCACCGGTGGCATGGGATCTAAATCTTGTTCTTGGTCAGCTTATGAAACCACCCTTTGAACCTTTAGCCACTTCAGACGTAAAGGTTCTTTCATGGAAAGTTATTTTCTTAATTGCCATCACTTCTGCAAGACGCATTAGTGAACTACAGGCGTTAGTAGCTGACCCTCCTTATACAAAGTTTCTTCATGATAAAGTAGTCCTCAGGACTCATCATCACTTTCTGCCAAATGAGTTTTCACCTTTTCATTTAAACCAGTCAGTTTGTCTTCCTATATGCTTCCCTAGGCCTCATGCCTCCAGTGCGGAATGGAATTTTTCACATATTGGATTGTAAAAGACCCTTGGCTTTTTATCTCCAAAGAACTAAGCCACATAGAAAATCTTCTCAGCTTTTTGTGGCTTTTGACTCCAGTCATTTGGGACTTCCAGTTTCTAAAAGAACGCTGTCAAATTGGATTGCAGATTGCATATGCTATACATATCAGAGTAAGGGACTTTCTCTCGAAGGTCATGTCACAGCTCACAATGTTAGAGCAATGGCAGCCTCAATGGCTAACCTTTGTTCTGTCTCTATTGATGACATCTGCAAAGCAGCCACTTGGACTTCGGTACATACCTTCACAGCCCACTATTGCTTAGACAAGGACTCCCATCGGGATGCCTCATTTGGCCAGGCTGTTCTACAACATCTCTTCCATACTTAATACAACTCCTACCCACCATCCACAGTTTGGATGCCTAAGGTCCATGGGAGGAAGCATGACCCATCTCACCTGGGTTCGCAGCTAGCTGGGGTCACCCCTTGGCATCTTTCAGCTGGGGAGTTCCCATATGTGAAGACTACATTCCTGCTTGTTCCTGGAGATAGCATAGTTACTCACCTGTAACAGGTGATCTCCGGGAACAGCAGGAATTTAGTCTTCACAACCCACCCACCTTCCCTAGGAGTTGTCTCTATCTTTCTCTTTCTATACTTCTCTCCTTTGGTCTCAGCTATAAACTCAACTGAAGTGAGAGCGGTACAGAGGCGGGAAGGCAGCACGCATGCGCTGTGGGATGCTCCCAAAGGTTTTCCTATTGGACACCGGGGAGCGTTCCCGCACGAACTCCGTCGGTACTGATGATACCCATATGTGAAGACTAAATTCCTGCTGTTCCCGGAGATCACCTGTTATAGGTGAGTAACTACTGTGGCAAGGAGGCCTGTCCAGGGGAGGACAAAAAGACAGGGAATTCACCCTAGTAAAGGGCCCCCTTTACTCAAATCAGGGTAGGAAAGCCATAAACACCTCCAGGGATCAGAAAACTTCCACGTGGAAAACATTTCAGGCTCCCCCTAGTGGAATGAAGGGGAGAGGATACAAGGCTCAGAACCCTTTAGGCAGTGAATGCTTCAAGCACTCAGGTGCCCGGAGTCAGGCTGATTGCCGTCACCTGAGTAGGGTGGGGTTGGAGCCAGAGCCCTGGAAGTATAAATTCAGAGCAGAGTATGATTTAGAGAGATGGAGGAGAGGAGAAGCAGGAAGCCAGGCTGAGCAGAGCAGAGGAACGGAGCTTCCAGCTGGAGAGAGTGCTATTTGGCATGTAGCATGGCTGCAGGAGAGTTTGGAGCCAGGAACAAGAGAGACTCCAAGATTCCCCGGGAGGCTGTTAGCTGAGCATGCTGAGCAGGACGGGGAGACAGAGCCTATGCAGCTGGGAGAGCCCGAGGTGAAGCTGATTGAGGAGGACACTCTCATGGACTGTTCTTTGTGCCAAGCTATAAACCTGGGGAATGTAGAGAAGGCAAGCCAGTCCTGAAAGAAGGTTATCCAGGAAAAAGGTTCCCTTATACCACAAGCAGGGTGGCTGAGAATCCCATGTGTTTATAAAGGGGAAGTTTACCACAGACTTTAAATGTGCTTTTTGTTTGTGCTTTAGCCAGCAAGGCTAAGAAGGGAATACAATAGGCTTGCTGGTAAACCTGTGTATCCTGCAATAGAGAGAACCTTTAAAACTGCCTTTTTGTGGTTGGATATGTTTTGGACAATTTTTGCTTCCAAGAGTCCTGAACCAACAATCCTATGTGTGGTATGATCGAACCATTGTGTATATAAAAATAATAAATTTCTGTCATTTGCCTTACCTACTTGAGCCTGACTACAGCTTTCTGCATGGTGCACTCATACAGCTGAATAAGGACTACATTTCCCAGAGGACATTGCAGGGAAATTGTTAAAGAAAAAGCTGAAAAAGCATACAACAAAGAGTTCCTTCAATAATCCACGCCCCTCTAACCTAGAGGCGAGTGGTGGTGGCGTGACACTACACTTTATCTGATGTTACACTGCATGCAGAGTCTGGATTCTTGGGGATTCAGTTTAATTTTTGTCTACATATTTTTATTTTTACTTTAGTCACTTATTCTGTACTTGGTGAGGTTCTGTATTCTGAGTGTTTGACTGAGGCCATGTGTTCAGTTAACATGGAGTTTGTGCATAGGGATCTATACTGTACTGTAGTAATTTGTCTTGTTCAGCATTTCAAATAGATGTATGGATGTTCTAGAGATTACAGCAGTATTTATAGTGTGTCGTTTTTCTGGATAGGTCTCTTATGTGAGTTTTAGAAGTTTATCCTGGTATGGTATGGTAGATTTGGCCTTGTAGATCTTCGGAGACTTTTGTAGGGTCTTGTATTAGTTCCCATTATGCCTGTTACTGGAGAATGTTAGATGCCCAGAAATGGGGTGTGGGCTTTTTTTTTTTTTTTTAATATATTGAGTTCTGTGGGTGAATGTCAAACTTCTGCTCTGGACCCATTGTTGAAGGAGAGGTTTCTGTGGATGTAGAATATATATTCAAAAAATATTTTGAATATATATTATATATATGGAGTGGAGGAGGTAGCCTAATGGTTAAGAACAATGGCTTGAGAACCCAGAGACCAGGGTTCGATTCCCACTAGCACTCCTTGTGGCCTTGGGCAAGTCACTTAACCCTCAGAAAAATCCAAGTTATCAATGTCCATGTTTAATATACATTACCAAGTTTAAGTTTCAATGTAAACCGCTTTGATTGAAATGATAAAGCGATATATAAAACCTGTTAAATAAATAAATAAAAGAAAAAGTGAGAACCATAACAGTTTATAGCAAAATAAAATGAGTTATAATTTTATAATTGGTACTATAAACTGTGTCACATTTCTCAGTTTTTCTTTTAATTTCTTGGTGTGCGAGCATCTTGCATTTCCTTTGGTTTTTTTTGCAGAATATATATTTACATTAACAGCATGCTGGTCCAATGCGCAATCTTCCTTGCTCTTCGAGTGTTTCACACCCAGCTCAGCTACAAAACTGTCCTGATTCAAACGGACAACGAGGTAGCCATGTTCTATGTGAACAAGTAGGGCGGAACAAGCTCTCTGTCGCTCTGCAACGAAGCTTTGCGACTTTGGGCCCTCGCCAGAGAGCATCAGATTCATCTCCTTGCAGTGTATCTTCCAGGCATTCAAAACTCTTGGGCAGACAGACTCAGTCGACTTCTGCTTCCACACAAATGGTGTCTCCATGCAGACCAGGTGGCAAAAACTTTCCAATTTTGGGGAACCCCGGACATAGACCTCTTTGCAAGTCCGTTGAATGCCAAACTTCCCCGGTTCTGTTCCAGAATTCCGGCACAGGGTTGTCAGGCCAGGGATGCCTTCCTCCTCCATTGGGGTCGGGACTTCCTGTATGCCTTCCCACCCATTCCCCTAATTCCCAGAACCCTTTTCAAGCTTCAGAGAGACAGAGGCCGTATGATTCTCATAGCCCCACATTGGCCACGACAGGTGTGGTACCCTCTGCTCTTACATCTCTCTCAAGCTCCATCTCTGGAGCTAGGATCTGCTCCAGAACTCCTATCCCAGGAGGACTGGATGCTGTGGCATCCCAATCCCCAGTCTCTACATCTCAGGGCCTGGTTGCTGAAAGCCTAGAACTTCACGGTCTTAACCTTTCCCAGCAAGTAAAAGATATTCTTTATGCTTCCAGGAAACCATCCACAAGATGCTCTTATGCTTTCAAGTGGAAAAGGTTTACCATATGGTGTTTGCAGAAGGGTCTTAACCCTCTTGCAATACCTCTGGAATCATTACTGGAATATCTCCTTCATTTGTCTAATTTTTTGCTTAAGACCAATTCAGTGAGAGTTCATTTGAGTGCTATTGCAGCTTCCCTCAAACCTTTAAATGGGCAACCTATTTCCTCTCATCCTATCATAGCGAGATTTATGAGAGGCCGCCTTCTAACTAAACCTCCCCTTAAGCCACCACCGGTGGCGTGGGATTTAAATCTGGTTCTTGGCCAGCTCATGAAGCCGCCTTTTGAACCATTAGCTACTACCTCATTAAAATTCCTTTCCTGGAAGGTTGTTTTTCTTATTGCAATCACATCAGCACGTCACATTAGTGAGTTGCAAGCATTGGTGGCTGATCCCCCTTATACAAGGTTCCATCATGATAAGGTAGTCTTTAGGACTCATCCTTACTTTATGCCAAAGGTGGTTTCACCGTTTCAATTAAACCAAGCAGTTTACCTTCCTGTTTTTTTTCCCAAGGCCTCATGCCTCTAATGCAGAAAGGAATCTTCATACTTTGGACTGTAAAAGAGCTTTGGCCTTTTACTTGCAAAGAACGCAGCAACATAGAAAGTCCTCTCAACTCTTTGTTGCTTTTGATCCTAGTCATTTAGGGCTTCCAGTCTCTAAAAGGACTCTGTCCAACTGGATTGCACAGTGTATATCTTTTGCCTATCGGAGTAAGAACCTTCCTCTTGAAGGCTATGTCACAGCGCACAATGTGAGAGCCATGGTATCCTCTATGGCTCATCTTCACTCTGTGTCTATCGACGACATCTGTCGAGCAGCTACCTGGGCCTCGGTTCATACCTTTACAGCCCATTACTGCTTGGACAAGGACTCCCGCCGGGATGCCTTGTTTGGTCAGGCTGTTCTTCAACACCTGTTCCATACTTAATCAACTCCTACCCACCATCCCTGGTAGGATGCCAGAGATCCATGGGGGGAAATGGAGCCCTTTCAAAAGGGCACACAACTTCTGGGGCTTCTCCCTGGCATCTGTAGCTAGGGAGTCCCCATATGTGAAGACTACATTCCTGCTTGTTCCTGGAGATAGCATAGTTACTCACCTGTATCAGGTGATCTCCGGGAACAGCAGGAATTTAGTCTTCACAACCCGCCTACCTCCCCTAGGAGTTGTAGCTCTCTATCTCTCTTTCCCTCTCTCTCTCTTTGTCTCAGCTATAAAATCAACTGGAGAGGGGCAGTTGGGAAAGGCAAGAATGCAGCATGCAGGCGCTGTGGGATGCTCCTAAAAGCTTTCCTATTGGACGCTGGGGAGCATTCCCGCGCAGGCTCCATCGGTACCGACGATACCCATATGTGAAGACTAAATTCCTGCTGTTCCCGTAGATCACCTGTTACAGGTGAGTAACTATGCTTTCCTGACATTGCCTTTCAATTTACCACCTTGCAGCTTCATGTTATGCCTGTCTTTGGAAGAGGTTTGTTTGTTCATCATTTCTCTTTAAGTATTTAAAGGTCTGAATCATATCTCCCCTGTCCCTCCTCTCCTCCGAAGTGTATATATTTAGGTCTTCAAGTCTCTTCTCATAAGGCTTTTGATGTAGGTTCCAAATCATTTTGGTCGCCTTCCTCTGAACGGTTTCCAGTCTTTTTACATATTTTGCAAGATATGGTCTCCAAAACTGAACACAGTATTCCAAGTAAGGCCTCACCAGTGACTTGTACAGTGGCATAAGGACCTCTTCCTTTCTGCTGGTAATCCCTCTTTGTATGCAGCCCAACATCCTCCTGGCTTTTGCCACCGCCTTGTCACACTGTTTTGCCACCTTGAGATCATCAGAGATAATCACACCAAGGTCTTTCTCCTGAACCATGCACACCAACCTCTCGCTCCCTATCACATACATTTCCCTTGGATTTCTGCTACCCAAGTGCATGACACTGCACTTTTTCGCATTAAATCATAGTTGCCAAGCATTAGACCATTCTTCCAGCTTTTGTATATCTTTCCTCATGTTAACCACTCCCTCGGGGGAGTCCACTCTGTTGCAAATTTTTGTGTCATCTGCAAAAAGACAGACTTTTCCATTAAGTCCTTCAGCAATATCACTCACAAATATATTGAACAGTGCCGGGCCCAGGACCGAACCCTGGGGCACCCCGTTAATCACGTTCCTTTCATCCGAGTGAGCTCCATGTACCATCACCTTCTGTCGTCTGTCAGTCAACCAATTTCTAATCCAGTTTACCATCTTGGGACCCATCCCCAAGCTACTGAGTTTATTGACAAGCCTCCTATGAGGAACAGTATCAAAGGCTTTGCTGAAATCCTTGCCCCTGATCTAGTTCCTTGGTCACCCAGTCAAAGAACTCAATCAGATTTGTTTGGCAAGACCGTCCTTCGGTAGAAACCATCCTTCGGTAGAAATCATCATAAAGAACAAAATTACTCAGCATGTAGATAGTCATGGCCTAATGGGAGACAGCCAACATGGCTTTAGACAAGGAAGATCTTATTTTACTAATCTGTTATGTTTTTTTGAAGGTGTACATCAGAGACGTTTGACAAAACTAAAAGTCATGGGATAGGAAGCAGTGTACTATTGTGGATCAGGAACTGGTTAAAAGTTAGAAAGTAGAGGGTAGGGCTAAATGGCCAATTTTCCCAATGGAAAAAGGTGAATAGTGGAGTACCCCAGGGATCTGTGCTGGGTCCGCTGCTTTTTGACATATTCATAAATGATCTGGAAAAGGGAATAACGAGTGAGGTTATCAAATTTTCAGATGACACAAAACTATTTAAAGTTGTTAAAACCCAAGAGGATTGTGGAAAATTGCAAGAGGATCTTGATAAATTGGAAGACTGGGCATCCAAATGGCAGATGAAATTTAATGTGGACAAGTGCAAAGTTATGCACCTAGGAAAGAACAACCCAAACTATGGTTCCACAATGCAAGGTTCCACATTGGGAACCACCACCCAAGAAAAAGATTTAGGCATCATCGTGGATAGCATGTTAAAACCCCCTGCCCAGTGTGCAGCGGCGGCCAAGAAAGCAAATAGAATGCTAGGTATCATAAGGAAAGGAATGGAAAATAAAACAAAGGATATTATAATGCTTCTGTATTGTTCCATGGTGCAACCGCACCTTGAATATTGTGTGCAATTCTGGTCACCGTATCTTATAAAGGATATAGCGTTATTAGAAAAGGTACAGAGAAGAGCCACTAAAATGGAAAAGGGGTTGGAAGGCTACTCCTCTGAAGAGAGGCTAAAAAGGTTAGGGCTCTTCAACCTGGAAAAGAGACGGCTGAGGGGAGATATGATAGAGGTCTAGAAATTAATGAATGGAATGGAATGGGTAAACGTAGATCGATTGTTTAAGTTATCAGAATATAGAAAGACTAGGGGACATGCAATGAAGCTACAGGGTAAACTATTTAAGACAAATAAGAGAAAATATTTTTTCACTCAACGTGTTATCAAACTCTGGAATTCCTTAGCGTCCCTCTAGTCCAGTCCCGGAACCATAGAGTTGTGAACCTCCACCAGCAGCTTTGGAGACTGAACATCTTCATCTCTTTGATCATCCAGCTATATGCAGCCCCAAGGACCGCCCACACATCAGTATCTCAGTTTCCAAGCAGCTTGGAAGTCAGAGCCCAGAACTGGGCTCCTTAGGAACAAATAAGCAGAGCTTTAGTGTTTTATTATTTTCTAGATTTAGGTGCTGGGCTGCTGCTGTGGAGGAAATCTTTGACTGTGTCCCTTCTGTCTTTCTCTAATCTGTTTTTTTCTCTCTGTCTCTCTCTGTCAGTCTCCCCATAGGTCAAACAAGCAGGGGAGCTGCACAGGACACAGGTCTCCTTTCTACCGAACCCCCTTGGTGGGTGAGGAGAAGGTTGAAGACAATTACAGGCAGCAATTGAATACAGCAGTAGGCTCTGAGGGTCCCCTGACTGATTTAGGGGTTCCCCGAGCTGCCCTGAGCGGTTATTACTCTGTTATTGACTCTGATAACTGCTACTCAGAGCTTGTGACAGGCACGCTGGACAGCACTCTGTGTTTTGACCCCCCCTCCACTCCTGTGTGTGGGTGAGTAGAGTTTGAAGCTTTTTCTTTCTAAAGGCAGTGGTGGAGGCCTTGGGGTGGCCTGGAATCAGTTCTGGGGAGTGTTTTAGACCTTTTGGGTATTTTTTCTGGTCCTTTTTTTGGCGGGATCGGGTCCGGCGGCCATTTTGGATTTTTTTTCAAAGTTGTTTTTCTTCGTGTTTTTTTTAAGGGATAGGAGCTTCGTTTTTGCATTTCTTGGTCAGATATCAGCTAATTGACTCCAGCTCTATCTAATCCTGCAATTTGGAGCGTTTTTGAGCACTTTTAAAATCACGATTTTTTTTTCTGCTCTGTTTGCTTCAGCAAGGTGTTCCTGCTTTGCTGGCAAAGGGCTGTGTGCATAGCCATGCCTCCTAGTCCTCGGTGTCTGGTCTGTGGCATTCGTAGAAGTAGTAATTTGGAAGCCCGAGTCTGTGCCACTTGTTCTGCTGTGGGTGCTGGCATGGAGGATCCTCTGGAGGGCTCCAGTGCAGATCTCCCACCTGTATCTACAGAAGGGACATCAGAGCAGGCAGAGACGGTCCTTGGTCCGGGGATTTCTGCGGTGCCGGAGCGCCTGTTGGCGGGGGGCGTCCAGGAGGGATCCCTGGGAGTTCCACCCGCCTTTTTCTCTCTCATGCAGGAGGCTCTGGCTCTCTTGCAGCCGGCGGGGGGAGGCTCGGTCCTGCCCTGCCGTGGGCTAAAGCGTCCACTTTCAGTGGAGGGAGACACTGGTCCACAAAAGAAGAGCCGGCCCCCGAGTGTTGCGGATTCTGCGCCTCCTGGGGATGAGTTCCACGAGGGGCTGGGGGAGGCTCTCGAGCTTGAGTCTGCGAGGATTTAGAAGACGGCGAGTTGTCGGACGACGAGCAGAGTAGTAGAATAGTGCGTGTATTTCGTAAAGAGGAACTTCCGGCACTGATTGCCGAAACCCTCAAGGTATTGAACATACCCGTGGAAGATGCCACTGCGGAGGACAAGTTGGAGGATCCCTTGATGCAGGCGGTGCGCACTTCCCACAGAGTCTTTCCGCTCCATAGGGTTTTTAAAGCTATGATCCAGGAGGAGTGGAACAGTCCAGAGTCCGCTTTGCGCGGGGCTAGACTGTTGCCTAAGTTGTATCCTCTGTCGGAGGCTGATAGAGAGCTCTTTCGTTCGCCGAAGGTGGACGCGGCAGTTTCCGCGGTTACTAAACGGACTACTATCCCGGTGGAAGGTGCTGCGGCGTTGAAGGACCCGCAGGATCGGAAAGTTGATAGCTTGTTGAGACAGGCGTTTGATGTTGCTGCCCTGTCAATGCAGGCGGCGGTGGCCGGGGCCTGGGTGGCTCGCGGCTGCCTCCGCTGGTCTCAACAGTTCCAGGGGCCCCAGTCGGCGTAACAAGAGGCCGCGGCGTCCAGATTGGAGTCGGGTACCGCTTATTTGGCGGATATCCACTAGGACCTCATTAGGGGGTTAGCTAACGGCATGGCGTCGGTGGTAGCGGCACGTCGTTCTCTTTGGTTACGTAATTGGGCGGCTGATGGCTCTTCTAAAGCTCGCCTTTGTAAGCTGCCGTTTAAGGGCAGGCAGTTATTTGGAGAGGACTTGGATAGGTTGGTAAAAGATCTCGGGGATTCTAAGGGGGGTCGGCTTCCGGAGGATAAGCCCAAGCAGGGGAAGCCGACCTTCACCTTCTGGGGGTCTCAGCAGTCCTTTCGGAGGTTTTGTGCCTCCCGCTTTGGTCAGTCCCAGCGTTCCAGATATCTGGGGCGCGGACAGAGTTGCCGCAGATTTCGGGGGGCAGGTAGAGGTTTTGGCTCCTTCCAGGCGCAGGTCCCCAAAAAGTCGCAATGAAGCGAGGCCGGCTCCGGTGGCGGTGATTCCCGTAGGGGGCAGACTGCGGGATTTCTACCCTGCCTGGGCCGCTATCACATCCGATCGGTGGGTGTTAGAAGT
The DNA here is from genome assembly GCA_033557465.1 of Ichthyophis bannanicus. Taxonomy (NCBI): domain Eukaryota; kingdom Metazoa; phylum Chordata; class Amphibia; order Gymnophiona; family Ichthyophiidae; genus Ichthyophis; species Ichthyophis bannanicus. The sequence goes on along the minus strand of CM066033.1, from coordinate 187,320,942 downwards.
GATACGAGAGGGATATGCGCTCGAGCTACATCGACCGGTGCTCGATTCCTTCGTTATGTCCCCGTGCAGCGCTCCCTGGAAACGACGAGTTGCATCCGATACACTTTCCCGGCTGGGGCAGTTAGGGTCCGGTCGATACTCCATCTACTTCGTCGTGCCGAAAAAGGAGGGCACCTTTCGACCAATCCTGGATTTAAAGAGAGTGAATCGGTGCCTCCGGGTGTCGCATTTTCGCATGGAAACGCTGCGCTCGGTCATAGCGGCGGTCCGCGAGGGGGAATTCCTAACGTCCCTAGACCTTACTGAGGCCTATTTGCACATTCCCATTCGCCGGGAACATCAAAGATTTCTGCGGTTTGCGCTGCCGATGGGCCATTTTCAGTTTCAAGCCATGCCCTTCGGCCTAGCGACGGCGCCACGGGTCTTCACGAAGATCATGGTGGTGGTAGCGGCGTTCCTGCGGAAGGAGGGTGTCCTCGTGCATCCCTATCTCGACGACTGGTTGATCCGGGTGAAGTCGAGGGAGGAGAGTCTCCGGGCGACGGCACGGGTCGTACAGGTTTTGCAGTCGTTAGGTTGGGTGGTCAATCGGGCGAAGAGCAGCCTTCTTCCCTCGCAGACCTTGGAGTATTTGGGGGCACGTTTCGAGACCGGCAATGGGAAGGTTTTCCTCCCAGTGCTCAGTGCGCGGGCCCTGAGGCGGCTGGTGGAGCAGTTTCTAGCGAGACGGGCGTCCTCGGCTTGGCAATACCTTCAGCTTCTCGGCACGATGGCGTCGACCATCGAGGTAGTTCCGTGGGCAAGGGCGCACATGCGGCCTCTGCAGCGAGCGCTGCTGCGTCGATGGTGTCATCAGTCCGACTCGCTAGCTCGTCAGTTAGTTTGCCCCTTGGATGTTCGGCGCAGCCTTTGCTGGTTGTTGCGTCGGTGCTCTCTGGCGAACGGTATGCCCTTGGAGTCTCCCGTCTGCCGTCTGCTGATGACGGATGCCAGTTTGAGCGGCTGGGGGGCTCATTGCGAGGGCCAGATTGCTCAGGGCCAGTGGTCCTCGCGGGAGAGCCGGTGGTCCATCAACCGACTGGAAATGAGAGCCGTGTGGTTGGCTCTGACAGCGTTTCAGCCTTGGCTGCAGGGAGCGGCGGTCAGGGTGCTATCCGACAATGCCTCCACGGTAGCCTACATAAATCGCCAGGGAGGCACAGGCAGCGCGGCGTTGGAAGCGGAGGCAGATCTGCTTCTGGATTGGGCAGAGCGGCATCTTCAGTGTCTGTCGGACCAGCATATCGCGGGGGTTCACAATGTGGAGGCGGACTTTCTGAGTCGTCGCAGGGTAGACCCCGGAGAGTGGTCTCTACATCCCGAGGTATTTGCGTTGCTGGTCCGTCGTTGGGGTCTGCCGATAATGGACCTCATGGCGACCTTCGAGTCCGCGCAGGTCGAAAGGTTCTTCAGCAGGCGTCGGGAACGCATGTCGGAAGGCCTCGATGCATTGGCACAAAGGTGGCCAAGGTACGGGCTGCTCTATGTCTTTCCTCCGTGGGCTCTGCTTGGTCGCCTGGTACAGCGGATCGAGCGGCATCCGGGTCCCGTGGTTCTGATTGCCCCGGACTGGCCTCGTCGGCACTGTTCCCTCTAAGCTGTGCGCGTGTGCGCGCGCACACACCTCGCCGAGTGAGCGCACATACGTTACAACAGAGCGCACAAAAATTACGGCTCTGATTCTGATAGAAAACAACACAGACATCTTAAAATTTAAAAGTTATGATTGTAATTACTAGAACTTTCCCGCTTCATTTAGTAATAGTCTCTTTTCATTTAATTTGATTAAAATCAGTGTGGTGTACATACTGTATTCTGATGTGTAGTCAAATTTTAAAGTATATAACTCCGAGTGTCGTTATGTGGCGCACAAAAATTTAACCTTCCTTCAAAAGCTGCACACAGCTGATATTTTAAGCGCACACAGCCTACAGAAAATTAGAGGGAACATTGCTCGTCGGCCTTGGTATGCGGATCTGGTGCGGTTGAGTGTGGCCGATCCGTGGCTCCTTCCTCCTCGGCCGGATCTCCTTCGGCAGGGGCCGCTGCAGATGCCTCAGGTGGCTCGATTCTCGCTTACGGCATGGCTATTGAGAGGGCGCGAATGAGAGCCAAAGGTTATTCTCCGGAGGTCATTGCTACTTTGTTGCGGGCGTGGCGTCGGTCTACGTCGCTAGCGTATGTTCGGGTCTGGCGTATTTTTGAGAGCTGGTGTGCGGCTCGCGAGTTGCGGCCTTTGCGGACCTCCGTTCCTCAGATCCTCTCCTTCTTGCAAGCAGGGGTGGACAAGGGCCTGGCGGCCAGTTCGTTGAGGGTACAACTTGCAGCTCTTGCGTGTTTTCGAGGTAAGATTCAGGGCCAGTTATTGGGGTTCCATGCGGACGTGAAGCGCTTCTTGCGAGCGGTGTTGCTTATGCGTCCTCCGTGCAGGGCTTTAGTGCCCTCGTGGGGCTTGTATTTGGTGTTGAGGTCTCTGGTGGCTTCGCCGTTTGAACCCTTGGCGCAAGCTTCGTTGAAGGACTTGACGTTGCAAAAGGTGTTTCTGGTAGCGATCTCGTCAGCTCGCAGGATCTCGGAGTTGCAGGCTCTTTCGTGTAGGGAACCCTATCTGTCTTTCTCTGCCGACAAGGTGGTATTGCGACCGGTTCCCGCGTTTTTGCCTAAGGTAGTTTCGGCGTTTCACATGAATCAGGTGGTGTCTCTCCTGGTGTTTGCCAAGGAACGGGGCAAGCACGCGGATAACTCCTTGCACGCGTTGGATGTCCGTCGAGCTCTTCGTCGGTATTTGAGGGAAACGGCGGCCTTCCGTAAGTCCGATCGCCTATTTGTCGCATTTGGCGGTCCGCGCAAGGGGGAAGCGGCGTCTAAGTCTTCCATTTCCCGCTGGTTGAAAGAGGCGATTTCGTCGGCATACCTTTTACACGGCAGGCTGGTTCCTGCCGGGCTTCGGGCTCACTCGACTAGGGCGCAGGCGGCGTCTTGGGCAGAAGTTAGCTTGGTACCGGCGGTGGATATTTGTCGGGCGGCGACGTGGTCGTCCTTGCACACCTTTGCTAAGCACTATCGTCTGGATGTGCAGGCGGCGTCGGATGCGCGGTTTGGGTCTCGGGTGCTTCAGGCTGGACTAGCGAGGCCCTCCCGTTGAGATTTACTGCTCTGTTACATCCTCTATGGTTCCGGGACTGGACTAGAGGGACGCTAAGGAAGAGTAAATTAGACTTACCTGCTAATTGTTGTTCCTTGCGGAACTCTAGTCCAGTCCCGGATCCCTCCCTGTCTATCTGTTCTCGCTGCCAGCCAAGAAGGTACATTCATTATAGGAGTCTGCCAGGGTTTTTGTTCTCTATACTTTCGGTCAGAACTCCTCTGCTTGCAGCACGCCTTAGTTTCCTTTCGGGGTCAAATCTTGGGGGTGAGCGGTGGCGTCTCTTGTTGCATGCGTTTTGCACAAGGGTCGCCACGGCCGTTCTGGTCCGCCTTCCCGTAGGCGGGAGGTTGTTCTTACGCAATTGGAAAAAGAAAAAAAAATGTTTGCTAGTAGTGGGAACTTTAGGGTCAGGATCCTTTTTTCCACTGTGTTGTTATATCTACTTATTTGTTGCTCTGCTTAGTATGCTTTGTCAATAGGTACTGATGTGTGGGCGGTCCTTGGGGCTGCATATAGCTGGATGATCAAAGAGATGAAGATGTTCAGTCTCCAAAGCTGCTGGTGGAGGTTCACAACTCTATGGTTCCGGGACTGGACTAGAGTTCCGCAAGGAACAACAATTAGCAGGTAAAGTCTAATTTACTCTTTGTTACCGGAGGATGTAGTAAAGGCTGTTAGTGTAGCTGGGTTTAAAAAAGGTTTGGACAAGTTCCTGGAGGAAAGGTCCATAAACCATTATTAAAAAGGGACCCAGGATACCAATGCTTGACCCAATACAAGCATTGTGGAACCTGTGTCTTTTGGGGAAACTGCTAGGTACGTATGACCTAGATTGGCCACTGTTGGACACAGGATATTTTGCTTGATGGACCTTGTTCTGACCCAGTATGGCATATCTTATGTTTTTATATGTTAATAGATGACCCCCTTAATTGTCTCTCTTCAAATTGGCCTCCCTTGATGCAGCTAAAAGCCAGCACACTATTCTATGGCACGTATGCTTTTCACAGCATCGATAAGAAATGTTCCCAGTGGCATACTTTCATCAGGGAAGAAAAGTAAGAAACATAAATTGCCTTTCCAACTCTATGCATGCTATTGTCTTTCAAAGGAGATCTCCCAGATAAAGCAGGTAGAAATGTACCCATGGTAAGTTTCAAAGCCAAAGTCCATGCATACTTTTTCATTTTGAAAATTGATGCAAACCTTTTCCCAGTACACAGTTTGAAAATTACCTCCTATATCTACGTGCCTGTTAGGAGAGCTCTAGCACTTTTAGCATTGGAAGATCCCTAAATCTTTGTTTTGTTTGGTTTTTCCCCCCTTAGAATTTCAGTAGTGCCCTTAACCAAGTGCACTTTCTAACAAATTATTCATAGGTACAAGTCCCTCTTCCAGTGCGCTTACAATCCACGTGTGTACCTGGGTCAGTAACAGATAGGTGTTGTTTTATTAGTGATGGTTGTGTTTGTTTTTTTGACGACGAGAGAATTTTTTTTTACTGTATTGTTTTTTATGCATTTTAATAATGCAGTCCCTGCTCTGTGTACCACTGGTAAAATGATGGTATATGTTGTTTAAACTAGAGTGGAGGAGTAGCCTAGTGGTTAGGGCAGTGGTCTGTGACCAAAGAGACCAAATTTATATTGTTAGCCCTCCTTGACAGGTAAATACCTATTGTAGATCACCTTGAACTACTACTGGAAAGATGTGAGCTAAATACTGCTAAATAAAATTTGTAAATAAATTAATTATGAACAATAATAACCTTCTCCGGAGTCATAAGGAGATGTAGTACTTAAATGCACTTTTCCCGATTCTCAATCTGATTTTCTAACCAGAAGGCTGTCTACTCTCTTCCTAGGCTCTGTTGGAGATGATCTTTGGTGCCAAAGTGGTAATAACAGGTGATGGCTTCATACCGGGCGAAAGAAGCGTTATCATAATGAACCACCGGACCAGGTTGGATTGGATGTTCTTGTGGAATTGTCTGTTGCGCTACAGCTACCTCAGGCTGGAGAAAATCTGCCTTAAATCCAGCCTCAAAACTGTTCCAGGATTTGGTAGGTCATTTCTTTCTTAAATGTCTTATCCTTGAATAAAAAGATAGCCTCTGTTTTGAACAGATTTATCATGTTTGAGTTCTACTTTGTTTTTTATTTTAAAGATATTTTTTTAAATCTTTCTACCCTCTTGTGGAAACAGTTGTCAGTTGTTTCATCACATTACTCAGCATAGTATAAGAAAAAAGATGGGCTGCTTTATTTCAGTTTTTTCCTCAGGTCGCTAAAAAAGGCCACAGGACTCTCATCTGGAATTGAAGCCAGTGACAGAAATGTATTATACAGGATGCGAAATGATAAAACTTCCTTTGGAAATGACATTTGATAATGATGGAGACCAGAAACTGCCTTGTGCTGGAGATACTGTTCTTTAAAGCAAATATGTCAGCATAGTGACCTAGTCCGCACTGGAAATAAAAGGCCTTCCTGTTCATATTGCTGAAAGCTATACTTAATATCTGGATATTCGCACATCTTTTGCATGGCTTTATGATTCGTGATACCATCCATATATGTAATCTGTCATGCACCCTTCCTTTCTTTGGCTCGTTGGTGAATTAGGAATGCCGCCAAAGGGAGGCTTTTAACTTGTGGAAGCCTGGAATGCACATCCAGGTGTTTTGTAGAGCAGTCAAGCTGCCAGATTTTGCAGGTGCGTGCTTTTTGGCAAGAGTTTCCCATGCTGCTCTGTAGTCAAAACTGCCATGAGACTGGTTTGTCCATCTCACGCTCAGGAGACCTGGCTCAGAGACCTGATCCTTAGCATTGTGCCAAGAACGATAAGCTGAGCTCTGCTCCGATAGTTTTTCCTGTGTTCTCATTCTACCTCCATACAGAATGGTTTGCTGTCGTCCCCCCCCCCTCCTCCAGTTGCCTGAAAGATGCAAAATGTGGTTTTAATTTTCTTGCTAAACTAACACATTGATGTCCTCAGTGGAAAGTAAATGAATGTGTTAAAATGAAAACCAAAGTTCCTGTTCATTGGGAACAAGCAGGAAATCAGTCCTCACATATAGGTGATGTTGGCACCGACGGAGCCCTCGCGGAAGCATCCCCCCAGCTTTCAAAGAAAACCTTTGAGAGATGCCACCACGCATGCGTGGTACCTTTCCCATCCAAGGGTTCCATCTTGCTCAGTCTCCTTTTTTTTGCGGAGCCCTTCAGATGTCTGTCTCGTTTCCCCCGTAAAAAGTTGATTTTTTTCAACTTCATACTCTCTCCGATTGTGCACCAGTACTCTTCCCACCACCCGAACTTGCTGTCTCCGGCACAGAGTCTCTGGTTCCTACCTTTCTTTACCTTTTGGCGCCTTTGTGCCCTTTTTTTCAACAGGCAGCACCATGGATTTTCAACCTTGCTGGGGTAATTTTTTCCCCTATGGCAACCAGTGGGTTCAAGAAGTGTGATCGGTGTGCTAAAATCATGTCCCTTACTGACACACAAGATTGCTGCCTGCGCTGCCTAGGGCCAGACCACAACCCCCACGGCATGCGGTCTTTATAAAAAGATGTCCACCAAGGCCCTCAAGAGCCGCCAGCAGCAGCATGGTAAGTTTTTCCCGGAATCCCCAGGACCTCTGAAGACCATGCTGCGGCTCCTCAGAAAGGAGGTCTCCCTCAATGGAACATAAGAAGAAGAAAACCTTGAAGGTGGCATCCCTGGACAGCTCCAACAGGTTGAGTAAGCTCTGAGCTAGGTCCCGCAGTCCTAGACGCTCATCTGAGGGATTGGAGCAGGAGCGACCTATAAAGGTCTTCTGGAAGGAATCGACCACAGATTGGTCTCGGATCCCAGAACCTATCCTTGTTAAGGACTCCCCTCGGGGGAACCGGCACCTGGCCCGAGTTCCTCGGTGCCCACGCTGATGGCTGCATAGCCTTCAAAACCAGAATGGCGGCCCTGGAGTGCAGTCTGTCTGCCTTCATGGAACAGCAGTGGGCTCTGTTGTCCAGTACCACTGGTTCCTCCGCCTAGACCACTGGCCATTGATGTCGAGGACATTTCCGGAGGCTGAGTTGATCCTCGAGACCATTCGGCCTCCCGTCGATCCTCAGTCGAGGTCTCGATCCGGTTCCCATTTCACGGGACCAAGATCCTCCCTGGCCAGCGTGCACATGGCACCAGCCATGGGGCCTCTGAGGGATATGGGTGGGGCTCAGCCCCGGAGTCTGCGGGCCACCCTTTCCTTGAGTCTTCGACAAATTACTTGGAGTGAGAGACCAAGGATGAGGCATCGCCAGACACCTGTTGCTACCTGACGTCCCCTCGGACTCCCCTCCTCCTGAGCCCCGGCGACTGTCCCAAGGATATGGTACTTTTCGACTTCGTAAGAGATATGTCGAAGACCCTAGCATTCCCGATGGAGTCGGAGGAGGATCCTCGGACAGAGGTGCTAAAAATCCTCCAATGTGAGGCCCCTCCGAGGGAATCAATCATGGTACCCATTCCACCCATCCTGGAATGGCTAATGCACCGTATGTGGGAGACACTGGCATCATTGCCGGTTGTGAGCAAGCAGCTCGACTCAATCTATCGGGTCCGCCGGAGTCTGGGATTCCAGAAGGCACAGCTGCTGCATAATTCCATGGTAGTGGAGTCAGCCATGTGTCGGCTGAAGAGCCAGATGATGCACTCATCGGTGCCTCTGGGTAAGGAGGCCCCCACCTTGGATGCCCTCGGCAGAATGTGCTACCAGGGCTCGATGCTCATCGGCTGGATCCAGGCCTACCAGCTGTATATGGGCATGTACCTGAGAGATCTGGTGAAGGTGCTCGCCGGGTTCTTGGCTGGTCTCTCTGAGGAATCCCTGCAGCTGTTCAAGAACCTGGCTAAGGCTGTCTGTGAGTGCTCTAAATTCATGTCGCGGGCAGTCTATGATGTCTTTGAGTGGGTGACTCGAGTAGCTGTGGCAGGCATCGGTGCCCAATGCCAGGCTTGGCAACAGTCTTCTGATCGAGCAATGGGTTCAGGGCAAATTAGTTGATGTTCCATGTCAAGGAGAGAACCTCTTTGGCAAACCTATGACCGAAAAGGCTGCCAAGTTGGAGACCGAGTTCATGACGAGGAGCAGGCTCTCTAAAAAGACCACTTACCCTCCTTGATGGAAGAACCCGGGTAAAAAGCCCTTTAACCAGATCTTCCCTTGACCTCTTATTGAAGGAACTCACAGGTCTTCTTGAGGACAGGGCTGTAGAACCAGTACGCCAACATCTCAGGGCAAGGAGTTCTACTTCAGATATTTCCTTGTACCAAAAAGAACAGGGGGCCCAAGGCCCATCCTGGACCTGCGCAATCTGAACAAGTTCCTGGTGAGGGAGAAGTTCAAGATGCTCTCCCTTGGAATATTGCTGCCTTACCTCCAGCAAGGAGATTGGCTATGCTCCTTGGATCTGAAGGATGCTTATACTCACATCCTCACCATCACGTACTATCCAGGTTCTACAACATCTGGGGTTTGTGATAAACTACCCCATATCCCACCTCTTCCTGACACAGTGTCTGGAGTTCATGGGGGTAAGGCTGGGGACACTTCAGGCAAAGCCTTCCTCTCCTTGGACTGAGCTGATCGTTTCAGGGCGCTGGTCAAGACATACAATACCGCCCCTCGATGTCAGCTCGGCTTCTGCTGTGCTTACTCGGTCTCTATGGTCCATGTCACCCAGGTGCCCATCTGAACATGAAGGCTGCTCAGTGGTGACTTTGAGACCAGTGGACACAAGTCACGGGCCATCTCCAGGATAGTCTCAGTGACTCACCAGTTGGCTGAATCTCTGACTTTGTGGCAAAACCCCCATCATCTCCAGGCAGGCATGTCCTTCCAAATCCCAAGCCCGCTAAGGGTCCTCACTATGGACACCTCCCTACTGGGATGGGGGGCCCACTGCGAAGAACTCTGCACCCAGGACAGCTGATCGAAGGCTGAGAGCAACCATCAGTTCAACCTATTGGAGTTCCAGGTGATATATCTAGCCCTCCAAGCATTCTGTCACCGCCTGAGGCACCAACCAGAACTGATCAAAGCAGACAACCAGGTGGCAATGTTCTTTGTTAACAAACAAGGGGACACAGAGTCTCCCACTCTCTTCCGTGAAGCAATGGCACTCTGCTCCTACACAGTTCAACAGGGACTACTCCTACTGGCGGTATACCTTTCAGGCCAGGACAACACCCTGGTGTACAAACTGAGCAGGTCCTCCAGCCGCATGAGTGGCATCTGGACCCCAGAATAGCCAACTGGCTCTTCTGGCTCTGGGGGACCCCATGGGTAGACCTCTTTACCAGCCCGGACAACCACCAGTTGCCCCGCTTCTGCACCTGGCAGCCACATCCCTCCCGGATGGCGTCAGATGGGTTTCTTATTCTGTGGTTGGAAGATCTCATGTATGCCTTTCCACCCATGCCACTGATTGCCAAAACACTTCTCAAAGCTCTTCACGTCAAAGCCTCTCTGATCCTGGTGGCCCCTTGGTGGCACAGGCAGCCATGGTTTCCACTGCTGCTCCGGTTGTCAGTGGAGGTTTTGATCCCACTGGGCTCCTGTCTCAGGAGGAGGGCTGTCTCCTGCACCCCAACCTAGGGTCCCTATCACTGATGGCATGGCTGTTGAAAGGGTGACCCTAGCCCCTTTCAACCTCTCAGGAGAAGTGGAAGAGATCCTGCTGGCCTCCCGTAAGGCTTCCACTAAGAGAGCTTACGCCTTCAAATGGTGCAGGTTCTCGGTCTGGTGCGTGGAGCAAGGGCTGAACCCGTTCTCCTGCCTGGTGCAGCTGGAGCTGCAATACCTTCTTCATCTCTTGCAATGTGGGTTCAAATCAAACTCCATCAGAGTGCAACTCAGTGCCCTGGCAGCACATCACCACCCAGTGGAAGGAAAGCCCCTCTCTGTCCAGCCTCTGGTGAACTGCTTCTTGAAAGGACTCATGCTATCCAAACAACTCCGTCTGCCCTCTGGCGATCGAATGGGACCTCAACGTAGTTTTGGCGCAACTCACTCGCCCACCATTTAAGCCTCTGGCTACCTGCCACCTGAGATACCTCTCATGGAAGGTCATGTTCCTGGTGGTGCTCACCTCTGCTCGCAGGGTCAGCAAGCTTCAAATCCTAGTGGCAGAGGTGCCATATACCAGGTTCTATAAGAATAGGGTTATGCTACACGCACACCCAAAATTCCTTCTGAAAATTATATCTCCTTTCCACCTTCTTCCCAAGGCCTCACTCTAGCAGGATGGAGACAGTCCTTCACACCTTGGACTTTAAGATGGCCCTGTCTTTCTACATTCAATGTACCCAGGGCCATCGGAAAGCTTCTCAGCTTTTTGTCTCCTATGACTCCAGTCAACTGGGGGAGGTGGTAGCCAAATGGACACTATCCACCTGGGTGGCAGACTGCATCACCTTCACTTATGAGCAGGCTGGGCTCGCGCTGGATGGCCGGGTCACAGCACACTGTTTCAGGGCCATGGCTGCTTCTGTGGCAAACATGCACTTCACCCCTATGCTGGTCATCTGCCGGGCCGCCACCTGGTTTTTAATTCACACCTTTGCAGCTCATTACAAAGGGAGTCCCAACTGGACAGCGCGTTCAGCCAGGCCGTGCTACATAATCTTCGGGGTCTAGATAACTCCTACCCTCCAACCCTTCTGTGTTCAGGTTACCAGAGCTTTGGTTTCCATCGGAGATATAGGTCCTCCTGCAGTCTGTATCTGCGGACTCAATTGCTGCTCATGGCTCCCCTTGAGGGCGACCATGGTTTTTCGTTATGGGTTTTCAGTAGCCTGTAGCTAGGGAGTTCCATATGTGAGGACTGACTTCCTGCTTGTTTCCGGAGAAAGCGTAATTACTCATCTGTAACAGGTATTCTCCTGGGACAGCAGGAATCAGTCCTCACCTCCCTCCTCCCCTTGGAGTTGCTTCTTTACCATCTTTTATTGTTTGCCATCTTTTAGCTAAGTCATCTGACTGAGCAATATGGCACCCTTGGGTGGGAAGGGTACCACGCATGAGTGGTGGTATCTCCCAAAGACTTTCTTTGAAAGCTGGGGGGATGCTTCCATGAGGGCTCAGTCAGTGCTGACGTCACCCATATGTGAGGACTGATTCCTACTGTCCCTGGAGAACACCTGTTATTTATTTATTTTATTTATACACATTTATATACCGCATCTTCCAAAGTTCATTTGCAGTTTACAATGAACAATAATTAACAAAGCAAGTTTGTTTTACAGGGAACGTCATATTATAACAGAACATATTTACAGGGAACGTCATATTATATATAGAATATGCAGTCTAAACAGTGAGAGATAATACAGAACAGAATAAACTATATACAATTTTGTATATGTATATATATACATGGAAGTGAAAGGACATAAGCTGTGAAGTCATCATGAGTGTGTGTTATCTGTGTGGGTTAAGGGTTTTTGCTTGAAGCAGACAGGTGCCTGTTTAACCTTTGTCTAAAGCAGGTGATGAGTTGTCTATGTTATAGTGTTTGTTGAACAGGTAAGTTTTCAATTTTTTACGGAGTTCCATGATCTCCGTTAGTGTTCGTAGTTCCTCTGGGAGTGAATTCCAGGTCGTTGGGGCTATGTGGGAAAAGGCTCTGTTATTTGTTGATTTATGGGCTCTTGTGTAATTTTTCGGGATCTTTAATCTGTTCAATTGTCCTTTTCTGTGTGTGGGCTTAGATGGTTCTTTGTTTATTAAGTTACATAGCATAGTTGGAGCCATATCATATAAGGCCTTGAAGTTAGTTATTATTGTTTTGTAGATTATTCTACTTTGAATTGGTAGCCAATGGAGGGAGGCTAGTATTGGTGATATGTGTTGGAATGAGTTAATTTTCAGTACGATTCTGGCCGCTGCGTTTTGCGCTAATTGCAATCGTTTGATGTTTTGTTTTGATATGCCTATTAGAATTAGATTGGCAAAGTCAAAATGTGGAGTTATGGTGACCTCGATTATGTTGATAAAGTCTTGTGTAAATACTAACGGACGAAGTTGTTTGTTTTCTACACAATATTCATCTTGTGTATTTATGAACTGCAAGAAAAATACAATGAAAGAAGAGGTAAGAGTTAGTGTATTTACAAGTTTTACTAATTTAGATTAATAAGGCATGTATTTGTCATAAAACAAAGTTGAAGGATATATGTTCAGTAATGGGTAATTATTTTGTCATAATATCAAGTAGGGATTTAGAACATTTTGAAGGATGTGATGTGAGAGGATTGACTCTATCGCAGATTTTTGTCTGGTTAGGTTTAAATTAAGTTATGGGACACTGCCACTTGAGACATCTTTAAAGACAATCAAATTCTTTCCATAGGCATGTATGTGGTATTGCGTTGGTAAGTGCTTGAAATAATTGAGTTTAAAATATGTAGCGTCACAGGTGAGGAACTATGCTTTCTGTTCATGAGACCGGGTGTATGCCGATAAAGCTAGTGATTGAGAGGTCCATCTGTTAATTAATCAGTGAACCGGTTCCCTTAGGATGTGTGCATGCAATGCCCTTACCCTTGCCCACAATCCAGTCTGAGTTTCAAGGCAGCAGAGATCTGCGGATGACCCTTTTTTAGACCAGCCTGCCTTTATCTCTTTCAAATTTTCATTGCAGATAGCCTGTGGGCCTGAAGGACTGCTGTTGTCTACCCCCTGAGTTAAAAATCAAATCAATATTGTCTACTGCACATGAAAGCAAATGGACAGATAGACATAAGTGAAGTGATCTCTCTTGATGTGTAGATAAGGTTGTTTACTTCCTTGGCACTTGTTTATTCTTTATATGAAAAGCTGCTGGACATAGAAGTGCTAACGAGAAACCTCCAAAACTAAATCAAATAAGCATAGAGCTAGATCTGCATAGAGAGTAAAGTTAACAACCCAACCGTATTGCTCCCAGAAAGATGGGTGTTAACGCGCATATGGAATACAGCATGAATACCTGCAGTTAACGAGGCATGTTATAGCGTGGCTATTTATTTCTAGTGCTGCACATAGTTCTAGTGTGTGCTACGATCTAACATGAGAAATTGTTGTGCGTCCTGTCTTGCAGGCACATTGAATCTGTTGTGATACATTTGCTGTTTTCGGGGTAGGAGAGTCCAGTAAAAGCTTCTATTTTGTTCCAGATGTCATTTGTTGAGGTTCATTGGTGTATCCTCTGTGGTCTTTAGCTTTCTTCCACTGTAATCGCCCTCTCCTCGGAGACCTTCGGCAGTGGGATGTCTTGCTGGGAACAAGGTTTGGTCACATTGTCAGGATGATCATTTCACAGTCCATGCAAGCAGAAATGGGGGAATGTGGGGATAGTCTTCATGCAGCCAAAAGTTGGGGTGAACCTGATGTCAGAAATGTAAAGTGTAAATGGAGGAATATGGTTCCCTGTGCTTCTGTCCTCTGCTGCCTGTATTAATACCCTTTCTATTATGCTCTGTCCCATTCTGCAGGGTCAGAGATACTGGCCACAGAATCCCTGTCTTCTCATCAAATACACAGTACTACTTTGTCTTGCAACAGTTCCTGGATGACACTAGTGGCATAGCCAGAACAGTTTTTGAGGTGGTTGTGTTTTTTTGCAGACGTCCAATGTTGTTAGGGGGGGGAGAGGACACTAGACATGCAGGTGAAAGTCATAATAGGGATTAGTTTTGTTGGCAAATAATGTTTTTGTGTGCACCTAAAATTGGATTTCACAGTAAATACTTTGTAACAGCTGTCATGCATCGGAGTGACGCTACATATTTTAAACTCAATTATTTCAAGCGCTTACCAACGCAATACCACATACATGCCTATGGAAAGAATTTGATTGTCTTTAAAGATGTCTCAAGTGGCAGTGTCCCATAACTTAATTTAAACCTAACCAGACAAAAATCTGCAATAGAGTCAATCCTCTCACATCACATCCTTCAAAATGTTCTAAATCCCTACTTGGTATTATGACAAAATAATTACCCATTATTGAACATATATCCTTCAACTTTGTTTTATGACAAATACATGCCTTATTAATCTAAATTAGTAAAACTTGTAAATACACTAACTCTTACCTCTTCTTTCATTGTATTTTTCTTGCAGTTCATAAATACACAAGATGAATATTGTGTAGAAAACAAAGAACACATTACAGAAATGTCAAATCTAGTCAGCTGTATACTAAAGCAGATATGACTGTATTCATTTATATGTCCCTTTTTCAGGCAAAAAGCAACAGAACTACAATAATAAAACAATTATACAAACATAAGAAGTACAATGGGTACAGAGCAGAACCTAGGAAGTTTCATTTCACAACCTAACATTCAACAAACTGTATATTAAAGTTCTAGTGATACATAAGGACGACACAAAATCCCTCCACCGAAAGAAACTGCATGAACTCTCAGGGCTCAAACAGCAACAATCTTATACATGAAAAGACAGCACTGCACTGAGCTCTAAAACACCAAATCACCACCTGCTAAGAAAATGGAACAAGTGGGACTGCTATAGATCTCTACACGGAAACTACATGCTGGCAGAATACCACACCTTAGTGTGACATGCACCAAAATAACAAGGGGCCACAAATTAGTAATAAAGAGTTGAAGGCAAAAATTGAACTGGAAATCCCAAGAAATTAGAATCTGCATGCAATGCTGGGGACACAGAGGATCCTATTTTATATTTGATTTAGTGTTGGTTGGAATGTGATTTCTGAATAAAAAGTTGTAAGCATACAGCGGATAAATATTATCTCAGCTACTTTTTCTGGAGCATATTGCAAGGCACTACCTGATTTATCCAAACATTCGCATTGACTTTTAATGGTCCATGTATGCACTTTATAGGTAAGCAAGTGCTTCACTCTGTGTTGTGCATGGTGTTCATTGTAATTACTCTGTGCTAGGGTCCTTGGGTGAGCTACAGGAGTGAGGCACTAGAAGCAATATCCATACCTTGTATTACATGAGAAAAACATCAGAGTACAGCAATTACTGTTGAAGTGTTTTAGAAGGGTGATTGTTGTATCTGTGGCAGACACATGGAGTGGTCATTCTGAAGAAGGTGACTTTGTAAGTATTGGCCTCATTGATGGTCAAGGAAGTGTCTGCCTTTGTTGGAGAGGCAGTGAATGTGCGTGAACCAACATGAGGATGAAAGTTTTTTATGCATCTCACAATTTACCTGTTCAAACTGGTTAAAGAGGATAGAGTAATGCAGGATAAAGATGCCCAGGGTACTTCAAGATGATAATGTTTGTGGTTATGGTGCACTGCATTCCTCTCAGTGAGTGGTGTCAGCTCCTCATGCATGCAGTCGCTCACCTTCTTCCCATGAGATAAGCCAGTGATGGCTACATTAAGACCCCAAACACCAAAAGACGTAAAACACATTGCAGTGATTTTTTTGGGACAGATCCATTGAAGTGTGCTGGTGTTCAGATACCCTTCTGTGAATCTAATACAGTTTCTCAATAGATATTTGTTTAAAATAGTTTAAATCTTTTCCTCCTTTCCACTCCGATTGTCATAAGTCTAGGAGATTAGGGAGGCTGCTGGTGTGCTGCCAATCCTCTCAGAATTCTAACCAGTTGTAGATAAAGCAAAACTGATAAAAGTACTAATTTGGAGCATGAGAACTGTAAGACTGGGGGCAGCTTTCAGATATGTTAAAGGGTTACACTTTGAATTCCAACAAAAACAATATGAAAAATACAAGAAGTGAAAATGTATTTGGACAAAGTAAACAGAGATGAAAAGTAACAGATGAAGCAATACTGCAAAAAACAAACAGACAAACAGATAATTAAGTATTTTAAATAATCTAGCAAGCACTGCCACTCAGATATTGACTTTTGACCACTCTTGTATATAAGCATCAGGGGTTATAATAAAATAAACAAAAAGCTGATTAAAACCAGATGGGTAGGAGTGTGCATTTCTGAGCATGCATTCAATTTGTTTAGGGTGCCTAAAAATTTAAAGTGTTCATGCAGCTATAGATTAATACACATGCAGTCAATTGCATGTGTAAAAAAAGTTCTTGCACTCACATATTTCATTCCTAAAATATGAATAGGTGAACATGAAAAAATGCTTGAAAATTGGGAAAAATCTATTTTAAATGAGCATGACCCAAACTCTCTTTTTTTGGCTGTGCACACCTCTACCAGATGTTCTTACGTCAGTACTATTATGTGGAATGGTATCATTCAAGTAATAGTTAAAACAGGGTGAGGTGGGGGGGGGGGGCGGGGCGCAGCAGCAATGGGATGGAACAGGGGGAGGCTGCCTTCCCCCTCAGTCTCCACACACCTGCCTTAACGAGAGACTGCATTGCCCAGTGAATGATGGGCTTGCTGCATGGCTTTTACTAGTCTTGAAGGACTAGAAAAAGGGACTGCTACTTTTGGAGAGAGATCTGCAATTGAGAGTATATACTTATGTGAATTTTCTAAAAGGACTTCTTTGTATTAAAGCTAATTAATCTGTGAACCCAGTGTTTTTTGTTAAATCAGTCAGGGCCTAGTAGCAGCAGTTTAAGTTTAAATTTAAAACACAGAAGAGAACTTTCTGGTTACATTTCATACCCAGCAGAGAGCTTGCAGTTTAAATTTAATAGTCACTCAGGGCCTAGTATCAGCAAAGTACTTTTAGTTTAAATTTAAAACACAGAAGAAAGCTTTCTGGTTGAATTTAGAACCCAGCAGAGAGCTTGTAGTTTAAATTTCATAATAAGTCAGAGCCTAGCAGCAGCAAAGAGCTGTAATTTAAATCAAATCAGAATATAGCTTAGCATAAAAGGCAAAACAGGGTCAGTACTCTTTGAGCAACAAACCTGTGAGAGAGTCAGTTGGTCCATTAGATGATAGAGGGGTTAAAGGGGCACTAAGAGGCGACAAGGCGATAGTGGAGAGTCCGAATGAATTCTTTGCTTCGTTCTTTACTGAGGAAGATGTAGGGATGTTACTCATGACTGAAGTGGTATTTAAAGGTGCGGAAGAATTGAATGAAATATTGATACATCGGGAAGATGTATTACAACTATTAGATAAACTGAAGAGTAGCAAATCACCTGGGCCGGATGGTATATATCCAAGGGTGTTTGAAAGAACTGAAATATGAGATTGCAGACCTGCTATTTGTAATCTGTAAATTTTCATTAAAATCATTGGTAATACCTGAAGATTGGAGGATTGCCAATGTAACGCCAATTTTTAAAAATGGTTCCAGGGGTGATCTGGGAAACTACAGACCGGTGAGCCTGATGTCAGTACCGGGAAAAATGGTAGAAACCATCAAAAATGAACAAAATTACTCAGCATGTAGATAGTCATGGCCTAATGGGAGACAGCCAACATGGCTTTAGACAAGGAAGATCTTGTCTTACTGATCTGTTATGTTTTTTTGAAGGGGTGAATATACAGGTGGACAAAGGTGAGTCGGTTGATATAGTGTATCTGGAGTTTCAGAAAGCCTTTGCAAAGTCCCTCATCAGAGACTTTTGGCTAAACTAAAGAGTCATGGGATAGGAGGCAGTGTACTATTGTGGATCAGGAACTGGTTAAAAGATAGAAGGCAGAGGGTTGGGCTAAATGGCCAATTTTCCCAATGGAGAAAGTTGAATAGTGGCGTACCCAGGGATCTGTGCTGGGTCTGCTGCTTTTTGACATATTCATAAATGACCTGGAAAGGGGAATAATGAGTGAGGTTATCAAATTTGCAGATGACACAAAACAATTTAAAGTTGTTAAAACCCAAGAGGATTGTGGAAAATTGCAAGAGGATCTTGATAAATTGGAAGACTGGGCATCAATATGGCAGATGAAATTTAATGTGGACAAGTACAAAGTTATGCACCTAGGGAAGAACAACCCAAACTATGGTTACACGATGCAAGGTTCCACATTAGGAACCACCACCTAGGAAAAAGATTTAGGCGTCATTGTGGATAACGTGTTAAAACCCTCGGCCCAGTGTGCAGCGGCGGCCAAGAGAGCAAATAGAATGCTAGGTATCATAAGGAAAGGAATGGAAAATAAAACAAAAGATATTGTAATGCCTCTATATCGTTCCATGATGAGACTGCACCTTGAATATTGTGTGCAATTCTGGTCTCCGTATCCTAAAAAGGATATAGCATTATTAGAAAAGGTTCAGAGAAGAGCCACCAAAATGGTAAAGGGGATGGAAGGATACTCCTATGAAGAAAGGCTAAAAAGATTAGGGCTCTTTAACCTGGAAAAGAGACGGCTGAGGGGAGATATGGTAGAAGTCTATAAATTAATGAACGGAGTGGAACAGGTAAACGTAGATCGGTTGTTTACGTTATCAGAATATAGAAAGACTAGAGGACATGCAATGAAGCTACAGGGTAAACTATTTAAGACTAATAAAAGAAAATATTTTTTCACTCAACGTGTAATCAAGCTCTGGAATTTGTTACCGGAGGATGTAGTAAAGGCTGTTAGTGTAGCTGGGTTTAAAAAAGGTTTGGACAAGTTCCTGGAGGAAAGGTCCATAAACCATTATTAAAAAGGGACCTAGGATATCAATGCTTGACCCAGTACAAGCATTGCGGAACCTGTGTCTTTTGGGGAAACTGCTAGGTACGTATGACCTAGATTGGCCACTGTTGGAAACAGGATACTGGACTTGATGTACCTTGATCTGACCCAGTATGGCATATCTTATGTTCTTATACTGGGCACTATGCACTGTGAACATGGAGGGGGGGGGGGCGTGGTGTGAGAGTGCAGGGCTGTGCTCATCCCTGCCGCCCCCTTCCCCGCAGTCACCTATTGAAGCAGATGTTCTTGTAATACCTTCTGCCATAGCCTGCCTTCTGGAGCTGCCTGAAGGAATGATTCTGTGTTTATGCTTTTTCCTTCAAGCAGGCTCCCCTTTCATTAAAACAAATGGATTGACTTTGACATTTTGCAGATTTTTTTTTTAAATATGTTCTCCCAAATGAGGGGAACATGTAGAGCTCAGAGTTTGATGATTGTAGTCCTTTTATAAATTTGGCAATGACTTAGTTTTGTTTTTTGAAGACTTAAAGGTCTGCTCTTGGTATGTATCTCACTGGTGATTGGATAATGCAGAAGTTTCCTTTTTTTTATCTCCCCCTTTTCTTGTGGTATGATTTAACATCATTTTTTTTCAGACCCAAAATACAACACTTCAGTTTTCAGATGTGTTCAATGCAGTGCTATTTTAGAACACAAGTTGTTACTCTATTTACACATTCAGACAGAAACCAGATAAAATCTTGCAGGAACTGGAAAAAGGGCACCACTGTTGATAGCAAGCGCACATAAGTCTAACTAGACCCAAACCAAAATAACTTCTCCATCCATCCATCCCCATTTTGAATCTCTTCGTGGGGTATAAATGTTATTTTGCCAATTCTTTTTTTGTTTTCTATATGTTTGTTCCCCCTGAGGCTACAGATCCCAGTGAGTATCCATGAGCCAGTCTTCCAGGGTATCCTGAGCAGTGAAGAGCATTAAGCAGTAAGTAGTCCAGCAGCCTGGCTACCTTGAGTAATGGGGGGAATATTATAAAGGATTATTTGCCCATAAAGCCAACTCTGCATGTGGAAAAAAACATTCATATAATTGTTGATATATGCATAAATGTGGGCCACATTTAGAAGCATGGGTATACAGAACAGCTGATAGTTCTCTTGCACAGTCTTTACGTTGATCAAGAAAGAACAGTTTAAATGGAACAAGGAGAAACAGAATGGTTTAAAATCAGCAAAATATATGACAAGGTTGCATACTTTCCCTCTACCTGTTTAATTTATAGGTAGAACAAATCATCAGATAAGCAGGATTATATGAATGGATTGACTTTGACTAAGATGTGAAGATTGGTAGACTCATAAACAACCTTCGCTATGCTGATGATACTACATTACTGGATGAAAGTGAAGATGCTCTGAAACACTTGCTTCTCAAGATCAAGGAATATTGTCTTAAAATGGACAAGCACCTTAATGTAAAGAAGACAAAGATCCTGACAACTGGCAAAATCAATAAGTTCATCGTTGATAGGGAAGAATTGAAATAGTTGACAATTTTAACCTACTTGGATCAACTATCAATAAAGAAATAACAAGCAGTCAAGAAATCCGGCAATACATTGCTCGTGGCAGAATAGCTATGAAGGACCTAGACAAGATTCTCAAGAGCAGAGATTTCTCTCTACATAGAAAGATTTGACTTGTTCAAGCCATGGTATTTTCAATAACGTCATATGGATGTGAAAGTTGGACAGTGAAAAAGATAGACAGGAAGAAAATCAATGCCTTTGAATTATGGTGCTGGTAATGAATACTGTGTATACCATGGGCTGCCTGAAGAACAAACCAGTCAGTACTAGAGGAGATTAAACCTAAGCTTTCTTTAGAAGCTCAGATGACAAGACTTCGACTTTCATACTCTCATCATGTGAAGAGAGAGATCATTAGAGAAAGACAATATGCTTGGCAAGGTAGAAGGTCAAACTAAAAGAAGAAGGCCAGCAATGAGATGGATCAATATAATAACAGCAGCTATGGTTGTCACTCTATCAGCAATGAGCCGCCTGACTGAAGATCCACTGCTCAACAATTTTTTACAAAAGTCATGTTACTGAAATAAAAATAGTCATTTCTTATCAATTTGTATATGCTGAACATGAATATGACAGTGAAATTGCAAAGTTGGCTCTAGGTTTTTTGTAATCTACAAGAATTAATGTTTATATCACAAAATGCATGTCAATAGTAAATATAATAGGCCTTCGGTTAATACCTGTAAAAAAACAAGTCATAGACTACTTCTTAGATTTTTTCGCCTGTCTCTTGTACAGCTGTTCAGGAGCTTCTCTGGGGAGTGTCCAGCAGTAGTCAGCCAGCATTTTAGTGGACCATTTTCCCTGGTATCTTTGTTCCATCGTTGCGATATTCTGGTGAAAACGTTTGCCCTGTTCATCACTAACCATACCACAGTTGTCAGGAAAGAAATCGAGATGGGAATCAAGGAAATGGATCTTTAGAAACGTATTGCAGCCAAGTTTCTGATACTGCATCAGCATGTCTTCTACTAGTTCCTTGTAGTTTTCTGCCCTAACATTCTTGAGAAAGTTTGTTGACACTAGGCGAAAAGCATTCCATGCTTGTTTCGCTTCACCGTGCAGCAAGTTGTTGAACCGGTCATCTTTGAAGAGCTGTCGAATCTGAGGACCCACAAAAACTCCCTCTTTGGGGGGCGGAGCCTGATGTCCAGTGGGATGGTCGCATAACGCTGAGGCTCCCGAGAGGCCTACTTAGAATCCTGAATTAACACCTCATACACCTGGAACTTTACTCTGATCTTGCCGGGGCACATTGGTGAGATGGCAGGGACCAAACCGACGCGCTTGGAATTTGGGTCTCCAGCGGCTTCTCACGGTAAACGCTCCAAAACTGAACCTCCGTCCCCGCAGAAGGGGCCGGCCTCGTGCGAGGGGCCCCGAAATGCAGCAGGAAATCCTCGCAGAGATTAGAGGGGTCAAAAAACCTTGTGCAGGCAAACGGTGAAGCACTCCGAGCGCTGCGGGACGATTTTTGTGTGCTGCAAAGCAGGCTAGAAGGGCTTTCTTCGCGTCAAGATAAAATGGAGAGCATATTGGACTCCCATGTGGTCCGGTTGTCCCAACTCGACAAAGTTGAACGACAGGTGCGGGCCTTACAGAAGGAGGTGGAAGATGGCAATAATAGAGCGCGCCGCAACAACATACGACTCGTGGGCATCCCGGAGGGAGCGGAATCGGGAGACATGAAAGAGTTTTTAAGCAAAATACTCCCTTCTCTGCTCCAAATCACCTTTACCAAAGAATTGGAGATTGATCGCGCTCATCGTGTACCCACAAGCATAACGCTCAACAGGAAGACCCCGCGGCCTATCATTTTTCGACTATTGAGATATCAACACGTGGAGCAAATTCTAAGTGCTTCTCGGGCAAAGGGCCATATGGAGTTTGAGAGCCACAAGATCTCCTTCTTTCCCGACTTGTCTAAGCCCACAGTCGACCGCCGAAAGCGCTTTTTGGAATTCCGACCGAGGCTTCAACAACTACAAGCACGCTATGGCCTGATGTACCCGGCCAAGCTCCGAGTCACGCTTCATAATCAGACAAGAACATTCGAGGACCCTGATCTACTAGCGGAGTTTCTGGATACCAAAGAAGCCGACTTGATGCGCTGACTTCCAGAATGTTCCTGCAGGCCTCCTCATGCCCGTTGTGTCTGCCATGTTGGATCTGCCGCAGCCTAGCAAGGAGTCTGGCGTGGACAGTTTTGTTGCCGTACTCTTGATGGTATCTGTGATCCGACTCCTTTACCCACAGTAGCCTCGATGAGTATCAGAGACAGTGTTATTATGGACTCTGGTGTTTCTTTTCCTTTTATATGTCTTCTATTTCCTCTCTAGGGCCTCCTCCCGCAGACACATGGTCGCCATATTCTTTGGGGGTTTTGCTTCTTCTCTAAGATACGTTGGTACATACTTTTCAATATGGGGTGTATTAGCCAGAATACTCGGTGATTATGACATTGTTGTACAGATTCTGCTTATGTTCTATGTTACCAAGCGCCCTTTCCCTAAAATGTCTATTATCGATTGATGGCACCATGTAAGATTTTTTCATTGAACGTAAAAGGCATCAATAATCCGATAAAACGGAAGAAAATCCTAAGCTACCTCAGTCAGGAAGCAGCGGATCTGATTTTTCTCCAAGAAACGCATTTAAATTCGAAGGAATCTCTTAAACTCAATATTAAACCTTACATGGTGGCCGCTT
The DNA here is from genome assembly GCA_033557465.1 of Ichthyophis bannanicus. NCBI lineage: Eukaryota > Metazoa > Chordata > Amphibia > Gymnophiona > Ichthyophiidae > Ichthyophis > Ichthyophis bannanicus. The sequence continues at coordinate 187,297,872 of CM066033.1, read as the reverse complement.
ATTCCCCAGCCGTTTCTAAGAAATGTGGGGTTGCCATACTGGTTAGGAAATCTTTGCATGCTACTGTTATTGCGACTAGCTCAGATACAGAGGGTAGATGGTCTAGAGTTCACCTTAAGATAGGTAGTCTAGAAGTTACATGTATATGCCTCTATGCTCCTAATGTTGATGACCCTGCCTTTTTTGCTACCATTGCTCAGGTTGCGCAGGCTTCTGCTAATACTCCATTGATCATTGGGGGGGATTTCAATTTAGTCCTTGATCCCCTGATTGATAGGCAGCCGCCTAGGACGAGCGGTCCCCCCAAGAGTCACGCCACGCTTACCTCCCTGATCAAGGATCTTGCCTTAGTTGATCTATGGAGGTTACTACACCCCAATGAGCTTGACTTCACTTTCTTCTCCTCCCCTCATAAATCTCAGTCTCGCATAGACTTCTTTCTAGTTTCAAAACTGTTAGTTCCTCAGGTGGACACTGCAAAGATTCACTCCCAACATATTTCAGATCATGCTGCCATTTCCTTTCAATTACACACTACTGCACCCCAGGGAACCTCGGGAGCCTGGTTCTTTGATAGAGCCCTGCTAACTCAGCCAGAGTTCCAGTCAGCAATTCGAGTAGCCATACAGGATTACTTCCATTTTAATCTACCCCAAGATACTGCGAATTGGGCTTGGTGGGAGGGCTTCAAAGCGGCCATTCGGGCAACGATCACTAGCTATCAAATCCGCCTGCGGAAACAACGTAAACAGCAGCTGCTCATACTAGATCAACAAATAAAAGCAGGCGAACGAGTTTTAACTTCACGCACTGACCCATGTGTATTAATTCGATTACAGCGTCTCCGTTTTCAATATAATTCAATCCTCTCAACTGCAGCTTCTAAGAGTATTGAGCTTCAGCGAGGGACCTATTATCGTGAAAATAACCGAGCCGGTCGACTCCTCGCCAATGCCTTGAAAGGTCAAAAAGAAGCCAAACGCGTTGCGGCCCTCCGAGCTCCACAGGGAGGGGGCATAGTGACCACAGACTCCGACATTGTAGAGCTCTTTCGGGATTTCTATACTCGCCTATATCAATCTGAATGTGAGTTCTCGTCAGAGACATTCGAGAGATTGCTTTCTGGCATTCAGCGGCCGACCCTCTCTGAAGATGATAGGGCTGCGATGGATGAACCCTTCTCTACTTCAGAGATCCAATCTGCCCTAAAACGTACAGCCTCGGGCCGTGCCGCGGGGCCTGATGGTCTCCCGACCGAATTCTACAGAACGTTTAGTGCAGATTTAACTCCCTATTTAAAACTCTATTTTACTGCCCTTGCGGCAGATACATCCTCTTTGGGATCCTTTTCTGCAGCCAATGTGGTTGTATTTGAGAAAGAAGGCAGAGACCCGTTACTGACCGCCAACTACCGTCCCATCTCCCTACTTAATGCCGACTATAAGATCTTCGCAACGGTCTTGGCCACCCGGCTATCTGACTTGATGGCCACCCTAATTCACCCCGACCAATGTGGTTTTATACCCGGCAGATCAACTGCTGACAATGCTCGGACCTTGTGCCATGTGTTATCTAGTGCTGCCAATCTCGCTCATCCATGGGTGGGTCTTCCCCTGGATGCCGAAAAAGCCTTTGATCGTCTAGAATGGCCCTTTTTATTTGCAGTTCTCCGATGGTATGGCTTTGGAGAGGGCATCCTCCGATATCTCCAAGTCATGTACACTCAACCTGTTGCCAGTATTTGTGTAAACGCCATCAAATCTCAGCCATTTAACCTCCACAGAGGCACGCGTCAAGGTTGCCCCCTATCACCAATGCTTTTTGATCTCGCTCTCGAACCCCTAGCCCTCCTTATTAGACAGTCTGCATGTATTCGAGGTGTCCCCTTTAGCCATAGGGAGATTAAACTCTCTGCATATGCAGATGACCTCATGCTCTTCGTTTCCCTTGATTCGGTTCCAGCCGTCTTGGATCTGATTGACAGATACTCACAATTATCGGGCTATAAAATTAACTGGACCAAATCTGTAGCATTTCCACTGAACCGCTGGGTACATGAGGCTGACATGCAGGCCTTTCCCTTCCTTTGGCAATCCCGCATGGTGAAGTATCTCGGGGTCCATTACTGTTCTCCTTTAGAAGACACTATCAGTTTTAATGCCAAAGAGGTAGTCTCCAAAGTCCGTGAACTCACAAATCGTTGGTCTCCCTTATCTCTCACATGGTGGGGCCGCTTAGAAACTGTGAAAATGATGATAGTCCCCAAAGTGAACTATATTTTAGAAATGCTGCCATGCTTACTTCCGTTACATACTTATAAAGATATTGAGGGCCTTCTCGTCCGTTATCTCTGGCAGGGCAAACCACCAAGGATAGCTAAACATAAACTGCAGTCTGTGAAGGAACGAGGGGGTACCAGATTTCCTGATTTTCTTAGATATCATCAAGCCTTTCTGCTTAAGCAAGGTGCCCGCTGGCTAGATACCTCAACAGACCGCCGACCAGTTTGGCTTGACATAGAAGAGGAGCTTAGTAGCCCAATTCCGTTGACCCATCTCCCCGGTATGTCCTATCAAGTAGACACCCGCCATCCACCAATGATTGTCGATACTCTTGCGGCCTTTAACACTCTCATTTTATCACTGGGCCCGAATGTATGTCCTCAGGACGGACTCCCGCTATGGAATAACCCCCGAATTCAAGTCCTAAATAGAACAATAGCCTGGAAACCCTGGTACTCCAGGGGGATCTGGACACCCCAACAGCTTTTCTCTGCAGCTCATTGGAAAACCTTTTCTGATTTACAAAAGGAATTTGCGTTACCAGTGAAACACTACTTTCAATTGATGCAGCTTCAACACTGCCTCAAAAGTGCTCGAATCATGCCGCCCTCTGCCCCTACTGAGGATGGGCTATTAGAGACAGTTCATTCCATTAGTAGTACACATGGGGTAGCCTCTAACTTTTATAAAATAATTTGTCAGGGTACAGATACGGACACTTTTAGAGCTCAACAAGCCTGGGAGCGCGAACTGCAAACTACTATCACCCCTGTGCAATGGAGCGTTTTTTGGAGTAAAGTAGTGCGGGTCTCCCGGTCTGCCTCTGTTACCCAAACTCTCTTCTTCTTTGCACACAGATGCTTTTATACCCCAGAAAAAATAGCCAAATGGCACCCAAATGCTAGGGACCTGTGTTGGTCTTGCCATACTGCTGTGGGAACCTTCACTCATGTTATTTATGAATGTCCTCAACTGCAGGTCTACTGGGGGCGGGTCTGGGGTCGTATTCAATCTATCTTACACTTTCATGAACCTCTCTCTTGGAAGGTCGTGGGGCTCCGCTCTGCGGCGGAGGTCCCCTCTCTTCCCAAGAAGGGTCGCTTTCTCCTTGATTTCATGCTGGGTATAGCTATATGCTTAATCACGAGGAATTGGAAGGATAGCTCTCGACTCACTGTCCATGAATGGTGGAACCTCGTCTGCTTATATAGTAAATATGAGCAGATACCTCGGAGAGCTATTCCCCATGTCCAAACTCACTCTTGCTTATCTAAATGGCAGATGCTTAATGATTATGTACTATCCGCTCATTGTTCCAACTTGCCTGTATAATGTGCACTCATCATGTTTTTGATCACCGTTAGGTTGTAACCCAATAATGTAAGTACACGCCCGCTTCGGGAATGCTTAGTTTTCTAGAGAAGAAGCAGGGGGGGAGGGGGGTAGTTGGGGTTTACTTTGGTGTATGTATTACATGTTATGTTTTTGTCTTTTTGCTGTATGTCTTCCTTTCCTTTGTTGTTATAAAACGAAAATAAAGAATTAAAAAAAAAAAAACTCCCTCTTTAATCTTTGCTTCGCTGAGTCGAGGGAATTTTTCAAGCAGGTATCGGAAAGCTGGCAAAGTGCAGTCCATGGCTTTCACAAAGTTTTTCGTCAAACCTACTTTGATGTGAAGGGGTGGTAGCAGGATTTTGTGAGCCTCAAGCAGAGCTGGGTGCTGGATATTCTTCTCTCCAACTGTTACATTTTGTCTGCGATTCCATTCCTTCCGCAAGTAGTGTCAATCCCTTGCTCGGCTATCCCACTCACATAAGAAACACATGTATTTTATATATCCCTGCTGCAGTCCCATTAAAAGGGCAACTACCTTCAAGTCACCACAGAGGTGCCAGCTGTACTTGTTATAGTTAATGGAAGTCAATAGATGCTTTAAGTTATCGTATGTCTCTTTCATGTGGACGGCATGCGCTACTGGAATAGATGGAAGACTGTTTCCATTGTTCCAAAGCACAGCCTTCAGACTCAGTTTCAAAGAGTCTATAAATAGTCTCCAGTCTTGTGGGTCATGAGTGATTTTTAAGGCATTCATGAGGCTTTCAATATTGGAACTGAATACCAGATTACTTTCCTTTCCGACTGTGTATAGTACACTGCTGACGTCAGATGGCTTCAGCAGCCGTTTAGCAGTAGTATTGCTTTGCATCAGAAAATGATGCAATCAACTCTGGATGATGTGTGCATGCTGGTATTATGCAATGTGATGCAATATTACTTCATTCAAGGATTATTTGTGATGTTGTTGATGTCCTACTGGATAAATTTACATGCTGAAACGTCAAAAATGAACTACATGCAATATCTTCAAAACGAGAGCCAATAAAATCATTTAAATGTTATATTCATTTTCAACTCACCAAGATACTACAGATTAGGGCCTTTTAAAGTCAGTAACGATTTCAATGTTGACCAGTGAGACCAAACACAGTTTAGGACAACTAACCAGAGGGTCACCATGAGTCGACACCAACTCAACGACACTTAATAACAACAAATGTGTGCATCTACAAAGTGGCGCCTAGGTGTACCTGGGATGTAGGCATGTATTTTGCAAACTATGCAGGTATGCTGATAAAGTACACACACACCTTTTTACACTATCTTGAGAATAGGTAGGTGCAAATTTTTGCATGGGCATGCAATGGAGCTGGTTCTGGATGCCTGTTCTGTAAGAGCACATAGGCCCCTTTGTTGCTTGATAAAATAGGTGCCTCGTGGACTTCCAACATAGGCATCCTGTTATCAAATTACCCCTGTTGGGGACAATTTTGAAAGATGTGTCCATGCATCAAACAGTTTTATAGTCCAAAGAAACAAGCAACCACACCCACAAGAAGAGATAGTGGATACAGGGAGCAGGGTGATGAAAACACACCATGGAAGTGTATAAAACCTTTTTCTCCAGGAACAAGCAGGAAGTCAGTCCTCACATATGGGTGACGTCGGTGGAGCAAATCCCCAGCTTTCAGAGAAAGCCTTTGGGAATTGCATCACGCATGCGCGGTCCCCTTCCCGCCCAAGGGTGCCATCTTGCTTAGTCTCCTTTTTTCCGTGGAGCTCTTCGGACGTGGTCCTTTAGTCACCATGGAAAAGTGTTTAAAATTGCTTTAAAAGTTCGTCTTTTCTACCAGATCAACTCCGGTTCCCCTTCCCATCTTCGGCTTGGTACACCGGTATCGAGTCCGGCCATTTTTTTCGGTTTTTGTCCTTCGTGACTAGAGTTTGCTCTCTTTTTCTTTTTCACTGGCAGCCCGAGGCTTCGACCTAGCAGGGGCTCTTTTACCCCTGATGGCTGCCAGCAGGTTTAAAAAATATGATCAGTGTACAAAACATATGTCCCTCACCGATACACATGACTGCTGTCTCCGGTGCCTCGGGCCCAACCACGACCCGAAGATCTGTGGCCCGTGTAGGAAAATGTCCTCAAAGGCCCCAAGAAGCTGCCAGCAGCAGCATGATAGGAATTTTGCTGAGTCCGTACCTTTGCGGGACCAGACCTCATCTGAGGCGTCTACATGTCGGGGGGAACACTCTGAGCCTGAGCGTCGTAGAGGTTCCTCGGTTTGCGGGAACACCGAAGGAAGAAAAAATCCTCGAAGGCTCATTGGATGGCTCCGAACGGCCAGGCCCTGCCCAGGATCGGTCACGGAGCCACGAACACCAGCCCAGATCCTCGGAGATGGAGCGTCCAGCGAAGCTTCCTTGATGGGATATGGAGCAGCCGAGGCAGGTACTGGTTCTTGTCGAAGACTGCCCTCCGGGGGAACTGACCCGGTGGCTACAGAGCCTTCTGAGCTTGCTCTCAGAATGGTGGCCCTGGAGCGCAGTATGTCTGCCTTCATGGAGCAGCACCAGGCACTGATAGCCGGCCTCACCGGTCCTTATGCCCCGACCACCGGGCCACCGACATCAAAGTCGACCCCCCCGGAGGTCGAGCCGATCCTCGAGACCATATGTACTCGAGTCAATCCTCGACCGAGGTCTCCCTCGACCTCCCGATCGGGGCCCACTGGCATCAGGGTAGTTGAGGCTGAGGCCCTCGAGGCTGGAGCCACTCGATTCCTCCTCGGAGGCTTCGGGGTGGGAAACAAAGGAGGAAGAGTCCCCGGACACCTGCCAGCACAGGGACGTCCCGTCCGATTCCCCAGTGTCCGAACCTCGGAGAAGGTCCCCCCCCCAGAGGACACTTGGTTCTTGGACTTCGTGAGGAATATGTCCAAGGCCTTGGCATTCCCCGTGGAGTCCGAGGAGGATCCTCAAGCCGAAGAGCTCAAGATCCTCCAGTATGACTCTCCCCCTCAGGAAGCCCTTACTGTACTGGTGCCTCCGATCCTGGAACGACTGATGCTCCTCATGTGGGAGACACCGGCGTCAGCACCGGTGATCAGCAGACGGATCGACTCCATGTATCGAGTCCGTAAGAGCCCTGGGTTTCAGAAAGCACAATTGCCGCACAACTCCATGGTTGTGGAATCGGCCATGCGCAGGCTGAAGAGCCAGAAGACGCGCTCCTTGGTGCCTCCTGGCAGGGAGTCCCGCAACTTGGACGCCCTCGGCAAGAAGTGCTTCCAGGGTTCTATGCTGACATGTCGGATTCAGGCCTACCAGCTGTACATGGGCATGCACCTGAGGGACCTGGCGAAGGAACTCGCTGGGTTCTCAGCTGGTCTCTCTGAGGGACCTTTGCAGCTCTTCAGGAGCCTGTCCACCGGTGTCTGTGAGTGCTCGAAGTTCATGACTCGAGCAGTCTATGACGGCTTCGAATCGGCAGCCTGGGTAGCTGCGGCCGGCATCGGTGCATGCTGCCAAGCTTGGCTACAGTCGTCCGACCTTGAGCAGTGGGTACAGAACAAGTTGGTCGATGTCCCATGCCAGGGAGAGAACCTCTTTGGCAAGCCCATGACCGACAAGGCCATTGAAATCGAGTCCGAGTACATGACCAGGACACGGCTCTCAAAGAAGGCCTCTGCCCCTTATAAAAAGAAGGGCTCGGGTAAGAAACCCTTTTACCCGAGGAAGGGTACTGCTTACCGAAGCTACCCCTCATTTCAGGCCTCCCCGGCTCCCCAACAGGGGCAGCAGGCCAAGGGACAGGGGCATAGCCCACGTAAGCAGAAAGTCCCCAAACCCCTGGCACCGGCTCCGGCCCAGCCTGTGATTGGCTTTTGACTCTCATTGCATAGCCCCTCTCACCACAGGAGACAGGTAATCCGCAGGAGGGAGGCTTGCCCTATATGCCCATAGGTGGACAGCCATCACCACCGATGCCTGGGTTCCTTCATTTGACCCAGGTTCTTCCTCCTTATTTTCCAGGAGAGCCCCCCAGGTCTCCCCTTCATCGGGACCTTCTTCTGAAGGAGTTAGCAGGTCTTCTCGAGAATCAGGCGGTAGAACCGGTGCCTCACCACCTACAGGGCAAGGGCTTCTACTCCAGGTACTTTCTGATACCAAAAAGGACAGGAGGCCTCAGACCCATCCTCAACCTGTGCAACTTAAACAAATTCCTGGTGAGGGAGAAGTTCAAGATGCTCTCATTTGGAATATTGCTGCCTTACCTCCTCCAGGGAGACTGGCTATGCTCTTTAGACCTAAAGGATGTGTATACATACATCCTGATACACCCAGACCACAGGCAATATCTACGCCTTGTGGTGGGAGGCAATTACTACCAGTACAGGGTACTTCCCTTTGGCCTGGCCTCCGCCCCCAGGGTATTCACAAAATGCCTGGCGGTGGTGGCCGCCTTCCTCAGACTCCAAGGGGTTTCTGTCTTCCCCTACCTAGACGACTGGCTCATCAGAGCCACTTCAGCCATGGAGGTCCAACAAGCCACATCTTGCACCATCTAGGTGCTTCAGCGCCTGGGATTTGTAATAAATTACCCCAAGTCCAGCCTAGTTCCCACTCAACAACTAGAGTTCATAGGGGCCAGACTGGACACGCTTCAGGCAAGGGCCTACCTGCCAATAGAAAGAGCAAAGAGGCTTCTGGCCCTGGCATGCCAAATAAGTTGCAGTTCTCAGATATCAGCAAGACACTTTCTGTGCCTCCTCAGGCACATGGCCTCCACCGTCCATGTAACACGGGATGCCCGCCTCCACATGCGCACAGCTCAGGGGTGCCTCAGAGACCAGTGGACACAGGCCATGGGCTGCCTCAGGGACAGAATCAAAGTATCCAGAAGGCTTGGACTGGTGGCTTCAGCCATTACACATGGAGGCGGGGATGCCCTTCCAGGCTCCTCGATACACGAGGATCCTGACCACGGATGCATCCTTGCTGGGCTGGGGAGCCCATTGCCAGGGTCTCTGCACTCTGGGTGTGTGGTCTCTGGACGAGAGCACACAACAAATCAATTTCTTGGAACTTCATGCCATCTGCCTGGCTCTTCGACTTTTCTGTCAGACTCTGGCTCATCAGCCTGTTTTGGTACAAACAGACAACCAAGTAGCCATGTTCTATGTGAACAAACAGGGGGGCACAGAGTCCCGCCTACTGTGCTTCTTTGCAGTTCGACATGGCATGCACCTGAGGGCAGTCCACCTGCCAGGCCAGGACAACTACCTAGCTGACAGACTCAGCAGGATTCTGCAGCCCCACGAGTGGCAGCTGGACAAGGGAGTAGTCCATTGGCTTTTTCAGACCTGGGGACGGCCAGTATTAGACTTGTTTGTGAGTCCGCAGAATCGCCAGTTGTCCCAGTTTTGCTCCAGGCAGCCACACCCAGACAGGGTGGCGGCCGACGCCTTTCTGATATCCTGGTCGGTGGGCCTCCTATATGCGTTTCCCCTGACGCCTCTGGTGGCCAAAACTATTCAAGATTCTCCAGGACAGGGCCTCGGTCATCCTGATAGTACCCAGGTGGCCGAGGCAACCCTGGTTTCCGCTTCTACTTCAGCTAGAAGTGGAGGTCCCCCATTCCTCTGGGGTCCTTTCCAACTCTCCTGTCTCAGGAGGGGGGCAGTCTCCTGCACCCCAATCTCAGCTCCCTCAACCTAATGGCATGGCTGCTGAAAGGATAGTGCTCACACTACTCCTCCTTCCAAGAAATGTGGAAGAGGTCTTGCTGGCCTCAAGGAGGCAATCAACTAGACGGACCTATGCCTTCAAATGGCATAGGTTTGGGGTTTGGTGCGAACAGCAGAAAGTGAATCCTTTCTCCTTCCAGGTTGCAGTGGTACTGCAGTATCTTCTCCACCTATCGGATTTGGGCCTTAAGTCCAACTCCGTCAGAGTGCACCTCAGTGCCCTGGCTGCACACCACTTTCCGGTGGAAGGAAAGCCTCTCTCTGCACACCCTCTGGTGTCCAGATTCTTGAGAGGCCAACTTCTCCTGAAGCTCCCGGTCTGCCCTCTGGTGACCGAATGGGATTTGAATGTGGTTTTAGGGAAGCTTACTCGGCTGCCTTTTGAGCCGAATGCAACCTGCCATCTACGCTACCTTTCTTGGAAAGTAGTTTTCTTGGTGGCCCTCACGTTGGCTTGGCGAGTGAGTGAACTTCAGGCCCTTGTGTCCAACAGGCCTTATACAAGGTTCTATAGGAACCCGGTAGTAGTCCGCACACACCCTAAGTTCCTACCGAAAATGGTCTCTTCCTTTCACCTCAATTAAGAAGTGGTGCTGCCTATCTTCTTTCCCAGGCCGCAAGCCAGTCGGGACGAGGCAGTGCTGCATACCCTGGACTGTAAGAGGGTGTTGGCCTTCTATATTCAGCGTACGCAGGAACATCGGAGAGCTTCTCAGCTCTTTGTATCCTATGACTCCAGTAAGCTGGTGATGACGGTTTCCAAGTGTACGCTATCCACCTGGGTGGCAGACTGTATTGCCTGGGCATATAGGGCAGCCGAGCTTCTATTGGAGGGTCATGTCACGACCCACCGGGTCAGGGCCATGGCGGTATCAGTGGCTCATTTCCGCTCTGTTCAGCTGGCAGACATCTGCCGGGCCACCACCTGGTCTTCGGGTCAGACTTTTGCAACCCATTACTGCCTGGATAGGGAGTCCCGACGGGACAGTTCTTTTGGCCAGGCTGTACTCCGTAACCTATTCGAGGTCTAGGCAACTCCTGCCCTCCAACCCTTCTGTGTCAGGCTACTGGAGCGCTACTCTCAGTTAGATTCCTATTGTGGCTGCTTGCGGCTCTCGTAGAGGGAGCCTATTTTTCAGCTCTGGGTTCTCGGTAGCCTATAGCTGGGGAGTCCCATATGTGAGGACTGACTTCCTGCTTGTTCCCGGAGAAAGCGTAATTACTCACCTGTAACAGATGTTCTCCGGGGACAGCAGGAATCAGTCCTCACCACCCTCCCTCCTCCCCTTGGAGTTGCAGTCCTGTTAGTATTGTTTTTCCTAATTTTTGCCATCTTTTTAGCTATGTCATTTGACTGAGCAAGATGGCACCCTTGGGTGGGAAGGGGATCGCGCATGTGTGATGCTATTCCCAAAGGCTTTCTCTGAAAGCTGGGGATTTGTTCCGCATGAGGGCTCCGTTGACGCCGACATCACCCATATGTGAGGACTGATTCCTGCTGTCCCCGGAGAACACCTGTTACAGGTGAGTAACTACGCTATTCGAGTGTCCTAGGGTTCCTCCCTACACAGACCGTGTTTCGGCAGAACAAAGTCTTCGTTAGGGGCTTGGGACTCATGTGGGAGACACTCAACAAAGAAACCTTGGTATGGCTAGTAAGCAGCAACTCATGTAGTCCAAAAGGACTGTAGAGTCTGCAGTGCATCAAAGGTATATTGAAAAGTAAAGTGTGGTAAATGCATAAAAAAATGTACCTGAGCATCAAGGAGATATGCCCAGAGTGAGATTGGGGTGGATTTCCAAAAGCATTCACTTAAGTTTTTCTAAGGAAAAGTATCCACACAAACAGCAGGTGTAGACTTTTGCACATCGTTTGAAAGTTGCTCTCAAAGTTTTCTAGCGTGGTCTAACATTTCTCTGTTAGGATTATTGTCGGTCTAGCACCTCTAGCAGACATTTTTGGTTGGTGATTGAAGGCTGGTATTGAAAATATTGTACTGCACTGCGGAAAGCATTGGGAATTATATTTATAAGCCAGGTGTTCCTTATGCAATAATGCAGTAACTTCTTATAGTTCAGAAAAACAATGGCTTGTGTAAATATCCGTCTGGTTGATGCAATATTTCAGTGCAATAGAAGATGAGATCTTTGATATGCCAGCAGTGCACATATCTTACTAAAGGACACTGTACAAATTTCTGCCAAATTGTAGAGTGTCCTTGCAAAGGAATATGGCTGCTCATTAAGAATTCTGAGGGGAACCTCTGGCCAGTGATACAACGGGATTGTCCTAGTGCAGTCTGGGACATCAAAGCCAGAATGTCTGGAGGGAAAAAAAAGCAGGCACATGCAAGTTCAGGCACAATTTTAGAAATGTGAAAATGCCCAATATGGATGTCTATAGAGACGTCTACATAGACGTCCCCACAATAGCATCTGAGTACATGGATGTTTAATAATCTAATGGTTAAAGTAGTGAGTTGGGATCAGGGTGGCATGGTTCAAATCTCAGTGTGGGTCTTTGTGATCTTAGACCAGTCACTTAACTCTCCATCTTCTCTACTCTCTGGATGTTTTAAGGCCAAAACAAGCAGTTTCTTGATGCCTATTCCTGCCTGCAGCAGGTCTAAATGTGGATGTGCCTGCAGACATCTAAGACGTTCCTGAAATCAAACAGGGATGTGTAAGTCAATTGCACCTCCCAAGACACACCTCCACCATGCCCCTTGCCTGCTTAGATGTCCCTGCACTGGAGACATATATAAACATCATTTGTGGAATGGCTTTAGAGATGTCTCCATGTTTTCGACGTCTGTGTGTGTCTTCGGACATCCAAATCACGACTAAGACTTTTAAAATGACTCCCATGGTTTGAACATGTGGAAGATGTTCCACAAAGAGCAGAGTAATAGCTGGTTGACTTTTTTACTAAAAGGATATTTCATCTGTTGACCTCTGAGGGAGAGGAGGGGGGAATACTTCATTGAACAAGGTCCAACATATACTGAGATATCAGAACATGTTTGATATCGACAGCTTAGCCCACATAAGCTTGCTTCCATTTGGAAATCTCGAGATGGGAAGCATGTAACAGCAAGCTAAATGTTACAGGATGCATTTTAAACTATGACTTCGCAGCTCTGAATGAGGCTGGTACTTGGATGGAAGACCATCTTGGAATACTAGAAGCTGTAGACTCACTGTTACCAATTCTCCCACACACCTTGTGCCACTGACTGCAGTGGTGGAGTCTGGTTTCTGCTTTCTCCTTCTTGTCCATTTCAGCCCCTCCTTCTCTACCTCAATCTCACTCCTTTTCCTCTTTAAGTCCACTCCATCCATCTTTTTAATCTCCTACCTCTCAGGATTGCTGTTATCTATTGAACTCTTGACAAGTCCAGTTCTATCTTTCTCAATGACTTTGACTCATGGCTTTCCTTATTTCTGGATTCTTCTTCCCCCTCCCTTATTCTTGGTGACTTTAATTTTCATATTGCTAGCCTTTCTGACCCCTGTGCATCTAAGTTTCTTTCCCTTACCTCCTCATACAACCTCCAGTTTTGCTCTTCTGCCTACATTCATCACCGCCTTAACCTTGTTTTCTTTCCTAATTGTTTACCCTCTAATTTCCATACCTCAGTTCTTCCCTTATCTGACCACTACCTGTTAAGCTTCACTCTTCATCACTCCCTGCCTCAATCTCTCCCAGTCTCATCACCTCTTTCTTCCACTTGTTCTCTAAATCTGGTGATGAGGCTATAAATTCCTATAATATTGCTCACTCCCCTGCTCTGGATAATCTTGCTCTGCCCATACCATGTCCTGTGAGGCGCACTTCACCCCAACCCTGGCTAACTTCAGCTACCTGCTACCTATTCTCCTGTGCCTGCTCAGCCGAGTGCACTTGGCTCGAATCCCATTTCCTTTCTGACCTTCACTTCATATTCATGCTTACTTTATTTACATTCTCTTATAGAATGTGCTATTCTGCATCAGTGCGGTTTACATTCAACAAACTGAAATTACATTGAACAGGGCATTATAACTTGGAGATAACCCTCCATAGCCCATGTTCCCTGTAAAAATAGTTAAGTGGCTTGCCCAAGACCACAAGGAGCACCTGTGGGACTAGAAACCCCAGTCCTTCCGGCCCAAGGTTGCTGTCCTCTAGTGGGATTTGAACCCCCGACCTTCCGGCCTGAAGTACCTTGCCCCAACCACTAGGCCACTCCTCCACTCTACTCCTCTACTTCCTTCAAGTCTGGCATTGCTCTTGCAAGCAAAACTATTTTATCCATTTGACTAGCTCTCTTGCCTCACCTCCACCGTCTCTTTTCAACTCTCAACTATCTTCTTAAGATGCCTCCACCTTCAGTCTCTCTTTCTGCCCAAATCCTAGCCAACTATTTCCATGACAAAATCCATAAAATTACATTTGAATTCCCCACTACATCTTCTTCACCCCTTCTTCCCCCTCTTCAATAAGAACTTTTCCCCTCAACCTCTAATCTCCCTTTCATCTTTTTCTAAAATCTCCAATGAGGTAACCTCTCTTCTTTTTTCCTCCTCTTAACTCACTACCTTTTCTCTGATCCTATCCTCATCTGCCTCCTTAACTCCATCTCCTCCTCTGTCATCCCTTCCATCTTACATATTCTCAGTCTTTCACGTTCTACTGCAACTTTCCCTGCAGCCTTCAAGCATGCTGTGATTACACCTCTCCTGAAGAAACCATCACTTGACTCTACTTATCCTTCTAATTATTGACCCATCTCCCTCCTTCCCTTCATTTCTAAAACTTCTTGAATATGCAGTTCGCCGCCACTGCCTTGAATTTCTCTCCCCTCAAGCCTTCCTAGATCCACTTCAGTCTGGTTTTCATCCCTTTCATTTTACTTGTTTCTGGCTGAGTCTTTATTCAGTTCTCATTTTTCTTGACCTTTCTGCTGCTTTTGATACTGTTGACAACAACCTCCTCCTCGACATTTTGGCCACTCTTGGTTTTAGGAGTGCTGTTTTGTCCTGGTTGTCTTCTTATCTCTCCCATCGCTCTTTCGGTGTTTTTTTTCTGGTGATCCTCCTCTACTGCCATCCCTCTCGGTTGGTGTTCCTCAAGGGTCTGTTCTGGACCCTCTCCTTTTCACTCTCTTTACCCAGTCTCTTGGTGTCTCATGGTGCCCTCATCTCTTCCTATGGCTTTCAGTATCATTTTTATGCTGATGACTCTAATATTTCTCTGACACTCCAAGCCTGTATCTCTGCCTGCTTATCTGACATCGCTGCCTGGATGTCTCACCACCATCTAAAACTGAACATGGCCAAGACTGGACTTCTTGTTTTTCCCCCTAAACCCTCCTCCCTCTTCCTCCTTTTTCTATCTCTGTTGATAGCACTCTTCTGCTTCCTGTTTCTTCGGCCTACAACCTTGGGGTCATCTTTGACTCCTCCCTCTCCTCCTCCACACATATCCAACAAATAGCTAAAACCTGTTGCTTCTTTCTCTATAACATTAACCAAATTTGCCCCTTCCTCTCTGAACATACCACTACAGTGGAGTGGAGGAGTGGCCTAGTGGTTGGGGCAAGGTACTTCAGGCCGGAAGGTCAGGGGTTCAAATCCCACTAGAGGATAGCAACCTTGGGCCAGAAGGACTGGGGTTTGTAGTCCCACAGGTGCTCCTTGTGGTCTTGGGCAAGCCACTTAACCCTCCATAGCCCATGTTCCCTGTAAAATAGTTATCTCCAAGTTATAATGCCCTGTTCAATGTAATTTCAGTTTGTTCAATGTAAACCGCACTGATGCAGAATAGCGCGGTATATAAGAGAATGTAAATAAATAAATAAATACTAAAGCTCTTATCCACTCTTTGTTCACCTCCCATCTCAACTATTGCAACCTCCTCCTTGCTGGTCTCTCTGAGTCATCTCTTTCCTCTTCAATCTGTTCAGAAATCTGCTGCACAGCTAATCTTCTGCAAACCCCCATACACTCATTTAATCCCTCTTCTCAAATCACTTCATTTGCTCCCCGTCTGTTTCCATATCCATTTCAAACTTCTCCTTCTGACCTATAAATGTATTCACTCTACTGCCCCTCACTACCTTTCCTCTCTCCTCTCTCCCTACACCCCTCCTGATGAACTCTGCTCTTCCTCTGGCTTTCTTCTTTCTTTGCCCTTTTCTTCTACTGCCACCTCCAGAATTCAGTCTTTTTGCCTTGCTGCTCCTTATGCCTGGAACAAACTTCCTGAATCTATACGTCAGGTCTCATCTATCCCCTTTTTCAAATCCATGCTGAAAGCTCACCTCTTTGAGGCTGCTTCTGGATCTTAATTCCCTTGTTCTCCTTATATCTCCTTTCCCTATTTGAACTCCTTGTTTCTCTTATATTGTACTGTCTGTCTTGATTTGATTGTAAGCTCTAATGAGCAGGGCACGTCTTCTATATGTTCTTGAACAGCGCTGCATACGCCTTGTAGCGCTATGTAAATGATTAATAGTAGTGCGTATAGGAATGGCCTGGAATCTATTTCCAGTCACATCTTACCAAGAAAACCTAGGGGCTGGGTCGCCAGATGTCAGAATTAACAGCACACGTCTTCTATATGTTCTTGAACAGTGCTGCGTACGCCTTGTAGCGCTATGTAAATGATTAATAGTAGTGCGTATAGGAATGGCCTGGAATCTATTTCCAGTCACATCTTACCAAGAAAACCTAGGGGCTGGGTCGCCAGATGTCAGAATTGACAGCACACGTCTTCTATATGTTCTTGAACAGTGCTGCGTACGCCTTGTAGCGCTATGTAAATGATTAATAGTAGTGCGTATAGGAATGGCCTGGAATCTATTTCCAGTCGCATCTTACCAAGAAAACCTAGGGGCTGGGTTGCCAGATGTCAGAATTGACAGCACACTTGAATACTGAAACAGCTGTAATTATGGGCGTGTACAGTGACAATAAAACAGCCCATTATTACTTATTTAAACTGTAGATGTTAAATTCAGCTCACACATTGTTGCTATTCAATGTTCTTTATTAGATTCAGGTAAATAAAACATTGCATCCATTAGGTGACCAATAACTTGGTGGCCACCAGATTTAGCATTTTGGATGTACAAATTTCAAGGAATGTTTTGAGATGTAGGTGCTGAAAATAAGGCCCAGGTGCTGCAACTAGAGTACTGTATGTTGTTCTAGTGTCACCATCTGGAGAATGACAAAGTGCACTTAAGTAAAGTTACAGAGAGGGCCAACTAAATTCATTAAGAGCATGGAACAACAACAATGTGGACATCTTAGGAGGAGAAAAAGAAACTCGAGGACTTTTCTGCTTGGAACAGAAACAAGGGTAATAAGGTAGCGGTAGAGGTATATAAAATCATGAAAGGGAATAGTGAGCTACTATGTCCCATTAGAGGACTGGGGAAAGTATTGACACTAAAATGGCACCAAGCTTAATTCAAGGGTGTATGTCTCAAGATATCTGTAAAATGCATTACCAGATAGGGCATTGTGTAGGGACATAGTACAGCTGGATTCAAGAAAAGGGGTTAGACATTTATGGAATGATAGATAAATCACAGATTCCATATAGTCCTGCTAGACTAGTCCAAACAAGTGGGTTGGAGACAAAGAACCAATGAAAAGCTCAGGTTTCAATGACATCACTCCAATGCCTCTAGTCGCCTCAGCCACCAGAGGTCTCTTTAGTATTTCCTTGTCTTCAGCAGATGGTGGATGGATTTTCTCCTCTCTGAAGAATTCAAAGGAAAAGATTAATAAAAACACTCGTGACAGACCACTTTGAGGGTAACTCTCATTTGAGTGTGCTGTAGGGGCTCCACTAGACTGAAGTCTTTTCGGTAGTCATAGGAGGAAGGAAAATTGGTTCAGCTCCATGCTCTTGCTTTGGATAAGAACCTGTTGAGCAGTCAGAAAATTGGAAGGATCTGGAAGGAAGGAAGGAAGAATTCAGCAGCCTCATACCACCTCATCGCTCCCTCACTCCTCCTCTGGGGACCCCTGCTCTCTCCCGAAGACTGCAGAAGGCTCTCAGAGGAATTGGCCTGCCAGCCACCTTAAATGCAGTGCTGCCAAGCCAGAGAAACCATTTCAGGGGAGTAGAGCTCAGCCCGGCACAAATTCTCTGCCTGGGGCTCTCAGGGGGTGACCACATCATTGTCCGTGTTGGGGGCTCTCGATTTTGTCTGTGTGGGCAGGGGCGGCCCAAGAGGGGTGCGGGGCCATGTATGGAGACTCATTGTCGGGCCTCATTTGCATAAATATTTGCATAATGTTAACGCGCACTAACCTTTAGTAAACATGCCTCTTAATGAGTGTATGGATAAAGAAAGACTGCCAGATTTCTACATTACTATACCCCAGTGCTAACCACCAGGCACATTAGGAAGTACTACAAACACTGTCCATTTAGAACCCATAGCAAACCCGCCGTATCATAACAGCGCTACCAGGACTCACAAAGCACCATATCCTACCTATTAAAAGGCAACATTACAAATATTAAACCAATACATCTCAGAGAATACCAATACATCTCCTACTGGGGAAAGAGAACAAGTGACACTGTCACATAGAAACTACATGAACAGAATACCTCAGCTCGGTTACACATCCAGAACATAGACTGTCGTCAAACAAAGAACAAGGGATAACAATTTAGAAATAGGAAGACAGTAATTAAACTGGGAACCCCAAAAGCCAAACTTGGAATGTACAACACCACTGCAGAAATAAAACTATAAATTAATTTCTTCTTGTGCTAAACAAAATACAGACAATAACGATGCACATTTCCCAGAGCTGACATATTCCAATTAATAAATTCAAAATAAAAAAGTATTTTTCTATCTTTTATTGTTTGTGCATTTTATTTTTCAGATGCAATTGCTCCAGTCACTTTCTTCTGGTTTCTTCATGTCTTCTGCTAACTCTCCATTGTCTGCTGTCCATTTGTCCTTTCTTCTCTCTTCTAGTTTTTTTCTATTCTCTCTCTACACCTGCTTTAACATACTAATCTTTCTTCTTTTGCACTTTCCTCCATTTCTTTCTTTATTCCTCTTTCATCCACTCAGATTTTCTCTCTCCATCCTCAATCCCCACTTACTCTCCTAATACCTGGCCAATCGTAGATTTTTCTTCCCTCCCACACAAAATAATTTTTCCCCTCTCCATTCTCACTCCCCCAGCCCCATCCCATTCTAGTCCTCCCCCAACATTAGCTCCCTTCTAGTTCCAGCCCCACCCAGCATCTGCACCCTTCTAGTCCCGTTCTCCCATCCCCCTGTATCAGCTCATTACCAGTCCTAGCCCTCAATCAGCCCATTTCCAATCCCCATCAGCCCATTTTCAATCCTAGCCCTCCCCATCAGCCCTTTCCAGTCCTATCCTAGCCCCCTCCATCAGCCCATTTCCAATCCCAGCCCGCTCCATCAGCCCATTTCCAATCCTAACCCCTCCATCAGCCCTTTTCCAGTCCAAACCCCTCCATCAGTCCTTTTCCAGTCCAAGCCGCTCCCACTCAGCCCATTTCCAGTCCAAACCCCCCTCCCCATCAACTAATTCCAGTCCTAGTTCCCTGCGCCCACTCAGCCTATTTCCAGTCCAAGACCCACTCCCCCCACTCAGCCCATTTCCAGTCCTAGCTCCTCCCCACTCAGCCAATTTCCAATCCAAGCCTCCCCCCACTCAACCCATTTCCAGTCCAAGCCCTCCGACTCAGCGCTTTTTTAGTCCAAGCCCCCCCTCCCCATAAGCGATTTCCAGTCCTGGCTCCCACCTCCGCCTATTTCCAGTCCAAGCCCCCCTCCCCATTAGTTATTTGCAGTCCTAGCTCCCCCCTATTCAGCCAATTTCCAGTCCAAGCCCCCCTCCCCATCAGCTTTTTTCAGGACATAAGATATGCCATACTGGGTCACACCAAGGTCCATCAAGCCCAGTATCCTGTTTCCAACAGTGGCCAATCTAGGTCATAAGTACCTAGCAGTCTCCCCAAAAGACACAGGTTCCTCAATGCTTGTATTGGGTCAAGCAGTGGAGTGGAGGAGTGGCCTAGTGGTTGGGACGAGGTACTTCAGGCCGGAAGGTCGGGGGTTCAAATCCCACTAGAGGACAGCAACCTTGGGCCGGAAGGACTGGGGTTTCTATTCCCACAGGTGCTCCTTGTGGTCTTGGGCAAGCCACTTAACCCTCCATAGCCCATGTTCCCTGTAAAATAGTTATCTCCAAGTTATAATGCCCTGTTCAATGTAATTTCAGTTTGTTCAATGTAAAACGCACTGATGCAGAATAGCGCGGTATATAAGAGAATGTAATAAATAAAATAATAAATAAAATCCTGGGTCCCTTTTAATAATGGGTTATGGACCTATCTCCAGGAACAAGCAGGAATGACTCTTCACATGTGGGTACGTCGGCGCCGACGGAGCCCGCACGGGAATGCTCCCCAGCATCCAATCAGAAGGCTTTTGGGAGCATCCCTCGCGCCTGCGCGGTGACTTCCCGCCTTTCCCCCTGCCTCTCCCCAGTTTTCGTTTTTCTGCGGAGCCGGCAGGACGTACCTCCTGTCACCGCAGAAACTTTTTTTCTCAAATATCCTTTTGTTTTTGTTTTCTTGTGGTCACGGCCTTTTCCCGCCGATACCAGCGTCGCCGGTGCTCTACTTTTCTTTATCCTTTCTTTTTTCTTTCAAAAAAAAAAACAACTAGTTTCGGTTTCTCTTTAGAGGCCTACGGGTCCTTCCAACATGGAGCCTTCTTCCCCTAAGAAGTGCCTTCACTGTGGAAACTTAGTTTTCATTTTAGACTCCAACGCCTGGTGTCTAACCTGTTTGGGGCCTGACCCTTGTTCCCCCAATTCATTGGGCTTTAGTGTCGGGAGAAGACCTTCTCTCTTTCGGGTGTCCCTCGACGCCGTCTTTCCTCCTGAGGTGCGGATACCGGTTTATTCTTCTCTCCGGGATCAGATAACCCACAAACAGTCTGTTAAGACTAGCCAATCCTTGAGGGGTAAGTCTCATGCCCGGCATGATGACGGCTCCGGCCTTCCCCTCAAGACCCCATTGGCAAGAAAACCCCGGCGGGAGTCTTCGGGCTCCAAAGCATTCACAGGGTTTCAGGTTGTTCCTGGGGTTCACTCCTCACAGAACATACCTGAGCCATGCTCGGGGGTGGTATCCGCTTCGAGCGGTACTGATTCCCCGGCATTGGCATCGGCATCGAGTGCTCCACTCTTTGCCGAGGATCGTCAACTGGTGTCCTCGGTGCCTTCGGGGCCGATCGACTCTACCCAGACTGGCTTTCCTGCATCCCGGCCATGCACGGGGTTGGTACCGGCTTCGAGCGGTGCCGATTCCCCGGCATCGGTGTCGGTGTCGAGTGACTTGCTCGTCACCGGGGATCGGCGTCGGGTGTCCTCGGTTCCTTCGGGGCCGATCGACCCGACCCGAACGGCCTCTCCTGCAACCCACCAAGGCTCGGGGTTGGTGCCTGCTTCGGGCGGTGCCGATTTCCCGGTGTCGAGGCCAGTGTCGAGTGCTCCGCTCGTCACTAGGGGCCGTCATCCGGGGTCCTCGGGGCCCTCGGTCGATATGACCCAGACTGGGTTCCCGCTGTCCGGACCAGCCGCAGGGTGGGTTCCGGCTTCGAGCAGCGCCGATGCCCTGACATCGGCGTCGGTGTCGAGTGTCCCATTCTCCATTCGCCGGGTGTCCTGGGCCTCGGGGCCGATCGATACGCCTCGGATGGGTTTCCCCCCATGCTCGGAGGGGGTACCGGCTTCGGGCGGTACCGATACCCCGACCTCGGCGTCGGTGTCGAGTATTCCTCTCTTCGCCGGGCGTCATCTGCGGACGTCCTCGGCACCTTTGGCGCCGATCGATGCAATTCCGCTTGACCTTCAGGGGCCAACATCGCCGGCGCCTCCTCCGGCGCCAGTGAACTCCAGGCGGGCATCGGTAACCTCGCTCGGTTCGATGCCCAGTCTAGAATCGTTGTCCAGTCTGGATGACTGGGTTCCGACACGCTTCGGATCCGATCCATGTCCCTTCCGGCTACACAGCGCCAAGGATAATCACCGAAGCTCCCTAGTGGCCTCAGTACCGCCTCGGCAATCCCGGCTGCCTGCTACGAGGGCCTTACCATCCCCGGCGCCGGTATCGAGGTCGACTCCCGCTGTTCCATCAGTGTCATTGATCCGTTCTATGCCTAGCTTGGAATCGATACCGGGAACCGATGATGCAGTACTCACTGCCTCGAACCGGAGCGGTCGGTATCTCTCTCCCTCTAGCGGGCTTCCTTCTGGCGCTCAAGCTGCTGAAGCCACATCAGCATGCCCAGGAATGGTTCAGCTGGGAGATCCTTCCTTTCAGGAATTTCTCCTTGCCATGGCAGCCTTTCTTGCCATTCCTATCCCTGGTCCTACTCTTACCCAGGGTCCTGCAGAAAAAGAAAGCATTATGCTTCCTTTGCATCCTTCCTTGCAGGATCTTCTTCTAGGGATTTGGCAGTCACCCCTGAGGGTTCCAGCGCCTTCTACAGCCATGCACTGTATCAGGTGCCCCCCTCTCCGGGGTTTCAGAAAAACCAACTCTCACATCATTCTATTGTAGTGGAGTCAGCGATGAGGAAAGTCAGGAGTAAGAAGAAGCATTCTTCCTACCCTCCAGGTCGTGCATCCAAGACACTGGATGCCTTTGGACGTCAAACCTTCCAGACTTCGATGCTGGCTTCAAGGATTATCTCATATATTTTTTATATGAGTCTA
The DNA here is from genome assembly GCA_033557465.1 of Ichthyophis bannanicus. NCBI lineage: Eukaryota > Metazoa > Chordata > Amphibia > Gymnophiona > Ichthyophiidae > Ichthyophis > Ichthyophis bannanicus. The sequence goes on along the minus strand of CM066033.1, from coordinate 187,275,719 downwards.
ACGCTTCGGGAGGTCACGGAGAAGTTATCTCTTATGTCTCCCTTTTTGTCAGAACCGAAGGCCTCTGACTATTCCTTGCTTCTTAATCATAGCAGGAATATTGCTTGGTTTCTCTCCCGTGCTGCTCTAGACTCTTTCGAGTCTGTTAGCAGGTCCTCGGCTATTGCCATTGGAGCACGTCGTACAGCCTGGCTGCAGGCTTCAGACTTGACCAGATGGGCACAACATACATTGGGTAACTCTCCGTGTACTGGGGAAAATCTTTTCAATAGAGAGGCTTTACGTCAGGTTGCTCAGAGCTCCACTGACTTTCCTAAGTCTGGAAACCGTCCTAAGCCGCCTTCTTCCCCAGGATGGAGGAAATGTCCTACCAAACCTTCTTTCCCTAAGAAAAGGAAGTGTCATCCTCCTTCGGCCCATCCTCCAGCTGTGCCCCAGCCTGGGGCATTCTGTCCTGGTCTGAAGTTCCCAGTCTCCCACCAGGCTACTCAGAACCAGCAACCATAGGCTCCTGTATGCTGCAGGCTACAATTTAACTTCTTATTACCGGAAGTTTGTTCTTCCAACTCTACGCTGTGGTGTTTCTTTCAGTATGCCCAGGATACTTTGCCCATGGGCTACAGTACCCTCCCTTTCTTATTACTCGAAGGGAGATCGCCACTGTGGACATTCTTCCTTCAGCTGACTTACCTAGTGGTACGTCACCCCCAACCCCTATCTCTCAGGGTTCCCCTGCTGGAGCTGGTACAATACTGGAACATCTCTCTCTCTTCCAGGGTAGATTTCCTGTTATCCTTTAACGCATGTTCTGGACATCTGACAAGGCCAGAGTATCCCCGCTCCCTTTGTCGGTGTTCTCCCTGTTTTAATACGGGGGAATCCCCATGGCCATTGGTTCAGTGGCTGGGTGTGCAGGAGTCCGGTGAGTACTTTCTGCTCTGCAAGCACTCACTGCAGGCTATCTTCTTCGGGCCATATCCTTTTTAGGATGTGGCGTCATGCCTGACTTCTGACAGTTTTATCCCATGATTCTCCTCTATGATCTCTGCAACTGTCAGAGAAGCTTCCCACTATGGGGGGACTTCGTCTCTGAGGGTCCTCTTCATAGAAGCGGCTTGTATAGTCCTTCCAGGGCTATATAGCTAATTATGCCCTCTGGTCTCTCCTTGGGATACCGAGTTCAAGTTTTTCTGCGTGAATGCCCAAGGAGCTCCTAATCTGGCAGGAATCTACCCCCTTTTTCCTTGCAGCTTGGCGTTCTGTTTCTACCCCACTTGGGCAGCGCATGCTCTTCTATTGGGCATGATACCCCTGAGTCCCTTGGCTGGGTCTTCCCGGTATCTTGGTCGGTGCGCTTTCTTGTCCTTGGACACATCAGAAGCCTAAAGTATTCCTGATGTGCTCTTACCAGATCGATGTCATCATCTGTTCTTCATGCAAACATGCTGCTCTTTCCACTGCTCTGCCTCCTGCACCGTAGAAATAGATTCGCGATAATTCTTCTGGTGGGTTTCACCCCCCCCCCCCCCCTCCCGTATTAGACAAATCTTTCTCCGTCACATCCCCCGTGAGGGTGTTTCTTCTGTGGCCCAGTGGCAGGCCTGGATTCTCAGTATTATTTTTCATGTACCGATGCATACATGTTTTGTACCCTGGGTGGGCATAAGCCCTGCCCATCTATACTATCTCTGTATATGTATACATCTCCGTATATATATATATATCTACATATATATATATGCCGGACTTGACTGGACATATCTATTCAGGCCTGTATAGATATGTCTGCAGTTCTATGGTTATATGTATGCCGTATGGTATGCGCATATTGGAAGAAGTCAAAGCACACTGTGTTTTGCCTCTATCTCCCTGATTGTCGGCATTAAAGTTTTTACTATCTTAAGAGGTCCAGACAGTCCGCTTACCTAATTTTATACGACTCGATAACTGGGTCGGGTTATACTCCCTACCGCTTCTATTTTTGGAGTATACACCTCCCTACCTATGAGGTGTCTACTTCCATGTCTCCCTATCTCTTACCAGCTAGGAATGACAGTGTACTACTTCAGTAGGCCGGAGCACACTTCTGTTCTCCCTGGGGAAGGGGTTTCCTTCTACACCCTCTCTTCCCTTCAGGACTGGGCTAAACTCTGGTTCGGTCAGTCTTCCTCTTTTAGTCTTCAGTGTTACTAGCGCTGTACCTGAAAGTTCTCAGCTTTTCCACATAAAGCTTTCCATTGAAGACCTGCCGTTCTTCTCCTGCACCAGGTGTCACCTGGGTCACCTGCCCATCCCGGCTTTGGTGCTTCATCCTCACTGTTGTGAAGTTCCCTTGGAGGTCCCGCAACTGCGTCTACAGTTACCTCCGTCACAGCTCTACTCCTACAATCCAGTAGGTAAGCTCTCTATTGTACTAGTGCATTAAGTACTTAATGATAACTGGCATGCATTCTAAAGACTCACCTCCCCTGTAGTCTTTAGTTCTTGCTGTTCCTCTTCTCTTCTCAACTCCTACCCCCCGTCCCTCATGGGATGCCGGGGATCCAGGTTGGGGAAATGCGTCTTCCCAGGGGCGCGCTTTTCAGGGGATCTCCCCTGGCACCCTCAGCTAGGGAGTCCCCACATGTGAAGACTCATTCCTGCTTGTTCCTGGAGATAGCACAGTTACTTACCTGTAACAGGTGATCTCCGGAACAGCAGGAATTAGTCTTCACAACCCTCCCACCTCCCCTAGGAGTTGAATCTACCTATTTCCTTTCCTCTCCTCTCCTCTCCTCTCCTCTCCTTCTGTCTCAGCTATGAAACCCAACTGGGGAGAGGCAGGGGGAAAGGCGGGAAGTCACCGCGCAGGCGTGAGGGATGCTCCCAAAAGCCTTCTGATTGGATGCTGGGGAGCATTCCCGTGCGGGCTCCATCGGCGCCGACGTACCCACATGTGAAGACTAATTCCTGCTGTTCCAGAGATCACCTGTTACAGGTAAGTAACTGTGCTTTCCTCCAGGAACTTGTCCAAACCTTTTTTAAATCCAACTACACTAACAGCTTTTAATACGTCCGGTAACAAATTCCAGAGTTTGATTACATGTTGAGTGAAAAAATATTTTGTTGGCTCTTCTATGTACCTTTTCCAATAACGCTTTATTTACTTGTCATTATTCGTGTGTTCACTTACCGTGTTGCTCCCCCTAAATTTGCACTTCTGTTCACCCTCTCTCAGCTGAATAACTTATCCCTTTCATTAACTAACTGCAACTTTCCTTTCTTCCTCCTTCAACTATCTGGCCTGTCTGTGTTGGCCCAGGTTAACATTTACTTCCATATCTATCCTTGCTCTGTCTCCATTGATGTAGAGTTTAAAACTATTTTCCTCTCTCTGCTGTTAGTCTACCTGAGTGGCCAACCCCTCCCCCTGCTGAGGTATTGTTTCAGACCCCATTTCCTGTCCTCCAGGTGTTACTATTCTGATTGCCTTTCTATCCATTGAGTAGAGCAATGCTCCAGAGCTCTCCTGAAAGGTGATTTTTGCGGAATTTGCTGCTTTGCTGTGAGTCCTATTTGTCTGTCTGTCTCCACATATTTATTTACTTATTTGTCATTATTCATGTGTTCACTTACCTTGCTGCTCCCCCTAAATTTGCGCTTCTGTTCAGCCCCTCTCAGTTGATTAACTTATCCCTTTCCTTAACTAACTGCAACTTCCTTATCTTCCCTCCAGTCTAGGGGTTGTGCTCCTCTTCCAGCAGCTTGGAGACTGAGAAACGTCATTCTTTGATGACACTTGTATAAGGGCATAGGTACCGCCTCCTCACTCTAGTTATCTCAGTCTCCAAGCAGCTGGAGGATGTGAGCCTGGAGGTCCGACTCACTAGAGCAGCGATGGCGAACCTATGGCACGCGTGCCAGCTGTGGCACGTGAAGGCCTTGCAGCTGGCACGCGGGAAGGTCCGCAATTAAGTAAAATTGAAAAAAAAAAAAAAACCTGTCTGCTGCCGCTGTCGGGGCCGCCGCGGCAGAATCGAGCGTGCCGCGGGGCCCCCCTGTACCCGGCAGAGCCTGCCCTCCCCGTAGCAGCTCTCTCTTTGGAGCTGCAGTCAAACGCGCCGGCTTGCAGAGCGCGAAGGGAAGAGTTTCCCTTTCGCGACTCTGTTAAGCCCGCGGGGGCTGATGGGAACTTCCCATCAGCCCCCGCGGGCTTAACAGAGCAGCGAGGGAGAAACTCTTCCCTCGCGCTCTGCAAGCCGGCGCGTCTGACTGCAGCTCCAAAGAGAGAGCTGCTCCGGGGAGGGCAGGCTCTGCCGGGTACAGGGGGGCCCCGCGGCACGCTCGATTCTGCCGCGGCGGCCCCGACAGCGGCAGCAGACAGGTTTTTCTTTTTTTTTAAATTTTCCCTGGGCTGGGCTGGGCTGGGCTGGGGGGGTTAGGAGTGGTGATGGGCTGGGGGGGGTAGGAGTGGTGATGGGCTGGGCTGGGCTGGGGGGGGTTAGGAGTGGTGATGGGCTGGGCTGGGCTTGGGGGGTTAGGAGTGGTGATGGGCTGGAGGGGGGGTTAGGAGTGGTGATGGGCTGGGCTGGGGGGGGTTAGGAGTGGTGATGGGCTGGGCTGGGCGTTAGGAGTGGTGATGGGCTGGGCTGGGCTGGGCTGGGGGGGGTTAGGAGTAGTGATGGGCTGGGCTGGGCTGGGGGGGTGTTAGGAGTAGTGATGGGCTGGGCTGGGGGGTTTAGGAGTGGTGATGGGCACTGGGCTGGGGGGGGTTAGGAGTGGTGATGGACACTGGGCTGGCTGGGGGGGGGGGGTTAGGAGTGATGGGGGATTAGGACTGGAAATGGGCTGGTGGGATTAGGACTGGAAGTGGGTTGATGGGGGGTTAGGACTGGTAATGGGCTATGGGAGGGCTTAAACTAAAAATTGAGTGATGGGGGATTAGGACTGGGAGTGGGCTGATGGGGAGGTTAGGACTGGTAATGGGCTATGGGGAGGCTTAAACTGAAAATTGGGTGATGGGGATTAGGACTGGAAATGGGCTGGTGGGATTAGGACTGGGAGTGGGCTATGGGGGGCTAGGACTGGTAATGGGTTGGGGGGTTGCTAGGACTGGAAATGGGCTGAGTGGAAGGGGGCTTGAACTGCAAATAGCTGTTGGGGATGGGGCTTGGAATGGAAATGGGCTGAGGGGAAGTGGGGGGCTTGAACTGCAAATAGCTGATGGGGACGGGGCTTGAAATGGAAATGGGCTGAGGGGAAGTGGGGGGCTTGAACTGCAATTAGCTAATGGGGAGGGGGACTTGGAATGGAAATGGGCTGAGTGGAAGGGGGCTTGAACTGCAAATAACTGATGGGAAGGGGGGCTTGGAATGGGCTCTTAGGGGAGGGAGCTAGGACAGGAAATGGGCTGATGGATGGGCTAGGATAGAACTGAGAATTGGGTGTTGGGGGGAGCTAAGATTGGAAATGGGCTGTGGTGGGGGCTTGGATTGAAATGGACTCATGGAGGGGCTAGAACTGGAAGTAGGCTCATGGGGGGCTTGGATTAGAAATGGGCTGAGTGGAGGGGAGCTAGGATTTAACATGGGCTGATGGTGGGGCTAGGAAAGGACTAGAAATGGGCTGATGGGAGGCTGGTATTGGAAATGAGCTGATGAAGGGACTCGGATAGGACTGGAAATGGACTGATGAGGGGACTAGAAGGGAGCGGATACTGGGTGGGGCTGGAACTAAAAGGGAGCTGATGTTGGGGGAGATTAGAAGGGGATGGGGCTGGGAGAATGAAATGGAGAGGGGAAAAGTATTTTGTGTGGGAGGGAAGAAAAATGTACAATTGGCCGGGTATTGGGAGACTAAGTGGGGATTGAGGATGGAGGGGTAAAATTTGAGTGGATGAAATAGGAATGAGGAAAGAGCAAAAGGAGAAAGATTATTATGTTAAAGCAGATGTAGAGAGAGAATCAAATTGATTCTCTGACAATACAAAGATTCCAACCTTTACAAATGATGTTACATAGTTCAGGCAACTTTATAAAGAGTTTTTAGATACTAAAATCTTGTTGTTAAGGTTTAATTGACGTGCTGGCACTTTGAGGAAATTCTTTGGTTTTGTGCGGCAGTTTGGGCACTCGGGCTCAAAAAGGTTAGCCATCACTGCACTAGAGGAACAATTAAGGGCATTTTCTTAGAGTTAGCTTGTTTTTAATTTAATTGTAGTTAATTGGACTTTAATTTCTGCTAGTCCTGGTAGGTTCTGATTTTTTTTTTGAGTAGGCACAATACTGTGCCTTTAAATTTTAAGATTCAGAGAGGCCTCTCTCCCTTTTCCCCTCCCGTTCCTCTGTAGGTTTGGGAAAGCGAGGGACAAAGGCTCCGATTGCAGCCCGGTCTGCTGTGGGAGTAGGCAGCCAAAAGTGCAGGCACCCAGAGCGCATCAGAGGATTTGCCTGTTAGCGCTCGGATGCGGGGGCAGAGACGACATGTGGCCGCATCGCAGCGAGGCGATTCAGAGACCTCAGCGTCGGCCCGGGGGGCAGAAGGCCCTTGGTGAGCAGCCAGTAATTCTTCTGCTGGAGCGAGGGAGCAGCGTGGATATCGCTGCCCCGGGGAAGAAGGTAAGGCGCAGAAGCTTTATTCAAAAGGAATTACTGTTTTTACTGCAAGAACCGGCAGCAGGCCCGGGCCGCGTGCGTTTTGCGCAGGAAGGGGCAAGGCTGGATGCAGGGATTCAATCGCGCGGCCTGGAGCAGCAGAACTTCGTTTTAGTTTTATTTCTTCAGGTTTCAGCTTCGGAGGTCTCCTGTTCTTATAGAGGATAGTTTAAAAACAAAACAAAACACCTTTTCAGGGTACTTGATTCTGGGGCTTCTGGGAGGTGGTTAAGGCTGGGGCCGTTGATTAAGGAGTCACCATGCCTTCTAAAACGTGTTTGTTGTGTGAAGTAAAGAGGTCTACGGTCTCAGACACAGGGGTCTGTAAAAACTGTAGCCAAGCTTCTGCCACAGAACAACAGCACTTGGATATGGAAAGGAAGGATCACGGGGAGGGCGTGCAGGGTTCCCTACCCTCCGTGATAGATCCTGCGGAGCCAGTGCTGGGGCCGTCATCGGCTCCAGATGTACCTCTGGCACAAGCATCCTTGTCTTCCATTTTTTCCCCAAACTTTGTAGCGCTGATTCAAAGGGCGTTTGGGGGTATGCCAGGAGAAGCTGCTCCTTCGAGCTCAGGCGGGGTGGATATAGGCCAGAAGAGACCAGGGACTCCGCTGTCAGTGGGTGCTTCGGGGGTATTGCCGAAGAAAGCCAGAATAGAGAAGGAGAAGCAGGAGCAGTCAGTGATTTTGGAAGATCTGCGCACGGAAGATGGAGAGCAGGATCTGGAAACGGATGAGGAGTTGGAAGAAGGAGAGATCACAGAACAGGAAGATCAGGCCAGAGTAGTGCGCATTTTTCGGAGAAAGGAGTTGCCCGCACTTATTTATGAGATACTTAAAGCGCTGAATGTGCCGGCGGCAGGGCCGGCGGAGGAGGCTACGTTTGAAGATCCGTTGTTACAGGCATTTTGGAAGACTCAGAGAGCCTTTCCCATGCACCGAGTGATAAAAGAAATGATTCAAGGTGAGTGGGAAATGCCCGAGGCATCGCTCAAGGGGGCTAGAGTCATGTCGCATCTTTATCCCCTGATGGACCAGGATAAGGAGCTCTTTAGGTCACCGAAAGTAGATGCGGTAGTGTCGGCAGTTACTAAGAAGACGACCATTCCGGTAGAAGGGAGTGCGGCTCTCAAAGATACACAGGACAGGAAGCTAGATGCTTTGTTAAAGCAGGTGTTTGAGGTGAATGCTCTTTCTATTCAAGCGTCCATTTGTGGGGTGTGGGTAACAAGGGCCTGTCTGCGCTGGTCTCAGCGGGTCCAGGGAGAGCGGATCGATGAGGCGATAGGTGAGGCAGCTAGGCTGGAATCAGGAGCGGTGTATCTCGCTGATATTCATTATGACCTTATTAGGGGACTATCTAACAGTATGGCCTCAGTGGTGGCAGAGCGAAGGTACCTTTGGCTGCGCAATTGGGCAGCTGATGCATCTTCTAAGGCCAGGTTGAGTAAGCTTCCCTTTAAAGGGAAGCTGCTTTTCGGAGAGGATTTGGAAAAATTGTGAAGGATCTAGGAGGCTCTAAGGGCGGAAGGCTTCCGGAAGATAAGCAGAAGCAGAGTAAGTTCCCGCCGATGGCGAGACTGCCTCAGAAGGATTTTCGTTGGTTTCGTTCTCCACGGTTCACTCAGAGGGGACGTTTTCCCTATAGAAACCAGGGTTTTCGGGGGTTTCGAGGGGTGAGCAGAGGTTTTGCATCCGCCTCTTTGGGCCTCAGAAAGCCGCAATGAAGTCACGGGGACCCAGGTGCAGCTACCAGTGGGAGGTCATTTGCAGGACTTTTACGCTACCTGGGTTCGGATTACATCAGACCAGTGTGTGTTATAGGTGATTCGAGAAGGATATGCTTTGGAATTTCAACGTCCGGTGACCGACTCGTTCGTACAGTACCCTTGCGCGGCGTATCGCAAGTGCGAGGTGGTCAAACAGACATTGAAAAGATTGCTGGATCTCAGGGCAGTAGTGCCGGTTCCTCGAGACCAATGCGGTTTCGGTCGATACTCCATCTATTTCATGGTTCCAAAAAAAGAGGGGACGTATCGGCTGACTCTGGCTCTAAAGAAAGTGAACCAGTGTCTCCGGGTATCTCATTTTCATATGGAGGCGCTGAGGTCGGTCATCGTAGCAGTCAGAAAAGGGGAGTTTCTTACATCCCTCGATTTGTCAGAAGCATACTTACACAGTTTCGAGCCTTACCGTTCGGGCTGGCGACGGCCCCGCAGACGTTTACCAAGGTAATGGTAGTAGTAACAGCGGCGCTGCGGAAGGAAGGTGTTCTAGTCCATCCTTATTTGGACAACTGGTTAATTTGAGCAAAGTCGAGAACAGAGAGCGAGGAGGTTATGTCCAGGGTAGTCAACTTCCTGCAGCGTTTAGGCTGGGTGGTCAATATGGCCAAAAGCAGTTTAGTGCCGTCTCAGAATCTGGAGTACCTAGGGGCGCGTTTTAATACGGTGGCGGGCAAGGTTTTTCTGCCTCCACATCGAGCGCGCGGGTTGAGAACGTTGGTCCGCCGATTTCTCAGCAGGCTACGTCCCACGGCGTGGCATTATCTTCAGCTCTGGGAACGATGGCGTCGACGCTCGAATTGGTGCCCTGGGCAAGGGCGCATATGAGGCCATTGCAGAGAGTGTTACTCAGAAGGTGGTCACACCAGAATGACCCATTGTCTCGAAGGCTGCTCTGCCCGTAAGTAGCGCGGAGAGCATTGCAGTGGTGGTTGCTTCCGGAGGCTCTGGAACAGGGCATGCCATTAGAGACGCCGGGCTGGATACCGCTGACTACAGATGCAAGCCTGCTAGGTTGGGGGGCACACTTTCTAGGACGGTTCACCCAAGGACAGTGGACAGAACAGGAAAAAGCATGGTCAATCAACAGGTTGGAGCTGCGAGTGGTAGCGCAGGCTTTGCGGACGTTTCAGCCATATCTACAGGGAAAAGCGATCAGAGTGTTTTCTGACAATGCCACGGCAGTGGCCTAAATCAACAGACAAGGGGGCACCAGCAGTGCGCCTTTGTAGGCCGAGGCAGATCAGCTGTTCGTATGGGTCGAGCAAAACCTGCAGGCACTGTCGGCAGCACATGTGGCAGGAGTGGACAATGTGATGGCCGATTATTTGAGTCGAGTGAAGGTGGATCCAGGAGAGTGGACGCTTCATCCAGAGGTGTACCAGATGGTGGTGAGGCGATGGGGAGAGCCGATAATGGATCTTATGGCGACTTTCAATTCGGCAAAGGTCGGTCGGTTCTTCAGCAGAAGGAAGGAAAGAATGTCGGAGGGTCTAGATCAGGGGTCTCAAACTCCAGTCCTGGAGGGCCGCAAACCAGTGAGGTTTTCAGGGTATCCCTAATGAATATGCATGAATATATTTGCATAGAGTGGGGGCAGTGCATGCAAATATATGTGGAGTGGAGGAGTGGCCTAGTGGTTGGGGCAAGGTACTTCAGGCCAGAAGGTCAGGGGTTCAAATCCCACTAGAGGACAGCAACCTTGAACCGGAAGGACTGGGGTTTCTAGTCCCAAAGGTGCTCCTTGTGGTCTTGGGCAAGCCACTTAACCCTCCATAGCCCATGTTCCCTGTAAAATAGTTATCTCCAAGTTATAATGCCCTGTTCAATGTAATTTCAGTTTGTTCAATGTAAACCGCACTGATGCAGAATAGCGCGGTATATAAGAGAATGTAAATAAATAAAATAAAAAAAAAATAAAAAAGAGGTTCTTAAGAGCAGTAGGACTTTTGCGTCCGCCGTGCAGACATCTCGTTCTTCAATGGGATCTACAGTTAGTTTTGGGAGCGTCAGGAAGTTGGCCGTTTGAGCCTTTGGATAAGGCATCTTTGAAGGATCTTACCCTGAAAGTGGTTTTCCTAGTGGCAATTGCGTCGGCAAGGAGAATTTCAGAGTTGCAGGCCTTATTGTGTAAGGAGCCATTCCTAGCTTTTTATGATTCGAAGGTAGTATTGTGGCCGGTCCCGTCCTTTTTACCGAAGGTTCTATCTCCTTTTCATATGAATCAGGTAGTATCTTTACCGGTGTTCCGTAGGGTTTCAGAGAACTCTTCCATGGATCAGTTGCATCGGTTGGATGTTCGTCGGACCTTGAAGAAATATATCCGACGGACGGCAGAGTTCCGGAAATCGGATAGGCTATTTGTTTTGATTGGAGTTCCTCGAAAATGTGAAGCAGTGACAAAGGCGACTATTGCCAGGTGGATTACAGGGGCGATAGCATCGGCGTACCTGTTAAAGGGTAAGCTGATACCGGAAGGCTTGCGAGCGCATTCGACGAGAGCTCAAGCGGCTTCTTGGGCTGAGTACAGATTTGTTCCGGCAGTGGAAATTTGTAAAGCAGCGACGTGGTCGTCTTTAAATTTGTTTGTCAAGCATTACCGTCTGGATGTACAGGCGAGTAAGGATACCTGTTTTGGGGCAGCTGTGCTTCAGGCTGGTCTAGCAGGTCCCGCCCGTTGAATTCTTTCACTGCTCTGTTACATCCCTAGAGTTTCCGGGACTAGACTGGAGGGACGATAAGGAAGATTAAATTAGACTTACCTGCTAATTGTAGTTCCTGAAGGAACTCCAGTCTAGTCCCGGACTCCGTCCCGGTTTTTAGTATTGGTGGGAGCCTGAAGCAGTGAATCTCACAGGTAAGAGAAAAGTAAGCTGTGGGGCTTCGGGTCCAGACGGGGAGGTTGGAGGAAGGGGATGATACGAGGGTCCAGGTGATGTAAAACCCTCTCGCACCGAGGAAGTTTCTCCAGGGCCATGTGCCCATGAGGGAAGGGTTAGGACAGCCGTTATAGTTGGTGATTCAATCATTAGGCATGTAGATAGCTGGGTGGCTGGTGGACGTGAGGATCACCTGGTAACATGCCTGCCTATTGCGAAGGTAGCGGACCTCACGCGCCACCTAGATAAGTGCTGGGGAGGAGTCTGCTGTCTTGGTACATGTCGGTACCAATGACATAGGCAAATGTGGTAGGGAGGTTCTGGAGGCTAAATTTAGGCTTTTAGGTAGGAAGTTGAAATCCAGAACTTCCAGGGTAGCGTTCTCCGAAATGCTTCTTGTTCTACGCGCAGGACCCAAAAGGCAGGCAGAGCTCCGGAGTCTCAATGCGTGGATGAGACAATGGTGCAGAGATGAGGGTTTTGGATTTGTTAGGAACTAGGGAACATTCTGGGGAAAGGAGGGGCTCTTCCGAAGGGATGGGCTTCACCTTAACCGGGATGGAACCAGGCTGCTGGCATTAACCTTTAAAAAGGAGATAGAGCAGCTTTTAAACTAGATATTAGGGGAAAGCCGACAGTCGCCCAAGAGCGGATGGTTCGGAAGAATGTATCTTTGAAGGATACTACCAAAAGCAGAGAGGTTACACAAAAGAGTAAAGTAACCCAAATGCCCTCCAGTATGGAGCAGACAGAGCTTAAAGATCCCAAATTACCCATGTCTACCAATAGCCAAATTAATATGAATAAAATACATTCTCTAAAATGCTTGTATGCAAATGCTAGAAGTCTAAAAAATAGGATGGGAGAGTTAGAATATATAGCATTAAATGAAAGGTTAGATATGATTGGAATATCAGAGACATGGTAGAAGGAGGACAACCAGTGGGACACTGTGATACCTGGGTACAAACTGTATCGTAATGATAGAGCTGATCAAATTGGTGGAGGGGTTGCTCTCTATGTTAGAGAGGGCATTGAGTCAGAAAGGATTAAAGTTTTGCAGGAAACAAAATCTGCTGTAGAATCTATATGGATTGAAATTCCATGTAAAAAGGGGAAGGCAATGGCAGTGGGGATGTACTATCGAGCGCCTTGCCAGAATGACCAAATGGATGATGAAATGCTCAAAGAAATCAAGGAAGCTAACAAAAGTTACAGTGCAGTAATAATAATGGGTGATTTCAACTACCCCGGTATCGACTGGGTCAGTGTCACGTCAGGACATGCTAGGGAGATAAAGTTCTTAGATGAAATAAATGACTGCTTCTTGGAGCAGCTGGTTCATGAACCAACCAGAGGAGAAGCCATATTAGACCTAGTCCTTAGTGGAACACCAGATCTAGTGCAAGAGATAAGGTTGTTGGGGCCACTTGGCAGTAGTGATCATAGCATGATCGCCTTTGATTTAATTAGTGGAGGAGGGATAGTAAGGAAATCCACAGTACTACCTTTTAACTTTCGAAAGGGAGACTATGATAAAATGAGGAAAACAGTTAAGAAAAAACTAAAAGGAGCAGTTGCAAAGGTTAAAGACGTACATCAGGCTTGGCTGTTGAAAAATACTATCTTGGAAGCCCAGACCAGCTGTATTCCACGCTTTAAGAAAAGTGGAAGGAAGTCCAAAAAACTGCCAGCATGGTTTAAAGGTGAGTTCAGAGAGGCTGTTGTTGACAAAAAAAGCATCTTTCAGGAAATGGAAAAAAGAGCAAAACGACGAAACCTGGAAACAGCACAAGCACTGGCAAGTCAAATGCAAGGCATTGATAAGGTAGGCAAAGGGAGAATTTGAGAAGAAGCTTGCTGCGGAAGCAAAAACGCAAAGTAAAGTCCTTTTTAAGTACATTCGTAGCAAAAAACCTGTGAGAGAGTCAGTTGGTCCATTAGATGATAAAGGGATTAAAGGAGCACTAAGAGGCGACAAGGCGATAGCGGAGAGACTGAATGAATTCTTTGCTTCAGTCTTTACTGAGGAAGATGTAGGGATTTTACCCATGACTGAAGTGGTATTTAAAGGTGCGGAAGAATTGAAGGAAATATTGATACATCGGGCAGATGTATTACAACTATTAGATAAACTGAAGAGTAGCAAATCACCTGGGCCGGATGGTATACATCCAAGGGTGTTGAAAGAACTGAAATACGAGATTGCAGACCTGCTATTAGTAATCTGTGAACTATCATTAAAATCATCTCTAAGACCTGAAGATTGAAGGATCGCCAATGTAACACCAATTTTTAAAAAAGGTTCCAGGGGTGATCCGGGAAACTACAGACCAGTGAGCCTGACATCAGTACCGGGAAAAATGGTAGAAACCATCATAAAGAATAAAATTACTCAGCATGTAGATAGTCATGACTTAATGGGAGACAGCCAACATGGCTTTAGACAAGGAAGATCTTGTCTTACTAATCTGTTATGTTTTTTTAAAGGAGTGAATAATCAGGTGGACAAAGGTGAGTCGGTTGATATTGTGTATCTGGACTTTCAGAAAGCCTTTGACAAGGTCCCTCATCAGAGACGTTTGGCAAAACTAAAGAGTCATGGGATAGGAGGCAGTGTACTATTGTGGATCAGGAACTGGTTAAAAGACAGAAAGCAGAGGGTAGGGCTAAATGGCCAATTTTCCCAATGGAGAAAGGTGAATAGTGGTGTACCCCAGGGATCTGTGCTGGGTCCGCTGCTGTTTGACATATTCATAAATGACCTGGAAAGTGGAATAACGAGTGAGGTTATCAAATTTGCAGATGACACAAAACTATTTAAAGTTGTTAAAACCCAAGAGGATTGTGCAAAATTGCAAGAGGATCTTTTTTTTTTTTTTTTTTTTTTTAATGCTTTATTTATCAGTTCAAGAGCAAACAGAAAAAAAAACCACAAAACCTACAACTAAAGAACATTACTACGTAACAATACTACACAACAAAACACCCTATACCCTCCCACCCCTCCCCCCTCCCGGCTCTCTGGGTGTCAAACAACCGCAGACCTGGGGTCACCACCCATGCGTCCCCGGTTGGCGGCTAGGACAAAGCATCCACCTTTGAGACATCTCTTACAAAACTACTTTGGAACATGCTATATATTGATCGAGTAACTCCCACCGTCTGACATTTGACTCAACATCACATGGGCGATATAATTTACAGTACAATTTCTCATATTTGGAATACTGACAGACCGAGTTCCACCAATGCGCCAAGCTGAGCTGCGGGAAAGATTTCCAATTTGCCAGTATCTGCTTAATCGCAATAGCCAGCATGAAATTCAATAGGAAACTTTCCCCGCGTCCCATAGCCGGGCATATCGCCAGGGATCTCAGAAACATCACTCTCCATGTGAATCCACAGGATAGCTTCAGTATATGACAAATTCTCTCCCAGACCTGATTTAGGTAGTTCCTGATAAAGGGACAGTCAAAAAACATATGTGAGTACGTACCCTCTCTGGCCTGGCAGGACCAACATTTACCCGAGGCCCCCTTATCCCATTTGGCCAGCTTCGCTGGAGTTATAAAAGCCCTGTGAAGGAAAAAATATAGAGTCTGTGTAAGCGCTGCCGACCTAGAGACCCTTGTTACGGGACCCCAGAGGAGCTTCCAGGCACCCACAGGGACTGGACCGGACGCATCAGACTCCCACACTTTCGCCAGTCCAACCAGCCCCCGGGGAACACCGTCTCTAAGGAACGCATACAATTTGGAAAGGGCACCCTGCTGCCCGATTGTGCCCCGAAGCGTTCTTAGCAACCCGCTCTCCCCTGCTAATTCCGACACATTAATTTGGGAGGCATTTAAGCAATGCTTGAGCTGTACCCACCTGAAGTAATTGGCGTCCGAGAGGGAATATTCTGACTGTAAGGCAAGGAAATCCTTCCAGCCATGCGGTCCGACCAACTGGCCGAGCGACCAGACGCCCCGCTCTTGCCAAGCTTTCCAAGCAAACATCTTGCCTCGGATTCGGAGCAATGGATTCCACCAGAGCGGCGACACTCCCGATGGCAAGTTGTCCTTACCCACCCTCCGGACCAAATTTAAATAGGCATCCTGCGTTGCTCTGATGACACCTCCCGCATTAAGCCACTCGGGCAGCAAAGCACCTAGCAGCGATGCCAGGGGATAAGGAGCGGCCATCCCCGCTTCAAGCTCCAACCATACTGGCCGCGACGCTGCTTCCCCCGACTCCAGCCATAAAGCCCCTTGCTTCAGTAATAGGGCCTGATGATAGAGATAAAGATCGGGGAACTGCACTCCCCCGTCGTCCTTAGCTGCCTTAAGTTTCCGCAGGGCGATGCGCGGCTGAGCATCATTCCACAAAAAACTAGTAAGGCACCTTTCCAACTTAGTAAATATACTGTGCGGCAAAAGGATAGGGAGCATGCCCAATACATAATTAATTTTTGGAACCAGAATCATTTTGATGAGCTCCAGCCTGCCCCACCATGAGAAATGAAGAACAGACCACGATAAAGTCTTACTCCGTATCACCTGCAGCAACTCCTCTACATTCTTCTGAATCATAAGCTCCACTGAGGCACAATACCAAGCTCCTAAATATTTAACACAGTCAGCCTCCCACTTAAAAGGATAGCTAGCCATCGCTGCAGAGGTAGTAACCTTATTAAGCGGGAAGGCCACCGATTTGCTCCAATTGATTTTATATCCGGAAACGGTGGAGTAAGACTCTATCAGGCCTAGTACTGTTGGAACTTCAGACGGCTGCACAAATAAGAGTAAATCGTCAGCATACGCCGACAGTTTCACCGCTGAGGCCCCCCCTACAACGCCGCCCAAACCGCTGTGTTGTCGGACTGCAAGGAGCAACGGCTCCATTGCCAAATTAAAAAGCAAGGGGGAAAGAGGGCAGCCCTGCCTAGTGCCCCTATGTAAGGAGAAGGGGCGAGACAGGACCCCATTCGCCGCTATGCACGCTGTTGCTTTAGCATATAACACCTGCACCTTTTTGATGAACCCCTCCCCAAGCCCAAACCAATTCATAATGAAGAAAAGGAAAGGCCACTCCAATCTATCGAATGCCTTTTCCGCGTCAAGGGAAAGGGCTACATAAGGGCTAGGTACCGCTGCAGACCTATCGAGTAAGTTGCAGAGCAGTCGGGCATTGTCAGAGGTGGATCTCCCAGGTACAAAACCACACTGGTCCGGGTGTATCACCTCACCCACAATTGCCGACAACCGCTTTGCCAAGATGTTCGCATATATTTTATAGTCGGCATTTAAAAGAGAAATGGGCCTATAGTTCCCCACCTTGCTAGGATCTCTGCCGGGCTTTTCAAGGACAGTTATGATTGCGTCTGAGAATAAACCAGTCTGGCCGTGACTCTTCCCCAATTCTTCATAGTAAACTAGCAGGAAAGGCTGTAATTCAGCTCTAAAAACAGCATAGAATTCCGCGGGAATGCCATCCGGGCCTACAGCTTTCCCCTGCGGCATGGACTTAATTGCTGCGCTAAGCTCGTCCCCCGAGATAGGCTTTCCAAGGTTCGCAGCTTGCCGCTCAGTCAGTGCAGGGTGATCTAGCCCATCCACAAACTGCCGGAAGTCCACCAATTCGGCCTGCGTCTCCGAAGAGTATAAGGCCCTGCAAAATTTAGAAAACTCCTCAACTATGCCGACACTTTTGGTCTGCCGCACTGCCTGGCTGTCAACAATAGCTGCAATCCTGGACTTGCAGCGCGGGCCTCTTGCATTGTTGGCAAGCAGCCTCCCCGCTCTGTTCTGCTCTACATGGTACCTGGCAGACTGCCTGAGCATTACCTGCTCCACATCCGAGCCAAGAATTTCATTAAATTGAAATCGTAATCTCTGTAGTCGCAAAAGGAGGCCAGGCGCCGGCTGCCTCAGCCACAGACGCTCACCCGCCATGATCTGGCTTTCCAAAGCCATTAATTGGGCCTTACGCCGCTTAGACTCTGCAATCTTAAAGCTAGTAATTGAAGCCCTCAGCGAAGCCTTAAAGGCCTCCCACCACGCCCAGCTGGCCGTTTCTCCCAGTTTGTTCTCGCGAAAGTAAGCAGTAATAGTCGCCTTTACCTCAGCCTGAAAGGTGGGTTCTGCCAGCCAGGATCTACTAAAAGACCAAATTGGGTGCGACTTCTCTAGATCTGGAACTTCCACAGTAATCGTAATAGCTGCATGGTCTGAGACAGTGACACTCAAAATCTCTGCCACGCAGCTATCCGAAATCAGAGACTTAGATACTAAAAAGAAATCAATACGAGACGAGGTTTTGTGTACAGGGGAAAAAAAGGAATAGTCTTTTTCACTCGGGTGGAGTAGCCGCCAGATATCTACTAACCCACATGCTTCCTCAAGGGCAGAGAGCGCCGAGCTCGTCCGAGTTGGGCGCTCCACCCTCCCTGGGTTCCGGTCTATCAGAGCATCCCTTACTTGGTTGAAATCGCCACCCAGAATAATTAAGGGCTCCCCATCACTCTGTATGCTCTTATTCAAGTTACAGAAAAAAGCAGGGTCATCCCTATTGGGCCCGTAGATGTTAAAAAGTAATACCTGAGCCCCTCCAAGCGTTATCAATGATTTCGCCCACCTCCCTTCGTCGTCCTTACTAGCTTGGATGATCTTACAGCTCAACGAAACTTTAGCCAATGTAGCCACACCATTTTTCTTGTGAGCTGCAGGAGAGGAGCCTACTAACTGATAGACATTGCTCTCCAGCTTGGAGGTCTCATTCAGAGACAAGTGAGTCTCCTGTAAGAAAACGATGTCAGCGTTCTGACGCTTGCAATAAGTCATAATCTTTTTCCGTTTTATCGGGGAGTGCATACCTTTAACGTTCAAGGATAATATCTTTAACATTTTAGCCATACCCACATCTACATGGGGAATTAACAGCATTCATCTTAAAACTATAAAGTATCTGCCAAGCACAACCCCCCAGAGAGCCTTTCCCCCTAATCCCACCACAAAAAATATCTGGGCGAGGCAGCAAAAGCACTATTACCGCATAGTGCAGCCCGGTTGAGTGCCCTTAAAATAAAGGAAACAAAATGATTAAAGAACCCCCCCATCAGCCAATACCACCCCCTCCCAAAAGCGCACCCTTTCCAGCTCGCCAAGGGCCGAACTGGAAAGTGACTCTAACTGACATTGTAGACCCCGGGTATGGAGCTTCTCTGCTCCGAGCCTGCTTCAATGCAAGTCCACAGTCCACAATAATACCAGCAAAGTCTCACGCCTGCTCAAGTTAATTGCATCGCCAAGGCCTCCTGGTCCTCGACAAACTGTTGCAGAGCAGAAGGATCATCAAACGATTTGGTGACATTATTTAGCGTGACTTTAAACCGCGCAGGGTTGAAGAGTCCATAGCGGGCTTGTAAGCGCTGTAACCTCGGTCGCAGGGCAAGGAACTGCCTTCTTTTGTCAACAGTGTGTTTGCAGAAATCCGCATAGAAAGACACTCTCTGACCCTCGTGCTGGAGCGGCTGTTGCTTCCTGGCAGCCTCGAAAATTTGCAGGACCTGCTGGTGCCGTAGGATGCACATAATCATTGGTCTCGGCCTTGCATTCTGCTTAACCAGGTTTGTCGGGATTCGGTGAGCCCTTTCAATTTCTAGTGGGAACTTGAGGTCAAGCTTAAGCAATGCGGGTAGGAAACTCTCGAGGAAGCGAATCGGGTCGCCCCCTTCCACGCCTTCCCGTAGGCCTAGTATGCGCACATTGTTGCGACGAGCCCTGTTCCCCATGTCCTCCAGGTTGCGTTCTAACCAATCTATTTTACGGGCCGCCACCGCAAAACTCTTGAGCTGCTCACCTTGTGCCGCCGCCGCGGCTTCCACGGTCTCCACTCTGACCGTGAGCGTCTGCAATTGCGTGCCCAAGGCTTTCATATCGGACTGCAGTTCGGCCAGAGTGTCTCCATTCGCCTCTACTCGAGCCCTGACTGCTCTGACTTCTAACAGCAGTTCCTTAATGCCCTCCGGCTGATCTTGACCAGGCGCCATTTTGTGCGGCGAGAGGGGATCCGTTTTGGATCTTTTAGAGCCCGCAGATGTCGAACCCGAAAACTCCAAGCGTGTCTGTTTGCCGCTGGACATGTTCTCTCAACACCCGGTTACTGAGTCACTAGTCGGGGAGGTAATATCGCCGATGGGGGGCTGAATTGGATATCGCCAACCGGGAGAGTCACTCTTACGCGACCATGCCGGCTTCCCGCTGGCTCCGCCCTCCATTGCAAGAGGATCTTGACAAATTGGAAGACTGGGCATCAAAATGGCAGATGAAATTTAATGTGGACAAGTGCAAGGTTATGCACCTAGGGAAGAACAACCCAAACTATGGTTGCACGATGCAAGGTTCCACATTATGAACCACCACCCAGGAAAAAGATTTAGGCGTCATTGTGGATACCATGTTAAAACCCTCGGCCCAGTGTGCAGCTGCGGCCAAGAGAGCAAATAGAATGCTAGGTATGATAAGGAAAGGAATGGAATGGAAAATAAAACGAAAGATATTATAATGCCTCTATATCGTTCCATGGTGAGACCGCACCTTGAATATTGTGTGCAATTCTGGTCGCCGTATCTTAAAAAGGATATAGCGATTTTAGAAAAGGTTCAGAGAAGAGCCACCAAAATGGTAAATGGGATGGAAGGATACTCCTATGAAGAAAGGCTAAAAAGGTTAGGGCTCTTTAACCTGGAAAAGAGACGGCTGAGGGGAGATATGATAGAAGTCTATAAATTAATGAACGGAGTGGAACGGGTAAACGTAGATCGATTGTTTACCTTACGTGCGTTTTTTAGGGCCAAAACTGTTAAATTTTGTGGGCAATCTATAAACATTTTTCCCGACGTATCCCATGAAACCTAATTTAGGAGGCGTCAATTCCTTCAGCTGAAGCCCAGAGTTTTAGCGTTGGGAGCAACGTTCTTTTTACGTTTCCCCTGTAAATGTGTGGTCAATTACCAGGGAGATTCTTTTGTTTTTGCAGATGTCTCACATTTAGAAAAATTTGTTGTAGATCGGGTAAGTGCTGGGTAAGGGAATAGTTTCTGGGTAATATTTATCCTTCTATTGGTTGGCCTTAGTGGCCTGTTTTCTTTGTTCAGTTATTTTTATTGTACTGTCTTTGTTTTTTCCCTTGATGTGGACTATATCTTTAGTGTATTTTCTTATACATATTGTACTAAGTATTAATGATTTACCTTATTTTGTGGTGATGTATTTTGCTGAAAATCCATAAAAAAAAAAAAAAAGACTAATAAAAGAAAATATTTTTTCACTCAACGTGTAATCAAACTCTGGAATTTGTTACCGGAGGATGTAGTAAAGGCTGTTAGTGTAGCTGGGTTTAAAAAAGTTTTGGACAAGTTCCTGGAGGAAAGGTCCATAAACCATTATTAAGAAGGGACCCAGGATATCAATGCTTGAACGAATACAAGCATTGTGGAACCTGTGTCCCTTGGGGGAACTGCTAGGTACATATGACCTAGATTGGCCACTGTTGGAAACAGAATACTGGGCTTGATGGACCTTGGTCTGACCCAGTATGGCTTATCTTATGTTCTTATGAGGGTCGGGTCTCTTCCGGAGGGGGGGAGTGAGGCCTCGGCTGTTTTTAAAGTTTCTTATAGTTTACTGTTGAGATAGTTACTGTTTTATTACTTAATTGTTGCTCCGGTGAGTCTACTTTGTCAATAGGTTACTAGAGTGAGGAGGTGGTGCCTATGCCCTTATACCAGTGTCATCAAAGAATGACGTTTCTCATTCTCCAAGCTGCTGGGAGAGTAGCACAACGCTAGAGTTTCCGGGACTAGACTGGAGTTCCTTCAGGAACTACAATTATCTTTATCTTTATCTTTATTTCAACATTTGATAAACCGCTTTGGCCGAAGCATTAAAGCGGTGTACAATAAAAAGGTCAGCACAGCAAATCATAGAGAAGAGAATAGAATGCCATAAAATAACAGGAAAGCAAAAGAAAGGATTGGGCACAAAGGTTATAATCACAGGACTAGACCAAGGACACCAAAGGACACAAAAGACCAGAGGAAAAAGGGGAGGGGACCGGACGTACATGAAAAGCACTGAACAACACAATCAACAAATAACTTCAGGGAGAAGCACCAGGAGGGAGATCAAAAGCTTGTTGGAACAGATGAGTTTTGAGTAGTGATTTGAACTGGGAGTAAGAGGGTTCCAGCCGGAGGGAAGGTGGCAATGCATTCCAAAGGAAGGGACTGAGGAAAAAGAAAGCCGAATGTCGAGTTTGTTCTAGGCGGGCTTGTGATGGGGAGGGAAGGGACAGACGGTTTGCATGAAGGGACCGTTGCTGACGATAGGGAGTGTGAAGGGAAATAAGGCCAGCAAGATACCGGGGATTGTCAGTATGAATGGTGCGATGTGTTAGAATGAGGAACTTATAATGAAAACGGAACCGGAGAGGTAACCAGTGCAATTTAAGGAGAATGGGAGTAACATGATCCAAACGATGAGCAAATGTGATAAGACGAGCTGCAGTGTTTTGGATAGATTGTAAGCGCTGAAGTTGATAATTCGGAAGGTTAGCCAAAAGAACGTTGCAGTAATCAAGTCTACTGATAACTAGTGCTAGAACAAGGGTAACTAAAGAACCAAAAGGAAGGAGGGAACGAACGGCCCGAATCTGACGGAGGACTGCAAATGAACGACGGGTAAGGGAAGAGATATGATTATGGAAAGAAAGTGAAGAATCCAGAGTAACTCCCAAATAACGAAAAGAAGAGACAAGTGGGATGGGGACTGAGTCAATCAAGGGGGCAACATTAAGACAGGAGCCACTCAAGGATACCCACATAGCCGAAGACTTAGCAAGATTTAAGTGAAGGAAGTTCTGAGAAAGCCAAGAGGCAATATGGGAGAGGCAGTTATTGAACTGGGTAATATCCAAGGTGAGCGGAGAAACATGACAAAGGAGGATGATGTCGTCTGCATAAATATACGAGGATACGGGATATTGTTGAATCAAAAGAGGCAAGGGAGCAAGGAAAATATTAAATAGCAGGGGGGAGAGGACAGAACCCTGAGGGACACCACAGGTGAGCGGAAGAGAGGGAGAGGACTGACCACCAGATTGGACACTGAAAGAGCGAGCTGTAAGAAAAGAACAATACCATTGTAAGACCTTGCCCCGCAACCTTATATAGATAAACGAGAAAGGAGAGTCCGGTGATCAATTAAGTCAAAGGCTGCGGAAAGGTCAAGGGAAGCAATAAGAGTGACATCACCACGGTCATGAGCAACATGAAGTTCATTTAAGAGTGCTAACAAAACAGTTTCCGTACTGTGTCCCTGCCGGAAACCTGCTTGACGGGGGTGGAGAGTATTGGTGGCCTCGACATGAGAATTCAACTGTTCAAAGGCAAACCGTTCCAGAAGTTTAGCTAAGAAAGGGAGGTTTGAGACTGGGCGCCAATGTGAGACAAGACAGAGGGGTCAAGGGAAGGCTGCTTCAAAAGGGGGCGGACAACTGCAGATTTCCATACAGATGGAAAGAGACCAGACGACAGACTATAGTTAATAATGGTAGTGATAAATGGCACAAGTTGTAAGGGCGGCTCAGATAACCATCTGGACGGGATTGGATCCAATGCGCATCTGGTCCTTCTTGATTTGGACAAAACCTGCAAGACCTCGGCAGAAATAACTGGCTGGAATGGAAGACCAAGTATGGGCAAGAGCTCGATTAGGCGGAGAGGCAGGGGGAATCGACAAAGAATCTGAGGAGATGGCTTGGCATCCCACAGAGGGAGGCAGGAGTCACAGGGGATAATGGAGGGGGTGGGGAGGGGTTTGAAAAGGATGAACGCAGGTTCAGTACTTTATCAGAAAAGAAAGTGGCCAATAGATGGGGATCTGGGACTTTGGCTGCAGAAACGCAAGTTGAACCAGTGGAAGAAAGCTTATGGAGGATTGCAAAGAGTTGCCTAGAAGAGTGCACGGCCTCAGAAATCTCAGCGGTGTAAAAGGAACGTTTGGCATCCTGGACGGCTACACGATAGGCAAGAGATAATTGCTTAAAACAAAGAAGTAATTCTGGAGAGGGGTGACGGGACCACTGGCGCTGCACTTGGCGGAGCTGGCTCCGCTGAAGACGTAAGGAAGGATGAAACCAGGGAGAATGCCCTGAGCTGCGGGGCCTAGGGAGAGGGACGGAGCGGTGCCAAATCATCTAAGGCACTGGAGAGGATGGAATTCCAGAGAGAGGCCTGACAATCAGGTGAATGCAAAGAAAAATCCAGGGGAAAAAGCGAAGGGGCAGGAGGAAAATTCCTAAGGGTGTCAAAGGTAAGACGACGCTGAAAAGAAGGAGGAGAGGAAGGAGCTAGTGGGCGGGGGGTCACCAGAGAAGAGTAAGAGACTGTAAAGAAAACACAATGATGACCTGACCAGGGAATGCTCAACGTAGTGGGAGAGGAAATCACTGGCAATAACGTGGAGGGTGAAAGAACCAAATCCAAGGTATGGCCTGCCACATGTGTAGGGCCAGTAATGTGTTGTTGGAGGGAGAGATCAGACAGCAGATTCAGGAAGGAACGATCTTTTAGCCTGCTAGGCTGATCCACATGTACATTAAATTAGCAGGTAAGTCTAATTTAATCTTTCCTTTCTTCCTCCTTCAACTATCTGGCCTGTCTTTGTTGGCCCAGGTTAACATTTACTTCCATATCTATCCTTGCTCTGTCTCCATTGCTGTAGAGCTTAAAACTATTTTTCTCTCTCTGCTCTTAGTCTACCTGAGTGGCCAACCCTTCCCCGCTGCTGAGGTATTGTTTCAAACCCCATTTCCTGTCCTCCACGTGTGCCTGCTCTGATTGCCTTTCTGTCCGTTGAGAACAGCAGTGCTCCAGAGCTCTCCTGAAACTTAACCACTGAGTCAATCCTTGCACACTTGTGGAAAACCAATTCAATGGGCTTAAGCGATAAACTTCAGCATTTTTGCACATTTTCTGCGTGCAGAGAACATTTCTGATGTAGCAATAGTTTGACAAGCACAAAAAGTCTATGCTAAACCAGAAGTAATACACCATGATAATCTTACAGCAATAAGCACAGAAATGCATGTTAAAAGGCTGCATATAGATTCATTTCTAATGCAATGAAAGCACGCTAAATTCCAGCATGGTGCAGAATATTTACTTCATCCCTGAGGGTGAAATAGAATATGTAAGGTCTCTCTGCTCTTAGTCTACCTGAGTGACAACCTCTCCCCCCTGCTGAGGTATTGTTTTAGACCCCATTTCCTGTCTCCACGTGTGCTTGCTCTGATTGCCTTTCTGTCCTTTGAGAAGAGCAGTGCTCTCCAAGAGCTCTCCTGAAAGGTGAAATTTGCTGCTTTGCTGTGAGTTCTCTGTCTGTTTGTCTCCACATATTTATTTACTTATTTATTTGTCATTATTCATGTGTTCCCTTACCTTACTGCTTCTCTTAAATTTGCACTTTTGTTCAGCTCTTCTCAGCTGAATAATCTCTCTCCCCTTCAATCTGTTCAACAATCAGCTGTGCAGCTAATTTTCCGCCAGCCTAGTGTAAGGCCTCCTACTGGTCAGGCGGTTGCCTAACCGTGGAGGGCGTACCTCTTTATGTCCCTTTTTATTGCTGAGAGTTTCTCAATGTTGTGTTGTCAATCAAACAGACAGCCGAGGGTTTCCAAGGTTAACAGGAAAATTTATTTTTGCACAGGAATTATTTTCTACTGCCCACTGAACTTCTTTGGCATCAGTTCAGGTATTGCACAAACATAAAAATACAGGATACTTTCTCCAAAAGAAAAACAAAGCTCAAACGATACAGGCACAGTCCATGCATTAGTCTTCACAGCTAGCTTGTTTAAACAGAGCAGCAAACCCCTCTGTCAGCAGGGATTACACTCTCACGGCATTCAGGGCTTTGCATAGCACCTTGGCTTCCTTAACAAGCTGCTAAACGTTTGCATCAATCCTTAAATCAATTGTACTTTCCACATTCAAGTTTTGCAAGTACTGGCTCTTTCACTTCTAGCACTCTCAGCTTCCTTGAGCTTATCTGGCTAGCTCAATTTAGGGCTTTAATTAACACCCTTCCTCAAGTCACGCAGTTTCAAAGCTTCTGGCTTTTCCCACTATTTTAAAACTCAAATAGCTTTACTGCTTCTGGCTTTTACAGTAAGAACAATCCATTTCAAAATCTGAGGACATGCTTTCAAAAAGACATTCTTCTGTTTCCATATTCTCTTGCTCAGATCCAGATAACACCTGGCTGGCCTCAGTGTCTCTGACGTCAGGCTTCAGTTGTTCTAACAACTTCAGAACCTGCCCCCAGTGAGACTCCTCACTATGCTGAGTAGCAGGGGAAGGACCCAAGAGATTTTTCTTTCTCAACAGACTTTTAAAAGCTTGTAAAGGGCTCACCTTATTTCCAGCACTCTGTCTCCTCTCAGACTGTGCCACAGGTAAACCTCTCTCCAGAGACTCCCTCACTTGGATTCCTGTTCCATGCCTTTCAGCAGCGTTTACCTCAGAATTAACTCCCCTCTGTTTCCAACCAGCTGTCCTCTTTCTATCAGCTGAGCTGCATTCAAGGCTTGAGCTTTCTGAACGTTGCCTGCAATAAGAATCCCCTTTAAGGGTTCTGCTGGAGCACCTGCCTCTCTCTGCTTTATCTCCTTTCAGGGCAGCTTCTGTGGAAACCTATCTGGAAGGACTTCTCCTTTTCCTGGAAAGACTCTCCAGCTTCTCTGGCCTCCTTCGTCTCTCCGGCTTCCTTGCTTCCCTCGTGTGCCTTGCCTGCTCCGCCTTCCTCTCCTGCTTTGCCTGCCCCGCCTGCTTCACCTGCCTCGCCTGCCCCTCATTAGCAGTTTCTCTTTGCTTATATGTTTGAGGCTGTCCTATAGCCTCCGACTCCACCCCTAGGCTTCCCTCGTCACCTCCCCTGGTTGCCATGGAGGTAGGGCGTGGTTCCCTCTCTACCTCTTGGTGCATAGAGTTTTTTTCTTTAGTAAGAGTTTTAACCCTTACACTTCCTGAATCTGTCCTGTGCTCAGGGGAAAAAACTGTTTTGTCCCACTTTCCTTGGGCTCTAACCCTGTCTCGCCACCACACTAGTCATGCCCATATTACTCCTCTTCTCAAATCACTTCATTGGCTCCCTATCCATTTCTGTATCCAGTTCAGACTTCTCCTGCTGACCTATAAATGCATTCACTCTGCGGTTCCTCACTACCTTTCTTCTCTTATCTCTCCTTACAACCCCCCTCGGGAACTCTGCTCTTCTGGCAAACTGCTTCTATCTGTGCCCTTCTCTTCTACTGCTAACTCCAGACTTTGCTCCTTTCACCTTGCTGCACCTTACGCCTGGAACAAACTACCTGTGTCTGTACGCTAGTCACCTTCTCTAACCCTCTTCAAATCCAGGCTGAAAACTCACCTCTTCGCTGCTGCTTTTGGATCTTCACTCACCTGATCTCCTTTTTCTTTCCCCTTGCTTTATCCCTGCCTACACCTTCTGTGTTTGTCTTGACTAAATTGTAAGCTCTGATAAGCAGGGACTGTCTCGTATATGTCTGTGCAGCGCTGCGTACGACTTGTAGCGCTATATAAATGCTCAATAGTAGTAGTAGTAGTAGTATATCCTTTTTAATTGCACACAATATTCAAGGTGCGGTCGCACCATGGAATGATACAAAGACATTCTCCAGGACCAAGCAGGAAGTCAGTCCTCACATATGGGTGACGTCGGCGCCGACGGAGCCCTCGCGGAGCAATTTTCCCCAGCTTTCAAAGAAAGCCTTTGGGAATTGCAGCGCGCATGCGCGGTCGCCTTCCCGCCCAAGGGCGCCATCTTAGCCAGTCTTCTTTTTTCCGCGGAGCCCTACAGACGTACCCGTCGTGTCCCCGCGAAAAAGTTGATTTTTACTCATAATTTTCTCTTTTTTCCTTCGGTTCGACGCCGGTCTTTTTCCCGCCCGGACTCGCGACGCCGGTCACAAGTCCTCTTCTTCTTTTTCGGTTTTTCTGACCTAGTCAGTTTCGTTTTCGGTTTTTCCCTGGCAGCCCGGTCTTTTGACCTTGCCGGGGCCCTTTTTCCCCCGATGGCTGCCAGTGGTTTCAAGCGGTGTGGTCAGTGTGACCGAAATATGTCACTAACTGACACACACGACAATTGCCTCCGCTGCCTGGGCCCGGATCATGAAGAAATGATCTGTGGGCCCTGCGGCAAAATGTCCTCCAAAGCGTTGAGAAGTCGGCGGCATCAGCGGGATAGGATCTTCGCTGACCCCAGCCGTACCCGGACCTCGTCGGAGGCCTCCGCGTCCAGAGGTTCCAGCTCGTACCGTCGCCGGAGTTCCTCCGACAGGGGTTCTCCCTCCGGGGACCATCGACAGAAGGTGAAACCCGCGAGGGCGGCGTCGGTGGACGCTCCTGGCTCCGCGAGGGCCAGGTCGCATAGCCCCGATAGCCGTCCCGGGTCCTTGGAGAAGGAGCACCTCTCGAAGCGACCTCGCCTGGAGTCGGAGCTGCCTGCTCGGGTAAGTCCTGTGGTCCTCCTGGACTCGCCTCCGAGACCGCCGACGCCGGGCCCGACGCCGTCGGGGCCCGAGTCGGGGGCTGCTGGGTCACCTGAGCTCGGACTCAGGTTGACGGCCTTGGAGAGCAGACTGCCTGCCTTCATGGACCAGCAGCGGGCACTGCTCGCTGGCCTCGCTGGCGCCGCTGCCCCGACCGCGGGGACGTCGACGTCTAAGTCGACCCCGGAGACCGAGCCGATCCTCGAGTCCATGCGAACTCGATTCGATCCTCGGTCGAGGTCACCCTCGGCCTCCCGTTCGGGACCGAGGTCGCCGATGCCGACTCCCTCGGCGTCGGGGCGGCAGGCGCCGCGCCCTGCCCGGGCCGACCCCACCGAGTCCTCGTCGGAGTCGGTCTGGGAGTCTGAAGAGGAAGAGTCGCCTGATTCTTTTCGGACTCGGTGTGTCCCCTCGGACTCACCTGAGTCCGAACCTCGGAAGCAGTCCCCCCCGGAGGATGCCCGGTTCTCGGACTTCGTCAGGGATATGGCCAAGGCTTTGGCCTTCCCTGCGGATCCCGAGGAGGAGCCTCGAGCCGAAGAGCTCGACGCCCTCCAGTATGACTCTCCCGCCAGGGAACACTTTACTGTACCGGTTCCTCCCATTCTGGAACGACTACTCTTCCGCATGTGGGAGAGTCCGGCCTCCTCGCCGGTCCTGAGCAAGCGGGTCGATTCTATCTATTGAGTCCGCAAGAGCCCTGGCTTCCAAAAAGCACAGCTACCACACCATTCCATGGTAGTGGAATCGGCCATGCATCGTCTTAAGAGCCAGAAGATGCACTCCTCGGTGCCTCCTGGCAGGGAGGCCCGTAACCTGGATGGCCTTGGTAAGAAGTGTTTCCAGGGCTCTATGCTTGCGTGTCGTGTCCAGACCTACCAGCTATACATGGGCATGTATCTCCGAGACCTGGCTAAAGAGCTAGCCGGTTTCTCCGCTGGTTTGTCCGAGGAACCCTTGCGGAGGTTCCTGGCCTTGTCCTCTGGCATTCGGGAATGCTCCAAATTCATATCCCGAGCAGCCTATGATGGCTTTGAAGCATCGGCTCGAGTGGCCGCAGCCGGCATCGGTGCCCGCCGACAGGCTTGGCTTCAGTCGTCTGACCTTGAGCCCTGGGTGCAGGACAAGTTGGTCGATGTCCCCTGCCGAGGCGAAAACCTCTTTGGCAAGCCCATGGCTGAAAAGGCTGCACAAATCGAGACGGAGACTCTCACCAGGACTAGGCTTTCTAGGAAGACCTCCGCCCCTTCCCAGAAAAAGAAGGGCTCGGGAAAGAAGTCCTTTTACCCGAGAAAGGCGGCTGCCTACAAACAATACCCCCAATATCAGGCCCCTGCAGCTCCCCAACAGGGCCAGCAGGCCAAGGGACGGGGTAACGGGTCCCGTAGGCAGCAAGCCCCCAAGCCTGCACCACCAGCCCCTGCTCAGCAGGGTGGGGGCTTTTGACTCCTTAAGCATAGCCTCTCCCCCTCCGCTGGTTCCTCCCAGCACCGGAGGCCGGCTGGTTCACTTCGCCCACAGGTGGTCCAGCATCACCTCAGATGCCTGGGTGCTTCAAGTCGTGAGAGAAGGCTATCTTCTCCACTTCCACCAGGTCCCTCCCTCCTATTTTGCGGGGAGAACCTCCACGACCCCCTCTGCACAGGGAATTACTCCTTCAGGAGTTAGCAGGTCTTCTACAGGAACAGGCGGTGGAACCGGTGCCCCACCACCTGAAAGGTCAAGGCTTTTATTCCAGGTATTTTCTAGTACCAAAAAGGACAGGAGGCCTCAGACCCATCCTGGACTTGCGCAACCTCAACAAATTCCTCGTGCGGGAAAAGTTCAAGATGCTTACCCTTGGAATCCTTCTGCCCTACCTCCAGCAGGGAGATTGGCTATGCTCCTTGGATCTAAAGGATGCCTACATGCACATCCTCATCCACCCAAGCCACTGCCAGTACCTAAGGTTTGTGGTGGCCGGAAATCATTACCAGTACAGAGTACTACCCTTTGGCCTGTCCTCCGCACCGCGAGTCTTCACAAAATGTCTCGCGGTGGTGGCGGCCCATCTCCGGCTTCACGGCCTCTATGTCTTTCCGTACCTCGACGACTGGCTCATCAGAGCAGCGTCCGCTCCGGAGGTCACCAACGCCACACGCCGCACGGTGACTCTTCTGCAGTACTTGGGCTTTGTTATAAACTTCGCAAAGTCCACTTTGCTCCCCTCACAGAATCTCGAGTTCATCGGCGCAAGGCTGCACACTCCTCAGGCCCGAGCGTTCCTACCGCTCGACAAGGCTCAACGGCTCATGGACCTAGCCGACCGTTTTCGCAGCCAGCCCCTGGTCTCCGCCAGGCGCTTCCTGAGACTACTCGGCCATATGGCTTCCACCGTCCATGTGACCCCCAATGCCCGCCTGAATATGCGGCCTGCTCAATGGTGTCTCCGCAAGCAGTGGCAACAAGCCACAGGTGGCCTAGCAGACCTAGTGCGCGTCTCCGAGCCGCTGATCTCGTCTCTCCAGTGGTGGCTTCATCGGCCGAACCTGGTACTCGGCATGCCTTTCCAGTCACCTCAGCCGGCCCGGGTGCTGACAACAGATGCATCCCTCCTGGGCTGGGTAGCACATTGCCAAGGGGCACGTACTCAGGGCCTCTGGACCACGTGGGAGTCTGCTCAGCAGATCAACTTCCTGGAGCTCAGAGCGATCCGCCTGGTTCTCAAGGCCTTCTCCCACCTGACCTCTCACCAGTCCGTCCTTGTCCAGACGGACAATCAAGTTGCCATGTTCTACGTGAACAAGCAGGGGGGCACGGGCTCCTTCCTTCTCTGTCGGGAGGCACAGAAGCTCTGCTCTTGGGCCGTCAGTCACGGCGTTCTTCTCAAGGCAGTTTATCTCCCAGGCCAAGAAAATTGCCTGGCGGACAAACTCAGCAGGATCCTCCAGCCGCACGAGTGGCGCCTGGATCCCTTGGTAGTTCAGAAGCTCTTTCTAAAGTGGGGCCTCCCCACGATGGATCTCTTTGCCAGCCCTCTCAACCGGCAACTTCCTCGCTTCTGCTCTCGTCAGCCACATCCCCTTCGAGTTGCGGCAGACGCTTTTCTACTCTCATGGTCGGAGAGCCTCCTGTACGCTTTCCCTCCCATCCCGCTAGTCTCTCGGACTCTTTTCAAGGTTCTCCGAGACAAAGCCTTCATGATCCTGGTGGCCCCTCGCTGGCCCAGACAGCCGTGGTTTCCACTCCTGCTGCAATTAGCGGTAGAGGATCCATTCCCTCTGGGGTTACAACCGGATCTCCTCACTCAGGATCAGGGGTCTCTGCTACACCCCAACCTCAGATCTCTCAATCTAATGGCCTGGCTGCTGAGAGGGTAGTCCTTGCTCCCCTTCTTCTGCCGGCGGAGGTGGAGGAGGTCGTCCTAGCTTCTCGGCGACCTTCTACCCGCAAATGCTACGCCCTTAAATGGCGTCGCTTTGCCGTTTGGTGTACCCAACAGTCTCAGAATCCCTTCTCCTGCCCGGTGTCTGTGATCCTGCAGTACTTGCTATACCTCTCTAATCTGGGACTTAAGTCCAACTCCGTCAAAGTTCACCTCAGTGCTCTTTCAGCACATCATGTGCCGGTGGACGGCAGACCTCTTTCCAGCGACCCTCTTGTAGCGAGGTTTCTCCGAGGTCTCCTTCTACTTAAACCACCTCTGCGCCCGCCAGCACCTGACTGGGATCTGAATGTGGTGTTACAGCGGATCACCTGTCCGCCTTTTGAACCTATGGCTACCTGTTCTCTCCGTTTTCTTTCCTGGAAAACATTGTTCTTGATAGCCCTCACTTCCGCTAGACGCGTAAGTGAATTGCAGGCCCTCGTGTCTGATTCCCCTTACACTCGGTTCTACAAAAATAGGGTAGTCCTACGGACTCACCCAAAATTTCTCCCAAAAGTGGTCTCCCCTTTTCACATCAATCAGGAGGTGGTACTTCCGACCTTCTTTCCCAGACCACACTCCAGCCGAGCTGAAACGGTCCTCCATACCCTGGACTGTAGAAGGGCATTGAACTTCTACCTTGACCGTACGCGGGAGCACCGTAAAGCTGCTCAGCTTTTTGTGTCTTTTGATCCCAATAAATTGGGACTCCCGGTCTCCAAGCGTACTCTGTCCATCTGGGTTGCGGACTGTATCACTTGGGCTTATGGGGCAGCCGGACTCTCCTTGGAAGGTCGAGTCACGGCTCATTGCGTTCGGGCAAAGGCTACGTCAGTGGCTTACCTCCGCTCTGTTCCGCTGGCAGACATCTGCCGGGCCGCTACTTGGTCTTCGAGCCAGACTTTTGCGGTCCATTACTGTCTCGAGAGGGAGTCCCGCAGGGACAGTGCTTTCGGACAGGCAGTCCTCCGTAATCTCTTTGAGGTTTGAGCAACTCCTACCCTCCATCCCGGATGTGGGCTACCGGTGGGTAATAATTCAGCGAAGATTCCTTCCTTCTGTGCTGCTGAGCTAGAGGGAGCTCATTTTTGTGCTTAGGGTCTCCGGTAGCCTTAAGCTTGGGAGTCCCATATGTGAGGACTGACTTCCTGCTTGGTCCTGGAGAAAGCGTAGTTACTCACCTGTAACAGGTGTTCTCCAGGAGCAGCAGGAATCAGTCCTCACAACCCTCCCTCCTCCCCTTGGAGTTGCAATCATCTGCTTTAGTTTTTTTGCAAATTTTTATGCTGTCTTTTTAGCTATGTCATCTGACTGGCTAAGATGGCACCCTTGGGCGGGAAGGCGACCGCGCATGCGCGCTGCAATTCCCAAAGGCTTTCTTCGAAAGCTGGGGAAAATTGCTCCGCGAGGGCTCCGTCGGCGCCGACGTCACCCATATGTGAGGACTGATTCCTGCTGCTCCTGGAGAACACCTGTTACAGGTGAGTAACTACGCTTTATAATATCCTTTGTTTTATTTTCCATTCCTTTCCTTATGATACCTAGCATTCTATTTGCTCTCTTGGCTGCCGCTGCACACTGGGCGGAGGGTTTTAACATGTTATCCAAGATGACGCCTAAATCTTTTTCCTGGGTGGTGGTTCCCAATGTGGAACTTTGCATCGTGTAACCATAGTTTGGGTTGTTCTTTACTAGGTGCATAGCTTTGCACTTGTCCACATTAAATTTCATCTGACATTTGGATGCCCAGTCTTCCAATTTATCAAGATTCTCTTGCAATTTTCCACAATCCTCTTGGGTTTTAATAACTTTAAATATTTTTGTGTCATCTGTAAATTTGATAACCTCGCTCGTTATTCCCTTTTCCAGGTCCTTTACCGTGGGGTACTCCACTATTCACCTTTTTCCATTGGGAAAACTGGCCATTTAGCCCTACCCTCTGCTTTCTATCTTTTAACCAGTTCCTGATCCACAATAGTACACTGCCTCCTATCCCATGGCTTTTTCGTTTTGCCAAAAGTCTCCGATGAGGGACCTTGTTGAAGGCTTTCTGAAAGTCCAGATACACTATATCAACCGACTCACCTTTGTCTACCTGTTTATTCATACCTTCGAAAAAACATAATAGATTAGTAAGAGAAGATCTTCCTTGTCTAAAGCCATGTTGGCTGTCTCCCATTAGGCCATGACTATCTACATGTTGAATAATTTTGTTCTTTATGATGGTTTCTACCATTTTTCCTGGAACTGATGTCAGGCTCACCGGTCTGTAGTTTTGTGGATCACCCCTGGAACCCTTTTTAAAAACTGGCGTTACGTTGGCGATGCTCCAGACTTCAGGTGTTACATATGATTTTAATGATAGTTCACAGATTACTAATAGCAGGTCTGCAATCTCATATTTCAGTTCTTTCAACATCCTTGGATGTATACCATCCAGTCCAGGTGATTTGTTACTTTTCAGTTTATCAAATAATTGTAATAAATCATCCCTGTGTATTGGTATTTCCTTCAATTCTTCCGCGGTATCACCTTTAAATACCACTTCAGTCATGGGTAACGTCCCTACATCTTCCTCAGTAAAGACCGAAGTAAAGAATTCATTCAGTCTCTCCGCTATAGCCTTGTCCTCTCTTACTGCCCCATTTACCCCTCTATCATCTAATGGTCCAACTGACTCTCCCACAGGTTTTTTGTTACAAATGTACTTGAAAAAGTCTTTATTACGCGTTTTTGCTTCCACAGCAAGTTTCTTCTCAAATTCTCTCTTTGCCTGCCTTATCAATGCCTTGCATTTAACTTGCCAGTGCTTGTGTTGTTTCCCGTTTTTGTCATTTGGCTCTTTTTTCCATTTCCTGAAAGATGCTTTTTTGGTAACAGCCTCTCTGACCTCACCTTTAAACCATGCTGGCGGTTTTTTGGAATTCCTTCCACTTTTCTTAAAGTGTGGAATACAGCTGGTCTGGGCTTCCAAGATATTATTTTTAAACAACACCCATGCTTGATGTAAACCTTTAACCTTTGCAATTGCTCCTTTTAGTTTTTTCTTAACTATATTCCTTATTTTATCATAGTCTCCCTTTGGAAAGTTAAAATGTAGTACTGTGGATTTCCTTGCCTTTCTTCCTCCATTTATTAAATCAAATGTGATCCTGCTATGATCACTATTGCCAAGTGGCCCCAACACCCTTATCTCTTGTACCAGATCTTGTGTTCCACTAAGGACTAGATCCAAAATGGCTTCTCCTCTGGTTGGTTCATGAACCAGCTGCTGCAAGAAGCAGTCATTTTTTTCAT
The DNA here is from genome assembly GCA_033557465.1 of Ichthyophis bannanicus. NCBI lineage: Eukaryota > Metazoa > Chordata > Amphibia > Gymnophiona > Ichthyophiidae > Ichthyophis > Ichthyophis bannanicus. Next base: position 187,241,102 of record CM066033.1, on the reverse strand, counting down.
CTAGAAACTTTATCTCCCTAGCATGTCCTGCCGTGAAACTGATTTCATTGAGCATTTCATCATCCATTTGTTTATTCCGGCCAGGCAGTCGATAGTACACTCCCACTGCCATCACCTTCCCCTTCCCCTTTTTACATGGAATTTCAATCTATAGAGATTCTACAGTGTATTTTGTTTCCTGCAAAACTTTAATCCTTTGTGACTTAATGCCCTCTCTAACATAGAGTGCAATCCCTCCACCAATTTGATCTCCTTTGTCATTATGATATAGTTTGTACCCAGGTATCACAGTGTCCCACTGGTTGTCGTCCTTCCGCCATGTCTCTGAGATACCAATCATATCAAACCTCTCATTTAGTGCTGTATATTCTAACTCTCCCATCTTATTCTATCATTTGCATACAAGCACTTTAGAGGCTGTGTTTTATTTATATGAATCTGATTATTGGTAGGCAGGAGTAATTTGGAATCTTTAAACTCTGTCTGCGAAGGCATTTGCATTACTTTTGTCTTTATTGTATCTTCTCTGTCAATATGCCCTAACTTCAGTTTTTTGCTGGCATCCTTCAAGGAAACATTGTTCCGAACCATGCGCTTTTGGGCGACTGTTGGCTTTCCCCTATTATCTAGTTTAAAGGTTAATGCCAGCAACCTAATTCCATCTTGGTTAAGGTGGAGCCCATCCCTTCGGAAAAGCCCCTCCTTTCCCAAGAATGTTCCCCAGTTTCTAAAAAATCCAAAACCCTCTTTCTTTCATCATCGTCTCATCCATGCATTGATACTCCGGGGCTCTGCCTGCCATTTGAGTACTGTGCATGGAGCAGGAAGCATTTCAGAGAATTTTACTCTGGAAGTTCTGTATTTCAACTTCCTACCTAAAATTGGCCTCCAGAACCTCCGTACCACACTTTTCTATGTCATTGATACCGACATTTACGAAGACAGCAGGCTCCTCCCCAGCACTATCATAGACCTTGTCTAGGTTGCGCATGAGGTCTGCTACCTTTACACCAGGCAAGCATCTTATCAGGCGATCCTCACGTCCACCAGCCACCCAGCTATCTATATGCCTAATGATCGAATCATCAGCTATAACAGCAGTCCTAACTCTTCCCTCATAGGCACATGGCCCTGGAGAAACTTCCTCAGTGCGAGAGGGTTTTACACCTGTAGCTAGGACAGGTCCTAGCTACAGGTGATCTCCTGTCATGTGACCTCTCTCCTCCATGGCAACAGGGATGTTGCCAGACTGGAGGTGGGACTTAAGTACTACATCCCTGTAGGTCTATGCCTTCCTTATGTCCTCCAAGTCTGCTACTTTGTCGTCCAGAGATCGGACTTGTTCCCTGAGAGCAAAGAGCTCCTTGCACTTAATGCACACGTAAGACCCCTCACCAACTGGGAGAAAATCATACATGTGACACTCAATGCAAAAGACTGAAAAGCCCCCATCTTGCTGCTGAACTGTTGTCTGCATCTTAGTTTTAAGCTTGTGTTTAGATCTTTAAGTTCTTTACTTACTAAGGGTTGCTATGGATACTTATACTAATAAAATTGTACCTAATATGTTTAATATACCTTGTTCACCTGAAGCTTAATTAATCTCAGGTCCTTAGTGAGCAAAGAGCTCCTTGCACTTAATGCACACGTAAGACCCCTCACCAACTGGGAGAAAATCATACATGTGACACTCAATGCAAAAGACTGGAAAGCCCCCATCTCACTGCTGGACTGCTGTCTGCATCTTAGTTTTAAGGTTGTGTTTATGTATTTAAATTGTTTACTTACTAATGTTTGCTGGCATTCTTATACTTTGTTCACCTCAAGATTAGTTAATTTTTGGTCCTTAATGTATGTCTGATGAAGATAAACAGTTGCTGAGTGTGAATATGGGCACCTCCTTCCCTTTAAAAGGCTTAAGCACCTATAAAGCTACAATTATCCCGGTGTGGTTGGGAATTAGGGAGGGAGGGAGGGAAAGAAGACTTACTAAAGGTTTTCTGCTACACAGTACCCCTTCTTATGCTTCTAAGGTGATTCACACAACCCTTGCTTTTATAGAGGGAGTCTTTCAAAATGTCCCTTTGATCTGTACTTTGTATTTAATGCCTATTTAAAAGAATTTCACAGTTCACTTACCCCCTATCTAGAAAGTATTCTTGAAAAGATTTCTAGAAACAATTTATTGCTCATAGAATAGTGACCCAAAGAACATAAGAAGAAAAGATATGCCATACTGGGTCAGACCAAGGTCCATCAAGCCCAACATCCTGTTTCCAGCAGTGGTCAATCTAGGTCATAAGTACCTAGCAGTTTCCCCCAAAGACACAGCTTCCACAACGCTTGTATTGGGGCAAGCAGTGGATATTCTGGGTCCACTTTAATAATGGTTTATGGACCGTTCCTCCAGGAACTTGTCCAAACCTTTTTTTTAAACCCAGCCACACTAACAGCTTTTACTACATCCTCTGGCAATGAATTCCAGTGTTTTATTGCGTTAAGTGAAAAAATATTTACTCTTATTAGTCTTAAATAGGTTACCCTGTAGCTGCATTGCTTGCCCCCTAGTCTTTCTATATTTTGATGGTGTAAACAATCGATCTACGTTTACTTGTTCCACTCCATTCATTAATTTATAGACGCCTATCATATCTCCCCTCAGCCATCTCTTTTCCAGGTTGAAGAGCCCTAACCTTTTTAGCATCTCTTCATAGGGGTATCCTTCCAACCCCTTTACCATTTTGGTGGCTCTTCTCTGTACCTTTTCTAATAATGCTATATCCTTTTTAGGATACGGCTACCAGAACTGCACACAATATTCAAGGTGCGGTTGCAGCATGGAATGATACAAAGGCATTATAATATCCTTTGCTTTATTCTCCATTCCTTTCCATATGATATCTAGGATTCTGTTTGTTCTCTTGTCTGCCACTGCACACTGGATGGAGGATTTTAACATGTTACCCACGAAGACGCCTAAATCTTTTTCCTGGGTGGTGGTTGCTAATGTGGAACCTTGCTTCGTGTAGCCATAGTTTGTGTTTTTCTTTCCTTGGTGTATAAATTTTCACTTTGTCCACATTAAATTTCATCTGCCATTTGGATGCCAAGTCTTCCAATTTATCAAGATCCTCTTGCAATTTGCCACAATTCTCATGGGTTTTAACAACTTTGAATAGTTTTGTGTCAACTGCAAATTTGATAACCTCACTCATTCCCATCTCCAAGTCATTTATGAATATGTTAAAAAGCAGCGGACCCTGCACAGATCCCTATTCACCTTTCTTCATTGGGAAAATTGGCTATTTAGCCCTACCCTCTGCTTTCTATCTTTTAATCAGTTCTTGATCCACAATAGTACACTGCCTCCTAACCTATGACTTTTTTATTTTGCCAAAAGTCTCTGAAGAGGGACTTGTCAAAGGCTTTCTGAAAGTCCAAATACACTACATCAACATCAACCAACTCACCTTTGTCTACCTGTTTATTCACACCTTCAAAAAAAACATAGCATATTAATAAGACAAGACCTTCCTTGGCTAAAGCCATATTGGCTGTCTCCCATTAAGCCATGACAGTAATTTTGTTCTTTATTATGGTTTCCACCATTTTTCCCAGCACTGCCGTCAGGCTCACCGGTCTGTAGTTTTCTGGATCGGCCCTGGAACCCTTTTTAAAAATTGGCGTTACATTGGCCATCCTCTGGTCTTCAGGTATTACAGATGATTTTAATGATAGTTCACAGATAATAGCAGGTCTGCAATCTCATATTTCAGTTCTTTCAACACCCTTGGATGTATACCATCCGGTCCAGGTGATTTGCTATTCTTCAATTTATTAAATAGTTGTTATGCATATTCCCGGTATATCAATATTTCTTTCAATTATTCTTTTAAATACCATTTTAGTCATGAGTAACATCCCTACATCTTCTTCAGTAAAGACCGAAGCAAAGGATTTATTCAGTCTCTCCGCTATGGCCCTGTCCTCTTAGTGCCCCTTTTACCCCTCTATCATCTAATGGTCCAACATCCCTACCCTAGTGCCTATAATGCGCGTTGCAATAAAAGTGCAGTTAAAGTGCATCTTCCGTGCTGCCACAGCTTTAACGCCTGCTGTTGTGATACTTGCCTTAACTCTGTCTTCTTCCAGCAAATGTTGTTTGGCTTGTGGCAAGTGAGGTCACCTCATCTCCAGCTTCTTTTGCATGTCTGCTTCTGAGTCCTCCTTGAAGAGCCTAGTCTCTCTTTCAGCCAGGGGATGCTTTTAGTCCAACCTTGCCTGCCTCATGTCAGGAGATGGCGGATGGTGCTACAAGTAAGGATTTTCAGCCAACTGGAGATTCCAGTGACTCTGCTGTGTGCTTTTCCCAATCCTCTGGGAGATAGATGATGTTTATGCCCCCTAGTATTGTGGGGTCATTTTGGAGAGGAGAGCTTCCGGAACCCAAATTGTCTTCCCTGGGATTCTTTTCCTTTTACAGCAGGCATGGTAATTTTGGCGTGGAAATTCAGACTCTGCGGCCTCTAGTTTCCTCCAAGCACAGTCTGAGACTGGAAGCCCTCTTCGATTGATGGTGCCCCCCTGAAGATTAGTTGGGCTCTGTCTAAGATTTGGACTGTGGCTTGGATTAAGATGTTTGATGTGGATGAAGAAAGTACTCACGCTTTCAGAGGACTGTGAGGAGGCCGATGTTGTTCACCTGTTTGAGAGATAGAAACTGGAGACGTTGATCCCAAGGTCTTATCCACCTTGAGCTTGGCAGATGTTCAAGGCACAGATCAGGAACTGAAGAGGCATCCAGTCCTGCATGGGGTGTGGAAATCCACTATGGTCTTCCCTTTCCTGGAGGTTCTCAAGGGCTTCTTCTGGTTGGGGAGTGGGATTCCCCCAACTTCTTGCCTAAGGGGCTAAAAATGTATAAGAAGATGCATGCTCTCCAGGAGGAGTGTGTTGTGTGGTTTGGTACTTTCAAAGTGGATGCGCAGTTCATGGCAGTTCCCAGTTAGACCACCATTCCTGTGGAAGGCAGATTGGCATTAAAGGATACTCTGGACTGAAAGACGGATTTGTTTTGAAGAACCAGTTTACTGCAGTGGCTGCTATTCTTCAGTTGATGTTATATGCAGACCTGATGTTTCGAGCCCTGCTCCATTGGCTTCAGTCTTCGGATGATTCTCCTCCTCTTTTGGAGTCTGCTTCGGCCTTCCTTTCTGATGCCATGTACTACCTGGTTATGTCTGGCAGCCAGGGGTTGTACCTTGGCGATGTGACAAGGCATTGGCTTCGCTTTGACATGGGGTTAATGGACGACGCTTACAAAGCCCTGTTGCTCATCTGGCCTTAGAAGGATGCTTCTGTTGGGTCTGATTTGGAGAAGCAGGTATAGGACCTGGACGAGACAAAATCTTTCCGCTTTCTGGAGGACAGGCAATAGCAGACTCCAAAAGAGGCCCGCTCCTTGCAGAAGTGCTGGTTGGATTCCGGGGGTCTTGGGAATCCCGTCGCTACTAGCCTGGATGCTTTTATCCCCCTTTTGGAATCAGTCTTGCTCTCAGTCCCTTCATGGAGCTCTTGGGCCCAGGGACCCAGTCACATCCAGAGGAAGAACCTTCCCAGGCTGTGCAATGAAGACTTTGGAGGTCCATTCTCTGGTCCCTTCGGTCGTGGGCAGGCTTTGCCTCATTTTTCAAGAAGGGGCCCTGGTCACCAAGGATCACTGGATGCTAGTCCCCGGTCAGTAAGGCTATGTCCTGGAATGTAAAGAGCCAGTCCTGGGCGCTTTCATCTTCTCCACTTGTAGATCTTCAAACAGCAAGGCCGCTGTGGTGATGACCTTGGACATGTTGCCTCCCCTGAAGGCAGTGGTGGCCTTTCCCTGGATAATCAGGGCAGGGGCAGGTATTCTATCTGTTTCTTAGTGCCAAACATGAAAGGAACATTGTGGCCCATTCTAGACCTCCAGTGTGTCAATGAGTGATTGTGCATCATGTGCTTCTGGATGGAAATTTGTAATCCATAATTCAAGTGGTGCGCTGAGGTGAGTTCCTTGCACCTCTGAATTTGGCTGAGTTGTACTGTCATATCCTGATCTGGGGAATCAGCAAAGCATTTATATTTTGCTGCGCTTGGCTCTCCCCTTCAGTTCACCATCCTCCCATTTGAGTTCTCCACTGCCCCAGGGACATTCTCCAAGATCATGATGGTGCTGGTGGCTGTGCATTCCGGTGCCCAGGGATTTGTGTGCACCTGAATCTGGACTACTGGCTCCTCTGAGCCCATTCTCCTTCAGAGGCACCAAGGGGAGCTTCCCTGAGTGGCATCCTTTCTGATAAGCCTCAGCTGGGTGATCACTTGGGAAATGAGCAGTTGTTGCATCCCCAGTCCCTGGAGTTCTTGGGAGCACCTTTCAATTTGCGAGTGTGCAGAGTCTTCCTGCCAAAAGAGAAAGTCAAGGGCTGTTGGATTGCCTGGTGCTGTTCGGTTCGCAGCAGGCTTCCAGAATCTGAATTGATCTTCAGCTCCTTGGAGTGATGGTGGCGACAGTCAAGATGGCACTGCGGGATGCATGCTCATTGGCAGCCACTCTAACTATCCTTAGTGGCTCGGTGGTTCCAGAGTTCTCAGCGGTTCAAGCTCAGGCTCCCGCTCCCAATGATGGTGATGGCCAGCCTGCAGTGGTGGCAGCAACCCAGTCTTCTGAGGAAGGGTGTGCCACTGGATGATTGCTCATGGATTTTTCTGATGACAGATGCCATTTCCAAGGCCGAATAGTCCAGGGCCATTGGATCCTGCAGGTAGATGGTATGGTCCATCAACTGCCTTGAGGCGAGGGCCATCAGGTTGGCTCTAATACGTTTCCAGCCCCCAGTCGAGGGCTGGGCATTTTGAGTGTTCTCATGCAATGCCACGGTGGTGGCTTAGGTCAATCGGTGAGGTGGCACAAGGAATTCTGGTTTAGCCCTGGAGATAGCTGTCCTGTTTGCCTAGGCAGTGAAGAACCTCCTAGTTTGTCAATTCTGCACATTGCGAAGGTAGATACTATGGAAATGGATTATCTCCAGGAACAAGCAGGAATGTAGTCTTCACATATGGGTATCGTCGGTACCGACGGAGCCTGCGCGGGAACGCTCCCCAGCGTCCAATAAGAAAGCTTTTGGGAGCATCCCACAGCACCTTCGTGTTGCCTTCCCGCCTTTCCAACTCTCCCTCTTCAGTTCTTCGTTTTCCGCAGAGCCGACAGGACGCATACTCTGTTACCGCAGAAATATTTATCTTTATTCTTTTGTTTTTTGTGGTTGCATCTGCCTTCATTTGACGCCTACCGGTACCACCGGTTCTCTTTTCTTCTTTAAAAAAAAAAAAGAAAACAACCACCTAGCTTTCTAGAAGATTTTTTCTTTCAGGGGCCTTTCTCCTGTCGGTGCTAGGCGCCATTTTGGGCACTAGGCCCACTTTTCTTCAAACATGGAGAAATTAGCTAGTGGTTTCAAGAAATGTTCTAAATGTGGCAGTACCATATCCGTCACCGACACCCATGAATGGTGTCTTAAGTGTTTAGGTCCTGACCATTCTCCATCGGAGTGTCTCTCTTGCAGGAAGATGACCAAGAGGGGCCTGCAGAATAGAGCTGCAAAACTCAGTACCCTTTTTGCCGCAGATACAATGTCTGTTCCATCGACGTCTTCCAGGGCTTCATCTTCCTCCCATGAATCTCAGGTAACTAAACCTAAGTCTTCTAAGACTGGCCAGTCCTCAAAGGGTAGATCTCCTTCCAGGTATCGAGATGCCACTGGCTTTGCCCTCGAGGAAAGTTCATTGGCAAAACAGCCCCGGCGGGAGACCTCAGTCTCCAAAGCATTAACGGGGCTCCAGAATGTTCCAGAGGCTTCCACCTCTGCCGACCTACTGGTGCCATGTTCTGGGGTCGTAGCCGCTTCCACCGGTACCGACACCCATACATTGGCAGGAGCGATGGATCAGAGAATCCTCGCTATTGAATGCAGTCTAGTGGCCCTCTTAGCAGCTTCGGTACTGCTAAGACTGCTACAGATGGCTCTAAATGTATCGGTACCGACACCAGTACCGGTACCGAGTGTCTCGGCGGGTATACTTCCTCCCATGCTGAGTCTTGAGTCTATCTCAGGTATCGACGGACCGGTACCGAAACACCCCGATACCGACTTCGAGCGGTACCGTGCGTTTCAGGAACACCCGGTGCAGAGATACTTCGAATCATCTGATTCCAATGACTCTGATGACTCTGTCGATACCAGAGCTATCCTTCTGGAGGATCCACCTCCTTCTCCTCAACGCAGAATGTCTCCTCCAGAAGACATGTCCTTGCAGGATTTTATACGTAATTTAGCTTGCGTCTTTCAGTTACGGTGACTCCAGAGAAGGAACCCAGAGCAGAAGAATTAGATGATCGGTGATGTGTAGGATTAAGAGTGCTAAAACACATTCTTCCAATCCTCCGGGCCGTGAATCAAGGACGCTCGATGCCTTTGGGCGTCAATGTTTCCAATCCTCCATGTTGGCAGCCAGGATTAACTCCTACATTTATTTATTTATTTTATTGCTTTTATATACCGTGCTCTTTAAAATCAGTGCGGTTTACAGATAACATTTTTATGCATAACAGGATGTCTGTTATGCACTTACAGTGAACGGGAGATACAACTTGGATTTCAAACTGGGGGAACTATCTACAGTATCTACAGCTATTTACAGTATAAATATGAGTTATCTGTGGCTTACCATTGTTTAGCTGAGTGTAAGGCGGCTAAGGTTGGGCTGTGAGTAGTGTAGGAGAAAGAGGTGGCGTTTTAGTGCTTTTCTGAATTGGGCAATATCCGTAATTGCTCGAACGGTGGCTGGGAGCGCGTTCCAGCAGATGGGAGCATAAAACTTAAAAGCTCTGTTCTTCGTTGCTTGGGTGCATTTAGTTATTTCGTTGTGGGTCTGAAGGGTATTGATGGTGAATGACCTCCTCGCTCTGTTTGCTGGAGTGGGGTGGAGCAGATCCGTTAGGGAAGAGGAGGATATGTTGTTGATGGCCTTATAAGTCATCAGGACTACTTTATATGTGGTCCAGCAGTAGATTGGTAGCCAGTGCAAGTCCTTTAGAATCAGGGTAATGTGGTCTCCTCTGGAGGCTCCGTGTAGGAAGCGTGCCGCGGTATTCATTGCCAGTTGTAATGGGTTTAGTGTATTTTTGGGTAGGCCATGAAGGATCACATTAGCGTAGTCAAAGTGGGGGGTCACCAGGGCCTGAAAAACTGTTCTGAATTTGTCTGGTTGCAACAGGGGTCGGAGATGTCTCAATGTTCATATTTTGTGGTGAATTTGCCTGATGATGTTGCTGATGTGTGTTTTAAATTCGAGCTGCTGGTCTAGTGTAACACCGAGGTAGCGGATAGTGGGTCTACTTATAAGCTCAGCGTCTCTTGTCTTTAATGTCAGTGGTGGGGAGAAAGATTGATTTCTTGTAATGAAGAGTATGTCCATCTTGCTGAAAGTTTATCTTGAGGCTCTGTGAGTGGAGCCAGTCCGTTAATGGCCTCAAAGCATTTTACTAGTGGGGAGAAATCCGGATTTTCAATCGAGAATGGGATGAAGAGTAGTACATCATCTGCATAGATCAAACATGAGACGTTGAAGGAGCGGATTACTTCACATATGGGTTGTATGTATATGTTGAATAAAAGGGCAGAGAGTGAGGAGCCCTGAGGTACACCATGTTTTTGTTGGAAAGGTTCAGAGGTTGTCGATCCTGTACGAACCTTCTGCCATCTGTCCGTTAGATAAGATTTGCACCAACTCAATGCTGAGCCGCTGATTCCCTTATCTTGAAGCTGTATCCGGAGTTGATCATGGTTTACGGAGTCAAACACCGTGGCGATGTCCAGGACAATTAATGCATATCCTTGTTTGATGTTGTCGATTCGTGTGCTAAGGAGAGTTTCCACGCCGTGTGATTCTCTAAAGCCATGTTGAGATGGGTCAAGGGGAGCCGTGGAATCGATGTGGTCTTGTGTTTGGCATTGGACGACCTTCTCAATTAACTTTTCTAGCAGCGGGATGCTCGATATTGGTTGGTATGATTCTACCTTCTGGGGATTTAGTTTGGTGTTCTTCAGAAGGGGCTGGATTGATGTCTGCTTGAGACATGATGGGAATAGACCTGTGGAGAAGGATAAGTCCATGATCTTGACTAGTATAGGGCTGATTTCCTTGCGTAGTGCTCTTATCCAGAATGCTGGACAAGGGTAATTTGGGGCAGTGGTGGCATTGACGATAGCGATGATGTCCTCAATTCCTGCAGCTGATGGTGTCGTGATAGTGGTAAGTGGCTTAAGTTGTGCTGGGTTGTTGCTGGGGCTGGACAGCATGACTTTGCTGACATTATTGGTTTTGGCCAGTAAGTAGTCTGCGTAGTCCTGAGGGTGAATCATGGTCAGTTGGGGGGGGGGAGGGTTCCTTCATTAGGGTTTTCACTATATTGAAAAGCTTGTGGGGTTTGTTCAGGGCACGGCTTAAGAGCTTGGAGTGAAGCTCTCTCATTGTCACTGATATTGATTCTTGATGTTTCTTAAGGTGGGAGGTGTAGGTTGTCTGGTCTGTTGGGGACCGTGTACATCGCCATTTTCTTTCTAGTTTCCTCAGCAGAAGTAGTGAGGTTCTTAGTTCGGTGGTGTACCAGTGTGCAGGTTTTCTACTTCTTGGATGCTTGTCTGGGGCGTATGGTTTGGCTTGGGCAGGTTTGCGTGCAAAGGAGCTCAGGCCATCATCTCTTCGAGGTTCAGTGGTGCAGCTATGATGTTAGGAAGGACCTCCTTGATGACTGACTCTTTGTCAAAGAGTCTGAAGCGTCCTGTGGGTGTTGCTGGATTTTCAGTTAATCTCTTTGTTCGTTCACTATCCTGCTGAAGAGGTATTTGGAATTGGATTAGGCTGTGATCCGACCATGGGACGGGTGAGATAACTGTGTAATGATTGTAATTCGAGTTCCCTTCTGATTGAGGGTTGAAGATGAGGTCATGTTCCCTTTTCAATGGGTGGGGGCATCAACTATTTGTCTGTATCCTAGGTTGTTGAATGCTTTAAGGAAGGCGTTGGAGTGACTGTCCTTCAGGGCTGGCAGGTTAAAGTCTCCCAGTACCCAGTTCGGCTTACATGTGTTTTTGGGGTTGGAAGCTAGGTCAATTATAGTTGCGAGGTGTTCAGGGGATGCAGTTGGGGATCTGTAGATAAGGTTAATGGTACTATGGTTGTTGGGTATGGTGATTACATCAAGGTGAGCTGAACTATTAGAGCTGATCGTTTGATACTGGAGATCCGCTTTTGCCAGAATGAACGCACCGCCTCCTCTGTGGTCCATTCTGTGGCAAGAGTGTATTGAGAAGTCGGGGGGGATGAGTTGATTGATGAGGACTGAATCTGAGATAGTGAGCCATGATTCTGTTACTAGCAGGATGTCTAGGTTGAATTGTGCTATGAGGTCAATAATAGTTGGCCACTTTTTATGGACTGACCGAGCGTTTATGAGGGCACACTTAGGTTGCATGGGTTTTGTTGCTGCTCCTCTTTGGGTTTTGTAGTGTATTGAAGTGGTATGTGGATTAAGTATGAGTGAAGGTTTTGGGAGGGTTCTGTTGGTATGTGGTGTGTGTTACTGTATTGTCTCCTTCCTTGGGTTCGTACAATTGGGATTGGGTTATAGTTGGGGGCGGAGGATAGGGAGCCATTGAGGAAATTGCTGAAGAGGTATAGACCGGATAGGGTTATAATGGATATGGCCATATTGAGCTGGTTCAGTGCGTCCCGTGTGTGACAGGACTTCCTTGTTGAAGATATGTATGCTGGTGGGGCCTTCTTACCCGGGGGGAGGGGGGTGGTCTGCCCTGTCCGGCAGTGGCTAGCTTGTTTTGTGGCAACTAACTGGTGGTAAAGGTGAGGATACTTGCATACAATCAGCAGTGGAATATTTGCAACAATCAACAATGGAAATACTTGCAATAAGTAGCAGTGGAAAGTGCAGTCAGCAGTGGAAATGCTTGCAACAATCAGCAGTGGAAAAACTTGCGACAGATAGCAGTGGAGATACTTGCATAGCGCTTAGCAAGGGAAAATACTCGCAGCACAATTGGTGGTGTACAGCAGACCGAGTAGCACCGGCATAGGAGGTGATCAACAGAGGAATACTTCGTACTCTTCAGAGAAAATACTCACAGAACAAGTAACAGTGGCTGTTCAATGTCCTTGCTAGGTATTCTGGATGGCACAGTGTTCAGGTTCACCGCTCAGATCGCTGTTGCGTTTACTGCTTCTTGAAGGTGATCTCACTGGGTTTGTTCCTGCTCCACCTGGTATGGCTGATGTTTGGGGCCTCGAGGATTGGCCTCAGCCTAAGGGCCGAGCCAAAGGGCCCTCTGGCGAGGCCCTCAGGCGCGGGCCCGCCGGCACGGGTGCGCCTGGAGGTGCTCTATTTAAGGTGGTAGAGGGCTGCCCCGATTGGGCAGAAGCCGTGCTGCTTGGATCCGGTTCCAGCAGGCTCAATCCAAGCTTGTGCAGGGCCGGAGGACGGTGATCGGGCCTGGCTGGAGTCTGTGCGCCTGGAGGCGCTCTATTTAAGGTGGTGGAGGGCTGCCCCGATTGGGCAGAAGCCGCGCTGCTTGGATCCGGCTCTGGCATGCTCAATCCAAGTCTGTGCAGGGCCGGAGGACGGGAATGTTCCTCAAAGAAGTTGCAGGAGACTCGGAGCTCATGAGCCCTCTTCTCCCTGAGGAAGAAAGGGGGAAATTCCTTACTCTGGTCAAACATGCCCAGGATGTCTCTAAGTTTGTAAACCGTGCAATCTTTGATTGCTTTGAATGCATCAGCAGAACCTCTGCTATTTCCATCGGTGCACGTCCTATTGCCTGGCTTCAGGCATCAGACTTAGAACAATGGGTGCAAGATAAACTGGGAAATATTCCTTACACAGGAGAAAATCTCTTTGGCAAGGATTGGCAAGACCAGGCTAATCGGATTGAATCTGAAAATACTATCTTGAACAGACTATCAAAGCCAACCCAGCAAAGAAAAATTCAGTCAAGAAACCCTTTTTCAACAAAAGAAAAAAGAGGAGGCGGGGTTCTGATCATTGCAAAGAACACCCTAAAGCTCAAAACCCACACATCAACAAACTCAGACCAATGCAATACAATTATTGTAGAAAATAAGCAGACAGCCCTGTGCCTCATCTACAGAGCCCCCCACGCTTCAACAGAAGAACTAGCCTCCACACTAGAGGCCGTCTGTGCAGTCAACTCAGCCCACAAACCACTACTACTATTGGGAGACTTCAATCTCAGTTCTGCTACCAGCAAGGACAAAGAGACCTTCCTGCAAGCCATGGACTCACTACAATACACACAACTGATCAGCACTCCAACCCACAGACATGGATCATCTCCAGACCTCATATTCGCCCCCAACTACCTACTCGACAAAGGTGGCATCTCAGCTCCCACGGTCACTCCAGTACCGTGGTCAGACCACTACAGAATCAAAATAGAAATCATAGCTCAAAGGGAGAGACACAACAAAACACAAGACACTCCACCTGGGCCAAGAAGATTCAAACGCTTCGACAAGGAACAATTCCTACAAGAGACACTACCCTACCTTGACCCAGAAACAGACGATCTGAGCAAGCAAGTAAGCACATGGAACAGCGTCATCAATGCAGCAGCCAAAACCAACAAACACGAAGCTGCGACAGCAACCAACACCAAAAGACAGCACACCCCATGGTACTCCAAAGACATACGTAACACAGAAAGACACCTGAGAAGGATAGAACGCCGCTGGAGACGATCCAAATCTCCCACCACCCAAGCCTTATACATAACAAAACAAAGGAGCTACAATGAGCTCATTAACCAAGCAAAAAGAGAACACCACACAAACATCATTCTGAAGGCCTACAACAAACCAAGAGAACTATTTGAGGTAGTAAAAAATCTAACTAATGAACCAAATCCCGAAAAAGATGTGCAGATTGATCCACAAACCTTCGCAGATCACCTAAAAGAGAAGCTGGACTCTACACCGCAACAAAAAACAAGAGGATCCGCCAACCCAACCAAGCCCACCAAGACATGGGATAAATTCATCGTACCTTCCACAAAGCAAATCTCTGATATCATCTCTGCGCTCAACACAAGCACCGCACCAACAGACCCATGCCCAGTCACCTGGATCAAGTCAACGAAGGAAAGCTTCATCGGCACCATACGCAACATCTTAAACAACTCACTAGCGCAAGATCCATGCCTGACCAGCTGAAGCTAGCCACGATAAGACTGATTCCAAAGAAATCCACACTGGACAAGAACAACCCAGCAGCCTACAGACCAATCTCCAGCATACCCCTACTGGCAAAGATTATAGAAAAGGCTGTACAACAACAGCTCCAGGACCATATCGACACACATGCCCCGCTGGACATACATCAACATGGCTTCCGCCCAAACCATGGAATCGAAACACTACTGATATATCTATTCAACGACATGATCCAAATCATAGACAACCACAAACAAGGAGCACTAATGATCTTCCTAGACATCTCAGCTGCATTTGACACAGTGGACCACAGAATCCTCCTAACCAGACTACAGAACATTGGAATAACCGGCACCACCTTAAGATGGTTTAACTCCTACCTAACAGACAGACAGTTCCAGGTCAAGATCGGCTCCAACGCCTCACGACCCGCAAAGATCAATCAAGGGGTGCCACAAGGCTCCGTCCTATCCGCACTTCTATTCAACATATACATCCAACCAATCTGCAACATCATGAAGGAACACAAAATAAAAACTACACAATCTATGCAGATGACATCATGATATACACCACAGTCAACCTAGATAACCCCGACTACACCAAAATAACAGACTGCCTAAACAGCATGTCCAACTGGCTCCAGGACAACAACCTGACAAAAAACTATAACAAGACAGAAGCACTTCTCATCACACGAAACAACAACTTCAGCCCCCCACCCTCCATCAACATCAACAACACAACAATACCTCTAAAAAACGAGGTGAAATACCTCGGAGTAACACTCGACAAGGAACTAAACCTACAATCACACATCAAAAGGACCACCAATAACGCATACTACAAAATGAGAATAATCAGATGCCTCAAGCCTCTACTCACACAAAATAATTTCCGCACAGTATGTCAAGTTCTAATAACCCCCATCCTTGACTTCTGCAACCTGATCTACAACGGCATGCCAAAACAGTCACTCTGACCATTTCAGATGGTTCAAAACACGGCGGCTCGAATAATAGCCAGATCATCAAAGCAAGACCACATCACCCCCATACTAAAAGACCTCCACTGGCTCCCAATCAGCTCCCGTATCAAATACAAAACAATACTAAACATATTCAGGATCAAACACAGAAACTCCACTCTCAGCCTCCAACCCCTCATACAACCAGACGCCAGCACAAGACCTAGGAGAAGGACCACAGCAGACACATTAAACACACCAAAAAACTACACAAAAGCACGCAAATCTACCACACGAAGAGCTCTATCAATGGCAGCACCAATAATATGGAATGCACTCCCAGATGATCTACGATCAACAGAAGATCCAAAGGACTTTTGAAAACAACTAAAGACATTGCTATTCATAGAGCACTACGGACCGAGCATTTAACAAAATCACCAGACCTGGCTAATGCCTTACCCGCAGCCCACTGTATATATATGAAAGTACATGTATATAACTGTAAAAAGCTCATATTGTAAATAGCTCACCTTAATCATACCACCCACACTCATACACCCTCACTGTAAAGTATAAGAATACAGGAGAACACAACCACAAACTCTATTGATTGTTTGCTGTGTACACCGCCTTTATTGAAAGATAAGGCGGGATAGAAATACCCGTTAAATAAATAAAATAAATAAATCTTACACCCATCAGGGCCACTGTCCAGTTCATGTTCCCCAAAAGGGGCAGCAACAGACCAGACAGCAGAGGAAGCCACAAGTTCCTAGAGCTTAACCGGCTCAGCAGACTCAGCCTCCTCAGGGGCTTTGACTCCTTCCTAGAGAACTTAGTCGTTCTGCCTCTGAAAGGTCCAGAACCCCTTACCAACCTGCCATTTTGCCAGAAGATGGCAACAAGTAACATCAGAAAACTGGACCCTGTCCATTGTACGAGAGGGATACAGACTTCATTTTCACAGCATGCCCTCTCCTACAATCATAAGACAGTTCAGTTCTCAGGTCCCTGCCACCAATCTCTTGGGTCAGGAGGTCGCATCACTTCTTGCTCAGGGACCATAAGAACATAAGATATGCCATACTGGGTCAGACCAAGGTCCATCAAGCCCAGTATCCTGTTTCCAACAGTGGCCAATCTAGGTGTACCTAGCAGTTTCCCCAAAAGACACAGGTTCCACAATGCTTGTACTGGGTCAAGCATTGATATCCTGGGTCCCTTCTTAATAATGGTTTATGGACCTTTCCTCCAGGAACTTGTCCAAACCTTTTTTAAACCCAGCTACACTAACAACCTTTACTACATCCTCCGGTAACAAATTCCAGAGTTTGATTACACGTTGAGTGAAAAAATATTTTCTTTTATTAGTCTTAAATAGTTTACCCTGTAGCTTCATTGCATGTCCCCATGTCTTTCTATTTTCTGATAACGTAAACAGTCAATCTACGTTTACCCGTTCCACTCCGTTCATTAACTTATAGACTTCTATCATATCTCCCCTCAGCCGTCTCTTTTCCAGGTTAAAGAGCCCTAACCTTTTTAGCCTTTCTTCATAGGAGAATCCTTCCACCCCCTTTACCATTTTGGTGGCTCTTCTCTGAACCTTTTCTAATAACGCTATATCCTTTTTAAGATACGGCGACCAGAATTGCACACAATATTCAAGATGCGGTCTCACCATGGAACGATATAGAGGCATTATAATATCTTTTGTTTTATTTTCCATTCCTTTCCTTATGATACCTAGCATTCTATTTGCTCTCTTGGCCGCCGCTGCACACTGGGCCGAGGGTTTTAACATGTTATCCACAATGACGCCTAAATCTTTTTCCTGTGTGGTAGTTCCTAATGTGGAACCTTGCATCGTGTAACCATAGTTTGGGATGTTCTTCCCTAGGTGCGTAACTTTGCACTTGTCCCCATTAAATTTCATCTGCCATTTCGATGCCCAGTCTTCCAATTTATCAAGATCCTCTTGCAATTTTCCACAATCCTCTTGGGTTTTAACAACTTTAAATAGTTTTGTGTCATCTGCAAATTTGATAACCTGACTCGTTATTCTCTTTTCCAGGTCATTTATGAATATGTCAGAAAGCAGCGGACCCAGTACAGATCCTTGGGGTACACCACTATTCACCTTTCTCCATTAGGAAAATTGGCCATTTAGCCCTACCCTCTGCTTTCTATCTTTTAACCATTTCCAGATCCACAATACTACACTGCCTCCTATCCCATGACTCTTTAGTTTTCCAAAAGTCTCTGATAAGGGACTTTGTCAAAGGCTTTCTGAAAGTCCAGATGCATTATATCAACTGACTCACCTTTGTCCACCTGTTTATTCACACCTTCAAAAAAACATAACAGATTAGTAAGACAAGATCTTCCTTGTCTAAAGCCATATTGGCTGTCTCCCATTAAGCCATGACTATCTACGTGCAGAGTAATTTTGTTCTTTATGATGGTTTCTACCATTTTTCCCGGTACTGACGTCATGCTCACCGGTCTGTCGCTTCCCGGATCACCCTTGGAACCCTTTTTAAAAATTGGCGTTACACTGGCGATCCTCCAATCTTCAGATATTATAGATGATTTTAATGAAAATTCACAGATTACTAATAGCAGGTCTGCAATCTCATATTTCAGTTCTTTCAACAACCCTGGATGTATACCATCCAGCCCAGGTGATTTGCTACTCTTCAATTCATCTAATAGTTGTAATACATCTTCCCGACGTATCTATATTTCCTTCAATTCTTCCGCACCTTTAAATACCACTTCAGTCATGGGTAACATCCCTACATCTTCCTCAGTAAAGACCGAAGCAAAGAATTCATTCAGTCTCTCCACTATCGCCTTGTCGCCTCTTAGTGCCCCTTTAACCCCTCTATCATCTAATGGACCAACTGACTCTCTCACAGGATTTTTGCTACAAATGTACTCGAAAAAGTCTTTATTTTACGTTTTTGCTTTCGCAGCAAGCTTCTTCTCAAATTCTCCCTTTGCCTGCCTTATCAGTGCCTTGCATTTGACTTGCCAGTGCTTGTGCTGTTTCCAGGTTTCGTCGTTTGGCTCTTTTTTCCATTTCCTGAAAGATGCTTTTTTGGCAACAGCCTCCCTGACCTCACCTTTAAACCATGCTGGCAGTTTTTTGGACTTCCTTCCACTTTTCTTAAAGCGTGGAATACAGCTGGTCTGGGCTTCCAAGATAGTATTTTTCAACAACACCCAAGCTTGATGTAAGTCTTTAACCTTTGCAACTGCTCCTTTTAGTTTTTTCTTAACTGTTTTCCTCATTTTATCTTAGTCTCTCTTTCAAAAGTTAAAAGGTAGTACTGTGGATTTCCTTACTATCCCTCCTCCACTAATTAAATCAAATGTGATCATGCTATGATCATTATTGCCAAGTGGCCCCAACACCTTTATCTCTTGCACCATATCTGGTTTTCCACTAAGGACTAGATCCAATATGGCTTCCCCTCTGGTCGGTTCATGAACCAGCTGCTCCAAGAAGCAGTCATTTATTTCATCTAGGAACTTTATCTCCCTAGCATGTCCTGCCATGACACTGACCCAGTCGATACCGGGGTAATTGAAATCACCCATTATTATTATTCTGCTGTAACGTTTGTTAGCTTCCTTGATTTCTTTGAGCATTTCATCATCCATTTGTTCATTCTGGCCAGGCGGTTGATAGTACACCCCCACTGCCATCGCCTTCCTCTTTTTACATGGAATTTCAATCCATAGAGATTCTACAGCAAATTTTGTTTCCTGCAAAACTTTAATCCTTTCTGACTCAATGTCCTCTCTAACAAAGAGCGCAATAGAAGAGATACCCATATTCCAACAGGGTACGGGGTTCTACTCCCCCTACTTTCTCATCCCAAAGAAAAACAGGGGGACACAGGCCTATTCTGGACTTCAGAGAATTAAACAACTATTTGTTCTGGGAAAAATTCAAGATGATGTCCCTCGGAACACTCCTGCCATACCTTCAGATTTAGGACTGGCTATGTTCTCTAGATCTAAAGGATGCATATACGCATATTCTCATCTATGCAGATCACAGGAAGTTCCTTTGATTCCTTTTCCAGGGAAGACACTTCCAGTACAGGGTTCTTCCCTTCTGTCTGGCTTCTGCCCCAATAGTCTTCACAAAATGCATGGCAGTGATAGCAGCATTCCTGAGAACTCTAGGAATATTTGTCTTCCCCTACTTTAGACGACTGGCTGATTCGAGCATCAACAGCTCCAGAAGCCAGCTTTGCTCTTTCTTGCGCTATGCAAATCCTCCAGTATTTGGGACTAGTCATAAACCTCCCAAAATCTCATCTCACCCCTTCTCAGTCTCTAGAATTCATAGGGGCTCGTCTAGACACAAGGCAGTCAAGGGCTTTCCTGCCACAGCCACGTTGTCTTCATATAGTACAGCTGGCCTCCCAAGTAGCTATGAAAGTCTTCCTGACTGCTTGGGAGATGCTTCAGCTTCTGGGGCATATGTCATCCACTGTCCATGTGGTTCCCTCTGCTCGCCTTCATATGCGAGCAGCCCAGTGGACCCCATCATCTCAGTGGACACAGGCCTCGGGTCGGCTAACGGACAAAATCAGAAACTCCACACATCTCATTTTGTCCCTGCAATGGTGGCAGTTACTGGAAAACCTTCTCGTGGGCTCTCCTTTCCAGCAGCCTCTATGCCAAACCACCCTAACAACAGATGCGTTCAAGTTGGGTTGGGGGGCTCACTTGCGCAATCTATCAACTCAGGATCTCTGGACCCCACAGGCGGCTTGTCTTCACATAAGCCTCCTAGGACTCAGAGCCATTTTCCATGCTGTCCGAGTTTTTCAGGCCCATCTCAGCTACAAGACAGTTCTGGTCCAGACCGACAATCAAGTAGCTATGTTCTATGTGAACAAGCAGGGCGGAACAGGCTCTCTGTCATTATGCAGCGAAGCTTTGTGACTGTGGGCCCTCACCAGAGAGCTTCAAATCCACCTTCTAGCGGCATATCTTCCGGGCATTCAAAATCTTTGGGCAGACAAACTCAGTCGAATACTGCTGCCACACGAATGGTCTCTGCACTCAGACCAGCTTGCTCGAGTGTTTCGAATCTGGGGAACGCCAGATATAGACCTCTTTGCAAGTCCACAGAATGTCAAACCTCCCCAATTCTGTTCCAGAATTCCAGCTCAAAACTGTCAGGCAAGGGATGCTCTCTTCCTCCACAGGGGTTGGTTCTTCCTCTATGCCTTCCCAGCCATTCCCCTCATTCCCAAAACTTTGTTCAAGCTTCAAAGAGACAGAGGTCATATGATACTCATAGCTCCACGTTGGCCACAGCAGACATGGTATCCTCTGCTTCTGCGTCTCTCTCAAGCCACACATCTGGAGTTGGGATGTGCTCCAGATCTTCTTTCCCAGGAGAACGGGATGCTATTGCACCCGAATCCCCAGTCCCTGCACCTCAGGGCCTGGTTACTGAAAGCCTAGGACACCCGGATATCAACCTGTCTCAAAAGGTAAAGGATATCCTTGTGGCTTCCAGGAAGCTTTCTACAGGGTGATCCTATGCTTTTAAGTGGAAGAGATTTTCTGTATGGTGTTCTAAAAGGGGACTTAACCCCATACAGTGCCTGTGGAATCGCTTCTGGAGTATCTCCTCCATTTATCAGATTCTGGTCTTAAAACCAATTCCGTAAGGGTCCATCTTAGTGCCATTGCTGCTTTTCGCAAACCAGTTGGTTACAGGTCTTAGTGGCGGATCCTCCTTATACAAGATTTCACCATGATAAGGTAGTTCTTAGGACTCATCCCCACTTTATGCCAAAGGTGGTTTCACCTTTTCATTTAAACCAAACGATTTACCTTCCTGTATTCTTCCCTAGGCCTCATGCCTCTAATGCAGAAAAGAACCTTTATACTTTTAGATTGTAAAAGAGCCTTGACTTTTTATCCTCAAAGAACTAAGCAACATAGAAAATCTTCTCAGCTTTTTGTTGCTTTTGATTCTACTCATTTGGGACTTCCAGTTTCCAAAAGAACTCTCTCTAGATGGATTGCAAATTGCATATCCTTTGCATATTGAGAGTAAAGGGACTTTCTCTCGAAGGCCATGTCACAGCTCACAGTGTGAGAGCAATGGCAGTCTCAATGGCTAATTTTCGTTCTGTGTCCATTGATGACATCTGTTAAGCAGCCACTTGGGCTTCGGCACACACCTTTACAGCCCACTATTGCTTAGACAAGGACTCCTGTCAGGATGCCTCGTTTGGCCAGGCTGTGCTCCAGCATCTCTTTCAGACTTAGTACAATTCTTACCCGCCATCCCGGGTTTCGATGCCAGAGATCCATGGGAAGAAGCATGACCCATCTCACCTTGGGTTCGCAGCTTGCTGGGGTCATCCCCCTGGCATCTCTCAGCTGGGGAGTCCCCATATGTGAAGACTACATTCCTGCTTGTTCCTGGAGATAGCGTAGTTACTCACCTGTAACAGGTGATCTCCGGGAACAGCAGGAATAAGGCTTCACAACCCACCCACCTCCCCTGGGAGTTGTCTCTATCTATCTCTCTCTCTTTGTCTACTTCTCTCCTTTGGTCTCAGCTATAAACTCAACTGAAGAGGGGAGAGTTGGGAAGGCAGCACGCAGGCGCTGTGGGATGCTCCCAAAAACGTTCCTATTGGACGCTGGGGAACGTTCGCGCGCAGGCTTCGTCGGTACCGACGATACCCATATGTGAAGACTGATTCCTGCTGTTCCCGGAGATCACCTGTTACTACGCTTTCTCAGCCAGCACTCTCTGGGTCCAATAGAGTGGGAGTTGAGTCAGGAGATGTTCCGGTTGTCTCTGCACTGCTGGGGTCGCCCCAAAAGGAATCTTCTGGCAACCCTTTCCAATGCCAAGTATGCCACTTCTTCATTTGCCACACGGAGATGGTGTCTGAGGGCATCATCGCCCTGACCCAGCCTTGACCAAGTCAACACCTGCTGTACATGTTTCCTCTGTGGCCCCTGGTGGGGCATATGATTCAGTGTATAGAACGTCACCCAGGCAGAATTGCACTGGTGGCAACAGGTTGGCCAAGAAGAGCATGGTTCAGAGACCTGATGTGTCTCTTGCAGGTGCCTCCTCTTTGGTTGCCTCCATCTCGGGCCTATTGCGGCAGGGACCGATCATCCTGGAAGATCTGGTTCCCTTCTCGCTTACCTTTTGGCTCTTGAAAGGAGATGGATAGCGCATAAGGGCTATTCTCCAGTAGTGGTCTCCACTATGCTCAGAGCTCAGAGGAAGTTTACCAAGCTCGCATATGTATGGATCTGGTGCCTCTTTGAGCAATAGTTCGGAGCTTGGCAGTTAGCAGCAAAGTGAAAGTTTCTTAATTGTCCTCTTGTGATTGTGTGTGTATCTAGATTTATAAATAATGAGGTCACTTTTTTATGGGATCTATAAGGAAATAATTTGAAACGTCAAATTTAGATGTCATTGCTTATACGTATAATGGCTACACAGTTTAGATATTCAGCAATACTTAAAGGCACATTTTACAAAGGACATCCAAGTACAAGCTGAGATATCCAAGCCAGAATGTCTGGGGAGGGAGGTGGGGGGGGGGGCGGAACCAGGCACATCCAAGTTCAAGCATGGTTCCACAAACATGGACGTGCCTGATATGGATGTCTTTGGGGATGTCTACATGGATGTTCCCAGAATAGTATTTCAGAACGGGAACATCTAATAGCTTAATGGTTAGAGTAATGGGTTAGGACCAGGGTTCAAATCCCAGTGCTGCTGCTTGTAATCTTAGGCTAGTCACTCAACTCTCTATCTTCTCTACACTCTCGGGATGTTTCACAGCCAAAACAAGCACTTTCCTGATGCTTATTCATGCCTGGAGCAGGTCTAGACATGGACGGTGTCTCTACTCCT
Source organism: Ichthyophis bannanicus (assembly GCA_033557465.1). Classification (NCBI taxonomy): domain Eukaryota; kingdom Metazoa; phylum Chordata; class Amphibia; order Gymnophiona; family Ichthyophiidae; genus Ichthyophis; species Ichthyophis bannanicus. The sequence goes on along the minus strand of CM066033.1, from coordinate 187,217,865 downwards.
GATTTTTCTTCTGCTTTCCAGTCCCAGATCTCTTGCTGTCTCTCTGCCATTGCTGCCTGGATGTTCCATCGTCGCCTGAAATTGAACAAGGCCAGGACTGAACTTCTCGTTTTTTCTCCTAAAATTTCCCTTTCTCCTTCTTCTTTTTCAGTCTCTGTTGATGGCTCTGTTCTCCAACCTGTTTCATCTGCTCGCAATTTGGGTGTTATTTTTGACTCTTTGCTCTCTTTCTCCTCTCATATCCAACTCATCGCTAAGACCTGTCGCTTCTTTCTCTTCAACATTGGCAAAATCTGCCCCTTTCTCTCTGAGCTCACTACTAAAACCCTCATCCATTCTCTAATCACCTCCCACCTTGATTATTGTAACCTCCTTCTTGCTGGTCTCCCTCAGTCTCATCTCTTCCCTCTTCAGTCTATTCAGCACTCTGCTGCCCGTTTGATTTTCCGTCAGCCTCGTTTTGCCCACATCACTCCTCTCCTCAGATCTCTTCACTGGCTCCGTTTCCGTATTCACTTTAAGCTTCTCCTTCTGACCTATAATTGCATTCACTCTGTGGCTCCTCAGTACCTTTCTTCTCTCATTTCTCCCTATTTCCCCCCTCGTGTACTCCGTTCTTCTTCCCAGTTGCTTCTTGCTATGCCCTTCTCCTCTATTGCCAACTCCAGATTCTGCTCTTTTCACCTTGCTGCTCCTTACACTTGGAATAAACTTCCTTTGTCTATACGTCAGGCATCTTCTTTGCCCCTCTTCAAACTCAAGTTAAAAGCTCATCCTTTCGCCTCTGCCTTTGGCTCTTGATTTTGCTGTTCTCCTTCCTTCCCCTCTTTTATTTCACCTTTCTTTCTTCCTCTTACACTTGTTCTTACCTCTTTCCTTTGTCCTGTCTCTCATGCTCTTGTCCTTATCTTTTTTCTACTCCTTTTCTTGCTTTGTCTTTTTAGATTGTAAGCTCTTTTGAGCAGGGACTGTCTTTTTGTGTTTTCATTGTACAGCGCTGCATGCGCCTGGTAGCGTTTTATAAATGCTTAGTAGTAGTAGTAGCAGTATGTAAACTCTGATTGCCTTTGCTGTCATTGAGTCACTTTGTTCTCTGTAAACTGCACTGATGGAAAATAGCGCGGTATAAAAGAAATGTTAAAAAAATAAATAAATAGTAGCAGACGTCCTCGATGTTTCTGAAATCGAGCAGGGATATCTAAATCCATTGCACCTCCCCAGACATGCCCCCGCCATGCCCTCTACCTACTTGGATGTCCCCGCACCAGAGATATTTTTAAAATTGCTCCATGATTTGGATGTCCAAATCACAACTAAGACTTTTAAAATGACCCCCTTATTATCTAGATAGTGCCGCTGAATATCTGGTCATTTGGAGCATTTAAAGTGACATTTTAAAAGGGATGTCCAGAGCAGAATGTCCAAAAATCCAGGGGAGTGGCAACAGTGAAGGATGGGATATCTTTAAGTGCCATTTGAAAAAGCTCCATCTGCACTGCGAAAAATGAATACCCTTAGTAACCAGTTCTGAAGATGGGCCCTCATGCACATAGCAAGGCCAGGTACATGTATGGATGTAGGCCATTTCACAAATGTGGATATCCCTGAATTGCATGCCTGCAGAATCAGGTACTTGGGCGTCCTAGTCTGGGTAGTTTAGAAGGTGGGGGGGGGGGAGGCATGTATATTATTAGACTTACATGTCTTGTCCTTCCATTTCAGAAAAGCAGATGTGTGATGACAGACCAGAATTATGTTTTGTGTATTTTTTTTAATGTATATTCCGCACTAACTCCTAGGTGGATAACAAAAACATACATAAAATGTACATGACCAAACATAGCATAGCATAAACACGCCTCAAAATCATATAAACCTGCTAGCTTGTTACACACACATCATATGTGAAGATCATTTTAGACAAAAGGCTGGAAAAGCTTGCTGAAATAAATGTGCCTTCAATTTTTGTCGAACACCAGAATATCGGATATGCATTGCAATTCTACTGGCAAACTATTCCAAATTTGTGGGGTGGCCATAGAAAACATCCTGTTAAGAAACACTTGAAAATGAATCCACCAAAGTAACAGAACATCTAGCAATAAAGTCTCCTGTGAGCGTAAAACACAAGGAGGACAGTAAACTCGCAAACAAGCTGACAAGCTAAGAAGTGGGGCTCTGTGATTTAAAGACTTAAACATTAAATACCAACATGAAGACCTTATATAAAATTTGCGATTTAATCAGTGTAAGTTGTAGAAATCAGTAGAAATGTGCTCATATCTTTTACTATAATAATTAGGCATGCCGTCACATTCTGTATCAACTGCAAGGGCCAAGTAGCATACGAGGAAAGCCTGAGAAATAGATTATTACAATTGTCAAGTGCTGACAAAACCAGAACCTGAACCACAGTATACAAATTCTCAGGAGACAGAAACGGTTTGGAAGCCTTGGTAACTTTCTCTATATGAGCTTGCATATTCATTTGGGTATCAAGCACGGCCCTTAGGTCGCGAGCTTGAAAACCCACCAGTAACAAGCAATCACCAGTTCACATGATGATAGATACTAGGTCAGGGAGTACCTGGGACAAGAGCAGAATGTTGATTTTATTCACATTCAACATCAGTCTGTATGTCATCCAAACGTTCCTAGTGCTAATGAATATACTAGCATACTCCATTGCATCATCCATTGGAGAGGATTATAGGAACCACAAACTGAATATCGTCTTTATAAATCCTATAAGTAATGTCAAGGCCATTAAATATCTTAAAGATTGGAGCAACATAAATGTTAAACAATATGTATTTACATACAGGTTTCTTTGCCCAGGAAATATTAACCGCAGCAGTATAAGCACACTTTGCTCTAACCCTCTTGGAAGCATTGCAACCTTGAAAGGAGCCCTTTTTTTGCACCTTGTTTTATGGTCAGAAATGGGTATAGGCATGGACACCTCAACAACCAGGGCCAGAAATGCTTGGTCCATTCTGAAATCGCACTATGACATGCATGTCCCTTGCTCTGTCCAGGGCACCTCTCCACCATGCCCCCATGTTATCTGGACATTCTTGCACCGGGACACCTATATACCCAGCTTTCTGTAATGGCTCCAGGGACATCTCCGTTATTTGCATGTCTATCTGCCTGTTTTCAGATATCCAGCTCATGAATGGAGTTTCTAAAATAACCCCCTTAACCTATTGGAGCAAAAATTACAGAACAATAGCAGGAAGTAGCTTGCTTTAAGAACATAACATAAGAACATAAGAAATGCCACACTGGGTCAGACTAAGGTCCATCAAGCCCAGTATCCTGTTTCCAAAAGTGGTCAATCCAGGTCACAAGTACCTAGCAGTTTCCCAAAAAGACACAGAGGTTCCATAATGCTTATTACTGGGGCAAGCAGTGTATTACCTGCGTCCTTTTTAATAATGGTTTATGGACCTTTCCTCCAGGAACTTGTCCAAACCTTTTTTAATCCCAACTACACTAACAGTTTTTAATACATTCTCCGGTAACTAATTCCAGAGTTTGATTACACATTGAGTGAAAAAATATTTTTTCTTATTAGTCTTAAAATGGGTTCCACTGTAGCTTCATTGCATGTCCCCTAGTTTTTCTACTTTTTGATGTCATAAAGAATCAATCAACGTTTATCCAATGCACTCTATTCGTTAATTTATAAACCTCTATCATATCTCACCTCAGCCATCTCTTTTCCAAGTTGAAAAGCCATAACTTTTTAAGACTCTCCTTATAGGGGTATCCTTCCATCCCCTTTACCATCTTGGTGGCTCTTCTCTGTACCTTTTCTAATTCCGCTATATCCTTTTTAAGATACGGCAACCAGAATTGCATGCAGTATTCAAGGTGCAGTCACACCATGGAACGATATAGAGGCATTATAATATCCTTTCTTTTATTCTCCATTCCTTTCCTTATGATTCCTAGCATTCTATTTGCCTTCTTGGCTGCCACTGCACACTGGGCAAAGGGTTTCAAGGGGTTCCAAGTCTGCTGCTCTGGCTCCAGATATCAGACTCATTCCCTGAGAGCAAAGAGCTCCTTACACCTAGTGTACATGTAAGACCCCTCAGCAACTGGGAGAAAATCATACATGTGACACTCAGTGTAAAAGACTGGAAAGCCCCCATCTTGCTGCTGGACTGCTATCTCCATCTTAGTTTTAAGGTTTTGTTCAGATATTAAAGTTGTTTCTTTACTTAGGTTTGCTGGGGATACTTATACTAATACAACTATTAAAAAAGCTTTCTAGAAACAAAGTTATTTCAGTAACTATTTGCTCTATTTTACTTTCTATGCTAAGCTATACTGATTTGATTTAAATGAAAAGCTCTCTGGTGGTACTAAGACCTGACTGACTCAGCAAACACACTGAATTCTAAAATACACAGATTTATCTGCTATAACCTAAGGAGTACCCTTTAACCCCCAAAATTTAGAATATATTCCAGAAGATAAATACTTAGAATTGCAGATCTATCTCCAGTTGTAGCAGTCCCTCTGGATCAGGGGTTCTCAACCGTGTCCTCGGGACCCACCTAGCCAGTCGGGTTTTCAGAATAACCACAATGAATATGCATGGGAGATATTTGCATATAATGGAGGCAGTGTATGCAAATCTCTCTCATACATATTCATTGTGGTTATCCTGAAAACCCAACCGGCTAGGTGGGTCCCGAGGACAGGGTTGAGAACCCCTGCATCTGGATAGTCCTTCAAGACTAACTTACAGGCTTGTCATACAAACTGAATGTAAACATGTACACAGAAGGTGGTGGGGCAGAATGGCATGCCCCTTTCTAATCTGACCATCCTGTACATGTGCAGGTAGCGACTTTATGAAATCTCTCTTTACACATGTGCATGGTTTTGAAATGGTATCTTGAATGTAAATTTTCCAACTTGTTACTTGTGGCATCAGTACACTGTGTGGATGCACATGCCTAATTGTTAAACAAGGGATATTTCCATGTGCCTGCTATCTTAATCCCAGAAGAAGTAGAAATCAGGTTAGACTTTTAATAAAGTATCCATCTAATGCTGAATGGCCTAACACTAGCAACACTGGGGTTGCAGAAAATTTCTGGCTTGCTGACCTTCCTACCACTGGAAGCTGTCGTCCTTAGCAGTCACACTTTTTCTGTAATATTTTTGATGGAAGCACAGGCACTTTGGTCTAGGATGAACCTTTTGCTATTGAAGCATTAGTCTGCGTCACACTTAAATGCTGTCCACCCCCTTTGCAGCTTTTTTTCTGTGCTCGCAGACTGACTGGAATGTGGTCTGCTAACAAGAAGAAATAACCTGAGTCTGTTCTGTAATTACTGATGCATATCTGGTAACCAAAAAGGAATAGCTCAGAAAAGCAAAGTTTAAATGTGTTAGACTTTGTTCAACAAGCTTGCTGGTTTCTGATGCTCTTAGCCACAGAATGAATTAAATGACTGTCTGTGGGCAGCAAGTTGTGCTGTACTTGAAGGAATTTCAGAAATGGGGGAGGCACTAATAACATTTTCAGATGACTGAGTGGCAGTGTTGTGCATGGGGAAGGATTCGGCATTTTTGACTCCGATACTCTGGGAGAGGGGGGGGGGAGGGGGCTCAGTCATCATATGCCGGAGGTGGTTGGATGCAGGGTTCCAGAAAAAACACTGGTGCATGACCTTCAGGTGAACACTGTTGCTGCAGTGTCCAGACTGAAGCAAGTTGTGCGTGAATATAAATCAGGAGAGAGAATCCCTGAGTAGCTGTGAATGAAGATTCCTGGTACTAAGATCCCAGTCCTGGTGCTTCAAAGTGTAGCAGCAAAGCGCAGACAAACCAATGATACCAGGAGTCTGTTCAGAAGGTCCAAATCATTTATTTGTGCACAAGTCTCGAACCAGTCAATTTCAAAATGGCTGAGCAAAGTTTTCAAGCATTACAACAACTTTTATAGACTTCTGTTCCATTCTAGGTATAGAAAAACATTTCATTGGTCCCGGTAACCTCCCGTACCTCCCGTACCCCTTCCATTGGTCCCGGTACTGATAAGTTTATCCAATTATGTCCCTTCAGTGGGCATGACACCTGCATACCCCCCTTCTAGTCCCAATTACAATGGTCAGTTCATCAACTTGTTACTTTCACACTCTCAAGGCCATAGAACCAATTTGTGCATGCAGAGGAGCAGGGCTCTGCAACTCATCTGTCAGCACTCCCAATTATTTCTTTGCAGATGTACTTTTTCTTATCAGTAACTTTTAAACATGTTTTTCTGTATTTTTCCATCTCTCAGTTTTGCTTACCTAAGTTAGTTTAGTTCTCTTACAGAGTTCTATCCTACAATAGCAGCATATTGGGGGATGTGCAATCCTATATGCCTCTCCACAGGCCTCATTTACAGGTCAAGCTAGCCATGCTGGCCTGCTTATGTCAGACACCGTGGGTTAGAGGCCTGCACCTGCCACATTCCCCCCTTTGATTAATCTCACCCTATTACTTAATAAGGTGTGAGAGTTAAATCACCTTTAGAAGAATCACATTATGATTGAAGAATTTCGACTAGGACTAGCTTTGTATAAAGCCATTATTTTAGTTGCGGTCTTCCGCTCTACTGTACTATCAATAGTGTTATGAATGGAACGCATACAACATGGGATTAAACATGGTAATAAGAAGATAACAGCAACAAGGATTAGTACTAGAACAATGAAAGTCTTAAATCCTCCCACCCATGAAAAGAGGTTAGCAAACCAGTTAGGAAATTTCAATGAGTGCCAAGTCTGTACTGGCACATAAGCATGTCTTTGCATATCTTTAGCAATTTCTTCAACTACTTGACCTTTATCATCTATTTTCAAACAGCAATTAGTTAAATTCAGTTTACCACATACTCCTCCTTCAGCTGCCAACAAATAATCAAGTGCTAAGCGGTTCTGATATATAGCAGTGCGCATCTGAGTACTTTGTCTAGCTAAGAGCGTAAGAGCATGACTAGTTTCATTGGTTATTATTTCAACTACTGCTTGTAAGCGAATAATACGATTAATCATATAAATTGGAGTACGATAACCATACATACCATCATCATTCCAAGTGGCAGGTCCATAATACTCAATGATTCTTTCTGGTGGCCAATCATCACCTTGCCACTTCTCCCACTTGCCTATCTGTAAGGCTTCTCTTTTCTGTCTTAATGCTCTCTTGTGTCGGTGGGTAGTGTATACTGGGTATCCTAATTGTTCTCCATGTTCAGTGTTTAAAAGAAAGAAAGAAGGTCTGATGGTCCCTAAGACACATGCTCCTCCCCAGTGTGGCGGGAGTTGTGCATATGCTCGGTTTCCACAGATCCAATATAGGCCAGGTGGGGCTTGCCAGGCTTGGACTTTGGCAAGGTTAGTCCATAAACCAGCAAGTTCAGGAAATCTGGCTACTGGGTTAGGAGGTTCAGGGTGTTTGATTCCTGACCACCATGCTGTCTTTTTGGTCGTGGCATTATAGTACTTCTGGCTAAGACAGACCAGCTGTCCTACCTTCTGGGTGAACTGGGGTCCAGTTCTGGCATAGCAAAGACGTCCAACGATTGAGTGCGCTAACACCCACTCACTGGTAGTCTTGTGTAATTCAGTCTGATTGTAAACTAAAAAATAATTCAATTCTTGGGCTTCCCATGGCCATTGGTCTCCCATTTGGGTTCCGCCACAGAAATAACAATCTGTGATCTTAAGACTAGATACTACTGCTCCAGCTAATTCTAAAAATAGATTCTGTGAAGGATGAGGGATCTCAAACTTATTTACATGCATGGCTTCATAAAAGGTATTATGGATATGATATTTGGATGACTTGTGGGCTTGGGTATTCAATCTGATATATACAATGGTTCCTGGATCTATTGCCCCTCCAGCAATACGTAAACCAAACTTGTATCCTTGTTTCCAAGCATAGGGATTGTGTACACGTAAGTGTAAGGGGTTACAAGCATCTTTCTGACATTTATCATTTGTGGTTGGCTTGGTTAAGGTAGCCATTCGTTTATCTATTTTCTCATCAGTTATACCAGTATTCCAGGTAGCATAAAAAACACATCCCCAATACGGGCAATAGTAGTCTGCTGCTGGGGCAGTACTATAGCCTGGTTCCTTTTTACCTGTACATTTTCTCCATCCTGTGGCACCTTCTGGACACATATACTTATGGTCATTCCGATACGCTTTCTCCCATGTACCACAGGTGGAATAACTATCTCTATTAATGGCATTACATGCATCAAAATTCAAAACAGCAGGTTTAGTAATGTCTTTAAGTGGTGGTGTAGCAGCTAGTATAGGTCCATCTGCATCCTTCCATCTTATTTCCATCGTGTAATAGGATGGATTCTGATGCGGATTATAGCATGCTTTGATTTTGCCATGAGTGCAAACATTTAGTTCAGTGGTGTTATAGATACACCGAGTCACTGTTCCCTTGCAAGTATAGTAAGAATGATAAAGCAAAGTCTGAGTTACTTTCAGTCCAGTTCGAGTAGAAGTAATACAGGCAGTGCATGGAGGTAAAGCATAAGTCAGTTCAAAACCTCCAAAGAAGGCAACCAAAGCAAAACAAAAGTAAAGATGCATGTTGATTGGAGTTCTTCTGAATCCTCAGCTTGCTGATCTTGATCACGACGGTCTTTTATTCTTCGTCCCGTTTGCTAATGAAGCAATTTAACGGGTGCTGAGTGTTGATTGAAGATCCTCAGGTTGTCCAGTACACATTAACCAACTTATTAGCAATTTCAGTTGGCTTGTGAAGTCTGGCTTAGTCAATGTAGTCTCAAAGTAGTGTGTCAAATCACCCACAAATTGGGTTCGTTGAAACAAAGCTGTTGCTGCATGGAAAACAGCAATCCTCTTCGAAAGACTTGGCTACTGCAAAGCACTTGTGATGAAGTGTCTAAGCTGCTGGTTGCCGTCTCAGAGTAACTCGCAAGGGTGCATCAAGATGCTGTTCTGCTGTCCACTGCTCTGGTTCAGGATCAGCGGCGGGCTTGACTCTGCTGTGGTGGATCCAGGCGTCGATCTCGGCTACCTTTACTGCAGTTGGGGTAGACAGGATGACGGTGTACGGTCCCTTCCAATGGGGTTCCAACGGTGTCTTCTTCCAATCTTTGATCCACACCGAGGTACCAGGCTGGTAGGGATGCAAGGGTTCCGTCAAGTTGATAGGCAACTGGTCTTGGATCCATGTATGGAGAGTCTGCAGAACAAAACTAAGAGCTAGGAGTTCTTGTCTGGTTACTTCTGAACCAATTTGGGCTAAACTTCCTTTGACTCCCTGCACTATTGGTGGGGGTTTACCATACAAAACTTCAAAAGGGGAAAATCCTGTTGACTTTACAGGAGCTGAGCGTATTCTGAGTAAAGCTATTGGGAGCACTTGGGGCCACTTCAAGTGTGTCTCCTGACAAAGCTTGGACATTTGGGCCTTTAGGGTACGATTCATTCGCTCAACTTTCCCTGAACTCTGGGGTCTGTATGCAGTGTGGAGTTTCCATTGTATCTGCAAGGCTTTTGCTAACTGCTGAGTAACTTGGGAGACAAATGAGGGTCCATTGTCCGACCCTATTACTGCTGGAATTCCGAACCTAGGGACAATCTCTCTCATTAAGACTTTGGTAACTTCTCGGGCTTTCTCAGTTCTGGTTGGGAAGGCTTCTACCCACCCAGAGAAAGTACAAACTAATACTAATAGGTAATGGTATCCATTGGCTCTTGGCATTTCGGTAAAATCAACTTGGAGGTTGTGCATGGGGGTGACACCTCCTGACTGAACTCGGGGTGCCGTTATAAGGCCTTGCTTGGCATTATTTTTGGCACAGGTTAGACATTGACGTGCTACTGAGGCTGATATGGTTGTCATCAGAGGGATGTAGAAATGTGGTCTGAGTGCTTTTTTCCATAGCACTCTTCCCATAGTGGGTGGCTTCGTGGAAAGCTTTGACAAAGGATGGTCCTAATAGTTCAGGAATTACTATTCGTCCAGGAGGTTGACTGCCCTCTTCTGGTGGCAGCTCAATCCATCCATCTTTCAGTACTCCATCTTCTTTGTTACAGTAGTAATCCAATTCTTTGGTGGTATATCGTGGTGTCCATAAATTCAAAGGTACTGGAAACAATGCTGCTTGCATTGGCATAGCTTGTGGGGCAATCTGTCCTGTCATAGCTGCTTGTCGTGCTGAGGCATCTGCAAATCTATTTCCTCGGGCAACTTCTCCTTTTCCTGCTTGATGTCCTCTACAATGCATGACAGCTACACGTGTTGGGGCCCAAACTGCATCAAGTAACATCAATATCTCGGGACCATATTTGACTGATTTTCCTCCGGATGTGATGAGCCCTCGTTCTTTATAGAGGGCTCCATGGGCATGCAAGGTAGTGAAGGCATATTTGGAATCTGTATATACATTTAGCACAAGTTTTTCTCCTAACAGCAATGCTCTGGTGAGTGCTATCAATTCGGCTTTTTGGGCTGATGTGCCTGAGGCTAGAGCTGATGATTCAACTACTTCGTGTTGAGTGACGACTGCATATCCGGCACAGCGTCGTCCATCAAGGATGAGACTGCTCCCATCAACATAATAGATTTGGTCAGGATTGTCTATGGGCACATCTGTCAAGTCAGGTCGACTGGAGAACACAGTTTCCATGACTTCGATACAGTCATGTTCTGGGAGTTCTTCACTGATGGGTATCAAGGTAGCTGGATTCAAGGCATGGCTCACTTCGAGTTGTATCTGTGGGTTTTCACATAACATGCTTTGGTACTTCAACATTCGGGAATTGGTGAGCCAATAATTTGCTTTTTGTTCCATAAGGGCAAGGACTGCATGTGGCACAGTGACTCGTATGTTCTGTCCTAGTGTGAGCTTGTCTGCTTCGCTCACTAGTAGCGCTGTAGCTGCAACTGCTCTCAAGCAAGGTGGCCATCCTTTGGCCACAGGGTCCAATTGTTTCGATAGGTATGCTACGTGTCGCTCCCAATTTCCCAATTTCTGAGTCAACATGCCTAAGGCATTTCCCTGTGCTTCATGTACAAACAAGTGGAAAGGTTTGTGGACATCTGGTAGTCCAAGTGCTGGTGATGACATCAATTCTTCCTTTAACGTCTTGAAGGATGTATCCTGCTCAAGTCCCCACTCCAGTGGTGACTTCTCTTCTCCTTTTGTGGCTTCATACAGTGGTTTGGCAATTTGGGCAAAGTTAGGTATCCAGATTCGGCAATATCCTGCCGCTCCCAGAAAGGCTCTGACTTGCTTTCTGGTTGTTGGGGTCGGAATTCTACATACTGCTTCTTTTCTTTCTCTACCCAATCTTCGGCTCCCTTGGGTTATACGAAAACCCAAGTATTTCACTTCTTTTTGACATAGCTGTGCTTTGGCTCTGGAAACTTTGTATCCAGCTTCATCTAGTAACTGCAAGAGGTCTTTGGTGGCTAGTATGCATTCACTTTCTGATATGGCAGCTATCAACATATCATCCACGTATTGGAGAAGCACTCTCTTCCCCGGGGCTACTGGATAGCTTGAAAGGTCTTGATTCAGTGCAGCACTAAAGATGGTAGGTGAATTCTTGAATCCTTGGGGTAATCTTGTCCAGGTGAGCTGGCCCCCTCTTCCAGAGATGGGGTCCTGCCATTCGAATGTGAACAATATTTGGCTTACAGGGGCTAATCTTATGCAAAAGAATGCATCTTTCAAATCCAGTACAGTGAAATGGGTAGTTTCAGCAGGTATCAGTCCTAGAAGAGTGTAAGGATTGGGTACAACTGGATGTATAGTTTCAACTGCATCATTTACTCTTCTTAAGTCTTGTACTGGGCGGTAGTCCTCCGTCCCAGGTTTCTTTACTGGCAAAAGTGGAGTGTTCCATGGGGATTGACATACTTTTAGTAGGCCATACTCGATCAATCTTTGTAGGTGGCGATGAATGCCTTCGATTGCAGCTCTTGGGAGAGGGTACTGTTTGACGTGCACTGGTGTAGCACTAGGCTTGAGAGTTACAATCACTGGAGCTATATGCTTGGCTAGGCCTGGGGGACTGCCTTCTGCCCATACTCCAGGTGGTGCATCGATGTTCTTTAAAGTTTGTTCAAAATAGGTGTCTTGGACAGAATCATCAATGTAGTATCTCCATTCTTCTTCTCGGGGAACTGTCAGCAGCATTATTCCTGCTGGTTTGGCTTGGGGATTTACTGTCATTTGCATTTCTCCTTGTTCAGAGAAGGATATTTGTGCTTGAAGCTTGGCTAACATATCTCGTCCCAGTAATGGCACTGGACATTCGGGCATGTAAAGGAATTGATGAGTTATTTGCTGTCCTCCTAGACTGCATATACGATTCTGAAGAAAAGACTTTGTGGCTTTGGCACCAGTTGCTCCTATAATGGTGACTGCTTTTGTAGAGAATGGGGCTATCTTTTTGTCTATTACTGAATGTTGTGCTCCAGTATCAACCATAAAGTCCATAATTTGGTCTCCTATTTGTATTCCGACCATAGGCTCCTGGAGACCTAAAGCAAACTGGGAGCCCGGTCTGTCCTAATCCACGTCATTTTCATCATGGGTCGTTGTGGCCAATGCTTGAATAGCTCCTCCTCCTCTTTCTCGCTGGAATTGTTCTCGATTGGCTCCTCCTCGATTTCGGGGATAGCCTCGTCTTTCTTCTCGCCACTGATGATCGTTGTCGTCATCTTGCTGGGCGTCTACAAGTTGCGGGCACGTATCTCTCCAATGTCCTTCCTCTCTGCAGTAGGCGCATTGGTTCACGGCTAGCCTCTGGGTCCGGCCTCCGCCTTGACCCCGCCCTCTTCCTCTGCTCCTTCGACTAGGGACACCTCCCCTTTTCTGTTCAACTATGGCCGCAGCCAAAAAAATCAGCTTTCTTCTTCATCTTTCTATCACATTCTCTCTGTCTTTCATTATCACGATTCACATACACTTTATGAACGACTTCCAATAACTGTGTTGCATTCATGCCCGCAAACCCTTCTAATTTCTGTAATTTACGTCTAATGTCTGGTTGAGACTGGTTTACAAAAGCAGAATTCACCATACATAAACTTCCTGGTGCTTCGGGATCATAGGGAGTATACATTCTGTATGCTTCAGTTAATCTTTCATGAAAATCTGCTGGGCTCTCATCTATACCTTGGATAACTCCTGCAACTTTGGAAAGGTTCATAGCTTTTTGGCCCCCCCCTTTTTAGGCCTTGTAAAAAGCCTTGGCGAAAATGGGCTAGGGCTGTGGTTCCTTCTTCTGTATTTGGATCCCAATGGGGGTCCTCATTCGGGAATTCTCTCTGGGCTGCTTCCCGACGGTCTATTATATTCTGCCCTGGTCCCGGAGCTACGGGGTTCTCGGCATCCATTCAATAGCTGCTTTTCTAATTCGTGCTCGCTCTTCTGTCGTGAATAGGGTAGTCAGGAGCTGGCGACAATCTGGCCAAGTGGGTTGGTGAGTTTCCATAATAGTAGTTACTAATTCTGTCAGCTCCTGGGGCTTACTAGTATAGGAGGCATAATGCGACCTCCAATTTAATAAATCAGTTGTAGAGAAAGGGATATACACATAAGTTAGGGGTCCCGCTACCACCTCATCATTATCATTCTTTACGGGCACTCCCGGGACTTGCCGTAAGGGAAACATTTTGGCCGCTGTAGGTGTCTTTTGGGATCTAAGGGTTATTGTTGTAATTGTCTTTGAAGGGGTCACTTTCTTTTTTCCAACAGGTTTCACTTTGGGTATATCTTTTACTGGCGTGCTAGTGCTAGCAATCGCTTGTACACTGTCATCTTCACTTTGGGCATTCTCTTTTTCTTCCTCTTCTCCCTCTACTTCTGACTCGCTTTTTATGGCATCCTCGTCTTCAGCTGATTCCTCTTTGCCCTCCAGGAGGGGGATCAGGGGTTGGATCCCGCTCCCGCTCCGGCCGTCTCTGGGGTTCTGGGGCAGGACGCCGGGCTACTCTTATTGGACCTGGGGTTCGGGGCTGTTTTGGAATTATCTCTGGGGAATCAGGATCTACCAGGATGGGCTTCTTTCTGGCTTTCTTATCCTGCTCTTTCATTTTGGGCTGTTCTGTTTTCTGACTAGAATCTGTTTTAGCTAACATTATTCGGCACTGTTCCTCATAACAGCGCTGCGCCCAGGGGGGCGGATCTTCACAAATGCTTAACCAGGAATCTATATAGGGGTACTGATCGGGGTGCGCTATCCGCACTCTACGGTGTATTGACTGAATAATCTCTACATTGAACGTTCCCTCTCGGGGCCAGATGGGGTCTAGATCGGGCCACTCCCTAGTACACAAAATCTGCAAACGGGCTGCTGTCATTTTAATACCATAATCTCCTGAATATCCCTCTTTAAAATGTGCGATCATACATTCTAATGGAGTGTTTCTAGTAGACCCCGCCCCTCCCATTTCGATGTGTGCGCGCAATAACAGACAGAAGGGAAAAGGAGGGCGGACCGTGGGTAAGGGGTCCTCACGGCCCTGGAAACGTATAAGGAATACAAATAACAAGACAGGACGACAATCGCTTCCCCCTTTTCGCGACCTGAACGCGGTCGCCCGGTCAGGAAATGCGCTACTCAGGGGTCCGCCTTCACTTCGTCCGTGCTGCCAGACCTCTCATTCACACTTCGTTCACACAATCATGCTAGCAACGTATCCCAGAATGCATTCGTTTCTATCTATTCTGACTAGTCTTTTCCCAATTACAAAAAGGATGGGGGTTTCACCCGGCGAATTCCCATGCGGGGTTACTCGGCCCTTCCTTGAGAGGTGATCAAGCTCTCTTACCAATTCCCAATATCTCGAGATTACAAATTCCAAATTCCAAGTTCCAATGGCAGTAATGCTCTTTCTATTTCTGTCTAGACACCAAATCAAAACTATACTCACCGGATCCGGTCCTCAAACTTCCCAAGCAGGCGCATGAGTTGGACCTCGGACTCCCCTCACTCGGGTTCGAGGCGTTGGCTCCAGCCGGGCCCGGCACCCGCCGAGGTCCGACCAGCTCCCTCCGATACAAGGGACCTGTGGCGCCAGGGAGCAGCCCTCGTCGGAAGGGCGCGATCCCGGCAGGACCAAGCCTATAGAGGCGGAAAGTCGTGGTATATTGCCCTATATACACTTTGATTCCACAACTTCCCGGCCAACGCACCAAGAATATGTAGCAGCAAAGCGCAGACAAACCAATGATACCAGGAGTCTGTTCAGAAGGTCCAAATCATTTATTTGTGCACAAGTCTCGAACCAGTCAATTTCAAAATGGCTGAGCAAAGTTTTCAAGCATTACAACAACTTTTATAGACTTCTGTTCCATTCTAGGTATAGAAAAACATTTCATTGGTCCCGGTAACCTCCCGTACCTCCCGTACCCCTTCCATTGGTCCCGGTACTGATAATTCTCCAGGACCAAGCAGGAAGTCAGTCCTCACTTATGGGTGACGTCGGCGCCGACGGAGCCCTCGCGGAGCAATTTTCCCCAGCTTTCAAAGAAAGCCTTTGGGAATTGCAGCGCGCATGCGCGGTCCTCTTCCCGCCCAAGGGTGCCATCTTAGCCAGTCTTCTTTTTTCCGCGGAGCCCTACAGACGTCCCCGTCTTGTCCCCGCGAAAAAGTCGATTTTTTCTTCATTATTTTATTCTTTTTCTTTCGGTTCGACGCCGATCCTTTTCCCGCCCGGACTCGCGACGCCGGTCACGAGTCCTCTTACTTTTTTCGGTTTTTCTGACTTTGTCAGCTTTCGTTTTCGATTTTTCCCTGGCAGCCCGGTCCTTTGACCTCGCAGGGGCCCTTTTTCCCCCGATGGCTGCCAGTGGGTTTAAGCGGTGTGGTCAGTGTGACCGAAATATGTCACTAACTGACACACACGACTTTTGCCTCCGCTGCCTGGGCCCGGATCATGAGGAACTGATCTGTGGGCCCTGCGGCAAAATGTCCTCAAAAGCGTTGAGGAGTCGGCGGCATCAGCGTGATCGAATCTTCGCTGACCCCAGCCGTACCCGGACCTCGTCGGAGGCCTCCGCGTCAAAAGGCTCCAGCTCGGACCGTCGCCGGAGTTCCTCCGACCGGGGTTCTCCCTCCGGGGACCATCGTCGGAAGGTGAAACCCGCGAGGGCGGCGTCGGTGGACGCTCCTGGTTCCGCGAGGGCCAGGTCGCATAGCCCCGACAGCCGCCCCGGGTCCTTGGAGAAGGAACACCTCACGAAGCGACCTCGCCTGGAGTCGGAGACGCCTGCTCGGGTAAGTCCTGTGGTCTTTCTGGACTCGCCTCCGCGACAGCCGACGTCGGGCCCGACGCCGTCGGGGCCCGAGTCGGGGACTGCTGGGTCACCTGAGCTCGGACTCAGGTTGACGGCCTTGGAGAGCAGACTGTCTGCCTTCATGGACCAGCAGAGGGCACTGCTCGCTGGCTTCGCTGGCGCCGCTGCCCCGACCGCCGGGACGTCGACGTCCAAGTCGACCCCGGAGACCGAGCCGATCCTCGAGTCGATGAGAACTCGAGTCGATCCTCGGTCGAGGTCACCCTCGGCCTCCCGTTCGGGACCGAGGTCGCCGACGCCGGCTCCCTCGGCGTCGGGACGGCAGACGCCGCGCCCTGCCCGGGCCGACCCCACCGAGTCCTCGTCGGAGTCGGTTTGGGAGTCTGAGGACGAAGAGTCGCCTGATTCTTTCCGGACTCGGTGTGTCCCCTCGGACTCACCGAAGTCCGAGCCTCGGAAGCAGTCCCCCCCGGAGGATGCCCGGTTCTCGGACTTCGTTAGGGATATGGCCAAGGCTTTGGCCTTCCCTGCGGATCCCGAGGAGGAGCCTCGAGCCGAAGAGCTCGACGCCCTCCAGTATGACTCTCCCGCCAGGGAACACTTTACTGTACCGGTTCCTCCTATGCTGGAACGACTACTCTTCCGCATGTGGGAGAGTCCGGCCTCCTCGCCGGTCCTGAGCAAGCGGGTCGATTCTATCTATCGAGTCCGCAAGAGCCCTGGCTTTCAAAAGGCACAGCTACCACACCATTCCATGGTAGTGGAATCGGCCATGCATCGTCTTAAGAGCCAGAAGATGCACTCCTCGGTACCTCCTGGCAGGGAGGCCCGTAACCTGGATGGCCTTGGTAAGAAGTGTTTCCAGGGCTCTATGCTCGCATGTCGTGTCCAGACTTACCAGCTATACATGGGCATGTATCTCCGGGATCTGGCTAAAGAACTAGCCGGATTCTCCGCTGGTTTGTCCGAGGAACCCTTGCGGAGGTTCCTGGCCTTGTCCACTGGCATTCGGGAATGCTCAAAGTTCATGTCCCGGGCAGCCTATGATGGCTTTGAAGCATCGGCTCGAGTGGCCGCAGCCGGCATCGGTGCCCGCCGACAGGCTTGGCTTCAGTCGTCAGACCTTGAGCCCTGGGTGCAGGACAAGTTGGTCGATGTCCCCTGCCGAGGCGAAAACCTCTTTGGCAAGCCCATGGCTGAGAAGGCTGCACAAATTGAGACTGAGACTCTCACCAGGACCAGGCTTTCTAGGAAGACCTCTGCCCCTTCCCAGAAAAAGAAGGGCTCGGGAAAAAAGTCCTTTTACCCGAGGAAGGCGGCTGCCTACAAACAATACCCCCATTATCAGGCCCCTGCAGCTCCCCAACAGGGCCAGCAGGCCAAGGGACGGGGTAACGGGTCCCGTAGGCAGCAAGCCCCCAAGCCTGCACCACCAGCCCCTGCTCCGCAGGGTGGGGGCTTTTGACTCACTAAGCATAGCCTCTCCCCCCCCGCTGGTTCCTCCCAGCACCGGAGGCCGGCTGGTTCACTTCGCCCACAGGTGGTCCAGCATCACCGCAGATGCCTGGGTGCTTCAAGTCGTGCGAGAAGGCTATCTTCTCCACTTCCACCAGGTCCCTCCCTCCTATTTTCCGGTAGAACCTCCACGACCCCCTCTGCACAGGGAATTTCTCCTTCAGGAGTTAGCAGGTCTTCTGCAGGATCAGGCGGTGGAACCGGTGCCACACCACCTGAGAGGTCAAGGTTTTTACTCCCGGTATTTTCTAATACCGAAGAGAACAGGAGGCCTCAGACCCATCCTGGACTTGCGCAACCTCAACAAGTTCCTCGTGCGAGAGAAGTTCAAGATGCTTACCCTTGGAATCCTTCTGCCCTACCTCCAGCAGGGAGATTGGCTATGCTCCTTGGATCTAAAGGATGCCTACACGCACATCCTCATCCACCCAAGCCACCGCCAATACCTAAGGTTTGTGGTGGCAGGAAATCATTACCAGTACAGAGTACTGCCCTTTGGCCTGTCCTCCGCTCCGCGAGTCTTCACAAAATGTCTCGCGGTGGTGGCGGCCCATCTCCGGCTTCACGGCCTCTATGTCTTTCCGTACCTCGACGACTGGCTCATCAGAGCGGCGTCCGCTCCGGAGGTCACCAGCGCCACACACTGCACGGTGACTCTTCTGCAACACTTGGGCTTTGTTATAAATTTCGCAAAGTCCACTTTGCTCCCCTCACAGGATCTCGAGTTCATCGGCGCAAGGCTGCACACTCCTCAGGCACGGGCGTACCTACCGCTCGACAGGGCTCAACGGCTCATGGACCTAGCCGACCGTTTTCGCAGCCAGCCCCTGGTCTCCGCCAGGCGCTTCCTGAGACTACTCGGCCATATGGCTTCCACCGTCCATGTGACCCCCAATGCCCGCCTGAATATGCGGCCTGCTCAATGGTGTCTCCGCCAGCAGTGGTGACAAGCCACAGGCGGCCTAGCAGACCTAGTGCGCGTCTCCGAGCCGCTGTTCTCGTCTCTCCGGTGGTGGCTTCAGCAGCCGAACCTGATATTCGGAATGCCTTTCCAGTCACCCCAGCCGACCCGGGTGCTGACCACGGATGCATCCCTCCTGGGCTGGGGAGCACATTGCCAAGGGGCACGTACTCAGGGCCTCTGGACCACGTGGGAGTCTGCTCAGCAGATCAACTTCCTGGAGCTCCGGGCGATCCGCCTGGCTCTCAAGGCCTTCTCCCACCTGACTTCCCACCAGTCCGTCCTTGTCCAGACGGACAATCAAGTTGCCATGTTCTACGTGAACAAGCAGGGGGGCACGGGCTCCTTCCTCCTCTGCCGGGAGGCACAGAAGCTCTGCTCTTGGGCCATCAGTCACGGCATTCTCCTCAAGGCAGTTTATCTCCCGGGC
Organism: Ichthyophis bannanicus; assembly: GCA_033557465.1. NCBI lineage: Eukaryota > Metazoa > Chordata > Amphibia > Gymnophiona > Ichthyophiidae > Ichthyophis > Ichthyophis bannanicus. Next base: position 187,198,632 of record CM066033.1, on the reverse strand, counting down.
CGAGAGAATTGCCTGGCGGACAAACTCAGCAGGATCCTCCAGCCGCACGAGTGGCGGCTGGATCCCTTGATAGTTCAGAAGCTCTTCCTAAAGTGGGGCCTCCCCACGGTGGATCTCTTTGCCAGTCCTCACAACCGGCAGCTTCCTCGCTTCTGCTCTCGTCAGCCACACCCCCTTCGGGTTGCGGCGGACGCGTTTCTCATTTCATGGTCGGGGAGCCTTCTGTACGCTTTCCCTCCCATCCCGCTAGTCTCTCGGACTCTTTTCAAGGTTCTCCGAGACAAAGCCTTCATGATCCTCGTGGCCCCTCGTTGGCCCAGACAGCCGTGGTTTCCGCTCCTGCTGCAATTAGCGGTGGAGGATCCATTCCCTCTGGGGGTACAACCGGATCTCCTCACTCAGGATCAGGGGTCTCTACTACACCCCAACCTCAGGTCTCTCAACCTCATGGCCTGGCTGCTGAGAGGGTAGTCCTTGCTCCCCTTCTCCTGCCGGCAGAGGTGGAGGAGGTCGTCTTGGCTTCGCGACGGCCTTCTACCCGCAAATGCTACGCCCTTAAATGGCGTCGCTTCGCCGTCTGGTGTACCCAACAGTCTCAGGATCCCTTCTCCTGCCCGGTGTCGGTGATCTTGCAGTACTTGCTACACCTCTCTAATCTGGGACTTAAGTCCAACTCCGTCAAAGTTCACCTCAGTGCTCTTTCGGCCCATCATGTGCCAGTGGACGGTAGACCTCTCTCCAGCGACCCTCTCGTAACGAGGTTCCTCCGAGGTCTCCTTCTACTTAAACCACCTCTGCGCCCGCCAGCGCCTGACTGGGACCTGAATGTGGTTTTGCAGCGGATCACCTGTCCGCCTTTTGAACCTATGGCTACCTGTTCTCTCTCCGTTTTCTGTCTTGGAAAACACTGTTCTTGATAGCCCTCACTTCCGCTAGACGCGTAAGTGAATTGCAGGCCCTCGTGTCTGATCCCCCTTACACTCGGTTCTACAAAAATAGGGTAGTCCTACGGACTCACCCAAAATTTCTTCCAAAAGTGGTCTCCCCTTTTCACATCAATCAGGAGGTGGTACTTCCAACCTTCTTTCCCAGACCACACTCCAGCCGAGCTGAAACGGTCCTCCATACCCTGGACTGTAGAAGGGCATTGAACTTCTACCTTGACCGTACGCGGGAGCACCGTAAAGCTGCTCAGCTTTTTGTGTCTTTTGACCCCAATAAATTGGGGCTCCCGGTCTCCAAGCGTACTCTGTCCATCTGGGTTGCGGACTGTATCTCTTGGGCTTATGGGGCAGCCGGACTCTCCTTAGCAGGTCGAGTCACGGCTCATTGCGTTCGGGCAAAGGCCACGTCAGTGGCTTACCTCCGCTCTGTTCCGTTGGCAGACATCTGCCGGGCCGCTACTTGGTCTTCGAGCCAGACTTTTGCGGTCCATTACTGCCTCGAGAGGGAGTCCCGCAGGGACAGTGCTTTCGGACAGGCAGTCCTCCGTAATCTCTTTGAGGTCTGAGCAACTCCTACCCTCCATCCCGGATGTGGGCTACCGGTGGGTGATAATTCAGCGAAGATTCTTTCCTTCTGTGCTGCTGAGCTAGAGGGAGCTCATTTTTGTGCTTAGGGTCTCCGGTAGCCTTGAGCTTGGGAGTCCCATAAGTGAGGACTGACTTCCTGTTTGGTCCTGGAGAAAGCGTAGTTACTCACCTGTAACAGGTGTTCTCCAGGAGCAGCAGGAATCAGTCCTCACTACCCTCCCTCCTCCCCTTGGAGTTGCAATCGTCTGCTTTAGTTTTTTGCAAATTTTTATGCTGTCTTTTTTAGCTATGTCATCTGACTGGCTAAGATGGCACCCTTGGGCGGGAAGAGGACCGCGCATGCGCGCTGCAATTCCCAAAGGCTTTCTTTGAAAGCTGGGGAAAATTGCTCCGCGAGGGCTCCGTCGGCGCCGACGTCACCCATAAGTGAGGACTGATTCCTGCTGCTCCTGGAGAACACCTGTTACAGGTGAGTAACTACGCTGTTTATCCAATTATGTCCCTTCAGTGGGCATGACACCTGCATACCCCCCTTCTAGTCCCAATTACAATGGTCAGTTCATCAACTTGTTACTTTCACACTCTCAAGGCCATAGAACCAATTTGTGCATGCAGAGGAGCAGGGCTCTGCAACTCATCTGTCAGCACTCCCAATTATTTCTTTGCAGATGTACTTTTTCTTATCAGTAACTTTTAAACATGTTTTTCTGTATTTTTCCATCTCTCAGTTTTGCTTACCTAAGTTAGTTTAGTTCTCTTACAGAGTTCTATCCTACAATAGCAGCATATTGGGGGATGTGCAATCCTATATGCCTCTCCACAGGCCTCATTTACAGGTCAAGCTAGCCATGCTGGCCTGCTTATGTCAGACACCGTGGGTCACAGGCCTGCACCTGCCACAAAAGGACAAATGCAAATGAAGGAACCACCTGCCGCCCGCCCCCCCCCCCCCCCCCTTCCAAACTTTGAGGGAAGGATTTGATCAGGCAGGTTGGGAATTGCAAGATGGTGCCGCTGGTTACGAAGCAGGCCCTGCTAACTCTGTAGGTTTACTGGGGAGAGTTCTCCAAGTGTAATGCAAACAGGCTGCAGGTTTACTGAGGAGAGATCTCCAAGTGGAATGTCATCAGGTTGTCAAGGAAATGCAATACAGCATTGCCCCATTGTCTCACATCAGAGTCCACAGTGGCAAAGGAAACAGTTTTCCTTTTCAGCAAAGGAGATAAACATTTTACTGGTTTGGGGTGAGGTGCTCCAATTGTTCTGTCGCTGTTTCCCTTACCTCGTTATGCTTATGGTTGCTATCATTACAGCTTGGTAGTTACCATACTCTTGGTAAATACTGTATGTGCTGAATTATACTTGGGTTGTATAAAGTTATCTTTGTGGCACATCAAAAATCAGAGCAGATCCATGGCCACATAAATTATGCCTTCAGAGATGCAAAAATATACGGTTTCAGTTTATTTATTTATTTACACACTTTTTTATACCGCGCTATTCTACATCAGTGCAGTTTACATGAAACAGAAACTTATACGGTGCAGGGGACTGTTCCGTATTTACAATAAACAGGTGCTTAAAACTTGGATAAACTGGGGTAACTATTTACATATAGGCTTCATATCAGGTCCTATCGTAGATTAATGATGGTGTGTTGGTGTATGTGAGATGGATGTTGGTACACCTACGTCTAGGTAGTGTTTGAGGAAGAGGTGGTGTTTTAAAGCCTTCCTGAATTGTATTAGGTCAGGGATTGCCCGGATGTCAGGTGGTAGGGCATTCCAGCATCTGCGTGCGTAGAATCTAAATGCCCTGTTTACTGTTGCCTGGGTGCATTGAGTTACTGTTTTAGGGATTAACAGTGTGTTTATTGCTGCAGATCTTCTGGCCCTGTTGGGGGGAGTCATGTGGGTGAGCTCTGTAAGTGAGGCGGAGGAGAGCCCGTTGATGGCCTTGAAGGTCAGCAGTAGGGTCTTGAAGGTGAGTCTGCTGTGGATAAGGAGCCAATATCAATGTCAGGTCTCTGGTTGTACAGTAAATGACATTGTTTGTACTCTTTGTCAAATTATTTGTTGATCAAGTTTTATTTATTTTAAAGGATTTATATCCCGCTTTATCCTTGAATCAAAGCGTTTTACACTGCAAACCAATCAATTGGGGTGGTGCGTGGGTGTCGGCATGCAGTGGTGGTGAAGGTAGTGTTTGTGGGTGTGTGGGTAGGTACATCTTGATTTGGGGTGCAATATATACAGGATTGAGCTATTTACAGTGGGTTATATACAAGGAGTGAGGGGGGGATGTTGCCGGGCGGGGATGGTATACTGCATAAATGTTATTGTAATGTAATGTCACCATAATGCTCTGTGTAGAGCGTTGTTTTGAGTGATTTTCGTTAGTTCTTAATATCGATCATTGATCTTAAGCTGGCTGAGAGGGAGTTTCAAATGGCGGGTGCTGCCAGGGGTATAGCTCTCTTTGAAGTGGTTTACCTCATTTAGGTGAATTCTTTGGGGGTTATGATGGTGTTCATGGTACCTTTCCTTCTGGGTCTGAGGCTGGAGTCAGAGCTGATGGTAGCCTGTAGATTGTCCGTTGAGATTCCTGTTTGATTTTGAATAGGTTCAGTATATTTTTGTATCGGATGCGAGAGTCTATGACCCCTGATGTCATTTGTGCCGAAACTTAGCCAAGTTGGTTTTTGAATAAAATTTTGCATCTGTGAAGGCATAATTGGTGTGGCTGTGGTTCCTCTCCACTCCCTTGGTGTGCTGTTCACTGTTTGTGGAGGACATCCTCTCTTCTGTTTCCTTTAAAATGATCTTTGAACACAGAGCATCTCACCACAGGTTGCAAGTCCTGCTATTTGAGGAGGCCCAGGCTGCTCGAGGCCGGCCAGCTTAACAGGGCTGGTGCTCAGGCTGGCTGACCAGAAAAGAGCGGTCTGGGGGGGGGGGGGGGGGGGGGGGAGCACTGGCGGCATGCAAAATTTTAAAGAAAAGGCAGCTTCCTGCCAGGTCTGTTCAGAGGCCAAATGGGTGGTCAGACTATGCCCTATAAAGGACTTATGACAGGGAAAGGCAAGGCACAAGGTGATCTTACACCCGTCCCTCTCTTGGGGGTCAGAGATTGTCACAGCTGATGCGAAGGGGCTCAGTGGGGATCTCATCAACAGAACATGGGGAAAACAAAGGCATAAGGAAGCTCAGGTGCCAAAACAGGGCGTCTCGGCTGAGAAAAAGGGGGGGGGGCACTTGGGCCCAGGCTGACTTAAACGCATATGGCAGGTCAAAGAAATCTGGCTTCCTGAATAGCAGAAATGGGTCTCTAAAGTTTAAACATAAGGTCAGACTGACATACAAATGCACGGGTTACCTCCTTTGAGTTTGGTGAGGTCATTCAAGTGCACAGGCATCATGTTATGAATCCTGATACGTATGTTATGGATGGGTATAATTTGTAGTTACAAAGCTATGCCCATTTTGTTCTCACCTTCAGCAGTTGGCAGGGGTGAGGAAGCTAGGGGTGAAGAAAGGGGGAGGATGGGGGCAGCTGGAGGGGAAGGGGAGGGCAGGCTGCCCAGTAGCACCATGCCCTGGTTATGAAGTGTGTCAGACTTTTCAATAAATCACACATTCTTGTGCATTGCATTTGAAGAAAGACTATGCGGATATCAATGTATCGCACCCTGACCTTCCTCTTTCCAGCCCCCCCCCCCTCCCATGATGCCCATTTGGTTTGAGCTTTAAAGCAATTCTTCAGTCACAGTCTCATTTTCCATTCCATGATAACTTAACAACATAGAAATGATGGCAGATAAAGACGATATGGCTTATCCGTTCTGTTCATCCATACTAAGCTCTACAATCTTCTCTTCTCCCTTAGAGATCCTCTGTGCTTTTCCCATGCTTTCTTTAATTTACATATAGTCCTCGTTTCCACAGATGGGAAACTGCTCCATGCATCCACCACCCTTTGCATAAAGAAATATTTCCTTAGATAATTTCTGAGTCTGTCCCCTTTCATCTTCATCCTGTGACCCCTTGTTACAGAGTTTTCTTTTAGTAGAAAAAGGCCTGCCTCCTGTGCAGTGCTCCAGACTGACTTTAGGGATGTGCAAATCACAGGATAACCAATGCTCAAAGAAATCAAGGAAGCTAACAAAAGTTACAGCGCAGTAATAATAATGGGTGATTTCAATTACCCCGGTATCGACAGGGTCAGTGTCATGACAGAACATGCTAGGGAGATAAAGTTCCTAGATGAAATAAATGACTGCTTCTTGGAGCAGCTGGTTCATGAACCGACCAGAGGGGAAGCCATATTAGACCTAGTCCTTAGTGGAACACCAGATCATGTGCAAGAGATAAGGGTGTTTGGACCACTTCGCAATAGTGATCATAGCATGATCACGTTTGATTTAATTAGTGGAGGAGGGATAGTAAGGAAATCCACAGTGCTACCTTTTAACTTTCGAAAGGGAGATTATGATAAAATGAGGAAAATAGTTAAGAAAAAACTAAAAGGAGCAGTTGCAAAGGTTAAAGACTTACATCAAGCTTAGGTGTTGTTGAAAACTACTATCTTGGAAGCCCAGACCAGCTGTATTCCACGCTTTAAGAAAAGTGGAAGGAAGTCCAAAAAACTGCCAGCATGGTTTAAAGGTGAGGTCAGAGAGGCTGCTGTTGCCAAAAAAGCATCTTTCAGGAAATGGAAAAAAAAGCCAAACAATGAAACCTGGAAACAGCACAAGCACTGGCAAGTCAAATGCAAGGCATTGATAAAGCAGGCAAAGGGAGAATTTGAGAAGAAGCTTTCTGCGGAAGCAAAAACACGAAATAAAGACTTTTTCAAGTACATTCGTAGCAAAAAACCTGTGAGAGAGTCAGTTGGTCCATTAGATGATAGAGGGGTTAAAGGGGCACTAAGATGCGACAAGGCGATAGCGGAAAGACTGAATGAATTCTCTGCTTTGGTCTTTACTGAGGAAGATGTAGGGATGTTACCCATGACTGAAGTGGTATTTAAAGGTGTGGAAGAATTAAAGGAAATATCGATACATCGGGAAGATGTATTACAACTATTAGATAAACTGAAGAGTAGCAAATCACTTGGGCCAGATGGTATACATCCAAGGGTGTTAAAAGAAATGAAATATGAGATTGCAGACCTGCTATTAGTAATCTGTGAATTTTCATTAAAATCATCTGTAATACCTGCAGATTGGAGGATCGCCAATGTAACGCCAATTTTAAAAAAGGGTGATCCAGGAAACTACAGATCGGTGAGCCTGACGTCAGTAGCGGGAAAAATGGTAGAAACCATCATAAAGAACAAAATTACTCAGCATGTAGTGTGACAGAGATGCCCGTCCTGAGCCCATGAGAATAGAAAAGGAGAGGGAATTGGACCTAGGGGAGAGCCCAGTTGTGTATTTCAAGGGTAACCTGAATCCTGCGTACACTGATACCCACAAAATCCCTGCCTGGCCTGGATCTCAGGCCCCGCGAAGGGAGAGAAAGAAGAGAGAGAGAAAGCCCAGGGTACCACACCCAGACTCCTATGAGGTCCCTGCAGGCATGAGAAGAGATTGTCATCACCTGGGAAGGGCCTGAAGGGAGGAGGAGGGGCTGGAACCCTGGAGGTGGAAATATAAACCCCTGCTAAGGCAAAGAGAGGGAAGGCCAGAGAAGAGACAACAAGAGGTTCAGGAGAGTCAAGAGAAGCTGGAGATGCAGTGGCGCCATAGAGTAGAGCCCTGGGAGGGGCTGAACCACAGGGAACACAGCCGAGGAGACGGGCCAAAGGCTGAAGGTACTTGACTGGCTGTCTCAGGTAGAGCTGGGAACAGGAGTGACTCTAGGACCCAAAGAGGAGCTGTTTACTGAGCACTGCTTTGGGAAATCAGAACGCGACACTGCTCCAACAATTGAAGATATGCAAGTCGATATTGCTGAGGATGACTTGAGGGCTATGGATATTCCTTTGGACTGTACTTTATGCCAAGCCAAGTGCGTTGAACCGTTATGCTGAGGGCTAACACTTTCTGATAAGGTCTCCTAAAGCTGGAAATAACAAGACCCAGAGAACCGACAGGAGGCCGGGGATACTTTTCCTAGCACCCGGGGGTTTGTGACGCAGCCAGAAAAACTCGCAGGGAAGCTAAAAAGCTTGGTGAATATTTGCTGCCCGTGTCTCCCATATTTTGGTTTAAACTTAATCCGGGAAGGGAGTTAAGAAGAAGCTTTTGTTCCAGTGGGACTAAGTTTTATTATTGCCATTAATTGTTTTCAATGCCTCGTTGGAGTCGGGAGTGGTGCCAAAGGACTGGAGAAAGGCTCATGTGGTGCCTTTACACAAAAGCGGAAGTAAGGATGTGGTTGAAAACTACAGGCCGGTTAGTTTAACTTCGGTGGTGAGTAAATTATTGGAAACGCTGCTGAAAGAGAAAATAGTGAGGTTTCTGGAGTCCAGCGGATTACAGGATTCGAGGCAGCATGGATTCACCAGAGGCAGGTCTTGTCAGACAAATCTGATTGATTTCTTTGACTGGGTGACCAGGGAGTTGGACCGAGGGAGAGCTCTAGATGTGGTGTATTTAGATTTCAGTAAAGCCTTTGACACTGTTCCTCACAGGCGACTTATAAACAAACTGAGCACCCTAGGGATGGACCCTAAAGTTACTGCTTGGGTTAGAAATTGGTTGGGTGGGAGGCGACAAAGAGTACAAGTAAATGGAGCTCACTCTGAGGAGAAGGATGTTACCAGTGGTGTGCCCCAGGGATCTGTCCTTGGTCCGATTCTTTTTAACATCTTTGTTAGTGATATAGCGGAAGGGCTGTCGGGAAAGGTTTGCCTCTTTGCAGATGATACCAAAATCTGCAATAAAGTAGACACCCAGGAAGGTGTAGATAACATGAGGAGGGATCTAGCTAAGCTTGAAGAATGGTCTAGAATTTGGCAGCTGGTATTTAATGTTAAAAAATGTAAGGTCATGCATTTGGGCTGCAGCAATCCAAGGGAGCAATACAGCATAGGAGGTGAAGTACTTTTGTCCACTAAAGAAGAGCGGGACCTAGGCGTAGTTGTGTCCGATGATCTTAAAGTAGCTAAACAGGTAGAAAAGGCGACGGCTAAAGCTAGAAGGATGCTTGGGTGCATACGGAGAGGAATGGCTAGCAGAAAAAAGGAGGTGATAATGCCTCTGTATAAGTCTTTGGTGCGACCTCATTTGGAGTATGGTGTGCAATTCTGGAGACCGCACCTTCAAAAGGATGTGAACAGGATGGAGTCGGTGCAGAGGGTGGCTACTAAAATGATTAGTGGGCTTCATTATAAAGCATATGAAGACAGACTTAAGGATCTTAATATGTACACCTTAGAGGAAAGGCGGGATAGAGGTGATATGATTGAGATGTTTAAATACCTCCGTGGCATAAATGTTCAGGGAGAGAGCCTCTTTCAATTGAAAGCAAGTTCTGCTACGAGGGGATAGGGGATGAGGGTGAAAGGAGATAGATTCAGGAGTGATATGCGGAAATATTTCTTTATGGAAAGAGTAGTGAATCCATGGAATAGTCTCCCAGTGGAGGTGGTAGAGATGTGGACAGTAACTGAATTCAAAAAAGCATGGGACCAACACAGAGGATCTCTAAAGGTAAAAAGTGGACTGTTGTAGTTGTTGATATGGAAGGACAGACTAGATAGGCCATGTGGTCTTTTTCTGTCGTCATGTTTCTATCTTTCTAAGGGTAAAAAGAGGCATTTTTACCCTTGCTAAAGAAGTGCTGTTTTTCGATGCTGAGAAACGTTTGAAGCAGCTGTGTGTGTTTGAAGCTTGTGAAGCAGTTATGCTGTTCTAGTGCCGTATTACCAATAATCCTGCATAAGAAGGAATCCTGTGTACAGGGTTCTTGAACTTTTTGCATAAGAAATAAAATTCTGTCACATTGCCTTACCTCCGGACCATGACTACAACTTCTTCTTGAAGCCATTTTTGAAGGCAATCTACATATCCCAAGAAACGCCTGGGGAAAGTTAGTTTGCCCAAGCCAATCGAGAGAAGATCCTCCGATACCACGCCCCTCTAGGCTAGAGGCGGGTGGTGAGGGCGTGACAGTAGATAGTCATGGCCTAATGGGAGACAGCCAACATGGCTTTAGACAAGGAAGATCTTGTCTTACTAAATCTGTTATGTTTTTTTGAAGGTGTGAATAAGTAGGTGGACAAAGGTGAGTCGGTTGATATAGTATATCTGGACTTTCAGAAAGCCTTTGACAAGGTCCCTCATCAGAGACTTTTGGCAAAACTAAAGAGTCATGGGATAGGAGGATACTATTGTCTATCAGGAACTGGTTAAAAGATAGAAAGTAGAGGGTAGGGCTAAATGGCCAATTTTCCCAATGGAGAAAGGTGAATAGTGGTGTACCCCAGGGATCTGTGCTCGGTCCGCTGCTTTTTGACATATTCATAAATGACCTGGAAAAGGGAATATCGAGTGAGGTTATCAAATTTGCAGATGAGACAAAACTATTTAAAGTTGTTAAAACCCAAGAGTATTGTGGAAAATTGCAAAAGGATCTTGATAAATTGGAAGACTGGGCATCAAAATGGCAGATGAAATTTAATGTGGACAAGTGCAAAGTTATGCACCTAGGGAAGAACAACACAAACTATGGTTATACGATGCAAGGTTCCACATTAGGAACCACCACCCAGGAAAAAGATTTAGGTGTCATTGTGGATAACATGTTAAAACCCTCGGTCCAGTGTGCAGCGGCGGCCAAGAGAGCAAATAGAATGCTAGGTATCATAAGGAAAGGAATAGAAAATAAAACAAAGGATATTATAATGTCTCTGTATCGTTCCATGGTGCAACCACACCTTGAATATTGTGTGCAGTTCTGGTCGCCGTATCTTAAAAAGGATGTAGCTTTATTAGAAAAGGTTCAGAGAAGAGCCACCAAAATGGTAAAGGGGATGGAAGGATACTCCTATGAAGAACTGCTAAAAAGGTTAGGACTCTTTAACCTGGAAAAGAGACGGCTGAGGGGAGATATAATAGAAGTCTATAAATTAATGAACGGAGTGGAACGGGTAAACGTAGATCGATTGTTTACGTTATCAGAATATAGAAAGACTAGGGGACATGCAATGAAGCTAAAGGGTAAACTATTTAAGAGTAATAAAAGAAAATATTTTTTCACTCACCGTGTAATCAAACTCTGGAATTTGTTACCGGAGGATGTGGTAAAGGCTGTTAGTGTAGCTGGGTTTAAAAAAGGTCTGGACAAGTTCCTGGAGGAAAGGTCCATAAACCATTATTAAGAAAGGACCCAGGATATCAATGCTTGACCCAGTACAAGCATTGTGGAACCTGTGTCTTTTGGGGAAACTGCTAGGTACGTATGACCTAGATTGGCCACTGTTGGAAACAGGATACTGGGCTTGATGGACCTTGGTCTGACCCAGTATGGCATATCTAATGTTCTTATGTTCAATCTAATCAGCCAACCCTACCTAGCTGAAACTGTACGTTGCACAATGCTTAAGTCCTACATAATGTGTATCTGTATATAATGTATATACCGTAGTTTTGCACTTTTCTGCGCTGTTCAGTTTTAATATTTGCAGTTTACTTATTATTGCTTGTGGTTTTATGATGTTACATGTAAAACAAACTCTGCTTTGTTGATTGTTGTTTATTGTGAACCGCAACTGATCTCCGGAAGATGCGGTATATAAATGATTCTTAAATAAAATAAATAAATAAATAAATAAATAATCAGACGAACAAGACAAAAGTGAGAAAAAGGATAGAATAGGGAAGGGTAAGGAGACATAAGGAACAAGGGATCAGGATCAAAGGTAGCCTTAAAGAGGTGAGCCTTTAGTTTAGATTGAAAAGGGGCAGCGATTAAGCCTGATGCATAGACTTAGAAAGATTATTCCAAGCATAAGGAGCAGCAAGTTGAAAGGACCGAAGTCTGGAGTTAGCAGAGGTAGAAAAGAGCAAAGAAAGGAGCAAGCCAGTAGAAGAACAGTTTGCGAGAAGGGGTGTAGAGGGAGAGGAGAGATAGGGAGGAGCAGCAGATTGAATGCACTTAAAGGTCAGAAGGAGTCTGAATTGGATGTGGAAGTGTAAGAATAACCAATGAAGTGTTTTCAGAAGAGGAGTTATATGAGCAAAACGAGGTTGGCGAAAAACTAGTCGTGCAGTAGAATTTTCAACAGATTGAAGGGGAGATGGATGACTCAGAGGGAGACCAGCAAATAGGTGGTTGCAATAGTCAAGATGGGACACTAGCAATAGAAAGAGAGAGGCTGAGAATATGTGAGATGGAAGGGATGACAGTGGAGGAAATGGTGAGAAGGAGATGGGTGGGGATGGGATCAGAAGAGCAGGTTGTGGGTTTGTAGGAAGAACGAAGATGAGAAGTTTCATCATCAGATATCTTTGGAAAGGAAGAAAGGGTAATAGAGTTTGATGAGAAAAGTTGGTATTGAGGGAGGAACTGGAGAGAAATCTCATATATTTTGTTAAAGAAAAACTCAGCCAGGATTTGGGCAGAGAGAGAAAGGGGGATGAAGGAGGGGGAGGCGCCTTGAGGAGAGAATTAAGAGTGGAGAAAAGTTGGCTGGGATTAATAGCAAGAGAATTTGTTAGGTGGATATAGTAGTCTTGTTTAGCAAGAGCTAATGCAGACTGGAAAGAGGTAAGCATGAATTTGAAGTGAAGGAAGTCAGAAAGGAGGCGAGATTTAAACCACATGTGCTTAGCAGAGTAGGTACAAAAAGCGGCAAATTGAGGACAACCAGGGCTGGGGTGAAGTGTGTTTGACAGAACAACGGATAGGTGGAGCAACAGTATCATGAGCAGAGGAAAGAGCAGTATTATAGGAAATGATAGCTTCATCAACAGAATTTGAAGAAAAGATTGAGGAAAGAGTTGATGAGACCATAGTGGAAAGAGTCAAAGGATCGATAACATAAAGATTTCTAAAAAGGTGTGAGGAGACAGAACGTGATTGAGGTGGAGAGTGATGAAAGGAGAAATGTAGAAGGTAGTGATCTGATAAGGAAAGAACTGAGGTATGGAAATTGGATAGTAGACAATTAGAAAAGAAAACCAAATCAAGGCAGTGACCACACTGATGAGTAGGTACAGAAGAACAAAGTTGGAGATTGAAAGAGGAGGTAATAGAAAGGAATTTAGAAGCATAGGAGTCAGAGAGATTATACACATGAATATTGGAATCACCAAAAATTACTAGAGGGGAGGAAAAATCCAGAAATAGGGAAATCCAAGAGTCAAAGTCAGTAAGAGAGGTTGAGATGGACTTATCAGGAGGTCTATATATAACAGCTATTCAGAGAGGTAAGGGGTTAGAGGTGGATGGAATGGACCTCGAAGAAGGAAGAGGAATGAGATTGAGGATGAAAGAATGGCTGAAATTGGCAAAACGGGGGAAAGAAGTAATCCAACTCCACCTCCATGGCCAGTGGTGCATTGAGGGAGGGAGAAATGGTAACCACCATGACAGAGGGCAGCAATAGAAACAGCGTCATCAGGGAAGAGCCATTTTTCAGTGAGAGCAAAAAGACTGAAGGAGTTAGAGATGGAAAGTTTATTAGAAAACGAATGTGCATTCCATAATCCACAGGAGAAGGGATGAGGGGAGGAGGAGAGGAATAGAAATGAGATTAGAATGGTTGAAAGCAGAGTGAGAGTGAGAGGCAATTCTAGGGGGGCGAGGATGTCACCGGAAGAGAAACAGAGAAGGAGAATAAGAATAAGAGACAGAGAGAAGAGGGAACCAGAAATAAAAGTGTTAGGGGTACAGTACAAAGTAGCAGCAGAATTGATTATTGAGCTCCTTGAGTACAATAGTCCAAAAAAGAAGCAGTAAGCTTTCTACGTTGATATACACGGTACATATCAAAGTGCTAACTTAATATAGTGAAGAAAAGGGTAGTGATCTGTGTTAGAGAGAGCTTTTTTAAAGAAACATTTTTTTTTTATTTTGCAACCCATACTTCTTCTCAAAGGCTAGTCCCTCTCCCCTCCCCCTCACTCTCATTTTATAGCAAAGAGACCTTTGGGGTAGATATTGACGACTTCTCTTTGCAAGCTGGGTTGGTTAGCTACAGGATGTCAGCTAACTTAGCTGTCTTATTTGTAGTATGGAGCTATGATCTTGAACATGTTCTTGTACCTCTGGGCAGCAATGTTGTAAGAACTGCTCCAGGACCCACTGGATTTTAACGATAATTCAGACTTGTTAAAAAAAAAGCCAAATTTCCTCTTTCTCAACTTGTTTGACCAGACCCATATTCAGTGGGTGCCTGGGGCACCAAACTTTGAAGACATCAAATAGTAGAACTAAACAGAGAAGCCTGATTCTGTGCCCTTGAAGGCCATGATCTCTGATGAAGAAACCCCCTCTCTACACTGCTCTCTAGTACTGCCTGAGAGCACCTACATCTTAAGTCCAGCTCTACTTGTAACAGCCTGGAAACACTTTCCCTTTCTTCTCCTTTTGTGCCTTACTTAAAGATTTTTCTCAAAAAAACACTGAATGGGAACAAGTTCTTTGTGAATAAGAGCCTTGAGTTGGAAACAGGTTGTTGGAAGGAACTGTCTTCCTTACTGTATCTGTATAGTTTGTGTTCCTTATTGTTATCTGTATGTTCGCCGGGAACAAGCAGGAAGTCAGTCCTCACATATGGGTAATGTTGGCGCCGACGGAGCCCCCGTGGAAACATCTCCCCCGCTTTCAAAGAAAGCCTTTGGGAGATGCACCACATATGTGTGGTCACCTTCCCACCCAAGGGTGCCATCTTGCCTCAGTTTTCTTTTTTCTGCAAAGCCCTTCGGACATCTGTTCAGTTTCCTTTGGAAAAAATGTGTTATTTTTAATACATTCCTGTCCGGTTTGTGTACCGGTTCTTTACCACCCCCGAGCCAGCTCATCTTGGCATCGCTCCTCGGGTTCATTCCCTTGTTTTTCTTTTTTTGCCTCGCGTTCTCTCTACTGATGTTTGTGCCTTTTTTCGACTAAAGGCCTCGGACCCTTGCCAAGTGGTAGGGATCCTTATTTTCTGATGGTCTCCAACGGCTTCTAGAAGTACAATCATTGCAGCAAGGTGATGTCTCTTACCGATCCACATGACTGGTGCCTTGGCCTGGAACACAATGACTCGGACTGCGAACTTTGCAGAACCATTACCTCAAAGGCCCTTAAGAGCCATCACCAGCAGCAGGAAAGCTTTTTTTTTCCAAAAATCCAAATCTGCACCAGTCTCTCTGGTGACACCCCGCTCCAGAGCCCGCTCCGGTACCTTGTTGCCCTGCGAAGCCCAGGCCCCCTTGGAGTTCCGCGGCTGCAGTTCCTCTGAGAGGAAATCCCTGGTGGTGGTACACAAGAAGTTGAAGTCCTCCTCGGTGACCGGGTCCGGGAAGATGGGAAAATCCCACTCCAGGCCCCACAGTCCCTGGCGTCCTGATGCCATTCTCTGCCAGAGGATGTTGCCTTCCTCGACTTTGTGCTGGACATGACTAGGGCGCTCTCCATCGAGACCGAGGCAGAGGAGGACCCTCGCACAAAGGAACTGAAGATCCTCCAGTATGAGGCCCCTCCGAAGGAAGCCCTCAAAGTACCCGTTCCGCTGATCCTATAATGCCTCCTTCTCTGCATATGGGAGACACCGACGTCGGTGCCTATTGTATCGATTTTGCTGAGGCCCTGGGTTTCAGAAAGCCCAACTTCCCCACGATGGTTGTTGAGTCCGCCATGTGCTGATCAGAGCCAGAAAACCCATTCCTCTGTTCCACCCCAGCAGGGAGGCCTGGACCCTCATAAGAACATAAGATATGCCATACTGGGTCAGACCAAGGTCCATCAAGCCCAGTATCCTGTTTCCAACAGTGGCCAAGCTAGGTCATACGTACCTAGCAGTTTCCCCAAAAGACACAGGTTCTGCAATGCTTGCACTAGGTCAAGCATTGATATCCTGGGTCCCTTCTTAATAATGGTTTATGGAGCTTTCCTCCAGGAACTTGTCCAAAGCTTTTTTAAACACAGCTCCACTAACAACCTTTACTACATCCTCCGGTAACAAATTCCAGAGTTTGATTACACGTTGAGTGAAAAAATATTTTCTTTTATTAGTCTTAAATAGTTTACCCTGTAGCTTCATTACATGTCCCCTAATCTTCCTATATTCTGATAACGTAAACAGTCGATCTACGTTTACCCTTTCCACTCCGTTCATTAATTTATAGACTTCTATCATATCTCCCCTCGACCGTCTCTTTTCCAGGTTAAAGAGCCCTAACCTTTTTAGCCTTTCTTCATAGGAGTATGCTTCCATCCCCTTTACCATTTTGGTGGCTCTTCTCTGAACCTTTTCTAATAACGCTACATCCTTTTTAAGATACGGCGACCAGAATTGCACACAATATTCAAGGTTGCGGTCTCACGATGGAATGGTATAGAGGCATTATAATATCTTTTGTTTTATTTTCCATTCCTTTCCTTATGATACCTAGCATTCTATTTGCTCTCTTGGCTGCCGCTGCACACTGGGCCGAGGGTTTTAACATGTTATCCACAATGACGCCTAAATCTTCTTCCTGGGTGGTGGTTCCTAATGTGGAACCTTGCATCGTGTAACCATAGTGTGGGTTGTTCTTCCCTAGGTGCATAACTTTGCACTTGTCCACATTAAATTTAATCTGCCATTTTGATGCCCAGTCTTCGAATTTATCAAGATCCTCTTGCAATTTTCCACAATCCTCTTGGGTTTTAACAACTTTAAATAGTTTTGTGTCATCTGCAAATTTGATAACCTCACTCATTCCACTTTCCAGGTCATTTATGAATATGTCAAAAAGCAGCGGACCCAGCACAGATCCCTGGGGTACACCACTATTCACCTTTCTCCATTGGGAAAATTGGCCATTTAGCCCAACCCTCTGCTTTCTATCTTTTAACCAGTCCTTGATCCACAGTAGTACACTGCCTCCTATCCCATGACTCTTTAGTTTTGCCAAAAGTCTCTGATGAGGGACCTTGTCAAAGGCTTTTTAAAAGTCCAGATACACTATATCAACCGACTCACCTTTGTCCACCTGTTTATTCACACTTTCAAAAAAACATAATAGATTAGTAAGACAAGATCTTCCTTGTCTAAAGCCATGTTGGCTGTCTCCCATTAGGCCATGACTATCTACATGCTGAGTAATTTTATTCTTTATGATGGTTTCTACCATTTTTCCCGGTACCAACGTGAGGCTCACCGGTCTGTAGTTTCCCGGATCACCCCTCGAAACCTTTTTAAAAATTGGTGTTACGTTGGCGATCCGCCAATCTTCAGGTATTAGAGATGATTTTAATGATACTTCACAGATTACTAATAGCAGGTCTGCAATCTCATATTTCAGTTCTTTCAACACCCTTGGATGTATACCATCCGGCCCAGGTGATTTGCTACTCTTCAGTTTATCTGATAGTTGTAATACATCTTCCCGATGTATCGGTATTTCCTTCAATTCTTCTGCACCTTTAAATACCACTTCAGTCATGGGTAACATCCCTACATCTTCCTCAGTAAAGACCGAAGCAAAGAATTCATTCAGTCTCTGCTATCGCCTTGTCGCCTCTTAGTGCCCTTTTAACTCCTCTGTCATCTAATGGTCCAACTGACTCTCTCACAGGTTTTTTGCTACGAATGTACTTGAAAAAAATCTTTATTTCGCGTTTTTACTTCCGCAGCAAGCTTCTTCTCAAATTCTCTTTGCCTTCTTTATCAATGCCTTGCATTTGACCTGCCAGTGCTTGTGCTGTTTCCAGGTTTCATCGTTTGGCTCTTTTTTCCATTTCCTGAAAGATGCTTTCTTGGCAATAACAGCCTCTCTGACCTCACCTTTAAACCATGCTGGAAGTTTTTTGGACTTCCTTCCACTTTTCTTAAAGCGTGGAATATAGCTGCTCTGGGCTTCCAAGATAGTATTTTTCAACAGCCCCCAAGCTTGATGTAAGTCTTTAACCTTTGCAACTGCTCCTTTTAGTTTTTTCTTAAACTATTTTCCGCATTTTATCATAGTCTCCCTTTCGAAAGTTAAAAGGTAGTACTGTGGATTTCCTTACTATCCCTCCTACACTAATTAAATCAAAGGCGATCATGCTATGATCACTATTGCCAAGTGGCCCCAACACCCTTATCTCTTGCACTAGATCTGGTGTTCCACTAAGGACTAGGTCTAATATGGCTTCCCCTCTCGTCGGTTCATGGACCAGCTGCTCCAAGAAGCAGTCATTTATGTCATCTAGGAACTTTATCTCCCTAGCATGTACTGCCGTGACACTGACCCAGTCGATACTGGGGTAATTGAAATTGCCCATTATTATTACCGTGCTGTAACTTTTGTTAGCTTCCTTGATTTCTTTGAGCATTTCATCATCCATTTGTTCATTCTGGCCAGGCGGTCGATAGTACACCCCCACCGCCTTCCCCTTTTTACATGGAATTTCAATCCATAGAGATTCTACAGCAAATTTTGTTTCCTGCAAAACTTTAATCCTTTCTGACTCAATGCCCTCTCTAACATAGAGAGCAACCCCTCCACCAATTTGATCAGCTCTATCATTACGATATAGTTTGTACCCAGGTATCACAGTGTCCCACTGGTTGTCCTCCTTCCACCATGTCTCTGATATTCCAATCACATCTAACCTCTCATTTAGTGCTATATATTCTAACACTCCTCAACGCCCTCGGCCGGAAGATCATTCAGGGCTCAATGCTGACATGCCGGGTCCAATCCTACCAGCTCTACATCGGCATGTACCTCAAAGAGCTGTCGAAGGAACTCTGTGAGTTCTCGGCAGGCCTCAATGGGGATCATGTCACTGGCCTCTGTGGTCAAAGAGCTCTCGAAGTTCCTGTCTCGAGCAGCTTGCAACTACTTCGAGTCATCAGCCAGGGTGGGCGCAGCCGGCATTAGGGCTTGATGCCAGGCATAGCTGCAATTGTCGGACGTTGAACAGTGGGTTCAGGACAAATTTATTGATATCCCCTGCATTGGCGAGAACCTCTTTGGGAAAACCATGGCAGACAAAGTAGCAGAGATCGAGATTGAGTTCCTCACGAGGACCAGGCTCTTAAAGAAGACCTGGGGAAAGAAGCCCCTTCCTGAGGAAAAAGGGCGGCTTTGGCAACGCCTCACAGTTCCAGGTCTTCTCGGCCCCACAGCACAGCCATCAGCACGAAGGACAGGTGCACGTCCCCTTCAGCAAAAGAACCCCAAGTCCCAGGCACCGGCTCCAACTCAGCCTGGGGGTAGCTTTTGACTCCTTGGTTGTGACCTCCTCTTCCCCAGGAGGTCCCCTATAGCCCACAGGGGGGGCGGCTGGTCCTATTTGCCCACATGTGGTCCTTTTCATCACCACCGATACCTGGGTCTTACAAGTGGTCAAGGAGGGCTACCTCCTCCACCTATAGCAGATGCCACCTTCATACTTTCCAGGAGAGCCCTCAAGACCTCTCCTCCACCAGATCCTGCAGGTCTCCTGAAGGACAAGGCAGTGGAACCAGTGCCAAAACATCTCTGGGGCACTAGCTTCTACTCCAGGTATTTCCTCATCCCAAAGAGAACAGGGAGCCTAAGGCATATTTTGATTCTGCAGGAGTTGAACAAGTTCTTGATAAGGGAAAAGTTCAAAATGCTGTCCCTTGGAACATTCCTCCAGCAAGGAGATGGGCTATGCTTCTTAGACCTAAAGGATGCCTACACACACATCCTAATCCATCCCAATCACAGAAAATATCTCAGGTTCATGGTGGTAGGAGATACAGGGTGCTGCCCTTCGGGCTGGTCTCATCACCAAGGGTCTTGACCAAGTGCCTCGCGGTGGTCGCAGTCCACCTCCACCTCCTAAGAGCCTTCATCTTTTCCTACCTGGATGACTGACTCATTAGGGGAGGCACAGCTGCAGAGGTGCAATGCGCCACAGGGTGCACCATCAACACACTGCAGCATCTGGGGTTCATCATCAACTTCCAAGTCCCACCTCTCTTTGGTTCAAGGCCTGGAATTTATAGGGGCTCAGCTAGACACCCTCCAGGCCAAGGCCTTCCTCCCTCAAAAAAAGTCAGAGCGCCTCAGGGGGCCAGCCACAGAGGTACGCATCACCAGTCGCTATCTGCCCTGCTTCTCCTCTGCCTGCTGGGCCACATGACTTCCACGGTTCATGTGACTCCATACGCCCGACTACACATGATTAAGCCCAGTGGTGCCTCTGCTCTTAATGGACACAAGCCACATGCAGGCTCCGGGATAGAGTGAGAGTGATCCGCCAGCTGCAGGACTCCCTTGGATGGTAGCAGATCACTCGTCACCTTCAGGCTGGGATGCACCTGAAGGTCCTCACCATGGATGCCTCCTTACTGGGCTGGGGAGCGCATTTGAGAGCCTCCAGATGCAAGGCAGCTGGTCCCAGAGGGAATCCCAGATGCAAGGCAGCTGGTCCCAGAGGGAATCCCAGATGCAAATCAATCTGCTGGAGCTCTGGATGATATTTCTGGCTCTCTGAGCCTTCCGCCATTGGCTGCAGCACAGTCTGTGCTGGTCCAGACCGACAACCAAGTCACAGTGTTCTACATGAACAAACAAAGGGCACAGGGTTGTACTCCCTCTGCTCCTATGTGACATGCAGAGGGGAATGCTCCTAAGAGCGGTCTATCTCCCAGGCCAAGTTAATGCCCTGGTGGACAAGCTGAACAGAGTTCTCCAGCCATATGAGTGGTGCCTAGAGCCCGAAGTGGCCTCCTGGCTGTTTCAGCTCTGGGGTGTCCCCCTGGTGAACCTATTCACCAGTCCAGACAACGCACAGTTGCCCCGTTTCTCTCCCGCCAGCTGCATCTGGCCTAGTTGGCAGCAGACACGTTCCTCATTCCATGGACGGAAGGCCTCCTGTTTGCCTTCCCACCCTCTTCAAGGTCCAACACGACAGGGCATCACTTATATTGATAGCTCCCTGGTGGCCCAGGCAACCCTGGTTCCTGCTGCTCCCTCTCCCAGTTGGCAGCGGCGGCAGCGCCACCAATTCCCCAGGACTACTTTCACAAGAGTAGTGTTCTCTGCTACACCCCAACTTGGGGTCCCTGTCACTAGCGGCTTGGCTGCTGAAAGGGTAGTGTTGGCGCCCTTCAACCTCTCACAGGACGTGGAAGAAGTTTTTCTAACCCTCTTTTAAGACTTCCACAAGAAGGGCGTACGCCTTTAAGTGAAGCCATTTCTCCATGTGATACGCTGAAAGACCGGCAAACCCATTCTCCAGGACCAAGCAGGAAGTCAGTCCTCACATATGGGTGACGTCGGCGCCGACGGAGCCCTCACGGAGCAATTTTCCCCAGCTTTCAAAGAAAACCTTTGGGAATTGCAGCGCGCATGCGCGGTCCTCTTCCCGCCCAAGGGTGCCATCTTGCTCAGTCTTCTTTTTTCCGCGGAGCCCTACAGACGTTGTTTGTGAATCCCCGCAGAAAAGTTGATTATTTCTCTTTTTTTCTCTCGGTTTCGACGCCGGTTCTTTTCCCGCCCGGACTCGCGACGCCGGTTGTGAGTCCGTTCTTTATTTTTCGTTTTTTTGTCCTTCGTGACAGATTTCGCGCCTTTTTACTTTTTCACTGGCAGCCCGGTCTTTCGACCTCACAGGGGCCCTTTTTCCCCCGATGGCTGCCAGCGGGTTTAAAAAGTGTGACCTCTGTAAGAAACTCATGTCTCTTACAGACACACATGACTTCTGCCTCCGCTGCCTCGGACCCGATCATGACCCGATGATCTGTGGTCCGTGTGGCAAAATGTCCTCAAAAGCGTTGAGGAGTCGGCAGCATCAGCGGGAACGGATCTTCTCTGACTCCGGCCGGGCTTGGACCTCGTCAGAGGCTTCGACGTCTCGGGTCTCTGGTCCTGAGCATCGTCGAAGTTCCTCTGAAAGGGGGTCTCCTACCCGGGAACATCATCGGAAGAAGAAACCCGCGAGGGCAGGATCGGTGGACGCTCCTGGTTCCTCGAGGGCCAGGTCGCATAGCCCCGATTCCCGTCCCGGGTCCTCGGAGGTGGAGAGACCTTCAAAACATCCTCGTCTCGAGATGGACTTGCCCGCTCACGTGAGTACTGTTGTCCTCGTAGACTCGCCTCCGAAGGAGCCGACGTCGGGCCTGACACCATCGGGGCCCGAATCGGGGGCTGCTGGGTCTCCTGAGCTCGGACTCAGGTTGACGGCCTTGGAGAGCAGTCTGACTGCCTTCATGGACCAGCAGCGGGCATTGATTGCTGGCCTCGCCGGTGCTTCTGCCCTGACCGCCGGGACGTCGACTTCCAAGTCGACCCCGGAGACAGAGCCGATCCTCGAGTCCATGAGGGCTCGAGTCGATCCTCGGTCACGGTCTCCTTCGGCCTCCCATTCGGGACCGAGGTCGTCGACACCGATTCCCTCGGCGTCGGGGCGGATGGCATCGATGCCCGCCCGACCGGAGCCGCTCGACTCCTCCTCCGAGGAGTCGGCCTGGGAATCCGAGGACGAAGAGTCACCTGGTTCCTTTCGGACTCGGTGTGTCCCATCGGACTCCCCCGAGTCTGAACCTCGGAGACGGTCCCCCCAGGAGGATACCCGGTTCTTGGACTTCGTGCGGGATATGGCCAAGGCCTTGGCCTTCCCCGCGGATCCCGAGGAGGAGCCTCGAGTCGAAGAACTCGATGCCCTCCAATATGACTCTCCCCCAAAGGAGGCCTTTATTGTACCGGTTCCTCCGATGCTGGAACGACTTCTCTTCCGCATGTGGGAGAGCCCGGCGGCGTCGCCGGTATTAAAGCAAGCGGGTCGATTCCATTTATCGAGTCCGCAAGAGCCCCGGCTTCCAAAGGGCACAACTACCGCACCATTCCATGGTGTTGGAATCGGCCATGCATAGACTTAAGAGTCAAAAAATGCACTCCTCGGTGCCCCCCGGTAGGGAGGCCCGAAGCCTGGATGCCCTCGGTAGGAAGTGTTTCCAGGGCTCTATGCTTGCTTGTCGGGTCCAGACCTACCAGCTCTACATGGGCATGTATCTCCGGGACCTGGCTAAAGAAATAGCCGGGTTCTCTGCTGGTCTCTCCGAACCTTTGCAGAGGTTCCAAACCTTGTCAACTGGTATTCGAGAGTGCTCGAAATTTATCTCTCGAGCAGCCTACGATGGTTTTGAGGCATCGGCTCGAGTAGCCGCAGCCGGCATCGGTGGACGCCGCCAGGCTTGGCTTCAGTCGTCCGACCTCGAGCCATGGGTGCAGGACAAGTTGGTCGATGTCCCCTGCCGAGGTGAAAACCTCTTTGGCAAGCCCATGGATGAGAAGGCTGCACAGATCGAGACCGAGACTCTCACCAGGACTCGTCTCTCAAGGAAGACCTCTGCCCCTTCTCAGAAGAAGAAGGGCTCGGGGAAAAAGCCCTTTTACCCGAGGAAGGCGGCTGCCTATAAATACTACCC
Organism: Ichthyophis bannanicus; assembly: GCA_033557465.1. Lineage (NCBI taxonomy): Eukaryota > Metazoa > Chordata > Amphibia > Gymnophiona > Ichthyophiidae > Ichthyophis > Ichthyophis bannanicus. Next base: position 187,175,569 of record CM066033.1, on the reverse strand, counting down.
TCAGTATCAGGCCTCCGCAACTCCCCCACAGGGGAAGCAGGCCAAGGGACGGGGTAATGGGTCCCGTAGGCAGCAAGCCCCCAAGCCTGCACCACCGGCCCCTGCTCAGCAGGGTGGGGGTTTTTGACTTCATCAGCATAGCCTCTCCCCCTCAGCTGGTTTCTCTCAGCACAGGAGGTCGGCTGGTCCACTTTGCCCAAAGGTGGTCCAACATCACCACAGATGCCTGGGTACTTCACATAGTTCGGGAGGGCTATCTCCTTCACTTTCATCAGGTACCTCCCTCCTACTTTCCAGGGGAGCCTCTGAGACTCCCTCTGCACAAGGACTTACTCCTTCAGGAGTTAGCAAGTCTCCTTCAGGAACAGGCTGTGGAACCGGTGCCCCACCACCTGAAGGGTCAAGGGTTTTACTCCAGGTACTTTCTGATACCAAAAAGAACAGGAGGCCTCAGACCCATCCTGGACTTGCGAAACCTCAACAAGTTCCTTGCAAAGGAAAAGTTCAAGATGCTTACCCTTGGAATCCTGCTGCCCTACCTCCAGTAGGGAGACTGGCTATGCTCCTTGGATCTAAAGGATGCGTATACTCATATCCTTATTCATCCAGACCACAGACAATATCTCAGGTTTGTTGTGGGAGGAAATCATTACCAGTACAGAGTACTGCCCTTTGGCCTATCCTCCGCCCCCAGGGTGTTCACCAAATGCCTGGCAGTGGTGGCGGCCTATCTCAGACTTCAAGGTCTTTTTGTGTTCCCATACCTGGACGACTGGCTCATCAGAGCCCAGTCTTCCCAAGAGGCCACTCAGGCCACTCATCGCACTGTGACTCTACTCCAGCACTTGGGATTTGTCATAAACTTCGCAAAGTCCACTTTGCTCCCCTCTCAAAATCTCGAATTCATCGGCGCCAGGTTGGACACTCTTCAGGCACGGGCCTTCCTCCCTCTGGACAGGGCCAAGCGGCTCATGGATCTCGCCAGCCACTTTCACAGCAATGCCCTGGTCTCGGCCAGGCAATTTTTGAGGCTGCTCGGCCATATGGCTTCCACGGTCCATGTGACCCCCAATGCCCGCCTGAACATGCGACCTGCGCAATGGTGCCTTCGCTCACGATGGCATCAGGCCACTGGGAGCCTAGCGGACTCCGTACAGATCTCCGACCAGCTGGTCTCCTCTCTGCAATGGTGGCTTCATCTCCCAAACCTAGTACTAGGGGTGACTTTTCAGCCCCCTCCGCATTCTCAGGTCCTGACGACCGATGCTTCTCTACTGGGTTGGGGAGCACACTGCCAAGGGACATGTACTCAAGGTCTCTGGACTCCTTGGGAGTCTGCTCAGCAGATAAACTTCCTGGAGCTCAGAGCCATCCGCCTAGCGCTCAAAGCATTCCCTCACCTGATTTCTCACCAGTCGGTGCTGGTACAGACAGACAATCAGGTTGCAATGTTCTACGTGAACAAACAAGGTGGAACAGGCTCCTTCCTTCTCTGTCAGGAGGCACAAAAACTATGCTCTTGGGCCGTCCACCACGGCATCATCCTCAAAGCTGTCTATCTCCCAGGTCAAGAAAATTACCTGGCCGACAAGCTCAGCAGGATCCTCCAGCCACACGAGTGGAGATTGGATCCGATGGTGGTTCAACGGATCTTTCTCAAGTGGGGCCTCCCCACCATGTATCTATTTGCCAGTCCTCTGAACCGGCAACTTCCCAGATTCTGCTCCCGACAACCACATCCTCTCCGAGTAGCGGCGGATGCTTTTCTGATTCCATGGTCCACAGGCCTCTTATATGCCTTTCCTCCCATGCCGCTGGTGTCTCGGACACTCTTCAAGGTTCTCAGAGACAAAGCCTCGATGATCCTAGTGGCTCCCCGGTGGCCGAGACAACCTTGGTTCCCGCTTCTAATGCAGCTGGCGGTGGACACCCCTCTTCCTCTGGGGTTTCAGCCCGACCTCCTGTCACAGGATCAGGGGACTCTCCTGCACCCCAACCTCCGGTCCCTTCATCTGATGGCCTGGCTGCTGAAAGGGTAGTCCTTGCTCCTCTCCAGCTGTCTCCAGATGTGGAGGAGGTCGTCTTGGCCTCCAGGCGGCCCTCCACCCGGAAGTCCTACGTTCTTAAGTGGCGTCGGTTCTCCGTCTGGTGTGCTCAGCAGTCTCAAGACCCCTTCTCCTGTTCAGCATCAGTGGTCTTGCAGTACTTGCTTTCCCTCTCCAATCTTGGACTTAAATCCAACTCGGTCAAGGTCCACCTCAGTGCTCTTTCTGCGCATCACATGCCGGTGGATGGCAGACCTCTTTCCAGCCACCCTCTGGTGGCTCGTTTTCTCAGAGGCCTCCTTCTCCTTAAACCACCTTTGCGCCCACCAGCCCTGGACTGGGATCTCAATGTGGTTTTACAGCGGATTACCTGTCCGCCTTTTGAACCTATGGCTACCTGTCCTCTTCGTTTTCGTTCTTGGTGGCCCTCACTTCTGCTAGACGTGTTAGTGAGCTGCAGGCCCTGGTGTCTGATCCTCCGTACACTAGGTTCTACAAGAACCGGGTAGTCCTACGGACTCACCCTAAGTTTCTGCCCAAAGTGGTTTCCCCTTTTCACATCAACCAGGAGGTGGTGCTTCCGACCTACTTTCCCAGGCCACACTCCAGCTGAGCTGAAATGGTCCTGCATACCCTGGACTGTAGAAGAGCATTAACCTTCTACCTTGACCGTACGCGGGAGCACAGAGGGGCTTGTTCAGCTCTTCGTCTCTTATGACCCCAATAAGTTGGGGCTCCCTGTCTCCAAGCGTACTCTGTCCATCTGGATTGCTGACTGTATCGCTTGGGCTTATGAGGCAGCCGGCCTCTCGTTGGAAATTCGAGTCACGGCCCATCGTGTTCGGGCGAAGGCTACGTCAGTGGCTTACCTCCGCTCTGTTCCATTGGCAGACATCTGCCGGGCCGCTACTTGGTCTTCAAGCCAGACTTTTGCGGCCCATTACTGCCTGGAGAGGGAGTCCCGCAGGGACAGTGCTTTCGGACAGGCAGTCCTCCGTAACCTCTTCGAGGTATAGGCAACTCCTACCCTCCATCCCGGATGTTGGGCTACCGGTTGGAGAAGTATTCAGAGAAGATTCCTTCCTTCTGGGCTACTGAGCTTGAGGGAGCTCCTTTTTGTGCTTAGGGTCTCCGGTAGCCTTAAGCTTGGGAGTCCCATATGTGAGGACTGACTTCCTGCTTGGTCCTGGAGAAAGCGTAGTTACTCACCTGTAACAGGTGTTCTCCAGGAGCAGCAGGAATCAGTCCTCACAACCCTCCCTCCTCCCCTCGGAGTTGCAGTTCTATGCTTTCTTTTTTGCTGTCTTTTAGCTATGTCATCTGACTGAGCAAGATGGCACCCTTGGGCGGGAAGAGGACCGCACATGCGCGCTGCAATTCCCAAAGGCTTTCTTTGAAAGCTGGGGAAAATTGCTCCGCGAGGGCTCCGTCGGCGCCGACGTCACCCATATGTGAGGACTGATTCCTGCTGCTCCTGGAGAACACCTGTTACAGGTGAGTAACTACGCTTTCTCCTGCTCAGTACAATTTGATCAGAGTACACGTGAGTGCTATCACAGTGCACCACCTTTCCATTGAGGGCAACCCTTCTCAGTTCATCCACTTGTATCTTGGTTCTTGTGGGGCCTCATGCTATCCAGATCCCCATCCGCCCTCCATCAGCAGAGTGGGATCTCAATGTGGTGCTCTCACAGCTCACTAAGCCGCTGTTTGAGCCCCTGGCTACCTGCCTCTTGAGGTACTTCTCCTGGAAGGTTGTCTTCCTTGTAGCTCGCAGAGGCAGTGAGCTCCAGGCTCTGATCTCAGAGACTCCCCTTACATGAGGTTCAGCAAGAACAGGGTGGTGCTCCCCACACACACCCCACGTTTCTGCCAAAGGTGGTGTCCCCCATTCCATCTCAATCAAGAGTTGGTGTTCCCCACCTTCTTTCCGAGGCCTCATGCCGGCAGGGCTGAGACCATTCTCCATGCTTTGGATTGTAAAAGGGCCCTGTCCTTCTTTCTGCAACAGGGCCACCGAAAAGCACCTCAGCTTTTCCTTTCCTATGACCCCAGTAGTCTAGGGCTCCCAGTGACTAAGCGATCTCTGTCCGCTTGGGTTGCGAACTGTATTACCTTCACCTATGAGCATGCGGGAATCTCACTTAACCAGAGGGTCACAGCACACCACGTCAGGGCCATGGCTACTTCCATGGCAAATCTGTGCTCCATTCCCGTGAAGGAAATCTGCCGTGCCGCCACCTGGTTTTCGGGTCCATACCTTCTCAGCTCACTACTGCCTGGAGAGGGAGTCCTGACAGGATAGCGCCTTCGGTCAACTCCTGCCTTCTGACCCTTCTGTGTTCAGGCTACCAGAGTGATGGTTCGCCGCCGGATACTTGGGTCTTGCAAGAGTCTCTCAGTATGGACTCAACTGCTACTGATCATGGCTCACCCTTTGCAGGTCACCATGGCGTTTTTACAGTTTCTCGGTAGCCTGTACTTGGGGAGTCTCATATGTGAGGACTACTTCCTGCTTGCTCCTGGAGGAAGCGTAGTTACTCACCTGCAATAGGTGTTCTCCTGGGACAGCAGGAATCAGTCCTCACAACCCTTCCTCCTATCCTTGGAGTTGCTGCTTTACCATATGTTAATTTTTGCCATCTTAGCTATGTCATTAGACTGAGGCAAGATGGCACCCTTGGGTGGGAAGGGGACCACGCATGCATGGTGCAACTCCCAAAGGCTTTCTTTGAAAGCTAGGGAGATGCTTCCACGGGGGCTCTGTCGATGCTGACGTCACCCATATGCAAGGACTGATACTTGCTCTCCCTGGAAGAACACCTGTTAGAGATGAGTAACTACACTGCTGTATCGATATGTCTGCATTTTCCTTTTACAATTAACTTGATGTAAAAATAAGTTAACAGTAGCAGCAACTCAATATAATGAAGAAAAGCAAGAAAAGAGTAGCGAACTGTGTTAGAGCTAACTTTTTAAAGCAAAGTTTTTCACTTTGCAACTCATACTTCTTCTCAAAGTCTAGTCACTCATTCCTCTCCCCTCTCCCTCACTCTCATTTTATAGCAAGGAGACCTTTGGGGTAGTATGAAGTGCTAGGGAAGAATTTATACCCCATGTATGTCAGATTGCTTAGATACGTTAATTACAAGGGAGACTGTGATGGACTGATTTCTGGCACTTGAACTAAAAATGTTTCTCTGTTCATTTTCTGATTCTCGAAGATTAGATGCTTTTGGAATGACACATGAAATTGGCTTGTGTTCTAGCTAAATGATGCCTCTTCTCAGGCACTTCAGAGTGCTTCTATTTGACTCGTGCCTTGACTTTCTTCCAAGTGCATATGAAATAGGCTGTTACCTTGGAGAATATATAGAAACTTAGGAATGAATGTATTTTCATAGCATCTTCTATATTCTATAATAGCCATTCTTATAGAAACATACTTAGAAGTATAGAATGCAACAACAGATAAAGGTCTCATATCCCATTTAGTCTGTCCAGTTCCTTTTTAGTACAAGACTAAAGACCTCCTTATGTCAGTAGATGAGGTCCATTGACTCTGCCCACGTTATTTTCATTTTGCCTTGATTATTATTTTAATTAAATTTATCTTTTGCCTATCTCTACACTTCTAGGCAAGCTACACCACAGGACGCACAGGGCCATGTTTAGTGAATATAGGAATAACATGGGCACTGCAGCAAATATCCCGTGCTAATGTTTAGTAAACCTGGTCTATAATCATTAAACATAAACAAGCATTATAAAACACAAAATATTATACTTCCTCTGTGCTTAGTCACAGACTTTAATGAAGTCTATTACTGCTGTTGTCTCCACCACCTCCACTGGGAAACTCTTCCCATATGTCTACCGCCCTTTCTGTGAAGATCATTTCTTACGTTACGTCTAAATCTATCCCCTTGCAGTCTCCTATCATGACCTCTGGCTCTGGAATGTGCTTTCTGGAAGTGTGCATTTGTGAGCATGTATTCAGTTCATTTGGGTGCCTAAAAATCTAAAATGCATGCACATTGTTTGTGCGTATGTATACCTATGAGTTAATGCATGCACATTTTATTGTGTGTATTTTAAACGTCTGCATTAGATACATTCCTAAAAATTGAAGAGATCGAACATGATAAAATGCTGGAAAATCAGTACAAATTTGTTTTAAAAGAACACAAGCAACGCTTTGTTCTGTTAAAAAATGTTTGCTTTTTGTGCACTATTTTACCTTTGAATATCTCTTTTGTATCTCCCTTGCTTTTTATTTATATGTTGTGCATATTTGTGTCCTGGAGTCTAATTTATGAACGCTAATGTGTTAGACTCTGTACTATTTTGGGTGCTCTTCCCTGCACTTTGTCTATATCTTTCAGGTCAGATTGTCTCCAGAATTGTACACAGTTCTCCAGAAGAGGTCTCCTCAGTGACTTACAGACATGCACTGTCATCTTCTTTAATTCTGGTAATACCTCTTCCTGTATGCTGTAGAATCCCTCTGGCTTTGGCCGTGGCTCTGTTGTATTGCTTTTCAGCCTTGAAATCATCAGATACTATCACCCATCATGCACTGCTCTGCCAGGTTTCTGTGTTGCGAATATGCAACCCGATGCTTATGAGCAATATACATTAACTGCTAAGCTCTTGATAATGCTGCCAGCCTTTTTAGCTTGCTCTTTATTTTGGTCTCATCTATTCTTTTGCAGATTTTAGTCTCTCTTGTAACTTCTCTGCATTCTCAATTATGAAAATATTCATTTGAGCCACTTTTTCAGATATTGGTGATAACATAAGGACAACTCAACTCGCCTACTTACAACAATGAAACGTAGAAATATTGAAATGAGAGCAGGCTGTCTATGAAAATTAGTGTAGTACCCTTCTTCCCTCCCTAATCCCCAGTACACGTCTAAGGAAGGGGGTCACTTACTGTCCCACAGACCATTGGCAAACACTGGCAATGGATCTGTCAACAGAATTTTGATGTTCCAAAATAAGTATTTACTGGGATAATTTTCTTTAAAATGTGACAGTTTTAGGTGCAATTTTCACACAGTCAGAATAGGTATTTCCGATCTTTGCTGAAACACTTTCCTGGGATACTCTTATGCACCATATCCTTTCTTAGGACTTTAGGCTACTATTGAATTTGTGCTAGACTAACTCCACATGGACCTTTATTTGTACTTTTTTATCTAAATGTTTGAATCTCTATGCTTTATTTCTTTCTCCTTTGGACTTCTGGAACAAAGGAGCTCCCTCCTTTCCCCTTCTTATCTTTCTACATGGCTGGACACTGCTGGATAGGCACCTGGCAAATGCTGCTTGCCCCTTAGACTTAATCTTGTTTCATACATACAACTTTGATCAGAATCCTCTTTCCTCTCTAAAGAAGAACCCAGAATGAGAGTTGTACTCCCTCAGAACAGGGATGTTCTTAACTCCACTGCTGGATCCCTCATGAACAGCTGCTTATATTTATTTTATTACTATTGTCACACTGCCCCCCTAGTGGTGATGGCGTGGCACGACAGAAGGGCGTGGACAGGGAGGAGAAAAGTTTGTTTGTGGAGGAGGTTGGTTCTCTTGCAGGGCCCAGGCTTCTACAGGCCTGGTAGCCTTCTGTATAACTAACACTCCCAAGAATTTACAGTCCGAGTATAGGGAAATTGTAAGGCTTTTATTTCCCTCTTTGCAAACAGGTTCTTTAGCCCAGAATACAACAACACATGAAAAGAAATATCCTTGCTTCAGGTTAAAGGAAAACACGTACTGAAAACACTGTTAACTTCACAGCACAGGTAAATGAAATACAGCATCCAACTTTTATCCCAAACCACAGCTATGCCTCTGCTAGGGCTCAATCCTTTCTGATAGGCAATAGTTAACGTCCATGGGAATGTCCAAGGGGTCCTCCTGGTATTCGACCTGCATGGGCTCACAGTCCAGAATGTTTGGAGGCTCTCCTTCAGGCTTTCTGCCTAGCGCTTGGATGATGCGCCAATAGTCAACGTTACAAGGTAAGTCCTGGCTTTGTATATTTTTATACTGAGGACAGACTCTCCTGCATACAGTTCCTTCTCTAGTAGGCTTCCTGTTAACTGCAGGTCTGCACTTTGTTTCATGAAGGCCTCTTGAAGGACAGCATGCTCTAGGGCCTGACTCTTTCTGGGTCACAGCATTCATAAAATCATCATTATAAAATTGGCATTTACCTTTTCTTCTAAGGCGGTCTCCGGGAGGTGAAGGCTGAGGCTTGGGCCTGCTGGGTCTTGGATTCTCAGGTGCCCAGGTAGGCCTCTGGTTCCTAGTTCTGCCTTCTGCTGGAGTCAGGGCATACTGGTGCCATGGTTCCTTTCTCCCACGGCTTTGGAAGTGACCCTTCTCAATTCTTCTTTCACCCCTTTCACTGCCGTTCACTGTTGCTCCTTCCAACAGTTGCTGGCTCCTATTAAAGTTAGGCCTGGGACTCTCTGTTATAGTCCACCTTCTTTCAGGGTTAGCTTCTTTATAAAACCTTTCCCTCCTGGAAAGTATATCTTTTCCTCTTTTGCAATGTTTAAAGTAGGTTTCTGTACCTGGCTTGGCTGGGTCTGCTAGGCCGGATCCCTTGGTCAGGACTCCTCTCCCTGGATCCTCCAGATATCTGTAAAAATCTGGAACTGGAACTTCCTGCAAGACTCCTTGACAGTCTCCTTGCCCATCTGGAGCTGTCTGCCAATTTCTTTGTCTTTCTCTTTCTCGCCAACCTCCTTCTCTGTACCGGTCTCTTTGCCACTCTCCTTGTCTCTCTCTTTCTCTCCAACCAGAGTCTGAATCCGAGTCTTTTTGCCACTCTCCTTGCCTCTCTGACTTCCTCCAGTCATCTGAGCATTTAAGAGGAGTTCTTCCCTTTCTGCATTGGGTGTTGGCTGGAATTACATCATTGGCTCTAAGGCGTGGTTCTTCAGACCTCCAGAGGTCTCTCTGGCTCCCTCTATGTGGCTCCTCATGATGCTGCAGCTGGTCTTTACCTCTTTTTTCTGTGTTTAAAACCTTTCCTTCTGCCTGCAGCTGGTCTGCAGTGCCACACTATATTGTAAGTTACTTTGATTGTTAATAGAAAGGTGGTATATCAAGAAACTAATAGAACATAAACCATAAATATCAGAAGCACCAGCACTACAAAACTCACAGGAGTCTTGCTTCTTCCCTGTCCAGATCTCTTCTCCTAAGATACAGGAGATCGACATCCTCTCTCTGTCACCTCTAAATCATGAATATTCTGTGACCAGTACCTTGAGCAGTATCCTTGTGGCCACTCTTGGAAGGGAGCACCTTAGTAAATGCTACTTACTACACAGAGAATCACAGTATGCCCTCCACTGAGTGGAGCATAAGCCATAGGCCTCTTTCTTGCTAGACCAGTCCAGACTAGTGGGTTGTGTCCCCCTGCCAGCAGATGGTGAACTAGAGAAAAATTCCCAAAGCTTTGTGACATCACCCTTGGTATAAAAACCCATTCCCCAAGTGGAGCTTCAGTATTTTCTCTCAGCAGATGATGGATGTCTCCTAGCTCCTGGCGTTTTCTGAAACGAGATTTGGTGTCAGTGTAGCTATCTTTGGCAGTTGTGTACACTGTAGTGCCCCTTCTTTGTCGACAATTTTCCTTTTTTCCCTTTCCAGAGCTGCCCATGGTCAAGAGGACCAGAAGAGCACGTCTGAAGGGAAGTGCTCCTGCTCATGAGAAGCAGTTGCAGCTTTCCGTTCTGATTGCTCTGCAAGCAGGACTTGTATCAGCTAAGTTGGCAGTCACCATTTGTTATTTTTCTAACTCCTTAAAAGTTTGTTTAAAAAAAAGAACACCTTATTTAAAAACCTGGTTGCTGAGGAAGTTGTAGGGCAGTTTTTTTCTTCATCTGTCTTTTCCTCCTTTGAGAGCAGTGAGTGTTTTATTTCTTTCGTGGTTTTCTTTTAAAACAGCGTCCCTATCTGTTTTTCAGTGGTATCTTGTTCTTCTGACCACATGCAACTCCCTTCTTTTTTTGGTGTGCTCAGTTTTCTGCAGTTGCCTTTTTTTTTGCTTCTCTTCACACAGTCAGTCAGTGGCTGCTTCCCGGCTCTGTTTTGCTGTTTCCCGCCATAATTTTTGTGCCGCGGCTTCCATTCTTTTTTCATTCTCAGTTGATTTTTGGCTCCCCGGCTCTTCCTGTGACTTTTTCTTTTATCCTGTTGTGAAAATGCCTTCTTCCCTACAGTGCTGCTTGAGCTGTGGGAAGAAATGTAAGACTTTTACAGGTAGTTTCTGTTCCTTCTGTGGTTCTGATCGAGGGGATTCTTCTGCATCTGCTGGTCCAGGTTCTGATAATCCTTCTTGGTCTCTTTCTTTAGCTCCCTCTCTGAGTTATCTCAGGGTGATGCTAGATCTCAATGCCCTTCCTCCGATTTTGTTGCGTGAGCAGCCTGCTCACCCTCTACAACTCTCTATTCAGTCTATTAAGACTTCAACTGATGGCTTTGATATCCAGTTTATGTAGCTATTCCATTAGACCTGGAATATGTGACGCTCGAGGACTTCGGCTACTCCGACTGCCGCTAATCCACCATCTAGAAAGTGTGCCTGCTGAAGTTGGAGCTTCTTTAGATCTGGCCAAGGATACCACCTCTCCTCCAGGGGACTGGCGCCCTGCAGGGGAAGACAGTGAAGGTCCTTCAGATGTACATTCTATCACTTCTGAATCTGGCTGGGAAGATGACCAGGAGCCTCGAGAAGATTGTCAGGATATCCGGTTATTCCATAAGAAAGAGCTTCCTGCTCTCATTGCTGAAATTGCGGAGGCTCTGCACCTCTGACTCTCAAGTGCAACATCTTTTGGGTTTCTCTAAACCTCAGGTAGACACCATCATCGTGGGCATCAGGAAACCTTCTAATACTTTTACCTTGCCCCTGGAACTACAACAGATGGTCTCTTCTGGATGATCCAGCTTTTCCTCGTTTAGAGTCAGTCACTGCCTTTCTTGCAGATACCTTTTATGATCTGCTGCATTTATCTGCTTGGTCTGTGGCTGCTGCTACAGTGGCTCGGCTTTGTCTGTGGCTCCATCATTGGAATGCAGATGCTGCTTCCAAGATGCATCTTATGAAGCTTCCTTTCAAGGGCCGCCTTCTTTTTGGTGAGGATTTGGAAAAAGTTGTGAAGAATTTGGGGGGGAAGTCAAGTCTCAACATTTGCCGGAGGATAAGCCCAAATCCAGTTCCTTATCGTCACTCCAGTCCAGTCCCTTTACTTCAGGGTTGCGTAACCCTTCCAGCAGCTTGGAGGCTGAGCCCAACCTTTTTGGAGGTGGAGCGGTACAAATACCACTGAGACCACCCACCAACCCCAGTAATCTCAGCCTCCAAGCAGCTGGAGGGTTCCGTAAGCCTAGGGCTTACTGGAGTCCTTCTTTAAATTTAGTTAAATTTATTTACTGTTGATTTAATTGATTTAATTGATTTATTTTAATTTCTATACTATTTCTATACTGTTTGTATCTAATTTAATTGCAAGGGCTCTGTTGCTTTAACTCTCCTGCTCTCTCCTCTCCCTCCTCCCCCCCCCCCTACCGGTTCAGGCGTCGGAGGAGAACCGCGGATCGCAGCATCGAGGAGGTCTCACGGCTGCTTTGCTCCTCTGCTGCTGAGCCGCGCTGATCGCTGCTGCCTCGCGCCGAAGCCCCCCGGAGGCTGAGCGCTTGAGGCAGCACCGCTGGCCTGACGCTACCACCAGACCCGTCCGGAGACTGAAGGACGCGGCGGCGAGGTTCGGCCCCGTCGGGGACCGCGAGGGGAGAACGCAGGCAGCGATCCCCACAGGAATTAAAGGTTTTTCGGCTCCGGTGAGCAAGGACAGAGTCGGACCGCGGCCGTGAGAGAGCCTTACAATTTCCCGTTCTGGCTCCACGTGGTGAGGCCTACCACGTGTAGAGCCAACGGGCACACAGCGCTGAATCGGCCCAGTTCCTCATCGCAGCTAACCGCAAGTAAAAGGGATGTGACTGCAATTGGTTTTAATCCTACATTTAATTTTACTAGCAACAGAGCGCTTAACTTACAAATTTTATGTTTTAAATTTAATTTAAATTTCTTTTAAATTTATTTAGGAGTACAGTGGTTTCCTTACTTTTAGCTCATTTTCCTTTGTTCTGTGGTTTCCTTTACCTCTTTACCTCAAGATTAATAGCCGGTTTCTTCCCTGGGGTTCCTCGAGGGGAAAAGAAACCTCAGATCTGTTGGTCAGGGAACAGCTAGTCTCCATCTTCAAGGAGAGTACCCCACCCCGGGTCTGGAGGTCTGGGACTGGAAAGTCCTCAGCCCCGGGTCATGTCATCCAAATCCCGCTGCCTTTCCTGTGGAATACGCAGGGGTACGTCTGCTGAAAACAGGTATCTGCAGAAGCTGTACTGCGTTGGCGGCCTCTGCGGAGCAGGACATTAATTTAACCATGGCCCAGGCCTCCCAGGGGTCTGACGATCTCCCAGTAGGGGAGGGGGGGTCACAAGCCCCTCCGTCTACATCATCGGACTTGCCCACCCCTTCCCTATCCCCCTCCCCCCTCCCGGCGGGGGAGGATGGGGTAGGAGATTTCTTCTCCCCGGATTTCATTCTCTTGCTTCACAAGGCGTATTGCCTACGTAAGCAGAGTTCAGGGGCAGCAGGAGCGGCACCCTCGGCAGCGGAGGTCAAGACAGCCAGGCCCTCGAGGGCGACCAATCCAGATTCAGATGTCCCACCTAAGCGCCCCCGGATGAGCGAAGAGGAGACCCTTTCACAGGGATCCCCGGAAGAGACGCCATCGGACAAGGACTTGGGCGAGGATGAGGAGGAGCTAGAAGAGGGGGAGATTCCGGAAGAAGACCAGGCTAGGATAATTAGAGTATTCCGCCGGGAGGAGCTTCCGGCCTTGATTAACGAGTCCCTGAAGGCCCTCAACATGACCTCCGATACGCCTGCGGAAGAGGAAGCGTTGGAGGATCCGTTGATCCAAGCCATTAGAAGATCTCAAAAGGTCTTTCCTGTACATAGGGTGGTGCGACAGATGATCCAAGAAGAATGGGACCAACCGGAGTCTAGTCTAAGGGGTGTTCGGTCCATGCTTCGTCTCTATCCCCTCCCAGAGGTAGACAGAGAACTGCTAAAGTCTCCCAGGGTAGATGCGGCAGTGTCAGCGGTCACCAAGAAGACCACTATTCCAGTGGAGGGCAGTGCAGCCTTAAGGGATCCTCAGGACAGAAAGTTGGATACTCTCTTGAAGCAGGCCTTTGACATAAGCGCCCTCGCCCTGCAAGCCTCGGTCTCTGGAGCTTGGGTGGCCAGGGCCTGTCTAAGGTGGTCACAACAGCTACAGACAGACGAGAGCCCCGCAGATGAGACACGGACCAACGCAAGCAGGTTGGAATCTGGCACAGCTTACTTGGCGGATAGTCAGTATGACCTCATCAGGAGCCTGGCAAAGAACATGGCCTCGGTAGTGGCGGCCAGGCGATATCTATGGTTACGCAATTGGGCAGCGGATACTTCCTCGAAGGCTCGCCTGAGTCGCCTCCCCTTTAAAGGGAAACTGTTGTTCGGCGAGGATTTAGAGAAATTGGTAAAGGATCTGGGCGAGTCAAAGGGTGGCAGACTCCCGGAAGATAGACCGAAGCAAAACCGCTCACTTCCCCCGGCACGTACTCAGCCCAGGGATTTCCGGAGATCTCGCCCCGCCAGATCCAGCTCCTTTTCCAGGGGGCGTTTCCCTTCGAGGGGCCAGGGCTTTCGAGGGTTTCGGGGAGCAGGTCGCGGTTTTGGGGCAACCACCTCCTTCTCCTCTTCCTCGTCTTTCAGAAAACAACAATGAAGCCGCGGGGGCCCAGGGGGAAGAGCTGCCCATAGGAGGACGTTTAAGACAGTTCCTTCCCGCCTGGTCCCGGGTCACGTCGGATCAATGGGTACTAGAGGTGATCAGGGAGGGCTACGCCCTCGAATTTTCGAAGCCAATAACACCATCCTTTGTTCTGTCCCCCTGAAGTACCCCCGCAAAGAAGACAGCGGTGGAATCTACCCTCACGCGCTTAATTGCACTCGGGGCCGTGTCTCCAGTGCCCCCAGATCAGTGCGGCTCAGGTCGATACTCGATTTACTTCGTGGTGCCAAAGAAGGAAGGCACCTTCCGACCGATTCTGGACTTAAAACAGGTCAATCGCTGCCTCAGGGTCCCGCACTTCAGGATGGAGACCCTGCGGTCAGTCATTGCTGCCGTAAGGAATGGGGAGTTCCTGACAGCCCTCGACTTGTCAGAGGCCTACTTGCATATCCCGGTCAGAAAATCCCATCAGCAGTTTCTTCGGTTTGCGGTACCAGCGGGTCACTTTCAATTCAAGGCCCTTCCCTTCGGCCTAGCGACAGCTCCACGAACATTTACCAAGGTGATGGTGGTAGTAGCGGCCTTCCTCCGGAAGGAGGGGATCTTGGTTCACCCGTATCTAGACGATTGGCTGATCCGGGCAAAGTCAGAGAAAGAAAGTCGCTCGGCGACGGACACAGTAGTTCGCTTGCTAGAAGAATTGGGATGGGTGATCAACCGAGCAAAGAGCAGGCTGACCCCCTCCCAGAATCTCGAGTATCTCGGCGCAAGGTTCGACACCGGCAGGGGCAGAGTGTTCTTGCCCTCTTCCCGGGCCGGGAACCTAAGGCTTCTGATCACTCGGTTCCTAAGCAGGCGAAACCCCTCAGCATGGCATTACCTTCAGGTCCTGGGCACGATGGCAGCAACGATAGAGGTAGTACCTTGGGCCAGAGCCCACATGCGCCCATTGCAACGATCCCTATTGCGTCGGTGGTCTCCGCAACTTCATCCTCTGACAACACAGTTACCCTGCGCTCCGCGGACCAAACGAGCTCTTCGATGGTGGCAACACCCGAGAAACCTGGAACGGGGAATGCCCCTCGAGCCCCCCCAGTGGGTCCTCTTGACGATTGATGCCAGCCTGTCAGGCTGGGGGGCACACTGCGAGGACCAGTTCGTTCAGGGATGCTGGTCCCCGATGGAATCTCAGTGGCCCATCAACAGACTGGAGTTACGGGCCGTCACCCTAGCGCTCAAGAAACTCGAGCCCCGGGTACGAAGAAGGGCAATCCGCGTCCTCTCCGACAACATCACAACGGTGGCGTACATCAACCACCAGGGCGGCACCAGCAGCCCGGCCCTGGAAAAGGAGGCAGACACTCTCCTCCAGTGGGCGGAGGTCTACCTCGAAGCGCTTTCGGCCCAGCACGTGGCAGGCTCGGACAATGTCACGGCCGATTACCTCAGCAGGCACAGAATAGACCACGGAGAGTGGGAACTGGAGCAGGCAGTCTTCGACCAAATAGTGGCTCGGTGGGGTCTCCCACTAATGGATCTCATGGCAAGATTCTCTTCGGCCAAGGTGGACCGATTCTTCAGTCGACGAAAGGAGAGGATGTCCGAGGGTCTGGATGCCCTGTCTCAGAAGTGGCCGGCAGAGGGCCTCCTCTATGTATTCCCTCCCTGGGCTCTGATCGGAAAGGTTCTTCAACGAGTGGAATCTCACCAGGGCCGGATAATCCTCATAGCTCCGGATGGGCCCCGCTGCCCCTGGTATGCAGACCTGGTGAGACTATTAGCCGACCACCCATGGCGGCTGCCCTGCAGGAGCGACCTTCTCAGGCAAGGCCCGGTCCGGATGCCTCACGTGGATCGGTTCTCGCTTACGGCCTGGCTCTTGAAAGGGCGCGGCTTCTGAAGCGCGGATATTCGGCGGCAGTAATCTCAACGTTGTTGAGCGCTAAGAAGCGCTCGACGTGTCTCGCCTATGTAAGGGTCTGGCGCATTTTCGAGGCATGGTGCGCGGAGCGCCGTAGGAAGCCCCTGACCGCCTCAGTCCCAGAAATCCTGGAATTTTTGCAAGCAGGGTTCGACAAGGGTCTAGCGCACAGCTCACTTCGAGTACAACTAGCCGCTATCGCGTGCTATAGAGGAAAGATCCACGGCAAGCCGTTAGGGGTGCACACGGACGTCACCAGGTTCCTAAGAGCAGTACGACGGCTGCGTCCCCAGCGGAGGTCGGTCGTACCCACCTGGGACCTTAACCTGGTACTAAATGCACTGATGGGGGAACCGTTTGAACCGGTAAAGAGGGCCTCCTTGAAGGACTTAACCCTGAAGACAGTCTTCCTGGTTGCGATCTGCTCGGCCAGGCGGGTCTCCGAGCTACAAGCTCTCTCCTCCAAGCCCCCCTTCCTGGCCTTCCTCAAGGACAAGGTCGTTCTGCGCACGGTGCCCTCCTTCCTTCCCAAGGTTATTTCTCCTTTTCATGTAAACCAGACTGTCACGCTCCCGGCCTTCCCAACCGGGGGCCTGGCAGTCAAGGATAGCAGGCTGCGGCTATTGGATGTTCAGAGAACCCTAAAGCGCTACCTCTCCCGAACCGCTCCGTTCCGGAAGTCAGACCAGCTGTTTGTCAAGTTCGGAGGCCCCCACAGAGGGGAAGCGGCGGCCAAGGCCTCCATCTCTAGGTGGATTAGGGAGGCGATTGCCTCCGCCTACATCCTGAAAGGCAAGCAGGTTCCGGGGGGGCTGCGGGCTCATTCCACCCGAGCTCAGGCTACCTCATGGGCAGAATTCAGTCTAGTCCCCCCGCTGGATATATGTAGAGCGGCAACTTGGTCCTCCCTACATACCTTCACCAAGCACTACAGGCTGGACGTGCAGAGCTCAGCGGATGCTCGGTTTGGCCTAGCGGTTCTTCAGTCCGGTTTGCCGAATCCCACCCAGAATTGAACTGCTCGGGTACTTCCCTGAAGTAAAGGGACTGGACTGGAGTGACGATAAGGAAGAAGTAATTAGATCTTACCTGCTAATTATTGTTCCTGAAGGAATGACAGTCCAGTCCCTGACCCCACCCGGCTATGTCGGACCTGAAGGCCTGTCGGAATAGGGCGGAACAGCGAACCGAGCGGGGGACCAGATCGGGGTGAGGGAGGCCAGGAGTAAGTAGGCGAGCAGTCCTCCTTCGGCGCCTCTCCTCCTCTCCCCCCTCTACTCCTTTTTCCTATTTACTTATGAAAAAAAAAAAAAAAAAAAGTTTGCATGTTTGTTAGGTTTGATTTTTAGTTGTGACAAGGTTCACTTAGGCTACTTTTTCAGTCGATTACTGGGGTTGGTGGGTGGTCTCAGTGGTATTTGTACCGCTCCACCTCCAAAAAGGTTGGGCTCAGCCTCCAAGCTGCTGGAAGGGTTACGCAACCCTGAAGTAAAGGGACTGGACTGTCGTTCCTTCAGGAACAATAATTAGCAGGTAAGATCTAATTACTTCTTTTCGTCGTCTGCATCTTCATCTTATGGAGTCTGTTTCAGAGACATTCATTGCTTCCACCAGCCTGGCAAATCCAGTTGTTCTTTGAATAGAGCTGGTTCTAAGCCTCAGTACTTTTGTGGTATCTGTTGCAACCAGGACAATTTCTCCTTGTCCAACAACTTTTCTGGTTCTGCCAAATCTTTTCATTGACGGCTTCCGAGTCCATTCCAAGGTGCTTCCTGTGGGTTGACGCTTATGGTATTTTTCCCGTAAATGGACCCAGATAATATCAGACTGGTGGGTACTTGAGGTAGTAACACAGGGTTATGCTCTCAGCTTCAGCAAGCCCATGCCAAATGTCTTCCTCATCTCTCCATGTGATTCCACGGCCAAGGCAGTAGCTGTACACCTGACTCTCCACCGCCTTCAGCTTAGTGCTGTATGCCCAATTCCTCCCTCATAAGGATGGTTCTGTTCACTATTCCATCTACTTTGTCATTCCCAAGAAAGCTGGCTCCTTCCATCCTATCCTGGACCTCAAGGGAGTCTATCGCTGTCTTCAGGTACCACAGTTCTGGATGGAAACTTCATTCAAATTGCTCAGTCAGGCGAATTTCTCGCATTCCTGGACCTGGCGGAAGCATAATTTCACATTCCATTCCGCCAAGATCATCAGTAGTATATACGTTTTGCGGTCCTCGGTCAACGTTATCAGTTTTGTGCCTTGCACTTTGGTCTTGCCACAGCTCCTCACACTTTCTTCAAGGTGCTGGTAGTAGTGGCAGTTTTCCAGCGGCACCAAGATTCATCCTTAACTAGATGATTGGCTGATCAGAGCAACGAGTTTTGAGGAGGCTACTTCTGCAGTCTCTCTGGTCCTCTCCTTTCTGGACCATCTTGGCTGGGTGGTCAATTATGCCAAAAGCAATCTGTGCCCAGCCCAGTCCAGTCTCTGGAATTCCTCAGTGCTCGCTTTGACATGAGAGTGGGTTGCGTCTTCCTCTTATGGCAGATGCAAGAAGTTCTGCGTTCAGGTCCATGACTTGCAGCGCCTGGCAACTCCCACTGCCTGGAATTACCTACAACTCCTCGGCACCATGGCTTCTGCTCTCGACAAAGTCCCCTGGGCCCATGCTCACATGCATCCGCTTCAGTACTCTTTCCTGTCACGCTGCTCTCCATCCACCCAGGACTATCAGATTTGTCTACCCTTTTCTTCAGTGGTTCACTGCTGTCTTCACTGATGGCTTTGTTCTCATCACTTGTTAAAGGGCGTTCCCTTGGAAAATCTGTGTTGGGTGGTGGTCACCACGGACACCAGCTTTGCAGGTTGGGGAACACATGTCAGGGACAGGCAGCGCAGGGATCTTGGTCCATTAAAGAAGCCTCTTGGACCATCAATTGCCTCAAAGCCTGGGCTGTTCATCTGGCTCTACTCTTATTTCAGTCCACCTCCAGGCTCAAGCAGTCTGAGTACTTTCTGACAATTCCACCACTGTGACTTATCTCAACAGATAGGGTGGGACCAAATGTCCCAGAGTAGCCCTAGAAATGATTTTTCTATTTCTCTGGGAACAAGCAAGAAGTCAGTCCTGACATCGGCGCCGATGGAGCTTGCAAGGAAGCATCTCCCCAACTTTCAAAAAAAGCCTTTGGGATATGCACCATGCATGCGTGGTCCACTTCCCACCCAAGGGTGCCATCTTGCCTTAGTCTTCTTTTATCCACGGAGCCCATTGGACGTTGTCCAGTTTTCTTCGGAAAAAGTCTGATTTTATTGTTATGTTTTGTCCGGTTTGCATACCGGTTTCTTCCTGCCCCTAAGTCAGCTTGCCTCGGCATCTCTCCTCAGGTTCATCTATTCGTTTTCTCATTTTTTTCATAGAGGTGTTCCTTGATTGGCGTTTGTGCCCTTTTTCAGCCGAAGGCCTCGTACCCCTGCCGAACAGTGGGGACCCCCTTTTTCCGAGTGTGGCAAAATGATGTCATTCACCGACCCACATGACTGCTGCCTCCAATGCCTCGACCTAGAGCACAATGACTCCTTGGACATCACATTCAAATTCTGAAGAACCATGACCTCAAAGGTCTTAAAGAGCCACTATCAGCAGCAGGAAAAATGTTTTCAGAAGTCTGACTCCTCACCGGAGTTTCTGGTGACGCCACTCTCCACGGCCCCCTCTGATACCTCGGTGCCCCATAAAGCCAGAAGCCTCCTTGGAGTCCCGCGACCGTGGTTCCTACAAGCAAAAGTCCCTTGAGGTGGAGACAAGAAGAAGAAACCCTTGAAGACTGCTTCAGAAGACGTATCCGGGAAGAAGGGGAAATCCCACACCAAGACTCGCAGTCCAAGGAGTCGAGGCAGGAACTGCCTTCCAAGCTGCCCCGTAAGAAGTCGTCTGCACCTGCCGACCAGCCTCGGGCCTCTGAGACCATCCACATCGAGGACTTCCCCTTGACAGTACCGAAGCCGGGCCCAAAGTCTTCAGTGCCTGTGTCAAACGCTGCGGAGCCAACTGGTATGGAAAAAAGATTGGCAGCCCTAGAGAGCAGTAAAACTGCCCTTGTGGCCATGCAGCGGGCTTTTGTGTCGGGCTCATCCAGTTCATCTGTCCTG
The DNA here is from genome assembly GCA_033557465.1 of Ichthyophis bannanicus. NCBI lineage: Eukaryota > Metazoa > Chordata > Amphibia > Gymnophiona > Ichthyophiidae > Ichthyophis > Ichthyophis bannanicus. Next base: position 187,155,580 of record CM066033.1, on the reverse strand, counting down.
ACAATGGGGCACTCGACATCGAGGGTTTTTCCGGACATCAAGCCGATCCTCGGCACCACTAGCCTCGAGAGAGCCCCCGCCCCGGATGAGGTCCCGGTCTCATTCTTTGAGACACCAGTCCTCCCCAGCGAGCACATGCGACTTGGACCGATGATCCTCCGGAGATCACAGAAGATCACTAGGAGTGGTCCTTGACCGGGGTGATCGCACAGCATTGGACTCGTATTCAGACTTCGAGTCCGAATGGGAGACTGAGGATGAAGAGTTCCCGGACACGAGGCAACACCAAGACATGCCGTCGGACCCTTCTCCCCCGATGACCTGACATTGTTCCTTGCCCGAGGATGTTGTGGTGTGGGACATGGCCAGGGGTCTTGCTACCGAGGACCCTCACACCGAGGAATTGGAGATATTGCAATATGAGGCATCCCCAAAGGAAACCCTTATGGTCCTGGTTCCCCCGATCCTCGACCGCCTCCTCCTTCGGATGTGGGAAACACTGGCATCAGTACCAGTCGTTAATAGGCACCTCAATGCTATGCACCGGGTATGCTGAAGCCCTGGGTTCCAAAATATCTAGCTTCCACACAACTCCATGGTCATGGAGTTGGCCATGCGCTGACTTAAAGCCAAAAAACTCATTCGTTGGTGCCATCTGGCAGGGAGGCCTGAACCCTCGACACCCTCAGCTGGAAGGCCTTTTAGGGCTTCATGCTAATGTGCTGGATCTAGTCCTACCTGCTCTACATCAACATGTACCTGAAGCACTGTCGAAGGAGCTTGGTGGATTCTTGACAGGCCTTAATGGGGAACCCCTACAGAGGTTCAAGACCCTGACCTCGGCGGTAAAAGAATGCTGGAAGATTTTGTCCCGAGCAGCCTGCGATGACTTTGAATCATTGGCCAGGGTGGCCATCACAGGCATCAGGGCATGACACCAGGCATGGCTGCAGTTATCCAACCTAAAATAATGGGTACAGGACAAACTGATTGATGACCCTGCATAGGAGAAAATCTGTTCAGGGAGGCCATGGCAGATAAGGCAGCAGATATAGAGACTGGGTTTGTGACGAGAACCAGGATCTCAAAGAAGACCTTGGTGCAACACCGGAAGAAAGCCCCGGGGAAAAAGCCCTTCTTCCCGAGGAAGAAAGGGGGCTTTAGTGGTACACCAAACTTCCAGGCCTTCCCGGCCCCTCAACATGGCCTGCAGCAAAAAGGTCAGGGACATGATCCCAGAAAATAAAAGGCCCTGAAGTCCCAGGCACCAGCTCCGGCCCAGCCTGGGGAGAGCTTTGAGTGCTTGGGCACAACCCCCTACCCACAGAGGAGGTCCCTTGCTGCCCACAGGTGGGCAACTAGCCCTGTTTGCTCACAGGTGGACAGCCATCAACACCGATACCTGGGTTGCTACAAGTGAGGCATCCCGAGGCGTGACCATGCCTGGCAGGCCCGTCCCTGAGGGCCTCGCCCTTAGGCGGGAGCCCTGTTGCGGGAACAAACCATATACAACAGGCAGCACACAACAGCGATAGAGAATTCCACAATGAAGAACCATCAGCTGGTAAATATAATTCAGGTTGTATGGAGTGTAAACCCACTTCTACCGCGCTACCATCTCCTCTGCTACTTCAGTGCTTGCAAATCCGCATTTTCTGCTTAGCCTGTGGATCTCAATGCTACCTCATTGCTTGAAAACACATCTTCTGTATAGCTTATAGACTGTAGACTCACTAATACCTACTTGCTTCACTAATAATATATGCTGCATAACCTGCTGTAGATAATATGTACTGTAAATAACATATCCTGCTTAACATGTTGTAAACAATATATGCTGTAGATAACAAATGCTGCTTAGCATGCTTTAGATATGTGCTGTAGATAACATATGCTGCTCATCCTGCATACTCCACTACCACCTCTTTGCTTCCCCACTAATACCTCACTGCTTTAAGATATCATATGCTACATGGCCTGTTGAATCCGTTGATACCTCATTGCTTGTTTGCTGCTTCAATGATTGTAAAATACAAAAAGTGCACAGAGTATAAACTCCAATCTCCAGGAACAAGCAGGAATGAGTCTTCACATATGGTATGTCGGTACTGACGGAGCCTGCGTGGGAACGCTCCCCAGCGTCCAATCAGAAAGCCTTTGGGAGCATCCCACAGCGCCTGCGTGCTGCCTTCCCGCCTTTCCCAACTGTCTCTCCTCAGTTCTTCTTTTTCCGCGGAGCCAGCAGGTCGTGTTCCTGTCACCGCAGAAGAATTTCCTTATTTTTTCTTTATTTCTTTTGTGTCGCGTCGGCCTTCTTCGATGCTATACCGGTACCGCCGGTCTTTGTTCTTTTCTTCTTGTAAAAAAACAAAACAAAACCTTTTTTCCGTTCTTTTTCTTCAGGTGCACTTGAGTTTTGGGCCTTAGGCCCAAAACCTTTTTTCCTTAAATATGGAAAAGCCTGCCTCAGGATTTAAAAAGTGCACAAAATGTGGCGGTACTATTTCCGTCACCGACACCCATGACTGGTATCTAAAATGTTTAGGTCCTGACCATTCCATAACAGATTGTGTGTCCTCTTCCATGATGTCTAAAAGAGGTCAGCAGAACCGAGCTGCCAAGCTCAGTACCCTGTTTCCCTCTGATGCGGCTTCGGTGGCATCGACGTCTTCCAGGGCTGCTTCTTCCTCACATGGATCTCAGGTAACTAAACATAAATCCAGCCGGTCCTCGAAGGGTAGATCTCCTTCTAAGCATTGAGATGCCTCTGGCCTTGCCCTCAAGGATTCTGCGCCGGCAAAATTACCCCGGCGGGAGGCTTCGGCCTCTAAAGCATCATCATCGGGGTTCCATGATGATCTCGATGGCGTGGCCTCGACAGATCTCCTGGTGCCATGCTCTGGGGTACCGGTGGCTTCCACCGGTACTGATTTCCAGGCATTGGCGTCGTCGATGGATCAGAGGATTCTGTGCATAGAACGCAGTCTGGCGGCTTTCCTTGTGGCATCGACGCCCGTGGTACCGTAACAGACTACTCCGCCGGTACCGGCTCTAGCATCGCCATCGGTACTGATTCCAGTACCGGTGGCATCGGCGTCCGCTATGCCGGTACTCTGTCCCCTGAAGCCCTCCGGTACCGATACCCCGGTACCGGTTATTCCCGATACCGATCCCGGTCGGTATGGGTATCGGGCTTTGCAAGAGCATCCGGACAGACGATGCTTCGATTCCTCTGAGGACTCTTGAGGATTCTGACGAGTCGGTCGATGCAGTGATGCTTCTTCCACAGGAGGAGTCCTCTCCTAAACGAAGGATGTCTCCTCCAGAGGATTTGTCTTTTCAAGACTTTATCAGAGAGGTGGCTCGGCGTCTCTCTATTACAGTGGCACCTGAGACAGAGCCCAGAGCCAAGGAGTTAGATATTTTACAATATCCTAAGACTCCTAAGGAGGCAGCTACCTTACCTATTCATGAGATTCTGTACGATCTCATGTTGAGGATGTGGGAAGCACCTCTAACCACCTCTCCTCATTCTCGCAGGTTGGATACCATGTATCGTGTCCCTCCTTGTCCTGGTTTCCATAAAACTCAACTTCCTCACCACTCTATTGTGGTTGAGTCTGCAGTGAGAAAGATTAGAAGTGCCAAAAGACATGCCTCTAATCCTCCAGGACGTGAATGTAGAACCCTGGATGCTTTTGGAAGAAGAGCTTCCAAGCTTCCATGCTTGCTGCGAGAATTAATTCTTATAGTCTCTACATGGGAATGTTCTTAAAAGAAGTCTCTGACCATTTGCAGACTTTAAGTCCTTTTATGTCTGAAGATAAAAGGCAAGAATTTCTCACTGGGCTCAAACATGCCCAGGATATCTCCAAATTCTCCAACCATGCAGCTTTCGATTCCTTTGAATGCGTAAGCAGAGCCTCAGCTATTGCCATAGGTGCACGTAGGATTGCTTGGCTTCGAGCATCTGATTTGGAGATCTGGGTTCGAGATGAATTGGGAAATATCCCTTGTACAGGTGAGAACCTGTTTGGTAAGGATTGGCAAGCAAAAGCCAATCAGATGGATGCTGAAAATTCTGCTTTGGATAGACTATCCAAATCTACAGCTGCTCCTGCTAAGAAAAGGTTGTTCAAGAAAACACCTTTTTCTAAAAAGGGAAGATTCTATCCTGCTTATGGTCACTGGGCATCTTCTACAGCTCAGTTCCCTTCCAAACGTCAGCAATCCTCCAAACAGAGTAAAGCAAAGGCTGTGAGGCCTGTTTCAGCCCAGCAACCTCAGCCCCCTCAGGGCCTTTGACTTTCTGCTAGAGAACTTAGCCTTCCTGGCTCTAGAAGGACCAGAGCCCTCCACCATTCCAGGACGGTTATGTCACTTTGCTCCCAGGTGGGGGCAAATTACAGCAGAGCATTGGACACTCTCCATCATAAGAGAGGGGTACAAACTTCATTTTTCAAGCTTGCCCCCTCTCACAAGAGTGCACCAGTTCAATTCTCCAACCTCCCTCCTCTGCCTGTTGGAGCAGGAGGTTGCCACTCTTCTCGCCCAGGGGGCAATAGAGGAAGTGCCTTTTCAACAACAGGGCACAGGGTTCTACTCCCCCTATTTTCTTATTCCAAAGAAAACAGGGGGCTTCAGACCCATCTTAGATCTCAGAGAGTTGAACAGATTCCTAGTCAAAGAAAAATTCAAGATGGTTTCTCTAGGAACTCTGCTGCCATACCTTCAGAGTCAGGATTGGCTTTGTTCTCTAGATCTCAAGGATGCGTACACTCATGTTCTCATCCATCCAACTCACAGAAGATTCCTTCGGTTCCTTTTTCAGGAAAAGCACTATCAATACAGAGTGCTCCCTTTTGGTCTGGCCTCTGCACCGAGGATGTTCGCGAAATGCATGGCAGTGGTTGCTGCTTTTCTGCGCACCCTGGGAATATTCGTCTTCCCTTACCTGGACGACTGGCTCATTCGAGCTCCCACTCAATCAGAGGCCAAGACTTCTCTAACCTGCACAATGCATATCCTTCAGTATTTAGGGCTGGTAATAAACATCCCAAAATCCAATTTGATCCCTACTCAGTCCCTGGAGTTTATAGGGGCATTGCTGGATACCACAAGGGCAAGGGCCTATCTTCCCCAGGCACGTTGCCTTCGCTTGGTGCAGTTAGCTTCTCAAGCAGAGTTGAAGCCCCTACTAACTGCTCGAGAGATGTTACAGTTGCTAGGCTACATGGCATCCACTGTACATGTGGTACCATATGCTCGCCTTCACATGAGAGCAGCTCAGTGGACTTTATCCACCCAATGGACCCAGGCATTAGGCTGCCTGTCAGACAAAATAGCAAACACAAGTCGCCTCATTTTGTCCCTCCAGTGGTGGAAGTCCCCTCAAAACCTGTTGCTGGGGTCCCCCTTTCAACAGTCTCTACCCCAAGCAACTCTTACAAGAGATGCTTCTCCAATGGGCTGGGGAGCTCATCTTCAGGACCTCTCCACCCAGGGCATCTGGTCCCCACAGGAGACTTGTCTACATATCAATCTCTTGGAACTCAGAGCAATCTTCCTTGCTCTGCGAGTTTTCCACACCCTGCTCAGCCACAAGAAGAGTCCTTATCCACACGGACAATCAGGTAGCCATGTTCTATGTAAACAAGCAGGGAGGAACTGACTCTCTGTCGCTTTGCAACGAAGCTCTACGACTGTGGGCCCTCGCCAGAGAGCATCACATTCATCTTATGGCAGTTTATCTTCAGGTGTTCAAAACTCTTGGGCGGACAGACTCAGTCGAGTTCTGCTTCCACACGAGTGGTCCCTACATATGGACCAGGTATCCAAGATTTTTTGAATTTGGGGAACCCCGGACATAAACCTCTTTGCAAGTCCATGGAATGCCAAACTTCCCCAGTTCTGTTCCAGAACTCCGGCTCAGGGTGCTCAGGCAAGGGATGCTTTCCTCCTTCACTGGGGTCAAGACTTCCTGTATGCCTTTCCACCCATTCCCCTAATTCCCAAAACCCTGTTCAAGCTTCAGAGAGACAGAGGCCACATGATTCTTATAGCTCCACATTGGCCACGGCAAGTGTGGTACCCTCTGCTTCTACATCTCTCTCAAGCTCCCTCCCTAGAGTTAGGATCTGCTCCAGACCTCCTCTCTCAAGAGGACGGAAGGTTATGGCATCCCAATCCCCAGTCTCTGCATCTCAAGGCTTGGTTGCTGAAGGCCTAGATCTCCAGGATCTTCATCTTTCTCAACAAGTGAAAGATGTTCTTTATGCTTCCAGAAAACCTTCCACTAGGCGTTCTTACGCTTTCAAGTGGAAGAGGTTTAACATCTGGTGTTCTGAGAAGGGTCTTAACCCCCGTGCCATACCTCTGGAATCGTTGCTGGAGTATCTCCTTCATCTGTCTAATGCAGGCCTTAAGACAAATTCAGTAAGGGTCCATTTGAGTGCTATTGCAGCTTCCCTTAAGCCTCTAAATAGACAACCTATTTCCTCTCATCCTCTTGTAGCAAGATTCATGAGAGGCCTCCTTTTAACAAAGCCTCCCATCAGACCACCCCCGGTGGCATGGGACTTAAACTTGGTTCTTGGTCAGCTTATGAAGCCGCCTTTTGAACCTTTAGCTACCACCTCCTTGAAATACCTTTCTTGGAAGGTTATCTTTCTCATTGCAATCACATCAGCACGCCGCATTAGTGAATTGCAAGCACTCGTAGCTAATCCACCTTATACAAGGTTCCATCATGACAAGGTGGTCCTTAGGACTAATCCACACTTTATGCCTAAGGTGGTCTCGCCTTTTCACCTCAACCAGGAGGTCTACCTATCTGTCTTTTTTCCAGGGCCTCATGCATCAAGTGCAGAGAGGAATCTTCATACCCTGGACTGTAAAAGAGCTCTGGCTTTTTACTTACAAAGGACACAGCAACATAGAAAGTCTTCCCAACTCTTTGTTGTCTTTGATCCTTCTCTTCTCGGACAACCAGTCTCCAAGAGAACACTTTCTAACTGGATTGCCCAGTGCATTTCTTTCGCCTATCAGAGCAAGAACCTTTCTCTGGAGGGCCATGTCACAGCTCACAATGTGAGAGCCATGGCAGCCTCAATGGCTCATCTGAACTCTGTGTCTATGGACGACATCTGTCGAGCAGCCACTTGGGCCTCGGTTCATACCTTCACAGCCCATTACTGCTTGGAGAAGGACTCCCGCCGGGATGCCTTGTTTGGTCAGGATGTTCTTAAACACCTGTTCCATACTTAATCAACTCCTACCCACCATCCCTCATGGGATGCCAGAGATCAATGTGGGGAAGTGCAGCCCTGTTCCAGGGACACACAACTTCTGGGATCTCTCCCTGGCATCTAAAGCTAGGGAGTCCCCATATGTGAAGACTCATTCCTGCGTGTTCCTGGAGATAGCACAGTTACTTACCTGTAACAGGTGATCTCTGGGAACAGCAGGAATAAGTCTTCACAACCCACCCACCTCCCCTAGGAGTTGTATCTCTCTATCTTTCCTTTCCCTCTCTCTCTCTCTCTCTTTGTCTCAGCTTAAAACTCAACTGAGGAGAGACAGTTGGGAAAGGCGGGAAGGCAGCACGCAGGCACTGTAAGATGCTCCCAAAGGCTTTCTGATTGGACGCTGGGGAGCGTTCACGCGCAGGCTCCGTCGGTACCGACGTCCCCATATGTGAAGACTTATTCCTGCTGTTCCCAGAGATCACCTGTTACAGGTAAGTAACTGTGCTTTACCAGTATACAGATGTATGAGAGGAGGAGACAACGGCCAAATACAACAAGTAAATTAGAGATACAAGAGAAGGGTCAAACACCTATAACCACCGAATCATAATTCAAGCCGATCCCAGGTCAATAATTGGCAAGAATGCACTCTACTCCCCACTATCTCATTGCCTACCTTACACTCCTCCACGCATTCGCATCCTGCACACAGGGCATCAGACTCAACGAACAAATCCCCCTGCTCCACCTATATACCACCCAACCTGTACGGGCACCAGGCCCAACCCTTTCTAAAGAACACAAGCATACTAAGCCCGCAATTACAAAACACATAATGCCACACATACTACGCCCACTAATCCCACAAATAGGATACACACCAACCCAGTCATAACAGCCAACATTAGGTGTGCTTTATTAAACGCGAGATCAATCAGGAACAACCCGAACACTATCTTAGACCTGATCCTTGACAAAAAACTGGATATTATCTGCATCACTCGAGACCTGGCTAGATGACTCCGATCAGGTAATATTAAACCAAGTAACCCCTATAGGCTACTCAGCATTCAATTGCATCAGAGAACAAAAGAGAGGAGGAGGTGTGCTAATATTGGCCAGGAAGGAATATAGATTCAAAACAATATCCACCAGTTATACGACTGAATCCAACACAATCACCATAGCTAACAAGTATTTAAGCATCTCCCTCACCTACAGGCCTCCAGGAGCCACAACTGAACATCTTTTCACAATACTTGAAGCAATATGTGCACATAACGCAAAACATAAACCCCTCATTGTACTAGGAGACTACAACCTGACCTCCGCTCCCAACAAGGAAGCCAAATCATTCTTAAAAGCCATGGAGTCTCTAAAATATAGCCAGACAATCATCGCCCCAACGCACCAGCATGGCACAACTCTGGACATGGTCTTTATTCCAGTGAACTTGGTGGAACAGGGTAAAAACCACAATACCAACAATCATGCCGGTCCCTTGGTCTGATCATCACGTGATAGAATTCACCCTGACCCTGAATAACCCCACCCAACATAAGGAAGATAAGAGTATAACCAGGCATTATAGAGCCTTCAATAAAGATTCATTCATAGACAAACAAAATCATTCCACAACTCTAGCAGAAATGCGACACCCTGGACCTAAGCATAGAGAAATGGAACTCCATAATAACTAATGCAGCATCAGTCCCTATGAGTAGAAAACCACAAACACGAAGGAGACCTAACGCCCCCTGGTACTTAAGTGATATCAGAGATGCAAAGTGCACTCTCCGAAGACTAGAGAGAAAATGGAGGCGGATCAAGTCGAATAACTTCCTGACTCTATACAGAGCCAAACTACTGGAATATAACAATCTGATAAATGAGCGTGAACAGCAGCACCACACCAACCTAATCATGAAGTCTATCAACAAACCAAGAGAACTCTTTAGCATTGTCCAAAAGCTCACTAAGGACGCCACACAGCATTGAACCCACCATCTTGACCCACAGGAGTTTGTGGACTACATGAAAACGAAAAACACCACTCAGACTTGCTCCATCACACTACAGATAGGTAACCATGAAATGAAAGAGCAACATCAAACCTGGGAGGACTTCAGCATACCATCAGCACATCAAGTAGAGGACATAATACATGGACTCAACACAACAACCTCACCATCAGACCCATGCCCAGTGTCTTGGATCAAAGTTACAAGAAGCCAGCTCTCCCATTACACTCACAAAATCGTCAAAGATTCACTCCAACAAGGAAACATGCCGCAATCACTCAAGCACGCCATGATACAACCGATACTTAAAAGCAATAAATTAAGCCCATCTGAACCAAAATCATACCGTCCCATTTCCAGCCTACCATTCCGTGCGAAAATCGTTGAAAAGCCAGTGCAAAGGCAACTTCAGGACCATATCGACATGAACGCCCCAATGGACATCCATCAGCATGGCTTTAAACCCCAGCACGGTGTGGAAACACTACTCATTTCCCTCTTTGACAATCTCCTAAGAGGTATAAATAACATAAAGAATGGATTCCTACTAGTGTTCTTAGACATCTCAGCAGCCTTTGACACAGTGTGCCTGCAACAGATAGGACTACGCAAGAATACCCTGAAATGGTTCACCTCCTACTTGGAAAATCGAACACAACAAGTCAAATGCGACCAAAAGAAATCATTGCAGTTCCCCGTCATGCAGGGAATACCACAAGGTTCAGCCCTGTCATCGGTGCTTTTTAATATTTATATCCAACCCATATGCAACATCATCAAACAACACAAGCTCCACTATCACATATATGCTGACGACATCATGGTGTATGCTCCAATCAACCTACTAGCACTTAACACCATAACAATAACCAAATGCCTTGAAGACATGAATGTCTGGCTCACAGCCAATAACATGACGGTCAACTACGATAAAACTGAGGCAATGTTCGTCACCAGGAACACCAACTTCATCCCACCACAGACTATCAGCATTTTAAACAAACTCATAGTAGTCAGAGATGAAGTTAAGTACCTGGGTATCACAGTGGACATAGGGCTGAATTTGAAATCTCATATCACCAAAACTGCAAGCAAGGCCTATCAACGTTTGAGGGGCAATAAGGAAGATCAAGCCATTACTCTGCCAGGACCACTTCCGCAGTGTGTCAAGCACTCATTACACCTCTGCTTGATTATGGAAACTCGTTATATCAAGGCCTACCTCAGCAGACCTTACACCCACTCCAAATGGTACAAAACACTGCAGCACGCATCGTTACAGACACTCCAAGAGCAGAGCACATCACCCCCGTCTTACATCAAATACATTGGCTCCCAATGGTGGCCAGAGCAAAATATAAAACAATCCTAATCATCTTCAAAATCATTCACCATCTCTCGGCAGATGCACTCCAAGACATCATAAAAAGGGATATCAGTAATAGACCAAGAAGGACCAATAATGATAACATAATCGGCACACCTGCAGGATACCACAAGACTAAACAAAATACTTCAAGAACTGCTCCATCACCGTTGGCATCCACACTATGGAACTCCTGCCCAATGAGCCTGAGGGCACTGCAAGACATCACAGACTTCTGCAAGGCCCTTAAAACACTGCTATTTACAGAAACCTATGAGCAGGTAGATAACAGTCCCCACCCGAACGGTATTCCAACTACCCCAGCCAACTCAATACCCAGTCATCCCAACTAGACTTAGGAGTTCATTGTGTAGTGTTGTTAAGTCCATAATGATGTTAAGTACCCTCATGCTAATTGTAACTCACCAATTGTGATGTCTAAATGTTGTTAAATACCCTCATGTTAAATGTAACCCTCCTATGTGATGTAACCACTTTGATTGTAGGATAAGGTGGTATACAAATCTGTCTAAATAAATAAATAAAAGTGGTCAAGGAGCGCCCCCTTGTACTTCCCAGAAGAACCCACCAGACCCTGCTCCTCACCAAGCTAGTAGGCCTAATCAACGACAAAGCAGTGAAGCCAGTGCCAAAACATCTCTGGGGCACAGGCTTCAACTTCAGCTATTTCCTTGCCCCCAAGAGGACAGGAGGCCTCAGGCCCATCCTGGATCTGCAAGAGCTCAACAGGTTTCTGGTAAGGGAGAAGGGACACTATTTCCCTATCTCCAGGAACAAGCAGGAATGAGTCTTCACATATGGGTACGTCGGTACCGACGGAGTCTGCGTGGGAACGCTCCCCAGCGTCCAATCAGAACGCTTTTGGAAGCATCCCAACATGCCTGCGTGCTGCCTTCCTGCCTTTCCCAACTGCCTCTCCTCAGTTTTCGTTTTTCCGCGGAGCCGGTAGGACGTTCTCCTGTCACCGCAGAAAATTCTTCCTTTATTTTTGTTTTTTCTTGTGGTCGCGTCTACCTTCCCTCGACGCACTGGTACCGCCGGTGTTTTCTTCTTTTTTTCTTCTACAAATATTTCCTTTTGTAGTGAATTTTTTCCTGTTTAGTGCCTGACAGGTTTCGGCCTGCTAGGCCTCTCCACTTTCCCTCATGGAAATGCCAACCACTAGAACGTGTTTTAACTGTGGCACTACCAAATTAGTTTTAGACACCCATAATTGGTGCCTTCCATGTTTGGGACCTGAACACCATCCGCTGGAGTGTCCCTCCTGCACTACTATTTCTACAAGAAGTCTTCAGCATCGATCTCAACTCGATATGCGGTTCCCCTCAGACCTGAGGGTACCAGCTACATCTTCTTTTTCGCAGGATCAGGTAACCAAACAAATGTCTGTAAAGACTAGCCAGTCCTCAGGTGGTAGATCTCATGTACATCATAGAGATGCCTCAGGTCTTGCCCCCGAGGACATATTGGCTTTAAAACCCTGGCGGGAGGCTTCTGCCTCCAAAGCATTAACGGGGTTTCAGGTTGTTCCCGGGGTTTTTACCTCGGTGCACATGCCTGAGCCATGCCCGGTGGTGGTATCCGCTTTGAGCGGTGCCGGTACCCCAGCATCGGCAATGGTGCTGGATGAAATATTCCACACCGATGATCGCAGTCGAGCGCTCTCGGTATCTTCGGTGCCACTAGAGTCGCTACCGACCGATCTTCCCGCATCGGTATCGATCCCGGTACCAATGCTGGTATCCACGTTGGTGCCCTCCAGATATGCATCGATAGACTCGCTTCTTTCGATGCCGAGTCTAGAATCGATCTCTAGTCTGGATGACTGGGTACCGACTCGTCTCGGTACCGAAGACATTCTACTGATGATCAAGGTCTGCCACATTCAGTTACCTCGGTACCGATAGTGCTATCACAGACTGATCTTCATATATCGGTGTCAATGAAGGTACCAGTCCCGGTACCGGTATCGACATCAACATTGGTGTCGGTACCTCCCATGCTCCTTTCAGCCGGCTCGCTTCCTTCCATACCGAGTTTGGAATCGATCCCTAGCATGGACGATTTGCTACCGACGAGTTGCGGTACCGGTTTCCAGCGGTACCGACAACTATCTTTCAAAGATAATCCGATGTTCCACCCCTCCAGATCTTCTATTCTACAGAATCTGAATGAACCGGTGGGTGCTAGAGCTAGTTCTTCAACAGATCTAGTTCTTCCTCCTCTTCCTCGAGGACTCCCCTCTGTGGAGATTTCTTTTCAAGCTTTTCTGCTTGATATGGCAGTCACTTTCCATTTCTATACCTGGTCAGGACCCTGCACCAGGGGAGCCACAACCTCTACAGATCCCCTGCAATCCAAAGGAAGTCATTATGTTTCCTTTGCATCAGACCTTGCAGGATCTCCTATTTAGAACGTGGGAAACTCCTTTAACGGTATCCCCACCTTCTAGGGCAACTGATCTTCTATACAGGGTGCCCCCTTCTCCAGGTTTTCAAAAGCCTCAGCTCTCTCATCATTCTCTTGTAGAATCAGCAATGAGGCGTGTTAAGAGTACTAAAAAGCACTCTTCTTATCTGCCAGGTCGAGAGGCTAAGACTTTAGATGCCTTTGGACGTCAAACTTTCCAGGCATCCATGTTTTCAGCAAGAATCCTTTCATATATTTTCTATATGGGATTATCTCTTGAGGAGGTCACAGAAGATTTACTACTTTTGACCCCATTTCTCCAAGAGCTTAAAAGAGCAGATTTTTCTATACTAGTCAATCATGCTCAAAATATTTCTAGGTTCCTTACTCGTGCTTTCCTGGACTCTTTTGAGTCTGTTAGCAGAACTTCTGCTATAGCCATAGGGGCACGACGTAGAGCCTGGCTCCAAGCTTCAGACTTGGACAAATGCATACAAGATAGACTGGGAAATACTCCTTGCACTGGAGACAATCTTTTTAATAAAGAGACTTTACTCCAGGCTGCTCAGTTAACCACTGACACTATTGCTTTCAGAGGCTTCTCTACGCCTTCCTCTATCCCAGTTTGTAGAAAATCTACTAATAAGCTTTGTTCCCTTAATGGGAGAAGGTTTTATCCATCTTCTACCCAACATACAGATGCTCCCAGACAGGGGAGACAACCAACCAGGCTCAGGAAACCACATCCTCAACGGGTTCAGCAAACCCAGCAGCTGCAGGGTTGCTGATAGACTCTTTACTGAATCCTTTTTTCCTGTTGAGGTTTAGATCCTGTAGTTTGCTTCTTCCCATTACAAGCATCTACATCGGTTCCATCCTAAAATTTACACATGTCTCTCTTAAAGAGACATCCTGACTATTAGCTCAAAGAACTTCTTAAGATGATTATGCTTTACAGGTAGTAAGGTTACTCCTCGTCCTCTGAAGTACACAGAGGAGTAACAGCTGTCAATAAGGTTGCTATGCCTTTACCTTTGACTTTTTCTCCTGTATCAGCATCTCTCATATTACTTTTTCAAAGATTTACTCCACTGTAAGTCTTTCTTTTCAACTCTGTCCCTCTTACTAAAACATTTAGTCTGTAAGAGTGATACCACTTTACTGAGGGCTTTTTCTTAAGCCCCTAAGTGTTCTTTCAGAGTTGTCTCCCCCTTGCATTCTTAGTTTTCCTGGCAGCTTCTCAGACAATAACGGAGTCTTACCACTCCTACTTATGTCTGGATGTCTTTCCCAATCTTGGGACCTAAGATTTCTTCTGCTGCCCTATCAATAGTTAGAACTGCAGGGGCTCTTACTGGTTAGACCACTGACTTGCTGACCAAGCAACCAGGGCTTGTTCCCCAATTTCAATTATTTCTGGCCTTACCACTAAGTCCCAGACGGGTTAAGAACCTTTTCTGGCTATTGTTGCAGACACATAACCTTACCTTAGCCTTCCCCAATCCTTGGGCTTGGCGGTGTAGTTCCGGATACCTACTGGCTCTTAAACACCAGTTTTTTCTTCTAATTAACCTGCAACATGCTCTCTGCATCTCTACGGAGCAGCTCTACACTGTGGGGCCTTGTTAGAGAGCACATAATTCCAGATGGTTAGGAAGGGCTTTACCTAGTCATGCCTACTGGGTTCTCCCTGCCCTTACCATTTCCATTAAAGTCTTCTTAAATAAAGGACACAGGCCTTTAATTAAGTGAAGACCTAAAGAATTATCCAGTTCCCTGGATTGCTTCACATCTCCAGGAGACCCCTTCACCAGGGATGGTTTTTCTTTCAGTATAGACAGTCCTTGTCTTGTATTTTCCTTCCATCCTCAATTCTTCAGGGCGTAATCCATATTGAGCACAAGAATGCACCATACCCATTTTACCCTCATAAAGGGTAAATAGGGTATTTTTATTTCATTGCATCTTTTTCTCCAGCTACCTGCTGGAGTTATGGAAGGATTCAGACTTACTGTCTGCCGATTAAAAACATCCTCTGCATTTTTCAGGTAGGTCTCCATTCCTGGTTATTCAGGGGCTAGAGTTTCTAGAGGACTCTAGACTTCTCTTTGCCAGTGAGAGAACTCCCTTGGCTTTCCTACTCATAACCAGGGAGTAAGGATTCTCTAAATACCTTCTCAAGCAGGTACCTCCCTTCTTGTTATTAGATGAATCTTTCTCTCTCCACATACCCTATGTGCGGACAGGGGTATGTATACATATATATATATATATATATATGTTTACATGTATATGGACATCTGCATGTCTCTGCCCATATATATATATCGTATATATATATATACATATACATATATAATGGATATATCTGTATTTACCTATCTATATATATGTATTGCAATATATGATAGTGGGTAGATATATATCTATATACTGTTTCTGTCTGTCTGCCTATATATATAGATATAGATATAGATATAGATATAGATATAGATATTTTCACCTACAGACCCGACAGATAGTCTCTATCCCTTTCCATGTTGTTCCAGCATACTTAGGGTTCTCCATAATCAACCACTTCCTGCGGTAGTTGAGGGGTTTTTGTACCATGATCTTCAGTTTAGGTACACCTGAAGCCCTCCATATACTCTCTCTTTCCTACATGATTTCAATTAGGAAGGACTTTCTGAATCTTCAGAAAATGTGAGGCTACAATGCCTCATGCTCCTATCCTTCTTTGTTATCGGATATAGGGATCTTCGAAGCTCCCTTCTCCTATAAGAACTATGTCTCTTTAACGTCAAAAGAGCTTCAGTCTTATCTAATAGGGACTTCCGCGTTTTCCTGCAAAGTCCTGCCTCAGTGAACTACCCCGGTTCCACTAGGATTGTTTCTTCTCACCCTAAGGGTTCTAACCTCAGCCTGTTTTTTGCACAGTTATTTACCTCTCCTTACATTGAGGTACTCCCTGGGGATATTCTTTTGGTTCATATTAACAAATCCACATGAACCTCCATATACCTTTTTACAATACCACCAGGTGAGGTCCATATTGGTTTATTGCTTTTCAATATTACCACTAAATATCACCTGCACAGAGACTCCTATCTAGGCGTCCTGTTTGGTCCAGCTGTTCCACAGCACATCTTTTTAGTTCAACTCCTACCCTCCATCCCTAGGATGCCTGGGGTTCGGTACAATAGCATGGCTCTCCGATTCGCAACATGCTGGGACTCCTCCAGGCATCTTAGCTTGGGAGTCCCCATATGTGAAGACTCATTCCTGCTTGTTCCTGGAGATAGCACAGTTACTTACCTGTAACAGGTGATCTCTGGGAACAGCAGGAATAAGTCTTCACAACCCACCCACCTCCCCTAGGAGTTGCATTTCTCAATCTCTATCTTTCCCTTTCTCTCTCTCTCTCTCTTGGTCTCAGCTTTAAAACTTAACTGAGGAGAGGCAGTTGGGAAAGGTGGGAAGGCAGCACGCAGGCGTGTTGGGATGCTTCCAAAAGCGTTCTGATTGGACGCTGGGGAGCATTCCCGCGCAGACTCCAGCGGTACCGACGTACCCATATGTGAAGACTTATTCCTGCTGTTCCCAGAGATCACCTGTTACAGGTTACTGTGCTTTCTCCAGCAGAGAGATTGGCTATGCTCCTTAGACCTAAAGGGTGCCTACACTTACATCCTAATTCATCCCAGCCACAGAAAATACCTCCAGTTCATGATGTGGGGGACCGTACTACCAATACATGGTGCTGCCCTTCTGTCTGACCTCGTCACCTAGGGTCTTCACAAAGTGCCTCGCGGTGGTCACAGCCCACCTCCATCTTCCCCTATCTGAATGACTGGTTCATAAAAGGGGACATGGCTGCAGAGGCACAATGTGCCACCGGGTACAGCATCAATGCCCTGCAGCACCTGGGGCTCCTCATAAACTACCCCACCTCGCTCCAACAAAGTGCCTAGAGTTCATAGGGGCGCAACTAGATACCCTCTTGGCAAAAGCCTTCCTCCCTTGGGAAAGGTCAGAACGCCTCAGGGAGTTAGATGCAGAGGTACAACAACGTCGGACACTACCTGCCTGGCTCCTATTCCGTCTTTTGCGACACATGGCCTCCACGGTCCACGTGACCCCATATGCCCGCCTGCACAAGCCACAGGTAGGCTCAGGGACAGAGTGAAAGTGACCCATCAGCTGGCGGACTCCCTCGGAAAGTGGCAGATTCCACACCTTCAGGCCGGGATGTCCTTCCTGGCACCCAGCCTCACTACGAATGTCTCTCTAATTGACTTTAGAGTGCATTGTGGGAACCTCCAGTCACAAGGCTGCTGGTCCCAGAAGGAATCCCGAATGCAAATCAACCTGCTAGAGCTCTGGGCAATATATCTAGCTCTCCAAGCCTTTTGCTACCAGCTCCAACACCACTCAGTGCTGATCTAGACTAACAATCAGGTTGTAATGTATTTGGACTTTCAGAAAGCCTTTGACAAAGTCCCTCATCTCAGACTTTTGGCAAAACTAAAGAGTCATGGGATAGGAGGCAGTGTACTATTGTGGATCAGGAACTGGTTAAAAGATAGAAAGCAGAGGGTAGGGCTAAATGGCCAGTTTTCCCAATGGAGAAAGGTGAATAGTGGTGTACCCCAGGGATCTGTGCTGGCTCCGCTGCTTTTTGACATATTGATAAATGACCTGGAAAAGGGAATAACAAGTGAGGTTATCAAATTTGCAGATGACACAAAACTATTTAAAGTTGTTAAAACCCATGAGGATTGTGGAAATTTGCAAGAAGATCTTGATAAATTGGAAGACTGGGCATCAAAATGGCAGATGAAATTTAATGTGGACAAGTGCAAAGTTATGCACCTAGGGAAGAACAACCCAAACTATGGTTACACGATGCAAGGTTCCACATTAGAAACTATCACCCAGGAAAAAGATTTAGGCGTCATTGTGGATAACATGTTAAAACCCTCGGCCCAGTGTGCATCGGCGGCCAAGAGAGCAAATAGAATGCTAGCCATCATAAGGAAAGGAATAGAAAATAAAACAAAGGATATTATAATGCCTCTGTATCGTTCAATGGTGCGACTGCACCTTGAATATTGTGTGCAGTTCTGGTCGCCGTATCTTAAAAAGGATATAGTGTTATTATAAAAGGTTCAGAGAAGAGCCACCAAAATGGTAAAAGGGATGGAAGGATATCCCTATGAAGAAAGGCTAAAAAGGTTAGGGCTCTTTAACCTGGAAAAGAGACGGCTGAGGGGAGATATGATAGAAGTCTATAAATTAATGAACGGAGTGGAACGGGTAAATGTAGATCAATTGTTTACATTATCAGAATATAGGAAGACTAGGGGACATGCAATGAGGCTACAGGGTAAACTATTTAAGACTAATAAGAGAAAATATTTTTTCACTCAACATGTAATCAAACTCTGGAATTTGTTACCGGGGGATGTAGTAAAAGCTGTTAGTGTCGCTGGGTTTAAAAAAGGTTTGGACAAGTTCCTGGAGGAAAGGTCCATAAACCATTATTAAAAAGGGACCCAGGATATCACTGCTTGACCCAATACAAGCATTGTGGAACCTGTGTCTTTTGGGGAAACTGCTAGGTGCGTATGACCTATATTGGCCACTGTTGGATACAGGATACTGGGCTCGATGGACCTTGTTCTGACCCAGTATGGCATATCTTATGTTCTTATGTTCAATGTTCTATGTGAACAAACTTCACTACATCATTCTTTTTCAGTCTCACGGCCTAGATACTCTGGTTCAGACCTGGTCCTTGAACCAGGTTCTCTAGATCTTTTCCTCTTTGGCTGCTAATAGTTCAAGTACTCTGTCGGATAGAGTCGCACCCTGAATGGGTAGTGCTGGTGGCCCTGGATTGGCCTTGACGTCCATGGTATGCTGATCTCCTCCCCCTTCTGTAGGAGGCGCTCCTACCTCTTGGTATCTAGAGAGGTCTCCTGGTTTAGGGGCTGATTTTCATCGACAATACCACTCCTTACTCACTTACAGCTTGGCTATTGAGCGGCATTGCTTGCATTGCAAAGGTTACTCGCTGCAAGTAGTTGGCACTCTACTACAGGCTCGACGGTCTTCTACCTCACGAGAATATGCTCAGATCTGGCATGTTTTCTTCTTGGTGTTCTAAGAGATCCCTCTCCCTTTGGTGAGTTGATATTCCAGACATTTTTTCCTTCAGGACAGATTTGATAAGTGTCTCGTCCTTGATTCTTTAAAGTTGCATATTGAAGCCTTGACATGCTTTCATCCAATTGACCCTTCTTGAGATCTGTCCTTAATGTTTTGCACGCTCACTTGTGCCCCCTTTGAGCCTCTCCGTAGGGCACCTCTCCAAGATTTGATTCTCAAAACTGTTTTTCTTATAGCAGTCACTTCGGCACGGCACCTTTTGGAGCTCCAGGCACTTTCTTGCCGGGATCCTTTTCTGCCTTTTTCCCCGGAGGGCGTTACCATTCAAACAGTGCCCTCTTTTCTGCCTAAGGTCCTTTCAGATTTTCATGTCAGCCCATCGGTTGTGCTTCCTTCCTTTTTTAAGAAGCAGTTTTTGGGTGACAATTGAATCCTTCACCTTTTGTATGATGGTAGGGCGTTAGGCCGTTATCTCAAACTCATTAATATATTTTATCTTTCCGATCACCTTTTTGTCCTGGTTCTGGTCCACAAAAAGGAGCGGCTGCTTCCAAAGCGACCATTGCGTGCTGGATCAAGCAGACCATTGAGTCAGCTTATATTTTATTGAACAAACCTGTGCCAGTAGGTCTTTTGGCATATTCTATGCAGACCCAGCCTACCTCCTGAGCAGAATGCTCACGGGTAGCTCTGCTAGATATTTTCAGAGCAGCCACCTGGTCCTTCCTCTCTACTTCTACACATCACTATCACTTGAATGTCCAAGCTTGAGAAGCAGCGTGCTTCAGAGTCTCTGTCTTGGCTGCAGCAGTTTCTTCCCGCCCTGAAGTGGTTTATCTATGGCACTCTCCACCAGTCTGGACTGGTCTAGCAAGATGCATTTGGAAAGAGAAATTTTACTTACCGATAATTTCCTTTCCTGGAATCCTGCTAGACCAGTCCAGGACCTTCTCCTCTAAACTGTTTAATCCATTGCCTAGCTAAGACTCTCTTTACGTATCGGTGACATTGCTGTACCTCGCCATGTACATACTTCCTTGGCCTGTGGGTCCTGTTTTACATTGTTCAGTTTAGCTTGTTGTTATAAATGTTCATTTATGAAATCATTTTTGGGCTTCCTTGTCTGTTTTGAATTCCTGCTGATGTCACCAAGCTTGGGAATTTTTCTCTGTCTCACCATCTGCTGGCAGGGGGACACAACCCACTAGTCTTGACTGGTCTAGCAGGATTCCAGGAAATGAAATTATCGGTAAGTAAAATTTCTCCATACATTAGTATAAAGAAACTCTAAAAGCACCTTTTAGTAGCTTCTAGTTTACACAGAGGGCTGAGACTGATAAAATATCCTATATGCTTTTGAAAATGTCATATAGGCATGCTGTTTATAAAACTTAGCCCCAGAAATGCGCAAAATATACACCATGGAAGCTCGTGCATGCTTTCAGTTGGACAGAGGGAGTCAATTTTCAGGGCAGCCTAGGCACATTGATCCCTTTAAACATGACCTAATCACTAAAAATTGCTCTCAAAACAACCTTTCTGAGTCACACAGAGCTATCGAGACACTATTTTTTTAAACAAAATTGAGAACATGTTCTTTTCTTTTTTTTTCTTTTTTTGCTAAAGTGACTAAACACCTTTCTGTCACAAGATTTTTCTCAATCCCATATTTGAGTGAATTGACCCCACAACAGAAAAATGCCTAGAGGATTAAGACAATGAACATCTTAACTAATCAACAGTTCTGGCATAATTCCAGCTAGCGCTGTGAGAGAAATGTGTTTCTGTGGCATCTTTAAATAAACTTCCAGGAAACATTACATGCATTGCCTATTCATTTTTAGGACTAGGAGCACAGCTTGTAAATTAGAATAGAATGATGCAACAGACTATTTCTGGCTAGTCAGTTGCGATGGCTGCCAGACTCTGCTTCTGTCACAGTGATAGATGGCAACCACAGCAGCAATGTGGCACCATCAAAACAAAATAGTGCACAGTGCATGTGCATTTTTTCAGTGTGAATGCAAAGCATGTCTGCAATTCACGGTTTCTTAATGTTCTTAAGGGATGTTCTATCTGCACTCTAAGCACGTCATAAGCTAGTCACCAGGATGCAATGGCAGTTCTGTGTCCTTTCACACCTTGACTATGAATGTTGAGTTGGATGGACTGATGATAACGTGAGCAAACCTGGCTTGATTGCCTTAAGTTTCTCTGGGCTCTCTATGCTTGAAGCTGTTTGGCTCCTTTATTTGAGGTCCTTTAAATCATTTTTTGTGAATTTACTAGGGGTTTAAGATTTGGTGTGCTTTTATTAGATAGGCTTAAAGTAGTCATCCTACTATGAAATTAACCGTCTAATTTTACAACAGATTGCCTAAGTAGGGAAGACACATTGATGCATATAATAGCACCTATTCGGTAAAGGTAGCATATGTCTTGTGTGCGTTTTATAACATTACCTACCCTAAGCCGATGCACCTCTTTGAGGCATGATTAACTTTGTGCATGTATGTGCCTGTAGAAATCGGCAGAAATCTTAATAATTAAATATCTTCTTAAGTACCAATCTGGCCCTTGCTTCGCCCAGTCTTCAAGCCTTAACACACATTTTCTGTTGGATTCAGGTCAGGACTTGAACTGAGCCAAGGGAAGGCACTTACTTTCTTGTTGGGCCACACTGCTTTTGCTTATGCATAGAATAATTAGCCCTGCAGAAAGGTGAATTGTCTCAATAACAGGTTTGTGGCAGACTGGAACAGGTTTTCTCAATATCTGCCTGTAATTTGCGCCATACTTCTTTCCTTTGATCTTCACATTCTCCCTATCCCCACTCCTATGAAGTATTATCTCCAGGAACAAGCAGGAATGAGTCTTCACATATGAGTACGTCGGTACCGACGGAGCCTGCGCGGGAACGCTCCCCAGCTTCCCAAAAAGGAAAGCTTTTGGGAGCATCCCACAGCGCCTGCGCGCTGCCTTCCCGCCTTTCCTAACCGCCTCTCTCCAGTTCTTCTTTTCCGCGGAGCATCACACGCCTCAGCATTCCTCGAAGCCATGCACCAACTAGGCTATGAACAACTTATTGACGCCCCCACCCATACCAGAGGAAGCACACTGGATTTAATATTCGCCCCTCAATTGATAACCAACACATCTCAGAAGATCCTGATCTCCATAACCCCTGTACCCTGGTCTGATCACAATCTACTCCTCTTTAACATCCCCACTGATCATTCTACTACTGATCGCAACAAACCAGGTCGCCCCCCAAGTGCCCTTGAAACACGCTTCTGTCCTTTTAATAAGATCGAGGTCCTGGAGAAAATACTACCTGCTCTCCACAAAGACTTACCTTCGCAAGATGACTTAGTAACCAACTGGGACAATACATTAAAAGCCGCGGCCTGCATCTCTACTACCGACAGGATCAAGACCAAAGACAAACATAAACCATGGATCTCCTCTGAATTACAAGAATCTCTCCTTCACCTGCGCAGACTCGAGAGACGCTGGCGCTCCTCTCGCTCTCCTGACGCACTCTGCTTGTACAATTCATACCTACAAACTCACCGGAGAATGACAATTGAGAGAAAAAAAAAATTCCACTCAGATGCACTAATGAGGTCCTTAAACAAGCCACATGAACTCTTCAATATCAAACAGGTCCTGCACAATCAACTTACTCTATCGAGCACCATCACCTTCCTCAGATGACCTTTCACCAATAATCAACTTGGCATGTAACGCCCCAAACCCACATGCTCATAACTGGCTAGTTGGTGATTTTAACTTACCTTCATTACAAGCATCACACGCCTCAGCATTCCTCGAAGCCATGCACCAACTAGGCTATGAACAACTTATTGACGCCCCCACCCATACCAGAGGAAGCACACTGGATTTAATATTCTCCCCTCAATTGATAACCAACACATCTCAGAAGATCCTGATCTCCATAACCCCTGTACCCTGGTCTGATCACAATCTACTCCTCTTTAACATCCCCACTGATCATTCTACTACTGATCGCAACAAACCAGGTCGCCCCCCAAGTGCCCTTGAAACACGCTTCTGTCCTTTTAATAAGATCGAGGTCCTGGAGAAAATACTACCTGCTCTCCACAAAGACTTACCTTCGCAAGATGACTTAGTAACCAACTGGGACAATACATTAAAAGCCGCGGCCTGCATCTCTACTACCGACAGGATCAAGACCAAAGACAAACATAAACCATGGATCTCCTCTGAATTACAAGAATCTCTCCTTCACCTGCGCAGACTCGAGAGACGCTGGCGCTCCTCTCGCTCTCCTGACGCACTCTGCTTGTACAATTCATACCTACAAACTCACCGGAGAATGACAATTGAGAGAAAAAAAAATTCCACTCAGATGCACTAATGAGGTCCTTAAACAAGCCACATGACCTCTTCAATATAGTTAAATCCTTAACAGGTGACCCAAACACCTATGCCACACCCCCAAGACTATGCCATATACCTACAATCAAAAATGATACAGTCTAGTACGATTACCACAACATCATCACCTTCTACTCCACAGACCGTGGTCCAATTAGCATCGCTTGACAAATTTTCCCAGGTATCCCACAAAGAGATCGAAGATACCATAGCAGCTATTAATTTAACTACTGCACCAAATGACCCCTGCCCAGCCAGGTGGATCAAAGAACTACGACATGAACTTAGCCCAACTATTAGCAAGATTGTCAATCACTCCTTCTCAACAGGATCCTTTCCTCAGAGCCTGAAATACTCATCCATCCGCCCGCTCCTGAAGAACAGTAAACTTGACCCAACAAAAGTTGAATCCTTCAGACCCATCTCCAGCATCCCTCTACTGGCAAAAATCATGGAAAAAGTAGTCCAGCGACAAATACAGCATCATGTTGACTCCGAATCCCCTTTGGACCCCTCACAACATGGCTTCAGAGAAGAACATGGCGTCGACACCCTTCTCACAACACTGTTCAATAGCCTAATCATAGGCATTGATAATATCCACCAAGGGTTCACTCTTATCTTTCTCGACATAGCTGCAGCATTCGATTCAGTAAACCATAATACTCTACTACAGCGCCTCCAAGACAAGGGAATCCAAGGACTAGCCCTGAAATGGTGTAAATCCTACTTATCTGATAGACAGCTGCAAGTCAGAACAGGAGAATCAACGTCTGATCCATTCCCCCTTAAACAAGGTGTCCCGCAGGGTTCCTCATTGTCCGCCTTAATGTTCAATATTTATATGCAGCCAATCTGCGATCTCATACGCACCTTCAACATACAATGTCTTGCCTATGCTGATGACATCCTGATGTTTGCCCCATTCAACATAAAACAACCAGATTTTACACCAATAGTTCACTGCTTTGAAGCTGTATCCAACTGGCTCCTCAATCAGAATTTACGGATAAACCATAACAAAACAGATGTTCTATTCATTACACGGAACCCAACATTCATACCACCTACCTCTCTCCAGGTAAACAACATTGAGTTGAAAGCACAACCCACAATTCGATACTTGGGAATTATATTAGATCAACAGCTTAATATGGCAGCCCACATTAAGAAAACAACGAGTGCAATCTACCACAAGATACGATCATTACGTAATCTCCGACCTTTACTTAACTACTCCGACTTCCGTACCATATTCCAAGCACTGGTATTACCACACTTGGATTTCGCCAATATCATTCTACACGGTCTCCCGCAATCCACCATAAATCCCCTCCGTCTAGCCATGAATGCAGCCGTGAGAATCCTCGTAGGTGCTCCACGATCAGAGCACATAACCCCAATATTGATGAGCTTACATTGGCTACCCCTACAAGCCAGAACTCTATACAAGACTCTGGTCATGACTTTTAAAGCATCAAAGTACCCATCTCAATCACCTCTCAGCAATATGATTCATATCACCCCAAATAACAGATCCAGGAGATCTGTTACATTAAACTCCATCGACCTACCAAAAGTCATCACAAAATGTTCTAAATCAACAGCCTCTAGAGCTTTCTCTCTGTTTTCACCCAGAGCCTGGAATGCCCTTCCACCCGAAATCAGAGCTATCTCAAGTCTGATTAAGTTCAGAAAGGCACTGAAGCACTATTTGTTCCTAACATACTACCCCGAAGCTACTCCATCCGAAGCTACTCCATCTGAAAACAGCTCTCATGCAGATCTTTCATATTTGACCCCTGTAGAGAATGGATAATTACGATGATTATTACCTGCTCACTATAGGACATATTTATTCTCACTATATTTAGCATATTTACTCTTTAATTTAATTAACCTCTTATCCACGGCATTAATAATTAACCAAAATATCCATGTATATAGTTGCCATGTATATAGTTATTTATAGATAATTACCATGTTTTACCAAGTTTATTTACCTTGTTCATTGTAAAAAACCAATGCTGTTTGTACCATTGTGTTTATATTTGTTCATGTGTAAACCGCACTGATTTAAGAGCGCGGTATATAAGAAAAATAAATAAATAAATAAATGTTCCTGTCACCGCTGAAGAAGTTCTTTATTTTATTTTATTTCTTTGGTCGCGCTTCTGCCTTCTTCAATGTCGGACCGGTACCGCCGGTCTTTTCTTTCTTTTTCTTAAAAAAAAACAAAACAATACTTTCCGTTCCACTTCAGTTTATTTTTTCTTCGTTGGGCCTTAGGCCTAACAAAGAATTCCTCATGGAAAAGCCCGCCTCCGGGTTTAAAAAATGCACTAAGTGCAGCGGTACCATCTCTGTTACCGACACCCATGACTGGTATCTTAAATGTTTGGGTCCTGACCATTCCATCACGGATTGTCCGTCCTGCTCCATGATGTCTAAAAGAGGTTTACAGAACCGAGCAGCCAAGCTCAGTACACTGTTTCCCTCTGATGCAGCTTCGGTGGCATCGATGTCTTCCAGGGCTGCTTCTTCCTCCTATGGATCTCAGGTAACCAAACATAAGTCCAGCCGGTCCTCAAAGGGTAGATCTCCCTCTAAGCATCGAGATGCCTCCGGGCTTGCCCTCGAGGATCCTGCACCGGCAAAAGTACCCCAGCGGGAAGCTCCGGCTTCCAAAGCTCCTCCTATGGCGTCACTGGTTGACATCGATGGCACGGCCTCGACCGATCACCTGTTGCAATGTTCTGGGGTACCGGTGGAATCCGCCGGTACCGATCTCCAGACATTCATGGCGTCGATGGATCAGAATGTTCTGACCATGCAGCGTGCCATTACGGCATTCATACAAGCTGCGATGCCGCTGGTACCGCAACAAGCTTCGTTGTCGGTACCGGCTCCGATATCGGGTCCGGTGCCAGTACCGGTTGCATCGACATCGGCTTCGCTGTCGACTGCAGCGGTACCCTGTCCGATGATGCCTATTGGTACCGATCCGGTACCGATGACTCCCGATGTCGATACCACCCAGTATGCGTATCGGGCTTTACAAGAGCATCCAGACAGGCGATACTTCGATTCCTCCGAAGACTCTGATGCATCGGAGGCCTCTGTCGAAGCATCGGTACTTCTTCCTCAGGAGCCTTCTTCTCCAAAAAGAAGAATGTCCCCTCCAGAAGACTTGCCTTTTCAAGACTTCATAAGGGAAGTGGCCAAGGGGCTTTCTATCTCAGTAGCCCCTGAGACAGAGCCTAGAGCCAAAAAATTGGATATTTTGCAATATCCCAAGGCTCCTAAAGAAGCAGCCACTTTGCCAGTTCATGAGATCCTTTATGGCCACGTGATAGGCATATGGGAGACTCCTCTCACCATCTCTTCTCATTCTCGTAGGTTGGATACCATGTATCGTGTCCCTCCTTGTCCTGGATTTCATAAAACTCAGCTTCCTCACCATTTTTTTGTGGTGGAGTCTGCTATGAAAAAGTTAGAGTGCAAAGAGGCACTCATCTGCTCCTCCAGGAAGAGAATGTAGAACCTTAGATGCTTTTGGCAGGAAAATTTTTCAAGCCAGTATGCTTGTTGCCAGAATCAACTCCTATAGTCTCTATATGGGGATGTTTCTGAAGGAAGTTACAGATCATCTGCAAACTTTCCTCCCTTTTCTTCCAGAAGATAAAAGGGAAGACTTTCTTACCTGGCTTAAGCATGCCCAGGATGTTTCCAAATTTTCTAACCGTGCAGCCTTTGACTCTTTTGAGGGGGCCAGCAGAGCCTCGGCCATTGCCATAGGTGCACACAGAATTGCTTGGTTACAAGCTTCTGATTTGGATCCCTGGGTCCAAGATGGATTAGGAAATCTTCCTTGTACAGGTGAAAACCTGTTTGACAAAGATTGGCAAGCAAAGGCCACTCAGATGGATGCAGAAAATTCTGCTTTGGATAGGCTTTCAAAGTCTACCTCTAATCCTGTCCAGAAGAGGTTGTTCAAAAAGACATATTTTCCCAAGAAGGGAAGATATTATCCTGCTTATGGTCAGCAGACATCTTCTGCAGGTCATTTTGCTGCAAAGCGTCAACAACCTAAACAGGCCAAGTCTAAGGCTGCAAGGCCTACTGTAGCCCAACAGCCTCAGCCTCCTCAGGGCCTTTGACTTGCACCTAGAGAACTTAGCCTTTCTGGCTCTAAAAGAACCTGAGCCTCTCACCATTCCAGGAAGGTTAGCTCACTTTGCTCCCAGATGGGAGCAAATCACAACAGAGCAGTGGACCCTTTCCATCATAAAAGAAGGGTACAAACTTCATTTCTTAAACCTTCCTCCTCACACCATGGTGAGACAGTTCAATTCTCCAACATCTTTTCTCGACCTTCTGGGTCAAGAGATTTCCACCCTTCTTGCCCAAGGGGCAATAGAAGAAGTACCTCTTCTTCAACAGGGCTCAGGGTTCTACTCCCCCTACTTTCTAATTCCAAAGAAAACAGGGGGTTACAGACCCATATTAGATCTCAGAGAATTGAACAAATTCCTATGCAAGGAGAAATTCAAGATGATTTCTCTGGGTACTCTCCTTCCATTCCTTCAGAATCAGGATTGGCTTTGTTCTCTAGATCTCAAGGATGCGTATACCCATATACTCATCCATCCAGCACACAGAAGGTTCCTTCGGTTCCTTTATCAGGGAAAGCACTATCAATACAGGGTGCTTCCCTTTCGTCTGGCCTCTGCTCCAAGAGTGTTCACAAAATGCATGGCAGTAATAGCTGCATTTCTACGCACTCTGGGAATATTCGTATTCCCATATCTGGACGACTGGCTCATCCGAGCTCCATCCCAGTCAGAGGCCCAGACTTCCCTATCCTGCACAATGCGTGTCCTGCAGTATCTGGGACTGGTTATAAACATTCCAAAGTCCCAACTCACCCCTACTCAGTCTCTAGACTTCATAGGGGCCTTGCTGGATACCACAACTGCAAGGGCCTATCTTCCCCAGGCCCGTTGCCTACGCTTAGTGCAGTTAGCCTCTCAGATTCAGTTAAAAACCCACCTAACTGCTCGAGAGATGTTACAACTGCTAGGCCACATGGCATCCACGGTGCATGTGGTCCCTTATGCTCGCCTTCACATGAGGGCAGCTCAATGGACTTTGTCCACCCAGTGGACCCAGGCATCTGGAAGTCTGTCAGACAAAATAGCAACCTCCAGGTGCCTCTTTTGGTCTCTCCAGTGGTGGAAGTCCACTCAAAATCTGTTTCTGGGGTCCCCCTTCCAACAATTGCTACCCCAAGCAATCCTTACAACAGATGCCTCTCCAAAGGGTTGGGGAGCTCATCTTCAAGACCTCTCCACCCAGGGCATTTGGTCTCCACAGGAGACCTCCCTACATATCAACATCTTAGAGCTCAGAGCAATCTTCTTAGCTCTCAGAGTCTTCCATACCCTGCTCAGCTACAAGACAGTCCTCATTCACACGGACAACCAAGTAGCCATGTTCTATGTGAACAAGCAGGGGGGACTGGCTCTCTGTCGCTTTGCAACGAAGCTCTGAGATTGTGGGCCTTCGCCAGAGAGCATCAAATTCATCTTCTGGCAGTATACCTTCCAGGAGTTCAAAACTCTTGGGCAGCCAGACTCAGTCAAGTTCTGCTTCCACACGAATGGTCCCTTCATATGGACTAGATAGTCAGAATCTTTCGAATTTGGGGAACCCCGGACATAGACCTCTTTGCAAGTCCGTGGAATGCCAAACTTCCCCGATTCTGTTCCAGAATTCCGTGTCAGGGAGTTCAGGCCAGGGATGCCTTCCTCCTTCATTGGGGTCAAGACTTCCTGTACGCCTTTCCACCCATTACCCTAATTCCCAAGACCCTGTTCAAGCTTCAGAGAGATCGAGGGACTATGATCCTCATAGCTCCACGTTGGCCACGCCAAGTGTGGTACCCTCTACTTCTGCATCTCTCAAGCTCCCTCCCTGGACTTGGGGTCTGCTCCAGATCTCCTGTCTCAGGAGGGGGGAACGTTGTGGCACCCAAACCCCCAATCTCTCCATCTCAGGGCTTGGTTGCTGAAGGCTTAGACCTTCAAGATTGGCATCTTTCTCAGCAAGTAAGGGATATCCTTCATGCTTCCAGAAAACCTTCTACTAGAAGTTCCTATGCTTTTAAATGGAAAAGGTTTACCATTTGGTGTGCTGAGAAGGATATTAACCCTCTAGCTATACCTTTGAATTCTTTACTAGAGTATCTCCTGCATCTTTCCCATGCAGGCCTCAAGACAAATTCAGTAAGGGTCCATTTGAGTGCTATTGCAGCATCCCTCAAGCCTCTCAATGGACAACCTGTCTCCTCTCATCCTCTTATTGCAAGATTCATGAGAGGCCTTCTTTTAACTAAACCTCCCATTAGACCACCTCCAGTGGCATGGGACTTGAATCTGGTTCTTGGTCAGCTCATGAAGCCTCCCTTTGAACCCTTAGCCACTACCTCCTTGAAATTTCTTTCCTGAAAGGTTATCTTTCTTATTGCAGTCACCTCAGCTCGCCGCATCAGTGAACTGCAGGCCTTAGTGGCTAATCCACCTTATACAAGGTTCCATCATGATAAGGTAGTCCTTAGGACCAATCCACACTTTATGCCTAAAGTGGTCTCACCTTTTCATCTTAATCAAGAGGTGTATTTACCTGTCTTTTTTCCAGGTCCTCATGCATCGAGTGCAGAGAGGAATCTTCATACCCTGGATTGTAAGAGAGCTCTTGCTTTTTACTTACAAAGGACACAGCAACATAGAAAGTCTTCTCAACTCTTTGTTGCTTTTGATCCCTCTCATTTGGGACTTCCAGTCTCTAAGAGGACACTGTCCATTTGGATTGCTCAATGTATTTCATTCGCCTACCAGAGTAAGAACCTTTCTCTGGAGGGCCATGTCACAGCTCATAATGTGAGGGCCATGGCCACCTCTAGGGCTCATCTAAATTCTGTGTCTATCGACCAGATCTGTCGAGCAGCCACCTGGGCCTCGGTTCATACCTTCACAGTCCATTACTGTTTGGACAAGGACTCCTGCCGGGATGCCTTGTTTGGTCAGGCTGTTCTCAAACACCTGTTCCATGCTTAATCAACTCCTACCCTCCATCCCTGGTTGGATGCCTGAGATCCATGGGAGGAGGTAGAGCCCTTCTCAGGGTCTCACAACCTTTGGGATCTCCCGTGCATCTCTACCTGGGGAGTCCCCATATGTGAAGACTCATTCCTGCTTGTTCCTGGAGATAGCACAGTTACTTACCTGTAACAGGTGATCTCTGGGAACAGCAGGAATAAGTCTTCACAACCCACCCACCTCCCCTAGGAGTTGTATCTCTCTATCTATCTTTCCTTTCCTCTCTCTCTTTGTCTCAGCTTTAAAACTCGAACTGGAGAGAGGCGGTTAGGAAAGGCGGGAAGGCTTTTGGGAAGCTGGGGAGCGTTCCCGCGCAGGCTCCATCGGTACCGACGTACCCATATGTGAAGACTTATTCCTGCTGTTCCCAGAGATCACCTGTTACAGGTAAGTAACTGTGCTTTCTCCAGGACCAAGCAGGAAGTCAGTCCTCACATATGGGTGACGTCGGCGCCGACGGAGCCCTCGCGGAGCAATTTTCCCCAGCTTTCAAAGAAAGCCTTTGGGAATTGCAGCGAGCATGCGCGGTCTCCTTCCCGCCCAAGGGTGCCATCTTAGCCAGTCTTCTTTTTTTCCGCGGAGCCCTACAGACGTACCCGTCGTGTCCCCGCTGAAAAAGTTGATTTTAGTGATTTATTTCTATTTCTTTCTTCGGTTCGACGCCGGTCTTTTTCCTGCCCGGACTCGCGACGCCGTTGCGAGTCCTTCTGTTATTTTTCGGTTTTTCTGATTTTTGGTCAGTTTCGTTTTTCGTTTTTTTCGCTGGCAGCCCGGTCCTTTGACCTTGCAGGGGCCCTTTTTCCCCCGATGGCTGCCAGTGGTTTCAAGCGGTGTGTTCAGTGTGACAGAAATATGTCACTCACTGACACACATGATAATTGCCTCCGCTGCCTCGGCCCGGATCACGAAGAACTGATCTGTGGGGCCTGCAGCAAAATGTCCTCCAAAGCGTTAAGGAGTTGGCGGCGGCACCAGCGGGAACGAATCTTCGCTGACCCCGGCCGTACCCGGACCTCGTCGGAGGCCTCGGCGTCCAGAGGTTCCAGCTCTGACCATCGCCGAAGTTCCTCCGACAGGGGTTCTCCCTCCGGGGACCATCGACGGAAGGTAAAACCCGCGAGGGCGGCGTCGGTGGACGCTCCTGGCTCCGCGAGGGCCAGGTCGCATAGCCCCGATAGCCGTCCAGGGTCTTTGGAGAAGGAGCACCTCCCGAAGCGACCTCGTCTGGAGTCGGAGTTGCCTGCTCGGGTAAGTCCTGTAGTCCTCCTGGACTCGCCTCCGAGGGGTCCGACGTCAGGCCCGACGCCGTCGGGGCCCGAGTCGGGGGCTGCTGGGTCACCTGAGGTCGGACTCAGGTTGACGGCCTTGGAGAGCAGACTATCTGCCTTAATGGACCAGCAGCGGGCACTGATCGCTAGCCTCGCTGGCGCCGCTGCCCCGACCGCCGGGACGTCGACGTCTAAGTCGACCCCGGAGACCGAGCCCATCCTCGAGTCCATGCGAACTCGAGTCGATCCTCGGTCGAGGTCACCCTTGGCCTCCCGTTCGGGACCAAGGTCGTCGACGCCGACTCCCTCGGTGTCGGGGCAGCCGACGCCTCCGCCTGCCCGAGCCGACCCCACCGATTCCTCCTCGGAGTCGGCCTGGGAGTCCGAAGAGGAAGAGTCACCTGATTCATTTTGGACTCGGTGTGTCCCCTCGGACTCACCTGAGTCCGAACCTCGGAAGCAGTCCCCTCCGGAGGATGCCCGGTTCTCGGACTTCGTCAGGGATATGGCCAAGGCTTTGGCCTTCCCTGCGGATCCCGAGGAGGAGCCTCGAGCCGAAGAGCTCGACGCCCTTCAGTATGACTCTCCCGCCAGGGAACACTTTACTGTACCGGTTCCTCCCATGCTGGAACGACCACTCTTCCGCATGTGGGAGAGTCCGGCATCGTCGCCGGTATTAAGCAAGCGGGTCGATTCCATCTATCGAGTCCGCAAGAGTCCCGGCTTCCAAAAAGCACAGCTACCGCACCATTCCATGGTAGTGGAATCGGCCATGCATAGGCTTAAGAGCCAGAAGATGCACTCCTCGGTGCCTCCTGGCAGGGAGGCCCGTAACCTGGATGGCCTCGGTAAGAAGTGTTTCCAGGGCTCTATGCTTGCTTGTCGGGTCCAGACCTACCAGCTCTACATGGGCATGTATCTCAGAGACCTGGCTAAAGAGGTAGCCGGATTCTCCGCTGGGCTGTCCGAGGAACCTTTGCGGAGGTTCCTGGCCTTGACAACTGGTATTCGGGAATGCTCCAAATTCATGTCCCGAGCAGCCTATGATGGCTTTGAAGCATCGGCTCGAGTGGCCGCAGCCGGTATCGGTGCCCGCCGACAGGCTTGGCTTCAGTCGTCTGACCTTGAACCCTGGGTGCAGGACAAGTTGGTCGATGTCCCCTGCCGAGGTGAGAACCTCTTTGGCAAGCCCATGGCTGACAAGGCTGCACAAATCGAGACGGAGACTCTCACCAGAACTAGGCTTTCTAGGAAGACCTCCGCCCCTTCCCAGAAAAAGAAGGGCTCGGGAAAGAAGTCCTTTTACCCGAGAAAGGCGGCTGCCTATAAACACTACCCTCAATATCAGGCCTCCGCAGCTCCCCAACAGGGTCAGCAGGCCAAGGGATCGGGTAACGGGTCCCGTAGGCAGCAAGCCCCCAAGCCTGCACCACCGGCCCCTGCTCAGCAGGGTGGGGGTTTTTGACTTCATCAGCATAGCCTCTCCCCCTCAGCTGGTTCCTCCCAGCACCGGAGGCCGGCTGGTTCACTTCGCACACAGGTGGTCCAACATCACTTCAGATGCCTGGGTGCTTCAAGTCGTAAGAGAAGGCTATCTTCTCCACTTCCACCAAGTCCCTCCCTCCTATTTCCCGGGAGAACCTCCACGACTCCCTCTGCACAGAGACTTACTCCTTCAGGAGTTAGCAAGTCTTCTTCAGGAACAGGCGGTGGAACCGGTGCCCCACCACCTGAGAGGTTAAGGTTTTTATTCCAGGTATTTCCTGATACCAAAAAGAACAGGAGGCCTCAGACCCATCCTGGACTTGCGCAACATCAACAAGTTCCTCGTGAGGGAGAAGTTCAAGATGCTTACCCTTGGAATCCTTCTGCCCTACCTCCAGCAGGGAGATTGGCTATGCTCCTTGGATCTAAAAGATGCCTACACGCACATCCTCATCCACCCAAGCCACCGCCAATACCTAAGGTTTGTGGTGGCAGGAAATCATTACCAGTACAGAGTACTACCCTTTGGCCTATCCTCCGCACCGCGAGTCTTCACAAAATGTCTTGCGGTGGTGGAGGCTTATCTACGGCTTCACGGCCTCTATGTCTTTCCGTACCTAGACGACTGGCTCATCAGAGCATCGTCCTCTCCGGAAGTCACACAAGCCACACACCGCACTGTGACTCTTCTGCAGTACTTGGGCTTTGTCATAAACTTCGCAAAGTCCACTTTGCTCCCCTCACAGGATCTCGAGTTCATCGGCGCAAGACTGCACACTCCTCAGGCACGAGCTTTCCTGCCTCTCGACAGGGCTCAACGGCTCATGGACCTAGCCGGCCGTTTTCGCAGCCAGTCCCTGGTCTCAGCCAGGCGCTTCCTGAGACTACTCGGCCATATGGCTTCCACCGTCCACGTGACCCCCAATGCCTGCCTGAATATGCGGCCTGCTCAATGGTGCCTTCGCAAGCAGTGGCAACAAGCCACGGGCGGCCTAGCCGACTTAGTGCGCGTCTCCGGACCGCTGGCCTCTTCTCTACAGTGGTGGCTTCATCGGCCGAACCTGGTG
Organism: Ichthyophis bannanicus; assembly: GCA_033557465.1. Lineage (NCBI taxonomy): Eukaryota > Metazoa > Chordata > Amphibia > Gymnophiona > Ichthyophiidae > Ichthyophis > Ichthyophis bannanicus. Next base: position 187,120,943 of record CM066033.1, on the reverse strand, counting down.
CTCGGAATGCCTTTTCAGTCACCTCAGCCGGCTCAAGTGCTGACGACCGATGCTTCTCTCCTAGGATGGGGAGCGCATTGCCAAGGGGCATGTACTCAAGGTCTCTGGACCACGTGGGAGTCTGCTCAGCAGATCAACTTCCTGGAGCTCAGAGCAATCCGTCTGGCTCTCAAGGCTTTCTCCCACCTGACTTCTCACCAGTCCGTCCTTGTCCAGACAGACAATCAGGTTGCCATGTTCTACGTGAACAAACAGGGAGGCACAGGCTCCTTACTTCTCTGTCGAGAAGCACAGAAGCTCTGCTCTTGGGCCGTCAGCCACGGCATTCTTCTCAGGGCAGTTTATCTCCCAGGCCAAGAAAATTGCCTGGCCGACAAACTCAGCAGGATCCTCCAGCCGCACGAGTGGCGCCTGGATCCCTTGGTAGTTCAGAAACTTTTCCTGAAGTGGGGCCTCCCCACGATGGATCTCTTTGCCAGTCCTCTCAACCGGCAACTTCCTCGCTTCTGCTCTCGTCAGCCGCATCCCCTTCGAGTAGCGGCGGATGCTTTTCTGCTCTCATGGTCGAAGAGCCTTCTGTATGCCTTTCCTCCCATCCCGCTAGTCTCCCGAACTCTTTTCAAGGTTCTCCGAGACAAAGCTTCCATGATCCTGATAGCTCCTCGCTGGCCCAGACAGCCGTGGTTTCCACTCCTGCTGCAATTAGCGGTAGAGGGTCCGTTCCCTCTGGGGTTTCAACCGGATCTCCTAACACAGGATCAGGGGTCCCTGCTACACCCCAACCTCAGATCTCTACATCTGATGGCCTGGCTGCTGAAAGGGTAGTCCTTGCTCCCCTTCTACTGCCGACAGAGGTGGAAGAGGTCGTCCTAGCTTCTCGGCGACCTTCTACCCGCAAATGCTACGCCCTTAAATGGTGTCGCTTTTCCGCTTGGTGTGCCCAGCAGTCTCAGGATCCCTTCTCCTGCTCGGTGTCGGTGATCTTGCAGTACTTGCTCTACCTCTCTAATCTGGGACTTAAGTCCAACTCCGTCAAAGTTCACCTCAGTGCTCTTTCAGCACATCATGTGCCGGTGGACGGCAGACCTCTTTCCAGCGACCCTCTCGTAGCGAGGTTTCTCCGAGGTCTCCTTCTACTTAAACCACCTCTGCGCCCGCCAGCACCTGACTGGGATCTGAATGTGGTTTTACAGCGGATCACCTGTCCGCCTTTTGAACCTATGGCTACCTGTTCTCTCCGTTTTCTTTCTTGGAAAACTTTATTCCTGATAGCCCTCACTTCCGCTAGACGCATAAGTGAATTGCAGGCCCTCGTGTCTGATCCCCCTTACACTCGGTTCTACAAAAATAGGGTAGTCCTACGGACTCACCCAAGTTTCTTCCAAAAGTGGTCTCCCCTTTTCACATCAATCAGGAGGTGGTACTTCCGACCTTCTTTCCCAGGCCACACTCCAGCCGAGCTGAAATGGTCCTGCATACCCTGGACTGTAGAAGGGCATTGAACTTCTACCTTGACCGTACGCGGGAGCACCGTAAAGCTGCTCAGCTTTTTGTGTCTTTTGACCCCAATAAATTGGGGCTCCCGGTCTCCAAGCGTACTCTATCCATCTGGGTTGCTGACTGCATCGCTTGGGCTTATGGGGCAGCCGGACTCTCGTTAGAAAGTCGAGTCACGGCTCATTGTGTTCGGGTGAAGGCTACGTCAGTGGCTTACCTCCGCTCTGTTCCGTTGGCAGACATCTGCCGGGCCGCTACTTGGTCTTCGAGCCAGACTTTTGCGGTCCATTACTGCCTCGAGAGGGAGTCCCGCAGGGACAGTGCTTTCGGACAGGCAGTCCTCCGAAATCTCTTCGAGGTTTGAGCAACTCCTACCCTCCATCCCGGATGGGGGCTACCGGTGGGTAATAATTCAGTGAAGATTCCTTCCTTCTGTGCCGCTGAGCTAGAGGGAGCTCATTTTTGTGCTTAGGGTCTCCGGTAGCCTTAAGCTTGGGAGTCCCATATGTGAGGACTGACTTCCTGCTTGGTCCTGGAGAAAGCGTAGTTACTCACCTGTAACAGGTGTTCTCCAGGAGCAGCAGGAATCAGTCCTCACAACCCTCCCTCCTCCCCTTGGAGTTGCAATCATCTGCTTAAGTTTTTTGCAAATTTTTATGCTGTCTTTTAGCTATGTCATCAGACTGGCTAAGATGGCACCCTTGGGCGGGAAGGAGACCGCGCATGCGCGCTGCAATTCCCAAAGGCTTTCTTTGAAAGCTGGGGAAAATTGCTCCGCGAGGGCTCCGTCGGCGCCGACGTCACCCATATGTGAGGACTGATTCCTGCTGCTCCTGGAGAACACCTGTTACAGGTGAGTAACTACGCTTTCACAACATAATGCTTCTGTCATCATGCTTTACTGTAGTGATGGCGTTAGGGCAATGTGCTGTGTTTGTTCTCTTATGGGGGATCGATACAGGGGATCTAGGGAGGAGTGGCCTAGTGGTTGGGGCAAGGTAATTCAAGCCGGAAGGTCGGGGGTTCAAATCCCACTAGAGGACAGCAACCTTGGGCCAGAAGGACTGGGGTTTCTAGTCGCACAGGTGCTCTTTGTGGTCTTGGGCAAGCCACTTAACCCTCCATTGCCCATGTTCCCTGTAAAATAGTTCTCTCCAAGTTATAATGCCCTGTTCAATGTAATTTCAGTTTGTTCAATGTAAATTGCCTTGATATCATGAAAGGCGGTATATAAGAAATGTTAAATAAATAAATAAAAGATAGGATTGGGTAATTCAGTTGAAAAAAGATTGTGAGGTGGTGTGGCAAGACTGTTAAAGGGAAGTGTAGTGTCTGTTGCACCCTGCTTCTGTCTGTCGTTGGGCTCCCTGCACTGTAGGTTTCAGGTTAATTTATACGTGTTCAACCATCTTTCATAACGGCAACAAAGTGGCTCACAATAATATAATATAAATTAAATAATAAGCATAAAAAGAAAAGATAACCAACCATAACCAATGGAGACTAATGCAATTCATATCCTTCAGGGAAAGAGACAAAATGAGAACCGAAAACTAATAACTGCAGCACTCTTCAAAGTCAACAATCCTGTGAAATGTAGAGCGTCAGTCCAGTAGAGGATCCAGCATAAGGATGAAAAGAATGGTTTAAAAAGACAAGATTTCAACAGTTCCTTGAATTTAGAATATACAGGTTCTCCCCTAACGTGTTGTGGAAGATTGTTCTAAAGTTGAGGCACCAAATGTATAAGCGATGACCTTCGTGTAGCCTGAAAACAAATTTCCATAGAATGAGGTTGCCTTGCAAGGACTGGCTGAGGGGGGGGGAGGAGGGAGGGGTTATTTGTGCCACTGCCCAAGGAGCTGCCTCAGTGATCGGCAGCCTGATCGTCATTGGGAAGATGAGCAGGAAGGGAGATCACCTCCTCAAGGCCAATTGGGCCCATCCTAGCCCTGGAGTGCCTCCATTAAAGCCAGTAACGCCTCCAGTCATGGGAAGGTGCCGCCTCAGTCATTGGCAGCCTGATCAGCATCAGGGAGGTGATGAGGAAGGAGAGCTCCTGCCCCATCTCCTGCACAAGGCCAATCAGGCCCATTCAAGCCCTGGAGCACCTCCATTAAAGCCAGCAGCTCCTTCAGGGTGCCTGCACCTGGCTGCTTCACCAGAGGTCCCTTGAGATGGGGCCATAAAACAACAAGTCACAGCTTTAACATCCGTGTTGGCCCAACACAGTCATCCTGGGATCGACCTACAAGAGTAACTGCCCTCGCTGGAACACAGATTCCAAACAAAACGGAAGTGAGTGACCAAACAACTGAAAACAGAGAGCTGTAACACCACATAATGTCCGACCTGCACAGAATCCTACTGCTAGTAATTTGCATCCTCATACTAACTGCTCTATCCAATAAGGCTCAATGGCACACCCCATAATCATAGCACCATCCCAGTAATCTGTCCCCTTGGCTCAGTATAACAAACTTGCCTACCCACAGAACGAAACAAAGAAACAATTCCAGACTGCTGTATATCCCTCTCCAGGAACATCTCACTCAGGAAAAAAACAACTCATACAGCAAAAACTATACACAGTCTAAAATGCACCTTAATGATGAATGCCCACTCCACAAGAAACAAGATCCATATCCTCAATGACTACTTAATCAACAACAACATTGACATACTATGCATAGCAGAATCCTGGTTCTCCAATACAGACACTGTTCTAATCAACCAGCTGAAACCACCCGATTATGACAGCTTCAATTGCTCTCGTTCTGACTGCAGGGCCAGCAGCGTTTGCATCCTGGCAAGAAATAACTTATTGTTCAAGCAACACAAGCCATATCCATAGACTGTCTTGATCACATAACAATCTCAAACAAAACGGTTACACTTTGTCTTGCCTACCACTGTCCTACAGCAAAGCATGATGAGCTATAAACCATCCTAGAAACAACCAGTACATAGGCATACCTCTCTTCCCACCTCACACTAGTGGATGACCTAAATCAATCTTCTGTTCCACTAAGCCCATCTAAATCCTTCATGGAAGTCATGAGACACCTCAAATTCACCCAACTGGTCCAAGCACCAATGCACACTAAAGGAAACACCTTGGATCTCATATTTATCCAGTCCCTACTTCTGGACACCCACACAATCCCCAAACAGCTGCTCACTGAAGTACCATGGTTAGACCACTACACTGTCACCTGCTTACCTACCTGTATATCTTACCTCGATAATACAGACCATCCACAATATATGCTGCCACCGACATAAGCCACTCGATAAATCTACTTTCATTGACAGAGTGCTCCCTTCTCTTGATGAAAAACACCAGGACCTTGACCTCACTATAAACAAATGGATAAGCATAATACAAACATTTGCCACTTCACCTCTCATCAGTACTGTGAAACTACACCACTGAATCGACAGCCCATGGTACATGAAAGGAACTAAAGTGGAAACTGTAAAAACTGGAGCATAGATGGAGAAGCACACTCGATGATCAGACAAAACAAACCTACCTGCTCACCCTTCAAACGTACCGTTCAGAGACCAACAACGCAAAACACGACCACCACACTAAACTAATAATAAAAGCAATAAACAAACCCAGAGAACTATTCAATATAGTTATTAGACTAGTAAAAAACAACAGCCAAGCCCACGGGACTTACACCCTTAACCTACGGGACTTTGCTGCATACCTGCAATCAAAACACCCATGCCATCGCTTAGCCTGCTTGTTCCTACCACCTGTGGCAACTCCATAGACCTAAACACCACAAAAACACTACTGCAGTCTTCAGCCCCACTTCCACGGAACACCTTGAGCACATAATACATAGCATCAACACCACAACTTCTCCACTGGACCCATGCCCTGCTACCTGATTCAAAATCACAAAAACAGAGCTTGCTCCAATTATATATAAGCTAATCACAACTCCTCCTCCAAAGGATATTTTCCTATATTCCTGAAATCCATGTCAATCCGTCCAATCCTCAAAAACCTTAAGCTCAATCCAAATGACCTGATCTCATACAGACCTATCTCCAGCTTACCATTTATTGCCAAAGTTATCAAGAAGGTAGTCCTCTACCAATTGCAAGAACTTATTGAGTCATACTCTCTCCCTTGGACATACATCAACATGGATTCCGCAACAACCATGAAGTAGAAACCTTGCTCATCTCTTTAACAGACTAGCTTATCAAAGGCATAGAAAACATAAAACAAGGCTTCATTCTTATCTTTCTAGACATTGCAGTGGCTTTTAACACAATATCCCATGACATCCTCCTACAGCGCCTATTCAACATAGGAATCCGTGAGAATTCCCTAGAATGGCTACGGTCATACCTCATTAATCGCTCCCAATATGTACAAATTGGACTAAAGACATCCAAACAAATCACCCAGATACAAGGCATCCCTCAAGGCTCTGCCCTCTCAGCGTTACTATTTAACATCTTTATACAGCCAATCTGCAATATCATAAGCACGTTCAATGTCCACTATCATCTTTATGCAGATGATCTTTATGATATATGCTCCCTTTTCCATCACATACCCAGACTTCTCAACAATTACAACCTGTTTCAACACTATAAACCAATGACTATGAGAACATTAATCTCAAAATCAACCTCAAGAAAACAGAGGTACTACTTCTCACCAAAAATCAATCCTCCTTCCCCCCAAAGTCATTAAAGGTGAACAACTTCAACCTATAAGTTAGGTCAGAAGTAATATACCTCAGCATTACCATAGATCAGCACCTCACAATCCAACCACATATAAAGTGTCTCAATGCATTTACAGCAAGTTAAGAACACTTCAACACTTATGGCCCCTTCTTGAACTTCATGACTTCCGGACAGTATTCCAGGCAATGATACTACTACACTTTGGCTTCTGTAATGCCATCCTCCATGTAATTTCAAAGAACTCATTATAGCCACTACAACTTGCACAGCATGCAGCCATCTGAATTCTGATGTGCTCATCAAGATACAGCCATATCACATCTATTCTTAAAGAGCTACATTGGTTACCTCTCTTCAGTAGAATCAAGTACAAGGCCCTAATAATTATGTTCAAAATAATCTATCAGTTATCCTCCCAATACCTGCAATCTATCCTAACAAATACCCTGGAAAACAGCCAAAAATGGAATAATACTTCAAACCTTCTAATCCTGCCTCCCAAACTGACCAAGAGCAATCAGACAACTTGCGCTAGGGCATTCTCCATACATGCCCCTCAACTATGGAATGTCCTACCACACCACATCAGAGACACCCCATGACCTAATAACCTTCAGGAAGCTGATAAAGACTCACCTGTTCATGGAGCATTTCAGTGGGATCAATTGACTCGCCCACCTATGATCTCTCTCCCCCTACCCATCCCTTCCTCCCTTCCCCCATACCCCTAATTTAAGATATGCACTGTACCATTTACTACTTCGTGCAACCTCTATATTTTGTATATAGTTACCTTGTCCTCTGTTTTACCTATCATGTTGAAGTAATCCTGTTCTTGTAATATTGTTGTATGTATGGTTGAAGTTTGGTTCTCTGTAAACCGCATTGATCCTAGGAAATGCGGTATAAAAGAATAAATAAATAAATAAATAAATACATATTTTTCCCTTTGCTACTTCAGTGGCATTTTGTATACAAAGTGACCTGGCGATTTATGCCTGAATCTATGGTTTGTGCATACCTGGGGGTACACATGTACCAATGACTTCAATGAAAGAAGCACTGCTATATGAAGAATGCAGTCGCAAAGATCCTCTCCCCAGCAGGCATCCTTCCACTTCCTTCATTCTTCTAGTTGCAGGCAGCAGCCGCAGAAGTATAGAATGCTATGCCTGTAGCAGAAGGTAGGAGGTGGGAGCTGAATGCTGCCCCTACACTTCAAGGCCCTGCATGTCTAGGAGCCCAGATGGAGCCGCTGTATAGCAAGAGAACCTCTGCCATCTCAAAACTGCTGTTGAATACAAAAATCAGAGAAAGGCCACAGTAGGAGAAGGGACTTTGAGGGCTTCTTTCTGTGGAATGAAGATATGCTTTCTAGAAGAGAGGAGAAAAAAGAAAGAAATAGAGAAGAGGTGTGGGATGAAAGGCCCAGTGATCCACTACCTGCAGAAATGGCAACTCTTAGAGGACAATGTGATTACTGAGCATCAATAGCTTGCATGGAGAGCCCAGTGTAGCATTCACTCCTGATCTGTGCAGAGCTGTCTTTTGTCCATCACGCCTGTAACTGTCTTTGGTCCATGCTCATCATGTCAGATTTAACTGATTTTGTCCAGTGCTTGCACTGCTGTCTGAGCTCTGGATGAGGAGCCTCAGGTACTGCTTGATATGTCCTCGTCTTGGGGGCATCCAGCACTGAGGTGAAATTTAGTATTGTCCACATCTAGAAATGGCAAGATTCTGTAGCTGGAAATGCTGATACTGAGCTTTGGTTCCAGAAAGTCCCAAAGCTAGCAGAAATATTTTATTTATTGACTTATTTAAAAAGCTCTTATATACCGTTTGTCTGTAAAAAATATTCAAAGGGATGCACAATCACATAAAAACAAATTAAAGCACAATAAAAACATAATATATACAATTGGTGTAATAATTGAAATAATTCACCTGTGTGTGGAAGGTTACCGTGATAACGTAGTATTTTACAGGGTTCCATTAGATGATAGGGAGGGGATCCCAGTCTTAGTGGGTCAGGTGGCAACAAGTGGTGGTGGTGGTTTTATGAGGCAAGAGGTGCTACATTGTGAGGGCAGGTAGGATTGCCACCTGGCTCTAGATTTGCCTGTCCTGGGTTTACCCCATTGCATGAGGGGACTTGTAGGGAATGCAATTGGGAAATCAGAAATATAGGTCTCTACAAATAATGGGGTAAGCCTAGGACTGGATCCATCCTTTCGCTCGTTGGGTGAATCTGGAGTCAGCAACCCTTGGTGTGGGAATTGTTATGTTAGAGCCACTTGCTCCCCACACAAAGCAGGGATGAAGTGTTATTTTGGAGCCACTGAACACTCCTTTTCTCACCACATCCTCTCCAAAAACTGATCTCTTAACATTTGATGTGAGTCACTTTGCATGATACTGGGTTCTTCCATCCCACGGGGAGGGGGGGGGGGATTACACCTGAAAATCTTCAGAAATAAGGAAGTATTGGCTAGTTAAAAGGTTAAGAAACACTGTATTAGGGAGGAGAGAATGTCCTCTTTTCCCATCCTGCTGATTTCAGGGTGAACAAATACAATCTTGGATAAAAGGTTGGAAAGTGTGAATTTTGTGTGTGGGGTGGAAGAGGTGCAGTTGGATTTGAAAAACCATGCCCTGGAATATCTGTTTTGGTTCGTTTTAGAACTTTATGGAAGACCACCTTCAGTTTACAAACAGTTGTCAGTGATAAGCTATTTAATCAGCCTTATTTATTTATTTATTTATTTATCTATATTTTTTCTATACCGCCCCTTCCAGCGATCAAGGGCGGTTTACAAGGAACATTTTAACAATTGTACACCGATGTATACATTTACATTGAACAATCAGATTCAACTATTTACAATGAACGGTTAAGTTTAACTATTTACATTGAACAAAACTTCAACTTCAAGATGTATTAGTAATACAAACAACCATTAAATTATTTACATTGGATATTTACAGTGGTTGTGTTTTGTGTATATTTTGGAATTTATTTCCTTTTATGACGTAAATCGGGGGTGTGTATGGGGTTTCAGACGGGGGGGGGGGTGAGTTGTTTAGTTTTGAGCAAGGGGGTTTGTGTGTGTAATACCATGGTTATGGAGGTGTTTTGGGGGTATATGGGATTTCAAAGTGTTCAGTAAAGAGGTAAGTTTTTAGCTCTTTCCTGAACTGATAGAGGTCATTTATGACGCGAAGGTCTATTGGGAGGTCATTCCAGAGTGTAGGGGCAGTGAATGTGAATGCTCTGGAGCTAGTGGTTTTCTTTGTCTTCCTGAAGGCTTTTGGTGTGATAAGGGAGTGGGCTTCGTTTTGTCTGTGTGATCTAGTTTTGTTTGGTGATTGCAGTAGTGTGGATAGGTGTGAGGGGGCTATGTCTTTTATGAGTTTAAAGGTTGTTAGGATAGTTTTGTATCTGATTCGGCTATTGATTGGGAGCCAGTGTAGTTCTAGCAGTATTGGGGTTACGTGGTCTGTTAGACGTGCTTTAGCTATTACTTTTGCACAGATGTTCTGAGCTCTTTGAAGAAGGTATGTGCTTTTTTGAGGGAGGCCTATTAATAGACTGTTGCAGTAGTCAAAGTGGGGGGTGATTAGTGTATTTACTACAGATCTAAAATCTTGAGTTTCTAGGAGTGGCCTTAGGTGCTGAATAGTTTTTAGTTTGTAGTAGATGGTTTTTACGGTTTGTTTTATGTGTGGTAGCATGGTGAGTGTGTGATCTATTATCACACCTAAATATTTTACTTCTTTTCTAACAGGTATGGATGTTCTGTTAATTGTGATTGTTTCTGGGAAGGTGTTCTCTGTGGTTGATGACCTTGTTACGAACATTGCTTCCGTTTTTTTGAGGTTGATGCTGAGGTAGCTAGATTCTAACCAGGAGGAGAGGTCTCAGTCATACATTCTGATAGTGTGTCATATGAGGGGTTTTTAGCGGTTATAGGGATAGCGAGCATGATGTCGTCGGCGTATATAAAGTGGTTAATCCTGTGTTTTTTAAATATGTTTGTTATTGGTTGTAGATACAGGTTAAATAGGAGGGCGGAGAGGGCTGATCCTTGGGGTATTCCTTGGCCTTGGGGGAATGGTTCTGATGCTTCTTGGTCAATTTGTACGCGTATTAGTCTGTTTGATATGTAGGACTTGAACCAATCAAGGACAGTCCCGCCTATTCCTAAGCTTTGTAGTCTGTTGATCAGTGTGGAGTGGTTAATGTTGTCAAAGGCGGCAGAAATATCTATGAATAGAAGTAGGAAGCCTTGGTTGTTGTCATCTGTACCTCTGATGAGGAAATCCATTAGGGTGATTAATAGAGTTTCTACTCCATGGAATGGGCGGAACCCAAATTGGTGTGAGTCAAGTGGTTTATGTTCATCAATGTGTTCTTGTAACTGTATTTGAATTGTTTTTTCTATTATTTTAGCTATAAATGGGATGCTGGCTATGGTCTGTATGAGTTCGGGTCTTTTGGGTCAAGCTTGTTGTTCTTTATTATTGGTCTAAGTGTTGTGAGTTTTAAGGCATCAGGCATTATGCCTTGTGAGAGGGATTGGTTCACTATATGTTGTAGATTTTCCGCCAGTTCCTCCTTTGCACATTTAATCCATGATACAGGGCATGGGTCTAGTGGGGAGGTTGTTGTGTTGATCATTGTTACGATTTTAAGGAGTTGTTTTCGGTCTATTATGTGGAAGTTTGTCCATTCGTTTATGAGTTTAGTGCTTGTAAATATTGGTGTCAGAGTAGTGGTTTTGTTTTTTAATTTCGCTGCAAAGTGTGTTGCTAATGTTTGTACATTTATTGCTGGTTGTTTAGGCTCGGTGTTATTAGTTTTAGTTAGTGTTTTTACTATCGCAAATAGTTCTCTCGGGCGGTTGATGGCTGAGTTTAGTACTTTAGAGTGGTAGTCTCTTTTTGATTTGTTGATTGCATTTTTGTATCGAGTAAGTATTAACATGTATTGGGATTTGTTTTCATCCGATTTTGTTTTCCTCCATCTCTTTTCTTGTTTCCTTAGTTGCTTTTTTAGTTTTGCTAGCTCTTTCGTGAACCACTTTTCGGTCTTTTTTGTTTGTCTATGTAAGACTTGTGTGGGGACAGCTGCATTTTGAATGGTTGAATTCCAATGTGTTATGGTTGAATTGATGTCTGATGAGTTTGTGTTGAGTTTGGGTAATACTTCGTTGAGGAATGTATTCTTGTTAAAGTGTGCGAATCGTGATGTATGTGGAGGTGTGCTTGTGGTGTTTTTTGGAGCTTGTATTGGTAGGTAAGTTGTAATAAGGTGGTGGTCGGACCATGGTACTTCGGTTATGGTTGGAGTGGTGTGTGGCTGGTGACTGTAGAGCATAGAGGGAAGGAAGATTAGGTCAAGTATGTTACCTTTATTGTGTGTGGGGGCTTGTATTATCTGTGTATATCCCATTTGTGTCATAGCTTCTATGAAGTTATTCGATTGTGAGTTGGTCAGTGATGGAAGGTTCAGGTCACCAAGGAGTATGAGTGGTTTGCTTTGAGATGCTGTGCAAGCAAGTTCTAGGATAGGGGTGAGGTTATTTTGATCAGATGATGGGGGTCGGTAGATGAGGGCGAGGGCAGGGGTTCTATTTTCTATATTGACAATGTCTATTCCGTCTATATTGTCTAAGTTTGTTAGGGTGAATTTTAGGTCTTTTTTGGTGAGTATTAAAGCGCCTCCTCCTCTTTTTATATTCCGATGACAGTTGAATATGTCATATTGATGTGTGGCTAACTGGTTTAGTAGTATGGTGTCTGTGGGTGAGAGCCATGTTTCAGTGATGCAGATAATATCTGGGGTTGTGTCCTTTATTATGTCATTGATTATTGGTATTTTATTTCGTATAGAACGGATGTTTATTAAGATGATTTGTAGGTTAGAGTTTGTGTTATTAGCTCGTTCGTTTATTGTACTATAGGGTTGGGGTTTTATTTGTATGCGTCTGTGAAGGGGTTTGTCTGAGTCGTTGCGCGAATGATGATAGTGGGGGTTTGAGTATGTATTGCTGTGTTGGGTTTTGATACTGGTTATGGGTGGTTGGGATGTTATTGTAAGGATTCCGGTAGTGATTGTGGATGATGGGGATGTTTTTGTAAGGGCTTTGGTTGGTATTGTATGTATATATGTGTTGGGTTAGGAGAGTTATCAGCAGGAGAGTGAGAGGGATGTTTGTAGATTTAGTGGGATACATTGTGTGTAGGGGGTTGTGTGAGAGGGAGTTCTGCAGGGATTAGAGGCCTCTGGTGATAGTGTATGTGTCTACAGGCAACAGTATATATAATTTTGGCAGCAGTAAAATTAGTTACTATCAACAGTGTATTCATGTACTGACCACAGTATAATTTGTTACTGTCAATATTATAGTACTATTGGCAACAGTAAAATTAGTCACTTTCAACAGTATATTTACCTATTGGCAACAGTGAATTTTGTTACTTTCAATAGTATGTTCATCTACTGACAACAGTACAGTTAGTTATTTTCAGCAGTATATTCATCTACTGTCAACAGTATATTCATCTACTGTCAACAGTATGAATGCTTGATGCTTGATACTGGCAACAGTATATTATATGGCTACTATATAACAGTATACTATATGGCTACTAGTGATAGTAGATGAGTGTTGAGTGGAGATAATACAGGTTACTGACGACAGTAAATGTAAGAACAATATATATAAAAGGTGGTAACAGTGTATACTGGCAAAAGCATATACAAGTGTAGGTATTAGTCCATGAGGTATAATTGGTAGTATACTAATATTTATCCACAGAATGTAGAGGTCAAGCGCGAGTCGTGGTATACTTGCTGTGTATGGTCCGGTAGCAGGTCGATCTGGTCTGCCCCGATTGGGCTGGTGAGGTGACTGGAGGTGAAGCACAAGAACGCTGCAGCTCAATCCCTCCTGGGAGAGCTGTGCCGCTGAAGAGAGAGAGAGGCAATTTTGGTTGGGTATACTTGCAGTGACTTGTTGGTGTGTGATGGCGGTGGTTCCACGTGGGTTCAACCCTGGAGGAGCTCAGCAGCACTATGATATTGACGTCTGTGTTCTTCCTTTTTTGTAAAGATTTACCGTGTCAGCCTTGAAGCTTTTCTTTTCGGTCCTCGCCTAAGGGCCACGCCAAAGGGCCCTCTGGCTAGGCCCTCAGGCGCGGGCCCGCCTGGCGCGGTCACGCCTGTAGCGTGCTCTTTTTAAAGTCGGGGAGCTGGGTCCCGATTGGCTGCACGTAGGGCAGTCGGAGAGATGCTGATCTGCCGCGGGAGTCCCGATGATTGTGCAGGGGTCCGGAACAAAGAGAGCTTCCTTCTCACAGCGTGCTCTTTTAAAGTCGGGGAGCTGGGTCCCGATTGGCTGCACGTAGGGCAGTCGGAGAGATGCTGATCTGCCGCGGGAGTCCCGATGATTGTGCAGGGGTCCGGAACAAAGAGAGCTTCCTTCTCACAGCGTGCTCTTTTAAAGTCGGGGAGCTGGGTCCCGATTGGCTGCACGTAGGGCAGTCGGAGAGATGCTGATCTGCCGCGGGAGTCCCGATGATTGTGCAGGGGTCCGGAACAAAGAGAGCTTCCTTCTCACAGCGTGCTCTTTTAAAGTCGGGGAGCTGGGTCCCGATTGGCTGCACGTAGGGCAGTCGGAGAGATGCTGATCTGCCGCGGGAGTCCCGATGATTGTGCAGGGGTCCGGAACAAAGAGAGCTTCCTTCTCACAGCGTGCTCTTTTAAAGTCGGGGAGCTGGGTCCCGATTGGCTGCACGTAGGGCAGTCGGAGAGATGCTGATCTGCCGCGGGAGTCCCGATGATTGTGCAGGGGTCCGGAACAAAGAGAGCTTCCTTCTCACAGCGTGCTCTTTTAAAGTCGGGGAGCTGGGTCCCGATTGGCTGCACGTAGGGCAGTCGGAGAGATGCTGATCTGCCGCGGGAGTCCCGATGATTGTGCAGGGGTCCGGAACAAAGAGCCTTATAGAAAGGGCAATGCTGTTTAATTGATATTCTCTGGTTAATATTTTTTTCATAGTTTCATACAGTATAGGTACCTGCCCTTTAAAATTTGCATTTCCTTGCTTGATCTTTGCTCTAGAAACAGCTTTGGAGGAAATGTTTGACCGGTCAGTACCTACCCATTTTTAGCATTCTAAATGACCCTCACCCAGCTATGAACACAAGGAGGTATTTTGTTATGAACAAGATGGTACTCCAGTTGTGAAATTTTGTGGCATCTAGGAAGCACATTTGCATTGAAAAGCATAGCTCAGTATAGTGCCCCAGTAAATAGATACAACTTAAATCAACTCATAAGCATTTGCCACCACTTCTGTAGATCTATTACAAGTTCTGTCAGCAGTTATTAATCTAATTAATTTCATCTCTATTCATGCTGCAGGGCAGAGTTTTTTTGGTAGCTGTGCTGTTGCTGGGGAAAACAGGATTTTTGTAGGTTAGGCTCACTTTTATTAGATCAAAACATTGCTGTAGATGAATTTTGAAGACCCCCCAGGATGTCTGTTTCAGATGTGATTAAGGAGCCCTCTGTTCTCGAAGGTTCTTGTGCTGTATGTACCGTCTTTTGGAACAGTATGATGTTTTTTACACCCTGCTAAGAATCCTATTTTTCTGATTCCAAGAATTTGTGGAGGAAACCCAAGTTTGTATATAAGAGAGACATTGCATGGTGTAAGTGCTAGCACACCAGAGCGCCATGGTTTTCTCTAAGGTGCTTGACTAAGCCAGACTTTTAGGTGCTACTGAGAAGGCGGCTGAAGAGCATTTATATATTGAGATTATTCTGTGACTGGTGATTCTCATATTCAGGAGTCTTCAAGTGGCATCAGAGGTTGCATGAGTATTAATAGTTACCAGTAAACACAAGCATAAAAGAGCTGAGAAATAGGATTAAGCATAGACAGTGATGATGCAGGGGTGAAAGTTGATTCTCTGCTCTTTATGTCTAGATTGCGCATATATATCCCTCACTTGGTTTGCAGCTTGTCGTGCTGTGAGGGCTTGTGTGCATCAGTGATGCTGAGAGCTAAACTATCGGTAATTTAACTACTGGCAGGGTCTCCCAAGATGGACAGGTCTCAGCTGAGGTGCCAGACCAAGACAAACCACCCATCTGGGCAGCAGCAGAATGGGATAGTGTTGACAGCGGAGGATCACATTTCTGTGACAACGGCAACAACACCAAACTTAAACTGCGCGGAAGAAAGGCCCGGCAATCTACTTCTGTATCTTGCCATGAAAACCCAATGGATAGTTACAACAAAACAAATTGTGCTAAATTAATGCTGGAAGATGAGATCCCCAGGTCAGAAGGCACTCAACTAGCTACTGGGGAAGAGCTGAAGACACTTCAGAGTAAAGCCAGCATTTATGATGTGGTTGGATCAAAGCCCTCAGGGCGTCTGATTGCTGATGTAGCTGTGCATGAAATGAGAGTCAGAAGCTGTAAAGATGTCTTACACATTGGAACATGGAACGTACGAAGCATGAACCAAGGGAAGTTGGAGGTGGTCAAGAATGAAATGGAACGTGTACAACTTGATCTGTTGGGTGTCAGCGAACTGAAATGGACTGGCATCGGGCACTTTGCATCAGATGATCACATGGTCTACTATGCTGGAAATGAAGGGCAAAGAAGAAATGGTGTTGCATTTATAATAAAGAAGAAACTTGCAAGAACTGTAATGAAATACAATGCAGTCAGCGAACGCTTAATCTCTATTCATCTACGAGGAATGCCTATCAACACCAACTATAATTCAAGTATATACCCCAACAACAGCTGCAGAAGAGAATGAAATTGAAGCGTTCTATGAACAAGTACAAGCTGAAATTGACAGAACATGTAAACAGGATATCCTGATAGTCATGGTTGACTGGAACGCAAAAGTTGGCAACAAAGAAGAAGACAATATGGACTTGGCAACAGAAATGAAGCTGGAGAAAGACTGATAGAATTCTGCAAGACCAACGATCTATTCATCTCAAACACCTTCTTCCAGCAACACAAGCGGCGACTACACATGGACTTCACCCAATGGATTGTATAAAAATCAAATTGACTACATCTGTGGAAGTCAACGATGGAAAAGCTCTATAACATCAACAAAGACAAAATCTGGAGCTGACTGTGGTACAGATCATCAACTACTAGTATGCAAACTCAAGCTAAAGTTGAAAAAGAGCAAACCACTCATGAATGCAGCAAAATATGACCTTGAGAATATACCACTGGAATTTAAAGACTGCCTGCAAAATCGATTTGCTGCTTTAGATACAAATGACAGCGCTCCAGAAGAGTTATTTATTTATTTATTTTATTTATTTATTTAACTTCTCTTATATACCGTGCTATTACATATCAGTGTGGTTTACAATAAACAGAACAAATTACTATGCAGGCGAGCCACAGAGTATTTACATCGAACAAGGGTTAAAACATGGATTTAACTGGGGTAACATATCTACATATTATTTACAGTACAGCCTATGTTTTCCGGATTGTGGCCTAGCCTATTCGGTATGGGCTATCTTGGTCTGGCTATTCCTTTCTTTGCGGGGGTGTTCTGAGTGTTTAGTGTGATTGATCGTTAGCTGGTTTCTATTGTTGGATTCAGGGTATTGTCTCAAGAATAGGTAATGCTTGAGTTATGGAATGACATCAAGAAGGTTGTGTTGGAAGAAAGCGAGAAGTCTCTACAAAAGGTGAAAAAGAAAAAACGGCCAAAATGGATGACGGAAGAAACTCTGAAAATTGCCCAGAAACGCAGAGAAGCTAAAGCCAGAGGAGAAAGAAAGACAATCACAGAACTCAACAGAGATTTCCAACATGCAGCAAGACAGGACAAGGAAAAGTACTACAATGACGCATGCAAGGAAATAGAAGCAGAAACTATTAGAGGAAGAACAAGATCGGCTTTCCTAAAGCTACGAGAGCTAAAGAAAAAGTTCCAGCCTCGAATTGGAATGTTACAAGATGCTCAAAGTTCTATGTTGAATGATGCTGAGAACATCAAGAAAAGATGGAAGGAATATACAGAGTTTTTATATGATAAAGATCAAGTGGACCAACAGCTGTTTCAACCTGTATCTTATGATCGGGAACCATTGGTGATGAAAGAAGAAGTTGAAGCAGCATTGAAAGCCTTATCAAAGAACAAAGCACCAGGCATTGATAGCATTCCCATAGAAGTATTACAGCAATCTGATGCAGCTGTTACCGTACTTACAAGGCTCTGCCAAGAAATATGGAAGACAACATCATGGCCATCTGACTGGAAAAGATCTGTGTTTATACCAATACTAAAGAAAGGTGATCCAACTGACTGTGGAAATTATCGCACAATCGCTCTGATCCCACATGCCAGCAAGATTCTACTGAAGAGACTACAACCATACCTGGAACAAGAACTACCTGAAGTGCAAGCAGGGTTCAGGAAAGGGCGAGGAACGAGAGACATCATTGCGGATGTGAGATGGATCCTTGAAAAGACTAAAGAATACCAAAAGGATATCTATTTGTGCTTTATCGACTATAGCAAGGCTTTTGACTGTGTAAACCACGAGAAACTCTGGGCCACATTAAGAAGCATGGGTATACCAGAACACCTGATCGTACTCTTGCACAATCTGTACATTGACCAAGAAGCAACAGTTCGAACGGAACAAGGAGAAACAGAATGGTTCAAAATAAGCAAAGGTGTAAGACAAGGCTGCATACTTTCCCCCTACCTGTTTAATTTATGTGCAGAACAAATAATCAGAGAAGCAGGATTGTGTGAAGATTGGCGGAAGACTCATCAACAGCCTTCACTATGCTAATGATACCACATTACTGGCTGAAAGTGAAGATGATCTGAAACATTTGCTTCTCACAATCAAAGAACATAGTCTCAAAATGGGCCTGCACCTTAATGTAAAGAAGACAAAGATCATGATAACTGGTATAATCAACAGGTTCATTGTTGAAGGAAAAGAAATTGAAATCGTGAACAACTTTAACCTACTTGGATCAACTATCAATAAAGAAGCAACAAGCAGTCAAGAAATCAGACGACGCATCGCTCTTGGCAGAATGGCTATGAAAGACCTAGATAAGATTCTGAAGAGCAGAGATGTCTCTCTCCATACAAAGATTCGACTTGTTCAAGCCATGGTATTTTCAATAACATCATATGGATGTGAAAGCTGGACAGTGAAAAAGATAGACAGGAAGAAAATTGATGTCTTTGAATTATGGTGCTGGCGGCGAATACTGTGTATACCATGGACTGCCTGAAGAACAAAGCAGTCGGTACTAGAGGAGATCAAACCTAAGCTTTCTTTAGAAGCTCAGATGACAAGACTTCGACTTTCATACTTTGGACACATCATGCGAAGCGAGAGGTCATTAGAGAAAGACATCATGCTTGGCAAGATAGAAGGTCAACGCAAAAGAGGAAGGCCAGCAATGAGATGGATTGATACAATAACAGCAGCTACGGGTACCAGTCTGTCAACAATGAGCCACCTGACTGAAGACCGAACACAATTTGGTATAGCTATCCAGAGGTTCGCCATGAGTCGACTCGGACTTGACGGCACTTAACAACAACAGCAGCTATTTGCATGTACAGAACCTTAGGACATGGAGATTTCAAGGGGTCTTAGTAAAGGTAAGGCTTGGACATAATTTAGGCATTTAGGCATACCTAACATAAAAATGGACCTCCCATTTTATAATTGGAAGCCACATCTAAATTAAATATCCATGTTGCTTTTTGCACCTGCTCTGAAGCACATGCAATTGCAAGTTTGAAGGGGCAGGTGCAAATGCTAAATATGCCCCTCCTTACTTAAAAGCATTTATAGACCGCCAAGTGCAAAGCATTCTAGGCATTGTGCAGACATCAATTAAAGAAAGCAGCAATCAAGTACAATTTAAAATAATTAAAAATCATCCCATCCAACCCTCTTATCCCATCCAGCTGCCTCACTGCCACTGCCTCCTTAGCCCCCTAAGGAGACAAAAACTAAGGAAAGAGAAAAGTTTGTAAACCTTTATGAAATGTCAAAAGTTTTAACTCAGAACATAATGCCAGAGGTACAGAATTCCAAAATACTGGAACAGCAACAGAAAATAAACGCTTGCGCCATCATTGTAATCGGCTCGGACTAAACTCAGGAACTTGCAATATTCGGACTTTAGCAGAGGGCAGAGCCTGACCAGGCACATACCATTGCAATAAATCCTTTAAATACAAAGGCCCAAGGCCCTGGAGAGGCTTAAATGCTAACATCAGAAGCTTGACGATATATCTTTGTTTAATTGGAAGCCAATGAAATTGTGCTAATAGCCCTGCAGTTGAATCTCTACTGCTAAGGCCAAAAATGACGCTGAATTATGGGCTATCTGTAACTTCCTAATGGAATACACTGGTAGTCCTACATACAGGGCTTTACAATAATCAACCTGAGAGAGCACTAACGCTTGAACAACTTGACGAAGTGCATTCTGATTCAAATCAGGATGCAGTTGACGGACCAGTTGTTAAAAACCATAAGGATAGTGGAAAATTGAAAGAGGGTCTTGATAAATTGCAAGGCTGGGCATCCAAATGGCAGATGAAATTTAATGTGGACAAGTGCAAAGTTATGCACCTAGGAAAGAACAACCCAAACAATGGTTACACGATGGAAGGGTTCCGCATTGGGAACCACTACCCAGGAAAAAGACTTAGGCGTCATTGTGGATAATATGTTAAAATTGTCTGCCCAGTGTGCAGTGGCGGCCAAGAGAGCAAATGCAATGCAAATAAGGAAAGGAATGGAAAATAAAACAAAGGATATTATGATGCCTCTGTCTGACCCAGTATGGCATATCTTATATTCTTATGTTCTTAAATGCCCATATGCCGCCTTAAGTCAACATCACCAGAGCCCTCTTTCACTGTCCCATTGGAACCCTGCCCCCTTCCCCAAGATAATGGCAAACCTCCCTGGCTCTGCTGACACCATCATCCCCCACCTTCAACGGTGGTTCTTCCTTGCACCTTGCTGCCTAATAGGAAACAAGCACAATCCCTAGTCATTCCTGCCCCATCAACAGCCCGCGTTCAGAATGGTGACTGACCCCTGGTTAGGAGTCAAGTTGCCAAATAAAGGTGAGGGGTGTCTGGTGGTGATGGGGGGAGGGGACTGTGATGATGTCAGAGTGATGCAGATGCGGAGAATTTGATGTTGGGGATTAGAGGCACCCTAATTTCCCCCACCTCCCCACTGGCCCTTTAGAAAATAGCAGGCCTGACTTGGAACCTAAAAACATAAGATATTGCCATATTGGGTCAGACCAAGGTCCATCAAGCCCAGGATCCTGTTTCCAACCATGGCCAATCTAGGTCACAAGTATCTAGCAGTTTCCCCAAAAGAGACAATTCCACAATGCTTGTATTGGGGCAAACAATGGATTTCCCAGGTCCCCTTTAATAATGGTTTATTTATTTATTTAAACCAGTTTTATATACCACTTTATCCTTCAGTCAAAGTGGTCGACAACACAAAGTGTCTACATTGAATGAGAGGGATGGGCAACATGACGTACATGCAGACTTTTAGGTATTTGGTGGTACTTCTCTTCTGTGCGTGCCAGTGGTGTCCTATGTTAGGTGTGAAAGTGTTCTGTGAACAGGAGTGTTTTGAGCGCCTTGCGGAAGTCCTTAGTGTCACTTAGCGCTCTCATTTCATCTGGGAGGGGGTTCCAGAGGGCTGGGGCTGAGAAGGATAAGGCTCTGGGGGTGGTTTGCTTTGTCTTTTGGTATCCGGTGGATGTTTGGAGTTTGTTGATGCCATTGGATCTTCTGGGCCTGTTGTTGGTTTCTCTGATCAGCATGTTTTGTAGGATATTTGCTGATCGTTGATGTATGATTTTGAAAATATTTAGTGTTGTCTTGAATCTTGCTCTTGCTGTTATGGGTATCCAGTGAAGTTGCTGCAGTACAGATGTGATGTGTTCGTGTCTTGCTGTACCCGTGATGATGCGTGCTGCAGTGTTTTGCACCATTTGAAGTGGATGGGTGGTTTGCTTAGGAAGTCCTTGATACAACGAGTTTCCGTAGTCCAGTATGGGTGTGATTACTGCCTGACACACGGTGTGGAAGTTGTTCTGATTGAGGATTGGTCGAAGCCTCCTGATAATTTTTAATCGGTGGTATGCCTTTGCTGTTGTTTTCTTTATATGCGATTGTAAGTTCAAGTTCTTGTCCAGGATGATGCCTAGGTATTTCACCTCGTCCCTTGTGGCTATCGTTTTGTTTAGGATGTTGATGTTTTGGGGTGAGCTGAAGGTGGGGTTCCTGGAAATGAACAATGCCTCTGTTTTGTCAAAGTTAATTTTCAGATTATTGTCAGACAGCCAGTTGTTCATGTCCTCTAGGCATTGGGTCATGTGGATCATATCAGGTGCCTGTGTGTCTATTGGGGCATAGACCATGATGATGTCCGCATATAAGTGGTAATGTAGTCCATGTTGCTGGATAATGTTACAGATGGGTTGGATGTATACATTGAATAGGATGGAGGACAGTGCTGATCCTCGGGGTATTCCCCGGTTGATGGTAAATTGGGTTGATTTCATTTGGTCGCATTTGACTTGCTGTGTTCTGTTGTTCAGATATAATGTGAACCATTTTATGGTCTTGTTGCGCAGACCAATCTCCCGCAATCGGTTTAGCAATATGAAGTGGGATATGGTATCAAAGGCTGCTGAGATGTCTATGAAGACTAGCATGAATCTGTTCCTCATGTTGTCCAGTCCTTTCAGAAGATTGTCAAAGAGGAATGTAAGCAGGGTCTCTACGTTGTGCTGAGGCTTGAATCCATGTTGGTGTGGGTCTAACGGGGCATGTCTCTGTACTGTTTTTTCGATGAGTTTTGCTATGAATGGGAGGCTTGAGATGGGCTGGTAGTATTTTGGGTCAGAGGAATCTAGTCTTGCGTTCTTGAGGATGGGTCGGATCATTGCATGCTTGAGAGCATGTGGCATGTGTCCTTGTTGGAGGAATTGCTTCACCATCCTGTGAATGTGTTGGCTTAGCTTGTCCTTAGTGTTTTTAATCCACTCTACTGGGCAGGGGTCAGAAGGCGAAGTTGTTGTATTTAGGGTGCCTGTGATGTCCTCTATTTGTTGGGTTGTTGGCACACTAAAGTCATCCTAGGCTTCAAGTGCTTCTGCCCAGAATTGGGAGCATGGTGCAGTGGGGTGTGTTCGGCTGTTGTTCTTGCTCATTATATAGTCCGCATATTTTTGGGGGTCTAGCTGTTGGTAGCATTGTTGAGGGCTGTCACTGTTGAGCTTTTTTACAATGCTGAAAAGTTCTCTTGGTTTGTTTGCTGCCCTCATAATGAAGTTGGTGTGCTGCTGTTGCTTGTGTTTGTTGATCAGGTTATTGTATGCTTTCCTCCAGGAACTAGTCCAAACCTTTTTTAAACCCAGCTACACTAACAGCTTTTACTACATCCTCCGGTAATGAATTTCAGAGTTTGATTATATGTTGAGTGAACATGGAAAATATTTTCTCTTATTAGTCTCAAATAGGTTATACTTTAGCTTCATTGCATGTCCCCTAGTCTTTCTATATTTTGATGGTGTAAACAATTGATCTACATTTAACTGTTCTACTCCATTCATTAATTTATAGACCTCTATCATATCTCCCTTCAGCCGTTTCTTTACCAGGTTGAAGAGCCCTAATCTTTTTAGCCTCTCTTAATAAGGGTATCCTTCCATCCTCTTTACCATTTTGGTGGCTCTTCTCTGTACCTTTTCTAATTCTGCTACATCTTTTTTAAGATATGGCGACCAGAACTGAACACAACATTCAAGATGCGGTCGCACCATGGAACGATATAGAGGCATTATAATATCCTTTGTTTTATTCTCCATTCCTTTCCTTATAATTCCTAGCATTCTATTTGCTATCTCCAGGAACAAGCAGGAATGTAGTCTTCACATATGGGTATCGTCGGTACCGACGGAGCCTGCGTGGGAACGCTCCCCAGCGTCCAATAGGAAAGCTTTTGGGAGCATCCCACAGCGCCTGCGTGTTGCCTTCCCGCCTTTCCCAACTGTCCCTCTCCAGTTCTGTGTTTTCCGTGGAGCCGACAGGTCGCACATCCTGTCACCGCAGAAAATATTCCCTTTTATTGTTCTTTTTTGTGTTCGTGTCTGCCTTCCCTCGACGCTACACCGGTACCGCCGGTTCTTCTTTCTTTTTTTCTTTAAAAAAAAAAAAAATTTCTTCTGGAGTCTTTTCCAGGAATTTTCTCCTCAGGTGCCACGCGCCATTTTGGGCACTAGGCCCAACTTTTCCTTTAAAATGGAAAAACCCACTTCGGGTTTTAAAAAGTGTTCCAAGTGTGGCGGTACCATCTCCGTCACCGACACCCATGAGTGGTGCCTCAAATGTTTAGGTCCTGACCACTCTATTTTGGAGTGTGTTGCCTGTGGGATGATGTCGAAGAGGGGCCGGCAAAACCGAGCTGCTAAACTTGGCACCCTTTTTCCCTCCGATGCAGCGTCTGTGGCATCAACGTCTTCCAGGGCTTCGTCTTCCTCCCATGGATCTCAGGTAACTAAACATAAACCTGGCTGGTCCTCAAAGGGTAGATCTCCTTCTAAGCATTGAGATGCCTCTGGCATTGCCCTTGAGGGACTTGTACCGGCAAAATTGCCCCGGCAGGAGGCTTCGGCTTCCAAAGCACTAACGGGGCTCCAGGATGTTCTCGAGGCCTCAACCTCGGCAGAACTACTGGTGCCATGCTCTGGGGTACCGGCTGCTTCATCCGGTACCGATACCCAAGCATCAGCAGCATCGATAGACCAGAGATTCTTGGCTATTGAACGCAGTCTGGCGGCTCTTCTCGCGGCCTCGATACCCTTGAAACCGCTTCAGACAATTCAACCGGTACCGACACCGGTACCGGTACCAACTGCATCGACATCGGCAGGTATTCTACCGGGACCGAGTCATACTTACCCATCCGGTATCGACAAGTCTGTACCAGACCCCTCCGATGCCGACTTTGATCGGTACCGGTATCGTGCCTTGTATGATCACCCGGATCGGAGTTACTTTGAATCCTCGGATGAGTCTGAAGACTCTGAAAGCTCTGCCGATACCAGAGTAGTACTTCTTGCTGAGGATTCTTCTTCTCCTCAACGTAGCATGTCTCCTCCAGAGAATATGTCCTTTCAGGATTTTATTCGAGATGTGGCTCGAGGTCTTTCCATCAGAGTGGCTCCTGAAAAAGAGCCTAGGGCAAAGGAATTGGAAATCCTGCAGTACCCTAAAGCTCCCAAGGAGGCAGCTACCTTGCCTATTCATGAGATCTTTCATGATCTCATGTTAAGGATGTGGGAAACACCTCTAACCACTTCTCCTCACTCTCGAAGGCTCGACACCATGTATCAAGTTCCTCCTTGTCCTGGGTTTCAAAAGACTCAGCTACCACACCATTCCATGGTGGTGGAATCAGCTATGAGAAGGATCAAGAGTGCAAAAAGACATGCATCTAATCCTCCAGGACATGAGTGTAGGACTCTTGATGCATTTGGACGTCGAAACTTCCAGGCTTCCATGTTTTCTGCTAGGATCAGTTCCTATATATTATATATGGGAGTGTTCCTTAAGGAGGTCACGGGAGATTTAGAGCTTATGAGCCCTCTCCTTCCTGATGATAAGAGGCAGGATTACCTTGCCCTTGTCAAACATGCTCAGGATGTTTCCAAGTTTGTAAATCGTGCAGCATTTGACTGCTTTGAGTGCATAAGCAGAACCTCTGCTATTGCCATAGGTACACGTAGGATTGCTTGGCTCCAGGCATCTGACTTGGAACTTTGGGTATAGGATAAACTGGGGAATATTCCTTGCACAGGAGAAAATCTCTTTGGCAAGAATTGGCAGGAAAAAGCTAATGAGATAGATGCTGACAGTATCTCCTTGGATAGATGGTCTAAATCTACAGCTGATCCTGCAAGGAAAAAATCCTACAAGAAACCATTCTTCAGTAAGAAGAAGTTTTACCCCTCCTATACCCAGCAGGGGCATCGTTTAGGTCAGTCTGCCCAAAAGGGACAGCAGCAACAACCTAGGCAAAGAAAAACAAAAGCTGCTAAGCCTCAACTGGCTCAGCAGACTCAGCCTCCACAGGGGCTTTGACACCTATCTAGAGAACTTTGCCTTCCTGGCCCTGAACAGCCCAGAGCCTTCCACCATTCCAGGAAGGTTATGTCATTTTGCCCCCAGATGGGGGCAGATAACAGCAGAAAATTGGACTCTGTCCATTGTAAGAGAGGGGTACAAGCTTCATTTCCTCAGCATGCTCCCTCCTAAAATGGTAAGACAGTTGAATTACCAGACCTCACTCAACGCTCAGTAAGGTCAAGAGGTCACTTTGCTTCTTGCCCAGGGGGCAATAGAAGAGGTACCCATTCTCCAACAGGGTACAGGGTTCTACTCCCCCTATTTCCTTATTCCAAAGAAAACAGGAGGACACAGACCCATTTTGGACCTCAGAGAATTGAACAAATTCCTGTTCAAATTGAAGTTCAAAATGATTTCTCTAGGAATTCTGCTGCTATACCTTCAGAGTCAGGATTGGCTTTGTTCTCTAGATCTCAAGGATGCATACACTCACGTTCTCATCCATCCAGCTCATCGAAAGTTCCTTCACTTTCTATTTCAAGGGAAGCACTACCAATACAGGGTTCTTCCTTTTGGCCTGGCCTCGGCACCAAGGGTGTTCACAAAATGCATGGCTGTGGTGGCAGCATTTCTTCGCACCCTGGGAATATTCGTCTTCCCTTATTTAGACGACTGGCTCATTCAAGCCCCTTCAGAGCCAGAGGCCAGGATTTCTCTATCTCGCACAATGCACATCCTTCAGTATTTGGGACTTGTCATAAACTTCCCAAAATCCAACCTTGCTCCCACTCAGTCTCTGAAGTTTATAGGAGCTCTGCTGGATACCAGACAGACAAGGGCCTATCTTCCACAGCCCCGCTGCCTTCGCATTGTGCAGTTAGCTTCCCAAGCAGTGCTAAAGCCTCACCTCACTGCTTGGGAAATGTTACAATTGCTAGGCCACATGGCATCCACTGTGCATGTGGTTCCTTATGCTCACCTCCATATGAGGGCAGCCCAGTGGACTTTATCCACTCAATAGACTCAGGCATCAGGTTGCCTGTCAGACAAAATAACAAACTTAGATTGTCTTATTTTGTCCCTTCAATGGTGGCAGTCACCCCAAAACCTTTTGGTGGGGTCCCCTTTCCAACAACCCCCACCCCAAGCCACTCTGACAACAGATCCTCACAGGTGGGTTGGGGAGCCCACCTTCAAGGCCTCTCTACCCAGGGTACCTGGACTCTACAGGAGACCTATCTACACATCAGTCTCCTGGAACTCAGAGCAATCTTCCTTGCTCTTCGAGTATTCCACACCCAGCTCAGCTACAAGACAGGCCTAGTTCAAACGGACAATCAAGTAGCCATGTTCTATGTGAACAAGCAGGGTGGAACAGGCTCTCTGTCGCTATGCAATTAAGCTTTGCGACTATGGGCCCTCCCGAGAGAGCATCAGCTTCATCTCCTTACGGTGTATCTTCCAAGCATTCAAAACTCTTGGGCAGACAGACTCAGTCGAGTTCTGCTTCCACACAAATGGTCTCTCCATGCAGACCAGGTGGCCAAAATTTTCCAAATTTGGGGAACCCCGGACATAGACCTCTTTGCAAGTCCACTGAATGCCAAACTTCCCGGTTCTGTTCCAGAATTCCGGCTCAGGGTTGTCAGGCCAGGGATGCTTTCCTCCTCCATTGGGGCCAGGACTTCCTGTATGCCTTTCCACCCATTCCCCTATTTCCCAAAACCCTGTTCAAGCTTCAGAGAGACAGAGGTCCTATGATTCTCATAGCTCCACATTGGCCACGGCAAATGTGGTACCCTCTGCTCCTACATCTCTCTCAAGCTCCTCCTCTGGAGTTAGGATCTGCTCCAGATCTCCTTTCTCAGGAGGACAGGATGCTGTGGCATCTCAGGTCCTGGTTGCTGAAAGTCTAGAACTTCATGGTCTTAACCTTTCTCAGCAGGTAAAGGATATCCTTTATGCTTCCAGGAAATCTTCCACAAGATGCTCTTATGCTTTCAAGTGGAAAAGGTTTACCATATGGTGCTCGCAGAAGGGTCTTGACCCTCTTGTGATACCTCTGGAATCATTACTGGAGTATCTCCTTCATTTGTCTAATACAGGGCTTAAGACCAATTCAGTGAGAGTTCATTTGAGTGCTATTGCAGCTTCTTTCAAGCCTCTAAATGGACAACCTATTTCCTCGCATCCTCTCATAGCGAGATTTATGAGAGGAATTCTTTTAACTAAGCCTCCCATTAAGCCACCACCGGTGGCATGGGACTTAAATCTGGTTCTTGGGCAGCTCATGAAGCCGCCTTTTGAACCATTAGCTACTACCCCTTTGAAATTCCTTTCCTGGAAGGTCATCTTTCTTATTGCAATCACATCAGCACATCGCATCAGTGAATTGCAAGCATTGGTGGCTGATCCTCCTTATACAAGGTTCCATCATGATAAGATAGTCCTTATGACTCATCTACACTTTATGCCAAAGGTGGTGTCACCTTTTCATTTAAATCAAGCAGTTTACCTTCCTGTATTCTTCCTAAGGCCTCATGCCTCAAATGCAGAAAGGAATCTTCATACTTTGGATTGTAAAAGGGCTCTGGCCTTTTACTTGCAAAGGACACAGCAACATAGGAAGTCCTCTCAATTTTTTGTTGCTTTTGATCCTAGTCATTTGGGACTTCCAGTCTCCAAAAGAACACTGTCCAACTGTATTGCACAGTGTATATCTTTTGCCTATGAGAGTAAACCTTCCTCTGGAAGGCCATGTCACAGCTCACAATGTGAGAGCCATGGCAGCCTCTATGGCTTATCTTCACTCTGTGTCTATCGATGACATCTGTCGAGCAGCTACTTGGGCCTCGGTTCATACCTTCACAGCCCATTACTGCTTAGACAAGGACTCCCACCGGGATGCCTTGTTTGGTCAGGCTGTTCTTCAACACCCGTTCCATACTTAATCAACTCCTACCCACCATCCCTGGTAGGATGCCAGAGATCCATGGGGGGAAGTGGAGCCCTTTCACAAGGGCACACAACTTCTGGGGTTTTTCCCTGGCATCTGCAGCTAGGGAGTCCCCATATGTGAAGACTACATTCCTGCTTGTTCCTGGAGATAGCATAGTTACTCACCTGTAAGAGGTGATCTCTGGGAACAGCAGGAAGTTAATCTTCACAACCCACCCACCTCCCCTCGGAGTTGTATCTCTCTATCTCTCTCTTTCTCTCTTTCCCTCTCTCTTTGTCTCAGCTTTAAACTAAACTGGAGAGGGACAGTTGGGAAAGGCGGGAAGGCAGCACGCAGGCGCTGTGGGATGCTCCCAAAAGCTTTCCTATTGGACGCTGGGGAGCATTCCCGCACAGGCTCCGTCGGTACCGACGATACCCATATGTGAAGACTAAATTCCTGCTGTTCCCGGAGATCACCTGTTACAGGTGAGTAACTATGCTTTCTTGACCTCCACTTTACACTGAGCGGAAGGTTTCAACAAGTTAACCACAATGAAGCCTAAATCTTTTTTCCTGGTTGGTGTTTCCTTGCATCGTGTAACCATTGTTTGGGTTGTCCTTTCCTAGAATCATAACTTTGCACTTGTCCACATTAGATTTCATCTGCCATTTGGATGCTCAGTCTTCCAATTTATCACTGTCCTCTTGAAATTTTTCACAATCGTCTTGGGTTTTGAATAATTTTGTGTCATCTGCAACTTTGATTATCTTACGCATTATTCCCATTTTCAGGTCATTTACGAATATGTTAAAAAGCAGCGGACCCAGCACAGATCCCTGGAGTACTTCACCTTTCTCCATTGGGAAAATTGGCCATTTATCCCTACCCTCTGCTTTCTGTCTTTTAACCAGTCCTGATCCACAATAGTACACTGCCTCCTATCACATGACTTTTTCATTTCGCCAAGAATCTCTCATGAGGGACCTTGCCAAAGGCTTTCTGAAAATCCGGATACATTATATCAACAGATTCACCTTTGTCTACCTGTTTATTCACACCTTCAAAAAAACCCCAAACAGATTAGTAAGACAAGACCTTCCTTGGCTAAAGCTGTTGGCTGTCTCTCATTGTGTTGTTGTTGTTAAGTGCCGTCGAGTCGGAGTCGACTCATGGCGACCCTCTGGATAGCTATCCTAAATTGTGTTCGGTCTTCAGTCAGGCGGCTCATTGTTGACAGACTGGTACCCGTAGCTGCTGTTATTGTAGCGATCCATCTCATTGCTGGCCTTCCTCTTTTGCGTTGACCTTCTATCTTTCCAAGCATGATGTCTTTCTCTAATGATCTCTCTCTTCGCATGATGTGTCCAAAGTATGAAAGTCGAAGTCTTGTCATCTGAGCTTCTAAAGAAAGCTTAGGTTTGATCTCCTCTAGTACCAACTGGTTTGTTCTTCGGGTAGTCCATGGTATACACAGTATTCGCCGCCAGCACCATAATTCAAAGGCATCAATTTTCTTCCTGTCTGTCTTTTTCACTGTCCAGCTTTCACATCCATATGATGTTATGGAAAATACCATGGCTTGAACAAGTCGAATCTTTGTATGGAGAGAGACATCTCTGCTCTTGAGAATCTTATCTAGGTCTTTCATAGCCATTCTGCCAAGAGCAATGCGTCGTCTGATTTCTTGACTGCTTGTTGCTTCTTTATTGATAGTTGATCCAAGTAGGTTAAAGTTGTTCACGATTTCAATTTCTTCTCCTTCAACGATGAAGCTGTTGATTATGCCAGTTGTCATGATCTTTGTCTTCTTTACATTAAGGTGCAGGCCCATTTTGAGACTATGTTCTTTGATTGTGAGAAGCAAATGTTTCAGATCATCTTCACTTTCTGCCAGTAATGTGGTATCATCAGCATAGCGAAGGTTGTTGATGAGTCTTCCACCAATCTTCACACCTCTGTTGTCTTCATACAATCCTGCTTCTCTGATGATTTGTTCTGCATATAAATTAAACAGGTAGGGGGAAAGTATGCAGCCTTGTCTTACACCTTTGCTTATTTTAAACCATTCTGTTTCTCCTTGTTCCGTTCGAACTATTGCTTCTTGATCAATGTACAGATTGCGCAAGAGAACGATCAGGTGTTCTGGTATACCCATGCTTCTTAATGTGGCCCAGAGTTTCTCATGGTTTACACAGTCAAAAGCCTTGCTATAGTCGATAAAGCACAAATAGATATCCTTTTGGTATTCTTTAGTCTTTTCAAGGATCCATCTCACATCCGCAATGATGTCTCTCGTTCCTCGCCCTTTCCTGAACCCTGCTTGTACTTCAGGTAGTTCTTGTTCTAGGTATGGCTGTAGTCTCTTTTGAATAATCTTCAGTAGAATCTTGCTGGCATGTGGGATCAGAGCGATTGTGCGATAATTTCCACAGTCAGTTGGATCACCTTTCTTTAGTATTGGTATAAACACAGATCTTTTCCAGTCAGTTGGCCATGATGTTGTCGTCCATATTTCTTGGCAGAGCCTTGTAAGTACAGTAACAGCTGCATCAGATTGCTGCAATACTTCTATGGGAATGCTATCAATGCCTGGTGCTTTGTTCTTTGATAAGGCTTTCAATGCTGCTTCAACTTCTTCTTTCATCACCAATGGTTCCTGATCATAAGGTATAGGTTGAAACGGCTGTTGGTCCACTTGATCTTTATCATATAAAAACTCTGTATATTCCTTCCACCTTTTCTTGATCTTCTCAGCATCATTCAACATAGAACCTTGAGCATCTTGTAACATTCCAATTCGAGGCTGGAACTTTTTCTTTAACTCTCGCAGCTTTAGGAAAGCCGATCTTGTTCTTCCTCTAATAGTTTCTGCTTCTATTTCCTTGCAAGTGTCATTGTAGTACTTTTCCTTGTCCTGTCTTGCTGCACGTTGGAAATCTCTGTTGAGTTCTGCGATTGTCTTTCTTTCTCCTTTGGCTTTAGCTTCTCTGCGTTTCTGGCAATTTTCAGAGTTTCTTCTTCCGTCATCCATTTTGGCCGTTTTTTCTTTTTCACCTTTTGTAGAGACTTCTCGCTTTCTTCCAGCACAACCTTCTTGATGTCATTCCATAACTCTTCCGGAGTTCTGTCATTTGTATCTAAAGCAGCAAATCGATTTTGCAGGCAGTCTTTAAATTCCAGTGGTATATTCTCAAGGTCATATTTTGCTGCATTCATGAGTGGTTTGCTCTTTTTCAACTTTAGCTTGAGTTTGCATACTAGTAGTTGATGATCTGTACCACAGTCAGCTCCAGGTTTTGTCTTTGTTGATGTTACAGAGCTTTTCCATCGTTGACTTCCACAGATGTAGTCAATTTGATTTTTATACAATCCATTGGGTGAAGTCCATGTATACAGTCGCCGCTTGTGTTGCTGGAAGAAGGTGTTTGAGATGAATAGATCATTGGTCTTGCAGAATTCTATCAATCTTTCTCCAGCTTCATTTCTGTTGCCAAGTCCATATTTTCCAACTACTTTGCCTTCTTCTTTGTTGCCAACTTTTGCGTTCCAGTCACCCATGACTATCAGGATATCCTGTTTGCATGTTCTGTCAATTTCAGCTTGTACTTGTTCATAGAACTCTTCAATTTCATTCTCTTCTGCAGCTGTTTGTTGGGGCATATACTTGAATTATAGTTGTGTTGATAGGCAATCCTCGTAGACGAATAGAGATTAAGCGTTCGCTGACTGCATTGTATTTCATTACAGTTCTTGCAAGTTTCTTCTTTATTATAAATGCAACACCATTTCTTCTTTGTCTTTCATTTCCAGCATAGTAGACCATGTGATCATCTGATGCAAAGTGCCCGATGCCAGTCCATTTCAGTTCGCTGACACCCAACAGATCAAGTTGTACACGTTCCATTTCATTCTTGACCACCTCCAACTTCCCTTGGTTCATGCTTCGTACGTTCCATGTTCCAATGTGTAAGACATCTTTACAGCTTCTGACTCTCATTTCATGCGCAGCTACATCAGCAGTCAGACTTCCCGAGGGCTTTGATCCAACCACATCATAAATGCTGGCTTTACTCTGAAAAGTCTTCAGCTCTTCCCCAGTAGCTAGTTGAGTGCCTTCCGACCTGGGAGTCTCATCTTCCAGCACCATAGCACAATTTGTTTTGTTGTAACTATCCATGTGGTTTTCATGGCAAGATACAGAAGTAGATTGCCGGGCCTTCCTTCTGCGCAGTTTGAGTTTGGTGTTGTTGCCGTTGTCACAGAAATGTGATCCTCCGCCGTCAACACTATCCCATTCTGCTGCTGCCCAGATGGGTGGTTTGTCTTCGTCTGGCACCTCAGCTGAGACCTGTCCATCTTGGGAGACCCTGCCAGTAGTTAAACTACCGATAGTTTAGCTCTCAGCATCACTGATGCACGCAAGCCCTCACAGCACGACAAGCTGCAAACCAAGTGAGAATTTTGTTCTTTATAATAGTTTCTGCCATTTTTCCTGGTACTGGTATCAGACATAGTGGTCTAGTTTCCCTGATCACCCCTGGAACCCTTTTTCAAAATTGGCATTACATTGGCCATCCTCCAATATTCAGGTATTACAGATGATTTTAATGATAGTTCACGGATTACTAATAGTAGGGTTGTAATCTCATATTTCAGTTCTTTCAACACCCTTGGATGTATACCATCCAGTCCAGGTGATTTGCTTCTCTTCAATTTATCAAATAGTTGTAATACATCTTCCCGGTATATCAATATTTCTTTCAGTTCTTCTGCGGCATCACCTTTAAATACCATTTCATTGCTCTTAATGCAAACAAATGACGAAGTGAGGCCTAAAGAACAGGACCAAGCAGTATGATTCACTGTTTGCCGCGGACTCAATTTCAGTGGCAATGGCCTCTGCATTGTCGAGGACGTCGGCCTCTTCAGCTGGTTCTCTGGTCTCCAAAATGTTCAAACATAAATTAAGGAATAAGTCCTCGGCATTGAAATCTGAAACTGAGTATCAAGTTAAGTCCCATGTTCCACGAGATGCACGAGAGGGGCTTCTGATGCTGACTAGCCTGCCAAACAGCCCCAGTGGGAGGACCAACCCTCCAAAGCCATTCAGGGTCTGCAGGACGCTCCTGAGGCATCGATCTCTGGAGAGCTGCTGGTACCATTCTCTGGGATGGTAGCACACAGCTCCATACTCGAATCCACCCAGGCATCAGTGACCTCGATCGATCAGCATTTTCTAGCTATCGAGAGGACCCTGGCAGCACTCTTGCTGCTGCGGTACTGAAGGTATCAACAGCCCCGCTTTCCATGTTGTTGCTGGTATCTCTGGGTCCGATGCCAGCTCAGGAACCAGTGTTTGCGGGACTACTCCCTCTGATTCCTCCACTGGAACCGTTATCTGTGGGACCCCTCCCTCCGATTCATCTGATGGGACTAGTATCAACAGGACTCCTCCAATCCTCCGCTTAAACTGCCACCGAGCAAAGATGCCAGAGCTATAGATGCCTTTGGACGTTGCTGCTTCCAGGCATGTATGCTTACTTCTAGGATTACATCCTACACCCTCTACATGGGCATGTACCTTAAGGACATTTCAAGGAATCTAGGAAATTTCGCTCCTATTCTCCCAGATGACAAACATGATGCATACCTCACTATGGTCACACAGGCTCAGAACACTTCTAAGTTCCTGACCAGGGTAGCCTTAGATACCTTTGAGTCTACCAGCGGAGCTGCTGCAGTTTGCAAAAGGGTTTGTAGGATGGCCTGGCTTTAGGCATCAGACCTCGAGCAGTGGGTTCAAGATAAATTGGCCAATAATCCTTGCTCTGGAAAAACCTATTTAGTAAAGATAGACGAGAGAAGGCTTGAGGCAAATGATCTCACCCTCAAGTGCTTCTCAAGAAAGATTTCAGACCCCTCTAGGAGGAAGGCTGCTACAAAGAAGACATTCTATTCCAAAAATAAGAGAGATTTATCTTCTTACCAACCCTTTATGGGTTTTCAACAACAGCAAAGGCCACAGGGTTCCCGTCAGCCTAAGAAGGCCAAGATTCCGAAACCCAAACCAGCTGCTCCACCACAGCCAGCACCTGGGAGTAGAGCATAACTACCTTGCCTCTGCAGGGTCCCCAGCCCCTTTACATAGCAGGCAGACTTTGTGCTTATGCCCACAGGTGGCAGCTCATTACATCAAAGAAGTGGACTCTCAAAATCATCCAAAAGAGCTATCTGCTTCACTTTCAAAGTTTGTCCCCAACCACCTCCACAAGAGATTATCCTGCAAACATTTTGCGGGCCAATCTCCTGTCCTCTGAGATAGCCATCCTGTTAGCTCAGGAGGCTGTCGAAAGAGTCCCTCCCACCCAAGAAGGCAAAGTTGTCTACTCCCCTTACTTTCTTATCCCAAAGAAAGCAGGAGGTTTCAGACCCATTCTAGATCTCAGGAATCTCAACAAATTTTTCATTCAAGAAAAATTCAAGATGATTTCCCTCGCACCCTTCTTCCATACCTTCAGAGGTACACCCATTTGCTGATATACCCTCACCACAGACAATATCTGCATTTCCGGGTTCAGCAAATCCATTACCAATATTGAGTGCTTCTCTTCGGGATAGCTTCCGCACCCAGAGTATTCACAAAATGCATGGCAGTTGTCGCAGCATATCTGCGTACATTGGGGATCTATGTCTTCCCCTGCTTAGACAATTAGCTGATAAGGGGAGAATCCCAAGATGTCATAAAACAGTCACTTTCTCGCACCATCATGGTGCTCCAAAGTCTAGGCTTTGTGTTAAACCTTCCAAAATCCAGCTTGCTGCCCTCACATCAACTCGAGTTCATCGGAGCACTTCTCAATACTAGTCAGGGTCGAGCTTTCCTTCCTCAGGATCGCTCTGCTCTCTCATTGAGCTGACCCTCACCATACAAGGTCAAAGTGCCGTGACAGCTCGAGACATGCTACGTCTTCTGGGACACATGGCCTCCATGGTCCACGTCATCCCATATGCCCGTCTACACATGAGACAGGCCCAATAGACACTCTCCTCCCAATGGAGTCAGGCAACCGGACGTTTCTCAGACCAGATTTGCATCACTCCTCCTCTTGTCAACTCCCTTCAGTGGTGGTACTCCCCCCAACATCTTCTCGGAGAGTCACCTTTTCAGGTGCCTCCACCCCAATGCACCCTAATGATGGATGCTTCCAAACTTTGATGAGGAGCACATCTGAACAATCTCACTACAGGGGAAGTGTACAGAATGGGAATGCTGAATGCAGATCAATCGCCTTGAGCTATGTGCTCTCACAAATGCCCTTTCGGTTTTTCAATCCCAACTATTGGGCAAACACGTCTTAGTCCAAACGGACAACCAAGTAGCCATCTTCTATATGAGCAAGCAGGGAGGAACTGGTTCCTTTCCCCTCTGCCAGGAGGCCTTTCGACTCTGTTTCTTTGCCATTTCACACCTTATCCATCTCCAAGCGGTGTATCTCCCAGGCGAGCTCAATGTCCTGGCAGACAGCCGCATCCTCTGTCCACACGCGTGGACTCTAAAACAAGAGGTGGCATCTTGGATCTTCCACATGTGGGGGATCCTCAGCATAGATCTGTTTGCTACTCAGAAGAATGCACGACTACCACTATTTTGCTGCAGTCTTCCCTCCCGACACAGGCAGCAGATGCTTTTCTCCTACATTGGGGCTTGGGCCTGCTTTATGCATTCCCACCGACCCCTCCTCCTCCCCCCCCCCAATACCCAAAACTCTGTTCAAACTGCAGGCCGACAAAGGCATGGGGAGCTGTGACCTGCATGGAGTGGTAGGTGCACCTACTCTTGCCACCTTGCTGGGCAGACTAGATGGACCATGATGGTCTTTATCTGCCATCATATACTGTTACTATGTTACTCTGATTCTAATAGCCCCTTACTGGCCCCATCAACCGTGGTTTCCTCTGCTGCTTTGTCTAGCACAGACTCCACCCCTCAGTTTCTGTCATGCCCTCAACCTCCTCACACAGGATCAGGGGCTACTCCTCCATCCCAATCCACAAGCCCTCCATCTCACGCATGGCATTAAAGCAGCGCCCCAGCACAAAGGGAGCCGCTTTAACCCACCAGCAGCCCGCATTGCTCAGCAGCTCCCCCGATCGGGGTAGAGCGCGAAGTCCTCCCGCTCAGAAGCTCCTGCTCAGTCAGGGCAGTGGGAGCAACACAGCCGCAAGCCCAGGACAGCATTAAAGTGGCGCCCCAGCAGGGCGTGCCCGCGCCTGAGGGCCTCGCCAGAGGGCCCTTTGGTGTGGCCCTTAGGCGCGGCACAGAGGCGCACACAAGCAGAAACAAAATAAAAGAAAACAGACCCTCCGACAGAACCCACTGGAACCACAGAACAACTCCAGAAACAACGAAAAGCAACAAAACCCACAAAAAACACGGAAACCACCACAACAAACAATAGAAAAAACCACAACAAAACACAACCGTGGAACTACAGCAACAACCACCTGAACACAAATCAACACAGAGAAAAGGCCCTCAAAGCCCTCAACACATAAAGAAACCAGGCACACCTACAAACAACACAAAGGTACGCCTACAAACCATGCCACCCTTCCTAGCTCCTATTTACCTCCTATCACCCCTCCTGACCCTCTACCCCCCCCTCCCCTCCCCCCCCTCCCCGCAGTCACCACAACCATCCAAACCGCCAACATCTACAACCCCCCCCTCACACGGAACAACACCCAAACACCAAACACACCAACCTACATCCCCAACCCCCCGAACAGCACCCCCTATCCATTTCATTAATAAATGCTCGATCGGTCAGAAACAAATACCACATGCTACAAGACCTGATCAAAACCCGAAAGATTGACATCCTATGCATAACAGAAACTTGGCTAGCAGACACAGACACGGTGCTCATGAACCAACTAACACCGACAGGATACAGCCTTCAACATTGCTCCCGAACACACACCAGAGGAGGAGACGTAGCCATCATAGCAAAAACCAACCTTCACCTCAGGATCGATGCATCAGAAACAACCAATGAAGCGGACATGCTCACCCTCACCAATAAGCACCTCTCACTCTGCCTAGTCTGCCGAGCACCAACCCCAAGCACCGACCTAACAAAGATACTTCAACACATATCTGAGAGCACCATCTCCACAAAAGAGCAAATAATCCTAGGAGACTTTAACCTCCCATCTCTCCAAGACAAGCATGCAGAAACCTTCATCAACGCTATGGAAGCAATGAACCTATCACAGATCATACATGAACCAACGCACGAAAAAGGAAATACATTGGACCTCATATTCCTAAATTCCCAAACCGCCATCTCATACAAGAATCCAGAAATCACACATGTACCATGGTCTGACCACTACCTCATCAGCATATCCCACACCTACCACCACATGAACAGCAAGGAGAACAAACAACACACAAGAAGATTTAAAACGTTCATCAAAGAAGATTTCCTGGCACAAACCCCACCTGAACTCCAAACAAGCTCCAACAATATCGATGACCTGATGCACAACTGGAACACCACAATCTCCTCTGCATCCAGCGCAACAACAAACAAGACTAAAACCAGACATACCTCCGCAAAAGCCTGATGGTTCACCCCCAACCTCCGGAAGCTAAAGACCAAACTCAGAAGAGCAGAAAGAAAATGCAGAAAAACCAAAAAAGAGGACGAAAAAATGAATTACATGTACGAACTAGACACATACCACACAGAAACAGACAAAGCAAAAAAGGCCTTCCATACAAAGATCATAAACACATCATTAAACAAACCACGAGAACTCTTCAATATTGTCAAAAAACTGACAAAAGCTCCCAACCACTCCGACCAACTACCAAACATCCCACCTGAACTACTAGCACAATACAAGCAGCTTCAACAACCACAAAATCCACAATTGAACGCAGAGACAACAACAACAAACCACCCCACCACC
Organism: Ichthyophis bannanicus; assembly: GCA_033557465.1. Classification (NCBI taxonomy): domain Eukaryota; kingdom Metazoa; phylum Chordata; class Amphibia; order Gymnophiona; family Ichthyophiidae; genus Ichthyophis; species Ichthyophis bannanicus. The sequence continues at coordinate 187,082,575 of CM066033.1, read as the reverse complement.
ATAGACAGAGACTGGAACACATTCGAAACAATCACAAAAGGGGAAATATCATCCATCATCTCTCGCCTAAACACCACCACCTCTCCGCTAGACCCCTGTCCTACAGAATGGATAAAGAAAACCAAAGATGACCTGAGCACACCATTAACCCGCATTGTTAATGAATCCCTCAGCCAAGGACGCATGCCTGACCTCCTCAAAACCTCAATCATCCGACCAACCCTAAAAAAACACAACCTGGATCCCCTTGAACCCGCCTCCTACAGACCTATAGCAAGCCTCCCGTTCACCACCAAACTCATTGAGAAGGTAGTCCAGAGACAGCTCCAAGAACATTTAGATGCCAGCAACATACTGGACCCGCAACAACATGGCTGGAGCTCAAGCCAAATACTCTGGATATACCATGATTTTCCTAGACATATCAGCAGGCTTCGACACCATCTCCTACAACATCCTCATACACAGACTACAAGCAATCGTCATCAAAGATAACGTACTTCAATGGTTCCGTTCCTACCTAACCAATAGACAACAATTGATCTGCACCAACATATCAACCTCACCCCCCTTCCAGCAACACCAAGGATTACCCCAAGGATCCACACTATCTGCCATGCTCTTCAACATCTACCTGCAACCACTTTGCTCAATCATACGCGCACACAACATTAACTATCACATCTATGCAGATGACATAATGCTCTATGCCCCAATCACAACCTCCAACCCAACTAATAAACACTTATCAGAATGCTTCACCGAAGTATCCAGCTGGCTACAAAAGAACAACCTATCCATCAACATAAAGAAAACTGAAGCCCTCATAGTAACAAAAGACCCAGACTTCACACCACCTTCACACCTCAACATTGGGACCACACAGATACAAATACAACCACAAATAAGATACCTAGGAATCATCATAGACCAAGCACTCACACTCAAACATCAAAAAAACCACCGCAACAATCCTCCACAAGGCTAAAACAGTACAGCGCCTCAGACCTCTCCTTGAACCACAGGACTTCAGAACAGTGATGCAGCCTTGACACTCCCCCACCTAGACTACTGCAATATAATCTACCATGGACTTCCAGCCACTCATACCAACCCACTTCGAACTGCCCTAAACACCACAGCAAGAATTATCAAGAATGCAAAAAAACAAGACCACATCACCCCAGTCCTGAGGGAGCTACACATACTCCCTCTAGAAGCAAGAATCAAATACAAATCCGCCCTACTCACCCACAAAGCTCTCTACCAAACTCAAACCTCCCAGCTTCGCACACTACTGCCTCAACCAGCCCACAACAGGACAACCAGACAAACCACCAACAACTCCCTCACCATCCCCCATAAAAGAACGAAATGCAATCAACGGACCTGCAACAGAGCCTTCGAACTATATGCACCATCCCTCTGGAACTCTCTACCAAATCACATGAGAAGCAACAAAGACCCTTATCTTTCAGGAAGCAACTAAAAACCACACTATTCCAGGAATACCTCGGACCAGAAACAAGCACCCACCACTGACTCCCTCCCAACCACCCTGTTTCATCCCCCCGAACATATGTTCTATATAACGATAACACAATGTCTATGTCCCAAATATTTGTGGAGGAGTGGTCTAGTGGTTAGGACAAGGTACTTCAGGCCAGAGGGCCGGGGGTTCAAGTCCCACCTGGGGACAGCAATCTCAGGCCGAAGGGACTGGGATTTCTAGTCCTATAGGCACTCCTTGTGGTCTTGGGCAAGCCACTTAACCCTCCATTGCCCATGTTCCCTGTAAGTATTAACGTATGTGTGTCATATCCCCTCGTGTTAAATGTATCCCCCAATTGACCGCTTTGATCCGGTGAAAAGTGGAATATAAATACAGCTAAATAAATAAAATAAATAAATAAATAAAATCATTAATGTCGGCCACCAGGTGACGGCCCCAAACCCTTGCAATTGATTATTGTACACCCCCCTTTTAATGTTCCACCGCTTTGACCCGGTGAAAAGCGGGATATAAATACAGCTAAATAAATAAATAAAAGCATGACCTTTGATCACCTGGATCTTCCTCAACTGGTCAAGGATGTTTTGCTTGCATCACGCAAGCCATCTACCAGATGTTCTTATTTATTTATTTATTTCAACTTCTTATATACCGCACTCTTTGACATCAGCGCGGTTTACAAATAACATAAAGAAACCAGAACAACAGGCTGTTTGGTATTACATATAACAGGAGTATCAACTTGGATAACATGGGAGAACTATTTACATGGAGTATATAATCTATTAGCTAGATAACATGCTCGAACTATTTACATAAAATTAACAGGAATGCTTGGAACAAGAGAGATATTGTGGATTGTATTAGGGTGGGGCTGTTATGTTACGGTTCATGTGGGGTAGTATTTGATGAAAAGGTGCAGTTTAAGGGCCTTTCTGAACTGGGTTAGGTCAGTTATGGCGCGGAGATCAGGTGGGAGAGAATTCCAGCATTTTGGTGCGCTAAACATGCCTTCAAATGTCAACGGTCTACCTTTTGGTGCACACCAAAGCAGATTGATCCATTTGAGTGCCCAGTGGAATTTCTTCTGCAATATCTTGTACACTTGTTCTCCACAGTGCGTAAAACTAAATCTGTCAGAGTTCACCTCCATGACTTTGCAGCCTGTCACAGGCCGCTGGATAGGTATCCCATTTCTTTGCACCCCTTGGTGCAATGATTCATGCAGGGTCTTCTGCTTGCCAAGTCACGATCAAACCACCTCCAGAAGCTTGGGACCTCAACATGGTCCTAGCACAGCTTTTAAAATCCCCATTTGAGCCCATGGCTACTACTTCTCCAAAATTCCTGTCTTAGGAGGTCATCTTCCTTATTGCTCTTACATCAGCTCTGTTGCATCAACGAACTACAAGCTTTAGAAGCAGATTCTCCCTACACTCTATTCCACCAATGACAAGGTATTTTTTTGTACCCATGTCAACCAGTCTGTCATGCTACCGGTCTTGTTTCCCCGACCGCATGCCTCTAGGGCTGAGGCAGCATTGCATACTTCGGTTTGCAAGCATGCCCTTGCCTTCTGTTTGGACAGGACCAAGGATTTTAGGAAATCCTCTCAATTATTTATCTCCTTTGACCGCAGCCACTTGGGTCTTCTTGTGTCAAAATGCACCCTTTCCATCTGGATTGTGGACTACATTTCTTTTGCCTATATTCAGGCAAGATTCTTGCTCGAGAGTCACGTCACTGCTCACAACATGAGGTCTATGACAGCCTGAGTCACCAACTTCCGTTTGGTCTCCATAGAGGAGATCTACTGGGCAGCTATCTGGTCCTCTGTTCACACCTTCGCTGCTCACTACTTCCTTGACAGGGACTCCTGTCTTTGGCCTTCTTCAGCATCTCTTTGGGACTTAATCATAACTCCTACCAATTATATTTCTCTGGCACCCAACTCCTGGCTTCATGCTCTAGCCTTCTGCACTTAAATCCGCTGGGGCCACTTTGTGTCCATATGTCCTTTTGGCTCCATTATTTAGCCTCAGGAATGTCTTTTCACTGGTGCCCGGGAGCTCGTGAGTCTTATATGTGTAGACTGTGTTATTGCTTGTTCCTGGGGATAGCATATTTATTGACCTGTAACAGATGATCTCCGGGAACAGCAGGACTCAGTCTTCACAACCCACCCTTTTCCCTAGGAGATGGTGGCTATATTTTTCCTCTACCTGTCTGCTACAAACTCAACTGAGGAGAGGACTTGTTAAGGCAGGAAGACAGATGCGCAGGCGCAGTGGAATGTTCCCAAAGGCTTTCCTATTGGACGCTGCGGAGCGCCATCAGTGCTGACAATACCCATATGTGTAGACTTATTCCTGCTGTTCCCAGAGATCACCTGTTACAGTGAGTAACTACGCTATCTATGCGTTTATGTGAAAATTTCATTTGTGCTCCATCTAGAGCACTCCCTCACCTATGCCTACTGGCAAAGTATGCACCTTCATACCAGTGTGTACATTTGTTCTAGTCGGTGTATTATAAGAATTCATTTTACGTGGATATGTAGCACAAGAATGTCTTTATAAAATTACCCCTTGTACATCCTGACTTTTAAAGTTGGGACGCCTGTCACGTTTACTGAGGGTAGATAATACAATGGTGATAAATGGCTGCACTTCAATGCACTGCAGTTCCAACATGTTATATTTTCAACTCAACAGATTGTTGAACTGTGTGCTGCAATTTTCCGAGCTAATACCTAAGGTGGGTCCCATAATAACAAACTCAGGATTGCAGTACAGTAACATTCCAAAGCTCCCAAATATGACCCTTCTTTAGCAGGGTCAAACCAGCTTTCTGAGTGGAAATCACTGCTCTGCTTAACTCTCTGACCAGCCAAAATTACAGTCTCCTTTCCTGTGTTTCAGTAAGTGTTTATAAGATGACCAGTGTTTACTCAGAAAATGACCCTCTGGTAATTGACATGCATTAAATGTTATCGCTCTTACAGAAGATGGTTCTGAGAGGTACATTATCTGTGCTTATTCTAGGTTGGGCAATGCAGGTTGCCGCCTTCATTTTCATACAGAGAAAATGGGAGGAAGACCAGCATCACTTTAAAGCCATGCTGGATTATTTCTGTGACATTAAGGAACCTCTGCAGCTTCTGATCTTTCCAGAAGGGACTGATCTCACAGGTGAGTTCTCGATTGGTGTTAGGTAAGGTGGTGGAGTTTTCAGCCTTATTGAGAAAATTCTGGTTTGCCTTTCATCCAATGCCTCCCCACCCCCATATAAATTTTAAAAAAGCTAATTAAAAATGACCTACAATAAATTAATCAATGGTGTTTGGTAACAGGTTTGTAGATCTAGCTTTTGCAAGTAGAACAGGGTATTAGCAGTTCAAAAATAAGCTCTGTTGGAAGAAAGCCAGCAAAAGAGTTCAACAGGATTGATACTTCTATGATGCTAATGAATGTTTGGAAATGCAAGCTGACATTGCCTAAGAATGGAAGGCTTGCATCTTAAACCATAATTAAGCCCAGCTCTACTCAACCAGCTCTTGTTTGCCTTTCACACATTTTATTTTTTGAAGAGATTTTGGCTCCAACATGGAACACTATCCTTACAATTGACGTAAGTGAACATTTTTAGACCATATCACTATTAAATTAGTGTACAGAGAAGGGAAAATTATGCTGCAAATGAGACTGCCCAGTGATTTTCTTTTAGTTGCTGAATTGATTATTAAAAAGAAAAAAAAGAAACATAAAAAGATATTCCTGTGCTGTTTTACAAGTGTCATGATGTTTGTCAGGGTTTTTATGGGAGATGTCTTGTTTTGTGAGATAGTATAGCAGGACACAGCCTTCAAATCTTAAGGCAAATTGGAGCTGGGTGTCTGTGTGCCCTAGTGAGGTAGGAAGGGGGCCTCTTTGTGGTGTTAACTGCTGGCTAGCACAAAAGCACATTTGCATCACTTGTCTCCAAAGGGAGTATTTGGCACTGCCCCTGAGTAAAAGGGAGCCAAGGGGTAGCTCAGTCATTGGAAAAAATCCTGAATCTTGTCTATGAAGATGTAAGAATGGTGCTAGATCTGGAACCCACTGTTCCCTCTAAGCTGTGCGCGTGTGCGCGTGCACACACCTCACCGAGCGCGCGCACATACTTTACAACAGAGCGCACAAAAATTACGGTTCTGATTCTGATAGAAAACAACACAGACGTCTTAAAATTTAAAAGTTCTTATGTATTTACGGTTTTCACAAGTTCTACAATGTTTTCTAGTGCAATCAATGTGGTGTACATACTGTATTCTGATGTGTAGTCAAATTTTAAAGTATATAACTCCGAGTGTCGTTATGTGGCGCACAAAAATTTAACCTTCCTTCAAAAGCTGCACAGCTGATATTTTATGCGCACACAGCCTACAGAAAATTAGAGGGAACATTGCTGGAACCCTCATATAAAACTGTAAGAAACTGCCAGGGGACAAAAGGGAGGTATGGTGAAATACGGTACTGTGTTGAAAATGGCTATGACTGTATCCTGCCACAGTGATTCCCAATCCAGCCCTTGAGTACTTTGACACCACCCCCCCCCCCTCGAATCTTTCTGTCTCAAAAGTTCTTCCGATGGTTTGGGGTTGTAGAGTGTCAAAGTGATCCTGTCTGAAGGGGGGGGGGGGACATACACATTTGCAGACATTTAGCTAATAACAGAGCCCTTTAACCAGTTGCTCTTCAAGCAAATGCAGAGTTGCAGTGGAGATAACAAAGGAAAGCCTTGCCCCAGAGTTTGGCCTGGCTACTGCCACTAAGGGGCACCCCAAGGGGGGCACGGGGCCATGAGTGGGGACACATTGCGGGGCCTCATTTGCATAAATATTTGCATAAAGTTAATGTGTCCTAACTTTTAGTAAATATGCCTCTTAGTGAGTATCTGGATAAAGAAAGACTACCAGATTTCTACATTACTATACTCCAGTGCCAACCACCAGGCACATTAGGAAGTACTATAAATACTGCCCATTTAGAACCCATAGCAAACCCGCCATATCATAACAGCACTACCAGGACTCACACAGCACCATAACCTATCTATCAAACGACAGCATTGCAAATATTAAACCAATACAGCTCAGAGAATACCAGTACATCTCCTACTGAGGAAAGAGAACAAGTGGCACTGTCACATAGAAAGTACCTCGGCTCGGTTACACATGTAGAACATAGACCATCACCAAAGTACAAGAGATCACAATTTAGAAATAGGAAGACAATACCGTATTTTCCGGCGTATAAGACGACTGGGCGTATAAGACGACCCCCTACTTTTCCTGTTAAAATATAGGGTTTGGCCTATACTCGCCGTATAAGACTACCCCTCTTCCAGCGCACACCAAAAAAAAAAAAAAAAACATCAGATTTGATTCAAACTGTGACAAGCAGGCGGTATTTAATATAGATCTGAAGTTCTCCAGAACTATAATTCTTGTGAAAGGAGATAGCATATGATCCTTGGTGAAGCGGCTGGCGGCTGCTATCGATAAGAAGTACCGGTACACACAGGGCCGGATTTACCTTGAGTGAGGCCCTACGCCAACAAAAATTGTGGGCCCCCAGAAAAGATAAAAACGAGCACGCCGGATCAGCTGCGGACTGTTGGCCCTGACGTCATAATTAAACTGGGAATCCCAAAAGCCAAACTTGGAATGTACAACACTAGAAATAAAACTATACATTAATTTGCTCTTGTACTAAACAAAGCACAGACGTTAATGATGCACATTTACCAGAGCTGACATATTCCAATTAATAAATTCAAAATAAAGAGATATTTTTCTACCTTTTGTGCATTTTTTTTTCAGCTGCAATTGCTCCAGCCACTTTCTTCTGGTTTCTTCGTGTCTTCTGCTAACTCTCCATCGTCTGCTGTCCATTTGTCCTTTCTTCTCTCTTCTAGTTTTTTTCCATTCTCTCTCTACATCTGCTTTAACATACTAATCTTTCTCCTTTTGCTCTTTCCTCATTCCTATTTCATCCACTCAAATTTTACCCCTCCATCCTCAATCCCCACTTACTCTCCCAATACCCGGCCAATTGTAGATTCTTTATCCCTCCCACACAAAATATTTTTCCCTTCTCCATTTTACTCTTCCATCCCCATCCCATTCTAATCCTCCCCCAACATCAGCTCCCTTCTTGTTCCAGCCTCACCCAGCATCCATTCCCTTCTAGTCCCTGCATCAGCCCATTTCTAGTCCTAGCCACCCATCAGCCCATTTCCAGTCCTAGCAACCCCCCAACCCAATACCAGTCCTAGCCCCCCATCAACCCACTTCCAGTCCTAACCCCCATCACCCCATTTTCAGTTTAAGCCCCCCCTATAACCCATTACCAGTCCTAACCCCATCAACCCATTTCCAGTCAGCCCCCCATAGCCCATTGCCAGTCCTAACCCCCCCCATCAGCCCACAGCCCATTACCAGTCCTAACCCCATCAGCCCACCTCAAGTCCTAACCCCTCCCCATCAGCCCATTTCCTGTCCTAGCTCCCCATAGCCCATTATCAGTCCTAACCCCCACCATAGCCCATTACCAGACAGCCCCCCGCAGCCCACAGCCCAGTACCGGTCCTAACCCCCCCTATAGCCCATTACCAGTCCTAACCCCATCAGCCCACCTCCAGTCTTAACCCCCCCAGCCCATTTCCAGTCCCAGCCCCCCCATCGGCTCAAGTAACATTTAATAAAAAAAATAAAACGCTGGCTGCTGCCGCAGCATGGACTGTCCTGCGGGGCCCCCTCTGCTGAATCCCTCCCTCCCTCCGCGACGGCTGAGCCCCTCCGTGCCGGCTTTGAGATGCGCGAAGGGAGAGTGTCTCCCTCGCATCTCTGTTAAGCCCGCAGGCTTAACAGAGACGCGAGGGAGACACTCTCCCTTCGCGCCTCTCAAAGCCAGCACGGAGGGGCTCAGCCGTCGCGGAGGGAGGGAGGGAGGGATTCAGCAGAGGGGGCCCCGCGGGACAGTCCATGCTGCCGCGGCGGCAGCTTTTTGTGGGCCCTTGCCAGCTGTGGGCCCTACGCCACGGCGTAGCTGGCTATAGGTAAATCCGGCCCTGCCAAAGCGAGACAGAGCCACGGAACGCAGAACGTGTACTGGCGTATAAGACGACCCCCGACGTTTGAGCATATTTTTAGGGCTTAGAAAGTCGTCTTATACGCCGGAAAATACGGTAATTAAACTGGGAACGCCAAAAGCCAAACTTGCAATATACAACAACACTCCCAGAGCTGAACTATTCCAGTTAATAAATTCAGAATAAAAAAGTATTTTTCTACCTTTTGTTGTTTAGGCATTTAATTTTTCAGTTGCAATTGCTCCAGTCACTGTCTTCTGCTAACTCTCCATTGTCTGCTGTCCATTTGTCCTTTCTTCTCTCTCCTAGCTTTTTCCATTTTCTCTCTACATCTGCTTTAACATATTGGCCTTTCCCCTTTTGCTCTTTCCTCTATTTCTTTCTTTATTCCTTTTTCATCTACTCAATCCCCCCTTACTCTCCCCATACCCGGCCAATCATAGATTCCTTATCGTCCCTCCAGTCCAGTCCCGCACCCCTGGGTAGTGCACCCCCTCCAATAGCTTGGAGACTAAGCATGTCCAGAACTGAAGACACCAGTATTAATACCGCTGGCACTACCCACCAGCTCCCAGTATGCTCAGTTTCCAAGCATCTGAGGTGGTGAGCCAGGGGGGGCTCACTGAGGAGCAAATAAGGAGTTAGCTAGGGTTTCTTTATTTTGGTATTTCCTATGTATTTTGTTTGTTGCTTTGCGATTAAAGTTAAAAAAAAAAAAAGTAAGATATAGAAAGGAGCAAGCAGAGAAGCAGCAGCAAGCCCTGGTTGAGGAGGATCTCTGACAGCCCTATCCTTTCTCCTTCCTCCACCCTCTTTGGGAACCCAGGGGTGGGGGGTGTTGAGGCACCTGGTGGCATCCCAGGGCTTGATAGCTCCCGATCCTGTGATCGGGTGGAGCAACCATTTCTGAGCTGCAGCGGTTGAAAAGGACATTGCCTGCTCTACCTCCTCAGTGCCGAAGCCATTAAAAGGCTGAGTGCGAGGTCATTGTCTCCCCCATCAGAGCACCCACGGCCAGCCAGTGTTCTCCGACAACTCTCCTCATGTCGGTGCCGGTCAAAGCAGCAGGTATGTCAGGGAGACCTTTTTGGGTTTTTAACCGTACGGGAGGGAAGAAAGGCCTGATGCTGCATGGTGCCAGTGGCTGCGGCTGCTGAAGCGTGGGAAAACAAGTGGAGTTCTCTTTTGCCCGCTTTTTTTGTGCTCATTGTGGAGACAGAGTGAGAGCCCATCCGGCCTTTGTTTTAAGGGTCGTTTGCCCAGCAGTGTTCCTTGGGGGGCTTAGCTGCAAGGGTTAATTTTTAATCGCACCTGCCTGTTAAAAAAAAAAGAAAAAAAAGAAAAGGCAAGTAGAGAGAAGAGCAGACACCGGATGATTTGATCTATCGGGGGGCTTAAGGGTTGCAGGGCTGCAAATTGGAATTGGGTGCAGACTCCTTTTTCCTGGTGAGTGCTCCTAGGCAGGTGGAGCCCTAGAACAGCAGCCTGCCCTCCATGCCAGCGCGTCCACAGTCTGTGGATCCTGGCGTGGGACAGTGTCTGAGTCAGGGGTCTGCCGCAGCTGTACGACAGAGGCTATGAGTATGGAGCAGGTGCTGCAGGAGAAGTCGCAGGAGCCTATGGGCCTGTCAGCTCAGGAGGTTCAGGTCTCTGTGGACTCTTCTCCTCCCTCGCTGGAAATGTCTTCTGTGCTTCCCGGGCCCTCGACCTCCCAGGATCTTGCGGTTGGGGGCTTATTAGGGAGTTCTCCCCTGAGTTTGTGCTCTTATTACATCAGGCCTTTCGCTTGCGCCAGAAGGGTGCAGCGGAGGTTTCCTGTCTTGCAGCGTCCGGTACAAAGCACAGTGTCGCAGAGAAGAGAGATGACGCACTAGAATTGCTGGCCAAGAAGGTCAAGTCCTCGGTAGGGGGACAGGAGCAGTCTCCCCTGTCGAAAGCTGGTAACTGGGAGCTGGAGCCGGAGTTTGAGGGTGAGGAGCTCGAAGACCAGGCTCGAGTGTTCCGAGTCTTTCGTTGGGAGGAATTGCCGGCACTGATCATGGAATAGCTTAAGGTGCTCAATTTGCCGGCTAGCCTGCCTGCTGAGGAGGAATCTAGAGGATCCTCTCATTCAAGCGATTCGAAAGACGCAGTCGGTCTTCCCGGTGCACAGAGTGGTAAAGCAGATGATTCAGGATGAGTGGGACCTGCCCGAAGTGGGTGTGAAGGGGGTCAGGGCCATGTCGCTCCTCAACCCCCTGTCAGAGCAGGAGCGTGAAATGTTTAGATCTCCACGGGTGGATGCGGTGGTGTCTGCAGTTACAAAAAAGACTACTATACCGGTGGAGGGAAATGCGGCATTGAAGAACACACAGGATAGGAAACTGGACATGCTGTTGAAGCAGGCCTTTGATATCAATGCCCTGTCTATGCAGGCCTCTATTTGTGGTGACTGGGTGGCGAGGGTCTGTTTGTGGTGGTCACAGCATCTGCAGCCAACTGAGGACTCTGCACCGGAGCAGCTGATGGAGATCGCTAAGAGGGAGTGGGGGGCAACTTATCTTTCTGACATCCACTATGACCTCATTCAAGGCCCTGTGAAGAGTACGGCATCAATTGGGCAGCAGACAGCTCTTCCAAGGCACGGCTTAGCAAGCTTCCCTTCAGAGGAAAACTTCTGTTTGGGGAAGACCTGGATAAGTTGGTGAAGGGTTTGGGGGAATTTAAGGGGGGATGCCTCCCAGAGGACAAGCCGAAGCAGAGCCGCAATGCCTCTTCTTCTCAGGGCCAGCCTCGTGATTTTCGGCGTTTTCGTATGTCCCATCTGGGTTTCTTCCAGAGGGGTAAATATCCTGCCTGAGGGCAGGGTTTTGTGGCTTCTGAGGGGCAGGCCGAGGTTTCGCTGTAGCCTCTTCCTCAGGCTTTAAAAAGCCTCAATGAAGTGAGGGGGGGCCCAGGCAGGGGTTCAACCCGTGGGGGGTCGGCTATGGGACTTTTATCATGCTTGGATCCAGATCACGTCCGACCAGAGGGTCCTTAAGATAATCTGCGAAGGCTATGCCCTTGAGATAGCACAGCTGGTGCGCGATGCTTTGGTTTGGTCCCCTTGCAAGGCCCCAGACAAGGTGACGTCTGTCAGAGACACTCTGACTCACCTGCTACATTTCGGAGCGGTGGTGCCCATTCCCCGGGATCAGTATGGTTGTGGTCGGTGCTCCATCTATTTCGTGGTTCCCAAAAATGACGGCCCCTTTCGCCCTATCCTGGGTCTTAAGCAGGTGAACCACTGCTTGCGGGTTCTGCATTTCCGCATGGAATTTTTGAGAACTGTCATCGTGGCGGTGAGGGAAGGGGAGTTTCTCACATCCCTCGATCTCATTGAGGCATACCTTCACATTCCCATCAGGCCAGAGCATCAACGATTCCTTCAGTTTCAGTGCCAATGGGACACTTCCAGTTTCAGGTTTTGCCATTTGGTCTGGCAACGGTCCTCGTACCTTCACCAAGATCATGATGGTGGTGGTCGCCGCAGCGCTCTGAAAGGAGGGGGTGTTGATGCACCCCTATCTCGATGATTGGTTGATTCGAGCGAAGTCCAGGGAGGAAAGCCTGCGGGTGACATCACAGGTGGTGTGGCTCCTGGAGAGTCTCGGCCTAGTGGTCATCCAGGCCAAGAGCCACTTGATTCCTACTCAGGAGTTGGAGTATCTGGGTGCTCGCTAAGACATCCGGGTGGGGAAACTCTTCCTGCCAGAGCAGTGGGTCTAGGGGCTCCGGCGGTTGGTGCAGGACTTTCTGCGCCAGCTAGAGCCGATGGCATCGCAGTACCTGCAGCTGTTAGGAACCATGGCGGCTATGTTAGAGTTGGTACCATGGGCAAGAACGCACATGCGGCCCTTACAGTGGGCCGTGCTCCAGCAGTGGTCGCACCAGTCGGATTCGCTGTCTTGGCAGGTCCCATGTCCTTGGGATGTTCACGGGGTGCTTCACTGGTGGCTGTGTCCAGAACACTTGTCAGCAGGCATGCCACTCGAGCCTCCCCAGTGGACCTAGGTAATGACCGATGCCAGCCTATCAGGCTGGGGGGGCCACTGTGAGGGGCGGTTTGCTCAGGGGACCTAGAATGAGCAAGAGGCTGGTTGGTCGATCAACAGACTGGAGCTGCGGGCAATAGCCCAAGCACTCAGAGCCTTCGAGTTGCGGGTGCGCGAGAAGGCAGTAAGGGTCCTCTCGGACACTGCGACCACAGTGTCCTATGTCAGCCGACAGGGGGGCACTGGCAGCATGGCTTTAGAGGAAGAAGCGGAGCTGTTGTTCGGCGTGGTAGAGCCTCAACTGCAGGCTCTGTCGGCAGCTCACGTGGCGGGCATCGACAACGTGACGGTGGATTATCTCAGCCAAGTCCGGGTGGACGCCGGGGAATAGGAACTGCACTCGGAGGTCTTTGCGCAGGTGGTGCGCTGGTGGGGGACACCAATCATGGATCTGATGGCAACGGTCAAGAATACCAAGGCAAGCCATTTCTTCAGTAGAAGACAAGAAAGGAGGTCCGAGGGGCTAGATGTACTACTGCAGCTTTGGCCCACGGAGAGCCTTCTTTCTGTCTTCCCCTCTTGGGCTCTCATAGGCTGGGTGGTGCAGTGGATCGAGGCTCACTGGGGGTGAGTCATTCATATCGCTCCAGACTGGCCAAGGCGCCCTTGGTATGCCGACTTAATTCGGCTGCTGGAGGATCGGCCGTGGCGCCTGCCAGATCGGGAAGACTTACTGATGCAAGGAACAGTGCGCATGCCTCAGGTGGATCGGTTCTCGCTTACAGCTTGGCTATTGAAAGGGCAAGGTTGAGAAAGAAGGGGTATTCGGGTCCAGTAATCTCAATCTTGTTGAAGGCGCAGAAGAGAACTATGTCACTTGCCTACATTCATGTTGCGTATTTTTGAGGCTTGGTGTGCGGAGTGGTGGGCTCGACCTGCCGCGGCCTCCGTTCCAGATGTTTTAGCCTTTATACAGGACAGTTTTGAGAAAGGCCTGGGGGCTAGCTCTTTGCGTGTGCAGCTGGCGGTGATTTAGTGCTATTGTGGTAAACTCCACAAAGTCCCTTTGGAGTCACATCCGGATGTCTTGCATTTTCTTCAGGCAGTGGTTCGGCTTCACCTTCCATGTCAAGCGGTGGTTCCTTCATGAGATCTCAGTCTGGTTCTGAGGGCATTGACGAAGGAGCCTTTTGAGCCATTGAGCCAGACTTTGCTAAAGGACTGAACGTTGAAGACCGTTTTCCTGGTGGCAATTTGCTCCATGTGTAGAATCTCGGAGCTGCAGGCCCTGTCGTGCCAGGAGCCTTTCCTTTCCTTCACTCGGGAGAAGGTAGTCTTAGAAACATGCCGTCAGAAAAAGACCACATGGCCTATCTAGTCTGTCCTTCCATATCAACCACTACAACAGTTCCTTTTTTCCTTTAGAGATCCTCTGTGTTTGTTCCATGCGTCTTTGAATTCAGATACTGTCCTCATCTCTACCACCTCCACTGGGAGACTATTCCACGGATCCACCACTCTTTTCGTAAAGAAATATTTCCGCATATCACTCCTGAATCTATCCCCTTTCACCTTCATCCCATGCCCCCTCGTAGCAGAGCTTGCTTTCAATCGAAAGAGGCTCTCCTCCTGTGCATTTATGCCACAGAGGTATTTAAACATCTCAATCATATCACCTCTATCCCACCTTTCCTCTGAGGTATACATATTAAGATCCTTAAGTCTTTCCTCATATGCTTTCTAATGAAGACCACTAACCATTTTAGTAGCCATCCTCTAAACTGACTACAGCCTGTTTATATCTTTTTGAAGGTGTGGTCTCCAGCATTGCACACAATATTCCAAATGAGGTCGCACCAAAGACTTATACAGAGGCACTATCACCTCCTTCTGCTGGTCATTCCTCTCCCTTTGCACCCATGCATCCTTCTAGCTTTTACTATCACCTTTTCTACCTGTTTAGCTACTTTAAGATCATCAGAGACAATCACACCTAGGTCCCTCTCTTCTTTAGTGGACAAAAGTACTTCACCCCCTATACTATATTGCTCCCTTGGATTGTTGCAGTCCAAATGCATGACCTTGCATTTTTTAACATTAAATCTCAGCTGCCAAATTCTAGACCATTCTTCAAGCTTAGCTAGATCCCTTCTCATGTTATCTACACCTTCCTGGGTGTCTACTCTATTGCAGATTTTGGTATCATCCACAAAGAGGCCTGTTCCTTCCTTTCTCCCCAAGGTAGTTTGGGTTTTTCATGTGAATCAGCCCGTCTCCTTACCGGTGTTGGAGAGGGCGGGAGACGATGCAGTCAGTCTCGGTCTGCACAGGCTGGATGTTTGCTGGGTTCTCAAGCGTTATTAGATGGAGATGGCGTCGTTTTGCAAGTCAAATCATTTGTTTTGTTCTTTTTGGGAGTCCCGCAAAGGCGAGCCGCGGCAAAAGCTTCCATTTCTAGGTGGATTCGGGAGTCGATTGCGTCTGCGTATCTCCTTAATGGGCGTCAGGTGCCTCTGGGTTATGTGCCCATTCCACTAGGGCGCAGACAGCATCCTGGGCTGAATTTAGTCTGGTGTCTCCTGTAGAAATTTGCAAGGCGGCCACTTGGTCCTCCCTGCATACCTTTACTAAACATTATCGCTTGGATGTCCAGGCGGCAAGGGAGGCCTGTTTCTGGTTGGCGGTTCTGCATGCCGGTCTTGTAGGTCCCTCCCATTAGTACATTTACTGCTTTGTTACATTCCAGAGGTGCGGGATTGGACTGGAGGGATGATAAGGAAAGTGAAATTAGACTTACCTGCTAATTGTTCCTTGAGGAACTCTAGTCCAGTCCGGATCCCGCCCGAGTTGAGTTTGGGGTTTCGGCACTCAGGGGCAGTCCGGGGATTTGTTTTTCGTCCTTGCTGGCTGTTGACTTTAGGGGTTCCCTCAGGCCAGCCTCTGGGTATCTCTCTCCTCCGGGGGAAGGCTACGAGTTCCTCCTCTAGGGTTGGGGGAGGGAGTTCCTGTCACTTCAGTTGTGATAGTTTAGTGAGTCATTTCTCTTGTTTATCTACTTATTTGTTGCTCCTGTGAGTCTGCTTTATCAATAGATACTGGGAGCTGGTGGGCGGTGCCAGCGGTATTAGTACTGGTGTCTTCAGTTCTGGACATGCTCAGTCTCCAAGCTGCTGGAGGGGGTGCACTACCCAGAGGTGCGGGACTGGACTGGAGTTCTTAAAGGAACAACAATGAGCAGGTAAGTCTAATTTCACTTTTTTCTTCCCTCCCACACAAAATATCTTTTCCCTTCTCCATTGTCACTCCCCCAGTCCCATTCCCTTCCAGTCCTCCCCCAACATAAGATCCCTTCTAGTTCCAGACCCACCCAGCATCCACTCCCTTCTGGTCCCATTCTCCCATTCCCTTGCAACAGCCCATTTCCAGTCCTAGCCCCCTCCCCCCCCCATCAACCTATTTCCACTCCTAGCCCCCATCAGCCATTTTCATTCCTATCCTAGCCCTCCATCAGCCCATTTCCAATCCTAGCCCCCCCCCCCATCAGCCCATTTCCAATCCTAGCTCCCCATCAGCCATTTCCAGTCTTATCCTAGTCCCCTCATAGCCCATTTCCAGTCCTATCCTAGCCCCCCATCTGCCCATTTCCAGTCCTATCCTAGCCCTTCCCCCAAAGAGCCCTGCGCCTCTTTGAGTGGCTTCAGAGGGAGCCGTGGAGACCCAAAGCCTCAGCTCACCTCTGCACAGCGCCGGAGTGAAGACCAGTGCTGAGGGCTGGGAAAGGTTAAAAGGCATTTCCTGTTTCCCAGTCTTCTGTGCGCTTCATAAGAATACATGCCGCTCTTCACTCCAGCGCTGTGCAGAGGTAAGCCAGGGCTTCGGGTTTCCCAGGCTCCTTCTGAAGCTGTCCCTTTAAATGGAACAGATGTGCGGAATGAAGTTCGCCTGAGGCCCCCCGAAGCGCGGGGTCCTGTGTGAACAATATTCTCACACAATGGACAGGCTGGCCCTGCTTTCACTGTTAAGCATCATCATAATTTTGATGTTTATATGGCACCTGGCAGCAATATGAACCAATATATAAATTGATGAATATTAATCAGATATAATAAAATCAAATAAATCAAGCACAGGATAGCATAATATGGAGATTTTGCTGTTGCTCTGGGAAGGGAGTTTGAAGTCGTGTTCAGTTATATGATCCCCAAGACTAGAGCCAAGCAGAAATTCCCTTATTCTTCATGCACAAGCCCAATAGGTCTGCTCTCAAAGAGATGTATAGTTCAGTGATAACCTTAACAATGAAACAAACCATATCAGGCGGTGGTAGCCTGTGCAAAAAGGATAGGGCAGGAAAATTGACTGTTCGCATAACAGAAGCATCAGACCAAAAGACATGCAAGACACATAGGGAAGGGAGGAGAGCTCATAGATCTAGAATATAGGTCAGCAATGTGTTTGGGCACTGCTCAAAATCCCTAAACATCTACTTGTGCGTTATTTGAGTACTGGACTAATGATACAGGTGGGAGAGAAGGGGGGGGGGGGGTTAGATGTCACTGTCTATGCATGGCTCTCTTTCTCAGTACATTTTTCTTGGTTACGTTGAGGGGTCTCCTTGAAGTTTCTCTCTCTCATTCAGGCTGTTGATCTTCCTTTGTGTTATGTGTAGAACTAAAAGGTTTGTTACAAGGAAGCACCAAGACAGGTTGGTGGACAGGCTCTGGAAATGCATCTTCAGTCTGGGCTGGACCCAGGATGCATCTGGTTCCTTGTCATATGCCAGTAGTGGGTGGGAGACAGTCCAATTATTTTACCTTCTAGAAAACCTTATGAAAACAATATTTTTGTGGGCCATCGTACATTGTCGCACAAGATTGTACCAGTATTTGCTCTACCGTTCCTAGTTAGATTTTCTTTATTTTTTTTAAAACAGTCTATTCATATGCAATCTATGCTGGGATATCTGGCATCTGACATGTCATATTTCAGCTACACATCAAGAATGTCCAGATTGCAGACTTCTACCACAGTTCTATATATATTGATAACCTTTGACTCCACTACTACTTCACTGCCAACCTAGTGCAGAGACAAAATTCATGGTGTTGGTGTTTTCCTGTTAGGTAAATTTGCCAACACAGGAACCAGTCACTGAACACTAAATAGAGCCAATCACACTAAGCCAATCAAATTTAAAGGGAAACTCCAACATGGGAAAAAGTTTTTATAAAAAATTGATATCCATGGGGTGAGAGAGTATTGATTTAAAAAAAAAATCCCAAACTGTTCTCTACGATGTAAATTTCTGTCATGATGTCCAGACTGGAGGAATCCAATCAATAATTCTCCATACTAGATCTGTACATTCATAACCACATTGAATGTGATGCTGAGCAAGAAGAGGAGCCAAAGTTCATGTTGTTAATCTACTCCAATGTTCGTAGAACATAAGATGGATGGAGGGTTCAGTCTGCCTCACATATACCAAAGGGCATAGATAAACCAAAATGTATATTATAAATGTTGAGCCACAAGATGTTATAAGTTCTTAAATTGACTCTTTTGACCTAATTCAAAAATATTTGATGCCTTTTGGGTGATTGCAGTGGTATAGTTCTGTAAGTAATATAAAGGGGTACACAGTCTGTTGCTGCTCTAGAGAGCTGCATGACATGTTACATTTTGTTTTACTATGACCTATCTTCTAAATGTTCTTCATGAACAAACAGGAAATAAGTCCTTACATATGGGTGACATCACCAACGGAGTCCCGCACGGAACACTCCCCAGCTTCCAAAGGAAGCTTTTAGGAGGTATGTCGCGCATACGCATTTGCCTTCTGCAACTGACACGGTGCCATATTCTCATTGTCCTTTTTCTGCGGAGCTCCTAGGATGTGTTTCTGCAGTCTGGAAAACAGTTTGAATTTCTTGCTATTGTGGCTGAGCTTTCATTCATTTTTTTCACCCGCCTGTCATCGGTTAGCCCTTTTCTTACTCTTTGGATATTTTTTTCCTGTAGTTTTTTTGCACTTTTTGCCGTTTTTCCCCCTTTGGGGGCTTTTTCTCACCCACGGCCATTTTTCAGTTTGATTTTGCCAAGGTGGTATTTTTCCACATGTCTGAGCTAGTTAGCGGCTTTAAAGAATGCATCAAATATGGCAAGACCATTTCTGCCACTGACCACCATAACTAGTGCTTGCAGTGCCTTGGACCCAGTCACTAGCCGGTGTCCTGCGAGCCCTACTTGCAGATGATGTATCAAAGGCTGAAGGGTCGGAAAAAGCAGGAGTCGGCCTTCTTTGCCTTATCTGATTCAGCATTCTCAGCCCTGACCCTCTCGTCCATGCCTGAGGTGGCCAAGGGAAAAGAGCAGAGGGCTCAATCTGAGCAGAAGTATTTAAACGGAGAGGGGCCATCATTCTGCAGAGACCGCGACTATGTCGAAAGGAGAGCACAAGAAGAATATCCGTGCACAGCGCCATCGTAGCCCCTCTTGGTGTGTGACAGAAAGTGAGAGTTTGGAATGGCTGACCAAGCTTCTCTGGCGGGTGGACCCAACCCGGGCAGCCAGATGTCTCCTGATGCCCCATTCATCATGGAGTTACCTTCTGAGGGGTCACCAGCAATGTCTGCTGCATCGTCTTCGGTGGTGGTTCTGGAGGAACACCTACAAGCCTTAGAAGCTCACTTGGTGGCAGTGGAAGCCCTGCTTCATCACCACACTCCTTCCAGCTTATCCTGGAGACCCATGTCCTGTCCGTCACGGCTGGGACATCAAGTGGGAGATTGGTATCCATGCCAGTGGCCAGAGCCATCTCCCTTTCCAGTGCACCTTGAATATTGTGTGCAATTCTGGTCGCCATATCTTAAAAAGGATAAAGCATTATTAGAAAAGGTTCAGAGAAGAGCCACCAAAATCGTAAAGGGGATGGAAGGATACCCCTATGAAGAAAGGCTAAAAAGGTTAGGGCTCTTTAACCAGGAAACCGTTCATTAATTTATAGAAGTCTATAAATTAATGAACGGAGTGGAACGGGTAAACGTAGATCAATTGTTTGTTATCAGAATATAGAAAGACTAGGGGACATGCAATGAAGCTATAGGGGAAACTATTTAAGACAAATAAGAGAAAATATTTTTTCACTCAACATGTAATCAAACTCTGGAATTTGTTACCGGAGGATGTAGTAAAGGCTGTTAGTGTAGCTGGGTTTAAAAAAGGTTTGGACAAGTTCCTGGAGGAAATGTCCATAAATCATTATTAAAAAGGGACCCAGGATATCAATGCTTGACCCAGTACAAGCATTGTGGAACCTGTGTCTTTTGGGGAAACTGCTAGGTACGTATGACCTAGATTGGCCACTGTTGTAAACAGGATACTGGGCTTGATGGACGTTGGTCTGACCCAGTATGGCAGTTCTTATGTGTAGGAGTTGAAGGCTCAAGGGCATCGCCATCGGTATACCAGGCGCAAGGCGGATCATCGACATCCAGTCTCTCCTGAACCTCACAGTTGGTGTTTGGAGGAGACTTGGCATTACCTGACTTCCTCTAGAAGTCTGAATCTGAATGGGAAACTGAGGCGGAATTGACAGTGTCTGATCTCCGGGCCTAGGATTTCCGATGTCAACCTGTCGCCCCCTGCAAATTGGTGGAGGTCTCCCTCAGAAGACATCTCCTTCCAGGATTTTGTTTGGGATCTTGCCAGAGCCATTCCTTTTTTTCTGGAATTGGAACTCCTCCAGAACCCCACAGTCCCTCATGAGGCTGTGACAGTCCCTGTCCACCATGTCCTGCAGAGGCTGCTCCTGCAGCTCTGGGAGGTGCAGCTTCTGCTTCTTTCTGTCAGCCACCAGCTCGACTCCCTGTATCGGGTCCAAAAGGCCCCGGGGTTTGAGAAGCCCCAATTACCCCATAATTCCATTGTGGTAGAGTCTGCCTTGAAGCGTGCAGAGTGCCAAAATGCACTCTTCTGGGCCGCCCACACAGGAGGTGAGGACCCTTGGATTTCTTCGGGAGAAGGTGCTTCCAGGGTTCCATGCTCATAGCCCGGATCCTGGCCTACCAGACTTACATGGTGATGTTCCTCAAGGATGTTTTTACTGTACATAGAGGATTTTGCTTCCATCTTTCCCGAGGACTATCGAGTCTTTCTGGGGCCTTGTAGCTCACGGCAAGGACCGCTTGAAGTTTATGGTCTGGGATGCCTAAGATGCCTTCAAATCCATTGGCAGGGTGGCGGCTATGGGGATTGCCCTGTGACAGATGGCTTGGTTTCAGTCCTCTGACTTAGAACAGTAGGTCCAGGACAAGATTGGCAATGTTCCCTGTCAGGGCAAAAACCTCTTCAGCAAGCCCATGGAGGTAAAGGTTGAAGAACTGTAGAAAGAGCAGGTAACCCTCATCAGGCTCTCCAGAAAGACTGTGGACCCCATGCGAAAGAAGCAACAAACCAAAAAGGTTTTCCTTCCACACACATGGCAGTACTTTCCATCCCTGTAGCAGGTTCAGCCTAAGGCCCAAGCTCCCCGCTCACAGTGGAGGGAGAAAAACCCAAAGGCACAACCCCCCCCCCCCCAAACTGGGTGCAGGCTTTTTATGGGGTCTTCAGGAACATAGCCAGCCAACTATCATCAACCAAGGTCCCGCCGCAGGTGGGAGGGTGATTCATCCACTTCGCCCACCAATGACCCCTTGTCACCTTGGACTTCGGGATGCTACAGATCATCCAAAGTGGCTATCGGTTGTATTTCACCCAGCTGCAACTCCAAGGAGTACCCTATGGACCCCATGCACTGAAGTCTTCTGCATACCGAGGTCGTGGCCCTGCTGACTGACCTCGCCATCGAACTAGTTCCCCCAGCCCTATTATGGATCTGTGCAACCCCAACCAGATCTTGGTGGATGAAAAGATCAAAATGGTCTTTCCTCCTACAAGATGACTGGCTATGTTCCTTGGATCTGAAGGATACGTATATGCATATTCCGATCCACCCATGTCACAGACAGTACCTTCAGTTTGTGCTCTGCTGCCAGCACTATCAGTACCAGGTGCCACCCTTCAGGCTGGCCACAGCCCTCTGGGTTTTCACGAAGTGTCTGGCGGTCGTGGCTGCCTTCATTTGGACCTAGGAATGTCTTTGTCATCCTCTACCTGTACGACTGGCTCATAAAGGGCCCTATGCCGGCCAGCATACGGCAGTCCACTGAGCTCACCATTCAGGTGCTCGAAGGCCTTGGATTCGTGATCAACTATCCGATGTCTCACCTCCAGCTGGCATAGACAGCAGCAGGAAACGAACCACTGACGGACGAACTGAGAGCTTTATTAATACGAGGTCTGCCCTACACGTGTTTTGCCACACGGCCTTTTTCAGGGGACTGTTACCTTGAAAATGTGCATAAATGAAACATCAAATCATAATCTCGAAATAAAAATTGAAATCATAAAATTATAAATATAAACCAAACAATAAAACTCATATCTCTTCAGCGTAAGTGTGAAAACTTTAAACATCATCCAAAGTTACATGCATTATGACATTAAATAAAATATAACAACATTCATAGATAAAAATAACATGAATCGATAACAAAAGATGGAATATTGAGAGTTTGTGTGTGCAGTGATACATGATAAAAAACAATACATAACGTAGGATAAGGACTTAGTCCCCTGAAGAACGCTGTGACTCGGAAACTTGCATCAGGGCCTTCTGTTCCATCCAGCACCCTACAGGCTGCTCATGACGGATGCCTCCAAGCTCGGCTGGGGCATGCACCTGGATGGTCTCCGCACCAGGACCTATGGTCCAGAGTGAGAACCTCCACCAGATCAACTTCTTGAGCTCCAGGTCATTGCAAATGCTCTCTGTGCCTTTCGGCTGATCCCAGACAGACAGGCAGACAGATGGCTATGTTCTATGTTCACAAGTAAGGGAGCACGGACTCGTACTTCCTGTGTTGGGAGGCTGTTCGCCTCTGGAGGTTTGCCTTGCTCCATGATATGGATCTCAAGGTGATGTATTTGCCTGGCGAAAGCAGTGGCCTAATGGATCGCCTCAGCCAGGTTCTTCAACCACATGAGTGGTCCCTCAAGAGGGAAGTGGTGGACCGGATCTTCCAGGAGTGAGACAGTCCTGATGTGGACCTCTTTGCTACAGTACAGAATGCTCAGGTAGCTCATTTCTTCTCCTGGAAACTGGCCAGTGAACGCCTGACTCCAGATGTCTTCCTTGTACACTGGGGGAAAGGCCTGCTCTATGTCTACTCCCCTGATTCCGCTTACACTGGTCAACATTGAAATCATTACTGACTTTAAAAGGCCCTAATCTGTAGTATCTTGGTGAGCTCAACACGAATATAACATTAAAAAAAAATTTATTGACTCTTGTTTTGAAGATATTGCATGTAGTTCATTTTTGACGTTTCACCGTGTAAATTTATCCAGTAGGACATCAACAACATCCCAAATAAGCCGTGAATGATGTAATATTGCATCACATTGCATAATACCAGCATGCACACATCATCCAGAGTTGATTGCATAATTTTCTGATGCAATGCAATACTACTGCCAGACGGCTGCTTAAGCCATCTGATGTCAGCAGTGTACTATACGCAGTCGGAAAGGAAAGTAATCTGGTATTCTGTTCCGATATTGAAAGCCTCACGAATGCCTTAAAAATCACTCATGACCAATGTTCCCTCTAATTTTCTGTAGGCTGTGTGCGCATAAAATATCAGCTGTGCAGCTTTTGAAGGAAGGTTAAATTTTTGTGCGCCACATAATGACACTTGGAGTTATATACTTTAAAATTTGACTACATGTCAGAATACAGTATGTACACCACATTGATTTTAATCAAGTTAAATGAAAATAGACGACAATGAAACGGAAAATTTCTAGTAATTACAATCACAACTTTTAAATTTTAAGACATCTGTGGTGTTTTCTATCAGAATCAGAACCGTAATTTTTGTGCGCTCTGTTGTAAAGTATGTGTGCTCGCTCGGCGAGGTGTGTGCGCGCGCACACGCGCACAGCTTAGAGGGAACAGTGCTCATGACCCACAAGACTGGAGACTATTTATAGACTCTTCGAAACTGAGTCTGAAGGCTGTACTTTTGAACAATGGAAACCGTCTTCCATTTATTCCAGTAGCGCATGCCGTCCACATGAAAGAGACATACGATAACTTAAAGCATCTGCTGACTTCCATTAACTATAGCAAGTACAGTTGGCACCTCTGTGGTGACTTGAAGGTAGTTGCCCTTTTAAAGGGACTGCAGCAGGGATTTATAAAATACATGTGTTTCTTATGTGAGTGGGATAGCCGAGCAAGGGAATGACACTACTTGCGGAAGGAATGGAATCGCAGACAAAATGTAACAGTTGGAGAGAAGAATATCCAGCACCCAGCTCTGCTTGAGGCTCACAAAATCTTGCTACCACCCCTTCACATCAAATTAGGTTTGATGAAAAACTTTGTGAAAGCCATGGACCGCACTTCACCAGCTTTCCGATACCTGTATGAAAAATTCCCTCGACTCAGTGAAGCAAAGATTAAAGAGGGAGTTTTTGTGGGTCCTCAGATTCGAGAGATCTTCAAAGATGACCGGTTCAACAACTTGCTGCAGGGTGATGCGAAACAAGCATGGAATACTTTTCGCCTAGTGTCAACAAACTTTCTCGGAATGTTAGGGCAGAAAATTACAAGGAACTAGTAGAAGACATGCTGATGCAGTATCAGAAACTTGGCTGCAATATGTCTCTAAAGATCTATTTCCTTGATTCCCATCTCGATTTCTTTCCTGACAACTGTGGTATGGTTAGTGATGAACAGGGCAAACGTTTTCACCAGGATATCGCAACGATGGAGCAAAGATACCAGGGAAAATAGTCCACTACAATGCTGGCTGACTACTGCTGGACATTCCCCAGAGACGCTCCCGAACAGCTATACAAGAGACAGGCAAAAAAATCTAAGAAGTCGTCTATGACTTGTTTTTTTACAGGTATTAACCGAAGGCCTATTATATTTACTATTGACATGCATTTCGTGATGTAAACATTAATTCTTGTAGATTACAAAAAAACTAGAGCCAACTTTGCAATTTCACTGTCATATTCGTGTGCAGCATATAAAAATTGATAAGAAATGACTTATTTCAGTAACATGACTTTTGTAAAAATTTGTTGACCAGTGTTATTGCAGAGACACTCCTGATGCTCCAGGCCACGATGGGTTCCATGATTTTCATCAGTCCCTACTTGCCTTGACAATCATGGTTCTCACTGCTGCTGCAGCTCTCTCAGCAGGAACATCTTCACCTGGGCGCCGACCCAAACCTCATCTTGCAGGAGAGCAACTTCTCGTTGCATCCCAACATCCACTCCCTGGCGCTCATGGTGTGGATGGTGAGCCCTCCCTGAAGGTGTTACCAAGATCTTGATAGTGTCCCACAAGGAGTCAATGCGTGAAGCTTATGTGTTCAAGTGGAAGCAGTTTGCTGTCTGGTGCACTAGTCGGGGGGTTGGAACCCTTTATTTGCCCCTTGGACCAGCTGTTGGAGTACCTCTTGCACGTCTCAAATTCTGGGCTCAAGTCCTCAGCGTGATAGGAGTGTTCCACTGTAGCTGCAAGGGGAAGCCCATGTCAGCTCAACCTCTGGTACACTGATTTGTGCAGGGCTTGCTTCTTTCGAAGTCTCCAGTTAAGCCCCCTATGGTTGCTTGGGATCTGAACATGGTCATCGACCAGCTCATGCAGGCTCCTTTTGAGCTACTGGATGCGTGTCCGCTGAAGTTCTTGAACTGGAAGGTCCTCTTCCTGGTGACTGTCATTGGCCTAGCAATGGAGTGAGCTCCAGGATCTGGTCGCATACCCTCCATATACCAGGTTCCATCAGAACCGGGTGGTGCTCCACACACACCCGTGTTTTCTGACGAACGTGGTCTCGGCTTTCCACCTCAATCAGCCCATTATCCTTCCAATGTTTTCCCCCCAGCCTCATGCCATTCGTGATGAGGCAGAATTGCACATGCTGGATTGCAAGCGTGCGTTGGCCTTCTACTTGGTGCACAGGAAGGTGTACCGTTAAGTCTTCAGTTGCTTGTCTCCGACCCAATTAGGATGTGATTCGCTGTTTCGAAGCATACATTATCCCTCTGGCTCACGGATTGCATCGCCCATATATATTCCTTGGCTGGTCTGAGCCTTGAGGGTGATATCATGGCTCACACTGTCCATGCAATGTCTGCATCGGTGGCGAATTTCCATTCTGTCTCCACAGAGATCTGTAGGGCTGCGACATGGTCCTCTGTCCATACCTTCGTAGCCCATTACTGTCTGGATGGGGATTCCGATGGGACAGGAACTTTGGCCAAGCCGTGCTCCTGCATCTCTTTGGGTCTTGAGGGTCAACTTCTGCCCACAGGCCCTTCTTTCCGTCCAGGCTACCTGCTCAAAATTCCCTTGGTCGATATCAACTGTGGATACTGCATCAGATGGAGTGGAGGAGTGGCCTAGTGGTTGGGGCAAGGTACTTCAGGCTGGAAGGTCGGGGGTTCAAATCACACTAGAGGACAGCAACCTTGGGCCGGAAGGACTGGGGTTTCTAGTCCCACAGGTGCTCCTTGTGGTCTTGGGCAAGCCACGTAACCCTCCATAGCCCATGTTCCCTGTAAAATAGTTATCTCCAAGTTATAATGCCCTGTTCAATGTAATTTCAGTTTGTTCAATGTAAACCGCACTGATGCAGAATAGCACGGTATATAAGAGAATGTAAATAAATAAATATAAATAAATGATTCCCTCGATGGAACTGCCTCTCTGGTCTTCCTAGCTTCTCCAATTCTTGATACCTGGTTGAGCTGTTTCTCCTTGGGTTCCAGTAGCTTGGAGCTTCGGAGTCCCATATGTGAGGACTTATTTCCTGCTTGTTCACGGAGAAAGCATAGTTATTCACCTCTAGCAGGTGTTCTCTATGAATAGACCTTTAAGATGAAGAAAAATCCTCACAACCCTTCATCACCCCGGGGAGTTGCTTTTTAGCTCATGCTATGTGTTCATACTGGAAAATATGGCGCTGGGGAGCGTTTCGTGCAGGGCTTCGCGGGCGACCTCACCTGTATTTGAGGACTTATTCCTGTTGTTCACAGAGAACATCTGATGCAGGTGAGTAACTATGCTTTCTCATAGAGACAGAGTAGGAGAAAGCCTTAGTAAATGTGTTTCCTAGTTTGAAAGAGTAGTCCTGTTAGATATGATGTTAGAGATGATGTGGTGAGAGCTGAAACGCCCATCACTTTTGTTGTCTTCTGAAAAGATTTAGTGTTATTTGATAAACTCCCTGCCTTTTTCTATTTTCCACTGACTTCAGTCACACTAAGGAAGCGAAAGGAGAAGGAAAGACACTTAGCTTGCCCTGGAGGAGTTCCTCTGTGCCCTTCTGTCATGTTATTAGATGCCGCCTCCTCTTATAGTATAAGGAGGTAGCACCCAAAATTGTCCAAGAGGATCTCGAGACAGTTGAGTTTTCAGGATATCTGCAGTGAATATCTGTGAGAAAGTTCTACATGCACTGCTTTCATTGCATTCGGATTTAGCTCATCAATATTCTTTATGGATATTCTGAAAATCCAACTGGCTTGAGGTCCCTTAAGGGGTAACATTGCTTTCCCCAGGACCTTTTGAATGGTCGTGCAACTCAACTGATTTTACTGACTGCCCAGCTAACTCATTTTGATGAAGTGACCTGGCAAAATAATGAGCATGAATAATAAAATGATTTAAGTGATTTTGTTATTAATACTTAAAAGACGTAACAGTATAAATAAATATAATATGAATAAATTAGACACTTGAATTTGAAACAGTAACAAACATATTGTATATGGAACTTCTGAAAGACGACTAGTTACATTGTCTGCTGCTGGCTGGCCTATAGTGCGGCCCATCCAGCTAATCCTTCATGCCACCCTGTTAGCAAAATTCTGGGGTGAACACTAGATGAGTTGGGAATCGCTGGTCTAAGGGTCAGCATAACTGTCTGGCTAGTGTGATAGGATGGTGTCTTTAGCTCAGCTGTCTTGGTCAGGAATTTAGCAATAATTCCATGAGGCAGGGCCGTGGTGTACTATTTACATGCTTTGCAACTCTAAGTGGATGTTTCACCATGGGCTTTTAATTAACATTTTACAACTACTATACTCTCCTTTGCACAAATTAATTAAAAATGCACTTTTCAAACGATAAAATTTCCCTCTTTTTAGCTTATGCAGATTACAGCCTAGAGTTTTAATGCAATTTAACTGACATCCTTTGTCATCTCCTTTACTGCACGTCTGACTTGTTTGTCTCTATATATCACAGATGTTAATGTGAACGTTAATGTAATCAGGAGACTATTTTACCTGAGTCCCTGGTCAGTGACATTGCCAGTCTACATACAGCCCTCGGGCACAACTTTAAATTAGGTTGTATTTCTAATGGCACAGCAGTTACCAGTTGTCTGTCTTTTCTTCAGCATAGATTGCCTGCTCAGAAGCTTTTATGTCAATTTTCTTTTATTAGGCATACTTCTTATCCAATAACATTGCTTCCCTATGCCTTCTAATCAGAACCTTGCACAACAAACACATTGCTCCTTTTGTTGCTTCCCAAAACACTGCTAGTTCACAATCTGTATCAGCATTCAAGTGCCTACCTCATTTCAGGGTATGACAAGTAAGCCTCCCACTTGGGTGCTTCCCCTCCTGAAACTTTTTTTGTGCCTTTGCAGATTTGCCTTACCTGGACTTTTCTACTCCACTGCATACAGTCTGGGGTTTTCTTTCCTTCATCACCAGATTATACTAATTGGCCTCAGATGCTCAATTACACCTACCTGTGTTCTGAGCCCTAGGTGCTTTTTTACTACATCTCCCAGACTACTAGTCCCAGTATATACTTATACTCCAGGAACAAGCAGGAATGTAGTCTTCACATATGGGTATCATCGGTACCGACGGAGCCTGCACGGGAACGCTCCCCAGTGTCCAATAGGAAAGCTTTTGGGAGTAAAGGCTGTTTGTGTAGCTGGGTTTAAAAAAAGGTTTGGACAAGTTCCTGGAGGAAAGGTCCATAAACCATTATTAAGAAGGGACCCAGGATATCAACGCTTGACCCAGTACAAGCATTGTGAAACCTGTGTCTTTTGGGGAAACTGCTAGTTACGTATAACCTAGATTGGCCACTGTTGGAAACAGGATACTGGGCTTGATGGACCTTGGTCTGACCCAGTTTGGCATATCTTATGTTCTTATGGGAGCATCCCACTGCGCCTGCGTCGCTGCCTTCCCGCCTTTCCAACTCTCCCTCTTCAGTTTTTCATTTTCCGCGGCGCCGACAGGCAGCAAACCGTCACTGCAGAAGATCTTCTTTGTGTGTCACGTCTACCCTCACTGTCGACGCCTATACCGGTACCACCGGTCTTTTCTTTATTTTCTTAACTTCTTTTCTGTAAAAAAAAAGAAAAATAATAATTTCTTTTGGAGGGTCTGTCCCCTCTTGGTGCCAGGTGTCATTTTGGGCACTAGGCCCTCTTTTCTTCCAAAATGGAGAAGCCGTCTAGTGGTTTCAAAAAATGTTCAAAGTGTAGCGGTACCATTTCTGCTACCGACACCCATGACTGGTGTCTCAAATGTTTAGGTCCTGACCATTTACCATCGGACTGTCTCCTTTGTAGAAAGATGACCAAGAGAGGCCTGCAGAACAGAGCTGCAAAACTCGACACCCTCTTTGCTGCAGATGCGATGTCAGTTGCATCGACGTCTTCCAGGGCTTCATCTTTCTCCCATGGATCTCAGGTAACTAAACCTAGGTCTTCTAAGACTGGCCGTTCCTCAAAGAGTAGATTTCCTTCAAAGCATCGAGATGCTAATAGTGTTGCCCTCAAGGAAAACATACAGGCAAAACAGCCCCAGGGAGGACCCGGCCTCCAAAGCATTAACGGGTGTCTAGGATGTTCCCGAAGCTTCCACCTCTGGAGAACTCTTGGTGCCATGTTCTGGTGTCGTGGCCAACTCTGCCGGTACCGACACCCAGGCATCGGCAGGGGCAATGGATCAGTGCATCCTGGCCATCGAGCACAGCCTTGCGGCTCTCTTAGCAGCCTCGGTACCACTAAGGCCACGCCAGGTGGTTCTGCAGTCATAGATACTGGTACTGACCGCACCTGCTTTAACCGATGTGCCTCATTCCTTGCTTCCCCCCATGCTGGCCCTTGAATCAGTGTCCGGTATCAAGGGTCCGGTATTGAGACAGTCCAATGTTGACTTCGATCGACACCAGCGTCAAGCAATGTAAGAACACCCGGCACGCAGATACTTCGAGTCCTCTGATTCCGAGGACTCTGTTGGTACCGGAGTGATTCTTCCGGAGGATCCCTCTCCTTCTCCTCAGCATAGGATGTCTCCTCCAGAGGACATGTCGTTTCAGGATTTCATATGTGATGTAGCACAGGGACTCTCAATCACTGTAACCCTTGAGAAGGAACCGAGGGCAGAAGAATTAGAAATTCTTCAGTACCCGGCAGTTCCTAAGGAGGCTGCTACCCTTCCCATTCACCGAATCTTGAATGACCTCATGCCAAGGATGTGGGAAACACCTTTAACGATGTCTCCACAATCTCGGAGGCTCGATACCATGTACCGAGTTCCACAATGCCCTGGTTTTCAGAAAACGCAATTACCACACCATTCAATGGTAGTGGAATTGGCTATGCATAGGATCAAGAGTGCTAAAATGTGTTCTTCCAACCCTACAGGCCATGAAGCGAGGACACTCAATGTCTTTGGGCATTGATGCTTTCAAGCCTCGATGCTATCAGCCAGGATCGGCTCTTACATTCTTTATATGGGAATGTTCTTTAAGGAGGTTACAAGAGATCTGGAGCTGATGGCTCCACTTCTCCCCGATGATAAAAGAACAGACTTCCTCACTCTGGTCAAACATGCCCAGAATGTGTCTAAGTTTATGAACTGTGCAACCTTTGATTGTTTTGAGTGCATTAGTGCATTGACCCGGTGAAAAGCGGGATATAAATACAGCTAAATAAAATTAGTAGAACCTTTGCTATTTCCATCAGTGCACATCGCATTGCCTGGCTTCAAGCATCTGATTTAGAACAATGGGTGCAAGACAAGCTGGGGAACATTCCTTGCACAGGAGAAAACCTCTTTGGCAAGGAATGGCAGGACAAAGCTAATCAGCTTGAGTCCGAAAACACCACCATGAACAGATAGGACCACAGCCAACCCAGCTAAGAAAAAGACAACTAATAAATCCTTTTTCAATAAGAAAAATAAATTCTACCTATCTTACACCCAGGCTGTCCATTGCCCAGTTCATGCTCCCCAAAAGGGGCAACAACAACCCAGATAGCAGAGGAGAGCCCAAGTCCCCAGAGCTCAACCAGCTCAGCAGACACAGCCTCCTCAAGGGCTTTGACTCCTTCCTAGAGAACTTAGTCAGCTTGCCCCTGAAAGGTCCAGAGCCTCTCACCATCCCAGGTAGACTCTGTCACTTTGCTGAAAGATGGCAATAGATAATATCAGAGCACTGGACTCCCTGTATTGTAACAAAGGGGTACAAACTCCATTTTCACAGTATGCCCCCTCCCACCATCACAAGACAGTTCAATTCTCAGGGCCTTTTCACCACTCTATTGTCTCAAGAGGTCACCTCATTACTTGCTCAAGGGGCAATAGAAGAGGTACTCATATCCCAACAGGGCATGGGTTTTTACTCCCCCTACTTCCTCATTCCTCATTGGTCTACTTTTGAACCAATCACTATTTCAACACTTACTAAAGTGTTTGCTTCCTCTCGGAAACCCACCTGCCCTACTGACCCTATTCCTTCTCAGTGGTTACTGGAATCTTCCCTTGCTCTCTCCCCTTTTATTCTTTCTATCTTCAATTCTAGCTTAACCTCTGGTATCTTTCCTTCCCCTTGGAAGCATGCTTTGGTTTGCCTCATCCTAAAGAAAAGTTCCCTGGATCCCTCTTTCCCCCTCTAACTGGTGCCCCATTTATAATCTTCCCTTCCTTTCTAAACTCTTAGAAAAATTGGTCTTCTCTCAACTTCCATCCCACCTTGAGGCTGCTCTTACCCTTCACTTCCGACAATCTGGTTTTCGCCCTGGTCATAGCACGGAATCTGTTCTCCTCTCACTCCTTAATGAATTACACGCTGCCCACGATCACGGTTCTTTTTCTCTTGCTGTCTCACTGGATCTTTCTGCTGCTTTCGACTTGGTGGATCATCATACTCTCTTGGGTCGTCTTCAGGATGTCGGCCTCTCCGGTCTGGTTTTGCAGTGGTTTTGCTCTTTCCTTTCATGTCGCTCTTTCTCGGTTCTATCTGGTTCTGCTTCCTCCCCCTCCACTCCCCTCCCCTGTGGTGTTCCCCAAGGTTCTTGCCCCTCTTCTCTTCATCATTTTTCTGGCCCCCCTCACTCTTCTAATCCAGCAACATGGTGTTTGTGCTTACTACTTTGCCGAAGATATTTTCCTTCTTCAACACATTGACTCCTCTGCTCCGGATATCACTCCCCTCAATGTCTGTCTTTCCTCTGTTGCCTCCTGGCGCTCTTCTAACTTTCTCCACATCAACTTCACTAAAACATCAGCGATCTGGTTCACTTTTGGATGTCCCCCCCCTTATTTATTTATTTTATTTATTTATTTAGCTGTATTTATATCCCGCTTTTCACCGGGTCAAAGCGGTCAATTGGGAGATACATTTAACACGAGGGGATATGACACACATACGCTAATACTTACAGGGAACATGGGCAATGGAGGGTTAAGTGGCTTGCCCAAGACCACAAGGAGTACCTATAGGACTAGAAATCCCAGTCCCTCCGGCCTGAGATTGCTGTCCCCAGGTGGGACTTGAACCCCCGGCCCTCCGGCCTGAAGTACCTTGTCCTAACCACTAGGCCACTGCTCCCAATATCCTCCCTTCCCTTATACCTCTGCTTTCTTCCACACCTATCCCTATGGTTTCCTCTCTAAGATATTGGGGTGTCACTCGAGCCCTCCCTCTCTTTCAAAGGTCACATTTCCTCGGTTGTCCAATGTTCTTTTTTCGCTTTAAAACAACTTTGCTCTGTTCGTCCCTTTCTTTCCTCCTCCTCCATGACTATGCTGCTCCTTTCCTTGGTTCTTTCACGCCTCAACTATTGTAATGTTTCTCTGGCTGGTCTCCCTCAGTCTCAGCTCTTTTGTCTCCAACGCGTTCAAAACACTGCTGTCCGTATCCTGACTCACGCCTCCCGTTTTGATTTTGGGAGGTTTATAACCAGTCCCAGGTCTCACTCCTCATCTTCTGCACCAGCACTGGCTCCCCATCACCTATCGAATACAGTTCAAGATCCTCATTTTTGTTCATAGAGCTGTCCACACCGGTATCTCCTTTTACCTCGCTGATCAGGTTCACCTCCACACCCCTCACCGTTCTCTCCGATCCATTCACATCAACTGCATGTTCCTTCCCTCCACATCCCAGGCTCACTTGGAATCCACCCGGTCCTCAACTTTCTACTTCCTTTCCCCAAGACTCTGGAACTCGCTCCCTCCCACCCTTCGACTTGACTCTTCTTTTAAATCTTTTAAAACACAACTGAAAACTCATCTCTTCTGTGTAGCCTTTGACCTCCCGCCCCCTCCCCATCCCTCCCCCCCTTTGCTGACCTATAGCTCCATTTCTTCCTTCACCCCCATCTCCCCCTTTTCCCAAAGACGTGTCTCTTTAGTTCCCCTTTCTACCTTCCCTCCCCATTGTTGTTCTTTGTCTTTCTCTCTCTACCTACTGTTCCACTTTTCCCTTTCTATCACTGTCTCTGTTTCTTCCTATTCTTTTAGAAATTTTTATGGTGTTTATTTTCCTTTTCTGCAGCATTTTTTAAAATTCTTAAATTCTACTTTGGTTGTAAACCACCCAGATACTTATGTAATAGAAACATAGAAACATAGAAATATGATGACAGAAAAAGACCACATGGCCTATCTAGTCTGTCCTTCCATATCAATAACTACAACAGTCCCCTTTTTATCTTTAGAGATTCTCTGTGTTGGTCCCATGCTTTTTGAATTCAGTTACTGTCCTCAACTCTACCACCTCCACTGGGAGACTATTTCATGGATCCACTACTCTTTCCGTAAAGAATGGGTGGTATATAACGTTTTAAATAAACATAAATAAACATAAACATTCCAAAGAAGACAGGGGGATGCCGACCCATACTGGACCTCAGAGAGTTGAACAAGTATCTGTTCCGAGAAAAATTCAAGATGATCTCTCTCAGAACACTTCTTCCTTACATTCAGAGTCAGGATTGGCTATGTTCTCTAGATCTAAAGGATGCATGTACACATA
The DNA here is from genome assembly GCA_033557465.1 of Ichthyophis bannanicus. Classification (NCBI taxonomy): domain Eukaryota; kingdom Metazoa; phylum Chordata; class Amphibia; order Gymnophiona; family Ichthyophiidae; genus Ichthyophis; species Ichthyophis bannanicus. Next base: position 187,048,485 of record CM066033.1, on the reverse strand, counting down.
TTCTCATCCATGCAGATCACAGGAGGATTCTTCGATTCCTCTTTCAAGGAAGGCATTACCAGTACAGGGTTCTACCCTTCGGACTGGCTTCTGCCCCAAGAGTCTTCACAAAATGCATGGCAGAAGTAGCAGCATTTCTGAGAACTCTGGGGATATTCGTCTTCCCCTACTTAGATGACTGGCTCATCCGAGCATCAACAGCTCCAGAAGCCAGCTCCGCTCTCTCCTGCACAATGCAAATCCTGCAGTACCTGGGACTGGTCATAAACCTCCCAAAATCTCATCTCACCCCTTCTCAGTCCCTAGAATTCATAGGGGCTCTTCTAGACACAAGGCAGTCAAAGGCTTTCCTGCCACAACCACGTTGTCTTCGAATACTCCAGTTGGCCTCTCAAGCAGCTATGAAGACTTGGCTAACCGCTCGAGAAATGCTTCAGCTGTTGGGGCATATGGCATCCACTGTCCATGTGGTTCCCTATGCTCGCCTTCACATGCGGACCCTAACCGCTCAGTGGACATAGGCCTCGTGTTGCCTAAGGGACAAAATCAGAAACTCGACACGTCTCATTTCATCCCTACAATGGTGGTAATCACTGGAAAACCTTCTAGTAGGGTCCCCTTTCCAGAAGCCACTGCATCAAGCCACCTTGACGATGGATGTGTCCAAGTTAGGCTGGGGGACTCACTTGGACAATATCTCCACTTAGGGTCTCTGGACCGAGCAAGAGGCTTATCTTCATATAAACTTCCTGGAGCTCAGAGCCATCTTCTATGCTCTTCAAGTATTCCAGGCCCACCTGAGCTACAAGACGGTTCTGGTCCAGACCGACAATGAAGTAGCTATGTTCTATGTGAACAAGCAGGGTGGGACAGGATCTCAGGCATTGTGCAATGAAGCTCTACGCCTCTGGGCCTTTGCCAGAAATCTTCAAATCCACCTTCTAGCGGTGTGTCTACCAGGCACACAAAATCTCTTGGCAGACAAACTCAGTCGAGTCTTGCTGCCACATGAGTGGTCTCTTCATCCAGAGCAAATTGCTCAAATTTTTCAAATCTGAGGAACTCCAGATATAGACCTCTTTGCAAGTCCTCAGAATGCCAAACTTCCCTGGTTCTGTTCTAGAATTCCGGCTCCGAACTGTCAGGCAAGGGATGCCTTTCACTCTCTACTGGGGTCAGGATTTCCTCTATGCCTTCCCACCCATTCCCCTCATTGCCAAAACTCTGCTCAAGCTTCAGAGAGACAGGGGCCATATGATCCTCATAGCCCCACGCTGGCCATGACAAACATGGTATCCTCTGCTTCTACGTCTCTCTCAAGCCAGGCCTCTGGAGTTGGCATGTGCTCCAGATTTTCTTTTCCAGGAGAACGGGACACTATTGCACCCAAATCCTCAGTCTCTACACCTCAGGGTGTGGCTGCTGAGAGCCTAGAATTTCAGGTTGTCAACCTTTCTCAACAGATTAAAGATATCCTTTTGGCTTCAAGAAAACCTTCCACAAGGCAGGGCTACACCTTTAAGTGGAAAAGGTTCTCTATCTGGTGTTCAAAAAAGGAACTTAATCCCTTTTCAGTGCCAGTCGAGGCGTTACTGGAGCATCTCCTTCATTTATCGTCCTCTGCTCTTAAGACAAATTCAGTAAGGGTCCACCTTAGTGCCATTGCAGCTTTCCACAAGCCCTTGGATGGACAATCTGTTTCCTCTCAACTGCTTGCAGCAAGGTTTATGAGAGGTCTACTCTTTGACTAAACCTCCCATTAAGCCACCACCCATGGCATGGGATTTGAATGTTGTCCTTAGGTAGCTCATGAAACCACCCTTCGAACCCTTAGCCACTACATCTCTAAAGTTTCTTACTTGGAAAGTAATCTTCCTAATTGCTCTTCTGCAAGACGTATCAGTGAGCTGCAAGCTGTAGTGGCTGATCCTCCTTATACAAGGTTCCAGCATGATAAAGTAGTTCTTAGGACTCACCCTCACTTTATGCCAAAGGTGGTTTCGCCTTTTCATTTAAACTAATCGGTTTACCTTCTTATATTCTTCCCTAGGCCTCACGCCTCAAATGCAGAAAGAAATCTTCATACTCTGGATTGTAAAAGAGCCTTGACTTTTTACCTTCCGAGAACCAAGCAACATAGAAAGGCTTTCCAGCTTTTTGTTTCCTTTGACTCTAGTCATCTTTGATTACCAGTTTCCAAGCCAACTTTGTCTAAATGGATTGCAAATTGCATATCCTTTGCATATGAGAGCAAGGGACTTTCTCTTGAAGGTCATGTCACAGCTCGTAATGTGAGAGCAATGACAGCCTCTAAGGCTAACCTTCGCTCAGTGTCTACTGACGACATTTGTAGAGCAGCCACTTGGGCTTCGGTACACACCTTTGCAGCACACTACTGCTTAGACAAGGACTCCCATCGGGATGCCTCGTTTGGTCAAGCTGTTCTCCAGCATCTCTTTCAGACTTAGAACAACTCCTACCTGCTGTCCCGGGGTTCAATGCCAGAGATCCATGGGAGGAAGCATGACCCATCTCAACCTGGGTTTCGCAGCTTTCTGGGGTCATCTCCCTGGCATCTTTCAGCTGGGGAGTCCCCATATGTGAAGACTACATTCCTGCTTGTTCCTGGAGATAGCGTAGTTACTCACCTGTAACAGGTGATCTCCGGAAACAGCAGGAATTGAGTCTTCACAACCCACACACCTCCCCTAGGAGTTGTCTTTCTCTCTCTCTCTCTCTTTCTCTCCTTTGCCTCAGATATAAACTCAACTGAAGAGGGAGAGTTGGAAAGGCGAGAAGACAGAGGTGCAGTGGGATGCTCCCAAAAGCTTTCCTATTGGACGCTGGGGAGCGTTCCCGCACAGGCTCCATCGGTACCGACGATACCCATATGTGAAGACTTAATTCCTGTTGTTCCCAGAGATCACCTGTTACAGGTGAGTAACTATGCTTTTCTTTCAGTTCAGATCTCCCAGGGAGTATAAGAACATAAGATATGCCATACTGGGTCAGACCAAGGTCCATCAAGCCCAATATCCTTTTTCCTACAGTGGCCAATCTAGGTCATAAGTACCTAGCAGTTTCCCCAAAAGAGACAGTTTCCTCAATACTTGTATTGGGTCAAGCAGTGATATCTTGGGTCCCTTTTAATAATGGTTTATGGACTTTTCCTTCAGGAACTTGTCCAAACCTTTTTTAAACCGAGCTACACTAACAACCTTTACTTCGTCTTCCGGTAACAAATTCCAAAGATTACACGTTGAGTGAAAATATATTTTCTCTTATTAGTCTTAAATAGGTTACCCTGTAGCTTCATTGCATGTCCCCTAGTCTTTCTATATCTTGATGACATATACAGTCGATCTACGTTTACCCATTCTATTCCATTCATTAATTTATAGACCTCTTTCATAACTTCCAATATTCCCATGAGCTCACTTTCTTTTAGAGTCCTACAATATCTATCAGGCCTCACTTTAGCACCAAACTCATGTATAGTCAGTGACATACTGCCCAGCGCATTATAGTAGCCAAACTCCACTGCGGAAACCTCAGCTGAAATGGAAAAGAGGGATGCATCCACTGTGAACAACCCCTCTTTGCTTTCCCTGTTTGCTTTCCCTTAGTGTAATACCACCAGATTTAGACCTCTGAGTACATGGTTTCAAATACCTTACTGCAGGAATCCCTAGACTCTGTTCTCAAGCGCCATATCTCTATTGGGTTTTCAGGATTTCTACAATGAATGTGCATGAGATATAGTTTCATACAGTGGATGCAGTGCATGCAAATATGTCATGTACATTCATTATAGAAATTCTAAAAGCCTGACTAGATGATGGCCCTTCAGGATGAAGTTTGGGGACATCCATCCTTACTGCACTCAAAACTGTTTTTGCGCTGTCTGCATTGTTTTTATTACTTCCCAAAAGCCGGGGAAGAGTGCTATGGGCGGGGGGAATTGGTCTACTTGTAGACACAATAACTTTCCATAAACTGCACAGATTGGTTTCACATTGGGCTACTCCTCCACTCTTGGGCAAGCAACTCTATTGAAAATGATCTACATCCAAGAATGCTGAGTCATATGCATTAAATCTATATAGCCAATGCAGAATTCTATCCACCTTTAAGCCAAGTATGGTATAACTAGAACGAATATAGCATGTGGAGACGAGGGGAAATTTATCATGCTTGTGGGTATTGCTGACTCATCCTGGTACTTCATGAATTCCAGCACAAAAGATCAAACTGAACCCTCCTGTTAGATTACAGTGGAAAAAATAGCTGTATCACAGTGGAATCAGTTTGCAAATAACCCACATACTTGCACGCATGCTTTGACACATATTTTTTTCTCTGAAAATTAGCAGGTGTCAAGTGTACACACCAAAAGCATCTGTGTACTTTACAGCTGCTGTTTGTGTAGGTGGTGGTGTATGGGTAAGAGAAAATAATGCATGTTCATTTATTTTTTAAAAAATTATATTCTTCCCATTAGTGTTCATTTTAGGTGGATTACATCAAACATATGACATACTGTAATAATTTAAAACAAAATTAAACTACAACACACAGAATCACGAATATAAGACATGAGAACACCAAATAAAATGATTTTGTTCCTGTCAATTTTCTTTTACCTCTGAAATGCTTGAACAAAATAAAAATGCCTTCAATTTCTTCCTAAAAACTGCACCATCATTTAAAAACCTCAACTCAATCGGTAAATGATTCAGTAACAAAGATCCCTAAAAAGAAAATCAAATTTATGCTTACCATTTTCCTCCTTCCATCATAAACACTACCCAAGAATGGCTCTTTTCTATTGTAAAAAGTATTTGTGCTGTGGAACCTGTGTGTACTTTTAGCTGTATCGGAGAAGGGCAATTTCTGTTCAGACTGTTGCATGCATTCATTGTTTTTGGAAGAGAAAGAAATCCTTTCATAACTACCAAAGTGTGCTTAGTTTTGTTTAGTCCCCTCTATGATTCGGAGGTTCTGGCACTTTCACTGGATTCTGACAATTGTCTGTCCATGTATCCTGTCGGTTTTATTTTTAACATTTTTGTAAGTGATATTGCAGAAGGGCTGTTGGGTAAGGTTTGCCTCTTTGCAAACGATACCAAAATCTGCAATAGAGTAGACATCCAGGAAAGAGTAGAAAACATGAGGATGGCTCTAGAGAAGCTTGAAGACTGGTCAAGAATTTGGCAGATGAGATTTAATGCCAAAAAATGCAGGGTCATGCACTGGGCTGCAAAAATTCAAGGGTGCAGTACAGTATAGGGGATGAAGTGCTACTGTCAACGAAAGAAGAGCAGGACCTGGGCATGATTGTTTCTGATGATCTTAAGGTGTTTAAACAGGTAGAAAAGGCAACAGTGAAAGCCAGAAGAATGCTTGGGTGCATAGGGAGAGGAATGACTAGCAAGAAAGAGAGAGGTGATAGTGCCTCTGTATAAGTCTTTGGTGAGACCTCATTTGGCGTAGTGTGCAATTCTGGAGACCACATGTTCAAAAGGATATAAATAGGATGGAGTCTGTGCCGAGAGTGGTTACCAAAATGATCAGTGGACTTCGTCATAAGGCATATGGGACAAATTTAAATGTCTTAATATGTATACGTTAGAGGAAAGGCGGGAGAGAGGAGATATGAAAGAGACATTTAAATACATCTGTGGCACAAATGCACAGGAGGAGAGGTTTTTTCAATTGAAAGAAAGCTTTACAACAAGGAGGCATGGGATGAAAGTGAAAGGGGATAGACTCAAGAGTAATATGTGGAAATATTTCTTTATAGAAAGAGTGGTAGATGCATGGAATAGTCTCCCAGTGGAGGTAGTAGAGATGAGGACTGTATCTGAATTCAAAAAAGCATGGGACAAATACAGAAGATCTCTAAAGGGAAGAAAAGGGACTATAGTAGTTGTATGAAAGGAGGAGTAGCCTAGTGGTTATAGCAACTGCCTAGTACCCAGAAGATCAATGGTTCAATTCCTGCTGGCACTCCGTGTGACCTTGGGCAAGTCACTTTACCCTCCATTGTCTCGGAAGAGAAGGCCTGGCAGTCTACTTCCGGTGATACATTGCCAAGAAAACTCAGAGGCAGCTGGGTTGCCAGGAATCAGAACTGACTTGATGGCACTTAAAAAAAAATGGAAGGGTAGAATGGATAAGGCCATATGATCATGTTTCTGTGTTTTTATATCATGTCAGAATGCTTGAATTAGCTAATACCAAAAATAGCACAAGTGGATCTACAATATAGGAGAAAATATTCCACTTATCTGAACAGGAAAATGCCTTGTGTATGATTGTTTGTAACCACCAAGGCTGGGGGCCTGCTGGAGTATGAATTAGGGGTTAATTCTATAGCTTTTCTAGTGCATGAGCTTTCATTCAGCATGGCATCACTCACCGTCCTGAGGGCCCTTTGGCGTGGCCCGGAGGCGGAACGATAAACCGACAGGAACAGAGCTCCTCAGCAAACAGCCTGCAACGACGACAAGCGCACAGCCTCACACGAACTCCATGGCCAGAACAACGAGAACCTCCGACGCCCGAAATATCAATCTTAACAACACCCAAGAACTCACACCCCCACGCGTCACACAAGGTAACCACCTACAGAGTCACTATGCTTGCCATACAATACATCCCCACAGCACTCCTCCTTACACAGCTGTTTCCCTACAACACTATACTCACAAACTCCATTCAAGCACACGCATTGAGCTACCGCCACACTCCACAGCACCAAGTAACGCAGCAACTCTCGCACAGGAGACCCCCCCAAAGAAATCATGACATAACAAAAACAAATCCCCGCACACTCCCAAGGATGCAACCACCTATCACCTTAGAACTCATCAATGCCAGGTCAGTAAGAAACAAAGTCAACACCCTTGCGGACCACATATAATTGCAGCAGACCGACATACTCTGAATCAAGGAAACGTGGCTCACACAAACGGACAACATGCTCCTCAACCAACTAATACCCCTGTCCCACACAGCCTTCAGCTGCCCTCGCACACACAAGAGAGGTGGAGGAGTCCTGATCCTAGCAAGAAGCAACCTGAGATTCAAGTCAAAAATCTCGGCAAATACAACGCAAATCGAAACAATCGCGATAGAGAACAAGCACCTAGCCCTATGCCTCACATATAGAGCTTCACACACCTCCCCGGACAGACTGTCTACTATTCTGGAAGCAGTCTGCGCAGTAAACACCAGTCAGAAGCCTTTGATTGTACTGGGTGATTTCAACCTCAATTCATCATCCATCAAAGACTCAGAATCCTTCCTAACAGCAATGAGCTCTCTGCAATTCACACAAATCATCACAGCCGCTACTCACAGACACGGAACCTCACTGGACCTAATCTTTGCTTCCCAACCACCTAGTAGAAAAGAACAGCATCTCGAACCCAGCAATATCACCAGTACCATGGTCAGACCACCATTTAATTAAAATCAAAATACAGTCAACAACCCCTAAGGATAATCAGACCAAACATCATGTAGGCAGAAGATTTAAAAACTTTGACAAGGACCAATTCCTACAAGCTACACTACCTGACCTGAACTCAATCAATAACAACTCAACCAACCAAATAGAAAGATGGAACGAGATAATATCTTCGGCTGCCAAAGTCCCAGAAACCAAGACCTCCGAAGCCCACCGTTCTAAAACTAAAAACACCCCATGGTACTCAAAAGAAATCCGGATAAAAAAGATAGCACTAAGGAGACTAGAACGCGCTGGAGACACACCAAATCTGAAAGCTCCCAGAAACTATATCAGATAAAACAGAAGGAATATAATGAACTCATCAACCAGCACAAAAAGGAATACTATACCAACATGATTCTCAAATCTCCCAACAGATCCAGAGAACTATTTGAGATAGTAAAGATTCTCACCAAGAAACCAACACCAGATAGAGAGGAAATAATGCAGCCACAGACCTTCGTGGACTACCTACAAATCAAACTCTCTACCCCCACAACAACAACCACGAACACACCTCTCAAGCCATCAACACCCGACTAGAGGTGGGACAAGTTCAGCATCCCGTCAACAGAGCAGATCTCCCAAATAATCACCAAGCTCAACATCACACCGCCCCAACTGACCCATGCCCAGTGGCATGGATCAAATCAGCAAAGGACAAACTTATCAAAAGTATCCACAGCATAGTGCATAATTCCCTCACCCTCGGGACAATGCTGGAAGCACTAAAGCTTGCAACAATCTGCCCCATCCCAAAGAAATGCACACTGAACAAAGACAACCCGGCTGCTTTCAGGCCTATATCTAGCCTCCCCATAATGGCAAAGATCATCGAGAAGACAGTACAACACCAGCTACAGGAACACATCAACAACCATGCCCCACTAGACCATCATCAACACGGGTTCCACTCAAACCACAGCATCGAAACTCTTCTGATACACTTCTTTGACAACCTACTCAAAGTGATTGACAACATAAAAAGAGGCATCATCATAATTTTCCTGGACATCACAGCAGCTTTCGACACAGTAGACCACAACATTCTCATTTCAAGACTCCAGAAAATAGGACTACATGGCACCACCTTGAAATGGTTCACCTCCTACCTCGCAAGCAGACAGCTCCAAGTCAAATGCGGCCCCAACACCTCCCAACCATTCAAAGCCAAACAGGGAGTACCACAAGGATCCTCCCTTTCTGCACTGCTATTTAATCTATACATACAGCCTATTTGCGACATCATCAAGGAACACAATATACAATACTCCATTTATGCAGACGATATAATGATATACACACCGATTAACCTGGACAAGCCAGACTACACAAAAATAGCAGACTGCCTCCAACGAATGACTAGATGGCTACTACAAAATAATGTGACAATAAACCACAACAAAACAGAAGCTCTACTAATGACCAGAAACACCACCTACACCCCCCCCCCATCCACCATCGAACTCAACAATTTCACAATACCCATAAAATCAGAAATAAGCTACCTCGGAATCACCCTCGACAGAGAGCTCAACCTACAGTCGCAGATCAGCAAAACCGTCAGAAACACATACTTCAAGATGAGAATCATCAGATTCCTCAAGCCAGTCCTCTACCAAGAGCACTTCAGAACGGTCTGCCAAGCCATCATCACACCGATCCTGGACTACTGTACAAAATTTACCTTGGTCTCCCAAAACGCACACTCCGACCCTTACAGTTGGCGCAAAACACAGCTGCGCGAATAATAACAGGATCCACAAGACATGACCACATCACCCCTATTATGAACCTCCTACACTGGCTTCCAATAGAGTCTCGCGTCCGATACAAAACCATACTGAACCTTTTCAAAATCAAACAGGACATCTCAACAGACAGTCTGCAGGCTATCATCAGCTTTGACTCCAGCCTCAGACCCAGAAGAAGAGGTACCATGAACACCATAACAACCCCAAAAGAATTCACCAGAATGAGGCAAACCACATCAAAGAGAGCTATATCCCTGGCATCACCCGCCATTTGAAACTCCCTCCCTGACAGCTTAAGATCAACGATCGATATTAAGGACTTCAGAAAATCACTCAAAACAACACTGTACACACAGCATTACCGTGACATTGCGTGACTCTAACATATGCGCAGTATACCCTCGCTGCCTGGCGACAACCACCCTACTCCTTGTATATAACCCACTGTAAATATCTCACTCCTGTATATATTGCACCCCAAATCAAGCTGTACCTACCCACACACCCACAAACACTATCTTCACCACCAGTGCATGCCGACACCTCCGCACCACCCCATTTGATTGGTTTGCAGTGTAAACCGCTTTGATTCAAGGATAAAGCGGGATATAAATACTTTTAAATAAATAAATCCTGTTATGAAATAGTATGCTGCACTTTCGCATATCTAGCACATCTGGCAAAAGTTCATATGTTTGAGCTTTATGGGTTGGGTTAACATGTTTGAGCATGTATGGGTTGGGTGTTTTTTCCCCTACTTTAATATTTTTATATTATCCCTTCCCCTTTCCTTTGAAGGACATTTTTTTTAATGTGCTGGCTGGTTTTATCTTTATCTTTATTCGCACAACTTGATTTACCGCCCTTGCCGGAGCGTCAAGGCTGTGTACAATAAAAAGTTTTGGTAACCGGAAGGAGACAGAGAGGAGAAGAATGCCATTAATTTATAGGAAAGTAAAGTAAAGGCAGAAACAAAGGATAGAGAGGGCAAGGAGACAGACACAAAACACAGCTGACGACAGACAATGTGGGGAAGGTGAAGGGGGAAAGGGGGTGAGGACAGAGCTATATTGGGGGGGGAGGGTGTAATTTATTGATTCATAGAGAAATGGTGGAAGAGGGCTCAGACTGGGGCTCATACAGTACTTGTGAGTGTCATGCAGCGGGGTAGGCTCCCTGGCCTCCAGAATAATCTTTGTAATATGGATTTTAAAATAATGTCATTGAATGTTCATGGGCTAAACCACCCAACCAAAAGGAAAAAGGTATTTGACTACCTCAAGTGCAAAATGCAATGCAATGTGTGCCTTCGAGTCAGTCCTGACTCCTGGCGACCCAGAAGCTCCTGGGTTTTCTTGGCACCTCAAGTGCATTGGTGCAAAATTAATCTTCTTGCAAGAAACCTGTGTTAAGCTTGAGGTTAACTGGGTGGAGGGTCATGTATTTGCCCCTGGTCCACATAAGAAAAACGGGGTTTCTATACTTTTCAACTTGTAATATTAGCACAATCTACAGATACTCTGGGTCAATGAGCCTGTGCTGAGGTATCTGTGGTTTTTCATAGATTATTTACTAGTTTATATCTGTGCACCTAATAGGGACACCCCAGAGCTTTTTCAGGACTTAGGAGAGAACATTCCTGTCCTTTGGGAAAACTGAGATAATCCTGGGAAGTGACTTCAACATAGTGATAAATGAACTTCTTGATGGAAGTTCACCATCATGGACGTTGTAAATACACCAGACCAAATACATAGAAAGTTCTCCTAAATGTACTGGATGAGTTAGGACTAGTAGATCCATGCTGCCTGACTCATCCTACTTGTAATGAATACACTTTTTATTCCTTTCTGCATCGAAGCTATTCGTAAATTGATTTTTCGTATTATCTAAAATGCTCATGTATTTGATTCTGCAGTCATCCTAGAAGCTAGTTTTACCTAGTGAACCCATACCAAAACTTATTTGGCGACTAAATAATCACTTTCTGAAGGACCTTGCCGAGTTCCTGGGGAAAATGAAACCTTTTTTTTTTGCAAGGAACAAAGGGGAAGATCTAGATTATCATATAATTTGGGAGGCTTTCAAAGTTACTGCATGGAGAAATCATAAACTATGATTCTTGACATAAGAAGGATATAGATCTACTCCAGCAGCTGGAACTTGACATCTCTGGGCTTGAACAAATGCATTATCAATTCAAATGGCGTTAGAATTGGACAATTGATGCAAAAAAAAAGTGATTGTAACAATTTGATGAGTAGACAAGCTGGGCAAGAAGTTTTCAGACAAAAACATGATATTATGTGGGTGGCAACAAATCAGGCCGCATCTTGGTGCAGCTCCTAAAAGCTGAGAAACAACAGCAGCACGGGGGTGGGGATTAACTAAAATGAGTGATATGTTCTCTGTTGGCTTCTTACTACACAGACCTGTTCCAGTCCTCCTGTAGTGGTGAGGAGGAATCATGCCAGTTTTTTTTAAGCTGGACTCCAACATACAGTGTTGTCTGAGGCTTGTAGAACAAGGTTAGGTGTATCTATTTTAGGCTTCAGAGATACACTCAGCATACACTCAGCCATGCTTCTGGGTTCTATAGAAGGTATAAATGTACTTATCATCAACAACAAATACATCACAATCAGCCTGTTCTACAGGCACCCCTCCCACAACCCAGACAACATGTCATCCATCCTTGAAACCACCTGCACTTCAACCCCAAACAAGCCCCACATCATCCTCGGCGATTTTAACTTGCCATCACTTCCACCCACACACTCCTCTCATTTCATAAAGGCCTTACATGACCTGGGTTATCAGCAAATAGTGCAATCCCCCTCCCATAATGAAGGAAACAGACTTGATCTCATATTCCTCCTACCAAACTTATTACAAGACTTACTTTATTCCCCACCCAGAGTACTCCTCCTCCCTTGGACAGATAATTTCCTTCTAGAATTTATTGATTTATTTAGACAGATTTGTATGCCACCTTATCCTTCAATCAAGGTGGTCACGTCACATCACAATTGGAGGGTTACATTTAACATTAGGGTACTTGTAAACATTTGGACAGTACAATTACTTAACACCATTTAGACAATACATTTGAAGGGTAACATTTAACAAGAGGGTATTTAATAACGCAGTACAATAAACTTGTGTGTGTAGGTAGGATGAGTGCATGCCTAGTTGGCTGAGGTGGTTGTCTTTCTGCTTGGGTATTGGCTGTTGTCTAAATGCTCGTATGATTCTGTGGCAGGTGCCGGCCTGTGACCCATGGTGTCTGACATAAGCAGGCCAGCATGGCTAGCTTGACCTGTAAATGAGACCTGTGGAGAGGCATATAGGATTGCACATCCCCCAATATGCTGCTATTGTAAGATAGAACTCAGTAGAAGTATTGAATTAGCTTAGGTAAGCAGAACTGCAGAGCTGAGAAATGGAAAAATACAGAAAAGACATGTTTGAAAGTTACTGATAAGAAAAAGTACATCTGCAAAGAAATAATGAGGAGTGCTGACAGATGAGTTACAGAACCTTGCTCTTCTGTATGCACAAATTGGTCCTATAACCTTGAGAGTGTGAAAGTAACAAGTTGATGAACTGACCATTGTAATTGGGACTGGAAGGGGGGCATGCAGGTGGCATGCCCACAGAAGGGACATAATTGGATAAACTTATCAGTACCGGGACCAATGGAAGAGGTACGGGAGGTTACCGGGACCAATGAAATGTTTTTCTATACCTAGAATGGAACAGAAGTCTATAAAAGTTGTTGTAATGCTTGAAAACTTTGCTCAGCCATTTTGAAATTGACTTGCTTGAGACTTGTGCACAAATAAATGATTTGGACCTTCTGAACAGACTCCTGGTATCATTGGTTTGTCTGCGCTTTGCTGCTACATATTCCTTGGTGCGTTGGCCAGGAAGTTGTGGAATCAAAGTGTATATAGGGCAATATACCACGACTTTCCGCCTCTATAGGCTTGGTCCTGCCGGGATCGCGCCCTTCCGACGAGGGCCGCTCCCTGGCGCCACCGGTCCCTTGTATCGGAGGGAGCTGGTCGGACCTCGGCGGGTGCCGGGCCCGGTTGGAGCCAACGCCTCGAACCCGAGTGAGGGGAGTCCGAGGTCCAACTCATGCGCCTGCTTGGGAAGTTTGAGGACCGGATCCGGTGAGTATAGTTTTGATTTTGGGTCTAGACAGAAATAGAAAGAGCAGTACTGCCATTGGAATTTGGAATTTGTAATCTCGAGATATTGGGAATTGGTAAGAGAGCATGATCAACTCTCAAGGAAGAGCCGAGTAGCCTGGCATGGGAATTCGCTGGGTGAAACCCTCATCCTTTTTGTAATTGGGAAAAAGACTAGTCAGAACAGATAGAAACGAATGCATTCTGGGATACGTTGCTAGCATGATTGTGTGAACGAAGTGTGAATGAGAGGTCTGGCAGCACGGACCAAGTGAAGGCGGACCCCTGATTAGCGCATTTCCTGACCGGGCGACCGCGTTCAGGTCGCGAAAAGGGGGAAGCGATTGTCGTCTTGTCTTGTTATTTGTATTCCCTATACGTTTCCAGGGCCGTGAGGACCCCTTACCCACGGTCTGCCCTCCTTTTCCCTTCTGTCTGTTGTTGCGCGCACACATCGAAATGGGAGGGGCGGGGTCTACTAGAAACACTCCATTAGAATGTATGATCGCACATTTTAAAGAGGGATATTCAGGAGATTATGGTATTAAAATGACAGCAGCTCGTTTGCAGATTTTGTGTACTAGGGAGTGGCCCGATCTAGACCCCATCTGGCCCCGAGAGGGAACGTTCACTGTAGAGATTATTCAGTCAATACACCGTAGAGTGCGGGTAGCGCACCCCGATCAGTACCCCTATATAGATTCCTGGTTAAGTATTTGTGAAGATCCGCCCTCCTGGGCGCAGCGCTGTTATGAGGAACAGTGCAGAATAATGTTAGCTAAAACAGATTCTAGACAGAAAACGGAACAGCCTAGAATGAAAGAGCAGGATAAGAAAGCCAAGAAGAAACCCATCTTGGTAGATCCTGATTCCCCAGAAATAGTCCTCAGGCAGCCCCGAACCCCAGGTCCAGTAAGGGTAGCCCGGCGTCCTGCCCCAGAACCCCAGAGACGGCCAGAACCGAGGCGGGACCCAACCCCTGATCCCCCTCCTGGAGAAGAGAAAGAGGAAGAATTAGCGGGAAAAGAGGAGGAGGACCTAAAAAGCGAGTCAGAAGTGGAGACCGAAGAAGGAGAAAGAGAGAATCCCCCAGATGAGGAGGAAAGTGTACAAATAATTGAGAAAGCCAGCGCTAGCACTAGCACGCCAGTGAAAGAGAAACCCAAAGCAAAACCTGTTGAGAAAAAGAAAGTGACTCCTGCAAAGGCAACGACAATAACCCTTAGATCCCAAAAGACGCCTGTGACAGCCAAACTGTTTCCCTTACGGCAAGTCCCGGGAGTGCCCGTAAAGAATGATAATGATGAAGTGGTAGCGGGACCCCTAACTTATGTGTATATCCCTTTCTCTACAACTGATTTATTAAATTGGAGGTCGCACTATGCCTCCTATACTAGTAAGCCCCAGGAGCTGACAGAATTAGTAACTAGTATTATGGAAACTCACCAACCCACTTGGCCAGATTGCCGTCAGCTCCTAACCACCCTATTTACTACAGAAGAACGAGCAAGAATTAGAAAAGCAGCTATTGAATGGATGGCAGAAAACCCTGCAGCTCCGGCGCAGGGGCAGAATATAATAGACCGTAGGGAAGCAGCTCAGAGAGAATTCCAGAATGAAGACCCCCAATGGGATCCAAATACAGATGAAGGATCCACAGCCCTAGCCCGTTTTCGCCAAGGCTTTTTACAAGGCCTGAGAAGGGGGGGCCAGAAAGCTATGAACCTTTCCAAAGTTACAGGAGTTATCCAAGGAATAGATGAGAGCCCAGCAGATTTTTATGAAAGATTAACTGAAGCCTACAGAATGTATACTCCCTATGATCCCGAGGCACCAGGAAGTTTATGTATGGTGAATTCTGCTTTTGTAAACCAGTCTCAACCAGACATTAGACGTAAATTACAGAAATTAGAAGGGTTTGCGGGCATGAATGCAACACAGTTATTGGAAGTCGCTCATAAAGTGTATGTGAATCGTGATACTGAAAGACAGAGAGAATGTGATAGAAAGATGAAGAAGAAAGCTGATTTTTTGGCTGCGGCCATAGTTGAAAAGAAAAGGGGAGGTGTCCCTAGTCGAAGGAGCAGAGGAAGAGGGCGGGGTCAAGGCGGAGGCCGGACCCAGAGACTAGGCGTGAACCAATGCGCCTATTGCAGAGAGGAAGGACATTGGAGAGATACGTGCCCGCAACTCGAAGACGCCCAGCAAGATGACGACAACGATCATCAGTGGCGAGAAGAAAGACGAGGCCGTCCCCGAGGCCGAGGAGGAGCCAATCGAGAACAATTCCAGCGAGAGAGAGGAGGAGGAGCCATTCAAGCATTGGCCACACTAGCCCATGATGAGGATGACGTGGATTAGGACAGACCGGGCTCCAAGTTTGCTTTAGGTCTCCAGGAGCCTATGGTCGGAATACAAATAGGAGACCAAATTATGAACTTTATGGTTGATACTGGAGCAGAGCATTCAATAATAGACAAAAAGATAGCCCCATTCACTACAAAAGCAGTCACCATTATAGGAGCAACTGGTGCCAAAGCTACAAAGTCTTTTCTTCAAAACCGAATATGCAGTCTAGGAGGACAGCAAGTAACTCATCAATTCCTTTACATGCCCGAATGTCCAGTACCACTACTGGGACGAGATATGCTAGCCAAGCTTCAAGCACAAATAACTTTCTCTGAGCAAGGAGAAATGCGAATGACAGTAAATTCCCAAGCCAAACCAGCAGGAGTAATGCTGCTGACAGTTCCCCGAGAAGAAGAATGGAGGTATTACGTTGATGATTCCATCCAAGATACCTATTTTGAACAAACTTTGAAAAGTATTGATGCACCACCTGGAGTATGGGCAGAAGGCAGTCCCCCAGGCCTAGCCAAGCATATAGCTCCAGTGATTGTAACCCTCAAGCCTAGTGCTACACCAGTGCACGTCAAACAGTACCCTCTCCCAAGAGCCGCAATTGAAGGCATCCATCGCCACCTACAAAGATTGCTCGAGTATGGCCTACTAAAAGTATGTCAATCCCCATGGAACACCCCACTTTTGCCAGTAAAGAAACCTGGGACAGATGATTATCGCCCAGTGCAAGATTTGAGAAGAGTGAATGATGCAGCTGAAACCATACATCCAGTTGTGCCCAATCCTTACACTCTTCTAGGACTGATACCTGCTGAAGCTACCCATTTCACTGTACTGGATTTAAAAGATGCATTCTTTTGCATAAGATTAGCCCCTGTAAGCCAAATATTGTTTGCATTTGAATGGCAGGACCCCATCTCTGGAAGAGGGGGCCAACTCACCTGGACAAGATTACCCCAAGGATTCAAGAATTCACCTACCATCTTTAGTGCTGCACTAAATCAAGACCTTTCAAGCTATCCAGTAGCCCCGGGGAAGAGAGTGCTTCTTCAATACGTGGATGATCTGTTGATAGCTGCCGTATCAGAAAGTGAATGTATACTAGCCACCAAAGATCTCTTGCAGTTACTAGATGAAGCTGGATACAAAGTTTCCAGAGCCAAAGCACAGCTATGTCAAAACGAAGTGAAATACTTGGGTTTTCGTATTACCCAAGGAAGCAGAAGATTAGGCAGAGAAAGAAAAGAAGCAGTATGTAGAATTCCAACTCCAACAACCAGAAAGCAAGTCAGAGCCTTTCTGGGAGCGGCAGGATATTGCCGAATCTGGATACCCAACTTTGCCCAAATTGCCAAACCACTATATGAAGCCACAAAAGGAGAAGAGAAGTCACCACTGGAGTGGGGACTTGAGCAGGACACAGCCTTCCAGAAGTTAAAAGAAGAATTGATGTCATCACCAGCACTTGGACTACCAGATGTCCACAAACCTTTCCACTTGTTTGTACATGAAGCACAGGGAAATGCCCTAGGCATGCTGACTCAGAAATTAGGAAATTGGGAGCGACCTGTAGCCTACCTATCGAAACAATTGGACCCTGTGGCCAAAGGATGGCCACCTTGCTTGAGAGCAGTTGCAGCTACAGCGCTACTAGTGAGCGAAGCAGACAAGCTCACACTAGGACAGAACATACGAGTCACTGTGCCACATGCAGTCCTTGCCCTTATGGAACAAAAAGCAAATTATTGGCTCACCAATTCCCGAATGTTGAAGTACCAGAGCATGTTATGTGAAAACCCACAGATACAACTTGAAGTGAGCCATGCCTTGAACCCAGCTACCTTGATACCCATCAGTGAAGAACTCCCAGAACATGACTGTATCGAAGTCATGGAAACTGTGTTCTCCAGTCGACCTGACTTAACAGATGTGCCCATAGACAATCCCGACCAGATCTATTATGTTGATGGGAGCAGTCTCATCCTTGATGGACGACGCTGTGCCGGATATGCAGTCGTCACTCAACACGAAGTAGTTGAATCATCAGCTCTAGCCTCAGGCACATCAGCCCAGAAAGCCGAATTGATAGCACTCACCAGAGCATTGTTGTTAGGAGAAAAACTTGTGCTAAATGTATATACAGATTCTAAATATGCCTTCACTACCTTACATGCCCATAGAGCTCTCTATAAAGAAAGAGGACTCATCACATCCGGAGGAAAATCAGTCAAATATGGTTCCGAGATATTGATGTTACTTGATGCCGTTTGGGCCCCAACACGTGTAGCTGTCATGCATTGCAGAGGACATCAAGCAGGAAAAGGAGAAGTTGCCCGAGGAAATAGATTTGCAGATGCCTCAGCACGACAAGCAGCTATGACAGGACAAATTGCCCCACAAGCTATGCCAATGCAAGCAGCATTGTTTCCAGTACCCTTGAATCTGTGGACCCCAAGATATACCACCAAAGAATTGGATTACTATTGTGACAAAGAAAATGGAGTATTGAAAGACGGATGGATTGAGCTGCCACCAGAAGAGGGCAGTCAACCTCCAGGACGAATAGTAATTCCTGAACTGTTAGGACCATCCTTTGTCAAAGCTTTCCACGAAGCCCCCCACTATGGGAAGAGTGCTATGGAAAAAGCACTCAGACCACATTTCTACATCCCTCTGATGACAACCATATCAGCCTCAGTAGCACGTCAATGTGTAACCTGTGCCAAAAATAATGCCAAGCAAGGCCTTATTACAGCACCCCGAGTTCAGTCAGGAGGTGTCACCCCCATGCACAACCTCCAAGTTGATTTTACCGAAATGCCAAAAGCCAATGGATACCATTATCTACTAGTATTAGTTTGTACTTTCTCTGGGTGGGTAGAAGCATTCCCAACCAGAACTGAGAAAGCCCGAGAAGTTACCAAAGTCTTAATGAGAGAAATTGTCCCCAGATTTGGAATCCCAGCAGTAATAGGGTCAGACAATGGACCCTCATTTGTCTCCCAAGTTACTCAGCAGTTAGCAAAAGCTTTGCAGATACAGTGGAAACTCCACACTGCATACAGACCCCAGAGTTCAGGGAAAGTTGAGCGAATGAATCGTACGTTGAAAGCCCAAATGTCTAAGCTTTGTCAGGAGACACACTTGAAATGGCCCCAAGTGCTCCCCATAGCTTTACTCAGAATACGCTCAGCCCCTGTAAAGTCAACAGGATTTTCCCCTTTTGAAGTCTTGTATGGTAAACCCCCACCAATAGTGCAGGGAGTTAAAGGAAGTTTAGCCCAGATTGGTTCAGAAGTAACCAGACAAGAACTCCTAGCTCTTAGTTTTGTTCTGCAGACTCTCCATACGTGGATCCAAGACCAGTTGCCTATCAACTTGACGGAACCCTTGCATCCCTACCAGCCTGGAACTTCGGTGTGGATCAAAGATTGGAAGAAGATACCGTTGGAACCCCATTGGAAGGGACCGTACACCGTCATCCTGTCTACCCCAACTGCAGTAAAGGTAGCCGAGATCGACGCCTGGATCCACCACAGCAGAGTCAAGCCCGCCGCCGATCCTGAACCAGAGCAGTGGACAGCAGAACAGCACCCTGATGTACCCTTGCGAGTTACTCTGAGACGGCAACCAGCAGCATAGACACTTCATCACAAGTGCTTTGCAGTAGCCAAGTCTTTCGAAGAGGATTGCTGTTTTCCATGCAGCAACAGTTTTGTTTCAACGAACCCAACTTGTGTGTGATTTGACACACTACTTTGAGAGTACATTGACTAAGCCAGACTTCACAAGCCAACTGAATTGCTAAGTTGGTTAATGTGTACTGGACATCTTGAGGATCTTCAATCAACACTCAGCACCCGTTAAATTGCTTCATTAGCAAACGGGACGAAGAATAAAAGACCGTCGTGATCAAGATCAGCAAGCTGAGGATTCAGAAGAACTCCAATCAACATCAACATGTATCTTTGTTTTTGCTTTGCCTTGGTTGCCCTCTTTGGAGGTTTTGAACTGACTTATGCTCTACCTCCATGCACTGCTTGCATAACTTCTACTAGAACTGGACTGAAAGTAACTCAGACTTTGCTTTACCATTCTTACTATACCTGCAAGGGAACAATAACTCGGTGTATCTATAACACCACTGAACTAAATGTTTGCACTCATGGCAAAATCAAAGTATGCTATAATCCGCATCAGAATCCATCCTATTACACGTTGGAAATAAGATGGAAGGATGCAGATTGACCTATATTAGCTGCTACACCACCACTTAAGGACATTACTAAACCTGCTGTTTTGAATTTTGATGCATGTAATGCCATTAATAGAGATAGTCAGTCCACCTGTGGTACATGGGAGAAAGCGTATCGAAATGACCATAAGTACATGTGTCCAGAAGGTGCCACAGGTTGGAGAAAGTGTACAGGGAAAAAGGAACCAGGCTATAGTACTGCCCCAGCAGCAGACTACTATTGCCCGTATTGGGGATGTGTTTTTTATGCTACCTGGAACACTGGTATAACTGATGAGAAAATAGATAAGCGGATGGCTACTCTAACCAAGCCAACCACAAATGATAAATGTCAGAAAGATGCTTGCAACCCCTTACACTTGCGTGTACATAATCCCCATGCATGGAAACAAGGATACAAGTTTGGTTTACGTATTGCTGGAGGAGCAATAGATCCAGGGACCATTGTGTATATCAGATTGAATACCCAAGCCCACAAGTCATCTAAATATCATATTCATAATACCTTTTATGAAGCTATGCATGTAAATAAGTTTGAGATCCCCCACCCTTCACAGAATTTGTTTCTAGAATTAGCCGGAGCAGTAGTATCTAGTCTTAAGATCACAGATTGTTATTTCTGTGGCGGAACCCAAATGGGAGACCAATGGCCCTGGGAAGCCCAAGAATTGAATTATTCCATGATTTACAATCAGACTGAATTACATAAGACAACCAGTGAATGGGTGTTGGCGCACTCAATCGTTGGACGTCTTTGCTATGCCAGAACTGGACCCCAGTTCACCCAAAAGGTAGGACAGCTGGTCTGTCTTAGCCAGAAATACTATAATGCCATGACCAAAAAGACAGCATGGTGGTCAGGAATCAGACATCCTGAACCTCCTAACCCGTTAGCTAGATTTCCTGAACTTGCAGGTCTATGGACTAACCTTGCCAAAGTCCAAGCCTGGCAAGCCCCACCTGGCCTATATTGGATCTGTGGAAACCGAGCATATGCACAACTCCCGCCACACTGGGGAGGAGCATGTGTCTTAGGAACCATCAGACCTTCTTTCTTCCTGTTAAACACTGAACATGGAGAACAATTAGGATACCCTGTATACACTACCCACAAACACAAAAGAGCATCGAGACAGAAAAGAGAAGCCTTACAGATAGGCAAATGGGAAAAGTGGCAGGGTGATGATTGGCCACCAGAGAGAATTATTGAGTATTATGGACCTGCCACTTGGAATGATGATGGTATGTATGGTTATCGTACCCCAATTTATATGATTAATCGTATCATTCGCTTACAAGCCGTAGTTGAAATAATAACCAATGAAACTAGTCATGCTCTTACGCTCTTAGCTAGACAAAGTACTCAGATGCGCACTGCTATATACCAGAATCGCTTAGCACTTGATTATTTGCTAGCAGCTGAAGGAGGAGTATGTGGTAAGCTGAATTTATCTAATTGCTGTTTGAAAATAGATGATAAAGGTCAAGTAGTTGAAGAAATTGCTAAAGATATGCAAAGACATGCTTATGTGCCAGTACAGACTTGGCACGCATTGAAATTTCCTAACTGG
The DNA here is from genome assembly GCA_033557465.1 of Ichthyophis bannanicus. Classification (NCBI taxonomy): domain Eukaryota; kingdom Metazoa; phylum Chordata; class Amphibia; order Gymnophiona; family Ichthyophiidae; genus Ichthyophis; species Ichthyophis bannanicus. Next base: position 187,026,832 of record CM066033.1, on the reverse strand, counting down.
TTTGCTAACCTTTTCTCTTGGCTGGGAGGATTTAAGACTTTCATTGTCTTAGTACTAATCCTTGTTGCTGTTATCTTCTTATTACCATGTTTAATCCCATGTTGTATGCGTTCCATTCATAGTGCTATTGATACCACAGTAGAGCGGAAGACCGCAACTAAAATAATGGCTTTATATAAAGCTAGTCCTAGTAGAAATCCTTCAATCATGATGTGATTCTTCTAAAAGTGATTTAATTCTCACACCTTATTGAGTAATAGGGTGAGATTAATCAAAGGGGGGAATGTGGCAGGTGCCGGCCTGTGACCCATGGTGTCTGACATAAGCAGGCCAGCATGGCTAGCTTGACCTGTAAATGAGGCCTGTGGAGAGGCATATAGGATTGCACATCCCCCAATATGCTGCTATTGTAAGATAGAACTCAGTAGAAGTATTGAATTAGCTTAGGTAAGCAGAACTGCAGAGCTGAGAAATGGAAAAATACAGAAAAGACATGTTTGAAAGTTACTGATAAGAAAAAGTACATCTGCAAAGAAATAATGAGGAGTGCTGACAGATGAGTTACAGAACCTTGCTCTTCTGTATGCACAAATTGGTCCTATAACCTTGAGAGTGTGAAAGTAACAAGTTGATGAACTGACCATTGTAATTGGGACTGGAAGGGGGGCATGCAGGTGGCATGCCCACAGAAGGGACATAATTGGATAAACTTATCAGTACCGGGACCAATGGAAGAGGTACGGGAGGTTACCGGGACCAATGAAATGTTTTTCTATACCTAGAATGGAACAGAAGTCTATAAAAGTTGTTGTAATGCTTGAAAACTTTGCTCAGCCATTTTGAAATTGACTTGCTTGAGACTTGTGCACAAATAAATGATTTGGACCTTCTGAACAGACTCCTGGTATCATTGGTTTGTCTGCGCTTTGCTGCTACAATTCTATAAATAACAGTGTTTTGAGGTCTTTGCGGAAGTCTGTGATGTCATCTAGTGCCCTCAGGCTCGTTGGGAGGGAGTTCCATAGTGTGGACGCCAGTAGTGATGGAGCTCTTTTTGAAGTTGTTTGCTTGGTTTTGTGATAGCCTGCAGGTGTGCCGATCATGTTGTCGTTATTGGCTCTTCTTGGTCTATTGCTGATATCTCTTGTTATAACATCTTGGAGTACATCTGCTGAGAGATGGTGAATGATTTTGAAGATGATCATAATTGTTTTGTATTTAGCTCTTGCCAGCATTGGGAGCCAGTGTAGTTGTTGTAAGACAGGGGTGATGTGCTCTGTCCTTGGAGTGTCTGTTGTGACGCGGGGGCCGGGCGGAGTGTGCGCGCGCGTGTGCCAGCACCCCCTGGTGGCGGCGTAGTAGTTCCACCAAAGGGTGGGTTCCGTGGGGCGCCGCCGCTCGCTGGTCCGCTGTCACCAAGAAGGTTAGATTGGGGTTGGCCAGGTGCGAGGGTCAAGGGTACCAGCCTTGTGCCGGCCTCGTTACCAAACTCCCAAAGAGAAAAAATTATACTCTTGCACAAAGTGGAGGAAAAATGAAAAAGGCTTTATTCCCCCTTTTTGCACTAAGGGTTCAAATCATACGCACAACACACTGGTAAACGTAACAGAAAAAGTCTTTGCAATGGATTTTCCAAACAGGGCATAAATTAACCAAAAAGGGCTGTTAACTTCACAGTATCAAAAATGTTCAAACAGTAATGCTTCATTCACTGCCAGATCTATGGAATGATTCAATCTCATCCACAACACAGTAGGTACATTCCATTGGGCTATCCAAGTCCTCAGATATAGATTCCACTTGCATGGCCTCCTCCTCTGACTGCTCTGGGGAAACTGAATAAGTGTCCTTCCCTGGAGTATGTTCTGGTGTTTCCCAGGGCTTAGCCAAATGTTTGGGCCTAGGCTTCTGCAAGGTGGAATACCACAGTGGCAGTTCTTTTTCTAAATGTTTAAAAACATTTTCTTGGTAATGTTTTCCTCTGCCAGTTCTTTGCTTATAACAGCTGTCCTTTAACTTATATTTCTGTCCTTGTTTATGATAAGGAGAGTTACCTTCCCAGGATTCTTCTCTAGGCAAACTATAACAAATTTTAAAAGCTTTACCTCCTGCTTTTCTCCTGGTTCTTTGGGGCAACGCTGGAGGCCTACCTTGGCTACTGCCTTCCGTGTCAGTGCTCTCTGGTGTGTACCTTCGGCTCTCCCACTCTTCTCTCCTTTGGCTTTTATGGCTGGTTTTCTTTCCGGCTTCAGAGCCTAATCTAGTCAGGCTTTGGCCTTCTCGGCCTATCCTCAGGGCTATAGGACTGGTTCTCCTTCCCCAGCCTGTCTTTCTGCTCAGGCTTGGCTTGGGCCCAGACCTTGGCTTTGGTCTCTCCTCTGCATAGCCTGTTCTTGGTCCTTCTCTGGAGCTGCTTCTAACTTGTTCTCTTCCAGGTGGCACACTTCCTGGTGAACCTTCTGAGCTCCCTTGCGAGACTGCTGACTCTTGCCTGCCTCTCCTTAAATGTGTGGAGTTGGAGTATGACTCCTGCCCCCTGAGGCGTGGTTCTGGAGTCTCTGTCCTGCCTCTCCTGCTCCCCCTAGATGGATCCTTTGGAAATTGCAGGTCATTTCTTTTTTTCTCAGAATTTAAAACTTTTTTTCTCTCTAGAAGAGGGTCCGCTGCGTCACACTGTAATGATGCGTGTTGTGGTGTTTTACACCATCTGTAGTGGGTGTAGTGTCTGCTGAGGGAGGCCTTGGTATAGTGAGTTTCCATAGTCAAGCAGTGGTGTGATGAGTGCTTGGCACACTGTGCGGAAGTGGTCCTGATGGAGTATTGGTTTGATTTGTCTGCTGGTCCTCAACCGTTGATAGGCCTTGTTTGCGGTTTTGGTGATGTGGGATTTCAGGTTTAGTTCTCTGTCCAGTGTGATGCCTAGATACTTGACTTCTTCTTTGACTACTATATGTTTGTCTAAAATGCTGATAGTTTGTGGAGGTATGAAGGTGGGGTTCCTGGTGACGAACATTGCCTTGGTTTTATCATAGTTGACCGTTAAGTTGTTGGCTATGAGCCAGTCATTCATGTCTTCGAGGCATTTGGTTATTGTTGTGGTATTTAGTGCTAGTAGGTTGATTGGAGCGTATACCATGATGTCGTCAGCATAAATGTGGTAGTGTAGTTTATGGTGCTTGATGATGTTGCATTTGGGCTGGATGTAAATGTTAAAGAGCATTGATGATAGGGCTGAGCCTTGTGGTATTCCTTGCATGACTAGAAATTGTAGTGATTTCTTTTGGTCGCATTTGACTTGTTGTGTTCACCCTTCCAAGTATGATGTAAACCAATTCAGGGTATTTTTACATAGTCCTATCTGTTGTAAGCGATGCAGTAGCTTAGTGTGGGACACGGTGTCGAAGGCCGCTGAAATATCCATGAACACTAGCAATTTATTTATTTATTTACATTCTCTTATATACCGCGCTATTCTGCATCAGTGCAGTTTACATTGAACAAACTGAAATTACATTGAACAGGGCATTATAACTTGGAGATAACTATTTTACAGGGAACATGGGCTATGGAGGGTTAAGTGGCTTGCCCAAGACCACAAGGAGCACCTGTGGGACTAGAAACCCCAGTCCTTCCGGCCCAAGGTTGCTGTCCTCTAGTGGGATTTGAACCCCCGACCTTCCGGCCTGAAGTACCTTGCTCCAACCACTAGGCCACTCCTCCACTCTGGCAAGAAGCCTTTTTTTATGTTGTCCATGCCTCTTTGGAGATTGTCAAAGACGGAGGTGAGTAGAGTTTCCACGCCGTGTTGGGGCTTGAATCCGTGCTGATGGATGTCCAGTGGGTCATTTATGTCAATATGGTCCTGAAGTTGTCTTTGCACTGCCTTTTCCACGATTTTAGCAAGGAATGGCAGGCTGGAGATGGGACGGTATGATTTTGGTTCAGATGGGCTTAGATTGCTACTTTTGAGTATTGGTCGTATCATTGTGTGCTTTAGAGGTTGCGGCATGTATCCTTGTTGGAGTGAATCTTTGATGATTTTTTGAATGTGATGAGAGAGTTGGCTTTTTGTAGCTTTGAGCCACGCCACAGGGCATGGGTCTGACGGTGAAGTTGTTGTGTTTAGTCCAGATATAATGTCTTCTACTTGCTGCTTTGTTGGTATGCTGAAGCTCTCCCATGCTTTTCTTATTTTGTAATCGTTTGTTTGTGGTATATTAGAGCATGTTTGGTTGGTGTTTTTTGACTTCATGTAATCTGCATATTTTTGTGGATCAAGGTGGTGTGTACTTTGTTGTGTGTTGTCCTTGGTGAGCTTTTGGACAATGCTAAAGAGTTCTCTTGGTCTATTAGTAGATTTCATGATTAGGTTGGTATGGTATTGCTGTCTACGCTCATTTATTAGATTATTATATTCCAGTTGCTTGGCTCTGTATTGGGTTTGGAGGTTGTGTGATTTGTTCCGTCTCCATTTTCTTTCCAGTCTTCTGAGTGTGCGCTTTGCAATTCTGATTTCATTTGAGTACCATGGGGCGTTGGATCTCTTGCGTGTTTGTGGTTCTATGCTCGCAGGGACAGATGCTGCGTTAGATATTATAGTGTTCCATTTTTCTGTGTTTAGGTCAAGGGTGTCGTATTCCTGTTCAAGTTGTGGCGTGATTTTGTTTATGAATGATTTTGTTGAATGTTTTAAACCTTCTAGTTGCTCTTTCATCTTCTTTGTGTTGTGTAGGGTTATTCAGGGTCATGGTGAATTCAATCACATTGTGGTCTGACCAAGGGACTGGTGTGATTGTTGGTTTTGTGGTCTTGTTCTGCTCCACTAATTGTACTGGCATAAAGACCATTTCCGGAGTTGTACCATGTTGGTGCGTTGGGGCGGTGATTGTCTGGCAATATTTTAATGACTCCATGGCTTTTAAGAACGTTGCAGTCTCTCTGGTGGGTGCGGATGTTAGGTTGTAGTCTCCTAGTGCCACGAGGGGTTTGTGTCTTCTTCTATGTGCGCATATTGTTTCGATTAGTGTGGAGAGTTGTTCGGTTGTGGTTCCAGGTGGTCTGTATGTGAGGGAGATGCTTAGGTACTTGTTGGCTATAGTGAGTGTGTTGGATTCGATTGTGTTAGTGGTGGTGATTGTTTTGAATCTGTATTCCTTTCTGGTAAGTATTAGTACTCCTCCTCCTCTCCTTTGTTCTCTGATGCAGTTAAACGCCAAGTATCCTGTTGGCGTTACTTGGTTTAATATGACTTGGTCTGAATCGTCTAGCTAGGTCTCTGTGATGCATATTATATCCAGCTTCTTGTCATGGATGAGGTCAAGGATAGTATTTGGTTTGTTCCTGATGGATCTGGCGTTTAGTAGGGCACATCTGATTTTTGTGTTTATGATTGGGTTGGTGTGTTTATTATTTGAGTGGTGATCGGGTGTAATACGTGTGGTATTGTGTGATTTGTGAGCTGTATGTTTAGGTTGCTGGCATTCTTTGGATAGGTATGATGATGTGCATCTGAGTTGGGTGGTGTGTAGGTTGATCAAGGGGATTTGCTCGTTGAGTCTGATGCCCTGTGTGCAGGGAGCAGCGAACATGTGGAGGAGTGTGAGGTAGGCCATAAGGTAGTGGGTAGTGGAGTGCATTTTGTAAATTGTATTTTGTATTTTACTGACCTGGGATTAGGTTTGTGGTTTACTGACCTGGGCTCAACTTGAGTTGTGGCCTGTAGGTGGTGGGTGCTTGGCCCTTTTTTTGTTTCTGTGTGCTTATTTGTTCTTTTGTGCAGTTTCTTCTTTCCTGCAGTTCTGCATTGGTAGTGGTGTCTTTACTCTGTTTGTTGTATTAGTTGTGGTTTGTTAGCAGACGGTCAATGAAGTAGTACTGGAGTTAATAGGTTATGCAGTGTGAGTTATTTTACAATGCAAACAATGGGTAGCCAGTTCTATGCAAACAATGGGAAGCAAGTTCTATGCAGGTTATGGGAAGCAAGTTCTGAGCAAGCAATGGAAGCAAGTTCTATGCAAGCAATGGGAGTCAGGTTCTATGTCAGTAGTGGAGATCAAGTACGCCAGGGATGGGAAACAAGTGCAAAGTAGAGTTACTTGGAGTTAAAGGGGTGGTGATCGAGAGTTGTTAGGGGTCAGGATGCGAATTGTGGAGTTCCTTTAGTGCCTGCTCTTTTCTTGACATCTTCCGTGGTTTGCTGGAGCTGGTTTGACGGTTCACGCCGCGGCGCCCCCGGGCCCGTGCCTAAGGGCCCTCTGGCAAGGCCGCCAGGCGCGGGCGCACCCGATGACGCTCTCCTTATCTGGATGCCGGCCGGATGTCTAGCTCCACCCTGATCATTCGGGGGAGCTCGATGGAGGTGCCAGGTATTGTGCAAACGCGCCCGATGGCGCTCTCCTTATCTGGATCCCGCTCCCTCTCCCTTGGACAGATCATTTCTTTCTAGAATTTACAATCCCCTCCGCTACCACACCCCCAAAAGCCAATAAAGTGAACCATTTTAAAAGCAAATTCAAAGCATTTAACAGAGAATCATTCTTAAATGACACCATCCCACATATAGACTCCTCTTCAACAAACCCCACTGACATCATAAATAGCTGGAACTTTAGCATAGCCAAAGCCTCAAGGACAGACTCCATCGTGGACTAAATAATACCAAACAAACCTTCATACTTGTTTTCATTGACATCGCTGCCGCATTTGACAACATTAGCCACAATACGTTAATCTCAAGACTGTAGAAGATTGGCCTCCAAGGCACAGTCCTGAAATGGTTTAAGTCCTACCTCATCGACCACACCCTATAAGTACAAATTGGCACATGTACCTCCTCAACCTTCATCCTCCCTCCTACTCAATTTAAATATGCAACCAGTATGTGACATATTTACAAAACACAAAGTAAATTATCGCCTATATGCAGATGATATTATGTTCTATCATCCAGTAGACATCTCAGACCTCACTTGTCCCCAAATCCAAGACTGCCTTGTTTGAAAATACTATCTTGGAAGCCCTGACCAGCTGTATTCCATGCTTTAAGAAAAGTGGAAGGAAGTCTAAAAAAACTGTCAGCATGGTTTAAAGGTGAAGTCAGAGAGGCTATTGTTGCCAAAAAAGCAACTTTCAGGAAATGGAAAAAAGAGCCAAATGACGAAAACGGGAAACAGCACAAGCACACTGGCAAGTTAAATGCAAGGCATTGATAAGGCAGGCAAAGAGAGAATTTGAGAAGAAACTTGCTGTGAATAAAAAACGCTTAATAAAGACTTTTTCAAGTACATTCATAGCAAAAAACCTGTGAGTCAGTTGGACCATTAGATGATAGAGGGGTAAAAGGGGCAGTAAGAGGGGACAAGGCTATAGCGGAGAGACTGAATGAATTCTTTGCTTCGGTCTTTACTGAGGAAGATGTAAGGATGTTACCCTTGACTGAAGTGGTATTTAAAGGTGATACTGCAGAAGAATTGAAAGAAATATCGCTACATCGGGAAGATGCCTGCAGCACTCCGGCCCGCCAGCAGCTCTCCCGGCCGGGATCGAGCAGGCCGGAGCACCGCGAGGAAGACCATCCCCTCCTGCCTCCCTGCCCAATCCGGGCAGCCTGCGGCCAACTTTAAAGGAGCGCCGATCGGGCGCGTGCTCCCCTTGCCTGCAGCACTCCGGCCCGCCAGCAGCTCTCCCGGCCGGGATCGAGCAGGCCGGAGCACCGCGAGGAAGACCATCCCCTCCTGCCTCCCTGCCCAATCCGGGCAGCCTGCGGCCAACTTTAAAGGAGCGCCGATCGGGCGCGTGCTCCCCTTGCCTGCAGCACTCCGGCCCGCCAGCAGCTCTCCCGGCCGGGATCGAGCAGGCCGGAGCACCGCGAGGAAGACCATCCCCTCCTGCCTCCCTGCCCAATCCGGGCAGCCTGCGGCCAACTTTAAAGGAGCGCCGATCGGGCGCGTGCTCCCCTTGCCTGCAGCACTCCGGCCCGCCAGCAGCTCTCCCGGCCGGGATCGAGCAGGCCGGAGCACCGCGAGGAAGACCATCCCCTCCTGCCTCCCTGCCCAATCCGGGCAGCCTGCGGCCAACTTTAAAGGAGCGCCGATCGGGCGCGTGCTCCCCTTGCCTGCAGCACTCCGGCCCGCCAGCAGCTCTCCCGGCCGGGATCGAGCAGGCCGGAGCACCGCGAGGAAGACCATCCCCTCCTGCCTCCCTGCCCAATCCGGGCAGCCTGCGGCCAACTTTAAAGGAGCGCCGATCGGGCGCGTGCTCCCCTTGCCTGCAGCACTCCGGCCCGCCAGCAGCTCTCCCGGCCGGGATCGAGCAGGCCGGAGCACCGCGAGGAAGACCATCCCCTCCTGCCTCCCTGCCCAATCCGGGCAGCCTGCGGCCAACTTTAAAGGAGCGCCGATCGGGCGCGTGCTCCCCTTGCCTGCAGCACTCCGGCCCGCCAGCAGCTCTCCCGGCCGGGATCGAGCAGGCCGGAGCATCCCCTCCTGCCTCCCTGCCCAATCCGGGCAGCCTGCGGCCAACTTTAAAGGAGCGCCGATCGGGCGCGCCCGCGCCTGGCGGGCCCGCGCCTGAGGGCCTCGCCAGAGGGCCCTTTGGCGTGGCCCTTAGGCGATGGTCCGCAGCCACGGTAACGGACATCTTCACTACCTCGTCCCCAGCGAGAAGAGAAGCTCATCAGTTCCCTATGGACAAAAGAAGAGCACAACCGACTCCAGCTTAGTTATTCTGCCTCTCTTGAGTTCCAGAGTCCATTGAATTGTTCCAGCAACCAAGTTTGTAACATAATATCTAAGTATATTAATACCACATTGTGTATACTACTCAAGCATTACCTATTCCAAATTGCTGTCATACTGCTAGCTTTAGCGCTCATGGTCTACATTATTTTGAGCCTTTCTGATTTACTGTTTGCCTTACAATACAATAGCCTTTCTGTTATCCTGTGCTTACCTCTCAGTTATCAATTAATTGTGATACCACTTCTGTGGTCTACTATTTATATTTCCCACAATGTTATCACACTGGGTACCTTCATACCCCTTGACCCTTGCCATTTGCTATATTCTAATAGCTCTGACCTTTGACACCTTAGCTCTTACCTCACCTCATAACTCTATACCTGTCCTTCGAAGATCTTGGAGGAGATTCCCTGACTTCACTAAACATCAAACCGAAACACCCCGGAGCCTACCAGGCCCACATGTTATCTATGTGGACCTACAGCAACACAACCTATCCCGACGTGTGCAGCACCACCTTCCCCCTGAGCTTAAATGTGCACTAATAAATGCACGATCAATAAGAAAGAAATGGCCAGCTTTAACTGATATGCTCTCAACTTATAATCTTGATATCCTATGTATCACAGAGACATGGTTATCTGCATCTGACTCCGTGATCCTTCACCAGAGTGTCCCCCCCAACTTCTCAGTCCACTCATGCCACAGAGCTGACCAGCGTGGTGGTGGAGTACTCATCCTAACAAAAGCCGATCTCAACTTTCAGCTTGCTGCCTCAAGTAGCACCTCGACCCTAGACTCCATCACCATTACAAATAAACAAGTCACCATCAACTTGATATATAGAACACCTTCATCATCTCCAGATGACTTAGCCACAATAATTGATCTTGCTTGCAATACCACAAATCCGAATACTTTGAACTGGGTATTAGGCGACTTTAACCTCCCATCCATTCAAGGCAGTCACACCAATGCCTTTAATGATGCTCTCAGTGAGCTAGGCTACGTTCAACTGGTTGATACCCCTACCCATATAAAAGGTAACATACTTGATCTGATCTTTGCACCACAGCCAGCCCTCCTTCACGGGTATAAATCTCAACTAAATGTAAGCCCAGTTCCTTGGTCAGATCATCTTCTGATACGTTTCCAGATTCCGACTGGCACCATCTCTGCCAAAACCAATCCTGATGTTAAACCCACCTCAGAACACTTAAAGCGCTTCCATCCTTTCAACAGAGAAGATTTGTTAAAGAGGACACAGAACCTACTTGACCTTCACGATCAAGGCCTCGATGACATGGTCGCCTCCTGGAACTCAAACCTAGATGCTGTTATCCACGCACCTGCTACAAACGAAGCACCACATAAGAAAAAGAATGCTCCATGGTACTACCAAGAGCTACGTGAATCGCTCCTTCAACTCAGACGTCTTGAGAGGCACTGGAGACGATCAAGAACAACTGAGAGCCACAAAGCATATACATCACAATTAGGAAAACATCGTTTATCCGTGGCATCAAGCATGAAACAATATCATGCAAACAGACTACAACGCTCCCTAAACAAACCTCACGAGCTCTTCCAAATTGTAAAATCCCTAACAAAAGAACCATCTCAAGGGAACTCGACTCACCCAGACCCCCAGGAATACGCTTACTACTTGCGAAACAAAAGTAACCAGCTTATTCAACCTACTAAGCCCCTCTTCTCAACTAGTCCACCCTTATCTGCTCCTCAACCCCCACTTGATCATTCCTTAAGTGTGACCCAACACACCATCACATCCTTCTCTACCCCAACCAACAGAGTCATTCAAGACACTATATCAAGTATAAACACCACTACATCACCCTCTGATCCGTGTCCAGCTCCCTGGATAAAATCCCTACGTGCTGAGCTCAGCCCTTTCCTATCCAAGCTTATAGATGTATCATTCTCTACTGGAACATTCCCTCGAAGCCTGAAACAGACCGCCATCAGACCTCTCCTAAAAAACAATAAGTTGGACCCCTCAATGATGGAATCCTACAGACCTATCTCCAGCATACCCCTCCTATCGAAAATCATTGAAAAGATCACTCAACGTCAATTACAGGATCACATAGATACCAACGCGCCACTGCACCCCTGCCAGCACGGATTTCGTGAAGCGCATGGTGTTGAAACGCTATTGACAACCCTATTCAACACTCTATCCATAGGCCTGGATAACATCAGACAAGGCTTTGTTCTAATCTTTATGGACATTGCCGCTGCCTTCGATACAGTAGACCATGAAGTCCTTCTTCGACGCCTCCGAGAGAAGGGAGTCCACGGTTCGGCGCTATCATGGTGCGCGTCATACCTCTCGGATCGTTGGCAGTACGTCCGTTCTGGCCCCTCCACATCCGACCCCTTCCTCCAAATGAAAGGGGTTCCACAAGGCTCCTCCCTATCTGCCTTGCTGTTTAACATTTACATGCAGCCCATCTGTGACCTTATCCACTCATTTAACATCAACTGCCTTGTCTATGCCGATGACGTCTTGATGTACATGCCAATCTCGACTGAACATCTTGACCTCTCCCCTCTAATCAAATGCTTTGACGCAGTCACAGACTGGATAAATGCGCAAAGGCTTAAGTTAAACTTCAAAAAGACAGAAGCCCTCTTTGTCACCAGGAATCCGGCATTTATTCCACCCATATCCATCAAAGTTCGTGACGCAGAGCTCATATGCAAGGCTTCAGTAAGATACCTGGGAGTTACACTTGATCAGCAGCTCAACATGAAGGCTCATATCAACAACATAACAAAACTGGTATATCATAAAATTCGGACCCTTCGCCATCTTCGTCAGCTGTTAGAACCTGAAGACTTTCGAACTGTTTTTCAGGCCCTAATAATGCCCCACCTTGATTACGCCAATGCGATATTACATGGCCTTCCAAAGAGTACGACCAACCCCTTACAACTTGCAATGAACTCAGCCGCAAGATTCCTCCACGGAGCCTCCAGAAGATCCCACATTACTCCAATACTAAAACAGCTGCATTGGCTCCCCATACAAGCCAGGATCTCTTTTAAGATTCTAACTATGACCCACAAGGCCATCAAGAAATACCCAGCCACTGCCATTTCTGAGCTAGTATCAATTACACCTCCTAATCGGGTAAGAAGATCCAATGCCTCAAATACCCTCATTCTCCCTAAGGCAAGCACTAAGTGCTCCCAAGTTACCAGTTCTAGAGCCTTTGCCTTCTTTGCACCATCCTGCTGGAACGCTCTACCCGCAACAATCAGAACTATCAGTGATCTCTGTCAATTCAAGAAGGCACTGAAACATCACCTTTTTCTTCTTCACTATGATGCCTCAGTCTCCACTTCACATCCACCCACTTCCACACCTCAACGCAGCTCCCCAAGCACACGCATCTCACACTCTTGACTGAATACTCGCAAGCACACATTTAACCTTCCCCCACTATGAGATGCTTGTACAGTTCATTTAACCCTTTATATAGCTACATAAAGTGGTTTGTATATATTTATCATGTTTTTCCCTGTTAAAATTGTTTTAATGTATACCCAAGTTATGATACCTGTTTTTTGTAAACACAAATCAGCAATCTGAGATGTGTAGTTTAATGTTCACTGTAAACCGCGCTGATGTCAATAGCGCGGTATAAAAGAGACTTTAAATAAATAAATAAATAAACTATTTGATAAACTGAAGAGTAGCAAATCACCTGGACCGGATGGTATATATCCAAAGGTGTTGGAAGAACTGAAATATGAGATTGCAGACCTGCTGTTAGTAATCTGGGAACTATCATTAAAATCATCTGTAATACCTGAAAATTGGAAGATGGCCTTGTAACGCCAATTTTTAAAAAGGGTTCCAGGGGTGATCTGGGAAACTACAAACCGGTAAGCCTGACATCCGTCCCGGGAAAAATGGTAGAAACCATCATAAAGAACAAAATTACTCAACATGTAAGATAGTCATGGGTTTATGGGAGACAGCCAACATGGCTTTAGACAAGGAAGATCTTGTCTTACTAATTCCCACTGGCACTCCTTGTGGCCTTGGGCAAGTCACTTAACCCTCCATTGCCTCGGAAGAAAGGCCTGGCTATCTACTTCTGGTGACACTGCCAAGAAAACCCAGGAGCTTCTGGGTCGCCAGGAGTCAGGACTGACTCGAAGGCAGACGTTGCATTTTTGAATAAACAGGTTGACGAAGGTGAGTTGGTTGATATAGTGTATCTGGACTTTCAGAAAGCCTTTGCCAAGGTCCCTCATCAGAGACTTTTGGAAAAACTAAAAAGTTATGGGATAGGAGGCAGTGTACTATTGTGGATCAGGAACTGGTTAAAAGATAGAAAGCAGAGGGTAGGGCTGAATGGCCAATTTTCCCAATGGAAAAAAGTGAATAGTGGAGTACCGCAGGGATGTGTGCTGGGTCCACTTCTTTTTGACGTATTCATAAATGACCTGGGAAAGGGAATAATGAGTGAGGTTATCAAATTTGCAGATGACACAAAACTATTTAAAGTTGTTAAAACCCAAGAGGATTGTGGAAAATTGCAAGAGGATCTTGATAACTTGGAAAAGTGGCCATTCAAATGGCAGATGAAATTTAATGTGGACAAGTGCACTTAGGAAAGAACAACCCAAACTATGGTTACACAATGCAAGGTTCCACATTGGGAACCACCACCCAGGAAAAAGATTTAGGCGTCATCATGGATAACATGTTAGAACCCTCCACCAAGGGTGCAGCGGCTGTCAAGAGAGCAAATATCATAGGTATCATAAGGAAAGGAATGGAAAATAAAACAAAAGATATTATAAAGCCTGTGTATCGTTCCATGGTGCGACCGCACCTTGAATACTGTGTGCAATTCTGGTCACCATATCTTAAAGAGGATACAATGTTATTAGAAAGGGTACAGAGACGAGCCACCAAAATGGTAAAGGGGATGGAAGGATACTCCTATGAAGAGAGGCTAGAAAGGTTAGGGCTCTTCAACCTGGAAAAGAGACGACTGAGGGGAGATATGATAGAGGTCTATAAATTAATGAATGGAATGGAACAGGTAAACGTAGATCAATTGTTTATGTCATCAGAATATAAAAAGACTAGGGGACATGCAATGAAGCTACAGGGTAACCTATTTAAGGCTAATAACAAAAAATATTTTTTCACTCAACGTGTAATCAAACTCTGGAATTTGTTACCGCAGGATGTAGTAAAAGCTGTTAGTATAGCTGGGTTTAAAAAAGGTTTTGACAAGTTCCTGGAGGAAAGGTCCATAAACCATTATTAAAAGGGACCCAGGATATCACTGCTTGACCTGATACAACATTGAGGAACCTGTGTCTTTTGGGGAGACTTCTAGGTATTTATGACCTAGCTTGGCGACTGTTGGAAACAGGATGCTGGGCTTGATGGACCTTGGTCTGACCCAGTATGGCATATATTATGTTCTTATGACATAACCGACTGGCTCAACACACATTATATGAAAATCAACGTCAAAAAAACTGAAGTACTATACATTACCCGCAATCAAAACTTCATCCCTTTTCCTAAACTCCAATTACATAACTCTGAGCTTACAGTCAAACAAGAAGTCAAATACTTAGGAATCATCCTAGACCAATTCCTCACAATGGTCCCGCACATAAAAACCATCTCAGAGAATATATATTTCAAACTGAAAATGGTGCAACATCTCCGACCTCTCTTGGACATCCATGATTTCAGATTAGTTCTGCAAGCCCTAATTACTCCCCACTTCGATTATTGTAATAGCATTCTGCTCGGTCTACCCAAAAAAAACCATCCACCAACTTCAACTAGCACAAAACCTGGCTGCCTGTACACACAAGGTCCATTACTCAGATCATATCATGCCACTACTCCACTCCCTTCACTGGCTACCCATTGCATCTAGGACCAAATACAAGTACCTTACGATGTTATTCAAAAGTTATAACAAAATAGCCCCATCTTACCTCAGCTCCCTCCTCAACCTACCCAGTGCCATAAGAACCAGAAGAAAATTTTCCCAGAACATCCTTGGCATTCCAACTCACTTCCACAATGCAAACAAAACTACAATTACTAGAGCATTCATCTATGTTGCCCCATCTATATGGAATGCTCTACCTGAATATTTAAGGAACATCAAGGACCTGCAAACCTTCTGCAAAGAGCTTAAGACGCACCTCTTTAAAGAACACTACGGCCCCACTTCCAACTACCATCATTCACAATCAACGTAACTCTTCCTCTCACCTGAGCACATGACTTTCATAACCATCCTTCACCAAAATGCTTCTAAACAGTAAATTAGGCATCAAATTTTGTACATAGTTATGGTAACACCGATCTTTACCATGTAAATATGTTCCACTGATGTTTTAATGTAAAGTTCTGGTTGTTTTTTAACGTTTCTTGTAAACCACCACTGATCTCTGGAAGTGACAGTACATAAAAACTAATAAATAAATAAATATTAAAGCCCTAAAGGAGCTGGATAAAGGGATGTGACAACCACTATTGGAACTCCCTTGGGTCATCCTTTGGTACAACTCAAAAATTTGAGTAAATGAAAGATTGTTTGGAAGGTGTGGCATTGGGTCAGTTCATTAGAAACTACAAGATTATCTTCACCACCCCCATTTAATGTCTGAATTTGAATTAATGCGGGCTCAAGCATCTAAGCTGCACCAACTAACCCAATCTTTGAAACTCTCTCAAACTTCTGATTTGGCTCAGCATTGCAATCTGGTGCTTGCAAAGGGTCTCTCCATTTCTGGCTTCTAGATGCTCTTAAAATCGTTTGAAACACTCTAAAGCTTATTGGAAACCAGTGGAGTTGTTTCAGTATGGGAGAGGTATGGCCAAAGTTTTAACAAGAGTAGGTGTAAATGTTGGAGTAAATAGAGCAAATAATAGCCAAGTCAATTTAAAAGGATTTGACTGAGTGGATTTTGTAATCTTATTCCTAACTAAGTGATGGTCTATTTTCCATATACGTACATGTTTCCACTGTTCAATCTTTATCACTTTGTATAATTTTTCAAGGGGAAAAGATCTCAGATACTCTCCAATTACTCTTTCTTAGCTACGAAAAGCTCCTCTCGAAGTCTTTAATTGGCTTTTGGAACTAGTCATCATAGGTCAAATAAACCCCTCTACAAAGGGCTTTAAATGTGCTGGCCGCAGAAGTTGAATAAGCCCTCCACTGGGTCTAAGAACTCCTGCACCTAAGACATATAGGTATCTGGGTGAGTCTGTCATCTGGTCTGTCATGTGGCAGGTACATGTGTCCAGAATAGCTTAAGTTCCCAAATAGTTTTTTTCTTACTGTTCTAAAAGGTTGTTGTTTTTTTCTAGCTATCTGCTTTTACAGTGCTTGCTGTTAATTTCTCACCACATTTCTACTGTAGAAGCCAAAATTAGTTTGGATAAATTGATCCCCATTGGTTGGAAAAGCACTTTTGTGTATTCCTGTCTTTAGTTTTTGTGTTGCGGTATAACATTTTTATTAGCTAGTCACATTTCATATAAACCAGCATAGACCATTTGATGACAAACTGGCCGTGGAGCAACTCTTATGTGGCCAAATTTAGAAACCAGTATGATTCCGGGCTAGCAGCATCTCTTCCTTCACCCATGACCATTTGCGTAAATGACAGCTCATCTGTTGTGCTCTTCAATGAGAGAGAGAGAACAGGGAGGAAGATACTGCTGGCTAAGATGCTAGCAATTATGCCTGTTTTCTAAAGCAATGTCATCTTAAATTTCTAGTTGACTAGCCTGACAGCAGGCAGAAGAGACGTCAGTGTAGAGTTTTCAAGGGAGACAGCACCAGCGCTGATCTTGCATCTATTCCCCCCAACCTTCTTTATGTCCCCTTCCTCTGACTCATGCTAAATGATGATTGATGTGTTGTCTGTAAGGCTTGCATACAAGATGGTAATATTTTGGTTTTATGTAATGTCTTGCATCTAAATAGGATCTTGAGACTTCACAGTCAGAGACATTAAAAGAAATTATACAGGCAATCACTTCAGGAGTAGGGATGGGCAAAGGTTGTTTTCACCAGTTTCATGAATCGAAGCAAAGTTAAGAGAGAGCAACATGTTTTATGTTTATTCTAAGACCATTTTATCCTTGCTATAGAGTACCCTTGAGGTTATTCAACCAAACGTCTGCATTTGTTGATACTCCTGCTTAGAGCTATTCAAAATGGAAGGCATTTAGACCATTCACAGATATATTATTTTCCCTTGTTTTTATTCAAAAAATATAAGTATATTTAAAACAATCCTGCAAATATAAATTTGCAGGTTCTGTACAATTACGGTTTTCAATTTTAGGTTGTTACCTTAAAACAACCCTGATTCCAATTAAATTAAATTAAAAATAGGTTTCATTAGATAAATATTGGGAAAAAGCAAACTTGCTTATCTGCAGTGAGGGTCTCCATAGACAGCAGGATAAATTGGACACATAAGTGGGTTATGTTAAACAAAGACAACAACGAGGAATGCTCTCTCAGAGAAAAAGGATAATTTTTTTGAGCATATGCAAAACCTATTAGGAGTCAACACAGCTGGAGGGGTGTGTATCTGTGTCTGTTTTATCCTGCTGTCTGTGGAGAACCCTGATACAGATAAGCAGTTTCATTTTCTCCCTTGACAGCAGCACAAGTGAGGTTACTTACTTGTAACGGGGGTTCTCCTTGGACAGCAGGATAAGTCAGCCACACCTTGTGATTGCATCAAGACAGAAGTTAATTTTATTTAACATTTCTTATATACTGCCTTTCATGATATCAAGGTGGTTTACATTGAACAAACTTGGAGATAACTATTTTACAGGCTTGCCCAAGACCACAAGGAGAACATGTGGGACTAGAAACCCCAGCCCTTCTGGCCCAAGTTTGCTGTCCTCTAGTGGGATTTGAACCCCTGACCTTCTGGCCTGAGGTAACTTGCCCCAACCACTAGGCCACTCCTCTCCTCTCTCCATTCTCTCCACTCATAAGCCACTAGCCCAACCCCTCCGGGCTCGCTCCTAGATGGCCAGTGTGTCACTAGCTGAATTTTTGCTGCTAGGATGCGGGTACTGTGTAAGCCGCCGCGGAGGCATCTCTCATGGTTATCAGCATTGCTCATCTTTCTGGAGCAGAAGGAGCATTTCTTAAAACCGGGTTTTGGGAGACTTCCGGATGTGGTGAGCTGGGGAGGTTGTGTTCTTCCTGAGCTCCGGGCCCCCCTGCTCCAAACCGGCAACTAGTGCCTCGTTTTTGAAGGCACGAGCACCGAGACGAAGCCCCCCGGTGAGCCCGAGAGTTTGGGGATCCTGAATTCGGAACAGGGCTGGTGATGGCGACAATAGCGAGACCTAGCCGGAGAGACAAAGACCGTGCTGCGGGGCCTTCCAAGATGGCGGATTCGCCCCCGAGCCCCGGGTCGCGGCAGGCAGCGACTTCGGGAGCCTCGGTAACAGAGATCACGGCCGCGGTTGCGGAAGCCCTATCGGGGCACTTTGACACCCTCCGGAGCAAATTGGACGGGGTCCAGTCCTCCGTAGATGCTATTGGACTCCGGGTACAGCAAGCAGAGGCACGCATCTCTCAGGCGGAAGACGTGGTGGAGAAGCTTACGCAAGAACTGGCGCAGGTACGAGGGACTTTAAATACACAGGCTGCAAAGCTGGAAGACCTTGAAAACCGCTCAAGGCGCAGCAATCTACGCTTCTTGGGAGTCCCGGGCTCCATCAGCGATGGGGAATTACCTGCCTATATCGCAGCTTTGTCGCGGTCTCTGTTGGGAGACCGGGGGCCAAACTCCCAGCTGATTATCGAACGGGTACACAGAGTGGGTCCCAAAAAATCCGCTGAATCCAGACCCAGGATCGTACTGGCGAATTACCTGCAGTTCCAACACAAAGAGACCATCTTGCGGGAGGCCCGGAAGCAAGGGGTAGTCGACTGGGATACTGCGAAGATCCGCATCACCCCAGATTACTCAGCTGCGGTGAGTCAACGCCGCAGGGCCTACGCCCCGATTTGTCAAAAGCTCATCGCAGCAAACCTCAGGTTCACCGTGCAGTATCCAGCGCGCCTGCATGTGATCAAAGAGGGACGCCACTTGGTGTTTGAGTCGGCGGAGGAAGCGGCAGTCTTTGTCGATCAAGTGGGGACTACATCTACATCATCGGCTGACCGGCCAAAGTGACTGCTCTGAGACTCTACTGAGCTAAGGTTATTTACTGGCCCTAAGGCCTAGGCCTTCTGGGAGTGCTCCAGACAAGGCTGTGGGCATACTTGGCCTGGGGAGTTCCCCCTTTATTGGGGGTGCTCTCAGTCCTCCTGCAGCCTTAGAGTGTTAATCTCAATGTTGCGTGCTGTGGGTGACGGGCGCTGTGGCAAGGGCCACGAGTTGATACCGTTGCTGCAGGGGCCCTCTCACCCGGTGTGCCCTATGGGCTCTGTGGGGGAGGGGGAGGGCGTGGGGGGTGGTGGTTCCCTGGATTACCCGGGGTTAGCCTGGATTTGCCTTAGACCCAGTTGGGATAATGTCCAGTGGTTAAGGGGCCGTGGTCCCCCGAATAGAGCACGTTGCCTAGTTGAGTTTGTTCCTATGTTTTTTTTTTTTTTATTATAATTATAATGTTCTTCACACTGAGGGGTCATAATTGCCTTAGGACTAGTGGGGGGAAGTGCCATCGGTACTTAGGGGTTGGGGGAGCCCGGACACATCAAGGAGTTTAGTAGTGGAGGTAGTAGAGGGAGAGGGACAAGAGTGGGATGGAGGGAAGGGGGTGGAGGGGGGATAGGGGGAGGGGGAGGGGGGACTGAAGAAGTGGGAGGGAAGAGGGAATATGGCCAGGCCTATAATGGGGTTTTTAATTTGTTCAGGGGGGAACGGGGTAGTAGGGGGATGGGGAGGCAAGGGGTGGGGGGGAAGGGTTGCCGCAGCCTCACACTTAATTATTTGTACCAATTAATCCCGTTAGGAGTAAATGGGGAGGGACCCCAGGCTGGGGGGTTTCCTCTATTATATATTGCTGGCAGTTTGGGCTTAGAGGACTGGTATTTTTCTGAGGGTAATATCCTGGAATGTGTGTGGGCTTGGCAGTCCGATTAAGAGATATAAAATACTGAAAGCGCTAGCTCGACAGGGCTGTGATATTGCGCTATTACAGGAAACCCACCAGACAGCCGAGGAACATGCCAAACTTTGTCGAGACTGGGTGGGTCAGGTTTGGGGAGCGCCTGCACTGGGGAAAAAAGGGGGTGTGGCCATTCTTATACATAAGAAAGTGCGTTTTACATTATTGCGACAAATAGTAGATCCCGTTGGGCGATTTTTGCTCTTGCATGGCTCCTTGGAAGACCGGGAGATAATTCTGGGCGATTTATACGGCCCTAATACTTTAGATCAAGATTTTTTCAATGGTGTTGCCGCGAAAGTGGAACAATTACCCGATGTGCCACTACTTCTAGGCGGGGATTTTAATGGGGTCCTCGACGTGGATCTTGATACCTCGAGTGGCAGGGGTACCCGGGAAAGGACACTCTTATCACAGGTGTTGCATAGATTTCGAACGCGTTTAGATTTGGTCGACCCCTGGAGATTGTTACACCCTTCTGAGAAGGATTTCACGCATATTTCGCGGGCACACGGTACTAGTGCCCGAATTGACTATCTCTTGCTTTCCACCATCCTATTCACATGCACGGGAGAAGCGCAGATTGGCCCCCTTGAGCTCTCGGATCACGCTATGGTTTGGATAGAGCTGCAGTGGGGGGGAGGGGTTGGGCAGACTCGTATATGGCGTTTTCCCATTGATCTGTATCATGATAGTCAATTTCAGCAATTTCTTGGTCAGCGTTGGCGGGACTTTGAATTAAACCATCAAGTACATACAGACGATCCGGAGCTGGTATGGGAAACGGCCAAAGTCGTGCTGCGGGGCGATACCATAGGGTTCGTAGCCAGGAAGCGGAGATTACTGGCTGAGCAAATCATCCGGCTAGAGCAACAAGTGACTCACGCGCGGGTGCTTAGTGGTCGTGCCCCTACAGTGGCGAATAGGAAGCGGTTGTGGGAGTTGCAAGTATCTTTAAATGAACTGCTCCACCAGCGTGCTAAGAAATCCCTCCAGTACTATAAATATCGGCTATATTGTTTTGGGGATAAACCGGGCAAATTACTGGGAAGATGTTTGAAGGGTCAGAGAGGAGCGAAGTCGGTAGCGGCTCTCCGGGACGACCATGGGAGACTTCAGCAAAGTCGGCCGGCGATTAGTGCAGTATTTAAAGGCTTCTTCCAGAAACTATATGCAGCGGAGGCGACTACCTCTTCTACTATGGAAAACTACCTGCAGGGTCTGACCCTACCAAAGGTGACTGCGGAGCAGCGGGGCCTCTTGGGACAACCGGTCACTCTGCAAGAGGTGCAGCGTGTTATTTCCACTGCTAGCTGTTATAAAGCTCCGGGACCGGATGGGTACGGGGCTGAATTTTATAAGCTCTTGTCGAACTGGGTGAGCCCCCTTTTGGTGGAAACCTACCATCGTAGGATAGATGGTGGTGGTTGGCAATGGGGAGATAATCAGGCATATATTACACTCATCCCCAAACCTGGTAAAGATCCCCTACAGGCGGCTTCTTATAGGCCGATATCCCTATTAAATTTTGATACGAAGCTGCTGGCGAAAATCTTAGCGGAGCGTTTAGCGGAAGTATTAGGGGCCGTAGTCCATGAATCCCAGGTGGGATTCGTGCGGGGGCGCTATGCAGTTCGTAACCTACGTAAAATCTTAGCGTCCCTGGAGTGGGTGCATGACCAGCAATTGCAGTCACTTTTGGTGAGTTTTGACGCTGAGAAAGCGTTCGACAGGGTAAATTGGGAGTATCTCCAACATTTGCTGCCATTGTATGGTCTGGGGCAACCGTTCTGTGATATGGTGCAGAGTTTGTATGTTGCTCCGACGGCCAGAGTACTCTGTAATGGGGTCTTATCCGATCCCTTCCCTTTGTATAGAGGTACGAGGCAGGGTTGCCCGCTTTCCCCATTGCTGTTTGTCCTGTCCTTAGACCCTTTAATTCGGAGAATAGAGGCGGACCGGCAGATTTGTGGGGTGGCACTTGGTAAGCAGGGGTTTAAATTATCGGCTTTTGCAGATGATTTACTGGTACACCTACTGGCCCCGAGGGAGTCCCTTTCTCGGTTGATGGAGGAGTTCCGGACGTTTGGTAGCTTTTCGGGCCTTCGGATAAACGCAGATAAATCGGAAGCCTTAGATGTGTCAGGGCAGCTGCGGGAACACTGGGGGGGGGAATTCCCTTTGAAATGGACGGACCACAACTTTACCTATTTGGGTATTGTTTTAACACGGTTCCCTCGAGATTTGTACCCTGTTAACTTCGAGAAAGTTTTATCGGGATTGAGGACTCAGCTGAGAGCTTGGAACCCTCTGCCACTGTCGCTTTTGGGGAGAGTGGCAGCAGTCAAGATGGTGGTTTTACCGCGCATTCTCTATTGGATGCAGACCTTACCAGTCTGGTTGTTACGCCGGGACTTGCATCGGGTAGAAAGAGAGATCCAGGGTTTTTGTGGAGAGGGGCCAGGGCGCGTATATCTATCTCTCGTATGGTGGGTACATGGCGTAGTGGCGGCCTGGGCTTACCGGACTTAGGGCTGTATGCCCTGGCGTGCCAAGCGCGACACCTCGGGGACTGGTTAGGGGGGACGGATACCTACACTCCTGGGGCTCTGGAGGCGGCATTGGCGGCTCCGGTTTCGTTAATGGGGGTTTTACATGTGGAGAGTGCTCGGTTGCCTAATCGTATTACACGCAGTGGTCTGTTCAATTCTATGCGACGCACTTGGCGGCAGTTGAATAGTTTTTGGCGTCGGAATTGGCGGGTGTCGAGTTGGCTGCCCATACGAGGCAATGTGCACTTCCTACCAGGCTCTGAATCCCGGACCTTTCAGCTTTGGCAAGCCCAGGGTCTGAAGTATCTGGGCCATGTGGTGGGGCTCAATGGTCAATGCAAACCATTTTCGGAGCTGTGCGCGGAATACACGTTGTCCCCTTCTCAATATTTTGCATACATGCAACTAGCCCATTATGTGGCTACGCTGCCCAGCGCAGAGTTAGCTGCGGAGCGATCGGAACAGATTCTTGCATTTTTTGACATTGGGGGTGAGACTCCCCCAACGATAGCAGGGTTGAAGACTCGGTTGGAGCGCTTCGGAGTTCAGCCGGATTATCGGCGGGCAGAGATGGCTTGGGAGGCGGAACTGGGACGAGTGGTACCACCTGGTACTATCCAGAGGGCCCTGGGGCGAATAGGGGAGCTGACGGGGGGTGCCCGATGGAGAGAGGTGCAGTATAAAGCTTTGACCCGGGTGCATTTCTCCCCTCGGCGGGCTTTGCGGAGTCATATTACCCAAGATGGGTCTTGTCCGCGATGTTCAGAACCCTTAGCTACTTTAACTCATATGTGGTGGCAGTGCAGGCGCATTTTCTCATACTGGTCACAGATCAGTAGATACCTTATGAAGCTGCTTCAACAGAGGTTTCCATGGACCGGAGTCCTAGTCATACTTGATCAGTTGCCTCAGGTTCTCCCGGTTGGGAGGTGGGAGAGGTTACTGGTACGAAAGGCTTGTCTGGTGGGGAAGGGTCCTATTCTCCATCGCTGGCGAGACCGGGACCCCCCAACGTTTTTGGAATGGCGCAATAGTTTTCACCAGCTAATGCTGGCAGAGCGTTGGAGGGCCAGAGGCAAGGTGAAGCGGTGGTCCACCTTTATGCTCATTTGGGAACCTTATATTCAGAATTTAGGGTCCCGATGCAGGAATGAAATAGTAAACGTGGGATGCTAGGGAACCCGGGCATGCAGAGTGGGGGGTGGGGCACCTTGAACAGTTTACTGCTAGATCTCTATGGGGGCATATGTGGCTGCGGCATTGGGAGGGAGGGGTGGGGGGTGGAGGGAGGGGGGGGGATGGAGGGATTGCTTATCCTGGCTTATAAAACTCTATAATCGAATATGTTGTCATTTACTGTAGTTACATAACCCTTTATGGTTTGCCTCTGGCGGAGATAAGAGTACACTCCGCAGAGGCCTATTGTAGACATTGATCTGGTTGTTATGTTATGTTACTGATGATTCATAAATAAAGTATTCAAAAAAAAAAAAAAAAAAAAAACGGGTTTTGGCATGGCATGTGTTCTTCTTTATCTTCTTAGCTTGAAACGGTGTGGAGAGAAGTCCGTCTTGCAGGCAAGGCGGAAGAAGTGAGGCGGGCCCGGAGGGGTTGGGCTAGTGGCTTATGCTCAAAAGGGCAAAAGCCCTTCTGAGCTATGGAGAGAACGTCAGTCTCGGTGCCATCTGATGACATCACCAGGTG
Source organism: Ichthyophis bannanicus (assembly GCA_033557465.1). Taxonomy (NCBI): domain Eukaryota; kingdom Metazoa; phylum Chordata; class Amphibia; order Gymnophiona; family Ichthyophiidae; genus Ichthyophis; species Ichthyophis bannanicus. Next base: position 187,002,653 of record CM066033.1, on the reverse strand, counting down.
TGGCTGACTCATCCTGCTTGTCCTAGGAGAAAATGGGTAATCCCATAGCTAAAGGTGGTTGTCCTGATAGTGAGGGAAAGTTTTCGAAAAACAACCCAGAGTAGAAAAGGAAAGAAGAAAAAATGTACTATTAATTCATTAGACCTTGGAAGACTGAGATATAATTTTCAGGCAAGCCACCTATCTTGTTCTCAGAGGCCAAAATTTGCTGAAGAATTGTAGTCTGCCTTCTATTGGGAGATAAGGTAAGATGGTGTTTGAAAGGATGGTTAGGCTGTCCTCTTCCAAAAAAACATGAAGGAACCTTTTGTTATAAAAACAGTTGCATTTTAAGTTGCCTTCTTTCTCTTTGGCAAGGTCTCAGAAGTTTCTGCTGGTGTTTTGAATGCTGTCTCTGTCTAGGAACTCCTTTTTTTAAATACATATTGGAGAGTTTGTTTCTAGATGTTTATAGTTATATCGCTGTGGCAGATGAGTCTGTAGGCAGAGCCGCACCACCCTTCCTAGGGGTGCACATTGCTGCCGCTGCTGCCCCTCACCAGGACTTACAGCCCCGAGGTACCTTAAAGCTTTGGCACTGCGAAGCTGTTTGCTTCCACCCCCACCAACTCCTGAAGCTGAAGGCCCTAAGTCATGCTAATTTCCTTACACCAGTGGTCACTACAGAAGCTCTTGATGAGTTATCAAAATATCATAAGCAGATTAAATGAGGTCTTTTCTGAAGTCTTCTGCATTGAACATAGATTGGGGCAACGCCTTCCTGTCTTCCAAGGGTATGAAGTTAGAAAATGTTCTTGCAAACTAAGTACATATACTGCACAATGTGTAAGTGATGTGCAGCATCCTTAAATTGAGCACTGAAGCTTGGAAAACTATTTTGCCTACAAGATCTAGAGTTTCTTGGTCTTTCTGAAGTGGTATATTTGAAAAAGTACTTTGCTGATACTAGGCCCCGAGTGACTATTAAATTTAAACTACAAGCTCTCTGCTGGATTCCAAATTTAACCAGAAAGCTCTCTTCTGTGTTTTAAATTTAAACTAAAAGTACTTTGCTGATACTAGGCCCTGAGTGACTATTAAATTTAAACTACAAGCTCTCTGCTGGGTATGAAATGTAATCAGAAAGTTTTCTTCTGTGTTTTAAATTTAAACTTAAACTGCTGCTACTAGGCCCTGATTGATTTAACAAAAAACAGTGGGTTCACAGATTAATTAGCCTTAATACAAAGAAGTCCTTTCAGAAAATTCCCAGAAGTATATACTCACAATTGCAGATCTCTCTCCAGAAGTAACAGTCCCTTTTTTCTAGTCCTTCTGGAGAGCTACTGGTTCCATTCTCTGGGTCGTTGGCTCAGAGCCCTGTACATGATTCTACCCAGGCATCAAACTCCTCCCTCGACCAGCACATCCTGGCTATCGAGAGGAGTTTTGCAGCTCTCCTGGCAGTCTCTGTACCAACAGTATCGACAGCTACAGTGGTGCAGGCGTCAACATCCGGCCTATGGCTGATACCTCTGGGGCCAATGCCGGACCTTGAACCTGCATCAGGGGATCCTCCCCCCCACCCCAATGCCTCCTTTGGAACCAAAAGACATCATTGAGAGGGAGGAGTGGCTCGGTGGTTGGGACAGGTTACCTCAGGCCGGAAGGCCGGGGGTTCAATTCCCACATGGGGACAAGCAACCTCAGGCCAGAGGGACTAGGTTCTCTAGTCCCATGGCTACTCCTTGTGGCCTTGGGCAAGTCACTTAACCCTCTATTGCCTCAGGTACACTTAGATTGTGAGCCCTTCGGGGACAAGGGAATAAAAAGTGCCTGTTAGTATACATGTAAACCGCACTGATTCTAAAGAGCGTAGTATAAAAAATAAATAAATAAAATAAAATAAAATCATTGGTACCCAACAGGCTCCCAGTGCCACACTGACTGATCATTAGCATTGACATTGTGCCTCGTCATTGGCATGAGACCGTCAATACTTTGACTTACTGCCTCTTCCAATTCTGATAATGCATTGGAGGACTCCAGGAGGACCAGAGATCTCCCTTCCAATCTGTCCCCTCCTCATGAGCAGTGTCAGTCCCTGCCAGAAGACACATCTTTCCAAGACTTCATTCGGGACATGGCTGTAGGCATGATTACCGTGGCATCAGAAATAGAACTGAGGGCAGAGGAATTGGAAATCCTCCAATACCCCTTGGCGCGCCCAAAGAGGCTGCCACATTACTGTTGCATTGCACCCTGCAGGATCTAATGCTATCTATCTGGGAGGCTCCGCTAACAGTTCCTCCTATTAGTAAACGACTTGATACCATGTACCGAGTTCCACCATACCCTGGCTTTCAAAAGCCTTGAACTCCATAGCACTCAGAGTTCTAAAAATCATTCTTCCATGCCTCCAGAACTCTATGTCTTTGGGTGTCTGTGCTTTCAGGCATGCATGCTCACTTCTTGGATTACTTCCAACATGATCTATATGGGCATGTATCTCAAGGATATCTCCAGGGATCTAGAGAACCTTGCCCCTATCCTTCCTAATGACAAATGTGATGCATTCCAGGCCTTAATCAGACAAAATCAGAATACATCCAAATTTCTTACAAGAGCATCTTTCATCTAGTAGGGCTTCAGCAGTCTGCATCTGTGCTTGCAGAATGGCCTGGCTGCAAACATCTGACCTTGAACAGTGGGTTCAAACTAAATTGGCCAATATCCCCTGCCCTGGAGAGAAACTCTTTGGAAAGGGTTGGAGAGAAAAGGCTGGAGAGCTTGAGATAGATGATCTCACCCACAAACGCCTCTACAGAAAGTCGTCAGACTCCTCTAGAAGAACAATCCAAAGAAGTCTTTCTATTCTAAGAAGAAGAGATATTATCCTTCTTATCCATCTGCAGCTGCTTACCAACCTCAGCAGCGACAGCAGGGCCCTTGCCAGCCCAAAAAGCCTAAGACACCTAAGCCACAACAGGCTGTCCTCCAGCACCTTTTTGAGACTTAACTGCAACTCCTACCCTCTGCAACAGAAATCTTCTGACACCATACTTCCTTGGCAATGCACTTGCCAACTGCAATCGAGTCTAATGAGGCCACTTTGTATCCACACCTTCTCAGCTTGATCCTTTAGCATCAGCGGTACCGCTACTACCATTTCCAGTCTGGTACCTGGGAAATTGTGAGTCCTTATGTGAAGACTGCATTCCTGCTTGTTCCTGGAGATAGCGTAGTTACTTACTTGTAACAAGTGATCTCCAGAAACAGCAGTTCTCCAGGAACAAGCAGGAAGTCAGTCCTCACATATGGGTGACGTCAGCACCGATGGAGCCCGTGCATGGAGCATTTCCCCAGCTTTCAAAGAAAGCCTTTGCGAATGCCACCACACATGCGTGATCCCCTTTCCGCCCAAAAGTGCCATCTTACTCAGTCTCCATTTTTTTACAGAGCCCTTTGGACATGCATGCTGTCCCCAGAAAAAGTTTTCTCTGTTTCCAACCGGTTTTTGCTCTACCAGCCTTTGCCGGTCCTCTTCCCACCTCCTGAGCACCTCTGCTTCAGCCCTGGTCTCAGAGTTTTTCTTTTTTGCCTTTTTTGTTTTTACCGCGCTTTACCTCTTTTTAACCACTGGCCATGTTGAGGATCTTTGACCTCATAGGGATCCTTTTTGCCCCAATGGCCTCTGGTTTTAAGAAATATGATAGATGCTCCAAAAACATGTAGCTCACGGACATCCATGACTGTTGTCTCAGGTGTCTAGGAGCCGACCGTGACCCAGAGCTATGCTCCCTCTGTTAGAATATGTCCACCAAGGCCATCCAGAATCATAAGAAGAAGCTGGATGATCTCTTCTGTAAGGCAGCCCCGGTATCCCTGGTAGCCTCCCGATCTTTGGACCCACAATCTCCGGAGTCTCCCAAGGCTCCTCCCCAGTTCCAGTGGCATTCTGACCAGGGGTCTACTGAATACGAGCGGAAGAAGAAGGCCTTGAGGACTCTGTCAGCGGCACCAGACAAGCGTGAGAGGTCACGTGCCCAGTCTCTCAGCCCCCCCTCGGCAGTCTCTGGAGTTGGAGAGGGAGTGGCCCAGTAAGGTACCTCGAACTCATATGGAGGCTTCTGTCAAAGGCGCCTGGTCTACCGAGGGTCATCCCGGTGAGAACCCCCTCTCCTCCTCGACACCCGACCCAGTCACCCCAGCATTGGTGTCGCAGGGCCCCACTCCTGAGTGGGAGGCCCAAATGCTGGCCTTGGAACGCAGCATTTCTGTATTCCTTGTTGCCTAGCAGGCATTGATGCCAGGCCCTGCCAGCACGTGCCTTGGGATCGCAGGGACCTCGATCTCAAGGTCTCTTCGGGCTGCCATTGTGATTCCCGAGAGCCAGAAGCCTCATGAGATCCTTGGCATGGGTCTATCTCCATCCCATTCCTCGGGCACGAGATCTTCGTGAGCGAGCTCCTCTGGCTCCGGGCAAGTTTTGGCCTCGGAGATCCAGTGCGGGTCACCAACCCATCTCGAGCCACCCGACCTCAAGTCCTCCACGGACAACTGAGACTGGGAATCTGATGGAGAGACCTCCCCAGAGACTTGGTCCCACCAAGACCTCCCCTCCGACCCTTTCCTGCCGACCCAGAGCCGGCAGTCACCTCACAAGAACACCACCTTCCTGGAGTTCATCTGGGACATGGCGCAGGCCGTAGCGCTCGCCACTGAGTTGGAGGAGGAGCCCCAAGCTGAGGAGTCTGATATTCTGCAATATGAAGCTCCTCCCAGGGAGGCTGTCTTGGTGCCGGTTCCTCCCATTCTGAACTGCCTCCTACTCCGCATGTGGGAGACCCCGGACTCTGTCACGATTGTGAGCAAGCGCCTGCATGCTATATATAAGGTCCAGCGAGGTCCAGGATTTCAGAAATTCCAGCTTCCCCCCATCTTGATGGTGACTGAATTGGCCATGCGGAAGCTAAAGAGCCCGAAGACTCATTCGTCAGTCCCCCCCGAGCAGAGAATCCCGTATCCTCAACGCCCTCGGGAGCAAGGTTTATCAGGGCTCCATGTTGTCATGCTGCATCCGAGTTTACCAATTATACATTGGGATGTTCCTCCGTAATCTCGCTAGGGAGCTAGGAGGCTTCACAGTGAGTCTTGACAGAGACCATCTCCAGCATTTTCAGACCTTCTCAAAGTCCGTCGGGGAATGCTCGAAGTACCTCTCACGAGCAGCATATGACAGCTTTGAGTCTTCTGCCTGCGTAGTGGCGGTTGGCATCGGAGCCCACCAGCAGGCTTGACTCCAGTCCTCGGACCTGGAATAGTGGGTCCAGAAAAAGCTGCTGGACGTCCCTTGCCTTGGGGAGCTGCTATTTGGCAAGCCCATTGAGAATAATGCCGCGGAGATCGAGACAGAATACGTGATTCATACTTGCCTCTCCTGGAAAACTTCCTCCCTCCTCAGGAAGAAGAAGCAGAGCAAGAAACCTTTCTTCCTTCGAAAGGTGTTCCCGTACAGAGGCTATCTAGCCTATCGGCCGGCATTGAACCCCGTTCAGGGCGGCTAGGGCAAGTCTATGGCTCTCGTAAGCCGAAGAGCCCCCAAGACCCAACCCCTGTCTCTGGCTCAACCAGCCTCAGGGTTTTGATGCCATCAGCATAGCCTCTCCCCCTTGGGCAGGGTGGCTGTCCATCGGGGGGCATCTGGTCCATTTCTTGCACAGGTGGGAGTCCATCTCCACTGATGCCTGGGTTCTCCAGGTCGTTTGGGAGGGCTATTGTCTCCATCTGGACCAGGCCCCTCCTCCATACTTTCTGGGGAGCCATGTTGGCTTCCCCAGCACCAGGCCCTCCTGAGTCAGGAGCTCGCAGGCCGCCTTGAGGACTACGTGGTAGAACCAGTCCCACCGCACTCACGCCGATGGGGGTTTTACTCCCGATACTTCCTCATCCCGAGGCTGACAGAGGGCCTTCAGCCATCCTCAGCTTGCAGAACCTCAGTAGGTTCCTGGTGAGGGAGAAGTTCAAGATGCTCTCCCTTGCAACGTTACTGCCCTACCTCCAGCAGGGCGATTGGCTATGCTCCTTAAAGGATGCCTATGCTCACATCCTCGTCAACCCCAAAAACAGAAAGTACCTCCGCTTCATGGTTCAGGGAAACCATTACCAGCACAGGGTACTTCCCTTGGCCTCACGTCCGCTCCGCGTGTCTTCACGAAGTGCCTGTCCGTGGCTGCGGTCCATCTGCAGCTGCAGGGTACCTTCATCTATCCATATCTAGATGACTGACTTGTAACAGGGGGCATGGCCTCCGAAGCCAGGCAGGCCACGGACTGCACCATTTGCCTCCTGGAACATCTAGGGTTCGTGATCAATTGCACAAAGTCCCACCTCACTCCAGTTCAGTCTCTGTAGTTCATCGAGGCTCGCTTGGATACCCTTCCGGCCATGGCTTTTCTTCCTCAGGACAGGGCGGACTGCCTCGTGTCCCTGGCGTCCGAGGTGCAGTGCCACAGCGCCGTCCCAGCCCAGACGATGCTTCACCTTCTCGGCCACATGGCATCCATGGTCCATGTCGTGCTCAACGCCCATCTCAACATGCAGACCACGCAGTGGTGCCTCCGAGCGCAATGGGCGCAGTCGACCAGCCGCCTCTGAGACCCCATCTCAGTCTTTTCCAGCACGACAGAGTCTCTGGCTTGGTGGCAGAAGTTTCATAATCTGCTTCATGGTATGCCTTCCAAGCCCCGGCGCATCATGTGGTCTTGACCATGGACGCCTCCCTGGTGGGCTGGGATGCACACTGCGAGGGACCGGTGCACTCTGGGGCCCTGGTCCTTGGAGGAGTCCCAGCAGTAGATCAACCTGCTAGAGTTCCAGGCAATTCGCTCTCTCTCAGGGTTTTCAGGGACCGCTTGAAGCACTGAGCGATGCTGGTCTATATGGACAACCAGGTCATGATGTTCTATGTGAACAAATAGGGGGGCACTGGCTCCTACAGCCTCTGTTCAGCGGTGACAGCCCTGTGCTTCTTTGCAGTGAGCCAGGACATGACCGTCCGGGCCACTTACCTCCTGGTTCAGGACAATGTATTGGCGGACTGGCTCAGCAGGGTCACTGAACGGCGAGGCGCCTCTTCCAGCTTTGAGGGACTCTAGACTTGGACCCCTTTGCCAGCACAGTGGACTCGCAGCTTCCTCGGTTCTGTGGAACCCCTCACGCACCCGGGCAGGGTGGCTCCCGATGCCTTCCTTATCTCATGGGACACAGGGTTACTATCTGCCCCCACCACACCTCTCATCGCCCGGACCCTTCGTAAGGTCCAGCAGGACAGGGCCTCGATGATTCTCATAGCCCCAAGATGGCCCAGGTAGCCTTGCTTTCCACTGCTGCTCTGTCTCTCGACAGAACCCCTGGTCCTGCTCGGATCCTCACTGGAGCTGCTGGCGCAGAAGGAGGGTCTGCTTCTTCACCCCAATTTGAGGTCCCTGTCCCTCACAGCTTGGCAGCTGAGCGGGTCGCTCTAGCCTCCTACCATCTCTCCATGGAGATAGAGGACATTCTTTTGGCCTCATGAAAGGACTTGACCAGATGGGCTTATGCCTTCAAGTGGCGTCGGTTCTCCGTGTGGTGCTGGGAGCTCTGAGCGGACCCATTTTCATGTCCTACCAGTTTGGTCTTGCAGTACCTGCTCCACCTCTCACAGTCTGGGCTGAAGTCTAACTCGGTCAGGGTTCACCTGAGTGCCATCTCAGTGAACCACCACTTCACTGAGGACAAACCTCTTTCGGGGCTACTGCTTGTCTCTCATTTCATGCAATGCCTGCTTCTTTCCAAGCCCCCTACCAGGCCTCCCCAGGTGTAATGGGATCTCAAAGTGGTCATCACGCAGCTGACCAAGCTGCCCTTTGAGCCCATGGCTATCTGCCCATTGCGGCACCTGTTGTGGAAGGTGGCCTTTTTGATAACTCTCACCGCCCGGAGAGTCAGTGAACTCCAAGCGCTGCAGACTCACCCCAAGTTCCTTCCGAAGGTTGTCTCGGATTTTCATCTCAATCAAGAGATAGTGCTGCCCACTTTCTTCTTGAAACCCAATGCCAACCGGGCGTCGGCGATTCTCCACACCCTGGATTGTAAGAGGGCTCTCTCTTTCTACCTGCAGCAGACTCAGGACCACCGCAGATCTGGGCAGCTCTTCATTTCCTTCAACCCCAGCCGTTTGGGGCTGGTGGTCACCAAGCGTACCTTGTCCATCTGGGTAGTGGACTGCATCGCCTTTGCCCAGGCCCAGTTTCCCCTGGAATTCCAAGTCACGGCTCACAATGTCCGAGCGATGGCAATGTCTATCACTAGCCTGCACTCTGTGCCACTGGCAGACATCTGCTGGGCTGCCACCTGGTCTTCCACTCACACCTTCATGGTGCATTACTGCCTGGAGAGGGAGTCCCGTCGGGACACCGCCTTCAGTCAGGCTGTACTCCATAATCTGTTTGGGGTTTAAACAGCTCCTGTCCTCTGACTCTTCTTGTTCTGGCTACCCGGGAGCATGGCCATCCATAGACCCGGGGTCCTCGGGCTGCCTTCGGCTTTCACTGGCAACTGCTCATGGCGATGCCATGCTTTTTTCTACAGGTCCTTGGTAGCCTGTAGCTAGGGAGTCCTATATGTGAGGACTGACTTCCTGCTTGTTCCTGGAGAAAGCGTAGTTACTTACCTGTAACAGGTGTTCTCCAGGGGCAGCAGGAATCAGTCCTCACAACCCTCCCTCCTCCCCTTGGAGTTGCTGTATATTTTTGCCATCTTCTTGAAGGGGCTATAGCTATGGCACCTAACTAAGATGGCACCTTTGGGCGGGAAGGGGACCCCGCATGCGTGATGGCATTCCCAAAGGCTTTCTTTGAAAGCTGGGGAAATGCTCCATGCGCGGGCTCAGTCAGTGCTGACGTCATCCATATGTGAGGACTGATTCCTGCTGTCCCTGGAGAGCACCTGTTGCAGGTGAGTAACTATGCTGAATCAATCTTCACAATCCATCCTCCTCCCCTAGGGGTTCTAGGGTATTCTCTTTTTTCCTCTATCTCTCAGCTACAAACTCAACTGAGAAGAGGACTTGGAAATGCAGATGCACAGGTGCAGTGGATTGCTCCCAAAGGCTTTCTGATTGGAAGCTGGGGAGCGTTCCCGCATGGGCTCTGTCTGTACCGACAATACCCCTATGTGAAGACTGATTTCTGCTGTTCCCGGTAAATAACACTTTATTTAAAGTGACATTTTTACCCAGGAAGTGGGTCTATAGTAGATAACAACAAATACTTATATGCCAAAAAAAACACAGTCAAGATAAGCAAAAATATCTAAATGAATATTTAAACTGACAGCTACAAAAACATCCAAAGCTAAAAGTAAGAACCAACTTAAGCTCATGAACTGATGGAATCGTATGCCATAAATCCTAGCTAGAATGAAGTAAACATATGGATGCATTGTGCTGAGAAAGATAATAGGGTCCAAACGCCTTAGGCAGGGCCAGTGCTAGGGTCTCTAGTGCCCTCCTGCAACCTACAGATTGGCGCCCCCCTCCCTTATTACTATTAATGGTAGGCTGCACCTCCCCCTTTCCCAAAACTCCTTTGTGAACTTTGTTCATGTGATGCTAACATTTCTCCTTCAAATCAAATATTGTAACAAGAAAATTGCAGTGAAGGGATAAATGCATAGCTGGAATAAAAATAAGTAAATATTTAACATTGTATGAATAGGCTGTGATAGCAAAGGGCAAATGTGATCAAAGCAAACACAATTAATGTGTTTACTTATTTAACCAAAAAAGATCTACAAAGATTACAACCACTTAGCTTTTTGTGCCTTTTCTCGCACCTACTATTGTTGCCACAGATACTATCGCTGCTCTATCTCTGCATGTATGATTGTACAGTTCTCTTATAAGTCTAACAAATAAGGAGGAGGTGATAAAAGCAGATAGTGTAGCTGGGTTGAAAAAAGGTTTCAACAAGTTCTTGGAGAAAAAGTCAATAAACTGTTATTAAAACAGATCTGGGAAAAAAACACTGCTGTTCCTGGATATAAGCAGAATGGAAGTCATGGTGAGCATTAAGAGGTAGAACTCAATCCCAGAGCTGATGTTGGCAGTCCTGACAATTGACGGTGGCAACATCAATGTGAAAACCACCACTTGGCTGAACTTTTGAGATATTTTTAAGAGCGCTACTTCACTACTGCCTGTTGGAGCTGTTGCAATTGTGAAACATGCATAGACTTTGCTAGCATTACAGTCAGTCTAGATCAGGGGTGGGCAATTCTGGCCCTCGTGCACCACAATCCAGCCTGGTTTTCATGATGTCCCTAATGAATATTCATGAGATCTATTTGCATCCACTGCCTTCCATTGTATGGAAATAGGTCCATGAATATTCACTAGGACCATCATGAAAACCAGGCTGGATTTGCCCACCCTTGGTCTAGATGAAAGTGGAAAGATCATTCCGTAGGCTCCTATGAGAGCCAGTGGTGGTGCTCCTTGTAGTGGACTGGCAGTGATGCACCTATGTCCCACTCTGACCGACCAATATGCTGCACACAAAGCTCTTCCCAGTCGCTGTATTCTCTGTGGCTGGCTGGCTGCCTGGCTGTGACATAAAGGTAAATACCATCCTAGCCACGCATATTTGATGCCCTACAGCAAAGCTGAAACAAGTTGAAAAGTGCACACTTTGACACTGTTCCTCACAGGCAATTACTATATAAATAAAATGAGTGCCCTAGGGATGGACCATAAGTGACTGACTGGATTAGAAATTGATTGAGTGGGAGGCGGCAAAGGGTACAGGTAACAGGTAAATAGAGCTCACTCTGAGGTGAGCTCACACCAGTGTTATCCTTGGTCTGATATTTGTTCAAATTTTTGAAAATGATATTGTGGAAAGGCTGTCGGGTAAAGTTTGCCTCTTTGCAAATGATGCTGGAAACAATTTTGAAGTGCCTCTTTCGTTATGCTGTGAAGCTGCTGTGTCGAATTTTGCTTAATGGTCTCCAAGTTGTCAAATCTGCTTCCTTTCAGTGGCAATTAGTGTTGGAAACAAGAAAAAGTCACAGGGTGCAAGGTCAGGAGAATATGGAGGCTGACAGACTTGCTTGATTTGGTGTTTGGCCAAGAATTGCTGGACAAGATGTAATGCATGAGCTGGGCATTATTGTGATGAAGCAGCCATTCACCATTCTTGTCCAACTCTGGCCTCTTACGACAAACTGCTTCTCTCAAACGAATAAGAACTTGGACGTAGTACTCCTTATCGATGGTTTGGCCTTTTGAGGTATACTATGATGAACAATACCCTGGTAATCAAAGAAACCTGTAAGCTTGACCTTGACATTGCTCCTCACCTAACAGGCTTTTTTGAGTCTGGGAGAATCTGGAATCTTCTATTGTAAGGATTGAGCCTTAGTTTCTGGGTCATAATCATAGACCCCATGATTCATCACCAATAAGAATCTTTTTTGATGAAATCTGAGTCATTTTCAACGCATTCCAACAACTCCTTGCAGACTGTCTATCTTCTTTTTGATCAGAAGAGAGGAGTTTTGGCATGAATTTTGCAGACACGTCTCATCCCCAAATCAACAGTAATCGACCAACCTGAAACTGATGTCCATGTCGTCAGCAAGTTCCCTGATAGTCAATCAATGATTTCAGCATATTGCGGCATGCACTGCTTCAACTTTATCTTCATTCCAGCTCATGGATGATCTTCCAGAACGTTCATCATTGTCAACACTTTGGCAGCCCTCTTGGAAACATTTGTACCGTACACTTGCTGTAACATGTCATAAGTCTCTTTGCACGGATCTCCAAGTTTCTGGCACAATTTAATGCAAATTTGCTGTTCAATTTTTTCACTTATCATAAATCTGATGAACTGCTTTTACACAATATCAAACATCATGTGATTTAAAAAAGTACAGGTGTGCTGCAACTACACTACACTCTGCACATGCAGAGCACATAACTAGGTCACTGCAAGCTTAATAGCATCATGGTGCAACGTATTATATAGTTATACAACATGTCTCAATACTTCTTGATTACACCTCGTATAGGCAGTGAAGAGCGAAAACTGGGTGCATAGGGAGAGGAATGGCCAGTACAAAGAAGGAGGTGATAATGCCTGTTTATAAATCTTTGCTGAGCTACATTTGGAGTATTGTGTGCAATTCTGGAGATCACACCTTCAAAAGGATATAAACAGGATAGAGTCAGTGCAGAGGGTGGTTACCAAATTGATCAGTGGGCTTCATCAGAAGGCATATGGAGACAGACTTTAAGATCTCAATATGTACATTTTGGAGGAAAGGTGGGAGAGGGGAGATTTGATAGCGATGTTCAAATACCTACATGGAATAAATGCACAGGAGGAAAGCCTCTTTCAATTGAAGGAAATCTCTGCAATAAGGGACATTGGATGAAGATGAAAGGGGATAGGCTCAGGAATAATTTGTGGAAATATTTCTATCTCCAGGAACAAGCAGGAATGAGTCTTCACATATGGGTACGTCAGTACCGACGGAGCCTGCGCGGGAACGCTCCCCAGCTTCCCAAAAGGAAAGTTTTTGGGAGCATCCCACAGCGCCTGCGCGCTGCCTTCCCGCCTTTCCTAACCATCTCTCCTCAGTTCTTCTTTGCCGCGGAGCCAGCAGGTCGAGCCCTGTCACCGCTGAAGAAGTTCTTTATTTTATTTTCTTTGGTCGCGTGTCTGCCTTCCCCGACTCTGGACCGGTACTGCCGGTCTTTTTCTCTTTCTTTAAAAAAAAAAAAAAATCTATATTTTCTTCACTTAGTGTATTTTTCCTCTTGGGCCTCAGGGCCTACAAGAAAATTTTCCTCATGGAAAAACTAGCCTCCGGGTTCAAGAAATGCACTAAGTGTAGCGGTACTATTTCTGTTACAGATACCCATGAATGGTGCCTTAAATGTTTGGGTCCTGAACACTCCATTCCGGATTGTCCCTCCTGCTCTCTAATGTCTAAACAGGGTTTACAGAACTGAGCAGCTAAACTCCATGTGCTGTTTCCCGCTGATGCAGCGTCGGTAGCATCGACATCTTCCAGGTCTTCTTCTCCTGATGGATCTCAGGTAACCAAACATAAATCTAGCAGGTCCTCGAAGGGTAGATCTCCCTCTAAGCATCGAGATGCCTCCGGGCTTGCCCTCGAGGATCCTGCACCAGCAAAACAACCCCGGCGGGAAGCTCCGGCTTCCAAAGCTCCTCCTATGGGGTTACAGGTTGACATCGATGGCACGGCCTCGACCGATCACCTGTTAGAATGCTCTGGGGTACCGGCACAATCTCCCGGTACCGAATTCCAGGCATTCATGGCGTCGATGGATCAGAATGTTCTGTCCATGCAGCGGGCTATTACGGCCTTCATTCAAGCTGCGACGCCGCTGGTACCGAAACAAACTCCGTTATCGGTATCGGCTCCGGTACCGGCACCAGCGCCGATACCGGTACCGACTACATCGACATCGACCAGGATACCGGCTGCTGCGGTTCCTTGTTCTGGGCTGCTTATCGGTACCGATCCGGTACCGGGGACGCCCGATGTCGATACTGCTCGATACGCGTATCGAGCATTGAAAGAGCACCCTGACAGGCGATACTTTGATTCCTCTGATGATTCTGATACATCAGACGAGTCTCCTGAAGTATCCATAGCCCTTCCTGAAGAGCCTTCTTCTCCAAAAAGAAGAATGTCTCCTCCAGAGGACTTGTCCTTTCAAGACTTCATAAGAGAAGTAGCTAAAGGACTTTCTATTTCAGTAACCTCTGAATCAGAGCCTAGAGCAAAAAAATTGGATATTTTAGGCTATTCTAAGGCTCCTAAAGAGGCAGTCACCTTACCAATTCATGAGATTCTTTATGAACACATGATTGATCTATGGGAGACTCCTCTCACTCTCTCTCTCCTCATTCTCGCAGATTGGACACTATGTATCGTGTTCCTCCCTGTCCTGGATTTCATAAAACTCAGCTTCCTCACCATTCCATTGTGGTGCAGTCAGCTATGAAAAGGATACAGAGTACAAAGAGACACTCTTCTGCTCCTCCAGGAAGAGAATGCAGGACCTTGGATGCTTTTGGTAGGAAAATCTTCCAAGCCAGTATGCTTATTGCCAGAATCAACTCATATAGTCTTTACATGGGTATGTTTCTAAAAGAAGTTGCAGAAAAGCTGCACACTTTCCTCCCTTTTCTTCCAGAGGATAAAAGGGAGGAATTCCTCATTTGGCTTAAGCATACCCAAGACATTTCAAAGTTTTCCAACAGGGCAGCCTTTGACTCCTTTGAAGGTGCCAGCAGAGCTTCGGGCATTGCCATAGCTGCTTTCAGAATTGCTTGGCTCCAGGCTTCTGATTTAGAACCCTGGGTTCAAGATGGCTTAGGAAATCTTCCCTATACAGGTGAAAACCTATTTGGCAAAGAATGGCAAATAAAAGCCACTCAAATGGATGCAGAAAACTCTGCTCTGGATAGACTTTCAAAGTCAACCTCCATTCCTGCCAAAAAAAAGCCTTTTAAAAAGTTTTTCTTTAAAAAGGGCAGATTTCCTTCTACTTCTGGCCAACAATCTTCTACAGGTCGCTTTACCACTAAGCGTCAGCAACCTAAACAGGCCAGGCCTAAGCCTACAGGGGCTGCTGCAACTCAGCAAGCCCAACCTCCTCAGGGTTTTTGACTTGATGCTAGAGAACTTAGCCTTTCTGGCTCTAAAGCAGCCAGAGCCTCTCGCCATTCCAGGAAGGTGGCTCATTTTGCTCCCAAATGGGAGCAAATAACATCAGAGCAGTGGACCCTCTCCATCATAAGAGAGGGCTACAAGCTTCATTTCTCAGACCTTCCTCCCCACACCATGGTGAGACACTTCAATTCTCCCACATCTCTTCTCGACATTCTAGGTCAAGAGGTAGCTACCCTTCTTGCCCAAGGGGCAATAGAAGAAGTTCCTCTTCTTCATCAAAGGTCAGGGTTCTACTCCCCCTATTTTCTCATTCCAAAGAAGACAGGGGGATACAGGCCCATCTTAGATCTCAGAGAATTGAACAAATTTCTATGCAAGGAGAAGTTCAAGATGCTTTCTCTGGGCACTCTCCTTCCATACCTTCAAAGTCAGGATTGGCTTTGTTCTCTAGATCTCAAGGATGCGTACACACATGTCCTCATCCATCCCTCTCACAGAAGATTCCTACGGTTTCTTTTCCAAGGAAAACATTACCAATACAGAGTCCTTCCTTTCGGTCTGACCTCTGCTCCAAGAGTGTTCACGAAATGCATGGCAATAGTTGCTGCATTTCTACGCAATCTGGGAATATTTGTCTTCCCATACCTGGACGACTGGCTCATCCGAGCTCCATCCCAGTCAGAGGCCCAGATTTCCCTGGACCGCACAAGGTGCATTCTGCAGTATCTGGGGCTTGTGGTAAACCTCCCAAAGTCTCAGCTCACCCCTACTCAGTCCCTAGAATTCATATGGGCCTGGTTGGATACCACTACTGCAAGGGCCTACCTTCCTCAGGCCCGTTGCCAACGTCTAGTGCAGTTAGCCTCCCAGATTCAGTCAAAGAGCCACTTAACTGCCCAGGAGATGCTACAACTGCTAGGCCACATGGCTTCCACAGTACATGTGGTACCCTATGCTCGCCTACACATGAGAGCAGCTCAATGGACTTTGTCCACTCAGTGGACTCAAGCTTCAGGAGCTTCAGACCAAATAGCGACCACCAAACGTCTCTTTTGGTCTCTCCAATGGTGGATATCCACTCAAAATTTGTTGCTGGGGTCCCCCTTCCAACAGTTGCTGCCCCAAGCAACCCTCACAACAGATGCCTCCCAAACAGGTTGGGGAGCCCATCTACAGGACCTCTCCACTCAAGGCACTTGGTCTCCACAGGAGACCTCTCTTCATATCAACCACTTGGAGCTTCGAGCAGTTTTTCTAGCTCTCAAGGTCTTTCATACCCTCCTCAGCTACAAGACAGTCCTCATTCATACGGACAATCAAGTAGCCATGTTTTACATAAACAAACAAGGAGGAACTGGCTCTCTGTCGCTTTGCAACGAAGCTTTAAGATTGTGGGCCTTCGCCAGAGAGCATCAAATCCATCTCCTGGCAGTATACTTCCCAGGAGTCCAAAACTCTTGGGCAGACAGACTCAGTCGAGTTCTGATTCCACACGAATGGTCCCTGCACATGGATCAGGTACTCAGAATCTTCCAAGAATGGGGAACCTCTTTGCAAGTCCGTGGAATGCCAAACTTCCCCGGTTCTGTTCCAGAATTCCGTGTCAGGGAGTTCAGGCCAAGGATGCCTTCATTGGGGTCAGGGCTTCCTGTATGCATTTCCACCCATTCCCTTGATTCCCAAGACTCTGTTCAAACTCCAGAGGGATCAAGGATCTATGATCCTCATAGCTCCACGCTGGCCACGCCAAGTGTGATACCCTCTACTTCTACATCTCTCCCAAGCCCCCTCCCTGGACTTGGGAGCTGCTCCAGACCTTCTGTCCCAGGAGGAAGGGACTTTGTGGCACCCAAACCCCAAGTCCCTACACCTCAGAGCTTGGTTACTGAAGGCCTAGACCTTCAAGACTTGAATCTTTCTCAACAAGTGAAGGATATCCTCCATGCTTCCAGAAAACCTTCCACCAGGCGTTCTTATGCTTTTAAATGGAAGAGGTTTTCCATTTGGTGTGCTGAAAAGGGTCTTGACCCTCTAGCACTACCTTTAAATTCTCTGTTAGACTATCTCCTGCATCTTTCCAATGCAGGCCTTAAAACGAATTCAGTAAAAGTCCATTTGAGTGCTATTGCAGCATCCCTTAAGCCTATCAATGGACAACCTATTTCCTCTCATCCTCTCATTGCAAGATTCATGAGAGGCCTAACTTTAACTAAACCTCCCATTAGGCCTCCTCCGGTGGCATGGGACTTAAATTTGGTTCTTGGTCAGCTTATGAAGCCACCTTTTGAACCCTTAGCCACTACCTCCTTGAAGTTTCTTTCCTGGAAGGTTATTTTCCTCATTGCAGTCACTTCAGCTCGCCACATCAGTGAACTGCAGGCATTAGTGGCTAATCCACCTTATACAAGGTTCCATCATGATAAGGTAGTCCTTAGGACAAATCCACACTTTATGCCTAAAGTGGTCTCACCTTTTCATCTTAATCAAGAGGTATATTTGCCTGTCTTTTTTCCAGCTCCTCATGCATCCAGTGCAGAGAAGAATCTTCATACTGTGGATTGTAAAAGAGCTCTTGGTTTTTACTTACAAAGGACACAGCAACATAGAAAGTCTTCCCAGCTTTTTGTTGCTTTTGATCCTTCTCATTTGGGACTTCCAGTCTCTAAAAGAACACTGTCCAATTGGATTGCTCAGTGTATTTCTTTCGCTTACCAGAGTAAGAACCTTTCTCTGGAGAGCCATATCACAGCTCATAATGTGAGGGCCATGGCAACCTCTATGGCTCATCTAAATTCTGTGTCCATCGACCAGATCTGTCGAGCAGCCACCTGGGCCTCGGTTCATACCTTCACAGCCCATTACTGCTTGGACAAGGACTCCTGCCGGGATGCCTTGTTTGGTCAGGCTGTCCTCAAACACCTGTTCCATTCTTAAACAACTCCTACCCTCCTTCCCTGGATGGATGTCTGAGATCCATAGGAGGAAGTAGACCCCTTTCCAGGGTCTCATATCCTTGGGGATCTCCCAGGCATCTTAGCTAGGGAGTCCCCATATGTGAAGACTCATTCCTGCTTGTTCCTGGAGATAGCACAGTTACTTACCTGTAACAGGTGATCTCTGGGAACAGCAGGAATAAGTCTTCACAACCCTCCCACCTCCCCTAGGAGTTGTATCTCTTTTTCTATCTTTCCTTTCCTCTCTCTCTCTATTGTCTCAGCTTTAAACTCGAACTGAGGAGAGATGGTTAGGAAAGGCTGGAAGGCAGCGCGCAGGCGCTGTGGGATGCTCCCAAAATCTTTCCTTTTTGGGAAGCTGGGGAGCGTTCCCGCGCAGGCTCCGTCTGTACCGACGTACCCATATGTGAAGACTTATTCCTGCTGTTCCCAGAGATCACCTGTTACAGGTAAGTAACTGTGCTTTATGGAAAGAGGCAAGTACTATATATGAATTCAAGAAAACATGAGACAAACACAGAAGATCTCTAAAGGAAAAAAAGGGACTGTAGTAGTTAGTATGGAAGAGCAGACTGGATAGGCCATATGGTCTTTATTGGCGTCATGTTTTTGTGTGTCTAGAGTGACACAATAGCATGTTTCCGTCACTCAGAGGATCAGACATTTGGGGGCTTCATCTCTGTGTGTCATAGGAAGTGTTTGGGGGTGCACGCATATCAGTAGGTGTATGTTTGTGTCTTTCTGTGTGTCATGAAGACTGCCGGAGACTGCATGCACATGTGTCTGTGTGCACCATGGGGACTGTCAGGTGCTACATACATGTGTATATCTGTGTGCGTACACATGTATGTATGTCTTGGGGCCCATTGGGGGCTACGTGTGTGACTGTGTCATGAAGAGGCTGCACGCATGTGTCTGTGTGGGGAGGGGCTGTGTCTGGAGTGGAGGAGTGGCCTAGTGGTTGGGGCAAGGTACTTCAGGCCGGAAGGTCGGGGGTTCAAATCCCACTAGAGGACAGCAACCTTGGGCCGGAAGGACTGGGGTTTCTAGTCCCACAGGTGCTCCTTGTGGTCTTGGGCAAGCCACTTAACCCTCCATAGCCCATGTTCCCTGTAAAATAGTTATCTCCAAGTTATAATGCCCTGTTCAATGTAATTTCAGTTTGTTCAATGTAAACCGCACTGATGCAGAATAGCGCCGTATATAAGAGAATGTAAATAAATAAATAAATGTTAATATCCTGTCAGGGACTGTATGTGCATGTGAAAACAGCACACTTACAGTTTGACAAAGTGATGCATTTCCCCTTCTTTCATCTGCAAAATTATACATATCTGGGATGAGGTGTGTGTGGAAGAAGAGTTCAAAAAGAGATGATAAAATGTGTCTCATAATGGTAGCAAAGGCTGTATGAGGAATCTTTATAACTGGTGTTATGTCTGTCTTTTCAGACAATGGGTGTGTGCTGCACGGATGGGATGCCTGTGTGGGGTGGGTTATGTGCCTGTGTGTGTGTGTTAGCTACACTGATAAAGTGCCTGTGAGTATGTCAGGGTTGGGCTGCCTCTGTGTATATGTTTGTGTGGTGTAGGGATGGCATGCCTAATTGTGTTCTCAGGGGGGAGGGGAGGGGGTGGTGATAGGGGCACTGCGCCTTTTGGAAATATATTCATGGGCCCTTTTCTCCCCTCTCTTCAATCTTCAATCCCTTGCACTCTTTCACCCCTCCCTACAGACTCTTTCCTGCTGCCTCCCCCCACTCTGTTCCCTTTCCAGCCTCTGTCCTTTCTCTCTCCCCTTCCATTCTCACCCCTTACCCTCTTTTCCACTCTCCCCAGTTTTATTTTCCCAAACCAATACCCCTTTAAATTTTCCCTACCACCTATGTATCTTTAGCCACAGCTCCTGCAGCACTCTTACCAATCGTGGCACTCTCCACTTCAGCCTGTGTGACAGGCTGCTCCTGCGGGCACGTGCAGCACTGCCTCTTTCTCCAGGAACAAGCATGAAGTCAGTCCTCATATATGGGTGATTTTGACGCTGATGGAGCCCTTGCAAAAGCATCTCCCCAGCTTTCAAAGAAAGCCTTTGGGAGAAGCCACCATGCATGCGTGGTCCCCCTCCAGCCCAAGGGTGCCATCTTACTCAGTCTCCCTTTTTCCGCAGAGCCCTACAGATGTTCGTCTTTCTTCCCCGGAAAAAAGTTTATTTCCTCGTGCACTTCTGTGTACCATCCATTTAGCACCGGTCTCTTTCCTGCCTCCGAGCCCTGTTGCCTCGGCTTCGGGACTCGGAACCTGTTTAGTTAGGTTTTTTCATTCAGCGCAGTTTCACGCCTTTTCTAACCGCTAGCCATGTCAAAGGTCTTTGACCTCACTGGGGCCCTTTTTGCCCCAATAGCCACCAGATCTAAAAAGTGTGATCAGTGCTCCAGGAACATATCCCTTACTGACACACATAATTGTTGCCTCAAGTGTCTTGGTTCTGACCATGACCCAGAGGCGTGCTCTCTGTGCAAAAAGATATTCCACTAAGGCCATCCAGAGTCTCCAGCAGAAGCAGGATGACATCTTCCACAGGTCAGACTCAGCCCCGGTGTCCCCAGTAGCCATGCACTCTAAGGCCCCGTAAGGACCCTCGGAGTTGCGTAAAGCCCATGTAGACACTCCGAGAAAGGTTCCTGGAGTGAAAGCGTAAGAAGAAGAATAAATCTTCAAGGACCTCTTCCTGGTGAGGGGACTAGCATGGCATGTCCTATGTGAGGTTCTACAGCCCCCAGAGGGTTTCCAAGCAGTCGGAGCGGAAGCAGCCAGCCGAGGTACCCAGGAAGATGCCGAAGCTGCCGGCGACGGATCTTGGACCCCCGAGGCCCATCCCATCAAGGACTCCCTCTCCTCCCCAACAACCGAGCTGGTCACCCTGGCCTCAGTGTCGAAGGCTGCAACCCCTGAGTGGGAGGTCAGGATGATGGTGTTGGAATGCAGCAAGCGTTGATGCGCCACCCCGCCAGTGCACACGCTGAGACTGCAGAGACCTCGATGTTGAGGACTCCCCTGGATCGCCTAAGAGATCCTCGAGAGTCCCATGCCTCGAGTTGATACTAGGCGAGGGTCTTGATCCTGCTTCCAGTCCTAGGAAATGAGATCCTCCCTGGCAAGCGCCTCTGGCTCCAGCCAAGCCCCAGCCACAGTTCATCAAAGGCTGGATCCAGTGATGCCCTTAGAGTGGTTGGGCGTTGAGTCCTCGATGGACTACTCGGATTGGGAGTCGAGGACTTCTCTGGAGACATGGACACACCATGACCTCCCCTCTGATCCGTCCCCGCCAGCATCGAGGTGCTTGTCCCAACCCAAAGAACCTCGTTCAAGTTTGTCCGGGACATGGCAAAAGTGCTGTCCCTCACAGAGGAACTTGAAATGCTCCAATACGAGGCCCCACTCAAGGAGGTCCTCACGGTCCTCATTCCCTCCAGACTCGGGCACCACCTCCTCTGAATGTGGGAAATGCTGGCATCGGTGCCGATTGTTAGCTGACACCTGGACACTATGTACTGGGTCCAGCGAGGGCCTGGCTTTAGGAAGTTGCAATTCCCTCACACTGCCATGGTGGTCAGGTCGGCCTTGTGTAGACAAGAAAAGCCCAAAGACTCACTCTTCAGTGCCCCCGGGCAGGGAGGTCCTCGGGTGTAAATGTTACCAGGGCTTGATACTAGTATGCTGTATATCGGCATGTACCTCCGAGAGCTAACCAAGGAACTCGGGGGTTTCTCCGCGGTTCTCAGCGGAGACCATCTCCAATGCTTCCAGACCCTCATGAAGTCTGTTGGGGAGTGCTCGATGTATTTTTCTTGGACGGCCTTTGATTCCATTGCGAGATTAGCCACCGCAGGCATCGGTGCTCGACACCAGGCCTCGAGCAAAGGGTCCAGGAGAAACTCCTTAACGTCCCTTGCCTCTGTGAAAACCTTTTTGGCAAACCGATGGAGGACAAGACGGCGGAGATCAAGACTGAGTATGTTACCAGGACTCGGCTCTCGGGGAAGATCTCCACTCTTCCCAGGAAGAAACCATCAGGGGAAAGGCCTCCCTTCCACTGGAAAGGCCAGCTTTACCAATGTTATCCCCCATACCAGGCCCCCCCAGATCCCACAGCAGGGTCATCAGGCAAGGGAGCAGGCCAGGGCCCATGTAAGCCTAAGGGGCCCAAGCCCCAAACACCAGCTCCAGCCTAGACTGGGTCGAGATTTTGACTCCCAGAGCATAGCCTCTCTTCCCATGGGGATCAGCTACTTGTAGGGGGGGGGGGGTGCCTGATTCATTTTGCCCACCAGTGGGCTGCAATCACCATCGACTCCTGGGTACTTCAGGTGGTCAGGGAAGGTTACCTCCATCTGTACCAGACGCCTCCACTTTATTTTCTAGGGGAGCCCCCTTGGACTCCCCTGCACTAGGCCCTGCTACTACAGGAACTTGCAGGCCTTCTCAGGGACAGGGCTGTGGAGCCCATACCACACCACATAAAAGGAAAGAGGTTCAACTCCAGATACTTTCTGGTCCCAAAAAGAACAGGAGGCCTAAGGCCCATCCTGGACTTGAAAAACCTGAACAAATTCCTGATGCGTGAGAAGTTCAAAATGCTCTCCCTTGGAATAAATAAACATAAACATAAACATATTACTGCCCTACCTCCAGCAGGGAGATGCTCCTTGGACCTAAAGGATGCTTATACCCACATCCTTATTCATCCCAGTCACCGGCAATACCTAAGGTTCATGGTCGGGGGCAACCACTACCAGTACAGGGTACTACCCTTCGGCATAGCCTTCGCACCAAGACTCTTCACCAAATGCCTGGCAGTGATAGCTACCTACCTCCATCTCCAAGGGGGCCTTCATCTTCCCATACCTGGACGACTGACTAGTAAAGGGAGACACTGCCTCAGAGGTGGAACAGGCCACAACCCGCACCATCAAGGTCCTACAACATCTGGAATTCGTGATAAACCACCCCAAATCCCACCTCACTCCAACACAGGACCTGGAGTTCATAGGGGCTCACCTGGAAACCCTCAAAGCCAGGGCTTTCTTTGCCCTGGACAGGGTGATTGCCTCCGAACCATGGCGACCGAGGTGCAGCGCCATCATGCCGTGTCGGTGCGGTCCATGCTTCGCCTGCTCAGCCACATGGCTTCCACAGTCCATGTGGTCCTCAACGCCTGCATCCACATGCGGGCAGCTCAGTGGTGCCTCTACTCACAGTGGATTCAAGCCACAGGCAGGCTTCGGGACAGAATCTCTTGTCCCATCTATTAGCAGATTCACTCGATTGGTGGCAGGATGCACAGCACCTGTGTAAGGGCATGCCCTTTCAAAACCCAAACACCCAGAGGGTCCTCACTACAGACACCTTCCTGCTGGACTGGGGTGCCCACTGTGAGGAACTGTGTATGGAGGGCAGCTGGTCTCAAGGAGAGCCAGCAACAAATCAACCAGCTGGTGCTCAGAGACATTTTTCTTGTGATCAGGGCCTTCCAACACTGCCTGCAGTATTAGTTGGTGCCTGTCCAAACGGACAACCAGGTCACAATGTTCTACCTGAACAAACAAGGGGGCACAGGGTCTCACCACCTCTGCCAGGAGGCAGTAGTCCTCTGCTCATATGCGATCAGTCAGAGAATGCTCCTCAGGGTGCTATACCGTCCGGGCCAGGAGAATGCCCTAGCGGACAGACTGAGCAGGGTTCTCCAGCCACATGAGTAGCGCCTAGACCCCAAGTTGGTGCAGCGGCTATTCCGACTATGGGGAACCCCAAGCCTGAACCTCTTTGCCAACCCAGCCAATGCTCAGCTGCCCTGCTTCTGCTGTCCCCAACCGCATCTGACCTGGATAGTGGCGAATTCCTTCCTCATCTCGTGGTCAGAGGGACTATTGTATGCCTTTCCTCCCATTCCACTTATCGCATGAACCCTCTTCAAGGTCCAGTGGGACAAGGCTTCCATGATCCTGTTGGCCCCGCAGTGGCCCAGACAGCCTTGGTTTTCCCTGTTACTCCACCTCTTGATGGAGCTCCCGGTCTCTCTCTGGGGAATTCGCCAAGGCTACTGACCCAGGAGGAGGGCTCGATTCTCCACCCCAACCTGGGATCCCTGTCACTAACAGCATGGCTGCTGAATGGTTTGCCCTAGCACCCCTCAACCTCCCCAGGGAGGTGGAATAAGTCCTCCTGGCCTCTCATAAGGACTCCACGAGACAGGCCTATGCCTTCAAGTGGCGCAGATCCTCGGTATGGTGTACATTGTGACTGGTAGATCCAATTTCCTGCCCAGTGCATACAGTGCTGCAGTACATGCTCTACCTCTCACAGTCCGGACTCGAGTTCCACTCCATCAGGGTACACCTGAGCGTGCTCTCCGCGAACCATCAATCCATAGAGAGGTCAAGCCTCTTTCTGTGCAGCCCCTCATCACTCGATTCATATGGGGCTTGCTGCTCTCTAAACCTCCCATCCAGCCGTCTCCGGCGGAATTGGATCTTAACATGATCTTGGCACAGCTTACTAAGCTGCCCTTTGAACCCTTGGCTACCTGGCCTTTCCTGGTGGCACTGACCTCTGCTCGCAGAGTCAGCAAGCTTCAGGCCTTTGTGGCTGAGCCACCCTTCACTAGATTCTACAAGAACAGAGTCGTGCTCTGCACCCACCCTAAATGCCTCCTGAAAGTGGTATCCGCCTTTCACCTCAAACAAGAGGTGGTGCTCCCTGCCTTCTTTCCAAGGCCCCACGCCAACAAGGCAGCGGCCGTTCTCCATACTCTGGACTGCAAAAGGGCCCTGTCCTTCAATCTGCAACATACTCAGGGCCACCGCAAAGCCTCACAGCATTTCGTTTAATACGACCCCATTCGACTGGGAGAGGTTATCACCAAGTGGACCCTGTCGACCTGGGTGGCGGACTGCATCACTTTTGCCCACGATCAGGCAGGCCTATGGCACAATGTCAGGGCTATGGCAACTTCACTTGCGAGCCTACTATCTGTCCCTGTGGCAGATAACTGCCAGGCTGCTATCTGGTCCTCAGTCCACTCTTTGCAGTTCACTACTGCCTGGAGAGGGAGTCCCAACAGAACAGTGCCTTCAGACAGGCTGTGCTCCGTAATCTCTTCGGGGTTTAGGCAACTTCTGCCCTCCGACCTTTCTTGTTCAGGCTACCAGAGCCATGGTTCTCCCTGGACGCTGGGATCCTCCTTGGATTCGCTTGCGGCTGCTCACGGCAGGACTGTGCTTTTTTCTACAGGTTCTCGGTAGCCTGTAGCTAGGGAGTCCCAAATGTGAGGACTGACTTCCTGCTTGTTCCTGGAGAAAGCGTAATTGCTCACCTGTAACAGGTATTCTCCAGGGACAGCAGGAATTGGTCCTCACAACCCTCCCTCCTCCCCTTGGAGTTGCTGTATAATTTTTGCCATCTTCTTTGGTCTTCATAGCTATGTCATCTGACTGAGTAAGATGGCACCCTTAGGTGGGAAGGGGACCACACATGCGTGGTGGCATCTACCAAAGGCTTTCTTTGAAAGCTGGGAAGATGCCTCCACGAAGGGTCCATCGGCGTCGACATCACCCATATGTGAGATAACCGCTTTCCTCTCTTTGACCCACAGGGGCAGCCTGTCTCATGGGCACACGCAGCACTGTCGATTGCAGCATTTCCATCCTTTTCAGCCCGCAGGACATGCTGCTTCTGCAGCCCCATGCAGCACGGCACCTCCCCTCTCTTTGGGCCGTGGTAGCAGCCTGTCCCATGGGCCGAAAAGGTGAGAAAATCCATGATCGGCAGTGCTACATGTACCCACTGGAGCAGTCTGTCCTGTGGACCAAAGAGGCTTCTATCCCTTCCAGCAGTGCTGTTGTGTGCCCGCATGCATCCCACGGGCACATGCATCGCTGCTTTTCTCATTGGTCTGCGGGCACACAACAAGGCTGCAGCTTTGGTGCCCCCTGATGTGCTTATCTGATTACCAGGTAGCACCAGCCCTGCCTGTAGGACTCAAAAAGTAAGCTTGATGATTTAAAGGTCACTCCCTCTCTGAGAGGTAATCAATATAGAAGAATCAATAACTCTTGCAAACACTTCCCAAATACAGGGGAATGAAAATGTAACAAATAAATACCCTACACAATGAATAAACTGAACACATTAAGGGACCAACTAGAGGAACTTATGCCTGACTTTAGTAATTCAAATGAATCATTGGCCCCAACGCTGCTTCTGATTTTAGCTATTTAAGTCTAACATTTATGCTGAACATTGAAGCCCAGTGAACATCACACTTCAAAGAAAAACTAGCGCACCATTACCAGAAACTTATCTTAAACACGTCCTTTTCTTGTCCAGTGAATTTATCTAGGCCATTGGTGGCCTGGGCACTAAAGTTTGCTGAGAAGCACAGACCCATAGGATTGTGCCATTCTAAAAGAGAGCTGGCAGAAAGTAGGAGAGTTATGGTGCCTTACTGTTTTGAGCTGGTGAAAAGAGGCATACAATTCGCACAGCAGTTCCCAGCAAGGTTAAGAGTCATGTATGCAAACAAAACACATCAATTTGACTCTGAGCTCACTGAAGGTTTTCATGGACTCCCTGCTGAAAGTTTAAAAATGTTGGGCAGTTGGTGCAAGAGCATAGATGCCACATGTAATATAGTTATTGGTTTGTTAAAATGTTTTTTGAGTACCCTGAAAGATGATACCAGAGGAGATGATAACAGCCTGTACATGGGTAGTAGTAGTTTGGAGCTAAGATGGAGGTGGAAAGAACATGCAGCGACAGGCGCAACATTGGCATCAGACACTCACCAGCAGCATTGACGCCTTTACATACAGACACAGCTGCCAGAGACAGAAACAAGTGGATACAGGTGGAATCAATTGAGGAACATGCTTGCTGAGCTTAGAGGAGGAGAGCCAGCATTAGCTGGGCCTAATGCTGCCAATGTGGCAGAATAGACTAGGAGGGCAGGCAAGGCATGATATCAGCAATTGCAGAACCACCAGTAACACCAGTGCCTTTAGTTACTGATGTGGTCAATTGGGACAGAAATGAGTGATGCTGAGAGCAAACTTGAGAAAATAAGTGGGTAAGATGGATCGAGGAGCATTCTTATCAAGCATTGAGGACAGTGGTTAGCGTGCTGGGATGGGTCAGAGTGCTGGCAACAATGTTCCCTCTAATTTTCTGTAGGCTGTGTGCGCATAAAATATCAGCTGTGTGCAACTTTTGAAGGAAGGTTAAATTTTTGTGCACCACATAACACTCGGAGTTATATACTTTAAAATTTGACTACACGTCAGAATACAGTATGTACACCACATTGATTTTAATCAAATTAAATGAAAATAGATGATTACTAAATGAAGCGGGAAATTTCTAGTAATTACAATCATAACTTTTAAATTTTAAGGTGTCTGTGTTGTTTTTTTTATCAGAATCAGAGCCGTAATTTTTGTGCGCTCTGTTGTAAAGTATGTGCGCTCTCTCAGTGAGGTGTGTGCGCGCGCACATGGCGCACAGCTTAGAGGGAACAGTGGCTGGCAAGGGTGTGGCATTCAGAATTGGCCAAGGATTCAAGTCAACAGGGCTGTATGATGCGGAGTGCGATCACTAACTCCAGCAATGGGGTGTGCCCTTGGGAACTGTGAGCCTGGTACTCAGTGAATCTTGTGCTACTCATCAGGAAAAAGAAAGGCCCTGGGCTGGAATGGACATCTGACAGTTTGTGTGCGTGTGGGATGGGGGGGGGGGGGGGGCAAAACATGACTGAAAGAGTGTATGAAGCTGATGTGCTTGCTAAGCATTGTGCTGGAGTACATTTCTAAAGGAACTATGTTTAATTGGGAAAGTTTATCTGATGGAGAGGAGGATAGCAAAAGCTTTGCTATCTGGATAGTGGCTGCTGACTGCAGTATTTGGATATGGGCAGTGAGTATCTACTGCGGCGTTTAAATATCTGATGTTCTAAATATGAGGCCCTTACTATATGATGTCCTCCTCTCTTGCTAACTATTAGTATTCCACTTTTTGATATACTGCCCTTCACAGCACATCAGAGCAGTTTACATATTGCACATCATCTCCTATTGTATATATTGCAATATTTTTTGTAAGAAGTAGTATTTTGGAAAATATTCTATAATAAACGTGGAGGATAACAGTCTCTCATCTGTATTTGATCCCGACCAACTTGAAATAGAAAAGCCTCCCCATGCCGTATACAGAACAAGTGGACTGTAGCGCAGCCTGATGGTTAAAGCAGTGAGCTGAGAATCAAGAAGCTAAGGTTGAAATACCACTGGTGTTCTGGCGACCTTGGGCAAATCACAGATTCTAAGTCTCCTGTTGTTGTGTGCTAATACCCACTGTGCCCGAATGTGATGCTACTTCTGCTACTTAAAAGACATGAGCTAAATCTAAATAAATAATTAAAATATGCAAGAGATTCATTGCTAACCATTGGGAAAGAAATGTTAGACCTGATTCTCAAAACATGACCATCCAGTGTGGTGTTCTTTTGTTTGCCATTAATAAACATTCACTTTCTCTTGGTGGAAAGAACATCTGAGGGTATTGTGAATACATGTGACTGTGCCAGTCCTTTCTCTTCTGGAGTAGATAATTCTTTGCAGAAATGATATTTCCACTGTACAGCCAGTTCCTTTTCAGGCTTTTCAATTGTTCATTGTTACTTATCCAAACACTTCTAGACTCCCTTGTTAGCACCAAACATACTGGGTTAGATGCATACCAGTTAGGACTTTTTATTTGTTTGAAAACTATCTTAAATAAAAAGCCCCCATTAAAATTCCATGGAGTTTTGACATGTCATTTGGATTGCTTAATCTGTTTTGTAAGTGGAAAAAGGCTCTGGAAAGAATGGAAACTCTCTGAGCTATTTGACAGGTGAAGGGGAACATGCATCCTGCTAGCACATTGTACGTTTTAGACTTTGAAATATTCAGTTACTGGGATGAGAATTCAATACATCAGTTTGATTTTATGAAGATATTTTTCAAACTGTATTAAATCTCCAGGCTCTAGCTGTATCGTGCCTTCAAATATTGACCAGTATGCTACATTTTTTCAAAGGAAGGCAGGTAAAATGTTTTGCTTATATAAATGTGATTCTGGGCAGGTGGCTCATGTCATCCCAAAAACTGGAGGCAGTTCCTTGGAGAAATCATTGATTGCCATATTTTGCTACAAAAATAATATATGACTGTTCTTCCCCATTGGGAAGCGAGAGAGTGTGGAAACTGCTCCACCATATTGCCAACCATAGGAGGTACCTGCAACAAGGATTCAAAGCAAGCTGCATACCTAGCAATAACGAACATTAAACACTAAGCCCTCTGGCATAATTATCCTAAGCTGTTGTTCTGCATATGAAGAGAGGCTAAAAAGATTAGGGCTCTTCAACCTGGAAAAGAGACGGCTGAGGGGAGATATGATAGAGGTCTGTAAATTAATGAATGGAGTGGAACGGGTAAACGTATATCGATTGTTTATGTCATCAGAATGTAAAAATACTAGGGGACATGCAATGAAGCTGCAGGGTAACCTATTTAAGACTAATAAGAGAAAATATTTTTTCACTCAATGTGTAATCAAACTCTGGAATTTGTTACAGGATCCGAGGCAGCATGGATTCACCAGAGGCAGGTCTTGTCAGACAAATCTGATTGATTTCTTTGACTGGGTGACCAGGGAGTTGGACCGAGGGAGAGCCCTAGATGTGGTGTATTTAGATTTTAGTAAAGCCTTTGACACTGTTCCTCACAGGCGACTTATAAACAAACTGAGCACACTAGGGATGGACCCTAAAGTTACTGCTTGGGTTAGAAATTGGTTGGGTGGGAGGCGACAAAGAGTACAGGTAAATGGAGCTCACTCTGAGGAGAAGGATGTTATCAGTGGTGTGCCCCAGGGATCTGTCCTTGGTCCGATTCTATCTCCTGTCTCAGGATCAGGGGACTCTCTTGCACCCCAACCTCCAGTCCCTTCATCTGATGGCCTGGCTGCTGTAAGGGTAGTCCTTGCTCCCTTACTACTACCTTGAGAGGTGGAAGATGTAGTCTTGGCCTCTCGGCGTCAATCCACCAGGAAATCCTACGCTCTTAAGTGGCGTAGATTCTCCGCATGGTGTGCTCAGCACAGTGAGAATCCCTTCTCGTGCTTGGTAGCGGTAGTGTTGCAATATTTGCTCTACCTCTCCAATCTGGGCCTTAAGTCTAACTCTGTCCAAGTTCACCTTAGTGCTCTCTCAGCACACCACTCGCCGGTGGACAGCAGGCCTCTTTCCAACCACCCTTTAGTGGCTCATTTCCTCAGAGGCCTTCTTCTGCTTAAGCCTCCTTTTCGTCCACCGGCCCCTGAGTGGGATCTAAATGTGATCTTACAGCGGCTTACTTGTCCGCCTTTTGAACCTATGGCTACCTGCCCTCTCCGTTTTCTCTCCTGTAAAACTTTATTTCTGGTAGCTCTCACCTCTGCTAGGCGAGTGAGTGAACTGCAGGCACTAGTGTCTGATCCTCCTTACACTAGGTTCTACCGGAATAGGGTAGTCCTACGGACTCACCCTAAGTTTCTTCCTTAAGTTGTCTCACCTTTTCACCTCAATCAGGAGGTGGTTCTTCCGACCTTCTTTCCCAGGCCGCATGCCAACCAGGCTGAGATGGTCTTGCATACCCTGGACTGTAGGAGGGCGTTATCCTTCTACCTTGACCGTACGCGGGAGCATCGGAAGGCTGTTCAGCTTTTCATTTCTTTTGACCCCAATAGGTTGGGGCTCCCTGTCTCCAAGCGTACATTGTCCATATGGGTCGCTGACTGTATTGCTTGGGCTTATGGGGCAGCCGGCCTCTCGTTGCAGAGTCGAGTCACGGCTCATCGTGTCAGGGCGAAGGCTGCGTCAGTGGCTCATCTCTGCTCTGTTCTGTTGGCAGACATCTGCCGGGCCGCTACTTGGTCTTCAAGCCAGACTTTTGCAACCCATTACTGCCTTGAGGGGGAGTCCCGCAGGGAGAGTGCTTTCGGACAGGCAGTACTCCATAATCTCTTTGGGGTTTAGGGAACTCCTCCCTCCGGCCCTGGTGTTGGGCTACCAGTCGGGGGCGTTCTCAGAGAAGATTCCTTCCTTCTGTGCTGACGAGCTAGAGGGAGCTCTTTTTTCCGCTTGGGGTCTCCGGTAGCCTTAAGCTGGGGAGTCCCATATGTGAGGACTGACTTCCTGCTTGGTCCTGGAGAAAGAGTAGTTACTCACCTGTAACAGGTGTTCTCCAGGAGCAGCAGGAATCAGTCCTCACAACCCTCCCTCCTCCCCTTGGAGTTGCAGTCATATGATTTGTTTTTTGCTAATTTTTTGCTGTCTTTTAGCTATGTTATCCGACTGAGCAAGATGGCACCCTTGGGCGGGAAGGGGACCGCGCATGCGCGCTGAAATTCCCAAAGGCTTTCTTTGAAAGCTGGGGAAATGCTCCGCACGAGGGCTCCGTCGGCGCCGACGTCACGCATATGTGAGGACTGATTCCTGCTGCTCCTGGAGAACACCTGTTACAGGTGAGTAACTACTTTTGCTCCTTGGACCTCAAGGACGATTACGCCCACATCCTGGTTCACCCGCAGCACAGGCAGTATCTGTGCTTCAGGGTGCAGGGGGAACATTACCAGTATAGAGTGCTCCCCTTTGGGCTCACATCCGCACCGCAGGTCAAAATGCCTCTCCACGGCCGTCTCCTCCCTCAGGCGGCAGGGCATACCCGTCTTCCCCTGCCTCGATGACTGGCCCATCATGGGGTCCTTGATTGGCGAAGCCCGCATGGTGGCATCAAGCACAATCCTTCTCCTCAAGCACCTCGGCTTCCTGGTCAACTACTCCAAGTCCCACCTTGAGTCGGTGCAGACTCTGGAGTTCATTGGCGCACGCCTCAACACGGTGCAGGCGATAGCCTTCCTTCCCACGGACTGAGCAGACCGCCTTCATGCCATGGCGTCCCAGGTCCAAAATAAGGCTTGGGTTACGGCGCAGGCCATGCTGTGCCTCCTCGGACACATGGCCTCCCCCATCCATGTCGTCTCTCACGCCTACATGCACATGCGGACAGCCCATTGGTGCCTCCGGATACAGTGGAACCAGGCCTCCAGCCACCTCAGGGACCCTATCCATGTCTTCCGCAGTCTCCATGACTCCCTGAGTTGGTGGTGGGACCCCCGAAGTCTCCGTCAGGGAATGCCCTTCCAGACCCCGCAGAACGAGCTCGTCCTAACGATGGATGCTTCCCTGCTGGGGTGGGGAGCCCACTGCAGCACATTGTGCACCCAGGGGCAGTGGTCGCCTGAGGAATTTCAGCAGCAGATCAACCTGCTTGAGCTTCGGGGTGGTCCGATGGGCCTTGTGGGCCTTCGAGGGCTGTCTGAGGGGGAATTCGTTGCTTGTGCAGACTGACAACAGGGTAGCCATGTTTTACATCAACAAAGAGGGGGGAACGGGATCACGCCTTCTCTACCTCTGCTCCTTTGCGTCTTGCCAAAGGATAACTTTGCGGGCGGTCTACCTCCCAAGCCAAGACAATGTCCTCGCGGACAGGCTCAGCAGGATCCTATGCCCACACGAGTGGTGCTTGGATCCGGAGGTCACCGGCGTCTTGCCCCAACGGTGGGGGACCCCCATCCATGGACCTGTTTGCCAGTCCAGCGAATGCGCAGCTTCCTCGCTTCTGCGACCCAATTCTGCATCTGAGCAGGGTGGCTCTGGATGCGTTCCTCTTGAGCTGGAGCCTTCTTTATGTGTTCCCTCCCACTCCTCTCATTTTAAGGACCAAACTTTCGTGATTCTCGTGGCCTCAGCAGCCTTGGTTCCCGCTTCTGCTCTGGCTTGCTTCGAAGCCCCCAGTCCCCCTGGGCTGCACCCCGGACCTGTTGACGCAGGAGGAGGGTCAGGTGTTCCACCCGAACCTGGCCTCACTGTCCCTTGCAGCCTGGCGGCTGAACGGGTCGCCTTAGCTCTACTGCGTCTCCCGGAGGATGTCGAAGAGGTGGTCCTCACATCGAGGAAGAACTCAACGAGATGGGCATACGCCTTCAAGTGGTTGTGTTTCTTGACCTGGTGCTCCGAGCTCCAGATCGACCCGTTCTCCTGCTCTACCCGGTGGATCCTCCAGTACCACCTCCTCCTCTCAAATTCCAGGCTGAAATCCAATTCAGTCAGGGTACACCTGAGTGCCATTTCGGCGACTCACCTCCCCATTGAGGGAAAACCGGCCTTGGTCTCCCGCTTCATCCGAGGTCTATTGCTTTCCAAGTCTCCCATCGGGCCTCCACCGGTGGAGTTGGGACCTCAACGTGGTGCTGATGCAGCTCACGTGAGCGCCTTTGAGCCTTTGACCTCGGCTCGCCGAGTCAGCGAACTTCAGGCCTTCATGGCTGAGGCTCCATACACCAGGTTCTTTGGGAACAGGGGGGTCCTCCGCACCCATCC
The DNA here is from genome assembly GCA_033557465.1 of Ichthyophis bannanicus. NCBI lineage: Eukaryota > Metazoa > Chordata > Amphibia > Gymnophiona > Ichthyophiidae > Ichthyophis > Ichthyophis bannanicus. The sequence goes on along the minus strand of CM066033.1, from coordinate 186,969,450 downwards.
CAAGTTCCTACCGAAGGTGGTCTCAGACTTTCATCTCAACCAGGAGATAGTCCTGCTGACCTTCTTCCCAAGACCGCATGCCTACCAGGCATCTGTGGTGTTGCATACACTTGACTGCAAGAGGTTTCTTGTCTTCTACCTGCAGCATACCCAGGGTCATCGCAAGTATGACCGGCTCTTTGTTGCCTATGACCTCAATGGCCTGGGGCAGGCAGTCACCAAGCGCATCATCTCCATCTGGGTGGCAGACTGCATCGCCTTCGCTCAAGCAAAGGTGGGCACCCCACTGGATATGCGGGTCACCACACACGGCGTCCGAACCAAAGCAGCAATGGTGGCTTTGCTGCACTCAGTGCCTCTAACGGACATCTGCTGGGCTGCGATCTTGTCTTCAGCGAACACTTTCATTGTCCACTACTGCCTGGAGAGGGAGTCCCGCCAGGACAGTGCCCTTAGCCAGGCTGTACTCTGTAATCTGTTTTGGGGTATGAGCAGCTCCTGCCCTCTGACCCTTCTTCGACGGCTACCGAGAGCTTTGCCCCGAGGACCTGAGGACTCGGGGTCCTTTGGGAATCGACTTCTGCTCACTGCCTCGTGGAGGCATTTTTGAGTTACAGGCTCGGTAGCCTGTAGCTGGGGAGTCCCATAAGTGAGGACTGAGTTCCTGCTTGTTCCTGGAGAAAGCATAGTTATGCACCTGTAACAGGTGTTCTCCAGGGACAGCAGGAATCAGTCCTCACTACCCTCCCACCTCCCCTGAAGAGTTGCTACTTTTGTCCTTCCTTGCCATCTGCTCAGTAGGGCTCTAGAGTTGGGACCTGACTGAGCAAAATGGCATCTTTGGGTGGGAAGAAGACCATGCATGCGTGGCAGCAATCCCAAAGGCTTTCTTTGAAAACTGAGGCATTGCTCCGCGCGGGCTCCGTCAGTGCCGACGTCACCCATAAGTGAGGACTGATTCCTGCTGTCCCTGGAGAACACCTGTTACAGGTGAGTAACTACGCTTTCACAGTAAGAACATAAGAACATAAGATATGCCATACTGGGTCAGACCAAGGTCCATCAAGCCCAGTATTCTGTTTCCAACAGTGGCCAATCTAGGTCATATGTACCTAGCAGTTTCCCCAAGGGACACAGGTTCCACAGTGCTTGTATTAGTTCAAGCATTGATATCCTGGGTCCCTTCTTAATAATGGTTTATGGACCTTTCCTCCAGGAACTTGTCCAAATCTTTTTTAAACCCAGCTACACTAACAGCCTTTACTACATCCTCCGGTAACAAATTCCAGAGTTTGATTACACGTTGAGTGAAAAAATATTTTCTTTTATTATTCTTAAATAGTTTACCCTGTAGCTTCATTGCATGTCCCCTAGTCTTTCTATATTCTGATAAGGTAAACAATCGATCTACGTTTACCCGTTCCACTCCATTCATTAATTTATAGACTTCTATCATATCTCCCCTCAGCCGTCTCTTTTCCAGGTTAAAGAGCCCTAACCTTTTTAGCCTTTCTTCATAGGAGTATCCTTCCATCCCCTTTACCATTTTGGTGGCTCTTCTCTGAACCTTTTCTAAAATCGCTATATCCTTTTTAAGATACGGCGACCAGAATTGCACACAATATTCAAGGTGCGGTCTCACCATGGAACGATATAGAGGCATTATAATATCTTTTGTTTTATTTTCCATTCCTTTCCTTATGATACCTAGCATTCTATTTGCTCTCTTGGCCGCTGCTGCACACTGGGCCGAGGGTTTTAACATGATATCCACAATGACGCCTAAATCTTTTTCCTGGGTGGTGGTTCCTAATGTGGAACCTTGCATCGTGTAACCATAGTTTGGGTTGTTCTTCCCTAGGTGCATATCCTTGCACTTGTCCACATTAAATTTCATCTGCCATTTTGATGCCCAGTCTTCCAATTTATCAAGATCCTCTTGCAATTTTCCACAATCCTCTTGGGTTTTAACAACTTTAAATAGTTTTGTGTCATCCGCAAATTTGATAACCTCACTCGTTATTCCACTTTCCAGGTCATTTATGAATATGTCTAAAAGCAGCGGACCCAGCACAGATCCCTGGGGTACACCACTATTCACCTTTCTCCATTGGGAAAATTGGCCATTTAGCCCTACCCTCTGCTTTCTGTCTTTTAACCAGTTCCTGATCCACAATAGTACACTGCCTCCTATCCCATGACTCTTTAGTTTTGCTTAAAGTCTCTGATGAGGGACCTTGTCAAAGGCTTTCTGAAAGTCCAGATATACAATATCAACCGACTCACCTTTTTCCACCTGATTATTCACTCCTTCAAAAAACATAACAGATTAGTAAGACAAGATCTTCCTTGTCTAAAGCCATGTTGGCTGTCTCCCATTAGGTCATGACTATCTACATGCTGAGTAATTTTATTCATTATGATTTTTTCTACCATTTTTCCTGGTACTGATGTCAGGCTCACCGGTCTGTAGTTTCCCGGATCACCCATGGAACCCTTTTTAAAAATTGGTGTTACATTGGTGATCCTCCAATCTTCAGTTATTAGAGATGATTTTAATGATAGTTCACAGATTACTAATAGGTCTGAAATCTCATATTTCAATTCTTTCAACACCCTTGGATGTATACCATCCGGCCTAGGTGATTTGCTACTCTTCAGTTTATCTAATAGTTGTAATACATCTTCCCGATGTATCGATATTTCCTTCAATTCTTCCGCACCTTTAAATACCACTTCAGTCATGGGTAACATCCCTACATCTTCCTCAGTAAAGACTGAAGCAAAGAATTCATTCAGTCTCTCCGCTATCGCCTTGTCGCCTCTTAGTGCTTCTTTAACCCCTTTATCATCTAATGGACCAACTGACTCTCTCACAGGTGTTTTGCTACGAATGTACTTGAAAAGGTCTTTACTTCGCATTTTTGCTTCCACAGCAAGCTTCTTCTCAAATTCTCCCTTTGCCTGCCTTATCAATGCCTTGCATTTGACTTGCCAGTGCTTGTGCTGTTTCCAGGTTTCGTCGTTTGGCTCATAACGCCACATAAGAAAAACTCATTCTCCGGGAACAAGCAGGAAGTCAGTCCTCACATATGGGTGCCGACGGATCCCTCACGGAAGCATCTCCCCAGCTTTCAAAGAAAGCCTTTGGGAGGTGCCATCAGGCATGCGTGGTACCCCTTCCTGTCCTAGGGTACCATCTTGCTAAGTCTCCTTCTTTCCTCAAATCCCTTCAAATGTCTGTTTTCCCCTTGGAAAAAGTTGTTGGTTTTTTTACTTGAGTTTCAAACTCTCTCAGTTTGTGCACCGGTGCTCTTCCCACCACCCAAACCCGCTGCCCCGACATCGAGTCTCTGATCCCTTCATTTTTTTCCTTCCTTTTGGCACCTTCATGCCTTTTTTTCTCCAACTGGCAGCACCATGGGTCTTAGACCTCACTGGGGCTTCCAAAGATCACAGCTGCCGCATAACTCCATGGTGATGTAGTTGGCCATACGTCGGCTGAAAAGCCTGAAGATGCACTCCTCGATGCCCCCCAGCAGGGAGGCCTGCACCCTGGACACCATCTGAATAAAGTGCTACCAGGGCTCAATGCTCATCGGCCACATCCAGGCCTACTAGTTGTACATAGGCATGTACCTGAGAGACCTGGTGAAGGAACTTGCCAGGTTCACATCTGGTCTCTCCGAAGAACCCTTGCAGTGGTTCAAGAACCTGGCCAAAGCAGTCCATGAATGCTCCAAATTCATGTCTCAAGTGGCCTATGACGGGTTCGAGTCGGCAGCTTGAGTTGCGGCGGCTGACATCCCCTGCCAAGGAGAGAACTTCTTTGGCAAACCCATCACCGACAAGGCTGCCGAGCTGGAGACCGAGTTCATGACGAGGACCAGGCTTTCCAAAAAGACCGTTGCCCCTCCTCGACAGAAGGGCTCGGGTAAAAAGTCTTTTTACCCGAGGAAGGGAGCTGCTTACTGAAACTACCCATCTTATCAGTCCTCCCCGGCTCTCCAACAGGTTCAGCAGGCCAAGGGACATGGGCATGGCCTGTGTAAACAGTAGGCCCCAAAACCCCAGGCATCAGCTCTGGCCCAGCCAGGGGGGAAATTTTCATTCTTTGAGCTTAGCCTATCTACCACAATGAGATCAGCAGCCCACAGGGAGACATTTATTTATTTATTTAGACAGTTTTGTATACCACCTTATCCTTCAATCAAAGTGGTCACAACACAATTGGGGGATACATTTAGCATGAGGAGTTATGAGACACATACACTAATACTTATAGGGAACATGGGCAATGGAGGGTTAAGTGGTTTGCCCAAGACCACAAGGAGCACCTGTGGTACTAGAAACCCCAGTCCTTCCGGCCAAAGGTTGCTGTCCTCTAGTAGGATTTGAACCCCCGACCTTCCGGCCGGAGGTAACTTGCCCCAACCACTAGGCCACTCCTATGCCCAGAGGTGTGTGTCCATCACCACCAATTCCTGGGCACTTCGGTTAGTCAGGGATTGTTACCTCCTCCACTTGACTCAGATACCTCCCCCCCTTATTTTCCTCAGGTCTCCCCTCCACCAGGACCTTCTTCTGAAGGAGTTGGCAGGTCTTCTCAAGGACACAGCGGTGGAACCGGTGCCCCACCATCTCAAGGGCAAGGGGGTTCTACTCCAGATTTATTTATTTTTATTTATTTAAGAAGTCTTGTATCCCGCTTTTTCCTTCAATCAGAGCAGTCACAAAACAATACAAATACAATACAAAGTTATACAAAGGTAAGGATATAGGAAAGTGGGTAAATCTGAGATGCATAAATGTTATCTGTAAACCGCACTGATTTTAAAGAGCGCAGTATATAAAAGCAATAAATAAATAAATAAACACACAGCGAAAACATGACAACATGAACTACGGTACATAAATTACATTACATTTAAACTACAATAAATATAGCGGTAAACTGAACCAACCATGAGGCAGTTCATCTCCCGCTGATTGGTCAGCTCCACTCTTGAGGAGGGACACCAAATCAGGACTTCTGATGGTTGCCACCATTCACCCCTCTCTCACAATTGCAGTCATCTGCGAGGGATGTAAAGCGACCCTGCCACTTGTGCCCTGCCTAAGGGCCACACCAAAGGGCCCTTTGGCGTGGCCCACCAGGCACAGCCCCGCCTGCTGATTGCAGCATTTAAAGGCAGTCTGTGGCACCCCGATTGGGCCTTGGTGGGGGGAGCGGGAGGGGCGAGCAGCTCCCGCTTCCACCCCCGACATCCGATCGGCAGCATGTGGAGTTGAAGGAGAAGGCAGTTACCTGCTGATTGCAGCATGAAAAGCGACCCCGCCACTTGTGCCAAAAAATCAGGGGGCCTAAGGCCCATCCTCGACCTGTGCAACCTCAACAAATTCCTGGTGAGGGAGAAGTTTAAGATGCTCTCTCTTGGAACATTGCTACCCTACCTCCAGCAGGGAGCTTGGCTATTCTCCTTAGACCTCAAGGATGTTTATACCCACATCCTCATCCACCTCAACCACAGGCAGTACCTCAGGTTCGTAGTGGGAGCAGGCATTTTCAGTACAGGATGCTTCCCTTTGGCCTAGCCTCTGCCTAAAGAGTTTTCACAAAATGCCTGGCAGTAGTGGTTGCCTTCCTCCGCTCCAGGGGGTCTTCATCTTTCCCTACCTGGATGACTGGCTCATATAGGGAGGTACGGCCTCAGAGGTGCAGCAGGCCACCGCACGCACCATCCAGGTTCTGCAACACTTGGGGTTTGTCATAAACTCACCTCCTCCTGATACAGTGTCTGGAGTTTATTGGGACAAAGATCGACACTCTCCATTCGAAGCCTCTCTTACCCAGGGACCAAGCCAATCATCTCAGGATTCTGGCTTAGGACGTACAGTGCCATCCCTCGGTGCCTGCTCGGCTTCTCCTGTGCCTCCTCAGGCACATGGCCTCCATGGTCCACGTCACCCGATGCCTGCCTCCACATGAGGGCAGCACAGTGGTGTCTCCAGGACCAGTGGTTTCAGGCCACGGGCCATCTCCGAGACAGAGTTTCTGTGACCCACCAATCGGCAGATTCTCTGGTCTGGTGGTAGTCTTCCCAGCATCTCAAGGCGGGCATGCCTTTTTAGGCCCCAAGCCCCTCAAGGGTCCTCACCACAGATGGTTCCTGCTCGGCTGGTGTGCCCACTGCAGAGATCTCCGCACTCAGGGAAAATAGTCACCAGACGAGAGCACCCAGCAGATCAACCTCCTGGAGCTCTGAGCCATACACCTAGCCCTGAGAGTCTTCTGTCACCACCTGTGTCACCAGCCAATGCTGGTCCAAATGGACAACCAGGTGGCGATGTTCTATGTGAACAAACAGGGGAGGCCACGGGGTCTCATACCCTTTGTCAGGAGGCACTGGTCCTCTGCTCGTACGCAATCCAACAGGGTATCCCCCTGCGGGCAGTGTACCTGCCAGGCCAGGACAACCTGCTGTCCGACAGGCTCAGCAGAGTTCTCCTGCCGCACGAGTGGCAGCTGGACCTCAGGGTAGCCAGTCAGTTTTTACGGCTCTGGGGGGAACCCGTGATGGACCTGTTCACCAGCCCGGACAACTTTCAGTTGCCCTGCTTTTGCTCCCAACAGACCCACCCCTCCAGTGGTAGAGGACGAGTGGCAGCGGACCCGTTCCTGGTCTCATGGTTGGAAGGCCTCATTTATGCCGCTGATCTCCAAGAGCTTGTTCAGGACCCTCTGTGACAGGGCCTTGCTCATCCTGATAGCTCCTCAGTGGCCCAGGCAACCGTGGTTCCTGCTGCTTCTACAGTTGACTGTGGAGACCTCCATCCCCTTGGGGTCCACCCCCGGGACTCCTATCTCAGGAGGGGAGCTCTCTCCTGCACTCCAACCTGGGGTCCCTGTTGCTGACAGTGTGGCTGCTGAGAGGACGACTCTGGCCCTTTTCAACCTTCCGATTGAGGTGAAAGACATTCTGCTGGCCTCTCGCAAGGCCTCTACTAGGAAGGCTTATGACCTCAAATGGCGCAGGTTCTTTGTTTGGTGCACCAGTCATGGGACTGACCCTTTATCCTATCTGGTGGCTCTGGTGTTAAAGTACCTTCTCCACCTCTCTCAGTCCGGGCTCAAATCTAACTCTGTCCAAGTGCACCTTAGTGCCCTGGTGGCACACCACCATCTGGTGGATGGTAAGCCCCTCTTGATCCAACCGTTGGTGACCTGTGTCCTTCAGGGCCTGCTCTTATCGAAGCCCCTGGTTCACTTTCCAGCAACCAAATGAGACCTCAACGTAGTGTTAGGGCAGCTCACTCACCCACCCTTCAAACCTCTGGCTACCCGCTACCTTTGCTACCTCTCTTGGAAGGTGGCTTTCCTGGTCATGCTTACCTCCGTTCGCAAAGTTAGCGATCTTTAGGCCCTTGTGGCAGAGACGCCCTATACCAGGTTCTACAAGAACAGAATGGTGCTTCACACTCACCCTAAATTCCTACCGAAGGTAGTGTCGCCCTTCCATCTCAACCAGGAAGTGGTGCTCCCTACCTTCTTTCCTACTCCAGTCGGGCGGAGACAGTCCTCCACACCTTGGACTGTAAGAGGGCTTTGTCTTTCTATATCCAACAAACTCAGGACCACTGCAAAGCTTCTCAGCTTTTCATCTCCTATGACCCCGGTAGGCTGGGGGAGAAAAATGATCAAGCGTACGCTGTCAACATGGGTGGCGGTCTGTATTGCCCTCTCTTATGAGCAGGCGAGGCTCCTGCTGGAAGGCTGCGTCACGGTGCACCGTGTCAGGGCCATGGCAGCTTCGGTGGCAAACTTGCGCTGTGTCCCAAAGGTGGACATCTGCTGGGACGCCACCTGGTCTTCAGTCCATACATTCGCAGCCCATTACTGTCTGGAAAGAGAGTCCCAACAGGACAGTGCCTTCTGCCAGGCTATGCTCTGTAACGTTTTCGTGATTTAGGCAACTCCTACCCTCCAACTCTTCTATGTTCAGACTACCGGAGTGCTGGTTTCATCGGACACAAGGAGTGCTGGATTCATCGGACACAAGGTATGCTGTCTGCCTGGTGCCAAAATCCAAGATGTTACGGAGAGTTTGCCGAGACTCATCAAGCCCACTGACTATTACCCAATGTTGCTAATCCATGTTGGAACAAATGATACTGCCAGGTATACCTCGGAACGTATCAAAAGTGACTTCATGGCTCTGGGACAGAGGGTGAAGCAGTTAGGTGCACAGGTGGTGTTCTCTTCAATCCTCCCTGTTGAGGGTAAAGGCCAAGGCAGAGAGGCTCGCATCCTGGAGATGAATGCATGGCTGCGTGGATGGTGTCATCGAGAGCGTTTTGGTTTCCTAGACCATGGGATGCTGTTCCAAGGGTTGCAGAGCAGAGATGGCATCCATCTGTCCAAGAAAGGTCAACACATCTTCGGTAGTAGACTGGCTAATCTACTGAAGAGGGCTTTAAACTAGATTCATTGGGGATAGGTGAAGAAAGCCCCCAGGTAGGTGATACATTAAATACCTTTATGGAAATGGGTAACAGGGGTAACATATGGAAAGCAGTGTGTATAAATGCCCGTAGCATGGGAAATAAGATCCCTGATGTTGAAGCTTTGGTGGAAATGGCTGACTTGGATTTAGTGGCAGTTACAGAAACATGGTTCACAGAAAACCATGACTGGGATGTAACTATACCTGGCTATACTTTATTCAGAAAGGACAGGGTAGGAAGAAGGAGAGGAGGAGTGGCACTATATATAAAAACTACTATTAAAGCTTTGGAATTACAGAGCTTGAAAGGGAGAAAGGAGGCATTGTGGGTTAAACTAGAATGAGGGAAAGAGAAATCTATTTGCATTGGTGTGATATACAGACCTCCCTCACAAGAGGAAGAGGTGGACAGAGAGTTAATTGAAGACATACGCAGCATTGCTAGGAAAGGGGAAGTGTTACTGATCGGAGATTTCAATATGCCAGATGTTGATTGGCACATTCCTGCTGCAGTATCATCTAGAAGTAAGGAGATCCTGGATTCTCTACAGGGAGAACTATTCAGGCAATTGGTAACAGACCCCACACGTGAAGGGACCATACTGGACTTGGTGCTTACCAATGGTGAAAGTGTTTCTGATGTTGTAGTGGGAGATCATTTTGCATCCAGTGATCACCAGATGGTGTGGTTCAGTATTAGGACTAGGGCTGTTAGAATCCATTCCAAGGTGAGGATCTTAGACTTTAGGAAGACTAACTTTGCGAAGATGGGCCAATACCTCAGGGAGTCATTAGTGGGATGGGAACAGCTGGGGGATGTAGAAAAACAGTGGAAAAAACTGAAAGGGGATATTTTAAGGGCAACCAACCTTTTTGTTAAAATGGTAAATAAAGGCAAAAGGAAAAGGAGACCGCTATGGTTTTCTAAGGAAGTAGCTGAAAAAGTGAAGAAAAAGAGGGAGGCCTTCATGAAATACAAGAGATCACAGAGAGAGGAAGACAGGCATCTGTATTTGGAAAAACTTAGAGAAGCTAGCAAAGTAGTCAAGAAGGCAAAGATTCAAAAGGAGGAGGAAATAGCCAATGCAATAAAATGGGGGGATAAGACATTTTTCAGATATATTAGTGAGAAGAGGAAGGGCAAAAGTGGTATTGTCAGACTCAAGGGTGTAGGGGGGGAATATGTAGAAGCTGATAAGGATAAAGCGGAATTGCTTAACAAATATTTTTGTTCTGTGTTCACAGATGAAGAACCAGGAGCAGGACCTCAGAAAACACCCACAAATAGGAACAGAAGCAAGGGACATCTTGAACAATTTTCAGAAGACTGTGTTAGTGAGAAACCAGCTCAACTTAAAGTAGACAAAGCGATGGGTCCGGATGGGATACACCCTAGAATACTGAGGGAACTTGGGGACGTTCTAGCAACTCCACAGACTGACCTTTTCAATGCCTCGTTGGGGTTGGGAGTGGTGCCAAGGGACAGGAGAGAGGCTCATGTGGTGCCTTTACACAAAAGCGGAAGTAAGGATGTGGTTGAAAACTACAGGCCAGTTAGTTTAACTTCGGTGGTGAGTAAATTATTGGAAACGCTGCTGAAAGAGAAAATAGTGAGGTTTCTGGAGTTCAGCGGATTACAGGATCCGAGGCAGCATGGATTCACCAGAGGCAGATCTTGTCAGACAAATCTGATTGATTTCTTTGACTGGGTGACCAGGGAGTTGGACCGAGGGAGAGCTCTAGATGTGGTGTATTTAGATTTCAGTAAAGCCTTTGACACTGTTCCTCACAGGCGACTTATAAACAAACTGAGCACCCTAGGGATGGACCCTAAAGTTACTGCTTGGGTTAGAAATTGGTTGGGTGGGAGGCGACAAAGAGTACAAGTAAATGGAGCTCACTCTGAGGAGAAGGATGTTACCAGTGGTGTGCCCCAGGGATCTGTCCTTGGTCTGATTCTTTTTAACATCTTTGTTAGTGATATAGCCGAAGGGCTGTCGGGTAAGGTTTGCCTCTTTGCAGATGATACCAAAATCTGCAATAGAGTAGACACCCAGGAAGGTGTAGATAACATGAGGAGGGATCTAGCTAAGCTTGAAGAATGGTCTAGAATTTGGCAGCTGGGATTTAATGTTAAAAAATGTAGTCATGCATTTGGGCTGCAGCAATCCAAGGGAGCAATACAGTATAAGAGGTGAAGTACTTTTGTCCACTAAAGAAGAGCGGGACCTAGACATGGTTGTGTCTGATGATCTTAAAGTAGCTAAACAGGTAGAAAAGGCGACGGCAAAAGCTAGAAGGATGCTTGGGTGCATACGGAGAGGAATGGCTAGCAGAAAAAAGGAGGTGATAATGCCTCTGTATAAGTCTTTGGTGCGACCTCATTTGAATATAGTGTGCAATTCTGGAGACCGCACCTTCAAAAGGATGTGAACAGGATGGAGTCGGTGCAGAGGATGGCTACTAAAATGATTAGTGGGCTTCATTATAAAGCATATGAGGACAGACTTAAGGATCTTAATATGTACACCTTAGAGGAAAGGCGGGATAGAGGTGATATGATTGAGATGTTTAAATACCTCCGTGGCATAAATGTTCAGGGAGAGAGCCTCTTTCAATTGAAAGCAAGTTCTGCTACGAGGGGACATGGGATGAGGGTGAAGGGGAGATAGATTCAGGAGTGATATGCGGAAGTATTTCTTTACGGAAAGAGTAGTGGATCCGTGGAATAGTCTCCCAGTGGAGGTGGTAGAGATGAGGACAGTAACTGAATTCAAAAAAGCATGGGGCCAACACAGAGGATCTCTAAAGGTAAAAAGTAGACTGTTGTAGTTGTTGATATGGAAGGACAGACTAGATAGGCCATGTGGTCTTTTTCTGTCATCATGTTTCTATGTTTCTATCCTACTGTGGTCTGTGTGCACGGACTAAATTGCTGCTGCCAGTGGCTCCCTGTGAGGGAGCCCCTATTTTTGCTATGAGCTTTTGGTAGCCTGTAACTGGGGAATCCCATATGTGAGGACTGACTTCCTGCTTGTTCCCGGAGAAAGCATAGTTACTTACCTGTAGGAAGTGTTTTCCGGGGACAGCAGGAATCGGTCCTCACAACCCTCCCTCCTCCCCGTGGGAATTGCTCCTTTACCCTCTTTTATTTTTGCCATCTCTTATCTGTGTCATCTATGGCACCCTTGGGCGGGAAGGGGACCACGCTTGCGTGTTGTATCTCCCAAAGGCTTTCTTTGAAAGCTGGGGGGGAATGCTTCCACTAGGGCTCGTCAGTGCCAACATCACCCATATGTGAGGACTGATTCCTGCTGTCCCTGGAGAACACCTGTTACAGGTGAGTAACTACACTATATCACCATTCCATAATATATCCTGCAAGGTGGGGAACAATATATCAATGACACCTCAAATGATTGCATGTAAAGATTAGCAAGAGAGGGGGCAAAGATAGCCCACATTGCTGTAACTGAAATCTCTAGAAAGAAATCATTCTTTGGAGAGGGGAGTGGCTTATTCCAGATGGCGGTGGTGAGGATTTGAGCTGAGATGCCTAAACGGAAGGGTAAACCTGGGCTCTCCACGTGGAGCCCTCGTCTACTAGTGAGGGGCCCATGGATCGCTATGTTTGGCTCTCTAAGAATCAGATCCGGGAGATTTGAGAGGGCTTGGAGGCACCGGTGGAGGGTCTCATAGCGTCCTCCACCCTGGATACTTCTCTCTCCCCGAATGGGCGTGTCCCTCCGGCTCCACCAGTTTCCATGATGTTCTCTCCGTCGAGTGGGACTGTGGACTCGCCTGCAGAGGGTGCTTCTCCAGTTTTGGAGCTGGATTGTCAGAGGAGCTAGCTGGAGAATTGCCAGGAGACTTCCTGGTTGTTTCACCTGGAGAGCGTTTTCCATCCGGAGAGGCTTCTACCCAAGGAGTGAGTACTACAAAGGAGTTGAGAGAGATGCTGGATATTCCTGCAGTTGCTGTATCTCTATTGCCTTCTGAAATTCCTCGGCCTTCCTCTGTGACCCTTGACAGCATTTGGGACGCGATTTCACAGCTATCAAAAGTAGTTGGTCAACAGTTGGCTCTTTCTACTAAGAAAATCTCTTCTCTTGAGGAAACTGTTTTCAAATTGAATAATGATGTGGCGGAAACAAATGTTAAGTTTTCTGATTTGGATCAGAAGCTTAGTCGGTTTTCTGATTTGACTGAGTCCTTGGTTAAGGATAATACTGCCCTACGGGCGAAGATAGAGACATTGGAGAATGCTGCCCGATCCTCAAACATCCGTTTGTTAAATTTTCCGGTGATTGCTGGGGAGGCTCCTCTGGATTTATTTAAAAAGTACCTTCAGGAAGCATTGTCTGTTCCCCCTGAATTGATACCACCAGTAACAAAGGTGTATTATTTACCATCGGGGAAAAAGGAGGGCAAATCTTCTATTGGAACTTTGGAAGTGGATTTTCTAAATGTCTCTGATTTACTTCAGACTCCCAAGGAACAGGGTTTGTCTGTTGCCACTCTGCTTGTAACACTAGCGTTATCTTCTGATAGAGAATGGCTCCTTAAGTTATATTATAAAAAAAAAAGCCAATTTGTTTTTTGGGAAAAAGGTTTTGCTTTTCCCAGATGTTGCCAGGGAAACACAGAAGCGTAGGAAATCTTTTATCTCCAGGAACAAGCAGGAATGAGTCTTCACATATGGGTACATCGGTACCGACGGAGCCTGCGTGGGAATGCTCCCCAGCGTCCAAAAAGAAAGCTTTTGGGAGCATCCCGCACGCATGCATGCTGCCTTCCCGCCCATTCACTTCCCTCTCATCAGTTTTCCGCAGAGCCGGCAGGACGTATTCCTGTCACCGCAGAAAATTCTTCTTTTTATTCTTAGTTTTTTGTGGTCACGTCTGCTTTCCCTCGACGCCACCGGTACCACCAGTGCTTTTCTCTCTTTTTACTAAAGAATTTCTTCTTTTCTTTAGAAATTTTTCCTGTTTAGTGCCTGACGGTTTCTAGGCCACTAGGCCTCTATCCTTCTATTATGGAAAAGCCAGCCACTATCTTTAAGAAATGCTCAAAGTGTGGTGGTACAGATATATTTTCATACTTGGTGTCTAAAATGTTTAGGTCCTGACCATTGCCCACTGGAGTGTCTCTCTGGCTGGAGCTCAAACAGAAGAAGTCTTCAGGATCGAGCACAACTCGATACCTGGTTCACATTGCACTCGATGTCACCAGCTAGAATATCTTCTTTTTCACAGGATCAGGTAACCAAACAAAAGTCTGTGAAGACTAGCCAGTCCTCGAGTGGTAGATCTCCTTCTCAGCATCGAGATGCCTCTGGCCTTGCCCTCGAGGACATTTTGGCAATAAAGCCCCGGCGGGAGTCTTCGGGCTCCAAAGCATTAACGGGGCTTCAGGTTGTTCCCGGGTTCTTACCTCGATGAACATACCTGGGCCATGCTCGGTGGTTGTGGCCGCTTCGAGCGGTACCGACACCCCTGCATCGGCTATGGTAATGGATGAAACACTCCTCACCGATGAACGTAGTCTAACGCTCTCGGCTACTTCGGTACCGCTAGAGTTGCTGCAGACCGTTCCTTGAGTATCGGTATTGGCTTCGGTACCGGAATCGACATCGGCATCGGTGTGGGTACCATCCATGCTTGCTTCGACAGACTCGCTTCCTTCGATGCCAAGCCTGGAATCGATCTCTAGCATGGAGGATTCGGTACCGACTCGTCTCGGTACCGACCTCGGGCGGTACCGAAGACATTGCTTTAAGGAAAATCCGATGCTTCATCCTTTCAAGTCTTCCGATCCCGATGACTGGGATCAATCCATCGGTACCAAGGCTGAATTTTCAACAAGTCTAGCCTTTACCCTCATTTTAGAGGGTCCTCCTCAGGGGAGATTTCTTTTCAAGCTTTTCTGCTTGATATGGCAAAGTTACTTGCCATTTCTATACCTGGTAAAGAATCGCTACCAGGGGATTCAGAGACCCTGCAATTCCCCTGGATTCCAAAGGAGGTGATCATGCTTCCTTTGCATCAGATCTTACAAGATCTACTGCTAAGAATGTGGGAAACTCCTTTAACGGTATCCCCACATTCTAAGACACTTGACACTATGTACAAGGTGCCACCTTCTCCAGGTTTTCAAAAGACTCAACTTCCTCATCATTCTATTGTTGTAGAATCAGCAATGAGGCGTATTAAGAGTGTAAAGAAGCACTCTCCTTATCCGCCAGGTCGTGAGTCTAGGACTTTAGATGCCTTTGGACGTCGATGCTTCCAGGCATCCATGCTTTCAGCAAGAATTATCTCATATTTTTTCTATATGGGATTACCTCTTGAAGAGGTCACAAAGAACTTAAAGCTTTTGAACCCTTTTCTTCAAGAACATCAAAAGAGCAGACTTTTTCATATTAGTCATTCATGCTCAAAATGTCCCCAAATTCCTTAATCGTGCTTCCCTGGACTGTTTTGAGTCTATTAGCAGAACTTCTGCTATAGCCATAGGAGCACGACGCATGGCCTGGCTCCAAGCTTCAGACTTGGACAAATTGGGTACAAGAAAGGCTGGGAAATACTCCTTGTACTGGTGAAAATCTCTTTAACAAGGATGCTTTATTCCAAGCTAATCAGTTAAACACTGATATTGTTGCTTTCAGAGGATTGTCAAAATTTTCCTCTATCCCAGCTAGTAAAAAATCTCCTAACAAACTTTATCCCCCTAAAGGGAAAAAAGTTTTATTCATCTTCTACCCATCATGCAGACATCACTTAGGGAAGACATTACTGATCTTCAAGAAATTGGAGGCTACACCGCCTACTACAAATGTTTCTTTCTTTCATTTGGATAGAGGGGTCTTAAAGACCCATCATTTTTCTGCAAACCAGTCAGATTTATCTCCTCTCTTTCCTAGAGCCTTTTTCTGCTCCAAGGACAAAGAGCTTCAAACTTTGGCCTACAGAAGCTTTAGCTTCTCATCCAAAGTCCAACCCCATTAAACTCCCCCAGTTTTTTCTTCTGGGATTATTTCTAGCCATTTAGGCTTCTGACCTCTGCCTGTATTGCAAAATTTATTTCCTCTACTTCACAGTAAGGTATTTTCTTTGAGGATAATGTACTGGCTCTTAGCACCAGACCCATATTAGCCTCAACAAATACTTTCGCAGTACTTTTGACTAAGGTCCACATTAGAAAATTGGAATCCAATATTTACTAACATTTATGATCTACACAAGGACTCCCCTCTAGACGCCTTGTTTAGTCAAGCTGTTCCACGGCACACCCTTTTTAGTTCAACTCCTACCCTCCATCCCTTGGATGCCTGAGGTTCTGGGAAATAGCATGGCCGATCGATTAGATTTGCAACATGCTGGGACCTCCTCTAGGCATCTCTAGCTTGGGAGTCCCCATATGTGAAGACTCATTCCTGCTTGTTCCTGGAGATAGCACAGTTACTTACCTGTAACAAGTGATCTCTGGGAACAGCAGGAATAAGTCTTCACAACCCACCCACCTCCCCTAGGAGTTGTTTCTCTCTCTCTCTCTAATTTGTCTACTTCCCTCCTTCCGTCTCAGCTACAAACCCAAATGATGAGAGGGAAGTGAATGGGCGGGAAGGCAGCGTGCATGTGTGTGGGATGCTCCCAAAAGCTTTCTTTTTGTACGCTGGGGAGCGTTCCCGCTCAGGCTCCATCGGTACCGACGTAACCATATGTGAAGACTTATTCCTGCTGTTCCCAGAGATCACCTGTTACAGGTAAGTAACTGTGATTTACTTCTTAGACCTGGAGTATTGCAACTGGGTGCTTCTTTTGTGCTTCGGTTTCCCTTTAAATGTTTAGCAGTATATAAGTCACAGAAATATGTGTTTTTCAACCTGCAGATCTCTTTTCCTTTATTAGCACTCAGTGTAATTATTACTCCTCCTCCTTGAGTGGTTTTGTATCCCCATTCATTTATATTAGGTTCTTGGGCCTCGCGTCTTCACTTGATTTTTGTAAAATGTGTCCTTTATTATACCACTGGGGAGACCCTGTCCCCTTTGGTGTTAATATTGCCGCTCCTCTCCTAATTGTGGACTACCGATACCGCTTGCTTTTATTTTTTCTTGACTTTTTCCCCCTATGTATATTGCTGCAAGTTGTACTTTTCTATTCAAGCCGGTTTGCTTGATTCATTGTTAAAAATGTGATAAATAAAGAAAAAAAATAATTAAAAAAAAACATTCTTTAGCGCAATATCAATCAAATGTATCAGAAAACTTGTAGGCACTCAAGTTTTACAGATACCATGACAGTCATCAACCTCACTTCTAAGCGCTAGGGTATATGACTTAGAAGTGCGGTTCATGACTGTCGTGTGAGGCTGTGCAGATGTTCTGGCAAAAATGGTGTCAAGTGAGACCATTCTTTCAAAGAAAGCTTTTGGGAGATGCCACCACACATGCGTGGTCCCCTTTCCGCCCAAGAGTGCCATCTTGCTCAATTTCCCTTTTTCCGCGGAGCCTTACAGTTGTTCGTTTCATCCCCTCGGAAGTTGATTTTCTCGTACTATTTGTTTGTACATTTTCTACTTGTGCTGGCTTCTTTCCCGCCCGAGATCTGCTGCAAATGCACCGAGCCTCGAAACTCATTTTTGTCTTGATTTTTCCATCGCAGTGCTTTCATGCCTTTTTTAACCTCTGGCTGTGTCAAGGGTCTTCGACCTCGCTGGGGTTCTTTTTGCCCCAGTGGCCACCAGTTTTAAGAAATGTGATCGGTGCTCCAAAAACATATCACTGACCGACACTCAGGATTGCTGCCTCTGGTGTTTGGGCACTGACCATAATCTGGAGGAATGCTTCTTGTGCAAGAAAATGTCTGCGAAGGCAATATGGAGCCGTCTGCTTAAGCAGGATGATATCTTCTACAAGGCAGACTCAACCCGGTTTCTCTGGTAGCTTCATGCCCGAAGGCCCCTCCTGGATCCTCGGACTCACGTAAGGCCCCCGCAGCCCCTCCATGGGCCCGCTGACACTCTGAGCATGGGTCCCCGAAACATGCACATAAGAAGAAGAAGACCTCAAGAACCTCATCTGGAGAAGCGGACAAGCATGGGAAGTCCCGTGCCCGGTCCCTTAGTCCTTAACGTGCTCCCGAGAAACCAGAGCAGGAACATCCTCGGAAGGTGTCCCAGGTCTGAGGTTGTGGCCTCTAGCGATGGATCAAAGTCTCTTGAGGCCTGTCCCATCAAGGACCCACTCTCCTCTTAGACACCTGACCTGGTTACTCTGGTGTTGGTGTCGATGGCTGCGACCCCCGAGTGGGAAGCATGGATGTTGGCCTTGGAATGCAGCGTTTCTGCAGTGCTCGCATCACAGCAGGTGCTGTCTTCTGGCCCCGCCAAGACCGCAGGAACCGCAACCTCAAGGACTTCCCAGGCCACCACTGCAGTCGCTGAGAGCCAGATGTCTCAGGCAAATCCTTAGCGAGGGTCTCATTCTTGCTCCCGATCCTCGGGAGTGAGATCTTCGCAGGTGAGTGCCTCTGGCTCCGGCAGTGCCCCTGCCTTGAAGCACCCGGGACCGGAGTTACCGACTCTCCTTCAGCCAGAGAACTTTGAGTCCTTCTAGACTACTTTTTAGGAGTCCGACATTGAGTTGTCCTTGGAGTCCCAGGCCCATTGGGACCTTCCATTAGACCCATCTCCCCTGGTTGCTAAGTGCCGTTCCCCGCTCGAGAATACCTCTTTTCCTTGTGTTCATCTGGGATTTGGCATGGTCCCTTTCTCTCATGACAGTGCAGAGGAATTAGACGTCCTCCAGTACGAGGCATTGCCTAAAGAGACTCTCATGATCCCTGTGCCTTCGATCCTCACCAGGCTTCTCCTCCGGATGTGGGAGATCCCAGTCTTGGTGCCTATCGTGAGCTGACGATTCAACACAATGTATCTAGTCTAGTGGAGCACAAAAAAGAAAGCAGGCAACGAGGGACCCTTGGAAGGAACAAAGTTTATTGAGGGGGTCAGCCCTACATGTGTTTCGGCCACACCGGTCTTCTTCAGGGGATTGTGACCACTAGTAAACATAAAAACACATAAAAACATGTGATAAATAAATTAATAAATGAGCACTGATGACTTCTGAGTGTACAGAATTAAATGATATAAAATTGTACATATAAATAATTAAAAACAACACAAAGTCAATAGAAAATAAGAAATAAAAACATCTAAAAGATAATCATTAAAAATAATAAAAAGCATAATAATCAAACATAAAGAGCATGCTGTTTGCAACAGGAAAGGATAAAAGTTAGAGGTGAAAATTAAATATATATATATAATAGTGGTAGTGATAAACAATGATACAGTACCTTATCAACAGATGAGTTGAAATGGACATATATTCAATAGTACTTGAGAGTGCAGAATAAAACACTAAAGACAGAACATAATGAAAGCTGTTAAAAAGAGCCTTGAAAGGCAGTATAAGAGGAAAGGGAACAGAACAATTTGGAAAGGAGGAGGGAACTAAAATTGTAACTCCATTGGCAAAAAGGAAGACAACCCAAGATTTGTAAAGGTGATATAAATCACTGTTGGTAAGAAGGCAGTGGAGTGGCCATGAAAGAGGCACCAAATTATTGCAAAAAATAAATACAATAAAACATGGGTGTTAAAATAGAATTAAATGAAAGCCTTAGGATAATCATAGAGATAGCATAGGATAGACATGAAAACCTAATTATGTGAGCAGACTCTGGTTAGTTCCTGGCAAAAGAGCCCGAAAATGCACTGTTCAGTGCCACTGGGCAGGGAGTCCCGCACGCTCGATTCCCTGGGGTGCAAATGCTACCAGGGCTCAATGCTGGCTTGCCACATTCAGATGTACCAATTTTACATTGGCATGTTTCTGTGGGATCTAGCCAATGAGCTTGGTGGCTGTGCTGTGGGCCTCATTGGCAACCATCTGCGGCGCTTCCTGGCTCTGACAAAGTATGTCGTGGAGTGTTCCAAATACCTCTCCAGAGCTGCTTACGACTGCTTTGAGTCTAGTGCCAGAGTGGCCGCTGCTGGCTTCGGCACCCATCGCCAGGCCTGGCTGCAGTCTTCAGACCTTGAACAGTGGGTGCAGGAGAAATTCCTGGACATCCCATGCCTCAACAAGCAGCTGTTCGGCAAGCCAATGGAGGATAAGACGGCTGAGATCGAGACAGAGTATGTCACTCGGACCCAACTCTCTAGAAAGATTTCCTCTCTTGCCAGGAAGAAGCCACAAGAGAAGAAGCCCCCTTTCCTTCGGAAGGGTCATCAAGGCAGGGTCCTCAGGGCAAGGGCACAGCCAGGGGTCGCATAAACCCAAGCGTCAGAAGATCCAGAAACCGGCCCCACCTCGGGTCGGGGTTTTGACGTCATCTGCATAGCTCCTCTTCTCTGGAGTACCAGCTCTCCACCGGGGGATGTCTGGTCCACTTCGCTCACCAGTGGGCCCATATCACCACCGATGCCAGGACTCTCCAGGTCATCCGGAAGGGCTACCTTCTGCACCTGGAACAGACTCCTCCGCCCTTTTTTCTGGGGAACCTCCTCAGTCTCCCCTACACCGGGCCCTGCTGCTGCAGGAACTCATGGGCCTTCTCAGAGACGGGGCCTGTTCTTCATCCCTCAAGGGGGGAAGGCTTCTATTTCAGGTACTTTCTGATTCCGAAGAGGATGGGAGACCTCAGGCCCATTCTGGACCTGAGGAACCTCAACAAGTTCCTGGTGCGTGAGAGATTCAAGATTCTCTCCCTTGGAACACTGCTGCCCTACCTCCAGCAGGGTGATTGGCTATGCTTCTTAGATTTGAAGGATTCTTACACCCACATCCTTATCCATCCCAGTCACAGACAGTTCCTGCGGTTCGTGGTTGGAAGCAACCATTACCATTACAGCTTCAGCTCCACCTCACGAGTCTTCACCAAGTGTCTGGCAGTGGTGGCAGCCTACCTCCACCTTCAAAAGACCTGCATCTTCCCCTACCTTGACGATTGGCTGGTAAAAGTGGATATGGCCTCGGAAGCCAAGCAGGCCATACCATCCAGGTCTTTACAGCACCTTGGTTTCATGATGAACCTTCTGAAATCCCAACTCACCCAGATTCGAGTATTGGAGTTCATAGGGGCCCACCTCGACACCATCTAGGCCAGGGCTTTCCTCGTCCTTGATAGAGCCGAGCGGATCTCAGCCCTCGCAACTGAGGTATAGCGATGCCACGCAGTGTCGGCCCGGACGTTGCTTCACCTCCTGGGCCACATGGCCTCTACAGTTCACATGGTTTCCGATACCCACGTCCGCATGAGGGCATCTCAGTGGTCCCAGGCCACTGGGCAACTCTGCGACAGGGTCACGGTGTCTCATCAGCTGACGGAATCCCTAACCTGGTGGCAGGACTTCAGCAACTGCAGGTGGGGATGGCCTTTCAACCCCGAGCCCCCAGAGGATCCTCACGACAGATGCTTCCCCGACGTGTTGGGGCCCCATTGCGGAGAGCTCCGCACCCAGGGAGCCTGGTCCTTCTAGGAGAGCCAACTTCAGATCAATCTGCTCTAGCTCAGAGCAGTCTCCCTCACTCTCGAGGCCTTTGGGCATCACCTGCGGCACCGGTCAGTGCTTGTCCAGATGGACAACCAGGTCACGATGTTCTATGTGAACATGAAGGGTGGCACGGACTCCTACTGCCTCTGCCAGGAGGCTGTAGCCCTTTGTTCCTTTGCAATCCACCATGGGATCCTCCTCAAGGCGCTTTACCTTCTGGGCCAGAACAACGTTTTGGCTGACAGGCTGAGCAGGGTCCTACAACCGCACGAGTGGCGCCTGGACCCAGAGGTGGCATACAGGCTTTTCTAGCTTTGGGGCTCTCCCAGCCTCGATCTCTTCACCAGCTCACAAATGCTCAGCTGCCCTGGTTCTGCAGTCCCAAACCCCACCCATCCCAGGTGGCAGCAGACGCCTTCCTTACCTCGTGGTCGGGCAACCTGATCTATGCCTTCCCTCCTATGCCCTTGATAGCCCAGACCCTCCTGAAGGCCCAACGAGACAGGGCATTGATGATCCTCATGGCCCCGAGGTGGTCCAGGTAGCCCAGGTTCCTCTTGCTGATCAGACTCTCGACTGAACCCCCAGTCTCTCTTGGGAGCTCCCTGGGACTTCAGACACAAGAAGAGGGCTTGATCCTCCATCTGAACTTGGGATTTCTGTCCCTCGTGGCCTGACGGCTGAACAGGTTACCTTAGCTCCCCTTAACCTCTCCAAGGAGGTGGAGGACATTCTTCTAGCCTCTTGTAAGGACTCCATGAGATGGGCTTATGCCTTCAAGTGATGCCAGTTCTCTGTGTGGTGCATGGAGCACCAATTGGACCCATTTTCTTGTCCGGTACACGCGGTCCTTCAATATCTCCTCCACCTCTCACAGTGTGGACTTAAGTCCAACTCTGTCCGCGTGCATCTAAGTGTGCTCTCTGCCAACCACCATCCGATGGAGGGCAGGCCTCTGTCGGTGGAGCCCCATCACCAGATTCATATGGGGCTTATTGCTCTCCAAACCTCCCATCCACTCACCCCAGGTGGAATGGTACCTCACTGTGGTCCTGGCGCAGCTTACGAAGCTGCCCTTTGAGCCCTTGGCCACCTGCTGCTTGTGCTACCTCTCCTGGAAGGTAGCTTTCTGGTGGCTCTCACCTCTGCCCGCGGGGTCAGTGAGCTTCAGACCTTGGTGGCCGAGTCATCCTACACCAGATTCTACAAGAATAGGGTTGTGCTTCACACTCACCTGAAGTTTCTCCCGAAGGTGGTCTCTGAATCAGAAGGGTAGTGCTGCCTACTTTCTTTCCACAGCCCCATGCCGACTCTGTGTTGGCCGTCCTCCATACCCTGGACTGCAAACAAGCCCTGTCCTCTATTTGCAATGGACCCAGAGCCACTTTAAAGCTTCCCAGCTTTTCATCTCCTTCGATTCCAGCCATCTGGGACTGGCTGTCACCATATCCATCTGAGTGGCGGACTGCATCGCCTTTGCTCACAGTCGAGCTGGTATCCCGTTGGAGTGTCGAGTCCTGGCGCACATTGTCCGGACGATGGTGACCTATGTTGCCAGTCTCCACTCAGTGCCCATGGCAGATATCTGCTGGGCCACTACATGGTCTTCCATCCACACTTTTGCAACCCACTACTTCCTGGAGAGGGAGTCCCAATGGGACAGAGCCTTTGGCCAGGCCATACTTCATAACCTCTTTGGAGTTTAGGCAATTCCTGCCTTCTGACCCTTCTTGTTCAAGCTATCGGAGCCAGACATTGGGGTCCCTTGAGTCTGTCATCAAGATTCACCTGTGGCTGCCCACAACCAGACCGTGCCCCTATTTTATGCCAGTCCTCGGTAGCCTGGAGCTAGGGAGTCCCATATGTGAGGACTGACTTCCTGCTTGCTCCTGGAGAAAGCGTAGTTACTCATCTGTAACAGGTGTTCTCCAGGAACAGCAGGAATCAGTCCTCACAACCCTCCCTCCTCCCATTGGAGTTGCTATTCATTTTTGGCCATCTTCTTAGTTGGGCTCTAACTATGGTACCTGACTGAGCAAGATATCACCCTTGGGCGGGAAGGGGACCATGCATGTGTGGTGGCATCTCCCAAAGGCTTTCTTTGAAAGCTGGGGAGATGCTCCGTCGGCGGGACAAGGTGTGGAAGGAGGGGAGAGGAAGAATATGAAAGGGGAGAGAAAGATATGAGAGAGGAAAGAAGACTTTTTTTGTTGTTGTTACGAGTCAAGAAACTCAGAACTATTTATCAGAAGGAAATAACTGACCAGGCATTACTCGTGGAGTCCCCCTCCACCATCAACCCCCTTCTCCCCCCACCCAACTGAAAAGGGTGGCAGTAATGAGAATGAGTGTATGAGATCTGTGAGCAGACATGGACTCAGGTCCTTGTTGGGCCTGTGCCCTCCTCAGAGATTTGTTATTCAATAAGGAAACCTCTGCTGAAGTCAGGATTGCTGTGCTCCATGACTTCTACCATGTGCCAGCACAGTACCACAGAGCTAGCACAGTAATTGCCTAACCTTTGCTTCCTCACCATTGTGGTTGCTCTTTGCTTGTCCCAGGCTTCCTTGAGTTTACCATTTTTGCCCCTCCACTGAAAAACTGTTCAGGCAACCAGCACCCTTGCTTTTCTCACAGTACTTTTGCCTTCCAGTCACAGCCTTATATTGTGATCTGACATTTACTTTGCACCAGAAATGGCATGTACAGTACCCCGTGCTGATAGGTTTTTAAGTATTGGGCTTGAATGGAGCTTGTTAACACGGGCAAGGAGGCCCTTTTACGAGGTGTGATCAAAAAGTATCAAGACTTGTACAGTAACACAAGAAGTATAACGCTGACAGTTATGGCACTCAGTCTCCTTCAAAGTAGTCCCCTTCTGATGAAACACACTAACAGCATTCCTGCCACTGCTGGAAACAGTTTTGAAATGTTTCTTTAATTATGCTGTGAAGCTGCTGTGACGAAGTTTACTTAATGGTCTCCAAGTCGTCGAAACTCTTCCCTTTCAGTGGTAATTTCAGTTTTGGAACGAGAAAAAATCATAGAGTGTGAGGTCAGGTTAATACAGAAGCTGACTGACTTGCTCAATTTGTTTTTAGCCAGGAACTGCTGGACAAGATGTAAATCGTGAGTTGGGGCATTATTGTGATGAAGCGACCATTCACCATTTCTGTGCAACTCTGGCATTTATTTATTTTTTAAACTGAATTTCTATACCACTTTATCCTAAAATCTTATGATGAGCTGCCTCTCTCAAACGAGTCAGAACTTGGACATAGTACTCCTTATTGATGGTTTGGCCTTTTGGCATGTACTCATGATGAACAATACCCTGGTAATTAAAGAAAATTGAGAGCATGACCTTGACATTGCTCCTCACCTTACAGGCTTTCTTGGGTTTGGGAGAGTCTGGAGTCTTCCATTATGAGGATTGAGCCTTAGTTTCCGGGTCATAACCATAAACCCTTGATTCATCACCAGAAATAATCTTTTTGATGAAATCTGAGTAATTTTCAACACATTCCAACAACTCCCTGGCTGCAGACAGTCTATCTTCTTTTTGATCAGGGGACAGGAGTTTCGGCACAAATTTTGCAGACACACATCTCATCCCCAAAACAACAATTAGAATGAACTGTACCAACCCAAAACGGATGTCCATGTCCTCAGCAAGCTCCCTGATGGTCAGTCAACGATTTGAGTGTATTGCGGCATGCACTGCTTCAACTTTGTCTTCATTCCTTAAGGGAGGCGTGGTCTAGTGGTTAGGACAAGGTACTTCAGGCCGGAGGGTTGGGGGTTCAAGTCCCACCTGGGGACAGCAATCTCAGGCCGGAGGGATTGGGATTCCTAGTCCTATAGGCACTCCTTGTGGTCTTGGGCAAGCCACTTAACCCTCCAATGCCCATGTTCCCTGTATGTATTAGTGTGTGTGTCTCATATCCCCTCGTGTTAAATGTATCCCCCAATTGACCGCTTTGACCCGGTGAAAAGCGGGATATAAATACAGCTAAATAAATAAATTCCTGCTCGTGGATGGCCTTCCAGAATGTTCATCACTGTCAATACTTTGGCGGCTCTCTTGGAAACATTTGAACCGGTCATAAACTCGAGCACGACTCATGCATTCATTTTTATTTTTTTTTTGTATTTAATGAGTTTACATTACAAAACAAGCAAAAACACTTGTTGAGGAAAGTCTTACGTGGGAAACAGACAAGAAATTAGCAATAAGAAAACTTTCCCACAATAAGACACAAGCCCACAAACATCAGAGGGAGACCATGCACAAGATGACAGACATATAAGCCAATAAACATAGAAGCAAAAGACAAATGAATGCTAGAAGCAGCAATTTAACCAACAAATATGGGCCAAAGTTATTCTCCTTGAATAGAATCTTGTAAGGCACGTTGAGTTGACACAAACTGAGAGAGACTAACAAACACATATCTTGCAAATCTAAATCTTACAATTCACATTCAGTACATCACTCCCAGGAAATCAACATTGGAAAGAGTCACATCAATGGCAAGCGGGAAGGGGCGTGTAGAACAAAATCCATGCAAAACACAGGCAAGCCAATCAACAAATGCTGGAAAGCATTGAGCACAAATGCTCGAAGCCTAGCCAATAAAGTTCCTGATCTGGAAGCCATATTGGTGGAAATGGACTTGGACATTGTGGCCATTACAGAAACATGGTTTAACGAGTTGCGTGAATGGGATATAGCGATAGCTGGCTAGAATCTATTTAGAAGAGAAAGAGAGGGTAGAAAAGGATGAAGAGTAGCCCTATATGTCAAAAGCAATATTAAAGCTGCTGAAATGCAGGGGACGTGGGGAAAAGAAGAAGTGCTGTGGATTGTGTTGGAAAGAGGAGATGGCACTGTCATCCATACTGGTGAGGTCTACAGGCCTCCAACTCAAACCGAACAAAATGGATAGCGAATTGATTGTTGATTTTGCAGATAGCCATGAAGGGAGAAGTGATCATATTGGGTGACTTTAATCTACCCGATGTGGATTGGCGTGTTCCTTCTGGAAAGAAGTAAAAAAAATTGTGGATGCCTTCTAAGATGCATTACTTAAACAAATGGTGATGGAACCGACCAGGAAGAGCTCGGTGCTGGATTTAGTGCTCACCAACGGAGATAGCGTGTTGAATATCCAGGTGGGTGTCCATGTGAGCAGTAGCGATCATTACACAGTGTGGTTTGAGATAAAAGCCAAAGTAGAATGCAATCGCAGCAAGCTTAAAGTCCTAGACTTCAAAAACACTGACAGTAAAATGGCCAAGTACCTGAAGGAGGAGTTAGCAGGGTGGGAGGGGATTAGGGACGTGGAATTGCAATGGGCTAAATTAAAGGAGGCAATAAAAGGTGCAACAGATACATACGTAAGGAAAGTAAATAAAAATAAGAGGAAAAGGAAACCTATTTGGTTCTCCAAAGAAGTGGCTACACAAATAAAGGCAAAAAACATGGCCTTCACAAAATTCAGAAGCTTGCAAACAGAGGAACACAGAAAAGAATACAAGATCAAACTAAAAGAGTCAAAAAAAGAAATAAGGATAGCTAAATCCAAGGCAGAAGAAAAGATGGCTAAAGATGTGAAGTGTGGCGACAAAACCTTTTTTCAGGTATATACGGGAGAGGAGGAAAATCAGAGGTAGAATTGCAGGACTCAAAAGTGCAGGGAACGGATTCGCGGATAGTGACATTGAAAAAGCAAAAATGCTAAACAAATACTTCTACTCTGTTTTTACTAAAGAGAATCCTGGAGAAGGACCATCTGTGACTGACAAATATAAAAATGGGAATGGAGTAGATACCACACCATTCACAAAAGATGATGTGTTAGAACAGCTTGCAAAACTGAAAGTAGACAAGGCTATGGTACTAGATGGGATGCATCCCAGGATACTGAAGGCACTCAGAGGATCTTGCAGGGTCGTTAAAGGATGTTTTTAATAGATCCTTGGCAATAGGAGAAGTTCCACAGGACTGGAGAAGAGCTGATGTGGTACCTCTTCACAAAAGTAGTAATTGGGAAGAAGTGACAAACTACAGGCCAGTAAGCCTTACCTCAGTGGTGGGAAAAGTAATGGAGGCACTCCTGAAAGAGCGAATACCGGACTTCCTTGCAACCAACAGGTTGCATGATCTGAGGCAATATGGTTTTACCAAAGGACGGTCTTGCCAAACAAATCTGATTGAGTTCTTTGAAGGCGTGACCAGAGAACTAGATCAAGGGCATGTGATGGATGTGATCAACCTAGATTTAAGCAAAGCCTTTGATACTGTTCCTCATAAGAGGCTTATCAATAAACTCAGTAGTTTGGGGATAGGTCCTAAGGTGGTGAACTGGATCAGAAATTGGTTGACTGACAGGCGACAGAAGGCGACGGTAAACAGAACTCACTCGGATGTAAGGAAGGTGATTAGCGTTGTGCCCCAGGGTTCGGTCCTGGGACCAATACTGTTCAATATATTTGTGAGTGATATTGCTGAAGGGCTAAATGGAAAAATCTATTTTTGCAGATGACACAGATTTGCAACAGAGTGGACTCCCCTGAGGGAGTAGACAACATGAGGAAAGATTTACAAAAGCTGGAAGAATCGTCTAATTCTTGGCAGTTAAGATTTAATGTAAAGAAATGCAGTGTCATGCACTTGAAAAGCAAAAATCCAAGGGAATTGTATGCGATAGGGGGCGAGAGTTTCGTGTTCATGGACCAGGAGAAGGACCTCGGAGTGATTGTTTCTGAGGATCTGAAGGTGGCGAAACAGTGTGACAAGGCAGTGGCAAAAGCCAGAAGGATGCTGGGTTGCATACAGAGAAGAATTACTAGCAGAAAGGAAGCGGTACTAATGCCACTGTACAAGTCGCTGGTGAAGCCTCACTTGGAATATTGTGTTCAGTTTTGAAGACCATATCTCGCAAAGGATGTAAAAAGGCTGGAAGCAGTTCAGAGGAAGGCGACCAAAATGATTTGGAGCCTGCATCAGAAGACATGAGAAGAGACTTGAAGACCTAAATATGTACACTCTGGATGAGAAGTGGGACAGGGGAGATATGATTCAGACCTTTAAATACTTAAGAGTATTAATGAGCAAACAAACCTCTTCCAAAGATAAGGAAGCTGTAAAACTAGAGGGCATAACATGAAGCTGCAAGGGGGTAAGATGAAAGGCAATGTCAGGAAATACTTCACTGAAAAGGGTGGTGGATACTTGGAATGCCCTCCCAATGGAAATGCTGGGGGGCAAATACAGTGACAGAATTCAAAATGGCATGGGACAGACACAGTGGATCCCTTTATAGCAACAGGATAAAATCTAAATAAACATAGATATCTCTTATATCTGAACAAATAAGGGTGACCTACATGGAGCGGTGGGTACACTCCTAAACAAAGTCATGGGGAGGGGTGACCTGAACGGAGCGACAGGTGCACCTACTCTTGCCACCTTGCTGGGCAGATTAGATGGACCATACTGGTCTTTATCTGCTGTCATATACTATGCTACTATGTTACTATACTTACAGGAACATTTTTGGAAGTATAAAGTTCCTAACTGCAACACAGTTGGTCAAAGTAGCAAAACGTCCCTTCTGCGCCGCTACGCCACACGCGAGACGACAAGGTATATTCTAACCTTGTAAGAAAGAAATAATTCAGCTTTATGGCAAAAAAAAACAATTTCAGAAGCCAGTTTCAGTCCCCAGAAATGACGAAGGTCACCAGAAGAATCGGAGGAATAACATTAGCAGAATCAGAAGACTGTAATACAGCTGATATGTCCAAAACATCCATCGACACACCCTGAACCTGCGACAACTCTTGGCGAGCCCGTCCCATAGGCAAATAATAAACTGTGGACACAGGAGGGATTGCCTCAGGCGAGACCTTTAATATCGCAACCAAATATCTTTTAAACATATCACAAGGTGGATTGTGCTCCAAAATACCTTGGTAGGGGAATCCAAGATGGCGATCTGACGAGTGTTGTGAGTAGCGTCATTTTTTTCTATGGGTAAACGGAAGGCTAAAGGGGTTAAGAAACCCTCTCTTACCCCAGCGGCCTCTTCCCCATTGCCTTGCGAGTGGTTGGTCCACTTGATGCCTTCATCTCTACGACACAGCGGCAGTCCGGTGAGCCGGTGGAGCAGTGCCTCATTAGCGTCCCGCCAGAGCTGAGCAGCTTGACGGGAGGTTCGGGACCAGACATCTCCCCCCCGGCGCAGTGGCGTCCGCCGAAAGAGCCGTCCCTTGAGTAGAGCCTGGTGCAGTCATCGATCTCACAGCCCTCCCACGTGGTGGAGTCTCGCGAGAACGGAGGGCTGACTGCACGGCTGGGTAGTGGTGGGGTCTCTTTACCTCTCCCTTACTGTTTGGGAGTGTTAACATCACGGCGGTGGTCTGTGGGGTCTGTATTGATCCTTTCTACATCTGGGGGTCCTGTAATGGAGCGGCAGTCTTCTGAGGTTGGTACTGGAGTGCCTGAAAACCTGGTAACTTTTTCCTTTGAGCGTCCAGCTGTATTTACATTGGAGACGATTTGGTCAGCTATTGTGAAGCTTGCGGAACTTTTGGCTCCACAGGTCTCAACTTTGGCAGCCCAAACTCAGTCTCACACTAACTTATTGCAACAGCATACACTGGAAATTTCTGCTCTACGATCTTCAGTGACTGAGATACAACAAAAAACAGTATCCTATGACGATGGTGTTTTATCTTTTCTGAAGGATGCATTGGCATTAAAAGCAAGAATTGAGATGTTGGAATATTTATCTAGATATCAAAATCTCCGTTTGATTAATTTTCCAAAGTCTACTTTAATTAGCGCTAAAGATATGTTTAAAAAGTATTTGATAGAGATTTTGGGTGTGCCAAATGAATCCCATCCCCAATGGTTAAAGTGTATTATCTTCCATCTGGTAAAAAGGGTGTTGGTAGTGGGGTGATTTCTGGGATTGACCAAGCTGATTCTTTGGATGTTTCGGAAATCTTAGATACCTCTCTATGTGATTCCTTTGCTCTCTCTTCTGATCAGGATTGGTTTTTGCGAATGTTTTTTCGCAAGCGTACTTTGTTATTTCAAGGGCTATCTGTACATTTGTTTCCAGACCTGTCTAGAGAGAGACAGAGGAGAAGGAAGGAATTCTTGTTGCTTCGTCCTGGAGTTTTGCTTATGGGTGCTCAATTCTTCTTGAAATTCCCTTGTAAATGTATGGTTAAATTGCAGTCTGTTTCTTATATTTTTTGAGCCCTCACAGTAGCTGGCTTTTTTGAATTCTCACCGCTCCGTTGAGGCGGTCTAGATTAATCTACTGCAAAGGTTTGGCTTGACTGTAGACACTTGTCATATTTTCTTCTCAATCTGTATTAATTAATTAACTTTGGATTCTCCCCGTGTAGCGGGACAGACTTGTTTTACTGTTTTTTGTTCATTTCCTCTTATGTTCATTGTAAATTTACAAAGGTTTTTCCGTTTATACCCTAATTTATATGCAGGCTTATTATACTTGGATTTATTTTAAAATGATAAAGATTAAATAAATTTTAAAAAAATTACATATCACAAGGTGATATTAAAGAAACTTTAGGAAAGTTAATAATGCAAAAGTTAGTCTGTCTCACTACATTTTTTAAAGTCTTAACCTTACTCTGAAGAAAGGAGTTGTCCTTAACCAGTAACTCCTCAGACCTAAAAATCTTCTCCAGATGCTCCTCATACTTCACAGTCAGTCTCTTTCATTCTTGAATACATTCCTCTACTTTAACAACCCTCTGGTCCAAAGAAGAAACTTTAGAAGAAAGACCATCAATCTTTGGGGCCAAGGCTGTTCCCAAATCAGAAATAGCCTCCCAAATTATCTCAAGAGAAAAGATATCAAGACACCTCAGTGAGAAAGAGGGCTGCATACAAACCGTTGCCATCTGACCTGCTGGAGCCACCAGAGCTTCGAACCTCCACCTCCGAAAATGAAGAATCCACTGCCAAAGCTGAGCTCAACTCTGCTGGATTCTGCACCCTTCTCTCCACTAATACTGCCTTAGCTGCCGAAGATGATGCAATTCAGCATCCACCACCACTGGAACGGCCCCCCTCAAGGCACTGAGATGCTGAAGCTCTCCGGGTTCACCACAGACACCTGGGCCAAAACCATAGGAGACGCTGACGACTGGGCAGGGGGAACCTGCAGCTCCGGGCTGAAAAAGACATCTGAGCCGGAGGCCAGACCAGAACTCCCCGTTGCAGGTCCCGACCCCAAGACTGCTCTCCGGAGCCGACTTGCTGCATGTCTGAGCGAAGCAAATAAGGTAGGATTGTAGAAACAGCACCAGCAAGGGAAGACCTGGGCTGCAAGGGGATTTTAGCTCGTGCTTTTCCCTTACGTTTCCCCATTAGAGCTCCTTGATCTAACAGCCTTCCACCATCTTGGGCCTCCTTGGACTCATGCATTCATTGCCATACACTTGCTGTAACCTGTCATAAGTCTCTCGTCACGAATCTCCAAGTTTCTGGTAGAATTTAATACAAATTTGCTGTTCAATTTTTTCACTCATTGTAAATCTGACAAACTGCTTTTACATGATCCCAAACATCACGTGATTTAAAAAAGTACAGTTGTGCTGCAGCCACACTACACTTTGCACATGCAGAGCACATAACTAGGCCACTGCTTGCTTAATAGCATCGTAATGCGATGTATTGTTATGTAGCTACACAACAAATCGATACTTTTTAATCACACCTCATATCATGCTTGGGAAGCAGATATACTGTAATAAGAGATTGTTAGCTATTTATTTTGCCTGCGGCATATTTTACAAAAAATGTTATGCACAGAAAATGCAGTCTGGATACAATAACAGAGTTCCAGAGTCTGTGCAGAAGAGTGACCTCAGGCACTGTTGTCCTCCTTTGCTCCACAGTGTCATTGTGCTGTACCACATACAGACATATGAGAAATAAATCACTGTGCCATTCTATGCAGACTGCACTGGCGGAAACAGTCTAGCAGAGCTGGTCACCCAGAGCTGCGACATGTAGAATTTTATGCCCAGTTTCATTGTATGTGATTTGTGACACTATTTCATAAATAGTTGTATTTGCACTAGTAGTACATGCCAATTGCAAATGTTATTCCAAGTTACAAATCACAGTGATGGTATTTTCATCCACATAGGGCCATTCAATGAGTTTGGATTGTAAATTGACATGAGTTTCCCATTTATATCGTCAACTGCAGTGGATCCCCACTGGAGCTAGTACTGTTGAGCTTAATCACTGTTGCTGAGGACCTTTTATCATTTTGCCACTCATGGCTTTGTTATTTGTCAACATTTTACATTTAATGCAGATAGTTAACTATAAGCCCCTAGATATACTAGGTGACTATAAGCCTGCAGATACTGCTCATTTGCTTTATTTGTCTCAACACACATTTGTCTGCGGTACTGTGTATTTTGCTTTATGTTATGTAAGTTGGCTCTGGCTGATGAGTTTTGCAGCAGCAAACCGATGGGCTAACATACCCCCACTCCCCAGAAAAACAAAATTCCAGCTGGAAAATAAAATTGAGCCCATCAGCTGAAGACTATGAATATTTATAGAAACATAGAAACATAGAAATATGACGACAGAAAAAGACCACATGGCCTATCTAGTCTGTCCTTCCATAACAACTACAACAGTCCACTTTTTGCCTTTAGAGATCCTCTGTGTTGGTCCCATGCTTTCTTGAATTCAGTTACTGTCCTCATCTCTACCACCTCCACTGGGAGACTATTCCACGGATCCACTACTCTTTCCGTAAAGAAATATTTCCGCATATCACTCCTGAATCTATCTCCCTTCACCCTCATCCCATGTCCCCTCGTAGCAGAACTTGCTTTCAATTGAAAGAGGCTCTCTCCCTGAACATTTATGCCACGGAGGTATTTAAACATCTCAATCATATCACCTCTATCCCGCCTTTCCTCTAAGGTGTACATATTAAGATCCTTAAGTCTGTCCTCATATGCTTTATAATGAAGCCCATTAATCATTTTGGTAGCAACCCTCTGCACCGACTCCATCCTGTTCACATCCTTTTGAAGGTGCGGTCTCCAGAATTGCACACCATACTCCAAATGAGGTCGCACCAAAGACTTATACAGAGGCATTATCACCTCCTTTTTTCTGCTAGCCATTCCTCTCCGTATGCACCCAAGCATCCTTCTAGCTTTTGCTGTCGCCTTTTCCACCTGTTTAGCTACTTTAAGATCATCAGACACAACCACGCCTAGGTCCCGCTCTTCTTTAGTGGACAAAAGTACTTCACCTCCTATACTGTATTGCTCCCTTGGATTGCTGCAGCCCAAATGCATGACCTTACATTTTTTAACATTAAATCCCAGCTGCCAAATTCTAGACCATTCTTCAAGCTTAGCTAGATCCCTCCTCATGTTATCTACCCCTTCCTGGGTGTCTACTCTATTGCAGATTTTGGTATCATCCGCAAAGAGGCAAACCTTACCCGACAGCCCTTCCGCTATATCACTAACAAAGATGTTAAAAAGAATTGGACCAAGGACAGATCCCTGGGGCACACCACTGGTAACATCCTTCTCCTCAGAGTGAGCTCCATTTACTTGTACTCTTTGTCGCCTCCCACCCAACCAATTTCTAACCCAAGCAGTAACTTTAGGGTCCATCCCTAGGGTGCTCAGTTTGTTTATAAGTCGTCTGTGAGGAACAGTGTCAAAGGCTTTACGGAAATCTAAATACACCACATCTAGAGCTCTCCCTCGGTCCAACTCCCTGGTCACCCAGTCAAAAAAATCAATCAGATTTGTCTGACAAGACCTGCCTCTGGTGAATCCATGCTGCCTCGGATCCTGTAATCCGCTGGACTCCAGAAACCTCACTATTTTCTCTTTCAGCAGCGTTTCCAATAATTTACTCACCACCGAAGTTAAACTAACCGGCCTGTAGTTTTCAACCACATCCTTACTTCCGCTTTTGTGTAAAGGCACCACATGAGCCTCTCTCCAGTCCTTTGGCACCACTCCTGACTCCAATGAGGCATTGAAAAGGTCAGTCAGTGGAGCTGCTAGAACGTCCCCAAGTTCCCTCAGTATTCTAGGGTGTATCCCATCCGGTCCCATCGCTTTGTCTACTTTAAGTTGAGCTAGTTTCTCACGAACACAGTCTTCTGAAAATAGTTCAAGATGTCCCTCGCTTCTGTTCTTATTTGTGGGTGGTGCTTTTTAAAGGAGACTTTGAACAATTTCCTTTACATGAAACAACAACAACAAAAAATTGCCTGGAAAAGGCTCTGCTGTGAAGTGGAATTGGTGCTCATCAGTACAGCTGGACAAAGGACCAAAAAATTGCAGGGAGGAGTCAAGAAATGGGGAATAGAGGTACAGTTGGTGCTGATGAGAAAAGAAGACTAACTCGTGGGTGAAAATTGTGCCTCTGATTTTTATAAGCTGGGCACACAAATGAATGCACTTACGTAAGTGGTTGCTAAACCTGTTGACTCTGACCTTGAAAATTTTACAAGAGGGCTTCTTTATGTAAGGCTGCATTGTACAGTCATTTCTCCTGTTATACTGAGATGAGAAAAAAATCTTATCCTTCAGCATCAAGCTTCTTTTTCCATTAACTTTTTTTTTTATATGCTATTGTTAATAAAGATCATCAAGTAGACTGACAGTTGTTTCACAGGATCCATTGGTGATGAAAGCAGCATTGAAAGCCTTATCAAAGAACAAAGCACCGGGCATTGATGACATTCCATTGAAGTATTACAGCACTCAGATGAAGCAGTTACCATATTTGCAAGGTTCTGCCAGGAAATTTAGAAGACAAATTCATGGCCAACTGACTGGAAAAGATCTGTGTTTATACCAATACTGAAGAAAGGTGATCCGACTGACTGTGAAAATTATTGCACAATTGCTCTGATCCCACATGTCAGCAAGATTCTACTCAACATCATTCAGCAGAGACTACAACCATACCTGGAATGAGAACTGCCTGAAGTACAAGCAGAGTTCAGCAAAGGGCGAGGAACGAGAGATATCATCACAGATGTGAGATGGATCCTTGAAAAGACAAAAGAATATCCACATGTGTTTTATTGACTACAACAAAGCTTTTGACTGTGTAAACCATGAGAAACTCTAGATCACGTTAAGAAGCATGGGTTTACCAGAACACCTAATAGTTCTTTTGCACAACCTTTACATTGATCAAGAAGCAACAGTTTGAATGGAACTAGGAGAAACAGAATGGTTTAAAATCAGCAAAGATGTACAACAAGGTTGCATTCTTTCCCCCTTCCTCGTTAATTTATAATGCAGAACAAATCATCAGAGAAGCAGGACTGTATGAAGACAATCAAGGTGTGACGATTGGTTGAAGACTCATCAACAACCTTCGCTATAGAAACATAGAAAAATGACGACAGAAAAAGACCACATGGCCTATCTAGTCTGTCCTTCCATATAAACAACTATAACAGTCCACTTTTTTCCTTTAGAGATCCTCTGTGTTTGTCCCATGCTTTTCTGAATTCTGATACTGTCCTCATCTCTACCACCTCCACTGGGAGAGTATTCCATGGATCCACTACTCTTTCCGTAAAGAAATATTTCCGCATATCACTCCTGAATCCATCTCCCTTCACCCTCATCCCATGTCCCCTCATAACAGAACTTGCTTTCAATTGAAAGAGGGCTCTCTCCCTGAACATTTATGCCACGGAGGTATTTAAACATCTCAATCATATCACTTCTATCCCGCCTTTCCTCTAAGATGTACATATTAAGATCCTTAAGTCTGTCCTCATATGCTTTATAATGAAGACCACTAACCATTTTAGTAGCCACCCTCTGTACCGACTTCATCCTGTTTATATCCTTTTGAAGGTGCGGTCTCCAGAATTGCACACTATACTCCAAATGAGGTCGCACCAAAGACTTATACAGAGGCACTATCACCTCCTTTTTTCTGCTAGCCATTCTTCTCCGTATGCACCCAAGCATCCTTCTAGCTTTTTCCGTTGCCTTTTCTACCTGTTTAGCTACTTTGAGATCATCAGACACAACCACGCCGAGAAACTGCTCTTCTTTAGTGGACAAAAGTACTTCACCCCCTATACTGTATTGCTCCCTTGGATTGCTGCAGCCCAAATGCATGACCTTACATTTTTTAACATTAAATCCCAGCTGCCAAATTCTAGACCATTCTTCAAGCTTAGCTAGATCCCTCCTCATGTTATCTACACCTTCCTGGGTGTCTACTCTATTGTAGATTGTGGTATCATCCGCAAAGAGGCCATCCTTACCCGACAGTCCTTCCGCCATATCACTAATAAAGATGTTAAAAAGAATCGGACATAAGGACAGATCCCTGGGGCACACCACTATGCTGATGATAACCACATTACTGTCTGAAAGTGAAGATTATCTGAAACATTTGCTTCTCAAGATCAAGGAACATAGTCTTAAAATGGACCTGCACCTTAATGTTAAGAAGACGATGATCCAGACAATTAGCAAAATCAGTAAGTTCTTCATTTATGGAGAAGAAATTGAAATAGTTGACAGCTTTAACATACTTGGATCAACAATCACTAAAGAAAGAACAAGCAGTCAAAATCCAATGATGCATTGTTCTTGGCAGAATAGCTATGAAGGACCTAGATTAGATTCTGAAGAGAAGATGTCTCTCTCCATACAAAGATTCTATTTGTCCAAGCTATGGTATTTTCAATAACATATGGATGCGAAAGTTGGACAATGAAAAAGATAGAGAGGAAGAAAATTGATGCCTTTGAATTATAATGTTGGTGACAAATACTGTGTTTACTTTCTTTGTATATGTGATTTAAAAAAAAAGTTCAATTTTTTAGATTTAAAAGAAACCTCATATTTTGTTGACAGCACGTCAAGACCGTACATCTGGATCCTAGTATCTCCTATTGCAAGAGGGATGTGAGAGAGATGGCGGCAGCAGCAGCAAAGGAGGGAAATTCCCCTAGAAAGATTAATCAGAAAATCAAACTCACATATTTCCTGCTTCTTCCCTCTGTAACTTGTAATGAAATTTTTCCTTTGCACTCACTGATACCCTGTGACTTAACACCTACCATTACCCTTCCTAAGTCTACACTGCGTCAGGGCACACTACGTATAGTAATCCACAGTAAAGTTGTGTTACATTTCTAGGCTGTTGTCTTTACCAAGTATAGCCAAAGCCAGTTTGCAGTCAGATCCTCCTTGTCTGGGCCTCATGTTAGCCATTTTTGATGTAGGTTTGTTGGGCTGGGCGTGTGAGGAGGATACTCTTTCAGACAATATGTGAGGCTGTTCGTAGCGATTCCTCTTATCTCTTGTTTATTGGCATCTCACGTGCCTCGTAATCTTGGGAAGGTGTTTTACTTGAACAGCAGTTATACAGACTTGTAAAGATTTGGCTGATTACACAGGTACACTACCAAAAAACTGCCTCCAGTTTTGCAACTGATTCCTATAGATTTTGGGGTGCTGAATCCAGGAAAAATAGCCAAAATGTTCCATCACGTCACGTTTTCTTGCAAAAGTAGATTTCTTACCCATATAAGGAATGTTCACATAATTTCTTTTTAGCCGACTGCAGTTTATTTTCTTGGCCCAAAATAGAGGTTGTAATGGTTAACTAACTAGAAACACTCCCTCATGATATTTTAGAGTGTTTTGTATTCATTTTATACATTAACAGAACAATTGGGAGGCGGGGGGCTAAATCCAGAACTCGCGCTGGCACATGTTCTTTCCTGTTCGCCTCGCCTCGTTCGCTCGCTCAAACACGGTGGTTGCGACATGAACGTTCCTGTCAAATTTCAGTTTCTTGCAAGTTCATTATTACCTTTTGTTTGCTCAGTCGTAATCCAGCTTTATTCCGAAGTGGTTCACTACAGTTGTAGTTTGCAGTGCTGTGTATTTGTGATGGCTCACAGAGCCAGAGGTTGCGTCAACTCTCCGGACAGTTTTTGTTTTATTTGTGGGGAATATACCGTGAAAAAGCGGCAGAGGAACATTTCTGCATTTATTTAAAAGTATATTTCGCCTATTTCGGTTTGAAGTTAGGCGATCAAGACAAACCGTGGGCTCCTCACAAAGTGTGCAAGACATGTGAGGAAGATCTACACTTATGGATGAAAGGTAAAAAACAAGCATTTCCTTTCGGAATACCTATGATGTGGCGTGAACAAAAAGACCACAGCAGTGACTGCTATTTTTACTCTTGCATTGTGAAGGGATACAACTTAAAAAATAAGAACGTAATAAGTTACCCCAACCTTCCCTCAGTAATTAGGCCTATGCCTCATAGCAACGAAGTACCTGTGCCTGAACCACCAAAATCTTTGGATCATATTTGTGTGGACGGTTCTGATCATGATGAGACTCATCAGATGGCTTTTCCCGATGAGTCCAGTACTTCCGAGTTTGAAACTGAACCAGATCCGAAACCTGAACTTTTCTCTCAAGCTGAATTGAATGATTTAGTCCGGGATTTAGGACTCCCAAAAGATGCAGCCCAACTGCTAGGTTCTCGGCTTAAACAGAAAAATCTATTGTCACCAGGAACAACTTTTTATTGGTACCCGCAACCGCGAGACACAATTTTTGAAGTATTTCAGCAAAGAGGAAGATTTGGTATTTTGCAACGATATATACGGAGTGATGGAAAAGTTTAAACTCAAGTATGATCCTGCTGAATGGCGGCTGTTCATTGATTCGTCAAAAGACAGCATAAAAGGTGTTCTTCTTCATAATGGCAACACATTCGCTTCAGTTCCTATTGCTCACTCTGTTATTCTCCAAGAAAAATACGAGAATTTGGCCCTGATTCTTCAGAAGATTCGTTATGATGAGCATAAGTGGATGATTTGTGGAGACTTTAAAATTCTATCCATGCTATTAGGGCAGCAATCCGGTTTCACCAAATATCCCTGCTTCCTTTGCTTGTGGGATAGCCGGGCCCGCGACCTACACTGGGGGAAAAAAGACTGGCCAATTCGGGAGTATTTGAGACCCGGTGAGAAAAATGTTCTTCATGAGAGCTTGGTACCTCGTGATAAAATTCTATTACCACCTCTCCACATTAAGTTGGGTCTCATTAAGCAATTCATCAAGTCCCTTCCAAAAGATGGTGAGTGCTTTCGGTACCTTTGCTCAAAGTTCCCCCGACTTTCTGAAGCAAAGCTAAAGGAAGGAGTGTTTGTTGGCCCTGATATAAGGAAACTCATTTCAGATGGAGCATTCGCTGAAACGATGTCTGAGAAGGAAAAAGAAGCCTGGGATTCCTTCAAGGATGTTGTTCTCAAATTCTTGGGGAACAGGCGGGATGAGAACTATAAGGATATTGTTGCCAGGATGCTCAATGCCTTCAAAGAACAAGGCTGTAACATGAGCCTGAAAGTCCATTTCTTGCACTCCCATGTGAACTACTTTCCCGAAAACTTGGGGGCGTACAGTGAAGAACAAGGTGAAAGGTTTCACCAGGACATCAAGGACGCAGAGAGAAGGTACCAAGGAAGATGGAACACCACTATGATGGCTGATTTCTGCTGGTTGCTGCTGCGGGAAACCCCAGATGAAAAATACGCCAAGCAGCACACCAAGAGAAGCATTCGGGGGAAGGAGAAACGGGCCCATCAGGAGATTGATTGACCCAAGAATGACTTTAAAATCTAAACTGTGTTGACAAATATCGTGTTTTTACTAAACTTTGAAATAAAAATTTGCTAGTTATTACCACAGTGTCGGATCTCATTTATTAGAATTTTATTTTTACACCATCGGGTGTTTGTCTTCATGTATTGCAATGGTGCGGTTTGCGTTTTCTATTCTTACATACACACCTGTACAACATTTTTTGCACATTTCTTTGCTTTGCTTTGTGTCTAACCTCGCTCTTATATGCTCAATGTTTGTGCACATGTATGTGGCTGTTTTAAGTGCAGACAATTTTGCTACCATCACAGTGTGTTTTGTTGACATTACTCTATTCGTATGTGCTGCCTTGTTACAATTTTCTTTATTCTTATTTGAATAACTACTAAACAATTAGTATAAAGAATTCATCCAAGAAACTTTTATCTCGATCGCACTCAATCTGAAACGTTCACCTCAAACTGCTAACCCAATGTAGCAAAAAATCTGTACGTGATGGAGCAAATTGGTTACCAGATTCAGCGCACCAAAAAACGTAAAAATCAATCGAAACATTAGAGGCAGTTTAAAAAAAAATTTTTTTAGTGTACCTGTGTTATCCATCTTGACTCCTGATGCAGGAGAGTTCACCAAAACTCAGCTGAGTTGGGTCCATCAATAAAGTTTTTCTTTTGGACTTTTTTATACTTCTGGCTATTGTCTTCCTCCATTTTTTTTGCTTTTCCTGATTTTTGTCATTGTTTATGGAGGTTTCTGTCTGTGTTGTTGGCCTACTGAAAAGTTAACACCATTTCCAAGACCTTAGTAAGCATAGTACACTATATTTCATCTGTGACTGCTAAATCCTAATTTGCTTCTGATGTTCATTTAAGTTAACTTTAGTAGAATTACATTAAAATTATCTGGAAACAGGTTTGCATGCAGGCTAGAACCTTAGTACAGGGATTAATTTCTGGGGCAAAGTCCTGAAAACGCAGCTCTGGAACTTCTTTTCAGACTCGAGAGCAGCAGGGGTATTCTGCTCCAGAACTTGCAGAGAAGAGGTGAGCTCAAGAAGAGAACTGTCACTCTACTCCCTGATCCAGTCCTTCCTGTTGCTCTTGTCCCTTCCCCTCACTCCATAATTCCACTTCTTCTGTCTATGAATTAAGCCCTGCCTTAGTACATAGCACGCTATGCTGCATGCATGCTAAATGCCCTTAGAGTGCACACTAAACTTTAGTATTTAAATGGTTTGGCATGTTTCTTTATATTTGGAATTGTAATCTTCCTTGAACTAGGGTTTCTCAACTAAAATGTAGTATAAGTACCAGCTGAACTTTAATTTGCCATCTCTACAGATGTGCAAGTTTTTGAAAGCTGTCCTGCTTGTGCGTGTGAGCCTCTAGGCATTCAAACACGAGGTAGATAGGAATTCAAGCAGTTCTCAGTATTCTCCCTGATGCTTTCCATAAAAATAAAAAAGGGCAGAATGCTTTGAAGATCAGACATGCTTAAAAGGGGCAGTATTCAAAGCAGTTCACCTTCGGTGCTACTAAAATATGGATGCTAGTCTATACTGTTACCCAGACAGAGGGGAAGCATTCCCAGAGGCGTGTTTAGGTCATGGAAGGAAATTACCACTTGCAAATTGTTTGCGAGTTATTTTCCATTGGAATATCACCTAAAAGAAAAATCGGCTGCAGAGTTGTCTGGTACTTTGCACCTATGTATGGATTTCAAAGGGAAAATGTACGCATACTTTTGCTTTGAAAATTAAGTATTTGGTCTTAGAGAGTACCCCTAATTCCAAGCAAACACTTTTCTTCTGAAACAGCCTCTTTTCTGAGATCTTATCTGCTTGACATGTTGGAACTGGAGACATTCACCTAGCCCAGCACTTTCTGCTGCTGAAGCATGTTCCTGTTCCAGCTGATTCTGGTGTTTAATTGTAACTCTCTTCTTTCCTATTAATCTTATTGTG
Source organism: Ichthyophis bannanicus (assembly GCA_033557465.1). NCBI lineage: Eukaryota > Metazoa > Chordata > Amphibia > Gymnophiona > Ichthyophiidae > Ichthyophis > Ichthyophis bannanicus. The sequence continues at coordinate 186,927,693 of CM066033.1, read as the reverse complement.
GGCTGATAGTAAAGAGTCCCAGTTCGGATGGCAGAGTACTACCAAAGAGGGATTCCCCTTGAGAAGTCCTTCAAGAGAGATTGGGAGTGTAATTTCTGTTCTATTCAGGATGGAACTTCATAGTGTATGCTTGCCTCTGCTCTTAGTGAGAGGGAACTGGGATTGAAGTATACGTTGAGGTTTTTTTTTAAATGTATGTATTGATATTATGTAGTATTATGATAGGTTGATATTTTATTGTAGTTTATTATGTTTCAGGAGGGTGGTAGATAAATTGTATTGTGTTGCATTTCTGCCTTCTTTGTCCACAGTGGAAATTTGTATGGTGAGTATTGCTGGAGAAAATTTTAAAAGAAACATAATATGTAAATGGCTCAAAATAGTTAATGGTGCAACATTAAGATGTCAGTTTATCCCTTCCAAGTAACGGGAAAAATAAAAGTGATAGTTTGCATCTATGGGGGTGGGGGGAGCCTATTGTTCTAGAGGGTGGAAAAGAGAAGATGATTGCTTTAGGATCATAGGTTGGGGATGGAATGGGGGAAGATGATTATGCCAGAGGCAGGAGGAGATGAAAAGGAAGGTAGTATACCAGCATTTGGCATAAGGAGGGAAGATTATGATTAGGGTTCAGGTGGAAGGAAAGACTGTTCTTATGTAAGACAAAGTAAGCCTAGTGCCAGGTGTGTTGCAACAAAAAAACAAGTTGAAACGTGTACACTTATTGTGATACAGTGGCGCACTGGGCACATTTCTGTGTGAGATTTGGTTCAAAGAGTCATGGTAAAGTATATCTCAATAGAATAGTAGGGGATATGTAAGTGGGCAAATTATCATAGTGCGGGTAGTGACTGATGGTATATATATGAGGTCTTTGAGTATGCCTGTATATCAATGGTGGTTGTTAAGTGCCATTGAGTTGATGCTGACTCTAGATAGTTGTCCTAAACTGTATTTAATCTTCAGTCAGGTAGATAATTGCTGATAGAATGGCATCCATTGTTGCTATTATTGTATTGATCTATCACATTGCTGGCCTTCCTCTTTTGCATTGACCTTCAACCTTGCCAAGCATGATGTCTTTCTCTCATCTTTCTCTTTGAATGATGTGTCCAAAGTATGAAAGGGGAAGTCTTGCCTTTAGAACTCCTAAAGAAAGGGGGCAGAGCCAACAGCGAGGAAGATGGCTTCCTAAATTCTAGCCTCACCAAATCCGTCGGAGGAAATCCTGAATTTACCCCTCTAAAATTGGAGCTAGCCCTACGCAGGCGGTGCTAATCTCGGCAAGAGATGTCCGCTGGCAAGCCCACGCGGTTGGACTACAACACAGTGGCTAGCACTGGAGCAAAAAGGGCAAATCCGGATCCTCCCTCACCGCAGAAATTGGCGAATGGTCGGGAAGCCTCGCCAGAAATGCAAGAGCTCTTAGCGGAAATAAGAGCTGTGAGAGAAATGGTGGCGGCAAATGGTGAATCGCTCAGCGGAGTACAGGCAGATATCAGAGAGTTGAAAGAACTCAAGGAGCAGATAACTGGGCTAGCGGAAAAGATTAACGGTATGGAAATCAGAGTGGATGTTCACAAAGAACGGCTTAAGCAGGTTACTGCAAATCACAAACGGATTATAAACTTGGAGCGGAACCTGGAGGAGTTAAACAATAGGACAAGGTGGAATAACATTTGAATTTATTTATTTATTTATTTTATTTATTTACATTCTCTTATATACCGCGCTATTCTGCATCAGTGCGGTTTACATTGAACAAACTGAAATTACATTGAACAGGGCATTATAAAATTGGAGATAACTATTTTACAGGGAACATGGGCTATGGAGAGTTAAGTGGCTTGCCCAAGACCACAAGGAGCACCTGTGGGACTAGAAACCCCAGTCCTTCCGGCCCAAGGTTGCTGTCCTCTAGTGGGATTTGAACCCCTGACCTTCCGGCCTGAAGTACCTTGCCCCAACCACTAGGCCACTCCTCCACTCCGGAGGAATACCGGAGGGTGCCGAAGGGTCAGACATGAAACAGTACCTGGAAAAAGTAATTCCAAAGGTGCTGCGAGTGAGCTTCAGTCAGCCATTTGAAATTGAGAGGTCACATCATATTCCGTCACATCCAGGCCCAAATGTGAGAAAGCCGCGCCCAATCATAATATGTGTGCTGAGGCACACACAAGCAGTGCAGATTCTGGCAGCGGCGAGGTCGGTAGCCCCAGTTAACTCGATGACCAGCAGATTGCCTTCTATCCAGACTTTCACAAGGCGACGGTTGAGCGAAGGAAGCAGCTCTTGGCTTTTTGGCCGCGGCTCTGACTCCTACAAGCATGGTACAGGCTCCTCTTTCCTGCAAGACTCAGGGTTACTCTGCATAACCAGACAAAGTCTTTTGAGGACCCCGATGCACTCCGGCCATTCGTGGAAAACCAAGAAGCCACAGTGATTAGGTGAAAGTTGACTCAGCCGGGGTAGAAGATTGTAATTCGGGGCAAGATGGAAGTCTTGGATGGGAAGAAGAAGAAAAATGGACTATATTATTTGTTATTGCTGGGGATGGTGCTGGGGGCCATTGTGTGTAAATGTAGAGGAGCGAGAGGGTCAAGAGGGAATATTTTATATATGGATGGTTAAATTGTGGGGGCTCACTGTGCCCAAGGGCGTGTGAATAATTGTGGGTAGGACAGCTTTGGTTCAGTTTTGTGTTTTAAGTTAGGGGTGAAGAAAGTAATGTTGTAGGGTAGGGCGGGATTGGGGAGTAATCTTCTTGTAACAGCTCACCCAGGTAGAGCCCTAATTAGGGATTTGTGGTTGCCTCCTTGTTGGTTCTTATGGGGAAAGTGCTATGAAGGTGCAGTATATTTTGGTAAAGTGAAATGTAATGTAGACTTGCTGTGTTAGCATTGAGGTATAGGAGATTCTTGTCCCATGTGCTCGCTTAAAGTTCTATCTCTGAACGTGAAGGGGATAAACAGTCCAATGAAATGCAAAAAGATCCTGTTGTACTGTAAGAAGGAACAGGCTGATGTGGTTCTGCTTCAAGAAACGCATCTGTCATCAGTGGAAGCTCAAAAATTAGGTACGGGGCACTATGTGTTAGTAAGTCATGCAGCGGCCTGGCAGAAAAAAATGGGGTCATTACTCTGGTAAGGAAGGTGTTGGTATCGGCAGTGGAACGCTCCCAAGCCGGCTTGGATGGTAGGTGGGCTACAGCCTTGGTACAGATAAGAGACAGGAAATTAGCAATCATAAATATCTATGCTCCCAACAATGATGATGTGTCATTCTTTCAGAAGGTTGCAGAAAAAGTGCATGAGCTATCAGGAAATGAAATAATACTGGGAGGTGAATAACCTAATTTTGGATCCATTGGTTGACTGTCAACCCTTTAGATCAAGGAGACAGCAGCATGCAGCCGCGGTGATACTGTCCATCATACGGGCCGAAGGGCTAGTTGATATATGGCGCTTGTCACATCCTAAGGAGAGAGGTTATTCCTTTTTTTCCCTCCCACACAAGTCCCATTCGCGGATAGATTTTTCTCCAGGACCAAGCAGGAAGTCAGTCCTCACATATGGGTGTCATCGGCGCCGCTGAAGCCCCAGCGCAGCATTTTCCCAGCTTTCTATGAAAGCCTTTGGGAATGCAGGCACGCATGCGCGGTTCCCTTCCCGCCTAATGGTGCCATCTTACCACAGTCTCTTTTTTTCCGAGAAGCCCACCAGACGTGTGTCCTGTCATCGCGGATAAAAGTTTTTTTTTTTCGGCGATTCTCGCTGTTTTTTCTCCCGGTTCGACGCCGGTTCCCCTCCCGCCGGATTCGGTACACCGGTATCGAGCCCGATCCTACTTTTTCAGTTTTTGCCCTTTATGGCTGGCGTTCGCGCCCTTTTTTCCTTTTTTCCCTTATTCCCTGGAAGGCCGGTCCTTTGACCTCGCGGGGACTCTTTTTTCCCCAATGGCTTCCAGCGGTTTCAAAAAGTGTGATCGGTGTAAGAAGTTAATGTCTCTCACCGACACACACGACTGCTGCCTTCGGTGCCTCGGTCCTGATCACGACCCTAAGTCGTGTGGACCATGTGGGAAGATGTCTTCCAAGGCACTCCGAAGTCGCCAGCAGCAGAAAGAAAGGCTTTTCTCGGACTCAGCCTCCGGCCGGGCCCGGACCTCGTCTGAGGCCTCGACATCTCGGGATTCGGATCCCGAGCGCTGTCGAAGCTCCTCGGACAGGGGGTCCCCCGACCGGGAACGCAAGAGGAAGAAGCGGCTCGCGAGGGCGTCGTCGTCGGAGGTCCCTGGCTCCTCGAGGGCCAGGACTAAGACCCCCGACCGTCGCCCCGGGCCCGTGGAACAAGAGAAGCCTCCCAAAGTTCCTTGCGTGGAGCCGGAGTCTGCTGGACACGTAAGCCCCGTAGTCCTCGAGGACTCTCCTCCCAGAGAGCTGACGTCGGGCCCGGCGCCGCCGGGGCCCGAGTCGGTGGCTGCTGCGTCTCCCGAGCTGAGTCTCAGGATGACAGCCTTGGAGAGCAGACTATCTGCCTTCATGGAGCAGCAGCGGGCACTGATAGCCAGCCTGTCTGGCGTATCTGCCCCGACCACTGGGACATCGACTTCAAAGTTGACCCCGGAGACCGAGCCTATACTCGAGTCCATCATGGCTCGAAGTCGACCTCGGTCGAGGTCTCCCTCGACCTCCCGTTCGGGACCGAGGGCATCGACGCCGGTGCCTCTGGCGTCGGGGCGGGTGCTCCAGGGCCCCGCGGGGTTGGACCCTGACTCCTCGTCGGATGAGTCTGCCTGGGAGACGGAGGATGAGGAGTCTCCCGATAGGTTCAAGACTCGGTGCGTCCCATCGGACTCACCGCAGTCTGAGTCCCGGAGTAGATCGGTTCTCAGAGTTCGTCCGGGATATGGCCACTGCCTTGGCTATTCTGGCGGACCCCGAGGAAGAGCCTCGAGCTGAAGAGCTCGAGGCGCTGCAGTATGACTCTCCTCCGAAGGAGGCCTTTACTGTCCCGGTTCCTCCGATGCTGGAATGGCTCCTCTTCAGGATGTGGGAGGCACCGGCCTCGGCGCCGGTTTTGAGCAAGCGAGTCGACTCGATCTACCGACTCAGAAAGAGCCCTGGCCTTCAAAAGGCACAGCTACCACACCATTCCATGGTTGTGGAATCGGCCATGCATCGTCTGAAGAGCCAGAAGATGCACTTCATGGTGTCCCCCGGCAGGGAGACCCGAAACCTCGATGGCGTCGGTAGAAAGTGCTTCCAGGGCTCGATGCTTGCTTGCCGTGTCCAGTCTTACCAGCTGTACATGGGCATGTACTTGCGGGACCTGGCCAAGGAGTTGGCCGGGTTCTCTGCTGGACTCTCCAGGGAACCCTTGCAAAGATTCAAGTCCTTGTCCTCGGGGATTCGGGACTGCTCGAAGTTCATGTCCCGTGCCGCCTACGATGGCGTCGAGGCTTCGGCCCGAGTTGCGGCAGCCAGCATCGCGGCTCGACGCCAGGCATGGCTGCAGTCATCGGACCTCGAGCCATGGGTTCAGGACAAGTTGGTCGATGTCCCTTGCCGAGGTGAGAACCTGTTTGCCAAGCCCATGACCGAGAAGGCCGCCCAGCTCGAAACTGAGCACCTTACACAGACAAGGCTGTCTAGGAAGACCTCTGCCCCTTCTCATAAAAAGAAGGGCTCGGGTAAAAATCCCTTTTACCCGAGAAAGGGCACTGCCTACAAACAGTACCCTCCATATCAGACTGCCCAAGCTGCCCCCTAGGGTCAGCAAGCCAAGGGGCAGGGTAATGGGCCCCATAGGCAGAGCACCCCCAAGCCTCCGGCCCCTGCTTCCACTCAGCAGGGTGGGGGGTTTTGACTCCTTGAGTGTAGCCTCTCCATCCCTGCTCTCCCAACCCTGCACAGGAGGTCGCCTCTCCCTGTTTGCCCACCAGTGGCCCCTCATCACCGTGGACAGTTGGGTGTTGGACATAGTCCACAGGGGCTATGCACTGCATTTTCACCAACTGCTTCCTCCTTACTTTCCAGGGGAGCCTCCAAGGCCTCCTCTGCACACAGATCTTCTCCTTCAAGAGCTTCAAGGTCTGTTGGTGGACAGGGCGGTGGAGCCTGTGCCTCTCCACTTGCAAGGTCACGGGTTCTACTCCAGGTATTTCCTGGTGCCCAAAAGGACCGGTGGCCTTCGCCCCATTCTGGACCTCAGGAACCTCAACAAGTTCCTAGAGAAAGAAAAGTTCAAGATACTTACTCTTGGAACACTTCTGCCCTACCTCCAGCAGGGAGATTGGCTATGCTCCTTAGATCTAAAGGATGCGTACACTCACATCCTCATTCATCCAGACCACAGAAAGTATCTCAGGTTCATTGTGGGAAGAAACCATTATCAGTACAGAGTGCTGCCTTTTGGCCTCACCTCCGCTCCCAGGGTCTTTACCAAATGCCTGGCAGTGGTGGCGGCCTACTTGAGAAATCAGGGAATCTTTGTCTTCCCCTATCTGGACGACTGGCTCATCAGGGGTCAGACGTGCCAGGAGGCCAGACAGGCCACCCTCAGAACTATTGCTCTTCTTCAAAGCCTGGGGTTTGTCATAAACTTCGCAAAGTGCACTTTGCTCCACTCCCAGAACTTGGAGTTCATAGGAGCAAGGCTGGACTCTGCTGGCAAAGGCTTTCTTGCCAGAAGACAGGGCCCAAAGGTTGATAGCCTTGGCAAATCAATTTCTCAGCAGGTCACTGGTCTCCGCCAGACTCTGCCTGAGGCTGCTTGGCCACATGGCTTCGACAGTACATGTGACCCCAAATGCCAGGCTCCATATGAGGCCTGCACAGTGGTGTCTTCGGACTCAGTGGTCACAGGCCACAGGCAGCCTCAGAGACAGGATAAGAGTGTCCAGACAATTTCTGCACTCCCTCAACTGGTTGCTACACCCACCCAATCTACTGAAGGGGGTGCCTTTTCAGATTCCTGGGTACATGGTGGTACTGACCACAGACGCCTCCCTGCAGGGCTGGAGAGCTCATTGTCTAGGCTAGTGCACCCAGGGCCTGTGGTCTCCTTGGGAAACTGCACAGCAGATCAATCTCCTCAAACTCAGAGCTATTCGATTGGCACTCAAAGCTTTCTCTCCTACCCTGGCTCATCAATCTGTCCTGGTTCAGACAGACAACCAAGTAGCCATGTTTTATGTGAACAAACAGGGCGGGACTGGGTCCCGAATCCTTTCTCGGGAGGCTCAGGACCTTTGTTCATTTGCCCTCCAGCACAACATGCTCCTCAAGGCTGTGTACCTTCCAGGCCAGGACAACTACCTGGCCGACAGATTAAGCAGAATTCTGCAGCCCCACGAGTGGCAGCTGCATCCTTCAGTAGTTCAGAAGATCTTCCTAAAATGGGGTCTACCTTTGGTAGATCTCTTTGCCAGCCCAGTGAACAAACAACTGCCAAAGTTCTGCTCCAGGCAACCTCATCCTCTGAGAATAGCAGCAGATGCTTTTCTGATTCCATGGTCTCAGGGCCTCCTGTATGCGTTTCCTCCCACGCCCTTGGTGGCCCAAACTCTCTTCAAAGTTCTTCAGGACAAGGCCTCGGTCCTGCTGGTGGCTCCCAGGTAGCCGAGGCAGCCTTGGTTTCCTCTTCTGCTTCAAATGGCGGGGGATCCTCCACTGCCTCTGGGGTTGCAACCCGACCTTCTCTCACAGGAGCAGGGTTCCCTTCTGCACCCCAATCTCAAAGCTCTCAATTTGATGGCCTGGAGGCTGCAAGGGTAGTTTTGGCTCCCTGGGGCCTACCTCAGGAAGTTGAGGAGGTTGTCCTAGCCTCTAGGAAACAATCCACTAGGAAAACCTATGCTCTCAAATAGAAAAGGTTTTCTGTGTGGTGTCAGCTACGTACAGAGGATCCTTTCTCCTGTACTGTGCCAGTAGTGCTTCAGTACTTACTGCACTTATCAAATCAGGGACTTAAGTCCAACTCTGTTCGGGTCCACCTCTCAGCTCTAGCAGCTCACCACTCCTTGGTGGAGGGACATTCTCTGTCGGGTCACCCCTTGGTGTCCCGCTTTCTCAGGGGCTTGCTTTTGCTCAAGCCTCCAATCCGTCCTCCTGCCCCTGAGTGGGAGCTGAATGTGGTCTTGCAGCAACTGACTCGCCCACCTTTTGAGCCGATGGCTACTTGTCCACTACGCTTCTTCTCCTGGAAGACACTCTTCCTGATAGCCCTTACCTCGGCTAGGCGAGTGAGTGAGCTTCAGGCCCTGGTCTCTGATAGGCCTTACACCAGGATTTATAGGAATAGGGTAGTCCTTAGGACTCATCCAAAGTTCCTCCCAAACGTTGTCTCCTCTTTCCACCTCAATCAGGAGGTGGTTCTTCCAACATTCTTCCCTAGGCCTCATGCAAGCCAGGCTGAAGCAGTCCTGCATACCCTGGACTGTAGGAGGGCCTTATCCTTCTACCTTGACCGTACGCAGGGGCATAGAAGGGCTACTCAGCTCTTCGTATCCTTTGACCCCAATAAGTTGGGGTTGGCTGTGTCCAAGCGCACCTTGTCCATCTGGGTGGCTGACTGTATCACCTGGACTTACAAGGCGGCTGACCTTCCTTTGCAGGGTAGGGTCACGGCCCATCGTGTCAGGGCAATGGCTGCCTCAGTGGCTCATCTCTGCTATGTGCCCTTGGTAGACATCTGCAGGGCTGCAACTTTGTCTTCAAGCCAGACCTTTGCGGCCCATTACTGTATGGAGAGGGAGTCCCGTAGGGACAGTGCTTTTGGCCAGGCAGTACTCCGGAATCTCTTTGAGGTTTAGGCAACTCCTGCCCTCTGTTGGGCTACCGGTGGAGGTTGTGTCCTTGAAAAGCCTTTCTTTGCTGCTGAGACTAGAGGGAGTACTCTTGTTCAGCCTGGGTTCCTCGGTAACCCAGAGCTAGGGAGTCACCCATATGTGAGGACTGACTTCCTGCTTGGTCCTGGAGAAAGAGTAGTTACTCACCTGTAACAGGTGTTCTCCAGGAGCAGCAGGAATCAGTCCTCACAACCCTCCCTCCTCCCCTTGGAGTTGCAGTTGTACATAGTTTATTTTTTCATTTTTGTGTGCTGTTCTTAGCTATGTCATTTGACTGAGGTAAGATGGCACCTTTAGGCGGGAAGGGAACCGCGCATGCGTGCCTGCATTCCCAAAGGCTTTCATAGAAAGCTGGGGAAATGCTCCGCTGGGGCTTCATCGGCGCCGATGACACCCATATGTGAGGACTGATTCCTGCTGCTCCTGGAGAACACCTGTTACAGGTGAGTAACTACTCTTTTTGCTTATTTCAAAGTCATTAATCCCGTCAGTCGTGGCTGCTGATATTTGTCCTATGCAAATCTCGGATCATGCCGCAGTCGCACTAACCCTGTCGGGGATAGAGAAGAAGGATGTAAGCCCAAGCTTCTTTTTTGAGAGGGCCCTGTTAGCAGACAAAGAATTTTGTGAGTATATGAAACAAGAAATAAGAGCGTACTTTGACATAAATCTTCCAGGCGACACCTCTGGTTGGGCTTGGTGGGAGGCATTCAAGGCGTCTATGCGTGCCAAAATTTCTAGCTACTCAATCAAGCTAAAAAGGGAAAACAAGGCTAAGCTCGAGTCCTTAGATGTGCAAATAAAGGCGGGAGAAAGGCTTTTAATGTCAGAGCCGATCCAAGTATTTTGCTGCGCCTTCAAAAGCTGAGATTTCAGTACAATCAACTTTTACATGAGGAAGCTGTGCAACTTATGCATCATCAGCCCTCGGTATATTATTTGGAAGGTAATAAGTCAGGCAACTTGCTAACACACACCCTTAAGCCCAAGTCAGGGAAAGCTAGAATTGCAGCCTTAAAGGGAGAGAATGATGAACCTTTATTAAAAAGTAAAGAGATTGTCACAGCGCTACGCTCCTTCTATTCTAAGCTGTACTCATCCGAAATCACGGCAAATGTAGATGACTTTCAAGCATTGGTTGGTCATTTATCACACCCTTCTCTCTCTCTTCAAGTGGAGAAGTCCGAGAAGCCCTGAAAGCTGCAGTAAAAGGTAAGGCGGTAGGCCCTGATGGAATCCCCTCTGAATTCTATCAGGTGTTTGGTTTGGACCTAGCCCCATACTTGTTGGAATACTTTCACCTTCTGAACTCGCAGTTGTCAGCAGTGGGCTCATTTAATGAAGCAACAATCATGGTTTTAGAGAAACAAGGAAGGGACCCATTAAAAGGAGAGAATTACTGCCCTATCTCACTACTGAATATGTACCTTTCTGTACAATTCAATGTTTTGTTTAATGTACACCGCATTTGAACATTGGAAAATTGGTATAAAATTTTTAAATAAATAAAAAAAATAAAAATATCAAGTGGATGGAAGTTTTCAGTCTAGGGAATTTATCCAGACAACTATTTAATTACCTGAGTAAATTCCTTTGAAAAAACTGCTACTGCCTCTGCTCTCTTTATCCTTTCAGAGGTACCAAAGATGTAGATATTATCTCCAGGAACAAGCAGGAATGAGTCCTCACATATGGGTATGTCGGAACCGACGGAGCCTGCGCGGGAAAGCTTTGATAAACAACTATACACGTGCAAGGAAATTTGAGGAATAAGGCTGCCTCTAGCGCCAAAACAACTGGTTTCAGCGCAAGGAATGCCCTTCTCAACTGTGTAACCTTCGAGACACCCGGGAAAATGTTTATTTTGTGACCACAGAAAGACTAAATAATAAAAACATAGAAACACGACGGCAGAAAAAGATTACATGCCTGTCTAGTCTGCTCTTCCATATCAAATACTAAAATCCCTTCTTTTCCTTTAGAGATGATCTGTGTTGTCCCATGCTTTTTTGAATTCATATACTATCCTAGTCTCGACTACCTCCACTGGGAGACTATTCCATGCATCTACCACTCTTTTCATAAAGAAATATTCCCGCATATTATGCCTGATTCTATCCCCTTTCACCCTCATCCTATGTCCCCTCATAGCAGAACTTGCTTTCAATCGAAAGAGGCTCTCCTCTTGTGCATTTATGCCACGGAGGTATTTAAATGCCTCTATCATATCTCCTCTATCCCACCTTTCCTCTAATGTATACATATCAAGATCTTTGACTGTCTTCATATGCTGTATAACTAACCATTTTAGTAGCCACCCTCTGCACAGACTCTATCCTATTTATTCCTTTTGAAGATGTGGTCTCCAGGGATGTAGAATATTATTGCAGTCAATAAGAGAACTAAAGGAAACAATTAATGTGGCATGAGATGGAATGTTATCAGCTGAATTTTCCAGAAAAGCAGATACATCTAAAGTATCAGTAGAAGAAAGCTGATCCAAACCTGTACCCTACTGAATCAAGAGTTTCCTTCCTCTTAGTGAGGAAGTAGAGTTTTGAGCTTTTTAAAGCTTCCACCTCTGCAAAACCAAGAATCTCCTTAAGATATTTCTGAAGGAGAAGAGTAGGAGAAAGGTTATGTATATGGGGGAAGTTTAGAAATCTCAAATCCAGACAAGTTGCAGCGCGCTGATGACATTATTCGTGAGGATCGGCGCATCACGACTCGAATTGTCCGTACAGCTTTCCATCAGTAGAGGTAGTGCAATGGCAATTATTGACTCTTTGGGATATTCAAAGGTGTGTGCAAGGTACACCGCAACAGCTTACAGTATTTTAATGCCCGCTGGCAGCTATTGCAGGGTGCTGCAACTTGTCTGGACTGGTGGCTGAGGCAGGACGCCCAGACCGCGGCCGATCTTCCAGTTCTGTTTTACCACTTCCTGAAGCCTTTACTCTCTTCACCCATTGGGCAACGATGTTCCTATCTACTGTAGAACTTCCATACACAGCACACAACCGTTTGTGAACGTTTCTCACACTTTCTTTCTCCTCCACCAAGAATTCAATTACAGCTTGTTGTTTGTACCGTGTGTCACTCAGACGCCATTTGAAGGATCACTACCACCTTGCTATTTGTCGGACGACTGTAAAATTACACACATGTGTCCTTTGAAGTTCCAAGTTACTACCCTTTCAATTTCACACCTCTATCTTCATTCTGGACTAAGAAAAAACCTATGGGGCATTACTTTCTGAGCAACCCTCATAAATGCCTTTCAAATATCGGGCCCAAATGTCTTAATCTGCTCCGTGGTATAATATGTGTTAAATAAAGTAGCCTATTTAATAAGCTGTATTAGCTGTTTAACACAAGAATTAACAGAGTGGGTCCGGGTGAAGAGTTGTTGCAATGCATTAATTGTTGGAGTGTGGTAATTTCCTGCATCAAACAGCTGATGTGGAAATTAGCATTTTGAAGCATGGAATAGGTGGGAAATGCACCTTACAGTGAAGGTAGAAGATAATACAGATGAATTAATGCCACCCCAAGATGTTTAGCTAATTGCATTGTGTATTATCTGGTATACAGTTAACATGTGGTACCTACTTTCCGTCTGTGCTAACTATGGGGAGCATTCTCAGCCTTTTTGGGACGGATGCAGTTCAGTTGACACGGAGGTTTTGCAGTTACCATGTGATATCTGCAAAATCATACCATGCCCTAATAAATAGGGGTTAAAGAGTTTATAATGAACAAGTGAATAAAGAAAATGTATATGAAGCATGTATGTGGGGGAAAAAAAGTACTGTAGGCTCAAATGAGAGAATAAAATCTTCAGTGTCTTTTAAAGCCCCTCAAAAGGTGCCTTAGTGAATTAAATTAATGTTATACTTCAAAAAAAAGACATGGAACAGTGGTTCTCCATTGGACAAGAGCGAATTAAGTCCTCATGTTTGGGTGATGTTATCTAACAGAACCCACAAGGGAACACTCCCCAGTTACTAGTGGAAGCTTTTGGGAGTTCCCGTCATGCCTATGCACCATCTTGCTGCCGTGGCATCATCTTGAATCAGTCTTTGTTTTTCTACGGAGCCCAATGGACTTGTTCCGTGTCTCCTCTTATTAATTGTTTTATGTTTTCCCATCCGAGAATCCTGCTTCCAGTTTTCACTGTAATTGCCTAGGCAGTAAGGTATTTACTGTCTGAACAGTGATCTGATAGCTATTTACAATTGGACATTATATAGACCATACTTTTGTATTTCAGTCATCTAGGTTAGTGTGGAGGTTTTGGTTGTGGGTGAGTGATCTTGGCAGTCTGTCCCATAAATTTCTTGAATATGTGCATTTTTAGCATCTTCCTGAAATCCTTTGTCAGTTGCTCTGATATTGTTTGAAAGGGAGTTCCATAGTGTAAGCCCATATATGGAGAAGGTGCGGTGGCATATTTCTTATGTACTGGTTGTTTTCTGTCTGGGGATTTTGAGGAGGCTTGATATTTGGCCTTGTCTTGGTCTGTCATAAGGAGGTATGATTATGAGAGTTTGTAGATAGGCAGCGGTTAGGTTATGTATACTTTTGAAGGTGTTCATTATTACTTTGTATTGTATCCGAGCTTGGATGGGCAGCCAATGTAGTTCCTTTAGTACTGGGGTAATGTGTTCTTGTCTAGGTGTCCTTGATATTAAGCGTGCTGCAGCGTTTTGTGCAATCTGGAGTGGAAGACGTGTGCCTTTTGGTAGGCCTTGGAGTATTGCGTTACAGTAGTCCCACATTGGAATAATGAGTGCTTGGCAGACCGTGCTGAATAGGTTGTGGTCCAGCAATGGGCGGAGGTTATGTAGTGTTCTTATCCTTTGATATGTCGCTGCAGTTGCTTTCTTAATGTGGACTTGGAAAGTGAGTTTCCAATCTAGTATCACTCCTAGGTATTTGATTTCAGATTTGATAGGGATATATCATGGTTGTTGAAGGTGAGTTTCTCTATTGGAATGTAGTTGAGGTTTCTGTTTATTTAATGGTATTTATATACCGCCTTATCCTTCAATCAAAGCGGTCACAACACAAGTGGGGGATACATTTAACACATGGGGATTTTGAGACACATACACTAATACTTACAGGGAACATGGGCAATGGAGGGTTAAGTGGCTTGCCCAAGACCACAAGGAGCATCTGTGGGACTAGAAACCCCAGTCCTTCCGGCCCAAGGTTGCTGTCCTCTAGTGGGATTTGAACCGCCGACCTTCCGGCCTGAAGTACCTTGTCCCACCCACTAGGCTACTCCTCCCTCCAGTGCCTCGGTTTTACTTACATTCAATGCGAGCGAGTGTTCATGTAACCAGTGGGTTACTTCATTGAGGCAGGAGAAGATGGTAGAGAAGTCCGGGTTCTTTGTCATGATTGGAATGTACAGCATAATGTCATCTGCATAGATATGAAACATTATCCCATATTTCCTGATGATGTTGCAAATGGGCTGTATGTATACGTTAAATAAGAGAGCTGAGAGAACTGATCCTTGAGGCAGTTCTTGGTGAATTTGAAATGGTTTTGATGTCCTACTTCATACTTTCACTTGTTACGTGTGGTCAGATAAGTATGAGTGAAACCATTTTAAGGGAATCCCATCTACTCCGATTTTTTTTCGGCTGGTGAGGAGTCTTCTGTGGTTTACGGAGACAAATGCTGCAGAGATATCTATGAATATGAGAATGAATGCCTGTTTGTATCTTTCTGTGCCCTTGAGTAGGGTGTCAAAGAGTGAAGTGAGTAGTGATTCAGTATATAGTGTTGTCAGAACCCATGTTGCTGGTCATCCAGAGGTGCGTTGGTGTCTATAAATTCCTGTAGTTGAAGCTGGACATTTTTTTCTATTATTTTTGCTAGGAGAGGGGTACTGGAGATGGGTCTGTAGGAAGTGGGGCTGCTGTAGCACGCTTCAAGGTGGGCCTGATTGAGGAGATCTTTAGGTTATTTGGGATTTGGCCTACGGTGAGGGATGAGTTTATTATTTTGAGTAGTGGTGAAGTCAGCTCTTTTCTAGTTGCTTTGATCCATGTGGTTGGGCATGGGTCTAGAGGTGACGTGCTGGTGTTCATTAGTGAGTGGAGGCTTCTAGTTGCCTGCTTGATATTGGAGTGAACATGGACCAGTTTGGTGAGCTGATACATGTGCTTGTAGTTAGTTCATCCAGGTCTATTGTTTCTTTAGTGCCGGAGAATTTGTTTTGGAGATAGGAGGCGTAGTCTTGCAGGTTCAGGCTGGGGCCTTTTGAGGCAGTAGGGGTTCGAATGAGTCTCTTGGTGATTTTGAACAGCTCTCTCAGCTAGTTGAGTGATTTGTGAATGATATTACTTTGTGTGAATGATATTACTGTGTGTTTGCAGATGACAAAATGAGGACTCGAGGGTTGAGAGAAGTAGCGTGAATCACTTTTTGTCACTCGCAAGTTTGGTCCATCAACATCAACAGCACCGGTCTCGGTGGCTTCAAAGGCTGCATCACATGCTAATGGTGCATAGACATTGAAGAGTTCTCGAGCCCACTTGAAGCCAAGCACCTGTAGTGCGCCGGAACATCAGACATCAATTGATCTCCACCTGAAGGTAAGGAAGGATTCGTCTTCATCTTCGATGCCAAAGGGACATTGCACCAAGTGAAGACTGGTATATCGACATCGGAGCCCCTCAAAGCTAAGGTGCCCCGAAGGGAAGAGAGCTCATCCTCCAAAACATCAGAGGGGCAGCAATGGACTGCAGAGACCAAGCTGCCGATAACCCTGTTCAGGTCCCGGGTACATCTGTTGAAGTTGCTGAGGCCCCACAGCCTTTGAAATCAGCAGCCAAGGAGAAACACCACCTGCAGGCTCTCGAGGAATGGATTATGGTGCGTACAATCGCAGATAAGATACCTGGGAATCATCATAGACCAAGCACTCACACTTGAACAACAAATCAAAAAAAACGCCGCTACAATATTTCACAAGGCTAAAACAGTGCAACGCCTCAAACCTCTCCTTGAACCACAAGACTTCAGAACAGTGATGCAGGCCTTGACACTCCCCCACCTGGACTACTGCAATATAATCTACCATGGACTCCCGGCCACCCATACCAACCCACTCCGGACTGCCTTAAACACCACAGCAAGAATCATCCAATCAGCAAAAAGACAAGACGACATCACCCCAATCCTGAGAGAGCTACACATACTCCCTCTAGAAGCACGAATCAAGTACAAATCCGCCCTACTCACCCACAACGCTCTCAACCAAACCCAAACCTCCCAACTCCGCACACTACTGACCCGACCAGCCCACAACAAAGCAACCAGACAAACCAACAACAACTCCCTCACCATCCCCCACAAAAGGACAAAATGCAATCAACGAACCTGCAACAGAGCCTTCGAACTATACGCACCAACCATCTGGAACTCTCTACCGAACCACATCAGAAACCACAAAGACCCCATATCGTTCAGGAAACAACTAAAAACCACAATATTCCAGGAATACCTCGAATCAGAAACAGACACCCACCAGTGAGACTGCAGCTCAACGTCTATGTTTATGTCCCAAATATTAGTTAAAATCATAAATGTTGAACGCCTGGTGACAGCCCATACCCCCCCCCTCGTTCAATGTTCCACCTCTTTGACCCGGTGAAAAGCGGGATATAAATACAGCTAAATAAAATAAATAAATAAAATAAATCTCAATGTCTGATCCATCGGTAACCGTGCAATCAATCCTTAAGATGCACGCCTTGCCTGCGGGAGAGGCATCATCATTGGGCCATCAAAGGGCCCTGATACCATTGCCTGCCCGGCTGATATTACTCTCTAGAGTTTCTGGGTCCGATACACCCTCGAAATCTAGACGAGCATCGGTGCATCATTGCTACCAAAGGAACTCCTGATCACTCCAGATCAGGAAAGAGATCCAGGCAGAGACTCAGAATCACTTTGACTTCTGTATCGCCCTTCCCCCGCCTAGGCGGCTGCCTGACAAGGTGAAGGGGGAAGGAATGTTACTTTCAAGTAACTTCCAAAGCAAAGGCTTCTGGGAGTTGTAGTGTTCAGAGCATGTGTAGTTGTAAAGCAAAGGCTTGAGCCGAGGTTTGAAAGCAAACGCAGGAATATTTTTATTAGCCTCCCTTAGTAGCGGGAACTTCAAAATGAAGCTTGGTATAACACGGGTACACTTATTCACAGGAAACTCAGGTAAGAAAAAAAACTAATTGCTTACTTCAGCAAACAAAACTTTCCATTCACTTATAAAGCTTTTCTTCACAGTGCTTCAAACAAAAATGTTCATTGAATTCTTCAATGCAAACAATTCCAGCAGTTAATCTTTTCTCCTTTGTTTCAGAGCTTTTACTGGTTTTAATCAGTGATTCTGAGACTTCTAGCAGCACTCCTGATCAAGTCTCATTCATGGCAGCAAGCATACTAATTAAAACTTATGAGCTCTGTAACACATTAGGCATAGCAAAGAAATGGAGTTTTTCTTCAACACATATATTCTCAGACTATTATTTTACTATCTGGGATAACTCACATTCCATTGGCTCCTCCAGCTCACTTAAAAGAATGTTTTCCCCGATATCCATAGATTCGCAGTCTGAGCAAGAGTGTTCTGTGACGTCGTCAACAAACAGCTGTGCTTTCCCTCGGTACACAGAATTCTTCTAACTCACATTCCATTGGCTCCTCTAGCTCACTTAAAAGAATGTTTTCCCCGATATCCATAGATTCGCAGTCTGAGCAAGAGTGTTCTGTGACGTCGTCAACAAGCAGCTGTGCTTTCCCTCGGTGCACAGAATTCTTCTCCCTGTTAATTACCTCCTGGTCTCTCAGCATACGCTGAACCAGTTTTAGAACATTTAACCCTTCCTTGCTGAGAGGCTTTCTGTAACCTTGCTTCTGGTTAAACTCTGGTAGCTGGCTGTTAGGGAACTCTTCCTGAGACTTCTGGCTATTAGCTTTATCAGCATTACCTTTTGGGAGTTTCCTTAGCAGGGGTTCCTTGCTCTTTCCCTGGCCATGCTGTCTCTGGGTTAAAGCAGCCTTCTCGTCTCTCTTCCTCCTAGGAACATGAACCTCGTGTCCTGAGTAAGGTTCCCTTTCAGACTCCTCCTCTGAAACAGAGTTAGCTCTCCTCCTCTCGTGTCCTGGCAATCTCCTTGCCTCTCTTTGGATCCTTGCCACTCTCCCTTCCTCTCCCGGGAAGCTTGAGAATCTTTCTGATCCCGTGAGTCTCTCTCTCTCTGTTCTCTGGGGCTTATAACCATGTGACTGGCCGGTATCTTTCCACCCCGCCCCCAGCTGTGCTGCATCACCACCCTCAGTTGCTATGGAGCTGGGGCGTGGCTTTTGGTCAACAACTTTTGACAGGTTCTTTTTTTCACCCTTAGCTGCAGTTTTAAACTGAGCATTTTTTTCCTTTTCCCTCTGCCTAGGGGAAATTGCCTGTACTTTTTCCACTTCCATAGGGACTTGGCTGTCTTCGCCATCACACTTCCTATCTGTGCCCGATTCAGAAGGCTGAGTAACCGACGCCAAGTCCAAAGATTTGTTGGAGGAAGGTCTCTTGAGGTGCCACCATTTCCACCTCATGAGCGATGCAAGACTCCTCCTGAGGATATGACCTTCCAAGATTTTGTTAGGGACATGGCCAGTGCCATACCTTTTTCTTTGGAGACTGTGGTGAACAGCGCCCTCCTGAGCCTATGGAAACGGATGAAAATCCTGAGGTTCAGCAGGATTTATGCCTATTTGAGAAACCAAGGAAGAAAGAGAGACTCTATTCCACAGAGCTGAGCATGGAGACCAGCCCAGGGGAGGAGTCCTGCAGTCCTGATTGGGCACACCCTGTCCTGGGAAGGGGCGTGTCCAGGAGAGAATGTGGTTTTAAACCAGAGCATGGTTTTGCTAGTCAGAAGAGGAATGGGATTAAGATTGAGGAGAAGAAGGAGAGACGGATAAAGAAGAAGCAGGAGAATGATTGGAAGTCCAGAAGACAGTATGCTGATACTTGGGAACCTGGCATTGGAAGGAGACCTGCAAAGTTCTATTCAGAGGCAGTGAGTAGAAGTCCCAAGGAGAGAGGACCTAGCCCTGAATTAGATAACCGTTGGAAGGCACAGCCCTGGGAAAGGAAGCCTTCAAGGCAGGCACAAGAAAGAAAACAATCATTCTGTGAAGTACCGTTTGAGCCAGAGAGCAACAAACATTCTAACAGCTGGAGAACGTTGGAGCCATCTGAAGTCAGAACGGCATGGCAACAAGTAAGTGAATTGCCACAAAGTTTCCAGGCTGAACGTAAAGCTAACTCTCCTGTGTGTGAAACATTAGCAAAAGAGACTAGCAGTTACTCTGACACAATTAATTTAAGAGAGGAGAAAATAAACAGCCTTAAGCCAGAGGGAAGTTGTATAGCTGATAGCAATTCCCTATCTCACAAACAGCAGGCTGAATTGCTCCTACAGAGTTTTAAGCAGTTTTTAGAGTTGCAAGCTAGAAGACAGCCAGTGTTACCAGAAGCCAGTAATTCCATACAGCTTGAAGAATTAACACAAGATAATACAGACTTACCAGATTGTGAGAGCATGGATTGCACGGTCTGCTGTGTAGAGATGCCAAGCTGAAGGAAACTGCTTTTTACCGTATGTGAATTAAATGCTACGGAGCTGTTGTATTGCCTTGCTGAGAAAGCTCTAATTATGTGCACCTGATTTTCCCCAGCCCTGTGAAGGTAACAGTGGCTGAAAGAGGCTGCAGTGAATCTAACTGACCTCTTGGGGCAAAGTGAGTAATTTGCTTAGAAGTGAAAAGCAGCAGTTATACTTTAAGTTGCCTTTATCCTAAGTTTTCCTGTTAGCATTTGAAGCACCTATTTGTTTGCATTTATTTGCCATGTGATGGAACAATATCCTTTACTATAATAAATATACTGGAAACCCCATAACTACAACTCTTTATTTCGGAGCAAGAGGAGCAGGAACTACAATACCCAGCCTTCCCTGGATACAGGTTACTCTCCTTCCTCACGAAGCATCATACCGCCGCTCCTGTCTTTAGCCCCAAGGCCGGGCAGGAGCGCCGCAAGACTGAGGATGGGCCCAGGGCAGAAGAGTTGGGGATCCTCAGTACTCCTCAGCCGCTGAGGAGGCGATGACAGTGCCCATGCATCGCATCCTACAGAGAGTAGATGAGAATGTGGGAGAATCCCCTCACTGTATTTCTGGTCAGTAGAAGGCTTGACTCCATGTATAGAGTTCAGAAGGCCCCCAGGTTCGAGAAGCCCCAGCTTCCACACCATTCCTTGGCAGTCGAGTCCATCCTTAAGAGATCCAAGAGTTCCAAAACTTATTTTCTCAGTGCCTCCAAGGAGGGAGACTCTGACATTGGACTCTTTTGGGAGAAGATATTTTCAGAGTTCCATGCTCATAGCTCACATGACCTCTTACCCAGCTCTACATGGACATATTTTTGAAGAACATCATATGTGACCTCGCTGATGTGTCACAGTATCTCCCTCCAGAGAAATTGGAACAGTATCATTCCCTAGTGGCTCATGGCAAGGACTGCTCGAAGTTCATGGTTTGGGTGACCTTTGAAATGGCATAGAGATTTTCTTCCTTGGGTATTGACACCCGGAGAATCACCAAGCTTTGGTCCTCAGACCTGGAACAATAAGTGCATAACCAGCTTGCTTCCATGCCGTGCCGTGCCGTGCCATGGAGGATCTCTTCAGAGACCAAGTCGAAGAGAAAGCTGGCTTCATAGAAAATCAGCATGTTACCCTTCATAATCTCTCAAGGCATATGTCTGAGCTGGCCTCCTATCACAGGAGATACTAAGGAGGGGGCTAGAAAAAGACCTATTACTCTCATTGGCCTAGGTACTTTCCTGGTCCCCAAACCTCCCAACCAAAACAGGCTCTTGCCCACAACAGTGATGAGAAAAGCCTCAGAAAGCCCAGCCTGTTCCTCAGTCAAAGCCAGAGGGAGGGGTTTGATTGGTTCCTTCAGAGCAAAGCCACTCTAGAAGTAACTGCATTGGCAGACCCTCCATTCGGGGGAAGGCTCACTCTTTTTGCTCAAAGGTGGCCCCTCATAACGTCGGCCATTTGGCTTCTACCAATTGTCCATAGTTATTCAAATTATTGCAAAATTGTCAGAGGGTGCATTACATAGACCCTCTGCATCAGGAACTGCTTTAGAGAGAAATCACTGCCCTCTTGACAGATTTCGCGATTGAGCTTGTGCCACCAGAGCAAAGAGAGTGATGATTTTATTCTAGGTATTTCCTGATCCCCAAGAAGACAGTGGGATGTCATCCTATCCTATACCTCAGAAATCTGAACACATACTTGGTATGAGGGAATATCAGAATGATTCCTCTAGACACTCTGCTTCCTTATCTTCGAAAAGGAGAATGGCTATGCTCCCTGGATCTGAAGGATTCGTACACGCATATAAATACATCCTGTTTAGATTCGTCCTGGGAGGATAACACTTGTAGTACAGAGTGTTGCCTTTTGGCCTAGCCTCAGCACCTCACATTTTCACAAAATACCTTGCAGTACAAGCTGCTTACCTCAAAACGCTGGGAGTGTTTTGTCTTCCCCTCCTTGGACAATTGGCTGATCACGAGTACCATTAAAGAAGGGGTTCAAGAATCAACACAGTTGACCATTCGGGTGTTGGCAGTTAGCCCACCAAGAAGCAAAGGGTGCTGTAGAAAGAAAAATGAAAGAGGAAATGTCACTGCAGCCAGGAGGCTATAGGGTGATGCAATTCTGAGGGGTTAGGAACCATGGAGACAAGTATGGCCGATTAAGGTGGAGCATGATTTCAGCAAGTAGACAAACTTGAAAAAATTGTAAAGGGGCAGCTAATGAACAGAGGGTCAAGGATATGCCAGATGAGGTACACACTGTGTAAGAGTCTGCCAGCTAGATAAAATTGCTAGAGAAATATGGGCTGGTGAGAGAAAGAGAAGGCCATGTTAAGCTTAGAGTTAGCCCTTCATGTGGGCCTATTCTTGCAAGAAACCTGGGATCCTACAGTTTGAGGTCTGGCTTAGAGAATGACCGGATGCATTCTTAAAGGAAGTTATAGGCTGTTCTTTTTTGTTTTTAGTGCCATCAAGTCAATGCTGACTCCTGGCGACCCAGCTGCCTCTGGGTTTTCTTGGCAATGTATCACTGGAAGTAGATTGCCCGGTCTTTTCTTCTGAGGCAATGGAGGGTAAAGTGACTTGCCCAAGGTCACAAGGAGTGCCAGTGGGAATCGAGACTGTTACATAAAGCTTTATGCCTGCTTGTATATGGATGCCTACTGCATACTGTTTATATGGAATGCTACTATATGAAGGCAGGAATTGTATTGCTGGTGAAGTAACAGACACAGAAAAGGAATGAAGGACATTTATTTCTAAAAATTGCTTGTCTGCTTGGGCTATCTGGCAGTATAAAATACATGGAAATAATGGCAATATTTAGTGGAAAAAGCAAAACTGAAAATATATATAGGACAGTGGCATCTTAAGACTGGAGTAGGGGGACTTAATGTGGTAATGAAATGCAGAGCTAAGGTCCCAAGTTCAGACAGTCTCTTGGCTCTGTGCTCTCCTGGTATCCTGATTGGTGAATGGCCCCAGCAACCTCCCTGGCTTTGATGTAGGGAAGAGGTGAGCCCAGCATGTATAAATTCTGATGGTCCATGCTCTACAGGGGCAGCCCAAGGAGGGTGCGGGGCCTCATTTGCATAAATATTTGCATAATGTTACCATACACTAACTTTTAGTAAACATGCCTCTTAATGAGTGTATGGATAAAGAAAGACTAAAAAATTTCTACATTACTATGATCCAGTGCCAACCGCCAGGCACATTAGGAACTACTACAAACACTGCCCATTTAGAACCCATAGCAAACCCGCCGTATCGTAACAGCACTACCAGGACTCACAAAGCACCAGACCCTACCTATCAAAAGGCAACACTGCAAATATTAAACCAATACATTTCAGAGAATAACAATACATGACCTACTGGGGAAAGAGAACAAATGGCAATGTCAAATAGGAATTACATAAACAGAATACCTCAACTCAGTTACACATGCCAAACATAGACCATCACCAAACAAGGAATCACAATTTAGAAACAGGAAGACAAAAATTAAACTGGGAACCCCAAAAGCCAAACTTGGAATGTACAACAACACTGTAGAAATAAAACTATAAATTAATTTCCTCTTGTACTAAACAAAGAGCAGACATTAATGATGCACATTTCCCAGAGCTGACATATTCCAATTAATAAATTCAAAATAAAGAGATATTTTTCTACCTTTTGTGCATTTCTTTTTCAGTTGCAATTGCTCCAGCCACTTTCTTCTGGTTTCTTTGTGTCTTCTGCTAACTCTCCATCGTCTGCTGTCCATTTGTCCTTTCTTCTCTCTTCTAGTTTTTTTTCCATTCTCTCTCTACATCTGCTTTAACATAGTAATCTTTCTCCTTTTGCTCTTTCCTCATTCCTATTTCATCCCCTCAAATTTTACCCCTCCATCCTCAATCCCCACTTACTCTCCCAATACCCGGCCAATTGTAGATTTTTCTTCCCTCCCACACAAAACATTTTTCCCCTCTCCATTTCACTCTCCCAGCTCCATCCCATTCTAATCCTCCCCCAACATCAGCTCCCTTCTAGTCCAGCCCCACCCAGCATCCACTCCCTTCTAGTCCCCGCATCAGCCCATTTCCAATCCTATCCTAGCCCCACCATCAGCCCATTTCCAGTCCTATCCTAGCCCCACCATCAGCCCATTTCCAGTCCTAGCTCCCCCATCCATTTCCAGTCCTATCCGAGTCTCTCCATCAGCTAATTTCCAATACCAGCCCCCCATCAGCCCATTTCTATTCCTTTCCTAGCCCCACCATCAGCCCATGTCAAATCCTAGCTCCCTTCCACTCAGCCCATTTCCAATCCAAGCCCCCCATGAGCCTACTTCCAGTTCTAGCCCCTCCATGAGTCCATTTCAATCCAAGCCCCCACCATAGCCCATTTCCAATCTTAGCTCTCCCCAACAGCCCATTTTCAGTCCTATCCTAGCCCCTCCATCAGCCCATTTCCAGTCCTAGCTCCCTCCCCTCACAGCCCGTTTCCATTCCAAGCCCCTGTCCCCATCAGCTATTTGCAGTTCAAGCCCCCCTTCCACTCAGCCCATTTCCATTCCAAGCCCCTGTCCCCATTAGCTATTTGCAGTTCAAGCCTCCCCTTCCACTCAGCCCATTTCCAGTCCTAGCAATCCCCCAACCCATTGCCAGTCCTAGCCCCCATAGCCCATTACCAGTCCTAAGCCCCCATCACCCCATTTTCAGTCCTAGCCCCCCCATAGCCCCTTACCAGTCCTAACCCCACATCAGCCCACTTCCAGTTCTAAACCCATCAGCACATTTCCAGTCTTAGCCCCTCTATAACTCATTACCAGTCCTAACCCACCCATCAGACAACAACCTATTACTAGTCCTAACCCCATCAGCCCACCTCAAGTCCTAACCCCCCATCAGCCCATTTCCAGTCCTAGCCCCCCATAGCCCATTACCAGTCCTAACCCCCCCAGCCCATTACCAGTCCTAACCCCCCATCAGCCCACTTCCAGTCCTAACCCCGCCATCACCCCATTTTCAGTCCTAGCCCCCCATAGCCCACTTCCAGTCCTAATCCTCCCATCACCCCATTTTCAGTCTTAGCCCCCCATAGCCCATTACTAGTCCTAACCCCCCATCATCCCATTTCCCTTCCTTCCCCCCATAGCCCATTATCAGTCCTAACCCCCCCATAGCCCATTACCAGTCCTAACACCCCCATCAGCCCACAGCCCATTACTAGTCTTAACCCAATCAGCCCACCTCAAGTCTTAACCCTCCCATCAGCCCATTTCCATTCCTAGCCCCCCCATTGCCCATTACCAGTCCTAACCCCTCCCATCAGCCCACTTCCAGTCCTAAGCCGCCCATCACCCCATTTTCAGTCTTAGCCCCCCCCCCCCCCATAGTAAAGGCTGTTAGTGTAGCTGGGTTTAAAAAAGGTTTGGACAAGTTCCTGGAGGAAAGGTCCATAAACCATTATTAAGAAGGGACCCAGGATATCAATGCTTGACCTAGTACAAGCATTGTGGAATCTGTGTCTTTTGGGGAAACTGCTAGGTACGTATGACCTAGATTGGCCACTGTTGGAAACAGGATACTGGGCTTGATGGACCTTGGTCTGACCCAGTATGGCATATCTTATGATGTTATGTTCTTATAGCCCATTACCAGTCCTAGGTTTACGGAAACTTCGCCCCCCCCACATTTCACCCCCCACATTTTGCCCCCCACATTTCGCCCCCGAGGAAACCGCCCCTCACATTTCGCCCCTGCACATCTTGCCCCTGGGAAAATTCATCCCCACACATTTTGCCCCCGGGAAATTTCGCCCCTGAAGTAGACAAACTTATTCAGAATATTACCATAGTTCATGTTTTAGCACCACCTTCATTTGCGAAGGCGCTAACTGAAGGACGTTGGCGCCCAACACAATCCAATTTGCACACTTGCCTAATTGGCTAATTTTTCATGTTTTTCAATTTTTGCACAAAATTTATGTTTGTACGTTGTGCAAATACTGAATTTTTTTGTTGCACAGCATTCTCCTGGATCCACCACTGAAAGAAAATTACCATTTAAAATTCAAAATTATAAGAAATGCCTCGTAAGTAAACAACCAAGTTCCTGTTGTCAAAATCTTGAACAATACGTCGAACTCTAACAGAAATTGACAGATATTTTTTGTTTCTCGTATTGTTTGGGTTTCCTGCAACCAGTTGAGCAATTTTGTAGTCATGCAAACCTTGCTGCCTTTTCAAGCACTGATTAAAACGGTATATATTGGGGTAGAGCATGCCACAGGTTTCTTGGAAGCTACGATGCCACCCTTCGATATCATTGTTTGTTCTGTGCCGACTGTCCAGAGTTCTTTGGTATACATTCCAGAAATGTGTAGGAAATGGAGGCATTTGACGACCACGACGCTGCCTTCTTCCGATGTACGTATCTTCAAAATAATTGGCAATAGGGATCGCCTCAGCAGGAAAATCGGGGCTTTCTGTTAATTCTTCGAAGGCATCAACCACTTTTTCAGGAGGGACAAATGCCAAGGCAGGGATCATTCGTACCCTCTTTGAAAAGACATAAACGTAGTTCTCATGAACCAGCTTCCTTTTTCCACGGATTGAAACAAGCGAGTCCATGTGCGTGATATAAAGAATTGGATATACTGACTACAGATATTCGCTTCACCCTTATATACACGTTTGACGATCTTGGCAACCAATAGGCTGCAAAACTTTCCCCGCCATCATTTATGATTGGCTAATCATTGGCAACAAGAGATAAACAATAATAACTGCACAGTGTCAAATGTAATAGAACTTCGGGGGCGAAATGTGCAGGGGCAAAATTTCCCGGGGGCGAAATTTCCCAGGGACGAAGTTTCCTTGGGGGCGAAATGTGGGGGGTGAAGTTTCCGTATCCCCCAGTCCTAACCCCCCCATCAGCCCACAGCCCATTACCAGTCCTAACCCCCCTCCCCCACCATTAGCCCAGGGAAATTAAAAAAAAAAGCTGGCTGCTGCCATAAGTTTCCCGCAGACCCCCCCCCTCCCCTGCTCGGCAGAGCCCGTCCTCCCTGCATCAGTCCCTCTCCGTGCCGGCTTTCAGAGCCGCGAAGGGAGAGTTTCTCCCTCGCGGCTCTTTTAAGCCTGCCGGCGCTGATGGGAAACAGACATTTCCTGTTTTCCATCAGCCTCGGCAGGCTTAACAGAGCCGCAAAAAGGAAACTCTCCCTTCGCAGCTCTGAAAGCCGGCGCCGAAGGGACTGATACAGGGAGTGAGGACTCTGCTGGGCAGAGGGGGGCCGCGGGACACTCGATTCTGCTGCTGCCACAGCAGCAACAGCCAGGGTTGTTGTTTTTTTTAAATTTACTTTTAATGCAGAATGTTGTTTGCACGGGACCCCCTGAAACGCTGGGCCCTGTGCAAAAAACATTCTCGCTCAATGGACGGGCTGGCCCTGATGCTCTAGTACTCTCTTCAGGCTTGTGTGATGTGACTGCCTTGGTGCAGTTGTACCTTTTGTATTTACCTAAAGATGGCCCTACAAAGATGCAGCAGCCCTAAAGTTGGAGGAGCGGCAAAAAACAATGAGAATATGTAAATGGGGAGATAATTCAAATAAATTAACAGGCTGAACAGTTCTGTGGATGAGAGAGGCCTGGTAAGCTGATTCACTGCATGTAAATAAGGCAGAAAACAATATTCTGTATTCATACAGGAAGGCATTTGACATGCTAAAACTTCTACATGTCAGCAGGTCTGAGGCCTAGGTAGTAAAGTAGAAGCCTGTATAGCAGGAGTCCATGTTACTTTGGTTCAAGAGATCACAGGCAGGCTGTAAATGTTAGTCTTACAGTTACTAAGCAACAGTTTAATTAACAGAGGCCAGTGGTTTACAGGGACTTTTAATTAGTAATACAGGGCCTGATACTCGGCTGCGGCTAGCGTGATTACAGTGCCTAGCCATTGCCACTGAACACTAAACCCGGATATTCAGTGCAAGGGCCATATATGGCCACTGGCATTGAATATCCAGGTCATTGCCCAGATAGCCTCGAAAGCAAAAGTTAGGACAGTCTTTACTGTGCCTGACTTTCTCCATCAAGGGATAACTGGGCAGTGGCTGAATATCGCCATTGACCAATTATTGCCAGGTATCACCTATGGAATGCGCTGATGATAACCAGTTAGCATCGGGCTATGTAGCAGCAGTATCCATGGATATTTGTGCCGCTGAATATCCCGCTTAGCAGCATTTACACTATTTGCATGTCTGCAAACCATGTAAATACCTTTGAATACCAGGTCCATAATTTTTAATCATCTGGTTGTGATTTGCCACCCTGGAAGTAGATATACACTATCCCACTTCCGTTTTATCTACAAATTCAACTCTGAAACTGTGGAATGAAAGGGGGAGGGGATGAGGGGTGCAGGCCAGGAGCCATGTGTGAACTGTCATTCTCCTAGAAAAAATCCTCCACACACTTTTGCACATGTACATGAACACAAACTTCCAACTTCTCATCGATGTGAGTTCTCCTCAGTAGGCAAGCGGGCGAAGTCTGTAAGACCATTGCTTACAGTCTGCCCAAAGCAAGATCCTGAACCAAACTCGCATAGATTTCTGCTGCACAAGCTTCTGACCTTGTGACATCACTGAAGTTAATACTTGCAAGTGCATGTGTATGGACATTGAAGACCCATTGTTCTTTGTTCCATCTGTGCAGACAACCAGACTTTTAGGCCTTTCTCAGCCTGAGAATTGCTTCAATGACCTTGGAATATGTAACATTGTATGGAACCAGTCTGGAATCTGTGTCTTCTGGGGGAAACTGCTAGGTACTTATGACCTAGATTGGCCACTGTTTGGAACAGGATACTGGGCTTAATGGACCTTGGTCTGATCCAGTATGACATATCTTATGTTCGTATGTTATGTTCTTATGTATTATTTATTTATTTACTCACATTCTCTTATATACCGCGCTATTCCGCATCAGTGCGGTTTACCCTGTACATTAGGACACAGATCATCTTCAGCTGCATTCTGTCTCTCATCATGTACCATATTGTTCACATGATTTATCTTGTGATAGCTGCCTTCTGATTCACTCAGCCACCCAGAAGAGACCCAATCCAGCCAATCACATAGATATATATGAGCCCTGCCATCATCTTAGCAAATAGTAAAACGTATACAGAGACAGAAATTATACGATCTACCATTCGCTTTTACCAAAGACACTATATTGTAACCTAAAGCTAGTCTGTCATTACTCAGGGACAAGCCAAGATTTGTGCAAGCACCTCGAGTGCTCTGTACTCTTTCACAATCCCTGTAAGCCAGAAGAGCCTTATCTTAGGATGCATACTGCGTTCATGGGGCTTGAGTTCATAGGGCTTGAGACAGCGTGGGGAATAAATGTTGCCTCCTCTGTGGAACAGTGCCATGCCTGGGACCCCTGACCTAGAGTTGGTAGCCCCCCTGAGACTATAAGACATTGATTTCATTTCTCCTTGGCTTGCAGTCAGAGAGAGAGAGAGCTTTACTTTTGCTTTCATAAGCAAGAAAGGACCACATGACGTCTTGTAATTAGGTTTGTTAAGGAATTTGTTGTTTGCATAAGATTTGCTATGAAATGCTGCTATAGGATTTCTACTTCCTCCTTGTATCCAGTAGTATTAGCTTACATGGCTGCTATTTACTAGACCATAATAAATCCTAGCATATATATACAGAACTTGTCTTATTTTTGTTAATCTACTACAGGTGACAAGAACCAAAAGGGATCAAATAGACATACAGTAGCTGTCTGCTCTGTGGGTCCATGAACAGTTCTCCACATGAATGAGCACCCCAGGTCTGGAGTAGCTAGGACAATGGCTTCTACCTGTCAACAGCCACTTCCCTTCAGGTTGAGCTCTCTGGTGCTGTTGGCCTTCAGGTCTTCAGTGCCAAAATCTAGGCCCTAAGATGAGAACCAGAAATAGAAGACTTCTGAAGGAAGCAGGCAACACAAGCACAGGGCACTTACCAAGGAGAAGCAAGGCAGGAGTAAAGCCAAGGCCTAACAGGAAGTGGTGCAAGATATAGGAATGTCCAACAAGGCAAATCAGGTAGCCATGCACAAAGCAACAAAATGCAAACTGTGATCTGACAAAGGTCTAGCCAAAGCTGAGCTTTATATACATATCCCAGGCAGGAACAAGATGGCTTCCAAAAGGCATAGAGCAGGCTAAGATGGCCAGCCAGCTTCATCTAGGCAAGGTTCTTCTAGGGACTGAGCCACCTATAGGCTGATGGCAGAACATCACAATGGAGTATTGATGGGTGAAGAAGGGTTGTGGGGTGTAGTGATGAAAGCTCCCAGGAAGGCATGGAAGTGGAAGAAAATCCTAGTTTACCCTTTGAAATGAATGACAGTTCACTTCATAAGACTTGCAAGCCAGATCAGAAAAGAAACCCAGCTCCCTGCTAAGGTCAGGCCACACCCTAGTTCAGGGGTGGAGATAAGCTTGCCTGATGATTGGTCACACAGGTGCAGAGAACAGAGAGTGCCTAGTAGCCAACGGTTCCTAAAACCACGAGCAGAGCAGAAGGAGGGAGGCAAAGGACAACAGAGAGAGCAAGGCTGAGCATAGCTGGAGGAGAAAGAAAGAAGAAAACTCCCAGGAAAGCAGCTACTCAAGAGGGACTGGAGAAGGACATAAGGAGGCTGAATTTCAGAGCCTGGAGGATCCCAGGAAGAAAGAAATCAGCGCTTGTCTGAGGAACCATTCCCAAGGTAAAGCCAGCAGTTTCAGAGCTGAGAAATCAACAGAGAAACAGTTTGCTATTGCTAAGGTCCAGGAAGCAGAGCCCTCACCGTCTACTGCTAAGAGGTGGGTGGAAAGTTTTACGTATGGGAAAAGTCATAGCCCTGATAAAAGCAGAACAGCTGAGTCTTCAAAGCTAGAAGCACAGAGAGTTGTTTGCTGAGGGAAACGTTCACTCCCCTAATACAACTGTGCCTTTACAAGCTGAATTGCTGTGGAATCAGTTCCAGGAATTTCTAAAGGAGAGAAAGTCTAGGAGAGTTTGTAACTTTATAGAGATACCATATATCCTTTTGCCATAGAAAGAATGCAAATAGATTCCTGTTTGCCAAGCTCTGAGTGTGAACTTGTACCAATGGATTGCTCATTGTGTTTAAAAGAAGAGTCTGCATTGTTGAACTGAGCTGAGAGACTGTGAAACAATCTAGAGAATAAGTGTTTCTCTAACAAAGATGTGTTAATTGCATTTTAACATTTGTAAAGAAAAGCCTGTATACCAAATGCTGTACAGATACAGGTTTGTGTTCCTGTTGCTACCAAAGGGTTATTTTTAACAATCAGTTCTAAATAGTCTGCAATACACACAAAAGCATTGCACTGCTTTGTGAGAAAAACAAAAACTCGGACAGTGGGGAGAGAAAGCATTTTTTTGTTTTGTTTTCCAGTGTTCCTGCTTTTGCAGATGTCAGCATTAACCAGAAGCTAAACACATTTCCGGAGTCAGTCACTCTGCTTCCACTGATGTCATCGAAAAGCAACACTGTCCATTTCCGATGACACCCTGTTTCCGATGATGTAGGCTGGGGGCGTGGTTGAGGGTGGGAGGACGTGGGTGTGGCACAAACCCAGAAGTGGGTGCTAATTGGCTGATGTCATCCTTGGGGGTGGGGTGGGGGCATGTCAGAGTGGGGGTGTGGATTTCCCTGATTAATGTTTTTGAGATGCGCGGCTCCAAAAAAATGTTAGAAGTGCTTCCAAGTCTAGCCCCTGAAGAAACCATTCAGTGAAACGCAAGTAGAGCGCCATTGGTAGCGTTGGGGAACTGACTACGATGCAGCTAAGCACTACTTCTTCCATTATAAGTTAGAATTCAAATTATTGGGACAAGCTTGAATTTAAGATTTGTATTTTAAGACTAGACGCTACGGGTCGTTGATGCAATAACTGGCTCCCATGTGGGTCGCCGTTTGGCACTCCGGGGAACCCCGAGTCTGAGACACAGTCAGTCATTTCAGTATATGATTATAAGCGTTTTTGACTCACCTATGTTAAATATCACATATTTTTATCAGAGTTTTATGTTGTTATTGAAGAGTGGGGGTGTGGCCATGCCTGGGGGCATGGATGGGCGGAGCTAGCTCACCTGTCATTTCTAGGGGAGGGGCATGGCCAGAAGCAGGACATACACCGGAAGTGAGCGCTGATTGGCTGCTGTCATCCTTATCTCACCTGTCAATCAGTTTGACGAGTAGTGTACCCATTATACTACTGTGAATATTTCTGCCTGCTCAGAAGAAGGCGTAAATGTTAATACATAAAGTACACGTGTATTATAAAATGCAAATATACATTGTGGCTTTGCCTACATTCTTCCCAAACTTCTCCTCTAAACATGGCTGCTATCAAGTCACATACAAGTACATACGTAATTTGAGGTAATTTTATAAGTGGACTTTTATGCACATCTACTGGCAGTATAAACATGAAAACTCTTTTACAAAAATTATCTCCAAAAAGGGGTTCAATTTAGAACACATTTTAAACTTGTGAGTAATACTGTCAAAAAAGACCAAGGTTGAAGCCTTGAAGACTGGCACTACTGCTTACAAATTTCAAACTTGTGCTAATTCACCCCACACTTTTGTGTCTGTTCTTTGCTATGTCTACATCAGGTTTTATTTCCTACTTACCTGTTCCCTGCAGAACAGGAGGGGAGGGGTTGGGCAAGGAGGGACTGGATTAGGGAGCGGAGTGGCTGCTCTGTGGGCTCCAGGGTTAGCCCCTACCTTCTTTCAGGCCATTACCCCAGAAATTAAGCCCTGACTACTCCCCTTGCCCCCTCTGTATGAATCCAATCTCTTTCTGGGTCTCCCAGATTTATCTTCAGCATCTGAGCTTTGTCATAAACTACACAAAGTCCACTTTGCTCCCCTCACAGAACCTAGAGTTTATAGGGGGAAGATTAGACACCATGCAGGCAAGAGCTTACTTGCCCAAGGACAGGGCCCACAGACTGATGGACTTGGCCAACCAGTTCCAAAGCAATTCTCAGGTCTCCGCCAGGCACTTCCTGCGGTTCCTGGGCCACATGGCATCCATGGTAAATGTGACTCAGAATGCTCGTCTGCACATGCGGGCTGCTCAGTGGTGCCTCAGAGCTCAATGGGCACTAGGGTTGCCAACCTTTTCACTGAGAAAAACCCGACACCTGTGGCCCGCCATGCCCCACCCGTTCTCCGCCCCCAGTCCCACCCATGCTGCACCCCAGCCCCACCCACAAAAATTACAGAGGAAAAGTGTAGGCTAACTCCCTTGGTCAGATAATAATTAAACTGGGAACCCTGGGAGGCGGAGCCTACATCAGTGAGGGAGGCGGAGCCTACATCAGTGAAGCATGGACGTGTAGAAGCGTGAGCTCCAGAGGGATTAGACTTCAATCCTGGTGTTTGTGCCGATTCAACGAGCTAAGATACCCCATATTAAGCAGAGATACAGTCCGGGATGGCGAATTCTAAACCTGTCCGCTTGGAATTTGCAACGGGACAGTGTACGGGCTCTAAAAGATCAAAAACGGAGCCTCCGTCCCCACAGAAAATGGCGGTGGTGCGAGAGCAGCCGGAGGCCTTGCAAGAGCTACTGCAGGAGATTCGGGCTGTGAAGGAA
The DNA here is from genome assembly GCA_033557465.1 of Ichthyophis bannanicus. Classification (NCBI taxonomy): domain Eukaryota; kingdom Metazoa; phylum Chordata; class Amphibia; order Gymnophiona; family Ichthyophiidae; genus Ichthyophis; species Ichthyophis bannanicus. Next base: position 186,894,463 of record CM066033.1, on the reverse strand, counting down.
ATTGTGTCAGCAAACAGCACGTCGCTTCAGAGCATGCGGGAGGATATGGGGCAGCTCACAGAAAGACTAGGCAGCTTAGCAGTTCGCCAAGATCAAATGGAGCAAAGGTTGGTGGTGCAAGAAGAAAGGCTGAAGGTTGTGGATAAGCACTCTAGGCAGATTGAGCAACTGCAGAAGGAGTTGGAGGACATTAATAATAGGGCTCGGAGAAATAACGTCCGAGTGGTGGGGGTGCCGGAGGGGACGGAAGGGAAGGATATGTTTGCTTTCATACATAAGCTGATTTCATCCACCTTAAAGATATCCTTTGATGTGCCATTTGAGATCGAAAGAGCACACCGTGTCCCCTCGCAGGCCTTACCTCACAGTAACAGGCCGAGGCCAATTATTTTCAAGGCCTTACGTCACCAGCAGGCGGTATAGATCATGGAGACAGCCCGGGCTCGCTTTCCAGTGGAATTCGAAGGGCACAAATTAATGTTTTTTCCGGACTTTACCAAGAGCACGGTGGACAAGCGGAGAAGATTTCTGGAACTGCGGCCGAGACTGCAACAGCTACAGGCGCGTTTTGGACTCCTTCAACCTGCGAGGATGAGGGTTACGTTGCATAATACAATGAGAGCCTTTGATGAACCAAGAGCATTGCTCGCATTCATTGAGGGGAAAGAAGCAGAAATTATGAACAGCTGAGTTGTTAATGATGGACTATAGGCCTTTAGTTGGCTGTATGTATCCTGAAGAGTGCATGTGTTTGGCAGTGGGGGGGGGGGGGTCAAGTCCAGCTTTTCCTATGTGAATAGGTAGATTCTGGTAGCGTATCCGATGAAAAGGGTATCAGATAATGATAAAAAATTAAGGAGAGTAAATTTAAAACAAAACAAAAAAAAGAGAAGGGAAGGGAAGTGTCAGAAGGCGGCGACACTTATGATAGTTTTGGGATTTATCCCTCTGTGTACGTCTTAGCTGATCTGATATAGGCTCACCCGTTAATGTTGTAGGGGTCCTCCCCCCCTTGGGGTCCCAAGGCTACGGGTATGGATGTTTTAAAAGGGGCTTACAAACATGACTTTTAAGGAAAAGAGAGGGTGATTCTGATTATGTGTGGGGCTGCTTGGGAAAAGGTTCATGGGAAGGGAGTCATGCTGATAAGGGCGAGGGCTGTAATGAAATTGAAGGATAGTCTGCATTACACAGCAACAAGAATATGGCTTCTCTGAGAATTCATTCCTTAAATGTCAATGGGGTGAATAACCCCATTAAGAGAAGGAAAATAATATTGTATGGAAAAGAGGTAAACAGTGATATACTAATGTTACAGGAGACACATCTGAATGAAAGGGAATCATTGAAGCTGAATATCAGGCCCTTCTCCCTCATAGCGTTTTCACCAGCGAAACGTAAACATAATGAGGTAGCTATTTTAGCTCGGAAATCCCTTCAGTTGCAAGTGACTCAAACAAAGTCGGATCAGGAGGGCAGGTGGGTTAAAGTCCAGATTAAAGTCGGAGCAACAGAATTGGCCTTAATAAATGTCTATGCCCCGAATAATGAGTGCCCGGAATTTTTTAAGTGTCTAGCAGAAGAGATCTGTGCTGTTTCTTCCATCCCAACAATTATGGGGGGATACTTTAATTTGGCTATGGATGCGTTAGTGGACAGGAAACCTCTGAGATCCTTCAGGGTCGGTAGGGCTCAGGGGGTTCTTCAATCGATGGTGAAGGAAGCTGGGATGGCAGACGCTTGGAGGCTGCTGCACCCAGGAGATCAGGAATTCACTTTTTATTCATCCCCCCACAGGACCCTATCTAGGATTGATTTCTTCTTAATTTCCAAAACCCTGACTCCTTATTTAACAATAGCAGATATTCTCACCTCTCATGTGTCTGATCACTCAGCTGTGTCTATAGTGTTAGAGGGTATAAGGCCAGAGTTGGGTCCTGGGAGGTGGGGTTTTGTTAGAGCATGGCTGGAGAATGTGGAATTCCAGTTGGAGCTGTGAGCAGCAATATTAGAGTATTTTGAGTTTAATCCTCCACACTTATCGTCCGGTTGGGCGAGGTGGAACGGATTCAAGTCATCTATGAGGGCAGTAATCACCAGTTTTGGTATTGGGCAGGCGAAGCAGAACAGAGGGAGGCTCGATGCGCAGATTAAGGCGGGTGAGCGGATCCTGGCTAGAAGATCTGATCCATGCAAATTACTGCGTTTGCAGAGATTAAAGTTTAGATACAATCATATTCTTACATCGGAGGCAGTGAGGAATGTCAGATCTCAGGAAGGTACTTATTATAGGGAAGGCAACAGGGCAGGCAAGCTGTTAGCCAATAAGTTGAAGGCTCAGAAGGAAATGGGGCGTATAGCTGCCCTAAGGGATTCTCGCAGTACCGAATTGGTGGTTAAGGATCCGGAAATTTTGGAAATGTTCAGAATATTTTATGAGCAGCTGTACTCTTTTGTACTGAAGAGGCATTTGCAAAGTTATTGGATAAGGTTCAAAAGCCAGAACTGGAACCAGAAATGGTATCAATGTTTGATTGTCCGATTTCCTTAGCAGAAATTGGTAAGGCCATTGACTCACTGGCAATGGGGAAGGCGGCAGGCCCTGACGGGCTTCCCTCGGAGTTTTATAAAGTGTTTTTCATAGAATTAGGCCCCTTTATGCTGCAGTATTATCAGGCAGTATTAGAAGAGTGTCCTCAATTAGGCTCTTTTGTCATAGAAAACCTGGGCGGGATCCGCTAGATGTAGGCAATTATCGTCCCATCTCATTACTAATGTGGATTATAAAATTTATGCTACCATTTTAGCGAATTGTTTGTCCTCGGTAATCCCGGTGTTGATTCACCCGGATCAGTGTGGTTTTGTTGGGGGTCGATCGACAGCAGATAATGCCAGACTTTTGTGTCACGTGCTGACAGGGGCCGAGCTTTTAGACGGACCCGGGGTAGGCTTATCCCTCGACGCTGAGAAAGCATTTGATCGCTTGGAATGGTCCTTTCTATTTCATACCCTCAGGTGGTTTGGTTTTGGAGAGGGTTTTCTTAGATTAATAAAAGTAATGTATACTAGACCTTTAGCCCGTATTTGTGTCAACAATGCCTGTTCACAAGAGTTTTAACTGGGCAGGGGGACGTGTCAGGGCTGTTCCCTTTTGCCTATGCTGTTTAACTTAGCTTTGGAACCTTTAACTCTACTAATTAGGCAGAACCCGCAGATCCAGGGTATTAAGATTCGAGGACTTGACATAAAATTATCAGCGTACGCTGACGATCTGTTATTTACGGTGCCAGAATTGGTACCTCATGTTTTAACCTAGATTGATAGCTATGCAGCCCTGTCGGGATATAAGATCAATTGATTAAAATCTGTTGCCTTCCCATTAAATGCGTGAGTATTTAAAGAAGATATGTCTAAGTTCCCGTTCGTATGGGAATCGCACATGGTCAAATATCTTGGGGCATATTACTGCTATCCGCTGGAGGAAACAGTTTGCTTTAATTCTGACAAGCTTGTAGCTACTGCGGAAACTTTGACTAATAAATGGTCCCCCTTGTCTTTATTGTGGTGGGGTCGCTTGTGAGACCATTAAAATGATGATTGTTCCGATAATTAATTATATTTTGGAAATGCTTCCTATTTTCCTATCAAACCAGGTATATAGGCGGGTGGAGAGAGTGCTCACACGATTCTTGTGGAATAACAAACCTGCACGAATTGCGCTGTCCAAGCTTAAGGCTGTTAGGGAGGAGGGAGCTTCCATGACTTTAGGCTATATCATGGTGCTTTTCTGATGAAACAAGGGGGAAGATGGACGGAAGAAGTGACTAAATTAAGCCCAGTCTGGTTGGTCATCGAGAAGGAGGCTGCTGCTCCGTTTCCTTTAGATCTGGCCCCTGGAATGCTCTTTAATCAGTCTCATGGGAGATCTCAAATGATGTTGGATATGCAGAGGGCTTTCCAGGAGCTACTCTGTCGTGCGCCAATGGAAGAGAAAATTTCTCTTAGCCTTCCATTATGGTATAATCCACTTTTCAAGATCCAGAAAAAGTAATTTGCTTGGAAGCAGTGGTATAGTAAAAATATCTGGACCCTAGAGCATTTAGTTCATAATGGCAAATGGAAGGACTTCATTGTGCTTCAGCGGGAATTCAATCTGCCAGGAGTGTTATTTTTTCAATGGGTACAATTAAAACATTGTGTTGGGGAGGCGTTAGGGAGTATAAATCTTTCGTGTGATGAGGGGGCTCTGCAGGTTAAGGTTAAACAGGCCCGAGCGGTGATGGGTAAGGTTTCCTTTTTATACAAGATTTTGACCCAGCAATGCTCTCCTCATATACTTGGGGTACAAAGAGCATGGGAGCAGGAGACAGGCTCCATCCCAATGCAGCAGAGCTGGGTTAAATTCTGGGCCAAGCAAACTCGCATATCCAAATCGGCCTCAATTACTCAGTCCCTGTTTTTTTATTGCACAGAGAGCCCATCTTACTCCTATGAGGGTCGCTAAATGGGATGTTTCGGCAAGTAATAAATGTTGGCTCTGCCAAACTGAAGTGGGAACTCTAAGGCATATGGTTTATGAGTGTACACCTCTCTAATCCTATTGGATGCAGGTTTGGGAGCGTATTCAAGGGGTCTTGCGATTCCGGGCCCCCCTCTCATGGGAGATTTTAGTTTTCCAGTCTGCTTCGATGGTTCCTTTACGGGGGAAGCATGACTCCTTTCTCTTGGATTTTATGTTGGATTGCCATTTGTTGTCGTCTACGTAATTGGAAGGTGCTAACTGACCTTCAGTGGCAAGTCTGGTGGAATAGTGGTTTGAATGTATAGCAAATTTGAAATGATGCCCCGCAAGGGTATAAAACACTCGACGGGCCACTGGAGGAAATGGCAACCATTAGTAGAATTTTGCAATGCAGCTCGATGTTCAAATGAGGGTATGGTATTTTGAGCCCTGTTAATCAAGACTGTATAAATTGATAATTACCCTGGAATGTGGTAGGGTGGGAGATGGGTAAAACGGAGATGGAGGGACCGTAGCATTGGGGGGAGGGGAGGAAGTGGGAGGGTTGGTGGGGGTTGAGAGGGGTTTGGTTGTATTTGTATGTGTTTGGTCAAGTTTGTATGGAAATTTAAATAAAGATATTAAAAAAAAAACTGGGAACCCCAAAAGCCAAACATGAAATGTACAACACTGGAGAAATAAAACTATAAAGTAATTTCCTCTTATTTATTTATTTATTTAACATATATTTATAACCCGCAACTTCCAGAGTTCAGTTGCGGTTCACAATAAAACAACATACCACATAGCAAAAAGCTTAGTTTTACATCGAACATTTTTGTAACAATAAAAGTAATGGGTAACAGCTTGAACTAATGCAAAATAGCAAAACTGGCTTATTAAACTATGTACAAAAAACTATATACAGGTACATGTTGGGGGTACTCAGAGTTGGATCGTAGAGTTTATAATAGCGTAATGTCTGTTAAATTTTTGGGATAAGTATTACTCTGTCATATTTTTAACCTTTATCTGAGTGTATCCAGGGGTTATCTATGTTGCCGTAGTGCATGGAGAATAAATAGGTTTTTAGTTTTTTACGGAGTTCCATGATTTCAGTTATAGTTCGTAAGTCCTCCGGAAGGGAATTCCAAATAGTGGGGGCAGCATGAGAAAAAGCTCTTTTGTTAGTTAATTTATTTGCTTTTATGAAATCATGCACTAAACAAAAACGCAAAGATGTTAGCAATACACACTTCCCAGACCAGACATATTCCAGTTAATAAATTCAAAATAAAAAGTATTTTTCTACCTTCTGTTTGGGCATTTTATTTTTCAGTTGCAATTGCTCCAGTCACTTTCTTCTGGTTTCTTCGTGTCTTCTGCGAACTATCCATTTGTCCTTTCTTCTCTTTTAGATGTTTTCCATTCTCTCTCTATATCTGCTTTAACATACTGATCGTTTCCCTTTTGCTCTTTCCCCCATTTCTTTTCTTATTCCTTTATCATCCACTCAAATTTCACCCTTCCATTCTCAATCCCCTCTTACTCTCCCAATACCCAGCCCATCATAGACTTTTCTTTCACACAAAATATCTTTTCCTTTCTCCATTCTCATTCACAGCCCATAGCCCATAGCCCAATTCCAGTCCAGGCCCCCCATAGCCCATTTCCAGCCCAGGTACACCCCCCATCCCCTTCCCCTTCTAGTCCTTCCCCAAAATCAGCTCCCTTATAGTTCTAGACCCACCCAGCATCCACTCCCTTCTAGTCCCATTCTCCCATGCACCCACATCAGCCCATTTCCAGTCCTATTCTAGCCCATCACCCATTTGCAGTCCAAGCTCCCCCATCAGCCCATTTCTAGTCCTATTCCAGCTCCTCATCAGCCCATTTCCAGTCCTAGCCCCACATATGCTCTTTTCCAGTTCCATTCCAGCCCCCCATCAGCCAATTTCCACTCCAAGCTCCCCCATCAGCCAATTTCCAATCCTAGCCCCCTCGTCAGCCCAATTTCAGTCCTATTCCAGCCCCCATAAGCCCATTTCCAGTCCTATTCCAGCTCTTCATCAGCCCATTTCCAGTGCTAGCCCTCCCATCACAGGCCATTTCCAGTCCTAGCCCCCCCCCCATCACAGCCTCTTTACAGTCCTAGTCCCCCCATCATCACAGCCTATTTACAGTCCTAGCCCCCCCCCACCATCACAGCCTATTTACAGTCCTAGCCCCCCCCCCCACCGTCATAGCCTATTTCCAATCCTAGGCCCCCCCACCATCACAGCCCATTTGCAGTCCTAGTCCCCCCCCCACCATCACAGCCCATTTACAGTCCTAGCCCCCCATCACAGCCTCTTTACAGTCCTAGCCTCCCCCCACCATCACAGCCTATTTACAGTCCTAGCCCCCCCCACCATCACAGCCCATTTACAGTCCTAGCCCCCCCATCACAGCCCATTTCCAGTCCAAGTCCCCCCTCAACCATCACAGCCCATTTGCAGTCCTAGCCCCCCTAATCACAGCCTATTTCCAGTCCAAGGTCCCCCTCCCCCCACCATAGCCCAATTCCAGTCCAGGTCCCCCCCCCCATAGCCCAATTCCATTGCAGCCCCCCCATAGCCCATTTCCAGTCCAGGACCCTCCCATAGCCCAATTCCAGTCCAGGCCCCCCATAGCCCATTTCCAGTCCAGGTACACCCCCCATAGCCCAATTCCAGTCTAGGTCCTCCCCCATTGCCCATTTACAGTCTAGGTACACCCCCCCAATAGCTCAATTCCAGTCCAGTCCCCCCCCCCCCAATAGCCTATTTCCAGTCCAGGTCCCCCCCCCCCAATAGCCCATTGACAGTCCAGGTACACCCCATCACAGCCCATCCAGTCCTTGGCCTCCCCTCCCCCTCCATCAAAGCCCATTTGTAGTCCTAGCCCCCCCCCCCCCCGACCAGCCCCGCGGCTGTCTGAGGTGCTTCAGAGGGAGCCGGGGAAGCCTGCGTGAGGCCCCGGCTCCCTCTGTACAACCGCCAGCATGAAGATCTTTTTCCTTCACGCTGGCGGTTGTTTCTTTGATGCCGCGAATGCTGGGAAAGGTTAAAGGGCATTGCCTTTAATCTTTCCCAGCAATCGCGGTTTCACATTAACAGCCGCCAGCGTGAAGGAAAAAGATCTTCACTCTGGCGGTTGTACAGAGGGAGCCGGGGCCTCGCGCGGGCTTCCCTGGCTCCCTCCCCCGCGGACTTCGGGAGTCGGGAGAAAAGCCGGCTTTTTGCTCTGGCCGCTCCTGATTTTGCGGCCAGAGCAAAAAAACAACTTTTCAAGGGCCGGTTTTTAGTCTCTGCCGGCAGCCGGCCTGGCCATGGAAAAACCGGCCAGGCCTGCTGAATACCGGCCGGTTGGCAACGCTAGTGGGCGCAGGCCACAGGCGACCTCTGAGACAGAGTAAAGGTGTCCAAACCACTTTTGGACTCCTTGCAGTGGTGGCTACATCTCCCAAACCTTCTCAGGGGGGTACCTTTTCAGGCCCCAGCACACACAAGGGTGCTGACAATCGATGCTTCCTTAAAGGGCTGGGGTGCGCATTGCCAGGGCACATGCACTCAAGGCCTTTGGTCTCTTCTGGAGGCCACACAGCAGATCAATCTTTTGGAGCTGTGAGCAATCCGCTTGGCTCTACAGACCTTTTCTCATGTCCTCTCTCACCAGTCTGTCTTAGTTCAGACAATCAGGTAGCAATGTTCTATGTGAACAAGCAAGGGGGCACAGGGTCCAGGCTGCTATGTCAGGAGGCGCAGGCCCTTTGCTCCTTTGCAGTCAAAAAAGGCATTTTTCTCAAAGCAGTTTATCTACCTGGTCAGGAGAACTTCTTAGCAGACAAGCTAAGCAGGATTCACCAGCCCCACAAATGGCAATTGAATCCATTGGTGGTCCAGCAGATCTTTCTACGATGGGGACTTCCATCCATCGATCTCTTTGCAAGTCCTCTGAACCGTCAGCTGCCCAGGGTTTGCTCCAGACAGCCGCTTCCCCTGAGAATGGCAGCAGATGCTTTTCTGATCTCTTGGTCTACGGGCCTCCTGTATGCATTTCCTCCCATGCCCCTGGTGGCCCGAACTCTGTTCAAGATTCTCCGGGACAAGGCCTCGGTGATTCTGGTAGCCCCCAAATGGCCGAGGCAACCGTGGTTTCTACTTCTGCTACAGTTGGCGGTGGAAACTCCTTTCCCTCTGGGGTTGCAACACGATCTCCTGTCTCAGGATCAGAGTTCCCTTCTGCACCCCAATCTCAGGTTCCTCAATCTGATGGCCTGGCTGCTGAAAGGATAGTGCTAGCTCCCTTGCTTCTACCTAAGGAGGTTGAAGAGGTGGTTTTGGCCTCTAGGAGGCAGTCCACCAGAAAGTCCTATGCCCTCAAGTGGCATAGGTTCACAATATGGTGAGCTCAGTGCAATGAAGATCCTTTCTCCTGCCTTGTGCCAGTAGTACTGCAGTATCTACTTCACCTGTCAGACCTAGGCCTTAAGTCTAATTCTGTTCGGGTCCACCTCAGTGCTCTATCAGTGCACTACTCACCAGTGGAGGGGCAGTCTGTCGGTTCACCCCTTGGTGTCCCGCTTCCTCAGAGGTCTGCTTCTTCTCAAGCCTCCGGTTCGTCCACCGGCGACTGAGTGGGATTTGAATGTGGTCTTGCAGCAACTTACTCGCCCACAGTTTGAGCCGATGGCTACTTGCCATTTGCACTTCCTTTCTTGGAAAGCTCTCTTCCTGGTAGCTCTTACCTCGGCCAGACGTGTGAGTGAACTACAAGCTCTGGTTTCTGATAGACCGTACACACGGTTCTATAGGAACAGAGTGGTCCTACGGACCCACCCGAAGTTCCTTCCAAAAGTCGTCTCCTCTTTCCACCTCAACCAGGAGGTGGTTCTTCCAACCTTCTTTCCCAGGCCGCATACCAGCCGGGCTGAAACAGTCTTGCATACCCTGGACTGTAAGAGGGCGTTGTCTTTTTACATAGAACGTACGCGGGGGCATCGAAGGGCTACTCAGCTCTTCATCTCTTTTGACCCTAATAAACTGGGGTTACCTGTCTCCAAGCGTATGTTGTCCACTTGGGTAGCAGATTGTATCGCCTGGGCTTACAAGGCAGCTGACCTCCCCTTGCAGGGTCGAGTCACGGCCCACCGTGTCAGGGCGAAAGCCGGGTCAGTAGCTCATCTCCGCTCTGTTCCGTTGGCAGACATCTGCCGGGCCGCTACTTGGTCTTCAAGCCAGACTTTTGCAGCCCACTACTGCTTCGAGAGAGAGTCCCGAAGGGACAGTGCTTTCGGACAGTCGGTATTCCATAATCTCTTTGAGGTTTAGGCAACTCCTACCTTCCAGTTGGGCTACCGTACGGGGACGTTCTCAGAGGATATTCTTCTCATGAATGCTGAGGCTCTTGAAGGGGAGCCATTTTTCAGCTTAGGGTTCCCGGTAGCCTAGAGCTGGGGAGTCCCATATGTGAGGACTGACTTCCTGCTTGTTCCTGGAGAAAGAGTAGTTACTCGCCTGTAACAGGTGTTCTCCAGGAGCAGCAGAAATCAGTCCTCATGACCCTCCCTCCTCCCCTGGAGTTGCAGTCATATACTTCATTTTGTTTTTTTGCTGTCTTTTAGCTATGTCATAAGACTGAGCAAGATGGCACCCTTTGGCGGGAAGGGGACTGTGCATGCGCACTGCATTCCCAAAGGCTTTCCTTGAAAGCTGAGGAAATGCTCTGCATGGGGACTCCGTCGGCGCCAACATCACCCATATGTGAGGACTGATTCCTGCTGCTCCTGGAGAACACCTGTTACAGGTGAGTAACTACTCTTTACTACATCCTCCAGCACCAAGTTCCAAAACATAGTTACACATTGAGAGAAGAAATACTTTCTCCTATGTATTTTAAATGTATTACTTTGTAACTTTATGGTGTGCCCCCACTCCTTATATTTTTTGAAAAAGTAAACCGTCAATTCGTATCTGTCATATCTCCCCTCCGTGTCTCTTCTCCTGCTGGGGGGAGGAGGGGTTTAACAAGTGAATCGAGGCACCCAAACCTTTGTTTGCCTAAGACCCAATATCGTGTTAATCTGGCCCTTCTTGGGCTATAGTATTTTCCCCATTCTCCCCATATTACTTTCTGCATGTGGAGTCCAGAAATGAGAAGAATATTCTGGGCTGAGAGGCCGGATTGCTGCAAGCTTAAGAACCATTGCAGTGACTGCTCTTTTGCCAGCTAATAAATACTGCTGTGAAAATCCTACTCTGCTTTCCCTCTCTTCAGGTGCTCTAGATCCTGCTTCAGCAGTGTCCTCAGCCCAGCAGCAAGTCTCCCCTAGGGCATCACATAAGTACCAATTATTGTAAGCCCCTGTGTTTCCCCTTATCCACTACCGTCTATTGAGCAAGAATGTTTTTTGCACAGGGCCCTGCGTTTCAGGGGACGCCGTGCAAAAAACATTCTACATCAGCTCAAGTAGATTAAAAAAAAAAAACGTCTGCTGCTGCCTCTGCCTCCGTGGCAGCAGCAGAATCAAGCGTCCCACCGCAGGGCCCCCCCTACCTGGCGGAGCTTCCCTGCAGCATCATTTAGTTCCCAAGTCCCAAAGCGCAGGCTTTCAGAGCCGCGAAGGGAGAGCTTCTCTGATCTCTCGTGGCTCTGCTAAGCCTGCTGGGGCTGATGGGAAATCCCATCAGCCCTGGCGGGATTAACACAGCCGCGAGAAAGGGAAACTCTCGCGGCTCTGAATGCCCGCGCTTTGGGACTCGGGAGCTGAATGATACTGTAGGGAGGCTCTGCCAGGCAGGGGGGCCCCGCGGCGGGACACTTCATTCTGCTGCTGCCACGGTGGCAGCGGCAGCAGCAGACTTTTTTTTTTTTAAATCTACTTGGGCTGATGGGGGGAGGGGGGTTAGGAATGGGCTATGGGGGGTTAGGACTGGTAATGAGCTATGGGGGGCTAAGACTGGAAGTGGGCTATGTGGGGCTAAAACTGGAAATGGGCTGATGGGGGGTTAGGACTGGTAATGGGCTGATGGGTGGCTAAGTGGAAATGGGCTGATGGGGGGGTTAGGATGTAATGGGCTATGGGGGGGCTGACTGGAAATGGGCTGATGGGGGGGTAGGACTGGAAGTGGGCTGATGGGGGGTTAGGACTGGTAATGGGCTGATGGGTGGCTAAGTGGAAATGGGCTGATGGGGGGGTTAGGATGTAATGGGCTATGGGGGGGGCTGACTGGAAATGGGCTGATGGGGGGGTAGGACTGGTAATGGGCTATGAGGGGGCTAGGACTGCAAATCGGCTGATGGGGGGGTTAGGACTAGTAATGGCCTATGGGGGGGCTAAGACTGGAAATGGGCTGATGGGGGGGTTAGGACTGGAAGTGGGCTGATGGGGGGTTAGGACTGGTAATGGGCTATGGGGGGGCTTAGGATGGTAATGGGCTTGGGGGGTTGCTAGGACTGGAAATGGGCTGAGTGGAAGGAGGGCTTGAACTTCAAATAGCTGATGGGGACGGGGGCTTGGAATGGAAATGGGCTATGAGGGGGAGGGAGCTAGGACTGGAAATGGGCTGAGTGGGGGGGGCTAGGACAGGACTGGAAATGGGCTGTTGGGGGGTGCTAAGATTGGAAATGGGCTGTGGTGGGGGCTTGAAATGAAATGGACGCATGGAGGGGCTAGAACTGGAAGTAGTCTCATGGGGGGGGGCGGATTGGAAATGTGCTGAGTGGAGGGCAGCTAGGATTTGACATGGGCTGATGGTGGGGCTAGAAAAGGACTAGAAATGGGCTGATGGGGGGCTGGGATTGGAAATTAGCTGATGGAGGGACTCGGATAGGACTGGAAATGGATGAGGGAGCTAGGACTGGAAGTGGGCTGATGGTGGGGCTAGGATAGGATTGGAAATGGGCTTATAAGGGGCTAGGACTAGAAATGGGCTGATGCGGGGACTAGAAGGGAGCGGATGCTGGGTGGGGCTGGAATTAGAAAGGAACTGATGTTGGGGGAGGATTAGAATGGGATGGAGCTGGGAGAGTGAAATGGACTTGGAAAAAATATTTTGTGTGGGAGGGAAGACAAATCTACAATTGGCCGGATATTGGGAGAGTAAGTGGGAATTGGAGATGGAGGTGGAAAATTTGAGTGGATGAAATAGGAATGAGGAAAGAGCAAAAGGAGAAAGATTAGTATGTTAAAGCAGATGTAGAGAGAGAATGGAAACAAAACTAGAAGAAAGAAGAAAGGACAAATGGACAGTAGGCGATGGAGAGTTAGCATAAGACATGAAGAAACCAGAAGAAAGTGGCTGAAGCAATTGCAACTGAAAAAAATGCACAAAAGGTAGAAAAATATCTCTTTATTTTGAATTTATTAACTGGAATATGTCAGCTCTGGGAAATGTGCATCATTAACATCTGCACTTTGTTTAGTACAAGAGGAAACTAATTTATAGTTTTATTTCTACAGTGATGTACATTCCAAGTTTGGCTTTTGGGGTTCCCAGTTTAATTATTGTCTTCCTGTTTCTAAATTATGATTCCTTGTTTGGTGATGGTCTATGTTCTGCATGTGTAACTGAGCTGAAGTATTCTGTTTATGTAATTCCTATTTGACATTGCCACTTGTTCTCTTTCCCCAGTAGGTCATGTATTGTTGTTCTCTGAAATGTATTGGTTTAATATTTGTAGAGTTGCCTTTTGAGTATGGTGCTTTGTGAGTCCTGGTAGTGCTGTTAGGATACGGCGGGTTTGCTATGGGTTCTAAATGGGCAGTGTTTGTAGTAGTTCCCAATCTGCTTGGCGGTTGGCACTGGATTATAGTAATGTGGAAATCTTTTAGTCTTTCTTTATCCATACACTCATTAAGAGGCATGTTTACTAAAAATGAGTGTATGGTAACATTATGCAAATATTTATGCAAATGAGGTCCCTTATGCAAATGAGGCCCACACCGAGTCTCCGCACATGGCCCCACACCCCTCTTGGGCCGCCCCTGCTAATACCTATTGCCATGTCTATCTACAGAACAGCACCGCCGGTTTGATATAATATTGCTTCCACTTAATATGTCTTGGTAAATATGAAGAGGGACATTATAATGCACAGATCATCCGGAAGCAAATGCACTAGAAATTGTGTGATAGAAAGCCTTTTTGAACTCTGCTTCCCTCTCAAGATATGCATTGATAAATTTCTTATCCCCTCCCCCCCCCCCCCCCACATACATTTGTTGAGAAACTCTCCTTCAACATCCCACCAAAGCTGCACTAATGACATCCACCAGTAAATGTGCTTTATGTATGTATTTGTTTATTATATTTTGGATTTCTTTATCCAGAGAACACCAAAGCTCGGAGCAACGAGTATGCTGAAAAGAATGGGCTTCAGAAATATGACTATGTCTTGCATCCACGGACCACGGGCTTCACGTTTGTAGTGGAACGTCTAACAGAAGGTAACAGATTTTTAGCTCAGTTTTGTACAGTTCATTACCCCACCATCCCAGAATCTCCCACCTCAGGCATCAGCAGTAGTAATGGACCAAAAAGGCACATTTCAGAAAATCTATCATTTTGAACAAAAAAGTAGTCAATATCAGTATTTTTTTAATCCCTCTTGCATTTCTTTCCCCTCCCTCTGATCAATATATGGGGGGCAATATTCAAAAGGACTTATCTGTTTAGTAGGATCTGCTATTCAAATACGTCCCAAAGAGAGAAGTATTCAACAGCTCCTGATTATCTCCACAGACTACTTCGGTATTATTCAGATAGTGCTAGGGCAGAGACTTCAGCTATCTGAATAGTGTCAATGTTCGCCGCTGCTCTCCAGCTAATCTGGACATCTATATATGTATAGCAGTGGGATAGGACCGGCACCTCACTGCTCTTTCCGGATATTCAGAGGCAGCTGCTGTCTGGATACTACTGATGAATATCAAGCAGCTGGTACTTAAAAGTAAAATGCTGACCATCGTGGGCTCAGTATTGCCACCATTTTGCTTCTAAACCTTTGTAGTTCCTTGTAATGCAGATATACTCAAGATTGGTTTTCTCAGGCCAACAGCTTTGGCGTTCTAAGCAACCAAGCTCAACCAGGTTCCCAAAGCCCAGCTACTGAAAATATGTCTGGCATCTGATTGCAGTTCTTGAAGGCAACATTTCTGTCCTTCTGGTGTAATGGACTATAGAGTGCCCATTGAGCCATTTGGGACCAGAGATAGCAGAGTGAAGCTGAGCCATTCTGTCCCAAACTGAAACAGTAACCAAAGCAGAAGATCACCACTTACAGTGCAGTTTTCCAAAGTTTTCACATGGGTAAACCCTAATGACTACTAATGGTTCAGGTGGGGCTGGAACTGTAAAGTACACATGAGGATTTCAGTTTCAATGTTTTGCCACATAAACTTTGCACCTAAAAAAGCACATAGATGCACAAGTACCCACGGTCCTCCAAATTTGCAAAGGGAATAAATATGCACATGTTTGAATATTACACCTTTAGCTTGTAGACAGCAGAATCCCTCTCCCTCAACTGGCACCCTTATCAGTTTTTAAGAAAACTTTAACGCGGCCAGGCCATTGACTTAGTGACATCCACATGCAGCCAAGAAGCTTCTAATTACATCTGGTTATTCACTGTTGTTAAGTGCCATTGTACTCTGGGAGAAAAATGTATCGTCTCTTCATGTAACCAATCTAGACTTTGTAGTGCGGCATCTATTCTGGATGTGCGCACAGCAGCCTAATCTGGTGTGAATCTGAATTATTTCTGAATATATTCTTTGTGATTTCCATTGTGAGAAAATTGTTGTGCTGGGCTAGGTATCAGTGATGCATTACTGGCAGCAAAGCCAAAGTAAACTATTTTATTTTAAACTGGTCAACATTGAAATTGTTACTGACTTTAAAAGGCCCTAATCTGTAGTATCTTGGTGAGCTGAACATGAATATAACATAAAAAAAAAATTATTGGCTCTCGTTTTGAAGATATTGCATGTAGTTCATTTTTGACGTTTCACCGTGTAAATTTATCCAGTAGGACATCAACAACATCCCAAATAAGCCTTGAATGATGTAATATTGCATCACATTGCATAATACCAGCATGCACACATCATCCAGAGTTGATTGCATCATTTTCTGATGCAATGCAATACTACTGCCAGACGGCTGCTGAAGCCATCTGACGTCAGCAGTGTACTATACGCAGTCGGAAAGTAATCTGGTAAAGGAAAGGAAAGTAATCTGGTATTCTGTTCTGATATTGAAAGCCTCATGAATGCCTTAAAAATCACTCATGACCCACAAGACTGGAGACTATTTATAGACTCTTCGAAACTGAGTCTGAAGGCTGTGCTTTTGAACAATGGAAACCACCTTCCATCTATTCCAGTAGCACATGCCGTCCACATGAAAGAGACATACGATAATTTAAAGCATCTACTGACTTCCATTAACTATAACAAGTACAGCTGGCAGCTCTGTGGTGACTTGAAGGTAGTTGCCCTTTTAATGGGACTGCAGCAGGGATATACAAAATACATGTGTGTGTTATGTGAGTGGGATAGCCGAGCAAGGGATTGGCACTACTTGCGGAAGGCATGGAATCGCAGACAAAATGTAACAGTTGGAGAGAAGAATATCCAGCACCCAGCTCTGGTTGAGGCTCACAAAATCCTGCTACCACCCCTTAACATCAAACTAGGTTTGATGAAAAACTTTGTGAAAGCCATCGACCTCACTTCACCAGCTTTCCGATACCTGCATGAAAAATTTCCTCGACTCAGCGAAGCAAAGAATAAAGAGGGAGTTTTTGTTGGTCCTCAGATTCGAGAGCTCTTCAAAGATGACCAGTTCAACAACTTGCTGCAGGTTGATGCGAAACAAGCATGGAATGCTTTTCGCCTAGTGTCAACAAACTTTCTCGGGAATGTTAGGGCAGAAAACTACAAGGAACTAGTAGAAGACATGCTGATGCAGTATCAGAAACTTGGCAGCAATATGTCGCTAAAGATCCATTTCCTTGATTCCCATCTCAATTTCTTACCTGAAAAAAGTGGTATGGTTTTCACCAGGATATCGCAACGATGGAGCAAAGATACCAGGGAAAATGGTCCACTACAATGCTGGCTGACTACTGCTGGACACTCCCCAGAGAAGCTCCCGAACAGCTGTACAAGAGACAGGCGAAAAAATCTAAGAAGTAGTCTATGACTTGTTTTTTTGCAGGTATTAACCGAAGGCCTATTATATTTACTATTGACATGCATTTCATGATGTAAACATTAATTCTTGTAGATTACAAAAAAACTAGAGCAAACTTTGCAATTTCACTGTCATATTCATATTCAGCATATAAAAATTGATATGAAATGACTATTTTTATTTCAGTAACATGACTTTTGTAAAAATTTGTTGACCAGTGATTTTAGCCTGTGAATTTAAACATTGAATCCATTGAAATTCTGTGGAAACATCTTGGGACTCAGGATGAGTACCGTTGCTTTGAAAAGTAAACTGAAATAGGAGGTACTTCCTATGGCATTAGAATATTAAGTAAGAAAAGAGAATAACTCTCTTGTGTCTCGACATGGGTCACTGCAGCATATGTTGCACACCACAGATCATAAGCCAAAAATATGAAGATTGACTCATAATTTTTCATGTGCTACTGAAAAGACACTGGCTAGTTCTGGGAATCTCCCTTTGTCTCAGGGAGGTTTGTACCTGCTGTTTGTCATTTACAAGCTTACCCAAAGGAGCACAGAGAAAAATTCTTAGCTTTTTTTTTCTTTTAATTTGCATTAAAGGCTAGTGAGGGGGGGGGAGGGAGGGAGGGGGATGGAGGTAGTAGGCGAGATAGCAGTCGCTCAAATTGTGAAATGTTTTGTTGATAAAAGTCTGTCATCATTTTATTTTCATCTGAGCAACAGTTCCCTCATACCATATGAGACATAGAGCAATGGTGTTTGTAGATGGTTAATTTTTTTGCCTTTTAATGGTAAAACCTATACAAAAGAAGGAAACTCAAAGATCTGAAAAAATGAAAATCATATTACAGCATCATAGAAACATAGAAATATGACGACAGAAAAAGACCACATGGCCTATCTAGTCTGTCCTTCCATATCAACAACTACAACAGTCCCCTTTTTTCCTTTAGAGATCCTCTGTGTTTGTCCCATGCTTTTTTGAATTCAGATACTGTCCTCATCTCTACCACCTCCACTGGGAGACTATTCCATGGATCCACCACTCTTTCCATAAAGAAATATTTCAGCATATCACTCCTGAATCTATCCCCCTTCACCCTCATCCCATGTCCCCTCGTAGCAGAACTTGCTTTCAATTGAAAGAGGCTCTCCCCTTGTACATTTATGCCACGGAGGTATTTAAACATCTCAATCATATCACCTCTATCCTGCCTTTCCTCTAAGGTGTACATATTAAGATCCTTAAGTCTGTCCTCATATGCTTTATAATGAAGACCACTAACCATTTTAGTAGCCACCCTCTGTACTGACTCCATCCTGTTTATATCCGTTTGAAGGTGCGGTCTCTAGAATTGCACACTATACTCCAAATGAGGTCTCACCAAAGCCTTTTACAGAGGCACTATCACCTCCTTTAATATGCTAGCCATTCCTCTCCGTATGCACCCAAGAATCCTTCTAGTTTTTGCCGTCGCCTTTTCTACCTGTTTAGCTACTTTAAGATCATCAGACATAACCACGCCTAGGTCCCGCTCTTCTTTAGTGGACAAAAGTACTTCACACCCTATACTATATTGTGCCCTTTGATTGCTGTAGCCCAAATGCATGACCTTACATTTTTTAACATTAAATCCCAGCTGCCAAATTCTAGACCAAGCTTAGCTAGATCCCTCCTCATGTTATCTACACCTTCCTGGGTGTCTACTCTATTGCAGATTTTGGTATCATCCGCAAAGAGGCAAACCTTACCCGAAAGCTCTTCTGCTATATCACTAACCAAATAGTCATGGATTCTTCTCTTAATCTTCAGTATGCAGCATTTCAAACATTTGACTGTAAGGGTCTGTAGAGTTTCTTGCCCACTCCCATTATCCCTTTCCAAGTGCTGAATGTGGAATTTTTCCTCTGGAGGGTGAGGTACATTTATTAGAAGAGGTCTAAAATAGAACTAGATGAAAGTGTCATTATGCTTGATTTCACATCTGGAGTAATTATTAGGTAAGAAACAGTTGAAAGATCTCAAAAGTCAGCGAAGAACTGGCAACAGTCAGTGTGAACCCAGGAGAGGCATACTGAAATATGTCATCTCCAGGAACAAGCAGGAATGTAGTCTTCACATATGGGTGACGGTACCGACGGAGCCCATGTGGAAATGCTCCCCAGCGTCCAATCAGAAAGCCTTTGGGAGCCCTCCACTGTGCCTAAGTGACTGCCTTTCCACCTTCTCAACTCCTCTCCTCAGTCTTTTGTTTTCCGCGGAGCCAGCAGGACGAAATTCCTGTCTCCTCAGAAAAAGAAACTTTTATTTTTGTGGGTAGCATTTCTGCCTTCCCGTCAATGCCATATCATCTACCCGATTTTGTGGGTAGCGTTTCTACCTTCCCGTCAATGCCGTATCATCTACCCGATTCTGGTCCCTTATTTTCTGTTTAATTTTCTGTTTCTTCTAATTTTACTTAATTTTTTTTCCTCAGTTTCCTCGTGGGTGGCTTTCCACACCGTTAGGCCAATTAGTGGCTTTAAAAAAAATGCACAGTGCTCCAAAAGTATCTCGGTGACTGATAAGCATGACTGGTGCTTAAAATGCCTCGGCCCAGAACATCTCCTGGACTCTTGTTCACTGTGCCAACAGATGACAAGGAGAGGCTTCAAGAACTTCAAGCATCAGTGCTCCATGAGGCACTTAAGGATCTAGGCTACCTACAAGCTAATTGATGAACCAACTCACACAAAGGGAAACATGCTAGACCTGATCTTCGCCCCAATGACCGTCCATGATGCTGCCCATTTCACTCTGCCCACCTACATTGCAGTACCTTGGTCTGATCATAAACTAATTATGTTTCAAATTCCCTGGGTCAATCTACTCAAGAAACCCCACGGAAACAAGGCAAACCCCATGAGCCTACCCCCGCGACAGTTCCAACCTTTCAACAAGGAAACCATCTTGAACAACACACAACCACTCCTCAGTACGACAACAACTTGTCCAGATAAGCTAGTCTCTACTTGGAATGACAGCCTTAGTGCCATTGCACTACGCACTACGCACAACAAAGCCCCAAGGAAAAATGACCATGTACCTTTGTACTGCAATTAACTACGGTCTTCTCTCCTCAAACTCAGGAAACTCGAAAGGCGATGGAGGCGATCACGATCCACGAGGCGATAACCGAGAAAATGAGGCAAGCCCACACCGACACACTAATACGATCTCTTCGAAAACCACATGACCTATTTAACCTCGTCAGAAACCTAATGAAAGAACCAGACCCAGAGCAAATACATATGATCCACGCCCAAGACTACGCTAACTTCCTCCAATCAAAATTATGCCAAACCAACAAGACTGACCCACCCTCCCTCATCATGGATCCATCAAACACAACTGCTCTGACAATATTCACCACCCCAACTAATAAGCAAATCATTGACACCATCTCTACAATCAACACCACTACCGCTCAGACTGACCCCTGTCCAGCCTTCTGGATAAAGGAACTTCGGTCAGAATTTAGCCCGTTCATAGCTAGACTCATGGACACATCCTTCACGTCAGGCTTTTTCCCCCTAAATCTCAAACACACATCTGTCAGACCCCTGCTAAAAAAACAGCAAGCTAGACCCCCAGAAAGTGGAATCATACAGACCAATCTCCAGCATTCCACAGGACGGGGTACTGTGTAGCAGCCCTCTTTTAATAAGTGTTATTTCCCTCCCTCCCTCCCCACACCCACCCACCCCTGGGATAATCGTAGCTTTATAGATACTTACACATCTTAAAAGGCAGGAGGTGCTCTCAGGTGAAGCTTGTTACCCAAATCAGACATACACTAAGGACCTGAGATTAATTAAGCTTCAGGTGAAAAAAGGTATATTAAACGTATTAGGTACAGTTTTATTGGTATAAATATCCATAGCAACCCTTAGTAAGTAAAGAACTTAAAGATCTAAACAAAAACTTAAAACTAAGATGCAGACAGCAGTCCAGCAGCAGGATGGGGGCTTTCCAGTCTTTTGCATTGAGTGTCACATGTATGATTTTCTCCCAGTTGGTGAAAGGTCTTACGTGTGCACTAGGTGCAAGGAGCTCTTTGCTCTCAGGGAACGAGTCCATTCTCTAGAGGCTAGAGTAGCAGACTTGGAAAACATAAGAAAGACAGAGAGATACATAGACGAGACCTACAGGGATATAGTCCTGAAGTCCCACCTCCAGTCTGGCAGCATCCCTGTTGCCATGGAGGAGAGAGGTCACGTGACAGGCGAGCATCACCCTGGTGTGGCAGGAAGTGATCCTGTAACTAGGACCTGTCCTCCAGGTGATGTAAAAACCTCTTGCACCGAGGAAGTTTCTCCAGGGCCATGTGCCCATGAGGGAAGGGTTAGGACAGCCGTTATAGTTGGTGATTCGATCATTAGGCATGTAGATAGCTGGGTGGCTGGTGGACGTGAGGATCGCCTGGTAACATGCCTGCCTGGTGCGAAGGTAGCGGACCTCACGCACCACCTAGATAAGGTCTTGATAGTGCTGGGGAGGAGTCTGCTGTCTTGGTACATGTTGGTACCAATGACATAGGAAAATGTGGTAGGGAGGTTCTGGAGGCTAAATTTAGGCTTTCAGGTAGGAAGTTTAAATCCAGAACTTCCAGGGTAGCGTTCTCCGAAATGCTTCCCGTTCCACATGCAGGACCCAAAAGGCAGGCAGAGCTCCGGAGTCTCAATGCATGGATGAGACAATGGTGCAGAGATGATGGGTTTGGATTAATTAGGAACTGGGGTACATTCTGGGGAAAGGAGGGGCTCTTCCAAAGGGATGGGCTTCACCTTAACCGTGATGGAACCAGGCTGCTGGCATTAACCTTTAAAAAGGGGAGAGAGCAGCTTTTAAACTAGATAATAGGGGAAAGCCGACAGTCGCCCAAGAGCAGATGGTTCGGGAGAATGTATCCTTGAAGGATACTACCAAAAGCAGAGAGGTTCCAAAAAAGAGTTAAGTAGCCCAAATGCCCTCGAGTATGGAGCAGACAGAGCTTAAAGATCCCAAATTACCCATGTCTACCAATAGCCAAATTAATATGAATAAAATACAGTCTCTAAAATGCTTGTATGCAAATGCTAGAAGTCTAAAAAATAAGATGGGAGAGTTAGAATATATAGCACTAAATGAGAGGTTAGATGTGATTGGAATATCAGAGACATGGTGGAAGGAGGACAACCAGTGGGACACTGTGATACCTGGGTACAAACTATATCGTAATGATAGAGCTGATCAAATTGGTGGAGGGGTTGTGCTCTATGTTAGAGAGGGCATTGAGTCAGAAAGGATTAAAGTTTTGCAGGAAACAAAATTTGCTGTAGAATCTCTATGGATTGAAATTCCATGTAAAAAGGGGAAGGCGATGGCAGTGGGGGTGTACTATTGACTGCCTGGCCAGAATGAACAAATGGATGATGAAATGCTCAAAGAAATCAAGGAAGCTAACAAAAGTTACAGTGCGGTAATAATAATGGGCGATTTCGATTACCCCAGTATCGACTGGGTCAGTGTCACGGCAGTACATGCTACGGAGATAAAGTTCCTAGATGAAATAAATGACTGCTTCTTGGAGCAGCTGGTCCATGAACCGACAAGAGGGGAAGCCATATTAGACCTAGTCCTTAGTGGAACACCAGATCTAGTGCAGGAGATGGGGCCACTTGACAATAGTGATCATAGCATGATCGCCTTTGATTTAATTAGTGGAGGAGGATAGTAAGGAAATCCACAGTACTACCTTTTAACTTTCGAAAGGGAGACTATGATAAAATGCGGAAAATAGTTAAGAAAAAACTAAAAGGAGCAGTTGAAAAGGTTAAAGACTTACATCAAGCTTGGGTGTTGTTGAAAAATACTATCTTGGAAGCCCAGACCAGCTGTATTCCACGCTTTAAGAAAAGTGGAAGGAAGTCCCAAAAGCTGCCAGCATGGTTTAAAGGTGAGGTCAGAGAGGCTGTTGCCAAGAAAGCATCTTTCAGGAAATGGAAAAAAGAGCCAAACGATGAAACCTGGAAACAGCACATGCACTGGCAGGTCAAATGTAAGGCATTGATAAAGAAGGCAAAGAGAGAATTTGAGAAGAAGCTTGCTGCAGAAGCAAAAACGTGAAATAAAGATTTTTTTCAAGTACATTTGTAGCAAAAAACCTGTGAGAGAGTCAGTTGGACCATTAGATGATAGAGGAGTTAAAGGGGCACTAAGAAGCGACAAGGCGATAGCGGAGAGACTGAATGAATGCTTCGGTCCTTACTGAGGAAGATGATAGGGATGTTACCCATGCCTGAAGTGGTATTTAAAGGCGTGGAAGAATTGTAGGAAATATCGATACATCAGGAAGATGTATTACAACTATTAGGTAAACTGAAGAGTAGCAAATCACCTGGGCCGGATGGTATACATCCAAGGGTGTTGAAAGAACTGAAATATGAGATTGCAGACCTGCTATTAGTAATCTGTGAACTATCATTAAAATCATCTCTAATTCCTGAAGATTGGCGGATCACCAATGTAACACCAATCTTTAAAAAGGGTTCCAGGGGTGATCCGGGAAACTACAGACCGGTGAGCCTCACGTCAGTACCTGGAAAAATGGTAGAAACCATCATAAAGAATAAAATTACTCAGCATGTAGATAGTCATGGCCTAATGGGAGACAGCCAACATGGCAAGGAAGATCTTGTCTTACTAATCTGTTATGTTTTTTTGAAAGTGTGAATAAACAGGTGGACAAAGGTGAGTCGGTTGATATAGTGTATCTGGACTTTCAGAAAGCCTTTGACAAGGTCCCTCATCAGAGACTTTTGGCAAAACTAAAGAGTCATGGGATAGGAGGCAGTGTACTACTGTGGATCAGGAACTGGTTAAAAGATGGAAAGCAGAGGGTTGGGCTAAATGGCCAATTTTCCCAATGGAGAAAGGTGAATAGCGGTGTACCCCAGGGATCTGTGCTGGGTCCGCTGCTTTTTGACATATTCATAAATGACCTGGAAAGTGGAATAACGAGTGAGGTTATCAAATTTGCAGATGACACAAAACTATTTACAGTTGTTAAAACCCAAGAGGATTGTGGAAAATTGCAAGAGGATCTTGATAAATTGGAAGACTGGGCATCAAAATGGCAGATGAAATTTAATGTGGACAAGTGCAAAGTTATGCACCTAGGGAAGAATAACCCAAACTATGGTTACACGATGCAAGGTTCCACATTAGGAACCACCACCCAGGAAAAAGATTTAGGCGTCATTGTAGATAACATGTTAAAACCCTCGGCCCAGTGTGCAGCGGCAGCCAAGAGAGCAAATAGAATGCTAGGTATCATAAGGAAAGGAATGGAAAATAAAACAAAAGATATTATAATGCCTCTATACCGTTCCAAGGTGAGACCGCACCTTGAATATTGTGTGCAATTCTGGTCGCCGTATCTTAAAAAGGATATAGCGTTATTAGAAAAGGTTCAGAGAAGAGCCACCAGAATGGTAAAGGGGATGGAAGGATACTCCTATGAAGAAAGGGTAAAAAGGTTAGGGCTCTTTAACCTGGAAAAGAGACGGCTGAGGGGAGATATGATAGAAGTCTATAAATTAATGAACGGAGTGGAACGGGTAAACGTAGATCGACTGTTTACGTTATCAGAATATAGGAAGACTAGGGGACATGCAATGAGGCTACAGGGTAAACTATTTAAGACTAATAAAAGAAAATATTTTTTTACTCATCGTGTAATCAAACTCTGGAATTTGTTACCGGAGGATGTAGTAAAGGCTGTTAGTGTAGCTGGGTTTAAAAAAGGTTTGGACAAGTTCCTGGAAGAAAGGTCCATAAACCATTATTAAGAAGGGATCCAGGATATCAATGCTTGACCTAGTACAAGCATTGCAGATCCTGTGTCTTTTGGGGAAACTGCTAGGTATGTATGACCTAGATTGGCCACTGTTGGAAACAGGATACTGGGCTTGATGGACCTTGGTCTGACCCAGTATGGCATATCTTATGTTCTTATGGCAAATATAATCGAGAAAGAAATCCTATACCAGATTCAACAACACATCAACAATACTTCGCCAGTAGACCACTGCCAACACGGATTCAGAGAATCCCATGGGGTAGAAACGTTACTTACCACCCTCTTCAACAATATTCTCAGCGCAGTAGATAACATACGAGAAACATCATGGAGTTGCTCTTATTTTCCTGGACATAGCTGCGGCATTTGACTCTGTATGCCACGAAACCCTTCTGAAGCGACTTAAAGAAAAAGGTATCTACGACCTAGCACTATCCTGGTGTAAATCATACCTTTCTGACAGATGGCAACATGTTCAAACAGAGACCTCCACCTCCAAACCATTCCACCAGAAACAAGGCGTCCCACAAGGATCCTCCCTTTCAGCCTTACTGTTCAACATCTATATGCAGCCTATCTGCAACCTCATACGATCATTCAATGTCGAATGCATGATCTATGCCGATGACGTTCTACTTTACAAACCATTTCAGATTGACAAGATTGACCTCTCATCACTAACCAACTGCTTTAGCGCAGTGGAGAAATGGCTCCTAAACCAGAATCTCCGGATACAACACAAAAAGACCGCAGTGCTGTTCATCTCCAGAAACCCCAACTTTTCCCCTCCAGCCTGCCTAAAAATTGGGGAGATAGAACTGCAAACTAAATCCTCAATTCGATACCTGGGTATTGCACTGGACCAGAGACTGGATATGAAAACACATATTGGCAATATGGTAAAATCAATATACCATAAAATCAAGAGTCTCAAACATCAATGCCCCCTACTTCAACCAGACGACTTTAGAACAATCTTTCAGGCACTATAACCATACCTCATCTGGACTACGCCAATGCAATCCTCCAAAGACTCCCACAATCCACCCTGAACCCGCTCCAGCTTGCCATGAACGCTGCAGCGAGAGTTCTAAAAGGGACCTCAAGGCGATACCACATAACACCCTTCTTCAAAAGTCTTCACTGGCTCCCAATTCATTACAGGATCACCTTCAAGATCCTACTGCTAACATTCAAGTCCATTAACGGTCTCGCTCCCTCTTCACTTGCTGACCTCACTCACATCACCCCCCCAAATAGAATCAGACGCTCTACTGCAATAAACACCTTGATAATCCCCAAAGCAATGACCCACTGTACACACGCAACTGTAAACAGGGCCTTCAGTCTCTGCGCACCCAGATGCTGGAATGCTCTTCCACCTAATATACGAGCAGTCCCGGACCTAACCAATTTCAGGAATGCACTGAAACACTACCTCTTCCTCAAATGCTACCCGGAAGAAGGTACTCTAACCCCCCCCACCTACAACAAGGCTTCACGACCACATGTAACCTCCCTCAATGCGATGTATATACGTGTAAATACTTTTCTGTTAGCCATTCAGATGTAAATAGTTAAGACTGTTATCCAAGTTGAGTTACCTGTTCTATGTAATTACGGTGTAACCCCCCACTGTAAGATGCTCCTATGTTCCATGTAAACCGCACTGATATCGAAGAGCGCAGTATATAAGAGAAATAAATAAATAAAATATACTGGGCCGAGAACTTTGAATCCCTATTTACATTGGACGCTCTCTCAGTGGCATCCACGTCATCGAGAGCATCCATATCCTCACAGGGCTCACAGGTACTGAAAAAGTCCAAGCACAGTAGTGCATCTAAGTTGCCAAAGCATCAGACATTGAGGTCCTCTGCGAGGTCCGACATCAGACCAAGACAACTGTCCCATTCCCGGCATTGAGTCTCACCAAGGGTAGTCTCTGACACCGATCGTCCTGCCAAGCAACCCTGGTGGAAGGATTTGTCCTCCAAAGCAATAGTGGGGTGCCGGGACGCTTCTGAGGCTTCAGCCTCCGGAGAACTACTGGTGCCATGTTCTTGGTTAGTGACAACCAGCCCTGTACAGGACTGTACCCAGACATCAGCAGTCTCCTTAGACCAACGTATGCTGTCTATTGAGAGAACCTTGGCAGCATTCCTTGCAGCATTGGTTCCCCTGAGGAGAAACAAAACTCCTTTCAGAGCCTTCTGAAGCATACCCAGAACGTTTCCAAATTTATCAACAGAGCTGCCTTCGATGTCTTTGAATCCTCCAGCAAAGCCTTTACTGTGGCTAGTGGAGCAAGAAGGATAGCATGGCTACAAGCTTCAGACCTAAAACAGTGGGTGCAGGACAAGCTTGGCAATATCCCCTGCAATGGAGAGAACCTCTTTGAGCAGAATTGGAGGGAGAAGGCTGGTGATCTAGAGAATGATGATACTACTCTCAAGAGGCTATCTAGAAAAAGTGCTGACCTTTCTAGGAAGAAGGCAACATATAAGAAGCTCTTCAGCTTCCAAAAGAAGTGATATTACCCATCATATCCCCAAAGAGCCTCATACCAGCCACAACAAAAGCAGAAAGAGCTTAGACAACCTAAAAAGCCCAGGCAGCTAAACCCCAACCTGCCCCGAAGGCCCAGATTGCATCTAATTTTTGAATCTCTCCTAGAGAACATTGCTGCCTTGCTTCTAAAGGGATCTCAGCCCCTTTACATATCAGGAAGACTCTGCCACTATGCTCATCAGTGGATATTACAAATTGTTGACAGTGGGTACCAACTGAACTTTCAGGTTCTCCCACCCTCAAATTTCACAGAGGCATATCCAACTCAATCCCACCATACTGCTTTCCTTTTCGAAGAGGTAGCCACTCTGCTAAACCAAGGGGCCATTGAAAGAGTTCCACCAGGTCAGAAAAGGATGGAGGTTCTACTCCCCATACTTTCTCATTCCAAGAGGTTGGGGGGGGGGGGTGGGAGGTGGGTAGAGACCCATCCTAGACCTCCGAAATCTGAATAAGTTCTTGGTCAGAGAAAAATTCAAGATGATTTCGCTGGGAACTCTTCTACCCTACCTCCAAAATCAGGGCTGGCTTAGTTCTCTAGACCTAAAAGAAGCGAACATCCATATCCTCCTACATCCAGGATACAGGCAGTACATTTGCTTCACCTTTCAAGGGACTCATTATCAGTGCAGAGTCCTCCCCTTCGGTCTTGCCTCTGCTCAGAGAGTCTTCACAAAGTGCATGGCTGTAGTTGCTGCATACCTTCGCACACTTGGGATATTCGTCTTCCCCTACTTAGACAACTGGTTGATCAGGGCAGACTCTCCTCAACAAGCCACTTGTGCATGCAAATGCACCATAGCAATACTACAGCGTCTTGGCTTCGTCATAAACTTTCAGAAGTCACACCTACTCCTGACTCTGTGGTTGGAGTTTATCGGAGTGTAGACACTCAGCAAGCCAGAGCTTTTCTGCCTCACGATCGGGTGACCCAGCTGATCGAACTGGCCACCCAGATGCAACAGAAGAATCAAGCAACAGCATAGAATTTCCTGTGCTTCCTAGGGCACATGGCCTTCACAGTCCATGTAGTTCCCTACACTCGCCTACACATGCGTCAGGCACAGTGAGCTCTCTCCACACAGTGGACGCAAGCCAAAGGAAACTTATGTGACCAGATACAGGTCACGTCTGCTCTGATCAGCTCACTTTAATGGGGATTCCCCAGCAATCCTGTGTGTGGGGGTCATCTTTTCAGACACCCCCGCCCCAGTGCACCCTAATTACAGATGCTTCAAAGTTAGGTTGGGGAGCTGACATAGATGGACTCTCTACTCAAGGTCTCTGGATGGCTCAGGAATCAGCCTTACAGAGCTTCAAGCACTGACAAATGCCCTCCGGGGAGGCAAATCATAGTCAGGACAGATAACCAAGTAGCCATGTTCTATGTGAACAGCAGGGCGGAACAGGCTCATGCCCCCTTTGCGACTAGGCTCTCCATCTCTGGTCATCCGCCATTGCTCAATGGATCCACCTCAGAGCAGTGTATCTCCCAGGAGCCGCAGATGAGCCGCATCCTGCATTCACACGAGTGGACTCTGAATGCAGACACGGCGGCTTGGATCTTTCGGATGTGGGAGATCCCGTCCATAGATCTCTTTGCCACCCCACAGAACATGCAACTTCTGCATTTTTACTCCAGAGTACCATCCACCCACAGTCAAGCATCAGATGCCTTCCTGCTCAACTGGGGCCAAGGCCTCCTGTATGCCTTCCCTCCAATGCCCTTGATACCCAAGACACTTTTCAAACTACAGGCCGACAACGGAAACATGATCCTCACAACTCCATTCTGACCCTGGCCACCCTGGTTTCCTCTTCTGCTCTGTCTAACCCAGATGCAACTTCTTAGATTGGGATGTGCCTACAATCTCCTTTCACAGGACAACAGCACAATCCTACATCCCAATCTCCAGTCCCTATGCCTGATGGCCTGGTTGCTCAGGGCTTAAACCTTTGTCTTCCATAGCAGGTCAAAGACATTCTTCTAGCTTCAAGGAAACAGTCTATTAAATGAGCATACTCTTTCAAA
This sequence comes from Ichthyophis bannanicus, assembly GCA_033557465.1. NCBI lineage: Eukaryota > Metazoa > Chordata > Amphibia > Gymnophiona > Ichthyophiidae > Ichthyophis > Ichthyophis bannanicus. The sequence continues at coordinate 186,865,250 of CM066033.1, read as the reverse complement.
TGGTACAAGTTTGCTCTATGGTGCTCAGAGAAGGACCTCAATCCCTTCACCGCACTGGTGGAATTCTTCCTCCAATATCTCCTTCATTTGTCTACCATGGGTCTCAAAATGAACTCTGTCAGGGTGCACCTTAGCGCCATCAGAGCCTCCGACAAGCCAGTGGAAGGACGGCCAATCTCCTCACATCCATTCATAGCATGCTTCATGAGGGGCCTTTTCCTCTCCAAATTGTTGATCCAGCCACCACCAGTGACTTGGGATCACACTGTGGTACTGGCTCAGCTTCTAAAGTCTCCCTTTGAACCCTTAGCCACTACTCCACTGTGTTATCTATCTTGGAAGGTCATATTCCTCATTGTCCTCACTTCCGCTAGATGCATCAGTGAGCTACAAGCTCTAGTGACAGACCCTCCCTACACAAAGTTCCATCATGGCAAGGTCGTCCTCCGGACACATCCAAACTTTCTCCCAAAAGTAGTATGTATCTCTTCCATTTAAACCAGTCTATCATGCTACTGGTCTTCTTCCCTAAACCCCAAGTCTTTCATGCAGAAGCGACCCTGCACACCCTAGACTGCAAGCGTGCCTTAACTTTCTACCTTCAGAGGACACTGGGACATTGCAGATCCTCAGTTATTAGTCTCCTTTGACCCCAGTCACTTGGGTCTCCCTGTGTCCAAGCGCACACACTCCAGATGGATAGCTGACTGCATCAGCTTCGCATATGACCAAACAGGTCTCTCCTTGGAGGGCTCTGTCACTGCCCATAATATCCAGGCCCTGGCTACCTCAGCGGCCAACCTGTGCTCAGTGGTCATAGAAGAGATCTGCAGGGCAGCAACTTGGTCTTCTATTCACACTTACGCTGCGCACTACTGCCTGGGCAAAGACTCCTGCCAGGATGCAACTTTCAGACAGGCTATCCTTCAGTACCTCTTCTGTAATTAGATACAACTCCTACCAGACTGCTTCGATACCAGTGAGCCTTGAGGGGATCCAGGCCCTCCATGATCAACTCCATAATTTGTAGTCAGCTTGGTTCTGGAGTTTTTCCCCTATCCCTAGGGCACCCTCCTGATCCCCAAAACAACCTGGCTCTTGGCAGTTAGGGAGTCTCATATGTGGAGACTTCCTGCTTGTTCCTGGAATATAGTCTTCACATATGGGACATTCCTACCTGCCATCCCCCTCTCCTAGGAGTTGCAGGGTGTTTTTTCCCTTTTCTTTCTCAACCATAAACTCGACTAAGAAGAGGAGTTTGGAAAGCAGTCACGCAGGCGAAGTGGAGGCTGCCAAAGGCTTTCTGATTGGTCGCTGGCGAGCATTCCCGTGCGGGTTCCGTCAGTGCCAACCTTACCCAATGTGAAGACTAATTCCTGCTGTTCCTGGAGATTACCTGTTATAGGTGAGTAACTACGCTTTCACAGAAAGGGTGGTGGATATGCGCTATAGCCACCTAGTAGCAATGTAGGAGGCAAAGCAGTAGCAACACTTGAGAAGCAAGAAGCTTCTCAGTTGAGAGAGGAAATTAATGTAAAGCCAAAGATCAAGTAGACTGTAGCATTATAGTGGCAAAGGAAAATGGGCACCTAACAAATATTTCTTTGAAGAATGAAGTGCACTGCTAGGTTCATATGATAACTGAAGCTTTTTTTTGCCGAATACACATAGGAGTATCAACATGAGCACATTTATGAACCAAACCCAGACTCTTAAATTTAATCTGGCTAGCCACTATAATAGTGCACTATAGAAATAATATGGCTGAATTTCCAAACAAAAAACATTACAGTAGTTATATAGTGGGATGGATAAGATTGAGCCATATAGGAAACAAATCATCTACAATTGGTTAAGCAAAAGCGAACTGTACTTTAACCTGGAACAATTCCTAGTGAGAAGTGTTTCCTACTGTGTAAATATATATGAGGCTCAATGGAGCCTGTTCAAAATATTTGGCATTTTTTATTTATTGTACTGGAAAAAGGCTAAGAAAACTCAATAATTAAAAACATTTATTTATTTATTTAAAGTTTTTTATATACCGTCTTTCTACAATTCAAGACGGCTTACATGGAACTCAACAATAACAGTGTTATAGCTGTTGTACATAGAACAATAATTTGGGGGAAAAAAGAACTTATCTAAGGTCATCTATTACAGTTAACAGTTAAGGTATAATGCCAGATGAGGCAACTATGTACATTGAATGGGATGAGGGGGTGGGCAAGGACGCATGGGGGAATGGAGTATAGTGATTGTTGAGTAAGTGGTTAGATAAAACTAAGCGACACTGGATCGGATGTTGCTTTGGGGGGTGGAGCTAAAGTATTCTTGGAAAAGGAATGTTTTGAGCTTTTACAGAAGTCTGCTTCATCAGGGCAACTTTGTAGATCAGGTGGGATGCGTTCCATTCTGTAGGGGCATAGAGGTAAAAAACATGATTGCAGGTAGCTTGTTTGCTTTTTAGTTTTTGTGCTGGGATGTGTAGCAGGTTTGTGGAGTTAGTCCTGCAAGATCTGGAGCTAGAGGACTTGGAGAGGAGAGGGTGAAGGCAAGGAGCAGATTCAAAATGTATGACTTTATGGATTAGTGTGAGAGTTTAAATTTTATTCTGGACAGGATAGGGAGCCAGTGGAGGTGTTGGAGTATGGGGATAATGTGGGCTCTTCTGGAAGTCTTGAAGATTAGATGTCTTATTGTGTTCTGGGCCAATTGGAGCAGGTGGATACTTTGTTTTGAGAGGTCGTGGTATATGAGGTTGCAGTAATCAAGAGTAAGGATGGTTAGGGCTTGGCAAATGGTATGGAAAGAGTCTGGGCTTAATAAAGGGCAGAGGTGTCTCAGGGTTCTGACCTTGGAGTATATGGAATGAATTTTATTTTATTTATTTTTCTTTCTTTCTTTTTTTATACTGTGCTCTTTAGAATCAGTGTGGTTTACATGTATACTAACAGGTACTTTTTATTCCCTTGTCCCTGAAGGGCTCACAATCTAAGTGTACCTGAGGCAATGGAGGGTTAAGTGGCTTTCCCAAGGCCACAAGGAATGGCCATGGGACTAGAGACCCCAGTTCCTCTGGCCTGAAGTTGCTTGTCCCCATGTGGGAATTGAACCCCCAGCCTTCTGGCCTGAGGTAACCTGTCCCAACCACTGAGCCACTTCTCCCTCTTTTTGTTCTTCTTATGTGTTCCTGGAAGGTGAGGTTCTGATTGATTATTTTGCAAGGTATTTAACTTCGGTTTTTACGGAACTAGTATAATCGTCAGGGACGAGTGAAGTAGGGGGGTGTAAGATGGATAAGCAAATAGGTGGAGAGCTTCTCTTTTGGCTAAGTTGATGAAAAGATTTTGTTGCTGGAGCCATTGTCTGATCTTCTTGAAGCAATTACTGATATTAGTGAAGTTGGGTTTGTAATGGTAAATGGGGTGAAGAACATGATGTCGTCCGCGTAGAGTTGATATTGAATTTTGTAATTTTGGAAAATTTTACATATAGGTTGGAGAAAAATGTTGAAAAGGAGTGCAGATAGGCTGGAACCCTGTGGAATACCGTGTGATTGAGTGAATGGCTGAGAGGCTTTTTCACCAATTCTTGCCTGCTGGGTTCTGTGGTCCAAGTATGAATGGAACCAGTTGAGAGTGGAACCTCTAAGACCGATGTCATGGAGTCTGTTGAGAAGATGGTTGTGAGGAAGGGAGTCAAAGGCTGACGATATATATTGAAGAATTAGAAGACATCCCTGGGTAGGCGTTTGGATGTATGAGATTACTGTATCTAGGAGGGAGGTGAGTAAGGTTTCCACACCATGGTTCCTTTTAAAGCCATGTTGAAAAGGGTCGAGAGGAGCATGGTCATCAATGAAGTTCTGGAGTTGCATTTGGACGATCTTTTCTGCTATCTTTACCAGGAGGGGGATGCTTGATATCGGTCTGTATGATGTGGGGATGGTAGGGTCAAGCTTGGTTCCTTTTAGTATGATTCGAATTGAGGTCATCTTCAGGTGGGTTGACATGATCCCAGTGCGGAGAAAGGCTTGTACTATGTCTCGTATGTATGGGCCGAAAGTTTCCTTGGTGCTTTTTACCCATGAGACTGGACATGGGACTAGTGGAGAGGAGGAGTAGCCTAATGGTTAAGAGCATTGGCTTGGGAACCCAGAGACCAGGGTTCAATTCCTACTAGCACGCCTTGTGGCCCTGTGCAAGTCACTTAACCCTCCATTGCCTCAGAAGAATCCAAGTTATCAATGTCCCTGTTTAATGTACATTACTAGTTTAAGTTACAATGTAAACCGCTTTGATTTAAATGATAAAGCGGTATAGAAAACCTGTTAAATAAATAAAATAAATAAATAAATAGTGCTGAGGTGGAGGCATTGAGATTTTTTATGGTGATAGTTATGTTGTCTAGGGAAGGCAAGTCAAACTTATCCCAGATTACTTTAGGGGTGATATTGGGGAGTGAGTGTTTGGTGTATTGGGTTAATATAGGTTGGGTTGTGAGGAATTTAGAGACAAGGTGGTCAGCTATAGACTGAGGGGTTATTTTATCTTCAGCCACCTGTTTGGTTCATTTAAGAGTGATTTAGCTATTGAAAATAATTCCTTGGGTTTATTTAGAGTTCATGATGACATTAAATTGGTTCTCAGAAAATGGCCTTGGGCAAGTCACTTAACCCTCCATTGCCTCAGAAAAATCCAAGTTATCAATGTCCCTGTTTAATGTACATTACCAAGTTTAAGTTTCAATGTAAACCGCTTTGATTGAAATGATAAAGTGGTATATAAAACCTGTTAAATAAATAAATAAATAAAATGCCAGCCATGACACACTTTTCTGGCTCTTGTTACTTCCTTTGAAGCAACACAAGTTGGTGACTTGGAAAATGACCAGTCCCAGAAGGTGCCAGGGTTCATTGGTCAACATCTATCCATGTTTGCATAATTCTTATGACTGATGGATTTTCTTCACTTTTTAAATGCCTGAAACAAAGATAATGCCAAATATTTTCAGTGGGTATGTGTTTCTTAGTTTCCTACTGAATGTATTTAAATTCTACAGCACATTGGAAAGGACTGATACTTTTAAAATTGCCCGAATGAGCCTGCATAGTATGCGGGGCCTTCCCTTTAATTAAATCATCACTGTAATTAGTTCATGTTTTGATTTGTAGAGATAGTTTAAAAAGAAGCCTTGGACGTGCTTATTATTTTCTCCATACAATTAGCTTCCCTCGCTTCGCTGATGGACCTTTCCAGCCATAATTATGTTCATAATAAATTTAAGTGTGGAGTTGAGGTTGATGAACACAAATTAGTGTGTGCTACTTCAGTTCTAGTTTGTTTGTTTATTTATAACTGCAGTTTTTTCTCGTTCTGCGGTGTTTGTCTTGTCGTGAATAAACAAGGGTTGTTCAAGTTAAAAGCCCTTCATGGTAATGTGAGGAAGCACTCTGCTTGCAGCATGTTTCTGTAAGTGATGTAATGAGTCACTATAGATGGAGCTCCTCCAAGGTTTATTACTGGGGAAACTCACTACCATTAGCTGGGAATGGAGTCCAGAAAACTGTACAAAGGCTACTTGATTCTTTGTATCTCCAGGAACAAGCAGGATTGTAATCTTCACATATGAGTGACGTTGGTACCAACTGACCCTATGCAGGGACGCTCCCCAGCATTCAATAGGAAAGCTTTTGGGAGCATACCATTGCGCCTGCATAGTTGCCTTCCCAACTCTGCTTCCTCAGTTCTTCATTTTCCGTGGAGCCAGCAGGAAGCAAAACTGTCACTGCAGAAAATCCCTTAGTTCTTTATTTTTTTGTTTTTTGTGGTTAGCGTCTGCCTTCCTGTCAATGCCGGAACCATGTCTTGTTATCAGTTCTTCTTTCTTTCCTTTTTTCTTCCTGTAAAAAAAAAAAAAGCCTTTTTCTTCAGGTGTAGCTGCACCATTTTAGGCCTTAAGCCTACCATTCTGTCTACTGACACAATGGAAAAGCCAGCTAGTGGTTTTAAAAAATATTCTAAATGTGGCAGTACCATCTTGGCTACTGACACTCATGACTTGTGTCTGAAATGCCTCGGGCCGACCACCAGCCATTAGAATGTCCCCTTTGCAAGAAGATGACAAAGAGAGGCCTGCAGAACCGGGCCGCAAAGTTAGAAACACTCTGCCTCAGATGCGGTTTCTTTGGCATCGAGGGCTTCGTCTTCCTCTCAGGTATCGAAGCACAAGCTTCAAGTGTTGCCTTGGAGGTGGATCAGCCAGCCATACAGTCCCGATGGATCAGCGTATCCTGGTCGTCATGCGGAGCTTGGCTCTGTTCACGGTACCGAGGTCTCCTTCAAGCAGGCCCCTTGTCCCGATACTGACTTTAACTGGTATTAGTCCTTAGCAGAGCAGGAACATCGTTTCCACCGATACTTTGAGTCCTCTGAATCGTAAACTTCCAATGACGAGTCACTCGATACCCGAAGACTACAAAGTCTACCAGAGGATCCTTCTCCTTTGCCGAAGTGGCGTATGTTCCCTCCTGAAGATGTGTTTTTTCAGGAATTTAATTGGGACCTAGCTAGGGGTCTGTCCATAATGGTAACATCTGAGAAAGATGCAGAGGAATTGGAGATCCTCCAATACCCCACAACTCCTAAGGAGGCGGCCACCCTTCTGATTCACAGCATTCTCCATGCTCTCATGCTCCGGATGTGGGAGACTCTCCTCATTATTTCACTGCATACTTGATATCTTGATACTATGTACCAAGTACTGGAGTTTCCCAGCTTCCCAAAGACGCAGCTTTCCCACCACTCAATGGTGGTTGAGTCGGAGATGCGTCACATTAAGAATTCAAAGACCCATTCCTCTAATCCACCGGGTAGAGAAACAAGAACCCTCAATGCTTTTGGGCATCAATGTTTTCAGGCTTCCATGCTTTCAGGCAGGATAAACTCCTACATACTTTATATGGATATGTTCCTCAAGGAAGTTACTAGAGATCTTGAGGCCATGTCTCCTCTTCCAGTGACTATCTTACACTAGTTAGGCATGCCCAGAATGTCTCAAAGTTTGTTAGCACAGCAACCTTTGATGCTTTTGAGTACACTAGCAGAGCCACATCAATCTGTATTGGTGCACACAGGATTGCATGGCTACAGGCTTCAGATCTTGAACAGTGGGTTCAAGATAAACTCGGCAATATTTCCTGCATAGGTGAAAACCTTTTTTTGGCAAAGACTGGCAGGATAAGGCTTCTCAGTTGGAATCTGAGAATACCACTCTAAATAGGCTGTCTAGAACTACATCCAACCCGGCTAGGAAGAAGCAGCTGCAAAAAAGACTTGCTTTAGTAAGAAAAATAAGTTTTACCCTTCTTCTACTCCTGCTTCTCAGTTCCAGGCTCAAGGTCCTCAGAAGAGGCAACAGCCTCCCAAACAAAAGAAGCTACAGGCTCCTAAGGCTCAACCAGCTCTGCAGACACAATTTGCACCTGGTTTTTGACTTTTTCCTAGAGAACATAGTCACTCTGCCTCTGGAGGTTCCCCACCCCTCCACATAGCAAGCAGACCTCTGTCATTATGCCTACAGGTAGCATCTCATCACCTCAGAGCAGTGGACTCTAACCATAGTGAAAGAGGGGTACAGACCTCATCTTCATACCCTGCCCCCCTCCACCCTGGTAGGGAAATATCATACTCAGCCCCCTTGCACTGCTCACCTGCTGCAAGAGGTGGCTTCTCTTCTATCACAGGGTGCCATAGAGGATGTTCCAAAACCTCAGCAGGGTACAGGCTTCTACTCTCAGTACTTTCTCATACCAAAGAAGAATGGAGGGTGCAGGCCCATTCTGGACCTCAGAAACCTAAACAAGTTTCTGGTCTGCGAGAAGTTCAAGATGGTCTCCCTAGGGACCCTCCTTCCCTACCTCCTGGACTGGCTCTGTTCTCTAGATCTAAAAGAAGTTTACATGCATATCCTCATTCATCCAGAACACAGGAAATATCTACGCTTCATATTTCAAGGAAGACACTATCAATACAGAGTCCTTCCTTTCGGACTCGCCTCTGCCCCAAGAGTCTTCACAAAGTGCATGGCGGGAGGTCCACCTGTCTCTCTTTTGTACAATGCAGGTACTACAACACTTGGGCTTTGTTATAAATCTTCCAAAATCCGATCTTGCTCCTACTCAAAGACTAGAATTCATAGGAGCTCTCCTAGACACTCAGCTATCAAGGGCTTTTCTACCCCAACCCCACTGTTCTCGTCTCGTTCACCTAGCATCCCAAGTGCTAACCAGAGACCATCTGACTGCCCGGGAAATGCTGCAGCTTCTAGGTCATATGGCCTCAACAGTGCATGTGGTACCATATGCCCGTCTACATATGCGCACAGCCCAATGGGCACTTGCCTCCCAATGGAAGCAAGTCTCAGGCCGTTTCAGGGACAAGATCCAAGCTCTGGAGGCTCACAGCAGCAGCAGCAACAAAAGTACTGCTTCTGCTGTGAGGCTGTTATTGTATCCCAGCTCACACACCCTGAAAAGTCTGTTTGCATACCGGTTTTCAACCTCTGCCAGCAGCTGGCTTAGCCATATTTAAACTGGCCAGGGTGGCTGAAAAACAACCCTATTTCTGACTTACACAGATGAGTCCCTTTGAGTTTCTGCACATGACCCCCCAATACATACCCTTGTATCCCCCACAAGCTATCCCTGATTATAAAGCATAAGAAATCAAGGCAAACAGAAATACATGGCAGACAGACCCCTCCTGCAGAGATTTAGAAACATGGGTAGCCAAAAGCCCAGGAGATCAAACCATGATTAACATAGAAACAATGAACTTGCAAGGAGCATGACTGGAGGCAAGGAAGAAATACGCTGGCCAATCAGAGCACAGCAGCATACAGCTATGAGGCATATGACACAGCGAGCAGCAAATTGACTGGAGTGCTGTTCCAGGAGACCAGATTGCTGTTCTTGAGAGAGCAACGTCCCTTGGCACTGGTTCAAAATGCAGCTTTTCCTCACATTTAATTACACAGGTACACTACCAAAAAACTGCCTCCAGTTTTGCAACTGATTCCTATAGATTTTGGGGTGCTGAATCCAGGAAAAATAGCCAAAATGTTCCATCACGTCACGTTTTCTTGCAAAATTAGATTTCTTACCCATATAAGGAATGTTCACATAATTTCTTTTTAGCCGACTGCAGTTTATTTTCTTGGCCCAAAATAGAGGTTGTAATGGTTAACTAACTAGAAACACTCCCTCATGATATTTTAGAGTGTTTTGTATTCATTTTATACATTAACAGGACAATTGGGAGGCGGGGGGCTAAATCCAGTACTCGCGCTGGCGCATGTTCTTTCCTGTTCGCCTCGCCTCGTTCGCTCGCTCGCTCGCTCAAACACGGTGGTTGCGACATGAACGTTCCTGTCAAATTTCAGTTTCTTGCAAGTTCATTATTACCTTTTGTTTGCTCAGTCGTAATCCAGCTTTATTCCGAAGTGGTTCACTACAGTTGTAGTTTGCAGTGCTGTGTATTTGTGATGGCTCACAGAGCCAGAGGTTGCGTCAACTCTCCGGACAGTTTTTGTTTTATTTGTGGGGAATATACCGTGAAAAAGCGGCAGAGGAACATTTCCGCATTTATTAAAAAAGTATATTTCGCCTATTTCGGTTTGAAGTTAGGCGATCAAGACAAACCGTGGGCTCCTCACAAAGTGTGCAAGACATGTGAGGAAGATCTACGCTTATGGATGAAAGGTAAAAAACAAGCATTTCGTTTCGGAATACCTATGATGTGGCGTGAACAAAGAGACCACAGCAGTGACTGCTATTTTTGCTCTTGCATTGTGAAGGGATACAACTTAAAAAATAAGAACGTAATAAGTTACCCCAACCTTCCCTCAGCAATTAGGCCTATGCCTCATAGCAACGAAGTACCTGTGCCTGAACCACCAAAATCTTTGGATCATATTTGTGTGGACGGTTCTGATCATGATGAGACTCATCAGATGGCTTTTCCCGATGAGTCCAGTACTTCCGAGTTTGAAACTGAACCAGATCCGAAACCTGAACTTTTCTCTCAAGCTGAATTGAATGATTTAGTCCGGGATTTAGGACTCCCAAAAGATGCTGCCCAACTGCTAGGTTCTCGGCTTAAACAGAAAAATCTATTGTCACCAGGAACAACTTTTTATTGGTACCGCAACCGCGAGACACAATTTTTGAAGTATTTCAGCAAAGAGGAAGATTTGGTATTTTGCAACGATATATACGGAGTGATGGAAAAGTTTAAACTCAAGTATGATCCTGCTGAATGGCGGCTGTTCATTGATTCGTCAAAAGACAGCATAAAAGGTGTTCTTCTTCATAATGGCAACACATTCGCTTCAGTTCCTATTGCTCACTCTGTTATTCTCCAAGAAAAATACGAGAATTTGGCCCTGATTCTTCAGAAGATTCGTTATGATGAGCATAAGTGGATGATTTGTGGAGACTTTAAAATTCTATCCATGCTATTAGGGCAGCAATCCGGTTTCACCAAATATCCCTGCTTCCTTTGCTTGTGGGATAGCCGGGCCCGCGACCTACACTGGGGGAAAAAAAGACTGGCCAATTCGGGAGTATTTGAGACCCGGTGAGAAAAATGTTCTTCATGAGAGCTTGGTACCTCGTGATAAAATTCTATTACCACCTCTCCACATTAAGTTGGGTCTCATTAAGCAATTCATCAAGTCCCTTCCAAAAGATGGTGAGTGCTTTCGGTACCTTTGCTCAAAGTTCCCCCGACTTTCTGAAGCAAAGCTAAAGGAAGGAGTGTTTGTTGGCCCTGATATAAGGAAACTCATTTCAGATGGAGCATTCGCTGAAACGATGTCTGAGAAGGAAAAAGAAGCCTGGGATTCCTTCAAGGATGTTGTTCTCAAATTCTTGGGGAACAGGCGGGATGAGAACTATAAGGATATTGTTGCCAGGATGCTCAATGCCTTCAAAGAACAAGGCTGTAACATGAGCCTGAAAGTCCATTTCTTGCACTCCCATGTGAACTACTTTCCCGAAAACTTGGGGGCGTACAGTGAAGAACAAGGTGAAAGGTTTCACCAGGACATCAAGGACGCAGAGAGAAGGTACCAAGGAAGATGGAACACCACTATGATGGCTGATTTCTGCTGGTTGCTGCTGCGGGAAACCCCAGATGAAAAATACGCCAAGCAGCGCACCAAGAGAAGCATTCGGGGGAAGAAGAAACGGGCCCACCAGGAGATTGATTGACCCAAGAATGACTTTAAAATCTAAACTGTGTTGACAAATATCGTGTTTTTACTAAACATAAGAACATAAGAACATAAGATATGCCATACTGGGTCAGACCAAGGTCCATCAAGCCCAGTATTCTGTTTCCAACAGTGGCCAATCTAGGTCATACGTACCTAGCAGTTTCCCCAAGGGACACAGGTTCCACAATGCTTGTATTGGTTCAAGCATTGATATCCTGGGTCCCTTCTTAATAATGGTTTATGGACCTTTCCTCCAGGAACTTGTCCAAACCTTTTTTAAACCCAGCTACACTAACAGCCTTTACTACATCCTCCGGTAACAAATTCCAGAGTTTGATTACACGTTGAGTGAAAAAATATTTTCTTTTATTAGTCTTAAATAGTTTACCCTGTAGCTTCATTGCATGTCCCCTATTCTTTCTATATTCTGATAAGGTAAACAATCGATCTACGTTTACCCGTTCCACTCCGTTCATTAATTTATAGACTTCTATCATATCTCCCCTCAGCCGTCTCTTTTCCAGGTTAAAGAGCCCCAACCTTTTTAGCCTTTCTTCATAGGAGTAGCCTTCCATCCCCTTTACCATTTTGGTGGCTCTTCTCTGAACCTTTTCTAAAATTGCTATATCCTTTTTAAGATATGGCGACCAGAATTGCACACAATATTCAAGGTGCGGTCTCACCATGGAACGATATAGAGGCATTATAATATCTTTTGTTTTATAAAAATTTGCTAGTTATTACCACAGTGTCGGATCTCATTTATTAGAATTTTATTTTCACACCATCGGGTGTTTGTCTTCATGTATTGCAATGGTGCGGTTTGCGTTTTCTATTCTTACATACATACCTGTACAACATTTTTTGCACATTTCTTTGCTTTGCTTTGTGTCTAACCTCGCTCTTATATGCTCAATGTTTGTGCACATGTATGTGGCTGTTTTAAGTGCAGACAATTTTGCTACCATCACAGTGTGTTTTGTTGACATTACTCTATTCTTATGTGCTGCCTTGTTACAATTTTCTTTATTCTTATTTGAATAACTACTAAACAATTAGTATAAAGAATTCATCCAAGAAACTTTTATCTCGATCGCACTCAATCTGAAACGTTCACCTGAAACTGCTAACCCAATGTAGCAAAAAATCTGTATGTGATGGAGCAAATTGGTTACCAGATTTGGATTCAGCGCACCAAAAAACGTAAAAATCAATCGAAACATTAGAGGCAGTTTAAAAAAAAATTTTTTAGTGTACCTGTGTTATTTATCAGGTTTTATATACCGCTCTATCCTTCAATCAGAGCGGTATATAAAACCAGCAATGGAAGACTACATATTGTAGTCTTGCATTGCCACAAATAGGAAAGACTAACAAATGGGTATGAGAAGTATCTAGATACTGTGGAAGATTAGATGTGTAATACTGCATTGGGACCGAAGTAGTTCTTTGCTTTTTCAATACATTATTTATGTCGCTTCTTTCATCCAAGTGAGATAACATATTGAACACATCAGTTATAAATAAACTCAAAGCAGAAAAGCAATCAAAAAGACTCTTGTATCATTAAAAGGTTGTAAAACAGCAATATTTTCAGGAATTCTTTAAAATATTAAATAAAAGCTCTTTACATGCAGAAGAGTAGGAAAGGCAAACCATTCATTCTCAGCTTATGGTAGAAAATTATATTTGTAAAGGATAGTTCCCTTTGGATAGGGAAAGATAAAGGAAGACTTTCCATTCTTTTATTTTCTATGTGCAGTTTAGATGAATCACTTTCCCATTCAATTATAAAATTACCACATTTTAAATCTTAGAAAGGACGTGTTTGTTTTTCAAAGGGCTTTCACCCAACATCATTTTCCCTAGCCTTCCCCAGTATCAACTACATCGCCTTCAACTCATGCAAAACATTGCTGTACATATTCTTCCTCATGACTCCCGTCATGATCACGTCTCTCCATTGTTAATACAGCACCATTGGCTTCCCATCAAATACCACCTGCAGTACATACTCCTCCCGCTATCTCTCTGACCTCCTCCTTCCCCACTGCCCTTACCATTCCCTCCGCAGTCTCCATACAAACCACTGGTCTGCTGTCTTCTACTTCCTTGCACCTGCCACCTGGAACACACACTGCCTTCCATCAGGAACATTCATTTCCTAAATTTAAATCCTTACTGAATATCCACCTCTTCAATATCACCCACAATCTCCCGTCCACCTACTTTGCCCTGTTCCCTTCTCTTCTCTTTCTCCCCTTCCCCTCCCGTTTTGATTAGTGATTGGTTTTAGTATCTCCCTTCTTTTCTATTTTTATTGGTGTTATTTTCACTCCTGCAATTTTTAAAAAACTTGTTTTTAGATATCGTACACCCCTCTGCTGTTGTCTCAAAGAGCGGTCTATCAAGACCTAATAAACATACATAACAAATGTTCCAACATTAATTTATAACACACACTGCTCTTGAATTTTGATCTGACCTTTAGTTACATGAAAATAATGGTACCAGCAAACCTCAGTGAAAAAGAAATGATAATGGGATTTTGCATAATGCTTTCCAAAAGTGTGATGATCAGGGCTAGGTTTCTTCTTTTTTTTAAAAATATTTATCATTGGTGAGGCTTCAATAGGAGTTATTGTGTTCAGTTTTGGAGCCTATACCGTGCTAAGAATATAAAAAGACTAAGCGGTCTAGAGGAAGGCAACTAAAATGGTATGGGGTCTGCGCCAGAAGATGTATGAGAAGAGACATATGTGAATCTAAAGGAGAGGAGAGACGAGGAAGAATAGGAAACCATAGAATGGAGCTACAAGGAGGCAGACTTAAAGACAGCATCAGTAAATAGTTTAGATGATAGATAGATGTCTGGAATACTCTTTTGGAAGGAGTAATGGGAACAAAAATAGTGACAGAATGCAAACAAGATCCTCATGTAGTAAGAGGATGGAGTCAAATCAAAATTTCCTGTGGTTGGGCTCCCAGGCTGTAGGGTGCCCTGGGCTGGTTACAGGAAGAATGACATTCTTGTTGGCCCCACTGCGGGCTGGGGACCTAATCAAATGCAGTATGTTTAGGGATTATTGAAAACAGAAGGCTTAGGGGAAACTAGCCTATACTGTGGGTAGATGCTGCTTTAGCAATCTTACTGGATGGACCATATCGATCTTCAGCTGCCTTTAGTCATTATGGTACTATTTATTTATTTATTTAACAGGTTTTATATACCGCTTTATCTTTTAAGCAATCTTACTATGTAATACAGCAGTTCCAGATTAAGTGGTCATTTTCTAAAGTATTTTCCGCTTGTAACACATGTCTTGCATGCAGAAAGGACACTTATAAAATTGTGTGGTTGAATACATGTGCATGAGTATGCACATCCGTATGTAGAGTGGTCTGAGTGGGGTGGAGTTGTGATGGACGTGTGTACTTTAAGAAATATGAAGTACACCTGTAGTAATTACATAAAGATAATGTGTCATTTATGCTCATATCCGCCTATTTTCAAGGACTTGCACGTGTGAATGAGCATATACATGCACACATTATGCAGTGGCTCTTCTGTAAGTGTTTGCATAAGTTCCATCACATGTAGTTTCAGTGTGGGGGTTGGAATTTGAGTGGAGCATAGGCAGAGCTCAGATTTAAAAACATAAGTTATAAGGTACTACAGCTTACTTGCATTTCTGACAAATGTAGGTGTGAGCATTTATGCCACCCTAGAGCAAATGTAAGTGCCGGCACTTAGATTTCACACCACTTACACCCCTGTTTTATAAAGTAAGCTACACATGTACGCCACGTAATAAAGTAGGCCTAAAATGCGCCCATGCTACCACGTATTAACTCCATGGGAATTTACAAAATTATTTTATTAGGGGGGTAATAAATACAGGATGCATAGGAAAGTGTACTGGAAAGCACCTATTTTGCTCCTATTTGGCTTTATAAATGCAAGCCTATAGAGATTGCACCTACCTGGCAGACATAAATGTCAGCACATAGAATACTGAGGTGCACACATAAATTTAAAGTGTTTTATAATCTACGCACATACTTTGTGATGCCATCAGTGCACTCTCTAGTCTAGGCCATGCCCCCAGCAACACCTACAGTAAAAGTGTGCATGTACGCGCCATTGTGAGTACATTTATGCCTGGCACAATTTTATTACAGCTATTTTACACACATCCATTACTAAATATGCATGAAAATGACTATAAAATTACCAAGAAGAAATGAGAACAGCTGGAAAAACAAAAGCAAGATAAACTTTTTTTAAAATTATTTTAAAAAAGCCTTCTATTTTTTAAGAGATTGTATCATCAGTAAGCACAAATGCAATTAGTGTTCAGATCACTATTGGCTTTTGTGATACCCATAGGGAGTAATTTTATGATGGCTTTTTTACATTTATATGACAGTATAATTGTGTATAATGCCGCTTACAGAATTATCCCCTGCATAAAAGGATACACAGTGACAAAAGCCTGCACCCTTTTTATGAAACTCTAAAGGATGTTCAGGGATGGAGAGCAGAGGGAAATGTGATTTACGTGCATGCTTTAGAAAATATGCGCGAACATTTGTATCTGCTCTGAGCTGGTGTAAATGTCTGTGGTTTCTTTGTAGGAACACTTTTATAAAGTCACATATTTGCCTTTCTAAAATTGACCCAAAATAGGTAGTAGCTTGAGCTAAGAACATAAGGCATGCCATACTGGGTCCGACCAAGGTCAATCAAGTCCAGTATCCTGTTTCCAACAGTGGCCAATCTAGGTCACAACAACCTAGCAGTTTCTGCAAAGGACACAGGTTTCACAATGCTTGTAATGGGGCAAACAGTGGATTTCCTGGGTCCCCTTTAATAATGACTTATGGAACTTTCCTCCAGGAACTTGTTCAAACATTTTTAAACCCAGCTATACGGACAGCTTTTACTACATCCTCCAGTAACAAATTTCAGAGTTTGATTACGCATTGAGTGAAAAAATATTTTCTCTTATTAGTCTTAAATAGGTTACCCTGTAGCTTCATTGCATGTCCCCTAGTCTTTCTATATTTTGATGGCATTAACAGTCGATCTACATCTACCTATTTCACTCCATTCATTAATTTATAGACCTCTATCATATCTCCCCTCAGCCATCTCTTTTCCGGGTTGAAGAGCCCTAACCTTTCTAGCCTCTCCTCATAGGGGGTTATGCTTCCATCCCCTTTACCATTTTGGTGGCTCTTCTCTGTACCTTTTCTAATAACTTTATACCTTTTTTAAGATACGGTGACCAGAATTGCACACAATATTCAAGGTGCGGTCGCACCATGGAACGATACAGAGGCATTATAATATCCTTTGTTTTATTCTCCATTCCGTTCCTTGTGATTCCTAGCATTCTATTTGCTTTCTTGGCCGCCACCACACACTGGGTGGAGGGTTTCAACATGTTATCCACAATGACGCCTAGATCTTTTTTCCTGGGTGGTGGTTCCTAATATGGAATCTTGCATCATGTAGCCATAGTTTGGGTTGTTCTTTCTTTCTTTATTTATTTAGCTGCATTTATATCCCGCTTTTCACCAGTTCAAAGCGGTTTGACAGAAAGGGGAGGGCGTACAATCAACTTGATAGAGAGAAGGGGGGGCAACATTGATGATCTGAACAGAAAGTAACAGTACTAGACAATTGACACGCGTCTCTTAGTTGGGAGCAGAGGGGTTAGGTCAGATTGAGTCTGGAAGTTGCAGTCAGTGAGAGTTGTCCATCTCAGATCCAAGATATTTATGAAACAGGAGAGTTTTTAACTGTTTCCTGAATGTGGGGAGGTCTCTGTTGTTTCGGATCTGGTTTGGAAGGGAGTTCCAGAGGGAGGGCACGTACAGTTCGAATGCCCTGTTATAGGTTTGTTGATTGAACTTGGTTTGTTCGTGTGGGATAGTGAGAGTGTTGCTGGTGGTCTGGTGGTTGGTCTGTTGAGGGTAGGCTGTGGTAGTAGAGTCTGGAACTGGGAAGTCTGCATTTGATGGAGAGCTTTGTGGATAAGTAGGAGAGCTTTGTATTTAATCCTTGCTTCAAGAGGCAGGATGTGAAGCTCTCTCAGGACTGGGGTGATGTGATCGTGCTTCTTTGCTCTCTGGATGATTCTTGCGGTGGTGTTTAAGGCAGTTCGAAGGGAGTTGGTGTGGGTGGTGGGTAGTCCGCGATAGATTGCATTATAGTAGTCCAGGTGGGGGAGGGTCATAGCCTGCATGACTGTTCTGAAATCCTGTGGGTCGATGAGTGGTCTGAGTCGTTGTACCCTCTTTGCTTTGTGGAATATTGTTCTGGCAGTTCTTTTAATCTGTTGTTTGAATTAAGCACTTGATCAATGATGATTCCCATGTATTTTATATAGGGTTGAACTTGTATTTGGGTGGTTCCCAAAATGAGGTGTGGTGGTGGGGTGACGTTTTGGTCCTTGGTCACCATGAGGGCTTCTGTTTTTTTAATGTTGATGGATAGGTTGTTCTCTTATAGCCAGTTAGTGACATCAATGAACTAGTCTGATAGGTGACTGTTTATTGGGTTTGTGGTTGTAATGGGTCCATAAAGCATTATGTCGTCTGCGTAGATATGGTAGTTGATGTTGTGAGCGGGTATTATCGAGCAGAGTGGCTGCAGGTAGATATTGAAGAGCATGGCGGAAAGTGTGGAGCCTTGGGGTACTCCTTGATGCTGTCGAAAGGGGGGGGGGGGAGGTTGCCATGCTTGTGCGAATCAGTTGTTGTCTGTTAGTTAGGTAGGAGTGGAACTACTGTAGCACGATGTCCTTGATGCCAATCTCCTGTAGTCTGTGTAGGAGGGTGTTGTGGGAGATGGTGTCAAAGGCTGCGGATATATCTAGAAAGAGCATAGCATATCCCGAGTGTTTTGTCTGCGTACCTTTGATTAGGGTGTTCAGTAGAGATGATATGAGGGTTTCAGCTCCATGCGACGGGCGGAATTCGTGTTGTTGTGGGTCCAGGGAGTTGTTTGTATCCAGGTGGTCTTGGAGCTGCTGTTGAATTATTTTCTCGATGGCTTTGGCGGTGAATGGGAGGCTTGCTATTGGCCTGAAGGAGGCGGGGTCAAGGGGGTCCAGGTTGTGTTTCTTAAGGTTTGGGTAAATGATGGAGGTTTTGAGGTTGTCTGGCATGTGTCCTTGCTTGAGAGATTCGTTGACTATGTGGGTTAGGACTGTGCTTATGTCCTCTTTAGTTTTCTTTATCTACTCCACCGGGCAGGGATCTAGTGGAGAGGTAGCGGTGTTCAGGCAAGAGATAGTGGATTCTATCTTTTCTTTGGTGACTGTTTCGAATGCACTCCATTCAGTGCCCTTAGCAGTAGGATAGGTTATTGTTGTTGCACTCACTTGTAAGTTGTGTGGTTGTTGGAGCTGTTTATATTGACGTGCCAGTTGTTCTGGTGGAATGTTCGGGAGTTGGCTAGAATGGTTGGGTGTCTTTATTAGCTTCTTAACAATCTGAAAGAGCTCACGTGGTCTGTTTGATGAAGTATTTATGATTTTTAAGTGGTAGGTCCTTTTTGCATTATCTGTTTCTGTGCGGTAGGTATCTAGTTCATTCATGTATCTTGCTTTGTCTGTTTCTTTTTTGGTCTTTCTCCATTTTCTCTCGGTTCTCCTGAGTTGGGTCTTTATTCTCCGTAGGTTGGGGTGAACCATCGGGCTCTTGTGGCACTAGCTCTGGTTTTGGTGCTGTTTGTTGTTGTACATGATTCTGATGAGATTGCAGTATTCCAGTTGTTGATTAGGTCTTCGATTTTGGAGGAGTTTGTTTGTAGTTTAGGTAATGGTTGGGCTAGGAAGTCCTCTTTGTTAAATGGTTTAAATCTTCTTGCGAGTTGATCTCTTTGATGTTGATATGCTGGTAATTGTAGGTAAAGTTGATGAGATGGTGGTCAGACCATGGTACGCTTGTGATCTTTGGGTTCTTGCTTGAGATGGCGCTTCGGGAGCTGAGGAATATCAGGTCCAGAGTATTCCCTTTTTCATGTGTTGCTTTGTGTATGATTTGAGTCAGGTCCATTGCTTCCATAGCACTGATGAAGGCTTCGGCATGCTTTTCTTGCAATGAGGGGAGGTTGAAGTCTCCGAGGATTAGTTGTTCTTTTGTGGTGATGGCACTCTCTGATATATGCTTTAGTATATCTGACAGATCAGCACATGCAATGGGTGCTCGGTAGATTAGGCATATGGAGAGGTGTTGGTGATTGTTAGTATGTCCGCTTCGTTAGTTGTTTCTGATGCATGGTTTCTGAGGTGGAGGTCGGATTTCACTATGATGGCTACACCTCCTCCTCTGGCATGTGCTCGCGAGCAGTTGTGCATACTGTATCCATTAGGTGTTAGTTGATTCATGAGTACTATGTCAGAGTCTGTCGGAGTCTTTCCTAGGTGCATAACTTTGCATTTGTCCACATTAAATTTCAACTGCCATTTGACCATCCAGTCTTCCAATTTATCAAAATCCTCTTGCAATTTTTCACAATCCTCTTGGGTTTTAACAACTTTGAATAATTTTATGTCATCTGGAAGGAGTGGCCTAGTGGTTAGGACAAGGTACTTCAGGCCGAAGGGCCGGGGGTTCAAGTCCCACCTGGGGACAGCAATCTCAGGCCGGAGGGACTGGGATTTCTAGTCCTATAGGTACTCCTTGTGGTCTTGGGCAAGCCACTTAACCCTCCATTGCCCATGTTCCCTGTATGTGTGTCATATCCCCTCGTGTTAAATGTATCTCCCAATTGACCGCTTTGACCCGGTGAAAAGCGGGATATAAATACAGCTAAATAAATAAATAAATAAATAAATCTGCAGATTTGATTACCTCACCCATTATTCCCATTTCCAGGTCATTTACGAATATATTAAAAAGCAGCGGACCCTGCACAGATCCCTGGGGTACTCCACTATTCACCTTTCTCCATTGGGAAAATTGGCCATTTAGCCCTACCCTCTACTTTCTATCTTTTAACCAGTTCCTGATCCACAATAGTATGCTGCCTCCTATCCCATGACTTTTTAATTTCGCGAAGAGTCTCTCATGCTGGACCTTCTCAAAGGCTTTCTGAAAATCCAGATATACTATATCAACCGACTCACTTTTGTCTACCTGTTTATTCACACCTTCAAAAATATAACAGATTAGTAAGACAAGACCTTCTTTAGCAAAAGCCATGTTGGCTGTCTCCCATTAAGCCCTGACTATCTACATATTCAGTAATTTTGTTCTTTATGATGGTTTCTACCATTTTTCCCGGTACTGATGTCAGGCTCACCGGTCTGTAATTTCACGGATCACTCCTGGAGCCCTTTTTAAAAATTGGTGTTACATTGGCCATCCTCAGGTATTACAGAGGATTTTAATGAAAGATCTGTTACAATATGGCTTTCATTGTGTATATGCATAGATTTCCACCATTTTCAGAGCAGAGCTATGTTTGTGCATGACCATTTCTGTGCCACAGGGGCTGGTTCTGAGCACCTATTTTTAAAAAGTCAGACAGACGTCTGTTGCTTTTATAAAATGACTGCCTTTAACCAACCTTCACATAGGCATCCTTTTAGTAATGTTTTGCCTAGGCAAAACGTTATGCCTGGGAAATTAGGCACATACATTTATATCTGCTCTGAGGCAGGAGAAACTGCTTCAGAGCAAACATAAATGTATTTTTATAAAATAATTATATATGTCAGTCCTGCTGCTTTTCTGTCCCCCGGAACACCTATGCATATATTGCGTAAAAGCAGGTGTTCTGTTTGTGTTTACATTTTACACATACACATGCATGAGCAATTTTGTAAGAATCCACTTGAGCATGCAAAGCACTGTTCTCCCCTCTTAAGTCCTTTAGAAAATTACCTTAGAGCAGAGCAGTGCCCACAGAATGATTTCTATAGTTGTGATATAGTGTTCTTTATTTTATGGCAAAAAACTGTATACAGAATCTTAATGTCTAAATCATTTTTACCCATGTACTTTCGGATAGTGAAGAGAATGCAGCTTCATTGCTTTGCTGCTTTCATTTATTGTTAGAGCAAATAAGGGCATTAAGGGGGAGCTGGAAGCGGCCCAGCTCCTTTTAAAATTGAATAACATGTTTACATCTTTCAG
Organism: Ichthyophis bannanicus; assembly: GCA_033557465.1. Taxonomy (NCBI): domain Eukaryota; kingdom Metazoa; phylum Chordata; class Amphibia; order Gymnophiona; family Ichthyophiidae; genus Ichthyophis; species Ichthyophis bannanicus. The sequence continues at coordinate 186,843,815 of CM066033.1, read as the reverse complement.
ATTAAATTTTTGTGCATGGATGACAGTTCTAATGCCCCATGTCTTTCCGTGAATTAAATTTGCCTCCTGGTGATATTCCATTCCCCAGGGTGAAATGCCTTTACTTCAGGACTAAGTACATTATTTAGTTCCAAAATTGGGTCAGTAGAGGGGCAAAAATGTCATGAGAAGTTTAATTGCTTTTTTAAACTTTGGAAAAAAAATTAATTTTGGTTGGTGAGAATTCTGATCGCTCTGTCCTTCAGGCTGTGCTGTAAGTGAATTACCTTTCTCTGGGAACAAGCAAGAAGTCAGTCCTCACATATGGGTAATGTCTGCGCTGACGGAGCGTGCATGATAATCTCTCCCTAGCTTTCAAAGAAAGCCTTTGGGATATACACCCACGTATGTGTGGTCCCCTTCCCACCTATGGGTGCCATCTTGTCTCAGTCGTCTTTTTTCCACAGAGCCCATCGGACATGTGTCTGTTCCCCTTGGAAAAAGTTGGTAGCTTTGTCTTAATTTTTTGCTTTCTCCGGTCGCCTATCAGTCCCTTCTCACGACTGAGTCCGCTTGCCTTGGCATCACGATCTTGGTTCTTTTTGTGTCTGGCACAGGTTCACACCTTTTTCCTGGCTGGGTCAAGTGAGCTTGATCTCGTGGGGGCTGTTTTCCCCACATGGCCTCGATCAGTAGCTTCAAGCCATGCAACCACTGTGTGCACAACATGTCATGCATGGACCCACATGACTGCTGCCATCGATGCCTCGGGCTGGTTCATGATACCTTGTTCTGCAGTCTCTGTAAGCAGATGATTTCCAAGGCCCTGAAGAGCCGTCAGCAGCAGCAAGAGTCTATCTTCCACAAGTTGACTCAGCCCCGGAATCATCCATGAGACCTCGTTCCAAGTCATCTTCCGAGGCCTCAGACCCTCACAGGGACCAAGCAGCCTCAGACCCTCCAGCCATAGCTCCACCAATGAGGGCTGTCAGAAGAACTGGAAACCCTCGAAGACCGCATTGGGTGAAGAGTCTGGGAAAGTGGGGAAATACCATGGGCCCAGGATCCATAGCCCTTGATGTGAGGCTGAGGCTGACGTCTGCAATAGGCCTTCCAAGTTGCCCCAATGGGAGCTGTTACATCACAGGATTGGTTTCAGACCCCTCAGGCGATCCTTCTCAAGGACTCCCCCACGATGGAAACCGGTGCCAGGCCCAAAGTCCTTGGTGCCCACGCCCAAAGCTGCAGAGATATTGGGTCTTGAGGCCAAGATGGGGGCCCTGGAGCATAGTATCTCCAGGAACAAGCAGGAATCTAGTCCTCACATATGGGTATCGTCGGTACCGACGGAGCCTGCGCGGGAACGCTCCCCAGCGTCCAATCAGAAAGCTTTTGGGAGCATCCCACAGCGCCTGCGTGCTGCCTTCCTGCCTTTCCCAACTGTCTCTCTCCAGTTCTTCTTTTTCCATGGAGCCAGCAGGTCGTGTTCCTGTCACCGCAGAAGAATTTCCTAATTTCTTTATTTCTTTTTGTGGTCACGTCTGCGTTCCCCGACGCTCTACCGGTACCACCGGTATTTCTTTTCTTTAAAAAAAAAAATTAATTTTTCCATTCTTTTACTTTCTTCAGGTGCACCTGTCTTTTTGGGCCTTAAGGCCCAGAAATTTCCTTAATATGGAAAAACCTGCTTCAGGTTTTAAAAAGTGCACAAAATGTAGCGGTACCATTTCCGTCACCAACACCCATGAATGGTGTTTAAAATGTTTAGGTCCTGACCACTCCATCACAGATTGTGTGTCCTGTGCTATGATGTCTAAAAGGGGTCGACAGAACCGAGCTGCTAAGCTCAGTACCCTGTTTCCCTCTGATGCGGCTTCGGTGGCATCGACGTCTTCCAGGGCTGCTTCTTCTTCCCGTGGATCTCAGGTAACTAAGCCGGTCCTCAAAGGGTAGATCTCCTTCTAAGCATCGAGATGCCTCTGGCGTTGCCCTCGAGGATTCTGCACTGGCAAAATTACCCCGGCAGGAGGCTTCGGCTTCCAAAGCACCATCATCGGGGTTCCAGGATGTTCTCGATGGCTCGGCCTCGACAGATTTCCTGGTGCCATGCTCTGGGGTACCGGCAGTTTCCACCGGTACCGATTTCCAGGCATTGGCAGCGTTTTGGACCAGAGAATTCTGTCCATAGAACGCAGTCTAGCGGCTTTCCTTGTGGCATCGACGCCCTTGGTACCGCGACAGACAACTCCATTGATACCGGTACTGGCACCGGCATCGGTATCGGTATCGCAGCCGGTACCGATAGCATCGACATCGGCATCGATGCCTGCTATGCCGGTACCCTGTCCTTCAATGCCCGCCGGTACCGATTCCCCGGTACCAGTTCTTCCCGATACCAGTTTTGCTCGGTACGGGTATCGGGCTTTGCAAGAGCATCCAGACAGGCGATACTTCGATTCCGAGGATTCTGAAAGTTCTGTCGATGCAACGATGATGCTTCCACAGGAGTCCTCCTCCCCTAAACGCAGGATGTCTCCTCCAGAGGACATGTCTTTCCAAGACTTCATCCGAGAGGTTGCTCGGGGCCTGTCCATCACTGTGACCCCTGAAACAGAGCCAAGGGCCAAGGAGTTGGATATTTTACAATATCCCAAAACTCCTAAGGAGGCAGCTACCCTACCCATTCATGAGATTCTATATGATCTCATGTTGAGGATGTGGGAAACACCGCTTACCACCTCTCCTCATTCTCGTAGGTTAGATACTATGTATCGTGTCCCTCCTTGTCCTGGTTTCCATAAAACTCAGCTTCCCCACCACTCCATTGTAGTGGAATCTGCTATGAGAAGGATTAGAAGTGCAAAAAGACATGCCTCTAATTCTCCAGGACGTGAATGCAGAACCCTGGATGCTTTTGGACGCAGAGTCTTTCAAGCTTCCATGCTTGCTGCAAGGATCAGTTCCTATAGTCTCTACATGGGCATGTTCCTTAAGGAAGTTACTGATCATCTACAGACTTTAAGTCCTTTCATCTCTGAGGATAAAAGGCAGGAGTTTCTCACTTGGCTCAAGATGCCGAAGATGTCTCTAAATTCTCCAACCGTGCAGCCTTCGACTGCTTTGAATGTATAAGCAGGGCCTCGGCTATTGAAAATAGGTGCACGTAGAATTGCTTGGCTCCAAGCATCTGATTTAGAGCTCTGGGTACAAGATAAATTGGGAAATATCCCTTGTACTGGTGAGAACCTGTTTGGTAAAGATTGGCAAGAAAAAGCCAATGAGATGGATGCTGAAAATTCCACTTTGGATAGACTATCCAAGTCTACTGCTGATCCTGTTAGGAAAACGTTGTTCAAGAAAACACCTTTTTCTAAAAAGGAGATTTTATCCTGCTTATGGTCAGCAGGCATCTTCTGCAGTCAGTTTTCAACCAAACGTCAGCAACCACCCAAACAGAAGAAAGCAAAGGCTGCTAGGCCTCAACCGTCTCAGTAGCCTCAGCCTCCTCAAGGCCTTTAATTTTCAGCTAGAGAACTTAGCCTTTCTGGCTCTGGAAGGACCAGAACCGTCCACCATTCCAGGAAGGTTATGCCATTTTGCTCCCAGATGGGGGCAAATAACAGCAGAGCGTTGGACACTCTCCATCATAAGAGAGGGGTACAAACTTCATTTTTCAAGCATGCCCCCTCACACAATAGTGAAGCAGTTCAATTCTCCAACCTCTCTCATCGACCTGTTAGGTCAGGAGGTTGCCATCCTTCTTGCCCAAGGGGCAATAGAAGAAGTGCCTCTACATCAACAGGGCACAAGGTTCTAGTCCCCTTATTTTCTTATCCCAAAGAAAACAGGGGGATACAGACCTATCTTAGATCTCAGAGAATTGAACAAATTCCTTGTCAAGGAGAAATTCAAGATGATTTCTCTCGGAGCTCTGCTTCCATACCTTCAGAATCAAGATTGGCTTTGTTCTCTAGATCTCAAGGATGCGTACAATCATGTTCTCATCCATCCAATCCACAGAAGGTTCCTTTGGTTCCTGCTTCAAGGAAAGCACTACCAATACAGGGTGCTTCCTTTTGGTCTGGCCTCTGCACCAAGGGTGTTCACAAAATGCATGGCTGTGGTAGCAGCATTTCTACGCACTCTGGGAATATTCGTCTTACCTTACATGGACGACTGGCTCATTCGAGCTCCAACACAGACAGAGGCCAGGACTTCTCTATCCTGCACAATGCGTATCCTTCAGTACTTAGGGCTGGTCATAAACATCCCAAAATCCAGCCTAACTCCTACTCAGTCTCTAGAGTTCATAGGAGCCCTGCTGGATACCACAAAGGCAAGGGCCTATCTTCCCCAAGCCCGTTGCCTTCGCTTGGTGCAGTTAGCTTCTCAAGCAGCCCTAAAGCCCTTTTTAACTGCTCGAGAAATGTTGCAGTTGCTAGGCCACATGGCATCCACCGTGCATGTGGTACCATATGCTCGCCTTCACATGAGGGCAGCTCAGTGGACTTTATCCACCCAATGGACCCAGGCATCAGGTTGCCTGTCAGACAGAATAGCAAACACAATTTGTTTCATTTTGTCTCTCCAATGGTGGAAGTCCACTCAAAACCTGTTGCTGGGGTCCCCCTTTCAGCAACCTCTGCCCCAAGCAACTCTTACAACAGATGCTTCTCCAATGGGTTGGGGAGCTCATCTGCAAGACCTCTCCACCCAGGGCACTTGGACTCCACAAGAGAGTTGTCTACATATCAGTCTCTTGGAGCTCAGAGCAATCTTCCTTGCTCTACAAGTGTTCCACACCCTGCTCAGCTACAAAACAGTTCTTATTCATACGGACAATCAAGTAGCCATGTTCTATGTGAACAAGCAGGGGGGAACAGGCTCTCTGTCGCTTTGCAATGAAGCTCTGTGGCTGTGGGCCCTCGCCAGAGAGCATCACATCCATCTTCTGGCAGTGTATCTTCCAGGCGTTCAAAACTCTTGGGCAGACAGACTCAGTCGAGTTCTCCTTCCACACGAGTGGTCTCTGCATGCAGACCAGGTGGCCAAGATTTTTCAACTTTGGGGAACCCCGGACATAGACCTCTTTGCAAGTCCGTGGAATGCCAAACTTCCCCAGTTCTGTTCCAGAACTCCGGCTCAGGGAGCTCAGGCAAAGGATGCTTTCCTCCTTCACTGGGGTCAAGACTTCCTGTATGCCTTTCCACCCATTCCCCTAATTCCCAAAACCCTCTTCAAGCTTCAGAGAGAGAGAGAGAGGCCACATGATTCTCATAGCTCCACATTGGCCATGGCAAGTGTGGTACCCTCTGCTTCTACATCTCTCTCAAGCTCCCTCCCTGGAGTTAAGGTCTGCTCCAGATCTCCTATCTCAGGAGAACGGAATGTTATGGCATCCCAATCCCCAGTCCCTGCATCTCAGGGCTTGGTTGCTGAAGGCCTAGATCTCCAAGATCTTCATCTTTCTCAGCAAGTGAAAGATGTTCTTTATACTTCTAGAAAACCTTCCACTAGACGTTCTTATGCTTTCAAGTGGAAAAGGTTCACTATTTTGGTGTTCAGAAAAGGGTCTTAACCCCCTTGCTATACCTCTAGAATCTTTACTGGAGTATCTCCTCCATTTGTCTAATGCAGGCCTTAAGACAAATTCAGTAAGAGTCCATTTGAATGCTATTGCAGCTTCTCTTAAACCTCTAAATGGACAACCTATTTCCTCTCATCCTCTTATAGCAAGATTTATGAGAGGCCTCCTTCTAACTAAGCCTCCCATTAGACCCCTCCGGTGGCATGGGACTTGAATCTGGTTCTTGGGCAGCTCATGAAGCCACCTTTCGAACCCTTAACTACCACCTCCTTGAAATTTCTTTCTTGGAAGGTTATCTTTCTCATTGCAATCACATCAGCACGCCACATTAGTGAATTGCAAGCACTAGTAGCTAATCCACCTTATACAAGGTTTCATCATGACAAGGTAGTCCTTAGGACTCATCCACGCTTTATGCCTAAGGTGCTCTCGCCTTTTCACCTCAACCAGGTGGTCTACCTACCTGTCTTTTTTCCAGGAACTCATGCATCAAGTGCAGAGAGGAATCTTCATACCCTGGACTGTAAAAGAGCTCTGACTTTTTACTTACAGAGGACACAGCAACATAGAAAGTCTTCTCAGCTCTTTGTTTCTTTTGACCCTTCTCATTTGGGACTGCCAGTCTCCAAGAGAACACTATCCAACTGGATTGCTCAGTGTATTTCTTTCGCCTATCAGAGTAAGAACCTTTCTCTGGAGGGCCATGTCACAGCTCACAATGTGAGAGCCATGGCAGCCTCAATGGCTCATCTGAACTCTGTGTCTATTGACGACATCTGTCGAGCAGCCACTTGGGCCTCTGTTCATACCTTCACAGCCCATTACTGCTTGGACAAGGACTTCCGCCGGGATGCCTTGTTTGGTCAGGCTGTTCTCAAACACCTGTTCCATACTTAATCAACTCCTACCCGCCATCCCTGATAGGATGCCAGAGATCCATGGAAGGAAGTGGAGCCCTTCTCAGGGACACAAAACTTCTGGGGTTTCTCCCTGGCACCCAAAGCTAGGGAGTCCCCATATGTGATGACTAGATTCCTGCTTGTTCCTGGAGATAGCATAGTTACTCACCTGTAACAGGTGATCTCTGGGAACAGCAGGAATTTAGTCCTCACAACCCACCCACCTCCCCTAGGAGTTGTATCTCTCTATCTCTTTCCTTTCCCTCTCTCTTTCTTTGTCTCAGCTTTAAAACTCAACTGGAGAGAGGCAGTTGGGAAAGGCGGGAAGGCAGCACGCAGGCGCTGTGGGATGCTCCCAAAAGCTTTCTGATTGGACGCTGGGGAGCGTTCCCGCGCAGGCTCCGTCAGTACCGACGATACCCATATGTGAGGACTAAATTCCTGCTGTTCCCGGAGATCACCTGTTACAGGTGAGTAACTATGTTTTTATCTGCCTTCATGGCCCAGTAGCAAGCTTTTTTATTTATTTATTTACATTCTCTTATATACCACGCTATTCTGCATCAGTGCGGTTTACATTGAACAAACTGAAATTACATTGAACAGGGCATTATAACTTGGAGATAACTATTTTACAGGGAACATGGTCTATGGAGGGTTAAGTGGCTTGCCCAAGACCACAAAGAGCACCTGTGGGACTAGAAACCCCAGTCCTTCCGGCCCAAAGTTGCTGTTCTCTAGTGGGATTTGAACCCCGGACCTTCCGGCCCGAAGTACCTTGCCCCAACCGCTAGGCCACTCCTCCACTCTAGTAGCTTTGTTGCCAGTTCCTCCAGGTCATCACTCCCAACCACAGGGCCCTCGACATCAAGGGACTCCCTGAAGGTTGAGCCGATCCTCGAGTGATCCCTTGGTGTCAATCACAATCTTTGTCCTGTTCCTCAGTCCTGTGGTCCTCCCTGTTCAGTGCTCTGTGTTCTGAGCGGCAAGCGGCTGGGGCACCAGGACCGATGTATGACCCTGAGACCCAGGGAATCCTTGATTCCTCCACTTTGACTGGGAGACCGAGGATGATGAGTCCCTGGGCACCTGATGCTACCGGGATGTACCTTCAGACCCGTCTCTCCTGAAGACGCAGCACCAATCTCCTCCTGGGGACATGGCCTTCCTTGACCGTGAGGGATATGGTGAAGGCCTTCACCTTCACCACAGAATTGGAGGAGGATCCTCACATGGAGGACCTTGAGATCCTCCAATATGAGGCTCCTCCGAAAGAGGCACTCACGGTGCCCATTCCCTGTGGCCTAGAACTGCTGCTTCTCCACATGTAGGATAAACCATCCTCGGTTCCCAATCAGGCGGCTGGACTCAGTGTACTGGATCCGCCGGAGCCCTGGCTTCCAAAAAGCCCAACTGCCTCATAACTCCATGGTGGTGGAGTCAGCCATGCATAGGCTTAAGAACCAGAAGACACATTCTTCGGTGTTCCTTGGTAGGGAGGCCTGTGCCATGGATGTCATAGGCAGGAAGTGCTTCCAGGACTCGATGCTTGTCAGCCAGATTCAGGCCTACCAGCTGTACCTGTGGGACCTGGTAAAGGAGCTCACCGGGTTCTTGCCTGGTCTCTCAGAGGAACCCCTCCAGCTGTTCCAGACACTGGCCTCCATAGTCAGAGTGTGCTCCAAGTTTATTACTTGGGCAGCCTTTGACAGCTTTGAGTTGTCAACTAGAGTAGCTGCAGTGGAGCAATGGGTACAGGCAAGCTGGTCGATGTCCACTGCCAGGGAAAGAACCTCTTTGGCAAACCCATGATGGACAAGGCTGTTGAGTTGAAGTCTGAGTACCTGACAAGGACCAGGCTCTTAAAGGCTTCAGGCAGAATGCCCTTATACCCAAAGAAGAGGAAGGCTTACGGAAACTACCCCCAGTACCCAGCCTTCCCAGGTCCCCAACAAGGTCAGCAGGCCAAAGGACAGGGGCATGTGCTGCATAAGCCTAAGGCCCCCCAGATCACACTCTCGGCACTACCTGGAGGGGGTTTTTGACTCTTTAGGCATAGCCTCTCTTCCCCTAGGAGGCACAGCTCTGCAGCACATGAGGGTCATCTGATACATTATACTCACAGGTGGCCGGCCATCACCACCAACGCGTGGGCCCTCCAGGTGGTCAGGGAGGGTTACCTCCTCCACCTCCAACAGATGTCCCCGCTATTATTCCCAGGAGAGCCCCCCGGACTCCCCTTCACCGGGCCCTGCTCCAGCAGGAACTTACAGGCTTCCTAGTAAACCAGGCAGTGGAACCCTTCCCTGTCCACCTCAGGAGGGGGGGTCTCCTTTTGCTATTTTCTAGTTCCCAAAAGAACTGGATGGTTTTGTCCCATCGTAGACCTGCAGGACCTCAACAGGTTCCTGGTGAGAGAGAAATTCAAGATGCTCTCCCTTGGAACATTGCTGCTATACTCCTTGGACTTAAATAATGTGTACATACAAATCATCATCCACCCCTTTCACAGGCAGAACCTTTGCATCATGGTGGGAGGAGGTCATTACTCATACAGAGTGCTCCCCTTCAGGCTGGCTAATGCCTCAAGGGTATTCACCAAGTGCCTGGCAGTAGTCACAGCCCACTTCAGGCTCCAGAGGGTCTTCATCTTCCCCTGTTTGGATGACTGGTTGATAAAGGACAGCACTGCCACCAAAGCGCAGCAGGCGACGGGCCACACTATCCTTGTCCAAGAGCACTCGGAGTTCGTGATCAACTATGCAAAGTCTCACCTCCATTCAACTCAGAACCTGGAGTTCATAGGGGTGCAGCTGGACACCGTCCAGGTCAGGTCTTTTCTTCCCTTTTGTTAGAAAAACGAGAAAAGAAAAATTAAAAAATGAGAAAACTTTAATATGTGGCTAACGGTTAATAATGGGGTCATTGATGTGAGTTTAGGCGTTAGTCCACTGTACGACTTGAAGCAATCGGTGGCAGCCTAAGGTTTCTGAGACCTCTTTTAGCCACGAGTCAGTAGACGATATGTGTAACACTTTCTATGTTGTAATACAGAGTTTATTTATTTATTTATTTTATTTATTTACATTCTCTTATATACCGCGCTATTCTGCATCAGTGCGGTTTACATTGAACAAACTGAAATTACATTGAACAGGGTATTATAACTTGGAGATAACTATTTTACAGGAAACATGGGCTATGGAGGGTTAAGTGGCTTGCCCAAGACCACAAGGAGCACCTGTGGGACTAGAAACCCCAGTCCTTCCGGCCCAAGGTTGCTGTCCTCTAGTGGGATTTGAACCACCGACCTTCCGGCCTGAAGTACCTTGCCCCAACCACTAGGCTACTCCTCCACTCCACAGAGTTGTAGTAGTATCTGAGTTTGTACTCTGGAAAAAGTGACCGCAGTTGCATTTGTTAACTACAAATTTAGATGTTTTCTGTATGACACGAATGTATTTTAGAACAACAATACATGTGAAGGCACATCTGAGAAAGGACATCTGACTGCAAAATGGGGCGTCCAAGTCAAAACGTCTGATACACAATTGGAGGAGCAGCTGAGAAGGTGGACACGTGTAGGTGCCTTGTAAAACTGGCCTTTTCTCCACCCTGAAAGATGCACATGTCTGCTGCTTAATAGCAAAAACAGGGACACGCAATTATAGGCTAGCCACATGCAGGAAGTCTCCACATTTTAGAGACTTGGACATGTTGTATATATGCATTCACAGAATAGGGGACATAGACATTCATGCTGCCTTATCACAAAATGTGACAGTGGATCTCTCTCTCCCTTGCATGTCTTAGCCTGCCATTTTGCAAATGGGGATGTGTTGCAGCACAGGAGCCTGAAAAATTGCGTGTTCCACATAGTGGCGGGCATCTTTGAAGGAGTGCAAAGTAACGGTGGAATAAACTGGCATTTCCTTCTTCATTGTACTGTTACATTGCTAAAACAAGCATCTTTACTAATACTATTCATGCCCTGGAGCAAATATAGTTGTGGACATCCCTGATGGCGATGACAGATGTGCACCACTGGTTGACCCTCTCCTTCCATGCTCCTAGGCACACCCATAGCTGACTTGGATATGATAGCATTGAAAAGGGTATCTTCAGGTTTTCTAAAATTGCTCCAGAGACGTCATTGTTATTTGCATGTCTGGATGCCCAATATCAGACATCCAAATCATGATTAAAGCTTCTAAAATGACCTTCATAATAACAGAGTAGATGACAGCAGATAAAGACCCAGATTATCTGTCTAGTTGTCCCTGTAAGTTGGCTAGAGTTGTAACTGTCTCTTTGTACAGGTTCCATCTTCCCATACCTTTCTTTAGGGCCATAACTCCTGTTCTGTGCAGGTAATCCCCTCCCTCTATGACGTCTCTGAAGCACAGAAATGCTCTTGTGTTCTTAATTTGTTGCTTTTCTGAATTGAGGTATCCAATACTTGGTTTCCATTCTCTTGTCAGTAAGAGAACCTCTATATACTTATAACCTGGAAAATTTCCTTCTCAGCATTAAACCTGCTTTTGGTCATGTATACCTGTGGGCTAATTTTTCATTTGGGCCTGAGCTTGGGAATAGGTGCTGGGTATTTCTGTAATTGGATGAGGACGTCCAGGTTCTTGGTAATGTCCCAAATATGCCTACACCATGCCCCCATTCAGATTTGGATGTCCTCACGCTGGGGACATCCTCCGAACTGGTTTCTAAAATGACTCCAGGGCATCTCAGTGCTTTGGATATCTCTATGCCCGTTTTCAAATGTCCAAAGCACAAATAAGGCTTCTAAAATAACCCTCAAAATGGGGTCAGTTAAGGGGAAGTACCTTTGCTGGCTGTTCCCCAAAGGCCTGAGTAAAAGATACTTTGAGGCTTCTTTTATATTCTGCATGTAGGTATGGGGATAAAGTCCCAAAGGAAAGGGACAGCAAAGTAAAAGGCAGAATGATGAGTAGTAGTAAACTGAGCTCAATTAGTTGGGGGGAGATAAGAAACATTTATATGCTGGGAGCAAGTTAGGAGGAAAGAATAGGGATATGGTGAGTGGATAAGTAGACGGGAAAACTAGTGTAAAAGGTGTTGTGAGTAATGAGTAAGGTTTTGAATTTCTTCTGGAAGGTTACAGAGAGCTAGTGATGATATATCTAAAGTGGTGTAAGAGTCATATTTTCAAGATCCATGAATGTGATATTCTCCGGGAACAAGTAGGAAGTCAGTCCTCACATATGGGAGTTGTTGGCACCGACGGAGCTCTCGCGGAAACATCTCCCCAGCTTTCAAAGAAAGCCTTTGGGAGATGCTACCACACATGCGTGGTCCCCTTCCCGCCCAAGGGTGCCATCTTACTCCGTCTCCTTTTTTCCGCAGAGCCCATCGGATGTCTGTCTGCTTTCCCCTGGAAAAAGTAGATTTTTTTCTGAGTTTCATATTCTTCCTCCGATTGTGTACCGATACTCTTCCTGCCACCCAAACCCGCTGCTCCGGCATCGAGTCTCGGGTCTGTAACCCGTTTTTCTCTTTTTCAGTGCCTTCGCGCCCTTTTTTTTCCAACTGGCAGCACCTTCGACCTCGCCAGGGTAATTTTTTTACCCATGGCTACCAGTGGTTTTAAGAAGTATGATCAGTGTACAAAGATTGTATTTCTTACTGATACACATGACTGCTGCCTATGTTGTCTCGGGCCAGACCACAACCCTGTGACCTGTGGTCTTTGTAAAAAGATGTCCACCAAGGCCCTTAAGAGCCATCAGCAGCAGTATGACAAGTTTTCCCAGAGTTCCCGGTGCTTCCGAAAGCCAAGGCCCCGTCTGAAGCCTCGGATTCCAGTGGCGCCACTGCGGATCCCAGTCAATGCCATGGGTCTTCATAAAGGGGGTCTCCCTTGAGGGAACACAAGAAGAAGAAGAAACCCTCAAAGGCAGCATCCCTGGAGGGTTCTGACAAGCTGGGTAAGTCCCGAGCCAGGTCCCACAGTCCACACCACTTGTCTGAAGGCTCGGAGCGGGAGCAGCATACCAAGGTTGTCCAAAAGGAATTGGCCAGTGACCAGCGTGGACACCGGAGGTCATCCCCGTTGAAGATTCCCCTTCGGGGGAACCGGCACCAGACCCATTCCAAGTTGCCTGTGCCAAGAGTTGCGGAGCCATCGGGACTGGAGTCCAGAATGGCGGCCCTGGAAAGCAGCTTTGCTGCCTTCATGGACCAGCAGCAGGTGTTGATGTCCGGCACGGCCGTTTCATCTGCCCAGACCACTGGGCCCTCGATATGCAGGATGTTCCTGGAGGCCGAGCCGATCCTCAAGGCCATACGGCCACAAGTCTATCCTAGGCCGAGGTCTCGATCCAGGTCTCACTCGATGGGACCGAGGTCTTATAAGAATATAAGATATGCCATACTGGGTCAGACCAAGGTCCATCAAGCGCAGTATCCTGTTTCCAACAGTGGCCAATCTAGGTCATAGGTACCTAGCAGTTTCCCTAAAAGACACAGGTTCCACAGTGCTTGTATTGGGTCAAGCAGTGATATTCTGGGTCCCTTTTAATAATGGTTTATGGGCCATACCTCCATGAACTTGTCCAAACCTTTTTTAAATCCAGCTACACTAACAGCTTTTACTACATCCTCTGGTAACAAATTTCAGAGTTTGATTACACATTGAGTGAAAAAAAATTTCTCTTATTAGTCTTAAATAGGTTACCCTGTAGCTTCATTGCATGTCCCCTACTCTTTCTATATTCTGATAACGTAAACAGTCGATCTACGTTTACCCGTTCCACTCCATTCATTAATTTGTAGACCTCTATCATATCTCCTCTCAGCCATCTCTTTTCCAGGTTGAAGAGCCATAACCTTTTTAGCCTCTCTTCATAGGGGTATCCTTCCATCCCCTTTACCATTTTGATGGCTCTTCTCTGTACCTTTTCTAATAACGCTATATCTTTCTTAAGATATGGTGACCAGAATTGCACACAATATTCAAGGTGCAGTTGCACCATGGAACGATACAGAAGCATTATAATATCCTTTGTTTTATTTTCCATTCCTTTTCGTATGATACCTAGCATTCTATTTGCTCTCTTGGCTGCCACTGCACACTGGGCGGGGGTTTTTAACATGTTATCCACAATGATGCCTAAATCTTTTTCTTGCGTGGTGGTTCCTAATGTGGAACTTTGCATCGTGTAGCCATAGTTTGGGTTGTTCTTTCCTAGGTGCATAACTTTGCACTTGTCCACATTAAATTTTATCTGCCATTTGGATGCTGTCTTCCAGTTTATCAAGATCCTCTTGCAATTTTCCACAGTCCTCATGGGTTTTAACAACTTTTAAATAGTTTTGTGTCATCTGCAGATTTGATAACTTCACTCGTTATTCCCTTTTTCAGGTCATTTATGAATATGTCAAAAAGCAACTGACCCAGCACAGATCCCTGGGGTACTCTATTCACCTTTTTCCATTGGGAAAATTGGCCATTTGCTCTACCCTCTGCTTTCTATCTTTTAACCAGTTTTTGATCCACAATCGTACACTGCCTCCTATCCAATGACTTTTTAGTCTTCCCCAGCTAGCGTGCATGACACCAGCCAAGGGGCCTCCGAGGGGCTTGGACGGGGCTTGAGCCCGGAGCCCCTGGGTTGCCCTCCCCTCGAGTATTCCACCGATTACTCGGAATGGGAGACCAAGGGCAAGAAGTCCCCCGACAGTCATCACCACCGCAAAGTCCCCTTGGACCCGTCCCCCTCCAAGTTTCAATGCCGGTCCCCAACCGAGGACATGGCATTCCCCGACTTGATGTGGGACATGTCAAAGGCTCTAGTGTTCCCAACAGAATCTGAGGAGGGCCCTCCAATACAAGACCCCACCGAGGGAATCGTTGATGGTACCCATTCCACCCATCCTGGAACAGCTCATGCTCGTCATGTGGGAAACACTGGCATTAGTGCCTGTCATGAGCAAGTGGCTTGACTCAATATGTTGGGTCTGCTGGAGCCCGGGCTTCCAAAAAGCACAGCTGCTGTATAACTCCATGGTGGTGGAGTCGACCATGCTGAAGAGCCAGAAGATGCACTCCTCAGTGCCCCCGGATAGCGAGGTCCGCACCATGGACACCCTTGGAAAAAAGTGCTACCAGGGCTGTATGCTCATCGGCTGGATCCAAGCCTACCAGCTGTACATGGGTATGTACCTGAGAGGCCTGGCAAAACAGCTCACCGGGTTCTCGACTATTCTCTCCGAGGAACCCCTACAGAGGTTCATGATCCTGTCCAAAACCATCCGTGAGTGCTCCAGTTTCATCACTCGAGCAGCCTATGACACCTTCAAGTCGGTGACTAGAGTAGCTGCCATGGGCATCGGTGCCCAACATCAAGCCTGGCTACAGTCCTCCGATCTCGAGCAGTGGGTTCAAGACAAATTTGTTGATGTCCCATGCCAAGGGGAGAACCTCTTTGGCAAACTCATGACTGAGAAGGCTGCTGAGTTGGAGACCAAACTCGTGACGAGGATCAGGCTCTCCAAAAAGGCTGCTACCCTCACCCAATGGAAGGGCTCAGGTTAAAAGCCCTTTTACCCGAGGAAAAGGGCTGCTTACAAAAACTACCCACATTTCCAAGCCTCCCCAGCTCCTCAGCAGGGCCAGCAGGCTAAGGCTCAGGGACATGGCCCTCATAAGCAGAAGGCTTCCCAGCCCCGGATGTCTGCTCTGGCCCAGCCTGGGGGGGAGCTTTTGAATCCATGGACATAGCCTCTTTACCCCAGGAAGGACAGCAGCCCACAGGGGGACATTTCATCTTCTTCCTGGGAGAGCCCCCCAGGTCTCCCTTTCACCGGGATCTTCTACTGCAGGAGCTCTCAGGCCTTCTTGAGGACAAGGTGGTGGAACCAGTACCCCAACATCTCAGATGCAAGGGGTTCAATTCCAGGTATTTTCTCATACTAAAAAGGACAGGGGGCCTAAGGCCCATCCTAAACCTGTGGAACCTGAACAAATTCCTGGTGAGGGAGAAGTTCAAGATGCTCTCCCTTGGAACATTGCTGCTTTATCTCCAGTAGGGATATTGGATATGCTCCTTGGATCTGAAGGATGCTTATACCACATCCTTATTCACCCCAGCCACAGGCAGTACCTTCGCCTCATGGAGGGGGGAGACCACTATTAGTGCAGGGTACTAACCTTCGGCCTGGCTTCCGCCCTAAGGATCTTCACCAAATGCCTGGCAGTAGTGGCCGCCTATCTCCGCCTCCAGGGGATATTCATCTTTCCCTACCTGGACGACTGACTTATAAAAGGAGGCATGGCTTTTGAGGTGCAACAAGCTACAGCTCGCACCATCCACGTCCTACAACATCTGGGGTTCGTAATAAACCACCTCAAGTCCCATCTTCTCCCGACACGAGGTCTGGAGTTTATAGGGGCAAGTTGGACATGGTCCAGGCAAAGGCCTTCTTTCCCCTGGATCGGGTCGACCAACTCAAGGCATTGGCATCAGTCATGCAACACCATCCCTCAGTGTCAGCCCAGCTTCTGCTGCACCTATTCGGCCACATGGCCTCCACAGTCCATATCACCCCAGATGCCCATCTGCTCATGAGGGTTGCCCAGTGGTGCCTTCGAGATCAGTGGACACAGGCCATGGGTTGGCTCCAGGACAGAGTCTTAGTGTCCCACCAGCTATCTGACGTGGTGGCAAAACCTGCAACACCTCCTGGCAGAATGCCCTTCCAAACCTCGAGCCCTTTAAGGATCATGATGTATGCCTCCCTGTTAGGCTGGGGAGCCCACTATGAGGAACTTTGCACCCAGGGCAGCTGGTCACAGGCCGAGGGCAACCAGCAGATCAACCTCTTGGAGCTCCAGGTAATATATCTAGCCCTACGAGCTTTTCACCACCATCTGAGACACCAGCCACTGCTGATTCAAACAGACAATCAAATGGCGATGTTCTACATGAACAAGCAAGGGGGCATGGGATCTTGCACCCTTTGTCACAAGGTGAAGACACTCTGCTCTTACGCAGCCCTTCAAGGAATAATCCTGTGAGCGGTGTATCTGCCTCCTCAGGACAATACCCTGTTGGACAAACTGAGCAGGGTCCTCCAACCACACGAGTGGCAGCTGGACCCCAGAGTGGCCACCCGGCTCTTCTGATTCTGGGGGACCCCACGGGTGGACCTTTTCACCAACCCAGACAACTAACAGTTGCCCCTCTTCTGTTCCCGTCTGCACCATCCAGGCCGGGTGGTGTTGTTAAGTGCCGTCGAGTCGGAGTCGACTCATGGCGACCCTCTGGATAGCTATCCTAAATTGTGTTCGGTCTTCAGTCAGGCGGCTCATTGTTGACAGACTGGTACCCTTAGCTGCTGTTATTGTACCGATCCATCTCATTGCTGGCCTTCCTCTTTTGCGTTGACCTTCTATCTTGCCAAGCATGATGTCTTTCTCTAATGATCTCTCTCTTCGCATGATGTGTCCAAAGTATGAAAGTCGAAGCCTTGTCATCTGAGCTTCTAAAGAAAGCTTAGGTTTGATCTCCTCTAGTACCGATTGGTTTGTTCTTCGGGCAGTCCATGGTATACACAGTATTCGCCGCCAGCACCATAATTCAAAGGCATCAATTTTCTTCCTGACTATCTTTTTCACTGTCCAGCTTTTACATCCATATGATACTTAAAATACCATGGCTTGAACAAGTCGAATCTTTGTATGGAGAGAGACATCTCTGCTCTTGAGAATCTTATCTAGGTCTTTCATAGCCATTCTGCCAAGAGCAATGCGTCGTCTGATTTCTTGACCGCTTGTTGCTGCTTTATTGATAGTTGATCCAAGTAGGTTAAAGTTGTTCACAATTTCAATTTCTTCTCCTTCAACGATGAACCTGTTGATTGTGCCAGTTGTCATGATCTTTGTCTTCTTTACATTAAGCTGCAGGCCCATTTTGAGACTATGTTCTTTGATTGTGAGAAGCAAATGTTTCAGATCATCTCTGCTTTCAGCCAGTAATGTGGTATCATCAGCATAGCGAAGGTTGTTGATGAGTCTTCCACCAGTCTTCACACCTCTGTTGTCTTCATACAATCCTTCTTCTCTGATGATTTGTTCTGCATATAAATTAAACAGGTAGGGGGAAAGTATGCAGCCTTGTCTTACACCTTTGCTTATTTTAAACCATTCTGTTTCTCCTTGTTTCGTTCGAACTGTTGCTTCTTGATCAATGTTATTAGAAAAGGTTCAGAGAAGAGCCACCAAAATGGTAAAGGGGATGGAAGGATACTGCTATGAAGAGAGGCTAAAAAGGTTAGTGCTCTTCTACCGGGATAAGAGATGGCTGAGGGGAGGTATGATAGAGGTCTATAAATTAATGAATGAAGTGGAACGGGTAAAGGTAGATCGATTGTTTACGCCATCAAAATATAGAAAGACTAAGGGCATGCAATGAAGCTACAGGGTAACCTATTTAAGACTAAAAAGAGAAAATATTTTTACACTCAACCTGTAATCAAACTGGAATTTGCTACTGGAAGATGTAGTAAAAGCTGTTAGTGTAGCCAGGTTTTAAAAAAGGTTTGGACATGTTCCTGGAGGAAAGGTCCATAAACCATTATTAAAGGGGACCCAGAATATCCACTGCTTGACCCAATGCAAGCATTGAGGAACCTGTGTCTTTTGGGGAAACTGCTCGTTACTTGTGACCTGGATTGGCCACTGTTGGAAACAGGATACTGGGCTTGATGGACCTTGGTCTGACCCATTATGGCATATATTATGTTCTTATTATGTTCTAATGTACAGATTGTGCAAGAGTACAATCAGGTGTTCTGGTATACCAATGCTTCTTAATGTGGCCCAGAGTTTCTCATGGTATACACAGTCAAAAGTTTTGCTATAGTCGATAAAGCACAAATAGATATCCTTTTGGTATTCTTTAGTTTTTTCAAGGGTCCATCTCACATCCACAATTATGCCTCTCGTTCCTCGCCCTTTCCTGAACCCTGCTTGCACTTCAGGTAGTTCTTGTTCCAGGTATGGTTGTAGTCTCTTTTGAATAATCTTTAGTAGAATCTTGCTGGCATGTGGGATCAGAGCGATTGTGCGATAATTTCCACAGTCAGTTGGATCACCTTTCTTTAGTATTGGTATAAATATAGATCTTTTCCAGTCAGTTGGCCATGATGTTGTCTTCCATATTTCTTGGCAGAGTCTTGTAAGTACGGTAACAGCTGCATCAGATTGCTGTAATACTTCTATGGGAATGCTATCAATGCCTGGTGTTTTGTTCTTTGCTAAGGCTTTCAATGCTGCTTCAACTTCTTCTTTCATCACCAATGGTTCCCGATCATAATGTACATGTTGAAACAGCTGTTGGTCCACTTGATCTTTATCATATAAAAACTCTGTATATTCCTTCCATCTTTTCTTGATCTTCTCAGCATCATTCAACATAGAACCTTGAGCACCTTGTAACATTCCAATTCGAGGCTGGAACTTTTTCTTTAACTCTCGTAGCTTTAGGAAAGCCGATCTTGTTCTTCCTCTAATAGTTTCTGCTTCTATTTCCTTGCATGCCTCATTGTAGTACTTTTCCTTGTCCTGTCTTGCTGCACGTTGGAAATCTCTGAGTTCTGTGATTGTCTTTCTTTCTCCTCTGGCTTTAGCTTCTCTGCGTTTCTGGGCAATTTTCAGAGTTTCTTCCGTCATCCATTTTGGCCATTTTTTCTTTTTCATCTTTTGTAGAGACTTCTCGCTTTCTTCCAACACAGCCTTCTTGATGTCATTCCATAACTCTTCTGGAGCTCTGTCATTTGTATCTAAAGCAGCAAATCGATTTTGCAGGCAGTCTTTAAATTCCAGTGGTATATTCTCAAGGTCATATTTTGCTGCAATCATGAGTGGTTTGCTCTTTTTCAACTTTAGCATGAGTTTGCATACTAGTAGTTGATGATCTGTACCACAGTCAGCTCCAGGTTTTGTCTTTGTTGATGTTATAGAGCTTTCTCCAGGACCAAGCAGGAAGTCAGTCCTCACTTATGGGTGACGTCGGCGCCGACGGAGCCCTCGCGGAGCAATTTTCTCCAGCTTTCAAAGAAAGCCTTTGGCAATTGCAGCGCGCATGCGCGGTCCTCTTCCCGCCCAAGGGTGCCATCTTAGCCAGTCTTCTTTTTTCCGCGGAGCCCTACAGACGTCCCCGTCTTGTCCCCGCGAAAAAGTTGATATATTCTTCATTATTTTATTCTTTTTCCTTCGGTTCGACGCCGGTCTTTTTCCCGCCCGGACTCACGACGCCGGTCACGAGTCCTCTTCCTTTTTTCGGTTTTTCTGACTTAGTCAGCTTTCGTTTTCGATTTTCCCTGGCAGCCCGGTCCTTTGACCTCGCAGGGGCCCTTTTTCCCCCGATGGCTGCCAGTGGTTTTAAGCGGTGTGGTCAGTGTGACCGAAATATGTCACTAACTGACACACACACGACTTTTGCCTCCACTGCCTGGGCCCGGATCATGAGGAATTGATCTGTGGGCCCTGCGGCAAAATGTCCTCCAAAGCGTTGAGAAGTCGGCGGCATCAGCGTGATAGGATCTTCGCTGACCCCAGCCGTACCCGGACCTCGTCGGAGGCCTCCGCGTCCAAAGGCTCCAGCTCGGACCGTCGCCGGAGTTCCTCCGACAGGGGTTCTCCCTCCGGGGACCATCGTCGGAAGGTGAAACCCGCGAGGGCGGCGTCGGTGGACGCTCCTGGTTCCGCGACGGCCAGGTCGCATAGCCCCGACAGCCGCCCCGGGTCCTTGGAGAAGGAGCACCTCACGAAGCGACCTCGCCTGGAGTCAGAGATGCCTGCTCGGGTAAGTCCTGTGGTCCTTCTGGACTCGCCTCCGCGACAGCCGACGTCGGGCCCGACGCCGTCGGGGCCCGAGTCGGGGGCTGCTGGGTCACCTGAGCTCGGACTCAGGTTGACGGCCTTGGAGAGCAGACTGTCTGCCTTCATGGACCAGCAGCGGGCACTGCTCGCTGGCCTTGCTGGCGCCGCTGCCCCGACCGCCGGGACGTCGACATCCAAGTCGACCCCGGAGACCGAGCCGATCCTCGAGTCGATGCGAACTCGAGTCGATCCTCGGTCGAGGTCACCCTCGGCCTCCCGTTCGGGACCGAGGTCGCCGACGCCGACTCCCTCGGCGTCGGGGCGGCAGGCGCCGCGCCCTGCCCGGGCCGACCCCACCGAGTCCTCGTCGGAGTCGGTCTGGGAGTCGGAAGAGGAAGAGTCGCCTGATTCTTTCCGGACTCGGTGTGTCCCCTCGGACTCACCGGAGTCCGAGCCTCGGAAGCAGTCCCCCCCGGAGGATGCCCGGTTCTCGGACTTCGTCAGGGATATGGCCAAGGCTTTGGCCTTCCCTGCGGACCCGAGGAGGAGCCTCGAGCCGAAGAGCTCGACGCCCTCCAGTATGACTCTCCCGCAAGGGAACACTTTACTGTACCGGTTCCTCCTATGCTGGAACGACTACTCTTCCGCATGTGGGAGAGTCCGGCCTCCTCGCCGGTCCTGAGCAAGCGGGTCGATTCTATCTATCGAGTCCGCAAGAGCCCTGGCTTTCAAAAGGCACAGCTACCACACCATTCCATGGTAGTGGAATCGGCCATGCATCGTCTTAAGAGCCAGAAGATGCACTCCTCGGTGCCTCCTGGCAGGGAGGCCCGTAACCTGGATGGCCTTGGTAAGAAGTGTTTCCAGGGCTCTATGCTCGCATGTCGTGTCCAGACCTACCAGCTTTACATGGGCATGTATCTCCGAGATCTGGCTAAAGAACTAGCCGGATTCTCCGCTGGTTTGTCCGAGGAACCCTTGCGGAGGTTCCTGGCCTTGTCCACTGGCATTCGGGAATGCTCAAAGTTCATGTCCCGAGCAGCCTGTGATGGCTTTGAAGCATCGGCTCGAGTGGCCGCAGCCGGCATCGGTGCCCGCCGACAGGCTTGGCTTCAGTCGTCAGACCTTGAGCCCTGGGTGCAGGACAAGTTGGTCGATGTCCCCTGCCGAGGCGAAAACCTCTTTGGCAAGCCCATGGCTGAAAAGGCTGCACAAATTGAGACTGAGACTCTCACCAGGACCAGGCTTTCTAGGAAGACCTCTGCCCCTTCCCAGAAAAAGAAGGGCTCGGGGAAAAAGTCCTTTTACCCGAGGAAGGCGACTGCCTACAAACAATACCCCCATTATCAGGCCCCTGCAGCTCCCCAACAGGGCCAGCAGGCCAAGGGACGGGGTAACGGGTCCCGTAGGCAGCAAGCCCCCAAGCCTGCACCACCAGCCCCTGCTCCGCAGGGTGGGGGATTTTGACTCACTAAGCATAGCCTCTCCCCCCCCGCTGGTTCCTCCCAGCACCGGAGGCCGGCTGGTTCACTTCGCCCACAGGTGGTCCAGCATCACCGCAGATGCCTGGGTGCTTCAAGTCGTGCGAGAAGGCTACCTTCTCCACTTCCACCAGGTCCCTCCCTCCTATTTTCCGGGAGAACCTCCACGACCCCCTCTGCACAGGGAATTACTCCTTCAGGAGTTGGCAGGTCTTCTGCAGGATCAGGCGGTGGAACCGGTGCCACACCACCTGAGAGGTCAAGGTTTTTATTCCCGGTATTTTCTAATACCAAAGAGAACAGGAGGCCTCAGACCCATCCTGGACTTGCGCAACCTCAACAAGTTCCTCGTGCGGGAGAAGTTCAAGATGCTTACCCTTGGAATCCTTCTGCCCTACCTCCAGCAGGGAGATTGGCTATGCTCCTTGGATCTAAAGGATGCCTACACGCACATCCTCATCCACCCAAGCCACCGCCAGTACCTAAGGTTTGTGGTGGCAGGAAATCATTACCAGTACAGAGTACTGCCCTTTGGCCTGTCCTCCGCTCCGCGAGTCTTCACAAAATGTCTCGCGGTGGTGGCGGCCCATCTCAGGCTTCACGGCCTCTATGTCTTTCCGTACCTCGACGACTGGCTCATCAGAGCGGCGTCCGCTCCGGAGGTCACCAGCGCCACACACCGCACGGTGACTCTTCTGCAATACTTGGGCTTTGTTATAAATTTCGCAAAGTCCACTTTGCTCCCCTCACAGGATCTCGAGTTCATCGGCGCAAGGCTGCACACTCCTCAGGCACGGGCGTACCTACCGCTCGACAGGGCTCAACGGCTCATGGACCTAGCCGACCGTTTTCGCAGCCAGCCCCTGGTCTCCGCCAGGCACTTCCTGAGACTACTTGGCCATATGGCTTCCACCGTCCATGTGACCCCCAATGCCCGCCTGAATATGCGGCCTGCTCAATGGTGTCTCCGCCAGCAGTGGCGACAGGCCACAGGCGGCCTAGCAGACCTAGTGCGCGTCTCCGAGCCGCTGATCTCGTCTCTCCGGTGGTGGCTTCAGCAGCCGAACCTGATATTCGGAATGCCTTTCCAGTCACCCCAGCCGACCCGGGTGCTGACCACGGATGCATCCCTCCTGGGCTGGGGAGCACATTGCCAAGGGGCACGTACTCAGGGCCTCTGGACCACGTGGGAGTCTGCTCAGCAGATCAACTTCCTGGAGCTCAGGGCGATCCGCCTGGCTCTCAAGGCCTTCTCCCACCTGACTTCCCACCAGTCCGTCCTTGTCCAGACGGACAATCAAGTTGCCATGTTCTACGTGAACAAGCAGGGGGGCACGGGCTCCTTCCTCCTCTGCCGGGAGGCACAGAAGCTCTGCTCTTGGGCCGTCAGTCACGGCATTCTCCTCAAGGCAGTTTATCTCCCGGGCCAAGAAAATTGCCTGGCGGACAAACTCAGCAGGATCCTCCAGCCGCACGAGTGGCGGCTGGATCCCTTGGTAGTTCAGAAGCTCTTCCTGAAGTGGGGCCTCCCCACGGTGGATCTCTTTGCCAGTCCTCACAACCGGCAGCTTCCTCGCTTCTGCTCTCGTCAGCCACACCCCCTTCGGGTTGCGGCGGACGCGTTTCTAATTTCATGGTCGGGGAGCCTTCTGTACGCTTTCCCTCCCATCCCGCTAGTCTCTCGGACTCTTCTCCGAGACAAAGCCTTCATGATCCTGGTGGCCCCTCGTTGGCCCAGACAGCTGTGGTTTCCGCTCCTGCTGCAATTAGCGGTGGAGGATCCATTCCCTCTGGGGGTACAACCGGATCTCCTCACTCAGGATCAGGGGTCTCTACTACACCCCAACCTCAGGTCTCTCAACCTCATGGCCTGGCTGCTGAGAGGGTAGTCCTTGCTCCCCTTCTCCTGCCGGCAGAGGTGGAGGAGGTCGTCTTGGCTTCGCGACGGCCTTCTACCCGCAAATGCTACGCCCTTAAATGGCGTCGCTTCACCGTCTGGTGTACCCAACAGTCTCAGGATCCCTTCTCCTGCCCGGTGTCGGTGATCTTGCAGTACTTGCTACACCTCTCTAATCTGGGACTTAAGTCCAACTCCGTCAAAGTTCACCTCAGTGCTCTTTCGGCCCATCATGTGCCAGTGGACGGTAGACCTCTCTCCAGCGACCCTCTCGTAGCGAGGTTCCTCCGAGGTCTCCTTCTACTTAAACCACCTCTGCGCCCGCCAGCGCCTGACTGGGACCTGAATGTGGTTTTGCAGCGGATCACCTGTCCGCCTTTTGAACCTATGGCTACCTGTTCTCTCCGTTTTCTGTCTTGGAAAACACTGTTCTTGATAGCCCTCACTTCCGCTAGACGCGTAAGTGAATTGCAGGCCCTCGTGTCTGATCCCCCTTACACTCGGTTCTACAAAAATAGGGTAGTCCTACGGACTCACCCAAAATTTCTTCCAAAAGTGGTCTCCCCTTTTCACATCAATCAGGAGGTGGTACTTCCAACCTTCTTTCCCAGACCACACTCCAGCCGAGCTGAAACGGTCCTCCATACCCTGGACTGTAGAAGGGCATTGAACTTCTACCTTGACCGTACGCGGGAGCACCGTAAAGCTGCTCAGCTTTTTGTGTCTTTTGACCCCAATAAATTGGGGCTCCTGGTCTCCAAGCGTACTCTGTCCATCTGGGTTGCGGACTGTATCTCTTGGGCTTATGGGGCAGCCAGACTCTCCTTAGAAAGTCGAGTCACGGCTCATTGCGTTCGGGCAAAGGCTACGTCAGTGGCTTACCTCCGCTCTGTTCCGCTGGCAGACATCTGCCGGGCCGCTACTTGGTCTTCGAGCCAGACTTTTGCGGTCCATTACTGTCTCGAGAGAGAGTCCCGCAGGGACAGTGCTTTCGGACAGGCAGTCCTCCGTAATCTCTTTGAGGTCTGAGCAACTCCTACCCTCCATCCCGGATGTGGGCTACCGGTGGGTGATAATTCAGCGAAGATTCTTTCCTTCTGTGCTGCTGAGCTAGAGGGAGCTCATTTTTGTGCTTAGGGTCTCCGGTAGCCTTGAGCTTGGGAGTCCCATAAGTGAGGACTGACTTCCTGCTTGGTCCTGGAGAAAGCGTAGTTACTCACCTGTAACAGGTGTTCTCCAGGAGCAGCAGGAATCAGTCCTCACTACCCTCCCTCCTCCCCTTGGAGTTGCAATCGTCTGCTTATGTTTGTTTGCAAATTTTTTTTGTGCTGTCTTTTTTAGCTATGTCATCTGACTGGCTAAGATGGCACCCTTGGGCGGGAAGAGGACCGCGCATGCGCGCTGCAATTCCCAAAGGCTTTCTTTGAAAGCTGGGGAAAATTGCTCCGCGAGGGCTCCGTCGGCGCCGACGTCACCCATAAGTGAGGACTGATTCCTGCTGCTCCTGGAGAACACCTGTTACAGGTGAGTAACTACGCTTTTCCATCGTTGACTTCCACAGATGTAGTCAATTTGATTATTATACAATCCATTGGGTGAAGTCCATGTGTACAGTCGCCGCTTGTGTTGCTGAAAGAAGGTGTTTGAGATGAATAGATCGTTGGTCTTGCAGAATTCTATCAGTCTTTCTCCAGCTTCATTTCTGTTGCCAAGTCCATTTTTTCGAACTACTTTGCCTTCTTCTTTGTTGCCAACTTTTGCGTTCCAGTCACCCATGACTATCAGGTATTATTATTTATTTATTTATTTATTTACATTCTCTTATATACCGCGCTATTCTGCATCAGTGCGGTTTACATTGAACAAACTGAAATTACATTGAACAGGGCATTATAACTTGGAGATAACTATTTTACAGGGAACATGGGCTATGGAGGGTTAAGTGGCTTGCCCAAGATCACAAGGAGCACCTGTGGGACTAGAAACCCCAGTCCTTCCAGCCCAAGGTTGCTGTCCTCTAGTGGGATTTGACCCCCCGACCTTCCGGCCTGAAGTACCTTGTCCCAACCACTAGGCCACTCCTCCACATATCCTGTTTGCATGTTCTGTCAATTTCAGCTTGTACTTGTTCATAGAACTCTTCAATTTCATTCTCTTCTGCAGCTGTTGTTGGGGCATATACTTGAATTATAGTTGTGTTGATAGGCATTCCTCGTAGACGAATAGAGATTAAGCGTTCGCTGACTGCATTGTATTTCATTACAGTTCTTGCAAGTTTCTTCTTTATTATAAATGCAACACCATTTCTTCTTTGTCTTTCATTTCCAGCATAGTAGACCATGTGATCATCTGATGCAAAGTGCCCGATGCCAGTCCATTTCAGTTCGCTGACACCCAACAGATCAAGTTGTACACGTTCCATTTCATTCTTGGCCACCTCCAACTTCCCTTTGTTCATGCTTCGTACGTTCCAATGTGTAAGACATCTTTACAGCTCCTGACTCTCATTTCATGAAATCCAAGTTATCAATGTCTGACCTCATCTTGTTGTCAGAAGGCCTCATGTACGCCTTCCCACCCACGCCATTGATTGCCAAGACCACCTTCAAGGTCCTTCGTGACAGAGCATCACTAATTCTGGTGGCTCCCCGGTGGCCCCAGCAGCCATGGTTCCCGCTGCACCTTTGGTTGTCATTGGAGGCACCGACCCTTCTGGGGAGTGGCCCAGGGCTCTTGTCTCAGGAAAAGGGCTCTCTCCTGCACCCCAATCTGGGGTCCCTGTCACTGACAGTGTGGCTGCTGAAAGGGTAGCCGTAGTCTCTTTCAATCTCTCAGGGGAGGAGGAGGTGGTCCTATTGGCCTCCTGTAAGGCTTCCACCAGGACAGCCTATGCCTTCAAATGGTGCAGATTCTCGGTGTGGTGTGCGGAGAAAAGGGTGAACCCGTTCTTCGGCCCAGTGCAGCTGGTGCTGCAGTACCTTCTCCATTTTCACAATGCAGACTCAAATCAAACTCTGTCAGAGTGTACCTCAGTGCCCTAGCAGCACACCACCACCCAGCTGTGAGCAAGCCCCTCTCAGTTCAGCTTCTGGTGACCCGCTTGTGCTGTCCAAGTCCCTGTCTGCCCTCTGGTGACAGAGTGGGACTTCAGTGCAGTCCTGTCACAGCTCACCTGCCCACCTTTTGAGCCTCTGGCTACCTGCCATCTCAGGTTTCTCTCATGGAAAGTCGTGTTCCTGGTGGCACTTACTTCCGCTCGCAGGGTCAGCGAGCTCCAAGCCCAAGTGGCAGAGGTGCCATACACCAGGTTCTACAAGAATAGGGTCGAGCTATGCACGCATCACAAATTCCTACCAAAGGTGGTGTCCTCTTTCCACCTCAACCCAGGAGGTGGTGCTGTTTTCTTCCCGAGGCCTCTCTCCAGCAGGCCGGAGACCGTTCTTCACACCTTGGACTTTAAGAGGGCCCCTGTCCTTCTACATTCAACGTACCCAGGGCCACCGCAAAGCTTCTCAGCTTTTTGTTTCCTATGACCCCAGTCGGCTGGGAGGAGCGGTGATCAAGCAAACACTGTCCACCTGGGTGGTGTACTGCATCGCCCTCGCCTATGAACAGGCTTGGCTTATGCTAAATGACCATGTCACATCACATAATGTCAGGGCTATGGTGGCCTCTGTGGCAAATTTGTGTTCCGTCCCGATGTTGGACATCTGCTGGGCTGCCACCTGGTCTTCAGACCATACCTTCACAGCTCATTACTGTCTGGAGAGGGAGTCCCAATGGGACAGTGATTTCGGCCAAGCTATGTTCTGTAATCTTTTCGGGGTCTAGGCAACTCCTACTCTCCGACTCTTCTTAGTTCATGCTACCGGAGAATTGGTTTCCATCGGACACATGGGTCCTACGCAATTTGTCTCTGCAGACTCAATTTCTGCTGCCCACGGGTCCCCTTAAGGGCGACCGTGTTTTTTTTCTACAGGCTTTTGGTAGCCTGTAGCTAGGGAGTCCCATAAGTGAGGGCTGACTTCCTGCTTGTTCTCGGAGAAAGCGTAGATACTCACCTGTAACAGGTGTTTTCCAGGGACAGCAGGAACCAGTCCTCACAATCTTCCCTCCTTTTTTTTTTACATCTTCTTTTGTCACCTAGCTATGTCATCTCACTGAGTAAGATGGCACCCTTAGGCGGGAAGGGGATCATGCATGCGTGGTGGCATCTCCCAAAGGTTTTCTTGAAAGCTGGGGAGATGCTTCTGTGAGGGCTCTGTCGGTGCCAACGTCACCTTTATGTGAGGACTGATTTTTGCTGAACCCCAGAGAACACTTGTTACAGGTGAGTAACTATGCTTTCTGTACATTTTAAAGACATTTAAATGAAGAGGCAGAGAGACCAAGGTACACAGTGTTGCTATAGTCAAGTGTGGAAAGAACCTAATTCATGGGCTGCTCTAGTGAGGGCATCTTGACTAAAATAGGACTTTAGAGAGCAGAGCTTATGTAGGAAAAAGAAGCAGGATTTAATGATAAGAGTTTTGAAAGTTGAAGAAGAGAGAGGGATCAAATAAATAACCTAGAACTTTGAAAGAATCTGTTAGGGCAACATTATTAAGAGGCGAAAGTCCGGACCAGAGATGCACATAGCTTGAGATTTAGCGATATTGCGCTTTATTTTGAGAAGAAATCAAGGAAACTGTGGCATCAAGACAGTGATGCAAAGGAAAGAGATTAGATGAAAATAAATTACTGGGATAAGTAAGCTGGATGTCATCAGCATAAAAATATGAGTTAATGCTATACTTGGATTGCTTAAGTGTGTTCACTGGGCTGAGGGAAAAATTGAAAAGAAAGGGCTAAAGAGGTACTCCACAGGTAAGGGGATAGCTTGATGATGATGTAGAATGAAAGAGAATGGAGGAATTTGTTACTGAGGAAGAAAAAAACCCATTTGAGAACAGTGCCAGGGAATTGGATTTAGCTCATGCCTTTCTCAGAGTTTAAGGCAAGTTATATGCATGTACAGTGGACATTTTCCTGTCCGGAGGGTTAAGTTTGTACCGGAGGCAGTGAAGGGTTAACTCGCAAGGTCACAAGGAACAGCAGTGGGATTTGAATTGGGCTTAATCCACTGCTTGAACCATTAGGCTACTCTTCCTCTCCAGTGGATACCAAGATCAGTGAACAGTTTAATAGGAGAGAGTGATCACAAGGTCAAAACCAGTGGTAAAATCAAGAATAAACCAAGAGAACAGCATTTCCATGATTGAGAGCGGAATAAATGTCACTGAGCATGAAATAATGTGTGGTTTCAGTGCCATGAGCTATGCGAAAACCAGATTGTTTATAGTGAAGTAATAATGCTTCAGTATGTTGCATCCATCAAATAAGAACAACTTTATCTGTGAATTTTGAAAGAAAAGGAAGATTGAAGATGGGACGATAGTTGAAGGGATCCAAAAGATCTAAGTTAGGGCACTTGAGAGTGGGAATAATGGCATGTTTTGTGGTACCGAAAGCATTCCTGAGCAGACAGAAGGGAAAAAGGGCGAGCACTGCACCTTTAAAAGCCAGAGCAAGCCAGGTTTCCATGACAGCAGGAAGCTTTCAGAGAGAATGCAGCTCAGTCAGATTCATGACCTAAGAGCTGGAAGCAGCCCTAACGAGGTGCACCTGGATAGTCAGAAGGGTGTGCCTGAACAAGGAAGCCGTTTTAAACCAGCTTCAGGGCTAGTCTTTCAGAACAGCACGCAGTACCAGAGCAGCACTGAGAATCAGGACGTACAAGAAGGCAGGGAAAAGCCTTTACAAGTGTCTATTCCACTTCAGCAAGGAAGGCAGCAACTGAGGGAGTCTTGGAACCCAGCCCCAGGCAAGAAGGATTCTGGTGGGTCCATTACTGGTTACCCTGAAGCTAAACCTAAGCCGTTGTGGGAGCTTCCTGAAGACAGGGCAAAGCCATTTCCCTGTAGAGAGGAAGAGAGCTCCCAGCACAGACAAAGCAAGGTCAGCAGAAAAGGTACGTCAGGGTTACTGCCAAGCCAGAGTTTCGTGGAAGACGTTGTGAAACAGTTAAGAGCAAGTGCTAATAGGTGTCAGGGTAGCACGGCTGTGAAAGCACCTAGCAGATACTCTTTTGACAAATGGTTTAAAGCTAATGTGACAACCATAAGAAAGAGCTTACGTTCTAACCCATTTCCTGAACTAGAAGAAGTCACGGTCAGTGAGAGTGGAGTCTTCTTAGAACAGCTGCAAATAGCTATCCCAGGATTGCAACCAAGAAGTTCTCCTAAACAGAGCCATGAGAATGCAAGCAAGGAGATGTTTAATGACGTAGCTGATATTCCTGACTCACCTGATTACTATAAGAGAGACTGTTCCATGTATAATGTAGAAAGACTGCTCCTAAGATAAACAAGCTTTGGTAAGAAGAATTACAAAGTTGTTTGGAAGTTTTGTGCTGCTGTGAAGAAACAGTTTTTCCACTTTTATTTGATGCTTTTCATTTGCTCCTGTTTTTCTGTTTATTCTGGAAAAGAATTATATTGCTTTGCTTATTTGCCTGAGAACCTCTGTGAGGGGAAAAACCCAACAATAATAATAAATTTATCTGTTCCAAGAGACCCTTGTGCCACAACACATTTTTGTGAGAGTGAAACAAAAAACTACATATCCCAGCAACCCTTGCTGCGGGATAGTATAAAGGACACTCAGAAGCAAAACAGCGGTCACCCCTACTATAAAGCCTTCGGCCAGTAGCAGGGGAGCATGACAGATTGGCGTAGTTGCTACGGATCAAGGCAAAGGCGCATGTGCAGAAGAATTAAAGGGCAAGAAAAAGTTTTGAAAATAAAGTTTTGGAAAAAAAATTTTTTTGAAAGAAAAGAATCTTCAAGCAAGACTGCTTCTACAGAAGAAGAAGACGTGTCTGATACTGGAGAGACCATCGCATACACAAAGGCTTGATGCACCACAAGTATCAGGTAATTTGTACATAGCAGAGTTACCTGGGGATACTTGGTTTGGTATCAGCGCAGCAAGTGGGTGAAAGATAGAAGTACCTCCTATCTGGTGATACCGCACTTGGTGGTTGTGTCTTGTGTTTTGTCTTTTCAGCATGGCAATGGAAGTTAAAGAAGTCCTGACGTGGATGTCAGCCCAGTTTGAGCGCCAACGCGAGCTGGCCATGGAGGCTCTAAGAGACGCTACAGCACGCATGGAAGTAGATGAATTGGGGGAATTTGAAGGGGTTGAACAGGACTGGAAATGACATTAAAGAAGTTTTTAGTATTATTCTGTGAGTTTGTAAAGTAGTGGAATAGCAAGTTTGTTTAGCTGAACTTATTGCAAGACGATAGTATGTGAAGTGCCCTTTGTAGATAGCTAAAGCAGAAGAGGAAGGGTGTTTACTACAGCAGTGTTCTTCATTCTTCTTTTAAGATGTAAAAGATATAGGCTTAGGGGAGAAATAGTGTTGCGTAGACAGTGGTGATTGTTGCCTTGAAGAGAAGCTGATTTTGAGCTGATACTTGGTTTGAAATAGAGTTGAAAAGGTCATGGAAAATTTCCCACAGTGTGAGACCATTAGTTCCCAGTGACCAAGGGATTTGGAGGGTAGGAAAAGGGGACAGGATAGGAAGGGTAAAAGTGAGAAGAGTGATCAGGCCATAGATAAGGACTAGATGAAATGTCAGAGTGACTCACAGGATTAGTAGTAGAGGTGAGAATAAGATCTAATGTGTATCTGGCTGCATGAGTTAGAAAATGAACATGCTGAGAAAGGGATAAGCCAGCCAGAAGACGAAGGAACGCATAATCACAAGCTTTGAGGGTGTTATCAACCTGATTATTAAAATCTCCTAGAATAATAAATCTGGGAAATTGAGTGCTAAGTTACAAAATGAGATTACAAACCTCCTTCCAGTGAGGGATGGGGAGAGCAAGAGGACAGTAGGGAAGCAAAAAAAAGAAGGCAGGGGGAAGCCTTTAGAAACTAAGACATTGTGAGCCCAATTCCATAACATGCATGTCCAGCCTGCAGACACATCTAAAATCACAAACGGGCCCTGTTTGAACCTAATTCCATATCCATGAGTCTAGATATGCCCATGGGTCTGGAATCGGGGAGGTAAATATGTTTGGCATGGCACAGGCACAGCGCTATTCAGCTGGTGTGTGGCCCGTGCACGGGTGCAGGCACGGGCCATGCAATATAATGGAGAAACATGTCCCCGTCAATATTATCGGACACAGATAAACATTTTGAATGTCCCCATATCCATCGTATTCTGAAACATTACATGTTTCTGATCCTGCCCTTCTCCACGATGTACCCGCGGATGCCACGCCCCTCGAGAAAAACGTTCATCTTCTGAGCTGCCCTTCACACTGACAGTAGTGTGCTGATGCAAACTAGATGTAAATACCAATGGAAAATGACTGCTGCTGCAACCTAGACCACATACCAGTCCTTTACAGGCCCTGAAAAGTGCTAGGTAATCCCAGTACACCCTACTGTGGTATAAGAGAATGTAAATATGAACATGTACGTCAGGACATACCTTGCATCAAATAGTACTTGGCAGTAGGAACCGGTCCCAGTGATTCCTGCCTTGGTCATCTCTAAAAACGCACTTTAAACTGCTAAGGATGGACCCATACCAAGTGCACAGAACCCGCAACTAACATTGCAGTTCCACAAAGGATACATAATATTGCTAAACAACAAATGTATGCTCTTTTTGTGCCTTTGGCCTATAAGTGCACTCATTCTGCTGCTCCACACTACATTTACATTATCTCTCCCTACACCTCTCCTCAGGAACTCCGCGCTTCTGTCAGATTGTTTCTATCTGTGCCCTTCTCTTCTACTGCCAAATCCAGACTTTGCTCCTTTCACCTTGCTTCTCTCTATGCCTAGAACAAACTACCCGAGTCTGTACATCAGGCTTCTTCCTTGGCCCTTCCCAAATCCAGGCTAAGCGCTCTCCTGTTCATTGTTGTTTTTGGATATCGTCGCCTAAGCTTCCTGGTGTTTCCTTGCCATTCCCCCTAAATGTATCCTGTGTTGTCTGTTTTGACTAGATTGTAAGCTCTGCTGAGCAGGGACCATTCTTTATGGGTGCCTGTGCAGTCCTGGGTACACCTTGTAGCGCTATACAAATAATCCGTTGTAGTGGTAGTAGTATGTTATTTATTTATTTATTTTATTTATCTATTTCTTCTATACCGCCCCTTCCAGAGATCAGGGGCGGTTTACATGGAACAATTGCATACATTTGCATAACATTACATAGAACAAGAACTTCTTAACTTTTTACATATAACAGAACAGCAAATTGTCAGAACTATTTACAGGGTGTATACTTTTGTATACTGCTGAATTTACAGGGGAATGTCAGCGAGCTGACATTGCTATTTATAGTATTTATATATATGGTATCTGATTCCCACATATCTGGGTGCTGGAATTCCTCACAGCTGCTACACCTGTCCCATCGTGGTGTATGTCGGTCTGTATACATTCACTATCTGTGGGGCAGCCCTCTCTGCCTTCCCACAGTCTGCTTTGAGGCACTGACCCCCCTGATCAGGCATGTATGGGCATGGGAGGGGGGATCCCTGTGTCGTCATACTCAGGCAGCCAGCCTCCAGATATATCACCACTCTCGCAGCTTGCATAGAACCTGGACCGGCAAAGGATGTAGGCCTCATGGCACACTCTGGGTGATGTTGGCACAATATCAGTCATGTCTCCAAGTGCCTGGCACAGCTGATGTATGGCTGCCCTATCACACTGGCACATGGTGAAACTGTGGTCATCTATGTGGTTGAGGTACCAGCCAGCCATTTCTGGCCTCCCTGAATTGCAGATCAGCACACCAGATCTTCCCGTGCTACCCCCATGCCACACACTCTCACTGCAGTCACAAAAGACAATATGGTGCCAAACCAAACCTATGGCTCACAGCTGCTATGCCATAATGGCATGACTTCCCAGGACTAAACATTTATTTATTTATTTTATTTATCTAACAGTTTTTATATACTGCCTTTTCATTTAATCAAGGCGGTTTACCTTAACTTCAACTTTTACAAAGAACATTCAATTATAAACAATAACTTTTACAAAGAACTTTCAATTGTAACAGTAACATCACATATCAAAACTTAAACAGATTCTTGTAACTTCATGATTCAAGATATAAATCTCCAACGATTTTTATTTAAACGAAGGGTAGCGTTAGTTGGGAGTAAAACTATATACATCGTAGTATGAGTAATAGGAGGGGGAGTGGTGCAGATAGCTTGGCTTGTGTAAATCGGCTTATGTGGTGGAATAGACAAGGTTACTGACATTGGGGATCTTCATTGAAATGTTCAATGAATAGGGTGGTTTTGAGTAACTTCCGGAAAGCTTTTAGATCAGTTGTGGATCTTAACTTTTCCGGGAGTTCATTCCAAATAGCAGTGGCAGCAAGAGAGAGAGCTCTCATGGATGTGGATTTATTGGTTCTTGTGAATAGAATATGATCTCCCTTTCTCACAGCACATACTAGTCTTACATCAGCAGTCCCAGTTTTCAGAACACAGGATTTGTTAGGGTCCCCTGAATTAGCTCTTTCAGCACAAACAGCACACTTCAGCATAGTCTGAATAAACGCTACTGCTCTTCTTAACATTTCTGTAAGGGTGTTTATAAATGTTTCTTTACCTTACAACATTCCCTCACCTTTGCTTCCTGTTCTTTGTAACTGCATCTTGTATTTTTCCAGACTGTAGTCATGTCAGTTCAGCACATACTTCTCACAACCATTCTCCTATATGGGACAAATTGCAGAGCACAGCAGAATATTTTCTAAGCCTCATATCACATTTCAGCAGGAATAATGTGGACGTTACCAGGACACACTTGAAACGTACATGCGCCTTTCCTGCATATGCTTTATATGTCTCCGTGGCTGACCACGCCCCCGTTCTGCCCTTCTGAGTACATTCTGAGATCCCCATGCTAGCGCTGTGAATGTGTATGATAGCAGTGTTTCAGAATACGGTGGGGGGATGTTTTTGGCACATACACGTCCCCGCCGCACATACATACCCCTTATTTGTGCTCTGGAATGACACTCTGTATGAAAATGAGAGGGGGGAATCAGTGAGCTTGACCTGAAGGCTTTGAGAAAAGAGAATAGCAACCCTGCCTGCATCTTTGGGAGAGGCAATTAAGCAGAGAAATAAGAATTTGTTAGGGGAGTTCTGTAACAGGTAAGAAGAGTTGCCATCCTTAAGCCAGGTTTTCATGAGACAGAGAAGTTTGGGGAAATTAATTAATATAAGATCATGAAGAACGAAACTCTTGTGCTGGGTGAGAATACGTGCTTAGTAACCTAAAACTAAAAGACTGGAAGGAGACTGAAGGGACGATGTGGACATATACCTTGGAAGCACTGAAGAAATGTCCTGGATCTAGCATTTGAAAAATAAAAATGAGGCAGAGGTCTTCTACACCAGAATACAGCGATACAAACAGGGGGTGGAGGCATCAGAGGGGAACTAATGAGATATAAGAAATGAGCAAGAATTAAGAAGAATGATAAGCAGAGTGATGCTCCAAGGTCACACTCAAAGGAGCACAACCTCCTTCAGTACACAAGATATCAAAAAATGGAATTCTAATTTGAAGTTTTCATGTTCAGTCAAATAGACCAGACTGCCCAGGCTTTATTTTTCTTGGATGCTGCTATGGGCAACAGGGTAGCAAAGTTTAAAAAGAAAGAGTAAGAGCTAGGGAAGGGTTTACCTTTTTTTCTTTTTTACACAAAGTTTATAACAAATTATAGTTTACTAAAATTCTGACTGTATTCTAGAGTCTCAACTACGACATTGTGCCATTAAAATGGTCTTGTTTCTGTGGTTCACTATTGAAGACTTCCTGTTTATTTTTACAGGAAATCAGATATGGTAGTAATATGACATTGATAATTATTTTATATATATATGCCTCTCACGTCCCCTGTATATATAGAACACTGTAGATAGTTCACTCTGTATATATTGCATATTACAATCAAGTAACACCTTTCCTACACCTACACACCCACTACTTGATAAACACTGCATGCTGACACCCCCGCAACCTTCATTCTGGTTCGTGTGAAGTGAACACCGCTTTGATTTCAGGATAAAGCGGGATATAAATCCTTTAAAATAAATAAAATAAATAAATATGTTTGTGTGTGTGTGCACGTGCGCGCATATGATCAGTTTCTTAGTCTGCACTGTGCACTTAGTCTGCACTGTGCTCTTATAGCTGCCTTCATTGGGCCGCGGTGGGCTCCATAAGACTGCTGATGTCATCTGGCTGAGCCCTGCCAAGTAGTTAGAGGATTCTACATTGGCAGAGTGCGAGCGCTGGCGCCCTAAGGTGCTTTAGAAAAGGGGTGTGGCAAAGGGTGCACCCCTCTATGCAGCCAGAGGGCAAGATGGTGGGAAACTCTCTATCTCCAGGAACAAGCAGGAATGTAGTCTTCACATATGGGTATCGGTACTGACGGAGCCTGCGCGGGAACGCTCCCCAGCGTCCAATAGGAACGCTTTTGGGAGCATCCCTCAGCACATGCGTGCTGCCTTCCCACCTTTCCAACTGTCCCTCTTCAGTTCTTTGTTTTCCGCAGAGCCGACAGGATCCATACCCTGTCACTGCAGAAAATTCCATCTTTAAAATTGTTTTCTTGTGGTCGTGTTTGCCTCCGCACGACACTTACCGGTACCACCGGTTCTTTTCTTTTCTTTTCTTTTCAAAAAAACCCCCACCTTATTCTTGAACTGTTTCTCTTCAGAAACGTTTCTTTTTTGGTGCTAGGCGCCATTTTGGGCACTAGGCCCCATATTCCTAAAACATGGAAAACCAACTAGTGGTTTTAAAAAATGTACTAAGTGTGGCGATACCATTTCCGTGACTGACACCCATGATTGGTGTCTCAAATGTTTAGGGCCTGAACATTCTCCATCTGAATGTCTCTCCTGTATGGGGATGACTAAAAGAGGAAGACAGAACCGGGCTGCAAAGCTCGGTACCCTCTTTTCTTCTGATGCCAGATCCATTGCATCGACATCTTCAAGGGCCTCCTCTTCCTCCCATGGATCTCAGGTAACTAAACATAAAAGCCGGTCCTCAAAGGGTAGCTCTCCTGCTAAGCATCGAGAGGCCATTGGCATTGCCCTTGAGGGAACCACACCGGCAAAGCAGCCCCGGCGGGAGGCTTCGGCTTCCAAAGCATCAATGGGGCTCCACGATTTTCTCGAGGTCTTGACCTCGCAAGAACTACCTGTGCCATGCTCAGGGGTCCCGGCCGTTTTCACCGGTACCGACACCCAGGCATCGGCAGCGTCCATAGACCAGAGGTTCCTCGCTATCGAACGCAGCATTGCAGCTCTTCTCTCAGCTGCGGTACCGTTGGTCCAATGGGCACCGGTATCGACATCGGCACTGATGCCGGTACCTACGCTGGTACCGGCCCCGGTGGGAATTCTTCCCACGCCATCTTTGGCTGGAATTGACAGATTGGTACCGGACCAACTTGGTACCGACTTCGATCGATACCGGGACCGTGCTTTGCTTGAGCATCGTGGTCAGCAATACTTCGAATCCTCCGATTCCGAAGACTCTGACAATTTGGTTGGTACTAGAGGGTTTCTCCCAGAAGATCCCTCTTCTCCCCAACGCAGAATGTCACCTCCAGAGGACATGTCTTTTCAGGATTTTATTCGTGATATGGCCAAGGGCCTTTCATTCACGGTGGCTCCTGAAGAGGGACCCAGAGCAAAGGAATTGGAAATTCTCCAATATCCTAAAGCTCAAAAGGAGGCAGCCACTCTGCCCATCCATGAAATTCTGCATAACTTGATGCTCAGAATGTGGGAGACACCTCTGACTACATCTCCTCACTCTAGGAGACTTGATGCTATGTATTGAGTTCCGCCATGTCCTGGATTTCAAAAGACTCAGTTGCCACACCATTCAATGGTGGTGGAGTCAGCCATGCGTAGGATGAAAAGTGCAAAGAGGCATGCATCCAATCCTCCAAGTTGTGAATGCAGGATTCTGGATGCTTTTGGGCGCCAAACTTTTCAGGCTTCCATGCTTTCAGCTAGGATCAGTTCATATATACCATATATGGGAATGTTCCTCAAGGAAGTTACAGGAGACTTGGAGCTTATGAGCCCATTTCTCTCAGATGACAAGAGACAAGACTTTCTTGCTCTAGTTAAGCATGCTCAAGATGTCTCCAAGTTTGTAAATCGTGCAGCCTTTTACTGCTTTGAATGAATCAACAGAACCTCTGCTATTGCCATTGGTGCATGACGAATTGCCTGGCTTCAGGCATCAGACTTGGAGACTTGGGTACAGGACAAGTTAGGCAACATTCCTTGCACGGGAGAGAATCTCTTTGGCAAGAACTGGCAGGAAAAGGCTAACAAGTTAGATGTTGACAATACTACTCTAGATAGATTGTGAAAATCTACAGCCACTCCAGCCAAAAAGAAGCCTTATAAAAAGCCCTCTTTCAGCAAAAAGAGGACATTTTATCCTTCCTATACCCAGCAGAGTCAAACTCAGGGTCAGGTTGCCCAAAAGGGACAAACTAGACAGCAAAAGAAGCCAAAAGGCCCGAGAGCCCAACCAGCTCTGCAGGTTCAGCACCCTCAAGGCTTTGACTCCTTCCTAGAGAGCTTAGCCTTCCTGCCTCTGAGGGTTCCCCAAACCCCCAATATCCCAGGCAGGTTATGCCACTTTGCCAACAGATGGCATCAGATAACAGCAGAAGATTGGACTCTGTCAATTGTAAGAGAGGGGTACAAGCTCCATTTTCACAGCATGCCCCCTCCTACAGTTCTAAAACAATTCAATTCTCCAACCTCCGCAGACGATCTGATAGATCACGAGGTCTCAACACTTCTTGCCCAAGGGGCAAAAGAGGAGGTACCCATCCTTCAACGGGGTACAGGGTTCTACTCCCCCTATTTTCTTATTCCAAAGAAAACAGGAGCACACAGACCCATTTTAGACCTCAGAGAATTGAACAAATACCTGTTTCGAGAGAAGTTCAAAATGATTTCTCTAGGAACTCTTCTGCCATACCTTCAAAGCCAGGATTGGCTTTGCTATCCAGACTTAAAGGATGCATACACTCACATTCTGATCCATCCAGATCATAGGAAATTCTTACGATTCCTTTTCAGGGGAAAACATTTCCAGTACAGGGTTCTTCCCTTTGGTCTAGCTTCAGCACCAAGGGTATTCGTGAAATACATGGCAGTAGTAGCTGCATTTCTGCGAACCCTGGGGATATTCGTCTTCCCTTACTTAGACGACTGGCTCATTCAAGCCCCTACAGTTGCAGAGGCCAGCACTGCACTGTCTCGCACAATGCGAATCCTCCAATACTTAGGGTTGGTAATAAACTTCCCAAAATCCCAACTTGTTCCTTCCCAATGCCTGGAATTCATAGGGGCCTGTCTAGATACCAGACATGCAAAGGCTTTCCTTCCACAGGCCCGGTGTTTTGCATAATGCAACTAGCTTCTCAAGCAGCAGGGAAATCCTCCCTAACTGCTCGAGAAGTACTACAGTTGCTACAACATATGGCATCCACAGTTCATGTAGTCCCATATGATCGCCTCCACATGCGAGCAGCTCAGTGGACCCTATCCACACAGTGGACACAGGCCACAGATCTTTTATCAGACAAAATAATAAACTCTCAAAGTCTAATTTTGTCCCTCCAATGGTGGCAATCACTAGAAAATCTGACAGTGGGGTCTCCTTTTCATCAACCCCTTTTTCAGGCCACCCTAACAACAGATGCATCACAGGTGGGCTGGGGAGCACACCTGAATCATCTCTACCCAGGGAACCTGGACTCCACAGGAGGCTGGTCTACACATAAACCTCCTGGAATTAAGAGCAATCTATTTAGCTCTTTGAGTATTCCACGCCCAGCTCAGCTACAAGACAGTCCTAGTCCAGACGGACAATCAAGTAGCCATGTTCTATGTGAACAAGCAGGGCGGGACAGGCTCTCTGTCGTTATGCAACGAAGCTTTACGACTGTGGGCCCTCGCCAGAGAGTATCAAATTCACCTTCTAGTGGTATATCTTCCAGGCATTCAAAACCTTTGGGCAGACAAACTCAGTCGAGTACTGCTGCCTCACGAGTGGTCCCTCCACCTTGACCAGGTGGCAAAGATATTTCATTTCTGGGGCACTCCAGACATAGACCTCTTTGCAAGTCCACTGAATGCCAAACTTCCCCGGTTCTGTTCCAGGATTCTGGCTCACAATTGTCAGGCAAGGGATGCCTTCCTCCTTCACTGGGGTCAGGACTTCCTTTATGCCTTCCCACCCATTCCCCTCATCCCCAAAACACTCTTCAAGCTTCAGAGAGACAGGGGTCGCATGATTCTCACGGTGCCACGATGGCCATGGCAAGCGTGGTATCCCCTGCTTCCACGTCTCTCTCAAGCTGCACCTCTGGAGTTAGGGCATGCTCCAGATCTCCTTTCCCAAGAGGACGGGACACTATGGCACCCGAATCCCCAGTCCCTGCATCTCACAGCCTGGTTGCTGAAGGCTTAGACATCCAGGATTTCAACCTGTCCCAACAGGTAAAGGATATCCTTCAGGCTTCTAGGAAACTTTCCACAAGAAGATCTTATGCCTTCAAGTGGAAACGTTTTACTATATGGTGCTCCAAGAAGGGATTAAACCCCCTTGTCATACCTTTAGAATTCTTACTAGAGTATCTCCTTCACTTATAGAATTCTGGTCTAAAGACCAATTCGGTAAAAGTCCATCTTAGTGCAATTGCAGCTTCTTATAAGCCTCTGAATGGACAACTAATTTCCTCTCATCCACTCATATCCTGATTTATGAGAGGTCTTCTATTAACGAAACCTCCTATTAAGCCACCACCGGTGGCATGGGATCTAAATCTAGTTCTCGGGCAGCTCATGAAGCCGCCTTTTGAGCCTTTAGCCACTACAACCCTTACGTTTTTGACCTGGAAGGTCATCTTCCTAATTGCAATCACCTCTGCACGTCACATTAGTGAACTGCAAGTTTTAGTGGCTGATCCTCCTTATACTAGGTTTCATCATGATAAGGTTGTTCTTAGAATTCATCCACACTTTATGCCAAAGGTGGTTTCGCCTTTTCATTTAAATCAATCAATTTATCTTCCTGTATTTTTTCCGAGGCCTCACGCCTCTAATGCAGAAAGAAACCTTCATACTTTGGATTGTAAAAGAGCCTTAGCCTTTTACCTACAGAGAACACAGCAACAAAGAAAGTCCTCACAACTTTTTATAGCTTTTGACTCTAGTCATTTGGGACTTCCAGTCTCCAAAAGAACTTTATCTAAATGGATTGCCCAATGCATATCCTTTGCTTATGAGAGTAAGGGTCTTCCTCTTCATGGCCATGTCACAGCTCATAACGTGAGAGCCATGGCAACTTCCATGGCTAATCTCCACTCTGTGTCTATCGATGATCATCTGTTGAGCAGCCACCTGGGCTTCGGTACACACCTTCACAGCCCACTACTGCCCGGATAAAGCCACCCGTCGGGATGCCTTCTTTGGCAAAGCTGTTCTTCAAAATCTCTTTCAGACCTAATTCAACTCCTAACCACCAACCCTGGTGGAATGCCAGAGGTCCATGGGAGGAAGGATTCCCACCTTTCTAGGGTGGCACTTTCCTGGGGCTATCTCCCTGGCATCTTCAGCTAGGGAGTCCCCATATGTGAAGACTACATTCCTGTTTGTTCCTGGAGATAGCGTAGTTACTCACCTGTAACAGGTGATCTCCAGAAACAGCAGGAATTTAGTCTTCACAACCCACCCACCTCCCCTAGGAGTTGTCTCTCTATCTCTTTGTCTCTTTCCTCTCTCCCTCTATCCTTTCACTCAGCTACAAACGTAACTGAAGAGGGACAGTTGG
Source organism: Ichthyophis bannanicus (assembly GCA_033557465.1). Classification (NCBI taxonomy): domain Eukaryota; kingdom Metazoa; phylum Chordata; class Amphibia; order Gymnophiona; family Ichthyophiidae; genus Ichthyophis; species Ichthyophis bannanicus. Next base: position 186,802,119 of record CM066033.1, on the reverse strand, counting down.
AAAGGCGGGAAGGCAGCACGCATGTGCTGAGGGATGCTCCCAAATGCGTTCCTATTGGACGCTGGGGAGTGTTCCTGCGCAGGCTCCGTCGGTACCGACGATACCCATATGTGAAGACTAAATTCCTGCTTGTTCCCGGAGATCACCTTTTACAGGTGAGTAACTACGCTGTACTGTGAGTTGTTTAATTTTTGTATATTGTAATTTAGGTTTGGTTTGTGTGGGGGGGATGATGGGTGAGTGGAGTTATTATAGGGTGGAGAGACATGTGTTTGGAACCAATGTTCCCTCTAATTTTCTGTAGGCTGTGTGCGCATAAAATATCAGCTGTGTGCAGCTTTTGAAGGAAGGTTAAATTTTTGTGCACCACATAACATTCGGAGTTATATACTTTAAAATTTGACTACACGTCAGAATACAGTATGTACACCACATTGATTTTAATCAAATTAAATGAAAATAGATGATTACTAAATGAAGCGGGAAATTTCTAGTAATTACAATCATAACTTTTAAATTTTAAGGTGTCTGTGTTGTTTTTTTTATCAGAATCAGAGCCGTAATTTTTGTGCGCTCTGTTGTAAAGTATGTGCGCTCTCTCAGTGAGGTGTGTGCGCGCGCACATGCGCACAGCTTAGAGGGAACAGTGTTTGGAACCCAAGCCGTATATGGGAGTTCATTGGTTGAATTGTGTTTTTGGTATTGTATTAGAGGATGGGTTATTTAGTGGATGGTGTGGGTAGAATGGGAGTTATGTAGAGGGGTTAGTTGGATTACAAGTTCCAGTTTTGTTGGCTGAGAATAAAGTGGAATTATTATCAGAGGATTTATGGGGTTGGCGGGGGGGGGAATGTATAGCATGTATAACAGAAACAAGATTGATGAGGATGATTTAATACTGATAAAGCAATGGTGTCCACTGGGTTATGGTTGGTGGGGGTTGGAAAATAGGGGTGGGATGGGGATTGTTTATAAGGAAAGCTTGGATTTGATGCAGGTTCCTCTTAGGATTATGGGGGACGAATGTCTTTTGGTGAAATGAGCAGAAACGGGAAGGATGGGCATTCTGTTGATTATACAGGCCCCCGATATTTCTATGACTCTGAAGAGCTTTTACAACTCATCAGGGAAGTGATGATTGAATCTCCTACTTTAATAAAGTAGTACCTGGGGGTTTTAATGTTCATTTTGATATAAATAATCAACCTTAGGAAGTAAGGCTGCAGGTTGATATTGCTGATATGGGGTTCTAGCAGCTTGTGGTTGGGGAGACACATTGGGGGTCACACTTTAGACTTAGTCAATGGGACGTTAGTACTGATTTAGTAGGTTTATTGGATTTGAATTCATGGCCATTACCCATATCTGATCACTGGGTTTTATCCTTCCAGCTGAAGCACAAAGTACCAGAGTTGAGGGAGCATCCGTATTCAGACTTCTCTAATTTCTGTCTAATTCTAGAGTGCTGTTTGGCAATGCGTGTATTAACTTTACACAGGAAAGCTGGTCAACTTAGCAGACTTTTCTTGTGATAATTATGCTAATTTTTTAAACATTTTTATTTATTTAACATTTCTTATATTCTCCAGGACCAAGAAGGAAGTCAGTCCTCACATATGGGTGACATCGGCGCTGACAGAGCCCCCGTGCGGAGCATTTCCCCAGCTTTCAAAGAAAGCCTATAGGAATGCAGCGCGCATGCACGGTCCCCTTCCTGCCCAAGGGTGCCATCTTGCTCAGTCTGTCTTTTTCCGCGGAGCCTGACGGATGTGAGTTCATGTCACCCGGGAAAAGTTGATTTTTTTTCTGCGATTTTCACGTTGTCTTATCCGGTTCGACGCCGGTTCCCCTTCCCGCCAGGGCTCGGTACACCGGTATCAAGTCCAGAGTTTTGATTTTCAGTTTTTGTCCTTCACGACTAGCGTTCACGCTCTTTTTGTGTTTTCACTGGCAGCCCGGTCTTTTGACCTTGCAGGGGCCCTTTTTCCCCCGATGGCTGCCAGCGGGTTCAAAAAGTGTGATCAGTGCAAGAAACTTATGTCTTTCACCGACACACATGACTGCTGCCTCCGATGCCTCAGGCCCGACCATGACCCGCTGGCCTTTGGCCCGTGCGGCAAAATGTCGTCGAAGGTGCTTCAGAGCCGTTAGCATCAATGTGAGCGAATTTTCTCTGACTCCGTGTCTGGCCGGGCCCAGCTTCGTCAGAGGCCTCGACATCTCGGGAGTCCGACCCCGAGCACCGTCGGGGTTCCTCTGAAAGGGAGTCTCTCTCCCGGGAGCACAGAAGGAAGAAAAAGCTCGCGAGGGCGGCGTCAGTGGAGGCTCCTGGTTCATCGAGGACCAGGTCGCATAGCCCAGACCGCTGCCCCGGGCTCTCGGAGTCGGAGAGGCCTTCCAAGCTACCTCGTGTGGAGCCGGAGTCCCCGAGTCACGTAAGTGCAGTTGTCCTCGTGGACTCTCCTCCGGGGAAGCTGACGTCGGGTCCAAAGCCGTCGGGGGCTGCTGAGTCTCCTGAGCTTGGACTCAGGTTGACGGCCTTGGAGAGCAGCTTGGCTGCCTTCATAGAACAGCAGTGGGTGCTGATCGCCGGTCTGACTGGTGCATCTGCCCTGACCACCGGGACCTCGACGTCCAAGTCGACCCCGGTGACCGAGCCGATCCTCGAGTCAATAAAGTCTAGAGTCGATCCTCAGTCAAGGTCCCCCTCGACCTCCCGTGCAGGGCGGAGGTCGTCGACGCCGATACCCTCGGCATCGGGGCGGGTGGCACCGAAGCCCACACGGCCAGAGCCGCTCGATTCCTCCTCGGAGGAGTCGGCGTGGAAGATGGAGGACGAGGAGTCCCCGGACAACTTCCGGACCCAGTACGTCCCTTCGGACACACCGGAGTCCGAGCCTCAGAGACAGTCCCCACCGGAGGATACCCGGTTCTCGGACTTCGTGAGGGATATGGCCAAGGCCTTGGTCTTCCCTGCGGATGCCGAGGAGCTTGATGCCCTCCAGAATGATTTTCCTCCGAAGGAAGCCTTTACTGTACCAGTTCCTCCGATGCTGGAACGGCTCCTCTTCTGTATGTGGGAGGCACCGGCCTCAACACCGGTTCTTAGCAAGCAGGTCGATTCCATTTATTGAGTCCGTAAGAGCCCTGGGTTCCAAAAGGCGCAGCTACCGCACCACTCCATGGTTGTGGAATCGGCCATGCACCATCTGAAGAGTCAGAAGATGCACTCCTCGGTGCCCCCTGGCCGGGAGGCCCAGAACCTCGATGCCCTTGGTAGAAAGTGCTTCCAGGGCTCTATGCTATCTTGCCGTGTCCAGACCTACCAGCTGTACATGGGCATGTACCTACGAGACCTGGCAAAGGAGATTGCCAGCTTCTCAGCTGGCCTCTCCGAGGAACCTTTGCAGAGGTTCAAGGCCTTCTCAACAGGGATTCGAGAGTGCTCAAAGTTTATCTCTCGAGCAACCTATGATGGCTCCGAGGCTTCGGCCTGGGTAGCCGCGGCCGGCATCAGTGCACGCCATCAGGCCTGGCTACAGTCATCAGACCTGGAGCCATGGGTGCAGGACAAGTTGGTCGATATCCCTTGCTGAGGTGAAAACCTTTTCGGTAAGCCCATGACTGAAAAGCCTGCAGAAATCGAGACTGAGACTCTCACCAGGACAAGGCTATCCAGGAAGACTTCTGCCCCTTCTCAGAAAAAGAAGGGCTCGGGAAAGAAGCCCTTTTTCCCGAGGAAGGGTGCTGCCTACAAATCCTACCCTCAATACCAGGCCTCTCTAGCTCCCCAACAGGGCCAGCAGGCCAAGGGGCAGGGGCATGGGCCCCGTAGGAAGAAGACCCCCAAGCCGCCAGCAGGGAGCGGGGTTTGACTCCCACAGCATAGCCTCTTCTCCACAGCTGGCTCCACTCAGAACAGGAGGTCGGCTGACCCTGTACACCTACAGATGGCCAGCCATCACAGGGGATACCTGGGTACTGAGCATAGTCCAGAAGGGCTACTTGCTCCACTTCCACCAGATACCCCCCTTTCCAAGGGAGCCTCCAAGACTCCCTCTGCACAGAAACCTCCTCCTTCAGGAGTTGGCTTCTAAAGGAACAGGTGTTGGAACCGTTGCCTCACCATCTGAAAGGGCAAGGCTTCTACTCCAGGTACTTCCTGGTACCAAAAAGGACAGGAGGCCTCCGGCCTATCCTAGACTTGCGAAACTTAAACAAGTTTCTGGAGAGGGAAAAGTTCAAGATGCTTACCCTTGGGATACTGCTGCCCTACCTCCAGCAGGGAGATTGGCTATGCTCCTTAGACCTAAAGGATGCCTATACTCACATTCTCATCCATCCAGGCCACTGACAGTATCTCAGATTTGTGGTGGGAGGAAACCATTTTCAGTACAGAGTACTTCCCTTTGGCCTAACTTCCGCCCCCAGGGTTTTCACCAAATGCCTGGCGGTGTTGGCGGCCTATCTCAGAAATCAGGGAATTTTTGTCTTACCATACCTGGACGACTGGCTCATCAGGGGCTAGTCTCTCCAGGAGGCCAGACAAGCCACTCTTCGCACTGTCTCTCTTCTTCAGCATCTGGGCTTTGTTATAAACTACGCAAAGTCCACTTTGCTCCCCTCACAGAACCTAGAGTTTATAGGGGCAAGATTAGATACCCTGCAGGCAAGAGCGTACTTGCCCGAGGACAGGGCCCACAGGCTGATGGACTTGGCCAACCAGTTTCAAAGCAATTCTCAGGTCTTCGCCAGACACTTCCTGTGGCTCTTGGGCCACATGGCATCCACGGTACATGTGACCCCGAATGCCCGTCTGCACACTTAGCTCTACAGAATTTTTCTCATGCACTCTCTCACCAGTCTGTCTTAGTTCAGACAGACAATCAGGTAGCAATGTTCTATGTGAACAAGCAAGGAGGCGCGGGGTCCAGACTCCTATGTCAGGAGGCGCAGGCCCTTTGCTCCTTTGCTGTCAAACAAGGCATGTTTCTCAAAGCAGTGTATCTACCTGGTCAGGAGATCTTCTTGGCGGACAAACTAAGCAGGATTCTCCAGCCTCACGAGTGGCTGTTGAATCCACTGGTGGTCCAGCAGATCTTTCTAAGATGGGGACTTCCATCCATCAATCTCTTTGCAAGTCCGCTGAACCGTCAGCTGCCCAAATTTTGCTCCAGGCAGCCGCATTCCCTGAGAATGGCAGCAGATGTGTTTCTGATCTCTCGGTCTACGGGACTCCTGTATGCGTTTCCTCCCACGCCCCTGGTGGCCTTAACTCTGTTCAAGATTCTACGGGACAAGGCCTCGGTGATTCTGGTAGTCCCCAGATGGCCAAGGCAACCGTGGTTTTCACTTCTTCTGCAGTTGACGGTGGAAACTCCATTCCCTCTGGGGTTGCAACCTGATCTCCTTTCTCAGGATCAGGGCTCCCTTCTGCACCCCAATCTCAGATCCCTCAAACTGATGGCCTGGCTGCTGAAAGGTTAGTGCTAGCTCCCTTACTTCTACCTAGGGAAGTTGAAGAGGTGGTCTTGGCCTCTAGGAGGCAGTCCACCAGAAAATCCTACGCCCTCAAGTGGCAGCGCAATGAAGATCCTTTCTCCTGCCTTATGCCAGTAGTACTACAATACCTGCTTCACCTGTCAGACCTAGGCCTTAAGTCCAACTCTGTTCGGGTCCACCTCAGTGCTCTATCAGCACACCACTCACCGGTGGAGGGGCAATCTCTGTCGGTTCACCCCTTAGTGTCCCGCTTCCTCAGTGGCCTGCTTCTGCTCAAGCCTCCGATTTGTCCACCAGCCACCGAGTGGGAGTTGAACGTGGTCTTGCAGCAACTTACTCGCCCACCGTTTGAGCCGATGGCTACTTGCCATTTACGCTTCCTTTCTTGGAAAGCGCTCTTCCTGGTGGCTCTTACCTCGGCCAGACGTGTGAGTGAACTACAAGCTCTGGTTTCTGATAAACCGTACACACGGTTCTGTAGGAAAAGGGTGGTCCTGCGGACCCACCCAAAGTTCCTGCCAAAGTTGCCTCTTCTTTCCACCTCAACCAGGAGGTGGTTTTTCCGACATTCCTTCCCAGGGCTGAAACAGTCTTGCATACCCTGGACTGGAAGAGGGTATTGTCCTTTTACATAGAACGTACGCGGGGGCATCAAAGGGCTACTCAGCTCTTCGTCTCTTTTGACCCTAATAAATTGGGGTTGCCTCTCTCCAAGCGTACCTTGTCCACTTGGGTAGCAGATTGTATTGCCTGGGCGTACAAGGCAGCCGGCCTCTCCTTGCAGGGCCGAGTCACGGCCCACCGTGTCAGGGCGAAAGCCGCGTCTGTAGCTCATCTCTGCTCTGTTCCGTTGGCAGACATCTGCTGGGCCGCTACTTGGTCTTCAAGCCAGACTTTTGCAGCCCACTACTGCCTCGAGAGAGAGTCCCAAAGGGACAGTGCTTTCAGACAGGCGGTACTCCGTAATCTCTTTGAGGTTTAGGCAACTCCTACCCTCCGGCCCTTGTGTTGGGCTACCGTACGGGGGCGTTCTCAGAGGATATTCTTATCATGGATGCTGAGGCTCTTGAGAGGGAGCCATTTTTTCAGCTTAGGGTTCCCGGTAGCCTAGAACTGGGGAGTCCCATATGTGAGGACTGACTTCCTGCTTGGTCCTGGAGAAAGAGTAGTTACTCACCTGTAACAGGTGTTCTCCAGGAGAGCAGGAATCGGTCCTCACAACTCTCCCTCCTCCCCTGGAGTTGCAGTCATATACTTCATTTTGGTTTTTTTGCTGTCTTTTAGCTATGTCATCAGACTGAGCAAGATGGCACCCTTGGGCACGCTGCATTCCCAATGGCTTTCTTTGAAAGCTGGGGAATAGCTCCACACAGGGACTCCGTCGGCGCCGACGTCACCCATATGTGAGGACTGATTCCTGCTGCTTCTGGAAAACACCTGTTACACCTGTTACAGGTGAGTAGCTACTCTTACTGCCTTTCATGATATCAAGGTGGTTTACATTGAACAAACTGAAATTACATTGAACAGAGCATTATAACTTGGAGATAACTATTTTACAGGGAACATGGGCAATGGAGGGTTAAGTGGCTTGCCCAAGACCACAAGGAGCACCTGTGGGACTAGAAACCCCACATGAAGATAGTTCAGTTGCGAGCGGTGATAGAAGATGAACTTGCTAGTTTTAGGTTGAATCCGGATAGGGATGAGAAAGAAGAGGCAATCTTTTGGGCAGAGCTACTGAGCTATGTTAATTTTACTCCATTTTCCCTTAGATGTTCATAAGTTATTTGGTCTTCATACATTAATAACCCTTGCCCAACTCCACTGCTGCATATGGGAAGTCTGTTGTTTGAAAATGGGTTATGTGATGTTGTAAATGAATGCCCCTCAGCAGGAGTGTGCCTTTTGCCCCTCTTTAAATAAAAAAAAAAAGAGCGAGTGTTACACCTATTTTGAAAGGGTCAACAGTAGATCCTAATAAGCTGGAGTGTTATTAGACAATATTAAAATTACCCTTTCTGGGAAAGGTGTAGCCCACAAATTGGTAGAATTTTTGTCAAGCAATCTGGGTTCTGGCACTTTCATAGCACTGAGACCTTTCTGGTGATACTCGTGGATGATCATGCCATGTTGGATAAAGGCTTAGATAGATGTTGATGTTGGTGGGCTTATCTGTTACATTTGACATGGTGAACTATGAGAGGTTATTGGCCTGTTTGTCCATGATGGGGATAGGGGGACGAACTTGGCAGTGGTTTGCATCCTATCTGTGTGATAAGAAGCAGACTTTTAAATTAGGGAATGGTTTTCATCCCCTTGGCCTCTCAGTCAGAGGGTACTGCAAGGGTTTGTGCTTTCACCCTATTTATTTAACAGCTATATGATACCACCATGTAAGGCTATGTGTGTGGCAGATTTTGTGCCACTGACATTAAGATTTTCTTTTCTTTTCCAAAGGAATGTGGAAGATACATGTTTGAATTAAACTAAAATTAAATAAAGGAAAGGTAATACAGGAAAAGATGACTTTATTGCATTGTTAATTTTATCTGATGCATTTGAAGCTTTATATTTCTAAAACTGAATTCCTGTGGTTGTCAGAAGACACGGCCTGAGAACTGTCACTGTCTGCAGCCATCATAGGGGAGACCAGTCATAGTTTAGGGGTGAGTATGGATTCCCAATTCAAAATGAAAGGGTTTTGTGCTTCGCAGCAGATTTGTCGTCAATTCCTATCTGTTGGAGCCATATTTAACTACAATGACTAGGGCAATGATATCTCTGTGTCAGGATTATTGCAACACTTTGTTGCAAAATCTCCCAGAAAGGGATTTGCAGTGTTTTCAACTAGTTCAAAACCCCACGGCTAAGCTCATTAAAGGCCTTCTAAAGTTTGATCATAAGACACCAGTTCTGAGGCAGTTTCACTGGATCCCAGTTCAGTACACGGTTGAATACAAAGTTCTGCTACTGTTCTTCAGTGTGTTAGGTTATTCCCAGGATATTTCATTTCTAAATTATGTCCTTATTTGCCAAAAAGGGTGTTATGCTCCCAATGTGTCAGATTGCTGTTTATGCTTAGCAGGGCCGTACCGAGGGAAGATCGCGCCCTATGCAACTTGCACATCAGACGCACGCCCCCCCCTCCGCGGCGGGAGAGAAGAGGCGTGCCCGATGTGCAAGTCGCCGGCATGCTAAGCAGATCTTTCCCTCCCTGCAAGAGCAGGGCGGGAAAGATCTGTTTAGCATGCCGGCGGAACGCTTAGGGGACGCATTTTAGCTTTCCTGCCATTGCCTGCCGCCGCTGAGAGAAGAAAAGTGGCGGCGGCAAGCAACAGAAGACAGCTAAAATGCACCCCTTAAGCCTTTCCGCCCTGTGCGGCCGCACCGCTCGCACAGGGCTAGGTACGGGCCTGATGCTTAGTGTTAATGTTAGAGGAAGCTTTGTTACCGCAACAGGGCTATCTCCAGGAACAAGCAGGAATAAGTCCTCACATATGGGTACGTCGGAACCGACGGAGCCTGCGCGGGAAAGCTCCCCAGCTTCCTAGAATGGAAGCTTTTGGGACCTCCCACTGCACCTGCGCGCTGCCTTCCCGCCTTCCTGAACAGCTCTCCTCAGTTTCTCTTTTTCCGCGGAGCCAGCAGGTCGTGTATCCTGTCACCGCTGAAGAAATTGTAGTTTTTTGTTTTGTTTCTTTAGACCGCGTACCTGCCTTCCCATACCGATACCGGTATCGCCGGTCTTCCTTTTTCTTTCTTGAAAAATTATTTCTTTTTCTTTTATTATTTTTCAGCACTTGGTCACTTCAGTTAGGCCTTCAGGCCTACTTGAATTCTCCACATGGAGAAGCCAGCCCCTGGATTTAAGAAGTGTACCAAGTGTACTGCTGTAATATCAGTCACAGACACCCATGAATGGTGTCTTAAATGTTTGGGGCCTGACCACTCCATTCCGGACTGCCCTTCCTGCTCCCAAATGTCTAAGCGTGGGCTGCAGAACCGGGCCAACAAATTCCATGTGCTGTTTGCTTCAGAGAATCCAACATCACAGTCATCCAGGTCATCATCTCCGGATGGATCTCAGGTAACCAAACCTTCTGTGGGCAAGTCCTCAAAGGGCAAATCTCCTTCAAAGCATCGAGAGGCTCTTAGTTTTGAGGACCCTGCCCCAGCCAAACAGCCCCGGCGGGAAGCTCTGCCTTCCAAAACGCCAATTCAGGGGCTACAGGTTGACATCGATGGCACGGCCTCGACAGATCACCTGTTGGACTGCTCTGGGGTACCGGCCCATACCGGTACCGACATCCAGGCAGCCGTGGCGTCTATGGGCAATACTGTCCAATCCATGCAGCAGGCCGTCATGGCTTTCATTAAAGCTGCAACGCCATCGGTACCGCTTCCAGCGGTTCCGGGCCCGGTTCCGGTATCGTCCGCCATGCCGGAACCCAGGCCTTCCTCTTCTAAACGCAAATCGGTACCGTATGGGCTTTCGCTCCATACCGCTTCCATACCCGGTACGCCCGATGTCGATACCGATCGGTATGCGTATCGTGCGTTGGAGGAAACTAGAGAATACACCGATTCCTCTGAGGCTTTTGGCTCCTCTGATGAGTCTGCAGAGCTCTCCCTTGACCTTCCTGAGGAACCTTCTTCTCCAAAAAGGAGAATGTCTCCTCCAGAGGATTTGTCCTTTCAGGATTTTATTTTAGAAATGGCTAAAGGCCTTTCTATCACTACCTCCTCTGAAAGGGAACCAAGGTCAAAAAGATTGGATATTTTAGGATACTCTAAGTCTCCTAAAGAAGCAGTTACCCTGCCTATCCATGAAATCCTTCAGGAACAATTGATGGATTTCTGGGAGAACCCTTTAACTCTGTCTCCTTATTCCCGTAGGTTGGACACCATGTATCGGGTCCCTCCTTCTCCTGGTTTTCAGAAAACTCAATTGCCTCACCACTCCATTGTGGTAAAGTCTGCAATGAAAAAGATCAAGAGTACTAAAAGGCACTCTTCTACACCTCCAGGAAGGGAATGTAAGACACTGGACTCTTTTGGTAGGAAAATCTTCCAGGCTAGTATGCTTATAGCCAGGATTAATTCCTACAGCCTCTATATGGGCATGTTCCTAGGGGAACTTGCCAAGAAAGTGCGGCATTTTGCCCCCTTTATCCCTGAGGATAAACAGGAGGACTTCCTTTCTGTAGTGAAACAACTTTCAGATGTTTCTAAGTTCTCCAACAGAGCTGCCTTTGATTCCTTCGAGGGAGCCAGCAGAGCTTCTGGCATTGCTATTGCAGCCAGACGTCTGGCTTGGCTCCAGGCTTCTGATCTGGAACCCTGGGTTCTAGATGGCTTACGGAATCTGCCCTGTACAGGTGAGAACTTATTCGGTGCAGAGTGGCAAGTTAAAGCCACTCAAATGGACGCTGAAAATGCCACCTTAGAGAGACTTTCTAAGTCCACTTCTACTCCCACTAAGAAGAAGTCTTTCAAGAGGCCTTATTATAAGAAGGCCAGATATGCTTCCAATACTGGCCAGCAATCTTCTCAACCTCGTTTTGCGGCTAAACGTCAGCAAACGAAACAAGCAAGAGCAAAGCCTGCAGCAGCTACTACAGCTCAACAGGCTCCACCCCCTCAGGGGTTTTGACTTGCCCCTAGAGAACTTGCCATTCCTGGTTCTGGACCAACCAGAAACTCTCACCATACCTGGAAGGTTAGCTCACTTTGCTCCCAGATGGGAACAAATCACAACAGAGCAATGGACCCTCTCTATCATCCGAGAGGGTTACAAACTTCATTTCTCCAACCTTCCTCCTCATCACATGGTGAGACCCTTCAATTCTCCATCTCCTCTCCTAGCCCTGTTGGGTCGGGAGATCTCTTCTCTGCTTGCCCAAGGGGCCATAGAAGAGGTTCCTCTTCATCAACAAGGGTCAGGTTTCTACTCCCCCTATTTTCTCATTCCAAAGAAGACAGGGGGATTCAGACCAATCCTAGATCTGAGAGAATTGAACAAATTTCTGTACAAGGAGAAATTCAAAATGCTCTCTTTGGGCATTCTCCTTCCATACCTTCAGAGTCAGGACTGGCTTTGTTCTCTAGACCTGCAGGATGCGTATACACATCTACTCATCCATCCATCCCACAGAAAATATCTTCGCTTTCTGTTCAGGGGAAGTCATTACCAATACAGAGTACTTCCCTTCGGTCTCGCCTCTGCCCCAAGAGTCTTTACCAAATGCATGGCAGTCGTAGCCGCATTTCTCAGAAGCATGGGGATTTTCGTATTCCCATATCTGGACGACTGGCTCATTCGAGCTCCAACTCAGTCGCAGGCCCAGATTTCCCTAGACCGCACAAGGAGCCTTCTGCAGTATCTGGGACTGGTGGTAAACCTTCCCAAGTCTCAACTCAGCCCTACTCAGTCTCTAGAATTCATAGGGGCCCAGTTGGACACCACCACTGCAAGAGCCTACCTTCCACTGGTTCGGGGTCAGCGTCTGCTGAGCTTGGCCTCCCAAGCCCAGTCCAGTACTCACTTGACAGCCAGGGAAATGCTACGCCTCCTGGGCCATATGGCCTCCACAGTACATGTGGTGCCCTATGCTCGTCTTCATATGAGAGCAGCTCAATGGACCCTGGCCACCCAGTGGACTCAGGCGTCGGGAGCACTCTCAGACCAAATACAAACCTCAAACCGTCTGTCTTGGTCCCTCCATTGGTGGATATCCACCAAGAATCTGTTGTTGGGGGCTCCCTTTCAGCCCTTGCTACCCCAAGCAACCCTCACAACAGATGCCTCCCAATTGGGGTGGGGAGCCCATCTGCTAACTCTCTCCACTCAGGGCACTTGGTCTCCACAGGAGGCCACCCTTCATATCAACCTCCTGGAACTGCGAGCAATTTACCTTGCCCTCAAGGTCTTCTATACCCTCCTTGCCAACCTGACTGTCCTGGTTCAGACAGACAATCAGGTGGCCATGTTTTACATAAACAAACAAGGAGGGACGGGCTCTCTGTCGCTTTGCAACGAAGCTCTCAGATTATGGGCCTTCGCCAGAGAGCACCAAATTCATCTGCTAGCAGTGTATCTTCCAGGAGTTCAAAACTCTCGAGCAGACAGGCTCAGTCGAGTTCTGCTGCCACACGAGTGGTCCCTACACGTGGACCAGATAAGCAGAATCTTTCAGGAATGGGGGACCCCGGACATAGACCTCTTTGCAAGTCCGTGGAATGCCAAACTTCCCCGGTTCTGTTCCAGGACTCCGTGTCAGGAAGCTCAGGCCACGGACGCCTTTCTCCTCCATTGGGGTCAGGCGTTCCTATATGCCTTTCCACCCATTCCGCTGATTCCCAAGACTCTGTTCAAACTCCAGAGAGATCACGGCTCTATGATCCTCATAGCTCCACGCTGGCCACGCCAAGTGTGGTTCCCTCTGCTTCTACAGCTCTCCCAGGGATCCTCCCTGGACTTAGGAGCTGCACCAGACCTTCTGTCTCAGGAGGAGGGGACTTTGTGGCACCCAAACCCCAAATCCCTACATCTCCGAGCTTGGTTACTGAAGGCTTAAGTCTTCAAGACTTTAATCTTTCTCAACCTGTGAAAGATATCCTTCATGCCTCTAGGAAACCTTCCACGAGGCGGTCTTATGCTTTCAAATGGAAACGTTTTTCCATTTGGTGTGCTCAGCAGGGCCTTGACCCTCTGGCACTTCCTTTGAATTCCCTCTTAGACTATCTCCTGCATCTTTCCAATGCAGGCCTTAAGACGAATTCTGTAAGAGTCCATTTAAGTGCTATTTCAGCATCCCTGAAACCTATAAATGGACAACCTATCTCCTCTCATCCTCTTGTTGCAAGATTCATGAGAGGCCTGACTCTCACTAAACCTCCCATCAGACCCCCCCCGGTCGCATGGGATTTGAATCTAGTGCTTGGTCAGCTTATGAAGCCACCTTTTGAGCCGTTATTTTCTACCTCCTTGAAATTTCTTTCCTGGAAGGTACTATTCCTAATTGCAGTCACTTCCGCTCGCCGCATCAGCGAACTGCAGGCTCTAGTGGCTAATCCACCTTATACAAGATTTCATCATGACAAGGTGGTCCTTAGGACGAATCCCCACTTTATGCCCAAAGTGGTCTCGCCTTTTCATCTTAATCAAGAGGTATATCTACCGGTTTTTTTTCCGGCTCCTCATGCATCCAGTGCAGAGAGGAACCTTCATACTCTGGATTGTAAAAGAGCTCTAGCCTTTTACCTTAATAGGACTCAGCCACATCGAAAGTGGCTTTTGATCCTTCACATTTGGGACTTCCAGTCTCCAAGCGTACACTTTCCAATTGGATTGCTCAGTGTATTTCCTTTGCTTACCAGAGTAAAAACATTTCTCTGGAAGGCCATGTCACAGCTCACAATGTGAGAGCCATGGCAACTTCTATGGCTCATCTGCACTCTGTTTCCATTGATCAGATCTGTCGAGCCGCTACCTGGGCCTCGGTTCATACCTTTACAGCCCATTACTGTTTGGACAAGGACTCCCGCCGGGATGCCTTGTTTGGCCAGGCTGTCCTCAAACACCTGTTCCATTCTTAGACAACTCCTGCCCACCTTCCCAGGATGGATGCCTGAGATCCATACGAAGATGGCGAACCCTTGGAGGGGGATCTCCCAGGCATCTCAGCTAGGGAGTCCCCATATGTGAGGACTTATTCCTGCTTGTTCCTGGAGATAGCACAGTTACTTACCTGTAACAGGTGATCTCTGGGAACAGCAGGAATTAGTCCTCACAACCCACCCACCTCCCCTAGGAGTTGTATCTTCTATCTATCTGTCTTCCTGTCCTCTCTCTATTGTCTCAGCTATAAACTCGAAACTGAGGAGAGAGCTGTTCAGGAAGGCGGGAAGGCAGCGCGCAGGTGCAGTGGGAGGTCCCAAAAGCTTCCATTCTAGGAAGCTGGGGAGCTTTCCCGCGCAGGCTCCGTCGGTTCCGACGTACCCATATGTGAGGACTAATTCCTGCTGTTCCCAGAGATCACCTGTTACAGGTAAGTAACTGTGCTTTTTCTGTTCAGTCCCTGTTAGTCTGGAATATTCTCCCAGAGAAGTTGAGAGTTATGAGTGATTTGAAGGATTTCTAAAGGGAGTTGAAGACTCCATCTTTATGAAAGAGGGAGGCAAATAATGATGGGGGAGAATTGTTTTAATATTCTGTTTTATCTACTGTATTGTAATTTGTGAGATTTGCATTGGTTGTACACTGCAGTGAGCTTCTCGAACATGTAGTTAACAAATGTAAGGAAATAAATAACTGAGATGATATAAAGGAGTTTGTGCTGGAAGCATTGACATTACTGGAAGGTAGTTTATCTAGGGTCCGCAGAGTGGTTTACTGTATAGCTAAGAACAAAGAGCCCATCTATGATAAGCTAATTATTTTCCAGGCTCATTAAGTTCTTAATATCTTTGCCTAGACTGCTGACTAGGATGCAACGTATGATGAAGTCACAGTGGCATGGACAACCAGCAGCATTATCAGCATTCTAATGTAGACCTTATTTCACAGAGACCATATTTGTACAATAGAAAGGACGTTGATCACTACTAACTTGAGAGATTTAAACCAGCAGCAACTTAAAAATGAATCTAGGCCTTTGCGACCCCAGAATTTTAAAAAATATAACATCACCAAGAAGGTTTAACTATTTTGTTAGCCTGTTTTCTCATAATTTTCTACTGCAGATATCGAGTGAGCGTCATTTTTTGAGTGCATTCTGCATAGCATTCAGGCTCCATATTCAGATTTTTTTTAGAAAGTTTAAGTTCCATAAAGAAAGTGAAAGATTAAAAAACCCTGCACTGGTTGTCTTAAATGTCTTAGGATGAATAAATAAAATGTCTGAACTGGGTTGGAATCTAACATTTATGTGTAAATATATTTATTTGCAATAACAAGCCAAACCATAAACAAAACTTTCCATTTTGCATAGAATTGAAATATCCTTTGTCAAACCATTATGAATTCTAATTACAATATGGCTACAATTTCTATTCCAGAACTAACTCTTTGGTCCTCCTTACATACGCATTCAAAAATGATAAGGGTTAAGGAGAACGTTTTGGAGGAATCAGAACCTCGCATCGCCTAAGGGCATGGGTTCTTCTCTGCCCTACCTTCCTTCTACCCTCCCCCCAACCTCTTCCTTCCTCCCCCCTCCCTCAATTGACCTACTCGTCATCCGAGCAGCAGCCCGCAGGTGTTCTTACCGTTCAGCCACTGTTCATCCGACCTAGGCTCTCTCCTTCCTCCCCCCCCATTAATCCCCATCCTGGGGGCCACCACCAGTTGCTGCAGCACCAACCAATCCTGATCCACCTTGTGGGAACAAGGCTGAGGCTCCATCCTCTGGGGCTCATATTGTTAGCACATCATTATGTGCCTTGAGAGATAGGTGATCTAAGTTCGAAGACCACACTGTAAGGAAAAGTTCCTTTCTCTTCACAGTCCTTTTAGACGCCAATCCTTCCCATAAGACTAATTGGTGTAGGGCACGCCGCTATTCCCAATATTCAGGGCCCTTGGGATCCCGCCACCGAGTATACATTGCTTAACTATCAGACAGCTTTTCCAAACCAATAACCAGCTCCCCGCTCTGGTAATGCCCAAAGGATCTTGGTCATGTAATATAGGTAGTCCAGGGGTCAGCACCGTAACAACCTTAGGATCTGGAGCAGTGGGTGCAGGAGAAGCTCCTGGACATGCCCTGCCTCGGCGAACAACTTTTTGGTAAGCCGATGGAGGAAAAGGCTGCGGAGATTGAGACGGAGTACGTCACTAGGACCCGTCTCACCCGCAAGACCTCAACGCTGCCTCGGAAGAAGCAGCCTGCCAAGAAGCCCTTCTTCCCCAGGAAAGGCCTCCAGTACCGCGGCTACCCGCCGTACCCGGCTACCGCCACACCGACCACTCCAGCGCAGGGGAAGTCTGGCCAGAGTCACCACAAACCAAAGGGCCCGAAGGCCCAGATGCCGGCTCCCCCCACAACCCCCTCAGGGGCTTTGACGCCAGTGGCATGGCCCCTCACCCTCCGGTGGCGCAGCAGCCAGTGGGGTGATGCCTGTCCCGCTTCGCCCCAGCGTGGGCACTTAGCCCTCCCGGATGACCTGGAGGACCCAGGTGTCCGAGGTGATATCGCCTTCACGTCGACAGGCTCCCACCCCCTTTTTCCCCAGCAGAGCCTCCTCGACTCCCTGCACAACAGCTCTTGCTGCAGCGAGAATTACGCACCCTCCTCTTCCAACGGGCAGTCGAGAAGGTCCCTTCCCACCTTCGAGGTTGGGGTTTTTATTCCCGGTACTTCCTCATCCCGAAAAAGACGGAGGGTCTGCAGCCCATCCTCGACCTCCGCAAGCTGAACAAGTTTCTGGTGCAGGAGAAATTCAAGATGTTATCTCTTGGCGTGCTGCTGCCCTTCCTCTGGCAGGATGACTGGCTATGCTCCTTGGATCTAAAGGACGCTTATGCTCATATTGTGATCCATCCCCATCACAGGCAATATCTGCATTTCAGGGTGCAGGGAGAGCAGGGTGCTCTCCTTCGGCCTTGCTTCCGCCCCATGGGTCTTCACGAAGTGCCTCATCATGGCCGCACTCACCTGCGGCGCCGGGGCGTGTCGGTGTTTTCCTACCTCGATGACTGGCTTGTTACGGGCTCCTCTGTCGTGGAGGCCCGGCAAGCGATGTCACGCACTCTCCTCCTTTTGGAGAGTTTGGGGTTCTTGGTCAACTACCCAAAATCTCACCTCGAGCCGGCACAGGCTCTCAAATTCATCAGGGCACACCTCGATACTCGGCAGGCCATGACCTTCCTGCCAGGGGTTCGCTCCACCTGCCTCCAGGCTCTGGCGGCACGGGTCCGGAGCACCCACCAGGTCACCGCTCAGTCCATGCTACGTCTCTTGGGCCATATGGTCTCAACCGTGCATGTGGTTCCTCACTCATGCCTGCACATGCGGATGACCCAGTGGTGCCTCAGCTCCCAGTGGAGCCAATCCCTCGGGCACCTCATGGACCCCGTCAAGGTTCTTCCCGACCTCCGTTTGTCCCTGAACTGGTGGCAAAACCCCCACAACCTCCTGCGGAGATTGCCCTTCCAGGCTCCACAGCATGATGTGGTACTTACCACGGATGTTTCCCTGTTAGGGTGAGGAGCCCTTTGCGGGTCTCTCTGCACGCATGGGCAGTGGTCGCTGGTGGAGGCTCAACAGCAGATAAATCTGCTCGAGCTCCGGGCCATCTGGTGGGCCCTGAAGGCCTTCGAGAATTTTTAATGTCTCTTCTATACCGCGCTTTTAGAATCAGTGCGGTTTACAGTCAACAAAATTTGTACAGTGCCGGCAGAACCTGCACTGTACTTACAATGAACAGGTGTTACAACTTGGGACTAATGAGGGTAACTATGTACAGGCTAAGCGATCGGTCGCAGGTGACCGGATCAGCTAGCATCTAGTTACAGGTTGTCTAACTATATACAGATTGATCATCCAAATCTCAGATGTACAGTATTGCTTGGCGACTATGTGCGATATTAGATGGCCTTTTACTTCCTTGATCCCCGCCTATGGAACTCGCTCCCCACAGACCTCCGCTTGGAACTCTCATTTAAAACATTTAAGGCAAATCTAAAAACCCATCTCTTCTGTCTAGCTTTTGGCCTCTCCCCCCCCCCCCCGCACCCCTTTTCACCACCCCCATGATGTTGTTTTTCCTTGTTTCTGTTACTATAATCTAGCCTCGACCTTTTACTCTTCTCTCTTCTTTCCTATCACACTATGGCGTTTCCTTTCCTAATTTTCTAAGCAGCCTTTTGTACTTTGTAAACTGCTCAGGCGCTATTGTGATGGGCCGTCTATTAAGTTCCCAATAAACATAAACAATAAACATATATACACTTGGCCTCTGTTACACAACGGGAAGTCAGTTCTGGTGCAGACCGACAACCGGGTAACGATGTTCTGTATCAACAAAGAGGGGGTCACGGGGTCACGCTCCCTCTGCAGGGAAGCAGTCCCCATCTGCTCTTTTGCTGCCCGGAGGAGGATGTCTCTCAAGGCGATGTACCTCCCGAGTCAGAATGGCCTGGCAGACAGGCTCAGCAGAATCCTTTGCCCCCACGAGTGGTGCCTCGATCCCAGAGTTGCAAGCTTGTTGCTTCTATGCTGGAGCACTCCAGCGATGGACCTCTTCGCCAGCCCTCAGAGCGCTCAACTCCCTTGCTTCTGCAGCCCGGTGCCGCACCTGAGCAGGGAGGGCCCCGATGCATTTCTCATGGATTGGTCCTCCAGTCTTCTGTTTGAATTCCCACCTTTCCCCCTCACTGCGAGGACTCTGTTCAAGGCTCAACGGGATGGGGCATCACTGATTCTTGTGGCCCCGGCAGCCTTGGTTTCCACTCCTGCTCCATCGGAGCCTCCGATCCCCCTGGGCTCTGCCAGGGACCTGCTGACGCAGGAGGAGGGTTGGGTACTACACCCAAATCTACCCTCCCTATATCTCATGGCCTGGCAGCTGAACGGGTCTCTCTAGCCTCGCTGGTCCTCCTGGAGGAGGTCGAGGAAATCCTCCTTGCCTCAAGGAAAGAAGGCTTGATACTGTGATATTAAATCACCTTTCTGGGGTTCTCCCACCTTAAATTGGGGTCCAAAAGAGCCAGTAGGGTGGGGGGAAGCCCTGGAGAAAGCTCAGCACATGTCCAAGCCTCCACAGAACATCACGTGATCTCTCTGGAATCTAACATTTATAATGGTCTGCATTGTCAAATGTCATAGCTGCTCCATATTCACTGGGTGCTTTTGAACAAGTTAATGAACTCCCTAACTTCTCTGTTCGCTCTAATCATTCTTCCCTTATCTGAATGGAGGATCTTTTTATAATGGGGCGCTCTGACAAGAAAGGCAGATCAGCACATATGTTGCATCTATTTTATAAAGGCAACATAGATGCCTCTGTGCCTTTATAATATAACCTCCCTGAAAGTTCCCACTCAAATTTGCACTTGTTCCACGGCAGGAGTAATTTTGTGCATGTATGCGCCTGTAGAAATCAGTCCATCTGCATGTATTTTATAAAATATTCATGCAAGTGTCAATCTTGCCTCCCGTTTCATCCATTTTCTGTCCCCAGAAATGTCTACACATCTCTTGCACCACAATAGGTATTGTGTTTTCTGAGCGATTGCTTTTATGTACATATGCCCTTCCCCAGCAATTTTATAAGCACATAGTGAGCTTGTAGAAAACTCTTTTGCATGCTGAAGTCAAGTTGCTTAGAAATTTACTCCCACAGGGTCTAACGTACTAGGGCCAGGTTTTCAGAATATCACTAATGAATATGCATGAGAGAAATTTCCATACAATAGAGATGATATGCACAATCTCTTTCATGCATATTTATTAGGGATATAACTTGAAAACGTTAACCCTTTTGCAGCTCTTGAGGTCTGGAAGGTGAATACCACTGCACTAGAGGCTTCCTTCTATTTTGTGTCTATGAAGAAAATACTTGAAGATCTATTTTAGAAAAGACGTGGAGATCAGAATTTAAGACATCATGTGTGGTGGCAATGTCTACAGCTCCAGTGATATTTTAGAAAAGACTCCACTAAATGTGACATCTTTTCTAAAATGCCGAATATGGAGGTTCTAGACAGAATGTACATGTATGTGCTAATACATGGAGCTGGGAGAACTATTTTACACACCTACATGTTGGAAAAATGAATGGTTGCAAGTTAGCACTTCCCACCTGTAAATTGTGAAATAACGACTTCCACATATAAGTGCCTGAACTTCGATGTGTAGCTAGCCCATTTTGTAAACCTACATGTATAAATGGCACCAGTTAACTGCAGATACTGCTTTTTTAATCCAAGTTAAATTTGGAGTGAGAAATAAACTAGAGGATATTAAGGAGCATCATTTCTATAATCCCTTCTGTAAACAGCTGACTGAAACGTGCATTTTTTAAAACCCTTCGCTGCCAGGGAACAGGTATAAATTCTAGCATGCTCAATTTGGCCATACTTGTGTAGATTTTTGTCCCACCCTGGCCATTCCTTAATCATGTTCCCAACATGCCCCTTGAAACTTCCACGTGTAAATTGAACCCTTTCTAAAATGGTCATTTAGACATGAATACCATTTATACATGTATTTGCCTCATTATACAGTACATTTGTAAATGGCAAATAAAGTTTCTGAAAATAACTCCCTTAAAGGGACCCGGGAAATCCACTGCTTGCCACAATACAAGCATTGTGGAACCTGTGTACTTTGGGGAAACTACTAGGTACTTGTGACCTAGATTTGCCACTGTTGGAAACAGGATACTGGACTTGATGGACCTTGATCTGACCCAGTATGACATACCTTCTGTTCTTCTGTGTTAATATTCAACATGAAGTTGAGGGGCTAGTGGGACACCCAGTGGAATGGGGCATCACTAATGTGTTACTGGGAATTAAAGGAACAGGATGGGAGGGGAAGGAGGGTAAATTAATACAACTGTGTGTAGTGGCTGTGAAGTATGAGATTGATTGGGATGGAAGATTACATGAACAGAAACTGTCGACACATGGAAAGTTTGCATGCAGAATATATATATGATGGAACAACTGACAGCATACAAAGAGATAAGATACCCCAGTTTAAAGCAGTATGGGAACCATTTGTACAGAAATATTTGGCACAGTGTTGAGGGAGGGGAGGTGGGGAGGGGGGATAAGAGACAGTTCAGGTGGAGATGATGTAAATATGTTTTGAAAACATCAATGAAGATTTTTTTTTTAAGTGACGTTCTCCTTTCTTCTACTACCTTCTTGCACTGCAGGGTTCTGTGTGAATTTCAGACACACGATGCAGGAACTCTTGTGCTGGTCTTAGGTTCACAAGACTCGCAGGAACTCTTGCACTGGTCTCATACCACATGGCTGTAACTTCACACTGAGCTGCGCAGTACAGAAAGGAAGAAGATCCTGCTTCAGCGGCATTGCAGCTGCAACTACAAGAGAAGATAACCCTTTTTATAAAAGGGCCATGAAAATCCCAAGCCACCATCCATATCCCCCCTCAATCTAGCTTCTTCCCTCTTGCCTGCTGTTTCTTCTCTTCCCTCCTCCTCCCCTCTCCTCTGACCTAGCATCTCCTCCTTCTTCCCCTTCCCCTTTCCTTTCTCCCTCGATCCAGCATCTCCTGCTTGCCCTCGCTTTGCTTTCCCTTCCGCTGTTACTTCCTTTGATATGTGATAATGGCTAAATACCCCAGAAGGCATGGGGACATT
Source organism: Ichthyophis bannanicus (assembly GCA_033557465.1). Classification (NCBI taxonomy): domain Eukaryota; kingdom Metazoa; phylum Chordata; class Amphibia; order Gymnophiona; family Ichthyophiidae; genus Ichthyophis; species Ichthyophis bannanicus. The sequence goes on along the minus strand of CM066033.1, from coordinate 186,780,276 downwards.
CACTGTATGTGTGCCGCTGATGACTTTGCCAGTTCCGCCCTTCTGACATACACTTCCCGTTTCAGAGGGGTGTAACCAGCAAACTCATCAGCAGCCTACTGGGAGTGATTGTCCCCACACCTTATTAGGTAATTAGCCACTGCCGCAGGTCAGAGGAGGAGGAGGAGGTTGCAGGAGGGGAGGGGGAGGAATGTGCCAGTGGTAAGTCCAATTGGCAGACAGATTAAATAGCAGTGCTGCCTGGCAGTTTGATTCCAAGTTAGAAGGAGAGGGGGAGGTTACGGTTGAGGCTTGGGAAAGATTAGCCTCCCCAGTCCTCTTATACTGAGCTTCTATGTGAATAGCCATATCTAAGTTGAACCATCTAAGGGAGATTTTTCAGTTCATACCAGCTGTTTGTGCAGACTACTTAAACGCATAATTTATAGGCTTGGCGGCTAACTATGACTGCTTAGAAGTAAAAGTTTTATACATCTAAGTGGCACGGCTCCCGGAACACCCCAAATCCTAGTCTTTTTTGTATTGTATTGTGTTGTTATATTTTGATTACTTTACTGTACTTCCCCTTGCATACTATGAAAAGGCATATATATCTGCTTGGAAATTGAAAAAAATATGTATATAGATAATTTTGGTTGTTTAATAATGTATATGTCCAAAATCATCCATTCAAGTGGCCCAGAATTTGCTTTCGAAAAAGCACTTTTGATCAGTCCCACTGCCAACCATTGAAGTGCTTTTGAATATCAGCATCTTTATGTATGGTTTGTAGAAATGTGCAGCAGAACCTTAGAAGAGTGCTTCTCCAACCCTTTCCTGCAGAGACACCTTGCTAATCAGGTTTTCAGGATCACCACAATGAATGTAAAGGAAACACATCTGCACATAATAAGTCTTTATTATATGCAAATTTATCTCATTAACATTCGTGGTAGAAATCATGAAAACCCAGTTGGCTAGCTGTGCCTCCAGGAGAGTGTTAATAAGCAGTATCTTAGGGATATGCCTCTTCCAATCAAAGTTCCTGCCTCCTTCAGTAGAATTTAGTGCACTTATTCTTTACCCCTTTCAAGCAAATTCAATGCTAAAAGGAGCTGTGTTACAGAAACCTATAGTGAAGGTCTATATTTTTTTTAGCACTCCTTTCTCTAGGGAAAAGCCTACTCTTTCCCACAGGAAGAAAAATTGTTTGCTGACTCAAATGACATTTCCTTGCACTTTCATATAAAAAGAATAAATGAAAGGGAGGATAAATTTTGATTTCAGAGTTCAAGAAAGGGACATCATGGGCAGAAAATAACCATCTGCCTGTACCCTCTGATCTGAGTTCCACTTATTAGTGTTTGGCAAAGCTGTTGGGCTAGCATTATATTTGATTGGATAGGATTGTTAAGAACATAAGAACATAAGACATGCCATACTGGGTCAGACCGAGGTCCATCAAGTCCAGTATCCTGTTTCCAACAGTGGCCAATCTAGGTCCTACGTACCTAGCAATATCCCAAAAGACACAGGTTCCATAATGCTTGTACTGGGTCAAGCATTGATATCCTGGGTCCCTTTTTAATAGTGGTTTATGGACCTTTCCTCCAGGAACTTGTCCAAACCTTTTTTAAACCCAGCTATACTAACAGCCCTTACTACATCCTCCGGTAACAGATTCCAGAGTTTGATTACACGTTGAGTGAAAAAATATTTTCTCTTATTTGTCTTAAATAGTTTACCCTGTAGCTTCATTACATGTCCCCTAGTCTTTCTATATTCTGATAGCGTAAACAATTGATCCACGTTTATCTGTTCCACTCCATTCATTAATTTATAGACCTCTATCATATCTCCCCTCAGCCGTCTCTTTTCCAGGTTAAAGAGCCCTAACCTTTTTAGCCTCTCTTCATAGGAGTAGCCTTCCATCCCCTTCACCAATTTGGTGGCTCTTCTCTGTACTTTTTCTAATAACGCTATGTCCTTTTTAAGATACGGCGACCAGAATTGCACACAATATTCAAGGTGCGGTCGTACCATGGAGCGATACAGAGGCATTATAATATCCTTTGTTTTATTCTCCATCCCTTTCTTTATGATACCTAGCATTCTATTTGCTTTCTTGGCCGCCGCTGCACACTGGGCGGAGGGTTTTAACATGTTATCCACGATGACTCCTAAGTCCTTTTCCTGAGTGGTGGTTTCTAATGTGGAGCCTTGCATCGTGTAACTATAGCGTGGGTTGTTCTTTCCTAGGTGCATAACTTTGCATTTGTCCACATTAAATTTCATCTGCCATTTGGATGCCCAGTCTTCCAATTTATCCAGATCCTCCTGCAGTTTTCCACAATCCTCTTGGGTTTTAACAACTTTAAACAGTTTTGTGTCATCTGCAAATTTGATAACCTGACTAGTTATTCCCTTTTCCAGGTCATTTATGAATATGTCAAAAAGTAGCGGACCCAGTACAGATCCCTGGGGTACTCCACTATTCACTTTTTTCCATTGGGAATATTGGCCATTTAGCCCTACCCTCTGCTTTCTATCTTTTAACCAGTTCCCGATCCACAATAGTACACTGCCTCCTATCCCATGACTTTTTAGCTTTGCCAAAAGTCTCTGATGGGGGACCTTGTCAAAAGCTTTCTGGAAGTCCAGATACACTATATCAACCGACTCACCTTTGTCTACCTGTTTATGCACACCTTCAAAGAAACATATCAGATTAGTAAGACAAGATCTTCCTTGTCTAAAGCCATGTTGGCTGTCTCCCATTAGGCCATGACTATCTACATGTTGTGTAATTTTGTTCTTTATGATGGTTTCTACCATTTTCCCTGGTACTGACGTCAGGCTCACCGGTCTGTAATTTCCCGGGTCACCCCTGGAACCTTTTTTAAAAATTGGTGTTACGTTGGCGACCCTCCAATCTTCAGGTATTACAGATGATTTTAATGAAAGTTCACAGATTGCCAATAGCAGGTCTGCAATCTCATATTTCAGTTCTTTCAACACTCTGGGATATATACCATCCGGTCCAGGTGATTTGCTACTATTCAGTTTATCAAATAGTTGTAATATATCTTCCCGGTGTAGTGATATTTCTCTCTATTCCTCTGCAGTATCACCTTTAAATACCACTTCAGTCATGGGTAACATCCCTACATCTTCCTCAGTAAAGACCGAAGCAAAGAATTCATTCAGTCTCTCTGCTATAGCCTTGTCTCCTCTTACTGCCCCTTTTACCCCTCTATCATCTAACGGTCCAATTGACTCTCTCACAGGCCTTTTGCTACGAATGTACTTGAAAAAGTCTTTATTGTGTGTTTTTGCTTCCGTAGCAAGTTTCTTCTCAAATTCCCACTTTGCCTGCCTTATCAATGCTTTGCATTTAACTTGCCAGTGCTTGTGTTGTTTCCAGTTTTCATCATTTGGCTCTTTTTTCCATTTCCTGAAGGTTGCTTTTTTGGCAGCAACAGCCTCTCTGACCTCACCTTTAAACCATGCTGGCAGTTTTTTGGACTTCCTTCCACTCTTCTTAATGCGTGGAATACAGCTGGTCTGGGCTTCGAGGATAGTATTTTTATATAACACCCAAGCTTGCTGTAAGTCTTTAACCTTTGGAACCGCTCCTTTTAGTTTTTTCCTAACTATATTCCTCATTCTATCATAGTCTCCCTTTTGAAAGTTAAAAGGTAATACTGTGGATTCCTTTACTATCTGTCCTCCACTAATTAAATCAAACATGATCATACTATGATCACTATTGCCAAGTGGTCCCAACACCCTTATTTCTTGCACCAGATCTGGCGTTCCACTAAGGATTAGGTCCAGTATGGCTTCCCCTCTGGTCAGTTCATGAACCAGTTGCTCCAAGAAGCAGTCATTTATTCCATCTAGAAACTTTATCTCTTTAGCTTGTCCTGCCGTGACACTGACCCAGTCGATACCGGGGTAATTGAAATCACCCATTATTACTACTCTGTTGTGACTTTTGTTAGCTTCCTTGATTTCTTTGAGCATTTCATCATCCATTTGTTCATTCTGGCCAGGCGGTCGATAGTATACTCCCACTGCCATCGCCTTCCCCTTCATAAATGGGATTTCAATCCATAGAGATTCTACAGCAAATTTTGTTCCCTGCAAAACTTTAATCCTTTCTGACTCAATGCCCTCTCTAACATAGAGCGCAACCCCTCCACCAATTTGATCAGCTCTATCATTACGATATAGTTTGTATCCAGGTATCACAGTGTCCCACTGGTTATCCTCCTTCCACCATGTCTCTGAGAGTGCAATCATATCTAACCTCTCATTTAGTGCTATATATTCTAACTCTCCCATCTTATTGTTTAGACTTCTAGCATTGGCATACAAGCATTTTAGAGACTGTATTTTATTCATATTAATCTGGCTATTGGTAGGCAGGGGTAATTTGGAATCTTTATGCTCTGTCTGCTCCTTACTCAAGGGCATTTGGGCTACTATACCCCTTTTGGAACCTCACTGCTTTTGGTAGTATCCTTCAAGGATACCTTTGTCCGAACCATGCGCTCCTGGGTGACTGTCGGCTTTCCCCTATTTTCTAGTTTAAAAGCTTCTCTATCTCTTTTTTAAAGGTTAATGCCAGCAGTCTGGTCCCATCCTGATTAAGGTGAAGCCCATCCCTTCGGAAAAGCCCCCCCTTTTCCCCAGAATGTTCCCCAGTTCCTAACAAATCCAAAACCCTCATCCTTGCACCATTGTCTCATCCACGCATTGAGACTCCGGAGCTCTGCCTGTCTTTTGGGTCCTGCACGTGGAACAGGAAGCATTTAGGAGAACGCTATCCTGGAAGTTCTGGATTTCAACTTCCTACCTAAAAGCTTAAATTTAGCCTCCAGAACTTCCCTACCACATTTTCCTATGTCATTGGTACCAACATGTACCAAGACAGCAGACTCCTCCCCAGCACTATCTACGATCCTATCTAGGCGGTGCGTGAGGTCTGCTACCTTCGCACCAGGCAGGCATGTTACCAGGCGATCCTCACGTCCACCAGCCACCCAACTATCTACATTCCTAATGATTGAATCACCGACTATAACAGCTGTCCTGACCCTCCCCTCATGGGCACATGGCCCTGGAGAAACGCCCTCGGTGCGAGAGGGTTTTACATCACCTGGAGGACAGGTCCTAGTTACAGGATCACTTCCTGCCACACCAGGGTGATGCTCTCCTGTCACGTGACCTCTCTCTTCCATGGCAACAGGAATGCTGCCAGACTGGAGGTGGGACTTCAGGACTATATCCCTGAAGGTCACGTCCATGTACTTCTCTGTCTTTCTTATGTCTTCCAGGTCTGCTACTCTAGCCTCTAGAGAACGGACTCGTTCCCTGAGAGCAAAGAGTTCTTTGCACTTAGTGCATACGTAAGATCTCTCACCAACTGGGAGAAAATCATACATGTGACACTCAATGCAAAAGACCGGAGAACCCCCATCTCGCTGCTGGACTTCTGTCTGCATCTTAGTTTAAAGCTTGTGTTTAGATCTTTTAAATTCTGTATATAATAAGGATTGGTGTAGATGCTTATACCAATAAAAGTGTATATAATACCCCTAATACACCTTGTGTACCTAAAGCTTAATTAATTAATCTCAGGTCCTCTGTGTGTGACTGATTTGAATAATGAGCTGCACCTGAGAGCAGCCCCTTTCCTCTAAGATGTTGGGGATACTGGACCAAGAACATGACATACCCTGTTCTCCAGGAACAAGCAGGAAGTCAGTCCTCACATATGGGTGATGTTGGCGCTGATGGAGCCCATGCGGAGCATTTCCTCAGCTTTCAAAGAAAGCCTTTGGGAATGCTACCACGCATGCCTAGTCCCCTTTCCGCCCAAAGGTACTATCTTGTTCAGTCTCCTTTTTTCTGCATAGCCCAATGGACGTGGTCCTCATCTCTCCTGGAAAAAAAGTGATTCTTTCCCTTTCAAATCCTTGACTTTGGTCTCTGTACCACCTCTGCCTTATGTTTATGTTTATTTGGTTTGATATACCTCCATTCATGTAATAGCATAGCGGTTTACAGAGATAAAAAAATATACAAGAGAGGCCAAAGGGCTGGAAAAGGAAAAGAAGTGTTATTTTATGACAGGAAAGCACCCAAGACAGTTAAATACATGTAACGAAAGAGAGAAAGGAGTGAGAGAAAGTAGGACAAGGGGTAGTTTCACACAGAAGGGGAAGGAAGGTTGAAAGCGGAAGAGAAGAGGTGAGTTTTCAAGTCTCTCTTAAAGGTGGAATATTGCTGTTCGAGTCAAAGGGAAGTGGGTAGGGAGTTCCAGAGTGCAGGACCGATGAAAAAGAAAGCAGAGGAGCATGTATATTTTAAGTGAGCACATGATGGAGAAGGGAGGTGAAGGCGATTGATGTGCAAGGACCGAAGTGAGCGGGTGGGAGTATGAGACTGTAAATCTGCCAGATACTGAGGGGTGTGGCTATATAGGACTTGATGCACCAGCATGAGGATCTTAAAGCGTATGCGAAACTCAAGAGGAAGCCAGTGAAGATGGAGAAAGAGAGGGGTGACATGATCCCGAAATGAAGCATGAAAGATAAGGCGTGCAGCAGTGTTTTGAATGTGTTGCAGATGGTGGAACTGTGAACGGGAAGCCCAACCAGAACCGAATTGCAGAAGTCAACACGTGACATGAGCAGGGAAAGAAGAAGGGTAGTAAGAGCCTGTGAGGTAAGAAATGGGCGAATTGCTTGGATCTGGTGAAGGAAGAAGGAAGAAGAAAGAAGCCTTGGTAATGTGAGAGATGTGAGCCTGAAAGGAAAGATCTGAGTTCAAAAAGAACACCTAAATAATGGAAAGTGGAAACCAAGGGAATGGGTGTGTCAGAAAAGGAGGGAGTAACCAGAGGGGGAGGACTACCGTGAGTGAACCAAATAGCAAGTGTTTTTGTTAAATTTAAGTGCAAACAATTTGTGGTAAGCCAATTAGCAACAGCAGAAAGGCAAGAGTTGAGGGGGGGGTGATATCAGAATGGAGGGGGGAGGTGTGGAAAAAAAGGACCAGATCGTCAGCGTACTAGAAAGCAGAAATACCAAATTGTTGAACCAAGAGTGCCAGTGGTGCCAGGAATATATTGAAGAGAAGAGGTGCTAAGACAGACCCCTGAGGGACACCACAGGGCAGTGGAAAGGGGTCAGAAGAGACTAGTGGAGCAGCTGAGGAGACTACTGTGCAGGAGCGAGAGGAAAGAAATGAATGAAATCAGTGATGAACCGTGCTACAGAGGCCAGCCTCACATAGACGAGAAAGAAGAAGGGAGTGGTCAACTAGGTCAAATGCAGCCGAAAGATCTAAATATACTGCCACCGAGAAATCACCACAGTCGTGAGCCACGTGAAGTTCGTTAAGAAATCCTAAAAGAACAGTCTCCACGCTGTGGCCCTGTCGAAAACCCGATTGGCGGGGGTGAAGAAAATGAATGGAGTCAAGGTGATGTGATAATTGTGCAAAGACCGTTTTCTCAAGTATTTTGGAAAGAAAGGCGAGATTAGAGACAGGGCGATAGTGGGCAGGAATCAGATGATCAAGTGAGGGTTTCTTGAGGATGGGGCAGATAAGAACATGCTTCCAGGAATGGGGAAAGACACCCGTGGAGAGACTGGTATTAACCATAATAAGAATGGAGGGGATGAGAGCAAGAGAGGGAGTGAGCAGCCTAGAGGAGGGGCTAGGGTCAAGTGAACAAAGTCTTATTGGAGGAAGATATCAGTCCCATGAGTTCTGAGGTAGTGATGGAGTGGAAGGAAGGCCAGACATGTGAAAGTTGAGAAGCGGGGGGGGGGGGGGGGGAAGAGACAGGAGGAGGAGAGGAGATAGGTGTAGGACAGTGAGGGAGAAACATTCTAAGATCCAGAATCTTGTTACTAAAGAAAGCCGCAAGTTGAGAAGGAGCGTAAACTCTCCTCCATTCTGGCCTTGTAGCAGGCATTGATGTCTGGACTCCCAGCATCATTGGTCTCGACACCTGGCCCCTAGGCCTCAGAGGTCGAACCAGGCACCAAGCGCTGCTGGCCTTGGGTAAGTCTTTTGCCCCAGTCTTGGTCCTCCAGGCTCCAGTCTTCCACGGTGAGCCTGCGAGGCTCTGTCCCCCAGTCCTCGGGTGGTCCTGGTTCCTGGAGGTTACTCCTGAGGCCGAATCCTCAACGACCTCGGGCTGTGAATGGGAGACCGAGGACGAGGCTTCTCCCGAGATTCCTGACATCGGGACGTTCCTTCGGAGCCTTCACTCCTGCAATTTCGATGTCACTCCCCACCTGAGGATGTGGCATTCCATGATTTCATTCAGGACATGGCCAGGCTCTCTTGGTACAGACAGAGTCTGAGGAGGATCCACGCATCGAGGAGCTGGAAATTTTACAGTACGAGTCTCCACCTAATGAGACCTTCACAGTCCCGATCCAACCCATCCTCGAGAGGCTCCTGCTCCGGACTTGGGAGACTCCGGCCTCGGTGCCAGTAGTCAGTCGGCGTGTCGACGGCATTTACCAAGTCCGGAAGAGTGCGGGGTTCCACAAGCCTCAGCTCCCCGACAACTCTATGATGGTGGAGTCGTCGATGAAAAAGCTTAAGAGTCAAAAGACCTACTTGTCTGTGCCCCTGGGAAAGGAGGCCCGGGCCCTTGACACTCTGGGCTGTAAGTGCTACCAGGGCACCATGCTTGGGTGCCGTACACAAGCCTACAAGCTGTATATGAGGATCTATTAGAAGAGCCTGATCCAAGAGCTCTTGGGGTTCTCGGCGGGCCTTGCCGAGGAACCTCTCCAATGCTTCTTGACCTGACCGGGGCTGTCTGGGACTGCTCTAAGTTTCTCTCTAGAGCTGCCTACGATGGGTTTGAGGTCTCAGCCTGGGTGGTGGCCACAGGCATCGGGGCCCGGTGCCAGATGTGGCTGCAGACCTCGGACCTCGAGCAGTGGGTGCAGGAGAATCTCCTCGATATGCTCTGCAATGGGGAAAACCTTTTTTGGAAGCTGATGTCTGATAAAGGCCACCGAGATCGAGGCTGAGGTAGTTACCCAGCAGAGGCTTTCCAAAAAGACCTCGGCTCTCCCCAGGAAGAAGCCCTTGGAAAAGAAGACCTTTTTCCCGAGGAAAAAGGGTTACCCCCCGGCCGGCCATTACCAGCCTTACCAGGGTCAGCTTCACCAACCCGCACAGCTGAAAAGCCAAGGGCATGGGCCCAAGAAGCTCAAGGCCCCAAAGCCCCAGGCCTCGGCGCCCCCTCAGTCAGGGGGGAGCTTTTGACTTGGTGGGTAGGATCTCTTCTCCCCCAGGAGACCAAACTCAGCCCATAGGGATCGACTGGCCTCCTTCGCCAACAGCTGGGCCGCCATCACTATAGACCAGTGGGTTGTGAGAGAGGGTTATTACCTCCACTTGCAACAAAGCCCTCCGGAGTGCTTTCCAGGGGAGCCACCTCGTCCCCTCCTTCACCAGGCCTTACTCATCACAGAGCTTGCAAACCTGCTCAGCGACAAGGCGGTGGAACCTGTGCCTCACCACCTCTGGGGCAGGGGCTTCTACTCAAGGTATTTCCTTGTTCCCAAAAGAACAGGAGGCCTCCGGCCAATCCTGGATCTACGCAACCTCTACAGTTCCTAGTGAGGGATCGGTTCAAGATGCTCTCCCTTGGAACACTGCTGCCCTACCTCCGCCAGGGAGACTGGCTTTGCTTTTGGATCTCAAGGGCGCTTATGCCCACATCCTGATTCATCCCTCCCACAGGCGATATCTGAGGTTTGTGGTCGGGAGTCTGCACGTCAAGTACAGGGTGCTCCCCTTTGGGCTGTCCTCCTCCCCAAGGATCTTCACAAAGTGCCTGGCCGCAGTGGCTGCACATGTGTGCCTTCATGGAGCTCACATCTTCCCCTATCTGGATGACTGGCTCGTCAGGGGCAGCACTGGGGAGGCGGAACGGGCCATAAGGCTGACCATTAAACGCCCTCCATCAGTTGGGCTTCGTCATCAACTACCCCATGTCCAGGCTCTCCCCAACTGCAAACCCTGGAATTTATAGGGGCCCAGCTGAACACTCTACTAGCCAAGGCTTTCCTCCCAGAAGACAAGGCTCACTGCCTGGTGCAGTTGACCAGGGAGGTGCAAGCCTGCAGTTCGGTGCCAGCCCATCTGCTCCTTTGCTGGGTCACATGACCTCAACGGTGCATGTTACACCCCTAGTCCGCCTACACATGCAAGCGGCCTCTGGTCTCAGTGGTCTCAGGCCACAGGCAGACTACAGGACAGGGTATGGGTCACCCGACAGCTGGCAGCCATCCTTAACTGGTGGAAGGCCCCATGCCACCACAGGGCAGGGATGCCTTTCCTGGCACAGCACCTCAGAGGATTCTGACTACGGACGCCTCCCTGGCCCAGGGGCACTGGTCTCCTGAGGAGTCCCTCCTGCAAATAAAATGAGGAAAACAGTTAAGAAAAACTAAAAGGAGCAGTTGCGAAGGTTAAAGACGTACATCAAGCTTGGGTGTTGTTGAAAAATACTATCTTGGAAGCCCAGACCAGCTGTATTCCACGCTTTAAGAAAAGTGGAAGGAAGTCCAAAAAACTGCCAGCATGGTTTAAAGGTGAGGTCAGAGAGGCTGTTGTTGCCAAAAAAGCATCTTTCAGGAAATGGAAAAAAAGAGCCAAACGACGAAACCTGGAAACAGCACAAGCACTGGCAAGTCAAATGCAAGGCATTGATAAGGCAGGCAAAGAGAGAATTTGAGAAGAAGCTTGCTGCAGAAGCAAAAACGCGAAATAAAGACCTTTTCAAGTACATTCGTAGCAAAAAACCTGTGAGAGAGTCAGTTGGTCCATTAGATGATAAAGGGGTTAAAGGAGCACTAAGAGGCGACAAGGCGATAGCGGAGAGACTGAATGAATTCTTTGCTTCGGTCTTTACTGAGAAAGATGTAGGGATGTTACCCATGACTGAAGTGGTATTTAAAGGTGCGGAAGAATTGAAGGAAATATCGATACATCGGGAAGATGTCTTACAACTATTAGATAAACTGAAGAGTAGCAAATCACCTGGGCCAGATGGTATACATCCAAGGGTGTTGAAAGAACTGAAATATGAGATTGCAGAACTGCTATCAGTAATCTGTGAACTATCATTAAAATCATCTCTAATACCTGAAGATTGGAGGATCGCCAATGTAACACCAATTTTTAAAAAGGGTTCCAGGGGTGATCCGGGAAACTACAGACCGGTGAGCCTGACGTCAGTACCGGGAAAAATGGTAGAAACCATCATAAAGAATAAAATTACTCAGCATGTAGATAGTCACAACCTAATGGGAGACAGCCAACATGGCTTTAGACAAGAAAGATCTTGTCTTACTAATCTGTTATGTTTTTTTTGAAGGAGTGAATAAACAGGTGGACAAAGGTGAGTCGGTTGATATTGTGTATCTGGACTTTCAGAAAGCCTTTGACAAGGTCCCTCATCAGAGACCTTTGGCAAAACTAAAGAGTCATGGGATAGGAGGCAGTGTACTATTATGGATCAGGAACTGGTTAAAAGATAGAAAGCAGAGGGTAGGGCTAAATGGCCAATTTTCCCAATGGAGAAAGGTGAATAGTGGTGTACCCCAGGGATCTGTGCTGGGTCCGCTGCTTTTTGACATATTCATAAATGACCTGGAAAGTGGAATAACTATGGTTACATGATGCAAGGTTCCACATTAGGAACCACCACCCAGGAAAAAGATTTAGGCGTCATTGTGGATACCATGTTAAAACCCTCGGCCCAGTGTGCAGCAGCGGCCAAGAGAGCAAATAGAATGCTAGGTATGATAAGGAAAGGAATGGAAAATAAAACAAAAGATATTATAATGCCTCTATATCGTTCCATGGTGAGACCGCACCTTGAATACTGTGTGCAATTCTGGTCGCCGTATCTTAAAAAGGATATAGCGATTTTAGAAAAGGTACAGAGAAGAGCCACCAAAATGGTAAAGGGGATGGAAGGATACTCCTATGAAGAAAGGCTAAAAAGGTTAGGGCTCTTTAACCTGGAAAAGAGACGACTGAGGGGAGATATGATAGAAGTCTATAAATTAATGAACGGAGTGGAACGGGTAAACGTAGATCGATTGTTTACCTTATCAGAATATACAAAGACTAGGGGACATGCAATGAAGCTACAGGGTAAACTATTTAAGACTAATAAAAGAAAATATTTTTTCACTCAACGTGTAATCAAACTCTGGAATTTGTTACTGGAGGATGTAGTAAAGGCTGTTAGTGTAGCTGGGTTTAAAAAAGGTTTGGACAAGTTCCTGGAGGATAGGTCCATAAACCATTATTAAGAAGTGACCGAAGATATCAATGCTTGACCCAGTACAAGCATTGTGGAACTTGTGTCTCTTGGGGAAACTGCTAGGTACATATGACCTAGATTGGCCACTGTTGGAAACAGAATACTGGGCTTGATGGACCTTGGTCTGACTCAGTATGGCATATCTTATGTTCTTAAGCGTTTAGCTCTGATCTCTATCGGGGTTAAAGTGGCAATCCTTGCATGCTACTAAGGACAAGTTTACGGTGTGTCCTTGGATGTGTCCTGCTGCCTCAAGGGGATGGAGCAGATCCTGTACCCCAAGTGGCCTGTGAAGCTGCAGTGGAGCTTTACTCTGGTGTTTAAGGTTCTGAAGATTCCCCTTTTGAGCCCCTTCAGAAGGCATCCCTATAGGATTTGACCCTGAAGGTGGTATTATATTTCTAGTAGTTATTGCTTCCACCAGATGGTGTCAGAGATTCTTGTAGGGGGCCATTGATCTGTAACAGATTAAGCAGTTGGGCGATAAACCACAAAGACTGCTGTTTGTGCCACTTGCCATCTAAGGTACTTATCATGGAAAGTGGCCTCCTTGATGGCCCTTACATCCACTCAAAGAATGTGCAAGCTCCAGGCCTTGGTGGTGGACCCACCATACACTAGGTTCTATAAGAACAGGGTGGTATCACCTTTTCACCTCAACCAAGAGATAGTCCTTCCCACCTTCTTTTCATGGCCTCACGCTGGCAAGGAGAAGCTGATCCTTCATGTACTGGATTGCAAACGAGCCCTATCCTTCTACCTACAGTGGACTCAGGTCGATCGCAAAGCTCCTCAGCTTTTTGTATCATATGACCCCAGAAGACTGGGGCACCCCATGACTATGCGAACTCTGTCCACTTAGGTGGCAGACTGTATTACCCTCGCCTACAAGCGAGCTGGCCTCTCCCTTGAGCACCGGATCACAGCACATAGTGTGAGAGCAATGGTCGCATTGGTGGCCAACCTTCGCTCAGTGCCATTGATGGAGATCTGAAAGGCCGCCACATGGTCTTCAGTTCATATGTTCGCAGCTCACTACTGCCTGGAGAGGGAGTCCCAGAGGGACAGTGCCTTTCGCCAGGCAGTACGCCATAGTATTCTTGGGGTGTAGGCAGCTCCTGCCCTCCGACCCTTTTGTGTTCAGGCTTACGGAGTGGTAGTGTCACTGGATGCTAGGATCTCGCAGTCTGTCAGCTGGGAAATCATCTTCTGCAACTCACAGCTACCCGATTGGCCGCCGTCGATGCTGTCCTGGTTCGGTCTTCGGCAGCCTGGAGCTAGGGAGTCCCATATGTGAGGACTGACTTCCTGCTTGCTCCTAGAGAAAGCGTAGTTACTCACCTGTAACAGGTGTTCTCCGGGAACAGCAGGAATCGGTCCTCACAACCCTCCCTCCTCCCCTGGGAGTTGCTTCTATGCATTACTTTATTTTTACTACCATGTCATCTGACTGAGCAAGATGGCACCCTTCGGTGGGAAGGGGACCACCTATGCGTGGTAGCATTCCCAAAGGCTTTCTTTGAAAGCTGGGGAAATGCTCCGTGCGGGCTCAATCGGCGTTGATGTCACCCATATGTGAGGACTAATTCCTGCTGTTCCTAGAGAACACCTGTTACAGGTGAGTAACCGCTGTATGTGACATCGTGGATTATAAGTGGACACTTCCTGAGGCAGCCGTACTGGAGAAATGGGACCCATTGAAGCACCACGATTGTTTGACTGGATAAACAACACATATAAGATAAGGACATTTTAACAATTATTTGAACAATGTGATTTCCTTGGACAATATGCACAATTTTTGTGTTATGGTTACAAATGAACTTTTTGATGAGTGAACATGAATTGAAGAATGAGAAGGTTTTTTTATGACCAATGATGTAGTGCTGTAAAGGTTGGTATATACTGACAAATTGGTACTGGAGTCTGTTTTTTCCTTCTCATAGAAGTAAAGGTGATATGAATGTTCTAGAGTGTACTGAGTTTTTTTCTACATGTGGTAGAGAAAAGGGAGGTCTTCTTTTCTATTATCTGTGATTTTTCCCTTGGGTATTTTTATAGTGGTATTTATCCCTGAGTGCTGTGCCATCTTTTTCTCCCCAAAGTGCTGGAGGAGGGCCTTTGGTCAGACCCCCTTTGCTGCATCTGGATATGAGTGTGTTGATGAGGTATCTGGATTCTAATTCCTTCTGACGGTTGGGCCATCTCTGTCCTCTTCAGCAGCCCAAGGAAGGGACAGGCAGTGGCCAAGTCCTTGACTGCCAGGCTGTTAGTTCTACCTACCTCCTGTGTGTAAAACAAATGCCAGAGGGAATAAGAGCTCACAAGTCTCATCATGAGCCGAGTCTGCCTTGGTGTCTCTGGAAGACATCTGTAAGGCAGCAACTTTCTCAACCCCGAGCGCCTTTTTGGGAGCTGGAGCAGATGGTGTCTTTGGCAGAGCTGTTCTGTCCTGAGCGTCGTCTTCCTCCCACCTTGGCTCCTGATTGCTTGAGTACGTTCCATTCATCTAGGCTGATCTAGGAGGATGATTAGCAGATATGAAAAATTCCTCCTTCCTTATTTCCTTTCCTTGAACCCTGATAAACCCTTCCAAGGCTCACCCTGAGAAGATTACTCCTCCATGTTTGGGAGTTCTGCTGCTTTTTAACTGCATTATCAGTATAACTACCTGATGCAAAATTAAGTGTATTGGCCAAAAGGTGTTTGTTCAAAGTTATTGTTTAATACCTTTCTGAGTTTCCAAGTATTTCAGTCTTGCTTGGTAAGTATCATACTGGCTCCTCTAAATGATGCACCAGAATATATACCAGTGATGAAATCACTGAAAACTGTTCTGTCTACCTCCACTTTATTAATTTATTTATTTTATTTATTTATTTAGTAAACATTTGTATACCGCTGCTTCCTACGATCAGCAGCGGTTTACTTTACAGAATCATAATGTATCGTACAATACAGTGATTTTTAAGATACACATTTCGATTGAGCAATGATTTACATAACACAGGAAATAGTAATTATACATTGGATTGGGGCTCACAAATCCAAAATACATTTGATTATAGGTGCGTGGGAGGGGCCTAAAATATACATATATACAAGTTTACATATCGGTATTCCAATTGCCGTCATGGCAGGCAAAATCCATCTCGTTGAGGTAAGGTGTCGCACTTAGGTCGGGTTGTAGTGAGCCTGAAATAAGTGGGTTTTGAGTTTCCTTCTGAATTCACTCAAATTATTTGTCAGTCGCAACTCGTGTGGGAGTTGGTTCCAGTGGGTTGGTGCTGTATATGTGAAAGCTCTATTGCTTGTTTCTGCTTTGACAGTTCTTATGCTGATCGGGACACAGAGGGTGTTGAGATTTATGGTTCTTCTGGTCCTGTTGTGTGGTTGCATAGTGATTAGGTTGTCGAGGAAGAAGGGTGCAATGTTGTGAATGAGCTTAAACATTGTTATGAGGCGTTTGAATATGATGCGGACGGCTACCGGGAGCCAATGCAGTTCCATTAGCACTGGGGTTATGTGATCCGTGACGTTTTTTCCCATGATGACTCTTGCTGCAACATTTTGAGCCATTTGCAAGATATTTAGGGTGTTCTTCGGAAGCCCTTGCAGAATGGCGTTGCAGTAGTCTAGGTGAGGCATGACTAGAGCTTGTGCAACAGTCCTGAAGTCAGATTTCTCAAGGATATTGCGAAGTGGTTGAAGAACTTTCAATTTGTAAAAAATGGCTCGGTTAATTGTTCGGAGGTGCTTATCCATCTTAAGGTTGCTGTCTAGTAGGACCCCTAGATATTTTATTGCAGGCTTCGTATGATATATGTTTTTGTTGAGGGTGACTGTGGTGGGCGGGATGAAATTGGTTTTCTTGGAGATAAACATGACCTCTGTTTTCTTATGATTTATTGACATGTTTTTTTGTTGAAGCCATGTTTGTAGCATGTCGAGGCATTCTTCTAGTGGAGTGAAATCCGGTTGTGCTATATCAAGGTGCGTGTACAGCATCACATCGTCAGCATAGATGTGGTAATTGATGTTGCACTTCTGAAAGATCTCGCCGATTGGTTTTATATACAAATTAAATAGGAGAGATGATAAGGCGGACCCTTGCGGGATCCCCTGGGTCTGGGGGAAGGCATCGGCTTTATCGTCGTTGAATTGGACTTGTTGCATCCTATTGGATATGTATGATGCAAACCACTTTAGAGGGGTCCCTGTTATACCTATGGATGCCAGACGGTTTAAGAGGGTGCCGTGGTGTACTGTATCAAATGCAGCTGAGATGTCGATAAATATAAGTATGAACATAGCATTTTTATTTTCGAGACCCCTGAGGAGGTTGTCAAGGAGTGCTAGCAGTAGGGTTTCTACTCCGTGATGCTGATGAAACCCATATTGATGCATATCTAAGGCTTTCCTATCGTCAATGTGATCCTGCAGCTGCTGCTGAACCGCCTTTTCGATTGTTTTAGCTAAGAATGATATGCTCGAGATTGGTCGATATGATGCAGGATCATTTTTGTTGAGTGTTTTGTTCTTTAGGATGGGTCTTATAAGTGAACTCTTGAGATAGGTCGGCATTGTACCTTGTTGGAGTGACTGGTTGACAATGTAGGAGATAGGTTTTGCGATTTCTTTCTTAGTTGCTTTTATCCAAGCCGCTGGGCATGGGTCAAGAGGGGAGGTGGTGGATTTTAAATTGGTTATGATGTTTATGATCTGTTGTTCACCTAATTGCTGGAAGGTATTCCATTCTGCTGAAGATTCTGCCTGAGAGACGGTGCCGTTTTCTCGAGGGGTGAGGACAATATTCCCTCTAATTTTCTGTAGGTTGTGTGCGCATAAAATATCAGCTGTGCAGCTTTTGAAGGAAGGTTACATTTTTGTGCGCCACATAATGATACTCAGAGTTATATACTTTAAAATTTGACTACACGTCAGAATACAGTATGTACACCACATTGATTTTAATCAAATTAAATGAAAATAGAAGATTACTAAATTAAGTGGAAAATTTCTAGTAATTACAATCACAACTTTTAAATTTTAAGACGTCTGTGTTTTCTATCAGAATCAGAACCGTAATTTTTGTGCGCTCTGTTAAGTATGTGCGCGCGCACACGCGCATAGCTTAGAGGGAACAGTGGGTGAGGACTAAAGACATGTTTTGATCGATGATTGTGGGTACTTGCGGGTGAAGTTTCTTGGCGTAATGGTCTGTAAGCGTCTGGGCCTTTATTTCGTTGGTATAGACCAGGGGTCACCAACCTCCAGAGGGCCGCGGGCCGCACAGCCGACTACCGGCAGACTCGCGGGCCGCACCCCCCCCCCCCCGAAAAAAAAACTGCTCATACCTGTACTTTTATTCCATGTCAGCTCCCTCCCTTCTGCAGCCGCGGCTCCCTGCCTCTTAGGGAACCGCGGCTGTGCTTGTAAAATCATCGCGGAGCCCTTCCTGTCTTGATGGGCTCCGTGCAGCATTGTCCCGCCTCTAAAGGAAGTTGTTTACCACTTCCTTTGGAGGCGGGACAATGCTGCACGGAGCCCGTCAAGACAGGAAGGGCTCCGCGATGATTTTACAAGCACAGCCGCGGTTCCCTAAGAGGCAGGGAGCCGCGGCTGCAGAAGAAGGAGTCGATGAATTTGCCGGTACTTTCAGCAGCATCCTTGGCGGGCCGCACCGGGGTAGAGCCTCGCGGGCCGCACCAAGGGACCTCGCGGGCCGCAGGTTGGTGACCCCTGGTATAGACGGTGTCCTGGGAGGTTTTGGTGAGTGATTTGACAAGCTGGCTTGCTGGCTGGGGAGTGGTTCAGTGGTTGGGACAGGTTACCTCAGGCCAGAAGGCCAGCAGTTCAATTCCCACATAGGGACAAGCAACCTCAGGCCGGAGGGACTGGGGTCTCTAGTCCCATGGCCACACCTTGGGCAAGCCACTTAACCCTCCATTGCCTCAGGTACACTTAGATTGTGAGCCCTTTGGGGACAAGGGAATAAAAAGTACCTGTTAGTATACATGTAAACCGCACTGATTCTAAAGAGCGCGGTATAAAAAATAAATAAACAACCCACTCATCTGGACTGGTCTAGCAGGATTCAGGGAAACAGAATTAACAAGTATGTAAATTTTCTTTATACTGGCTTTGTTATTTGTGTTATTTTCTGTAAATGGCAGTAATTAAACAAAATAAGAATTAGAACTAGTTGTGTCCAAAGTTAATTCAGCATTACTAGTTCATCCTGTCTATCTGTCTGGATTCCAGCGGCGGTATCTTGTTACTTTCGGCAAAGACCGACTTCTCTAGTGTTTTTCCACTGTGAATAAATGGAAACAGTAGCCCAGCCTGTCCTCAGTTTCACGGTGTCCTTTACTGAGTATCGAGCACAATTATAATGAGTCTTCTAAAAGAGTTTTTAATGGGTCTTTCCCCAGGGTAGGTAGTGGTTTCATTCTGTGGCATGGGCTTAATGTTTTAGAGCTTTAGCCCTAATTGTTAGAAGCGTTCAGTGCCATTAAATAGCTGGTTAAGGTGAATTTCAGTATTGTGTTCAGTCTGCTGCCAGTGTTCTGGATTCCACATGGGTGTGCCAGTAAAATGGATAACTTGAAACTATATTTATTTGGATTTAGCTCATGCCTTTACATTGTTTGACTTGACTGCAGTTTAAAAAAACAGTGCTGACTCCTGGCAACCCAGCAGCCCCTGGGTTTTCTTGGCAAAGTAGGATCAGAAGTAGATTGCCAGGCTTTTTCTTCTGAGGAAATGGAGGGTAAAGTGACTTGCCCGAGGTCTCAAGGAGAGCCAGTGGGAATTGAACCCTGGTCTCTTGGGTACTTTTATTAAATTAAAATGGCTTATGGGACAATGCTAAATATAGCTACCTCGTAATGTAGTCCGACGAAAAGTTGTGCGGAGCATGTATATTAGTGTCTTTTTCTAAGTATCATTTTATGGTAAACCCTAGTCCCCAGTTTGCAGTGTTGTCTGTCTTGATTAGACTGAAGGATCTGTTCAACAGGGACTCTCTATTGCATGTATATGTACAGTACTGTGTATGCCTTGTAGCACTATACAAATAATTAGAAGTAGTGATAGCCTCTATCCCTGTTAAAATCGGGGACAGAAGGTGGTTATATTCAATGGAATCTAGGGCACTACTTCAAAATTGGGGACAATCCCTGAAAATCAGGGACATCAGGTAACCATAATCAGTGTGCTTTGAACACTGCCTACGTTAGTTCACAGGCCACTGCTTTAACCAGAAGGCTATTCCCCCAATCTAGTGAAATGAATGAAATCACTTTTGCATGGAGGAAGGTGATCCAGGGGTATCTGCCTCCCTTGCTGCTGATTACAGTAGTAAGACAGGTTTCTATGACACTCTTCCCCCTCCCGCCCCCCCCGCCTCCCGCCCTTAAATCCTCCTTCCAGATTCCTATCCTGCGTATGTATAGATGGGTTTGAAGGTTTTTTGTAAATAGCTGTCACATGATTTTTTTCGCCTGGTTTTCTGCAAGGAAACTAGCTTTATAATATAATGTCTATCTATCTGTCCCCCCCTCCCCCAGTGTTTAAACCATTCAGCTAATTTCATTACAATTTCTGGCACAGTTAATAGAGCACCCACTAACCCCAGGCTTGTACTTTACATGTGTCCCTGAACCTTCCCCCTTCCCCACCCCGCGGTACACACTTTTCTGTCCTTGCATATACAGCAGACATAGTTCACCTTGCTGTAACAATCTTAGCTGTACAATGTTGTCTGAATTATTTCACAGATAAGTCAATGTCTGACTTTGCTACAAGCAAATGGCTATTATTTTGGGGTCAATGGATTAATTTTTATATACCATGACAGTCGTGAATCTCACTCTTAAGCCAGAGTATGTGGAGTATGATCTTAGTCTCTTTAATTTACTGCTAATGCTTGCCGTAGTATTTTCATCATGCCGAGAGCATCTTTGAGGAGTTTCTAAGAGGTAATATGAGTATTTGCTGGGAGATGATCGCCCTATGCAGTGTAAGGTATCAGGAGAGATCCTGCAACAGCACAACTCTTAACAGGCTGCCAGACATCTAAACTGAGACTCGTTGAGTGGTAATTTGCCAGAGATGACATTAGCACTGCAAATCTGGTACTTGGCACTGCCAGATGACAACAGTACCATTGCAGTGTTCTATAATATAAAGGTGAATGTAACAAATGGATATTATACCCTTACAGAAAAATCCCACAAGAAAACATTGGTTCTGGATTAACATATATACATTCACCTTACTTGACTGAGATGCCTTCCTTAGAGAAGTCCTTTTTTTCCCTACGTAGTCATTGGAGCCTGGAAAGCTTGGTTCTATACATCCCTTGGTTTTGTTTTGTTTTTTGTTGGTGGGTTTTTTTTTTTACTGTCCATTTTGGTGGTCCCAGTGAACCCTGTGCAGTTCCAACTAGTGCTCTGTAGCCAGGATTAGTCTGGGAAGAGTTGGCCCAACCATTAGGCTAGACAGTCACCAAGGGCGGCAGCAAAGATCTGGGCATTCAAAGCTAAACATTAGATTTTGACAGCTGAGGTAGGGTGTGTGTGTGGGGGGGGGGGGGAGAGATTTAAAGCTTAAGGTTTGCCTAGGATTCCACCATCTTGAACCAACTCTGGGACTGACCCTGAATCTGGGCATGTTCCACTGAGGTAGTAAAGGCTGGGACTGAGAGTTAGAGTGGGAGCAACCTATATAAATATTAAATGTATAATAAAGGCAAACATTTTTGCAAGCACTCCTACAGTGCAGACTGTTGTTGTGTGGAGTCATTTACTAGCTGTTGCTCTCAGATCAGAGGTTATCTTTCCCACTGAGTCACCACCTGAGATTCACATCCTAAAGTAATAGACAGAAGTCTGAAAGACTCCCATAGATGCATGAAAAGAGCTGTATAATATTGAGGTAGCCTAGGCCATTCTCTAACTATAATTTGCGTCTTCAGAACAATGTCTTATAAAACTTGTTGGAAATGTTTTTTTGTAATGCCAATAGAACAGGATGTAGTAAGCTTTATTGCCATATGGAAAAAAATCCTGTATTACAGTTGATTCGTTAGGGGATAATTTTATAAAGCATTTCCATGTATAGGGCATAGTTTTGAAAATTGGGTATATGCACATGTACAACAGCATGCATACTTTAATGTGCATTCTTGTACTTTGGTGTTTTTGGGAAGTAGTTTGGGCAGAGGAGGGTGGAGTTGCTGAGTGCACATCTTGAGTACATGTACACATTTACACCTTCAGAGAAGGTATACATTTATGCAAAGGCATTTGTCTGCTATTAGAGATTATTATAGGACTCATCAACAACCTTCGCTGTTCTGATGATACCACATTACTGGCTGAAAGAGAAGATGATCTGAAACAATTGCTTCTCAAGATCAAGGAACATAGTCTTAAAGTGGGCCTGCACCTTAATGTTAAGAAGACAAAGATCCTGACAACTAGCAAAATCGCTAAGTTCTTCATTCTGTCTGTCAAGTTCATCATTTTGTCTGTCACAGTCTGTTAAGCATCAATCACCCCTCTCCTCGACTACTGCAACTCCATCTTATAAGGACTACCGAAGACCACCCTTGCCCCCCTCCAGCTGGCTCAAAACACAGCTGCACAACTCATCGCCGGAGCAACCAGGCACACCCACATCACGCCCTTATTGAAATCTCTACACTGGCTACCTATCTCATCCCGTATCAGGTTTAAGACCATTATCCTCACGCATAGAGCCCTCCTCAACACCACAGCGGAACAGCTACAAATACTAATTGAGTACCCCAACAACAGCAGACTTCGGCGCCAAAACACAGCAAATCTCCTCCTCCTACCTGCACAGAGCTCCAAGAAATCACAACGCACCTGCACAAGAGCCTTCCAATTCTATGCCCCCACCAACTGGAACAAACTACCACCTAACTTACGGGCCCTCCAATCCCATACCCTCTTCAAAAAATATCTTAAGACCTTTCTTTTCGAAGAGCACTTCAACACAGACACTGCCACAAACCACACTCAAGAGTACACCCTGCCCCCCCTCACCACTCAACCCCCATAAGCAGGTGACCACAATGCCTCACTGTAAAGCAGGTATGCCATTTGTAAATAATCACTTTATTCTCTTGTTCAATTGTAACAAAATAATTGTATACCAGTTATCTGTACATAGTTCCAACTGTTTCATACAAAAGGTTACTACTTGTTTCATGTAAATTTCTACCAGTTAACTGTACATAGTTCTAACTGTTCCATGTAAATGTTACTACTTGTTCATTGTAAACCGTTTTGCCTTGCAGAAAAACAGTATATAAAACCAGTTCAATAAATAAATTAAATACATTGATGGAGAAGAAATTGAAATAGTTAACAACTTTAACTTACTTGGATTAACAATCAATAAAGAAAGGACAAGCAGTCATGAAATCTGACGATGCATTGCTCTTGGCAGAATGACTATAAAGGACCTAGACAAGATTCTCAAGAGCAGAGACGTCTCTCTCCATACAAAGATTAGACTTGTCCAGGCCATGGTATTTTCAGTAACATCATATGGATGCGAAAGTTGGATAGTGAAAAAGATAGAAAGGAAGAAAATTGATGCCTTTGAATTATGGTGTTGGCGATGATTACTGTGTATACCGTGGACTGCCCAAAGAATAAACTAGTCAGTACTACAGGAGATCAAACCTAAGCTTTCTTTAGAAGCTCAGATGACAAGCTTCGACGTACATACTTTGGACACATCATGTGAAAAGAAAGATCGTTGGAGAAAGACATAATGCTTGGCAAGGTAGAACGTCAGCGTAAAAGAGGAAGGCCGGCAATAAGATGGATTGATACAGTAACAGCAGCTATGGGTGTCACTCTAACAACAATGAGCTGCCTGACTGAAGACTGAACACAGTTTAGATCAACTATCAAGAGGGTTGCCATGAGTCGACACTGACTCAATGGCACTTAGCAACAACATAGGACTTTATTTTATAAAAATATATAAGCACCTATGTTGCCTTTAGAAAATAAATGTCTGTTAGTTTGAGAATTTTTATAGGTTAAAAATTAATAGAAATAGAAAAAGAACCTTCATGCTATTGATCCCTTGACGCTCTCTTCCAACATTTCTCCATCTCTTTCTTCCATTATGTCATCCAAGTCTGTTGATGAGGCAGTATCTTCCTATAATGCTGCACTCTACTCGGCTCTGGATGCTCTCGCTCCACCCACCCCATGTCCTGTGAGACGCTCTGCACCCCAGCCCTGGCTTTCATCCACTACCCGCTATCTTCGTTCCTGTGCCCGTTCTGCTGAGTGTGCTTGGCTCAAATCCCGCTCCCCTGAAGACTTTTTACACTTCAAATTCATGTTTGTCTCTTTCCAGTCAGCCATAGCTCTTGCCAAACAAGACTACTATGTCCATCTGACTAACTCTCTTGCCTCTGATCCTCACCGTCTCTTTACTACTCTCAGCTCTCTCCTCAAAGTGCTTCCGCCTCAGATCCCTCCCTCCCTTTCTGCCCAAACCCTAGCTGACTATTTCCATGACAAAATCCACAAGATCACCCTCCAATTCCCCACAAACTTGGCTATTTCCCCTCCTCCCCCTCTCCACTCCCAACTCTCCCCCCTGTCCCTCGCTACCCTCTCTTCCTTTCCTGTCATCTCTGAAGAGGAAACTGCACACCTTCTTTCCTCCTCCAAACTCACCACCTGCTCCTCCGATCCTATCCCCACCCATCTCCTAAGCACCATCTCCTCCACCGTTGTCCCTTGCATCTCTCATATTCTCAACCTTTCGCTCTCCACTGCAACTGTCCCTGCAGACTTCAAGTATGCTGTGGTCACACCTCTCCTCAAGAAACCCTCACTTGATCCCACCTGTCCTTCTAACTATCAACCCATCTCTCTCCTCTCCTTCATTTCTAAACTACTTGAATGTGTGGTTCACCGCCGCTGCCTTGACTTTCTCTCCTCTCATGCCCTCCTGGATCCCTTACAGTCTGGCTTTCGGCCTTTTTGCCCTCCTGGATCCCTTACAGTCTGGCTTTTGGCCTTTGCACTCTACTGAAACGGCTCTTGTCAAAGTCTCCAGTGACTTGTTCCTGGCAAAATCCAAGGACCTGTAATCTGTCCTCATCCTCCTTGAACTCTCTGCTGCTTTCGACACCGTTGACCACAACCTTCTCCTTGATACCCTGTCCTCACTTGGCTTTAAGAGCTCTGTACTATCCTGGTTCTCCTCCTATCTCTCCCACCGCTCCTTCAGCGTGTGTTCTGGTGGCTCCTCCTCCTCCGCTACCCCGCTCCCAGTTGGTGTACCCCAAGGATCTGTCATGGGTCCGCTCCTTTTTCTTTCTCTATACCCAGTCCCTTGGTGCACTTATCTCTTCCCATGGCTTTCAGTACCATCTGTATGCTGACTCCCCCCAGATCTGCCTCTCTACGCCTGAACTCTCTCCGGAAACCCAGACCCGGATCTCTGCTTGCCTTTCTGACATTGCTGCCTGGATGTCCCACCGCCACTTGAAATTGAACATGGCCAAGACTGAACTTCTTATCTT
Organism: Ichthyophis bannanicus; assembly: GCA_033557465.1. Classification (NCBI taxonomy): domain Eukaryota; kingdom Metazoa; phylum Chordata; class Amphibia; order Gymnophiona; family Ichthyophiidae; genus Ichthyophis; species Ichthyophis bannanicus. The sequence goes on along the minus strand of CM066033.1, from coordinate 186,755,320 downwards.
TCCCCCTAAAACCTCCTCTCCTCTTCCTCCTTTTTCAGTCTCTGTAGACAGCTCTGTACTCCTTCCTGTTTCCTCGACCCGCAATCTGGGGGTTGTCTTTGACTCCTCCCCCTCTTTCTCCACACATATCCATCTCGTAGCGAAGACCTGCCGCTTCTTTCTCTATAACATTAGCAAAATCCGCCCTTTCCTTTCTGAACACACTACTAAAACGCTTATCCACTCCCTAATCACCTCCCGTCTTGACTACTGTAACCTACTCCTTGCTGGTCTCCCTTTGAGTCATCTCTCTCCCCTTCACGGCTAATCTTCCACTAGCCTCGTCATACACATAGTACTCCTCTTCTCAAGTCACTTCACTGGCTCCCTAACCCTCCGCATCCAATTCAAGCTTCTCCTGCTGACCTATAAATGCATTCACTCTGCGGCTCCTCAGTACTTCTCTTATCTCTCCTTACAACCCCTCCTGGGAACTCCGCTCTTCTAACCAACTGCTTCAATATGTGCCCTTCTCTCCTACTGCCAACTCCAGACTTTGCTCCTTTCACCTTGCTGCACCTTACACCTGGAACAAACTACCTATGTCTGTACGCCAGGCACCTTCTCTAACCCCCTTCAAATCCAGGTTGAAGTCTCACCTCTTCGCTGCTGCCTTTGGATCTTGACTTACCTGCTCTCCTTTTCCTTCCCTCTGTTTTACCCCTGTTTACGCCTTCTGTGTTTGTCTTGATTAGATTGTAAGCTCTGATGAGCAGGGGCTGTCTCTTACATGTTTGTACAGCGCTGCGTACGACTGGTAGCGCTATAAAAATGCTGAGTAGTAGTAGTAGTAGCAATTTACAAAAAGGTAAGAGGAAAAGAGCTATTGTAGCAAGAGAATGAAAAGAGAGGGTGTGAAGAGGAAGGGACGGGGGGCAGAGGAGGGGTAGGAAGTAAGAGGTATGATCTGCTGGTGGCGATCCAGCAGTGTCTAAGGGGCTTCAAATGCAATTTTGAACAAATGTGTTTTTAGAGCTTTTTTGAAAAGTTTAAAGTTCACTTCCAAACATAAAGGGGCAGGAAGGCTATTCCAAAGGGAAGGAGCTAAAACAAAAAATGCTGATTGCTGAGTCAATTCAACTTTTACTTTAGAAGTGGAGAAATATGAAGCCCATTTCCATGGAGTGATTGGAGAAACTGGGCTGAGGCATATAAGGTAATTAGTGTAGAAGTGTAATCTGGGGTCTCATCTTGGATGGCTTTAAGGACAAGAGTCAGAATTTTATATTGAATCCGTGATCTGATGGGGAACCAGTGATATTAAAATAATACTGGGGTGATGTGGTGGAATCTATGAGCGTGGACAAGAAGACTTGACAGCTATGTTTTGGATAGTACGTAGGACACTTTAAGTGACTTTAAGCTCCGTTATCTAGGTATCATTCTTGACAGTGCTCTCTCATTCAATAATCATATTTCTGAGGTCTCCCGGCGTTCTTTCTTTTTCCTTCGATGCATTCGTGCTATTAGTATAAGTACCTTGCCCCAACCACTAGGAGTGGCCTAGTGGTTGGGGCAAGGTACTTCAGGCCGGAAGGTCGGGGGTTCAAATCCCACTAGAGGACAGCAACCTTGGGCCAGAAGGACTGGGGTTTCTAGTCCCACAGGTGCTCCTTGTGGTCTTGGGCAAGCCACTTAACCCTCCATAGCCCATGTTCCCTGTAAAATAGTTATCTCCAAGTTATAATGCCCTGTTCAATGTAATTTCAGTTTGTTTAATGTAAACCGCACTGATGCAGAATAGCGCGGTATATAAGAGAATGTAAATAAATAAATAAATTAGGCCCTTCTTCTCCCCACAGGCTTTACTCACTCTTCTTCTTTCGTTGATTATTACTAGACTAGACTTTTGCAATTCCATACTCGCTGGTATCCCTCAATATCAGCGTCGCAGATTACAACTATTACAGAACACTGCAGCCAGGATGGCATCTCACGCTTCTTCTCGAGATCACATTACTCCAATTCTTCAACACCTTCACTGGCTGCCATTAGATTTCCGGATACACTTTACGATCCCTACTTTGGTGCATCTTGCTAGCTATTCCCACAGACCCCAATACTTGGCCGATCTATTGACATTTCATACATCTTCTCGCAGTCTCTGCTCTATACACATAAATTGCCTATACCTACCCTCTCCCTCACAGGCGCATCTCCAATCAACCAGACATTCGGCCTTCTTTTACCTCGGTCCCTCCCTGTGGAACTCTCTGCCCACCACCCTTCGAGTGGAGGAGTCCTACCCTAAGTTCCGCTCCCTACTGAAAACCCACCTCTTTTCCTCTGCCTTTAACCTTCCCCCCTGACTTTCTATTTCCTACTCTATGCCATATTTAATATCTAAAGTTTTCTTTTTTCTTTTCTGAACAAAGATTGTAACTTCATTTCCTTTTCCTATACATTTTATTGTACTGTAAACCACCCTGATGTAACGGGGGGGGGGGGGGGGCGGAGGTATATCAAATGCTGAAATAAACATAAACATAGAGTGGTAGACCTGCATAGATAACTAAACGTGAGATTACTGTGTGAAACAAGATGGAGATTTGTGTGATTGAATCAAGGAATTGCCTGATATATGGTTTTGATCCTTTCTATTTGTATTAATTTTTAGCCTATAAAGCTTCTAAAGATATTGATATTGATGGCTCAAAACCATCTGAGTGCATTTTTGCTACTTGCGCAGTCTGAGGAGAAAAGCAAAGTTCAGAATCTAATAGGATACCTAAATATTTGAAAGTATGTTGGAGAATCACTGGGACACCTATGAGAGCCCATGAACCCAAGTGACTGATTTTCGGGTTGAGTTTAAGTGAATTTGACTAAGAATAAATCTGGGGAAAGTTTGTCTGTAATGGAAAGCAGAAAATATCATCAGCATACATATTGAAAAGCAAAGGGGAAAGCATGGAAAACTGAGATACGCTCCAGAGAAGTCTATAAGGGGAGGAAAGAGAATTCTAGATGTTTACTTGAAAAGAGGGTCCATTTAAAAAGGATGGCTCTACTCATCAGATATCATTCAAATCATTACTGCACATATGTTTTATATATAATATGAAATGTAAAAAATATAGGAAAAGTTGGAAAATGTGTGTGCAGGGCCTATTAGGCAAATTAGGCGGTAGTCTAGGGTGGCAACTTCTGATGGGTGGGGCAGCAGAGAGCAGGGCATTCAGTGCTAAGCAATATATTTGCACAGAGGGGGGCATAAGACTTAAGGCTTGCCTAGGTGCCAACACCTCATACTAACTTTGGAGCCGGCCCTGCATGAATGTTGCCATGTTGGTAAGCTGCTATTAATTTGGCATCATTTTAAGGATGAGGAATGGCTGCTGGGGATCTGTTTTGCAACTAGAATTTGCTGTTTCATGCAAAATATTGTTTCACATTTATATTGGAATGCACCAAGCTGTTGCAGCCACTTGTCACTGTCACATAAGTGCTGCTGTGCGCACAAGGCTCAAACTTCCCCAGAAGTATCTAATACTCTTACTACCTCTGTGGCCAAGTTAAGGCCTTCCCCATTCCTTCATGAAGTCATTTTTAACTGCATCCTTTTGAGTATCCTAGTAACAGACTAACCTCAGAAGACCTGAAGTATTAAAAAGTGCTCATTGTTGCTGCAGGGATCTTTTATCAACCAATTCAGCTCAACATGAGAACTCGACTGCAGTAGCTACCTTGAAACAATCAGATATATGGATGACCTTAGAAAACATGCCATTCAGTTCTGGAGATGCTGTGTATCCAAGCAGCTTTATTCTGGCACTTGAAGCAGGTCAGCTCTATCAGTCTGCCTTCTTGAAATGTGCTGTGAAAAGCACTAATTGATGAAAAGGTGAATTGAGGAAAGATTGACTCATCAAAGTAATTTCACGTATGTTGTCCTATCTGAAAATGCTCAGCTTTATCATGGAACACGGAGCACTTAAAGTTTGAATCCAGGAAATGTGCTGAATTGACTTATCAAGTGGCCTTTTATGTACTGCTGCAGATCTTCAGTACTTGATACCTGAAGCCCATAAAGAAGCGTTCCAAACATTGGGAGTACTTTGGGATTTAGTTTTAAGTCCAATGTCAAACAATTTTAAGAACTCAATATAGAAATCAAAGGGGCATTATGAATTGCAGTACATGGGAAAGATGTTAAATATTAACAGTTTTCTTCTGCACTGTGCTCCAAGCTGAATATAAAAGATTGTTTCTACACAAATCCTTTAAAAGACATCAGACCTATTTACCTCTTCACGACGTGCATTAATCATCTACTGAATGGGTTCCCAAACCTGTCCTGGGGCCTCTCCAGCCAGTTGGATTTTCTAGATATCCACAATCAATATTCATGAGAGAAACTTGTATATAATGGAGGCAGTGCATGCAAATCTCTCTCATGCATATTTATTGTGGATATCCTGAAAACCTGACTGGCTGGGAGGCAGGTTTGTGCACCTGCTCTTTTATCTTTGAGCTTCCCCTTGAAGTAGTTCAGCCAACTAGTCCTGTCAAAGCTGAGATTGGAGGCACTAGAGAAAATTGCCTTCTCAAGAGATTTTATTTCTTACCCACACATTTTAATCTACTTGGTTGAATGTTATCTTGATAGGAGTAGAAGCATCCTACAGTTTCTATCCTGTGGCATATTGGAGTAATGAGATATTTCTGTCAAGGGCACTGCATTGACCAGTGCACTGTCTAAACCAGCATGTAGATAAAACAGCTTATTGTAGCAAAGGAATGGACAAACTTTTTAACCCTATCAGTACAGGTGCAGAGATCTGGGGATAAGAGCCAAGGATAGAGTGGATTCCTGGGTCACTCCTGTAGAGATGACAAGTTGACCATATCACCTTCAGCTGAAAGTAACAGGCTCCTGCCTTTACCTGACTTAATGCCATGGGTTAGGGTTGTAGTTTACCTAAGAACATAAGAACATAAGATATGCCATACTGGGTCAGACCAAGGTCCATCAAGCCCAGTATCCTGTTTCCAACAGTGGCCAATCTAGGTCATACGTACCTAGCAGTTTCCCCAAAAGACACAGGTTCTGCAATGCTTGTACTAGGTCAAGCATTGATATCCTGGGTCCCTTCTTAATAATGGTTTATGGACCTTTCCTCTAGGAACTTGTCCAAACCTTTTTTAAACCCAGCTACACTAACATCCTTTACTACATCCTCCGGTAACAAATTCCAGAGTTTGATTACACGTTGAGTGAAAAAATATTTTCTTTTATTAGTCTTAAATAGTTTACCCTGTAGCTTCATTGCATGTCCCCTAGTCTTCCTATATTCTGATAACGAAAACAGTCGATCTATGTTTACCCGTTCTATTCCGTTCATTAATTTATAGACTTCTATCATATCTCCCCTCAGCCGTCTCTTTTCCAGGTTAAAGAGCCCTAACCTTTTTAGCCTTTCTTCACAGGAGTATCCTTCCATCCCCTTTTACCATTTTGGTGGCTCTTCTCTGAACCTTTTCTGATAACGCTATATCCTTTTTAAGATACGGCGACCAGAATTGCACACAATATTCAAGGTGCGGTCTCACCATGGAACGATATAGAGGCATTATAATATCTTTTGTTTTATTTTCCATTCCTTTCCTTATGATACCTAGCATTCTATTTGCTCTCTTGGCTGCCGCTTCACACTGGGCCGAGGGTTTTAACATGTTATCCATAATGACGCCTAAATCTTTTTCCTGGGTGGTGGTTCCTAATATGGAACCTTGCATTGTGTAGCCATAGTTTGGGTTGTTCTTCCCTAGGTGCATAACTTTGCACTTGTCCACATTAAATTTCATCTGCCATTTTGATGCCCAGTCTTCCAATTTATCAAGATACTCTTGCAATTTTCCACAATCTTCTTGGGTTTTAACAACTTTAAATAGTTTTGTGTCATCTGCAAATTTGATAACCTCACTCGTTATTCCACTTTCCAGGTCATTTATGAATATGTCAAAAAGCAGCGGACCCAGCACAGATCCCTGGGGTACACCACTATTCACCTTTCTCCATTGGGAAAATTGGCCATTTAGCCCAACCCTCTGCTTTCTGTCTTTTAACCAGTTCCTGATCAACAGTAGTATACTGCCTCCTATCCCATGACTCTTTAGTTTTGCCAAAAGTCTCTGATGAGGGACCTTGTCAAAGGCTTTTTGAAAGTCCAGATACACTATATCAACCGACTCACCTTTGTCCACCTGTTTATTCACACTTTCAAAAAAACATAACAGATTAGTAAGACAAGATCTTCCTTGTCTAAAGCTATGTTGGCTGTCTCCCATTTGCCATGACTATCTACATGCTGAGTAATTTTATTCTTTATGATGGTTTCTACCATTTTTCCCGGTACTGACGTGAGGCTCATCGGTCTGTAGTTTCCCGGATCACCCCTCGAACCCTTTTTAAAAATTGGTGTTAAATTGGCGATCCGCCAATCTTCAGGTATTAGAGATGATTTTAATGATAGTTCACAGATTACTAATAGCAGGTCTGCAATCCCGTATTTCAGTTCTTTCAACACCCTTGGATGTATACCATCCGGCCAAGGTGATTTGCTACTCTTCAATTTATCTAATAGTTGTACTACATCTTCCCGATGTATCGATGTTTCCTTCAATTCTTCCGCATTTTTAAATACCACTTCAGTCATGGGTAACATCCCTACATCTTCCTCAGTAAAGACCGAAGCAAAGAATTCATTCAGTCTCTCTGCTATCGCCTTGTCGCCGCTTAGGGCCCCTTTAACTCCTCTATCATCTAATGGTGCAACTGACTCTCTCACAGGTTTTTTTGCTACGAATGTACTTGAAAAAATCTTTATTTCGCATTTTTGTTTCCGCAGCAAGCTTCTTCTCAAATTCTCTCTTTGCCTTCTTTATCAATGTCTTGCATTTGACCTGCCAGTGCTTGTGCTGTTTCCAGTTTTCATCGTTTGGCTCTTTTTTCCATTTCCTGAAAGATGCTTTCTTGGCAACAACAGCCTCTCTGACCTCACCTTTAAACCATGCTGGCAGTTTTTTGGACTTCCTTCCACTTTTCTTAAAGCGTGGAATACAGCTGGTCTGGGCTTCCAAGATAGTATTTTTCAACAACACCCAAGCTTGTTGTAAGTCTTTAACCTTTGCAACTGCTCCTTTTAGTTTTTTCCTAACTATTTTCCGCATTTTATCATAGTCTCCCTTTCAAAACTTAAAAGGTAGTACTGTGGATTTCCTTACTATCCCTCCTCCACTAATTAAATCAAAGGCGATCATGCTATGATCACTATTGCCAAGTGGCCCCAACACCCTTATCTTTTGCACTAGATCTGGTGTTCCACTAAGGACTAGGTCTAATATGGCTTCCCCTCTCGTCGGTTCATGGACCAGCTGCCCCAAGAAGCAGTCATTTATGTCATCTAGGAACTTTATCTCCCTAGCATGTACTGCCGTGACACTAACCCAGTCGATACCGGGGTAATTGAAATTGCCCATTATTATTAACACGCTGTAACTTTTGTTAGATTCCTTGATTTCTTTGAGTATTTCGTCATCCATTTGTTCATTCTGGCCAGGCAGTCGATAGTACACCCCCACCGCCATCGCCTTCCCCTTTTTACATGGAATTTCGATCCATAGAGATTCTACAGCAAATTTTGTTTCCTGCAAAACTTTAATCCTTTCTGACTCAATGCCCTCTCTAACATAGAGCGCAACCCCTCCACCAATTTGATCAGCTCTATCATTACGATATAGTTTGTACCCAGGTATCACAGTGTCCCACTGGTTGTCCTCCTTCCACCATGTCTCTGATATTCCAATCACATCTAACCTCTCATTTAGTGCTATATATTCTAACTCTCCCATCTTATTTTTTAGACTTCTAGCATTTGTATACAAGCATTTTAGAGACTGTATTTTATTCATATTAATTTGGCTATTGGTAGACATGGGAAATTTGGGATCTTTAAGCTCTGTCTGCTCCATACTCGAGGGCATTTGGGCTACTTTACTCTTTTTTGGAACCTCTCTGCTTTTGGTAGTATCCTTCAAGGATACATTCTTCCGAACCATCTGCTCTTGGGCGACTGTGGGCTTTCCCCTTTTATCTAGTTTAAAAGCTGCTCTATCTCCTTTTTAAAGGTTAATGCCAGCAGCCTGGTTCCATCCTGGTTAAGATGAAGCCCACCCCTTTGGAAGAGCCCCTCCTTTCCCCAGAATGTTCCCCAGTTCCTAACAAATCCAAAACCCTCATCTCTGCACCATTGTCTCATCCACACATTGAGACTCTGGAGCTCTGCCTGCCTTTTGGGTCCTGCACATGGAATGGGAAGCATTTCAGAGAACGCTACCCTGGAAGTTCTGGATTTCAACTTCCTACCTAAAAGCCTAAATTTAGCCTCCAGAACCTCCCTACCACATTTTCCTATGTCATTGGTACCGACATGTACCAAGACAGCAGACTCCTCCCCAGCACTATCTAAGACCTTATCTAGGTGGCACGTGAGGTCTGCTACCTTCGCACTAGGCAGGCATGTTACCAGGCGATCCTCACGTCCACCAGCCACCCAGCTATCTACATGCCTAATGATCGAATCACCAACTATAACGGCTGTCCTAAACCTTCCCTCATGGGCACATGGCCCTGGAGAAACTTCATCGGTGCGAGAGGGTTTTACATCACCTGGAGGACAGGTCCTAGTTACAGGATCACTTCCTGCCACACCAGAGTGATGCTGTCCTGTCACGTGACCTCTCTCCTCCATGGCAACAGGGATGCTGCCAGACTGGAGGAGGGACTTCAGGACTATATCCCTGTAGGTCTCGTCTATGTACCTCTCTGTCTTTCTTATGTTTTCCAAGTCTGCTACTCTAGCCTCTAGAGAACGGACTCGTTCCCTGAGAGCAAAGAGCTCCTTGCACCTAGTGCACATGTAAGACCTCTCACCAGCTGGGAGAAAATCATACATGTGACACTCAATGCAAAAGATTGGAAAGCCCCATCCCGCTGCTGGACTGCTGTCTGCATCTTAGTTTTAAGTTTTTGTTTAGATCTTTAAGTTCTTTGCTTACTAAGGGTTGCTATGGATATTTATACCAATAAAACTGTACCTAATACGTTTAATATACCTTGTTCACCTGAAGCTTAATTAATCTAAGGTCCTTAGTGTATGTCTGATTTGGGTAACAAGCTTCACCTGAGAGCACCTCCTGTCTTTTAAGATGTGTAAGTACCTATAAAGCTACGATTATCCCAGGGGTGGGTGGGTGTGGGGAGGAAGGGAGGGAAATAACACTTATTAAAAGAGGGCTGCTACACAGTACCCTGTCCTGTGCTGCTGAGGTAAACTATATTCTTATTTGATTTAAATTATAGCTCTTTGCTGCTGCTAGGCTCTAACTTATTATGAAATTTAAACTACAAGCTCTCTGCTGGGTATGAAATGTAACCAGAAAGTTCTCTTCTGTGTTTTAAATTTAAACTTAAACTGCTGCTACTAGGCCCTGACTGATTTAACAAAAAATAGTGGGTTCACAGATTAAATAGCTTTAATAGAAAGAATTCCTTTCAGAAAATTCCCAGAAGTATATACTCACAATTGCAGATCTCCAGAAGTAACAGTCACGTTTTCTAGTCCTTTAAGTTTGCTCACCTTTGCTCTAGAGGTTGCAGTTTTGTGTGTTACTAGCTTGTAGGTAACCACTCTGTAAATGCTGCATGGCTATGAGTTGGATGTGGAAATAGTTTGGAATTTTATAAGGGGCATGGGAAAGCCTTCAGACCCTCATGCAAAGTAAATTCTTTGCACTGTGCTTGTCGGCGCAGAAGGCCAGAGTTCATGTTATCTCCAGGAACAAGCAGGAATGCAGTCTTCACATAAATGGGTATTGTCAGTATTGAAGGAGCCCGTGTGGGAACGCTCCCCAGTTTCCAGTAGGAAAATCTTTAGGATCACTCCACTGCGCCTGTGTGTCTGCCTTCCCAACGCCTCTCCTCAGTTGAGTTTGTAGCTGAGAAAAGAGGAAAAGAATACCTAACAACTCCTAGGGAGGAGGGTGGATTGTGAAGACTGATTCTTGCTGTTCCCGGAAATCATTTGTTATAGGTGAGTAACTATGCTATCTCCAGGAACAAGTAGGAATACAGTCTTCACATATGGGACTCACTAGCTCACAGGCACTACACTGAAAAGACACACTGAGCGCGGTGTGTGCAGGCGCGTTGTCGTGGTGGAGCAGCCACGACTTGTCTCTCCACAGAGCCCACCTGCTGTGCCGAACCTGGTCATGGAGGTGATTCAGGACCTGCTGGTAGAAGTGCTGGTTGACTGTCTGACCCTCAGGCACAAACTCCTGATGGACCACTCCCTTTTGGTCAAAGAATGCGATCAGCATGACCTTGATCCTTGATTTGGACATGCACACCTTCTTGGGTCTGGGTGACAGTCCTGTCTTCCACTACAGGCTCTGTCTCTTGCTTTCAGAAGACTCGCGGCCTTGACATTACATCTTCTCCATAAGCCTTTTGGAGAAGTTGGAGACACTCTGTTGGGCCCTTCTCCAACTTAACCAGAAATTTCAAGTTGATTCTTTGCTCCATATTATTGCCACCTCCAGTTGCATGACAAAGCGATGGAGCAGTGTGCTACAAAAAACCTGAAAAAGAAAAACAGAGCGAGAGAGATGAAAAATATTATAGCAGAATAGTGGAGAGATGTTGCACAACACAGTGACATAAGTGGTTAGTCAATTGGTATTGAGTCATGGGCGTGGCTGCCACAGTCTCGATTCTTTTTTGTCATACCTCGTATGCATTGGTGCATGTCAAATTGCATGGCTTCAGGCCTCAGATCTTGAAGAGTGGGTTCAAGATAAGCTGGGCAACATACCTTGCACAGGGGAAAACCTCTTTGGCAAAGACTGGCAAGATAAGGCCTGTCAATTAGAGTCAGAAAATACTACTCTAAAGAGACTGTCCAGAGTAACAGCTGACCCTGCTAGGAAAAAGACACCTGCAAAGAAGTCTTTCTACAATAATAATAAGAAAGTCTTCTCTTTTTATCCTCCTCCTCCTTAGTACCAGGGTCAAGCCCCACAGAAAAGGCAGCAGCCTCCTAAGCAACAAAAGAAGCCACGGGTGGCTAAATCTCAACCAGCTCCACAGCCATAGTCTGCGCCTGGTTTTTAACTCTTTCCTAGACAGTATTGCCACCCTGCCTCTGGAGGACCCCCACCCCATCCACATAGCAGGCAGGCTGTGTCACTATGCCTACAGATGGCACCTCATCACCTCAGAGTAGTGGACACTCACCATAGTTCAGGAAGGGTACAAATTTAATCTACAAATTGCCCCCCTCCACTTTCACAGGGGAATATCAAACGCAACCCCCACTCACTGCTCTCCTACAGGACAAGGTGTCCACTCTTCTGTCTCAGGGTGCCATAGAAGATGTCCCAACATCCCAAAAGGGGATGGGCTTCTACTCTCCATACTTTCTCATTACAAAGAAAACCGGAGGATACACCCAATTCTGGACCTCAGAAACCTCAACAGGTTTCTAGTCCACGAAACGTTCAAGATGATTTTTCTCGGGACTCTTCTTCCCTACCTCCAGAGTCAGGACTGGCTCTGTTCTCTAGATCGAAAATAAGCATACACACACATCCTCATCCATCTAGGACAAAGGAAATATCTATGCTTCACCTTTCAAGGAAAACATTATCAATACACTCGCCTCTGTCCCAAGAGTCTTCACAAAGTGCATGGCGATTATACCCACTTATCTTCGATCTCTAGGGATATTCATCTTCCCTCACTTAGACGACTGGCTAATAAAAGCAGACACCTCCCAAGAGGTGCTGCTTTCCTTGCATTGTACTATCACAGTACTACAACACTTGGGATTTGAGATAAACTTTGCAAAATCCCAGCTCACTCCAACTCAAAAATTAGAGTTTATCGGAGCCCTACTAGACACCCAACAGTCCAGGGCATTTCTGCCCCAGCTCCGTTGTGCCTGTAGTCTAACTAACCTCCCAGATGCTCCTATGAGGCCATCTGACCACCCAAGAGATGCAGCAGCTCCTGGGCACATGGTTTCTACAGTACATGTTGTTCCATATGCCCTACTACATATACAAACAGCCCAGTGGACTCTGGCCCCCCAGTGGAAGCCATCCTCTGGCCTTCTCCGGGACAAGATCTAAGTCACTGCCCATCTAACCACATCCCTTCAGTGGTGGTATTCTCCAGAAAATCTGCTCATAGGGTCACCTTTTCAGATGCCTCCACTTCAATGCACCCTGACAATGGATGCCTCCAAACTGGGTTGGGGAGCCCATCTGGGCAACCTGATTATACAGGGGCTCTGGACAACGCAAGAGTCACAACTCCAAATCAATCTCCTGGAACTTCATGCTATTTTGATTGCCTTTCAAATGTTTCAACACCACTTCAGAGCACAAGTCCTAGTCAGGATGGACAATCATCTTGCCATGTTCTATGAGAACATACAGGGAGGAACAGGCTCTTGAGCCCTCTACAAGGAGGTGCTATACCTGTGGTCCTTTCCCATTGCTCATCAAATATACCTCCAAGCATTGTACCTCCTGGGAGAGTTCAATGTCTTGGCAGACAGACTGAGTCACATCCTTCTTCCCTCACGAATGGTCTTTCCATCCGGACACAACATCAAACATCTTCCAGACCTGGGGAACTCCAGACATAGATCTGTTTGCAATTCCTCGCTTACGCACAAGAACTACGATATCCACCACCAAACAAGTGGGATGCCTTCCACCTACACTGGGTTCAGGGTCTGCTTTATGCTTTCCCTCCTATAGCCCTCATTTCTAAGGTGCTTTTCAAGCTTTAGTCTGACAAGGGCTGCATGATACTCATAGCCCCTCAATGGCCATGGCAACCATGGTTTCCACTGCTACTACGCCTGACTCAGACTCATCCTCTGTGATTGGGATCTGTGCCCGATCTCCTCTCCTAGGATGATGGCTCTCTGCTCCATCCCAATCCACAGTCTCTCTGCCCTAAAGTTTGGCTGCTGAGAGTATAGCTTTAGAAGGCTTTGATCTTACTCAAGAGGCTAAGAAGACCCTTTTGGCATCTAGAAAGCCATTCACTAGATGTTCATATGCTTTTAAGTGGCGTAGATTCTCTATCTGGTGTTCCCAGCAGGATCTCAATCCCTTTTCTGCTCCAGTGGAGTCACTCCTCTAGCTGTCCTCGACAGGGCTAAAGACAAACTCCATGAGGGTCCACCTCTGTGCCATTGCGGCCTCTCACCATCTACTCGATGAACAGCCCATCTCCACAGAACCACTAGTAGCGCATTTTATGAGAGGTCTCCTGCTCGCCAAACAGCCCATTAAGCCACTTCAGGTAGCTTGGGACCTCAGTGTTGTTCTAGCGCAGCTTCTCAAGCCACCCTTTGAACCATTAGCCATGACCTCACTTAAGTTCCTCTCTTGGAAGGTAATCTGCCTAATTTCCCTCATGTCAGTTAGGTGCATTACTGAGCTTCAGACTTTGATGGCGGATACTCCCTATACCCGCTTCCACCATGACAAAGTAGTCCTTTGGATTCAACCACACTTTATGCCAAAGATGGTGTCTCCCTTCCATTCCCCAACAATGTAAAACAACTAACAAGATCCTTTTCTCACTACACTTCTTATGTATATAGTTCACCCTGTTATCCAAGTTCCATATCCTTGTTAATTGTAATGACCAGACATATGCAATTTGTCGGATGTTTTCGTTCTATGTAAACCGCGCTGATGTCAAATAGTGCGGTATATAAGAAATGTTAATAAATAAATAAAATAAATTTAGCCCCCGCAGCCGCCAGCCAAGCAGGAGCTCTCCCAGCCGGGAAAGAGCAGCTTGGGCTGGTTCCAGCCGCCGACTCCTGCCCCAGACCGAGCCACCCAATTGGGGCCCGCTCCAACTTTTAAAAAGAGCGCCAGCTGGCGCACGACCGACCCCGCCGCAGCTGCCAGCCAATCAGGAGCTCTCCCAGCCACGATAGAGCAGCTTGGGCTGGTTCCAGCCGCCGCCTCCTGCCCTGGACCGAGCCGCCCAATCGGGGCCCACTCCAACTTTTAAAAAAAGAGCACCAACTGGCACGCCAGCGCCTGGCATGCCCGTGCCGGAGGGCCTCGCCAGAGGGCCCTTTGGCGTGGCTCTTAGGTGGAGGCCCCAAACACACAAGACGGATCCAGCACCGGAGCTGTGCAGCAAACGAGTGTCATTGTCAAAGATGCAACCACAGTAAGCAACCAGCTATATGTCTTGACAAACGCTATGTGATAGTTTAACCTGCCCTGCATGGCGCCCCCAGGACCCTGAACCACCTGGCCAATTCGACTAGAATACTGACTAATATACTTTAAACGTACTGAACCACACCAGTAATTGCTGACTAGTTCAGTATTGTATATTGCTTGCCTAGTCTAGTGTTGGATTCTGCTTGCCTGAGGCCTAGTATATTGCTTGCTTGCCTAGTGTTGGTTTGATTGCCTGATGTACCTAGTAACATATTGCCTAGGGTTATCTACTATGCCAAGCTAAGCTAGTTCTATCCACCTGACACACTGTCTGCGGTACTAGCTGATTCATCACGTGATGCTCTGAGCTGCACCAGTGGATACACTAACCTCAACCGCCTCAACCATACATGACACCAACATATGATTATACAAGTGGTGCCTATGCATGCCTATGTTACCTGTCTTGATACTGTGCCAGTGATACTATGCCTGTAAGGTTACTGTGCTTGCATGCAAGGATACTGTGCCTGCCTGTACTTTGTGCTGCCGGTGATACTGTGCTTTAGTAGCTGCATACCTTCCTCTAAGGACACTGTGCCTGCCTGTAATACTGTACCTTCCTGTGATACCATGCCTTAGTAGCTGCGTACCTGTGTCACCTGCCGTGATACAAAGGGCCTTGCCTTCGGTAGCTACATACCTGAATAGCAGCCGGTGATAGTGCAACACTAACTGCCTATGCACCTGCCAACCTATAAGAAGCCCTCGTCCACATACTGCAGGGTAGATACCGAGAATGGCTCCCACCCTCATTGCCATAGTTGGCTATTACCTCCTCGCGGGATGGCTCAATAACATGACTGCCTTAGCCCCCACCCACATACCAATCATACAAAGACACGGGAGGAGATGGTCAAGTGCCCCCCATCACAAGACAACAGAAGATACTCAAACTCCTCACCCCCACTTACTACACATCGCACTGCAACACACCAAGAAAGCCAAACAGGAGGAAAGACCACATCTCCAAAATTTAAAATGTGCCCTCATAAATGCGTGCTCAATCCGCAAGAAATGGCCAGTTATCTCAGACATAATATCCTTCCACGACCTCGACATACTCTTGATCACAGAGACATGGCTATCCAGTGACGACTCCATCCTCCTCAACCAACTCTTACCCACTGGCTTCTCAATACACATCTGCCATAGAGATAGCAAAAGGGGTGGCGGAGTACTCATCCTCACTAAAACAGAACTCCAATTCCACCTTATCAACGCCACAAGCACAACCCATCTCGATACAGTCACCATAGCAAAAAAGCACTGCAACATCAACCTACTGTACAGAGCCCCATCAACCTCCCCTGAGGACCTATCAACAATAATCAACTTTGCCTGCAATGCCCCATATCCAAGCACCCCAAGCTGGTTACTAGGTGACTTCAGTCTACCAGCCTTGCAGGACACTCAAGCCTCAGCCTTCCTCGAAGCCCTAAAGGAACTTGGATACAAACAACTAGTCAATGAACCCACGTACGTGAAGGGAAACATATTGGACCTGGTATTCGCCCCACTAATAGCATTCGACGCCACCTACATCCCTATACTGTCCACTACCGCAGTACCCTGGTCCAACCACAAACTAATCATATTCCAAATCCCCGTGGCCGAGCAATGCCAGAAGAACCCCGGAGGTAGGAGCAGTACCACCAGTACACCTCCACGAAGTTTCCGACCTTTCGACAAAGAAATTATCCTGAGTGAAACCCGACAGCTCCTCACTTTGACAACACCCAGCCTCGAGGAGCTGATCTCCAGCTGGAATAACAGCCTCAGTACCATTGCACAATGCCCACCATCAAACCACCAAGGAAACAAGCCACCGCATCCTGGTACTCCACTGAGCTGCCTACATCACTCCTCTACCTAAGGAAGCTGGAAAGATGATGGCAGCGATCTCGATCTTCGGAAGACCAGAGAGCATATAACCTTCACCTGGCAAAACACCATGAAGCAATAACAGAGAAAATGAGGCAATCCCACACTGATACCCTAAAACGATCACTAAGCAAACCCCATGACTTGTTCAATCTGGTCAAGAGCCTAACAAAAGAACCAGGCCCCGATCAAACAAATGGTATCCACCCTCAGGAATTCGCAGACTTCCTGCAATCAAAGCTATGCCAGACCAATAAATCCACAGCACCCACCACCGTGAAGGAGACAATCTACCCAACACTACTAACCACCTTCTCTACCCCATCCAGAAAGCACATTGAAGACACCATTGCCATGATCAACACCACCATGGCACAAACCGACCCCTGTCCTGCTTTCTGGATAAAGGAGCTACGTAGCGAATTTAGTCCGTTCATAGCCAGACTCATGGACCTGTCTTTCACAACAGGCTCCTTCCCCCAAAGCCTCAAGCACACGTCCATCAGACCTCTGCTAAAAAACAACAAACTTGTCCCCCAGAAGGTTGACTCATACAGACCTATATCCAGCATACCTCTACTAGCCAAGATAATTGAAAAAGAAGTCCAACTCCAAATACAACACCACATCAATGACACTGCCCCGCTGGACCCCTGCCAACATGGATTCAAGGAATCCTATGGTGTGGAAACACTCCTCACCACCCTCTTCAGCAGCATAATTGCTGGAATCGATAACACCCACCGCGGATTTGTCCTCGTCTTCCTGGATATAGCCGCTGCATTCGACTCAGTAAGCCATGAGCTTCTCCTGAGGCGACTCGAAGAGAAGGGTATTTGTGGCACAGCACTAAAACTGGTGCAAATCATACCTATCCGACAGATGGCAGCACGTATGATCTGGGACCTCAACATCGGAACCGTTCCACCAGAAGCAGGGCGTTCTGCAGGGTTCCTCCCTCTCCGCCCTGATGTTCAACATTTACATGCAGCCCATTTGTAACCTCATCCATTCATTCAATGTTGACTGCTTAATATATGCCGATGATGTGCTACTCTATATGCCATTCTCAACCGACCAGCCTGACCTCTCTCCACTGACAGACTGCTTTGACGCATTGGCCAACTGGCTCCAGACCCAAAACCTCAGAATACAGCACAAGAAAACAGAAGTTCTCTTCATCACGAGGAACCAGAACTTCTCCCCTCCATCCTACGTAAGGGTCAAGGAAGCGGAGCTGCAAACTAAGTCCACAATCCGATATCTTGGAGTCACATTAGACCAACACCTGGATATGAAGGCGCACATAAGCAACATGGTAAGAGCAGTCTACCCCTCCCTTCCGGACAATCTTTCAAGCTCTGATTATCCTACACGTCGATTACGCCAATGCAATCCTACAAGGGCTCCCACAATCCACCTTGGGTCCGCTCCAGCTCACAATGAACACTGCGGCTAGAGTTCTATATGGTGCCTCCAGGCGTGAACACGTGACACCTATCCTGAAACAGCTCCACTGGCTCCCTATCCACGGCAGAATCTCTTTCAAGACCCTACTGCTGACCTTCAAGGCCATCAACGGACTTTCCTCCACCTCACTCTCAGAGCTTATCCACACTACTCCCCCCAACAGAGCTAGAAAATCTGCAGCAATTAACACACTAGTAATCCCGAAAGCAGTAACACAACCCTTCGACTAGAAGAGTCATATTCTAAATTCCGCTCTCTTCTCAAAACTCACCTTTTTTCTTTTGCTTTTAACCCTCCTCCTTGATTCTTAATCTTTCTGCTCTTACTGTTACTTAATCCTGTCTTTATTTCCTTTTTCTGGTTTTCTCTTTCTGTTTTATTAAGTTATTGTAACTTCTTTTCCTTTTTGTTTTATTTTATTGTAAACCACCCTGATGTAATGGGGGGCGGTATATCAAATGTAAATAAACAATAAACAATGCACCCAGGTAACAGCAAGCAGGGCATTTAGGTTCTGCGCAGGTGCTGGAACGCCCTACCACCTAGCATCCGGGCAATCCCTGACCTAACACAATTTCGGAAGGCTCTGAAGCACCAGCTCTTCCTCAAACACTACCTGGACGACCACGCACCATTAACCACTCCCCCCCCCCTAGTACCACCACACTAACACACTACGATTACTCTGGACTTGACTTGATGTGATGCCTATATGTAAATAGTTATCCCGGTTTTACCCAAGTTTAAGCACCTGTTTTTTGTAATGCGGAGCAGATTCCTGCACCGTATAAGTTTTTGTTGTCATGTAAACCGCACTGATGTTGAATAGCGCGGTATAAAAGAGACTGTAAATAAAATAAATAAATTTAAACCAATTTACCTTCCAGTTTTCTTTCCTAAACCGCATGCGTCTAGAGCAGAAGGAACTCTGCACACTCTTGACTGTAAATGTGCATTCACTTTCTATCTCCAAAGGACTCAAGATCATCATAAAGCCTCGCAGTTGTTTATCTCATTTGACCCCAGTCACCTGGAATTACCTGTTTCTAAGCATACACTCTCCAGGTGGATAGCAGACTGCATTTCATTTGCCTATGACAAAGCAGGACTCTCCCTGGAAGAGCATGTCACTGCCCACAATGTTCTCACCATGGCCACCTCAATGGGAAACCTACGTTCAGTAGCCATCGACAAAATTTGCAAAGCAGCAACTTAGTCTTCCATCCATACTTTTGCTGCCCAGTATTGTCTGGACAAGGACTTCCGTCGGAATGCCATGTTTGGTCAGCCTTTACTCCAGCACTTCTTTGAGGCTTAGATGCAACTCCTACCCTCCGTCCTGGACTTTGAAGATGCCAGAAATCCATGTGGGATCCATGACCTCATCATGCCTACTCTGAGGCGAATCTCCACCTGTCCTGAGGTCACTTCATCTGGGAGCTAGAGAGTCCCATGTGAAGACTACATTCCTGCTTGTTCCTGGAGATAGCGTAGTTACTCACTTGTAACAGGTGATCTCTGAGAACAGCAGGAATTTAGCCTTCAGAACCTGCTCTCCTCCCCTAAGACTTATAGGTTTCCATTTACTCTTTTCTCAGCTACAAACTCAACTGAAGAGAGGGAGTTGGGAAAGCAGTCACACAGGCGCAGTGGAGTTCCCCCAAAAGCTTTCCAACTGGGCACTGGGGAGCGTTCCCACGCTGGCTCAGTCAGTACCGACATCACCCATATGTGAAGATTAAATTCCTGCTGTTCCCGGAGATCACCTGTTACAGTTGAGTAGCTATGCTTTATCTTGTACCTACTGCTTCAGATCTGATGCCTGGAGCCAGGACATTCTATGGGCTCTTATACAAACCGCAGCAGCTGTGCTAATTGATTCAAAGATATCGAAGGCTGATCTGGTCAGGAACTTGAAGTATTTTGAACTTGCTTGACTATAGTCATGTAAGCATTGCATTTGTCATCTGGAAGAATAGGAGAAAAGTTTGTTAGATCCCTGGAGACATCTTTGAGGTACATGCCCATGTAGAGGGTATAGGATGTAATTCTAGAAGCAAGCATACATGCCTGCAAGCAGCGACGTTCAAAGGCATCGAGAGCTCTGACATCTTTACCAGGCAGTACCGATGAATGAGTTTTAGAACTCTTGATGCATCGCATTGCCGATTTCGCTACCATTGAAGCTTTTGAAAGTCTGGGCATGGCAGGACTCAGTACATAGTACTGAGGCGTTTACAGATAGGTGGAACTGTTAGCGGGGCCTCCCACATATATAGCATTAAATTCTGTAGGATCTGATGCACCGATAACGTTGCTGCCTCCTTGGAAGTCGAGGGGTATTGGAGGATTTCTAACTCCTTGGGTCCTCTGTTCCATTTCCGATGTTACGGTAATCTGGTGATCTGCTGCCGTGTCCCTAATGATGGTCCTGAAAGGACATGCCCTCTGGCAGGGACCTACGCCTTGCCTGAGGAGGAGAGGGATCAGAGTGAATATCCTAGGTGGCCCTGGAATCCTCTGATGTCTCTTCGGAGTCAGAAGAAGAAGACTTCAATTCAGAAAGGAAATCAAAATATCAACGATCTTGAGCCTATGACGATGCTTGATGTCAATGTTGCAGTCGTGCGGTACCTGCACCAGGAACTGGTTGGGTACCGACAGTGGTTACCAGTTCCAAGGGAGGAATCTGAGGTAGGGGTCCCATCGTTACTGATGCCCATGGAGGAATCGGAGGCAGAGGAACCACTGATACCTGTTCCAGGGCTGGTATCGGAGGCAGAGGCTCCTGCACCGAGATGGAAGCAGGGGCCTGACTGGCTGTCAATGCCTTTGGTACCGCAGCAGCCAGGAATGCTGCCAAAGTCCTCTCGATAGCTAAGAAACACTGATCAACAGAGAACACCGATGCCTGGGTGGAATCGAGTGCAGGCTTGTGTACCACTGTCCCAGAGCATGGTCCCAGTAGCTCTCTGGAGCATCCTGGAGCTTCTGTGTAGCTTTGGGGAGGGCTGGTCCTCCCACCGGGGCTGTTTGGCCAGCTGGTCAGCATCGGATGCTCCTTTCAGTGCCTCTCGAGAATGCAGGGACTTAATTCAATGATCACCTATTGCAGGTGAGCAACTATGCTTTCATGCACTGTACCCCATCACAAAAAATAAAAAAGTAGGGCAAGAAGTACTATGTACTATGTACTGTTAAATGGAAACTTGTTGTTAAGTAAGATCTACTTACATTTTGCTGTTTGAAACACAGTAAGAGCTCCAGGAAATAATTAGCTAGCAATGGGCAGTGACATGGAAATATATTAAATATATATTAGGGCCAGCTTTAGATAGATTGTGGAGAGGAGAATTAAGACTTCCAGGTCAGGACGTGGAAAATTCTCACTGTATTTCACAATGACTCTGCCAGATACAGAGCTTCTGGTAAAATATGTATAAGGGCATACCAGGACTGCACATCAGTAACTCATGTCCAGCAGGGGCACTGATTTAAAAAAATTGCATATGGGGAAAATTACATACAGCTTTTTAACGATCTGATGGAATTCAGGAAAAGACTGAAAACACACCTCTACCTGGAACATTTCTCGAAGGACAAAACATGACTATCAGCCCCCTGAATCAAGTCAACCCGCCCATCACTGACTGTAGCTGTTCCCTTCAAAGTTAATTACTCTGAAACTATGTTGTTTACTGTTTATCTTTAACCTTTTATATTAATTTGTTTAACTAATTCTAGTTTCATGTAATCCATCATCTCGTCTGTTTATAGTTCCATGTGAAGCCACCTACGGCCTTGTTCTCATGTAAACCGCTTAGACTATCAGATTTTCAGTATATAAACTTAACTAAATAAATAATATCTCTGCTCCTGACAGTATCCATCCCACCATACCCCATTGACATCAGTTCCCACCCCTCTACCGCAGTCCTATCCTCAGCTCTTACCAAGCTCCCAAATAGTTTAGTGAGATGAAGAGCAATGCCCATTCACTCCTGCTCATTGTGGCTCTGGGTTCAAAATGGTGTACATAACGTCTAGCAGTAATCTTGCATTATTACTGCTACTGGTCAAGGCTGCAAAATTCCAAAGATGAGAGAAAAACAAAACACCTAAACTGTCCCTTTTTTAATCTGTCTTTTTCTAATCTTCTTGATTAGAAGCATCCCCACATGGAAATAGCAGCTTTTAAATGTGAAGATCATTGAGCAGTGTGAATGCTGGTTTCCTCTGCTTGGTGACGTACTGTGGAACTGCTGCATTTTGGCACCAGAGATGTAGCTTAAGAACATACACTATATCCGTCAGAACTATATTTCTCTCTCCATTCATCACACACTTGTGAATCACAGTGCAGCACAAGAGTTCTTTCAAAGCAGTAGTGCTATCTCGTTCCTGCAGAATCTCAGAACACTGGATGCTTTACCTTTCTCTTAGCATTCTTCCAAGTACATGTTGTTGGGGTTTTTTTTTTAAATTTTGAAGGGTGTGAAAATACCCCAAATCCTCCATGGATTCTTATAAAACATACATAGCATTCTAAAACTACATAAAATCTGCACAACAAATACAGTTTCCAAGTTATACAACCTATAACATACACATATGTAACTTATATTCCATATCGTCCTGCTAGACTAGTCCAGACAAGTGGATTGTGTTCCCCTACTAGCAGATTGGTTAGAGATAAAGAACCAATGAAAAGCCCAGTTTTCAATGACATCACTCCCATGCCTCTATTCGCCTCAGCCATCCTTCAGTATTCCTTTGTCTCCAACAGATGGTGGATGGATTTTCCCCTCTCTGAAGAAAATCTAAGGATTGAGAGGAGAAGATTGATTAAACGCTTGTGAATGACCCTCTTAAGGATGACTTCCTTACTTGAGCGTGATATGGGAGGCTCCATTAGACTGCAGTCTATTCAGTAGCTATAGGAGGAGGAAAAATGTGTTCAGCTCCATGCTGTTATCATGATAAAAGCCTGTTGAGCAGCTGCAAAATTGGAAGGATCTGGAAGAGTGCAACAGCCTCACACAACCTCAATACCCTCTCCCTGTTCTCTCCTGAAGATTGCAGAAGCTTCTCAGAGGGATTTACCTGCCAGCCACCTTAAACGCAGTGCTGCCAAAGCCAGTCACACAGTATCATGGGAGTAGAGCTAAGCCTGGCATGGATCCTCTGCCTCGGGATTTCGGGGGGGGGGGGGGGGAAAGAACCAAGGCTTGACCTCAACATTGTCCTTGTTGGGGGCTCTCGTTTCTGTCTGTGGGATGAAATTTGAAGTAGATTGATAATCACTGCGCAGTGCAAGGGCTTCCTGCTGTTTTCTGCATGCGTTAGCATTTTCTTCCTTTGTGCACTTGGCAGTCGCGAAGTCTGTACTTGTGTTCCACCCTAGTAAATGTTAAATCAGTCAAGGCCTAGTAGCAGCAGTTTGTTTAAATTTAAAACACAGAAGAGAACTTTCTGGTTAAATTTGGAACCCAGCAGAGAGCTTGTAGTTTAAATTTAATAGTCACTCAGGGCCTAGTATCAGCAAAGTACTTTTAGTTTAATTTAAAACACAGAAGAGAGCTTTCTGGTTAATTTTAGAACCCAGCAGAGAACTTGTAGTTTAAATTTCATAATAAGTCAGAGCCTAGCAGCAGCAAAGAGCTGTAATTTAAATCAAATCAGAATATAACTTAGCATAAAAGGCAAAGCAGGGTCAGTACTCTGTGAGCAACAAATAAAGTCTTCTAGAGACCTTTACAAAGAGGCCTTCTACCTAGGGGGCAAGAGACCTGTGAAACTTTTTCAATAGGTGTTAACACCAGGTGGCAGGTCAAAAGGCCATTTTGAAAGACTCCTTCTATCCAAGCAAGGACTGATAATCACCCAGAAGGTTGGTCACAGCTTACCTCAGAAGCACAGGACAGGATACTGTGTAACCAGCCCTCTTTTAATAGGTGTTATTTCCCTCCCTCCCCAACACCCACCCACCCCTGGGATAATCGTAGTTTTATAGGTACTTACACATCTTAAAGGAAAGGAGATGCTCACAGGTGAAGCTCGTTATCCAAATCAGTCATACACTAAGGACCTGAGATTATTTAAGCTTCAGGTGAACAAGGTATATTAAACGTATTAGGTGCAGTTTTATTAGTATAAATATCTATATTTGGTGGAGTGGAGGAGTAGCCTAGTGGTTAGAACAGCTGCCTAGTACCCAGAAGATCAAGTGTTCAATTCCCACTTGCACTTCTTGTGACTTTGGGCAAGTCACTTTACCCTCCATTGCCTCGGAAGAAAAGGCTGGCAATCTACTTCCGGTGATACATTGGCAAGAAAACCCAGAGGTAGCTGGGTCGCTATGAGTCGACACTGACTTGATGGCACTAAAAAAAAAAAAAAAAAATCTATAGCAACCCTTAGTAAGTAAAGAACTTAAAGATCTAAACACAAGCTTAAAACTAAGATGCAGACAGCAGTCCAGCAGCGAGATGGGGGCTTTCCAGTCTTTTGCATTGAGTGTCACATGTATGATTTTCTTCCAGTTGGTGAGAGGTCTTATGTGTGCACTAGGTGCAAGGAGCTCTTTGCTCTCAGGGAACAAGTCCGTTCTCTAGAGGCTAGAGTAGCAGACTTGGAAAACATAAGAAAGACAGAGAGGTACATAGACGAGACCTACAGGGATATAGTCCTGAGGTCCCACCTCCAGTCTGGCAGCATCCCTGTTGCCATGGAGGAGAGAGGTCACATGACAGGAGAGCATCACCCTGGTATGGCAGGAAGTGATCCTCTAACTAGGACCTGTCCTCCAGGTGATGTAAAACCCTCTCGCACCGAGGAAGTTTCTCCAGGGCCATGTGCCCATGAGGGAAGGGCTAGGACAGCCGTTATAGTTGGTGATTCGATCATTAGGCATGTAGATAGCTGGGTGGCTGGTGGATGTGAGGATCGCCTGGTAACATGCCTACCTGGTGCGAAGGTAGCAGACCTCACGTGCCACCTAGATAAGGTCTTAGATAGTGCTGGGGAGAAGTCTGCTATCTTGGTACATGTCGGTACCAATGACATAGGAAAATGTGGTAGGGAGGTTCTGGAGGCTAAATCTAGGCTTTTAGTTAAGAAGTTGAAATCCAGAACCTCCAGTGTAGCGTTCTCGGAAATGCTTCCCGTTCCACGCGCAGGACCCAAAAGGCAGGCAGAGCTCCAAAGTCTCAATGCGTGGATGAGACAATGGTGCAGAGATGAGGGTTTTGGATTTGTTAGGAACTGGGGAACATTCTGGGGAAAGGAGGAGCTCTTCCAAAGGGGTGGGCTTCATCTTAACCAGGATGGAACCAGGCTGCTGGCATTAACTTTTAAAAAGGAGATAGAGCAGCTTTTAAACTAGATAATAGGGGAAAGCTGACAGTCGCCCAAGAGCGCATGGTTCGGAAGAATGTATCCTTGAAGGATACCAAAAGCAGAGAGATTCCAAAAAAGAGTAAAGTAGCCCAAATTCCCTCGAGTATAGAGCAGACGGAGCTTAAAGATCCCAAATTACCCATGTCTACCAATAGCCAGCTTAATATGAACAAAATACAGTCTCTAAAATGCTTGTATGCAAATACTAGAAGTCTAAAAAATAAGATGGGAGAGTTAGAATATATAGCACTAAATGAGAAGGTAAATATGATTGGAATATCAGAGACATGGTGGAAGGAGGACAACCAGTGGGACACTGTGATACCTGGGTACAAACTATATCGTAATGATAGAGCTGATCAAATTGGTGGAGTGGTTGCGCTCTATGTTAGAGAGGGCATTGAGTCAGAAAGGATTAAAGTTTTGCAGGAAACAGAATTTGCTGTAGAATCTCTATAGATTAAAATTCCATGTAAAAAGGGGAAGGCGATGGCAGTGGGGGTGTACTATCAACCGCCTGGCCAGAATGAGCAAATGGATGATGAAATACTCAAAGAAATCAAGGAAGCTAACAAAAGTTACTGCACAGTAATAACAATGGGTGATTTCAATTACCCCGATATCGACTGGGTCAGTGTCAATGCAGGGCATGCTAGGGAGATAAAGTTCCTAGATGAAATAAATGACTGCTTCTTGGAGCAGCTGGTTCATGAACCGACCAGAGGGGAAGCCATATTGGACCTAGTCCTTAGTGGAACACCAGATCTAGTGCAAGAGATAAGGGTGTTGGGGCCACTTGGCAATAGTGATCATAGCATGATCGCGTTTGATTTAATTAGTGGAGGAAGGATAGTAAGGAAATCCACAGTACTACCTTTTAACTTTCGAAAGGGAGACTATGATAAAATGAGGAAAATAGTTAAGAAAAAACTAAAAGGAGCAGTTGCAAAGGTTAAAGACTTACATCAAGCTTGGGTGTTGTTGAAAAATACTATCTTGGAAGCTCAGACCAGCTGTATTCCACGCTCGAAGAAAAGTGGAAGGAAGTCCAGAAAACTGCCAGCATGGTTTAAAGGTGAGGTCAGAGAGGCGGCTGTTGCCAAAAAAGCATCTTTCAGTAAATGGAAAAAATAGCCAAACGACGAAACCTGGAAACAGCACAAGCACTGGCAAGTCAAATGCAAGGCATTGATAAGGCAGGCAAAGGGAGAATTTGAGAAGAAGCTTGCTGCGGAAGCAAAAACGCGAAATACAGACTTTTTCAATAACATTTGCAGCAAAAAACCTGTGAGAGAGTCAGTTTGTCCATTAGATGATAGAGGGGTTAAAGGGGCACTAAGAGGCGACAAGGCAATAGCGGAGAGACTGAATGGATTCTTTGCTTTGGTCTTTACTGAGGATGATGTAGGGATGTTACCCATGACTGAAGTGGTATTTAAAGGTGCGGAAGAATTGAAGGAAATATCAATACATCGGAAAGATGTATTAGAACTATTAGATAAACTGAAGAGTAGCAAATCACCTGGGCCGGATGGTATACATCCAAGGGTGTTGAAAGAACTGAAATATGAGATTACTAATAGCAGGTCTGCAATCTGAATTTTCATTAAAATCATCTGTAATACCTGAAGAATGGAGGATCACCAATGTAACACCAGTTTTTAAAAAGGGTTCCAGGGGTGATCCTGGAAACTACAGACTGGTGAGCCTGACGTCAGTACCGGGAAAAATGGTAGAAACCATCATAAAGAACAAAATTGCTCAGCATGTAGATAGTCATGGCCTAATGGGAGACATGGCTTTAGACAAGGAAGATCTTGTCTTACTAATCTGTTATCTTTTTTTGAAGTTGTGAATAAACAGGTGGACAAAGGTGAGTCGGTTGATATAGTGTATCTGGACTTTCAGAAAGCCTTTGACAAGGTCCCTCATCAGAGACTTTTGGCAAAACTAAAGAGCCATGGGATAGGAGGCCGTGTGGATCAGGAACTGGTTAAAAGATAGAAAGCAGAGGGTAGGGCTAAATGGCCAATTTTCCCAATGGAGAAAGGTGAATAGTGGTGTACCCCAGGGATCTGTGCTGGGTCCGCTGCTTTTTGACATATTCATAAATGACCTGGAAAGGGGAATAACGTGTGAAGTTATCAAATTTGCAGATGACACAAAACTATTTAAAGTTGTTAAAACCCAAGAGGATTGTGGAAAATTGCAAGAGGATCTTGATAAATTGGGAGACTGGGCATCAAAATGGCAGATGAAATTGAATGTGGACAAGTGCAAAGTTATGCACCTAGGGAAGAACAACCCAAACTATGGTTACACGATGCAAGGTTCCACATTAGGAACCACCACCCAGGAAAAAGATTTAGGCGTCATTGTGGATAACATGTTAAAACCATCGGTCCAGTGTGCAGCGGCGGCCAAGAGAGCAAATAGAATGCTAGGTATGATAAGGAAAGTAATGGAAAATAAAACAAAAGATATTATAATGCCTCTGTATCGTTCCATGGTGAGACCGCACCTTGAATATTGTGTGCAATTCTGGTCACTGTATCTTAAAAAGTATATAGCGTTATTGGAAAAGGTTCAGAGAAGAACCACCAAAATGGTAAAAGGGATGGAAGGATACTCCTATGAAGAAAGGCTAAAAAGGTTAGGGCTCTTTAACCTGGAAAAGAGACGACTGAGGGGAGATATGATAGAAGTCTATAAATTAATGAACGGAGTGGATCGGGTAAACATAGATCGATTGTTTACGTTATCAGAATATAGAAAGACTAGGGGACATGCAATGAAGCTACAGGGTAAACTATTTAAGACTAATAAAAGAAAATATTTTTTCACAACGTGTAATCAAACTCTGGACTTTGTTACCGGAGGATGTAGTAAAGGCTGTTAGTGTAGCTGGGTTTAAAAAAGGTTTGGACAAGTTCCTGGAGGAAAGGTCCATAAACCATTATTAAGAAGGGACCCAGGATATCAATGCTTGACCCAGTACAAGCATTGTGGAACCTGTGTCTTTTGGGGAACTGCTAGGTACGTATGACCTAGATTGGCCACTGTTGGAAACAGGATACTGGGCTTGATGGACCTTGGTCTGACCCAGTATGGCATATCTTACGTTCTTATGTTATGTTCTTATGCGTGTTCTACACTAGCATCTGTAACATACATTGCAGTAAAACTGCAGTCAATGTGTGCCGCAGTAAAAGTACAGTTAAGACATGCCTTTGGGCTGCCGCTGCCTTAGCGCACTCTGTTGTGATACTAGCCTTAACTCTCGATGTCTTCTTCCAGGAAACTTTGTTTGACCTGTGGCAAGTGAGGTGCCTGATCTCTGAATTCTGGACTCTGCTTTTTTTGCATGGCAGTTTCCGAGTCATCCGTGGCCTGCTCCCCCTCTTTCAGCCAGGGGATGCGATTAGTCCAGCCTTGCCTGCCTCAGAGGATTCACTCTCTTCTGCTGAATGATACTACCCCTCTTTTGGAGTCTGCTACAGCCTTCCTTTCTGATTCCATGCATGACCGAATACATTTGGCAGCCACGGATGATGGCCTGGTGATAGTGTCACGGCATTGGATTTTGGCTCCGGCACTGGGCAGCAGATACATTTCCCAAAACCCAGTTTGCCTAACCGGTTTTTAAGGAGTAACTTCTCTTTGGAGCTGATTTGGAGAAGCTGGTGAAGGACCTGGCAAGACAAAATTTACTGCCTTCCAGAAGATGGGTCCAAGAGGCCTGTGAAGCAGACTAGTGCCCCTTTCTTGCCAGCTTCCGTCCTTCCAACAAGGGAGCGCTGGACAGATTCCCTGGGGTCTCAGGGCTTTCATTATTACCGATCTGGAAAACCTTTCTTCCCCTCTGCTTCTGGGTTTCGTAGAGCATGTGGGCCCAGGGACTCGGTCCCTTCCTGGGCTGCACAATGAAGGGTTTGGGGCCCATTCTCTGGTTCCTCCAGTTGGAGATAGGCTTTGCCTTTTCTTTCAGGAATGGGCCTGGGTTGCCAAGGATCACTGGATGCTAGACACTATTCAGTTTGGCTATGTGCTGGAATGCAAAGAGCCAATTCTGGATGCCTTCGTTATCTCCCTTTGTGGGTCTGCAATCAAAAGTGCCACAGTGCAGATCACCTTGGACAAGTTGCTATGCCTAAAGGCGATGATGCCCTTCCCACCGAACAAGTGGGACTAGGGCAGATACTCTATCTATTTTGTGGTGCTGAAAAGGATGGTTTCTTCCAGCCCATTATGGACCTCAAGGGGGTCAATGAGCACTTGCGTGTCCTGTGCTTCTGGATGGAATTCTTGTACTCTGTGATTCAAGCAGTGCGTCGAGGAAACTCCTTTTCATATTCTGATCCAGGCGGATCAGCAAAAGTACAATATCTGCATGTTGCCATGCTTGGCTCTTACTATCAGTTCACCGCCCTCCCTTTCGGGATTTCCACCGCCCCGAAGATGTTTGTTTATTTATTTGGTTACATTTATATACCGCTACTTCCAGCGATCTGTAGCGGTTTACATGGAGCTTTACACAGCAAACATTTTGTACATTTACATAACACAGAATTGGAATTATACAGTTTGACATTTGTGAGGTTATATACAGCTTGCAAGCTGCTGAGGCAGATTTATACACATATTTACATGTGTTTCAGGTTATTTGCATATTCTTGTGTACCGTTGCATTATGACAAGTTGTAATACTCCTGGAATAGGTATGTTTTTAGGTTCTTTTGGAAATCTTTTAGGTCATTGTTGGCTCTTAGTGTGTAAGGCAGCTATATATGTGAAACCTCTTCCTGGTGAGGGTTTTGGCGTTGCATATGTTGAGTGGGACGTGTAATGTGTTTAGTTTGTGGGTCCTCCTGGTTCTGTTGTGGGGTTGTGTTGCGATAAGTGTGGAGAGGTAAGACGGGGCTAGGTTGTGGATCATTTAAAATATTACTATTGTTTTATACCTTATTAGTATTGGTGTGATGTGATCGGAGATCCGCACTTTCATTATGATTCGAGCAGTGACGTTCTGCGCCATTTGAAGTATATTGAAGGTCTTTTTGGGTAGTCCTTGGAGAATGCCGTTGCAGTAGTCCAAGTGAGGTGTGACAAGTGTTTGGACTACTGTTCGGAAGTCGGCCTGCTCTATAATGTTCTCCCAGGCCATGTGCTGGATGATCAATCGGGGAAGAGCCAGCTGTGGCCTTCTCAGTCCCTGGAGTTTCTGGGAGTATGTTCCAACTCTCAAGTGGGCAGAGTTTTCCTGCTAGAGGAGAACATCAAAGTCTGTTGGATTGCCTCCTGCTATTCTGTGCGATGAATGCCAGGGGAGCCCCTGCCAAGATCATATGGCTTAGGATAGTTGGAACCAGAGGGAAGCGGTATGATCCATCAATCGTCTCAAGGCGAGGACCATCAGGTTGACTCTTCTATGTTTCTGTCCATTGATCGAGGGCCGAGCGGTTCAAGTGTTCTCAGACAACGCAATGGCAGTGGCTTTTGTCAGTCAGCATGGCGGCACGAGGAGTGTTGGGGTATCTCTGGAGATAACTTTCCTGTTTGCCTGGGAAGTAAAGAACCTCAGCCTTCTCAGCTCAGCATGTTGCCAGGGTGGACAATGTTGAAGCAGACTTCCTCAGCCAGCACTGTGTGGATCCTGGAGAGTGGGAGTTGAGTCCGGAGGTGTTTCAGTTGATTCTGTGCTGTTGTGGTTGCCCCAAAATGGATCTGATGGCGACCTGTTCCAATGCCAAAGTTTGTCGCTTTTTCATTCATCACACAGAGATGGGATCCGAGGGCATCAACGCTCTGACCCAGCCTTTGCCAAGTCAGCACCAGCTGTATGTGTTTCCTCTATGGCCCCTGATTCAACGTATAGAACATCAGCTAGCAGGATTGTTCTGGTGGTACTGGATTGGCCAAGGAGAGCGTGGTTCAGAGGCCTGATACAGCTCCAGCAGGCGCCGCCTCTTTGGTTGCCTCCATCTCGGGGTCTATTGCAGCAGGGACCAATCGTCCTGAAGAATCCAGTTCCCTTCTCGCTTATGGCATGGCTCTTGAAAGGAGGCGGCTAGCACATAAGGGTTACTCTCCTGCGGTGGTCTCCACTCTGCTCGGAGCTGGAGGAGATCTACCAAGTAGCATATGTGTGGATCTGGTGCTTCTTTTGAGCTATGGTGTGGCACGCAGCAGTTAGCTCCTGAGGCGGCCAAGCTGCCATCTCTGTTGGTGTTTATACAGGATGACTTGGAGAAGGGCTTTTCCCTTAGCTCACTGAATGTTCAGTTAGCAGCTTTGGACTGTTTCCAAGGTCTGATGGCTGATACTGTAAGTCTCTAGCCTTGCACATGGATATCTCGCGCTTTCTGCAGGAGGTTCGGCATCTGCGTCCTCCCCTCTGGTCTGTGACTCCTTCCTGGGATCTGTGCCTAGTGCTTAGGGCCCTGATGGCAGTGCCCTTTGAGTCATTGAAGCTTGCTATTTTAAAGGATTTGACGCTCAAGATGGTGGTCTTGGTCACGATTTGTTCCGCAAGGTGGATTTCTGAGCTGCAGGCTTTGTCTCGCTGAAATCCTTATCTGTATTTTTCAAGGAGGTTGTTTCCATTCGATGTGTATCTTCCTTCTAGCCTTACATGCTTTCTCCCTGTCAAGTGAACCAGGTGGTATGCCTGCCCTCCTCCTGTAAGGAGTTGTGTCGGAGAAAGGATAAAGATCTTCACCTTATAGTTTTCCGGAGAGTGCTTCTACAGTACTTAGAGGTTACTAATTCCTTTCATAAGTTCGACCATCTTTTTGTGCTTTTTGGTGGCCCGCACATGGGTGATGCGACGGCTAAGTTGACTGTGCGGTGCTGGATTAAGGAGGCCTTTGCTTTGCCATATCTGTTACGGAACCAGCTGGTTCTGGAGGGTTTTCATGCCCATTCTACCCAAGCGCAGGCATCCTCATGGGCTGAATGGAGCACAGTAGCCCCTATAGACATTTGTCAGACAGCAGCTCAGACATCACTTTCCACTTTTGTCAAGCATTACCACTTGGATATCCAGTCTTTGGCTTAAGGGTTTTGCGAGCTGCTGTTTCTTCTTCCTAGCTTTGCTATATCCCACTTGTCTGGACTGGTCTAGCAGGATCATATGGAAGCTGACATTTTACTTACCAGTTAATGTCCATTCCTTGAGTTCTGCTAGACCAATCCAGGGCCTGCCCCTAAAACTGTACTGCTCTGTTCTTCTGCTTTGGGTCTAGGGTCTGCTCTTATTTTTATAGTTGGCTCTGCAGGTTCATCATTTACTGTCAGCCTTATATTTTATTCTTTCCTGTACATAGTTCTCTAGTTGATCACTCGTTGTTGCCCATAGTTGATCACTCGTTGTTGCCCATAGTTGAGGTTGTGTGAGGCTTGCCATGTTTCTCCCATATGCTTTGGAATGAATACTGAAGGGACCTCTGGTAGCTGAGGTGAATAGAGGCATGGGAGTGATGTCATTGAAACCTGGGCTTTTCATTGGTTCTTTGTTTCTACCAATCTGCTGGTAGGGGAACACAACCCACTTATCTGGACTGGCCTAACAGGACTGAAAGAAAAGATATTAACTGATAAGTAAAATGTCACCTATGAAGGAGTAGCCTACTGGTTAGAGCAACAGTCGTACTCGAGATCAGGGTTCAAGTCTCACTGACACTCTTTGTGACCTTGGGCAAGTCACTTTACCCTCCATTGCCTAGGAAGAAAAGACCTGGCAATCTACTTCTGGTCATAACTTGTCAAGAAAATCCCAGGGCTGCTGGGTTACCAGGAGTCATCATTTACTTGACAGCACTTAAAAAAAAAAAAAAAAAAGTCACCTTATGACTGATCATAATTACATTTTAATTTACAGCAGATATGATATTTTCATATACTAATCAAGGACATTCTACAGGATGTTTTCCTTCCTAAACAATGCCGTGCAGCAGAATTTCTCAGAACAGACCTAACCTGCTAGATTTTCAGGATAGCCACAATATATCTGTATGCATTTATGCAAATCTATCTCATGCATATTTATTCTGGATATCCTGAAAACCGAACCGGCTGGATGAGTTCCAGGGACTGGGTTGAGAACCACTGTTGTATATCTTTTATTGTGACTCTATCACAATATGTTTACAAACAGTATTACACAATTATATAGATAGAATTCCTTTCTCCTAAAGAAATCCTTCATCTTTATTTTGGTGAAAAGAGTAAGGCTAGCGCAGCAGATTTCTAGTTTAACAGAGCAGTATCTAAAGCCTTAAAGTCCAAGAGCTGGTTCTTAGTTGAGGTAAATGGACAAGCACACAATGTTCCGGTTGAATAACCTGTATTTTTATATTTGTGACCAAGCTTGATTTTCCATTATTATCAAAGAGCACAGTTTGATGTTCAGTGCCTGAGCTAGTAAAGAGAAAAATAAAACACTGCATTGACCTAGAAACTCTTTAATGAGGCACACAATAAAATCAAAATGTGGGCAGCCACAGGCTGTCTCATTTATCAGTTGGTGACAGTGTTAGCCTTCTTATTTTGTGAGTTGTTCGTTTGAGGAAGTCTCACAATTACCAGCATAATATCTGGTAACGTGTTGGTGATTTTTCTCATTCTAAAGACCACAACACTTGGATTGATTTTGTGTGAGTTCATTTTTTGTGTTTGTCCAGCTTTGGATTCCCATATCCAAATTACATGTTATGTTTTCAAGGTGTGATCATCAGTCCTCTGAAGCAATTCTATCAAGGAAACAAAGTATTTATTCTACCATCCACCAGACACTGTAATAAGAACGTGATACGGGCCATCTAAATAGTATCAGTGGATATGAATTGGTTGTAGTTTTAAAAGTTGATCTTAGCATAGTCAAGAAAAGGATAGAAAAACTGAGGTCAAAGGAGATGATGCCTTTCTGTCCCTGGTGGTGCAGAACATTTGCAGCTCTGACAGGAAGAAGCTTACAGGCTGATGCAGAAACCCTGCACTAGAGCTTTACGGCTGACTCTTTGCACTGGAATGTAATATGCAAATTACCCAGTGTGCATAAAATCAGCGTTAAACTGGGAGAGCGAGCCAAACATACGCACAGATGTCGGCACAAGTTTGTCATGCTGCCCTGGAGAAACAGGGTCATCTGAGGTGAAGATTGACACTTCACATCAGATATCCAGGCATTGGGAAAAGCCCTTGATGCCATCAACACACTGTTGGAGGTTCTGTGCCCCCCCCCCGACACAGACCTCCCAACAAACTAAGTCCAGTGTCCCACAATCCCCCTCCCCCCCCCCCCCCGATTGATAAAAAAATTCCTGGTGGCCCAGCAGCCCCAATCCATACCCCTCCCAACAAAAATGATCCCTAGTGGTCCAATGCCCCCCCCCCCCCCGGTGCCTTTACTCTGGAGAGGGAGTGTTGTCCTCATGCTCCTGCACCTGCAATGTCGTCTTGAAAAATGGCAGCGCCTGGCCCTGCGCAGAGCATCCTGGGATGCACCGAGCAGGGTCAGACTGCCATATAAGGCAAGAAATGCTATATATGGGTGAGTGACCCTCCGGTGTTGCATCTTGGGATATATGAGCTCTCCCAGGATGCAACCGTGGGGGGGGGGGGGTCACTCTGCCATATAAGGCATTTATTTATCTCCAGGAGCAAGCAGGAATGTAGTCTTCACATATGGGCGACGTTGGTACCGATGGAGCCCGCATGGGAAGGCTCCCCAGTGTCCAATTGGAAAGCCTTTGGGAGCACTCCACTGCACCTGTGCAACTACCTTCTCGACTCCCTCTGTTCAGTTTTTTGTTTTCCACAGAGCCAGCAGGAAGCAAATCCTGTCACCGCAGAAAAATCTCTTTTTGTGGATAGTGCCTCTGCCTTCCTGTTGACACCGGCACCGTCTAGGACAGTGCTAGTTCTCTTATTTCTTTTCTTTAACATCTTTCTTTATTTTCTTCTTTTAAAAAAAACCTACTTGGGCGTCGATGTCCTTTTTAGGCCATAAGCCTATCATACATTTCACACTGGAGAGTATGGATAAACCAACTAGTGGTTTAAAAAAAATGTTCTAATTGTGCCAACACCATTTTGGCGACTGACACGCATGACTGGTGTTTAAAATCCCTTGGCCCAGACTATCAGCCAAAAGACTGTTCCCTCTGTCAGAAAATGACATGGAGAGGCTTGCAATTCTGGGCTTCTGAATTTGGAGCATCTGATCAATTGCAGGTATTACAACTGGGCCTGTCATTTGTCCCTACCTCTCAGTATGATCCTTTCCGGATTCGAGTTTTTTATACCGTTTTTTCAGAAAGCTCCGGCTCACGCATTTTTTTCAAAATTGACAGGAAGACCATCAGGCATCAGATTTGTCTTTAATTTCTAATCCTTCCAAATGGCTTCCAACGGGCCCATTGGATGCCACTCTTGAAACATTTCAGAGTTTGGTTTTACGCGATTTAGCCGTGATGGAGGCTGGAGTTCGGAGGGCTCCATATTCGAATTTTTCCAGACAACAATATCTGACATTACGGACATTAAGCATGCGACAAGATATTGTTGTTCAAAGGGCGGATAAAGGAGGCGCCATTGTGGTATAGGTTCGGAGCCAATACCAGCGTATGGCTTATGAACATTTATTAGATGCTAGATATTACAAACTGTTACCTGCTGATCCAACCAATTTACTTCAACAAGAAATTAAAAGCTACACGGACATGGCTTACCATTCTAATTGGATTACTTTTAAGGAACATCAATTTTTGAACAAACGATTTCCTAAAATGCCAGTATTGTATATGGTACCTAAAATCCATAAGGATCTTCGTAATCCACCTGGCCGTCCAATAGTGTCTTGCCGTGGATCTTTGTTGGAACCCTTATCCAAATTTTGCGATTTGTTTTTTCGCCCGTTGTTAATAACGATCCCTTCTTATATACAGGATTCTTTTCATTTTTTGCAAAAATTACAGGGGATTGAGGGAGATAAGAAGGATTGGTTTTTTGTCACCATGGATGTGCAAGCTTTGTACACAAAGATCAACCAGGAAGCAGCACTGTTGATGGCAGCTCAAGTTCCTCTTACTCCACCAACGAGACTACCTAAGGAGTTTGTTCTATCATTGTTACGTTTCGTATTAACAAGAAACTTTTTCTGCTTTGAAGACAAATTTTATCATCAAATCCATGGGATTGCCATGGGTGCCACAGTGGCCCCTTCCATAGCGACGTTCTATATGGCTGACTTTGAAAAAGTCTACATTTACCCCTCTACATGGTTCAAGAACATATGCATGTGGTCCAGGTTTCTGGATGACATTTTTTTCTTTTGGACGGACACGGAACAGACTTTAATTGAATTTTGTCAATGGATAAATACGTTGTCCTCTGATTTAAAATTTACGCCGACATTTCATCGTGATACCATTGTATTTCTTGATTTAAAATTATTTAAAGTTGATTCCGAAGTTCATACCACATCACATAGGAAATTGGTACAAAGAAATACTTTGTTGCATTACACCAGCTATCATCCTGGCCCTTTATGGCGGGGTCTCCCTGTGGGGCAATTTTTTCGATTATGTCGTCTCTGTTCTTCCATGGAGGAATTTAAATCACAGGCAAGAGATCTGAAATGCTGCTTATTACAACGGGGATACCCACGTTCTATAGTTTCTGGGGCATATCATCGTGCGCGCTTCAATTACAGTGATTGGTGGCATTCTGATCCATAGGAGGGTCCAGTACAATGCTCGGATGATTCTTCTTATGTGGGCATTTTGCCTTATATGCCACATGCCACCACAGTATTAAAGATTTTTAAATCTCATTGGCATATTTTATCTTTACACAATGTTTTTAATAAGCCACTGATGATTGCTTTTCAACGGGGTAGAAATATCACTGATTGGACAATACACAATTCAGGACAGTTACATCAAAGTATGACTCCGGGACATTTTCCTTGCACCACTTGTGAATTTTGTGACTCTACTTTAAAAGACCTGGTATGGGAACATCCGAGTAATAGTCATCGGATTTACAGTAAACATTATACTAACTGTTTGTCCTCCTTTGTGGTATATCTTCTAATCTGTCCCTGCTCGAAGATATATGTTGGAAAAACTACTCGGACTATGAAGCGACGCTTACAGGAGCACAAATCCCGTATTAAAAATACAGTACTGACGGCTCCGATGGCAATGCATTGTCAAGAGTTTCATCATCATTTTGCTGACCTTCGTTGGCGTATTTTGGATCATATCCCATCACCAGTTCGAGGGGGGGATAGGGATTCTTTACTCTGCTATCGGGAACAGTATTGGATTTTTCACTTGCATTCAATGACACCGGACGGACTGAATCAATCTTTAGAGTGGTGGAGTCTCCTTTAGAGTTGGCAGTTATTCACTACAGCTACCAGAAGCCTTTGTGTTGATACCAACTACTCAGGTGATCAATACCTGGGGCCTTAAATTACCGGATTTCCGGGAATGAAATGAGCAACAGAGTTTGAGAAAGGGCCATGAACATCGTTGGCCTGAAACATAACGTTGGGTCACAGAACGGGGACTGTTGGTTCTCGGTCGTTGTTGCCAATTTCATGCCAATTCATGATTAAGGACTGAGGCTGCCGTGTCATCTGCATTGCACTGCATCACACTGTGTTGAGGAATATGATGGTCTGGACAGTGTCACAGTGTTTCCGTGCTTCAGTTAAGTACCCTTTTGGGTTTTGTGAAATTTTGATCTGAAGTTATGGTATATGGTGCATCTTTCAATACGCTACTTTAAAATTAACGGCAATTTGGATATTATTCTAGTGCTTCAGTTAAAGGACCTTGGGGTTTGGGGATCTCTATAACTGTTGGTGTTGAGGGTTTTTCTCTCTCAAGATCACATGGGGCTGGGACCCTGTTAAAAACAGATAAAAAAAGAACTTTACACCTCGAGAAGAAGTTAATTCTTCATGGTGCAGGTTCCAACAAAAGTTGTGTGTGTGTGTTTCCCTTGTGGTTTTGGATGTTGATGTGGGAGATATACGGGGGTTATATTACGTTAATCGGAGTCTCTGGTGGCACCTTCAGTCGTCTCCCCTCCGGCGGGTTCTCCCCCTGCGGCACTGCGTTCCAGGCGGCATTCTGATCAGAAATCCCCGGAGGTGGATCGGCGCAAATAGAAGGCCTGGAAGTCGCTCTCTGGGGCCCCCGACAAGCGCAAGTGCTCCTGTGCCCAGTCGCTTAGCCAGCCTCCTTCGGCGTTCTTGAGAGTCGGACAAGGAGTGGTCCCGCAAGGTACCTCGCAGAGAAATGGAGGCCTCTGGCGAAGGCGCCCAGTCTCCTGAGGGTCGTCCTGGTGAGGACCCCCTCTCCTCCTTGATGCCCAATCCTGTGACCCCGGTATCAGCGTCCCAGGGCCCCACGCCCCTGTGGGAGTCCCTTATACTGGTGCTGGAATGCAGAGTTTCTGCGCTCATTGCTTCCCAGCAGGTGCTCACTGCTTTCCAGCAGGCGCTCACAGCCAGCTTTGCTGACTTGCCCCTGGAGACCATGGGTCCCTCGCGTGGGACATCCAAATCTGTCCAGGAAACCCCTGAGAGCCACGAGCCTCATGAGGGTCCTCAATGTCGGTCTCGCTCACTCTCCTGTTCCTCGGTGGCAAGATCGTCCAGGGCCTCCGGCTCCAAGCCGCCGGCCATCGGACAGGGCGAACGGCCCAGCTCGGATCCCTTGACCGACTTTTTGGACTGGGAACCCGATGGGGACACATCCCCGGAGACCCGCACTCACCAGGATCTTCCATCGGACCCCTCGCCGCCTGGTCTTCAGCGGTGTTCACTGCCCGAGGACACCTCCCTTTTGGTGTTTATTCGGGACATGGCTCGGGCCCTCAACCTGTTCACCCAGGCCGAGGAGGACCCTCGTGCTGAAGAACTCGATATTCTTCAGTACAAGGCCCCGCCCAGGGTGCGGAAGAATTGAAGGAGATATCGATACATTGGGAAGATGTATTACAACTATTAGATAAACTGAAGAGTAGAAAATCACCTGTGCCGGATGGTATACATCCAAGGGTGTTGAAAGACCTGAAATATGAGATTGCAGACCTGCTATTAGTAATCTGTGAACTATCATTAAAATCATCTCTAATACCTGAAGATTGGAGGATCGTCAATGTAACACCAGTTTTTAAAAAAGGGTTCCAGGGGTGATCCGGGAAACTACAGACCGGTGAGCCTGACATCAGTACCGGGAAAAATGGTAGAAACCATCATAAAGAATAAAATTACTCAGCATGTAGATAGTCATGACCTAATGGGAGACAGCCAACATGGCTTTAGACAAGGAAGATCTTGTCTTACTTATCTGTTATGTTTTTTTGAAGGAGTGAATAATCAGGTGGACAAAGGTGAGTCGGTTGATATTGTATATCTGGACTTTCAGAAAGCCTTTGACAAGTCCCTCATCAGAGACTTTTGGCAAAACTAAAGAGTCATGGGATAGGAGGCAGTGTACTATTGTGGATCAGGAACTGGTTAAAAGATAGAAAGCAGAGGGTAGGGCTAAATGGCCAATTTTCCCAATGGAGAAAGGTGAATAGTGGTGTACCCCAGGGATCTGTGCTGGGTCCGCTGCTTTTTGACATATTCATAAATGACCTGGAAAGTGGAATAACGAGTGAGGTTATCAAATTTGCAGATGACACAAAACTATTTAAAGTTGTTAAAACCCAAGAGGATTGTGGAAAATTGCAAGAGGATCTTGATAAATTGTAAGACTGGGCATCAAAATGGCAGATGCAATTTAATGTGGACAAGTGCAAGGTTATGCACCTAGGGAAGAACAACCCAAACTATGGTTACACGATGCAAGGTTCCACATTAGGAACCACCACCCAGGAAAAAGATTTAGGCGTCATTGTGGATACCATGTTAAAACCCTTGGCCCAGTGTGCAGCAGCGGCCAAGAGAGCAAATAGAATGCTAGGTATGATAAGGAAAGGAATGGAAAATAAAACAAAAGATATTATAAAGCCTCTGTATCGTTCCATGGTGAGACCGCACCTTGAATATTGTGTGCAATTCTGGTCGCCGTATCTTAAAAAGGATATAGCGATTTTAGAAAAGGTTCAGAGAAGAGCCCCCAAAATGGTAAAGGGGATGGAAGGATACTCCTATGAAGAAAGGCTAAAAAGGTTAGGGCTCTTTAACCTGGAAAAGAGACGGCTGAGAAGAGATATGATAGAAGTATATAAATTAATGAACGGAGTGGAACGGGTAAACGTAGATCGATTGTTTACGTTATCAGAATATAGAAAAACTAGGGGACATGCAATGAAGCTACAGGGTAAACTATTTAAGACTAATAAAAGAAAATATTTTTTCACTCAACGTGTAATCAAACTCTGGAATTTGTTACTGGAGGATGTAGTAAAGGCTGTTAGTGTAGCTGGGTTTAAAAAAGGTTTGGACAAGTTCCTGGAGGAAAGGTCCATAAACCATTATTAAGAAGGGACCCAGGATATCAATGCTTGAATCAATACAAGCATTGTGGAACCTGTGTCCCTTGGGGAAACTGCTAGGTACATATGACCTAGATTGGCCACTGTTGGAAACAGAATACTGGGCTTGATGGACCTTGGTCTGACCCAGTATGGCATATCTTATGTTCTTATGA
Organism: Ichthyophis bannanicus; assembly: GCA_033557465.1. Classification (NCBI taxonomy): domain Eukaryota; kingdom Metazoa; phylum Chordata; class Amphibia; order Gymnophiona; family Ichthyophiidae; genus Ichthyophis; species Ichthyophis bannanicus. Next base: position 186,714,518 of record CM066033.1, on the reverse strand, counting down.
TCTTATGTTCTAATCCCTCACCATGCCGGTGCTGCCGATCCTCTCCAAGCTATTGGTCCACATGTGAGAGGCCCCTGCCTCGGTTCCCATTGTGAGCAAGCGCCTTGACACAATGTACAAGGTGCAGCGAGGGCCAGGCTTTCGAAAGACCCAACTTCCACACACCTCAATGGTGGTGGAATCAGCCATGAGGAAGCAGAAAAGCCCAAAGTCCCACCTCAGTCCCGCTGGGCCGAGAATCGAGAGCCCTTGATGCCCTGGGCCTCAAGGCCTATCAAGGTTCCATGCTCTCTTGTCGCATCCAGGCATACCAATTATATATTGGTATGTTCCTCCGCGACTTGGCAAAAGAACTTGGAGGTTTCTCCGTGGGCCTCGAGGGTGAGCCCCTTGACAGGTTCCGCACCCTGTTGAAATCAGTGGCTGATTGCTCCAAGTTTATCTCTCGAGCCTCCTATGATGGCTTTGAGACATCAGCTCAGGTGGCAGCCACGGGCAACGGAGCCCACCACCAGGCTTGGCTCCAATCTTCATATTTGGAGCAGTGGGTGCAGGAGAAGCTCCTGGACGTGCCCTGTCTCGGCAAACAACTTTTTGGTAAACTGATGGAGGAGAAGGCTGTGGAGATTGAGAAGGAGTACGTCACTAGGACCTGTCTCTCCCGCAAGACCTCTATGCTGCCTCGGAAGAAGCAGCCTGCCAAGAAGCCCTTCTTCCCCAGGAAAGGCCTCCAGTACCACGGCTACCCACCGTACCCAGCTACCCCCACGCCGACCACTCCCACACAAGGGAAGCCTGGCCAGGATCACCATAAACCAAAGGGCCCGAAGGCCCAGATGCCTGCTCCCCCAGAACCTCCTCAGGGGTTTTGACGCCAGCGGCATAGCCCCTTGCCCTCTGGCAATAAATCAGCCCATGGGGGGACGCCTGTCCTGCTTCGCCCCATCGTGGACGTTTATCACCTCGGACACCTGGGTCCTCCAGGTTATCCGGGAGGGCTATCGCCTCCACTTCGACAGGCTTCCACCCCCTTTCTCCCCTGCGGTGCCTCCTCGACTCCCCACACACCTGCTTTTGCTGCAGCGGGAATTACACTCCCTCCTTGCCCAGTGGGCAGTCGAGAAGGTCCCTCCCCACCTTTGAGGTCGGGGCTTTTATTCTCGGTACTTCCTTGTCCCGAAAAAGATGGGGGGGGGTCTGTGGCCCATTCTCGACATCCACAGGCTAAACAAGTTCCTGGTGCGGGAGAAATTCAAGATGTTTTCTCTTAGTGTGCTGCTGCCCTTTTTCCGGCAGGGTGACTAGATAAGCTCCTTGGATCTAAAGGACACTTACGCCCATATCTTGGTCCACCCCCAACACAGGCAGTATCTGCATTTCAGGGTGCAGGGAGAACACTTCCAATACAGGGTGCTCCCCTTCGACCTTGCATCCGTCCCACGGGTCTTCGCGAAGTGCCTTGTCGTGGCCGCCGCTCACCTTCGGTACCAGGGCGTGCCGGTGTTTCCCTACCTCGACAACTGGCTCGTTATGAGCTCCTCCATCGAGGAGGCCCGACAAGTGATGTCGCGCACTGTCCTCCTCTTGGAGAGCTTGGGGTTCTTGGTCAACTACCCGGCACAGGCGCTCGAGTTCATTGGGGCGCGCCTTGATACTTGGCAGGCCATGGCCTTCTTGCCGGTGGATCGCTCCACCCGCCTCCGGGCTCTGGCAGCTCACGTCTAAAACGCCCACCAAGTCACCGCTCGGTCTATGCTACGTCTCTTGGGCCACATGGCCTCGACCATGCATGTGGTTCCTCACTCCCGCCTGCACATGTGGACGATCCAGTGGTGTCTCAGCTCCCAATGGAGTCAATCCCTTGGACACCTCAGGGACCCCGTCAGGGTTCTTTCTGACCTTCGTTTGTCCCTGAACTGGTGCAAAACCCCCGCAATCTCCTGCGGGGAACGCCCTTCCAGGCCCCACAGCACGATATGGTATTGACCACAGATGTTTTCCCGTCAGGGTGGGGAGCCCATTGCGGGTCTCTGCATGCAGGGGCAGTGGTTGCCTGTGGAGGCTCAGCAGCAGATAAACCTGCTCGAGCTCGGGGCTATCCGGTGGGCCTTGAGGGCCTTCGACACTGTCCTCAGCGGGAAGTCGGTTCTGGTGCAGACTGACAACCGGGTAGCGATGTTCTTTATCAACAAAGAGGGGGGCATGGGTTCGCACTCCCTCTGCAGGGAAGCAGTCCTCATCTGCTCTTTTGCCGCCCGGCGGAAGATGTCCCTAAAGGCGACCTACCTCCCGTGTCAGGAGAATGGCCTGGTGGACAGGCTCAGCAGAATTCTTAGCCCCCCACAAGTGGCGCCTTGATTCCCAGAGTGGCAGGCTGGCTGTTTCTACGCTGGGGCACTCCACCGATGGACCTCTTCGCCAGCCCCCAGAACACACAGCTCCCTTGCTTCTGCGGCCCGGTGCCGCACCCGAGCAGGGAGGGCCCCGATGCATTTCTCCTGGACTGGTCCTCCAGTCTGCTATATGCATTCCCTCCTTTCCCCCTCATTGCGAGGACTCTGTTGTAGGCTCAGTGGGACGGGGCATCGCTGATTCTCGTGGCCTCGGCAGCCTTGATTCCCAGTCCTGCTCCGGCTGTCGTTGGAACCTCCGATTCCCCTGGCCTCTGCCAGGGACTTGCTGACGCAGGAGAAGGGTCGGGTACTACACCCAAACCTACCCTCCCTGTCCCTCACAGCCTGGCGGCTGAACGGGTCTCTCTAGCCTCTCTGGCCCTTCCAGAGGAGGTCGAGGAAATCCTCCTTGCCTCGAGGAAGGACTCCACGAGGCGGGCTTATGCCTTTAAGTGGAAACACTTCTCCATCTGGTGCTCAGAGCACCAGATTGACCCCTTCTCATGCCCGGTTCGGTGGGTTCTCCATTACCTTCTCCACCTCTCAAGGGAAGGGTTGAAGTCAAACTCTGTTAGGATTCATTTGAGCGCCATATCGGCTAATCATCTCCCTATCAAGGGAAAGCCTCTCTCGGGGCAACCACTAGTCTCCCACTTCATGCGGGGCCTTCTGTTATCCAAGCCGCCCATCCGTCCCCCTCCGGCAGAATGGGACTTGAACGTGGTGCTCACGCAGCTCACTCGTCCACCCTTCGAGCCGATGGTGACATGTTCGCTCCAGAATTTGTCCTGGAAGGTGGCCTTCCTGGTGGCACAGACCTCGGCTCGCCGAGTCAGTGAGCTTCATGTGCTCATGGCTAGAGCCCCTTACAACAGGTTTTATTGGAACAGGGTGGTCCTCCGGACGCATCCTAAGTTCTTACCCAAAGTCTTGTCGGCTTTTCATCTCAACCAAGAGATAGTGCTCCCGACCTTCTTCCCAAGACCCCACGCCGATCAGGCGTCGGCGGCTCTCCACACCCTCGACTGCAAGCGGGCCCTCGCCTTCTACTTGCAGCATACCCAGACTCATTGCAAGTCTGACCGGCTGTTCGTGACCTACGATCCCAATAGGCAGGGGCAAGCAGTCGCCAAGCACACCCTCTCTGTTTGGGTGGCGGACTACATCGTGTTCGCCTATGCGAAGGTGTGCGTCCCTCTGGATCGTCGAGTCACTGCACATGGGGTCAGAGCCAAAGCGTCCTCGGTGGCCTCGCTGCACTCTGTGCCCATGATGGACATCTGCCAGGCGGCAACCTGGTCTTCTATGAATACCTTCGCCGCTCACTACTGCCTGGAGAGGGAGTCCCACCGGGACAGCGCCTTCGGCCAGGCTGTACTCCGTAATCTGTTTGGGGTATAAGCAACTCCTGCCCTCCGACCCTTCTTTATGGTACCGAGGGCTTCGCCCTGAGGACGGGTTCCTTCGGGCTTCTGCTCATGGCCTCACAGAGGCGTTTTTTGGTTACAGGTTCGGTAGCCTATAGCTAAGGAGTCCCATAAATGAGGACTGACTTTTTGCTTGTTCCTGGAGAAAGTGTAGTTACTCACCTGTAACAGGTGTTCTCCAGGGACAGCAGTAATCAGTCCTCACTACCCTCCCACCTCCCCTGATGAGTTGCTGAATTTTTGTCCTTCCTTTGGCATCTGCTTGGTAGGGCTCGAGCTAAGGGACCTGACTGAGCAAGATGGCACCCTTGGGCGGGAAGAGGACCATGCATGTGTGGTAGCAATCCCAAAAGCTTTCTTTGAAAGCTGGGGAATTGCTCCGCCGGTGCCGACGTCACCCATAAGTGAGGACTGATTCCTGCTGTCCCTGGAGAACACCTGTTACAGGTGAGTAACTACGCTTTTTCAACAAGAAAAAGAAGTTTTATCCTCCTTATATCCATGCTGTGCACTGTCCGGTTCATGCTTCCCAGAAGGGACAACAACAACCGAAGCAACAAAGGAAGGCTCAGGCCCCCAGAGCTCAGCCAGCTCAACAGACCCATGCCTCCACAATGTCTTTGACTCCTTTCTAGAGAACTTAGCTGTCCTACCTCTGGAAATTCCAGAGCCAGTCAATATTCCAGGCAGACTATGTTATTTTGTCCAAAGATGGCACCAGATAATATCAGAGCATTGGACTCTCTCCATAGTGGCAGAGGGGAACAAACTTCACTTCCAAAGTATGCCCCCTCCATCTACTCCAAGAGAGTTCAGCTGTCGGATTGCTCTCACCACTCTCTTGTGCCACCACCCTTCTCGCTCAGAGTGCGATAGAGGAGGTGCCACTTTCTCAACAAGGCCTGGGCTTCTACTCCCCCTACTTCCTTATCCCAAAGGAGGATACAGGCCCATTCTGGACCTCAGAGAATTAAACAAGTATCTGCTTCGAGAGAAATTCAAGATGATCTCTCTCGGAACATTTCTTCCTTACCTTCAGAGTCAGGACTGGCTTTGTTCTCTAGATCTAAAAGATGCATATACACATATCCTTATTCACGTAGAACATAGGAGGTTTCTTTGATTCCTCTTTCAAGGAAGACATTACCAGTACAGGGTTCTACCCTTCGGTCTGGCTTCTGCCCCAAGAGTCTTCACAAAATGCATGGCAGTAGTGGCAGCATTCCTAAGATCTCTAGGGATATTTGTCTTCCCTTACTTAGACTACTGTCTCATCTGAGCAATGTCCGCTCCAGAGGCCAGCTCTGCTCTCTCCCACACGATGCAGGTTCTTCAACACTTGGGATTTGTAATAAATCTTCCAAAATCCCAATTCACCCCTTCTCAAACCTTAGAGTTCATAGGGGCTCACCTAGACATGCAGCAGTCAAGGGCTTTTCTACCACAGGTCCGCTGCGCTCGAATAGTTCAACTAGCTTCTCAGGCAGGTATGAAGACTTTCCTATCTGCTCGAGAAATGCTTCAGTTGCTCGGTCATACGGCTTCCACTTTATATGTGGTTTCCTATGATCATCTGTATATGCGCACAGCACAATGGACCCTCGCTTTGCAGTGGACTAAGGCATCAGGTAGTCTGAGGGAAAGAATCATGATCTCTGCACATCTAATTTCGTCCCTCCAATGGTGGCAATCACCAGAAAACCTTCTCGTAGGGTCACCTTTTCAGATGCCACTACACCAATCTACCCTGACGACGGATGCGTCCAAATTGGGTTGAGGAGCTCATCTGGACAATTTCTCCACCCAGGGTCTTTGGACTCTGCAGGAGGCTCGACTTCACATAAATCTGTTGGAACTCAGAGCCATCCACATTGCTCTCAGAGTGTTCCAAGACCATCCTTGCTCCTAAAAAGTTCTTGTCCAGACGGACAATCAGGTGGCCATGTTCTATGTGAACAAGCAAGGTGGAACAGGTTCTCAGGTGTTGTGCAACGAAGCCCTACATCTATGGTCTTTTGCCATATGCCATCAGATCCACCTACTAGCAGTGTATCTCCCTGGCAAATAGAATCTCCTGGCAGACAAACTCATTTGAGTACTACTGCCACACGAGTGGTCTCTCCATTCAGACCAGATTACTTGAGTCTTTCAGATATGGGGAACTCCAGATATAGATCTGTTTGCAAGTCCTCACAATGCCAAACTTTCCCGCTTCTGTTCCAGAATACCTGCTCAGAACAGTCAGGCGATGGATGCTTTCCACCTCCAATGTGGTCAAGACTTCCCTCCCATTCCCCTTGTCCCCAAGACTCTCTTCAAACTCCAGAGAGACAGAGGCTACATGATCCTCATAGCCCGCGTTGGCCACGTCAAACATGGTATCCATTGATTCTACGTCTCTCTCAAGCCAAACCTCTGGAGTTGGGATGTGCTCTGGATCTCCTATCCCAGGAGAGCAGGATGCTTCTGCACCCAAATCCCCCTTACGCCTGATGGCGTTCCTGCTGAGAGCTTAGAACTCCAGGATATCAACCTCACTCAACAGGTTAAAGATATCTTATTGGCATCAAGGAAACCTTCCACAAGGCATGCTTACACCTTTAAGTGGCAAAGGTTTTCAATCTGGTGTTCAAAAAGGGAACATAATCCTTTTTCCTTCCCGTGGAGGCATTACTTGAGTATCTCCTCCACCTTTCATCTTCTGGACTCAAAACCTATACATTAAGGGTCCACCTAAGTGCCATTGCGGCTTTCCACATGCCCTTTGATGGTCAACCTGTCTCTTCTCAGCTGCTTATAGCACACTTCATGAGGGGTCTACTCTTACCTAAGCCTCCCATTAGGCCACCACCTGTGGCTTGGGATCTCAATCTTTTCCTTGGACAGCTCATGAAACCACCCTTCGAACCCCTAGCCACTACATCTCTGAAGTTTCTTTCTTGGAAAGTTATCTTCTTAATTACCCTCACTTCTGCAAGATGCATCAGTGAGCTCCAGGCTTTAGTGGCTGACCCTCCCTATACACAGTTCCACCATGATATAATCCTTAGGACTCATCCCCACTTTATGCCAAAGGTGGTTTCACCTTTTCATTTAAACCAGTCGGTTTACCTTCCTTTTTTCTTCCCTAGACCTCATGCATCTAGTGCAGAAAGGACTCTACATACTCTGGATTGCAAGCGTGCCTTGGCCTTTTATCTTCAGAGAACTAGACAGCACAGAAAGGCTTCACAATTTTTTGTTGCTTTTGACTCCAGTCACCTTGGTCTACCAGTTTTCAAAAGAACACTCTCCAAATGGATTGCAGACTGTATATCTTTTACCTATGAGAGTAAGCATCTTTCTCTTGAAGGCCATGTCACAGCACACAATGTGCGAGCAGTGGCTGCCTCCATGGCAAACCTTCACTCAGTGGCAATTGATGCATATGCAAAGCAGAAACCTGGTCCTCTGTCCACACCTTTGCGGCCCATTATTGCTTGGACAAAGACTCCCGCCAGGCTGTTCTCCAGCATCTCTTTCAGACTTAGATCAATCCTACCCTTGTCCCGGGTTTCAATACCAGATGTCCTTGGGAGGATACATGATCCACTTAGGCCTGTGTTTCACCGCTCTCTCTGTGGTCACATCCCTGGCATCTCCAAGCTAGGAAGTCCCATATGTGTAGACTGTTGTTGTTAAGTGCCGTCGAGTCGGAGTCAACTCATGGCGACGCTCTGGATAGCTATCCTAAATTGTGTTCAGTCTTCAGTCAGGCAGCTCATTGTTGACAGACTGGTACCCGTAGCTGCTGTTATTGTATCGATCCATCTCATTGCTGGCCTTCATTTTTTGCGTTGACCTTCTATCTTGCCAAGCATGATCTCTCTCTTCGCATGATGTGTCCAAAGTATGAAAGTCGAAGTCTTGTCATCTGAGCTTCTAAAGAAAACTTTGTTTGATCTCCTCTAGTACCGACTGGTTTGTTCATCGGGCAGTCCATGATATACACAGTATTCACCGCCAGCATCATAATTCAAAGGCATCAATTTTCTTCCTGTCTATCTTTTTCACTGTCCAGCTTTCACATTCATATGATGTTATTGAAAATACCATGGCTTGAACAAGTCGAATCTTTGTATGGAGAGATACATCTCTGCTCTTGAGAATCTTATCTAGGTCTTTCATAGCCATTTTGCCAAGAGCAGTGCGTCATCTGATTTCCTGACTGCTTGTTGCTTCTTTATTGATAGTTGATCCAAGTAGGTTAAAGTTGTTCACGATTTCAATTTCTTCTTCTTCAATGATGAACCTGTTGATTATGCCACTTGTCATGATCTTTGTCTTCTTTACATTAAGGTGCAGGCCCATTTTGAGACTATGTTCTTTGATTGTGAGAAGCAAATTTTTCAGATCATCTTCACTTTCAGCCAGTAATGTCGTATCATCAGCATAGCGAAGGTTGTTGATGAGTCTTCCACCGATCTTCACACCTCTGTTGTCTTCATACAATCCTGCTTCTCTGATGATTTGTTCTGCATATTACACCTTTGTTTATTTTAAACCATTCTGTTTCTCCTTGTTCCGTTCGAACTGTTGCTTCTTGATCAATGTACAGATTGTGCAAGAGAACGATCAGGTGTTCTGGTATACCCATGCTTCTTAATGTGGCCCAGAGTTTCTCATGGTTTACACAGTCAAAAGCTTTGCTATAGTCGATAAAGCACAAATAGATATCCTTTTGGTATTCTTTAGTCTTTTCAAGGATCCATCTCATATCCGCAATGATGTCTCTGGTTCCTCGCCCTTTCCTGAACTCTGCTTGCACTTCAGGTAGTTCTTGTTCCAGATATGGTTGTAGTCTCTTTTGAATAATCTTTAGTAGAATTTTGCTGGCATGTGGGATCAGAGCGATTGTGCGATAATTTCCACAGTCAGTTGGATCACCTTTCTTTAGTATTGGTATAAACACTGATCTTTTCCAGTCAGTTGGCCATGATGTTGTCTTCCATATTTCTTGGCAGAGCCTTGTAAGTATGGTAAGAGCTGCATCAGATTGCTGTAATACTTCTATGGGAATGCTATCAATGGCTGCTGCTTTGTTCTTTGATAAGGCTTTCAATGCTGCTTCAACTTCTTCTTTCATCACCAATGGTTCCCGATCATAAGGTACAGGTTGAAACGGCTGTTGGTCCACTTGATCTTTATCATATAAAAACTCTGTATATTCCTTCCACCTTTTCTTGATCTTCTCAGCATCATTCATAGAACCTTGAGCATCTTGTAACATTCCAATTCGAGGCTGGAACTCTTTCTTTAACTCTCGTAACTTTAGGAAAGCCGATCTTTTTCTTCCTCTAATAGTTTCTGCTTCTCTTTCCTTGCATGCGTCATTGTAGTACTTTTTCTTGTCCTGTCTTGCTGCACATTGGAAATCTTTGTTGAATTCTGTGATTGTCTTTCTTTTTCCTCTGGCTTTAGCTTCTCTACGTTTCTGGGCAATTTTCAAAGTTTCTTCCGTCATCCATTTTGGCCATTTTTGCTTTTTCACCTTTTGTAAAGACTTCTCGCTTTCTTCCAACACAACCTTCTTGATGTCATTCCCTAACTCTTCTGGAGCTCTGTCATTTGTATCTAAAGCAGCAAATCGATTTTGCAGGCAGTCTTTAAATTCCAGTGGTATATTCTCAAGGTCATATTTTGCTGCATTCATGAGTGGTTTGCTCTTTTTCAACTTTAGCTTGAGTTTGCATACTAGTAGTTGATGATCTGTACCACAGTCAGCTCCAGGTTTTGTCTTTGTTGATGTTACAGAGCTTTTCCATCATTGACTTCCACAGATGTAGTCAATTTGATTTTTATACAATCCATTGGATGAAGTCCATGTGTACAGTCGCCGCTTGTGTTGCTGGAAGAAGGTGTTTGAGATGAATTGATCGTTGGTCTTGCATAATTCTATCAGTCTTTCTCCAGCTTCATTTCTGTTGCCAAGTCCATATTTTCCAACTACTTTGCCTTCTTCTTTGTTGCCAACCTTTGCATTCCAGTAACCCATGACTATCAGGATATCCTGTTTGCATGTTCTGTCAGTTTCAGCTTGTACTGGTTCATAGAACTCTTCAATTTCATTCTCTTCTGCAGCTGTTGTTGGGGCATATACTTGAATTATAGTTGTGTTGATAGGCATTCCTTGTAGACAAATAGAGATTAAGCCTTCGCTGACTATATTGTATTTCATTACAGTTCTTGCAAGTTTCTTCTTTATTATAAATGCAACACCATTTCTTCTTTGTCTTTCATTTCCAGCATAGTAGACCACGTAATCATTTGATGCCAAGTGCCCGATGCCAGTCCATTTCAGTTCGCTGACACCCAACAGATTAAGTTGTACACGTTCCATTTCATTCTTGACCACCTCCAACTTCCCTTGGTTCATGCTTCATACGTTCCATGTTCCAATGTGTAAGACATCTTTACAGCTTCTGACTCTCATTTCATGCACAGCTACTTCAGAAATCAGATGTCCCGAGGGCTTTGATCCAACCACATCATAAATGCTGGCTTTACTCTGAAAAGTCTTCAGCTCTTCCCCAGTAGCTAGTTGAGTGCCTTCCGACCTGGGGGTCTCATCTTCCAGCACTATAGCACAATTTGTTTTGTTGTAACTATCCATTGGGTTTTCATGGCAAGTTACAGAAGTAGACTGATGGGCCTTTCCTCCGCGCAGTTTAAGTTTGGTGCTGTTGCCGTTGTCACAGAAATGTGATCCTCCGCCGTCAACACTATCCCATTCTGCTGCTGCCCAAATGTGAAGACTACATGACTACATTCCTGCTTGTTCCTGGAGATAGCGTAGTTACCCACCTGTAACAGGTGATCTCTGGGAACAGTAGGAATTTAGCCTTCATATCCCACCCTCCTCCCATAGGAATTGCGCTCTCTCTCTCTCTCTCTCCTTCCTTCTCTCCTTTTATCTCAGCTACAAACCCAACTGAGGAGGGAGAGCTGAGAAGGCAGCTGCGCAGGCGCAGTGGGATGTTCCTAAAAGCTTTCCTATAGGACGTCACCCATATGTGAAGACTAAATTCCTGCTGTTCCTGGAGATCACCTGTTAAAAGGTGAGTAACTACGTTTTTTCTTTCCCAGAATCTGGAAGTCCTTCTGAACTGCAGAGGTACTTTTTCTAGTCAGGTCATTTGTACCCAAGTGGATGGCAACATCAATTTTGGAGCGCTCACTTTCTGCACTAGCTATGGCAGCAATTTGGTTTGTATTTGTGCTGGTTAAATCGCCTGGGAAGCATTTGACCATCTTCTCCTTTTTGAACTGTGTTCCCAAGTTGGTGCCTCTGATGATGGAATCCCCAAGTAGTAGAAGTTTCCTCTTTTGTGTTAGTTTCTTTATATGCAGGGCATTATCAGTAGTTTGGGCATTAACTTACTTGTTTAAGGACACTTCAGTTTCCACTGATTGGGCACTTCCTCTTTTGCATTAACCTTCTACCTTGCCAAGCATGATGTCTTTCTGTAATGATCTCTCTCTTCACTTGATGTGTCCAAAGCATGAAAGTCGAAGTCTTGTCATCTGAGCTTCTAAAGAAAGCTTTGTTTGATCTCCTCTAGTACTGACTGGTTTGTTCTATGGGCAGTCCATGGTATATACAGTATTCGTCGCCAGCACCATAATTCAAAGTCATCAATTTTCTTCCTTATATTAATGAAGGGGGAAAAAAACAAACAAACAAAATTTTTGCAACGCTTGTACTGCTTTTTATATTTTTTGGATTGGCAGCTTCCTCCTCATCCTTTGGTCTTTCATTTCAATCCAAAACCTGCCTCTGTTGGGCTATAGCATCATGAACCTTCATTCACAACATTCTGTGTTTGTACCTTCCAAATAATTTGGTGATGAAGTTACAAAGGTTTCACAATGCTGCAGTCAGGTTGTTACTCTGTCTAGATAGAAAGATAATCTCTCCAGCCTTGGCCAACCTCTATTGGCTAGAGTGTGGTTCAAGAGGCTGACGTTAACTTAAAAAAATTCAACTGGGTTTGGGCCCCATGTTCCCAGCTGAACGATTGTTTAGAGCAATAATCTGCAAGTAAATGGAAAATGTTAAGTCAGAGGAGCAGGGCATTTAGTTATGCTATTCCATTTCAGTGGAACAGATTGCCAGTAGAAGTGAAGACTTCCAGCTTTTTGTTGGGCTTTAGAAAAGTTTTGAAGACATGAAGTTTTAATAATTGATTTGTTTATTGATATCCTGTGGGGTTTAGAGGTGCCTTGATTCTATGGTTTTTAAGAGTTTGAGTTAAATATGATTATTACAGAGGTTCTAGGGTAGTGGTTCTCAACCCAGTCCCCGAGGCACACCCAGTCAGTTGGATTTTCAGAATTCCAACAACAAATATGCATGAGAGAGATTTGTAAGCACTGCCTCTAGTGTATCTGCAGATCTATCTCATAAATATTCATTGTAGATATCCTGAAAACCAGACTGGTACGCTCAGAGAACTGGGTTGAGAACAACTGTTCTAGGAATATGGTTGGTTAGTAATAATTTAGTGTGTGAATGTCTTTGAAAGGATCCTTTTATTAACTGTTTTTTGATGTGTTGTATGGTTACTATTTAAGAATGTGAGCTGTCTTGATTTTAGTAAACAGTTTTTAAATAAACTACCTGGGAATTTGGCCTTGTCCACCTGGCCTGAGACTACCGGGACTGAGTCTGCCTTGCTGCTTGCTGACGCTGTCCTGCTCTTTTCGGGCAGGCACAACAGGGGCAGCCTGCTTCTGCTGGGGCCTGGAGGCTTTAAAACCATCTCTCGGTTACCCCACCGTTGGAGCCTGACAGCACCGTGTGTGGAGGAGTATTTGGCCTTGTCCACCTGGCCTGAGACTACCGGGACTGAGTCTGCCTTGCTGCTTGCTGACGCTGTCCTGCTCTTTTCGGGCAGGCACGACAGGGGCAGCCTGCTTCTGCTAGGGCCTCCAGTTATAAATGTGATCGTGTCCCCTCCGCGACTGCGGAGTGCGGCCGCGGGGCGTTTGTTTTAAGGGGCGTGTTTGAAGGGGCAGTTTTCTGCCCCTTAGACGCCCCTTCGACGCCACTGCGGCGCCAGTATTTGCTGTTGCTGTAATTTGAGGGGTAAGTGGAATAGCCTATGTTTGGTTTGTGTCATAGCTAGCTGTGTTTTTGGGTTTCCTTGATTTGACAGCGGTAGCGCTGACTTAGTTTTTTTCTCTGTTATGGGTAAACGAAAGGTGAAGCTACAGACCAAGCCACAATCGGCCGTACCGGAAGAGTCTAAGCCGGTCGGTCCACTAGATAGGCATTTCGCCCCACTCCCGTTGGCTCAGTCCTCTCCTTAAGGCGCTTCCTTGGCTCCGGAGGGAGATCTCCCCCTCTCTGCCCGGGATTGGAGCGAGTGACTGATTTAAGGGGTACCTCAGGGCAGGATCGAGAGAATATTATTGCTGTAGATATTCCTAAACCTGTTAAGCTGACAGTTTTGGAGGGTGTTGTGGACCTTCCAGCTCTCCCCGTTGACGCGGAGATTACCTTAAGAGATCTCTGGGGAGCCTTAAAAAGTATAGATTCTAAAGTTTCCTTAGTAGTACATTCCCTATCTATGTTTTCTCAGGAGGCTGCTAAGTCTATTCAGCAGCTCAACGAGAAAATTCCTTTGACTGATCAAAAAGTTAGTAAATTAGAATCTCAGGTCCTTCCATTGCAATCTATTAATGTGGTTGGGATTAAAGATTCTTTGATTTTACATACTAAATTGGAAGTCCTTGAAAATTCTACTCGGATGTATAATTGGCGGTTCTTGAATTTTCCCTTCTCTTCTGTCTGCAAAAGTTTTGTTGGATAAATATCTTAAGGAAGTACTAACTATAATGGATCCTGTTGATGTTACACAAATTTACTATGTTCCCTTTGGATCTAAGAAGGTTAGTCCCACCGAGGGGGAGTTCGATGTGGTGGTCCCATCTATCTCTAATTTGACTGCCTTTTTGGAGGATTCCCTTGATACTATCACTCAAAGGTCCACATTGCTGGTAACTTTTACATCTATTCTTGTGAAACAACATATCCTTAAAGCTTTTTTAAGATGAAAAATGCCAAGTTCTGTGGTCAATCGATTAGTGTTTTTCCTGATGTTGCACGTAGCACCCAGCTGCGTCGGCGGCAGTTTTTGAACTTAAAGCCCTGTGTTTTGGCGCTGGGTGCCACGTTTTACTTACGTTTCCCATGTAAATGTGTTATCAATTACAAGGGAGACTCCTATGTATTCCTAGATGTTTCCCATTTGGAAAAATTTCTTTCTGATCGTCAGAGTGGGGTTGTGGAGGGTATAGTAGGTGATTAGAATGGCCTCCAATTGTAGCTCTTTTTGGGCATGTTTTCCTAACTTATTATATCTTTAAATTTGACGCTGTCAGTCTCCCGTGATGTGGACTAGATATTGCTCCTTGTTTATATTTTGTTGCTTTATTGGTTTCTTATATTTTGTTAATCTATGCAAGTGTGCATTCTGTTTCTTTATTATTTGGTTGCTGTAAATGACTAAAATCACATAAATAAAAAAAAAAAAAAAGAATGTGAGCTGTCTTGATTTTAGTAAACAGTTTTTAAATAAACTACCTGGGAATTTTATCTCTTTCTCTCAATTCACTTAGCTCAGTCATTTTATCAACAGTTCTCAGCTGAGGAGCCATGTATCATTTCAGTGATGCTGAGAGCTGAACTGTCGGTAGTTTAACTACCGGCAGGGTCTCCCAAGATGGACAGGTCTCAGCTGAGGTGCCAGACCAAGACAAACCACCCATCTGGGCAGCAGCAGAATGGGATAGTGTTGACAGCGGAGGGTCACATTTCTGTGACAACGGCAACAACACCAAACTTAAACTGCGCGGAAGAAAGGCCCGGCAATCTACTTCTGTATCTTGCCATGAAAACCCAATGGATAGTTACAACAAAACAAATTGTGCTATAGTGCTGGAAGATGAGACCCCCAGGTCGGAAGGCACTCAACTAGCTACTGGGGAAGAGCTGAAGACTTTTCAGAGTAAAGCCAGCATTTATGATGTGGTTGGATCAAAGCCCTCGGGACGTCTGACTGCTGATGTAGCTGCGTAAGAAATGAGAGTCAGAAGCTGTAAAGATGTCTTACGCATTGGAACATGGAACGTATGAAGCATGAACCAAGGGAAGTTGGAGGTGGTCAAGAATGAAATGGAACGTGTACAACTTGATCTGTTGGGTGTCAGCGAACTGAAATGGACTGGCATCGGGCACTTTGCATCAGATGATCACATGGTCTACTATGAAAGACAAAGAAGAAATGGTGTTGCATTTATAATAAAGAAGAAACTTGCAAGAACTGTAATGAAATGCAATGCAGTCAGCGAACGCTTAATCTCTATTCGTCTACGAGGAATGCCTATCAACACAACTATAATTCAAGTATATGCCCAAACAGCTGCAGAAGAGAATGAAATTGAAGAGTTCTATGATTGGAACGCAAAAGTTGGCAACAAAGAAGAAGGCAAAGTAGTTGGAAAATATGGACTTGGCAACAGAAATGAAGCTGGAGAAAGACTGATAGAATTATGCAAGACCAATGATCTATTCGTCTCAAACACCTTCTTCCATCAACACAAGCGGCGACTGTACACATGGACTTCACCCAATGGATTGTATAAAAATCAAATTGACTACATCTGTGGAAGTCGATGGAAAAGTTCTATAACATCAACAGAGACAAAACCTGGAGCTGACTGTGGTACAGATCATCAACTACTAGTATGCAAACTCAAGCTAAAGTTGAAAAAGAGCAAACCACTCATGAATGCAGCAAAATATGACCTTGAGAATATACCACTGGAATTTAAAAACTGCCTGCAAAATCGATTTGCTGCTTTAGATACAAATGACAGAGCTCCAGAAGAGTTAGGGAATGACATCAAGAAGTTTGTGTTGGAAGAAAGCGAGAAGTCTCTACAAAAGGTGAAAAAGCAAAAACGGCCAAATTGGATGACAGAAGAAACTCTGAAAATTGCCCAGAAATGCAGAGAAGCTAAAGCCAGAGGAGAAAGAAAGACAATAACAGAACTCAACAGAGATTTCCAACATGCAGCAAGACAGGACAAGGAAAAGTACTACAACAACGCATGCAAGGAAATAGAAGCAGAAACTATTAGAGGAAGAACAAGATCGGCTTTCCTAAAACTACAAGTGTTAAAGAAAATGTTCCAGCCTCGAATTGGAATGTTACAAGATGCTCAAGGTTCTATGTTGAATGATGCTGAGAAGATCAAGAAAAGGTGGAAGGAATATACAGAGTTTTTATATGATATAGATCAAGTGGACCAACAGCCGTTTCAACCTGTACCTTATGATCGGGAACCATTGGTGATGAAAGAAGAAGTTAAAGCAGCATTGAAAGCCTTATCAAAGAACAAAGCACCAGGCATTGATAGCATTCCCATAGAAGTATTACAGCAATCTGATGCAGCTGTTACCGTACTTACAAGGCTCTGCCAAAAAATATGGAAGATAACATCATGGCCAACTGACTGGAAAAGATCTGTGTTTATACCAATACTAAAGAAAGGTGATCCAACTGACTGTGGAAATTATCGCACAATCACTCTGATCCCACATGCCAGCAAGATTCTACTGAAGATTATTCAAAAGAGACTACAACCATACCTGGAACAAGAACTACCAGAAGTGCAAGCAGGGTTCAGGAAAGGGCGAGGAACGAGAGACATCATTGCGAATGTGAGATGGATCCTTGAAAAGACTAAAGAATACCAAAAGGATATCTATTTGTGCTTTATCGACTATAGCAAGGCTTTTGACTGTGTAAACCATGAGAAACTCTGGGCCACATTAAGAAGCATGGGTATACTAGAACACCTGATCGTACTCTTGCACAATCTGTACATTGATCAAGAAGCAACAGTTCGAACGGATCAAGGAGAAACAGAATGGTTTAAAATAAGCAAAGGTGTAAGGCAAGGCTGCATACTTTCCCCCTACCATTATAAGGCTGCATACTTTCCCCCTACCATGATTAAGACCAGCACAAGCATAAATACCATCAACCCCATTATATCACCTAAGGCATCTCAAATAACTCCATTTTGCAACTTCAATACTATATCATCTAATGAAATTGAGAAAATTGTCGCCTCCATCAATCCTAGCACGGCACCTAACGACCCTTGCCCAGCCAACTGGATCAAAGATCTGCGACATGATCTAAGCCAAATCCTATGCAAAATACTGAACCAGTCCTTTCTAACAGGCTCATTCCCCCAGAGTCTTAAACACACCTCTATCAAGCCTCTACTAAAAAACAGTAAGCTTGATTCATCCAAAGCTGAATCATTTAGGCCAATCTCAAGCATCCCCCAGCTTGCAAAAATCATCGAGAAAGCTGCCCAACAACAACTCCAGCATCACATTGACACAGAAGCACCACTAGACAAATCACAACATGGATTCAGAGAAGCACATGGAGTCGACACAATCCTTACAACCCTATTCAACGATCTGATCACAGGAATAAACAACATCAAACAAGGATTTATTCTCATCTTTTTAGACATTTCCGCTGCATTCGATTCTGTGAACCACGATATACTACTGCAACGTCTGAGAGAGAAGGGGATTCGAAGCACAGCACTGGAATGGTGTAGATCCTACCTTTCCAATAGGTGGCAACAAGTTAAAACAGGCCAGGAATCCTCAGAACCATTCCTACAGTCTCAAGGTGTACCACAAGGATCTTCACTATCGGCGTTAATGTTCAATATTTATATGCAGCCGATATGCGAATTGATCAGATCCTTCAACGTACAATGCCTGGCATACGCTGATGACATCCTCATATACATGCCGTTCAAAACTGACCAACCAGTGTTTACTCCAATAATCAACTGCTTCGGAGCAGTAGCTGAATGGCTGCTGACTCAAAACCTAAGAATAAATCATAGCAAAACTGATGTCCTATTTGTCACAAGGAATCTTAAGTTCGTACCTCCTCCGTCGCTGCTGGTCAACAACATAGAACTGACGTCCAAACCCACGATCCGATACCTCGGCATAACATTAGATCAACACCTGGATATGACAATGCATGTGAAGAATGTGACAAAGAACATATATCATAAGATCAGAACACTACGCCACCTCCGTCCACTACTGGACTATACTGATTACCGATCAACCTTCCAGGCACTAGTCCTCCCACATCTAGATTTTGCAAACATCATCCTCCACGGGCTCTCTCAATCAACCTTAAATCCACTTCGTCTGGCTATGAATACAGCTGCAAGAGTCCTCTCTGGATCACCAAGGTCTGCTCATATAACGCCTATCATGAAAGATCTACACTGGCTACCTCTACAAGCCAGACTCTCATATAAGTCACTAGTCTTGACCTTCAAAGCCATGAATATCTACCCACCAACACCAATCAGAAAACTAATCCATAACACCCCTGAAAATAGAAACAGAAGGACTACAACTATGAACACCTTAATAGTTCCCAAGATGATGACATCATGTACTAAAGCTACATCAAACAGAGCTTTTTCATTATTCGCACCCAGGAACTGGAATATACTTCCCCATGAAATCCGCGGCATCAAAAGCCTATTACAATTCCGCAAAGCCGTAAAGCATCACTTATTCACAAAATACTACCCAGAAGTGACCATGGACACTCACACAGCCAACAGGCCTCCCACTCATACCAAACACCTTAGCACCTTTATCCAACCAGAAAATCGTTAGTTCCCACGATATTTCACTTTACTACTTTTGACCCATGCCACCCATGAATACACATACAATATCCACTCGAGTTTAAATATGGTATATAATAAAAGCATATTCATAGTATAATGTTGATTGTACATAGTTATCCCTGTTATTCCATGTTATATATTCCCTTTTTCTCTGTAAACTCGATGTTACCTGTACACATTGCAGTATATTTTGTTCAATGTACACCGCACTGATTTTAATAGCGCGGTATATAAGAGATGTTAAATAAATAAATAAATAAATACCTGTTTAATTTATATGCAGAACAAATCATCAGAGAAGCAGGATTGTATGAAGACAACAGAGGTGTGGAGTGGAGGAGTAGCCTAGTGTTTGGGGCAAGGTACTTCAGGCCGGAAGGTCGGGGGTTCAAATCCCACTAGAGGACAGCAACCTTGGGCTGGAAGGACTGGGGTTTCTAGTCCCACAGGTGCTCCTTGTGGTCTTGGGCAAACCACTTAACCCTCCATAGCCCATGTTCCCTGTAAAATAGTTATGTCCAAGTTATAATGCCCTGTTCAATGTAATTTCAGTTTATTCAATGTAAACCGCACTGATGCAGAATAGTGTGGTATATAAGAGAATAAAAATAAATAAATAAATAAACAGAGGTGTGAAGATTGGTGGAAGACTCATCAACAATCTTCGCTATGCTGATGATACCACATTTCTGGCTGAAAGTGAAGATGATCTGAAACATTTGCTTCTCACAATCAAAGAACATAGTCTCAAAATGGGCCTGCACCTTAATGTAAAGAAGACAAAGATCATGACAAGTGGCATAATCAACAGGTTCATCATTGAAGGAGAAGAGATTGAAATCGTGAACAACTTTAACCTACTTGGATCAACTATCAATAAAGAAGCAACAAGCAGTCAATAAATCAGACGACGCATTGCTCTTGGCAGAATGGCTATGAAAGACCTAGATAAGATTCTCAAGAGCAGAGATGTCTCTCTCCATACAAAGATTCAACTTGTTCAAGCCATGGTATTTTCAATAACATCATATGGATGTGAAAGCTGGACAGTGAAAAAGATAGACAGGAAGAAAATTGATGCCTTTGAATTATGGTGCTGGCGGCGAATACTGTGTAGTTCATGGACTGCCCGAAGAACAAACCAGTCGGTACAAGAGGAGATCAAACCTAAGCTTTCTTTAGAAGCTCAGATGATAAGACTTCGACTTTCATACTTTGGACAAATCATGCGAAGAGAGAGATCATTAGAGAAAGACATCATGCTTGGCAAGATAGAAGGTAAAGGCAAAAGAGGAAGGCCATCAATGAGATGGATCGATACATTAACAGCAGCTATGGGTACCAGTCTGTCAACAATGAGCCGCCTGACTCAAGACCAAACACAACTTAGGATAGCTATCCAGAGGGTCGCCATGAGTCGACTCCGACTCGAAGGCACTTAACAACAAACCTGGGAATTTTATCTCTTTCTCTCAATTCACTTAGCTCAGTCATTTTATCAACAGTTCTCAGCTGAGGAGCCATGTATCATTTCTCCCTCTCTAACCCAGCATTCATAAGCCTTGTCACTAGATGTTGCTGTTGCATGATGGTTTGGGACTCCCTCTCCTCAGGCACTGGGAACACAGCTCGAATAGCTTCGCTAGCTAACCCAGGGAATGGAAGATATTACCCTGGCATTAAATTCAGTTCTTTCTACTGGCAGTACACAGCACTGCCACTGGGCCATCCCGGGATTGTTTACTCACTTGTATAATAAAATAAAGGCTGCAGTAAATATTACTGATATTCTGCAGTAAGTATTAATGTGCTTTAGTATTTTAACTGTTGCATACCACGCCGGAGCCTTCGGGGAAGGCAGTACAAAAATATGAGTAGTAAATAAAAACAGCTACCAGGGCAGAGCTAATGAATATCACTTATATATTCAGTGTGTTGATGAATGACAATTATGACTTATTTTCTGTAATGTATTTTTAACCCATCAATTGCTTAAGTTCTAGGCAGGATACAAAAAAAAATTGAACTAATAAAAATACAGGACTGACATTTAAAAGCACTTACTGGTTAGCAGCACCTACTAACTGGATTAATGCTGACCAGCGAGATATTCAGTAGCACTATCCAGATAGTGCAGCTGAATATTTCCTCCGACTGCATCAGTGCTATCTGGATAGTGACAGGTTCTGGGCAGAGCCAGCGCTTCTCCACATGGTGGTGATATTCAGCCGCTATCCAGAGACGTTATCTGGATAAATTTTGGCCACTTGAAAAACTATCCTAAATTTATCTGGATAGATACCATGCTGACCAGCCTAAAGATATTCAGTGCCAGACACAATCATGATACCAGCACTGAACAGCCAGAATAAATGTAAAAACCGTAGCTGGTATTTAAACTAAATGCTGACTGTGGTATTTCAGTATCGGGCATACAAACACTAATTATAGGAAGTCAGATAAGGTACATGTGAAACTAAATCATTTACTAGTGCCAATAATTATGCCCCGCTCACTAAAATCAATAGAAAAGTAGAATGTCTTTTCTTTCTTTCTTTCTAAAATCACAAAAATGCACCTCAGATCTTTAAAATTCTTGTAAAACATTCCAGAGCTATGATCCTGCAGTAGAAAACACACTAGCATAGGGGCAATTTGCAGTGGCAATATTTTTAAGAGACTTCAATCCTGGGAGTGCAGCATGTGCTTTGGCTGATTAAAAAAATGGTGCTAATGGGTAGAAATTTCTACCTTAATAGTTTAAAAACAAACATGACTGCCTTAATCCGCCATTCAGTTAGCAGCCTGTGCAGGGAATGGAGAGCCAGTGAAATGTGATCACAGGCTCTAATCCCTGCAATTAATCACGCTGCCACATTCTGAATCATTCATAGAGGCATAATTGAAGAAGCTGGAAGGCAAGATGGTTTTACCAGAGAGATTATTATAGCTTTCAGTGCCTCCTTAAAAACTGGGTACACCATTGTTTTTCACAGAAACATAATTGAATAAAGGAGACGAGGACCTCCATGTCAGACTGCATTTTCCTTAATTTTCCCAAAAGGATTTCCTTATTGCCACTATTCTGCATGTCATTGGTGCTTAAAAAAAAGTCTCCTTTAGAACACTTAATGATATTTCAATTTTTATACATTATTAAAAAAAAATCTTCAATAAGAAATTAACATATCTCCATGTAATTTCTTTAATTCAAACGTGACAAACTTAATGGACTGTATCCCTACCATCAACTTGTCAATTCACTCATAAACATTTCATCAAATATCCTTTTACTGTATATTTCTGAATTTCAAATATCCACTCAGGTCACTTATAGTTCATATAGTTCTGATGGAGGTCTTGTTTCGCTGTCCTTTGCTGCTTCAGGGGGTCTTGGAATACTTGGATTTCAGCATCCAACATAGCATAGTCATTCTTTATACAAACTCTCATTTCAAATCAACCAATCACAATTTCCCTCTATTCTTTCCACCAGTTGCAATCTACTGCTACTATTCCACTGGGCAAAAAAACCTTTGAAAAAACACACTCTATTCTATACATCCATTTACACCCTTTGTCTTTATGCACCTTAATTGCATCTCATTAGATCTATCACTTTTATGCCAACATTATGTTGTACGCTCCATTCTCTACTGTAAACACCACTTACACTGCGCTGACAGATTGTTTCGCTGCAGTAGTGGACTGATTAATTGTGGTTTAAAAGTCAACTGCCAAAAGACCGAGGTACTCTTTGTCATTCGAGATTCTGTTTTTGACTTGCCGGCTGCATTAGCATTTAGGGGAGCTAACCTAAAAGTTAAAACAGATGTTTGTTTGGGGTGATATTGGACCAAAAGCTAACTTTCTATACACATATCAATGGTGTTATTAGGAATGTTTGTTATAAAAATGAGTGACGTGCCACATTGACACACTGGATGTGGATAATTTCTGTATGTTTTTTCAGGCTCTCCCAATATCTTACTTTGATTATTTACTTATTAGACAACTCATGTATCAAGTGTTGTTGACACATACAATTAGAGCATTACAACTAGTACAAAATTCCGCCGCAAGAATTCTTCTAAATCAATTCCCTCATTTTTATATTACTCCCTTGCTGAAACAACTGCATTGGTTCCCCATTGCTAGCAGGGTTAGATATAAACTATTACTTACAGTCTTCACAGTCTCTTATCAGTTGTTTGCAGACTGTATCATGCTTATTATAGGGGCCCTTCATCTAATTGCCCCAGATGAACATGCTCCCAGAATACTTACAATATCCCAGTTACAAGGGTGTGGAGTAGTCAGGCTGTGTGTGCCCGAGCATTCTCACTCTGTGCCCGGGCTATAGAATGCACGCCCTGACAGACCCCCCCCCCAATCCCCCCCCCTCCTCCCCCGCCATTACTGATCTTCAGAATTTTCATAAGGAAGTGAAGCACCCCTCCCCTTCTTTTTTGGAAGCATTATGCTATAGATTTGTGATATAATTGATAATGTAATAGACCAATCTCAGCTGTTTTGTTACTGTCCTGTGTTTGGTGATTGTATATATTTCTATTCCTTGTTGTCTGTTTTTATTTTGTAGATAAAGTAGAATATAATACTCCTGGAATTCTGTACACAATTCAAAATGTTGCATTTTTTTGTGATATTTTTTCTGTATTATATTTTAATTTTCACTCAGAAACAATATGCTTTATTTTAACAAAGCATGCATGATTTTGCATAATTCAGAAGTTTGAATTTTGTTTGCAAAATTCCAACAGGAGTGAAATAGAAATTGCATACTGTCGCGGGCCTTCTTGGTGCACCTACCGGTGAGCACTGGTATTGCACTAGACCCCTGTGTAACTGGCCTCCCGGTAGTTGTAGCTGCTGCCAGATTACACAAGAATAGTTGTGGACAACCGAATAAGGTAAATAGGGCTTTATTTCCCTTCCCAATTAAGATAATCAAATATTTACAGCAACGAAACAAAAACCCTTCTTGGGTAGAACAGAAAGCAAAAACTGGAACACAAAAATAGCTTTCTTTCAGCAACAGAAATGTACTTTAACCATAGGCTGGTAGCCACTGAGAATAAGGCCTTGCTTTGCCTTGGCAGGCTGCTTATTCCTTTTTATCTGAGAGATATTATATCATCTGCTACAGAAAGACTACAGTCCATTTCTATAATATCTTCACTTATAGGTAAATCACATTGCATTAGCTCCACATCAGGAATCAGCCCCTCTGCACTCTCCCTCTGTGTGGGCTCAGCAAACAGCCCGTCCTGGCTGTGACGTCGTTCTCTTTTGCTAAAGGAGAATTGTTTGTGATTACCACAATCACTCCTGTTGTGGTAATAGGAGCCTCCCTTCTGCTGACCTCTGTGAAGCAGGTTAAGGAATTGCTCTGCCCCACTATTAGGTGGAATTGGCCCTGCTCTGAGCTCTGCTTTAGGTAGGAACTGAGAACCAGCTGGAACTCCTGACGGCAGCCCTTGGGAAACTCTAGGTCTCACGTACCTTGCAGCGTGTGTCCCTTCTTCAGGTAAAAAGCCTTTACTTTGCTTATAAAAAGGGTACAGGAATATCTCTGCTCCCCTTCTTGCACTGGGATTAAACTTCCTGGCTTGTACCTTTTCTTTCTTATCTCTGCTCCACGCTGGGCTGTTACATTTACTTTCTTTAGCTGTGTCACGCTGTCCGTACCTTTCATTCAAGCATTCTTCAGACTCACACAGACGTCCATTCAAGTTTCCAATGGGGTACTCTGACACGCTCTCTCCACAGCTCCTCTCGTCCTCCTCCTGAAACCAGTTCCCTCTCTGGGTTTCTCTCCAGTTCCTATCTTGGCCCCTGGTTTGTGCCTTCGTCCTGCACTTGAACCTTTCAGCCTTGCTCTCCGTCTTGCTCTGCTTAACTGTTTGTGAGCTAGGTTTATTTAGGTAATTCCTAGCTGCACCACTCCCTAGCTGATTAGAGTCAGGTGAAAATCCCCTGGCTTCCCTATTGGCTGAGGGTGTCTCCCAAGCTCGTGACCTCACTTGCTTACGTTGCCCCTGGCAACTTTCCACCATGTGCTCTCTCAGAACGTCATTATTTCCCTGAGCTGCACTATCTTCTGTCTCCATAGGGGTCACTAATGAGTCAGCACTGTGACAATACTAACATAAATAAATACAGAATTTGTTTATCTCCATTGCTGTTTCCTCTGCATTAGGGCTTTTCCCTGATCACCACCTCTTTCACTTCTCTCACACAATCAATTACCATACCGCACAGAACTATGAAAGTATCTGTTGTAGATACAGAACTGCACCAGTGCAGCTTCTATTGTGTTATTTATACAATATCTGTGTTCAATTAACTTCACTTGAAGTATCTAGGCATCTTCTCCACAGTTTGTTACAGGACCATGAAATGGCATACATCACAAAAGATCCATGACTTCTTAAGGAAGATTTTTATTGTATTTTAAAAAAAAAATGAAAATAAATTGAAATTTTGAAATTACATGTTTTAAAGGCTTTTTTTTTTTTTACTAGTGATGTCTAGTGGTGATAAAGAAATCCTTTTCAGAAAATTAAGCAAAAGGAATCCTGACACTGAGGTCCTTTTCTCCTTTATTGAATTAGGTTTCTCTATCAAATCCCTTTATTAAGCAATAAACATGGACAAGTACAATTGACTATCAACGGAACATTCCTTTATGCTTTTATAGATAAGGAGGTAATCTACAAGTTTGATACATTTTGCCAACCCCTTATCCCCCTCTCCCAACCCCCTCCCCAGTATATATAGACCTCCTAGCACATGTGGAACAATCCTGATATCAAAAGCCATGGTTACTTAACTATATCAGCTATATAAAAGGACCATATATGTTGAACGCTGAGTTTCTTCTCCCTCAAAGTATAGGTCAGCCTTTCCATAATACAAATCTCAGAAACTTTATTTAACCATTGTAACCTGGGAGAAGGTAATGCATCTTTCAAAGTCTTTGCCAGGACACGTCAAGCTGCTAGTAAAAGGAAGGCAACAAGTAAGTTTCAAAGAAATCAATGGTCTCCCCCCCCCCCACCCCCAATGCAAACACATCATATCATAATGGAATGTTTTCTATTGTCATTATTTTAGTTGTCTTCTGTATCAATCCCTCCTCCTCCCTCCTCCAAAAAATGTGCCACAACTCTTCCAGTGGGGAGGCCACAGTATCCCACTGGTGCAACCTCGAGGGAGGGAGATATGACTCATCAAAATATCTATTTGAATCATTAACAAAATCAGTGAAATAGAAGCTTTGTTAAGTGTAGTCATAAATTTTCTCTTTGCAGCCCTCCTTGATGTCTCCATATACATTCTTCCAAAAATTTTGATATGGGGGGAGGGTGCTTTTGGTCCCACAGGTGCTCTTTGTGGTCTTGGGCAAGCCACTTAACCCTCCATTGCCCATGTTCCCTGTAAAATAGTTATCTCCAAGTTATAATGCCCTGTTCAATGTAATTTCAGTTTGTTCAATGTAAACCGCCTTGATATCATGAAAGGCGGTATATAAGAATTGTTAAGGAAATAAATCTGATATCTAATACCGCAATATATGATCTGGAGATCAGATGTTTAGAGCTGCCTTCCTGCTATAATACCTCCTCAAATCTTAGGGGCCATCTAATAAAGTAAGATTTACAGTCTAATCCACTTGCAAAATGCCTTTATTGGAAATACTGGAAGTGGACAGCCACTTACCAGATTTTTCCTCGTATCTTATCTTCAGTATAAAAGCTCCATTTTCAAATAACCCTGAAAGCATAAGTCACCTTGGGGCATGTTTACTAAAAGGTAACGAGGTTAGTGTACAGTTTTGGTGCAGTGGCAGAAAGTAGTGCGGAGCCTTATGCTCAAAACGCTGAGCTACCCTTGCAGTGCACATTGGGGTGGCGATGCGTAGGACAGAGCATTTCCACTACCGTGTAGCTAGTGCTACATGTGCTCAAAGGGTGGCGTTAGTTGCTTCTGTGGCCATTTTTCCAGCATGGGGCTTAAGAAAAACTGCCCGCTCATCTCCTCATTTATTTATTTAGCTAGGCTTATATACTGCTTTTCACCAGGTCAACGTGGTTTACAGAGAACAGAACATTTTACAGTAAACATATATTATACATGGAATAGTGTAACAGTCAACAATTGAAACAGTTCAACATTTTGCTAACAAGCATACTAAGTATTATAAAGTGTAGTACTATACTATATACAAACTTGGAGCTAAATGGTGTATTCAAACAACTATTTACAATTGTGAATCAGTTTTGGTAGTGTTATGTTACATTTACTTTAGTTATGTAATTAATGTAAAATAGTTCCTTATAAATATGTTGATTGTAAACATGTTCCACTAATGTTTTAAAATGTTTAATGTAATTGTTCTGTTCTTTGTAAACCGCCCTTGATCAATAATTTATTTTATTTTATTTATTTAGGTGGGTTTTTTATGTTGATGGTGAGGGGTTAGGTGGAGGGACCAAAGTGTTAGTGAATAGGTGGGTTTTCAGGTGCTTGTGGAAGACAGGGAGACTGGTAATATTTCTTAATGTGTCAGGAAAGGAGTTCCATAGGGAAGGAGTGTAGAGTTCAAATACTTTGCGGCATGTTTGTTGGTTGTATTTAGTTGTATTTAATGTAGGTTTGGATTTATTTATTTATTTATTTATTTACATTCTCTTATATACCGCGCTATTCTGCATCAGTGCGGTTTACATTGAACAAACTGAAATTACATTGAACAGGGCATTATAACTTGGAGATAACTATTTTACAGGGAACATGTTGATTGTAGGTGGTTTCTGTAGAAGGGATTTGAGGCAGCTTTCCTGGTGAGAGTGAAGTGCTTTGTGCGTGAGGAGGATGCATTTGTATTTTATTCTATTGGTAAGGGGCGGCCAGTGTAATTGTTTTAGGAGGGGGATGATATTGTCGTATTTATTGGCTCCCTGGATAGTACGTGCAGCAGTGTGTAATGCAGTTTGTAGGGGGAGAAGTGTAGATTTGGGTAGACCCTGGTAGATATTGTTACAGTAGTCTGCAAGGGGGAAGGTGAGAGCTTGCAATGCTGATCTAAAATCTGTTGGTTCGAGTAGGGGACAGAGTTGTTGCAGGGTCTTTGTTCTGGCTGTCATTGCTACTTGGGTTTTGAAGGATAGTTGCTGGTCAATAGTTATATAGAGGTATTTCAACTTGGTTTTTACATTTATCTGTATGTTGTTAAATGTTATAGTGGTTGGGGGTATGAAGGAGGTTTCCTTTGTAATGAACATAGCCTCAGTCTTTTTAAAGTTGATAGATTAGTTGAGAGCCAGTGCGTGACTTCTGTGAAGCAGTCTTGAATTTGTTTGTAATCGAGTTGATTGGAGAGGAGTGGGCAGTAAAGCATAATATTGTCAGCGTATATGTGATAATGGATGTTGTGATTTTTGATAACTGAGCGTAGGGGGTTAAAGATATAGGTTAAAGAGGAGTGCGGATAGATTGGAACCTGGTACCCCTTGTGTTTGTTGGTAGGGTTTGGAGATGGTTGACCCTATTTTTATTTGTTGTTGTCTTTCTGTAAGATATGATTTGAACCATTTGAGTATGGAATGTTGGAATTCCAAATAGGTGTAGTCTCTGCAGTAAGGTGTTATGGTTGACTGTGTCAAATGCTGTGGAAATATCCAAGAATGTTAGAAGGTAGGTTTATGTATGGTCTTGAATGCCTTTAGTTATGGTGTTAATGAGACAAGTCATAAGGGTTTCCACTCCATGCAATGGGCGGAAACCATGCTGTTGAGGATCGGGTAGGTGGATTTTGTCAATATGTTTTGGAGCTGGAGCTGACTGTTTTTTCGATTATTTAAGCCAGGAATGGGAGGCTGGCGATGGGTTGATATGATGCTGGGTCTGATTTTATTGTATTTATTTAAAAGGATTTAATATACCTCTTTATCTTTAAATCAAACGGTTAGCACATCAAACAATCAAAAGTGGTAGGGTGAATACATGCAGTGGATACATCAACTTGTGTGGTGTGGGTGAGCAGTGTGATTGATTAACTGGTGAGCTATATACATTGTGAACTATGAACAGGGGCTGTATACATTGTGAACTATGAACAGGGGCTGTATACAGGTAGCATGGAGCTATATACATTGTGAACTATGAACAGGGGCTATATACAAGTAGCAGGGGGGATGCAGGGGTCATTTATAGGTTGAAGAAGGCTGATAGCTGGTTCATGTGAAGTCCTTTTAGTGTTCATGGTTTGTGTAAATCGGCTTGTGGTGTGATTGGTGCTTGGTGGTCTTTGTTGAATTGTTCAATGAATAGGGTGGTTTTTGAGCAGCTTTCTGAATTCTTTTATATCAGTTGTTCATCTTAGAATATCTGGGAGGACATTCCAAATAGTGGGTGCAGCAAGAGAGAAGGCTCGCATAGATGTGGATTTGTTGGTTCTTGTGAATAGAGTAGGTGTTGGTATGTTGTTTTTGGTGCTGTTTCTGTCTGGTCTTTTGCTTGCTTTGGTTCCGATGAGTTCCTGTAGTATTCCTGCTGACATATTGTTTTTAATTTTGAAGATGGTGATTGCTGATTTATATTTTGCCCATGAGGAGATTGGTAGCCAGTGCAGATCATGTAGTATTGGAGTTATGTGGTCTTGTATTGAAGCGTTAGCAATAATGTGGGCAGCGGTGTTCTGGACTATTTGTAGTGGATGGGTGGTTTGTTTAGGTAGACCTTGGAATAGGATATTACAGTAGTCCAGCACAGGTGTAATGATGGCCTGGCATACTGTGCGGAAATGTTCTTTATTGAGGAAGGGTTTTAATCTCCGGAGCGTTGCAAGTTTGAAGAAGGCTATTTTGGATATCTTGTTGATATGTGGTTGGAGGGTAAGCTGCTTGACTAGAATCACTCCAAGATATCGGACTTTGTCTCTTATTGTGATCGGTGTATTGGATATGTTGATAGAAGTAGGAGGAATGAATGTGGAGTCTCTCGTAATGATGATTGCTTTAGATTTTTTTATGTTGATGTTTAAGTTGTTAGTAAGCCAGGTTGTTATTTCATGGATGCAGGTTGATATAGTGGTGTAGTCTGGGGAGTCCAGTTGAATAGGGGTATATGCCATGATATCATCAGCATATATGGCATATTGTATCTTGTATTTGTTGAATATTTTGCATATAGGCTGAATATAGATGTTGAAGAGAAGAGCTGATAGTGATGAGCCTTGGGGGACTCCTTGAGTGGTACTAAAGGGTGCTGAGGTGAGGTTCCCGGATTTTACTTTCTGTTGTCTATCTTCAAGGTATGATTGAGACCATTTGATGGTGGTATCTTGTAGGCCAATCTCCATTAGTTGCTTCAAAAGGATGTGATGGGAAATTGTGTCGAAGGCAGCTGATATGTCGATAAATGTTAGTAAGAAGTCTTGCTTTATCTTGTCTATTCCTTTGATCAAGTTGTTGAGTAGATGTATGAGAAGTGTCTCAATACCATGTTTTGGACTAAATCCATGCTGGTGGGGATCAAGTGGGGCAAATTTGTCACTATGATCTTGGAGTTGTCTCTGTACAATTTTTTTCGGTTATTTTTGCCAGGAATGAGAGGCTGGTTATTGGGCGGTAGGTTGAAGGGTCGGTGCTATTAGATGAAGTGGTTTTAGGGATGGGGCGGATAGTAGATTGCTTGAGTGCTTTGGACATGTAGCCCTGAGTGAGAGAGGTGCTCCATCTTCAGTTGCTGTGTCCATAAGAGAGATGTTCTTTTGGGGTGTGGTAACTATTCTTGGCTATTAGATAATCAGCAAAGGTTTGTGGGTGCATCTCGGGTCTTTCATGGTCGGGTCATTTGTTAGGGTCCGAACGATGTTGAAGAGTTCTTTAGGTTTATTACAGGCTTTTAGTACGAGATTTGTGTGGTATTGTTTGTTTGTTTATTAGGTTATTGTAGTCTTTTTGCTTCTCCTGGTATTGTTTCAGAGTAGTTTCTGCTTTGTTCCGTCTCCAGCAACGTTCAAGTTGTCGTAATTTTCTTTTGGATTCTCTTATTTTGTTAGAATACCATGGGGTAGATCTGGGCCTGTTTTTGTTGTGGTGTGAGTTGAGATGCGGCAAGGATGGTGGTATTCCATGCACGAGTGGAGGAGTAGCCTAGTGGTTGGGGCAAGGTACTTCAGGCCGGAAGGTCGGGGGATCAAATCCCACTAGAGGACAGCAACCTTGGGCCGGAAGGACTGGGGTTTCTAGTCCCACAGGTGCTCCTTGTGGTCTTGGGCAAGCCACTTAACCCTCCATAGCCCATGTTCCCTGTAAAATAGTTATCTCCAAGTTATAATGCCCTGTTCAATGTAATTTCAGTTTGTTCAATGTAAACCGCACTGATGCAGAATAGCGTGGTATATAAGAGAATTAAATAAAATAATAAAAAAATAAAATAAAATAAATTGATGGCTTCGTCCAGGTCGGTGAAATCTTGGGGTAGGGACTGCACAGTATATTTGAGGAAGTCCTCTTTGATAAAGGCTTTGAAGCGTCTGGTTGGCTGTTCAGTTTTCCGAGCTGTCTGTTGGGTATTGTGGTGGAGCTCAAATAATATGGCATGGTGATCTGACCATGGTATTGGTGTAGTTTTAGGTGGTGTCATGAGACCATGATCTAGGGTGTTGGTACGTATATGCGATATGGTGTAGAGCCAGAGAGGTGGGATGGGCCCGATAGTACTTGCTTGAGTTGAATGGATTCCATTGCTTTGTGAAAAGCCATTTCAATTGTTGTTGAGGCAGATGTGAGGTTTAGGTCTCCTAGCACAATTAGGGTCTTGTGTGGGGAGTTAGCTGCATATATCATATCCAGGATATTGGATGTGTCCTCTGTTGGGGCGTTGTGGGGTCAGTAGATCAGACAGATGGATAGATGCTTGTTTTCAGTGTTGATGAATTTGCAGTGTTCGGAGCTTTTGGAGGTTGAGGTCTTGAGCCTTAATTCTGTTCTGGCCAGGATTAATACTCCGCCTCCTCATTTGTGGGTTCTGGGGCAGTTGTATGCTGTGAATGCTTGTGGTGTTATTTGATTCAGTATTACCTGGTCTGTATTCTTGAGCCATGACGGGTCGAGGTTTGGTTTCTTCAATGTAGGGTGGATGGAAGAGCGCTTTAGATTGCAAGACATTATTCCTTGTTGGAGTGCTTCATTTATTATCTTGGCTAGAAATGGGCTGAATTTGGTTCTTGCTGATTTGATCCTGTTGGCTGGACATTGGTCTAGCAGTGAGGTGGTGGTGTTTAACTTGGTTAGTATATGCTCGATATTTTCACTATTGCCTGTTTGGAATGTGAGCCAGCAGCTATTAGGAATTGCATTGGTGTGAGGGGAGATGTTGTGGTTTGGGATATGGGTATAGTTGCTTGTTGTGTGCAGCTAGTTGTTGATAGGTGATGTTGGTTGTTTGGGGTTTGTGGGGCTTCTGACTAGGTCAAATAGTTCTCTTGGATGATTTATTGCGGTATTGATGATTTTTGAGTGATAGTATTTCTTGGCTTTATCTGTAGTGACTAGAGGAGATCAAACCTAAGCTTTCTTTAGAAGCTCAGATGACAAGATTTCGACTTTCATACTTTGGATACATCATGCGAAGAGAGAGATCATTAGAGAAAGACATCATGCTTGGCAAGATAGAAGGTAAACGCAAAAGAGGAAGGCCAGCAATGAGATGGCTTGATACAATAACAGCAGCTACGGGTACCAGTCTGTCAACAATGAGCCGTCTGACTCAAGACCAAACACAATTTAGGATAGCTAACCAGAGGGTCGCCATGAGTCAACTCCGACTCGACGGCACTTAACAACAACATCTGTAGTGGTGTGATAGTTCTGTAAAAGTATAAGGTAGCTATTCCAGTCTTCATCCGAGGTGGTTTTCCACCATTTCTGCTTGATTTGTCTTAGTTCAGTTTTTAGTTTTCATAGAGCACAGGTGTATCAGGAAGTTTTATGAATATGATGTTTTTTGGTGAGATTTTGTTGCCTAGGTGGTAGTTTGGCTGCGGATCCAAGCACTATATTCCAGTTGTCTGTTAATATTGCAGTGTCTGCCGTGTCCGTGGTTAAATTATGGTAGAGTGTTTTCGAGAAGGGTGTCCCTGCTGAAGATTCTGAATCGTCATGCTGTTTGTTGGTGATCTGTTAATGTTATTGGCGATTTCAGGGATATGGTGAAAGTGATGAGGCTTATGGTCCATGGCAGGGGGTATATTTTTAGTGAGGGGGGGGCTGGTGTGGATTGGGTGGGTGGGGGTAAAGATTAGGTCCAGGGTGTTTCCTTTGTTGTGAGTGGAGAATATCACTCTTTGTTTAAGGTCCACTGATTCCATTGCTGTGAGGAATATGTCTGCTGTTATAGGTAAGGGGGGGGGGGTTCAAGTCCCCGAGGATGAGCATGTCTTTCTTGGATTTGGAGTGTTCAATGCTGTTTTCAATTATGGTAGATAAGTCGTTTGACGAGGAGGAAGGCGTTCTGTAGCTGAGGATGATGGTTAGATAGTTGTTTGTGATGGTGACTGAATCAATACAGTAATAAGGTCAATTGAACACTGTAACACCCCCAGCGCTCACCTGTTGCAAAACTAACCAAAAATCTTTTCTTGAGTAAGGCTGGTGTACTTCTAAAAAACATGTGATAATCACATTCTCCTGGCTGCAGCTAGTGCCATATAGCTACCACACTGTCGAGCATCCAGGTCTGAGTCCTCCAATATCCCTCGCTCGATCAATGTCCAGCATCCAGGTGCTATTCCACTCCAAACACTATGGCTCCCTTGCTAGGAGTCCTTATTTGAGGTCTAGTCTAGTTAGGGTGAGTTCTGGGGTTTCCTAGGGACAGTCCCCTTTCTAGTCCAACAAGGTTTTGACCCCTACCAATTCCCCCTCTCAAGGGATCTGGGGGAGGGGGGGGGAATCTCCCCCTCTTTCTGGGAGGAAACCCCAGGAAAGTTCCAAGAGCCTTCACTCTATTTAAATCACATGCAAATGTGTCTTGACCCAGGATCCAACCCTCCCAGACTTTCTGGTCTCCTGTTTTCAAACACTCAGGGATTTTGTCCTTACAATTACTCAGGTCAGACTAGGCTATGGTCTGACCCTACCTGCCACTACCTACATAGCCATCCCTGGCCGACTTTAACCGCCTACTAGCAGGTATTAAGTGATTCGCTCTAACCAGAATGAGAGAAGGGTAGCCCTTATACCCAGGTGGTTAGCCTAAACTGAGGGACATGATAAAAAAAAACCCTGTCACACAGACCTAGCTGATTCATATACGACTGTAGCTGGTGAGAATTAGCATTACTAGACATCCAGTTCTCAGATATATATCCAAGGGGAGCAGTATCCAGTTGAAATCATCAGCCATTCAGACTAGGCCTTATGTATTGCTCTTCAGAGAAAAGCCCCTTTTGTGCATTCAGTACATACACATTTACTTGGGTTATTTTGGTATTTCTCATAATACTAGTCAGTATTAGATATCTTCTCCGTTTCCAATCTGCCCAGTCAAGCTGAAATTACATCTTTCCACAATAAGGACACCTATTCCCCGTTTATATAGTTTATAATTAGCACAAAATACCTGTTCCATCCCTTTCTCCTTCAATTTTAAATGTGCTTTAGCTGAGATAAGTCTTCTGTAAAAAAAACACAATTAAAAATACATTCAGCCTTTGCCCTGCCACCCTGCTGTGTTTGTGAAGGTGCAGTATATCAAGCTAAATAAAACATAAACATAGGTAAGTCAATATTCTCTTCCTTTTAATAGGGGAGTTTAGCCCCCAAACATTTCATGAAACTAATTTAATCATGTTTGAGGAATAAAATTCTCAGGATTATCAACCCTTTATACGAGATATTCCTCATAATTCCCTGCCAATACACTGGACCTAAAAGAACCTCTAACAACACAGAGCAACCTAACCTCCCCCAAAACCAGCCCCCTGCTCAAACTTTCCCTTCCAACTCCCCTTTCCCAAGATAAAAATTCCCATCCCCTTTACCTTCCCCTACCAAAGCGTGGACAAACCCACAGTGTACCTGGTGCTTTAGCCAAATATCAACTCCATTCTACCCATCCATCACCAAATAGTGTGGAATGTAGCACAGAATCACTGCTAAAGATAGAAAAGCTATGAATCAGCAGAATAGCTTCCAGAATCAAACTGGAATATCCTATAGTTGTAGCAGTTTTTTCTTAGAGCTATTAGCATACACTGGTGCTACAGGCTCAGCTGCTACCTCCAAAACACCTGGTGACAATTTTATGCATGAGATCAATTCCACTGTGTGAGCCTTGTGATGCCCATCTCCTCTGGATACAATAACAAGTCCCATAGTTTATTTATTTATTTACATTCTCTTATATACCGCGCTATTCTGCATCAGTGCGGTTTACATTGAACAAACTGAAATTACATTGAACAGGGCATTATAACTTGGAGATACAGGGAATACAGGGAACATGGGCTATGGAGGGTTAAGTGGCTTGCCCAAGACCACAAGGAGCACCTGTGGGACTAGAAACCCCAGTCCTTCCGGCCCAAGGTTGCTGTCCTCTAGTGGAATTTGAACCCCCGACCTTCCAGCCTGAAGTACCTTGCCCCAACCACTAGGCCATTCCTCCACTCCACTCTAGTTGGTGTCAGGACCTCGACACCTTCCAACCACTTTGGTGTAGAAGTTTTTCATCCAAGGTTCTGGCACTCTTGTGGGGGTCCTCTGGTTAGGCCTTGAAGAACCAGATAACACCTTCACCACGTCCAGTCCTCCAACTCAGTAATGCAGTAGGGTTTATTACCCAATTCAAAAAACAAGGCAAAGGAGAATCTTCATCAATACTTAATCCTTTTATTTTGTAAAAGCAAAGCTAGCAGCTGGAACCTTTGCCTCTTCTCTAAGATATTGAGAGACATATCTGGATAAATTTCCAAGTTGTAGTTCTGGAATTTAATCACACATTTTCCTCTGATAGAATAGGAAAAATGAGGAGTGACCTAAGAAAGCTTGAAGATGGTTTAAGAGTTTCATAACTAAAATTTAATGCAAAATTAGCAGTCATATTTAAGATGTAGAAATCCAAGAAAGCAGCACCTGATGGTGGCAATATAATGATGTGTACCAGACGGGGAGATTCTCAGGGTGATCATATCTGATGATCTCCAGGTGATAAACTATTATGATAAAATAATATTAAGTGAGAGCCATAGCAATGCTAAGGTGCCCAGAGAAAGTTTTACCAGTAGAACAGAAATTTTCATGCAGAACTAATGGAGTCTATGTTCCATATCAGGGCAATCCCCAACTTGAGCCAGTTCAGGAAGGCCCTTAAACATTTCCTCTTCATCAAATATCTCACTGACAACACCGAACCTCAGTCCCACTTGAATAGCGAGAACTTCAGCAATAGTAGTAGTCAACCAGGCAAGCCCTCGCAACATGTGTCCCCAACAATGTAAAACACCAAACAGTATCCTTTTCTCGCTACACTTCTTATGTATATAGTTTACCCTGTTATCCAAGTTCCATATCCTGTTAATTGTAATGACCAGACATATGCAACTTGTCGGATGTTTTTGTTCCATGTAAACCGCGCTGATGTCGAATAGTGCGGTATATAAGAAATGTTAATAAATAAAATAAATAAATAAGGCACGTATATTTGGTTAAAAATACCCCTGTGACATACTGAAAAATTGGTATGGCTAGGATATTAAAGATAACAGTTTTTGGGAGGCGGGGAGGGGGGTGAGAAAGGGAGTTATACGGACTTGGCAATTTCATAAGCCTTCTTGGGAGAATACAGTAGGTTGAAAATGTTGTGAAGCCTCTTTATGGATCATTTGCAGTGTGTTGTCAAATACTGTAGGCCTCATCTCCAGAAGTATCTCTAGACAGAGTAGAAGCAGTTTGGAGAGGAGCTTCCAAAATGTCTTATGAAGTTCTGTGAAGTATGACTTAAGGACATAAATATGTATACCTTATAGGAGAGGATGGATATGATCAAGAAATTCAAATAATGCATAGAAAGAAAGAGTCCTGATAATGTGATTCCAAGTAACATTAGAAAGTATTTCTTCATATTATATATAATGGAGGCATAAATGATAACGGAATTCAGAAAACCTGAAGTAAAACAGAGGATCTGCAACATTGCAAAAGGATTTAGAAAGAGAGAGAGAGAGCAGATGCCCTCATATTCTTTGAGTCTGATATTTGGATATCGCTGGGGACAGTATTTAGGTGTCATAATTAGGTAACTAGTTTAAGAGCCTGTTTTCATCCATATTTACATCCTTAAATTTTAGGATGAAAATGGGTCCTTCAATTGAAATTTAGGGGCCCAAACCTGAAGCAGCTAAATTTTATTCCAGTCATTTAAATGCCTAAATTAGGCACCCAGCTTCTTTTCCCTGATCTGGCCCTGTCCCCTTTTTAGGAGCCTTAATGTAGGTGTGCAGTTAGGGGAAATGTGCCATTTGGTGTCTGTGTTCATGCTCAGAGATGATCAGAATACAGTGCTTTCAAGGTTGCAGACATTATTTTGCCATAGCAGTGCCTATCAGCGTAAACCGGAGATAGTTTTCTTGGATCTTGCCCTTTTGTTTTTGATTATCTAATGTTGTCATCTCAGACTTTTACAGAGCAATAGACTTTCATTTGGGAATTAAAAAATAAAATTTCAGTTTCATGTTGGTATGTCATTGAGTCAGGGAGCTATTATCATGTCATGGTTGTAAAAGGGCCCTCCACACCCTTTACTAGTGGCCTGTTTATCCCAACAGGGTCGCATATATAGAAAAGAAAGTGAGTGCAAGAGGAATGGATTAAACTATTTCCATGGCATCCCTTAATCCCCCTCAAGCATAGTCAGAATGGTTAAGTCTATGAAATTTTTCCAAATTCTCAGACAAAATTGTGAGGAATCTTGGAGGGGAGAGAAACAGCAGGGAGAGTTTCCTTTCTCTGCCTGGAGTTGGCAGTTTCGAGGGAGGCAACAACCTACTGTTCCCAAGCATCATCGATAAGGTGAACGAAGGAATTTGTGTTTAGTCCTGAGGACCCAGCAGAGAAGTCTTACAGTGCTGTTTCTTTTCACTTGTGGCCATATTGACCCATATTGTCATTGTGGGGAGGTGAATAAGGAGAAAGCTACCCCACCGGTGCTTAGTCCATGAGTCCAATGCATTCCAAATGAAGAGAGAGAAATTAATTTTGTAAGAGAAAGTCAAGCGTTAGAGTATCAGATATCAGAGAGGTCTTTCAAAGTAGGGAGTCAAAGGTTCAGAAGGAGACCAGAAACCAAATAGATGGAAGAAGAGTGTCTCCAAAGTGAGAAGAGAGGGTCTAGCCCCTGTTTCATTTTGCTGTGCACGTATTCTGCCTTGTAAAATCTTCACACCCTTGTATATTTTTCATATTTTGCTGTGTAAAATACAATGCAAAATGTATTAAAGTAGCACTTTGATTCACTGATCTCAATAGACAAGCATACATAACATACTCTACACTCTGAATATGAAAGAATAATTACAGAAATAATCTTCTAAAGCAAAGGTTGAATTGACTCGGCAATCAGCATTTTTTGCTATAGCTCCTTCCCTTTGGAATAGCCTTCCTGCCCCTTATGTTTAGAAGTTAACTTTAAACTATTCAAAAAAGCTATAAAAACATATAAACAATGTTGTAGGATAAGTGGAATATAAAATATATATGTATGTTTCCATATCTCAGGACTCCATATTTGGTGAAAGCAGCTTGTGCAGCAGTTACAGCAATGAGTCATATAGAATGTGTTGACCAAACTTGCACAGTGGGATGGAGCAGTTTTCACTCTTATAGGGTGGCCAGAATCATATTTGGACTGCAGTATATATATTTATATATGTTTATACCTCTGCATATCTACATATAGATATAGATAACAGGCCTTGATAAATCTTTGGAAGATATCCTCTCCAAGATCTACCACAGCTCCTTTAGGGCCTGATTTAATAAGGCTGTATTCCCATTCCAGGTCTAAAGGAAAAGGACGTTTTAGTATATCAGGCCCTTAATGCATCCCTGCAGGCCACTGGCATAAATATACAGCCATCAACTCCCCCCCATCCTGTAATTGCCCAGTCCTACTCTCTATCCCCTCCCCCCATTCTGTCTCCCAGTCTCTTTATTTCATTCCTGCACCTCGTCATCAACCAGTCTGCCTCTTTCATCCTTCTCTTTCCTTCCAGTCTCACTGTTTCCCTCCTCTCTAAAATCAACTAGCCAGTTAGCCACTCCTTCCTCACCTCTCCCCAGCTAGCCCTCACCACCCAGGAATCCATTCATCCCCCCCAACCCCCCTTCAAGCTAGCACTCATAGAAACATTGAAAAATGACGACAGAAAAAGACCACGTGGCCTATCTAGTCTGTCCTTCCATATCAACAACTACAACAGCCCCCTTTTTTCCTTTAGAGATCCTCTGTTTGTCCCATGCTTTTTTGAATTCAGATACTGTCTTCATCTCTACCACCTCCACTGGGAGACTATTCCATGGATCCACCACTCTTTCCGTAAAGAAATATTTCCGCATATCACTCCTGAATCTATCCCCTTTCACCCTCATCCCATGTCCCCTCATAGCAGAACTTGCTTTCAATTGAAAGAGGCCCTCTCCCTGTGCATTTATGCCACGGAGGTATTTAAACATCTCAATCATATCACCTCTATCCCGCCTTTTCTTTAAGGTGTACATATTAAGATCCTTAAGTCTGTCTTCATATGCTTTATAATGAAGACCACTAACCATTTTAGTAGCCACCCTCTGTACTGACTCCATCCTGTTTATATCCTTTTGAAGGTGCGGTCTCCAGAATTGCACACTATACTCCAAATGAGGTCGCACCAAGGACTTATACAGAGGCACTATCACCTCCTTTTTTATGCTGGCCATTCCTCCCCGTATGCACCCAAGCATCCTTCTAGCTTTTGCTGTCGCCTTTTCTACCTGTTTAGCTACTTTAAGATCATCAGACACAACCACACCTAGGTTCTTCCTTAGTGGACAAAAGTACTTCACACCCTATACTATATTGCTCCCTTGGATTGCTGCAGCCCAAATGCATGACCTTACATTTTTTAACATTTAAATCCCAGCTTCCAAATTCTAGACCATTCTTCAAGCTTAACTAGATCCCTTCTCATGTTATCTACACCTTCCTGGGTGTCTACTCTATTGCAGATTTTGGTATCATCCACAAAGAGGCAAATCTTACCTGACAGCCTTTCTGCAATATCACTAACAAAGATGTTAAAAAGAATCGGACCAAGGACAGATCCCTGGGGCACACCACTAGTAACTTCCTTCTCCTCAGAGTGAGTTCCATTTACCTGTACTCTTTGTTGCCTCCCACTAAACCAATTTCCAACCCAAGCAGTAACTTTATTTATTTAGTTATCTATTTAGCCGTGCTTATATACCGCTTTTCACCAGGTCAAAGCGGTTTACAATGAACAAGGGGGGATACATTGGCCAAAAGGAACAAATGGATGATGAAATGCTCAAAGAAATCAAGGAAGCTAACAACATTTACAGCACAGTAATAATAATGGGTGATTTCAATTACCCCGGTATCGACTGGGTCAGTGTCACGGCAGGACATGCTAGGGAGATAAAGTTCCTAGATGAAATAAATGACTGCTTCTTGGAGCAACTGGTTCATGAACCGACCAGAGGGGAAGCCATATTGGACCTAGTCCTTAATGGAACACCAGATCTGGTGCAAGAGATAAGGGTGTTGGGGCCACTTGGCAACAGTGATCATAGCATGATCGTGTTTGATTTTAATTAGTGGAGGAAGGATAGTAAGGATTCCACAGTACTACCTTTTAACTTTCGAAAGGGAGACTATGATAAAATGAGGAAAATAGTTAAGAAAAAACTAAAAGGAGCAGTTGCAAAGGTTAAAGACTTACTGTACATCAAGCTTGGGTGTTGTTGAAAAATACTATCTTGGAAGCCCAGACCAGCTATATTCCACACTTTAAGAAAAGTGGAAGGAAGTCCAAAAAACTGCCAGCATGGTTTAAAGGTGAGTTCAGAGATGCTGGTGTTGCCAAAAAATGCATCTTTCTGGAAATGCAAAAAAGAGCCAAATAACAAAACCTGGAAACAGCACAAGCACTGGCAAGTCAAATGCAAGGCATTGATAAGGCAGGCAAGAGGAGAATTTGAGAAGAAGCTTGCTGCGGAAGCAAAAACGCCTAATAAAGACTTTTTCAAGTACATTCATAGCAAAAAACCTGTGAGAGAGTCAGTTGGTCCATTAGATGATAGAGGGGTTAAAGGGGCAACAAGGCGATAGCGGAGAGACTGAATGAATTCTTTGCTTCGGTCTTTACTGAGGAAGATGTAGGGATGTTACCCATGAGTGAAGAATTGAAGGAAATATTGATACATCGGGAAGATGTATTACAACTATTAGATAAACTGAAGAGTAGCAAATCACCTGGACCAGATGATATACATCCAA
The DNA here is from genome assembly GCA_033557465.1 of Ichthyophis bannanicus. Lineage (NCBI taxonomy): Eukaryota > Metazoa > Chordata > Amphibia > Gymnophiona > Ichthyophiidae > Ichthyophis > Ichthyophis bannanicus. The sequence continues at coordinate 186,673,309 of CM066033.1, read as the reverse complement.
GGGTGTTGAAAGAACTGAAATATGAGATTGCAGACCTGCTATTAGTAATCTGTGAACTATCATTAAAATCATCTGTAATACCTGAAGATTGGAGGATGGCGAACGTAACGCCAATTTTTAAAAAGGGTTCCGGGGTGATCTGTACTGGGAAAAATGGTAGAAACCATCATAAAGAATAAAACTGCTGAACATGTAGATAGTCATGGCTTAAAGGGAGACAGCCAACATGGCTTTAGACAAGGAAGATCTTGTCTTACTAATCTGTTATGTTTTTTTGAAGGCGTGAATAAACAGGTAGACAAAGGTGAGTCAGTTGATATAGTGTATTTGGACTTTCAGAAAGCCTTTGACAAGGTCCCTCATCAGAGACTTTTGGCAAAACTAAAGAGTCATGGGATAGGAGGCAGTGTTCTATTCTGTATCAGGAACTGGTTAAAAGATAGAAAGCAGAAGGTAGGGCTAAATGGCCAATTTTCCCAATGGAGAAAGGTGAATAGTGGTGTACCCCAGGGATCTGTGCTGGGTCCGCTGCTTTTACATATTCTTAAATGACCTGGAAAAGGGAATAACAAGTGAGGTTATCAAATTTGCAGATGACACAAAACTATTTAAAGTTGTTAACACCCAAGAGGATTGTGGAAAATTGCTTGATAAATTGGAAGACTGGGCATCAAAATGGCAGTTGAAATTTAATGTGGACAAGTGCAAAGTTATGCACCTAGGGAAGAACAACCCAAACTATGGTTACATGATGCAAGGTTCCACATTAGGAACCACCACCCAGGAAAAAGGTATAGGCGTCATTGTGAATAACATGTTAAAACCCTTGGCCCAGTGTGCAGCGGCGGCCGAGAGAGAAAATAGAATGCTAGGTATCATAAGGAAAGGAATGGAAAATAAAACAAAGGATATTATAATGTCTCTATATCATTCCATGGTGAAGACTGCACCTTAAATATTGTGTGCAATTCTGATCGCCGTATCTTAAAAAGGATATAGCGTTATTAGAAAAGGTTGAGAGAAGAGCCACCAAAATGGTAAAGGGGATGGAAGGATACCCCTGTGAAGAAAGGCTAAGAAGGTTAGGGCTCTTTAACCTGGGAAAGAGACGGCTGAGGGGAGATATGATAGAAGTCTATAAATTAATGAACGGAGTGAAACGGGGAAACGTAGATCGATTGTTTACGTTATCAGAATATAGAAAGACTAGGGGACATGCAATGAAGCTACAGGGTAAACTATTTAAGACTAATAAAAGAAAATATTTTTTCACTCAACGTGTAATCAAACTCTGGAATTTGTTACCGAAAGATGTACTAAAGGCTGTTAGTGTAGCTGGGTTTAAAAAAGGTTTGGACAAGTTCCTGGAGCCCTGTGGAACCTGTGTCTTTTGGGGAAACTGCTAGGTACGAATGACCTAGATTGGCCACTGTTGGAAACAGGATACTGGGCTTGGTGGACCTTGTTCTGATCCAGTATGACATATCTTATGTTATTTATATTTACAGGGGAAAGGGGTATACCATCACCAGGGGGAGAATAACATATTTACATTCTCACGAGAAGTATCAGTCACGATTACATTTCTGACTCTCTCTTTAGTCTTATTCATAGATTGGATTTATTTACAGTTCTGGCTTTCTCTGCTGTCTTAATCCGCCTTGGGGAACTTCACTGGGTGCTGTTCTGCGTCGATCCTAGGTGCTCCCGGAAGAGAAGGGTTTTTATCTGCTTTCAAAATGTAGATAAGTCATTGTTGCTGTGGACTTGGGTTGGAAGAGAGTTCCAAAGTGAGGGTGCATAAAGATCAAATGCACGGTTGCATGTCTGATGATTAAATTTTGTTCTGTCATGTGGCACAATGAGTGTAATGTTCATGGTCTGTCGTGTTGATCTTCCAGAGTTCGTCTGGCTTAGCAGGATTTGTAGATAAGATGGTGGCTGTTGGTGAAGAGCTTTGTGTATCAGAACCAGTATTTTATATTTTATTCTTGCTTCTAATATGGAGTTCTCTTAGGACAGGGGTGATGTGGTCGTGTTTCTTTACTCTCTGAATGATCCTCGCCATTGTGTTGAGGGCTGTTCATAGTGGATTGATGGGGTGGCCGTGAGTCCTTGGTAGATTGCATTGCAATCGTCTAAGTGCAGTAGTGTCATTGCTTGCATAACTGTGCAGAAGTCTTGTGGGTCTGTGAGTGGTCTGAGCCTTTGCAATATTTTTGCTTTGAGGAATACTGATCTTGCAGCTTTTGATACTTGCTGTTTAAATGAAAGTGTTTGATCAAGGATGATACCTAGATATTTTACCTGTGTTTGGACTTTTATTTTAGTTGTGCCTTGAGTGAGGAATGGTGGGGGGGGGGTGAAAGTTTGGTCCTTGGTTACAAATAGCGCTTCTGTTATTTTGAGGTTTATGGCGAGATTGTTTTCTTATAGCCACTTGGAGACATCATTAAAGCAGTTCATTAGTTTTGGGTTTGTTGGATTGGTGGTCGTGATGGGTCCATAGAGCATAATGTCATCCGCATACAGGTGGAAGTTGATATTATGAGACCGTATTATTTCGCAGATGGGTTGAAGGTAGATGTCGAGAGTGTGGCTGAGAGGGAGGACCCTTGTGGTATTCCTTGAGTTTGTTGAAAGGGTAGGGAGGTAGCGGTGATGGTTCGGATGAGTTGGTGTCTATTCGTTAGGTAGGATTAGAACCATTGTAGTACTTTGTCCTGTATGCCAATCTCTTGTAGTCTGATAAACTTTAGGGTCCATCCCTAGGGTGCTCAGTTTGTTTATAAGTCGCCTGTGAGGAACGGTGTCAAAGGCTTTACTGAAATCTAAATACACCACATCTAGGGCTCTCCCTCGGTCCAACTCCCTGGTCACCCAGTCAAAGAAATCAATCAGAGTTGTCTGACAAGACCTGCCTCTGATGAATCCATGCTGCTTCGGATCCTGTAATCCGCTGGACTCCAGAAACCTCACTATTTTCTCTTTCAGCAACGTTTCCAATAATTTACTCACCACTGAAGTTAAACTAATCGGCCTGTAGTTTTCAACAACATCCTTACTTCTGCTTTTGTGTAAAGACACCACATGAGCCTCTCTCCAGTCCTTTGGCACCACTCCCGACTCCAACGAGGCATTGAAAAGGTGAGTCGGTGGAGCTGCTAGAATGTCCCCAAGTTCCCTCAGTATTCTAGGGTGTATCCCATCCGGTCCCATCGCTTTGTCTAATTTAAGTTGAGTTAGTTTCTCACGAACACAGTCTACTGAAAATTGTTCAAGATGCCCCTCGCTTCTGTTCCTGTTTGTGGGTGTTTTCTGAGGTCCTGTTCCTGGTTCTTCATCTGTGAACACAGAACAGAAATATTTGTTAAGCAATTCCGCTTTATCCTCATCATCTTCTACATATTCCTCCCCTTGAGTCTGACAATACCACTTTTGTCCTTCCTCTTCTCACTAACACATCTGAAAAATGTCTTATCCCCCCATTTTATTGCATTGGCTATTTCCTCCTCTTTTTGAATCTTTGCTTTCCTGACTATGTTAGCTTCTCTAAGTTTTTCCAAATATAGATGCCTGTCTTCCTCTCTCTGTGATCTCTTGTATTTCATGAAGGCCTCCCTCTTTTTCTTCACCTTTTCAGCTACTTCTTTCGAAAGCCATAGTGGTCTCCTTTTCCTTTTACCTTTATCTACCATATTAACAAAAAGGTTGGTTGCCCTTAAAATCACTCAGGTTACCAGGCAGCCAGTCTCCTACCTGCCCCGTATAACTACTGAGAATTTATTTTATTAAACTGTATAAAATAATCATATCTAAAAATGCATATTGACTAGTTATTGAACAGAATAAGTAGCATGAGAGGATATATTCTGTAAGGAGCTTTGCGTCATCTTACTCCAGGTTGCTGCCGAAATGGATCCTTCCTCCTCTCTACATGCGCAGCTCTGTCAGTTTGAGCCACACAGTGCAGAAACCATTGCGCTGATCTTGCAAGTCTTGAGACCCCAAGACCAGCATAGGAGTTCTTGCACCGTGCAGCTCACACACAAACAGAGCTGCATGAGAGCAGAGAAGATCAAATTCCTATTCCAGTGACAGCAGCAGCTAGAAACCAAACAAAAAAAATGGGACATGAATATCCCAGGCACCACACAGAAATTTCTAGTCACCATGGCAACCTGGCACCTAATATATATAAAGCCCTGTATGTATATGTATAAATAAAGAAATATAAATATAATGTACACATATAGGACTGAGTGTTCCTTTGTTTCACAGGTCTCTCTGGCAGAATCTCTTAAGGGGCTCATGATTGAAAAACTGTCATTTTGTGTATGAGTGTTACTAGGACAAAGTCTTTTATTGTTTTGAAAAAAGAAAATAGACATCTAAATATAGCAATGAGATGACCAACCAAACCTCAGGCAATCAAGAGAATATGACATGTTATATATGTGTCTGTCGCCCAAAAAATCAACTGCTTGCATGTCCTGCAGCAGCGTTCTTCAGAAAGGAGATTAGATCCATGAAATGAATATTTTAATGAAGTAGAGAGATCATTGACGTCCGGACTCCTCAATGATTGCTGCTTCCAGGTGGCCTAATGAGATGAAAATTAAGTTTATATCCTTGGCGAGGCTCAGCTAGGCATGCTTTGTGGCTATGATTGAATTTTAATAAGGAGAGACCGCTGTGTGCAAACATGCCTGGGCTAGTAAAAAGACAGTTCAAATCAAGGCACAATGGATGCCGAATCATAAAAACATTAAAGGGAAAATGATAAACCAGTTATGTGGGATCCTCTTTACAAGGAAGCACATAGAGCTGCATAACATGTCCATAATTTTAGGCAAAATGAAAGGACTGTCATGTTGTTTTATATTGTAGTTTTATATGAAGAAATGCATTCTTTGCATTCCAGTCAGAACTCTTCCTTAAAAGACAATTTATTTTCATCTGTTCATCCTAAAGTATTTGATTTCCATCTATTGACGGGGCAGAGTAAAAGATATTACCAATCCAACATTTCCATTATATTATATATGAATCTCATGTACAGGCAGGACCTTACCAAGCTGGAAATATACCCTGTGCGACTAATGAATCTAGCGCCCCCTCCACCCTAGCCACTTGCAATTTCTCACTCTTTTTGAGCTTTGTGGAAGCCCATTGATGATACTGGTACCCTTCAGCACCCTTTCTGTACTTGCACCCTGTATGGTGGCACCGCTTGCACAACCCTTGGTACGGCCCTACTTAGGGGTTTGCTTTTCAACTTTTTCTCCCTTTGTCTTCAGTCCACCTGCCCCACCAAGATCGCATTCTAGGGTGGATCAATAAACCCTCATCCTCATAAGGATTAGGGAGTGAGGCTGCTCTTCCACAGTATATCTTCAGCAGTAGCCAACTGGCAGGAGCCACGATCCATCCCTTCCGCAAGGCTGAGCATGCCACCTCGATAATACATTCAGTCCCAGCTAAACCTTGATGGCTTGCCCTACAGCCTGATCTTAAAGAGGAATCGGAAGCATAAATTATTGGCATTATTTTGCCATTGGTGATTTTCTTATAATGATTTGTCTTGTTCAGATATTTGGATTCTCTTTGTAATTACATCTTAAAGAAGGCAGGTCTTGTGATCTTATGATGCCACTGCTGAAGGGGCAGCACAGGCTTCCTTCTTGCCTTGAGAGTCAGATTTAAAATTCTTTTTCTAGCCCATTATGCACTTTTTACTGCTCTTACCCACATATCTGTCAGACTCCCTTATTTTCTTCTCGCCTCATCAGCTATTGTATTTAATGCATAGTAATTTATTGTCTGTTCCATCTCCTTCCATTATGCATCTAGAGGTTCCCAATCCGAGTTCACAGCATAGTTAAACAAGTTATTTCCCTGACTAGTTTGATTTACAGGCAATGGTGGTTGAAGTGACTTGTCCCGGGTTATAGAGACTCGATGAGAAAAGTAGGATTTGAATCCTGGCTTCCTAGTTCTTAGCCTGCTGCTCTAACTCCTCCATTTCTTCATTTGTTGATTCCTGGCAACCCTATGGCTATTTGTCCATGTTGTGACTACCCCCTGGGTTTTTTTTTGGCTAGGTGTGACTGGAAGTAGATTGCTAGACCTTTCTTCCACACAGTAAGCCTACAGCATCTGGTATTCCAAGGCGGTCTCCCATCCAACTACTAACCAGGCCTAACCCTGTTTAGCTTCCAAGATAAGATGAGATCTGGCCCCTCAGGATGGCTTGGCCATAGTCTATGATGATTGCTGAATCATAAAATTATAATCAGAAGTAAAAAATATGGGAATTAGCTTGAATTACAAACTTTCTTTGAAAGCACATACAGTAGTAGCATGGTGGATGGTGGTAGATAATGAATGACAAAATTAAAGCGGACTCTTCTCACGAATGAATATTTTCAAAAAAATACTACTTCCCCATTCATTCAATATATCAATACAGTGCAGTATTCTTATGTCATCCACTACAGGTCTCAGATAAACTCGGGCAGTACAATCTCCGGGGTTTTAATTTCCCGGTTCGCGCCTGTTCACATCAATGACCTGTAATTTTATCGTTAAAGCAAAAAATGAGAACACTTGGCTTTTAACTTCCACCACTCTCTCAAAGTCCCATTTAGCTTTTAACTTCCACCACTCCCTTTGAGAGTGAATGGGGAAGAGGTAGTTAATGAATGACGTGGTCCATCCAATCTGCCCAGCAGAGTTGCTTGGTCAAAGCTTGTGATGCAGTGGCGGTTATTTTCTACATGCCTTTGGTTTCCAGGGGGAGGTTTGCATCTGCCATGCAGTACAGATTACTTTCTCCATGCCTGTGGTTTTCAGCAATCCTCAAACATATTGCACTTAAGTCCCCAGCCTACCGTGAGACTGGCAATGCTGTCATTCTTTCTGCCACCAGTCCAGCTCCACCCCCATACAACGGGGGAGCCCATCCACAGGCACAACTATCCTGGCTACGCCAGGTTGTATGTTATTCTTTTTACCCTAGACTAGGGAAGCTACTGTAGACGAAACTAATGAATTTTCGGCCAAGATTTATTTACAAACCTTCTGTTAGTGGGCCAGAGTATGGAAATTCTTTGTTCACAGTGAGTCAGTGATTCAGAATACTGCTGCCCAGTTTTTAGCACCTTGCAGTATGCGGGAGCGTATTGTACCCTATTTGGAGTATTTACACTGGTTTCCAGTAACAGTGTGTGCTTTCTAGAACCGATGTTCAGAAAGGCAGAATTTGCTCTTTAGGGACCTTTGTATATGCATCTTTACATATTACTCTAAATTAAATGGTCAGATTTTAAAAGGTAGTTTTTAGTGAAAACCGCTACTGGTTAATCTATTTATTTATTTATTTATTTATTTACATTCTCTTATATACCGCGCTATTCTGCATCAGTGCGGTTTACATTGAACAAACTGAAATTACATTGAACAGGGCATTATAACTTGGAGATAACTATTTTACAGGGAACATGGGCTATGGAGGGTTAAGTGGCTTACCCAAGACCACAAGGAGCACCTGTGGGACTAGAAACCCCAGTCCTTCCGGCCCAAGGTTGCTGTCCTCTAGTGGGATTTGAACCCCCGACCTTCCGGCCTGAAGTACCTTGCCCCAACCACTAGGCCACTCCTCCACTCCACTAGATAGTTGATGGTTCATTTCTGACTTTCCCCCAATCACATTTTGTTTGTTTCAAAATTTCTTTGCAAACCAAGGCTGCTGGATTCTTTTTTTTTTCTGCTGGCATTTTTGTGTTCTTGTCTGGATAATTTCTAATTGATTTTAGTGAATTTGATACGCAGGAAAAGTTTGAGATTACAAGCACTTCAAACCAAGGTCCTTCTTTTGTCCTTAGAGCACTGCAGCATAATGTGCTAATAAGTCACCTCCAGCCGCAACTCAGCTTATTTCCAAGAAGCTAGAGATCCAGGTTGCATGATGGAATATATAGGCCCATCAGTGGGAAAGGGAGAACAGCTTTTGAACTGCAGGGAAATCTCAGGAATAAAACTAGTGTACAAAGCCTAATAAATAAATAAATAAAAGTGAAACTGGATAAGGTCCCTTCAGCAGAATTCTAGAGAAGGGTTTGCTAACCCTGTCCTAGAGTTACTCCTAACTGCTCTAGTTATTGGGGTATGTGTAAGGAATGTGTGTGTTTCCTTAGCTCACAACCTTGGTGTCATCTTTGACTCTCTATTTCTCTGCACACATCCAACAGGTAGATAAAACCTGTCGTTTTTCTCTACAACATCAGCAAAATGTGTCCCTTCCTTTCTGAACACACTACTAAGACCCTTATCCACCCTCTAGTCACCTCTTGTCTTGACTATTGTAACCTGCTCCTCACTGGCCTCACTCTGGATCATCTCTCTCCCCTTCAATCTGGTAAAAACTCAGCTGCATGGCTAGTAACATAGTAACATAGTAAATGACGGCAGATAAAGACCAGTATGGTCCATCTAGTCTGTCCAGTATGATGGCAAGAGTAGTTGCACCTGCCGCTCCGTGCAGGCCACCCCTCCCCACGTCTTTGTTTAGGGGTGAACCCACCACTCCATGTAGGACACCCCTATTTGTTGAGAATTTTGATGGTTCAATTTATTTTTATTTTATCCTGTTGCTGTAAAGGGATCCATTGTGTCTGTCCCATGCCATTTTGAATTCCGTCACCGTGTTTGCCCCCACCACTTCCATCGGGAGGGCGTTCCAAGCATCCACCACCCATTCAGTAAAAAAGTATTTCCTGACATTGCTTTTCAATTTACCGCCTTGCATCAGTAGACAACATTATATCATGTATCGCCATGCTCGTGTGATCCCTCTTCTCAAGTCGCTTTGTTGACTGTTTAGCCATTTCCACATCCAATTGAAACTTCTACTAATCTACAAGTGCATTCATTCTGCAGCTCCTCACTACCTGTCTTCTCTTATCTTATGCTACACCCCTCCTTGGGAATCCACTCCTCTGGCAGATCCCTTATATCTGTGCCTTTCTCTGCCACTGCCAACTCTAGACTTCGTTAATTCCACCTTGCTGCTCCATATGCCTGGAACAAACTACCTGAGTCTGTACTTTGGGCTTCTTCTCTAGCCCTATTCAAATCCATGCTAAAACCCCAACCTTTTGAGATTGCTTTTGGATCCTGATGCTCCTCACTCTCTTGCTCACTACGTATGTGTATCTTATGATACTCTAGTCCCCAGTTTTGTGATGATCTTCATCTTGATTAGATTGTTAGCTCTGAGGAGGGTTAGGGACTGTGTCTTATATGTACAGCTCTTCGTATACCTTGTAGCGCTATACAGCTGATAAGTAGTAGTAGCAGGTTTATTTGCAAATATTTGAGAGAGAGGTTTACATGTTCTATCTCATGCATGCTCTTTTTTGGCCTTCTTGAAAACAGATTGGTTAAAGCCAATAGGACAGAGCCGAATTCTTAAGAGAAGCCAGATAGTAAGGACAGACATGAAAAAGATGTTTGGTTTATCTTTGGGCTCTGAATTATTTATTTAGAATTATTCAAATTCATTAAAGTTGACATGGAAAGCAATTTCCTATCCATTTTTAATCAAGCTTGCTGGCAGGCATCTGCCACAGAGGCAACAAGACTTCAGTGGCACGAAGACACCATGAAACCAAAAGAGTGGCAAAAGGCACTAGCAGTGACATGAAGACTCCAAGCCACCATCAAAGGGCCAAAGCAACACAAAGTGCAATAAGGACCCCAAGAAACAAGGAGAGGTACAATGCAGGAAGACCCCAAGACGCCAAGAGAGGGGCAAAGGATCACTGAGATTGATATAGAGATTTAGGAGACAAAGCAAATAAAAATAGGCAGGAAGACCCTAAATCAGGGATCTCCAATTCTAGTACTGGAGGGCCACAAACCAGATTTTCAGGATACCCCTAATGAGTATGCATGAGATACTGTATATTTGCATGCACTTCCCCATTGTATTCAAATTTATCTCATGCATATTCATTATTTCAAATTGATCTCGTGCATATTCATTAGGGGCATCCTGAAAACCTGACTAGTTTGTGGTCCTCCAGGACTGGAGTTGGAGACCCCTGCCCAAATCCTGCGGGCATAGGGTAAAGAAGTATCAGGAGGATTAAGTCAGGGTTGGAGTTCTGTATGAAAATGATTCCATTTGAAGGATGCATGAAGGAGTATCCGAGTGTTTCCATAGACAGATTTGTTTGTGAGATTTTATGGCAAGTGCATACTTTGTTGCATTGTCAGAAAGATGACATAAAAGGCTTTAAGGTCCCTTCTTTGAAAGGAAGTTTGGAATGCTACCTTAACTTTCATCTCTATTCTGTACTATGTCACACTCACCAAGGAGTGACTATCGAACAATAGCAAATATAGCTTCTGAGGCAATAGTATTATAACATGTAAAATCAATCAGTCAGACAGTCAGTGGCAGGAAGACTCCCAAGAGGGGTAAAGTGGCATCAACATTGACTGGAAAACCCCAAGGCAATAAGGATGAAGGGTTCGGGTATTCATGTTCAGTGGGTAGGACAGCATTAGAAGTGGAATTGATATGCAAGGTCTCCTATGGTAACTGGATAAATTGAATTTCTTAGCTTAGTAGGCAATGTTATGCTGGAAAGCATTTGATATTTGAGGGGTTAGGAAGCACAGCAATCATTTCTGCAAGGTACTTCAGAAAAGGCAAAGCAGCACCAGCAAAAATGGAATGAAGACCCAATGTACCAAAAAGCTGTAAAATGGGCAGCTTGACATGGATGGCAGGATCAGAATGGCAGATCATTTGGATCATGTATAAGCAATGCTAGGAAGAGACAGATGTCAGAGAATGAAGAAGGGAGCAACAGAAACCTTATGCCAGGAACCTCCCCAGGAACATCAGCATGAGGCAGTATAAAAAGTAAAATGTCTTCTCCATATATAAGCTGTAGCATAGCTTCAACCATTGTCTTTAAAGGTCTCTTCATAGCATCCTTTGCAAACTACTATTTAACTTCTTCTGCAGCATTAACAGCTAGGTGGCATGAGCAAGACAAAACAACAAAAGTGGACAGAGTACAGTCAACTGTAACATGAAAAGCCTAAGACACTATTGCTAAAGGCAAAAGATGTTTTACTTTTCTTTTTCTGTTTTTTTTTTTTGGGGGGGGGGGGTGATACAGAATACCCCAGTGGGAAAAATAGAGTGTGGTAAAGCAGCTGATCACACTGCAGAGCTGTAGCTAGAATGGCACTGGGAACAATAATACAGCATGGCAAAGGCCATGAATCAAGAGAGCAAGTTGGGCAGCAGCAGGGCCTGGAGTAGACAGCAACACAAGCCACAGCAGCACCAGAAACAGGAGTGCAGCGAAGGAGGAGGATTTTCTCTATTTTTCATTTTTTCTGTGTGGACCTAACAAAACCTACTGAAACCAAGAGATCGGACAACAGCAAGGAGGACAGGAGTGGAGGAGTGGCCTAGTGGTTGGGGCAAGGTACTTCGGGCCGGAAGGTCGGGGGTTCAAATCCCACTGGAGGACAGCAACCTTGGGCCGGAAGGACTGGGGTTTCTAGTCCCACAGGTGCTCCTTGTGGTCTTGGGCAAGCCACTTAACCCTCCATAGCCCATGTTCCCTGTAAAATAGTTCTCTGTGTGCTGTGCTTTCCTGTCTAATCAATGTGTTTATACCTCAAAAAATTTCCTGTCATGATTTGACAATTTCCAATCTGTAATCAAAAAACCGCTGCTGATCGCTGGAAGTAGCGGTATACAAATGTATACTAAATAAATAAATAAATAAATTGTAATGGCAACTGGCAAAACCACAGCAAGGTGATAATCAGGACTTTGGTCTTTTTTAGATTTATTGATAGGTTAACTGAGTTGAGCCAGAGTGAGACATCATTGAAGGAGTTGACTATTTTCTCATAGTTTGGGTTTAATGCTTTGATTGTTGTGAAGAGCATGATGTCATCTGCATATATTTGGAAATCCACGTTGTACACTCTGATTATGTCTCAGATTGTCTGGAGATAGATATTGAAGAGTAAGGCAGATAATGCAGACTCCTATGGGACTCCTTGGGTCTGGTTGAATTGTTGGAGAGGGTATTATTGAAATTGACCTATTGTGTGCGGTTAGTGAGGTATGACTCAAACCATTGAATTATAGTGCCTCCTAAGATATTTTAGGGGGTTGATTAGAATTTCATGACTTATGATGTCAAAAGCTGACGTTATTTATTTATTTAATCAGTTTTATATACCACCTTATCCTTCAATCAAAGTGGTCAACAAGACAACAGAGGGACTACATCGAGGGGGGGGGGGAGACAACAAGATAGTACATTACAGTAAACTATGTCAAGGAAAACGAGTATATTTAGGCTTGTTTTGTGTTTTCCATTCTTTGAATGATTTTGTCGAACAGGGAAGTTAGGAGGGTTTCCATGATTTTGTCGAACAGGGAAGTTAGGAGTGTTTCCACTTCATAATATGCTTGGGGCATGGATCAAGGGGGGCATTTGTATCTATGAAGTCTTGAAGTTGCCTTTGTACTGCCTTTGATATAACTTTGGATAAAAATGGGAGACTTGAAATTGGTCTGTAAGAGCTGGGGCTGCACTTGTCTAGTAAGCAATGTTTTAAGATTGGGTGAATGTAGGCCTTCTTTAGATCTTTTGGCATTCGCCCTTGGGATAGAGAGAGGTTGACAATTTTTTGGTTGTAGGGTGTTAGCTCCGCTATTTTAATCCATCTTACTGGACAAGAATCAAGTAGTGATTTGGTTGTACTGATGGATTTGATACATTGTTCTATCTATTCATTACTGCTTAGAGAGAATGAGCCCCATAGGGTGGTGTTTGCTGGTTCTTTAAGTGACATTTTTGTTAGGCTGACTGTTTGGCATCTAGATTTTTCCATATAGTGATTGGCAAGTTGTTTATTTATTTATTTATTTATTTATTTAGCGCACATTTGTATACCGCTACTTCCAGTGATCAGTAGCGGGCTAGATTACATATTGGAACTGTCAGATCAGGACAGAAAAATTTGAACTATATACATGGTGATTAGTAGGATAAGCACAACACACCCCAATTAGGTAATAGAGTTCCCTTCCATAAGGAGGGAGGAGTTATTTACATATGTACATTTCTACATATATACATCTTTGGTTCACCGGATAGCACCGCTTAGTCCACGTTGACTAATTCATGTTGTAATGTATTTGAAATAGGTGAGTCTTGAGTTTTTTCCTAAAGTCCATCAGGTCTTTGCTAGCTCGGAGCTCAGGCGGCAGTTGGTTCCAGAGTGTCGGTGCTGTGTAAGAGTATGCTCTGTTACTTGTACCGGTTTTGACAGATCTTATATTTTTTGGTGCGCAGAGGGTGTTTAAGTTGGCGGTTCTTCTGTTTCTGTTGGGAGGTTGAGTGCTGATTAGGTTAGAGAGGAAAGATGGCGCTATGTTATGCATGAGTTTGAATGTGGTTATTAGGGTTTTATATTTTATACGAGCTGTAATGGGGAGCCAGTGTAGCTCGATCAACACTGGTGTGATGTGTTCAGCATAACTTTTTTTCATAATGATTCTAGCTGCCACGTTCTGCGCCATTTGCAGTATGTTCAGGGTTTTCTTTGGTAGGTCCTGTAAAATGGCGTTGCAGTAGTCGAAATGGGGCATGATGAGAGCTTGTGCTACGGTCCTGAAATCATGAGGCTCAATAATGCTCCGTAGTGGTTGTATGACTCTTAGTTTGTGGAAGATGGCCCTATTTGTTAAGCGGAGGTGCTTTTCCATCTTTAGGTCGCTATCGAACGTTACCCCCAGATATTTTATTTCTTTCTTCGCTTGGTAGGTATTGTTGCACAGGGTGACCATTGCAGGGGGGTTGAAATTTGGTTTTCTGGAGATGTACATCACCTCTGTTTTTTTATGGTTGATCGCCATGTTGTTTTGTTGTAACCAGGTTTGCATCTTGCTTAGGCATTCTTCTAGTTGGATGTAATTTGGATTATTTACGTCAAGTTGTGTGTACAGCATTATATCGTCTGCATAGATGTGGTAGTTGATTTTGTGCTTTTGGAAGGTTTCGCAAATTGGTTGCATATATACGTTGAAAAGGAGTGAGGAGAGAGCCGAGCCTTGAGGTATGCCTTGGGTTTGGGGGAACGCCTCTGCTTTTTCGTCGTTGAACTGGACCTGTTGCATTCTGTTTGTTATGTATGATGAGAACCATTTTAGGGGGGGTTCCCGATATTCCTATTGATTTAATTCTGTTCATGAGGGTTCCATGGTGAACTTTATCAAAAGCAGCTGAAATGTCAATAAATATGAGGATAAACATTTTCTTTTTGTCTTCTAGGCCTTTGAAGAGGTTGTCTAGAAGTGCAAGCAGTAGGGTTTCAACCCCATGATGTTGCCTGAAGCCGTATTGCTGATCATCTAGGGTTTCGTTGTCATCCAGGTGGTCTTGGAGTTGTTGTAGGACTGCCTTTTCAATGATCTTTGCTAGGAAGAATATGCTGGATATTGGACGGTAGGAAGCTGGGTCGTCCTTGTTGAGTGTTTTGTTTTTTAGAATAGGTCTTATGATGGATTTCTTAAGTTGCGTAGGCATGATTCCCTGTTGGAGTGATAGGTTTACTATGTGCGAGACGTGTGGGGTGATTTCTTGCTTTGCTGCCTTGACCCATGCAGCTGGGCAGGGATCCAGTGGGGAGGTTGTGGTGTTGATGTTAGTGATTATGTTTATAATTTGCTGGTCCTCAATTTTATGGAAATTGCTCCAAACTTGTTCTTGATTTGTGCTCGTCGCTATGTTAAGTTGTGGCGCGGGGTGGGCTGCGGCCAGGCATTGAGTGGATTTTGTAGCCGCATGAGGGTTCAGTTTGCTTGCGTAGTGATTTGCCAGGGTTTGGGCTTTGATTTTGTTGCTGTAGTGGTCCTCCTGGGACGCTTTGGTTAGTGATTTGACCAGTTGTTGGGCACTTATGTCACTGATATGAGGGTCATCTATGTTCAGCTTTTTGATTAGATCTTGTACAATGAGAGAGAGTGCCCTAGGTCATTTTAGAGATTTCATTAGTAATTTTTTTTTATTTATACAGTTTCCAACAATATACAAGAATCAAATCCTGCAGAGAAAGGAAGCTAACAGGAATTATAACACACAAAAAACCATCAGTACATAAACTGAAGAATTTAGGCAATCAGAAACAGCAGTTTGCCCCCACCAGTCTAGGGTTGCCAACTTTTTCACCGAAAAAACCCGACACCTGTGGCTCGCCATGCTCCACCCATTCTCCGCCCCTAGTCCCACCCCTGCCCCGCTCCCAGCCCCACCCACAAAAATTACCAAGGATACGTGTAGGCTAACTTCCTTGGTCAGATAATAATTAAACTGGGAGCCCCAAAATCCAAACATGAAATGTACAACACTGGAGAAATAAAACTATAAAGTAATTTCCTCTTGCACTAAACAAAAACGCAAAGATGTTAGCAATACACACTTCCCAGACCAGACATATTCCAGTTAATAAATTCAAAATAATAAGTATTTTTCTACCTTCTGTTTGGGCATTTTTTCAGTTGCAATTGCTCCAGTCACTTTCTTCTGGTTTCTTCGTGTCTTCTGCGAGCTATCCATTTGTCCTTTCTTCTCTTTTAGATGTTTTCCATTCTCTCTCTATTTCTGCTTTAACATACTGATTGTTTCCCTTTTGCTCTTTCCCCCAATTCTTTCCTTATTCCTTTATCATCCATTTAAATTTCACCCTTCCATTTTCAAGCCCCTCTTACTCTCCCAATACCCAGCCCATCATAGACTTTTCTTCCACACAAAATATTTTTTCCCCTCTCCATTCTCATTCCCCATCCATTCTAGTCCTCCCCCAAAATCAGTTCCCTTATAGTTCTAGACCCACCCAGCATCCACTCCCTTCTAGTCCCATTCTCCCATGCCCCACATCAGCCCATTTCCAGTGCTAGCCCTCACATCACAGGCCATTTCCAGTCCTAGCCCCCACCATCACATCCCATTTGCAGTCCGAGTCCCCCTGCACCATCACAGCCCATTTGCAGTCCTAGTTCCCCCCCACCACCATCACAGCCCATTTGCAGTCCAAGTTACCCCACCCCCCATAGCCCTTTTCCAGTCCAGGTCCCCCTCCCCATACAACCCATTTCCAGTCCATGTCCCCCCCCCATAGCCCTTTTACAGTCCAGGTCCCCCCCCATCACAGCCCATTTCTTTCCAGTCCAAGTCCCCCCCCACCCCATAGCCCTTTTCCGGTCCAGGTCCCCCTCCCCATCACAACCCATTTCCAGTCCATGTCCCCCCCCCCATCACAGCCCATTTCTTTCCAGTCCAAGTCCCCCCCATAGCCCTTTTCCGGTCCATGTCCCCCCCCCCATCACAACCCATGTCCATGTCCCCCCCCCCCTTAGCCCTTTTACAGTTCAGGTCCCCCCCATCACAGCCCATTTCTTTCCAGTCCAAGTCCCCCCCCCCCATAGCCCTTTTCCGGTCCAAGTCCCCCCCCCCCATCACAACCCATTTCCAGTCCATGTCCCCCCCCCCCCCCCCCATAGCCCTTTTACAGTTCAGGTCCCCCCCCCCCCATCACAGCCCATTTCTTTCCAGTCCAAGTTCCCCCCCTAGCCCTTTTCCGGTCCAGGTCCCCCCCCCCCAATCACAGCCCATGCAGTCCTTGGCCCCCCCCTGACCAGCACCGCGGCTGTCTGAGAGGCTTCAGAGGGAGCCGGGTAAACTCGCGCGAGGCCCCGGCTCCCTCTGTACAGCCGCCAGCGTGAAGAGCCTTTTCCTTCATGCTGGCGGCTGTATCTTTGAAGCCGCGAATGCTGGGAAAGGTTAAAGGGTATTGCCTTTAACCTTTCCCAGCAATCGCGGCTTTACAGATACAGCCGCCAGCGTGAAGGAAAAGGCTCTTCACGCTGGCGGCTGTACAGAGGGAGCCGGGGCCTCGCGCAAGCTTACCCTGCTCCCTCTGAAGCCCTCCAGTGTGTGGGCTGGCCCTGGGTGGGGGTTTTTTTGGACTTCGGGTCGGAAGAAAAGCTGGTTTTTTGCTCTGGCCGCTCCCGATCTTGCGGCCAGAGCAAAAAACCGGCTTTTCAAGGGCCGGTTTTACATCTGCGCCGGCAGCCGGCCTGGCCAGGGAAAAACCGGCCAGGCCGGCTGAAAACCGGCCAGTTGGCAACCCTACACCAGTCCCCAATTATACATTCAAGAGAGAGGAAGTCACAAAACCAAGGAAACATCACAAAAGAAACAAGGGGAATGCACAAGCGAACTAAGATGTTATCTATCCCACCAGACAGCTCACCCTACTACATTGTAGGGCTCGACTTTTGGAGACTCAGTAATATGCTGAATAGCCACAAGTCTAGAGGAAATAAAGGTAGCCAACTGCTAGGTGTCAAGAAAAATATAGCTAACCTCAGCCAATTTAACCAGGCACTTACAAGGAAAACGAAAAAGAAAACAAACCACCCAGCTGAAGCACCCCAGGTTTAAGAACCAAAAATTGTTTCCTTCTTTTCTGTGTAGCCCTTGAGGCATCAGGAAAAATTCTAATAACAGATCCCATAAACTCTTTCACAGGCGACCAAAAATACATTCTTAAAAACCAATCTGTGTCGACATCCAATGCCAGAGTGACTAACAAAGTGGCTACCAACCTGGAGTTACACCCCAATCGCTACAAAAAAGCAGTCAGATCCAGGCTATCACTGAATAGGGCCAGGAAAGAAACCGAACCCTGGCCCAAACCCTCAGCCATCTTAACTTAGACAATGGCAAATAATAAGCCTGAGAAATAGGTGGAATTGACTCCACTGGAATTTTTAATACAGTAATCATAAATTTCATGAAAAGTTTCAGAGGTGAAATAGATGGAACCTTCAGGAAATTCAAAACTCTTAGGTTCCTGCTTCTAGAGGTATTTTCCAGGATCTCAGTCTTCCATTGTAGATTATCTGAATCCTGCATAATAGCAGTAACCAAGTCCTGGACATGGTCCACCCTCCTTTCCAACGAAGCAACCGTCACTGGTAGTTCCTCCAAGAGAGATTCATGAGTCTCAGTTTTCTAACCAAAGTTAGCAAGCTGATTATCAATAGCCTATAACTGTCCCGAAAGAGATTGCTCAAGTTTAAATAAGCCTTCCCACACAGTTTCAAATGAAAACACATCAGGTCTCACCAAAGTCACCCAAGTCTCAGGGACTGGAACAAAGGAACTCGAAGAAACAGGCTGCACAGTTAATGAAGGCGAAGAACACTGCTCTTTCCCCCGTGGTTCCAGCAGATCCTCCTTGGCTTCCACCTCTCCTGTAACACCGACGCTAACCACCATCTCCAGGGATTTATTTATTTATTTAACATTTTTTATATACCGCCTTTCAGATTCTCAAGGCGGTTTACAGAGAACATCACTTTGCTTACATGGAACTTTTCAGAGAACATAATTTTGCTTATATGGAACTTTTCAGAACTATTTATAATGTCCATTATCAACAGTGTATACAGTTAACCGGTAACATTTTAACTATTTACATGGGAGCTTAAGCTCAACAGGGGCATAGTATTCACTTCAGGAACAGGTGGGCTAACCTTCCAGTGGGGGAGAGCCCGCAGCTTCAACCACCAGGACCCCACTCGCCACAGCCTTGATGACTACACCTGTTGCCTGAGCTGGAGGAAGCTAGCACTCGGGGTTCAACGAGACATCTAGCTCAGGACTAAGCAAAGGTCTTCCTTCCATCTCTGCTTCAGTCGGCAGGCCGCCTGAAGCAATTACACCTCCGTCGAGCAGAAGGAACACGTCCATCGGCCCGGTCCTCTTGGAGAGCTCCAGCAAGAGCTTCGCCTTCCGCCTCCTAGCGGCATAAGGGTAACAAAGGGGAAAAAAAAAGTAAGCAAAGTAGAGCACCTCAGAGAGCATCCACTTGCACCGCCGCTATCTTTCCTTTCCTTTCTTTAGCAATTTTGTATAGTATTCTTTTTTTTTAGGTCATTGATATTTTGATGATATAGTTTTAGTGTGTCCCTGTATTTCAGTAGGTCTGGTTCGGAATTTGTGACTTTCCATTTTCTCTCAGCCTTTCTCAATCTTCTCTTTATTGCTATCAGGTTCTGAGAATAACATGGCAGTGAGTTTCTGTGTTTCTTTGAAGTATTCATCTGTGGATTAGCAGAGGCCGAATGTAGAGTGGTGGTCCAGTTCTTCAGGAGGGTTTCAAGGTCGTTGTCGTTATTTGTCAGCGCAGATATAGTGTCCCTTAGGAAGTCCTGTTTGTCGAATTTCTTGAAGCGCTGATGTGTCTGTTCTCTATGGTGTATATTGTATATGTAAGTGTTAAGTTCAATGCTGAATTGTATTAGGTATGGTCTGACCATGGCACTGGTTGTGTTCATATAGGAGATATTTGTTTAATATTTGACCATTCTTCGGGTGGGAAAATAAGATGCAACATGTTCCCTCGAAAGTGTGTTGGGGTGTCAATGATTTGCTGGTATGCTATGTCGTCCATTGCTTGAAGGAATGAAGTGCTTTGTGCATTAGTTATTGAGGTGAGGTTGAAATCTCCTAGTATAATGTGGTCCCTAACAATTGGTGTATCAGAGCATACAGATTCAAGAATATTGCTAATGAATTGGTTTCTGATGATGGGGATCTATATATTAGGGTGATTGGTAGGTGTTTGGTTTGTATTGTTAGCATATCAAGACCTTCTGTGCTCACGGTAGAAGTTTAATGGGCCCCTAATTCAGATTTGCATAGTATAAGTACCCCTCCTCCTTTTGTATTATGTCTTGAACAGTGGAAGATGCTGTAGCCTGGTGTTTTGATCTGGTTAAGGAGTACAGTGTCCATGTCATAGAGGCAAGTTTCTGTGATATAAATGATGCCAGGTTTAGAGTTGTGAATGAGATCAGGTATAATGGGGATCTTGTTCTTACTGAGGTACTTCCTTACTGAGGAACAAGATGGTGGAGCCTCGCAAGGCTCCACCGTGCCTGCATGCCTGTCTTCCCACCTGCCGCGGCATATCGTCTCCAGTCTTTGTTTTACGCAGAGCACCACAGACATGACAGCAACTACCTTTTCACAGTTAACACTGGAAGCTGCAGCTTTTGATGCTCTCCTGTTAAAGAAATCTCTCTTCGGCTTGGCTGGTAGACTGCCCAAGACTGGAGATGATCCTTTCTGTTCCTCCCTTCTAGTGTTGTTGCTGCCCTGTATCTCTTGGAATCAACTGACTGAACTCCTCTGTTACCATTCCTTATCTACCCCTCCCAAGCATTGTGTTTCAAACTGACTAGACTGTGAGCTCTATGAGAAGGGACACTCACTCTTAAGTGATTAAGAGAAAAGGTGGTGGGGATGGGCTGGTTTGGTGTCTCCAAAGTTTCAACATGATTGCTGAAGTGCTTTTTCCCTCTTCTGCTCCCAAACTAGCGCTGGGTGTGTCTTTCTCTACTACTACTACTTCTTATCATTTTTATAGGGCTACAGGGCATACGCAGTGCTGTACATATACATACAAGAGACAGTTCCTGCTCTAGACAGCTTACAGTCTTCTTCCTCCCCTCCCCCCCCCCAAATGTGAATAGAACGAGTGAGGATTCGATTCAAACCAGCCCATCATCCTTATTTGTTACGTTCTACCATTTGTCTGAAAACTAATGCCCATCCCTACCAGGTAAACAAGAACAACTGATTCCAATCTGAGGCTAACTTAAGTCTGTCAAAAACTGTTGGGTCATATGTGCTTTGTGACCCATTTTATTTTCCTTTGACTTTTGTTAAATGGAAAAAGCAGGAAGAAAAGATACATTTTTTAAAAGCACTGAAGCCTGTAGCAAGTCCTTAAGAAAGCACACATTGATCACACTGAGTTCTCACAGATTGTAACAACTTTAGGTTACTGCTGCTGAGAGTTGGATTCAAAGATGACGTCTTTGATAAGGCTCTATATGGTAGTGTAATTCCAGTGGGGCCTTTTGAAGGTGTCACACTGACCCCTGCATCTACACAATAGAACAGCAAAAGTAGCAGTAGTCTCCGTGCAAGCTTCCTTATGTCATTTCTTTAGCCCTCTTCAGCCCTGCTCCAGAGGAACCCCAGGTCAGGAAATAGGATGACAGTTGCGTTTCCTTTTTCTTTTCTATCCTTAGCCAGCGCTAGAGCTAATGTGTATCAGATGTGGCAGTGGCTAAGTGAAATACCCCGGAAGTATTCATTTCAAAGCACCTTGGGTCCTCCTTGCATAAAAGGCATTACATCAATGCAGTTGATTATTATTACACCACCTGATGCGTGTGCAATACATTATTTCTCAGTAGTTTAAGCCATTGCACTCATGCAGCAATGTTGGCAGATTCTGTGAATAACGAGACATGCCACCATTTATTAATTAATTGTGATTTCCCATTTTTTAAAATAGGACGGTAGCATGTATCAGAGAAAATGATGAGTCATATAATTAGTCAGCTTTTACAGTATAGAAAGTTTCAAAGGTAATTACATATATAAAATGGCCTGATTGAAAAATTGTCAACCTCAGATCCAGCTACAACTATATATAGATATCAGGCAGTAGTTAGGCTACAGGTGATGGACAGTGAGTCAACAAATAAATACATCCGAAAACACCAAGGCAAAATGTTGGCAGACAGTGAAGTCAGGTGCAGGCAGAGATCAACAGCCAGATGAGCCCAAGGAACAAGGTAAAGATCCAGGCAAGGAAGGAGAAACGAGTTGAAACAGAGCTTTAGGAAACAGGTTGGCAGAGTTTGCAGAAAGGTTTAAGAAGAACGGGAGCTTCAGGAGCCACCGGAGATGTGGAGCTTGCATGCGGCATACACTTTTGCCATAGGCGTGCCACTGTTCGAGGATAAACAAAACAGAAGCTGAGTCTCCTAAAGCTAATGCAGAAGACAGAAAAATAAGACCACAGAAATAACAAAAACGAAAGATGATTAAATATTGAAAAAATAAGCAAAAACAAAATGTATTTAGAACACATTAAGAAAATTTTATTTTAAAAAAACCATATATTGGAAACCCTTCATGGCCATGTTTAAATGAAAGCCTGTATCAGAAATACACATATAAGAAGAGTCTCATAAAATTGTTGCACATCTACTTTGTGGGAGCCAGGCCTTAATTAAAAATGGGACCAGGGTCTCTTCTGCTTTTATCCTACTGTCTGTCTTCACCTTTTAAGGGGGCTCCAGCCAGTTTGTTCCTCCTAAGATCCCCTGGACTGATTGGACCTTGAAGAAAGCTGCCACTGTTTGGTTCTCTATGAGTATATATACCCTGGAATTTTCCATATTCTATGCCCTTGATCGGACTGTCCTGAAAGATATGAGTGCCTTGTTCTCTATTTGATTTTCAGTTCTCAGACGAGTCCCCTTCCTTTTGAGTCTGCAGGATTACTGAGAAAAGCTGTTCTTGTGGGAAGTATTCTGCAATTGTAAGTACAGGGACAGCCAGAGGAGGGGTGTAGAGCTTGAGTTTCGCTTAGAGCTCCAACACGTTGGACGACTCTAGGGCTGGCCGTGTGTAAATATTTACCTGCTGGTAATTTCTCAGACCCTTGGGCTAAAGGGAACTCTTGGGGTTTAAACTGACAACATTTCTGTTTATTTTAAAGTTCTGTGTTTTTTAAAGTCACACAGGGCACCGTTTTAGCAAGCCGGTTTCTATTAAGTGTTTCTTTCCCTCCTGCCCATTCTAGGCATAATCTTAGATTTATAGGCTCTTACAGGGACAGAGATAGTCTAATTCACTTTCAGGTGTAGCTGGTTATCCTCATCAGATATACCTTGCTTAATTAAGGCCCTGAAATTAATTCTGACATGAGCAAAGTCCTTTAAACCTACGGGGTATACTTGTGTTTGTACAACTATCCCCAGCAAATTTAAGTAAACAACTTAACTCTTATCATTATGGCTTACAATAACTACTTCAGGATCTTGTTAACCATACTAATTTTAATTGCTTTATTCATATCAAGGTATACTCAGGCCTACTCAATTGGCACCCACAACATTCCAATTATACATCAATACAAAAATCCCGACCTCTATCACAATACAGCTATCTACAAACCAATATATAACCACGGTCAAAGAAACCGACTTATATACATCACACTGGGGAACCTGCCCAACACAACAATCATCAACCTAGATCCACATCTAAAGATCTTTCATGAGAACGACCGACCAAAAACACCTCCTCAACGTCATAACAATGATCAACACCACAACCTCCCCCCTGGATCCTTGCCCAGTCTCATGGGTAAAAGCCACCAAAGCTGAACTCGCTATGAACATCCAACTGATAGTGAATCAATCCCTATCTCAAGGTTTAATGCCCAATGCTTTAAAGCTCACCTCCATACGCCCAATCCTGAAAAACAACAAATTAGACCCCAAGGACTCAAACTCATACAGGCCCATAGCCAGCATACCTTTCGTAGCCAAAATAATAGAAAAGATTATACAACTCCAACTTCAGGATTATATTGACTCTCATGCCCCCCTCGACTCACACCAATTTGGATTTCGCCCATTTCATGGAGTGGAAACCTTACTAATAACATTGATGGACAACCTCATCAAAGGCACAGATGATAACAATCGAGGATTCCTCCTCATTTTCATAGATATAACCGCTGCATTTGACAGTGTCAACCATAATACGCTAATTAACAGACTCCAAGATCTAGGAATTGGTGGGACCATACTCCAATGGTTCATCTCTTATATAACACACCGAGTAATACGCATCCAATTAGGTCAAAACTCATCAGAACCTTTCACACAAGGTCAAGGCATTCCTCAAGGCTCAGCCCTCTCAGCCCTCCTTTTTAATATTTATCTTCAACCGATCACAAGTATATTTAAAAAATACAAAATTAGTCACTATATTTACGCAGATGACATCATGCTCACCCTCCCAATTAACACAACCAACCCCTCCTACCAGAATATATCTGAATGTATCACAGAAGCTAACACTTGGCTAGAAAACAACTACCTCAACATCAACATGAAAAAAACGGAAGCAATGTTTGTATCAAGGAAACCAGACCCCACTTACCCCGATACTATCACAATTAACAATACTATAATCCCCATCAAGAAAGAGGTAAAATACCTAGGGACAATAATAGACCATACCCTTAGTATGATCCCTCATATAAAACAAACAGTGAAAACAGTATTCTACAAACTAAAAACTGTACAACATTTAAGACCCCTCCTAGACTTCCATGATTTCAGATCGGTCATCAGTACACTCATCACCCCCCACTTCGACTATTGCAATAGTCTCTTAAACGGTTTACCACTTGCAAATACTAACCTCCTTCAAAGAGCCCAAAACATCTGTGCCCGTGTAACAATGAAAGCCCGCCTGACTGACCACATAACTCCCATCCTATACGAACTACACTGGCTCCCTATAAACAGCAGAATAACATACAAAATAATCCTAACGACATTTAAGATCATCAATGATATCTCACCCTCACACCTATCCACCCTCCTGCAAACCCAACCTGAACTCAGAACCCGTAGGCAAAATGCAATACACTCCTTAGACATACTAAAAACAATCCGTAAAACAAAAAAAACCACAAGCTCTAGAGCTTTCTCATATGCCGCCCCCACTCTCTGGAATAAACTCCCTCTAAATCTCCGAATGATAAAAGACCTCCATCTCTTCAGGAAAGAACTAAAAACCCACTTATTCATAGAACACTTCTCAAACTCAATGAAACCTCCCCACACAATACACCTCACAAACCCACCATAACTACAGAACACAACTCCCCCTCTACCTTACCCTATACCTCACACAAATAAAAAGAACTCTGATGAAAAGTTTAACTTGATTTTATTAACTCAAATTCTCTCCCAAGTATCTCCAATGTAATTACTCAGTGTTCAATTGTAATTTATCAATAACTCCCAAGTATCTCCAATGTAATTACTCAATGTCCTATTGTAATTTATCAACAATACTGTATATACAATTGTTCCTGTAAATACCGTGTTTCCCCGAAAATAAGACCTACCCCGAAAATAAGCCCTAGCACGTTTTTCTGTGATTTCTGTAATATAAGCCCTACCCTGAAACTAAGACCTAGTGCAGATCATCGACAGACTGACAGATTCGGTACCTGGGGGGGGGGGAGTCCCCACCAGGGAGGAGCTTTCCTCCTGCTCCACTCCCCGATGCCGATCAGCTGCCGGTGCTGTGCTGCGCCCAGAGCCCAGGGGGAGCCGGAAGAAGAAGGTGGGCGTCTCGTCTACGGCCAATGATACGGATTATGCGAGTGCTTCATTTAAGAATTTCTCAGCGTGCACGAGAATACTGAAAGAGGTTGTGCAGCGCCCCTACTTTCAAAGCCACTGTTGTGTCCTCCCTGCCTTACAGCCATTGAAATGAATGCAGTGTTGGCTGATACCGGTATGTCTGTTTTTATATTTGAGCTGAACGGAGTTTTCCCATTTTGACCGCTTTGCGTCGCTTGACTCCTAAATCTAATCGCATCTTTAATTTCTTTCCCCACCAGGGAGGAGCTTTCCTCCTGCTCCACTCCCCGACGCCGATCAGCTGCCGGTGCTGTCTCTGCGCTGCGGGCCTCTTCCTTCTCTCCAAGGGGCTGTCGTTGCCCGCATCCACTGCTTCCCTGTGCGCTCTGTGGTAACACTTCACTGATTGGCTGACTGTCAGGAGATGGCAGCCAATCAGCAAGTGCTACCGGTATCAGTAAAAAAATAAGCCCTACCCCGAAAATAAGCCCTAGTGATATTTTTGAAGCAAAAATAAATATAAGACCCGGTCTTATTTTCGGGGAAACACAGTAGTTGACTGTAATCAGTTTTACAAGATGTTTTACAAGTTGCTTTACTGTAATTAGTTTCACAAGATGTTGCTCAAAAGTTGATTGTAAATAATTCAAAACTGTTCCATGTAAAATCTTGTTCAGTTCTTGTTAACTGTAAACCGCCTTTGATCTCTGGAAGAGGCGGTATATAAGAAAAGTTTAAATAAATAAATAAAAATAAATAAAATAAAGACCTTCACTGCATCCTCATAAATGTGAGATCAATTAGAAATAAAATACCTATTATAACTGATATCCTCACCGAAATAAGCCTGACATACTATTTTTAACAGAAACATGGCTCACTGACCATGATACCATTCTCCTGAACCAATTGCAAACTGATGACTATGAAATATTACACTGCCCAAGGGCATCAAAGAGAGGTGGTGGTGTAATCGCCATAATAAAGAACACTCATAAAGCCACCATCATATCTACTAACAATACTGAGAACATGGGTGTACTTATGATTGAAACAGCAACATACACTATTGGTCTAATATATAAACCACCATCCACTGATACAAAATCTTTAACCTTCATTTTAGATATGATATGCACCCACAATACAAAAAAACAACAACTAGTAATTATGGGAGATTTAAACCTCCCCTCAATTAAAGCAACCTACTTTAAAGCATTTATGGAAACAATGTCAGAACTAGACTTCGAGCAAATCGTAGATTTCCCAACACATATGAAGGGGAACACCCTCGATTTAATCTTCATCCAAAAATCATCAAACTACAGATACATTCCCACTCAACCCCAAGCTACTCCTGTCCCATGGTCGGACCATTATCTAATACGATTCATTCTTCCACAACATAATAAGAATCCACCTCAACAGCCAAAGACCTTCTGCAATCTTCAAAACATTTGACAAAGACAAATTCTTAGAGCAAATATTGCCACATATTCCTCTAACAGTAACTGATATCAATACCAGTATTGCAAATTGGAATGAGACCATCACAAAAGCAGCCATACTCCCCAATCATAAAACAAACAAACCTAGATCAAGGCAAAGAGACTCCCAGCCTTGGTATTCGCAAGCAATAAGACAAGAGAGAATTAAGAAAGATAGAAAAAAGGTGGCGTAAATCTAATTTGAATAATGACAGAAAACTATACAATGATAAACTAGCCTCCTACAGGAACACAATAAATGTATCAAGAAAAGCCTTTCATACAAACTTACTTGCAAATTCTCTCAACCGTCCCAGAGAGTTCTTTGAAATAGTCAAAAACGTATCAAAGACAAATAATAAGGATATCAACACCCTTATTACCCCGCAAACACTAGCTAACTATTACACCACTAAGATCTCACCTCTATCAGACTCGCCAATTCTACTCAACTACTTCCAATTGAAGCCTAAACAAATATGGCATAAATTCCATACTTTGACACTGAAGGAACTTGATAGGGTGATCTCTAATATAAACACTACCTCTTCTAGTCTTGATCCATGCCCAGTTAGCTGGATCAAAATTACAAAACCTTATCTAGCACCATTCATACTAAATATAATAAACGTTTCACTTACACATGGTAACATGCCCACCATACTAAAAAGGGCATCAATTAGACCAATCTTAAAAAACAAAAAACTACAGTAGATATCCTTGATCCATCCTCATACAGGCGTATATCTAGCCTACCATTTATGACAAAGATCATAGAAAAAATCATGCATAATCAATTACAAGATCACATCGAGTTACATGCACCACTAGACACCCATCAATACAGCTTCAGGCCGCACCACAGTGTAGAAACACTGCTTACAGGACTCTTTGATGATATCCTAAAATACATTGACAAACCAAATCAAACAGTCCTACTAATATTTTTGGATATACTATAACTACTGCCTTTGATTCAATCAATCACTACATCCTCATTGAAAGACTCAAACAAGTTGGAATACATGGTACTATTCTTGCATGGTTCCAATCATACCTCACTGACCGATCACAACAAGTGAAAATAGGACAACATACATCTAAAACCTATACACAAAAACAAGGAATCCCACAGGGCTCTGCATTGTCAGCGCTCCTTTTTAACATATATTTACAACCCATCTGTCACATCAAACAGCAGTGCAACATAAAATACGCAATATATGCGGATGATGTCATGATTTACCTCCCAATGGATATAGATTCTCTTGACTTCACTAGTATCAAATCATGCTTCATCAAAATGTCACATTGGCTAAATGAACACAATCTCTATATTAATTTAAAAAAAAACCAGAAGCATTATTCGTATCACGAAACCAAAACTTTACTCCCCCAACAGAGATAAAAATTGAGAACACAAATATTTGCATAAAAGACTAAATTAGATACCTGGGTGTCATAATGGACAGAACACTGAGTCTAACAACACGCATCAGGAACACAACAAACATAATATACAATAAATTAAGATACCTAAATAATCAAAAACCTTTATTAACACAACAGGACTTTAGATAAGTCCTCCAAGCACTAATCCTACCTCACATAGATTTTAGTAACACTATCCTTCAAGGTATCCCAAAACACGCACTACACCACCTAAAAATAGCACAACATGTTCCTGCATGAATGCTTAGTAAAGCAACTGCAACTGAACAGATTACCCCTATCCTGTTTAAACTTCACTGGTTTCCTATACAAAGTAGAATCAAATATAAAGTTATCATGATAACGTTCAAACTGTTAAGAGATATAGCACCATCATACCTATGTGGTCTACTAAGCAACCACACAAGGAACAGAACAGTGAGACAACGGAACATGAACACTCTACTCATTCCAAACTGCTTCACAAAATTCAATAAAACTACAATGAATAGAGCATTCAGTTTCTCAGCCCCCTCACTATGGAATGCCTTGCCGGACAGACTTAGAGCTACTACTGACCTAGCAACCTTTAAAAAAGACCTCAAAACACATCTTTTTACAGAGTACTTTGGTACCTCAGAACCAAATGAAGAACTATTCCCTACTTAAACCCAACCTTACTCTAATCCACCACAATGCAATCCACCTAACCCCAACACCCTCATCCCATCTGTTAAAACACCCAACAATCCACAATGATCTATAGCTAACAGGCAGAATAATCCTCACTTTGAGATTTCCAGTGATATACAATGCAACATGTAACACTCAGGAATGATGACCATGTAAATACATGTAACACTCAAGAATGATGAATATGTAAACATAAATTTGTAAAAATTGTAAATTTGTAAATATGTTGCTTATGTAATCCTATAATCAACCATGTAAAACATTAATGACATCCTACCTATCCTTTGTATTCTGATAAGTTACCTGTTTGAATAAGTTACAATGTAATGTTCTAGTTTTGTTCAATGTAAACCGCTTTGATTCTCCTAAAAGGCGGTATATAAAACCATTCAATAAATACATAATTAAATAAATAAAATATCTTAACAAAACCTTAAAACTAAGATGCAGACAGCAGTCCAGCAGCAAGATAAGGGTTATCCAGTCTTTTGCATTGAGTATCACATATACGATTTTCTCCCAGTTGGTGAGAGGTCGTACATGTGCACTAGGTGCAAGGAGCCCTTTGCTGTCAAGGAATGGGTCCAATCTCTAGAGGCTAGAGTAGAAGACTTGGTTGGAGGACCTAAGGAACATAAGAACATAAGATATGCCGTACTGGGTCAGACCAAGGTCCATCAAGCCCAGTATCCTGTTTCCAACCGTGGCCAATCTAGGTCATACGTACCTAGCAGTTTCCCCAAAAGACACAGGTTCCACAATGCTTGTACTCGATCAAGCATTGATATCCTGGGTCCCTTCTTAATGGTTTATGGACCTTTCCTCCAGGAACTTGTCCAAACCTTTTTTAAACCCAGCTACACTAAAAGCCTTTACTACATCTTCCGGTAACAAATTCCAGAGTTTGATTACATGTTGAGTGAAAAAATATTTTCTTTTATTAGCTTCACTGCATGTCCCCTAGTCTTTCTATATTCTGATAACTGTGGTGGTGAAGGCACATCTGAGCCCATGGAATTAGGTGAAAAACAAACATTTTCCTCCAGCCAGGGGGATAGCTCAGAGAGCAGAGAGTTTCAAAGTGCAGCAAAAGGAAAAAAAACACACATAGCTGCTGAGTGCAGACCATGCCCAAGCTCCAAGGCAACCAAGGGAGATAATGGGAGGCACCTGGGGGAGGAGTTAGAACCGGTAGGGCAGCTACACTCATTTAAGCCCCAGGGAACAGAAGGAAGGGAGACCACCAGGGAAGAGGAAGGAAAAGGAACCTTCAGAAGGGCTGAAGGGAAGAAACTTTCCAGGGATAGCCTCAGAGCGGATTCTCCAGGGTTCCAGCACACAGGAAGCCACGCTCCAAGAAGAGACCAGTGCTACAGAGGAAGTGCAGCCAGGTGTGGAGATAGGAGGGGTTTGCCTGGGAGAGTTGCTGACCAGGAGCAAGGTACACGTGCAGCAGTACAGGAAGCTGCTAGGAAATCATCAGCTCTGGACAGGACTGTGAGTAGAGCTGCTGTTAAGAATAATGTAAGCCAGTTAGACTCACTGAACCGTCTAATGCAAGATAAGGATCTCCACAGCCTTGCTAAGATCCCTGAGGGTGGAAAAAGGTCTCGCTGGGAGAAACTCTTAGAGTTACTGGAAGAGGTTAAACCTTGTGATAAGGAAGCTTATCATAGTTCAGGAAGAAATAATACAAGAGGTGAATTGGCTCTGAATAAGCAACCTGTGCTGGCTGGTAAAAGCACTAAAACAGGGTGTTTACCTAAAAGACTACCAGACCCAGAATGCACTGGTTTACAGAAAGCCTCTAGGAGAGCTGAAGTAGGGAAACGTGTGCCTAATCAGAGAAACAATGATGTAATCCCTAATCACACATCTCCTAGGGCAAGGCTTAATTCAGAACACCTGCAGTGTGCTAGGGTGGAGCGGCCATCTAGGCACTTTAAAGCTAGAAGGAATTCATCAGACAAACAGCGATGGCAGCAAGGAGAGCAAAGACAGCAAGGACAGCAACAGGAGCTGGAGAAGGAGAGACTGATTGTGAACAGAAGGAAGAACAGCAAGACGTCCAGAAGGTCTAAGAAAGGAGCCCAAGGCAGTACATATACTGGGAGAGATTCCTAGGGCAAGCATTCTTCATTGGACTGGAAGAAGCCAGAGGCTTGGAGATATACAGCCAGGAACCCTCGGACAGCACCTGTAAAGGAGACGGCTGCATCTACAGAAAGAAGGAGCTCTAATACCTATTCAAGGAGGTATGGGAAAAGAGACCTAAAGTCCAGAGATTCTGACTGGAGAGCTGGGCACAGATGCTTTGCTACCTACTGGCCAAAATACCCAGAGTGGAAACCTAATGACAACGTGATCTCAGGTATGAACTCTGATCTGTTCCCTAGCTTTGCACAAGGAAGACAGCAGGGAAACAGTTTCTATCCTGGTAGAGACCAGTTAGAGAAGTCCTCTGAGCCAGTGTATGAAAGTGATCCTATGATATTTCAAGAGCAAGGGGAAATATCAGATGAGGAAGTTGAATGCATGGATTGTTCTCTTTCAAAACTGCTGTTCTAAAGTAATCCTTAGTTAAGGATCAAACACCAAAAGGAACTGTACTGATTTTTAACTTCCCAGAAAAGTTTCTTTGAGAGAAAGCTTTGGGGAAAGTTGGAACCACGTGGAGAGTGGACCAGCAATGGTTTGCAGCTGGTTAAGCACCTGTGATTAGAGCAAGGCACAAGTGCACGTGGGACTTTGAGAAAAAGCTTCTTCTCTGTGTGGAAGGAAGAAAGCTGGTTTTTTTTTTGATAAAGAGACTTTTCCTTTTGGGTTTATTTTTCATTCCAGCACTGCTAAAAAAGTTTTTCCCGGTACTGATGTCAGGCTCACCGGTCTGTAGTTTCCCGGATCACCCGTGGAACCCTTTTTAAAAATTGGTGTTACATTGGCAATCCTCCAATCTTCAGGTATTAGAGATGATTTTAATGATAGTTCACAGATTACTAATAGCAGCTCTGAAATCTCATATTTCAGTTCTTTCAACACCCTTGGAACCATCCGGCCCAGTTGCTACTCTTCAGTTTATCTAATAGTTGTAATACATCTTCCCGATGTATCGATATTTCCTTCAATTCTTCCGCACCTTTAAATACCACTTCAGTCATGGGTAACATCCCTACATCTTCCTCAGTAAAGACTGAAGCAAAGAATTCATTCAGTCTCTCTGCTATCGCCTTGTCGCCTCTTAGTACTCCTTTAACCCCTTTATCATCTAATGGACCAACTGACTCTCTCACAGGTTTTTTGCTACGAATGTACTTGAAAAGGTCTTTACTTTGCGTTTTTGCTTCCGCAGCAAGCTTCTTCTCAAATTCTCCCTTTGCCTGCCTTATCAATGCCTTACATTTGACTTGCCAGTGCTGGTGCTGTTTCCAGGTTTTGTCGTTTGGCTCTTTTTTCCATTTCCTGAAAGATGCTTTTTTGGCAACAACAGCCTTTCTGACCTCACCTTTAAACCATGCTGGCAGTTTTTTGGACTTCCTTCCACTTTTCTTAAAGCGTGGAATACAGCTGGTCTGGGCTTTGTGGTGGCGCAGAAGAGAGAGAGCATAAGAAAGAAGGGAAAACTCAAGCATTTTCCCCAGAGAAGGGAATCAAAATCAGAAGTTCAGGGGTTAAAACTCCTGGTTTAGAAAAAAACTCCTCACAGAAAGTTTGTAGTCAAGAGACACGCCCTAGCTCCCTAGCTACCAGCCCTGCTCACGAGGGACAGCTGGGGGAGGAGCTAGCAAGCAGAAAGGGAAACTACAGATATAAACGCGAGGAATCGAGAGGAGGGAGGAAGTAGAGGGAGTGAAAGAAGTGCCAGAAATCCTAGAATCACCGAGGAGAAAGGAAGTGCAAGGAAAGCCCAGCAGAGAGATCCTCAAACTGCCCAGCAAAGGAGTGCCCGAGAGGGAGGTGCTCAGAGTGCAGGAAAGAGGTACACTGCAGGAGAAAGCAGCCTTAGGGAAAGGTGCTTTGGGAGACTGACTTCCAGTGACAGTGAATCTTCTACCGAGAGAGAGGGGAGAAGGAGGAGCTCTAGTTCTGAGCCCAATGCTGAGGTGAATGGGTCAGAGAGTCCTAGAAGGGGAAGAGGCCCTAGGAGCTCGGCAAGACTACCCATGGAAGGCACCCAGAGAGTGAAGGAAACTTCACCAGAAGCTCTGTGGAGAAAGGCAGAACCAGCCAGAGGTTTTAAAGCTTACCCAGGGAAGGTTGCAAGCCATGTGAGTAACCGACAGCATTCTCCAGAAATTTACATGGAAACTGAGCAGTCAGCTGTAAAGCCAGCTAGAAGCTTATTTCCTCAGAATAAGGTGAGCAAGGTTAAATCCTCTAATAAGCCTTTGAAAGTTAAGGAGTTACCTAAAGGTAAAAACATTCCTCAGAGAAGAGAAGAGTCTGCATTAAACAGAGTCTTACAAATCTTAGAAAGCTTAAAGCAAGATAATTCTGAGTTCAAATCCAATGCTTCTCTAGTAGAATCAGACACCGAGAGCATGGAGTTTGAAACCTCTATGAGACAGGAATCTAGCTCTGACATGGAAATAGAATGTTCTCTAGTTTCCATACAGTAGCTGAAAGCTAGAACGTTTTCCTGAAGCCTAGAAACTAGCAGCTGTTTTCAAAGACGCCTAGCTGAAAAGAATATGCAAATTAGGATTGCTGAGATTCCGAAAGCTTAAACCTTTCTTTGAAAGACTGTTTGTAAAAAGTGTAGAGCCTGCCAGACAGCAGGTAGAGAAAACGTTGTTTTTGAGAAGAGAGAAAACATTGTGCAGTTGAAGTTTTGCATTGCTGGATTACTTAAAGCTCTACCTGTTTTAAAGTCACCTTTTGAGAAGAAGGTTTTTGGAGCACCAAATTTGCTTTACTGTTTTTGTATGAAGAAATACTTTGTTTGAGTTTGCTGACAAGTTGAATGTAGAAGCCTCTTACCTTGTGGCTTTACTCTGGAAAATATCCACACCTTATGTTGATATCTGGAACTGTTTATAAGAAGTTCCTTTGGCCTGAAGAAGAATAAAAATCCTGCGTGCCTATATCCCTTCTCGGCTGAAGTTATTTCAACTGCACAACTACAATTATAGGCATTTTTCAAATAAATAAAGACTATCACCATTCCCAACATCTAGGCAACCACCTGGGGCGAAGGGCGTGGTGACAGCTTCCAAGATAGTATTTTTCAACAACAGCCAAGCCTGATGTATGTCTTTAACCTTTGCAACTGCTCCTTTTAGTTTTTTCTTAACTGTTTTCCTCATTTTATCATAGTCTCCCTTTCGAAAGTTAAAAGGTAGTACTGTGGATTTCCTTACTATCCCTCCTCCACGAATTAAATCAAAGGCGATCATGCTATGATCACTATTGCCAAGTGGCCCCAACAACCTTATCTCTTGCACTAGATCTGGTGTTCCAGTAAGGACTAGGTCTAATATGGCTTCCCCTCTGGTCGGTTCATGAACCAGCTGCTCCAAGAAGCAGTCATTTATTTCATCTAGGAACTTTATCTCCCTAGCATGTCCTGACGTGACACTGACCCAGTCGATACCGGGGTAATTGAAATCACCCATTATTATTACTGTGCTGTAACTTTTGTTAGCTTCCTTGATTTCTTTGAGCAATCCATCATCCATTTGGTCATTCTGTCCAGGCGCTCGATAGTACACCCCCACTGCCATTGCCTTCCCCCTTTTACATGGAATTTTAATCCATATAGATTCTACAGCAGATTTTGCTTCCTGCAAAACTTTAATCCTTTCTGACTCAATGCCCTCTCTAACATAGAGAGCAACCCCTCCACCAATTTGATCAGCTCTATCATTTCGATATAGTTTGTACCCAGGTATCAGAGTGTCCCACTGGTTGTCCTCCTTCCACCATGTCTCTGATATTCCAATCATATCTAACCTTTCATTTAGTGCTATATATTCTAACTCTCCCATCTTATTTTTTAGACTTCTAACATTTGCATACAAGCATTTTAGAGAATGTATTTTATTCATATTAATTTGGCTATTGTTAGACATGGGTAATTTGGGATCTTTAAGCTCTGTCTGCTGCGTACTTGAGGGCATTTGGGCTACTTTAATATTTTGTGGAACCTACCTGCTTTTGGTAGTATCCTTCAATCTACGTTTACCCATTCCACTCCGTTCATTAATTTATAGACTTCTATCATGTCTCCCCTCTGCCATCTCTTTTCCAGGTTAAACAGCCCTAACCTTTTTAGCCTTTCTTCATAGGAGTATCCTTCCATCCCCTTTACCATTTTGGTGGCTCTTCTCTGAACCTTTTCTAATATCGCTATATCCTTTTTAAGATATGGTGAGCAGAATTGCACGCAATATTCAAGGTACGGTCTCACCATGGAACAATATAGAGGCATTATAATATCTTTTGCTTCATTTTCCATTCCTTTCCTTATGATACCTAGCATTCTATTTGCTCTCTTTGCCGCTGCTGCACACTGGGCCGAGGGTTTTAACATGGTATCCACAATGACACCTAAATATTTTTCCTGGGTGGTGGTTCCTAATGTGGAACCTTGCATCGTGTAATCATAGTTTGAGTTGTTCTTCCCTAGGTGCATAACTTTGCACTTGTCCACATTAAATTTCATCTGCCATTTTGATGGCCAGTCTTCCAATTTATCAAGATCCTCTTGCAATTTTCCACAATCCTCTTGTCAAAAATATGTCAAAAAGCAGCGGACCCAGCACAGATCCCTGGGGTACACCACTATTCACCTTTCTCCATTGGGAAAATTGGCCATTTAGCCCTACCCTCTGCTTTCTATCTTTTAACTAGTTCCTGATCCACAGTAGTACACTGCCTCCTATCCGATGACTCTTTAGTTTTGCCAAAAGTCTCTGATGAGGGACCTTGTCAAAGGCTTTCTGAAAGTCCAGATACACTATATCAACCGACTCACCTTTGTCCACCCGTTTATTCACACCTTCAAAAAAACATAACAGATAAGTAAGACAAGATCTTCTTTGTCTAAAGCTGTCTCCCATTAGGCTATGACTATCTACATGCTGAGTAATTTTATTCTTTATGATGGTTTCTACCATTTTTCCCGGTACTGACATCAGGCTCACCGGTCTATAGTTTCCCGGATCACCCCTGGAACCCTTTTTAAAAATTGGTGTTACATTGGCGATCCTCCAATCTTCAGGTATTAGAGCTGATTTTAATGATAGTTCATAGATTACTAATAGCAGGTCTGCAATCTCATATTTCAGTTCTTTCAACACCCTTGGATGTATACCATCCGCCCCAGGTGATTTGCTACTCTTCAGTTTATCTAATAGTTGTAATACATCTTCCCGATGTATCGATATTTCCTTCAATTCTTCCGCACTTTTAAATACCACTTCAGACATGGGTAACATCCCTACATCTTCCTCAGTAAAGACCGAAGCAAAGAATTCATTCAGTCTCTCCGCTATTGCCTTGTCGCCTCTTAGTGCCCCTTTAACCCCTCTATCATCTAATGGACCAACTGACTCTCTCACGGGTTTTTTGCTATGAATGTACTTGAAAAAGTCTTTATTATGTGTTTTTGCTTCCGCAGCAAGCTTCTTCTCAAATTCTCCCTATGCCTGCCTTATCAATGGCTTGCATTTGACTTGCCAGTGCTTGTGCTGTTTCCAGGTTTTGTCATTTGGCTCTTTTTTCCATTTCCTGAAAGATGCTTTTTTGACAACAACAGCCTCTCTGACCTCACCTTTAAACCATGCTGGCATTTTTTTGGACTTCCTTCCACTTTTCTTAAAGTGTGGAATACAGCTGGCCTGGACTTCCAAGATAGCATTTTTCAACAACACCCAAGCTTGATGTAAGTTTTTAACCTTTGCAGCTGCTCCTTTTAGCTTTTTCTTAACTATTTTCCTCATTTTATCATCGTCTCCCTTTCGAAAGTTAAAATGTAGTACTGTGGATGTCCTTACTATCCCTCCTCCACTAATTAAATCAAAGGTGATCATGCTATGATCACTATTGCCAAGTGGCCCCAACACCCTTATCTCTTTCACTAGATCTGGTGTTCCACTAAGGACTAGGTCTAATATGGTTTCCCCTTTGGTCGGTTCATGAATAAGCTGCTCCAAGAAGCAGTCATTTATTTCATCTAGGAACTTTATCTCCCTTGCATGTCCTGACATGACACTGACCCAGTCGATACCAGGGTAATTGAATTCACCCATTATTATTACTGCGCTGTAACGTTTGTCAGCTTCCTTGATTTCTTTGAGCATTTCATCATCCATTTGTTCATTCTGACCGGGCGGTCGATAATACACCCCCACTGCCATCGCGTTCCCTTTTTACATGGAATTTCAATCCATAGAGATTCTACAGCAAATTTTGTTTCCTGCAAAACTTTAATCCTTTCTGACTCAATGCCCTCTCTAACATAGAGCGCAACCCCTCCACCAATTTAATCGAGATACATAGACGAGACCTACAGGAATATAGTATTGAAGTCCCACCTCGAGTCTGGTAGCCTCTCTATTGCCATGATCACGTGAAGGGAGAGCATCACCTTGATGTGGCAGGAAGTGATCCTGTAGCTAGGACCTATCTTCCAGGTGATGTAAAACCCTCTCACACCGAGGAGGTTTCTCCAGGGACATGTGCCCATGAGGGAAGGGTTAGGACAACCATTATAGTTGGTGATTCAATCATTAGGAATGTAGATAGCTGGGTGGCTGGTGGATGTGCGGATGTGGTAATATGCCTGACTGGTGCGAAGGTAGCGGACCTCATATACCACCTAGACAAGGTTTTAGATAGTGCTGGGGAGGAGCCTATTGTCTTGGTACATATTGGTTCCAGTGACATAGGAAAGTGTGTGAGGGAGGTTCTGGAGGCCAAGTATAGGATTTTAAGTAGGAAGTTGAAACCCAGAACTTCCAGGGTAGCATTTTATGAAATACTTCCCATTCCATGCGCAGGACCCAAAAAGCAGGCAGAGCTCCGGAATCTCAATGTGTGGATGAGACCATGGTGCAAGGACAAGGATTTTGGATTTGTTAGGAACTGGGCAGTATTCTGGGGAAAGGAGGGCCTTTTCCGAAGAGATGGGATCCACCTTAACTGGGATGAAAACAGACTGCTGGCATTAACCTTTAAAAAGCAGATAGAGCTGCTTTTAAACTAGATAATAGGGGAAAGCGAACAGTCACCCAAGAGCACATGGTTCGGAAGGATACTAGCAAAAGTGGGAAGTTAGGGCATCATGACAGAGAGGTTCCAATAAAGATAAAAGTAACCCAATCCAGATGTCCTTAAGTACCCCTATGAAGAGAGGCTAAAAAGGTTAGGGCTCTTCAACCTGGAAAAGAAAAGGCTGAGTGGAAATATAATAGAGGTCTATAAATTAATGAACGGAGTGGAATGGGTAAACGATTGTTTACGAGAACAGAATATAGAAAGTCTAGGGGACATGCAATGAAGCTACAGGGTAACCTATTTAAGACTAATAAGAAAAAAATATTTTTTCACTTAATGTATAATCAAACTCTGAAATTTGTTACCAGAGGATGTAGTAAAAGCTGGTAGTGTAGCAGGGTTTAAAAAAGGTTTTGGACAAGTTCCTGGAGGAAAGGTCCATAAACCATTATTAAAAGGGACCCAGAATATCACTGCTTGACCCAATACAAGCATTGTGGAACCTGTGTCTTTTGGGGAAACTGCTAGGTACTTATGACCTAGATTGGCCACTGTTGGAAACAGGATACTGGGCTTGATGGACCTTGGTCTGACCCAGTATGGCATATCTTATGTTCTTATCTTACCAAATAGACAGAGCAGAAATATTCCAAATTACCCCTATATACTAATAACCAGATTAATTTGAATAAAATACAACCTCTAAAATGTCTGATGCAAATGCTAGGAGTATAAAAATTAAGATGGGAGAGAGAATATATAGCACTAAATGAAAGGTTAGACATAATTGGCATCTAAGAGAACTGGTATAAGGAGTATAACCAATGAGATACTCTGATACCTAGGTACAAATTATATCACAGTGATAGGGTAGATCAACTTGGTGGAGGGGTTGTGCTCTGTTAAAGAGGGCATTGAGTCACACAGGATAAATGTTTGTAGGAAACAAAATGCACTATAGAATTTCTGTGGATAGAAATTACATGTAAAAAGAGGAAGATGATGATAAAGGGGGTTTACTTTCGTCCACCTGGCCAAAATGAACAGATGGATGATGAAATGATAAAAGACATCAGGGAAACAACAAAAGTTACAACACAGTAATAATGGGGCATTTCAATTACCCTGTTTTGACTGGGTCAGTATCACAGCAGGAAAGATAAAGTTTCTAGATGAAATAAATGACTGCTTCTTTAAGCAGCTGGTTCATGAACCGAAAAGAGGGGAAGCTATGTCGAACCTAGCCTTTAGTGGAACACAGGATCTGGTGCAAGAAATAAGGGTGTTGGGGCCACTTTGCAATAGTGATCATAGCATGATTGCATTTGATTTAATAAATGGAGGAAGGACGGCAAGGAAATCCACAGTACTACCTTTTAACTTTCAAAAGGGAGACTATGATAAAATGAGGAAAATAGTTTAAAAAAAAAACTAAAAGGAGCAGCTGCAAAGGTTAAAGATTTACATCAAGCATTGGCGTGGTTTAAAAATACTATCTTGGAAGCTCAGACCGGATTTATTCCACGCTTTAAGAAAAGTGGAAGGAAGGCCATAAAAACTGCCAGCATGGTTTAAGGGTGAGGTTGAGAGGCTGTTGTAACCAAAAAAGAGCCAAATGACAAAAACGGGAAACAACATAAGCACTGGCAAGCTAGATACAAAACCTTGATAAGGCAGGCAAAGAGAGAATTTGAAAAACTTGCCATGGAAGCAAAAGCGCACAATTAAAACTTTTTCAGGTATATTCGTAGCAAAAACCCGTGAGAAAATCAGCTGGACCATTAGATGATAGACGGGTAAAAGGGGCACTAAGTGAGGACAAGACTATAGCATAAAAAATGAATGAATTTTTTGCTTCGGTCTTTACTGTGGAAAATGTAGGGAAAGTTACCCATGCCTGAAAAGGTATTTAATGGTGATGTTTTGGAAGATTTGAAAGAAATATCGATAAACCGGGAAGATGTATTGCAACTATTTGATAAACTGAAGAGTAGCAAATCACCTGGATCGGTTGGTTTACATCCAAAGATGTTGAAGGAACTGAAATATGAGATTGCAGACCTATTTATTAGTAATCTGTGAGCTGTCATTAAAATCATTTGTACTACCTGAAGATTGGAGAATAGTCAATGTAATTGTTCCAGGGTTTATCTGGGAAACTACAGACCAGAACTGGGCAAAATGGTAGAAACTATTATAAAGAAGAAAATGAAAATTACTTAACTGTAGATAGTCATGGTTTAATAGGAGAAAGCCAGCATGGATTTAGCCAAGGAAAGTCTTGTTTTAATAATCAGTTATATTTTTTTGAAGGTGTGAATAATCAGGTACACAAAGGTTATCTGGATTTTCAGAAAGCCTTTGACAAGGTCCCTCATGAAAGACTCTTGGCAAAATTAAAAAGTCAAGGGATAGGAGGCAGTGTACTATTGTGGAACAGGAAGATTCTACATTAGGAACCATTACCCAGGAAAAGGATTTAGGCATCATATGTTGAAACCCTTCGTCCAGTGTTCAGCAGCAGCCAAAATCACAAATAGAATGTTAGGAATCATAGGGAAAGGAATGGAGAACAAAACCATGGATATTATGATGCCTCTGTATTCCATGGTGTGACCGTACCTTGAATATTGTGTGCAATTCTATTCGCAATATCTTAAAAAGGATATAGCATTATTAGAAAAGGTACAGAGAGAGCCACTAAAATAGTAAAGGGGATGGAAGGATACCCTTATGAGGAGAGGCTAAAAAGGTTAGGGTTCTTCAACTTGGAAAAGAGACGGCTGAGGGGAGATATGATAGAGGTCTATAAATTAATGAATTGTTTACTCCTTCAAATATTAGAAGCAGCACTCAGTGAAGCAAAACATGTAGCCCATTTAGGACTAATAAGAGAAAATATTATTTTTAATCAGAAGTAAACTCTGGAATTCGTTACTGAAGGATTTAGTAAAAGATGTTAGTGTAGCTGGGTTTTAAAAAGGTTTGGGCAAGTTCCTGGAGGAAAATTCCATAAACCATTATTAGAGGACCCAGGAAATCCACTGCTTACCCCAGAACAAACATTGTGGAACCTGTGTACCTTTTTGGGAACCTGATAGATACATCTTACCTAGATCGGCCACTGTTGAAAACAGGATGCTAGGCTTGATGGACCTTGGTCTGATCTAGTATATCCTATCTTTTGTTCTTATGTTCTTATCTCACTTCTGCTAGCCTTACAATATTCAAATTCGGCTGCCTTCCCTGACCTCTCTTTCTGCTGTTTGGATTTGCTTCAAGCCCTGACTGTTCCCTACTACTGGAGTACTCAGCTTGAAGGGAAAATGATCTGCTGTGGTTGGCGATGCACAGACTCTGTCCCTGGTGTTCTGCAGGAGTAGTTCCAATCATGACAAAAGTCAGATACATAACTTTTTAAAAGTCATCTTTACCTTCAGTTTCATTTAAACAGCAAAACAAAAGTTGTAAAACGTACTGACATTTATTAAACAAATAAGGGCCAGTTTACTTACGCTTAGCACCCATTAGTGACGTTAATAAACATCATTTGCTGCAACAGCACATTTTATTCTCATAGGTAGGGTGGCAGGTAGCCCAAACTAATTTCTGTTTAATATGCACTTAGTCTTAGTAAAAGGGCGCTAAGTCAC
This sequence comes from Ichthyophis bannanicus, assembly GCA_033557465.1. Taxonomy (NCBI): domain Eukaryota; kingdom Metazoa; phylum Chordata; class Amphibia; order Gymnophiona; family Ichthyophiidae; genus Ichthyophis; species Ichthyophis bannanicus. The sequence goes on along the minus strand of CM066033.1, from coordinate 186,631,451 downwards.
TGATTTTCAAAAAAACCCAAAACAATAAAAAGGCCAAATTCTATACCAGATATCAACGATTTACTAAGACAGGATTTTTTGTTCAACAGTGCTGCTCAAATGTTGTTCAACTTATAAAGTGGTTATTTCCTCTATCAATGGCACAGTTTGAAAACATGTAAGTACATCATAACATAGGGGTACATAAACTGCTTAACATAAAAATAGAAAAAAATTGTATACAATATCTTCCTTATTTCTAGCCAGAATGATCACTCCTTGCCGCTACTGTATGACTCAGGCTATAGCAGAAGTGTCTAAAAATAGATGCGTAACGTAACGTAATGTTTAAAACAAGAAGCTTCACACAGAATGCAAATAGAAAACTATGCGGTTTCAGTACATTAACTACCTTTGTCTAAAGCAGCAGGTGACATGGAGATAATGACAGTTCTCATTACGGCATGCCGATCTTGCTATTTCTACATTCCTGACAGAACAGAATGGCAGAATCACAACTTCACAGTTTTTAAAACATAGAAGCTTCTTAATCACAATGCAGTATGTAAGTAGCATAAAAACCAGACGATACTTTTCAAGGACACCAGAGGATCTACTGCATAGGTGCTTATTGAAAAGAAACGCCATGGCAGCCATTTAAAAACCAGAACTCCCCTACTCCACCTGATTGACAGCTCCATGCCATAAAGTTATATAGGTAGGGAGGGAGTCATGTTTTAAGGATTTCTTTTCAAATGCCTCTATTAAAATTTGAATAGATAGTAGTCATAAATCTTGAATAAAATAATGTTGTTAAATGCCATTGAGTCGATGTTGACTCATAGCAACCCTGTAGATATTGTGTCTGTGTATGTATATATACATACTGTCCATATATATAGAGATAGATATCTAATTTTAAGAACTAATTCAAATATTATTCATAAAAAAGCAAACAGAGCAGCTTTATTGATAAATGGAGGCGCTAAAGAAGATGACATATATGAATACACACACTAAATAGACAGAAAGGACAAATAAATGAGTAGCTGAGTGAGGATATATTTTTTAAAAATGAATATATTTAATACTGTTTGTTAAATAAATAACTCAAATAAATGAACAGCCTTAAAACATCCATAGAATGTGTACCAAAAATTGTGTATTTAGAAATATGGGGGCATGTTTACTATACGTTAATGGGTGTTAATGAAAGTTCATACACAGCCTTTTTATATCTGTGTCCAAATGTACTTCTCACTCTATTTAAAACACAAATTGGTGCTTGCAGTTTCCAAATGTAATTATATATGTTGTCTAATAACAACAATTGTGAAGATGGTCTCAGACTAATTCGGCATAAACGTCAGACTGTTGTCTGTACAAAAATGCCTTTTCGCATCAAGGACCATTCTCCACTTTCAAAAAGCAGTTTTTCAAATTGTATCGATTATAGACAGAACGTATAACTTACCTGTCTCTTTTCTGCCCCAACGCCTCTCCTCGGTGCCCTTTTGCGTTTCGCTACTTAAGCTTCTTTAGGGGTATATACTGTACTATTGAACTTCTTTATTTTGAACATATCTAATTTTCATCGATGCTGCATGTGTTTAACGTCATTTCTTCTCCATTCACTATGGCTCCACTGCTCTCACAAAAAACGCCGCGAGAGAGCAGTGGAGCCATAGTGAATAGAGAAGAAATGACATCAAACGCATGCAGCATCGATGAAAATTAGATATGTTCAAAATAAAGAAGTTCAATAGTATATACCCCTGAAAAAGCTTAAATAGCGAAACGCAAAAGGGCGCCAAGGAGAGGCGTTGGGGCAATCTCCAGATCTGTCCCCATGCTCTAATTGCTCATGCTGTGTTGAGCAAAAATATTGGTGGGCCCATGACCCCCTGTTCCCCCACCCCATTCTGCTTCCTATGTAACGATGTGGATAGTGCATTGAAATCTAGTGTGTGGTAGCTGCCAAAAAAGCAAACAGAATGTCTGGAATTATTAGGAAAAAAATGGACAATAAAATGGACAATATCACAATTCCTATGTACCACTCTGTACTATGGTCACGCCTTGAGAACATAAGATATGCCATACTGGGTCCTGTTTCTAACAGTGGCCAAGGCAAGTCACATGTACAGAGTTGCCAAGTTACCGAGTTCCAGGAGCAAGATTTTTTTGCTAGTTCTGGTTTTAAATTTGCGTTGCAATGCAATATAGTATTTGTAGTCCCAGATTTTACCCATTCGAATCGGTGCTGCAGGTCCCATAATGCATCGTAGTGAAATTGTTAGAAATCCAGGATTGGTTCAAAATATCACTCTTGGAACTGGGTAACTTGGCAACTCTGCATGTACCTGGCAGGAACCCAAAAGGAGACAACTTCTGTGCTACTTATTCCATGGGTAAGCAGTGGATATCCCCCAGTCCACATTGATTTATGGACTTTTCCTTTCAGAAACTTGTCCAAACCTTTTTTAAACTCAGCTACACTAACATCCTCTGGCAACAAATTCCACAGCTTAATTACATGTTGAATGAAAAAATATTCTCTCTGATTAGACTTAAATGTACTGCTTTGCAGCTTCATTACATATCTCCTAGTCTTTTTACTGTTTGAAGGAGTAAACAACCGATTTACGCCTTCTGTATTCAGTGCAATGCTGATTGCCATGTTTCTCAAAAAAGATATAGTAGAATTTAAAATGATAAAGAAAAAAAATTTATTTACTTATTTTTTTACATTCTCTTATATACCGCGCTATTCTGCATCAGTGCGGTTTACATTGAACAAACTGAAATTACATTGAACAGGGCATTATAACTTGGAGATAACTATTTACAGGGAACATGGGCTATGGAGGGTTAAGTGACTTGCCCAAGACTGCAAGGAGCACCTGTGGGACTAGAAACCCCAGTCCTTCCGGCCCAAGGTTGCTGTCCTCTAGTGGGATTTGAACCCCCGACCTTCCGGCCTGAAGTACCTTGCCACAACCACTAGGCCACTCCTCCGCTCCAACTTGGGGAAGTGACTCCGCTCATAGGGGAAATGACTCCCCTATGAGAAAAGGCTAAAGAGGTTAGGGCTCTTCAGCTTATAAATGAGACACATGAGCAGAGATGATATAGAGGTTAATACAAATCATGAGTGGAATGGAACAACTAAATGCAAATTGGTTGTTTACTCTTTCGAAAGTAGAAAGACGAAGGGACATATCATGAAGTTACTACGTTGTACACTTAATTCTCCAGGAACAAGCAGGAAGTCTGCCCTCAGATGGATAGCGTCGACGCCAACTGAGCCTTCACGGAAGCATCTCCTCAGCTTTCAAAGAAAGCCTTTGGGAGATGCCATCACGCATATGTGATCCTCTTCCCGCCCATCTTACTCAGTCTTCCTTTTTCCGCGGAGCCCTACAGACGTTCATCTTTCTTCCCCGGAATAAAGTTGATTTCCTCGTGCACTACTGTGTACCATCTGGTTAGCACCAGTCCATTTCCCACCTCCGAGCCCTGTCGCCTCAGGACCCGGAACCTATTTAGCTAGGTTTTTTCATCCAGTGCAGTTTCTGGCCTTTTCTAACTTCTGGCCACATCAAAAGTCTTTGACCTCGCTGAGGCCCTTTTTTCCCCAATAGCCACTGGGTTTAAAAAGTGTGATCGATGCTCCATGAACATGTCCCTTACCAAAACACATGACTATTGCCTCGGGTGTCCAGGTGCCAACCATGACCAAGAGGCATGCTCCTTGTGCAAAAAGATGTCCACTAAGGCCATCCAGAGTAGCCGGTGGAAGCAGGATGGCATCTTGCCAAAGGTCAGACTCAGCCCTGGTATCCCTGGTAGCCACATGCTCTAAGGCCCTGCACAGATTCTCGAAGCCGCATAAAGCCCCCATGGAACCCAAGCAGGCACGCGGATACCCCAATAAGGGTTCCCCAGAGTGAGAGCATAAGAAAAAGAAGAAATCTTCAAGGACCTCTTCCAGGGAAGGAGGGACACATGGCAAGTACCGTGCAAGGTCCCACAGTCCCCGTAGGGTTTGAGGAGTCAAAGTGGGAGCGGCCGGACAAGGTACCCAGGACAGATGCTGAGGCCGCCGGCGATGGATCTCGAACCTGCAAGGCTTGTTCCATCGAGGACTCCCTCTCCTCCCCGACACCCGAATCAGTCAACCCAGTGTCGGTGTCGAAGGCTGCAACCCCTGAGTGGGAAGCCAGGATGATGGCGTTGGAATGCAGCAAGCGTCGATGCCCGGCCCCACCAGCACATGTGCTGAGACTGCAGGAATCTCGATGCCAAGGACTTCCCGGGCCACCTAAGAGATCCTTGAGAGCCCCATGCCGCGAGCCAATCCTCGGCAAGCACCTCTGGATCCGGCAAAGCCTCAGCCGCAGTTCATCGAAGGCCAGATCCAATGATGCCCTTAGAACTGCAGATTTTAATTATAGTTCACAGATTACTAATAGCAGGTCTGCAATCTCATATTTCAGTTCTTTCAACACTCTTGGATGTATACCATCCAGTTCAGGTGATGTGCTACTCTTAAGTTTATCAAATAATTGTAATACATCTTCCCGGTGTATCAATATTTCTTTCAATTCTTCTGCGGCATTATCTTTAAATACCATTTCAATCATGGGTAGCATCCCTACATCTTCCTCAGCAAAGACCGAAGCAAAGAATTCATTCAGTCTCTCCACAATGGCCTTGTCCCCTCTTAGTGCCCCTTTTACACCTCTATCATCTAATGATCCAACTGGCTCCATCACAGGTTTTTTGCTACAAATATACTTGAAAAAGTCTTTATTAGCATTTTTGCTTCCACAGCAAGCTTCTTCTCAAATTCTTTTTTGTCTGCCTTATCAATGCCTTGCAACTAACTTGCCAGTGCTTATATTGTTTCCACTTTTCGTCATTTGGCTCCTTTTTCCATTTCCTGAAAGATGCTTTCTTTGGCTATAACAGCCTCTCTGACCTCACCTTTAAACCATGCTGGCATATTTTTGGACTTCCTTCCACATTTCTTAAAGCGTGGAATACAGCTGGTCTGGGCTTCCAAGATAGCATTTTTAAACAACACTTATGCTTGATGTAAGTCTTTGAGCTTTGCAACTGCTCCTTTTATTTTTTTTTTCTTAACCATTTTTCTCATTTTCTCATAGTCTCCCTTTTGAAAGTTAAAAGGTAGTACTGTGATTTCCTTACCGTCCTTCCAACATGTCTCTGAGATACCAATCATATCTGACCTCTCATTTAGTGCTATATATTCTAACTCTCCCATCTTATTTTTTATACTTCTAGCATTTGCGCAAGCATTTTAGAGGCTGTATTTTATTCATGTTAATCTGGCTATCGGTAGACAGGGGTAATTTGCAGTCTTTAAGCTCTGTCTGCTCTGTACTCAAGGGCATTTGGATTACTTTTGTCTTTATTGGAACCTCTCTGTCAATATGCCCTAATTTCAGTCTTTTGCTAGTATCCTTCAAGGATACATTGTTCCAAACCACGCGCTCTTGAGCGACTGTTGGCTCTCCCCTATTATCTAGTTTAAAAGCTGCTCTATCTCCTTTTAAAGGTTAATGCCCACAGCCTGGTTCCTGTTAAGATGGAGCCCATCTCTTCGGAAAAGCTCCTTCTTTCCCCAGAATGTTCCCCAGTTTTTACCAAATCCAAAACCCTCTTCCTTGCACCTAGTGCACACGTAAGACCCCCTCACCAAACAGGAGAAAATCATACATGTGGCCCTCAATGCAAAAGACTGAAAGTCCCCATCTCGCTGCTGGACTGCAGTCTACATTTTAGTTTTAAAGTTGTGTTTAGGTATTTAAGTTGCTTACTTACTAAGGTTTGCTGGGGATATTTATACTAATAAACTATACCTAATGGAGGTCATTCTAAGCCATGAATAGTGGGCCAGCTTCAGCCCTCGACTAACTTCCCCACCGGTTGTGCAGGGAAGTTAGTCAGGGGCAGGGAATGGGCGATCCGGGGGTGGATAGTGGGCGGGCAGTGGGTAGTTGCCGTCCCAGGATGTACAGGGCCGATTCTAATATCCCCACCATCTTAGGTCTACATCATGGGCATCATTACTCTTGCCCTCTTGCTCCTATCCATCCTTTCTAGCGTATTACACACCTCCTTTGCCCTAACATCTTATACCAACCCTATTCCTATACACCAAACTAGGAACAAGAAACCCCACCAAAATCAAAATCAATACCAACAAATTACATACCACAATAGACACACCTACCTCCTTTATGTACCTCTTGAGACAACAAACAATAAGAGATCTAATCTAAAAACTACCCCACAGAATCTCAAGTGTGCTCTCATTAACGCACGCTCAGCCCGCAATAAATGGCCTGCCATCACTGACCTTATAGCAAACCTTACACTAGACATTCTTCTGGTTACAGAAACATGGTTTTCTAATACTGATAACGTCCTATTGAACCAACTTACCCCACCTAACTACTCCATCTACACCTGTAACAGGGAAAACAGAAAAGGAGGAGGAGTCTGCATAATAGCAAGAACTGACTTGAAATACCATGTCATTTCCTCCAATGCCACAAATCATACAAATTCTCTATCCATCTCCAATAATACCAATACCATAAATCTCATCTACAGAGCCCCAAATGCTCCAGCTGACGATCTCTCAATCATAGTTGATCTTGCCATCAACCCGATAGATACCCACAAACCTAACTGGATCCTTGGAGACTTTAATCTCGCTTCCACATTGCCTTCAGTATCTAACTCCTTCCTTGATGCCATGACCAACTTACACTATGGTCAAATTGTAAAACTCCCTACCCATAAACAAGGAAATCTCCTTGATCTCATCTTCGCCCCTTCATCATGCTTGCAACTACTAAACCAACCCGAGCCCCTATCTACCCCCGTCCCCTGGTCAGATCATAACCTTATTACATTCTTCATACCATCTGTGGAATCTCCAAGCAAATCACCAGATGTTTATCCACCTTCAAAACCGGCACGATTCAAACCATTCAACATAGACACAATCACCTCCCAAACCATCCCGAAACTCTCCACAATACCAGACAACATCGATGAGACTGTATCAAACTGGAACAGTGCCCTCAGACTATCATCCCAGCCTACCATCACAGATGATCAAACTGTTACCAAATCTTCTATTTCCAAGAAAAAGAACGCGCCATGGTTCTCCTCCGAGTTACAAACCTCCTTACAGCAACTGAGGAGACTAGAGAAGAAATGGAGACATTCCCTAAATCCTTTGGACCAATCCATTTACTTAGCTCACTTGAAATCCCATCATCAGCTAACCTGGGATAAGAGAAAAGAACATCATGCAATGCTCCTTAGCCGTGCACTTAACAAACCGAAAGATCTCTTTCAACTAGTAAAATCCCTAACCAATGAACCCCCTTCACCACAACAGGAACATATAAATCCACAACTGTATGCTGACTACATCCAATCCAAGGCGATCAAGATCACAACTTCAACCACAAATGTATCATCACAACCCTCCAACGTCCAATTCATACTCAATAATTTCTCATCCCCAACTCCGAAGACAATCGAAGAAATTATAACATCCATCAATGCCACCACCGCGCCTAACGATCCATGTCCTGCACACTGGATCAAATCAATGAGAACAGAGCTCAGCCCATACATATCAGCCTTAGCTAACCAGTCCCTTAGCACCGGGATATTTCCAACAGCCCTCAAACAGACCTCCATCCGCCCCCTTCTGAAAAACAATAAACTCGATCCAAAAAAGGAAGACTCCTACCGCCCAATTTCAAGTATTCCTTTATTAGCCAAGATCCTAGAAAAAGTTATACTGAGACAAATCCAACAACATATTGATTCTGAAGCCCCACTAGATCCAAACCAGCATGGCTTCAGAGAAGCCCACGGAGTCGATACTCTTCTAACATCCCTAATGAACACGCTTATCAATACAACAGACAACATTAGGAATGGAGTTGCAATGATCTTCCTAGACATAGCAGCAGCATTTGACTCTGTTGATCATGACCAACTGCTTGCCCGTCTCTACGAAAAAGGGATTCAAGGAAAGGCATGGAATTGGTGCAAATCTTACCTTGCAGACCGCTGGCAACAAGTACGGATTGGTAATACTACATCTCAGCCATTCCACCAGAAGCAAGGAGTACCGCAGGGTTCCTCCCTTTCTGCTCTGTTATTTAACATTTATATGCAGCCCATTTGCAACATCTCCCGCTCATTCGGAGTATCATGCCTCATCTATGCTGATGATGTGCTTCTATTCACTCCAATCAACGTGCTAAAACCCGACTACACTACATTAATCACCTGCTTCAATTCAATCTCAGACTGGCTGCTCACACAAAATCTCCGAATTAATTTAAAAAAAACAGAAGTCCTGATCGTCACAAGGAACAAAGACTTCTCTCCTCCACCAACTCTAAGAACAAGAGATGCCGATCTACCACTTAAAACCTCAATACGTTACCTGGGCGTCATACTTGACCAGCGTCTCGAATTCAAAGAACATATAAAAAATACTGTAAAAGCCATCTACCATAAGATCAGGACACTCCGACACCTCAAACCTATGCTTGAACCATGCTACTTCCGTACAACTTTCCAGGCATTAGTCACTCCCCACTTCGACTATGCAAATATTGTACTACACGGCCTACCCAAGTGCACTCTGAATCCACTTCAACTAGCTATGAATACAGCGGCCAGAGTCCTATTCGGAGCCTCAAAGAGTCAACATATTACTCCCATCTTATTTGAACTCCACTGGCTTCCAATATCATACAGGATTCTATACAAAGCCCTAGTTTTGACCTTCAAAGCTTTCCATCAAATCTCACCACCCACGTTGTCTGAACTCCTGCATCACACACAGAACACCAGATCTAGACGATCCACAACTGATAACATGCTAACAGTCCCAAAAGACCTCACAAAACTCTCCCAGACAACTACTTCAAGAGCATTCTCATCCTTCGCCCCCAGATGCTGGAACGTGCTGCCACCTAGCATCAGATCACAACGAGACCTTTCTCAATTCAGAAAATCTCTAAAAACACACCTCTTCATACAACACTTCTCACAATATACTGGCTCTCCTACCCCTCTAACACAAACCAATGACCATGGCTAGCCGAATAAGTTCCTGAATTTATTACCTGTTCCAGATCAAAACCTCACGGACCCCCACCTTTAGAACGCAAAACATTTGAATCTATTGTAAATAGTTTTTTTTTAATATCTTATTTATTTTAACCCCAGTTATCCATGTTTTCATATCCTGTTATCTGTAAACTTGACATATGTTTCATGTTTAAGTACAAAGTTGTTAAAATGTAAACCGCGCTGATGATAAAAGTGCGGTATATAAAAGCTGTTAATAAATAAATAATAAATAAATAAATAATATCGGCCCTGTATGTCCAGGGCCGGGAAAATGCCAAGGAAGTTATTCCACCTCCCTGGACGTGGTTTTTTTTTTTTTGCAGTCCGGGGCGCAGAAGGGGATGGGGGGGTCAAGGTGTTTATTCCTTGCAGCTCGACCCTGGCCTTAGGAGGCTAGATTGGGGATCGGGTTGCAGGGCGTAAAGTTTAGTTTCTGGCAGGCAGCATCTCAGCTTTTAAATGGAGCCGCTGTGCCATGGCAGCATGATGCCATGGTGCACAGCTCCATTTAAAAGCCTGACTCAGCTATCTGGGCAGTGCCTGTACGTGCAGGCCAAGACTGAATCGCAGTCCCATTCTGCACGTACAGGCCTGATTGCGATTCTGATCCCGCAGGGCTAGACATACCCCACGGGATCAGAATCGCGCTCCCCCTTGTACATACGGCTCAGACCAGACATACAAAGGGTATGTACATGTGCATCAGAATCAGTCCGAATACGTTTAATGGACTTTGTTCATCTCAAGATAAATTAATCTCAGGTTCTTAATATATGCCTGATGAGAATAAACAGCTGCACCTGAGAGTGAATACGGCAACTAAGACGTGTAAGGACCTATAAAGCTACTTTTATCCCAGGGGTGGGTGGGAGTTGGGGAGGGAGGGAGGGAAAGAAGACTTATTAAAAGCTGGCTGCAACAAGGTACCCTGTCCTGTGCTTTTAAGGTAATCTGTGACCAATTTCCTGGGTGATTCACGCAGCCCTTGCTTGGATAGAGGGAGTCTTTCAAAATGCCCTTTTGATCTGTCACTTGGCTTTAACACCTGTTTAAAACAATTTCACAGGTCTCTTGCCCCCTATCTAGAAGGCCTCTTTGTAAAGGTCTCTAGAAACAATTTATTGCTCATGGAATACTCACCCTTTTTTTCCTTTTATGCTAAGTTATACTCTGATTTGTTTTAAATTAAAGCTCTTTGCTGCTACTAGGTCCTGACTGAGTATTAAATTTAAACTACAAGCTCTTTGCTGGGTTCTGCTGGGTTTTAAATATAAACTGAAAGCCCACTGCTGAGTTTTAAACTTAAACTGAAAGCTACCTGAAGCTTCCCCGCACAATTAACTAAATGCTCTTTGCTGATACTAGGCCCTGACTGAGTATTAAATTTAAACTACAAGCTTTTTGCTGGGTTTAAAATTTAACTGAAAGCCCACTGCTGGGTTTTAAATTTAAATTGAAAGCCCACTGCTGGGTTTTAAACTGAAAATGAAAGCTACCTGAAAGCTCCCCCGCACAACCTGTTGAGTTTTTAATTTAATAACTAAAAGCTCTTTGCTGATAGTAGGCCCTGACTGATTTAACAAATAAGCTGGATTCTAATTTACACAGATTAATCAGCTTTAATCTAAAGAATTCCTTCTTCCCCAAGATTTAGAAAAATTCCTAGAAGGAAATACTTACAACTGTAGATCTCTCTCCAGAAATAGCAGTCCCTTTTTTGTAGTACTTCAAGACTCAACGGCAACTGGTCAGCTTCTCGGAGCAGAAATTAGCAAAGAAAAAGAGCCTTACTCCATCAAAAACACATGTGTTTCTTATAAATATTTACTCACTGCTTAATTGTCAAAAATAAACCAAGGTCTCAGCATACAAAGGCATGCGGTGAAAGCGTGACCAGAAATCAATCAAAGCCATAAACACCAGCAACAAGCCAAACAACATCAGTGACCCTGGTAAATGGCAGCCAGCAACATCCACACTATACACTTAATTATGGAATACCAAGCACTTAGCTGTGAAAGTGAAGCATGGATGTGTAACAAACGCCAGCCACCTTCCCCGACGTTATCACAAAAGAGCCCTCATAAGTTTCGCATGACAAACCTGCTTCCTCAGGGGATTCTAAAAGTTAAACAAACACAAACATCCCATTTTTATATTACTTTATTTTACTACAAAAAACACCTAAAACCTACTACAAAATACTTAAAAACCACAGCTCAACCAACACTCTCTTACCTGCCAGCTAACCTTTAACATCGCTATGCAGAAAAACGCCGCCCATGCGCACTCAAACCCATTACCTCATTTTAAAGGGAATCCCCCCAAGTAGCAAACAGAGAAACTCCCAACAAAACTCCGCCTCCAATTCACAAACATACCCTCCAGTCAATGCGAAGATTTAAACCCTCAGGGGTGACCGTCCACAACTGATAAATCCATTTCTGCTCATACGTCAAAAGGGTCTGTTCCCTACTCTTCCCGTCACGTCCAGACAAAACCTGCTCCAAACAAAAACACCGCATGTCCTGAAAAGAATGTTGAAACTCCTGAAAATGTGGTACCAGAGATGCCTCCCGAACCCCACAACGGAGCCTACTCTTATGCTCTAAAATCCTTTTACGGAAGGGACAACAGGTACTCCCCGCATACAGCAATTGACACGGACAGCGGATTCCATAAACTACAAAAGAGGAGTCACAAGACGTGCAGTTTTTCAAGTTGTACTGAGTGCCATGATAATCAAAGTGAGAAATTACACACGACAGTTCACAGGCCAAACAATGTCCACAAATACTATGACCTCCAGCAGTCACAACCCGCTCCTCTGAGGGACTCAGCAACTCACGCAAGTTTCTCTGACGCTGCCACACACACCTAACAACCTGATTTTCCAAACCAGGAACAATGTGTACCACATCCATATGCTTTCGAACAATGTGTTGAATACTAAAACTAAAAGGGGAGTATTTAGAAACAAAATTCACAGACTCACTACCCAATACAGTGCTTTTATCCTTAGGGAGCAGTAACAGGGACCGATTGTTATACAAAGCTCTCTTATATGCATCCCCAACCACCCGCTTCGGATAGCCCCTGGCCAGAAAACCTTGCTCCAAAGACTTGGGACTTATGTTTAAAATCCCCCACATCCAAGCAATTTCTCCTATACCGGATGAACTGGGAAAACGGGAGACTATTCCTAAGGGCCACCGGGTGCGCGCTGGAATAATGCAATAAAGTGTTTCTGTCCGTGGGCTTCCTATGAACTGAAGTGATCCAACCCTGACCACTTTTACTTATTTCAACATCCAAAAACACGATTTCTTTAAAACGACAAGCACTCGTAAATTGGATGTTCTTATCACAACCATTCAGCCATTACACAAACAATTGAAACTCCTCAATCGCACCCACCCACAGCAAAAAAATATCATCTATGAATCCGTGCCATAAACGGACGTGGGCAGAGAAAGGGGACTGGCCCAACCACTCAGCCTCAAACCAGGCCATATACAAATTGGCCACCGAGGGGGTGCACGTCGCTCCCATCGCAACCCCAGCTAGCTGATGATAAAGAGAACCTTCAAACTGAAAATAATTCTCAAAAATGGCCAGCTGAGCTAACTTCTTAACAAACCCAACCATATCAGAACCCAAATCCCCCCTTCGTAGAAGACATTCTTCCACCACATCCACTGCCGCAGCCTGGGGGATCGAAGAGTATAACGAAACAACATCCAACGTGGCTAGTAAAATGTCAGCAGAGCCTGCCAAATCAGAATGCTCTTGCAAAATATTTAAAAAATGCATGGTGTCACGAATGTAGGCGGGGATCGTCAATAACATTGGCCTCAAAAAAGAATCTAAAAACACAGAAAGAGGTTCAAGCACCGTGCCCCTAGTAGACACGATCGGGCGCTGCAGGTTTTTATGCACTTTAGGCAACAAATAGAACTTAGCCAATGTAGGACTTTGGACATTTAAAAAAGAGTACTCCTTTTTTGAGATCAATTTAGACGAGAGAGCAGAGGTAGTCAGGTCTTGAATAACCTTCTGCAAATTGCCAGTCTCTGCCCACATCCGTTTATGGCACAGATTCATAGATGATATTTTTTTGCTGTGGGGGGGTGCGATTGAGGAGTTTCAATTGTTTGTGTAGTGGCTGAATGGTTGTGATAAGAACATCCAATTTACGAGTGCTTGTAGTTTTAAAGAAATCGTGTTTTTGGATGTTGAAATAAGTAAAAGTGGTCAGGGTTGGATCACTTCAGTTCATAGGAAGCCCACGGACAGAAACACTTTAATGCATTATTCCAGCGCGCACCCGGTGGCCCTTAGGAATAGTCTCCCATTTTCCCAGTTCATCCGGTATAGGAGAAATTGCTCGGATGTGGGGGATTTTAAACGTAAGTCCAAGTCATTGGCGCAAGGTTTTCTGGCAACAGGCTATCCGAAGAGGGTGGTTGGGGATGCATATAAGAGAGCTTTGTATAACAATCGGTCCCTGTTACTGCTCCCTAAAGATAAAAGCACTGTATTGGGTAGTGAGTCTGTGAATTTTGTTTCTAAATACTCCCCTTTTAGTTTTAGTATTCAACACATTGTTCGGAAGCATATGGATGTTGTACACACTGTTCCTGGTTTGGAAAATCAGGTTGTTAGGTGTGTGTGGCAGCATCAGAGAAACTTGCGTGAGTTGCTGAGTCCCTCAGAGGAGCGGGTTGTGACTGCTGGAGGTCATAGTATTTGTGGACATTGTTTGGCCTGTGAACTGTCGTGTGTAATTTCTCACTTTGATTATCATGGCACTCAGTACAAGTTGAAAAACTGCACATCTTGTGACTCCTCTTTTGTAGTTTATGGAATCCGCTGTCCGTGTCAATTGCTGTATGTGGGGAGTACCTGTCGTCCGTTCCGTAAAAGGATTTTAGAGCATAAGAGTAGGCTCCGTTGTGGGGTTCGGGAGGCACCTCTGGTACCACATTTTCAGGAGTTTCAACATTCTTTTCAGGACATGCGGTGTTTTTGTTTGGAGCAGGATTTGTCTGGACGTGACGGGAAGAGTAGGGAACAGACCCTTTTGACTTGTGAGCAGAAATGAATTTATCAGTTGCAGACGGTCACACCTGAGGGTTTAAATCTTTGCATTGACTGGACGGTATGTTTGTGAATTGGAGGCGGAGTTTTGGTGAGAGTTTCTCTGTTTGCTACTTGGGGGGATTCCCTTTAAAATGAGGTAATGGGTTTGAGTGCGCATGGGCGGCGTTTTTCTGCATAGCGATGGTAAAGGTTAGCTGGCAGGTAAGAGAGTGTTGGTTGAGCTGTGGTTTTTAAGTATTTTGTAGTAGGTTTTAGGTGTTTTTTGTAGTAAAATAAAGTAATAAAGAAATGGGATGTTTGTGTTTGTTTGTCTTTTAGAATCCCCTGAGGAAGCGGGTTTGTCCCGCGAAACGTATGAGGGCTCTTTTGTGATAACGTCGGGGAAGGTGGCTGGCGTTTGTTACCCATCCATGCTTCACTTTCACAGCTAAGTGCTTGGTATTCCATAATTAAGTGTATAGTGTGGATGTTGCTGGCTGCCATTTACCAGGGTCACTGATGTTATTGGGCTTGTTGCTGGTGTTTGTGGCTTTGATTGATTTCTGGTCACGCTTTCACCGCATGCCTGTGTATGCTGAGACCTTGGTTTATTTTTGACAATCAAGCAGTGAGTAAATATTTATAAGAAACACATGTGTTTTTGATGGAGTGAGGCTCTTTTTCTTTGGTACTTCAAGACTCATGCATGCACAGAGCCATTCTGCATGCTGCGGTGGACGGGGGTGGTCCTGGCACCCAGATGTACAGGACCAATGCCAACCATGTCCCCTGGATGCGGTATGGACATGGGGTTTATACCACTTCAGAGGTGGTATAAGACCCGGATGCAACAGCGGGAGGCCCACGAAACCCCACTGCATAGCCAGCGGAAGGGCATGTGAGTCCCCATTGCCTGAGGATTGGGAAGCAGGGAAATGGAGGTCGGCACTGCAGCGACCTGGCTGTGCTGTGGGGTGGATTTCCCCATGGCAGATCCTGGGGCACGCCGGGCTGTCACATTGCCTAGTCCAGCACCTGCGTGGATATCTAGCTCCTGCAGTGCAGAATCAGGTACTGATGGACTCATTTGTTCGGGGATGTCTGGATGGCTCGTATGTACCCCTTACTGCATCGAGCTCCGTGTCAGTTTTTGTTTATACAACAAACCATAGGGGCGTACCGCAACTCTGGGTAGTTTCTCCAAATGGGTTAATTTTGCGCATACTATGGCAATCATGAACTCCAGCACCTTCAAGACTCCCGATTGGCAGCGGGAAGGAGAGCGCGAGACTGCAACCCTCGCTGCCCGCGATCCAGCGGCCAATCAGGGCCGATCTTCACCCAACCTGTCTGCACATAAAAGGAATGCCACACGGCGGGCCTGTGCCTGAGGGCCCTTTGGCATGGCCCTTAGGCGCGGGCCTGGTAGCGGGAAAGGACACACACCACATGACCTCCTCTGCCGCCTCTCTGCTTCAACTGCAACCATATGTGCCAACAGGCGCGAAGAACCCTGCAGCTCTTCCCCTCCTTCGCCTCCCTGTCCGGAGTACAGCGTCTAAGCACACTTCAATCCACCATCAGCGATCGCTGCTAGAAACCTGACATCGGACTCAGCAACCCTGCTTCTAAATATAACATATGCTGCATAGCCTGCAGACTCCATTACTACCTCTTTGCTACCTCACTACTACCTCATTGCTGCAAAGATAACATATGCTGCATAGCCTATTGAATCCATTGCTACCTCATTGCTTGTTTGCTACCTCATTGCTTGTAAAATAACATACTGCATAGCGTGTAGACTCCATTGCTACTTTATTGCTTGTTTGCTACCTCATTGCTTGTAAAATAACATACTGCATAGCGTGTAGACTCCACTGCTACCTCATTCTTACCTTACCGCTTGTAAAAATAACATATACTGCATAGCCCCTCTCTGTTCCTCTTCCGTGGCTCCACATCACATTATCTTCCTTTTCCTCATACTCCCTGTTTTCCCTCCTACCTGCACCCTCATTCCTCCACTCCTCATCTTCCCCCTCCACCCACTCCTACCACCCTCACTTCCCCCTCCATTCTGTCTTCCAACCAATCATCAGCTCTTGAGCTTCATCACTTTCTCCCTCTCATTCAGCCATCTCCTCTCTCTCTGAGGCAACCTCACCCTCGTTTCCGCCATACTGTCTCCTCTCTACCCCGTACTGGACTACTCCTTCTCCTTTTCTCATCCGGAGATATCAACCCCAATCCTGGCCCCCCTAGATTTCTGTCTCACTCTGAGAAGGGATCTTCACGCAACATGTCTAATCTTAACCATATCCCTCTCCTTTCCCCTTCCACTCTCCCTCTCTCATGTGCCTTATGGAACTCTCCACTGGCTCCTCCAAGCCCCGATCGACGTTTCAACCCCAATCCTGGTCCCCCTAGATTTCTTTCTCACTCTGAGAAGAGATCTTCACGCAACATGTCTAATCTTATCCATATCCCTCTCCTTTCCCCTTCCACTCTCCCTTTCTCATGTGCCTTATGGAATGCACACTCTATCTCTAACAAACTCAGTTTTACTCATGACCTCTTTATCTCCAATGCTCGACATCTTCTTGCTCTAACAGAGACCTGGCTCCTCCCAAATGATACCGCATCTACTGCTGCCCTCTGCCACAGGGGCTATCAGTTCTCCCACACGCCTCGTCCCCCTGGCTGTGGTGGTGGTATTGGGTTTCTATTTTCTCCCTCGTGCCAATTCCAACCCCTCCTGTTGCCTCAGTCTCACTCCTTTCTCTCTTTCGAAGTTCACTCCATCCACCTCTTCACCCCACTTCCTCTCCGGTTAGCTGTTATTTATCGACCTTCCTGATAAGTCTGTTTCTACCTTTCTCACTGACTTCAACTCGTGGCTTTCCTTCTTTCTGGATTCCTCCTCCCCCACTCTTATTATGTCGATAACCCCTCTGATCCTCATGTCGATAACCCCTCTGATCCTCATTCTTTAAAGCTCCTCTCCCTCACCTCCTCATTTAACCTCCAGCTTTGTTCCACTGCCCCTACTCACCAGCATGACCCCTGCCTAGACCTGATATTTTTCTCTAGTTCCTTACCCTCGAACTTCCGTAGCTCAGTTCTTCCCTTATCTGACCATCACCTTTTAAGCTTTAATCTTCATCTCCCACTGCCTCAGCCACGTCCTGTCTCCTCCAACCTATTTAGAAACCTTCATGCTATCGATCCCTTGGCTCTCTCTTCCAATATTTCTCCATCTCTTTCTTCCACCTTGTCATCCAAGTCTGTTGACGAGGCAGTAACATCCTATAATGCTGCACTCTCCTCAGCTCTGGATGCTCTAGTTCCACACACCCCATGTCCTGTGAGACGTTCTGCACCCCAGCCCTGGCTTTCACCCACTACCCGCTATCTACGCTCCTGTGCCCGTTCCGCTGAGCATGCCTGGCTCAAATTTATTTATTTTATTTATTTATTTAACATTTCTTATATACCGCGCTGTCATCAGTGCGGTTTACATTGTAACAATAAAACACATTGGTCAGATAATTTGACTTTCGTTTACAGATAACAGGGAAATAACATGGAGTTAAACCAGGGGAAACTATATACAATCTTGGTAACTATCTGTTGGAACATATGACAGTTCTATGCAGTCATATAGGATAGGTATGGGGTTGTGAGGGAAAGGGGTGGAGAGGGGGTGGGATATCCAGAGGCTTAAAATGAGTTGTAAAAAGGTGGTGCTTGAGGGCTTTTCTAAACTGTCTTAGGTCCTTAATTGCTCTAATGCTGGGAGGGAGTTTGTTCCAGCATCTAGGGGTGAAGTTAACAAAAGCTCTGTTGATGGTTGACTGGTTTGTCTTTATGGAATCACTTGGTATGATTAGCATGTCTACAGAAAGAGATCTTCTAGGCCGGTTGTTCTCGGTATGTGTGATGAGATCGGGGGAGATGTGGTCGCTCCTTGAGGCTCCGCAGAGGACACGGGCTGCTGCATTCATGGCTAGTTGTAGGGGGTTGATGGTGGTCTTTGGAAGGCCATGCAGTATTATGTTAGCATAGTCGAAGTGTGGTGTGACTAGAGCTTGGAAGATAGTGCGGAAGTCATCATGTTCCAACATAGGTCTCAGGTGCCGCAGGGTTTTAATCTTGAAGTAGATTGCTTTTACAGTGCGACTTATATGCTCCTTGAAGTCGAAATGTTGATCCAATATTACTCCCAGATAGTGAATGTTGGATTTGACCGGAAGTTCAGCATCTCTGACTTTTAGAGTAGGTGGGGGAGAGAAGCATTTATTTCTTGTGATTACTAGAACTTCTGTCTTTTTGAAGTTGATACGGAGGTTTTGAGTAAGTTAACAACCGTTATTGCATTAAAACAGTTGATTAACGCTGTGTAGTCTGGGCATGCAACAGTTATGGGTGAGAATAACAGAATGTCGTCTGCATACATGAGGCAGGATATGCCGAAGGAGCGTGAGATGTCGCAAATTGGCTGCATATAGATATTGAACAGCAGCGCAGACAGGGAGGAGCCTTGGGGCACACCTTGAGTCTGCTGGAAGGGATCAGATGTAGTGTTACCAATGCGTACTTGTTGCCGTCTGCCTTCCAGGTAGGATTTGCACCAGTCCCATGCTCGGTCATGGATTCCTTTATCGCGAAGACGCCTCAAGAGTTGCGTATGATCTACGGAGTCAAACGCGGCCGCTATATCCAGAAAGATTAAGGTGAAGTCCTTCTTGAGGTTGTCAATTCCGTTGATAAGTGTGTTAATAAGAGTTGTTAGTAGAGTTTCCACACCGTGGGCTTCCCTGAAACCATGTTGACAGGGGTCTAATGGGGAAGAGGAGTCTATGTGCTGTTGAATCTGTCTCAGGGTTAGCTTCTCGAGAATTTTAGCTAGTAATGGAATACTAGAAATTGGTTGGTAAGAGTCCTCTCTCGTTGGGTCAAGCTGGTTGCTTTTTAGCAGTGGACAGATGGAAGTTTGTTTGAGAGCATCTGGGAAGACACCAGATTCGAATGACATCTTCGCGATGTTGGCTATGAATGGGCTGAGCTCTGTGCGCATAGTCCTAATCCAGTGCGCTGGGCATGGGTCAGTTGGAGCCGTTGTTGTGTTGATGGAGGCAATTACTTCATCTATGGTCTTTACAGAGGGTGGGGCAAGTTTGGTAATTGGGAACTGCGGGTGAGAAGACTGGGAGGGTTCTTGTGGGGTTGCAGTAGTTATTTTTGTTGCTTTTGTTTGTATGTAGTTCGCATAAGCCTGGGGCTGAATAAGTTCTTGTTGTGGTGGGGACGGTTGTTTGGTATAAGATTTTACTAAGTTGAATAGTTCCCTTGGTTTATTCAATGATCGGTTGAGGATCTCAGCGTGGAATTCCTTTCTCCTGGCCCAAGTTGATTCACGATGTCGTTTAAGATGTTCCAAATAGGTGACTTGGTCGGAGGAATTATGTGTAGTTCTCCATTTTCTCTCTAGTTTTCTGAGGTGGATGAGTGAAGTACGCAGTTCGGGGGAGAACCATGGAGCAGACTGTTTTTTAGCAGTTTGGTGTCCAGGTGTCGACTTTTTGACAATGACCGGGTGCTCCGCGTATGAGGCGAGGGTTTCATTCCAGTTGCTTACCATTTCATTGAGGTTGACTGATGGTTGGTCGAGTTTAGGGAGTGCGTGCATTGTAAACTTCTCTCTGTCAAGTCTCTCTGCCCTGAAGATTTTCTACACTTCAAATTCATACTTGTCTCTTTCCAGTCAGCCATAGCTCTTGCCAAACAAGACTACTATGTCCATCTGACTAACTCTCTTGCCTCTGATCCTCACTGTCTCTTTACCACTCTCAGCTCTCTCCTCAAAGTGCCTCCGCCTCTGATCCCTCCTTCCCTCTCTGCCCAAACCCTGGCTGACTATTTCCATGACAAAATCCACAAGATCACCCTCCAATTCCCCACAAACCTGGCTATTACCCCTCCTCCCCCTCTCCACTCCCAACTCTTTCCCCCCCCCCCTTCCCTTGCTACCCTCTCTTCCTTTCCTGAGATCTCTGAAAGGAAACTGCACACCTTCTTTCTTCCTCCAAACCCACCACCTGCTCCTCTGATCCTATCCCCACCCATCTCCTAAGCCCCATCTCCTCCACCGTTGTCCTGTCCATCTCTCATATTCTCAACCTTTCGCTCTCCACTGCAACTGTCCCTGCAGACTTCAAGCATGCTGTGGGCACACCTGTCCTCAAGGAAACCCTCACTTGATCCCACCTGTCCTTCTAATTATCGACCCATCTCTCTCCTTCCCTTCACTTTTAAACTACTTGAATGTGCGGTTCACCGCCGCTGTCTCGACTTCCTCTCCTCTCATGCCCTCCTGGATCCCTTACAGTCTGGCTTTCGTCTTTTACACTCTACTGAAACGGCTCTTGTCAAAGTCTCCAGTGACTTGTTCCTGGCAGAATCCAAGGGCTTGTACTCTGTCCTCATCCTTCTTGACCTCTCTGCTGCTTTCGACACTGTTGACCACAACCTTCTCCTCGATACCCTGTCCTCGCTTGGCTTTAAGGGCTATGTACTATCCTGGTTCTCCTCCTATCTCTCCCATTGCTCCTACAGTGTTTGTTCTGCTGGCTCCTCCTCCTCTGCTACCCCGCTTCCAGTTGGTGTACCCCAAGGATCTGTCTTGGGTCTGCTCCTTTTCTCTCTCTATACCTAGTCCCTTGGTGCGCTTATCTCTTCCCATGGCTTTCAGTACCATCTGTATGCTGATGATTCCCAGATCTATGTCTCTATGCCTGAACTCTCTCCGGCAATCCAGACCCGGATCTCTGCTTGCCTTTCTGACGTTGGTGCCTGGATGTCTCACCGCCGCTTGAAATTGAACATGGCCAAGACTGAACTTCTTATCTTTCCCCCTAGTACCTCCCCTCCTCTTCCTCCTTTCTCAGTCTCTGTGGATAGCTCTGTACTCCTTCCTGTTTCCTCGGCCTGCAATCTGGGGGTTATCTTTGACTTCTCTCTCTCTTTCTCCACACATATTCATCTTGTAGCTAAGACCTGCCGTTTCTTTCCCTATAACATTAGCATAATCCACCCCTTCATCTCTGAACACACTACTAAAACACTAATCCACTCCTTACTCACCTCCTGTCTTGACTACTGTAACCTACTCCTTGCTGGTCTCCCTTTGAATCATCTCTCTGCTTCAGTCTATTCAACACTCCGCTGCACGACTAATCTTCCGCCGGCCTTGTCATGCCCATATTACTCCTCTTCTCAGGTCACATCACTGGCTCCCTATCTGTTTCCGCATCCAATTCAAGCTTCTCCTGCTGACCTATAAACGCATTCACTCTGCGGCTCCTCAGTACCTTTCTTCTCTTATCTCCCCTTACAACCCCTCTCGGGAACTCCGCTCTTCTAGCCAACTGCTTCTATCTGTACCCTTCTACTGCTAACTCCAGACTTCACTCCTTTCACCTTGCTGCACTCTACGCCTGGAACAAACTACCTGTGTCTGTACGCCAGGCACCTTCTTTAACCCTCTTCAAATCCAGGTTGAAAGCTCACCTCTTCGCTGACGCTTTTGGATCTTGACTCACCTAATCTCCTTTCCTTCCCTTATTTTACCCCTGCTTACACCTTCTGTGTTTTGTTTTGACTAGATTGTTTTGTTTTGACTAGATTGTAAGCTCTGATGAGCAGGAATTTTCTTTTATATGTCTGTGTAGCGCTGCGTATGACTGGTTAGCGCTATACAAATGCTCAGTAGTAGTAGTAGTCATTCTAAGATAGTATGATCTTAGTCTCTCAAATTTACTGCTAATTCTCGACATAATATTTGCATTGTGCCAAATAGAGCTTCTTTCTTAAGTTCATAAGATGTATCGGGTATGGACAGTTTGTCAAGATGTGCTTGGAAATTCTTTTTTATCAAGCCTGTCACTCCCAGTACAATGGGAAAGATTTCTTTATCTGACTGCATTTCTTGCAACTTCCAGATCTTCTGCCTCTCCACGCTATTTACAGAATAATCACTCAGTACTGACATTTCTATTGTCAATGCTGTTCTGGTATTCTTTTCCTTTACCACTATGTCAGGTTTCCTGGCATCCAGTTTCTGATACTTTGGAATGGGAATCTCTCAGGTGATCATAACCTCTTCATTCTCTGTTATTCTGTTAGGTTCATGATATCAGTGCTTTTCAGGGATTGTTGTTGTTAAGTGCCGTCGAGTCGGAGTCGACTCATGGCGACCCTCTGGATAGCTATCCTAAATTGTGTTCGGTCTTCAGTCAGGCGGCTCATTGTTGACAGACTGGTACCCGTAGCTGCTGTTATTGTAGCGATCCATCTCATTGCTGGCCTTCCTCTTTTGCGTTGACCTTCTATCTTGCCAAGCATGATGTCTTTCTCTAATGATCTCTCTCTTCGCATGATGTGTCCAAAGTATGAAAGTCGAAGTCTTGTCATCTGAGCTTCTAAAGAAAGCTTAGGTTTGATCTCCTCTAGTACCGACTGGTTTGTTCTTCGGGCAGTCCATGGTATACACAGTATTCGCCGCCAGCACCATAATTCAAAGGCATCAATTTTCTTCCTGTCTGTCTTTTTCACTGTCCAGCTTTCACATCCATATGATGTTATTGAAAATACCATGGCTTGAACAAGTCGAATCTTTGTATGGAGAGAGACATCTCTGCTCTTGAGAATCTTATCTAGGTCTTTCATAGCCATTCTGCCAAGAGCAATGCGTCGTCTGATTTCTTGACTGCTTGTTGCTTCTTTATTGATAGTTGATCCAAGTAGGTTAAAGTTGTTCATGATTTCAATTTCTTCTCCTTCAACGATGAACCTGTTGATTATGCCAGTTGTCATGATCTTTGTCTTCTTTACATTAAGGTGCAGGCCCATTTTGAGACTATGTTTTTTGATTGTGAGAAGCAAATGTTTCAGATCATCTTCACTTTCAGGGATAGTGATGTTGTAGTATTTCCAGAGTTTCCAGTGGAGGAGGTGTGCTACTTTGTTATGCCTTTCAGTCTAGAAATTTTCCGGCATCAGAACTTCACAGCCTGCCTTAAGGTGAGTCACTGTTTCCAGCTTTTGCTTGCAGAATCAACATATATTTGTTTTGCCAGTTTTTTTAATTACTCGCCGAAAACCATCTCGTCCGTAATCCACTGTCCTGAGCTGCATCAATCTTTCATCCTTCGGTTTCAGTTCACCTGGCCTTAACCATTAATGTGTCCGTTCTTGATTGACAAAAGGTTTTTGGAGTAACATTATATTTTTCACTATATTTGTACATTTGCCACTTGTTTTTCCTTGCCTGCTGATCTAATTCTCTTGTTTTGCAAATTCTGTTACTACTTTTTCCGTGCATGCCTGTAAATTCTTACTCATTCCTCCTAATCATCAGAATGCTTGTCGAGATTTGATGATGGAGATAGATTCTGGACGTTTACTTTCATATTTCAACACGTTTTGCGTATTTGGATCCGATGTTGGTGTTAGGTAGGCCTGGAAGCCTATGATAGTAGCTCTGCAGATGTAATCAATCTCTATAAGTCCTAGTTCTAGGATTGTACAGTCTTGGCATACACTGATTCTTGTAAATTACTTCATGAGCATGGAGGAGTTTTCTTGTTCACACATCCAGTTTTTCAAGATCTTTATGAGACCAGTGAACAATCCCAAAGCTATATGAGAGTACAGGAATTGCCAGCTGATTGATGACTTGTATTTTATTATGTGATGTTAAAGCACTTTTCAATAACAATTTTAATCTCCTGTAATATTCTTTACTGATCTTCTCTCTCAATAGTTTCTGCTCGAGTGTCATTCCTTCCTCTTTTCCAAGATACTTATATACGCCTTCCTGTTCAAGCTCTTTGATGTCATAGCCCTCAGCAAGGGAGATGTTTTCGGCTTTGCTTAATTTTCCTCTGAAAAAGATTGCCTTATTACACTTGTCAAAGCCAAAAGTCATCTTGATGTCATCAGAAAAGCTTTTCACCACTCAAAATTGCTCTGCTAATTGTTGGTTGCTGGAACTGTAGAGCTTCAGATCATCTATGAAAAGTAGATGGGAAGTTACTTCTGGGTTGTTACCTTCTTTAGGATTCAGGCTAAGTCCATATCCCAAAGAGTTGATGAGAGTACTTGCATACTGCAACCTATATGACACTTGTAGTGTTGCATTTAGAAGATTTCAATAATATTTACATTGTAGTGTAGGATGTAGTGTGGATGTACATAAGTCTTTAATTGCAAAGATGCATGGCACATGGAACAGTTGCCACATCTATACTGTCGTACAGCACTTTTTTGGCATTTATTGCCTTTGGTAAATAAAGGCGATGGTACTGATGTGTCCCTAAGATTATAACATGTTATATATGCAGTGTTAATTCTTTCCCGGAAAAATATTCTGGCCCTTGAATTGTAAATCTGAGAGGATATTCTAATGATTTGTTCCAACCCAAAGGAAGATGGAAAAATTATATAAAAGGGGATGAGAATGTCTGTCCATCTATCTGTCTTGAGGCAAAATTAAGTCTCAAAAAAATAACAGAACAGGATGAAACTTGGTACGTAGGAAAACTGGTGAAAAGACACAGAGTTTGAAAATAGGCCAGATCGGACGAGCAGTTCCAGAATAACAAGCTCTCCAAAAAAACGAACCCAGTGTATTTCTATAGAAGGATTGCAGCTTCTGAGGAATAGAAACTTACAGAGGGTGAAATATAGCAGTTTGAGAATTGCTCCTTTCAAACCTCCTCTCCCTGTTCTCTGATTTCCCATCCCCCCAAGCTATTTCCACCAACTAAAATGCCCCCCAACAATTGTCACACGACACTACACACTACCCCTCCTGAAAAATTATCCCTCACAACCGCTGTACTGCTGCTCCAGAAATCTCTTCTATTTTGTGGTGTTTTTTCCTCTGGGAGTGTTTGTTGTGGGTGTTTATTTGTTTTATTTTTTATTTTATTGTTATATTTTTTATGTGTAGAAACCACTTTGATGTATATAACTAAAGGCGGTCTATGAAGCTGGAATAAGCATAAACACCAAATGCCACCACCATGAAAAAAAATACCCCGACACCTGCTTCATGTTCTGCAAACTGCCCCACCCCCAAATTCTGCCCTCTGAAACTGGATGACCGACTCCTCTAATGTTCTTGCATCTACCCCACCACCCCATAAACTGCCTCCACTCTAAAAACTACCACTCTGCAATTGCCTCACCCCCAAAAACCTACTCCCCTGCAACTACCCCACCATCTTGCAAACTGCCCCACCCATCAAAATATCTACCCGACAACTGTCCCACTTTCAAAAACTACCCCTATGCAAATGCCCTACCCCAAAAAATCCCTACCTTCTTGCAAACCTCTCCCACCCCCAAAACTATCTCCTCACAACTGTCATCAATCTCCAAACTACATACTCTATAAATACCTCATCACCCTTCGCTACCTTCCCGAAGAGACAACACGTGTATAGCACACACACAACATGCAACAAAGATACAAGTATGCACACATGCTGCCATGACCAGGGCTAGATTAAGGAACTAACATTCTAGAAACATAACCTAGGGTTCAAGGTTTAGGGGTGTGCTGTCAGAACTGCTCAGCACTCGGAAGGCTAGGATTGATAACTGTCTGGCTTTTTTTCAGGATTCTATTGATTTTTACATTCATGTCTGGAAGCTAGAAGGAAAGCTGGACAGTTCTCTTTTTCTCTCCTCTGTGTGAGTGAGTCTGCCCTGGCTGCTTCCAATGAAACTACTACTACTTATCATTTGTAGAGCACTACATGGTGGACATAGTGCTGAACAGACACATATAAGAGACCAGTCCCTGCTCTTGAGAGCTTACAATAGTCAACACAGACAACACAACTGGGGACTAGGATATATCTAGGGGAATGATAAGGAAACACATAGGAGGTGAGCAAGAGACTAGGGGGATCAGCAGTCTCAAAGAAGTGAGTTTTTAGCCTGGATTTGAACAGGGCCACAGATGAAGAAGCCTGGTGTACTGATTCAGGTAGTTTGTTCCAGGCATAATGAGCAGCAAGGTAGAAAGATCAAAGTCTGGAGTTGGCAGTGGAAGAGAAGGGCTAGAGAAACTAGCAGCAGAGACTGTGGGTAGAGTCCAGCCAATGGGGAGATTGTGGGGCTGGAACACTAGAGTGCTCAACTAGACCGAGAAAGGGAGGCGTTGAGCTGGGGGAAGTTCCTGTGCTGTACAAGTTTAGTTTCTACTTATGGTGGGAGATGAAAGAGAAATGAAGCCCCTACGCCCCAAAAAATGCCTCATGCATTTATTTAAGAAAAGCAGTTCCAACAGCTGCAGCTTACTAACACTGATGTTGTTAAGTGCTGTTGAGTTGGTGCCAACTCATGGTGATCCTCTGGCTAGTTGTCCTAAACTGTGTTAAGTCTTGTGACTAATTGTTGATAGAGTGGCATCCATAGCTGCTGCTGTTCTATCAATTCATCGCATTGCTGGTCTTCCTCTTTTGCATTGACTTTCAGCCTTGCCAGGTATGATGTCTTTCTCTAATGATCTCTCTTTTTGCATGATATATCCAAAGTATGAGTGTTGAAGTCTTTGTCATCTGAGCTTCTAAATAAAGTTTAGGTTTGATTTCCTCTGACAGCAACTGCTTAGTACCCAGAAGATTAAGGGTTCGATTCCCACTGGTTCCCTTGCAACCTTGGGAAAGCCACTTTACCCTCTATTGCCTCTGAAGAAAAGGCCTGGCAGTCTGCTTCCGTGATACATTGCCAGGAAAACCCAGAGGCAGCTGGGTCACCAGGAGTCAGCACTGACTTGATGGTACTTAAAAAATAAAAAAAATAAAAAAACACACACATACAAGAATACACAGACACATGGTTTGGCCATATATGCATCCAGGTTGTTCGTTGATTTATATTTTCGCCATCTTCTTTCTAGTAATCTAAGCTTGCGTTTCATGACTTTTAGCTGTATGATGTATGCTCTACCATATAGCTGTATTTTGCCTGCATGTGGTTGTTGGAGTGTATTGTTTAATTGCTATACTAGTTAAAGTCCATCTGGACGAGAGCGTCAAGGTTTTCTGAGAGATGATGGATTTGAGGTATGATTATTTCCAGGAATTTTTTCTTTTCCATATTGTGGAATCTGCGTGTTGAAGCTAGCATGTGAGGGTCTGTTTGGAAAGCTGGTCTGTATGGAGAGAAGTGGATGATTCTGTGGTCAGACCATGGGACTGTATATGTTGTGGGTGGGGGCAGTTGATGGTCTTGAGCATCTGCTGCAGAGTGAATGTCATGTTGAGTGTGTTTACTTTGTTATTTTATTTTATTTATTTATTTATTTAACATTTCTTATATACCGCGCTATTTGTCATCAGCGCGGTTTACATCAAAACAATAGAACACTTGACCAGAGATTGGCCGTCGTTTACATGAAACGGGGAGTTAACATGGAGGAGAACTTGGGGAACTATTTACGTTCAAGCTTGTAGCAAACTTAGGAAACTATGTACAAATTGGTTGTATTACATATTAGGTATGATTGCAGTGTTTTACGTCAGGTGGTGGCTGTATGATATAGTGGGGTGGGGGAGATAATGGGGTATCAGGGTGGGTGTAATGTAAGATAAAAAGGTGATGTTTGAGGGTTCTTCTAAATTGAGTAAGGTCTCTAATAGCTCTAATGTGTGAGGGGAGTTTGTTCCAGCATACGGGGGCATAGTTCCTGAAGGCCCTATTGGTGGTGATCTGGTTGAGTTTTGTGGATTCAATTGGTATGAGTAGCATGTTGGTGGCCTGGGATCTCCTGGATCGGTTGTCTGGAGAATGCGCTATGAGGTCGGAAATGGATGGAGGAGCTATCATGTTGAAGGCCTTGAAGGTTATGAGGAGGGTTTTGTAAAGGATTCTACTGCTTATGGGAAGCCAGTGTAGTTCCTTTAGAATGGGGGAGATGTGGTCGACCCTTGAGGTTCCGTAGAGCACACGGGCTGCCGCATTCATGGCTAGCTGTAATGGTTTGAGGGAGCTCTTTGGAAGGCCATGCAGAACTATGTTGGCATAATCGAAGTGCGGTGTAACTAGTGCCTGGAAGATGGTGCGGAAATCCGCGGATTCCATCATGGGTCTAAGATGCCGTAGGGTTTTTATCTTGAAGTAGATGGTCTTGACAGTACGTTTGATATGTTCCTTGAAGTTGAGTTGTTGATCAAGTATTACCCCGAGATAACGTATGTTGGATTTGATTGGAAGTTCCGCGTCTCTTACTTTGAGTGTTGGTGGAGGCGAGAAGGCTTTGTTCCTTGTGATCATTAGTACTTCCGTTTTCTTGAAGTTTATCCGGAGGTTTTGGGTAAGTAGCCAGTCAGTTATTGTGTTGAAGCAGTCAACTAGCACTGTATAGTCGGGACAAGTGACGGTAATGGGTGTGAACAGTAGTACATCATCGGCATACATAAGACACGATATGCCAAACGAACGGGCGATGTCACAGATTGGTTGCATATAGATATTAAAGAGCAACGCGGAGAGGGAGGAACCTTGGGGTACACCCTGGTGCTGTTGGAAAGGTTCAGAGGTGCTGTTTTGAATGCGGACTTGTTGACATCTGCCTTCTAGGTAGGATTTACACCAGGCCCATGCTTGATCTCGGATTCCCTTCTCATGTAGCCGGGTGAGAAGCTGTAGGTGGTCTACGGAGTCGAACGCTGCTGATATATCGAGGAAGATTAGTGCGAAGCCCTTCTTTATACTGTCAATTCCATTGATCAATGAACTGGATAATGTTGTTAGTAGGGTTTCGATACCGTGTGCTTCTCTGAATCCGTGTTGAGCGGGATCTAGTGGGGAGGCTGAGTCGACATGCTGCTGAATCTGTCTAAGGGTTATTTTCTCTAGGATCTTAGCCATCAAAGGGATACTGGAGATTGGTCTGTAAGATTCCTCTTTCTTTGGGTCAAGTTGATTGTTTTTTAATAGTGGGCGGATGGATGTGTGCTTGAGCGCATCTGGGAAAACTCCTGTTTCGAATGACAACTTGGCGATGTTGGCTATGATAGGGCTGAACTCCGTGCGCATTGTCTTGATCCAGTGCGCTGGGCAGGGGTCAGTCGGTGCGGTCGTGGCGTTGATTGATGCAATTATTTCTTCAATGGTCTTTGTTGATGGCGGTGAGAGTTTGGTTAGGGTGGACTGGGAAAGGGTGGGCTGGGAAAGGGTGGTTTTGGGATTCGTAGTATGGTAAAGATGGGGTGGTGATGCTGTTGTGGTTACCTTTATTGATTTTGATTGGATGTAATTCGCATATGCTTGTGGCTGAATGCCTTCTTGTTGAGGTGGGGAGGGTTGGTTGGTAAGGGATTTCACCAGCTGGAAAAGGTCTCTTGGCTTATTTAGTGAGCGGCTGAGAATTTCTGCATGGAATTGTTTCCTTTTAGCCCACGTTGATTCGCGATGGGTCTTCAGATGTTGTTGATAGATGGCTTGGTCTGAGGTATGTCTAGTGGCTCTCCATTTCCTTTCGAGTTTTCTGAGCTGGCGAAGAGACGCTCGTAGTTCCGGGGAAAACCATGGGGCGGCGTGTTTCTTGGAGTTTCTTCTGTCCAATGTGTTTTTTTTGTTGTCAGGCTGTTGAGCATAATGGTAGAGGGTCTCGTTCCAGTTGGACATCATGTCATTGAGGTTGGTTACTGGTTGATCAAGTTTTGGGAGAACGTCACTAACGATTGTTTCCCTGTTGAGTTGTTTGAAGCGTGTGGTTCCTGATGTTTCCATTGCACTTGGGCGGTGGAATGTGGAATGTTGTGTAGGTAGCTGGAATGTTATTAGATTGTGGTCTGACCAGGGGACTGGTGAGATATTGAGATTAAATTGGTGTGATGTACTTATGGCTGTATGAGGGATGAATATTAGGTCAAGGGGGTTTCCCCCTTGGTGGGTGGGATCAGTTATAGCCTGCTTGTAGTTAAGGTCAGCCATTGCTTCGAGGAAGGCTTTGGCTAGGGTGGGTTGAGTGGAAGCGAGATTAAGGTCTCCTAGTAGCCAGTTAGGTTTGGAGGGGTCTTCTGGGTTACATGCTAGGTCGATGATGTCTGAGAGCTCATCTGATCCAATTCCTGGGGTTCTGTAAATGAGGTTAATAGTATTGTATTTGCTGGTGATGGTTAGCGTATTCAGGAGATGCGTGCTCTTGGTAAGGCTAGTCTGGTATTGTAGCTTTGTTTTTGCAAGGATCAGTACACCTCCTCCTCTTTTGTTTTCCCTATTACAGGTGTAGGTCGAAAAGTTAGGTGGTGTAAGATGATTCAATATGACATTGTCTGATTCAGAGATCCATGTTTCTGTGACCATTAGCATGTCTAGATTGTGCATAGTGATTAGGTCAGTGATTACCGGCCATTTGTTACGGACTGACCGTGCGTTGATAAGAGCGCATCTTAGTTCTTGTTGATGCTTTGTGTCTTTATGTTTTGTGGGGTTTGAGGTCTCTAAGGCTATATATTAGGTGTGGCAGTCTTCTGTGTGAAGGGTTTGAGTGCCAGTGGTATTGGTTATTGTATTGTTTACTGTTTGAATTCTTTAGTAGTTGGATAGGGTTGAATCCTTCTGCCAGTACAACTGAGTCATAGAGTGTGCTGACCAGTGTGTAGAGCAGGGCAAAAGTAAGTAATGGGTAAGCCATTTGTGTTTCTGGAATGAGGCGTTTCTAGGTTAAAGGGTGTTTTGTGATGTTGTATGTATTTTCTAGTGATGTGTTGTGTTATTGGGGTTGTTTAGCACCTTAGTGTAGTGTTTCAATAGGGCAGTAGAGTGTATCAATACAGTAAAGCAATATAGTGTGGCAATGAGGTATATCAATTCAGTATAGCAATATAATGCGGCAATATAATGTGTCGATACAGTGTAGCAATGAGATATAGCAGTTTAGTAGTGCAGCGATATGGTGTGGCAATGCAGTATAGGAATTCAGGGGTAGTAATATAGAGCAGTAGTACAGTGTAGCAATGAGTTATAGCAATTCAGGTATGGTAGCAACCTATAACCATTCAGGTGTAACAATGAGGTGTAGTAATTCAGTTAGATATACAGTACTTGCAATTAAAGATTACTGACAACAGTATATCTAGTTACTTAGATACAATACTTGCAATTAATGGTTACTAGCAACAGTAAATCTAACTACAAAGAGATAGAACTTGCATTTAGTGATTACTGTTAATGGTATCAATTCAGTGCACAAAGAGATCAGGTATAGGTAGTTCGTTTTAGTGTAGTATACTTGCTGTGGTCAAGGAGAGAAATGTACGTTGAAAGGGAGCAAGCTCAACTTTGCAGGAGCTCAAGCTACTCGGATTCTTGGTAGATTTGCAACGGCAGCTTTCCTGTTATCATGATTTTGCTTGTGAGATGGCTGGATGCTAGATGGCTGTCGTTAGAAGTGGTTGCTGTTCAGGATGTTGTAAACTCTGCCTGTCGTGCCCCGCTCTTTTTAAATGCTGGCTCTGGTTCCTCCCACAGCCCGGATAGGGCTGGAGTGCAGAGCGGGAAAAGCCGGTTGCTCAACCCCGACTGGGGAGCCTCGGAGATGGCCGCGGTTGAGGAGAGGCTGATTTTCAGCCGGCGGCTCTTTTTAAATGCTGGCTCTGGTTCCTCCCACAGCACGGATAGGTCTGGAGTGCAGAGCGGGAAAAGCCGGTTGCTCAACCCCGACTGGGGAGCCTCGGAGATGGCCGCGGTTGAGGAGAGGCTGATTTTCAGCCGGCGGCTCTTTTTAAATGCTGGCTCTGGTTCCTCCCACAGCCCGGATAGGGCTGGAGTGCAGAGCGGGAAAAGCCGGTTGCTCAACCCCGACTGGGGAGCCTCGGAGATGGCCGCGGTTGTGTTGGTTCATTGATGAGTTGTTGTATTCCAGGGCATCCATTGCATCTAAGAAGTCCTTTGCGACTTTGGAGTTGGAAGGGGTGAGATTTAGATCACCCAATAGGAAAAGTAGGTTTATATGTGATCCATGTCAGCATGCCATTTCGAGTAGTGTTGCAAGTCCATCAGGGATGGCTCTTGAGGGGGTCTGTATACTAAGCATATTGTCAGCAGGTTGTTCGTTATGGAAAATGTATCTAGGTGATGTTGCTACGTGTGTAAGTTGAGATTTTTTTTGATATAATGAAGATTCCTTTACCTCTGCACTTAGTTCTTGAAGAGATGAGTATGTTGTAGTTGGGCGGTAGTAGCTAATTGATTATCATGTTGTCTGATTCCATGAACTAGGATTCTGTGACTCACATGATGTCTAGCCTATTGTCCATAAGGTTAGTCTATGAGGATCTGTGTCTTATTGCGTGCTGATCGTGCATTAATTAGGTGCTTTTTAAGTGGAAAGTGTTGTTGGCAAGGTTGTGTTGGGGTGTATGGTGCAATACCTGTTGTGTTTTAATGTGAATGAGATGTTGGTAAGGTCTGAATCTTGTTCTGTTGCAGGGGGAGGTTATTAGGTGGTATGTGTATGGATGATGTGGCCTATGATGTAGCTTGTGTTAGGATGGCAGTGAGGTAGAGGAGGCTGAGTAGAATAGCAAGTGTGGACATGTTTGCATGGGTAGTATGTGTTTTGTATGTTGATTTGCGGGGTGTGAGTGGTGTGTTTGCAGTAGGTGCTGGTGAGGAGTGTAGCCTTTTTGAGGATGTAGCTATATGAGTTTGTGCTATATTAGTGATGGTTTATGATCTGTTGCTATTATGGGTGGTTGTATTGCCTGGTAACATATGTGTTCCTTTAGCGTCAGTTGTTACAGTTCAGTGGCAGGATGGTAGCAGTTTTTACCTTGGTTGTGCGTTCATGGTCAAAGTTTGCACA
The DNA here is from genome assembly GCA_033557465.1 of Ichthyophis bannanicus. Taxonomy (NCBI): domain Eukaryota; kingdom Metazoa; phylum Chordata; class Amphibia; order Gymnophiona; family Ichthyophiidae; genus Ichthyophis; species Ichthyophis bannanicus. Next base: position 186,598,291 of record CM066033.1, on the reverse strand, counting down.
CTTTTGTTGCGTGGAGGATATTCTTTGTTGGGTTAGCAGTTAGCAGTCCATTGTGATGTTAGTCATCCTTGTAGATTCCACACATGGATGTAAAACTCAGTAGGATCCTGGATGACACTGTTACTCTGGTTTTCCTGTAGGACCCGGGATCACTATAACTGCGAACAAAGGAGCGATGAAGTCGGAGGGGCCTGGTGGAGAGAGGTTGTGACTGAAGGGGTTTACTCTTTTGTGTGAGCTTGCAGTGGGGTTTGGAAACAACAGTGATTTGGGTTGGATCTGCAGAGGGTTCTTTGACGGTGTCCAAGTGGTGTCTGTTATTGAACTCTCTTTTCTTTTTCTGGTTTTGATCCTCACCTAAGGGCCACGCCAAAGGGCCCTCTGGCGAGGTCCTCAGGTATGGGCCCAGCTGATTGGGGACATTTTTTGGCCTTGGCAGTAGAGAGCCCGCTTCCTGCTGCTGATGCCGATTGGGTCCAGAGGAACTGGTCTACTGGCTGATCGCTGTCATTTTTTGATTGTCCTGGTACCTTAGAATCTGTTTCACCCAAGGGTATTTGTGTTCAAACACAAACACATACGTGCACACACACAGGAATTGGAAAGAACTATTTTATAGTCTCCACTCTGGGCTTCAGATCTGAATGTTTATTTTATTTATTTGTTTAGCAGCATTTTTATACCACCGTATCTACAAGTCACGGCAGTTTACATGGAACAGTAAACTGAACATTTTACATTGAACATTTGTTAAAGGTTAAATTAATGAACACATCATAACTATTTACATCAAACTTAACTGACTGGCATGAATATATGAAGAGTTATGTTGGTGCTATGGAGGTTTCCGGTGTGGATCTGAACGATGGGGGGGGGGGGGGGGGGGTGTAGTTCATAGTCTGTACTGAAGTGTTTCAAGAAGAGGGTGTTTTTTAACTTACGCCGGAATTCGGTTAAGTCTGTGAGGGCCCCTGTTTCTGGAGTGAGGGCGTTCCAAATGAGTGGGGCATAGAATGAGAAGGCTCTTTTGGAAGTTGTATGGTTGGATTGGGTAAAAGTATCTGGAACCGAGAGGAGGTTGTTATTGGTGGAAAGTGTTGATCTCTTGTGGAGTGGTTATTGAAGAAGGGGACAGAGGATGTATTTAGAGAGACAGTGGATGATCTTGAATATGGTTAGAGCTACTTTGTACTTGATTCTCACTTGGATGGGGAGCCAGTGTAGGGCTTTCAGAGTGGGAATGATGTGTTCTCATGGGCCTGTGCCAGTGATTATTCTGGTGGCGGAGATTTTGGCAAGCTGTAAGAAGTTGTGGGTAATAACATGGCTTTAGGGAGGCCCTGGTAATTATGTTTGCATAGTCCAAGATGGGAGTGATGAGGGCAAGGCATAAGTTCCTGAAATCGTTGGGGTCCAGAAGTGGGCAGAGGCAGGGCCGGCCCGTCCATTATGCAAGAATGTTGTTTGCACAGGGCCCCGCGTTTCAGAGGGCCCCGGGCAAACAACATTCTGCATCTGCCGGTAAATTTTAAAAAAAAAACTTGCTGCTGCTGCCACTGCCGCCGTGGCAGCGGCAGAATCGAGCGTCCCGCGGGGGCCCCCCTGCCCGGCAGTCCTCCATGCGGCCTCAGCTCCCTAAGTGCCGGCTTTCAGAGCCGTGAAGGGAGAGAGCTTCTCCCTCGTGGCTCTGTTAAGCCGCTGGCGCTGATGGGAAACAGGATTTCCTGTTTCCCATCAGCCCCACGGGCTTAAACAGAGCCACGAGAAAGGGAAACTCTCTCTTCGTGGCTCTGAAAAGCCCGCACTGAGGGAGCTGAGGCCACATGGAGGACTCTGCCGGGCAGGGGGGGCCCCGCAGGATGCTCGATTCTGCCACGGCAGCAGCAACAAGTTTGGGGTTTTTTAATCTACCTGGGCTATGGGGGGGGGGGTTAAGACTGAAAGTGGGCTGATGGGGGGGGTAGGACTGGTAATGGGCTATGGGGGGCTAAGACTGGAAATGTGATGATGGGGGGATAGTACTGGTAAAGGGAAGATGGGGGGATAGGACTGGTAATGCGCTGTGCGGGTCTAGGGCTGGAAATGGGCTGATGGGGGGGCTAGTACTGGTAATGGGCTGATGGGGGGCTAGGACTGGTAATGCGCTATGGGGGGTCTAGGACTGGAAATGGGCTGATGGGGGGGCTAGGACTGGAAATGGGTTGATGGGGGGCTAGGACTGGAAATGGGCTATGGGGGGGCTAGGACTGGAAATGGGCTGATGGGGGACTAGGACTGGAAATGGGTTGATGGGCTAGGATTGGTAATGGGCTATGGGGGGGCTAGGACTGGAAATGGGCTGATGGGGGGCTAGGACTGGTAATGGGCTAATGGGGGGGTCAGGGGGGCTAGAACTGGAAATGGGCTGATAGGGGGGCTAGGACTGGTGGGGGGCTAGGACTGGTAATGGGCTGATGGGGGGCTAGGACTGGAAATGGGCTGATGGGTGCTAGGACTGGTAATGGGTTATGGGGGGGCTAGGACTGGAAATGGACTTTGGGGGGCTACGACTGGTATTGGACTATGGGGGGCTAGGACTGGAAATGGGCTGATGGGGGGTTAGGACTGGTAATGGGCTATGGGGGTTGGGCTAGGACTGTTAATGGGATTGGGGGGTTGCTAGGACTGGAAATCGGATGAGTGGAAGGGGGGCTTGAAATGGAAATGGGCTGTGAGGGGAGGGAGCTAGCACTGGAAATGGGCTCAGTGGGAGGGGGGAGCTAGGACAGGAAATGGGCTGATGGAGGGGCTAGGATAGGACTGGAAATGGGCTGTTGGGGGGTGCTAAGATTGGAAATGGGCTGTGGTGGGTGCTTTGATTGAAATGGACACATGGAGAGGCTAGAACTGGAAGTAGGCTCATGGGGGGCTTTGATTGGAAATGGGCTGAGTGGAGGGGAGATAGGATTTGACATCGGCTGATGGTGGGGCTAGGAAAGGACTAGAAATGGGCTGATGAGGGGCTGGAATTAGAAATAGGCTGATGGGGGGCTGGGATTAGAAATGAGCTGATGGAGGGACTCGGATAGGACTGGAAATGGGCTGATGGTGTGGCTAGCATAGGATAGGATTGGAAATGGGCTGATGGGGGGCTAGGACTGGAAATGGGCTGATGCGGGGACTACAAGGGAGCGGATGCTGGGTGGGGCTGGAACTAGAAGGGAGCTGATGTTGGGGGAGGATTAGAATGGGATGGAGCTGGGAGAGTGAAATGGAGAGGGGAAAGGTTTTTTGTGGGGGAGGGAAGACAAATCTACAATTGGCCGGGTATTGGGAGAGTAAGTGGGGATTGAGGATGGAGGGGTAAAATTTGAGTGGATGAAATAGGAATGAGGAAAGAGCAAAAGGAGAAAGATTAGTATGTTAAAGCAGATGTAGAGAGAGAATGGAAAAAAAAACTAGAAGCGAGAAGAAAGGACAAATGGACAGCAGACGATGGAGAGTTAGCAGAAGACACAAAGAAACCAGAAGAAAGTGGCTGGAGCAATTGCAACTGAAAGAAATGCACAAAAGGTAGAAAATATCTCTTTATTTTGAATTTATTAACTGGAATATGTCAACTTTGGGAAATGTGCATCATTAACGTCTGCGCTTTGTTTAGTACAAGAGGAAATTAATTTATAGTTTTATTTCTACAGTGTTGTTGTACATTCCAAGTTTGGCTTTTGGGGTTCCCAGTTTAATTATTGTCTTCCTGTTTCTAAATTGTGATTCCTTGTTTGGTGATGGTCTATGTTCTGCATGTGTAACTGAGCTGAGGTATTCTCTTTATGTAATTCCTATTTGACATTGCTACTTGTTCTCTTTCCCCAGTAGGTCATGTATTGTTATACTCTGAAATGTATTGGTTTAATATTTGCAGTGTTGCCTTTTGATAGGTAGGGTCTGGTGCTTTGTGAGTCCTTGTAGTGCTGTTACGATACGGCGAGTTTGCTATGGGTTCTAAATGGGCAGTGTTTGTAGTAGTTCCTAATGTGCCTGGTGGTTGGCACTGGATTATAGTAATGTAGAAATCTTTTAGTCTTTCTTTTTTTAAATAGTTTATTTATATTCCACCACAAACAGTACAGTACAGCTCATATATGCAGATAACCCCTGGGGGGGCGGGGTGAACTCTGATCCCCCCCCCCCCGGGCAATACAACACAAAGAATAAGGGGTGGCTTTTAACATTTCCCCCCCCCCAGCATGCTCCCAGCCTCCCCCCTCTCCCACCCCCCACCCGCCTATCTCCCCTCCCCCCCCTGATACAGCCAGCGGTACCGCACCCCTCCCAGTCTCTCCTCATTGCCTTATTCGGGTTGAGTCCTCAGGTTCCTCCCTGTAGGATCTCATTCCGACTTCGGGCCCCCAGTTGTAGAATGTAGGGCTCCCAAACCGCCATAAAGGCTGACCATCTTTTGACACTGCCTCGCGCCCAATGATGTTCCATTTGCATCAGTTGGTGGAAGCTGTTTCTCCACTCCCCAAAGGTAGGGGGCTGGGGGTCCCTCCAGAGCCGAAGTATCGGCGCCTTCCCCACCAGACAAGCCTTACGAATCAACAACCGTTCCCCCTTCTTCACTGGGCAAGGAGGGGGTATGCAGTCCAACACTACCAGGGGGCCCGACCACCGGAGTCTCTGCTGAAGGAGACCCCCCAGAAAGGAGCAGATTTTAACCCAATAGGGTTGCAAAGACGGACAGTCCCACCACATGTGCAGGAGGGTCGCCAAGGGTTCCGAGCAGCGAGGGCATCGGCCATCTGTAGTTAGTCGGCTCCGTAGTGCCCGCCTCGGAGAGAAATGGACTCTAGTAATACATTTAAATTGCACTTCTCTCCAGCGCATCCCCTGCGCTAGGTTGACTATGCGGCGCAGCGCTGCACGCACCGTACCCGGGGGCACCTCGCAAGCCAGTTCTCCCTCCCATGCCGTCTCCACCTCCCGATAGTCCGGGGCTGGAATGAGGTTGGCCACACGAACTTTAAAGGCAGATATCGATACCGGGGTATCGCCCCCAGTCCAAAGAAGTCCAGTATCCGCTCAGCCCTCTCACTGCGCAGTGCCGCACGCGGCAGAGAGGATATATAGTGGGCCACTTGGATATAAGCATAACCATGTCGTGGGGACAGATCATATTCCCGGCTCAGCGTCCTGAAGGATTTGCATTCTCCCGAGGGCTCCACCAGGTGTCCAAGGAGCTTCAACCCACGGCCGTCCCAGTCGTGGAAAAGCGCCGATTCCGAGCCCGGAGTAAATGACAAGTTCCATCGCAGTGGCAACCAGCTAGAGGTCTGCCAGGGTTCACCCCACTGCACATTAAGATATTGCCAGGTCCGTTTTGCCGAGTTTATCAGCACGCTCCGCACTAAATAACGGGGGAGAGCCGGATTTGCTCCATGCAGAACCCCTAACAGGGTAAGGGGGGCGACAAAGCATTCTTCAAGGAACCGGGGCGTAAAGAAGGCGGTGTGTCACCAAGCCAATCCGCAACATGCCGAGCCTGACAAGCTAAGGCATAGGCCCGCAGGTCTGGAAATCCCATCCCCCCTTCACGCCACTTTCCCAACAGCCGGGTCCACGGGATACGCGCCCTACCCCCCTTCCAGAGAAAGGAGTGGAAGCAGGCCTCAATACGGCGCAGATCTTTGCGGAGCAACCATACTGGCAGAGTCTGGAGCCAATAAAGGAGCCGGGGCAGCACCACCATCTGTACCGCCGCCACCTTACCGGAAAGGGACAGTGGGAGGGAGCCCCACGCCCGCAGCTGCGTTTGCAGTCTCCTCAGGGCACGGTCCAGATTCCGACTATATAACCGAACGGGTTGGCTGGGCAAGACAATTCTTTTAGTCTTTCTTTATCCATACACTCATTAAGAGGCATGTTTATTAAAAGTTAGCATCTGGTAACATTATGCAAATATTTATGCAAATGAGGCCTTTTATGCAAATGAGGCCCCGCACCCGGTCTCCGCACATGGCCCCGCACCCCCCTTGGGCCGCCCCTGGGCAGAGGTGTCGTAGAGTTCTCATTTTAAAGTATGCTGTCTTGGTAACTACTTTATTGTGGTGTTGGAAGTTGAGGTGATAGTCCAGTGTGATGCCTAGGTATTTTACGAATTGTTTGACCTATAGGGTGAGGTTGGCCAGCTTGATGGTAGATGGGGGGTGAAGGATGGATGTCTGGAGATGATGATGACTTCCGTTTGCTGGGGTTGATATGCATGATGTGGTCATTGAGCCATTGAATGGATTCTTCTTGGCAATTGCTGATTGTGGAATAGTCTGGATTGGTGGTGGAGATTGGGGCGTATATCAGGATGTCATCTGCTTATAGATGATAGTGAGTTTTGTTTTATGAGCGTGCATAAGGGTTGAATGAAAATGTTAAATAGCACTGAAGATAAGGCTGAGCCTTGAGATAAGCCTTGTAGCAGTTGGAAGGGTTTGGAAGTGTCGAATCCGATTCTTTCTTGTTGTGTTCGGTTGGAGAGATATGATATGAACAACTGCAGCGCTGTATCTCTGATTCCAATTGAGTGTAGGCGGGAGCAAAGTTGGGCATGGGTGACTGAGTCAAAAGCTGCTGAAACGTCGAGAAAGATGAGAATGAAACCTTGATATAGTTTCTGAGTACCTTTAATTAAGTTGTTGAGGAGGGAGGTCAGAAAGGTTTCAGTGCTGTGGTATGGTCTGAAGCCATGTTGGTGTTTGTCGAGTGGCACGTGGATGTCTATGAAATCTTGTAACTGAAACTGTACTGCTTTTTCCATAATTTTGGCCAGTGACGGTTGATATCGCAACCATCTCAATAAAACAGGGTCATATCATTTGTTTTCAAATGAAGTTCCATTTGGCTGTTTGGATTTTCAAAACTTCAATAAGATGTCTAGAGTCAACTATGAAACATAAATGAATAAACAAAGAACGTGACTGCTATGGTCAGTACAAAGGGAGCCCACAGTTTTTTCTTTCCAATTGGCAATTTTCGCTGCACAGATAATTCGTTGTTCCTAAAGCGATGGCCTACATACATCTGGGAAAAAATAATCACCATAGCGAGCATACTGTCAGCAGTGCACCTTTCAGCAGTTTGCCGCTAGATAAATCAACCAGTCATATGGTAACCTCTGGGTTTACTGCCTTCTAATCTCTCTGGTATAGTCCCATTACTTGGCATGCATCATCCACTCATCTACCCAAATTTTCATGGGCGGGGAAATAACAAACAGATGGACAGACAGACATGACCTGCACATAAGGTGCTCTCTTCTGCCATTTTGGGTATGTCCAAAATCTAAAACGAAATTAACTTATCTAAGATGCAAAAAAAAAAAGATCTGTCACAAAGTAATGTTGGTCAAACTTCAGGGGCAAAAAATAGGTGGGTAGACACAAAGAGAGTAATTTTATAAGGAAATACCTAATCAGGTGTTAGTTCCCTCCCTACCCACCCCGACTGCCACCCACCCCTAGTGAGCAGTCTTGCTTTATAGGGCACCTCCCCCTTTAACACATCACAGAGAATTGGACCAGCACATTTTGAATATAATTAAAGAGATTTAACTGCTTTTTCTCTGAAAGGACAGCTGGGAAACCGGCTGGTACTTGGTAGATCTCTCTCTTTTGCTTTAACAGATACCTAAGCTCCACGAACAGAACAATGGCTGGGAAAAATCGTATTGCTAAAGCTGTTGCCCCTGTTACAGCTTCTGCCTCGGTCCAGACAGAGGTCCTAATGCCAGTTGAAGGACCAGTTCCATGTGCAGGGTGCCTGCATGCTGAAGCTCTGATGAAACAAGTGGAGGAACTCAGAGAGAAGGTGGCGAGGCTGAGGAGCATTCAAGACAGTGAGAAGTACATTGATGAGATGCTTCTTGCAGCAACCAAGCTCTCCAGCAGAGGAGAAGATGGGTGCCAACAGAATGTCGATGGTTGGACACAAGTCAACAGGGCCTGCAAAATCACCAATCCAACTTCTCCAGCCCTTGAATTGAAGAACCATTATGCAGCCCTGGAAGTGGAGGAGGTGAAAGCATCCCTGGAAAGGGAAGAACCAGAGTTCAAGTACCCCAAAGTTGCATAATCAGTGACCAGAAGGAAACAAAGGGTAGTGGTGGTTAGAGACTCTCTTCGAGGGGTACTGAGGCGTCCATCTGCCGACCAGACTTGATGTCCAGAGAGGTATGCTGTGTGCCTGGTGCCAAAATCCAAGATGTTACAGAGAGTTTGCCGAGACTCATCAAGCCCACTGACTATTACCCAATGTTGCTAATCCATGTTGGAACAAATGATACTGCCAGGTATACCTCGGAACATATCAAAAGTGACTTCATGGCTCTGGGACAGAGGGTGCATCAGTTAGGTGCACAGGTGGTGTTCTCTTCAATCCTCCCTGTTGAGGGTAAAGGCCAAGGCAGAGAGGCTCGCATCCTGGAGATGAATGCATGGCTGCGTGGATGGTGTCATCGAGAGCGTTTTGGTTTCCTAGACCATGGGATGCTGTTCCAAGGGTTGCAGAGCAGAGATGGCATCCATCTGTCCAAGAAAGGTCAACGCATCTTCGGTAGTAGACTGGCTAATCTACTGAAGAGGGCTTTAAACTAGATTCGTTGGGGATGGGTGAAGAAAGCCCCCAGGTAAGTGAAAGCCCCCAGGTAGGTGATATATTAAATACCTTTATGGAAATGGGTAACAGGGGTAACATATGGAAAGCAGTGTGTATTAATGCCCGTAGCATGGGAAATAAGATCCCTGATGTTGAAGCTTTGGTGGGAGTGGCTGACTTGGATTTAGTGGCAGTTACAGAAACATGGTTCACAGAAAACCATGATTGGGATGTAACTATACCTGGCTATGCTTTATTCGGAAAGGACAGGGTAGGAAGAAGGGGAGGAGGTGTGGCACTATATGTAAAAACTACTATTAAAACTTTGGAATTACAGAGCTTAAAAGGGAGAGAGGAGGCATTGTGGGTTAAACTAGAAAGAGGGAAAGAGAAATCTATTTGCATTGGTGTGATATACAGACCTCCCTCACAAGAGGAAGAGGTGGACAGAGAGTTAATTGAAGACATACGCAGCATTGCTAGGAAAGGGGACGTGCTACTGATAGGAGATTTCAATATACGAGATGTTGATTGGCACATTCTTGCGGCAGTATCATCTTAGAAGTAAGGAGATCCTGGATTCTCTACAGGGAGAACTATTCAGGCAATTAGTAACAGACCCCACACGTGAAGGGACCATACTGGACTTGGTGCTTACCAATGGTGAAAGTGTTTCTGATGTTGTAATGGGAGATCATTTTGCATCCAGTGATCACCAGATGGTGTGGTTCAGTATTAGGACTAAGGCTGTTAGAATCCATTCCAAGGTGAGGATCTTAGACTTTAGGAAGATTAACTTTGCGAAGATGGGCCAATACCTCAGGGAGTCGTTAGTGGGATGGGAACAGCTGGGGATGTAGAAAAACAGTGGGCAAAACTGAAAGGGGATATTTTAAGGGCAACCAACCTTTTTGTTAAAATGGTAAATAAAGGCAAAAGGAAAAGGAGACCGCTATGGTTTTTGAAGGAAGTAGCTGAAAAAGTGAAGAAAAAGAGGGAGGCCTTCATGAAATACAAGCGATCACAGAGAGAGGAAGACAGACATCTGTATTTGGAAAAACTTAGAGAAGCTAGCAAAGTAGTCAAGAAGGCAAAGATTCAAAAGGAGGAGGAAATAGCCAATGCAATAAAATGGGGGGATAAGACATTTTTTAGATATATTAGTGAGAAGAGGAAGGGCCAAAGTGGTATTGTCAGACTCAAGGGTGCAGGGGGGGAATATGTAGAAGCTGATAAGGATAAAGCGGAATTGCTTACTAAAGTAGACAAAGCGATGGGACCGGATGGGATACACCCTAGAATACTGAGGGAACTTTGGGACGTTCTAGCAACTCCACTGACTGACCTTTTCAATGCCTCGTTGGAGTCGGTAGTGGTGCCAAAGGACTAGAGAGAGGCTCATGTGGTGCCTTTACACAAAAGCGGAAGTAAGGATGTGGTTGAAAACTACAGGCCGGTTAGTTTAACTTCGGTGGTGAGTAAATTATTGGAAACGCTGCTGAAAGAGAAAATAGTGAGGTTTCTGGAGTCCAGCGGATTACAGGATCCGAGGCAGCATGGATTCACCAGAGGCAGGTCTTGTCAGACAAATCTGATTGATTTCTTTGACTGGGTGACCAGGGAGTTGGACCAAGGGAGAGCTCTAGATGTGGTGTATTTAGATTTCAGTAAAGCCTTTGACACTGTTCCTCACAGGCGACTTATAAACAAACTGAGCACCTAGGGATGGACCCTAAAGTTATTGCTTGGGTTAGAAATTGGTTGGGTGGGAGGCGACAAAGAGTACAAGTAAATGGAGCTCTCTCTGAGGAGAAGGATGTTACCAGTGGTGTGCCCCAGGGATCTGTCCATGGTCCGATTCTTTTTAACATCTTTGTTAGTGATATAGCGGAAGGGCTGTCGGGTAAGGTTTGCCTCTTTGCGGATGATACCAAAATCTGCAATAGAGTAGACACCCAGGAAGGTGTAGATAACATGAGGAGGGATCTAGCTAAGCTTGAAGAATGGTCTAGAATTTGACAGCTGGGATTTAATGTTAAAAAATGTAAGGTCATGCATTTGGGCTGCAGCAATCCAAGGGAACAATACAGTATAGGAGGTGAAGTACTTTTGTCCACTAAAGAAGAGCGGGACCTAGGCGTGGTTGTGTCTGATGATCTTAAAGTAGCTAAACAGGTAGAAAAGGCGACAGCAAAAGCTAGAAGGATTCTTGGGTGCATACGGAGAAGAATGGCTAGCAGAAAAAAGGAGGTGATAATGCCTCTGTATAAGTCTTTGGTGCGACCTCATTTGGAGTATAGTGTGCAATTCTGGAGACCGCACCTTCAAAAGGATGTGAACAGGATGGAGTCGGTGCAGAGGTTGGCTACTAAAATGATTAGTGGGCTTCATTATAAAGCATATGAGGACAGACTTAAGGATCTTAATATGTACACCTTAGAAGAAAGGCGGGATAGAGGTGATATGATTGAGATGTTTAAATACCTCCATGGCATAAATGTTCAGGGAGAGAGCCTCTTTCAACTGAAAGCAAGTTCTGCTACGAGGGGACATGGGATGAGGGTGAAGGGAGATAGATTCAGGAGTGATATGCGGAACTATTTCTTTACGGAAAGAGTAGTGGATCCATGGAATAGTCTCCCAGTGGAGGTGGTAGAGATGAGGACAGTAACTGAATTCAAAAAAGCATGGGACCAACACAGAGGATCTCTAAAGGTAAAAAGTGGACTGTTGTAGTTGTTGATATGAAAGGACAGACTAGATAGGCCATGTGGTCTTTTTCTGTCATCATGTTTCTATGTTTCTACCTAGATTTGCATGTGAACAACATGTAAATTCCAGCATTTTTAGTCATTTATGCTCCTAAGTGTCATAGTCTATAAAATTATTTTTGCAATTGATTACAAAAAGTAGGTGCAGTTATTTATACCTGCTCTAGAGCGGTTATAAGTAATTGCATATTAAACATATGTACATACTTGACTTTATAACATAGGCATAAAGTGTCTGCATCAAAATGTGTTAACTAATTGCCAGTTTAGGGTAATGTTATAATAGGGTGCCTAGGATTAGAAGGCAAGAAGCACATATTTTGGCCTAATTTTATACTGTAAAGACATAGGCAGTCATGGCTACATTGTGGTTGTGGCTTGAATACCTATTTTTGTGCATAAAACACTGTTACACCCACAATAACAGTTTGCAAAATTACATTCTTTGATGACCATTTTCAATCTGTACATTGATCAAGAAGCAACAGTTCGAACGGAACAAGGAGAAACAGAATGGTTTAAAATAAGCAAAGGTGTAAGACAAGACTGCATACTTTCCCCCTGCCTGTTAATGTATATGCAGAACAAATCATCAGAGAAGCAGGATTATATGCCGACAACAGAGGTGTGAAGATTGGTGGAAGACTCATCAACAACCTTTACTATGCCGATGATACCACATTACTGGCTGAAAGTGAAGATGATCTGAAGCATTTGCTTCTCACGATCAAAGAACATAGTCTCAAAATGGGCCTGCACCTTAATGTAAAGAAGACAAAGATCATGACAACTGGCAAAATCAACAGGTTCATCGCTGAAGGAGAAGAAATTGAAATCGTGAACAACTTTAACCTACTTGGATCAACTATCAATAAAGAAGCAACAAGCAGTCAAGAAATCCAAAGACACATTGCTCAAGACAGAATGCCTATGAAAGACCTAGACAAGATTCTCAAGAGCAGAGATGTCTCTCTCCATACAAAGAGTCGACTTGTTCAAGCCATGGTATTTTCAATAACATCATATGGATGTGAAATCTGGACAGTGAAAAAGATAGAAAGAAAAGTGATGCCTTTGAATTATGGTGCTTGCGGCGAATACTGTGTATACACCATGAACAAACCAGTCAGTACCAGAGGAGATCAAACCTAAGCTTTCTTTAGAAGCTCAGATGACAAGACTTTGACTTTCATACTTTAGACACATCATGCGAAGAGAGAGATCATTAGAGAAAGACATCATGCTTGGCAAGATAGAAGGTCAACTCAAAAGAGGAAGGCCAGCAATGAGATGGATCGATACAGTAACAGCAGCTACGGGTACCAGTCTGTCAACAATGAGCTGCCTGACTGAAGACCGAACACAATTTAGGACAGCTATTCAGAGGGTCGCTATGAGTCGACTCTGACTCGATGGCACTTAACAACAACAACATGCATTAGTGCCAACAGCTCGCTAGTAAAATTGGATTTTTACCCTCCTTTTCCAAATAATGCACAAGGAAGCTTAAAGCATTTTTAGAATTCAGGTAAGTAAATTTTGTGTAATGTACAGATTTGCAACACCACTTTTCACTAGAACAACAAAGTCATTTAAAATGTACCTTAAGCAACAAAGTCAGATGGTAACCACATGAAGAGACACAAAGAAAGCGGTGATAGAAATGATAGAAAAGAGTTGTAACATAATGGTGAAGCAACCAGTAAGAAAGAAGTTTACAATCCTAGTGGGTCACAAAATGCCTAAGGTCAAGAGAAATATCAGTGTGGGAAGATGGATTTGAGCCCTGGTTTCTCTAGCTCTCAGCCAATTGCTCTAACCACTAGGCTACTCCTTCGACCTGTTCTAGGGCTCCATGTACTGTAATACTTATGCTGCTTTACCATAGGTAGGGTTGTTTCTCGTTGAGTTTCTACCATTTAGAACTGTTCTGGTATAGCAGGTTTGCTATATACTGTAGGTTCTAAGTGACATTTTTGCAAGGTTTTGTGGTACTTCACAGTGTGCCTGGTAATAGAGAAAGAGTTTGCATCACTGTTACTAAGGTGACAAAATAATTTGAACACTGTATATGCTGTGTAGTAAGGGGAAACATGCTAGTTCGGCCTAGACAACCATTTCAGCATCTAACTTCAGCCAATGTGCTACGGATTTCTTTCAAATTAGAATTTTTAGGTATTACCTGATGATTTTTTTAAGGCCTCCATCTTCAGACATTGGCATATTTTTTTTTCTCTCTCTCTCCTCATATAGATATAGGTGTATATATATATGTGTGTGTGTATGTATATATATATAGAGAGAGAGAGAAATATAGAAAAAACAAAGTTTTATGGGGCCAAATTTTAAAACTGTACATGTTTGTGTGAGATTCACAGGTACTTTTTCTCATGAGTTTTCACTAATTCTAAAAGTGGTAATACATTACACGGTGTCCTTTTGGGCATTTTTAGGCGGTTCAATTTTCAAAAAGTCCACCTACCCAGGTAGATTGATATTTGCTTACCTGAATGGCTTTTGAAAATTGTCTTCCCTTTGTCCACTATTTTATTTTTACAAGATTCTTCTAGAAGGGGAGGGGAGGATCTTCATAATTATTGAGTTTAATTATGAAGCCTTTTGGGGGGGGGGTCAATGGGCCTGAATGTTAATAAGTGTGTGAGGCATTTCCTTGGGTGCCTAAAACCTTTGTACAGTCTACATCCAGCCTCTCAATTGCTAAGCAATATTAAACTAGAGCATAGGTGGGCTGGCATAACGTTCACTGCAAGCTTTTACAATACTATGAATGTTACATACTGCAGAATGATGATAACAATAGTGCTTCCATTTGGCATTTTCTCTTCATTATTTAGATAGCAGGCACATCCGTTATTTTTAAGACCATGACATTAAGAAAATGTTAAATGTATTAATAGCAACAGTGCATTTCTCTAACTCAGATAAAAATGAATCCAGCATCGCACATGCATTAACACTCCCGGCCTGAAGTGCTGAACTAAGGGCTTTAATTTATTCCAAGCAATGGCTGCATATACACCATAACAAAGCCTAAACTTCTCAGTACCTTTCAATGACATAAACTCAGTTATAATATAGGATGTAACCTTCATGAAACAGGTATTTTAGTAATATCTTCTATAAAGCTTTTCCGGTTCTGCTACAGTCTACAGGAATAAAAATTTCAAAATGGTCAGAACTTGTGTTCCACAGTATGCTGGGATCTTTTGTTGAACCAATAGACATGATGCTGTTAACATATGAGTTGAGGCCAAATATGTCTCATCTTTCCAGAGCAAACAATAGATCGTCACCACCATTAGTGTTTCACTGTGTGGATTCCCACTAGCACTCCTTGTGGCCTTGGGCAAGTCACTTAACCCTCCATTGCCTCGGAAGAAAGGCCTGGCAATCTCCTTCCGGTGACACTGCCAAGAAAACCCAGGAGCTTCTGGGTCACCAGGAGTCAGGACTGACTCGAAGGCACACATTGCATTTGTGTGGATTCAAAGATGCTATGCTGCTATTCTCTTTCATATGTGGCAGGCAGTATAGGCCACTTTAAGGGGGATGGGGGATTATGTCAAGCAGAAGAGAAGCTGCACCCAGGGGAGGAGGGAAGTGAGGGGAGATACTGCTCCTGGAGCTGCTAAGGAGAGTAATAGTGAAATAGTAGATGTGGGTGGGGAGCAAGGGGAAGATGCTGGACTTCAAGGGGATTGAGAGGGAAGCAAGGGGGAGATGTGTAACACCTGTGTTTCTCTAAGATGAGCAGCAGACCAGGGGGAATGGTGCAGGAATATCAGGGTTTCAATCACAGAGTAGAAAGTCCTTCGGAAACCCCAGTGGAGTTGTCCTATTTTGACTGAAACAACAACATTCCTACATCATTTCCAGTGATAGCAATATAGATAAGGACATGGGGAGAGAAAGAAAGAGAGGTGGGGAAGATGCTGGATATGGGGAAGAAGGGGAGATAGATGCTGGGCATGGGGAGGAAAGGGGGAAGATAGAGAGAGGGAAGATGCTGGGCATGGGGAGGGAAGGGGAAAATAGAGAGGGGGAAGATGCTGGACATTGGGAAGGAAGGGGGAAGATAGAGAGGGGAAACATGCTGGGCATGGGGAGGGGAAGAGAGAGAGAGAGGGAAGATGCTAGGCATGAGGAGGGAAGGGGCAGATAGAGTGAAGATACTGGGCATGAGGAGGGAAGGGGAGGATAGAGAGAGGGAAGATGGTGGGCATAGGGAGGGAAGGGGAAGATAGAGAGAGGAGGAAGATGGTGGGCATAGGGAGGGAAGGGGAAGATGCTGGGCATAGGAAGGGAAGGGGAAGATGCTGGGCATAGGGAGGGAAGGGGAAGATGCTGGGCATGAGGAGGGAAGGAGAAGACAGAGAGGGAAGATACTGGGCAAGAGAAGGGAAGGGGTTAGATAGAGGGAGGAAAGATGCTGGGCATGAGGAGGGAAAGTGGTTAGAGAGAGGGAGGTTGGTGGGCATGGAGAGGGGAGGGGGAAGATAGAGGGAAGATGCTGGGCAGGAGGAGGGAAGGGGAAGAGAGAAAGAGGGAAGATGCAGGGCATAGGAAGGGAAGGGGAAGAGAGGAAAGATGGAGGGCATGAGGAGAGAAGGGGTTAGATAGAGAGATGGAAGATGCTGGGCATAAGGAGGGAAGGGGTAGATAGAGGGAAGATGCTGGGCATGAGGAGGGAAGGGGAAGAGAGAGAGAGAGAGGGAAGATGCAGTGCATGTGGAGGGAGGGGGAAGATAGAGGGAAGATGCTGGGCATTAAGAGGGAAGGGGAAGATAGAGAGAGGGAAGATTGTGGGCATAGGGAGGGAAGGGGGTAGATAGTGGGAAGATGCTGGGCATGAGGAGGGAAGGGGTTAGAGAGAGGGAAGATGCTGGGCATGGGGAGGGAAGGGGGAAGATAGAGACAGGGAAGATGCTGGGCATGGGGAGGGGAGGGAAGGGGGAAGATAGAGAAAGGGAAGATGCAGGGCATAGGGAGGGAAGGGGGTAGATAGTGGGAAGATGCTGGGCATGGGGAGGGAAGGGGGAAGATAGAGGGAAGATGCAGGGCATTGGGAGGAAAGGGGTTAGAGAGAGGGAAGATGCAGGGCATGGGGAGGAAAGGGGTTAGAGAGAGGGAAGATGCTGGGCATGGGGAGGGAAGGGGTTAGAGAGAGGGAAGATGCTGGGCATGAGGAGGGAAGGGGTTAGATAGGGAGAGGGAAGATGTTGGACATGAGGAGGGAAGGGGAAGATAGAGGGGGGAATATGGTGGGCATAGGGAGGGAAGGGGTAGATAGAGAAAGGGAAGATGGTGGGCATAGGGAGGGAAGGGGTAGATAGAGAGAGGGAAGATGCAGGGCATGTGGAGGGAGGCGGAAGATAGAAGGAAGATACTGTGCATGGGGAGGGAGGGGGAAGATAGAGAGGGAATATGCTGGGCATGAGGAGGGAAGGGGGTAGATAGAGGGAAGATGCTGGATATGAGGAGGGAAGGGGGAAGATGGAGAGAGGGAAGATGCAGGGCATGGGGAGAGAAGGGGGTAGATAGAGAAAGGGAAGATTCTGGGCAAGAGAAGGGAAGGGGTAGATAGACAGAGGGAAGATACAGGAAACGGGGAGGGGAGGGGGAAGATAGAGAGAGGGAAGATGCTGTGTATAGAGGGAGAGAGAAAGAGACTGATTCTGGGCATGGTGCATGAGGGAGAGAGAGAGGGAAAGATGTGGGAGGGGAAAAGATGCTAGTTGCTGGGGGTAGAGAAGGAGGGAGGATGCTGGGCACAACGGCAGGAGAGGGAAGTAGGGATAACTAGCAAAAAATTGGGGGGAAAAGAATTATGTAAAGCTTCAGGTAGATGCAGTAAAAATTGGGAGCTTGAAGACCGGATGGTGATGAGGAAGGTGAGACCTGAGGAGACAGATAGGCAGAAGAATAAATGGAATAAATCCTAAAATGAAAGCTCTGTTAGAGATGGATATTGGGGAGAAAATGAAGAAGAGAGGAGGAGAGAAAAGAAGTGATAAATGGACAAGATAGCCTGGAAAGAAAGCATAAGAACATAAGATATGCCATACTGGGTCCGACCAAGGTCCATCAAGCCCAGTATCCTGTTTCCAACAGTGGCCAGTCTAGGTCATATGTACCTAGCAGTTTCCCCAAAAGAAACAGGTTCTGCAATGCTTGTACTGGGTCAAGCATTGATATCCTGGGTCCCTTCTTAATAATGGTTTATGGACCTTTCCTCCAGGAACTTGTCCAAACCTTTTTTAAACCCAGCTACACTAACAGCCTTTACTACATCCTCCGTTAACAAATTCCAGAGTTTGATTACACGTTGAGTGAAAAAATATTTTCTTTTATTAGTCTTAAATAGTTTACCCTGTAGCTTCATTGCATGTCCCCTAGTCTTTCTATATTCTGATAACGTAAACAGTCGATCTACGTTTACCCATTCCACTCAATTCATTAATTTATAGACCTCTATCATATCTCCCCTCAGCCGTCTCTTTTCCAGGTTAAAGAGCCCTAACCTTAACCTAGCAGAAGCCATAGATGGGGACCAATATGATTAGAACAATTAAATGGCTAGACAGCAAAGTTAGAAAAAATAATTTTATTTTCAGCTTAGTATTAAGAACATAGCAGTTTTTGAAATGTAGATATGCTATTTACAGGGCCGTCGCATCCGCTAGGGGAACTAGGTGATCGCCTATGGTGGCAGACCCTGGTAGGTGTCATTGCTAACCCAACCCCCCCGGGAAGCGGCAGCTGAAGTGCTGCTTCAGCACCATTGTGGGCTTAAAAATAGCCACGCGCATGTGCTCATTTCAGGCCTGCTGCTCCTACCTGCTCTCCAAGAAAGTTGCATCGGAGGGAGGACAGGAGAAGTAGGCTGTGAGCGTGCATGCGTGTGGGCACTTTAAGACCCATCACAGCACAGAAGGGGCAGTTCAGCCACCACTGCTTCAGTGCAAGGGTGGGGAGGTATGGTGAGCTGGGTGGAAGGTGCAGTCTTTGGTGGGGGGAGGGTTGGCACAGAAGGTCTGCCTAGGGCAGCAATAACCCTCTGGTCACCACTGGTTATTTAAATTTTGTGCAGTACAGGGGAAATTGCAGCACTGCTTCTATTTCTCTGTAGTTGTACTGCTTGCGTAGTATGGCTTCTTGGAGTTTCCGTTTAATTTTTGTCTAGGTATTTCTGGTTTTAGTTTGTGGTCATTAATTTAGCCCTTGATGAGGGTCTGTTTCTGTTCAGCATATGTGACAGAGGCCAGTTATTCTATTAGCATGGTATTTCTATGTAGGCTGGCATTAGGGATTGCAGTCAATGCAACTAACTTATGCTACGAGGGACCCCCAACCCTGCATAAAATTGAAGGGACATAGCCTGGCCTCTTCATCTCTAGTAGCAGCCCTGCTCCTGTGTAAGGATCTGTAGTAGTTTGGATTGTTCAGTTCTGTTCTAAGGCTCACTGCAGTATTTACAGTGTTGCCTTTTCCTAGATAAGGCCCTTATGTAATTTCTGAGACTTATTTATTTGTTTATTCTTATATACCACGTTTCCAAGGATCAATGCAGTTTACAGAGTACAGAACTTCAACATTGTAACATGGATGGAACTAGGGATAACACAAACTGTGTTACTATATATACAAGAAACAAGGTTGCTTGTAGCTGTCTACAGTCCAAAGTTTTAACTTAAGCTGGGGGAAGGGGGGGATGTAGGGAAGGGGCTAAGGTGGAAGATGCTGGGCATAAGAGGTGTGAGCCGGGGCAGGTAATCCCATGGAAATGTTCCATGAACATGTGAGTCTTCAGCATCTTCCTGAATGTTGTGAGGTCGTGAGAGTCTCTGATGTGATTTGGTAAGGCATTCCAGAGGCAATGGGTATGTAGGGAAAATGACCGGGCAGGTTCATGTAGGTTGTCTGATTACTCTTGGTCAATGCTGGAGGTAGGACCAGAAGGTATGATGTATTACTTCTTCTTTGGCAATTTTCTGGGGTCTTTGTTAAGATGGATTGCAAATATTGTGAGGATATTTGATGGATTATTTTGAATGCTGTCATCAGTGTTTTATACTTTATTTGACTGAGAAAGATAGCCAGTGTAGTGTAGTGCAGTTTAAAATGGGTGTTATATGACTGTATCAAGGTGTGCACATCAGGACTCAAGCGGCCGCATGTTGGGTGAACTGTAGAGGATGTAAGGAGTTCTTTGAAATACCTTGAAGGATGGCATCACAGCAATCAAAGTGGGGTAGTATCATTACTTGGAAGACCGTTCGATAATCATGTGGTTCTAGAAGGGGCTATAAGTGTTGGAGTGTCCTCAACTTGTAAATGCATTGGGTTACTTTGTTTGTATGCGGTTGAAATGTGAGGTGTTTTTTATGGTATGGTAGATTCATTTTGTAGGTCGAGAATTTTTGTAGAACTTTATATTACTTTACAAATAGGCTTGGGTACTGGCAGTGGTATAAATTCTGCCCAAGCAGCCCCTACACTGCATGGAGACCCCAAGGAAGATGGCGAACCACTTGTAACTTTTCCCAGATTCTCCATTCTGGGGGCCCTTTCCAAAATTGTTGCTTGGAGGCCCATAATTTGAACTTCTGCCACTGTTTCTGAGAATATACTGGAATCGGAATGTTCTTTATGTATGGCATGAGGTCCTGTCTGATGAGTGTTCCAGGTCTTGGGATTAGGATTCTGAGTCTAGAACCACTCCCAATCAGGATTTAATTGCCTAAATGCCCCATGATATACCTTGTGATAAGGAAGCTTATCATAGCTCAGGTAGGAGCTATAGAAAAGATGATGTGACTCTGAACAAGCAACCTGTCAGTTTTGGTAGAAGTAAGAAAACAGAGTTTTCACATAAAAGACTACCAGTCCCAGAATGCACCAGGTTTCCAGCAGCCATGAGAGGGGCTGAAGTGAGAAAATGTGTGTGCAATCAAGAGAGCTATGAGGTAATCCCTAAGCACTCATCTCAAAGGGCAGGGCCTGATTCAACACAGCTGCGCTGGGTTAGGGAGGAGCACACATTAGGAAAGAATAAGAATAGAGCTTATTCTTCAGATAACAGTTTCAAGAACAGCTACAGAAAGAGCTACAGGAAGAGATACAGAGACAGAGACAGCAACGGCTACAAGCTCAAGCACCAGTATCACCTGGAGAAACAGAAGCCAAGCCAAGCGGATAGAGAGAGAAGGAAACTCTCTGGAAGGAAGAGAAGAAAGGCCATTGGAAGGTCTGGGAGATTCCAAGGCAGTACCCATACTGGGAGGTATTCCAAATGCCAGCAGAGTCCATTGGACTGGATTCAGCCAGAGGAATGGAATGGCAGAGATAGGAATCACCAGTGGCTACCTGGAAGAGAGAAGACTGCACGTGGAAGGGACTTTCAGACCAAGGCCAGAAGGTATGTGAGAGGAGATCCAGTGTCCAGGGATCAAGATTGGAAGGATGGACATCAGAATTGGATTACATACTGGCCAGGCTTTACAGAGAGGAATTATGATGGCAGGAGAGGCTCAGGTATGAACACTGATCCAGACCCTATCTATAATAGAGAATGGCAGCAAGGGAATAAGCATTCTCATGATAGTGCCTTAATGAAAGACTCGTCTGTGCCAATGTATGATAGTGACCCTATGCTGATTGATGAAGGGGGAGATACAGCAGATGAAAGTACAGTTTACATGGACTGTTCTCTCTCTAAATGCTATTGCTAGCTTTCTGTGAGAAAACACATCAGCCATCACAAAGAAACCTAACTTTGTTCTTTATTTCCACTGCAAACAGCTCTTAAAGCAGGATTTGGGTTCACACAGTAGCAGCCAGCCAGCTAAAGGCTTACAGCTGGTCAATTGATAGTAATTAAAGCTGCACCTGATTGTGTGTGTGAGCAAGGGAGAATCTCTGCTGAGATCTGCGTGGAAAATAAGCAGAAGTTAACCTAACCAGCAAAGTTTATTCTTTTCTTTGTGCCTTTGTATTTGGTAATTATTTGCTAAGAAAACATTAGCTAATTGCCTGACAAGCTGAAGGTTGTTTTCTGGTTTACTTTGTGACTTTTTGTTATCCATTTAAACACTGCAAGCAAGTAACCTCATATTGCTATCAAGCATACATGTGCTGGGTGACTTAAACCCCATCAATAAAAGAAGTATTTTATTGACCTTACCACTTGGTTTCACAACTTAATTATTGTCATCAGCTGTGTTTGGGAGTGAATGAACTACAATACCCACAATACCTTGCAAGAATCATATGAATATATGCATCGTCAAGATTGTGTAAGTTCTCACCCTAGGCAGCCGTCTGACAACCTTTGAAGTAAATACACAGTGCCCACCTATCCCTGGTATCTGGAACCCTTGGTAAAATCAGCAGTTACCAGTTACAGTAGTATTCATCAGCAAAATACCTCTTCCCTAAGTAGTTAATAGGTAAACACAGGCCTGTCCTGTCCATTCTGCTGGAATGTTGTTCGCACAGGGCCCCACGCTTCAGGGGGCCCAGGGCCATCTTCATCCCACACATGCTGTTCGGCTCCCGGTAGGGTTGGCTTCAGAGGGAGCCAGAGAGACTGAAGGCCCCAGATCACCTCTGCACAGCCGCTGGAGTGAAAAGCGGCGTTTTCCTTCACTCTGGCAGCTGTATTCTCGTGTAGCACCCTGGTGCGCCAGAGGTTAAAGGGCATTTCCCTTTTTTCCGGCACTCAGCACGCTGGGGGGATGCACAGGAACAGATCAGACAGGCGTGGAGCTCTTTGGGGAGGGGGGCTAGGACTGGAAATGAGCTGATTGGGAGGGCTAGGATAGGACTGGGAAGGGCTAATGAGGGGGTTGACTTAAAATGGGCTACAATACTGGGAAAAAAAATCCCTCTTCTCAAATTTCTTTGTCACTGTGAAGAATTCAGGCTGGTTACCTTTGGTTAGTAGGAAGGATTTCTGTCTCTGGATGCCTGGTTTGCTTTTCATCTCTTTAGTCTCAGCATTGGAAGGGCATTTGTCCTTCTTTGCATTCCACTTCACTTCTACTTAACACTCAGCTATCTGCCTTGGAGAGGTGCTGCTTCTCTTTTTCCCCAATTGAGTTGGGCTTCTTCACTGCTTGCTTCTACAACCCTCTGCTGCAAACTTCTGCCTTCTCTAGAACTTCTGGATTCTTTGTAGCGCATGGAAGTTAACCCAGTCGCTTCTGTCTTATGCAGAGTTCAGCTAGTCAGCTTTTCTTTTCACTCTTACGACACAGCTTATAAGAATCCATTCCACTAACTGCTAGCAGATGCCTGCAGAGTTTGTTTTGATCCTTCAGTCTAGCAGCACTGGCTTTGAGTAAGGATTTAACTCCAGCCTCCAAATAAAGCCATCATAGCTTTTATTTATTTATTTAACAGGTCTTATATACCGCCTTATCATATACATTCAAAGCGGTTTACAATGAACAGTTATAGCAACAAGCTTTACATTGAACAGGGTTATTCAACTTGGAGGTTACATGGGGTAAAACAAGCAATTGTCAGTTGCTAACTATACACAAGAACTCTAGCTGTGTTTCATGGTCCAGTTGCGGTTACTGTTAATCCTCATCTTCCGGGGTCGTTCCAAAGTATTCCAGGAACAGATGGGTTTTTATCACCTTTCTAAAGTCTGTTAGGTCTTTGATCTCACATGTTGATGCGGGAAGATCATTCCACAGCTTGGGTGCAAATAGGGAGAAGGCTCTGTTGCAGGTGGATTGGTAGGTTTTCCTGAAGTTTAGCGGGGTCTCTAGGATGTTGTTATCTGTTCCTCGCCTTGTTCTGGTAGGTGGTGTTTTCTTGATCGGTGGTTGCAGTGTTGTAGGTGTGAGGTTGTTTAGTGTTTTAAAGATTATTATTATGTTTTTGTACTTGGTGCGTACAGTCATAGGGAGCCAGTGCAGCTGATGGAGCGTGGGTGTTATGTGTTTGTATTTTGCTGTAGGGGAGGGTCGTTTTCTTCGGGAGCCCATGGTAAATTGCATTGCAAAAGTCTAATATAGACATTATTATGGCTTGGCAGACAGTTCAGAAGTCATTGTCAGAGAGCAGTGGTTTGAGGTTGCATAGCATTCTGAGTTTGTGGTATGCTGATCTGGTTGTCTTCTTGATGTGTGGCTGGAAGCTGAGTTGTTGGTCAAAGGTGACCCCGAGGTACCTGACTTCTCTTTTATTGCTTATAGTTTGGTCAAAGATTTTTATTGAGTCTGGTGGCGAGAATATCTTACTTCTGGTAATGTGTATCAGTTCAGATTTTCTATAGTTTATGTAAAGGCTTTGACTGTTGAGCCATTCTGACATTGATTCCAAGCATGCTGTGATCTGTGAGTAGTGCGGGTGTTTGATATTTATGGGGGTGAATATCATTATGTCATCTGCGTATATCCTGTAATTGATGTTGAATTGTTTTCTAATGCTGCAAATCGGCTGTATGTAGATATTGAATAGTAGCGCCGAGAGAGCTGATCCTTGTGGGACTCCTTGGTGCTGGGTGAAGGGTTCGGACTGTTGGGTTTTGTTTTTTACTTGTTGTGTATGGTGGGAGAGGTAGGAGAAGAACCATTCTAGGACTGTGCCGCATATCCCTACGTCCCGGAGTCTTTGCAGCAGGGTGTTGTGATTTACTGAGTCAAATGCAGCAGCTACGTCTATGAAACACAGTACAAAGCCATGGTGTATATTGTTCTTGCCCATTACAAGGGTGTCCAGGAGAGATGTAATGAGTGTTTCTACGCCATTGTTTTGTTTGAAGCCGTATTGGTGGGGGTCTAGTGGGGGGCGTAGATATCTATGTGGTCCTGCAGTTGGTGCTGTACAGATTTTTCAATTATCTTAGTTATGAAGGTGAGGCTGGATATTGGTCAGTAGGAGTTTAGTTCATTCTTGTCAAGGTGGTTGTTCTTCAGGATCGGTCTGATGGCTGCTTTCTTGAGTTGCTGGGGGAGGTATCCTTGAGCTAGTGAACATTCCACCATCTTTTGTAGCTGTGGAGTTAGATATTCTTTTGTCTGCTTCATCCAAGTAACTGGGCAAGGGTCAGTAGGTGAGGTTGTTGTGTTTATGATGGTTATGATGGAGTTGATTTGTTGTCTTGACGGGATGTGGAATGTGGTCCATGTTTCTTCCTTAGTATGTTGTGTGTTAGATTTGGTTGGTTTCTTGAGTGGTGTCCGTGTGTATTTGAGTTGTATATAGTCGGCTAGGTCTTGGGGGGCAATGGCATCTAGGTCATCTGTTTTGGTTGGTTCTTTCATGAGTTTGTTTACTATAGAGAAGAGCTCCCTCGGTTTGTTGATTGATTTCATTATCAGGTTTGTGTGGTACTCCTTCTTGTGACTGTTTATCATGTTGTGGTATGCAGCTTGAAGTTCCTTGTATTCTGTCAAGATTTTGAGGGGGGGGGGGTTCTCCATTGCCTTTCCATTTTCCTTAGGTGTTTTTTGTGTCTGTTGATTTCACTTGAGTACCAGGGGGCAAGGCGTTTTCTTCTGTTGTCATGGCTTGGTTTCTGTGGTGCGATTGCTCCATTATGTAGAGTTTCATTCCATTTGTCAATGGTGGTATCAAGATCCATTGTGCTTTGATCCAGTTCTGGCAGAATTTCATCCAAGAATTTGTCTTTGTGGAAGGTTCGAAATCTTTTCTCCTTGAGATTTTTTCTTCAGGGGTTTGACTTTTCATGGTCTGGTTTATGGAGAAGTTGATCATATGGTGGTCTGACCAGGAGATTGGGGTGATAGTTGTGTGTGTTATCATGTTGCTGGAGTATTCTTGGTTTGGTTTAAATATCAGGTTGAGGGTGCCACCCATCTTGTGGGTTGCGGTCTTTATTATTTGGATGTATTGCAGATCTTCCATGGTTTCTATGAAGATCTCTTGGTAAGTCCACCACTCTGTATCTGATTCTGGAAGTTAAATTCAAGTTTCTCCCCTCCTGTATTTCTAATACTTAATATGGCTTTTCCCTGAGTGGGAACTCATCTTCTACCTTAGTTTTTACCTGTGTACCTGGAACCGGTGGTGATGCAAGCACAAGTCCCTGAAATTGTCCTGGATTCAGTTCTTGCTCTGCTGTTACTGGTCACTGAAGCGCTCCTGGATGCCTCCCTTTAGAGCTAGTGGCCTCTGCAGATGCAAGTCCCCGGAACTGTTCTTCAGCTGTTCCTGGTGTCTAGGTAAATAACACAGGTAGGACTTAATGCCAGTTGATCCAGGGAAGTGCTGGCGAGTTTTGTACAATCACTCCTTTTTCCCTTGCCTTTTATTCCTCTGCTCCTATGCCCGCAGCTCTTCCTACAAGGAATAAGAAGCTACCGGGAAAAATGATAGCAACCATTATAAAGAATAAAATTACCAAACATACTGTATAGATAGTAATGGCTAAATGGGAGACCGCCAACATGGCTTTAACCAAGGAAGGTCTTGTCTTACTAATCTGTTGTTTTTTTGAAGGTGTGAATAAACAGGTAGACAAAGGTGAGTCTGTTGATATAGTATATCTGGATTTTCAGAGAGCCTTTGACAAGGTCCCTTATGAGAGACTCTTGGAAAAATTAAAAAGTCATGGAATAGGAGGCAGTGTACTATTGTGGATCAGGAACTGGTCAAAAGATAGAAAGCAGAGGGTAGGGCTAAATGGCCAATTTTCCCAGTGGAGAAAGGTGAAGTACCTCAGGGATCTGTGCTGGGTCCACTGCTTTTTAATATATTCGTAAATAACCTGCATTTGGGAATAACGAGTGAGGTAATCAGATTTGCAGATGACACAAAATTATTCAAAGTTGTTAAAAAAACCAAGAGGATTGTGAAAAATTACAAGAGGATCTTGATAAATTGGAAGACTGGATGTTCAAATGGCAGATGAAATTTAATGTGGATATGTGCAAAGTTATGCACCTAGAAAAGAAGAACCCAAACTATGGTTACACGATGCAAGGTTCCATATTAGGAACCACTATCCAGGAAAAAGATGTAGGCGTCATCATGATAACATGTTATAACATCATGATAACATGTGATAACATCCGACCCCCTCTAACAGATCCAGGAGAACCACAACAGACAATACCCTGATAATACCAAAGGAAATAACACAATGCACCCAGGCAATGACAAACAGGGCATTTAAGTTCTATGCGCCTAGATGCTGGAACGCCCTACCACCCAACATAGGCGTAATCTCTGACCTGGCCCATTTTAGAAAGGCATTGAAGCATCACCTTTTCCTCAAACACTATTCGGATGACAGCGCACAAACATCCACCCCCCTCCCCCATGCACACCACACTAAAACACACGGCAAGTGATGTGGCATCCATACCCATGGGCGCCAACTTCAACTATGCTTACTTGGAGATTATATCATGTATATATCCCTCGTAAAGCGGAGACGTCCTTGATTATACACTCCTTGTAAACAGCAGCATGTAAATACACTCTGTGAATATATGTATATAAGCTTTGTAAATAATTACCCCAGCGTTGTCCAAGTTATAGTACCTGTTTCTATGTAAATACAGAGCAGCCCAGCCTGCAATGTATAATCTACTGTTGTATGTAAACCGCACTGATATTAAATAGCGCGGTATAGAAGAAACATTAAATAAATAAATAAACATGTTGAAACCCTCCACCCAGTGTGTAGCAGTGACCAAGAAAGCAAATAAAATATTCGGAATCATAAGGAACGGAATGGAGAATAAAACAAAGGATATTATAATGCCTCTGTATCGTTCCATGGATCGACCGCACCTTGAATATTATGTTTAATTCTGGTCGCCGAATCATAAAAAGGATAAGCACTGTAAGCACAAATCACGAAATTGAGATGTGCAACTCTTATGTTCATTGTAAACCGCACTGATGTCGAATAGCGCGGTATAAAAGAGACTGCAAATAAATAAATAAATAAAATATAGCGTTATTAGAAAAGGTACAGAGAAGAGCCACCAAAATGGTAAAGGGGTTGGAAGGATACCCCTATGAGGAGAAGCTATAAAGGTTAGGACTCTTCATCCTGGAAAAGACGGCTGAGGGTAGATATGATAGAGGTCTATAAATTAATGAATGCAGTGGAACGGGTAAACTTCGATCGATTGTTTACGCCATCAAAATATAAAAAGACTAGGGACATACAATGAAGACTAATAAGAAAACAATTTTTCTTCACTCAACGCGTAATCAAACTCTGGAATTCATTACCGGAGGATGTAGTAAAAGCTATTAGTGTAGCTGGGTTTAAAAAAGGTTTGGACAAGTTCCCGGAGGAAAGGTCCATAAACCATTATTAAAGGGGACCCGGGAAATCCACTGCTTGCCCCAATACAAGCATTGTGGAACCTGTGTCCTTTGGGGAAACTGCTAGGTACTTGTGACCTAGATTGGCCACTCTTGGAAACAGGATACTGGGCTTGATGGACCTTGGTCTGACCCAGTATGGCATATGTTATGTTCTTAGAGTTTGACCACATTCAGCTATGTGCAAAGACGAGTTCTGCCTTTGAGTTTATATATGACTTGGATTTTTCCCTCCCAGGGAAGTTTCCCTCAGGAGTAATGTAACTGGGCAGAAAGAAATCTCTCTTGATCTGGAAAATGCTAGTTCTTCTCCAGCTGATTATGTAGTACTGTAGTAGAAATGGTGGATGGCATGAGTTTCTCAAAGTAGTGAATCCAAGCAGTTTCTACATGGTATAAAGTACATAGATTGTGTTACTGTACCTGAGGCAAGCACCCTTTTTGTGTTTTCGCAAAGGTTTCCCATTGAGACAAGATTGTGCAGACTTAAGTTCTGCTATGATAGATTACAATTTCAAATGTAGGATCGCAGCGTTTTATAAAATTGGAGTCCACAGGGATCCACACCCAAATGTCTTGGCAACACACTGTTTTCTTTTTTATTATCTCAGGTCATGTGAATTTTTAAATGTTAAAAATGAGGTTATATTGGATAAACATTTGGGAGGCACTGATTTACACAATATTATACTCAGTATGTTCAATATATCCAGGAATTTAAAGTTAATAGTTGCATGCAGTAACAGATGACAGCCCAAGCATGACAAGGGTAATATTATAACAGGGCGCCTAGATCTGGAGGTAGACAAGGCACCTGTTTTATAAAGACACATAGGTGCCTATGTGTCTTTATAAAATACAAACATAAATCCTGGAGAGATTGTGGGTGCTGACATTTACATCTACTTGGAAGCAGGTATAGATGTTAGTACATAAAGTACACACACAAATCGCAAAGCGAGAAAGCAAATAGTCAGCCTTCTGATAGAAACATGAACTGGCCGAACTATTTAGTCAAATGAAAAGGATAAGTAGAATCATTCCATGTTCTCTGCGTAAGTATTTCAATTAATATCAACATAGTTCATACTGAGGCAAAAAGCATGATTTTATCCTCATGAGGAGTGGAGGAGTAGCCTAGTGGTTAGAGCAACTGCCTAGTACCCAGAAGATCAAGGGTTCAATTCCCACTGGCACTCCTTGTGACCTTGGGCAAGTCACTTTACCCTCCATTGCCTCAGATAAATCCAAGTTATCAATGTCCCTGTTTAATGTACATTACCCAGTTGAAGTTACAATGTAAACTGCTTTGGTTTATTTACATTCTCTTATATACCGTGCTATTCTGCATTAGTGTGGTTTACATTAAACAAACTGAAATTACATTGAACAGGGCATTATAACTTGGAGATAACTATTTTACAGGGAACATGGGCTATGGAGGGTTAAGTGGCTTGCCCAAGACCACAAGGAGCACCTATGGGACTAGAAACCCCAGTCCTTCCGGCCCAAGGTTGCTGTCCTCTAGTGGGATTTGAACCCCTGACCTTCTGGCCTGAAGTACCTTGCCCCAACCACTAGGCCACTCCTCCACTCCATGATAAAGCAGTATAAAAAACCTGTTAAATAAATAAAATAAATGAGATTAAATAGTTTGGCCAGTTTTTTTCTACCAGAAGGCTCAGCATTTGCCTTCTCACTTTGCCTCCTTTCCGTTCCTGCCTTTAAGATAATGTCCCTTGCCTTGGTGAAATATTTTTTGTAATTTCACTTTTAAACTTCGGTGATACTGTTTTTGTGCGTTTCTGCTTGGTACATGGTTTAAGGCCAAGAGTTGCAATTCTAGACTTTTAAGGGCCACAAACTGGTCTGGTATTCAGGAGAGTCAACTCTGCAAATTAGTCTTGTTTTTAGGGAAAGGTATGCAAATGTATCTGTCAAATATTCACTGTAAATATCCAGAAAATTAGACCACACGTGGCTCTTTGCTAAGATCCCCTATTTTATACCATTGCCAATAAACAAAATTGGCAAAAAAATTATAGATATGTTCTTAGGACAGTGAGCACCTGTGCTGGAAGACAATTTGATAGGAATATTTTCTCTTTCAGATGACTGAGGTGGTGTGTCCAGTTCATTCTATTCTCCTGGATATTTTTTTTAGTTGGCCATATTTATGCAATCAAACCTCGTGAGATGGTTTGTTTGCTCGCCCTAGCTGCAGAAATGCTGCTGCCGAGGAATGCCATTGCTATGCTAGTGGTGTGCTGATTCAGGCTCTATCTCGTTCCTTGCTCTTGGAAAGCAGGGTTAGACTGATTCCCTTGGGATAAGCCTGTGTTCTTGACTGACGCAGGCAACTGACTTCACATTACAAGCATGTTCCATAAAATAACTATGGGATGCGTCAGCTGATAAAAGTAAACACCTTCTCACACCTCCCACACATATGTTAGAAGCAAGGACAAGCCCAAGATTAATGACCACAGAAGTGTTAACATACAGATGCTAATGCAAATGGGAGCAGATGCAGCATGATAATGCTGTGCAAGACCCATGCCTAGGAGAAGAAATATTTTCATAGCCAGATTCTTCAGAACATCTACACATCTGTTGCTTTAATTCCACTGCTTCCTCCTTGCATCTTACTCTGAGTCACCTTATGTTTTTTATTTCATATATATTGTATTTTCTTGTAATATGTTATTTGCTTTTGTGTGCATACAGTACAACACAGAATCAATGCAGTTTATTAGAAGCGTGGTAGGTGTGCAGACTTGGAAAAAGAAAAAACCTCTCTAAAATGAACATCAAAATTGATAGGAGTGAAATAACCAAAGAAATGGGTAGAATTTTCAGTGAATATATTGCAAACCAAAATATTTCAGGGGAATAGCAGTGTTTAGATATATGGGGAGGGCAGCTTTCAACAGCGTTTCCACATGAAGCAGGGAAGTATGCGTGGGTTTTTTTTTTAAATTGTGCACTACATATGTGTGTACAATTATGTGCACATAGCTGATACATGTTTGATTGTGCCCATGTATCAGGGAGCATGCCTCTTTCCCCACACAATTCTCTTCATCATCCTATCTATAGGACAGTTGTTTGTTTCTACAGTGCTTCTAAACGTACTCAGTGCTGTGTTTCTCTATAAAAAGCATCCCATTCCTCTTTGTTATTGTCCCTTATTGGAAAAATTCACTTTTCCAATGAAATACCTGCATGCCACAGGTTTTTAACCTTTGTCTAGCATAAAGATGTATAATTTTGGTTATGAACATTTATGTATATACTGGCATTTAGCAAACAGAGCTGATAACAAAAATAATGATGCATACATTTTAGAGCAAGCTAATGCTATTTAAATGTCCCCCCCCAAAAAAAAAATCTCCCTAAAATATAAACAAGTTGAAAAGTGCACACATAGTATGACAAAATGACATATTTCTTCTTCTTCCTGTTGGAAACTCATACATGTGTGTAGGGGGATTGGATATTAAAAAGTCATTGATAAAATAAGTCTCGTTAGGGAAGCAGCGACTGTGGAGCTTCACTCTGAGGTATCTAGTGTGTATTTGTCTGCCTTCTGTGTTGGGGGGGGGGTCCATAGAGCAGGATGTGGCGTATATGGAAGGGAGTAGGATGAGGTATAAGCAGAGCCTTCTCAAGGGGTTGTGGTGCCCTGAGGCAAGTTTTGCTTTTGTGCCCCCCCCCCCCCCTCTTGGGGCCAGTCTTGTAGTATGAACTGCCGAAATAGAAGTACATTTTCAGCCAGCATGGTTGCTGCCTTAAGTTAAATGACAACACTGCCATATAGATAGTGGCGCTGAATATACATATAGTAGGGTGATCCAACCAACATTCTATTTAGGCCTGCTATTTGGTCTAACATGTATAATGTATTCATAAGAACATAAGAAATGCCGTACTGGGTCATACCAAGGTCCATCAAGCTCAGTATCCTGTTTCCACACTGGCCAATCCAGATCACCAGTATCTGGCAGGTTCCCAAAAGGCACACAAGTTCCACAATGCTCGTCCAGGGGTAAGCAGTGGATTTCCCGTGTCCTCTTTAATAATGGTTTATGGCTTTTCTTCCAGGAACTTGTCCAAACGTTTTTTAAACCTAGTTTCTCTAACAGCTTTTACTGCATCCTCCGATAACGAATTCCAGAGTTTGATTACGTGTCGAGTGAAGAAATATTAAACAACCATCTATGTTAACTCGTTCCACACCATTCATTAATTTATAGACCTCTATCATATCTCCCCTCAGCCATCTCTTTTTTTCCAAGTTGAAGAGCCCCAATCCTTTTAAGCCATTCCTCATAGGGGTATCCTTCCGTCCCCTTTACCATTTTGGAGGCTCTTCTCTGCACCTTTTCTAATTCCGCTATTTGCTTTTTAAGATGCAGCAACCAGACTTGCATAAATATTCAAGGTGCGGTCGACCCATGGAATGATACAGAGGCATTATAATATCCTTTATTTTATTCTCCATTCCTTTCCTTATGATTCCTAGCATAGTCCTAGTCCTTAGTGGAATACCAGATCTAGTGCAAGAGATAAGGGTGTTGGGGCCACTTGGCAATAGTGATCATAGCATGATAGCCTTTGATTTAATTAGTGGAGGAGGGATAGTAAGGAAAGCCACAGTACTACCTTTTAACTTTCGAAAGGGAGACTATGATAAAATGAGGAAAATAGTTAAGAAAAAACTAAAAGGAGCAGTTGCAAAGGTTGAAGACGTACATCAAGCTTGGGTGTTATTGAAAAATACTATCTTGGAAGCCCAGACCAGCTGTATTCCACGCTTTAAGAAAAGTGGAAGGAAGTCCAAAAACTGCCAGCATGGTTTAAAGGTGAGGTCAGAGAGGCTGTTGTTGCCAAAAAAGCATCTTTCAGGAAATGGAAAAAAGAGCCAAACGACGAAACCTGGAAACAGCACAAGCACTGGCAAGTCAAATGCAAGGCATTGATAAGGCAGGCAAAGAGAGAATTTGAGAAGAAGCTTGCTGCGGAAGCAAAAACGCAAAATAAAGACCTTTTCAAGTACATTTGTAGCAAAAAACCTGTGAGAGAGTCAGTTGGTCCATTAGATGATAAAGGGGTTAAAGGAGCACTAAGAGGCGACAAGGCGATAGCGGAGAGACTGAATGAATTCTTTGCTTCGGTCTTTACTGAGGAAGATGTAGGGATGTTACCCATGACTGAAGTGGTATTTAAAGGTGCAGAAGAATTGAAGGAAATATCGATACATCGGGAAGATGTCTTACAACTATTAGATAAACTGAAGAGTAGCAAATCACCTGGGCCGGATGGTATACATCCAAGGGTGTTGAAAGAACTGAAATATTGCAGACCTGCTATCAGTAATCTGTGAACTATCATTAAATTCATCTCTAATACCTGAAGATTGGAGGATTGCCAATGTAACACCAATTTTTAAAAAGGGTTCCAGGGGTGATCCAGGAAACTACAGACCGGTGAGCCTGACGTCAGTACCAGGGAAAAATGGTAGAAACCATCATAAAGAATAAAATTACTCAGCATGTAGATAGTCACAACCTAATGGGAGACAGCCAACATGGCTTTAGACAAGGAAGATCTTGTCTTACTAATCTGTTATGTTTTTTTGAAGGAGTGAATAAACAGGTGGACAAAGGTGAGTCGGTTGATATTGTGTATCTGGACTTTCAGAAAGCCTTTGACAAGGTCCCTCATCAGAGACTTTTGGCAATACTAAAGAGTCATGGGATAGGAGGCAGTGTACTATTGTGGATTAGGAACTGGTTAAAAGATAGAAAGCAGAGGGTAGGGCTAAATGGCCAATTTTCCCAATGGAGAAAGGTGAATAGTGGTGTACCCCAGGGATCTGTGCTGGGTCCGCTGCTTTTTGACATATTCATAAATGACCTGGAAAGTGGAATAACGAGTGAGGTGTTCAAATTTGCAGATGACACAAAACTATTTAAAGTTGTTAAAACCCAAGAGGATTGTGAAAAATTGCAAGAGGATCTTGATAAATTGGAAGACTGGGCATCAAAATGGCAGATGAAATTTAATGTGGACAAGTGCAAGGTTATGCACCTAGGGAAGAACAACCCAAACTATGGTTACACGATGCAAGGTTCCACATTAGGAACCACCACCCAGGAAAAAGATTTAGGCGTTATTGTGGATACCATGTTAAAACCCTCGGCCCAGTGTGCAGCGGCGGCCAAGAGAGCAAATAGAATGCTAGGTATGATAAGGAAAGTAATGGAAAATAAAACAAAAGATATTATAATGCCTCTCTATCGTTCCATGGTGAGACCGCACCTTGAATATTGTGTGCAA
Source organism: Ichthyophis bannanicus (assembly GCA_033557465.1). Classification (NCBI taxonomy): domain Eukaryota; kingdom Metazoa; phylum Chordata; class Amphibia; order Gymnophiona; family Ichthyophiidae; genus Ichthyophis; species Ichthyophis bannanicus. Next base: position 186,564,209 of record CM066033.1, on the reverse strand, counting down.
TTCTGGTCGCCGTATCTTAAAAAGGATATAGCGATTTTAGAAAAGGTTCAGAGAAGAGCCACCAAAATGGTAAAGGGGATGGAAGGATACTCCTATGAAGAAAGGCTAAAAAGGTTAGGGCTCTTTAACCTGGAAAAGAGACGGCTGAGGGGAGATATGATAGAAGTCTATAAATTAATGAACGGAGTGGAACGGGTAAACGTAGATCGATTGTTTATGTTATCAGAATATAGAAAGACTAGGGGACATGCAATGAAGCTACAGGGTAAACTATTTAAGACTAATAAAAGAAAATATTTTTTCACTCAACGTGTAATCAAACTCTGGAATTTGTTACCGGAAGATGTAGTAAAGGCTGTTAGTGTAGATGGTTTAAAAAAGGTTTGGACAAGTTCCTGGAGGAAAGGTCCATAAACCATTATTAAGAAGTGACCGAAGATATCAATGCTTGACCCGGTACAAGCATTGTGGAACTTGTGTCTCTTGGGGAAACTGCTAGGTACATATGACCTAGATTGGCCACTGTTGGAAACAGAATACTGGGCTTGATGGACCTTGGTCTGACCCAGTATGGCATATCTTATGTTCTTATGTTTTTATTTGCTTTCTTGGTCGCTGCTGCAAACTGAGCGGAGGATTTCAACATGTTATCCACGATGACGCCTAAATCTTTTACCTGAGTGGTGGTTCCCAATGTGGAACCTTGCATCGTGTAACCATAGTTTGGGTTGTTCTTCCTAGGTGCATAACTTTGCACGTGTTCACATTAAATTTCATCTGCCATTTGGATACCCAGTCTTCCAATTTATCAAGGTCCTCCTGCAATTTTTCACAACCCTCTTGGGTTTTAACAACTTTGAATAATTTTGTGTCATCTGCAGATTTGATCACCTCACTCGTTATTCCCATTTCGAGGTCATTTATGAATATGTTAATAAGCAGTGGACCCAGCACAGCTCCCTGCAGTACTCCATTATGTACTTTTCTCCATTGGGAAAATTGGCCATTTAGCCCTACCCTCTGCTTGCTATCTTTCAACCAGCTCCTGATCCACAATACTACACTGCCTCCATTCCCATGACATTTTAATTTTGCCAAGAGTCTCTCATGAGGGACCTTGTTAAAGGCTTTCTGAAAATCCAGATACACTATATATCAACTGGCTCATATTTGTCTACCACTTTATTCACACCTTCAAAAAAATATAACAGATTAATATAAAAGGAAATTATGCATAAAAGGAAATAAATTCCAACTCCCTACACTTGCCCTTCTCACCACACACAGCCATTGTAAATACTTATTGTAAATAGTTAACTGTTTTACTTAATACCTTACAAAGTTAAATTTTATTGTTCAATGTAAATAGTTGATTTCTACTGTTCAATGTTCAATGTAAATGTATACAAATGTGTACAATACTGTTAAGCTGTTACATGTAAACCGCCCTTGATCTCTGGAAGGGGCGGTATAAAAGAAATAGTTAAATAAATAAATAAAAATAAATAAATAAATATGACAAGACTTTCCTTGGCAAAATTCATGTTGACTTTCTCCCATTAAACCATGACTATCTACATGATCAGTAATTTTATTCATTTATAATGGTTTCTCCCATTTTGACTGTTACTGATGTCAGACTCACTGGTCTGTAGTTTCCCAGATCACCTCTGGAACCCTTTTTAAATATTGATGTTACATTGGCCATTCTCTACTCATTAGGTACTACAGATGATTTTAACGATAGTTCACAGATTACTAATAGTATGTCTGAAATCTCATATTTAGTTTTCAATACTCTCGGATGTATATCATCCGGTCCAGGTGATTTGCCACTCTTCAGTTTATCAAATAGTTGTAATACATCTTCCCAGTTTATCAATATTTCTTTCAATTCTTCTGAAACATCACCTTTATATACCATTTCAAGCACGGGTAAATTCCCTACATCATCTTCAGTGAAGACTGAAGCAAAGAATTCATTCAGTCTCTCTGCTATGGCCTTGTCCTCACTTAACACCCCTTTTACCCCTCTGTTATCCAATGGTCCAACTGAATAATGTCAGAATATCACCACTGGATAATTTCTTGGACTGCTGCCCTCAGTGGAGGGGGCTGGAAGAGATCCTGGGAAAGGGGCAGAAAGGGATGAGATGAGATTTGCTGGACTTGGGGGAAGGACAGAAAGGAGAGATGCTGGACGAGCAAGAAATGGGGAGATCTGACATGGTCAAAGGGGAGAAAGAGATGCCTCATATGGAGATAGGAAAGGAAGAGAGAGTTATGTTGGACATGGATGGAGGGGAGGGGACAGGACGGGAAGAGAATGAGGGGGCGATGCTGGACATGGATGGAGAGGACGTGAAGAAAGGAGTGATTCCGGACACGGGTGGATCAGAGAAGCTGCACATGGATGGAAGGGAAGAAAGAGAGAAAATGTTGGATTCAGATGGTGAGAGATAGTGTCGTGCCTCCTACTGGCTAGGCGGTTGCCTAGGAGTAGAGGGCGTCACCTCTTAATGTCCCTTTCTGTTAATTGGATTCCCAGAGCCAAGGCTGCTGGGTAGTGTAGTTGTGTAATAAAGAATGGCCGGGGTTTTCAAGGCAAACAGGAAATTTATTATTTTTTTCTTCTTAGCCAATGAGCTTTTCTTTTCAGCAGTTCACAATTACAACAACATAAATTGGATGCTTCTCCATTGAAAAAGGAAACAGAAACTTCATAGCAAACTGTTATAGCAAACACAGCAGCACTGTTTCTCAGCTTGTTTAACACAGCAGTAAATCTTTTCCTTCATTAAAGATTTTAGCTTTAGGTTCCTGGCTTGGTTCAGCACAAACTCTACTTCAGCTGAGCTCTGTACAGCACTTCACTTCTTTTCTACAAGTTGCTAAACATTTGCTTCCTTTCCTTCAAGCTGCTAAACATTTGCTTCCAGGCTGCAAGCATTCAAATCAGTCCTTTGAATCTTCCTGGCTAGCACAAGAACGTTAGCACTTCATTTGCATAATTCTCCAGCAGGTTAAGCACTTAGATAAGCTTCTTGGGTTTTCTATAACTTTAAAACCTTTGAGCTTTCTCACTTCTGGCACACACAGAATGAGCAATCCATTTCCGAAACCGAGGAAACATTATCTGAAGCACATTCATCTATCTGCATGCTCTCATCATCTAAGTCAATTGGCACCTGGCTGGACTCAGCGTCTGGAACTGCAGGTTTTAGTTTCTGTAACAACTTTAAAAACTTTCCCCACTGGGATTCCTCTCTATGCTGAGGGACACTGGAAGGCTTGAGGAGATCCTTATCCTTTATCAAACTTTGTAAGGTTTCCAATGTGCTCACCTTTCTTCTAGCACCCAGTCTCTTCCCAGACTTTGCTGAAGAGGACACACTTCTTCCCGGCTTTCCTAAGGACACTCCCATACGTTACTCATAGCCAGCATTTTCCACAGGGCAAACTCTCCCGTCCTCCCAGCCAGCTGTAATTCTCTTACAAGCTGAACTACCTCCAGAACTAGAGCTTCCTGAATGCTGTGTGCAATAGGGACTCCTCCTGAGACAGCTGCTGGAACACCTTCCTCTCACAGGGTTCCTCCTGGTTTCCTTACTTCCTGCTTCCTTGCAAGAGTCTCCTCTCTTGGACACACCTTCCCTGGTGATCCCTCCTTCCCTCGTGTTCTCCGGGTCCTCCTCCTTCCCTGCTTCCCTGAGCTTATATGAGTGTGAATGCCCTATAGCCTCAAGCTCCACCCCTGGGTAATCCTCGTCACCTCCCCTGGTTACCTTGGAGCTGGGGCGTGGCTCACTATCAACAGCTCTGTGAATGCAGTATTTTTTTTTAGCTGGAGTTTTAACCCTAAAACTCCCTGAACTATTTCCTTGCTCAGAGGAAAATGACTGTTTTTTCACCATTTTCTCAGGCTCTACTACAGTCTCGCCACCACAATAGGAAGTTATAAATAGATGCATTAAAAACAGGAAGTTTGACTAGATGGTGAGAAGGAGTGGATAGAGAGGTAGAAAAGTAAATGGAAGAATGCTTAAAGATCACTGCCAGAGATGTATGTAGGGGAGGAAGACAGGAGGAGAGAAGAGAAGTGGCAAATGGACAGGAGACCATGGAGATCAAGTTAAGAGGACAGACAGAACAAAGCAGAACCATAGACTGAAAACAACATGATTGTTGTTGTTAAGTGTCATCAAGTTGGTGTCAACTCATGGCAACCCTCTAGATAGTTGTCCTAAATTGTGTTCGGTCTTCAGTCAGGTGGCTCAATGTTGACAGACTGACACCCATAACTGCTGTTATTGTATTGATCGATCTCATTGCTGGCCTTCCTCTTTTGCATTGACCTACCTTGCCAAGCATGATGTCTTTTTCTAATGATCGCTCTCTTCTCCTGATGTGTCCAAAGTATGAAAGTCAAAGTCTTGTCATCTGAACTTCTAAAGAAAGCTTAGGTTTGATCTCCTCTAGTACTAACTGGTTTGTTCATCGGGCAGTCCATGGTATACACAGTATTTGTTGCCAGCATCATAATTCAAAGGCATCAGTTTTCTTCCTGTCTTTCTTTTTCACTGACCAACTTTCACATACATATGATGTTATTGAAAATACCCTGGCTTGAACAAGTCAAATCTTTGTATCGAGAGAGACATCTCTGCTCTTGAGAATCTTGTCTAGGTCCTTCATAGCCATTCTGCCAAGAGCAATACATTGTAGGATTTCTTGACTGCTTGTTCCTTCTTTATAGTTGATCCAAGTAGGTTAAAGTTGTCAACTATTTCAATTTATTCTCCATCAATGATGAACTTATTCATTTTGCAAGTTGTCAGGATGTTTGTCTTCTTAACATTAAGGTGCAGACCCATTTTAAGACTATATTCCTTGAGAAACAAATGTTTCAATTTGTCTTCACTTTCAGCCAGTAATGTTGTATCATCAGCAGAGTGAAGGTTGTTGATGAGTCTTCCACCAATCTTCACACCTCTGTTGTCTTCATACAGTCCTGCTTCTCTGATGATTTGTTCTGCATATAAATTAAAGAGATAGGGGGAAAGTGTGCAGCCTTGTGGTACACCTTTGTCGTACAACATGATTAGAAAAATGAAATCATCTGACTGCAAAGAGAGAAAAATAATTTATTTTCAGTTTAGTGAATGAAATATGTTGGTTTTGGGAATTTATTTATATTTTTATATTTTATACAGTACAGGAGGTAATGCATCTCGTTCACTTATTTTTCAGTTTATTTCAATTAATATGCACAAGGGTATATATATATATGACAGACCTCTTATGTTAAAGGCTCCTGAGCCAGTTGGTTTAGGTTCTGAGTTTTATAAACTCTTAACAGGATAAAATTGGTCTTTTCTTGTTACATGCAAACTAGACTGTTAGAAAGGGGAATTTTCCCTAGGATGGATAAGATTTATATTACGTTGATCTTAAAACTGGGCAAAGAACCAGCTTCTGAATTTTGATTTTAAAATTTTGGCCAACAGTTTGGCGCTGGTTTTGCCAACACTGATTAAGGAAGAACAAATGGGGTTTATGAGCAAGTGATACAAAGTACTTACTGTAAGGAAGATTATGCTTGCAGTAGAACGCTGTCAGAGGCTGGATCTTCCTTTATTATTTATAAACTTAGATGTGAAAAAGGCCTTTGACAGGGTCATTTAGGCTTATTTATTTGAAGGTTTGAATATGATGATGATTGGAGGGGATTTTCAGGGCTGGATTTGGACATGGTATGCACATGCTAGAGCAGCAATGATCGTAATTGGTAGTGTGGCACTGGAAATCAACCTGGCTAGGGATACAAGACAGGGATGCCCCCTTTCTACCTTACTGCTTGTTATCTTTGGACCCCTTGTTGCATAGTATTTGGAATGTGGCTGGGGCTGCATGGCTCAATCTTTGTGTTACACCCTTCAAAGTGGCGGCTTTGCTACTGATGTTCTGGTGGGACTTAACGATTCCCCATGCTTCTTTGTCTGTATTATTGAACTTGATAAAAGAGTTTGGGCTGTTTTCTGGACTTAAGTTGAATCTTGAGAAATCTAAGAAATGCTTCCTGTAACTCCGGTCTTTAAAGAGGGTGAGATGCGGGATTCCCCTTACAATGGGCACAAGAGCCTTTGAGATATGGGTATTGTGATTCCTAAGGATTTATACAACTTATACTGTTGCAGTGTGGAGCCCCGTCAGAGGAAACTTCAGGCACTCCTACAAACTTGGCATTCTCTGACGTTATCCTTACATGGCCGAGCATACTTGTATAAGATAGTTCTCTTGCCAAAATGGCTCTGCATATGTCAAGTGCCTACTGTTGGGGGTTTGATCCTTCCAGGATTCATAAGGCATTGAGGACATTTTTGTGGTGGGGCAGAAGCCACATTTATCGTTGGAGGTACGCACTCGTAATTGGGGTAAAAGTGAAATAGCCCTTCTTAATTTGTGTTTTGACAGTCTAGCAGCCTTGACGCGGCATATTAAGGATTGGATTTATGGCTCTTCCCACATTATTCCAACTGCATTGGAACAGTATTTACTAGTCCCTTTGGATCTGCAATTTGTTTGCATCTTTCAACATATCAGTTATCACAGTTTGTGACTACTCATCCATTTGTAGCCCCCTTACAGCGAGCCTGGAGGTGGATCGGCTGGTGAATACATTGTAATTATCAAATTACACCTTTCTTACCCTTTAGAGATAATCCTCGTTTCATACAGGGGATGCAGCAGGTCAGTTTTCATGCTTGGGGCACGTGGGAAATTTGCACTGTAGCAAATGTAGTAGATTACAAGGATAGTACAAAGGCTTTTGCTGATCTGCAACCAGAATATTCTCTTCCCACATTAAATATGCATGAGAAAGATTTGTACGCACTGCCTTCATCTTATGTACATCTCTATCATGCATATTGAAAACCTGACTGGCTAGGTGTGCCCTGAGGACTGGATTGAGAACCCTTGCCTTAATGAGAACAGTTCTTGTCTGTGGGCTTGATCTTGAGGTGATGCTGTTTGATGCTTTTTCTAAACTCCCTACTAAGGATAAATATCTGCAATTGTTTTTGAGAACATCTTTTCGTATGGCAAAAGAAGAGCATATTGTGCTACTGACCACTTTCAGACATCCCTCCCTTGACACTTTGATGACTGGTCTTGCATCAGCTGCTAGTCATGGAGAGGGATCTATGCACCACCTCCCCTATTTTTAAAGATTTGGGGATGTTACTTAGACTTTTTCATACCTGAGCATGGTGAGGAGTGAGGGAGAATATGTTGGGCAGTTGTTGAACATTGTTGCTGTCTCTGGTACTCACTGTGTTCTTGTACTTGTCCTTTGAATAAAGAGCAATTCTAAAAACAAATAAATAAATAAATAGGCACCCCCCTCTGAACCTAATACTGAGTAGCTTCTTCTGGTACTTCCAGGCCAAATTTGAACAGAAGGAAGATCAGTGTCTAGGCAGGTGAGGAAAGAGGATATTTTTAAGACATATCTGATTAGTACTCTCAGAAGGCTCAGCCTGTGTGAACATCATATAGATGAACGTATTCCATCCATTTATTCACGGTGTCGCTGGTCGATAGGCAAGAATAAATGTTCATGCTGCTGCGCTGCATCTGTTTCTTTAGAGTCGACTGGAAATTTATGGGCAGCATCTGGATGCTGCAAATGTGTGTATCCATTTCTCATTAGCTGTTGCTGATGGAAGGTGTCATTCAAGTTCACGTTTATTAAGGACAGAAGGTACCGTGGTCACTTAATTAGTCTTTGAATGAGAGCAGCACCTGCTGTCGCCAAATGGAGTGCAGCTCTTTGGTGTAGACTCCTTTGTTTATGAGGCAGCATAAAGTTTGGGGCACAGGGTTTCTGAATCCTAAAGACCCCTTCTGAAGTCTTAATAGAAGTGTCAGTAAACTGGTTAGAGGCTGTTGAGCTTGCAAATGACAGGACCAAGAAGGGGATTTGATTGAAGCTTATAAAATCATGAGGGGATGGAATGGTTAAATAGGAGAGTGTTTAACCTTTCAAACAACACTAAAACAATAAACTATTGACCAGCAGATTGAAAACAAATTTTAGAAAGTATATATTTATTTCATATAATAGCTGGATTGTATATGTGGAAATGGGGCTTTTGAGAATTGCCTATTACATACATGTGTATAGTTATGCACATATATCCAATATGTGCATAATTGTACCCATGTATTGAGGAAGATTCCTTGGGGGAAGACTAGGACAGAGAGCATGCTTAACGTGTGTACATTTTGGATTTCTAAAAGCGCACTTGTAAGTTTTCACAGGAAAAATACTGGAAAAAATGGCAGCTGCTGGTTTGTGTGTGTGTGTATTGTTTTTGAGTCAGTCTTTAAAGGAAAAATTTTCCTTTCAAAATGAATGTAAAATCTGGGAGTAAATAGTACTCACAAGCTTTGCACATACATGCATCATTTGAAAGTTGCCCCCCATTAAGTTGTAGAAGCTGAAGCATTTTTAAATAGGTTGTATAAACCAAGATATGCTGCTGAATTGAGGGGTCTGGCGCTGTCCATATACGTGCAGCAGCCAGCGGACAAATAGACATTTGGGAGTGAGTTCATAACAGTGCTGCTGTGTCAGCATTGGAGATAGGCTTAAAATAAGTAGTGATCCTCTATTTGGAGATATATTCAACTACATCTGTAAGCTAATTCTTCCAGATTTTACTCATTCCACTTGATATACGAGCAGGGTCGGCCAAAGTGGGGTGTGGGGCCATGTGTGAATACTCATTGCGGGGCCTCATTTGCATAGATATTTGCATAATATTAATATGCACTTACTTTTAGTAAACACGCTCTTAATGAGTGTATAGATAATGACTACCAGATTTCTACATTACTATACTCCAGTGCCAACTGCCAGGCACATTAGGCAGTACTATAAATACTGCCCATTTAGAACCCATAGCAAACCTGTCATTTCATAATATCACTACCAGGACTCACAAAACAGCATATCCTATCTATCAAAAGGCAACACTGCAAGTATTAAACCAATATATCTGGAAAATGCCAATACATCTCCTACTGGGGAAAGAGAACAAGTGGCATTGTCAAAAAGAAACTACATAAACAGAATACCTCAGCTCGGTTACACATACAGAGCATATACCGTCACCAAACAAAGAACACAGATCACAATTTAGAAATAGGAAGACAATAATTAAACTGGGAACCCCAAAAGCCAAACTTGTAATGTACAACAACACTGGAGAAATAAAACTATAAATTAGTTCTCCAGGAACAAGCAGAAAGTCAGTCCACACATATGGGTGACACTGGCGCCGATGGGGCCCTCGCAGAAGCATCCCCCCAGCTTTCAAAGAAAGCCTTTGGGAGATGCCACCACGCATGCGTGGTCCCCTTCCCACCCAAGGGTGCCATCTTGCTCAGTCTCCTTTTTTCTGCGGAGCCCTTCAGACGTTTCTCTGGCTTGTCTCTGGAAAAAGTAGATTTTTCTCTCTGGGTTTCATATTCTCCTCCGGTACCGCACCGGTACTCTTCCCACCACCTGACCTTGTTGCCTCGGCATCGAGTTCGGGTATATTTTTGTAGTTTTTATTCCTTATTTTTCTGACTTCTTCACGCCTTTTTTCCAACTGGCAGCCCAGAGAGTCTTTGACCTCGCAGGGGTACTTTTTTCCCCCATTGCTACGTGGCTTTAAGAAGTGTGATTGGTGCTCTAAAATTATGTCTTTGACCGACACATAAGACTGCTGTCTCCACTACCTCGGGCCAGACCACGACCCGGCAGCCTGCGGTCTCTGCAAAAGGATGTCCAGCAAGGCCCTCAAGAGCCACCAGCAGCAGCATGATAAGTTTTTCCCTGAGTACCCGGTGCCTCCGAAGGCCAGGGCCTCATCTGAGGTCTCGACTTCTCAGGCGGAACCTTCCGAACTGAGCCCCATCGTGGGTCATCTGTTAACCATGTTTTATTTCCTGTTTCCTGTAAGAACAGTTCATTATATGCAACGTGTATGTTTTATGTAAATCGCACTGATGTCGAATAGCGTGGTATAAAAGAAATGTAAATAAATAAATAAATAAATCTGAAAGGGGGTCTCGCTCAAATACCACCTCCACTGGGAGACTAGTCCATGGATCCACCACTCTTTTCGTAAAGAAATATTACGGAAAGAGTGGTGGAACCGTGGAATAGTCTTCCAGTGGAGGTGGTAGAGATGAGGACAGTATCTGAATTCAAAGAAGCATGGAACAAACACAGAGGATCTCTAAAGGAAAAAAGGGGACCGTTGTAGTGGTTGAAATGGAAGGACAGACTAGATATAGGCCATGTGGTCTTTTTCTGTCGTCATGTTTCTGAAGAAACCCTCGAAGGCAGCGTCCTTGGATGGTTCCGACCAGCCGGGTGCCCCCCGGGCCCCGTCCCGCATTCCGAGATGCTCGTCTGAGGTTTCGGAGAAGGAGCGGCCTGCAAAGGTTCCCCGAAAGGACTTGACCTCGGACTGGCCTTGGTCCCCAGACACCATCCTCGTAGAGGATTCCCCTTCGAGGGAGCCAGTGTCCGGCCCGAGTTCCTCGATGCCCGTGCCGAAGGCTGTCGAGCCTTCTAGCCTGGTGTCCAGAATGGCGGCCCTGGAGTGCAGTTTGTCTTCCTTCATGGACCAACAGCAAGCACTGTTGTCTGGCACGATCGGTTCATCTGCACTGACCACCGGGCCCTCAACATCCAAGATGTTCCTGGAAGCCAAGCCAATCCTCGAGGTCCTTTGGCCTTGAGTCATTTCTCGGCCGAGGTCACAATCCAAGTCCCGCTTGACGGGACCACGATCATCCCCGACAAGTATGCCAGGTACCGGTCGCGGAGCATCGGGAGCCCCGAGGCCCAAGGAGCAGCCCTCCTATGAGTCCTCGACAGACTACTCTGAGTGAGAGACAGAAGATGAGGAGTCCCTCGACACCTGTCGCCACCCCGACATCCTATCTGATTCTCCCATTTTGGAGCCTCGATGGCGGTCCCCACTGGAGGATATGGGCTTCCTTGATTTTGTCAAGGATATGTCAAAGGTCCTGGCGTTCCCTACAGAGTCGGAGGAGGACCCTTGGGTAGATGAGTTGGAAATTCTCCAGTTTGAGTCTCCCCCGCGGGACTCGCTCACGGTGCCCATTCCTCCCATCGTGGAATAGCTGTTGCTCCGGATGTGGGAGACACTGGCGTCAGTACAGGTGGTGAGCAAACGGCTCAACTCGATGTATAGAGTCTTCTGGAGCCCGGGCTTTCAAAAGTCACAGCTGCCGCATAACTCCATGGTGGTGGAGTCGGCCGTTCAATGCTCATCGGCCATATCCAGGCCTACCAGCTGTACATGGGCATGTACCTGAGAACTAGCAAAGGAACTCGCCGGGTTCTCAGCTGGTCTCTCCAAGGAACCCTTGCAGCATTTCAAGAACCTGGCCAAGGCAGTCCATGAGTGCTCCAAATTTATGTCTCAAGTGACCTATGATGGGTTTGAGTCGGCGGCTCAAGTAGTGGCAGTGGGCATCGGCGCATAGTGCCAAGCTTAGCTATATTCATCGAGCAGTGGGTTCGGGACAAATTGGTCAATGTCCCATGCAAAGGAGAGAAACTCATTGGCAAACCCATGACTGACGAGGCTGCCGAGCTGGAGACTGAGTTCACGACAAGGACCAGGCTCTCAAGACCACTGCCCCTCCCCGACGGAAGGGCTTGAGTAAAAAGTCCTCCTACCCGAGGAAAGGGGCTGCTTACAGAAACTACCCACCTTTTCAGGCCTCCCCAGCTCCCCAACAGGGTCAGCAAGCCAAGGGACATGGGCATGGCCCTCGTAAACAGAAGGCTCCAAAACCCCAGGCACCGGCTCCGGTCCAGCCAGGGGGGAGCTTTTGACTCCTTGAGCCTAGCCTATTTATCTCAAGGAGATCAGCAGCCCACAGGGAGACGTCTGGCCCACTATGCCCAGAGGTGGTTGACCATCACCAATGACTCCTGGGCACTTTGGGTGGTCAGGGAGGGTTGCCTCCTCCATTCGACTCAGACGCCTCCCCCTTATTTCCTGGGAGAGCCCCTCAGGTCTCCCCTCCTTCTACTGAAGGAATTGGCAGTTCTTCTTCAGGACAAAGTGGTGGAACTGTTGCCCCACCATCTCAAGGGCAAGGGATTCTACTCCAGGTACTTCCTCATGCCAAAAAGAACAGGGGGCCTAAGACCCATCTTCGACCTGCGCAACTTCAACAAATTCCTGGTGAGGGAGAAGTTCAAGATGCTCTCCCTTGGAATATTGCTGCCATACCTCCAGCAGGGAGATTGACTATGCTCCTTAGACCTCAAGGATGCCTATACCCACATCCTAATCCCCCCCTTGGCCTCTGCCCCAAGAGTCTTTACAAAATGCCTGGCAGTCATGGCCGCCTTCCTCCATCTCCAGGGGGTCTTTGTCGTCCCCTACCTTGACGATTGGCTAATAAAGGGAGGCATGGTCTCAGAGGTGCAGCAGGCCACTGCACGCACCATCCAGGTTCTGCAGCACTTGGGTTTTGTCATAAACTAGCCCAAATCTCACCACCTACCAGCACAGTGTCTGGAATTCATCGGGGCAAAGCTCAACACTCTCCAGTCGAACGCCTTCTTGCTCAGGGACCGAGCCAGCCATCTCAAGTCACTCACACAGAACATACAAAACTGTTCCTTCATGCCCACTCGGCTTCTTCTGTGCCTCCTCGGGCACATGGCCTCCACGGTGCACGTCATCCCAGGTGCTCCCCTCCACATGAGGACAGTGCAATGGTGTCTCCGGGACCAGTAGTCTTAGGCCACAGAATGCCTCCGAGACAGAGTCTCTGTCACCCGCCAACTGGCAGACTCTCTGGTCTGGTGGAAATCTCTCCAGTATCTTGAGGCGGGCATGCCTTTTCAGGCCCCGAACCCCTCAAGGTCCTCACCATGGACACCTCCCTGCTCGGCTGGGGAGCCCACTGCGGGGAGCTTCGCATCCAGGGCAACTGGTCACCAGACGAGAGCACCCAGCAGATCAACCTTCTGGGGCTGCGGGCCATATATTTAGCCCTCTGAGTTTTCTGCCACTACCTGCATCACCAGCCGGTGCTGGTCCAGATGGACAATTAGGTGGCGATGTTCTGTGTGAACAAACAGGAGGGCACGGGGTCTCGTGCCCTCTGTCGGGAGGTGGTTGTCCTCTGCTCGTATGCACTCCAACAGGGTATCCTCCTGCAGGCAGTGTACCTACCATGCCAGGACAACCTTCTGGCCGACAGGCTGAGCAGAGTCCTCCAGCCGCACGAGTGGCAGCTGGACTCCAGGGTAGCCAATCGGCTTTTCCAGATCTGGGGAGAACCCATGATGGACCTGTTCACCAGTCCAGACAACTTCCAGTTGCCCCACTTCTGTTCCCGACAGGCCCACCCCTCCAGAGTGGCAGTGGACGCGTTCCTTGTCTCATAGTTGGAAGGCCTCATGTACGCCTTCCCCCCATGCCACTGATCGACAAAACATTGTTCAGGACTCTCCGCGAAAGGGCCTCACTCATCCTGATAGCCCCTTGGTGGTCCAGGCAACCATGGTTCCCATTGGTCCTCCGGTTGACGGTGGAGAGCCCCATCCCCTTGCGAACCTCTCCGGGATTCCTGTCTCAGGAGGTGGGGCTCTCTTCTGCACCCCAGCCTCGGGTCCCTGTCACTGACAGTGTGACTGCTGAAAGGGTGACTCTGGTCCCTTTCAACCTTTCGGTTGAGGTGGAAGAGATTCTGATGGCCTCTTGCAAGGCCTCTACTAGGAAGGCTTATGCTCTCAAATGGCACAGGTTTTTGGCTTGGTGCGCCGAGCACGGGGCTGACCCATTCTCCTGCCTGGTGTGACTGGTGTTACAGTACCTTCTCCACCTCTCACAATCCGGGCTTAAGTCTAACTCTGTACGGGTGCACCTTAGTGCCCTGGCAGCACACCACCACCCGGTGGATGGCAAGCCCCTCTCAGTCCAGCCTTTGGTGACCTGTTTTCTTTGAGTCCTGTTCCTATTGAAGCCCCCGGTTCACCCTCAGGCAACCGAATGGGACCTCAACGTAATGTTGCGGCAGCTCACTTGCCCACCCTTCAAGCCTCTGGCTACCTGCCAACTTCGCTACCTCTCTTGGAAGGAGGCATACCTGGTTGCACTCACCTCCGCTCGCAGAGTTAGTGAGCTTCAGGTCCTAGTGGCGGAGAAGCCTTATACCAGGTTCTACAAGAAAAGAGTGGTGCTTCACACGCAGCCCAAATTCCTTCCGAAGGTAGTATTACCCTTCCATCTCAGCCATGCCTAACTCCAGTCGGGCAGAGACGATCCTTCACCCCTTGGACTGTAAGAGAGCTTTATCCTTCTATATCCAATGCTCTCAGGGCCATTGCAAAGCTTCTCAGCTTTTCGTCTCCTATGACCCCAGTAAGCTGGGAGAGGTGGTGACCAAGCATACACTGTCCACTTGGGTGGCGGACTGTATCGCCATCGCCTATGAGCAGGCGGGGCTCCCGCTGGAAGGCCGCATCACGGCGCACCATGTCAGGGCCATGGCGGCCTCGGTGACAAACTTGCGCTCTGTCCCGATGGTGGACATATGCCGGGACGCCATCTGGTCTTCAGTCCATACCTTCGCAACCCATTACTGCCTAGAAAGAGAGTCTCAATGGAACAGTACCTTCGGCCAGGCTGTGCTCCGTAATCTTTTCGGGGTTTAGGCAACTCCTATGCTCCAACCCTTCTGTAATCAGGCTACCGGAGTGCTGGTTTTCATCAGACACAGGTGTCCTACAGTACTGTGGTCTGTGAATACAGGTTCGATTGTTGCTGCTTGCAGCCCCTGCTTATTGCTACATGCTTTCGATAGCCTGTAGCTGGGGAGTCCCATATGTGAGGACTGACTTCCTGCTTGTTCCCGGAGAAAACATAGTTACTCACCTGTAACAGGTGTTCTCCAGGGACAGCAGGAATCAGTCCTCACAACCCTCCCTCCTCCCCTTGGAGTTGCTCCTTTACCATATTTTATTTTTGCCGTCTTTTAACTATGTCATCTGACTGAGCAAGATGGCACCCTTAGGTGAGAAGGAGACCACGCATGCGTGATGGCATCTCCCAAAGCTTTCTTTGAAAGCTGGGAGGATGCTTCCGCAAGGGCTCTGTCAGCGCCGACGTCACCCATATGTGAGGACTGATTCCTGCTGTTCCTGGAGAACACCTATTACAGGTGAGTAACTATGCTTTTCCTCTTGTACTAAACAAAACGCAAAGGCGTTAATGATGAGCATTCCCCAGAGCTGACATATTCCAGTTAATAAATTCAAAATAAAAAAATATTTTTCTACCTTTTGTTGTTTGTGCATTTTATTCTTCAGTGCTCCAGCCACTTTCTTCTGGTTTCTTTGTGTCTTCTGCTAACTCTCTCAAAAGGATATAAACAGGATGGAGTCAGTACAGAGGGTGACTACTAAAATGGTTAGTGGTGTGGGCCTGGTACCCCACAAACAGTTCCCCAAATATTACCAATTACCATCGAATTGCTCAGACAACAATTGCTTAGCTACAAGAGTTCTTTATTCGGTATACCAAAGCAAAACAAATCACAAATGCAGATAGCAAGCGTCTGTCTGAAAAGGTGGCAGGCAACCTCCTCTCTGTACCGGAGTTAGAGAGCAGATTGCCCGCAGAGCTCTATAGGGGCTTTGTTATATACTCTTCTGTCCCAAATTTCCAGAAAGTTCTGCATGAATTCTGATGTCATCTGCAGCTTTCTGTACAAACTTCTTTCTCGGGACCCTCCCAGGACCCTCCCATGTTTATCAGGTCTTACAGCTGCTGTTTTCCAAGGTCTGCTTATCTATGCTGTTTACCGCAACCCACTGCCTCCTTCCTGTGCTCTGTACATGTCTTGGCACAATTTGTAATCTTCAAGGCAGAGAGTATGTGTGTTCTTTGTTTCCTACTTGGCCTGTATTTTCTCTTGCTGCTGGGCCCAAAAAGACTCTGCACACTTCTGCACAAAGTATGGTTACCCAGACTCTTTCATATAAGGCCGCATATACTCTTTCTCTTATAGCCCACAAGCTTGTCTTCTGTGCCATCCATATGCTGTGTGCAGTACCAGCAAGCAGAAGTGCAGTCATAAAAAGCAGCCATATAAAACAGAGCTAAACCAATTATCCCTGCATTAGCCAATTATCCCCACATTGGTCTTCATTGTAAACCATATGAGGACAGACTTAAGGATCTTAATATGTACACCTTAGAGGAAAGGTGGGATAGAGGTGATATGATTGAGATGTTTAAATACCTCCGTGGCATAAATGTACAGGGGGAGAGCCTCTTTCAATTGAAAGCAAACTCTGCTACATGGGATGAGGGTGAAGGGGGATATATTCAGGAGTGATATGCGGAAATATTTCTTTATGGAAAGAGTGGTAGATCCGTGGAATAGTCGCCCAGTGGAGGTGGTAGAGATGAGGACAAGATCTGAATTTAAAAAAGCATGGGACAAATACAGAGAATCTCTAAAGGAAAAAGGGGACTGTTGTAGTCGTTGATATGGAAGGACAGACTAAATAGGCCATGTGGTCTTTTTCTGTCGTCATATTTCTATGTTTCTAGGTCTGCTGTCCATTTGTCCTTTCTTCTCTCTTCTAGTTTTTTTCCATTCTCTCTTTACATCTGCTTTAGCATGCTGATCTTTCCCCTTTTGCTCTTTCCTCCATTTCTTTCTTTATTCCTTTTTCATCCACTCAAATTTCACCCCTCCATCCTCAATCCCCACATACTCTCCCAATACCCAGCCAATCGTAGATTTTTCTTCCCTCCCACTCAAAATATTTTTCCCCTCTGCATCCTCACTCCCCCAGCCCCATTCTCTTCTAGTCCTACCCCAACATCAGCTCCCTTCTAGTTCCAGCCACACCCAGCATCCTCTCCCTTCTAGTCCTATTCTCCCATCCCCCCACATCAGCCCATTTCTAGTCCTAGTCCCCCCAGCAGCCCATTTCCAATCCTAGCTCACCACTCAGCCATTTCTAGTCCTATCCTAGCCCCCATCAACCCAATTCCAATCCTAGCCTCCCCATCAGCTTATTTCCAATCCTAGCCTCCCCATCAGACCTTTCCATAAGAACATAAGATATGCCATACTGGGTCAGAACTAAGGTCCATCAAGCCCAGTATCCTGTTTCCAACAGTGGCCAATCTAGGTCATAAGTACCTAGCAGTCTCCCCAAAAGACACAGTTTCCACAGTGCTTGTATTGGGTCAAGCAGTGATATCCTGGGTCCCTTTTAATAATGGTCTATGGACCTTTCATCCAGGAACTTGTCCACACCTTTTTTAAACCCAGCAACACTAACAGCTTTTACTACACTACAACAAATTCCAGAGTTTCATTACATGTTGAGTGAAAAAATATTTTCTCTTATTAGTCTTAAATAGGTTACCCTGTAGCTTCATTGCATGTCCCCTAGTCTTTTTATATTCTGATGATGTAAACAATCAATCCACGTTTACCCATTCCACTGCATTCATTAATTTATAGACCTCTATCATATCTCACCTCAACCGTCTCTTTTCCAGGTTGAAGAGCCCTAAACCTTTTAGCCTCTCTTCATAGGAGTATCCTTCCGTCCTCTTTACCATTTTGGTGGCTCTTCTCTGTACCTTTTCATAGAAACATAGAAATATGATGACAGAAAAAGACCACATGGCCTATCTAGTCTGTCCTTCCATATCAACAACTACAGCAGTCCCCTTTTTACCTTTAGAGATCCTCTGTGTTTGTCCCATGCTTTTCTGAATTCAGTTACTGTCCTCATCTCTACCACCTCCACTGGGAGACTATTCCATGGATCCACTACTCTTTCCGTAAAGAAATATTTCCGCATATCACTCCTGAATATATCTCCCTTCACCCTCATCCCATGTCCTCTTGTAGCAGAACTTGCTTTCAATTGAAAGAGGCTCTCTCCCTGAACATTTATGCCACGGAGGGATTTGAACATCTCAATCATATCGCCTCTGTCCCGCCTTTCCTCTAAGATGTACATATTAAGATCCTTAAGTCTGTCCTCATAAGCTTTATAATGAAGACCACTAATCATTTTAGTAGGCACCCTCTGCACCGACTCCATCCTGTTCACATCCTTTTGAAGGTGCGGTCTCCAGAATTGCACACTATACTCCAAATGAGGCCGCACCAAAGACTTATACAGAGGCATTATCACCTCCTTTTCTCCAGGACCAAGCAGGAAGTCAGTCCTCACATATGGGTGACGTCGGCGCCGACGGAGCCCTCGCGGAGCAATTTTCCCCAGCTTTCAAAGAAAGCC
Source organism: Ichthyophis bannanicus (assembly GCA_033557465.1). Taxonomy (NCBI): domain Eukaryota; kingdom Metazoa; phylum Chordata; class Amphibia; order Gymnophiona; family Ichthyophiidae; genus Ichthyophis; species Ichthyophis bannanicus. The sequence continues at coordinate 186,545,815 of CM066033.1, read as the reverse complement.
TTTGGGAATTGCAGCGCGCATGCGCGGTCGCCTTCCCGCCCAAGGGTGCCATCTTAGCCAGTCTTCTTTTTTCCGCGGAGCCCTACAGACGTACCCGTCGTGTCCCCGCGAAAAAGTTGATTTTATTCGTAATATTCTCTTTTTTCCTTCGGTTCGACGCCGGTTTTCTTCCCGCCCGGACTCGCGACGCCGGTCACGAGTCCTCTTCTTCTTTTTCGGTTTTTCTGATTTAGTCAGTTTCGTTTTCGGTTTTTTCACTGGCAGCCCGGTCTTTTGACCTCGCAGGGGCCCTTTTTCCCCCGATGGCTGCCAGTGGTTTCAAGCGGTGTGGTCAGTGTGAGCGAAATATGTCACTAACTGACACACACGATAATTGCCTCCGCTGCCTGGGCCCGGATCATGAAGAAATGATCTGTGGGGCCTGTGGCAAAATGTCCTCCAAAGCGTTGAGAAGTCGGCGGCATCAGCGGGATAGGATCTTCGCTGACCCCAGCCGTACCCGGACCTCGTCGGAGGCCTCGGCGTCCAGAGGTTCCAGCTCTGACCGTCGCCGGAGTTCCTCCGACAGGGGTTCTCCCTCCGGGGACCATCGACGGAAGGTGAAACCCGCGAGGGCGGCGTCGGTGGACGCTCCTGGCTCCGCGAGGGCCAGGTCGCATAGCCCCGATAGCCGTCCCGGGTCCTTGGAGAAGGAGCACCTCTCGAAGCGACCTCGCATGGAGTCGGAGCTGCCTGCTCGGGTAAGACCTGTGGTCCTCCTGGACTCGCCTCCGAGACCGCTGACGTCGGGCCCGACGCCGTCGGGGCCCGAGTCGGGGGCTGCTGGGTCACCTGAGGTCGGACTCAGGTTGACGGCCTTGGAGAGCAGACTGTCTGCCTTCATGGACCAGCAGCGGGCACTGCTCGCTAGCCTCGCTGGCGCCGCTGCCCCGACCGCCGGGACATCGACGTCTAAGTCGACCCCGGAGACCGAGCCGATCCTCGAGTCCATGCGAACTCGAGTCGATCCTCGGTCGAGGTCACCCTCGGCCTCCCGTTCGGGACTGAGGTCGTCGACGCCGACTCCCTCGGCGTCGGGGCGGCCGGCGCCGCAGCCTGCCCGGGCCGACCCCACCGATTCCTCCTCGGAGTCGGTCTGGGAGTCTGAAGAGGAAGAGTCACCTGATTCTTTTCGGACTCGGTGTGTCCCCTCGGACTCGCCTGAGTCCGAACCTCGGAAGCAGTCCCCTCCGGAGGATGCCCGGTTCTCGGACTTCGTCAGGGATATGGCCAAGGCTTTGGCCTTCCCTGCGGATCCCGAGGAGGAGCCTCGAGCCGAAGAGCTCGACGCCCTCCAGTATGACTCTCCCGCCAGGGAACACTTTACTGTACCGGTTCCTCCCATGCTGGAACGACTACTCTTCCGCATGTGGGAGAGTCCGGCCTCCTCGCCGGTCCTGAGCAAGCGGGTCGATTCTATCTATCGAGTCCGCAAGAGCCCTGGCTTCCAAAAAGCACAGCTACCACACCATTCCATGGTAGTGGAATCGGCCATGCATCGTCTTAAGAGCCAGAAGATGCACTCCTCGGTGCCTCCTGGCAGGGAGGCCCGTACCCTGGATGGCCTTGGTAAGAAGTGTTTCCAGGGCTCTATGCTTGCGTGTCGTGTCCAGACCTACCAGCTATACATGGGCATGTATCTCCGAGACCTGGCTAAAGAGCTAGCCGGATTCTCCGCTGGATTGTCCGAGGAACCTTTGCGGAGGTTCCTAGCCTTGTCCACTGGCATTCGAGAATGCTCAAAATTCATATCCCGAGCAGCCTATGATGGCTTTGAAGCATCGGCTCGAGTGGCCGCAGCCGGCATCGGTGCCCGCCGACAGGCTTGGCTTCAGTCGTCTGACCTTGAGCCCTGGGTGCAGGACAAGTTGGTCGATGTCCCCTGCCGAGGTGAAAACCTCTTTGGCAAACCTATGGACGAGAAGGCTGCACAACTAGAGACAGAGACTCTCACCAGGACTAGGCTTTCTAGGAAGACCTCCGCCCCTTCCCAGAAAAAGAAGGGCTCGGGAAAGAAGTCCTTTTACCCGAGAAAGGCAGCTGTCTATAAACACTACCCCCAATATCAGGCCCCCGCAGCTCCCCAACAGGGCCAGCAGGCCAAGGGACGGGGTAACGGGCCCCGTAGGCAGCAAGCCCCCAAGCCTGCACCACCAGCCCCTGCTCAGCAGGGTGGGGGTTTTTGACTCCTTCAGCATAGCCTCTCCCCCTCCGCTGGCTCCTCCCAGCACCGGAGGCCGGCTGGTTCACTTCGCCCACAGGTGGTCCAACATCACTTCAGATGCCTGGGTGCTTCAAGTCGTAAGAGAAGGCTATCTTCTCCACTTCCACCAGGTCCCTCCCTCCTATTTCCCGGGAGAACCTCCACGACTCCCTCTGCACAGGGACTTACTCCTTCAGGAGTTAGCAGGTCTTCTACAGGAACAGGCGGTGGAACCGGTGCCCCACCACCTGAGAGGTCAAGGCTTTTATTCCAGGTATTTTCTAGTACCAAAAAGGACAGGAGGCCTCAGACCCATCCTGGACTTGGCGCAACCTCAACAGGTTCCTCGTGCGGGAAAAGTTCAAAATGCTTACCCTTGGAATCCTTCTGCCCTACCTCCAGCAGGGAGATTGGCTATGCTCCTTGGATCTAAAAGATGCCTACACGCACATCCTCATCCACCCAAGCCACCGCCAATACCTAAAGTTTGTGGTGGCAGGAAATCATTACCAGTACAGAGTACTGCCCTTTGGCCTGTCCTCCGCGCCGCGAGTCTTCACAAAATGTCTCGCGGTGGTGGCGGCCCATCTCCGGCTTCACGGCCTCTATGTCTTTCCGTACCTCGACGACTGGCTCATCAGAGCAGCGTCTGCTCCAGAGGTCACCAACGCCACACACCGCACGGTGACTCTTCTGCAGTACTTGGGCTTTGTCATAAACTTCGCAAAGTCCACTTTGCTCCCCTCACAGGATCTCGAGTTCATCGGCGCAAGACTGCACACTCCTCAGGCACGAGCTTTCCTGCCTCTCGACAGGGCTCAACGGCTCATGGACCTAGCCGACCGTTTTCGCAGCCAGCCCCTGGTCTCCGCCAGGCGCTTCCTGAGACTGCTCGGCCATATGGCTTCCACCGTCCATGTGACCCCCAATGCCCGCCTGAATATGCGGCCTGCTCAATGGTGTCTTCGCAAGCAGTGGCAACAAGCCACAGGCGGCCTAGCAGACCTAGTGCGCGTCTCCGAGCCGCTGGCCTCGTCTCTCCAGTGGTGGCTTCATCGGCCGAACCTGGTACTCGGCATGCCTTTTCAGTCACCTCAGCCGGCCCAGGTGCTGACGACAGATGCGTCCCTCCTGGGTTGGGGAGCACATTGCCAAGGGGCACGTACTCAGGGCCTCTGGACCACGTGGGAGTCTGCTCAGCAGATCAACTTCCTGGAGCTCAGAGCGATCCGCCTGGCTCTCAAGGCTTTCTCCCACCTGACCTCTCACCAGTCCGTCCTTGTCCAGACGGACAATCAAGTTGCCATGTTCTACGTGAACAAACAGGGGGGCACGGGCTCCTTCCTTCTCTGTCGGGAAGCACAGAAGATCTGCTCTTGGGCCGTCAGTCACGGCGTTCTTCTCAAGGCAGTTTATCTCCCAGGCCAAGAAAATTGCCTGGCGGACAAACTCAGCAGGATCCTCCAGCCGCACGAGTGGCGCCTGGATCCCTTGGTAGTTCAGAAGCTCTTTCTAAAGTGGGGCCTCCCCACGATGGATCTCTTTGCCAGTCCTCTCAACCGGCAACTTCCTCGCTTCTGCTCTCGTCAGCCACATCCCCTTCGAGTTGCGGCAGACGCTTTTCTACTCTCATGGTCGGAGAGCCTTCTGTATGCTTTTCCTCCCATCCCGCTAGTCTCTCGAACGCTTTTCAAGGTTCTCCGAGACAAAGCTTCCATGATCCTGGTGGCCCCTCGCTGGCCCAGACAGCCGTGGTTTCCACTCCTGCTGCAATTAGCGGTAGAGGATCCATTCCCTCTGGGGTTTCAACCGGATCTCCTCACTCAGGATCAGGGGTCTCTGCTACACCCCAACCTCAGATCTCTCAATCTAATGGCCTGGCTGCTGAGAGGGTAGTCCTTGCTCCCCTTCTCCTGCCGGCAGAGGTGGAAGAGGTCGTCCTAGCTTCTCGGCGCCCTTCTACCCGCAAATGCTACGCCCTTAAATGGCGTCGCTTTTCCGTTTGGTGTACCCAACAGTCTCAGGATCCCTTCTCCTGCTCGGTGTCGGTGATCTTGCAGTACTTGCTATACCTCTCTAATCTGGGACTTAAGTCCAACTCCGTCAAAGTTCACCTCAGTGCTCTTTCAGCACATCATGTGCCGGTGGACGGCAGACCTCTTTCCAGCAACCCTCTCGTAGCGAGGTTTCTCCGAGGTCTCCTTCTACTTAAACCACCTCTGCGCCCGCCAGCGCCTGACTGGGATCTGAATGTGGTTTTACAGCGGATCACCTGTCCGCCTTTTGAACCTATGGCTACCTGTTCTCTCCGTTTTCTTTCTTGGAAAACATTGTTCTTGATAGCCCTCACTTCCGCTAGACGCGTAAGTGAATTGCAGGCCCTCGTGTCTGATCCCCCTTACACTCGGTTCTACAAAAATAGGGTAGTCCTACGGACTCACCCAAAATTTCTTCCAAAAGTGGTCTCCCCTTTTCACATCAATTAGGAGGTGGTACTTCCGACCTTCTTTCCCAGACCACACGCCAGCCGAGCTGAAATGGTCCTCCATACCCTGGACTGTAGAAGGGCATTGAACTTCTACCTTGACCGTACGCGGGAGCACCGTAAAGCTGCTCAGCTTTTTGTGTCTTTTGATCCCAATAAATTGGGGCTCCCGGTCTCCAAGCGTACTTTGTCCATCTGGGTTGCGGACTGTATCACTTGGGCTTATGGGGCAGCCGGGCTCTCCTTGGATGGTCGAGTCACGGCTCATTGTGTTCGGGCAAAGGCTACGTCAGTGGCTTACCTCCGCTCTGTTCCGCTGGCAGACATCTGCCGGGCCGCTACTTGGTCTTCGAGCCAGACTTTTGCGGTCCATTACTGTCTCGAGAGGGAGTCCCGCAGGGACAGTGCTTTCGGACAGGCAGTCCTCCGTAATCTCTTTGAGGTTTGAGCAACTCCTACCCTCCATCCCGGATGTGGGCTACCGGTGGGTAATAATTCAGCGAAGATTCTTTCCTTCTGTGCTGCTGAGCTAGAGGGAGCTCATTTTTGTGCTTAGGGTCTCCGGTAGCCTTAAGCTTGGGAGTCCCATATGTGAGGACTGACTTCCTGCTTGGTCCTGGAGAAAGCGTAGTTACTCACCTGTAACAGGTGTTCTCCAGGGGCAGCAGGAATCAGTCCTCACAACCCTCCCTCCTCCCCTTGGAGTTGCAATCATCTGCTTAAGTTTTTTTGCAAATTTTTATGCTGTCTTTTTTAGCTATGTCATCTGACTGGCTAAGATGGCACCCTTGGGCGGGAAGGCGACCGCGCATGCGCGCTGCAATTCCCAAAGGCTTTCTTTGAAAGCTGGAGAAAATTGCTCCGCGAGGGCTCCGTCGGCGCCGACGTCACCCATATGTGAGGACTGATTCCTGCTGCCCCTGGAGAACACCTGTTACAGGTGAGTAACTACGCTTTTTCTGCTAGCCATTCCTCTCCGTATGCACCCAAGCATCCTTCTAGCTTTTGCCATCGCCTTTTTTACCTGTTTAGCTACTTTAAGGTCATCAGACACAACCACGCCTAGGTCCCACTCTTCTTTAGTGGACAAAAGTACTTCATCCCCTATACTATATTGCTCCTTTAGATTGCTGCAGCCCAAATGCATGACCTTACATTTTTTAACATTAAATCCCAGCTGCCAAATTCTAGACCATTCTTCAAGCTTAGCTAGATCCCTCCTCATGTTATCTACACCTTCCTGGGTGTCTACTCTATTGCAGATTTTGGTATCATCCGCAAAGAGGCAAACCTTACCTGACAGCCCTTCCACTATATCACTAACAAAGATGTTAAAAAGAATCGGACCAAGGACAGATCCCTGGGGCACACCACTGGTAACATCCTTCTCCTCAGAGTGAGCTCCATTTATCTGTACCCTTTGTCGCCTCCCACCCAACCAATTTCTAACCCAAGCAATAACTTTAGGATCCATCCCGAGGGTGCTCAGTTTGTTTATAAGTCGCCTGTGAGGAACAGTGTCAAAGGCTTTACTGAAATCTAAATACACCACATCTAGGGCTCTCCCTCGGTCCAACTCCCTGGTCACCCAGTGAAAGAAATCAATCAGATTTGTCTGACAAAACCTGCCTCTGGTGAATCCATGCTGCCTCAGATCCTGTAATCCGCTGGACTCCAGAAACCTCAATATTTTCTCTTTCAGCAGTGTTTCCAATAATTTACTCACCACCAAAGTTAAACTAACCGGCCTGTAGTTTTCAACCACATCCTTACTTCCGCTTTTGTGTAAAGGCACCACATGAGCCTCTCTCCAGTCCTTTGGCACCATTCCCGACTCCAACGAGGCATTGAAAAGGTCAGTCAGTGGAGCTGCTAGAACGTCCCCAAGTTCCCTCAGTATTCTAGGGTGTATCCCATCCGGTCCCATCGTTTTGTCTACTTTAAGTTGAACTAGTTTCTCACGAACACAGTCTTCTGAAAATTATTCAAGATGTCCCTAGCTTCCGTTCCTGTTTGTGGGTGTTTTCTGAGGTCCTGCTCCTGGTTCTTCATCTGTGAACACAGAACAGAAATATTTGTTAAACAATTCCGCTTTATCCTTATCAGCTTCTACATATTCTTCCCCTGCACCCTTGAGTCCGACAATTACGACTTTTGCCCTTCCTCTTCCCACTAACATATCTGAAAAATGTCTTATCCGCCTATTTTATTGCATTGGCTATTTCCTCCTCCTTTTGAATCTTTGCCTTCCTGAATACTTTGCTAGCTTCTCTAAGTTTTTCCAAATACAGATGCCTGTCTTCCTCTCTCTGTGATCTCTTGTATTTCATGAAGACCTCCCTCTTTTTCTTCACTTTTTCAGCTACTTCTTTCGAAAGGCTTAGTGGTCTCCTTTTCCTTTTACCTTTATTTACCATTTTAACAAAAAGGTTGGTTGCCCTTAAAATATCCCCTTTCAGTTTTGCCCACTGTTTTCTACCTCCCCCAGCTGTTCCCATCCCACTAACGACTCCCTGAGGTATTGGCCCTTCTTGGCAAAGTTAGTCTTCCTAAAGTCTACGATCCTCACCTTTGAATGGATTCTAATAGCCCTAGTCCTAATACTGAACCACACCATCTGGTGATCACTGGATGCAAAATGATCTCCCACTACAACCTCAGAAACACTTTCACCATTGGTAAGCACCAAGTCCAGTATGGTCCCTTCACGTGTGGGGTCTGTTACTAATTGCCTGAATAGTTCTCCCTGTAGAGAATCCAGGATCTCCTTACTTCTAGATGATACTGCCGCAAGAATGTGCTAATCAACGTCTCGTATATTGAAATCTCCTATCAGTAGCACGTCCCCTTTCCTAGCAATGCTGCGTATGTCTTCAATTAACTCTCTGTCCACCTCTTCCTCTTGTGAGGGAGGTCTGTATATCACACCAATGCAAATAGATTTCTCTTTCCCTCTTTCTATTTTAACCCACAATGCCTCCTCTCTCCCTTTTAAGCTCTGCAATTTCAAAGCTTTATTAGTAGTTTTTACATATAGTGCCACTCCTCCTCCCCTTCTTCCTACCCTGTTCTTTCTGAATAAAGTATAGCCAGGTATAGTTAAATGCTAATCATGGTTTTCTGTGAACCATGTTTCTGTAACTGCCACTAAATAATAACACTATATCCTTTTTAAGATACGGTGACCAGAATTGCACACAATATTCAAGGTGCGGTCGTACCATGGAACAATACAGAGGCATTATAATATCCTTTGTTTTATTTTCCATTCCTTTCCTTATGATACCTAGCATTCTATTTGCTCTCTTGGCCACCGCTGCACTCTGGGCGGAGGGTTTTAACATGTTATCCACGATGACGCCTAAATCTTTTTCGTGGGTGGTGGTTCCCAATGTGGAACCTTGCATCGTGTAACCATGGTTTGGGTTGTTCTTTCCTACGTGCATAACTTTGCATTTGTCCACATTAAATTTCATCTGCCATTTGGATGCCCAGTCTTCCAATTTATCAAGATCCTCTTGCAATTTTCCACAATCCTCTTGAGTTTTAACAACTTTAAATAATTTTGTGTCATCTGCAAATTTGATAACTTCACTTGTTATTCCCTTTTCCAGATCATTTATGAATATGTCAAAAAGCAGAGGACCCAGCACAGATCCCTGAGGTACTCCACTATTCAGCTTTTTCCTTTGGGAAAATTGGCCATTTAGCCCTACCCTCTGCTTTCTATCTTTTAACCAGTCCCTGATCCACAATAGTACACTGCCTCCTATCCCATGACTTTTTAGTTTTGGCAAAAGTCTCTGAAGAGGGACCTTGTTAAAGGCTTTCTGAAAGCCCAGATACCCTATATCAACCAACTCACCTTTGTCTACCTGTTTATTCTCATCTTCAAAAAGACATAATAAATTAGTAAGACAAGATCTTCCTTGTCTGAAGCCATGTTGGCTGTCTCCCATTAAGCCCTGACTATCTACATGATAAGTAATTTAGTTCTTTATAATGGTTTCTTCCATTTTTCCTGGTACTGACGTCGGGCTCACCGGTCTGTAGTTTCGCGGATCATTCCTGGAACCCTTTTTAAAAATTGGCGTTACATTGGCGATTCTCCAATCTTCAGGTATTAGAGATGATTTTAATGATAGTTCACAGATTACTAATGGCAGGTCTGCAATCTCATATTTTAGTTCTTTCAACACTCTTGGATGTATACCATCCGGTTCAGGTGATTTGCTACTCTTCAGTTTATCACATAGTTGTAATACTTCTTCTCGGTGTATCAATATTTCTTTTAATTCTTCCACAGTATCAGATTTAAATACCACTTTGGTCATGGGTAACATCCCTACATCTTCCTCAGTAAAGACCGAAGCAACAAATTTATTCAGTCTCTCCGCTATAGCCTTGTTCCCTCTTGCTGCCCCTTTTACCCCTCTATCATCTAATGGTTCAACTGACTCACAGATTTTTTTGCTATGAATGTACTTTAAAAAGTCTTTATTATGCATTTTTGCTTCTACAGCAAGTTTCTTCTCAAATTCTCTCTTTGCCTGCCTTATCAATACATTGCATTTAACTTTCCAGTGCTTGTGCTGTTTCCAGTTTTTGTCATTTGGCTCTTTTTTCCATTTCCTGAAAGATGCTTTTTTGGCAACAACAGCCTCTCTGACCTCACCTTTAAACCATGCTGGCAGTTGTCTGGACTTCCCAGAAGCGTGGAATACAGCTGGTCTGGGCTTCCAAGATAATATTTTTAAACAATACCCAAGCTTGATGTAAGTCTTTGACATTTACAACTGCTCTCTTTAGTTTTTTCTTAACTATTTTCCGCATTTTAGAAAGTTAAAAGGTAGTACTGTAGATTTCCTTACCATCCCTTCTCCATTAATTAAATCAAACGCGATCATGCTGTGATCAGTATTGCCAAGTGGCCCCAACACCCTTATCTCTTGCCCCAGATCTGATGTTCCATTAAGGACTAAGTCCAAAATGGCTTCTCCTCTGGTCGGTTCATGAGACAGCTGCTCCAAGAAGCAGTTATTTATTTCATTTAGAAACTTTATCTCCCTAGCATGCCCTGCCATGACACTGACACAGTCAATACCGGGGTAATTGAAGTCACCTATTATTATTACTGTTCTGTAACATTTGTTAGCTTCCTTGATTTCTTTGAGCATTTCATCATCCATTTGTTCATTTTGGCCAGGCGGTCGATAGTACACCACCATAGCCTTCCCCTTTTTACATGGAATTTCAATTTATAGAGATTCTACAGCAAATTTTGTTTCCTGCAAAACTTTAATCCTTTCTGACTCAATGCCCTCTCTAACATAGAGCGCAACCCCTCCACCAATTTGATCAGCTCTATCATTACGATATAGTTTGTACCCAGGTATCACAGTGTCCCACTGGTTGTCCTCCTTCCACCATGTCTCTGATATTCCAATCATATCTAACCTCTCATTTAGTGCTATATATTCTAACTCCCCCATCTTATTTTTTAGACTTCTAGCATTTGCATACAAGCATTTTAGAGACTGTAATTTATTCATATTAATCTAGCTATTGGTAGGCATGGGTAATTCAGAATCTTTAAGCTCTGTCTGCTCCATACTCAAGGGCATTTGGGTTACTTTACTCTTTTTTGGAAACTCTGTTTTTGGTAGTATCCTTCAAGGATACATTGTTCCAAACCATGCGCTCCTGGGCGACTGTCGGCTTTCCCCTATTATCTAGTTTAAAAGCTACTCTATCTCCTTTTTAAAGGTTAATGCCAGCAGCCTGGTTCCATCCCAGTTAAGGTGAAGCCCATCCCTTCGGAAGAGCCCCTCCTTTCCTTCAAGAGTACCATTGTTTGCTTTCAGTCATCTGCACAGCGCGCAACTTTGCTATACATTACTTAGATTTTCCACAGCCTCATTCAAAACTGGTGCAATCATTGTGTGCCTTCTGGCACACTTATTACATAGAATCACTTTTCTAACATTTGTATCTACTTATCCAGTGGAATCATTGACAAAGAACCACATCCTGAGGTTTCTATTCTGTTTTCACTCTGCAGTACCCAACTGTGTGAAAAGCTGGTTTAGACTAGCAAATAGAGCAAACGTAAATTGGAAGTAGCAGAGCAACCACATTCAGATCATGCAATAGTCTGAATTTTGCACATTAATATAATCACCTGAATACCCCCTGGCAGAGACAGTTGACCTACCTCACTATGGCAAAGAGTTGCAAGTTTTCTTTTGGGACTTGCTTGTGTTCTCTTGATATACAATTATTTTGCAGTATTGATCTATTTTCATTATATATTTTTTCATACATATAGATTTTTTTAATGCCTGTGTGTATATTCCTCCTCGACTATTCCCAGAGCATGGTCACAATCCTAATTAGTTACTCTTCTGGGTGTCCCTTTCTAGCTCTTTGCTCCTTAAAACGGCTTTATTTGTCTCTGTAGGCATTTTCTCTTAATCTATTTAAGTTACAACAACCAAAACTTCTGTGTAAGAACTGGGAGAAGAGAGAATGTTTTTCCAGAAAACTAATAGATCGAGCCCAAAACTGAAAAAAATAAAATTTCCTATTAAACCAACAAAAAAGCACTCATGCAAATGGTCTTGCAATTTTTCTCGTACTTTGCCTGGTGGTTGTTTTTTTTTCTTTTTTAAAGCATAAAGAAACTGCACTGCAATATTGCCACAAATAAAATGTCACATAGGGGTATGTTTACTAAACCGGGCTAACGATTAACCCGGGCTATCTGCCACTAGGTCCAATATTATTCAATGGGACCTAGTTGCAGATAGCCCGGGTTAACCTTTAGCCAGGTTTAGTAAACATACCCCATAGTCTGAATTTCTTATCCGACTATCAAAGAGAAGGCCAAATAGTAGAAAATCCACAGTTTGCACATTGGCTTTGGCAAAGAAAGTGAGCCTTATTTTATAAGGTTATAGCCAGACAGGAATATCTAGAAGTCAGGGCATAGAGTAATATCATCCTTTTAGGAGGAAGGTGTCATGCTGTGGCCAGCCACTGGCACATGGGAGCTGTACCCCAAATCCAGGCCTGTCCCTAAAGTAGGGGGAATCAGGGCAACAGCTGGGTGTTTTGCATGTTCAGAGTATAGATTGAAGCCGGTAGGCACAGGAAAGAAGTAATATTCTCCCCTTGCCAGTGGAAAGAAGTGGGGAGAGGCATCTGCAAGGAGTTTCGGGGATTGGGCAGGGGGGAAGGGGGGGGAATTTTCCAGAATCTATTAGATACTTAGTAGTGCTTGTGGTTTCAGGGATGTTTAAAAATAGTGATGTGATTTCATTTATTTTATTTCCTTTGGTTTAGTGTGCACTAAAACATTTAGCACGCATTAACAGCCTTTCACCTGTCTTAAATTCAGACAGTTTAGCTAACCAGTTAGTGGCTGAATATCTCCGCTGCCTGGTTAGCTCATGATGCTGCCCCCTGCTCCACTCCCAAAGCGCCTTGTCACTAACCGTATAGAAACGGGACATTTAGAGCTCCTGGGGAGGGGATAATACCACTACATATCCCAATGAGCTGGATTTATATGCTTTGCAGGTTTGTAAACTGCATAAATCCCTTTGAATATGCCCCCTAATGTGTGCACGTATGTCTTTTCTGCCTAGATGCCATTTTCCAGTACTGTACCTAGCCCTGTGCAAACGGTGCAGCCACACAGGGCGCAAAGGCTTAGGGGGCGCATTTCGTGGTGGCAGATCTGCTCTGCTGCTGCTGGCGACTTGCACATTGGGTGCGCGCGCGCCACTCCTCCTCCCCATACCTCCGTCCAGCTGCTGCTTGCTCTTGCCCTGCTGCAAGCACCACTGTGGAGAAAACAGAGGGCGGCAGCAACAGGGCAGGAGCAGGTAGCAGCTGGATGGAGGTATGAGGAGGAGGGGGATGTGCAAGTCGCACAGGGTACGATTCTGGCTCGGTATGGCCCTGCCCTTTTCTAAATGGTCTTCTTAAGTGCCAAGACCATTCAGAATGCTCTACACTAAAAGAAATTTGAAAAATGAAACTTGCTTTTTCCTGAAAACCTCTAGTGTAAGCAGGGTATGGTTTTACTTGGAAATGAGTCTCTTTTTGTTCTACAACTGCCTGTACAGCCATGTGATCACAGCAGAGGGGCTGTGGTTAAATACCGTAGCCAGTCCACACATATGGGCTGAAGGATCTGTGCAGGGGCAGGGTTGCTGCTATCAAATTCTTCATGAGAGGCTCTCGGTCCCCTTCCATGTCTTTTCTGCTGGCATTGTAAATTTGTGCTGGGACCCCCTTGTGAATGTCATTTATAAGAAAAGCTGATTAATCCTAGCTTAATTTAGATCTCTGCTAATACATACCAAAGATTTAATTCCTGATCAGTCATATGATGGGCATACAGGAATGACTTCTTAATTTAAAAGTAAGCTTGCCTTGTTTCCAAATCCAAATAAAAGCTGAGTTCTCAAATAGATTTTAATTATTCAGGTGTTATTTTTAATTCCTGCTTGAGGAGTCCCTTGACATTGCAGTTGTCCGAGAGCTTGCTCTACCATTCTCCCAGAGGCTTGACTATTTATCCTCCCCTGCCTATATATCCGTATACATAGGAACTTAAAACTTGCCAGCTTTATCAGACAAATGATCCATCAAGCCTTGGATCCTGTTTCCAACATTGGAAAATCTGAGTCCAAATACTGACTCCAAATAGCGAGATGGGGGCTTTCCAGTCTTTTGCATTGAGTGTCACATGTATGATTTTCTCCCAGTTGGTGAGAGGTCTTACATATGCACTAAGTGCAAGGAGCTCTTTGCTCTCAGGGAACAAGTCCGTTCTCTAGAGGCGAGAGTAGCAGACCTGGAAGACATAAGAAAGACAGAGAAGTACATGGATGAGACCTACAGGGATATACTCCTGAAGTCCCACCTCCAGTCTGGCAGCATCCCTGTTGCCATGGAGGAGAGAGGTCATGTGACAGGAGAGCATCACCCTGATCTCCAGGAACAAGCAGGAATGAGTCTTCACATATGGGTACGTCGGTACCGATGGAGCTTGCGCGGGAACGCTCCCCAGCGTCCAGAAAGAAAGCCTTTGGGAGCATCCCAGCATCCAGAAAGAAAGCCTTTGGGAGCATTCCACACGCATGCGCACTGCTTTCCCGCCCATTCACTTCCCTCTCATCAATTTTCCGTTTTCCGCGGAGCCGGCAGGACGTATTCCTGTCACCGCAGAAAATTCTTCTTTTTTTATTCTTGTTTTTTGTGGTCGCGTCTGCCTTCCCTCGACGCCACCGGTACCGCCGGTGCTTTTCTTTCTTTTTACTAAAAATTTCTTCTTTTTTCTAAGGAATTTTTTCCTGTTTAATGCCTGACGGTTTCTAGGCCACTAGGCCTCTATCCTTTCCATTATGGAAAAGCCAGCCACTATCCTTAAGAAATGCTCAAAGTGTGGCGGTACAAATATATTTTTAGACACTCATACTTGGTGTCTAAAATGTTTAGGTCCTGACCATTGCCCACTGGAGTGTCTCTCCTGCAGGAGCTCAAATAGAAGAAGTCTTCAGGATCGAGCACAACTCGATACCTGGTTCACATCAAACTCGATGTCACCAGCCAGAATATCTTCTTTCTCACAGGATCAGGTAACCAAACAAAAGTCTGTTAAGACTAGCCAGTCCTCAAGTGGTAGATCTCCTTCTAAGCATCGAGATGCCTCTGGCGTTGCCCTCGAGGACATTTTGGCAATAAAGCCCCGGCGGGAGTCTTCGGGCTCCAAAGCTTTAACGGGGCTTCAGGTTGTTTCCGACGTTCTTACCTCCATGGACATACCTGGGCCATGCTCGGTAGTTATGGCCGCTTCGGCTATGGTGATGGATGAGATATTCCTCACCGATGAACGTAGTCTAGCGAATCTCTCAGCTACTTCGGTACCACTGGAGTCGCTGCAGACCGTTCCCCGTCTATCGGTATCGGCTTCGGTACTGGTACTGGTATCGACATCTGCACCGGTGTCGGTACCGTCGATGCTTGCTTCGACAGACTCGCTTCCTTCGATGCCGAGCCTGGAATCGCTCTCTAACATGGAGGATTCAGTACCGACTCGTCTCGGTACCAACCTCGGGCGGTACCGAAGACATCTCTTTAAAGAAAATCCAGTGCTTCTGTGGATTTTTCCAGCCCGAATGCATGACCCTGCATTTATTAGCATTAAATCTGAGCTGCCAAATTCTTGACTATTCTTCAAGCTTAGCTAGATCTCTCCTCATGTTATGATTTCTTCCTGGGTGTCTACTCTATTGCAGATTTTGGTATCATCCACAAAGAGGCAAACCTTACCCGACAGCCCTTTTGCAATATGTCTAACAAAGATATTAAAAAGAATCGGACTACGGACAGAGCAGAGTGGAGGAGTAGCCTAGTGGTTAGAGCAACTGCCTAGTACCCAGAAGATCAAGGGTTCAATTCCCACTGGCACTCCTTGTGACTTTGGGCAAGTCCCTTTACCCTCCATTGCCTCAGAAGAAAAGGCTGGCAATCTACTTCCAGTGATACATTGCCAAGAAAACCCAGAGGTAGCTGGGCAACTGATGAGAAAGCAGAGGCTGTGTTGACTGTGTAATGTATGGCTAAGAATAATCCTGTGATGATTTGTGAAATAAGGCAGATTCCTAGGAGTGAGCCGAAATTTCAGAGTGATGAGATGTTTGATGGTGATGGGAGGTCAATGAATGAATTGTTGATAAATTTTAGAATAGGGTGGGTTTTTCGTGCATTGATGGTCATTAGTTTTTATAGTTGAAGTACAACATTGGTTTTTCAGATCATTAGTCTTGGTTAGATTCCTAGTAAAAATTATGGCATATATGGTTCTTGTTGGAATGTTTAGTCTTGTATTTGGGTTGGTGGCTGTTGCATCTAACCCGTCTCCTTATTTTGGTGCATTTGGGTTAGTTGTGACTTCTGCTGGGGCTTGTTTAGCTTTAGCTATGGTTGGGCTGTCTTTTTTATCATTGGTGGTGTTTTTGATTTATTTGGGAGGGATGATGGTTGTTTTTGCCTATTCAGCAGAGTTGGCAGCGGAGCCTTATCCTGAGGCATGGGGGGTTTGGTCTGTTATTTTTTATGTAGTGGGGTATATTTGTGTGTTAGTATTTGGTTATTTATTGGTTGATTCTGTTGATGTGGTAAGTGTTTCAGAGTTTTGTTTGGTTCCAGTTGATTGGGCTGGGGTGTCAGTGTTGTATTCTTTAGGTGGGTGATTATTATTGATTTCTGATTGAGTATTGTTATTGACTCTGTTTGTAGTGTTAGAGTTGGTTCGTTGGGGTACGTTTTTGGCTGTAAGTGCGATTAAATAGAAAGAGCGATTAAAAAGGTGAATAGGAAAATTGTTAGATATGTTTTTATTAACCCTTGTTGTAAGTTTGTAATAATTTTGATTGGGGGCAGTTGTTGGGTTGTTAGGCCTTTAGGTCCAGTGCGCTCTAATCAAGTTTGGTCAATTAGGTTTGTTGCAATGTTTTGTCCTAGTATTGCTTTTGGATATGTTCGGTGAATGCCCTCCCGATGAAAGTGGTGGGGGCAAACACGGTGACGGAATTCAAAACGGCATGGGACAGACACAGTGGATCCCTTTACAGCAACAGGATAAAAACAAAATAAACTGAACCATCTAAATTTCTCAACAAATAGGGGTCTCCTACATGGAGTGGTGGGTTCACCCCTAATCAAAGACATGGGGAGGGGTGGCCTGCACGGAGCAGCAGGTGCATCTACTCTTGCCATCTTACGGGGCAGACTAGATGGACCATACTGGTCTTTATCTGCCATCATTTAACTATGTTACTATGACCCGAACAGACTGGGCATGGCAGTTTCTAAATGCACCCTTTCCATCTGGGAGACTGACAGCATTTCCTTTGCCTATGCCCTGGCTGGACTTTTCTTAGAATGCCTTGTCACGGCGCACACTGCCTGTGCCATGACAGCCTCTGTGGCTAACCTGCGCTCGGTCTGCTTGCTGGAGATCTGCAGGGCTGCAACATGGTCTGTCCACATCTTCGCAGCCCATTACAGCCTGGATGCAGATTCCCAGCATGGCAGCACCTCTTTGGGAATTAACGCAACTCCTTCCCTCCGGCCCTTCTGTCTGTCCAGGTTACCGATGCCAGAGCCGTATGTCGCCTCTCGGAACCTTTCCGTGTTTTCCCGCTGTTCTTCATGGTTCAGTTTTTCTGGTTGCCCTGTTGGGCGATTTACAGGTGTTTTCAGTAGCCTGTAGCTAGGGAGTCCCATAAGTGAGGGTTGACGTCCTGCTTGGTCCCGGAGAAAGCATGACAGGTGTTCTCCTGGAGCAGCAGGAATCGGTCCTCACTACCCTCCCTCCTCCCCATGGAGTAGTTTTTTCTTTTTGAATCAATTAAACTATGTCATCATACTGAGGAAGATGACTCCGTTCGGGCAGGAAGGCGATCACGCATGTGTGCCGGATCTCCCAAAGACTTTCTGCTAAAGCTGGGGAGGGTTCCCGTGCAAGGACGTCACCTATAAGTGAGGACTGATTCCTGCTGCTCCCGGAGAACACCTGTTAAAGGTAAGTAACCATGCTACGCTGACTGTGGCACTTAAAAAATATATGTTTATTTCAGTGCTGCTATATGCAGAGGTAGTGACGCTGGAATATACATAGAGAGCAAATGTTATGATAAACATAAACAGCTCAGTCTGCTCTTGTTCCCCTCCCCACCATTATATGCATAGTGCTGACACATTTTGATGGGCTTGCCGGCATTATTCATATAATTCCATTGAAAATTCATGGTTTTTGTTTCACAGCAGCCGCTAAACGTATTGATCCCTTTGCATAATAGCCTGATTTAATGCAGTTAAAATATACAAATATGCAAACTACAGCAATAAAATATGTAACCCTCCTACCACTTGCCCACAAAGGTATACATATACAATGCAAAACTACAGCAATAAAATATGTAGCCCTCCTACCACTTGCCCACAAAGATATACATATACAATGCAAAACTACAGCAATATGTAGCCCCCCTACCACTTGCCCGCAAAGGTATACATATACAATACAGCAATCACATTTCTGGCCTCCATCATTTAATTGCTTGGCCCAAAATATCATGTGAACACCAACCCTTGATTGCATTTGAAAATGCAAGTAATTGTTTTCATCCCTCAATTCCTGTGTATAATTTCCAGCTCCTTCATCTTTGCTATGTCCTCACTGACTGCAAAATCATAGACCCACTTTTCATCTCCATTCACTCTTTTACCCCATGGATTCTGTTGTTTATCTTACACCCTTTTGATTTCCAGTGCTCTTTGTGCTTTCACTGTGAAGCCATTCCATGTATTCACCAGCTTTTTGGATTTTTTTTTAAACATTTTAGGGTCGATAGTCAGAAGGGTTTAGCCTAACTGGCTAACCAGCTAAACCTTAGTCTGCCCGATATTCAGCGGCACTAATCGGTTCATGCCACTGAATATTGCCATAGACCACCTTAGAAACATGCAATTTGTTTGGTGTGGTCTGTGGATGGAGTTGGGGTAGTCTTGGTGCTTATTCAGTTAACAGCGATATTCAGTCGCTAATCGGATAGGCAAACCGCATAAAGTTAGGACAAGTCAATGGCTGTCTGACTTTATGCGGTTTTTGCTATCTGGTTAACAACTGATATTGCCACTAACCAGATAGAAAAAGTGTGGGCTGTGAAATGGTATATTCAGCGCCGGACACTAGATAGGCTCAATATCCAGTTTTAATTTCACAGATGGCGACTACGAGTTTTAAACACACTGACTTCCGCCCCTTTATTTTTATGGGTTTAGATATGACAAATGATACAATGCGAAGCACAGGCATCACCAAATCCTGGCCAGAAACATGTCTACAAAGGTTTAGGTGGTACAGCAGCTGTGCACCCAATTAACTTGACAGGCTAACAGTGAACCTAGAAGATGCAAAGACATTAGAGAGGTTAGCAGAATAACTCCTTGGTACCAGCTTTTGTGCATCAAAATATCTTGTTCTATTCCTGAGCAAAACTCAACTTTCCCTCCCCCACTCCCATATCATGGTTCTTTGTTCTAGAACTTTTTGAAAGTAAATGTTGTTCCCACAGAGAAAGACCTGCTGTCAAATAGGTGTGATACACTGCACTGTTACCAATTATCATGCATCGCTGCAGTAAGATACCCTGTTATGGGGTGGTTTGCAACTATCATAGGGCCATCTTCTTGCCTAAACTATATCCGGCAGCATTTTCTTAAACTTTGTTGGTAAACCTTGCACGCCTCAACCCTTTTGGTAACACAGTGTAAGACCATGCTTTGATGCATTCATGTATGTGCTCAGTGATAGCCTTGCATGGCAAAACTAGGATTACCGTTAATAAAGTGATAATAGGTGGCTTGGAGATGACCATGAATAGTGTGTTTCATGTTTGGGAGCATTATTAGAAACCTAGTCTAGGTGTTGGCTGCTGTGGAACATGCCTTGCTGTGTGCACTGTAGTAAACTGATGATCTTTTATTCCCTTGCAAGTCAGTCTGCTGCTAATTAGCTTCATGTGCAGAGAAAAGCACAGGCACTTAGCAGCGAGAACACGCAGCAGCGCTGCCACTTACAGGTAAAGGGCAGCATTTCAAACACTGTCAGTGCTCTTGCAAAATGCAGTACGATGTCAACAAGTTAAAATCATGAGGAGGAATTAAAAATTAAATTGTAAAAAATTTGCTGAATCTGACCTGTCAATGCTCTCCCTTAACACAGCATGACTGCTTGTGTTGCCCCATCCGGGGTCTGCAGATTGGCAATAGAGCTGTTCACCTCTGGCTGCTGGAAAGAAAGATTCTGGTGGTATACAGTATGTGACTGAATTTTCAACACTGTGCAGTGACACGCTGAGGATTAAGAAAGGATTTGGCCATGTAAAGATCAAGCAATGGGGAGGGAAATGGGAGTGCTTTTAAACAGCAAAAAGAAATGATGGCCTCTGCTGGCCCATCCTGTCCCTAGGCACAGGTAGTGCTTGCTCAGAATGCGTGGTGTTTACAGCAGAATGCCTTTCGATAAGAACACAGATGCCCTGAATGGAAAGCACACAACACGGTACAGCAGACTGTTTCCGTCTTTGTTGGTGATAGGTCAGTTTGACTATGGGGGGACTTTTAAGGGGAAAAGAAGTGGAAGAGATTTTGGGTTTGACTCAAGCCTTTTTCAGTGGGAGTTATATTCTGATTCTGTAGATATTTTCCTGCTCTTGAACAGCTTACAATCTGAGTTTGTACCTAAGGCAATGGAAGGATAAGATCACAAGGAGCAGCAGTGGGATTCAGACCTGGCTTCCCTTCTTCTCAGCTTTAGTAACTAGCAAGCCTGATTGTAATTAGCAGGAGGAATGATCGAAGAAATGCACAGTCCCTATTCTTAACCCTTTACAGATAGTACTTGTGATTCAGCTGGTATCACAATATTGTGGCCGTTCCTCTGCGTCTTTGGATCATTCTCCCATTGGAATGCATTTGTGCTGTCCTTTATTATTTTAATTACCTTCATGGTGATGTCCCTTTGAACATGAAAACCTTTAGGTTGCGCTTATGCAGCACTGAAGCTCTTATACTATGACTTGCAATAATTACAGATCAGAAATCTTTTTTTACCCATTTTTTTCTACTACCTGGATTCTGAAGTTCATAATGGTTCCTTTCTTGTGCTGGCTCTGTTTATTTATTTAGCATTTCTTCTGTACCGCTTTTCCATGTTATAAGGCGGTTTACATTGAACAGAACAGTTTTACATAGAACAGTTGATATTATAACTTTATACATCACAAAGCTGAACTAAATAACATTTCAACAACTATTTACAAGTCTAATATGGGGTATTCAGTTTAGGTAGCAGTCAGTATTGTGGAAGGGGTGATTGGCAGGGGTATTTGAGTGTTAAGTCTGTAGGTGGGTCATTGTTCTCAGAATGCATCCTAGATTTCAAAAGTGAAATTTTAATTCTGACTACACAGGAGTGGATGTCTTAAAGTGAACTGATGTAATCTATAAGTGATGGAGCTGATATGCACATTTGGGGCTGATACCCAGTGTATGTATTTAGGACCTGATATTCAGCTGTGGCGGCTAGCCGTGGACACTGAACTTTAAACCTGGATATTCAATGCTGGGGTTGTATCTGGGCTACAGCATGGAATATCGAGGTTGCATAGATTGCCTCAAAACTAACCGGGCTGCAGCGATATTGAGCCGCTGCCTGGTTAGCTTCTGTAGTGAAAGTCAGTCCAGTCTTTCCTGTGCTCGACTTTCACCATGTGTCGCTATCCGGTTAGCATCGGGGAGTGTAGCAGCACCTGCAGATATTCATTGGCACTAATCGCTTAGCATTTGAATATCGGGTTCTTAGTGCTTTTATTTGGGTCTGCATTCTATGAGGTATATTGGATTAATTGATCTAATACAGTATATAATGTCACTGACAGCACTATGGGGTCGATATTCAAAAGCACTATGTGCTAGCCATACAATTGCTTTTATTTAAATATTCCACTATGTTAAACACATAATAGGGATGCACATTCATTTTAGAAGAATGGTAAAACATGACAAATGAGGACATTTTCGGTTTGTATACCTTTAACTGCACCAAATGAACAGGAGGGTGGAATTCGCCAAATCTCCTCATACATATTCATTTTTGGTGCCAAGATACAGTCCGTAGGGACACTTTAGGAGGGAAGAAAGCAGAAGCAAGGGAACTTCATTAATCATGTTGAAACTTTTTAAAAAGCATCCAAACAAGCCTATCCCCATCTACTTATTTGAAATCCAATGTATAGTGTCAGCCACTAAGCACTGTAGTAAGAGCAGAGAACCATTTTCTCTCAGGCAGTAGAGACAGAAGGCGGTTCTTTGACAGCTGCTTCAGAAAAATATTTGCTTTGCTGAAATGTAAAAGATCTTAAAAACAATAAAATAAAATAAGTTGAAAAGTCAAATCATCCAGACAGATCTGTATCAGAAGCAGGGAAAAGTGAGGTTAGAAACTCTTTCAGGCTTTCTGCCTGTGACTGACTGTTTCAGCACTTTACTATTTGTGTCTGCCTAGTAGTCAGTAGTCTTCAGAGACTAACATTAATAGGAGAGAGAGAGCTCTGTGACTTAGCTACCCATTACTGTAAATTTCTCAAAAACAGAGGGAAGTGAGTTGTGAAGGACATCTGGCTGTTACTCATAATAGAGCATTTTCAATCATTGCTCCAAGTTTATGGAATTCGTTACCAATATCTTTTAAACAGAACGTGTAATGCTTCCGAAAGCAGCTAAAGGCGTATTTATTTTCAGAGAGGAATTAGGCATTGTTAGATAGCTTGATTGAGAACATAGCAGGTTAATGGAGAGGGGTCAGGTGGTGTTGCATAAAACCCAAAATGACATGTTGCAGATGTTAATTTCAGAGGAACACATGCATGTAATGATTATAACGTGAACGCTTCTGTGTTTTCATTTTGTTTTAATATATTATGGATGTCTATGTAAATCGCATTGATGTTTTTGTTTTGTGGTATAAAAATTGGGCATACACAGTGCTATGTAGACACATTTAAGAGAGATGACCCCTTCTCTATAGAACTTACACTCCATTTTGATCAAACATAATGTTTGGGGGGGTAGGCGTGGAAATGATGGTTGATCCAGAGGAGGGAAGATAGTGAAGGGATCTAGGGCCAGCAGCAGCACTAGTAGAGAGGATGGTCTGAGTATGACCTCATGAGGTCCACCAACCAGCCAAAGAGAGATTTATTTAAGAGGAAAGTACTAACGGAAGCAGCTTCCAGAACAGCTCTGAAAAACATAAGAACATAAGCTATACCATACTGGGTCAGACCAAGGTCCATCAAGCCCAGTATCCTGTTTCCAACAGTGGCCAATCTAAGTCATATGTACCTAGCAGTTTCCCCAAAAGACACAGGTTCCACAATGCTTGTACTGGGTAAAGCATTGATATCCTGGGTCCCTTCTTAATAATTCTTTATGGACCTTTCCTCCAGGAACTTGTCCAAACCTTTTTTAAACCCAGCTACACTAACAGCCTTTACTACATCCTCCGGTAACAAATTCCAGAGTTTGATTACACATTGAGTGAAAAAATATTTTCTTTTATTAGTGTTAAATACTTTATCCTGTAGCTTCATTGCATGTCCCCTAGTCTTTCTATATTCTGATAACGTAAACAATCAATCTACGTTTACCTTGTCTAAAGCCATGTTGGCTGTCTCCCATTAGGCCATGACTATCTACATGCTGAGTAATTTTGTTCTTTATGATGGTTTCTACCATTTTTCCCGGTACTGACGTCAGGCTCACCGGTCTGTAGTTTCCCGGATCACCCCTAGAACCCTTTTTAAAAATTGGCGTTACATTGGCGATCCTCCAATCTTCAGGTATTACAGATGATTTTAATGAAAGTTACTAATAGCAGGTCTGCAATCTCATATTTCAGTTCTTTCAACACCCTTGGATGTATAATGTCACCAACTGCGCCCCTAATGGCATAGTAAAGTAAGGGAGTCCGGGGACATTTAATTTGTATCAGAGAGTGTTCCAGCTGAAGGACCAAAAGGATTGTGGTCTTTGTAGTATAGAACTCCCTGAAAAGAATAACTACGCCAAGTGTAGGGTAAATAAGGCTTTATTTCCCCGATTAATGCTCTAGGTTCAATGGGACATCAACATAAAGTGGAGGTAATGCTTTCCTCAAACAATAAGGTTCCACCATGGACTAAACAGTTAAAGATTGTAAGCTCTACAATTGACTATTTAGCTGGGTTAGGGGATTTTCCAAAACAGTAGAAAACTATATCAGAACAAAATGGTTATCAGCTTCACCATATGCAGACTTAGCATGGCAATTAGCATGGCAAGCAAACTACTTCTTAAGCAAAAGTTACATTCCATAGGTTTGTTGTGAGGCATGGGAACACTGGAGCTATAATCCAAGTCCATTGATTTTGGATCGCTACCCTCTTCAGAGTTAAGAATATCTTCAGAGTCTCTTAATTCCTCACAGAAGTTCCTTGGCTGCTCATATAACTTTCTTAAAACACTTTTAGGAAGTGGCTTTAAATAGTTAGCTTTACTTCTTCTATGATACTGAGGTTTATCTACTTGCATAAGACTTTCCTCATTTAAAGTTCCTTTTAGAATGAAAGGCTTTCCATACCTTAGCTTCTGAGGAGCGCCACGCCCAGGGTTCAGTTTAAAACGTAGCTTTTCCTGCTGACCAACTGTCTTGTGCACTGCTCCACAATCCAGGCTGCTAGGAAAACCAGACGTGGATTTCCCCTCTCTATCTTTCAGGGTAAGAGGATCAATGTAAAAGGCATCTCCTTTCCTTGTGCCTTTATGGTTTGGCTCAAAGGACTTACTTGGAGTTGGAGAACTTCTTTCAACAGGCAGGCTGCTTCTCTGGGCTTTATCCCATAGAGTATGCCCCTTTTGGCTCCTGCCACCTAGAGCTGGCCGCAGCTGGAAACTATCCTGTTCCAGGCTTCTCTCAGAGCTTGTGCTGCTGGTCCTTCTGACCTTGCCGGTTATTCTGTCGGCTACCCTCCTCGGTGCCTCACTTCCGTGCCTTCCTGTGTCCCGGTGCTCTTCCCGGTCCTGGTCACGGTCTCCTTGCTCTTGGACTCCGTGCTGTACTCCTTGCTGGACTCCTTGCCCTTGGCTCCTCTGCCTCTGGGGCTGGTCTCTTTGCTGGAGCCTTTGCTCTTGGATTTTGTGCTGGTCTCTCCCTCTGCTCATCTGATTTCCCTTATAAAGGGATTTCTGGCTTGCACGCTGTGCGTTTGAGGACAGGTGAAAGCACTTATCATTAAGGTGCTCAGTGCTTGAGCACGTTGCTTCAGGTACTGTGTACCTGTTCATGCGCCCTCTGGCTGAGCTACACTGGAACTGCGCTCTCTGCTTTTTCTGAGATTCATGCAAATCAGGAGTTTTTTTGTCAAGGCTGTTTCTTCCCTAGCTCCAGCCTCATGACAATACCATCCAGCCCAGGTGATTTGCTACTCTTCAGTTTATCTAATAGTTGTAATACATCTTCCCGATGTATCGATATTTCCTTCAATTCTTCCACACCTTTAAATACCACTTCAGTCATGGGTAACATCCCTACATCTTCCTCAGTAAAGACCGAAGCAGTTGTCTGTTTTCATCTTCACAGAAGGGCAAAGGAAGGCAGAGATGGTGTGGGAAGAGGGAGAACAAAAGACCAGCTGCAAATAAAGCCAACAAGTATTGTTGCCAGATGCACCTTGTTCCCAAGTGAGAAGTGTATGGAACTGGTTTTGGAAAGTAAAGAATCTGAGTCCTTATATGAGACATTTCAAGCAGAATCATCAGATATTAAAAGTTTTGTAGCTGAAGAAGGTCTGGAAGATATTGTTGGTATGCTGAGCAGTGAGGAAGTAGGAAGGAATACTGCCAGGGGGGCAAGAGCAAACCACAGTAATCCACTCCTCTTCTCAAGTCACTTCACTGGCTTCCTATCCATTTCCACATCCAGTTCAAACTTCTACTACTGACCTATAAGTGCCTTCGTTCGGCTGCTTCTACCTGCCTTTCCTCTCTTATCTCACTTCTAGCAGATCCCTTCTATCTGTGCCCTTCTCTTCCACTGCCAACTCCAGACTTCAGTCTTTCTACCTTGCTGCTCCTTATACCTGTAACTATCCGAGTTAGTATGTCAGGCTCCATCTGTGGCCCTGTTCTAATCCAGACTAAAAACTCACTTCTTTGAGACTGCTTTTGGATCCTGATCTCCCTAGACTCCCGTTAACCTCCTGTTTCCTTATCATTCCCCTAGATATATCCTAGTTCCCACTTGTGTTGTCTGTCTTGATTAGACTATAAGCTTTTTTGAGAAGGGACTGTCTCATACATGTCCCTGTACAGCACTGCGTAAGCCTTGTAGCATTATACAAATGCTAAGTAATTCTAGTAGTAGATAGAGCTAGTAGTGGAAAGTATAAAGAATGCCCTTAGACTTTTATCTTCTATGCTGCCCTAAGCACAAGTTCCTGTACATCTCCAAGGAAGCAAAAAGGAAGTCTTGTGGAAGTCGGAAGGTCATTTGGAGAGGAAAGCTAATGGGCCATCTTGCCAACAGTGGCATGTGGCACCATTTGCAGAAACAAAACTCTTTTGAAGTAAGTTCAAGAGAGGTGTGCTTATCGTAGGCTGTGAACATCATCCTTTATTTCAAGTAGCAGTTATGGGAAAGCAACAGAAAAGAAGAAATCTGTTTTCGAAGCTGAGTTCCCAGCCTCTTCCTCCAGTCATCTTGGAAGAGATGGGATGGTTTATGACAGCACTGTCCTGGTGCAGTCAGCAGGCAGCATCACAGGTGGTGGCATGGAAATGATTGCCTTGGATGACCAGCCTCTGAAGATGGTTGAAAACATGGTGTTTTAGAATATGCTGTATTTTTAGCCCCCTAATTACCAAGTGCCTGCCAAGAAAAGGTTAAGTAGGTGGGGTGATCCCCAACCTGTATAGTTAGTTTGGCTACAGGTAGAGCTGGCAAGTCATAGGGCGATAATGGGCATTTCACCAGTGGCATCTAGACTAGTCAGAATGCTCCACAGGCCTACCTCTCCCTGATGGCGCACTAGTTGCAGCTTCAGTTCTCCTGCTGTAGATATAGTGGGGTGCATCAGCAACAGGATACAGGTGGGGATATGCTGCACAGTCAAGTTATGGATGATAACCATATTTGGGCCCATATCAAGGCAGAAATAAGAGGAATACAGAAGGGCTGACCACTAGGTCAGAGACAGAAAACCATGCTTCCTCGCTATTTTGTAGTAGATGGTGGGACGAACATAATTTTGACAGTGAGGGGGAGGGACTTTTACGGTATCCAGAGCGTTGCACACTAGCTGTACCTGGTTTTAAGAGAATTCCCAAGCTGGGGAGCAAGGGAAGCAGTAAACATGTCCTGAAGATTCTTTCACCAGAGTGTGGTATGAGCTGCATGAGAACAGGCTTATTATGGATGTTGGCACCAGGTTGAATTCCAATTATGTGATGCTGGAAAGGTTAGTGAAGCAACAGGCAGCCCCTTGTCAGATAACGTTTGAGACTGAAATCAGTACTGAATGCCCTCTGGGGCATCAGGATTGGACAACTATGACTCAGGTCAAAGAAGTGCTGAAACCTGTTAAAGTTGCCATGGAGAAATTGAGTTCCAGATGGGCTACCCTGAGCATTGGTATTTCAATATTGAATACTCTGAAGGTGAAGTTAAAGGATTTTCAGCAACAACAGGGATTGACATCAGAGGTTTTGATATTGATGTACTCCTTGTATTTTAAAGTGGAAAATTTTGAAAGCCCTCACCAAGAAGAAGTCTTGCATGCTCGCCACCCTCTGCGTCAAGTGAAAAAGGACACATGGATTTACTGGAGGGATAATCTGGCGGGTGGTGGGAAGAAAGCACCAGAACATAAGTGCCATTCTCAGTTAGACCAAGGTCCATCA
This sequence comes from Ichthyophis bannanicus, assembly GCA_033557465.1. NCBI lineage: Eukaryota > Metazoa > Chordata > Amphibia > Gymnophiona > Ichthyophiidae > Ichthyophis > Ichthyophis bannanicus. The sequence continues at coordinate 186,518,507 of CM066033.1, read as the reverse complement.
ACCCAGTATCCTGTTTCCAACATGGGCCAATCAAGGACACAAGTACCTGGAAGGTTCCCAAAAAGGTACACAGGTTCCACAATGCTTATCATATAGATGCAAAAGTTGGACAGTGAAAAAGATAAACAGGAAGAAAATTGATGTCTTTGAATTATGGTGTTGGTGGCGAACACTGCGTATACCATAGACTGCACGAAGAACAAACCAGTCAATACTAGAGAAGATCAAACCCAAGATTTCTTTAGAAGCTCAGATGACAAGACTTTGTCTTTCATACTTTGGACACATCATGCAAAGAGAGAGATCATTAGAGAAAATATCATGCTTGGCAAGATAGAAGGTCAACGCAAAAGAGGAAATCCAGCAATGAGATGGATCGATACAATAACAGCAGCTACAGGTGCCAGTCTGTCAACAATGAACGCCCGACTGAAGACCAAACACAATTTAGGACAACTATCAAGAAGGTCGCCATGAGTCAATACTGAATCGACTGCACTTAACAACAGCAACAACAATGCAAGGTTCCACATTAGGAACCACCATCCAGGAAAAAGATTTAGGCGTCATCGTGGATAATACATTGAAACCCACCGCCCAGTGTGCAGCAACAGCCAAGAAAGCAAATAGAATGCTAGGAATCATAAGGAAAGGAATAGAGTATTAAACCAAGATTATTATAACGTCTCTGTATGCTTCCATGGTGCGACTGCAGCTTGAATATTGTGTGCAATTCTGGTATCCATATCTTAAAAAGCATATAGCAAAATTAGAAAAGGTACAGAGAATAGCCACCAAAATGGTAAAGGAGAGGAGAGGCTTAAAAGATTAGGGCTCTTCAACATAAAGAGACGGCTGAGGTCTATAATTTAATGAATGGAATGGAATGGATAAACATAGATCAGTTGCTTACGCCATCAAAAAGTAAAAAGACTAGGGGATACGCAATGAAGCTACAATGTAACCCATTTATGACTAATAAGAGAAAATATTTTTTCATTCAACGCATAGTCAAACTCTGGAATTCATTACTGGAGGATGTAGTAAAGGCTGTTAATATAGCTGAGTTTAGTATTTCAAGATCTTCCCCCTTTCCACACGATTCAGAGAACAATCTGCTGTTGGAGGATAGAGTGCTGTGTATAACTTGCCGTTTAAATTTGTACATGGAGGGCTTGATATTCTAAGGGGTTTATCTGGTTAGCTGGATCTGCTAACCGGATAAACCCCTCTAAGAGGGATATTCGGCATCACTAACTAGTCAGTGACATTGAATATTCCCTCTAACTACCACGGCACTTATCCAATCCACAACGATTTTCAGTCCACTATCCAGATAAGAACCTTGTATAAAGTTAGGTCATCTCGATAGCTGTCATAATTTTATGCAGTTTCTCAATCTGGAAAGTAGCTGAATATCACTCTTGTCCAGATAGCCATGCCAGTCAGCCCTGCTACTACAAGTACTACTATTACTCATTTGTATAGCACTACAAGTCGTACTCAGCGCTGTACATATAGATGTAAGAGATAGAGCTTACAAACTAGGCGGATGTCAGAACAAACAGGAGAATAAAGGGGATCAGTATCCAAAAGCAACCTTGAAGCCAAAAGCAGCGCGAAATCTGGATTTGACTAGAGCTGCAGGATATCCAGATTTTGGCGCTGAATATCCAGTTCCATCTTTGCTTGGAGTGGCCAGATGCTTTAAAAATGCTGACTGCCACAAGCTAAATATTGTGTCGTGATTTTCAAAGCCCGCACATATACAGATAGTTCCAGTGGAAATACATATAATTTTAAATGTATAAGTCATACATTTTAGAAAGTTCATTTATGCGGTACAGCACTGTGTATGCCTTGTAGCGCTATATACGTAATTAATAGTAGTAGTAGTATTTGGTGAGAAGGACATGAAAAGTAAAAACCTTTTCAAATCTGTCATGTTATACGTAAAGGTCAATGTAAAATCAATATATCCTTGCCCGTTATAATGGATGTGAATGTTGAAATTGGGCCACAGACAGAAGGAAGTGCAGTAATGCATGGGGATTGATATCCATATGCAACAAGAGGGGCCATCTCACAAATATATTATTGTGCTGTTGAGTCAATGCCGACTCCTGGCAACCCATCTCCTGATAGAGGAAACCCGTCCACTTACAGGCGTAAGTGCAGCATTTCACAATGCACGTGTGTAAATATCAGCACTTACAGGTTTACCTGTGCGATTTTGCAAGCTTAGACGTGCATCCATTCTCAATCACCTACAGAGGCTTCACTTTGGACGGAGAAATAAATTTTGGGGGATTAAGGAGAATATCTCCCTTAATCCCTCCTATAAAGGGCTGGCCGATTCAGTCATTTTTAAAATGCCTATTCATCAAGGAGAAGGTGTAATCTGGACGTGTCCAATTTCGGTCTTGCACAATGCATTCCCAGTGTGAAATGGAAAATGCATGTGTAGATTTTTGTTCCATCTAAGCCACTTCCCTATGCACGCTTAACGTAGTACAGTTGTCCATGTGTCAGTTGGAACCTTTCTAAAATAGCCATTTACACTTGAATGTGATTTACACATTTATATCATCATATAACATAGTTTATGACGGCAGATAAAGACCAGTATGGTCTATCTAGTCTGCCCAGCAAGATGGCAAGAGTAGGTGCACCAATATGGCTGATTGTAATGCTTAAATCATAAATAAGGCGTCTAAAATAACCTCCTTAAAATTAAGCAGTGGCCACACCTCTGAATACCGACCTCCAAGAGCTCTGGTACCTATATTGCTTGTGAAGAAAAATGGATTATTTGTTAATTTTGATATCATACTTGAGATAGCCGGACACATTGATTGCTTTTTCATATATTAAAATTATATGAGGGAGGAGTGGCTCAGTGGTTGGGACAGGTTCCCTCAGGCTGGAAGGGACTGGAGTCTCTAGTCCCATGTCCACTCCTTGTGGCCTTGGGCAAGCCACTAACCCTCTTGCCTCAGGTACACTTAGATTGTGAGCCCTTCGGGGACAAGGGAATAAAAAGTGCCTGTTAGCATATATCTGTAAGCCGCTTTAACCTGGTGAAAAGCAGTATATAAACACAGCTAAATAAACAAATAAATAAATATGATACTGTCAAATTATTGCTCTGTCGGTGTAATAGTTAAAATTGCTTGGTAGTTGAGTCCCATTCTAAGTTCTTTACCTTATTGTTTCTCCTTCTTAATTAAAATTGTTTCAAAGGACTCAGCAAGGGGGGAGGGACTGTTTGGCACTGACTGGAGGAGTGGGAGATCAGCTGGGCTCCAGGAGAGGAGATAGGGCAAAAAATGTCCAAGTAATTTGTCTGTTGCAGTAGCCTTCCATTGTTTCTCTAGTGTTACAGGTCTGTGGTTGGGGAAAGAGATTGAGTGTTTCTGGCTGAATGTCTTCTATGTAAGTTTGGGTTTTGAAAGAGTGGAGGTAATAGAATGTGGTTAGAAAAAGAATGGCACATAGGAAAGGGCCTTGCGACATCATCGGCATGGAAGGTATATAAGAAGTGAACATGAGTTAGGTCTCACTGGTGTATTGTGAGTTTCTAGCACTCAGTCGCGAGTGCTCGCACTTACAACGCTCTTCCTCCCCCAGGCCCTGTTAAAGGGTGGGGCAGCAGCGGCCTGCTGTTGCCTCCAGTTTTCACACTAAAGGGAGGACAAATTTCCTCTTAAAAAGTGTCCTCCTGCCCCATGTCCGTGCCTCTCTCTCCAAGTTCAGTGTTGAATGTCTAGTTTGCCAATTTGTCCTGTAATAACAATTTTTAGTTTTGCATTCCTTGAACTTCTATATCTTTATCTTATCTCTCCCTACACCCCTCATCAGGAACTCCGCTCTTCTGGCAAATCCCTTTTATCTGTGCCCATCTCTTCTATTGTTGACTCCAGACTTCGCTCCTTTCACCTTGCTACTCCTTATGCCTGGAACAAACTACCTGAGTCTGTACGTCAGGTGCCTTCTCTGGCCCTTTTCAAATCCAGGCTAAAAACTCACCTTTTGGATCTTGACTCTACTGATCTCCATCATGTTTCCTTACTATTCCCCCTAGATGTATCCTATGTCTACAGCTACTGTTATGTCTGTCTTGACTAAATTGTAAGCTCTGATGAGCAGGGACCATCTTTCACATTTGTCTGTACAGTGCTGCATACATCTTGTAGTGCTATACAAATGTTCAGTAGTAATTTTCATCTTTTGTTTCTTTCTTGATGATTCTTCTATTAGATTTCTTATTTTCATTTCTATAGCCTTTCTTTATTTCGTCTCCCTCTTTGATTTCTTCTTTTCCTTCTATTTCCCATTCCATTCTCTCAGCCTTTTCACTAGACTTTTTTTATCCTGCTGCTGCCTTTTATTTTCTTATTTCATGCCTTTTGTTTCTCTTTATCCTACCTGTGCTCTTCCATTCTCCAATCTTGGCTTCCTCTTTCTCAGATAAACACATACATCTCTCAACTTTCTCTCATCTCTCTTCTCCTCTGTATTTCTCTCCTTCACAACACCCTCCTCGTTTATCTCTTTTCATCTTCTTCCTCCTCTCTCTTTTCTTCTACTCCTCTTCTACAAGTCTTTCTTCTCTCAGTCCTTCATCCTTTTCCTTTCACTTCATAGCCTCTTCTCTCCTCTCATGTATTTCTTCCTCCAGTATCCCTCCATCTTTCTCATCTCTTCCTCCTCTTCCACATACCCTCAATATTCTTTATGCTCCTCCCTGCTGTCTACAGTCACTCCATGGAAACCACCTAGTCACACCTCCGCTCACCCGAGTTAAATTTGTCCCCACTAGGAAGTCAGCCTCCTTCTTCATTGCTCCCTCTTTGAAACAGTTTTACTTAAGCTATTCGCTTAGAAGATAACCTAAAAAACTATAAGACCCTCCTTAAAATTTACCTTTCAGCAGGCTTTTGTACTCGTGGCAAACTAAGCAGAACTTCAGTAGTACTACTCTGCTATTCCCGCCTTCCCTTCTCCCTGCTTCCCACTCCCCACCCCCCATTAATCTTCCTATCGTGATATAAATGTTCTGTGCCCTGTCAATCTTCCTTGCCTTTCCTATATTAATTTGGAGTTCTTTTCAGTTTCTCCTTTTCTGAATTTTTTAATTGTAAACCGCTCTGTCGCCATATCTTAAAAAGGATATAGCATTATTAGAAAAGGTACAGAGAAGAACCACCAAAATGGTAAAGAGGGTGGAAGAATACCCCTATGAAGAGAGGCTAAAAGGCTCTTCAACCTAGAAAAGCGACAGCTGAGGGGAGATATGATAGAGGTCTATAAATTAATGAATGGAGTGGAACGGATAAACGCAAATCAATTGTTTATGTCATCAGAATATAGAAAGACTAGGGGACATGCAATGAAGCTACAGGGTAACCTATTTAAGACTAATAAGAAAAAATATTTTTTCACTCAACGTGTAATCAAACTCTGGAATTTTCTACTGGAGGATGTAGTAAAAGCGTTAGTGTAGCTGGGTTTAAAAAAGGTTTGGACAAGTTCCTGGAGGAAAGGTCCATAAACCATTATTAAAGGGGACCCAGAATATCCACTTCTTACCCCAATGCAAGCATTGTGGGACCTGTGTCTTTTGGGGAAACTGCTAGGTACTTGTGACCTAGATTGGCCACTGTTGGAAACAGTGGACCCAGTATGGCATATCTTATGTTCTGCATGTATCTTTCAATGGGGTGGTATATGAAATCCAATAAGCAATAGATGAATTTCTCAAATTTCCCCTTTCTCTCTTATTCCTCACTCCATAATACCTCCCCATCTCTCTCTTTCCTTCCCCATTTCTCTTCCTCCTCATTGCTCATCTCCCATGTCTCATGCCTCTCTGCCTCATTCCCTTTGCTCTCCTCCATTTCTCTCACTCCTTTGTCTCCTGTCCCTCATTTCCATCACTTTCCAGCCCCATATTTCACCTCTCCTTCCTGTTGCTATCCTCTAACTTCCACTGTCTCTTGCCTTCCTGCCAGAGACAAAAGCATGGCCATGTAAACTCAGAGCATGTGTGGTGCTACTGGTCCCCGTAACGTCCTCTACTCCAGGAACAAGCAGGAAGTCAGTCCTCACTTACGGGCGACGGAGCCCACGCGGAGCAATTCCCCAGCTTTCAAAAGAAAGCCTTTGGGATTGCTGCCACGCATGCATGGTCCCCTTCCCGCCCAAAGGTGCTGTCTTGCTCAGCCTCCCTTTTTCCGTGGAGCCCTTCGGACGCACATCCTCATACCTCAGAAAACGTCTTTCGTGATTCGACCTTTTGGCCATTTTTCCAATAGCACTGGTCCTCTTCCTTCCCCACCCTTCGCCCCTGCTTCGGCTGTGGACTAGGGGATCCCGGTTTTGTTTTGTTTTTGTCTCTATTTAGTGTTTTTCTTTTTGGCCCTCTTCGCGCCCTTTTTTTCCCAACCACTGGCCTCGAGGGTTTTCGACCTCACAGGGGCCCTTTTTGCCCCCCTGGCCACCGGCTTTAAGAAATATGACAGATGCTCCAAAAATATGTCGCTCGCGGACACCCATGACTGCTGACTACGGTATCTGGGGGCTGACCACAATCCGGAGCTCCGCTCGCTTTATAAGAAAATGACTGCTAAGGCCTTGCTGAGCTGCAAGCAGAAATCCGATGACATTTTCCGCAAGGCAGTCCCGGGATTCCCGGTGGCACCTCACCCTACCGATCCACCGCTTGCGGGGTCCCCCGTAGTTACCCCGCGCCCCAGGCATCACTCCAATCAGGGTTCGCCTGAGGTGGAACGGAAAAAGAAGAAGACTTCAAAGTCGCTGTCGGGGACTCTGGACAAGCGCGAGCAGTCTTGCACCCGCTCCCATAGTCCCACCCCCCCCCCCCCCCCGGCGTTCCTGAGAGTCAGACAGGGAGCGGCCTTGAAAGGTACCTCATATGGTCACTGAGGCCTCTGGCAATGGCGCCTGGTCTCCTGAGGGTCGTCCTGGTGAGGACTCCCTCTCCTCCTCCACGCCAGACCTGATAACCCCGGCTTCAGCATTGCAGGGACCCACTCTTGAGTGGGAGTCCCGTATGCTGGCACTGGAGCGCAGCGTTTCTGCCTTTCTTACTGCCTAGCAGGTGCTTTTGCACTACATGGCTGGCTCGCACCCCGAGACCGAGGATCACCTGACTGGAGTCCCGAAAACTGCCTTGGAAACCCCTGAGCCGCAGGCCTCTTGAAGTTCCTCGGCATCTGTCTCACTTGCTGACCTGTTCCTCGGGGGCGAGGCCTTCCAAGGCAGTGCCTCTGGCTCCAAGCGGGCCTCGGCCAGTAGGTGCAGGGATCAGCCTGACTCAGAGTCCTTCTCGGACCTCTTGGGCTGGGAATCGGACAGGGACACTTTTCTGGAGACCTGCGCCCACAGGGATCTCCCCTCTGACCCGTCCCCGCCTGCCTCGCAAAAGCGGTTGCCTCTCAAGGACACCTCTTTCCTGGCATTTTAGCAGGATATGGCTCGGGCCCTCAATCTGCCAATGCAGACCAAGGAGGTGCCGAGGGCAGAGGAACTTCTATCTATCTATCTAGTGAGCATTTATATAGCGCTGCAGACATACGGAGCGCTGTACAAACATGTAGGAGAGACAGTCCCTGCTCATCAGGGCTTACAATCTAGTAAGACAAAGTATACAATATTCAGGGAGAAATCTAGATAGGGCAAAAAGCACAAACACAAACACGGCATTTATAATCTAGTCAAGTCACAACATAGGAGTCAGGATCTGAAAGCAACAGTGAAGAGGTGAGTTTTCAACCTGGACTTGAAAAGGGGCAGGGAGGGCGCCCGGCGCATTGACACAGGTAGATTGTTCCTGGCGAAGGGTGCAGCCAGGTGGAAGGAGTGAAGTCTGGAATTAGCAGTACGAGTGAAGGGCATAGAAAGACGTAGACTGTTAGAAGAGCAAAGTTCCCGAGAGGGGATGTAGGGAGAGAGAAGAGATAATAGGTACAGGGGGGCTGAAGAGTGAATGTATTTAAAGGTCAGGAGGAGAAGTTTGAACTGGATACGGAAACAGATGGAAAGCCAGTGAAGTGACTTGAGAAGAGGAATGATGTGGGTATAGCAAAGCTGGTGGAAAATTAGTTGAGCAGCAGAATGTTGAATAGATTGAAGGGGAAAGAGGTGGTTAGCAGGGAGGATGGCAAGGAGAAGGTTGCAGTAATCAAGACGAGAGGTGATTAAGGAGTGGATAATCGTTTTAGTAGTGACTTCAGAAAGGAAGGGGCGAATTTTGCTGATGTTGTAGAGAAAGAAACAGCATGTCTTAGCTACGAGCTGGATATGTGAGGAGAAAGAGAGAGAGGAGTCAAAGATAACCCCCAAGTTACGGGCCAAGGAGACAGGGAGGATTACAGAGTTAACCACAGAGACTGAGAAAGGGGGAAGAGGAGGGAAGGCATTTGAGGGAAAGATAAGGAGTTCAGTCTTGGCCATGTTCAATTTCAAGCGGCGGTGAGACATCCAGGTAGCAATGTCAGAAAGGCAGGCAGTGATCATGGTCTGGATTGCAGGAGAGATATCAGGCGTAGAGAGGTAGATTGACATTGACTTGACATTTTACAGTACGAGTCTCCACCCAGGGAGTCTCTTAAGGTTCCGGTACCGTCCATCCTATCCCGGCTGCTTCTCCGCATGTGGGAAGCACCCACCTCGGTCCCTATTGTCAGTAAAAGACACGATGCAGTGTATAAGGTCCAGTATGGCCCGGGGTTTCGGAAGACCCAGCTTCCTCACACCTCCATGGTAGTCGAGTCCGCGATGCAGAAACAGAAGAGCCCAAAGTCGCACTCTTCGGTCCCGCCTGGTAGGGTGTCCCCTGCCCTCGACACCCTCAGGCGCAAGGCTTACCAGGGATCCATTCTGGCGTGCCGCATCCAGGTGTACCGACTATATTTGGCTATGTTCCTTCATGACCTTGCCAAAGAGCTCGGCGGGTTCTCCGCAGGCCTTGGTGGGGAGCACCTTCTCAGGTTCCAGACACTCCTGAGGTCTGTCACAGACCACGCCGCATATGACGAGTTCGAGTCTTCCATCCGTGTAGCGGCGGTTGGTATCAGAGCCTGACACCAGGCGTGGCTCCAGTCTTCAAACCTGGAGCAGTGAATCCAGTAGAAACTCCTAGATGTCCCCTGTCTCGGCAAACAGCTGTTCGGCAAGTCCATGGAGGACAAGGCAGCCGAGATTGAAACGGAGTTCATGACTCACACCCATCACCCTCGCAAAACCTCCTCGCTTCCACAGAAGAAGCATCACACCAAAAAGCCTTTGTTCCAGAGGAAAATTCTCCCCTACCAGAGATACCCGCCTACCCCTGCGCCGACGACTAGCGCTCAGGGAAAAGGGGGTGCCCAGGGTCACCGGAAACCCAAGGGGCCCAATACCCAGCCACCAGCGCCAGCCCCGGGGTTTTGACGTCAAAAGCATAGCCTCTCCCCCCCCCCCCCTGGGGACGCTTCCACCCGTGGGAGGATGCCTGTCCCTTTTCGCCCCCGAATGGGTGGCTATGACATCGGACACCTGGGTCTTGCAGGTGATCTGGGATGGGTATCGTCTTCATCTAGACAGACTCCCTCCTCCCTTCTCCCCGGCAGAACCCTCGCACCAAGCTTGCTTACAGCAAGAGCTGAACAACCTCCTTGGTCAGCAAGCGGTCGAAAGAGTTCCGCTGCACCTCCAGGGTCAGGGATTTTATTCCCGATAGTTCCTTGTTCCGAAGAGGATGGGGTGGGGGCTGCGCCCCATTCTCAACCTCAGGAATCTGAACAAGTTTCTGGTGCAAGAGAAGTTCAAAATGTTATCCCTTGGCGTCCGGGGGTTCAAATCCCACTGGAGGACAGCAACTTCAGATTGGAGGGACTAGGGTTTCTAGTCCCACAGGCGCTCCTTGTGACCTTGGGCAAGCCACGTAACCCTCCCTTGCCTCAGATACAAAATGTAGATTGTGAACCCTTCAGGGACAAGGGAAATATGTACCATACCTGAATGTACATTGCTTTCACCCAGTGAAAAGCATTATATAAGCATTGCTAAATAAATAAATAGGTGAGATGTTATCTATGGGTCATAAATGTTTCTAGCCAAGAAGATAGAAATACTATATATTTAGTGCCAGATATTAAAAGAATGGTGATGGGGAATGTCCTTGAAATATTTCTTACTGTAGCTTAATATTAAGAATGACAAATTGTCCATCTCTCTCCATTATGAAGAAGGGAGATTCTGTCACTACTCTTGTTAAAATTGACATGAGGCATCATAGATGCTGAGACCTAAATTTCCAAGCAACAGCAGATGTGTCAGTTGTGATGCTGAAGGACATGATGGTATCAGACGCTGAGGAGAGATGGAGATAGAAAGAAGGTCAGAGTTTTCGGAATATAAGAACTGCCTTGATGGTTCAGACCAGAAGTCTGTCATGCCCAGTACCCAGTTTCCAACAGTGGCCAATCAAAAAAGTAGATAGACTTGGCGAAAGCCACTCTTTATCTTAATAACAGGTTATGGACTTTTCCTCCAAGAACATGTCCAAACCATTTTTAAAACCACTATAAAACTACTTTTACCACATTCTCTGGAAACTAATTCCAGAACTTAATTATGTATTGAATGAAAATATATTTTCTCTATTTACTTATAAATGTTCTACTTAGTATCTACATAGGCAAACCAGTACTAATTGAGCTACACTGGCTCCCCATAGCAGCCCATACAAAATACTGACGACCACCTTCAAACTCATCCACAGCATAGCACCATCCTTCCTCGACACCCTAATCAGATTGCAACCATCCAACAGAAACAGGAGAACCATCAATTCCAACACCCTCCACACTCCAACAGATATCAGATCAGTCAAAAAAATCACTAGTAACAGGGCTTTCTCATACACAGCACCGACACTATGGAACCAACTCCCACCCGACCTATGAGCCAGCATTGATCTAGCCGACTTTAGAAAGAAACTAAAAACCCACCTATTTCAAAGTTATTTCAACCTGTACTAAATTTGCATGAGGGGCAACTCCCCCACAGCTCCCCAGAAACCTGTAATGTATAAATGTACATATGTAAATTATTATCCCCTTAGCTTAGAAGTAGATAATTTTCTGCGTGACGTGCTAACTTTTCGAATCTTTATGTACAAATCAAAATTATTCTGTCTTCATTCAACAGCTTTATCCATGTAATCTTCCCCGCTTCTGATCGCTGGAAGGAGCGGTATACAAATGCTTGCTAAATAAATAAATAAATAATTGTCATCCACACATGGACTCCTTGTCTGAAGTCCTATGCTAGGTTAGCTGTTTCACAGCACCTTTCTTTCTTCAACTCCTACCCTCCATCCTCATGATGCCTGGTGTTGTAGGGGATAGCATGTTCCAACCTATGACATGCTGGGACTCCAGGCATCTCAGCTTGGGAGTCCCCATATGTGAAGACTCATTCCTGCTTGTTCCTGGAGATAGCACAGTTACTTACCTGTAACAGGTGATCTCTGGGAACAGCAGGAATAAGTCTTCACAACCCACCCACCTCCCCAGGAGTTGTATCTCTATCTATCTTTCCTTTCCTCTCTCTCTCTCTTTGTCTCAGCTTTAAAACTTAACTGAGGAGAGGCAGTTGAGAAAGGCAGGAAGGCAGCACGCAGGCGTGGTGGGATGCTTCCAAAAGCTCTTTAATTGGACGCTGGGAAGCGTTCCCGCGCAGACTCCGTTGGTACCGACGTACCCATATGTGAAGACTTATTCCTGCTGTTCCCAGAGATCACCTGTTACAGGTAAGTAACTGTGCTTTTCCTGGAGTTCATCAGGGAGATGTCCCAGGCACTCGCCTTCATGGCGGTGCCCAAGGATGAGCCACATACTGAGGATCTCGAGATCCTCCAGTACGAGGCTCCCCCTCGGGAGGCACTGACTGTGCCCATGCCCCCCATCCTGGAGCCTATTGTGAACCGTCGACTCAATTCACAGTATTGAGTCAGCCGGAGCCCTAGCTTCCAGAAAACACATCTGCCACATAACTCCATGGTCATGGAGTCAGCTATGTGTCCCATTAAAAGCCAGAAGATGCACTCCTCTGTGCCTGCAGGCAGGGAGGCATGCACCATGGATGCTTTTGGCAGAAAATATTTCCAGGGCTCCATGCTCACAGTCCGAATCCAGGCTTATCAGCTGTACATGGGCATGTACCTGAGGGACCTGGCGAAGGAAATCGCCGAGTTTTCGGCTGGGTTAGTAGGCAAACCTCTTGAGCACTTCAGGACCCTGGTGTCATCGGTCGAGTCAGTGGCTCAGGTAGTTACAGTCCCCCAACTTGGAGCAGCGGGTTCAGAACAAGTTAGCCGATGTCCCGTGCTGAGGTTGGAGGAGGGGGTAAATTTCTTCGGCAAGCCCATGGCTGATTCATGACCAGAACGAGGCTGTCCAGGAAAGTATCTGAATCTTCCCAAAAGAAGACTTTGGGGAAAAAGGCCTTCCACTCAGAAACCAAGAATGCTTAGAGAAACAACACCAAATTTCAGGCCTATCACACTCCCCTGCAAGAGCAGCAGGCCAAGGACCAGAGGCATGGCCCCTGTAAGCTGAAGGCCCCCAAACCTCAAACAGCACCCCAGCTGCAGCCTGGGACAGGGTTTTGACTCCTTGGGCATAGCCTCCCTCCCCCAGGAGGTACAGGACCCAGGGTTCACAGGAGGATGACTGATCCACTTCGCTCACCAGTGGCTAAACATTACCACGGATGCTTGGGTGCTATAGATGATTGAGGAAGGTTATCTCCTCCACTTTGCCCAGCTGCCTCCTCCCTTCTTCCCCGGGGAATTACTGATGGACCCCTTGCACAGGGAGTTTCTGCTGAAGGAGCTCGAGGGTTTGCTCGAAGATCAAGCAGTGAAGCTCGTCCCCCCTGCACCTTCTGGGCAGGGGGTTCTAATCCCACTACTTCCTTGTCCCCAAAAAGACCGGGGGCTTCCGGCCCATCCTGAATCAATGAGATCTAAACCGCTTCCTGGTCAATGGAAAGTTCAAGATGGTATCCCTTGGAACCTTGCTACCCTCCCTCCTGCAGGGAGATTGGCTATGCTCCTTGGATCTCAAAGATGCCTACACCCACATCCTGATCCACCTGAGGCACCATCAGTACCTCCAGTTAGTCGTCGGTGGATGACATTTTCAGTACTGGGTACTCCCCTTTGGCCTTGCTTTGGCTCCCGGAATATTTACAAAATGCCTGGCGACCACTTGCCTCCGCCTCCTGGGGGTATTCATCTTCCCTTATTTAGACAATTGGCTCATTCGAGCCACCATGCCGGAGGAGGCCTGCAATGCAATGCAGTGCACAACACCATACCATGGAGCTACTCCAGAGCTTGTACTTTGTGGTAAACTTCCTGAAGTCCCACCTTCGACCCACCCAGCCACTGGAGTTCATTGGCGCCCTCCTTGATTCCACTCAGATCATTTCTGCCTCTCATTCGAGCTCAGCGGCTATCAGCCCTTGCCCAGGCTACTCAAGGAGACTCATTGGTGATGGCCAGGGAAATGCTCAGTCTATTGGGGCTCATGGCCTCCATTGTCCATGTCACCCCATTTGCCCGCCTCCACATGAGGCAGGAACAGTGGACACTCAGCGCCCAGTGGATGCAAGCATCAGGCCGTCTGGAGGACCATGTCCTGGTAACACCAGCCCTGAAAACCTCCCTCGACTGGTGGTATGACTCCCTCAGTCTCAGAGCCGGCCGGCCTTTTCAGGCTCCCCCAGAGCGATACATCCTCACAACGGATGCATCCAAACTGGGCTGGGGAGCCCACTGCAATCATCTGCAGTAACAGGGTCCGTGGTCAGAGGAGAGTGCCTCATAGATCAACCTGCTGAAACTCAGAGCAGTCTATCATGCACTATGTGTCTTCTAGGATCATCTGGAAGGCCAGGTGGCTCAGGTCCAGTCTGGACAACATGCAGATGCCGTGTTTCTGCTCATGGAGGCTGGCCCTGGTCCAGAGGCTTCCTCTTTGCGTTCCCGCCCACACCCCTGGTGCCGCGGATCCTCCTCAGGATCCAAGCGGAAGCGGCCTTGGTGATTCTTATTGCACCCAGGTGGCCCAGGCAACCCTGGTTCCCCCTTCTTCTGCAGCTGCCCCGGAGGGATCCAGTGCCTCTGGGGAGCACCCCAGACCTGTTATTGCAGGAGTACAGGACCCTACTGCACCCCAATCTCCCATCACTGGCGCTAACGGTCTGGATGCTGAGAGGCTAGCTATAGTGCACCACAGCCTCTCCAAGCTGGTTGAGGATGTTCTCCTGGCCTCGCATAAGGACTCTACATGATGGGCATATTCCTTTAAGTGGCACAGGTTTTTGCGCTGGTGTGCAGATGAAGGTCTTAACCACTTCTCCTGTGCGATGCCAGGTATCCTGCGGTTCCTTCTGCATTTGTCAGGGGCTGGCCTTAAGTCCAACACAGTTCAAGTGCATCTGTGTGCCATCTCGGCTCATCATCACATAGTGGAAGGCCAAGTGGTATTGCTGTATCCCCTGGTGAGCAGAATCATGTGGAGATGCCTCCTCTTCTGGCCACCAATCCATCTGCCACCAGTGGCTTGGGACCTTAATGTGGTTTTGGAGAAGCTTATGACTCCACCCTTTGAACCCTTGGTCACCTGCCATCTCAAATTTCTTTTCTGGAAAGTCGTGTTCTTGGTGGCTCTCACCTCAGCCAGAGGGTAGAGCAAACTGCAGGTGCTGGTGGCTCACACGCCCTACACCAAATTCCACAAGAACAGGATTGTCCTTCGGACTCACCCGAACTTCTTACCGAAGGTTGTCTTGGCCTTCTATTTAAATCAAGTGGTGGTGTTGCCCACCTAGTTTCCTAGGCCTCATTCTTCTAGGGCGGAGGCCTCACTGCACAAACTCGACTGTAAATGGGCTTTGTCCTTTTACATCCAGAGGACACAGCACCCCAATCAACTGGGGCTCGCAGTCTCCAAGTGCACCCTTTCACGCTGGGTAGCTGACTATATCTCCCTCGCTTACCAACAGGTGGGGCTCTCTCTCAAGCATCATGTAACAGCACACAGTGTGTGTGCCATGGCGGCCTCAGTGACAAGCCTGCACTCTGTGCCCTTACTGGAGATATGCCGAGCCACAACCTGGTCTTCAGTGCACACCTTCACTGCACACTGTCTGTAGGAAACCTCTCAGAGGGACAGTGCCTTTGGTCAGGCAGTACTCCATCACCTCTTCTGGGAATGTTGCAACTCCTTCCTTCAACCTGTGATGCCCAGGCTACTGGGGTGGGGATTGTATCCTCGCTGCTGCTACAGTAGTGTGAGACTTCCAGCCAAACAGAGCCCCTGCTGCCCTTACGGTCCGCTTTTTGGGCCACCCATGACTTTTACAGGTTTTTTGGTAGCCTGTAGCTTGGGAGTCCCATATATGAGGACTGACTTCCTGCTTGTTCCCAGAGAAAGTGTAGCTAATCACCTGTAATAGGTGTTCTCTGGTTCAGCAGGAATCAGTCCTTAGAACTCCCCGTGGAGTTGTTTTCTTTTTAAGTTTTTTTAGCTATTTCGTAATACTAAGGTAAGATGGCACCTTTGGGCGGGAAGGTGACCACGCATGCGCAGTATAGGTCCCAAAGGAATGGAAACAGGATACTGGGCTTGATGGTCTGACCCAGTATGGCATATCTAATGTTCTTATGACATCACCCCACATGTGAGGACTGATTCCTACTGTCCCCAGAGAACACCTGTTACAGGTGAGTAACTACGCTTTCCCTAGTTGGCCAATCTGCCCTTGATCGCCAAAGCCTCCCATTAGCTGAGTGCTAGAGAAAGGTAACATCTGATCCAAGGCAGGGTTAAAAGTTTGCTGTTAGCAAGTGCACACTAAACGTATTGGGGAGCGCATACCATGCTGTTTAACACACACCACATGCTAAATTTAACACTTACATGCTAATGTCGTTCAACTGGTTTAGCATGCACACTAAGCCATTAGTGCATATACCTTTATGTGAATAATGGAGAACAGTAGGTCAATAAAACGTATTGAAATGTTACATAATAAAAATGTGTTTGATTGATGACTGGCATCTCCCTTCTCCATAAGAGGAGCCCACAGTATAAAACTGCTTAGTTCCATTCATTGCCACGGGAGATCTGTGTTCATGTCCAGCCTGGATCACACATGCAGTATTAACTGAACTCTTGTCCCAGATTGGTTTAATCCTAAAACTACCAGGCAGCTCTGCTTGACTGGTAGCCTGAGTTCTGGAAATGACACCCACAGAATGTGGGTCCTCTACACAAGCAGTACTAATGTCAGACTTGTTTGCATTATGCCTACCTCAGAGCTAGTTCGGGGCATGAAATGAATTCACTTTCTAAGTAAGATTATTAAAGTAAAAAAAAATAATTAGAAGCAAGCCTTTCAAGTTGTTTCTAAAGGTTAAAGACTTCTGGAAGTGCTTATGCGTGTTCTTATCTTTCATCCCTTGCCCTAATTGGCATAAACCTTTACATACAACCCTGCATCCAAGCGCTGGTGCCTTATTCAGTGAGTGTCCTTAAAGTGCAAATAATTGTCTTGACTGGTTTACCTGCTGGCTAGCAATTCAACTGTATCGGCAGGGGAATGCTTACAGAGTCAGTTTCTTCTTTCTGGTGAAGTGAAAGTGGAGTTGCTCAGATAGCTGATGCCTATGGTAATTCACCATCCTTATTTATAGATGCCTGTGAAGTAGAAGTAGAACATGTTCTGAAATCCTTTCTGTTTTGAAATGCCCCATTAGTCCAACAGAAACTGGTCTTATGCCCTTCAACAGCTATTCAAGAATTGACTTATATTTGTCATCTCTGTCTGCCTAATCTGCAAGGACTAGAAGAAACCTCAGTCTAACATTTGTTTAATGTCATAAACTATGTATAACTTAGAGGGCCTTTTAAAGAGTTCCACTGTAGTAGTACAATATATTCCAAAGTAATAGTACACCCTTTAGCCGATCTGGCTAGTATGGGGGTTCAAATGGCAGGTGGTATACGCAGCAGTGCAGGAGATCTGAGTTCAATTTCTGGGCTAGATTTTACTCCCTGAGCCAGCTTCAGATGGGAATGCTCTGCAGTCATTCACAAGCCCCAGGGGTGAGGGGGGAAGCATTTGCATTCGTTGCACAGGGTGAGATCTAGTGGAGGGGCTTGCAGTGAATGTTACGTGTGCTGGTATATGCTAATATTATTACTACCACTACTACTAATCATTTGTATAGCATTACAAGGTATATGCAGCGCTGCACATGTACAAGTAAGAGACAGTCCTTGCTCATCAGAGCTTACAGTCCAATCAAGAGAGACCACACAACTAGGGACTAGGATAAATCGAGGAGAATGGCAAGATAAGCAGGAGAATAAGATGATCAGGATCCAAATGCAATCTCAAAGATGTACGTTTTTAGCCTGGATTTGATTAGGGCTAGAGAAGGAGCCTGATGCATTGACTCAGACAGTTTGTTCCAGGCATATGGAGCAGCAAGGTGGAATGAACGATGTCTAGAGTTGGCAGTGGCAGAGAAGGGCACAGATAAAAGGGATCTGCCAGAGGATCCCTTTTATCTGCATCCAAATGCCCGATGAAATGTAATGTGGACAAGTGCAAAGTTATGCACTTAGCAAAGAACAACCCAAAACTTTGGTTACACAATGCAAGGTACCACCTTAGAAAACATCACCCAGGAAAAAGATTTAGGCGTCATCATAGATAATAAGTTGAAACTCTCTGCCCAATGTACAGTGGCGGCCAAGAAAGCTAATAGAATGATAGGAATCATAAGGAAAGGAATGGAGAATAAAACCAAGGATATTATAATGCCATGGTTTGACCATGCCTTGAATATTGTGTGCAATTCTGGTCACCATATCTTAAAAAGGAATGGCGGAATTAGAAAAGGTACAGAGACAAGCCACCAAAATAGTAAAGGGATACCCCTATGAGGAAAGGCTTAAAAGGTTAGGGCTCTTAACTTGGAAAAGAGAAGGCTGAAGGGAGATATGATAGAAGTCTATAAATCAATGAATGGAGTGGAATGGGTTAATGTAGATTGGTTGTTTACCCCATCAAAAAGTAGAGAGATTAGAGGACACACAATGAAGCTACAACATAACCCACTTAAGACTAATAGAAAATATCTTTTCACTCAACGCGCCATCAAACTCTGGAATTCGTTACCGCAGGGTGTAGTAAAAGCTGTTAGTATAGCTGGGTTTAAAAAAGGTTTGGAGAAGTTCCTGGACAAAAGGTCCATAAACTATTATTAAAGTGGACCCAGGAAATCCACTGCTTATGTCAGGATGAGCATTGTGGAAGCTGTGGACTTTCGATACCTGCTAGGTACTTGTGACTTGGATTGGCCACTGTTGGAAATAGGATACTGGGCTTGATGGGCCTTGGTCTGACCCAGTATGGCATTTCTTATGTTCTTAAGGAGTGGAGTTCCCGAAGAGGGGTGTATAGTCAGATAAGAGAGGAAAGATAGTGAGGAGCTGAAGAATGAAGACAATTACAGTATAAGTCAGCAGATGTTTGAATTGAATGCGGAAATGAATAGAGAGCCAGTGAAGTTTAGTTGAGACAAGGGGGTTTGTGAGCATAGTGAGACTAGTGGACGATAATGCCATTAATACTTGTTAATATTAACTAGATTCCATTGCATGAAATGGGGACTGCAGGAAAATAGCAGCATATGAAAAAAGCACATTCACTTTGTTTAAAAGACATGTAAACTGCCGTAGGCCCATGATACAGATTAACAATAGTAAATGGATATGAAAATGACCCTTGTGATGCAGTGCTGCTGTGACTTGTGTTGAAGATGGTCCTCATGGAGCAGAAGCTCAGTCACTGGAATGAATTGTGATCTCTGCGATGCAGCATAGCAGAACTTGGCTCTGATATAAATAACCACCGAGATTCAGTATTGACTTAGTGAGATGAGTGCCTTGTACAGTGATGATTCCCCCAGTGTATGCTTGTTTCAATGTAAACATTGGAAACGTGCATGACCTGGGGAAGTGCCCAGCAGGTCTGATGATCTCATGTGGTCACTTTACAATGGGCAGCATTCTGGGGCCACCAGGAAGAAGCTTGCAGTGTCCTGCAAGATCACACAGCCACAGAAAAAGAAACTTTTTAATAGTTGAGTTCTTTAGCATATTTCACAGCAAAGAATTCCTTGCTATCACATACATTTAAATACACAATTGTAATTTGGCAGCATAGGGGGCAGTGGTTCCTAGATACTCTACCTGCGCAAAACCAACCCATTTGGAGAAATTGCTCCCAATATGACTTCCTCACCCCCAGCCCCCCGAAGTAAGCAAGCAAAGTACACCTATGATTAAACTATAAAAATGAAATTGTGGAGTGGTTGGACTAGCATAGTTAATGAAAAGTGCAGATTAAGAATCTGAGGGAAATTCTCAACCGGTTCTTGATAGTTCCAGACATACTCAGAGGAGTATGGAATGCAGGGAGGATGTGGTATGAGGAGTATTTGAGGGTGTGTAGATCTAGTGAAGTGGTTGGGGTGGTGTTGGTGGCGATGGCGGTACTTGTTCTTAGCTTTTTTTCTCCAAGAACAAGCAGGACGTCAGTTCTCACATACGCGTGACGTCTGAGCCGACAGAGCCTGCACAGTAACCTCTCCCCAGCTTTCAAAGAAAGTCTTTGGGAGATGTACCACGCATGCGTGGTTCCCTCTCCCCAGGGTGCTATCGGACGTGTGTCTGTTCCCTTGGAAAAAGATGGTGATTTTTGTCTTCTTTTTTACTTTCTCCAGTAGCGTACCGATGCTTTTTCCTGCTCCCGAGCCCACTTGCCTCAGCATTGCATCCTCTGGGTTTTTTTTTCTTTTCTTACTTTTTCATTTGGTGCAGGTTTGCTGCTTTTTCCTGGCTGGGCCTAGTGAATTAGACCTCGTCTGGGCCATCTTCCCCGCCATGACCTCAACCAGTGGCTTCAGCCATGCCACCGCTGCCTCATATGTCACACATCAATGCTGCCTTGATGCCTCGGGCCAGACCACGATGCCTTGGTCAGGGTCTCTGTAAGCAGATGACCCCAAGGCCCTCAGGAAACATCAGCAGCAGCTTGAGTCGATTTTTCAGAAGGTCGACTTGGCCCCGGAGTCCTTCGTGAAAACCCGCTCTGAGACTCCTTCCACCTCTAGCGGCCTCGGAACCCCAGGATCACGGAACCTCCAGCCGGAGCTCCCACATTGAGGATTGTGCCAAGAAGGGCCGAAAACCTCAAGGACTCCGTCAAGTGACACGTTGGGGAAAGTGGGGAAATCCCATGGGCCCCGGTCCCGTTGCCCTCGATGAGAGGTAGACGGCGACGGCAAGGAGCCGCCATCCAAATTGTCTCACTAGGAGCCATCGACACCCCAGGACTGGTTTCAGACCCCCTAGGCTATCCTGGTCAAGGACTCCCCCTTGATGACTTCTGCTTGTTTCGTAGGGACTACTTTTTCAAACTGGCCAATTAGAATTGGTGCAACTCCTACTGTTTTAATTCAAAGAGCTTATATCCTACTTCTGAGCCTGTTACTAGCTTTTTGCATTCTCCTTACTGATCTTTCCATAAACTGCCCCTCCTGACCTCAGACTGATCTTTTGTGCTAGACATTCTTTTCCTGTGCATCTTTACTAGTCAGGCATTCAAGTGCGTCTCACAGGGATACCCCTGTTTTTTCACTACGCTAGAGATATACATTAAGGTCTTTCAATCTGTCACTGGCACTTTTGGGGCATTCTTGATCATGAGTCTTTGGCACAGCACACAACCATTTGAATGGTCATGTGCTTTATCACAATAATGATCAGGGCATCCACCTTCAGCCCCCAAAAAGCTGTTCCATTTTGCCTTGGGGCAGAGGCTACAGCTGATCCAGGACCTAAGTGTGTGTCTCTCCCAGCTCCAGTGCTTCCCACTGAGGACACATGCTTTTGCAAGAGCTCAGGAAGAGGGAAAAAGCTGGAAGGCTGACACCACCCCTCCAGGATAGGGTCCACTTGAAAAACGTGTATTAGAGGGGGGGGGGGGGGGAGTCTGCAATGCAGAAAGCTACCATGGCATCCTTAATAAGGAAAGCCAGGTCCTCCTTGTGAAAAAGGCAAATCACTGATGTCTCCCTCTGCCAGGGAAATATCCCCCCTCCTCCACTGATTCTCCCATTAGAGACGGGGCACCTTCATCTTCTCCCCAGAACTCACCCATAGGGCATAAGGATGAGCTCCCTGGAGTATAGAAAAACAAAAAACAGGGGTTCTTAACCTCCTTACTGCCAGAGGGGGAGAACCTTGGATGACCCCCTGAGTCGCACATAGGAGAGGTTAGAAATTCAGACCTCATCAGGATTTCCAGGCAGCTACCAAAGATTAACAACATACCTCTTCCAAACCACCTTTAATCTCCCCCATCTAATTCCAAATTCCTTTTCTTCCTAACCTCTGCTACCCTTCCTCCTACTTTTGTTTGATTGCTATCTGTCCTGTTGCATTGCATTGGCCTTCCTTTGATATTTGCTTTTGCCGTTTTTCATTTTTTATAATTTTCTGGTGTCTTTTTCATTTAAGAACATAAGAACACAAGATATGCCATACTGGGTCAGAGCAAGGTCCATCAAGCCCAGTATCCTGTTTCCAACAGTGGCCAATCTAGGTCATACGTACCTAGCCGTTTCCCCAAAAGACACAGGTTCCACAATCCTTGTACTGGGTCAAACATTGATATCGTGGGTCCCTTCTTAATAATGGCTTATGGACCTTTCCTCCAGGAATTGTCCAAACCTTTTTTAAACCTAGCTACACTAACAGCCTTTACTACATCCTCCACTAACAAATTCCACAGTTTGATTACACGTTGAGTGAAAAAATATTTTCTTTTATTAGTCTTAAATAGTTTACCCGGTAGCTTCATTGCATGTCCCCTAGTCTTTCTATATTCTGATAACATAAACAATCAATCTATGTTTATAAATTAATGAACGGAGTGGAACGGGTAGACTTCTATCATATCTTCCCTCAGCTGTCTCTTTTCCAGGTTAAAGAGCCCTAACCTTTTTAGCCTTTCTTCATAGGAGTATCCTTCCATCCCCTTTACTATTTTGGTGGCTCTTCTCTGAACCTTTTCTAATAACGCTATATCCTTTTTAAGATACGGCAACCAGAATTGCACACACTATTCAAGGTGCGGTCTCACCATGGAACGATATAGAGGCATTATAATATCCTTTGGGTTTTTTCCATTCTTTTCCTTATGATACCTAGCATTCTGTTTGCTCTCTTGGCCGCCGCTGCACACTGGGCCGAGGGTTTTAACAAGTTATCCACAATGACGCCTAAATCTTTTTTTCCTGGGTGGTGGTTCCTAATGTGGAACCTTGCATCATGTAACCATAGTTTGGATTGTTCTTTCCTAGGTGCATAACTTTGCACTTGTCCACATTAAATTTCATCTGCCATTTGGACGCCCAGTCTTCCAGTTTATCCAGATCCTCCTGCAGTTTTCCGGAGTCCCCTTGGGTTCTAAACAGTTTTGTGTCATCTGCAAATTTGATAACCTCACTAGTTATTCCCTTTTCCAGGTCATTTGTGAATATGTCAAAAAGCAGCGGACCCAGCACAGATCCCTGGGGTACACCACAATTCACCTTTCTCCATTGGTAAAATTGGCCATTTAGCCCTACCCTCTGCTTTCTATCTTTTAACCAATTCCTGATCCACAATAGTACACTGCCTCCTATCCCATGACTCTTTAGTTTTGCCAAAAGTCTCTGATGAGGGACCTTGTCAAAGGCTTTCTGAAAGTCCAGATACACTATATCAACCGACTCACCTTTGTCTACCTGTTTATTCACACCTTCAAATAAACATAACAAATTAGTAAGACAAGATCTTCCTTGTCTAAAGCCATGTTGGCTGTCTCCCATTAGGCCATGACTATCTACATGCCGAGTAATTTTATTTCTACCATTTTTCCCGGTACTGACGTCAGGTTCACCGGTCTGTAGTTTCCCGGATCACCCCTGGAACCCTTTTTAAAAATTGGCGTTACGTTGGCGATCCTCCAATCTTCAGGTATTAAAGATGATTTTAATGAAAGTTCACAGATTACTAATAGCAGGTCTGCAATCTCATATTTCAGTTCTTTCAACACCCTTGGATGTATACCATCCGGCCCAGGTGATTTGCTACTCTTCAGTTTATCTAATAGTTGTAATACATCTTCCCGATGTATCGATATTTCCTTCAATTCTTCCGCACATTTAAATACCACTTCAGTCATGGGTAACATCCCTACATCTTCCTCAGTAAAGACCGAAGCAAAGAATTCATTCAGTCTCTCCGCTATCGCCTTGTCGCCTCTTAGTGCCCCTTTAACCCCTCTGTTTTCTAATGGCCCAACTGACTCTCTTACAGGTTTTTTGCTACGAATGTACTTGAAAAAGTCTTTATTTCGTGTTTTTGCTTCCGCAGCAAGCTTCTTCTCAAATTCTCCCTTTGCCTGCCTTATCAATGCCTTGCATTTGACTTGCCGGTTCTTGTGCTGTTTCCAGCTTTCGTCGTTTGGCTCTTTCTTCCATTTCCTGAAAGATGCTTTTTTGGCAACAGCCTCTCTGACCTCACCTTTAAACCATGCTGGCAGTTTTTTGGACTTCCTTCCACTTTTCTTAAAGCGTGGAATACACCTGGTCTGGGATTCCAAGATAGTATTTTTCAACAACACCCATGCTTGATGTAAGTCTTTAACTTGTGCAACTGCTCCTTTTAGTTTTTTCTTAACTATTTTCCTCATTTTATCATAGTCTCCCTTTCGAAAGTTAAAAGGTAGTACTGTGGATTTCCTTACTATCCCTCCTCCACTAATTAAATCAAATCTGAACATGCTATGATCACTATTGCCAAGTGGCCCCAACACCCTTATCTCTTGCACTAGATCTGGTGTTCCATTACGGACTAAGTCTAATATGGCTTCCCCTCTGGTCGGTTCATGAACCAGCTGCTCCAAGAAGCAGCTATTTATTTCATCTGGGAACTTTCTCCCTAGCATGTCCTGCCGTGACACTGACCCAGTCGATACCGAGGTAATTGAAATCACCCATTATTATTACTGCGCTGTAACTTTTGTTAGCTTCCTTGATTTCTTTGAGCATTTCATCATCCATTTGTTCATTCTGGCCAGGTGGTCGATAGTACACCCCCACTGCCATCGCCTTCCCATTTTTACATGGAATTTCAATCCATAGAGATTCTAAAGCAAATTTTGTTTCCTTCAAAACTTTAATCCTTTCTGACTCAGTGCCCTCTCTAACAGAGTGCAACCCCTCCACCAATTTGATCAGCTGTATCATTACGATATACCGTATTTTCCGGCGTATAAGACGACTGGGCGTATAAGACGACCCCCTACTTTTCCTGTTAAAATATAGGGTTTGGCCTATACTCGCCATATAAGACTACCCCTCTTCCAGCGCACACCAAAAAAAATAAAAAAACATCAGATTTGATTCAAACTGTGACAAGCAGGCGGTATTTAATATAGTTCTGAAGTTCTCCAGAACTATAATTCTTGTGAAAGGAGATAGCATATGATCCTTGGTGAAGCGGCTGGCGGCTGCTATCGATAAGAAGTACCGGTACACACAGTGCCGGATTTACCTTGAGTGAGGCCCTACGCCAACAAAAATTGTGGGCCCCCAGAAAAGATAAAAACGAGCATGCCGGATCATCTGCGCGCTGTTGGCCCTGACGTCATAATTAAACTGGGAATCCCAAAAGCCAAACTTGGAATGTACAACACTGTAGAAATAAAACTATACATTAATTTGCTCTTGTACTAAACAAAGCACAGACGTTAATGATGCACATTTACCAGAGCTGACATATTCCATTTAATAAATTCAAAATAAAGAGATATTTTTCTACCTTTTGTGCATTTTTTTCAGCTGCAATTGCTCCAGCCACTTTCTTCTGGTTTCTTCGTGTCTTCTGCTAACTCTCCATCGTCTGCTGTCCATTTGTCCTTTCTTCTCTCTTCTAGGTTTTTTCCATTCTCTCTCTACATCTGCTTTAACATACTAATCTTTCTCCTTTTGCTCTTTCCTCATTCCTATTTCATCCACTCAAATTTTACCCCTCCATCCTCAATCCCCACTTACTCTCCCAATACCCGGCCAATTGTAGATTTTTTATCCCTCCCACACAAAATATTTTTCCCTTCTCCATTTTACTCTTCCAGCCCCATCCCATTCTAATCCTCCCCCAACATCAGCTCCCTTCTAGTTCCAGCCTCACCCAGCATCCATTCCCTTCTAGTCCCTGCATCAGCCCATTTCTAGTCCTAGCCACCCATCAGCCCATTTCCAGTCCTAGCAACCCCCCCAACCCAATACCAGTCCTAGCCCCCCCATCAGCCCACTTCCAGTCCTAACCCCCCATCACCCCATTTTCAGTTTAAGCCCCCCCTATAACCCATTACCAGTCCTAACCCCATCAACCCATTTCCAGTCAGCCCCCCATAGCCCATTGCCAGTCCTAACCCCCCCCCCATCAGCCCACAGCCCATTACCAGTCCTAACCCCCCCATCAGCCCACAGCCCATTACCAGTCCTAACCCCATCAGCCCACCTCAAGTCCTAACCCCTCCCCATCAGCCCATTTGCTGTCCTAGCCCCCCATAGCCCATTATCAGTCCTAACCCCCCCATAGCCCATTACCAGACAGCCCCCATCAGCCCACAGCCCATTACCAGTCCTAACCCCCCCCATAGCCCATTACCAGTCCTAACCCCATCAGCCCACCTCCAGTCCTAACCCCATCAGCTCACCTCCAGTCTTAAACCCCCCAGCCCATTTCCAGTCCCAGCCCCCCCCCCCATCGGCTCAAGTAACATTTAATAAAAAAAATAAAACGCTGGTTGCTGCCACTGCCGCAGCATGGACTGTCCCGCGGGGCCCCCTCTGCTGAATCCCTCCCTCCCTCCGCGACGGCTGAGCCCCTCCGTGCCGGCTTTGAGAGGCGCGAAGGGAGAGTGTCTCCCTCGCGTCTCTGTTAAGCCCATCAGCCCCTGCGGGCTTAACAGAAACGCGAGGGAGACACTTTCCCTTCGCGCCTCTCAAAGCCGGCACGGAGGGGCTCAGCTGTCGCGGAGGGAGGGAGGGATTCAGCAGAGGGGGCCCCCGCGGGACAGTCCATGCTGCCGTGGCGGCAGCTTTTTGTGGGCCCTTGCCAGCTGTGGGCCCTACGCCACGGCGTAGCTGGCTGTAGGTAAATCCGGCCCTGCCAAAGCGAGACAGAGCCACGTCGCAGAACGTGTACCGGCGTATAAGACGACCCCCAACTTTTGAGCATATTTTTAGGGCTTAGAAAATCATCTTATACGCCGGAAAATACGGTAGTTTGTACCCAGGTATCACAGTGTCCCACTGGTTGTTCTCCTTCCACCATGTCTTTGATATTCCAATCATATCTAACATCTCATTTAGTGCTATATATTCTAACTCTATCTTATTTTTTAGACTTCTAGCATTTGCATACAAGCATTTTAAAGACTGTATTTTATTCATAATAATCTGGCTATTGGTAGGCATGGGTAATTTGGGTTTTCTAAGCTCTGTCTGCTCCATACTCGAGGGCATTTGGGCTACTTTACTCTTTTTTGGAACCTCTCTGCTTTTGGTAGAATCCTTCAAGGATACATTCTTCCAAACCATGCGCTCTTGGGCGACTGTCGGCTTTCCCCTATTATCTAGTTTAAAAGCTGCTCTATCTCCTTTTTAAAGATTAATGCCAGCAGCCTGGTTCCATCCCGGTTAAGGTGAAGCCCATCCCTTCGGAAGAGCCCCTCCTTTCCCCAGAATGTTCCCTAGTTCCTAACAAATCCAAAACCCTCATCTCTGCACCATTGTCTCATCCACGCATTGAGACACTGGAGCTCTGCCTGCCTTTTGGCTCCTGTGCGTGAAAAGGGAAGCATTTCGGAGAAAGCTACCCTGGAAGTTGTGGATTTCAATTTCCTACCTAAAAGCCTAAATTTAGCCTCCAGAACCTCCCTACCACATTTTCCTATGTCATTGGTACCGACATGTACCAAGACAGCAGACTCCTCCCCAGCACTATCTAAGTCCTTATCTAGGTGGCGCTTGGGGTCCGCTACCTTCACACCAGGCAGGCATGTTACCAGGCGATCCTCAGTCCTCCAGCCACCCAGCTATCTACATGCCTAATGATCGAATCACCAACTATAGCGGCTGTCCTAACCCTTCCCTCATGGGCACATGGCCCTGGAGAAACGTCCTCGGTGTGAGAGGGTTTTAAATCACCTGGAGGACAGGTCCTAGGTTACAGGATCACTTCCTGCCACACCAGGGTGATGCTCTCCTGTCACGTGATCTCTCTCCTCCATGGCAACAGAGATGCTGCCAGACTGGAGGTGGGACTTCAGGACTATAGCCCTGTAGGTCTCATCTGTGTACCTCTCTGCCTTTCTTATGTCTTCCAAGTCTGCTACTCTAGCCTCTAGAGAATGGACTCGTTCCCTGAGAGCAAAGAGCTCCTTGCACCTAGTGCACATGCAAGACCTCTCACCAATCTTCTTGCAGGAGCACCTCGGCTTCATCATAAACTACCCGAAGTCCCATTTCCAGCCATCCCAGAACCTGGAGTTCATAGGGGCTCGGCTGAACACCATCCAAGCCAGGGCCTTTCTCCCTCTGGACAGGGCCATTCGCCTCCAAGTACTTGACGCAAGCACACAGCACCATCGCTCGGCGTCAACTCGCCTCATGCTCCGCCTACTGGGGCATATTGCATCCACGGTGCATGTCACTCCAGCTGCCCGCTTGTGAATGTGGATGGCCCAGTGAGTCCTTCACTCGCAATGGTCCCAGGCCATGGGATGCTTGCAGAACAGGGTGCTCATCACCCATCCTCTGGCTCTCTCTCTTGACTGTGGCAAAACATCCATTGCCTGCTGGCCGGGATGCCCTTCCATCCCCCCACACCCCAAAGGATCCTCACTATGAATGCCTTTAGCTGGGGTAGGGAGCACATTGTGACAACCTCTGCACTCAGGGCAGCTGGTCACTGACGGAGAGTCTCCAGTAAATCAACAAAGTTCCAAGCTGTAGCCTTAGCCCTCTGGGCTTTTCACCACCACCTGCAGCACCAGGTGGTGCTGGTTCATGCCAATAACCAGTTGGAAATGTTCTGCATAAACAAGCACGGAGACACTGGTTCGGCACTGCTCTGTCAGGAAGCAGTGAGCCTCTGCTCGTATGCCAGCAACAACGGGATTTTCCTGTGAGCAGTTTACCTCCCGGGCCAGGGCAACACCCTGGCGGACCAGCTCTGCTGGGTCCTCAGCCACACGAGTGGAGGCTGGACCCCAGGGTGACTGACCAGCTGTTCCAGTGCTGAGGAATCCTGAGAATGGACCTCTTTGCCAGTCTGGCCAATGCACAACTGCCCCGCTTCTGTTCACGGCAGCTGCACCCCTCCCAGGTGGCGGTGGATGCATTTCTGATCTCTTGGCCAGAGGGCCTCCTTTGCACCTTCCCACCCACACCACTGTTCGTCAAGACCCTGTTCAAGGTCCAGTGCGACAGGGCCACAGTGATCCTGGAGGCCCCACGATGGGCCAGGCAGCCATGATTTCCCCTGCTCCTCTGCCTGGCCACATCACCCCCACTTCCCTTGGGGTGCAGTCCAGTCCTACTGATGCAGGAGGAGAGCGCTCTCCTGTACCCCAACCTGGGGTCCCTGACATTCACGGCCTGGCTGCTGAAAGGGTAACCCTGGCCCCTTTCAATCTCTCTGTTCAAGTGGAGGATGATGACCCTCGCTTCCCGTAAAACTTCCATCCTTTGGGCGTACACCTTCATGTGGCAGAGGTTCTCTGTCTGGTACGCAGAGCGTCAGGTCAATCTTTCTCCTGCTCCATCCAGCTAGTGCTGCAGTACCTATTTCATCTGTCCCAGGCAGGGCTGAAGTCTAACTCCATAAGATTGCACCACATCGCACCACCATCTCATTGAGGGCAAACATCTCTCTGCTCAACCTCTCATGTCTCGTTTCCTGAGGGGGCTGCTCCTGTCAAAGCCAGAAAATGCACCCCTTGGTGTCCCTGGGCAGGGAGGCCCATACCATGGACTCCTTGGGCAGAAGGTTCCACCCACCCACGACAAAGTGGGACCTTAACATCGTGCTCACCGTGCCACCCTTTGAGCCTCTTTGCTCCTGCCAACTCAAGTATCTTTCCTGGAAGATGGCACCTCTGCCCATAGGATCAGCAAGCTTCAGGCGTTAGTGGCAGAACCACCATACACTAGGTTCTACAAGAACAGGGTTGTGCTCCTCACACACCCCAAGTTTCTACCCAAGGTGGTATCTCCATTTCACCTCAATCAGCAGGTGGTGCTCCCCATCTTATTCCCGTGGCCTCATGCCAGCAGGGCAGAGGCAGTTCTCCACACCCTGGACTGTAAGCGGGCCCTCGCCTTTTATCTCATGTATACCTAGGAGCACCTACGAGCTTCTCAGCTCTTTGTTTCCTATGACCCAAGTTGGTTGGGAACTGTGGTCTCTAAACAGACCCTGTCCAACTGGGTCGCTCACTGCATAGCATATAAGCAGGCTGGTCTCTCGCTGGAGCACTGTGTTGCAGCACACAGCACCCGGGCCATGGCAGCCTCTGTAGCAAATTTGCGCTCTGTTACGTTGTCTGAAATCTGCCAGGCCGCCACCTGGTCCTCCGTCCACATTTTCATAGCTCACTACTGCCTGGAGAGAGAGTCCCGTCAGGATAGCACCGTTGGCCAGGCAGAACTCCGTCATTTGTTTGGGGTATAGGCAACTTCTGCCCTCCGGCCCTTTGGTGTGTTCAAGCTACCGGAACATTAGCTCCTCGCTGGGCACCTGGGCCACTTGAGAGTCTGTTATCTCTCAACTCATTGCTGCTTCTTACAGGAATTTTGGTAGCCTGTAGCTAGGGAGTCCCATATGTGAGGACTGACGTCCTGCTTGTTCCCGGAGAAGCATAGTTACTCACCTTTAACAGGTGTTCTCCGAGGACAGTAGGAATTATTTATTTATTTATTTATTTATTTAACAATTCTTATATACCGTGCTCTTTGTTATCAGTGCTGTTTACATACAACAAAATTTTACTCAGACAGTTAGGACCTGTCTTACGTTTACAGATAACAGGGAGCATAACGTGGACTTAAACTGGGGGAAAACTATTTACATTTTAACAGATATCGTGATGGTAATTCTATTTACATTACGGTAGCTCATGCATAGATACAGAACTATATGGTCTATGTTACGTATTTTGTAGGAGGTGTATTTGGTTTGTCATCATGAAAGCTTGAGATCTTGGGGGTAGGCGGGGAGTTGTGGATGAGTTTAGTGAAGTACATAGTGAACAGATGGTGTTTTATGGCTTTTCTGAATTGCATAAGGTCTCTGATTGATCTGATGCTAGGGGGGAGTTGATTCCAACATCTTAGGGCATATGATATAAATGCTCTGTTATTAGTTGTTTGGGACCATTTTGTTGATTCACTAGGGATAACTAGTGTATTTTCAGCTGTTGACCTCCTGAGTCTGTTGTTCGGGGTTTGCGTGAGTAGATCAGAGATTGAGGATGGCGATAATTTATTTATAGCTTTAAAAGTGGTGAGAAGGGCTTTATATGTGATCCTGCAGCTTATCGGAAGCCAGTGAAGCTCCATTAATATCGGTGTTATGTGGTCTCTTCTTGTTGCTCCAGCGAGAATGCGGGCTGCAGTATTCATGGCTAATTGAAGAGGATATAGGGTATTCTTGGGTAGGCCGTGTAGTGTGATATTCGCGTAGTCAAAATGGGGTGTGACTAACGCTTGGAATATTGTGCGGAAGTCCTCGGGCTTTAGCATGGGTCTCAGGAGTCGAAGGGTTTTGATCTTGTGGTAAATGACCACAAGATCACAACCTTCCCTCCTACCTGTGGAGTTGTTTTTCTTTTTGCTGTCTTGTGCTATGATATACTGAAGTATATTGAAACCAAACCTCATTCAATGAATTAACCAAACTCGATCTCCAGGAACAAGCAGGAATAAGTCCTCACATATGGGTACGTCGGTACCGACGGAGCCTGCGCGGGAAAGCTCCCCAGCTTCCCAGAAGGAAGCTTTTGGGGCCTCCCACTGCACATGCGCGCTGCCTTCCCGCCTTCCTGACCAGCTCTCCTCAGTTTCTCTTTTTCCGCGGAGCCAGCAGGTCGTGTTCCTGTCACCGCTGAAGAAATTATTGTTTTAGTTTGTTTCTTTAGACCGCGTACCTGCCTTCCCCATACCGAAACCGGTACCGCCGGTCTCTCTTTTCTTTTCTTTTAAAAAAAAAAAAAAATCTTGCACAACTTGGTGACTTCGGTTAGGCCTCAGGCCTACACAAATTCTCCTCATGGAGAAACCAGTCCCTGGTTTTAAGAAGTGTACCAAGTGTAGTGCTGTTATTTCTGTCACAGACACTCATGAATGGTGTCTTAAATGTTTGGGACCTGACCACTCCATTCCGGACTGCCCATCCTGCTCCCAGATGTCTAAACGTGGTTTGCAGAACCGGGCCAACAAATTCCATGTGCTGTTTGCTTCAGATAATCCAGCATCACAGTCATCCAGGTCTTCCTCTCCGGATGGATCTCAGGTAACCAAACCTTCTTCGGGCAGGTCCTCAAAGAGCAAATCTCCTTCAGAGCATCCAGAGGCTCTCACTTTTGAATCTGAGGATCCTGCCCCAGCCAAACAACCCCGGCGGCAAGCTCTGGCTTCCAAAGCACCATCTATGGGGTTACAGGTTGACATCGATGGCACGGCCTCGACTGATCACCTGTTAGACTGCTCTGGGGTACCGGCCCATACCGGTACCGACATCCAGGCAGCAGTGGCGTCTATGAGCAATACTGTTCAGACCATGCAGCAGGCCATGCTGGCTTTTATTAATGCTGCGACGCCCTCGGTACCGCGTTCAGCGGTACCGGGTCCGGTATCGTCTCCCATACCAGAACCGAGACCATCGACTTCCAAACGCAGATCGGTTCCGCATGCCGGATCCGGGTTTTCACCCGATACCGATCCCATACCCGGTACGCCTGATGTCGATACCGATCGGTATGCGTATCGTGCGTTGGAAGCAAATAGAGAATACTCTGATTCTTCTGAGGATTTTGACTCCTCTGAGGACTCTGATGAGCTGTCTCTAGTTCTTCATGAAGACCCCTCTTCCCCAAAGAGGAGAATGTCTCCACCAGAGGATTTGTCCTTTCAAGACTTCATTATTGAACTAGCTAAAGGACTTTCTATTACCACATCCTCTGAAAAAGAACCTAGGTCAAAGAAATTGGATATTTTAGGATACCCTAAGGTTCCTAAAGAGGCAGTCACCCTGCCTATCCATGAAATCCTTCAAGAATACTTGATGGACTTATGGGAGGCTCCTCTAACGTTGTCTCCTTACTCTCGTAGGTTGGACACCATGTACCGGGTCCCTCCTTCTCCTGGATTTCAAAAGACTCAGCTGCCTCACCATTCTATTGTGGTGAAGTCTGCGCTGAAAAAGATTAAGAGCACCAAAAGGCACTCTTCCACCCCTCCAGGACGAGAATGTAAGACCCTAGACTCTTTTGGCAGGAAATTTTCCAGGCTAGTATGCTTATAGCCAGGATTAATTCTTACAGTCTGTATATGGGCATGTTTCTCAAGGAACTTGCCCTAAAGATACGGCATTTTGCCTCCTTTATCCCTGAGGATAGAAAGGAGGAGTTCATTTCTCTGGTGAAACAGCTTCTAGATGTTTCTAAGTTCTCCAACAGAGCAGCTTTTGATTCCTTTGAGGGTGCCGGTAGAGCTTCGGGCATTGCCATTACAGCCCGACGACTTGCTTGGCTCCAGGCCTCTGACCTAGAACCCTGGGTCCTGGATGGCTTACGGAATCTGCCCTGTACAGGTGAGAACTTATTTAGTAAAGACTGGCAAATTAAAGCCACTCAAATGGACGCAGAAAATGCTACATTGGATAGACTTTCTAAGTCTACCTCTACTCCTGCCAAGAAAAAGTCTTTCAAGAGGCCTTACTACAAGAAGGCCAGATTTTCCACAAATACTGGCCAACAATCTTCTCAGCCTCGCTTTGCTGCTAAACGTCAGCAACCTAAACAGGCAAGGTCAAAGCCTGCAGCGTCTGCCACTCCTCAGCAGGCTCAACCCCCTCAGGGGTTTTGACTTGCCCCTAGAGAACTTAACACCATTCCCGGAAGGTTAGCTCACTTTGCTCCCAGATGGGAGCAAATTACATCAGAGCAATGGACCCTCTCTATCATCAGAGAGGGCTACAAACTTCATTTTTCCAACCTTCCTCCATATACCATGGTGAGGCACTTCAATTCTCCCCCATCTCTCCTGGGCCTGTTGGATCAGGAAGTCTCTTCTCTCCTTGCCCAAGGGGCAATAGAGGAGGTTCCTCTTCTTCAACAAGGGACAGGATTCTACTCCCCTTATTTTCTCATAACAAAGAAGACAGGGGGATTCAGACCTATCCTAGATCTGAGAGAGTTGAACAAATTTCTGTACAAGGAGAAATTCAAAATGCTTTCTCTAGGCATTCTCCTTCCATACCTTCAGAGTCAGGATTGGCTTTGTTCTCTAGATCTCAAGGATGCGTACACACATATACTCATCCACCCATCCCACAGAAAATATCTAAGATTTCTGTTTCAGGGAAAACATTTCCAGTACAGAGTACTTCCCTTCGGTCTAGCCTCTGCTCCAAGAGTGTTCACCAAATGCATGGCAGTGGTGGCTGCATTTCTAAGAGGTCTGGGAATTTTTGTATTCCCATATCTGGACGACTGGCTCATCCGAGCTCCATCTCAGTCAGAGGCCCAGATTTCCCTGGACCGCACAAGGCACCTTCTGCAGTATCTGGGACTGGTGGTAAACCTTCCCAAGTCTCAACTTACCCCTACTCAGTCTCTGGAATTCATAGGGGCCCAGTTGGACACCACCACTGCAAGGGCCTACCTACCTCAAGTCCGGGGCCAACGTCTGGCGTGCTTGGCCTCCCAAGCTCAGTCCAGCAGTCACTTGACATCCAGAGAAATGCTGCGACTTCTGGGCCACATGGCCTCCACGGTACACGTGGTGCCCTACGCTCGTCTTCATATGAGAGTAGCTCAATAGACCTTGGCCACCCAGTGGACTCAAGCATCAGGAGCGCTCTCCGACCAAATACTCACCTCAAAACGTCTGTTTTGGTCCCTCCAATGGTGGATGTCCACCAAGAATCTGTTGTTGGGGGCCCCCTTCCAACCTTTGTTGCCCCAAGCAACCCTCACAACAGATGCCTCCCAAACAGGGTGGGGAGCCCATCTACAATCCCTCTCCACTCAGGGTACTTGGTCTCCACAGGAGACCACCCTTCACATCAACCTCCTGGAACTGCGAGCAATCTTCTTTGCCCTCAAAGTCTTCCATACCCTCCTGGTCAACCTGACCGTCCTAGTTCAGACAGACAATCAGGTGGCCATGTTCTACGTAAACAAACAAGGAGGGACAGGCTCTCTGTCGCTTTGCAATGAAGCTCTCAGATTATGGGCCTTCGCCAGAGAGCATCAAATTCATCTTCTGGCAGTGTATCTTCCAGGGGTTCAAAACTCTTGGGCAGACAGACTCAGTCGAGTTCTGCTTCCACACGAATGGTCCCTACATATGGACCAGATAAGCAGAATCTTTCAGGAATGGGGAACCCCGGACATAGACCTCTTTGCAAGTCCGTGGAATGCCAAACTTCCCCGGTTCTGTTCCAGGACTCCGTGTCAGAGAGCTCAGGCTAACGACGCCTTTCTCCTGCATTGGGGTCAGGAATTCCTATATGCCTTTCCACCCATTCCTTTGATTCCCAAGACTCTGTTCAAACTCCAGAGGGATCACGGATCGATGATCCTCATAGCTCCACGCTGGCCACGCCAAGTGTGGTTCCCTCTACTTCTGCATCTCTCTCAGGGACCCTCCCTGGACCTGGGAGCTGCGCCAGACCTTCTCTCTCAGAAGGAAGGGACTTTGTGGCACCCAAACCCCAAGTCCCTACACCTCAGAGCTTGGTTACTGAAGGCCTAAGCCTTCATGACTTCAATCTTTCTCAACCAGTGAAAGATATCCTTCATGCCTCTAGGAAACCCTCCACGAGGCGTTCCTATGCTTTCAAATGGAAACGCTTTTCCATTTGGTGTGCTCAACAGGGTCTTGACCCTCTAGCACTTCCTTTGAATTCTCTACTAGACTATCTCCTGCATCTTTCTAATGCAGGCCTTAAGACGAATTCAGTAAGAGTCCATTTGAGTGCTATTGCAGCATCCTTAAAACCTATAAATGGACAACCTGTCTCCTCTCATCCGCTTGTTGCAAGGTTCATGAGAGGCCTGACTCTAACTAAACCTCCCATCCGACCTCCTCCGGTAGCATGGGACTTGAACCTAGTTCTGGGTCAGCTTATGAAGCCACCTTTTGAACCGTTGGTTTCTACCTCCTTGAAATTTCTTTCCTGGAAGGTCCTTTTCCTTATTGCAGTCACTTCTGCTCGCCGCATCAGTGAACTACAGGCCTTAGTGGCTCATCCACCTTATACCAGGTTTCATCATGATAAGGTGGTCCTTAGGACGAATCCCCACTTTATGCCCAAAGTGGTCTCGCCTTTTCATCTTAATCAAGAGGTATATCTACCTGTCTTTTTTCCAGCTCCTCATGCATCCAGTGCAGAGAGGAACCTTCATACTTTAGATTGTAAAAGAGCTCTTGCCTTTTACCTCAACAGGACTCAGCCACATCGAAAGTCTTCCCAACTTTTCGTGGCTTTTGATCCTTCTCATTTGGGACTTCCAGTCTCCAAACGTACACTTTCCAATTGGATTGCTCAGTGTATTTCCTTTGCTTACCAGAGTAAAAATATTTCTCTGGAAGGCCATGTCATAGCTCACAATGTGAGAGCCATGGCCACTTCTATGGCTCATCTTCACTCTGTCTCCATAGATCAGATCTGTCGAGCCGCCACATGGGCCTCGGTTCATACCTTCACAGCCCATTACTGTTTGGACAAGGACTCCCGCCGGGATGCCTTGTTTGGTCAGGCTGTCCTCAAACACCTGTTCCATACTTGAACAACTCCTGCCCACCTTCCCAGGATGGATGCCTGAGATCCATACGAAGATGGCGAACCCTTGGAAGGGGATCCCCCAGGCATCTTAGCTAGGGAGTCCCCATATGTGAGGACTTATTCCTGCTTGTTCCTGGAGATAGCACAGTTACGTACCTGTAACAGGTGATCTCTGGGAACAGCAGGAATTAGTCCTCACAACCCACCCACCTCCCCTAGGAGTTGTATCTTCTATCTATCTTCCTTTCCTCTCTCTATTGTCTCAGCTATAAACTCGAACTGAGGAGAGCTGGTCAGGAAGGCGGGAAGGCAGCGCACATGTGCAGTGGGAGGCCCCAAAAGCTTCCTTCTGGGTAGCTGGGGAGCTTTCCCGTGCAGGCTCCGTCGGTACCGACGTACCCATATGTGAGGACTAATTCCTGCTGTTCCCAGAGATCACCTGTTACAGGTAAGTAACTGTGCTTTATTCAGTAACGATATACTGAGGCAAGATGGCACCCTTGGGCAGGAAGGGGACCATGCATGTGTGTTACATCTCCCAAAGGCTTTCTTTGAAAGCTGGGGAGAGGTTACCACATGGGCTTCATCGGCACTGACATCACCCATATGTGAGGACTGATTCCTGCTGTCCTCGGAGAACACCTGTTAAAGGAGAGTAACTATGCTTTTTTGTTGTAGGTAATTTCTGTTTATGTTAAAATCTGAAATTAGTTGAGACTCTTCCTAGTTAGAGTAAGGAATGGATCTTAGTTGGGTTGTATTATTTCTTTCTTTTTTTTTTCCTCTTCTATGAACTATAGTGCTTTTTTTTCTATGAGTTGTATTTAGTGTATATTTGTAAACTATGGGAGGGATATTCAAGGGCATTTACATTGTTTGAAGACAGAAGTAAGGGAAGACTGCGATCACAGTAGCTACGTTTTGGTGGAGCCAGGGTCCGTGTGGCCCACCCCTTTCTGATGCCTATCGCAGCACCTGTGGCTAACCAGGCAGCAGCAATATTGAGCCACAGCCCAGTTAGCGACATGCATCAAAAGTCAGGTGTAGGAAACCCTGGCCTTACTTTTACCACAGAAGCTAACCGAGCAGTGGCTGAATATCTCTGCTACCTGTTAGCTTTGCAGCAATCCGGGCAACTTGGGTATTGAATTCCAGAGCCCAGTATTGAATATCTGGATTTAAAGTTCAGCGGCTAGCCACAAGCACTGAATATCGGGCCCATATTTTTGATATATTGTATTTAGTGTTTTGTAACTATGTTGTAAGCTGCTTTGGGTAGTCCTACATGCCCATTAACATGGGATACAAACATCAAGAACTGACAGTGGCATTGTCTTTAACCATGTTCGCCTGAACTCTCTGTTGCAGGTCATAACCTCGATGCCATTCATGACATAACTGTGGCCTACCCTCACAACATTCCTCAGACAGAGAGGCACATCCTGAATGGGAACTTCCCCAAGGAGATCCACTTTCATGTGCAACGGTACCCGGTGGAAACTATACCGACCTCTAGGAAGGAGCTTCAGATTTGGTGCCAGCAGCGGTGGCAAGAGAAGGAAGAACGGCTGCGAGCCTTCTATCAAGGCAACAAGTACTTTGATGTGACGGGACGCAGTAGAATCCCGCCTTGCAAATCTGAGCTCCGGGTGCTCCTGGTAAAGT
This sequence comes from Ichthyophis bannanicus, assembly GCA_033557465.1. NCBI lineage: Eukaryota > Metazoa > Chordata > Amphibia > Gymnophiona > Ichthyophiidae > Ichthyophis > Ichthyophis bannanicus. The sequence goes on along the minus strand of CM066033.1, from coordinate 186,480,552 downwards.
GCCTGTCACTCCTTTACTGGACAACCTTCACCCTTACTATGTGCTTCCTCCTCTGCTGGTACAGCCTAGCCCGTTGGTATTTTTTGGTCATGGTTGTAATATTTGTCCTACAGCAAAAGCTCTGGGGAGGACTGGAATTAATTGAGCTGACATGTCACCAGTTCTATACCAGGAAACACCAACAGAACTTATTCACACACAAACAGGAATAAACAAGTAGGGCTTAAAAACAATCAAACTTTGTGAATTGGGAAAGGATTTTTTTGGCATGAAAATCGTATGTCTCTTACTACCTTCATTATTGTATTTGTTAAAAAAATAGTTTTGCACTTGTCGTAAAATGCAGTAGGGAAAAAATGAATAGTGGATATTGAGGGAAGAAAGGATTTCTCTGAATGTAATTACAAACCTCCCCCTTCAAATCAGAGGCAACTTAAGGGTGGCTGGAATTACAGAGTCATTGCTGAATGAATTAAGTGAGAGCAATTAGGCTGAACTAAAGAGAATTGTACACAGAACTGTCTTAACCTGCCTATCCAGTCACAATACATAACACAAGGGTACCTCGACTAAAGTACACCAGAGTTTTACAATTAACATTTGTTAACAGCAAAAGGTAAATTTGCAGAATCTCTGTTAACTGTTGGGGGCATTCCCAACACCTTGGGAAAGGTAGCCAGTTTGACCATATTCTCTACCAAATTAATATTTAGCACATAACAACCCCCATGTCAACTGCTGGGCACAACCCCAACTTATTTCACATCCATTAACTTGAATTTCCATGTTAGATGTTTAACGTGGCAATTAATGCACGTTAACAGTTAAAACAGCACCACGCTGTTAGTGCACATTAAAAGCTCTGTAAAACACCTAATGCAGTTTAGTAACTAGATCCCAAGGAGTTTCAGACTATCGCCTACACGCAGCCAGTACTCACCAGACTTGACAACTGTGGATAATTTTCTGATTACACTTAGACTTCAGTTTGCAGTGCGAAGCATTTATCAACCGTTGGTCCTTTTAATTTTGATAAGTATCCATGAGTTGCATTTTTCAAATCACGTTTATTACTTCAAATTGTTCTCTTCTTCCCTTCCCGGCCTCTTACAGGCTGAGCTACTTCTTACCTACTTTACGTCCTTATCAGACACCAGTTCACCCATCTGCATTCATATCTTATTAGTTTTTCCTACAGCACTCATTCATTGGAACATACATTGTGGTTAAGCTGCTTTTTTTTTTTTTTTTGTGACGTCAAGTCAATGCTGACTCCTGGCGTCTCAGCTGCCGCTGGGTTTTCTTGGCAATGTATCAATGGAAGTAGATTGCCAGGTTAATCTAGGGGTCCATTAAACTTGTGAACGTTCATGCTTTTATTTCTTGCTTCTTTTCCCTCCAAACCCGATTGTGAACTCCTAGTTGAGAGACTCTTGTGACAAAGAGAATGAGGGCAGACTCCCCCTGCTTCCCTGCCAGAGCTCAACCAGCATCACACTTAAACCAAAGCATTGATCTCACTCTCCCACGACCCTGCCACTGCATTTTCCCATTCCCAACCACCCCTAGGTGCAGGAGATCGGAGATTCACGGACAGCTCATAATGTGACATTTTCATTGACTGTAGGGTCGAACAGATATCTGAACATTAAGAGAGTAATTTTATAAGCGACTTGAGCCTGTAGACTAGCTCAAGTAGATGCTTAGGCATATATATGCTAGGCTAATTTTATAACAGTAGGCACTAAGAAAACAGTGTACCTCTAAGCGTTCCGGAAGGCAAAGAATGGGCAAAGTGGGATAGTCATATGTGCGTATTTTAAAAAATACATCCAGAAGTGCCAGTTCTTATTGGCACCTACACACTGTTAATCCTGCCTCAGAGTAGTGTAACTTTGTACAGCGGCTTTCCGGTGGCTATTTCATAAAGATGCATAGACACATATGTTACCTTTATAAGACATCTACAGTATAATATGCCCTACATCAGTATAAGATCCAAAAAGGAGGGAAATGTAACTCTCTAAGAACATTAAACGGTCAGATCAAATCATATATCTACTTAGTTTTTTATGTTTATACACTGCTTATTTTCTTCTTACCTAACACCATAATGTCAAAATTCAAAATGAAAGTTAATAGTCTGTATTATACGAAACTTGAAAAGCACTTATCTTTTCTTTATAAAAATTGAAGACTGTCTGGCAAATCTAGTTGTATCTCTAAAATCCACGTTTTTGCCTTAGAAGAAAACTCTTTATAAAATAGACATAGCATATATAGAAACATAGAAATATGATTACAGAAAAAGACCACATGGCCTATCTAGTCTGTCCTTCCATATCAACAACTACAACAGTCCCCTTTTTTCCTTTAGAGAACCTCTGTGTTTGTCCCATGCTTTTTTGAATTCAGTTACTGCCCTCATCTCCATCACCTCCACTGGGAGACTATTTCACAGATCCACCACTCTTTCCATAAAGAAATATTTCCGCATATCACTCCTGAATCTATCCCCCTTCACCCTCATTCCATGTCCCCTTGTAGCAGAACTTGCTTTTAATTGAAAGAGACTCTCTCCCTGAACATTTATGCCACAGAGGTATTTAAACATCTCAATCATATTGCTTCTATCCCGCCTTTCCTCTAAGGTGTACATATTAAGATCCTTAAGTCTGTCCTCATATGCTTTATAATGAAGACCACTAATCATTTTAATAGCCACCCTCTGCACCGACTCCATCCTGTTCACATCCTTTTGAAGGTGCGGTCGCCAGAATTGCACACTATACTCCAAATGAGGTCGCACCAAAGACTTATACAGAGGCACTATCACCTCCTTTTTTCTGCTAGCCATTCTTCTCCGTATGCACCCAAGCATCCTTCTAGCTTTTGCCGTCGCCTTTTCTACCTGTTTGACTACTTTAAGATTATCAGACACAACTACACCTAGATCCCGCTCTTCTTTAGTGGACAAAAGTACTTCACCCCTATACTAAATTGTTCCCTTGGATTGCTGCAGCCTAAATGCATGACCTTACATTTTTTAACATTAAATCCCAGCTGCCAAATTCTAGACCATTCTTCAAGCTTAGCTAGATCCCTCCTCATGTTATCTACACCTTCCTGGGTGTCTACTCTATTGCAGATTTTGGCATCATCTGCAAAGAGGCAAACCTTACCCGAAAGCCCTTCTGCTATATCACTAACAAAGATGTTAAAAAGAATCAGACCAAGGACAGATCCCTGGAGCGCACCACTGGTAACATCCTTCTTCTCAGAGTGAGCTCCATTTACCTGTACTCTTTGTCGCCTCCCACCCAACCAATTTCTAACCCAAGCAGTAACTTTAGGGTCCATCCCTAGGCTGCTCAGTTTGTTTATAAGTCACCTGTGAGGAACAGTGTCAAAGGATTTACTGAAATCTGAAATTGTAGTTGTTGATATGGAAGGACAGAATAGATAGGCGCTGTGGTCTTTTTCTGTCATCGTGTTTCTATGTTTCTATTACCTCCACTGGGAGACACTTCCACACATCTACAACTCTTTCCATAAAGAAATATTTCTGCATATTACTCCTGAGTCTATCCCCTTTCATTTTCATCCTATGCCCCCTTGTTGCAGCACTTTCTTTCAATTGAAAGAGGCTCTCCTACTGTGCATTTATGCCACAGAGGCATTTAAACGTCTCTTATCATATCTCTTCCATCCCGCCTTTCCTCTAAATGCCTGTGTTTAGATTTTTCCAAAATGTGTGTATTATAGTATTTAATAATTTGCATGCAGAAGTTTGCACTATCCATGTGCATGCCTACAGTGAAAGTATGCGCCATCGGTCCAACGTGTGTGCTTTCAGAATATCTATCAACTACATTACACATGCGAAAATCAATAAATTACTGTGATTTACATGCATGCAGACACACATTAATGTAGGTGTGCTTTATAAAACTGAAAAGCGAGTTTGCTCTGTGTGCTGTGAAGTTGCAGCCAGCAAATGGCAATAATCTCCTGCAGTAGCTTTACATATTTTGGTCCTATTATATCTCCAGGAACAAGCAGGAAGTCAGTCTTTACATATGGGTGACGTGAGCACCAACGGAGCCCGGCGCGGAACACTCCCCAACATCCAGTAGAAAATGCTTTTGGGCGTGTTCTTCCACGCATGCATGGCTGCCTTCTCGCTTTCCCTTCTAGCCTCTTCAGTTGTCTCTTTTCCATGGAGCCAACGGGACACCGTCCCTGTCATCCACGTCTAGAGACTTCATTTTTTCTTCAGAAATATTGTAAAAAGTACTCCGGTTGCCTTCCCATCGATTCCGGTTCCCCTTGCTTTTCTTTTTTTTACCTTAATTTTCTTTATTTTTGTTTTTCAAATTTGAGGCCTATAACCTCTTCGGACACCATTGCCCAGTTTGATTTTGCCTCCATTTTATTTTCAAAAATTGAGACGCCCCGGAATGGGTTCAAGAAATGCTCTAAATGTTCCAGTACAATTTCTATTACTGATGAGCATTCTTGGTTTGGTGCCTCAATTGTCTAGGCCCCGACCACGACATAGATTCCTACCTCTGCTGTCACCACATGACCTCCAAAGGTCGGAAGAACCGAGACAAACAGAAGGCTAAGCAGTTTCCTTTAGACCCGGCTCCTTTCGGTGCAGTCCTTGGAGGCGTTGACTCCATCAAAGTCTTCCCATGCCTCTAAAAACTCACCTACAAAGGAAAAGCATCGCTCGGAGTCACCAGCACTTAAGAAGAAGACATTGGCTTCGGCATCGAGGTCATGGACTTCCAGGTCAGCGTCTGCTTCTGACACCGGACATCAGCATCACCATTCTTCACATTCTGATGCAGACCATCCATCTAAACAACCCTGGCGGGAGGTATTGCCCTTTAAAGCCATGCAGAGGTTCGGGGATACCCCTGAGATCATATCCTTGGTGGAGTCCCCGATACCGGTATCGGGTGTTGTGGCCCACATATCTGTGTCTGCAGCCTCTCCTCCCCCCAGTACCATCATTGGATGACCATGTCATTGCTACTGAGTGTAGCATTGCTAAACTCTTAGGAGGTCTTATGCCGATAACTTCGGAAGCTCCACAGACGGCATTGGTACCAGGACCACAGCCATCGATACTCTGCCGCAGCTATCCCCAGCTTCACAAGGCTCGGAGTGGCCGGTACCAAGAAAGACCCTCGGATCCATCGGGTCCGATACCCTCAACATCAAAACAAGCATCGGAGCATAGAAAGTATTGAACATCTCATAGAGATTATTTTGATTTACTTCTGGACTCCAATTCTGAGGATGCATCTGAGGTGGAATCGGTTGAGTCCGATACACCCAGGGATGTTCCGTCTGATCCATCACCTCCTTATGAATGGAGACATTCCTTACCCGAAGACACGTTATTCTAAGACTTCATTAAAGATATGGCGGCAGCTCTCGATGTTTCAATGGTGCCTGAAACGGAACCAAGAGTTGAGGAGCTTGACATACTACAGTATCCTTCAGCACCGAAGGAGACGGCCACCCTTCTGCTGCACAACATCTTAAAGAACTTGATGATTCGAATGTGGGAGGCTCCGATGTTGACCCCTGCTGTAAGTAAGAGACTGGATATCCTATACAGGATTCCTCCCTCTCCAGGTTTTTATGAGGTGGATCAAAAGTCAAAAGAATCACTCCTTGGTGACTCCTGGTTGGGAGGGCAGGACACTAGATGCATTTGGAAGAAAGGTTTTCCAGGCTACAATGCTAGCATAGAGAATTGATTCATACATGCTATACATGGGTATGTTTAAGGATGTGTCCAAGGATTTATCAGAATTCACCTCCTTATTACCCCCTGACAGGCAGGCAGCTCACCAGGTCTTGATTACCCATGCACAAAAATATATCTAAATTCTTAACAAGAGCTGCTTTTCATGCTTTTGAAGCTAACAGCAGATCTGCTGCAGCTTGCATTGGTGCCAGAAGAACAGCATGGCTCCAGGCATCTGACCTAGAACAGTGAGTCCAAAATAAATTGATCAGCATACATGGTGAAAAACCTCTTTGGTCAGAGGGTGGAGGGAGAAAGCCGGAGAGATTGACCTCACTATGAAGAGGCTGTCAAGGAGAACTGCGGACCCTTCCAAGAAGAAGACTACCACCAAGAAGCCATTCTTTTCTAAAAAGAAGAAATTTTTCCCTTCATTTATTTATTTAGACAGTTTTGTAAACCACCTTATCCTTCAAAGTTGTCGCAACACAATTGGGGGATACATTTAGCACGAGGGGATATGAGACACATACACTAATACTTACAGGGAACATGGGCAATGGAGGGTTAAGTGGCTTGCCCAAGAACACAAGGAGCACCTCTGGGACTAGAAACCCCAATCCTTCTGGCCCAAGGTTGCTGTCCTCTAGTGGGATTTGAACCCCCAACCTTTTGGCCTGAGGTAACTTGCCCTGACCACTAGGCCACTCCTCCCTCCTTCATATCAAGCCTATGCTATCTATGCTGGTCCACAAAAGCAGCAGAGTCAATCAGGTCAAAAGCAGATCAGGAAACCCAAGGTTTCCAAACCACAACCTGCCCCATCTACTCAACAACCTCAGAGTTTTTGACTCTTTCAAAAAGAGCATAGCCAATTGTCCCATCATTCTCCCTCCTTCCAGGATCCCAGGGAGGCTAGTGTATTTTGCACACCATTGGATAAATATTACCTCCAAGCCCTGGACCCTACACTAAGGGGCATGTTTACTAAACTGCGTTAGTGTGATTCGCGTTAGGATCCGCGGTACCGGCAGAAATCCCAAATAAGGACATGGGCGGTACATCGTTATCGATAATGCGCGTTACCAGGCGCCATAGCCTAACGAGCATTAGAAAACATTGTGTAGAGCGCCGCGCAACGCGCGCCCATAAGGCATCTGATAACATGTCTAGCAAGGCATCTAGAACAGTAGCACAATGGTTAATACACTGACCAATGGTGCAAGGGAAGTGAGTTCAATCCCCCTGTGGGTCTAATGAGTAAAGCTGGCTGAGGCATCACCTTTTACTCAAAATCATTGCTGTATGAAGCAGTTTGTTTGTTAATTTTAATTAGTGCTGCCAGCAAACACACCCTCACAGGGCCGTAACTTAAGGTGCCGCATAAGGCACCCTATAAGGCACCCCAGAGGGCACATCATAAAGTGCACTGTCCGCCAAGGCACCCTAGAATGTGCCCTATGGGCCACCCCACAGGGCGCAATATAGGGTCCTGCATCGGGCACTGTATAGGGCGCCTGATGAGGCAACGTAAGGAGACAGCACTATGAGGGTGTCATGCTGGCAGCACCAATTGAAATTAAAAAAAGAAAATGCTACAGACAGCGCTAACAAATATCCCCACTGTGGGATCAAACCCATGACCCCTGGCTCCACAGGCAGTGAAGTAACTAGTGGGCCACATTGCTAGTGCTACTAACAAAGCCCTGTCTGGCAGATGAAGGACGTCAGGTCACCACACAAACTGCTGTGGTGGCCAGGATTTGGGTTAACCCACTCATACCTATGGTGCACTGCACATGCAGATCTGCAGTCCATAGATGAACACAAGATGGGGTATGCACCCCCACAGCACCTCGGCCTGGTAGAGGGAACTGACTGTGTGTCTCACTGGCACAGAGTACCTACAGACAGTAATCCAACAGGTTGCCCTATACGGTCCATGAAAAGGTGCCCAGCATGGCATCCAGAGCTACAGTACAATGGTTAATACACCGACTAATGGTGCAGGGGTCATGAGTTCAATACCCCTGTGGGTCTAATGATTAAAGCTGGCAGAGACATCACCGTATACCTTAAAGCAGTGCTGACAAAAGCAGTTATTTTGTTAACCTTAAGTAGTGCTGCCAGCAAACACACCCTCACAGGGCCGTAACCTAAGGCGCCGCATAAGGCACCCAATAAGGTACCCCAGAGGGCACATCATAAAGTGCACTGCCCGCCAAGGCACCCTAGAATGCCCCCTATGGGCCACCCCACAGGGCACATCAAAGGGTGCCGCACAGGGCTCGTGAAAGGGTGCCTGATGAGGCAACGTAAGGAGACAGCACTGTGAGGGTGATATAGCTGGCAGCACCACTGCAAATAACAAAAGGAATATGCCTCATACAGCCCCACCGAGTAACCCCATTGTGGGCTCCAACCCATGACATCTGGCCTCACAGGCAGTGAAGTAACTAGTGGGCTTTATCGCTAGTGTGACTAACCAATCCCTAATAACGATGCGGTCAACCTATGGAGTATAACTGTCAAATGGTCAAACGTCCCACACCAGATCAACAACAGGATCTCTACGTACAAACTAAGAATGCCTATCAATCAAACAAACCAAGGTCTCAGCAAACAAGGGCATATGGCAAACACGATCAAGACCAAGGTCAAGATCATTACCAAAAACAACAAGCCCAAAAACATCACTGACCTTGTCAAACACTGATAGCTACTGGCAAAATCCAAGGAAACACTCAACATACTATGAATACGTGGAGACAGACTAGCCAGATGCCTGTTCCCCCAGCACCAACAAAGCCCTGTCTGGCAGATGAAGGACGTCAGGTTACCACACAAACGGTCTGCTCTGGGGGCCAGGATTTGGGTTAACCCACTCATACCCATGGTGCACTGCACATGCAGATCTGCAGTCCATAGATGAACACAAGATGGGGTATGCACCCCCACAGCACCTCGGCCTGGTAAAGGGAACTGACTGTGTGTCTCACTGGCACAGAGTACCTACAGACAGTAATCCAACAGGTTGCCCTATACGGTACATGAAAAGGTGCCCAGCAAGGCATCCAGAGCTACAGCACAATGGTTAATACACAGACTAATGGCGCAGGGATCGTGAGTTCAATACCCCTGTGGGTCTAATGAGTAAAGCTGGCGGAGTATTCACCGTATACCTTAAAGCAGTGCTGACAGAAGCAGTTATTTTGTTAACCCTAAGTATTGCTGCCAGCAAACACACCCTCACAGGGCCGTAACCTAAGGCGCCGCATAAGGCATTGCAGAGGGCACATTATAAAGTGCACTGTCTGCCAAGGCACCACATAATGTCCCCTATAGGGGACCCCATAGGGTGCTTGGAAGGGTGACTAATAGGGCATGTTATAGGGCGCCTGAGGAGGCACCCTAAGGAGACAGTACCGTCGCCAACACACATCTGAGCCATGCTGAAAGGCGACCTACCTGGTGCTGCCCATGGACCCCAACCACCCTGCCTCCCACCCCATCGTTGTCACCCCAACCCCTGTCCCCCATACTGCCACCTGTCCAAACCAGACTGTTTGATGCGATGAGGAGGGTGGCAGCACGAAATGTCCCCACAGTGCCCACCCCCACCGTATGCACATCAGTTACCATCCCCAACACCCCACAGACACAGGTTGAAGCATGCAGAGTCAACAGTGACCATGCAACGTCCCCAGTGACATGTCAATGTTCTACAACAATGCAAAGGTGATCCCCCCAGCTGCAAACAACGAAACACCCAGACATTTCATGTCAGCGACAGTGTGTCAGTTTTCCCAGTGACAGTCAACATAGCAGGCCAACAAGAAGGTTCAAAAAGGCCTGTGTCCAAATTGCAGAGGTCCATCTCCCAGTGGCAACAACACCCAGGGACAGTTCCACAGAGGTGCTGTGTCCAAACAAATGTGGCAGATGGGGCTCCAGATGAAGTGTGGTAGATGTGCCCTGTTTGCTGGCCGTGTCCTGTGTGGAAAGGGGTAGAAATAAGGTAAGGGAAGGGCACACCCACACCCAGATCAGAAAGGACACATTGACATCAGAATATGTGCATCAGGAATGCTTAAACACCACAACATGACACGACCACAAAACATAGCATACTGCACATGGACCACAGCAGGAGATGGCCCTGCAGACCAGGACACAATCCCAACATGGTCATGTGAATGCCCATGTCACACATGCACCCCAGAGGTCTACAGCATGTCCAGCAGTGGTGGTGCACAGAGATACCACAGAAATGCACGTTGCTACTAACAGGCCAAATGCAGCATCTGCACGTGGCTGATGTCCCAGAGGAGGGAAGGTGAAACCTACCTGAAAGGTATAGCATTGGACTGATGGGAAAAACCAGAGTCTGGCAAGGGCACAAGGAGCCACAGTAGAGGCTGCAGACGTCCATGAACTGCGTCCATCACCACAACCTCACGATCAGCTGTTAGTGGAGCATGGCTGAGGAAGGCTCTGCTGCGTGGAAACATAATGGTGGCGTGAAGTGTCCTGCCAGCAAACATGAGACACGTCAGGGAAAAATATATGACACATGCACACAATGTACAGAAGGGCAGAAGCAGAAGGGCATAGAGAGACGGATGAACATCACTGGACAGGTGGCAAGACACACACGTCCCAAAGACACAGAGACACACACCGTGAGACAAGGTAAGCATGCCGCAAGCTGCAGTTGGCTGGACTGCGGACAATCAGGGACAAGTGGAGACATGGGTGCACCGAGGCTGTCTATTGCAACAATGGCAGTGAGGTCTTTACGTGTTCCTAAGCATTGCAATGCCCTGTATCCGGAGACACACACAGCCTGGTAACATGTGCACAGGTACAGTATGTAGACCCCCAAGATGTGCACAGGCAATGGTAACATGTGTGTCAAACGGAGCATATGGTGGATGGAGTGTGAGGCCAAAGACGTGCAACACTGGAGGAGCAGTGGAGAGGGAAACACATATGTGTCATGTGGTGCCACCACAGCACACCCAGCTGTATGTCCACCCATCCCAGTCACCCTCATGTTGCTGTGACATACACACAGTCTTTACATGCACCACAGCATTGGGCAGTATCAGCAGCTTATCCCTGGGAGGCAGAAACACAGCAGCCTATCCTGGGGAGCCGAAACACAAGAGACAAATAGAGACATGTCATTACAGTGCCGTGAAACACACATACCAGCTCACACATGGCGACCCATAAGCACATCCCTCCACATGCAGAACTTACAGGAGAAGAGCTCCTCGATCAGATGTCTGGCCGCCATCCCCTCACGTGTGTCACCACAGCCATGTGCAGGAGGGCACACAGGATCCTCCCCGAGATCCTCATTAATATCGACTGGGACATTGTGCCTGAGAGCAATGTTGTGGAGGATGCAACAGGCCAGAATGATCTTTGCCACAGTCAGGGGTCCGTACTGTAAGGCACCGCCGGTCCTATCCAGACACCTGAAGCGACTCTTTAGAACGCCAAAGGTGCGCTCAATGACTGAGCGACTGGAGGCATGGGCCTCATTGTACCGCATCTCTGCACCTGGCCGAGGGAGAGCACAGGGGTCAGCAACCAGGCACGACACCCATATCCTGCATCACCTGCAAACAGAAACGGCATAAAGTCACACGTGAGATGATGGACCTATGAAATCACTGATGTAGCAATGCCCAACTGGACAGCAGAGAAGCATGGACACACACATATGACGTCACAGCATTGCACACGATGGCAGTGCACCAGAATCTGATGCTGGGAGTCCCAGAGCATACTCGGAGGGGCAGAGATGCGCAGTTGTGCAAGTTTGGGACCGTCATGATACATTGCACACAGGGCATAGGCCAACGGAACACATCCCCGGGGGGGCCAGGTGGGAGTGGCAGTGGAGACAGGCCAAAGTGAACAGTCATGCAGCATACATGTGTGATAGCAGGTGCGCCCACAGCTCAAGACACGTGTCATCCCCTACATGGCGAATGAGAGGAGGCCCCATACACACTGTACACCATGTGGATGGTTCTGTGCCCCCAATCCTCCCCCTCCCCCCTGGATGGCACATGCACAAACCTGTGGCACATGGGGTGGGAAAGGGACACACCCCACAGGCAGACATATGTACAGCTGCCCGACCATGCATTATGGCCTAGGCAAGGTGCAGGAGCCACATCCATGGAGGGGACACACCATACGCATCCAGAGTGCCCCTGGACACGGGAGCTTGTTAAGTGAACAGCAGAGGCAGGGTACAGCCCACACCACATGTGTGCAGGGACACCCAGATGAGCAATAACACACACATGGTAGGCAGAGAGACGTGTGGCAGCGCACAGAGGTATGTGACCACATTCCAGGTGACAGGGTGTGATGTAGTGTCAGGCCCAGAATAGGCTGCACCAGGAAATAACACCACAATGTCAGGCATGCAGAGGACACAGGTGACAATGGTGCCCCGCGAATCATATACGGTAGGCGCACGTAAGATATGGGGAATACCTACCCAGCAGGACGTAGTCCTCATATTGTCTGGCCTCAAACTGGCCGAACAGTGCCGAGTTCTGCAGGATATAGGAGTCATGGGCTGACCCTGGGAACCGTGGAACCACATTCGGAATCCACATACTTGCATCACAAACAACCTGCACATTCAGGGAATGGAAGTGTTTGCGGTTGCAGTACACAACCTCCGTGTCGTGGGGTGGGACCAGGGCAACATGTGTGCAATGTATTGCTTTCATCACGTGTGGTATCCCTGCAATCCGCTGGAATGCCTGTCCCAGGGCCACCCAATGTTGCCTACTGTTGGGAATGGCAATGTAATTCCCAACCCGGCTGACCATGGCCCGCAGTACCTGGTGGAGGCAGCGAGAGAACGTTAGCCTACTCATCCCACCCACTGCGGCCACTGAGGATTGGAAACAGCCAGAGGCAAAGAAATGTAGGGCAGCCAGGAGCTTGGCCAATCCCGGTATAGCATGTGTAAATGTAGGGCAGTCAGGGGCTCGAGGTCAGGTCAGAGATCCTCATAGAGCTCCCTAATAGCCCCTGTGTCCAGCCGGTAGAGGGAGATTACCTGGTCTTCCCTGATGTCCTGGAGCATGGCCCTGGGCCTGTAGAGGCGTTGCAGGCGGGGCCATGCCTCAGCACACCTACGGCGCCGTTGTTCTCCCACACCCGCCTGTGCACCCCCCACAGCTGCAGGCCTGAGTTGCAGCGGGATAGCACCCATGCCCAGTGCCGCAGCCCCAGGAACATCATCTCCCTCCTCCGGAAAGCGCAGCCCAGCCAGCTCCAGCAATGCAAATAGTGCACCACCTGCATTCATAGTCTGAGCCATGATAGACACAGGATGGAGGACAGGTGGTTGGGAAATAGGGTGCGGGGCGGGCACAGAAATCACAGTAACGATACACACCTGGTGAGCTAGGAAGGTCCATCACAGCCAACACCCTGTGCGCATCCACGCAGCGTGCGCGGGAGCACGCGTTCCCGCAATGCATCCGACGAAAGCCATCTACATGTGTCCCTGTGACACAGCAGGATGTAAAGCTACTGTGAAGTACACCCCATTCCAAATATGGAAGACACCAAGATAGTACAGGCACACAAGATGCGTTCCCATGCGCGTACACGCAGCGTGCAACGTACGTCTGACGTAATGTGTGCCACGGAAATTGCATCATCCCCAAACGCGCGTGTTAGCACGCAGACAAAGAAAATAACATTACTATCTCATAGAGCATTTGATTTACTAAGCGGCAGAAACCACGATCGTGGTAGGAGGGTGCGTGTATTCTGCGGTTGTATACTGCCAGGGCTGATACGGAGGAATAATAGAACACTGCAATCTGTGCACAGTAAGGCACGTAGGGTACGTAACCACGGCACGTCCATGCGTGCGCACGGGGAACGCACGCCGCTTGGCGCATACACAACGCACGTAGAGCCACACCCAAGATATACCTACAAGTATAGTGAGCATAAAATGGCACACACCTCAGCACACACCGAACAGGTATGGAGTTCACGAACCAGGGACTTGAGGAGGCTGGAGTGGAGCAAACAACAAACACACCAGTGCCAAACCCTGATCGAGATGATGAGAGGCCAGGCCCATCTGGGGCAAAGCAGCACCCAAGTGAGGAGGCCATCGGCACACAGGGGCAAAGGCGGCGCAGGACCCCAGTGCCAGAGGAGGTCAGGAAGAGGGCAGTGCGGTTCAGCCAGGAGGAGAATGATCTCCTCCTGGCAAGTGTACTTGAACACTACGACCTGCTCTTCGGACGCCTCAGCACAACTACTACAATTGCCACACACGCCAGGGCATGGGCGGAGGTGCATGCAGCGGTGGCAACTGCTGATGGCCCCCATCGTGACGTGGAAAGTCTACATAAACGCTACTGTGACATAAAGCGCAACATACGCAATGAGCTCACCAGGGAGAGGCGAGGGGCACAGGGTACTGGAGGGGGCCCAGCACAGGTGGCCACCTTAAGTGATCTCAAGCAACGCCTGGCTGACCGACTGGGGCCTATGTACATCCATGGCCTGCCCCCTGCGTTGGAGACAGCGCACCAACGTGCCGGTAAGTGTGAGAGTGAGCTGCACCAGTGTGAGACACCACACGCACATGTGTAGGGGTGGAACAAGGGTGGGGTGGGGGTGGCATGACGTGGCTGTTTGGGAACCAGGGGGCGGCACAGGCATACGGGCAGCTGCTGGTCCATGACCCATGGGGGGACGTGTCCACGGTGGGCAGGGGGCGGCACAGCACAGTGGATGGGTGCGGGGGCAAGGAGAACAGTCCCACAGTACCAGCAGAGGCTGCCAATGTGTTGCAGGGGATACGGTGCAGGGTTGGCGGAGGCAGCAGGGCCACACGGGTAGTAACATGGCCAACGAGACAGCACAATGCACCTGTGCCAACCATGGTCAGTGGTTGCAGGGCTGAAGGCGGTGATGGGGCTGCATGGGGTGTGTGGCAGCATGTAAGGGGGGGAGGGGGCCGTGGCACTTGAAGGGCAAAGGGCCCACTGGCATGGATAAAGAAGGAACATTGGGGGGCACAGGGACCCAGACCCAGACCCATGCGGCTCACCCACACACATGTGCCCATAGGGGGGTGGGACAGGGGTAGACAGGCAGTCATGCCTCATCTGACCTATGTAACATTGTGGCCTACAGGTGACATTTGCTCCATTGATGCGCCAGAGGAGACGCCAGAGGACAACGAGTCTGGGCCGTGCACCCTGATGGACCCTGTGCCAGAGGTGGGCCAGGTGGGAGCAGGTGGTCCATCCCCACCCCCGGAGGAGGACAGCAGGCAGGGCACACAGCCTGCACGAGATGGCGCACCACCCACCAATGCAGCCACGGGGAAGTGGCTGCTGAAGATGAACAGCGGACCAGGCAAGAGGCGCTGGCCGCAGTGTCTGAGGTAATTGTGCAGATGCAGGCGCACTCAGCAGCGGCACAGAGGGATGCAGAGGGTGAGTGTCCAACTGTGTTTGGGTGGCAATGCCTCTGTACAGGTGGTGAATGGTTCCCTTTCTTACAATGCACTACCTGCTGTCCCCACAGGTATACGGCATGTACTGTGAGCGGTGGTCAGGGAACAGCGCCGCCAACACCGTGTGCAACGGCGCCTGCAGCGCACAATGTCGGGGGTCCTGGCGGGGTGCAGGACCTGGCTGCATCGGCACAGCGCATGGCTGCCAGCCTAGAGCTTCTTGCGGCACACAGAGGGCCGACGCCACCACCACCGCCGCCACCAGCGGCAGCAGTAGCGGCGGCGGCAGGCGCGCCACCATCATCACGGGGTGGGAGGGGCCACGCAAGGCGTGGCAGGGGGAGGGGGAAATAAACTGCCGCACAAGCGGCTGTAGCTGATGCCATGTGTCCTGTGTTGCTTTTGTGCGACCACTACACACAGAGCCCCCCTCCTGTCCACCCCATGTCACCACCCCGTGCCACTAATGCAACCGGCCCATGTCCCCCCTCCCCCAGCTGTGTCCACCATGGGTAGACATCAGACTGTGTACCGTGTCACGCTGGCACCCCTCGCCCCTGGCTAAGGGGGGTGTGGGTTACCATAGGGCCGCTCTGTGGTCTGTGTATCACCAGCCTCTCTCACCTATCGGTAGTCAGTGCTTGGCAGTATGTGTGCATCTCACAGGGGACATGTAGTCAGGCTGCCAAGGGGTGAGGCACAGGACAGATATGTATGTAACACAATGGTGCATGATCACCACCTACAGGATAGGTGTCTTGGTTTCGAGGACACAGAGCATTCCCCGGAAACACACATATCCCAGAAATGAGTGTTTCTGGGGCCACCATAGTGCGGGATACAATGGTCCGTGGCAGCGGGGATAGCTTGTCCCCCTCTAGCCATGCTGCCGGTGGCTGGTGACAACAGGTGCCGTCATCACTCACGACTGCAGAGCCCCACACCAGCAACAGGTACCGGTAACCTACGAATACGATGCAGGGTGGTGTTAAGCTCTGTTAGAGAGGCCACATTCATACCCCAGTGCCCCCACCCCTGCAGCAGGGGCTTGGCAGCCACATCCCTGTCTCTAGCTGTGAATCTGTGGCCACGATGACTGTCCCCCCAGCTTCAGGGGGTGATCAGGGCCACCCAGCCTGGGCACTGTGGGTACCCCTCCCTGGTGCACCCCCTCACAGGTCGGGCATGTCCCTTCCATGTTCCGCAGGCTCGGGAGCATCGCACATGACACAGTCCATGATAGTGCCCCACACTATTAGGTGTGCCACAGCCTCCCCAAGCTGCATAGGCCCCAGGTCGTTGTCCCTCACACTGTCCCCAGCTATCAGTGTCCCAGTGAGCATGGTACCCCTCCTGTGTGTGGCTGCCAACCCTCCCGTGGACACGCTATGTCCCACTTAGCAGTCCCAGCTCCTGGGGGGCTCCGTGGCCCCGCCCTGCTCTTTAGTGGGCCAACTCCTCCAGCCTGTGGCTGTGGTATGGCCTGTGGCAGTCTGGCGTCTCGCTCCCCCTTCCCCTTGGCTGCTGCCGCTGCCCTCAGCCCGTTCCCTGCCCTGGCTCTCCCTGTCATATCCTGGCCCCGGCTGCCGCCTCCGTGGCTCTGGCTACGGGCGCCACCCCCCAGGTGGTGACAATAGGCCTGCCCTCCCGCACCTGCATATGTGCAGCATGCCCTGCCCATGGGGCTCTGTGCGCTGTGCAACTCCCTCGTCTGTCCAACACGAGGACTCTGTGGTGTTGGCCCGGTGGAGGCAATTGCCCTCCCGGGGGTGTATATGTCATCCCCACCCTGCTGCATGTACTAGGGGACCATGTACAAGGGTGACCCCCCCCCGTCACATGCCCCCCCCTCCTGCTGATGTGCCCCCGTGCCACAACGTCCACTGCCCCGTGCATGCTGTCTGGCCTGTCCCCACGCCCAACCCTGGTAGCACACTGGTAGGGCACTGCTGGTACTATGTACACCCCCGTGCCTGGAGTCTTGCACTGTGTGCCATGGGGGTGTCCCAACCCCGTAGGCCATTCCCCTGAGCCGCTCTGACAATCCTGATGTACGTGGGCTGGGATAGGTGCACTGTGTGTTCCACATGGGTATCCACATGGCACACTGCCACCACCCCAAACCGAGACAAGCCGTTAACTGCACATGTCACAGCCTTCGGCACAGCCCGGCCCCCTCCCCCATTGCATCCCTGCTACCAACCGGCCACTATGGACCCCCTGCGACCCCTTGGTGTGCCCCCCCTCCACAGGTTGCCACCACCTCCTGCCCCCCACAACACCCTGTACACACATGGCCACCCCATCTGCCCATGCCTCTCTGCCCCCCGATATAGCCCCCTGGTACCTGGTGAGCCCCGTAGGGTACATTCAGCAACCCACCTGTCGACAGTCACACCATCCACACTCTACTCCACCGCATCCACGCACCCAGCACCCTGTGGCATCCCCAATACCTCCCTCCACCCATACTCCCCCCCCCCCCTTCTCCTGACGGGCCAAACCCCCCTACCCCACACCCCTCCCGTCCCACAATGGGTACCACTCCAAACCCTCATTCACAACCCCCTTGCGTATCCCCCTACCTCGCCACCACCAGCTGGCCACCCCCCCTCCATTTTGCATACCCCCCAGGTCTCCTCATGTTGCACTATCTGTGCTCGGCCACGTGCACCCACATTACTGCTCACCCACAGATACCCTGAGCTCTCGAATACTGTCCCACATGCTCAATACGTCCGCACACATCCATTTACGTGACATGGCCTGTCTAGCCGCTAACACACAATAGTTACGGGACAGAGCAACTCACCATGTTCCATCGCACCCCTCCCCCCTCACCAGTTCCACATGGGCTGGGGCCACCTCCATCCGTATTCCTGTGGTCACTCTATAGAACCGTCTAGTTCCCCCCACAAGTGTTGCAGCTAATGGCACCCCCACACTATCTGCACAGGGTCACCCCTCTCCCCAAACCCCCTCCAACAGGTATCCGCTTGCTCCAGATAGATACAGTGCAGCCTAGCTGGGGTCCAGATCATCCTGATCCAGTATGTAGGGGGGCTCCCTACCCGAGCCGTTCCCCATGCAAGCCTCTTTTCCCCTATTGAGATGGGCTGCCACCGCTCCACCTCCCAGGGACACCCCCATTCCCTCTCCCACCTTTATGGAAATGGGTAACAGGGGTAACATATGGAAAGCAGTGTGTATTAATGCCCGTAGCATGGGAAATAAGATCTCTGAAGTTGAAGCTTTGGTGGGAGTGACTGACTTAGATTTAGTGGCAGTTACAGAAACATGGTTCACAGAAAACCATGACTGGGATGTAACTATACCTGGCTATACTTTATTCAGAAAGGACAGGGTAGGAAGAAGGGGAGGAGGAGTAGCACTATATGTAAAAACTACTATTAAAGCTTTGGAATTACAGAGCTTAAAAGGGAGAGAGGAGGCATTGTGGGTTAAACTAGAAAGAGGGAAAGAGAAATCTATTTGCATTGGTGTGATATACAGACCTCCCTCACAAGAGGAAGAGGTGGACAGAGAGTTAATTGAAGACATACGCAGCATTGCTAGGAAAGGGGAAGTGCTACTGCTAGGAGATTTCAATATGCCAGATGTTGATTGGCACTTTCCTGCTGCAGTATCATCTAGGAGTAAGGAGATCCTGGATTCTCTACAGGGAGAACTATTCAGGCAATTGGTAATAGACCCCACACGTGAAGGGGCCATACTGGACTTGGTGCTTACCAATGGTGAAAGTGTTTCTGATGTTGTAGTGGGAGATCATTTTGCATCCAGTGATCACCAGATGGTGTGGTTCAGTATTAGGACTAGGGCTGTTAGAATCCATTCCAAGGTGAAGATCTTAGACTTTAGGAAGACTAACTTTGCGAAGATGGGCCAATACCTCAGGAGTCATTAGTGGGATGGGAACAGCTGGGGGATGTAGAACAACAGTGGGCAAAAACTGAAAGGGGGTATTTTAAAGGCAACCAACCTTTTTGTTAAAATGGTAAATAAAGGCAAAAGGAACAGGAGACCGCTATGGTTTTCGAAGGAAGTAGCTGAAAAAGTGAAGAAAAAGAGGGAGGCCTTCATGAAATACAAGAGATCACAGAGAAAGGAAGACAGGCATCTGTATTTTGAAAAACTTAGAGAAGCTAGCAAAGTAGTCAAGAAGGCAAAGATTCAAAAGGAGGAGGAAATAGCCAATGCAATAAAATGGGGAGATAAGACATTTTTCAGATATATTAGTGAGAAGAGGAAGGGCAAAAGTGGTATTGTCAGACTCAAGGGTGCAGGGGGGGAATATGTAGAAGCTGATAAGGATAAAGCGGAATTGCTTAACAAATATTTTTGTTCTGTGTTCACAGATGAAGAACCAGGAGCAGGACCTCAGAAAACACCCACAAATAAGAACAGAAGCGAGGGACATCTTGAACAATTTTCAGAAGACTGTGTTCGTGAGAAACTAGCTCAACTTAAAGTAGACAAAGCGATGGGACCGGATGGGATACACCCTAGAATACTGAGGGAACTTGGGGACGTTCTAGCAACTCCACTGACTGACCTTTTCAATGCCTCGTTGGAGTCGGGAGTGGTGCCAAAGGACTGGAGAGAGGCTCATGTGGTGCCCTTTACACAAAAGCGGAAGTAAGGATGTGGTTGAAAACTACAGGCCGGTTAGTTTAACTTCAGTGGTGAGTAAATTAATGGAAACGCTGTTGAAAGAGAAAATAGTGAGGTTTCTGGAGTCCAGCGGATTACAGGATCCGAGGCAGCATGGATTCACCAGAGGCAGGTCTTGTCAGACAAATCTGATTGATTTCTTTGACTGGGTGACCAGGGAGTTGGACCGAGGGAGAGCTCTAGATGTGGTGTATTTAGATTTCAGTAAAGCCTTTGACACTATTCCTCACAGGCGACTTATAAACAAACTGAGCACCCTAGGGATGGACCCTAAAGTTACTGCTTGGATTAGAAATTGGTTGGGTGGGAGGCGACAAAGAGTACAAGTAAATGGAGCTCACTCTGAGGAGAAGGATGTTACCAGTGGTGTGCCCCAGGGATCTGTCCTTGGTCCGATTCTTTTTAACATCTTTGTTAGTGATATAGCGGAAGGGCTGTCGGGTAAGGTTTGCCTCTTTGCGGATGATACCAAAATCTGCAATAAAGTAGACACCCAGGAAGGTGTAGATAACATGAGGAGGGATCTAGCTAAGCTTGAAGAATGGTCTAGAATTTGGCAGCTGGGATTTAATGTTAAAAAATGTAAGGTCATGCATTTGGGCTGCAGCAATCCTAGGGAGCAATACAGCATAGGAGATGAAGTACTTTTGTCCACTAAAGAAGAGCGGGACCTAGGCGTAGTTGTGTCCGATGATCTTAAAGTAGCTAAACAGGTAGAAAAGGCGACGGCAAAAGCTAGAAGGATGCTTGGGTGCATACGGAGAGGAATGGCTAGCAGAAAAAAGGAGGTGATAATGCCTCTGTATAAGTCTTTGGTGCGACCTCATTTGGAGTATGGTGTGCAATTCTGGAGACCGCACCTTCAAAAGGATGTGAACAGGATGGAGTCGGTGCAGAGGGTTGCTACTAAGATGATTAGTAGTCTTCATTATAAAGCATATGAGGACAGACTTAAGGATCTTAATATGTACACCTTAGAGGAAAGGCGGGATAGAGGTGATATGATTGAGATGTTTAAATACCTCCGTGGCATAAATGTTCAGGGAGAGAGCCTCTTTCAATTGAAAGCAAGTTTTGCGACGAGGGGACATGGGATGAGGGTGAAGGGAGATAGATTCAGGAGTGATATGCGGAAATATTTCTTTACGGAAAGAGTAGTGGATCCGTGGAATAGTCTCCCAGTGGAGGTGGTAGAGATGAGGACAGTAACTGAATTCAAAAAAGCATGGGACCAACACAGAGGATCTCTAAAGGTAAAAAGTGGACTGTTGTAGTTGTTGTTATGGAAGGACAGACTAGATGGGCCTTGTGGTCTTTTTCTGTCATCATGTTTCTATGTTTCTATGTTCATGCCATCAGGCCGTACCCTCTGCCCCTGCATTCAGTAGGTGGTACTGTTTGGACACCAGACCCCACAGTTAACCTTGCTCGTCCATCAGTTACACATACCCCTGTCGACCCCTCTGTACCCCCTGCATTTGCAGGTAGTATCACAGCTGCATGTACGAATGTGGGCCGTTATCCCTCACCCAAAACACCTTTCGGAGTTCAGCATAGGGCCGTACCCCAATATTGCATCCAACACCTGCCCCACCCTCACCCAGCCCTCCTTTACCCAATGTTGTAACCCCCCCCCCCCACCACCCCGTGGTAAAGGCATCCGTGTTCTGTACGTTTGTGTCCCGGGGCAGGCACCTCCCATGCAGTTCTTAACCCTTCCATCCCCCCACATCTGCACGGTTAGCCTCCGTTACAGGTTCACGGCCCCCTACCCGACCCTTCCCCCCACACCCCCTGCCACTGCCTCCGCACACACTCCCCGTGCCGGCCCCATTGCGGGGTCCTCCCTCTCTCTATCCGCACAAACAATGCCGTTTGGCGTCATAGTGGTTGTCCAAATTGGGGGCTCCAAGCCCCCCTCCCTCCTGAAGTCAATGCATGGCATGCCTATCTACCCATGTCCTCCTGCCCACCCGAATACCCCTAATTATCGGATCGTGCAGCCCCCTAAGGCACCTCAGCATGACGTTGGGCGGTAGGGCCATAGGGACAACCAACCCTGTGGTAGCACAGACATCCGTATTGTAGCTACTCCCCCCATCTACGTCAGGGGGAGCCCCCTCCATCTTCCTACGTCCCTCCCTATCGCCACCATCAGGGGCTTATATTTCCACACCTGTGCACAGTCTGGAGCTTCTCCAAACTGTATACACACATACCGGGATCCTGCACGTACCCATTGTACTGGCCATGTGCCCCAGCCACCTCGCCTCCGATCCCATATCCATATTTGCCCTCAATATGTCCGACTTATGTAAGTTTGTCAGGTGGCCCGATCCCTCCCCATACTGCCCTACTGCCTTTAGCAGATTTGGCAGGCTAACCAAAGGGGGCCCCAATGTATGGCTAACATCATCCGCACAATGTACTACACTACTAAGCTGTTCCTGCAGCTCAGTTCCACCAATATCTACTTGCCCTCTGACGTAGACTGCCAATGGCCCAATGGCCTTTGGATACAATAGGGGCGGCAGAGAGCACCCCTGCCCTGTTCCTCTGCACAGCCCAATGCTCTCAGGGTATCCCCCCTTACCCGTATTTGCACCCGTAGACAGGCATACAGCGCCCTCGCCCACCGTAGGAATGTCTCTCCCACCCTTACCTTGTCTAGCACCTGCAACATAACTCCCTCATCGGTCACCAGTGTCCCCAATTCTTCCACCACACCCTCCGTGAGCTTACTCAGACTACACCTCACCACATACCCCTCCCCCGTCATCCCTTCCCCTCGCAAATCAACACTGTGGATTGTTGTATGATACGCTACTGAGGCCTACCTACTGTCCTATCCCGTGTACACCATTGTCCCCTCTGTGTTGCACACACCTCCTATTGTGGATAGCTGCTGTCGCGCTGTCATCCTGCAGGCCATTGCCCCCCTGCTTGGTTTCCCCCCTCATTCCACCCCTGCAGCACTGTAGTCCGGGCACAATGGTGTCTCCGCTGCCCTTACCTGATTACATTGCAGTCTCACCTTTAGGGGTGCACACAGACACACCTGTCACTTGTGCAACAATGACACATAGCAAAGAGAGACATCTGGCCACCGTATTATTTATTTACATTGCCAGCATTTGCGGGGCCCAGTCATCCCTGTCATTGGTGGTTGTGGCAGGCCATGGCACGGGCCATCACAGGGCGGGTGTGCCATGTGTATCCCCACACTACACACCCCGGGGACCCCTGTCACATGGTGGCTGGCCAGGTGCGCCACTGGCAAAGCGCTCTTCCAACGCACGCAGCCGGTCAGCCACCACAGTCAGGGTTGCCAGGACCTGCCCCATGATGAGGGCGTGCTGCCTCTGGGCGTGCGCCTGGGCACACACAGCTGCAGTCAGGCACAGCCCGCACATGCAGCCGCACAGACACACATCTCCCCTTGTCTGTGTGGCTGCATGCATGGTGTGCCTGTCAACAGCCATGTGTGGCAGGCACACGTCCAGGAGGTGTGCATCTGGGTCGTCATGGGGCAGGTAGCTGGTGCCCCCGTTGCCCTGTGGCGGCCCGTGCCAATGGGGACCTGCCTCAGCTGCCACCCCCATCCCTGCCCCCACCCCCGGACCCAACCTGGTCCCCCTCTGGCCCCTGGCTCCCAAATGCAGGCACCCCCTCTGCCCCCCCGCCTCCTCCCCCGCCTCCCCCACTCCCACCTCCCCCTGCTCCCACTACACCCTCCACCTCCATCGCTCCCACTACACCCTCCACCTCCACCTCCCCCACTCCCACCTCCCCCTCCTCCCCCGCTCCCACTACACCCTCCACCTCCATCTCCCCTGCTCCCACCTCCCCCTCCTCCTCCCCGTACCCCTCCTCCCCCGCGTTGTGGGCTGCAGCACCCTCCAGGTCGTCCCCCCCGCCGTTGTCGTCCGGCATGTGCTCCGGGGCGTGGACCTCCTCCTGGCCTCCATCACCGCCTTCATCCTCCATCACCGCCTTCATCCTCCGTCCCCACTGCGGCATCCTGCGCATCCGGCACCGCTGGCTCCACGGCAGCACGTGCATCCGCTGTGGGAAAAGGGGAACACGTATCATCTCCATGGTCACACATCAGCCACGGCACTCACATGCGTCCTGTGGATCTGACAGCCATTGCCCCACAGGGCCATGTCACATCACTCACCATCCCGTTGGGCCATCCTCTCCCGCTGGACACGCGCTACGAAGCGCGGGATCCTCGCCCTGAGCTCACGTGCCTTCTTCCTGAGATCCTCCACCTGTCGGGTTGATAGCAGACATTGACATTAGCGGACAGGAACCCTTTAGTGATACAACCAATTAGGTCTGATCTTCTGGACGAATTACTGCTGTATACTGAAAAGTTCGTCCAATCTCAACTCGAGAATGAGTTATAATAGGGCTATAGTAACACTGTTTATAGGTCTCAGATTCGATAAGCACTCGTTTAGGACCCGCGTCCTTTCACTCGGTGCCGTCGTTCACATCAATGACCCCAGTGTCTCTTAGCTATCAAGTGCTTTATGAATACCAGTGTTGTATTACTTTTAAAATATAACTTAACTTAAAACCGCAGCCCTTATTCACAGCCTTAAGAACAGTGCTGGTGAACTGGATCCCGACGCTCTGCTATGGCGCCTTACCGGCGTTTCAAACTAGTTTTCTTCAGGAGATCCTTCCCCAAACCTAAAAATACACAAACAACACTCTAAAAAACTATCCCTCATACCAAATTATTAATACTCATTCTACTTAAAACCCCTACTTTGACATAAACTTACAATTTATGATGCTGCCCACGTCCCATACTGCTGTCAAAGAGTAACTCCAAAATCTCAAAGAGACGCCGCGCATGCGGGGTGGAACTCTCCTCCCCTATTTAAACCCCTACTACTATATTCCGGCGCGAAGTTGTCTCCATTCAACCATATTATCAATTGACTCATTGGGCCATCTTATACTCTCAATACATTCAATCTTATTATCAAGAAATTTTAATATAAGAACAGCTCATCGTCATTATACTTAGATGTTTAAACAGTTCTATATACAGAAAACCCTCCCGACCCTGTATCCTAGGGTCAAAGGCAACGATAGTAAAGTAAACTGTCCCCATTATTAAAGCCTTCCACCATCATCTTCCTAGGCAGTGTATGTCACGTGCATACCTGCCAATCTATTGCTAGATTTAAGCCCTCCGGAGCTACTGTATTTAACCTGTATATCCATCGTTGTTCCTTCATGAGAAGTGTTTCATCTAATGTGCGTCCCCCATGTGGATGTAATACACGTTCTATAGCAAAACAACTCAGCTGCTCAAAAGTGTGTCCCTGAGCCAAACAATGTCCTACGATGGGAGCTTCTAATCTTCTACACCTAAGACGGCTACGATGTTCCCGTACTCTAGTTCGTAAAGAGCGCAGAGTTTTGCCTATATATATCATACTGCACGGACACTGGAGACAATATACTACAGCTTCAGAAGCACAATTAGTGTTAGTCCGCAAATCATAACTGCGACCATGATAAACAAATCGGGTCCGTTCTGACATCACTATACACACGTCGCATTCACCACATTTCTTATGTCCCCCTTCCTGCCCAGTACTATTAACTGGGGGAAGTACCGTGGGGCTAAGATATTCTTTTAAATTTTTTCCCCTTTTCCAAACACATCTGATCCGTTTAGCTTGTAGTCCCGGGACTATGGCTAGTATATTCTGATGTTTATACAGCACTTTCTGTATGTATTTACTCATCGGAGAGTAAGATGTAATCAAATTGACTGCATCACCTTCTAATCGTGTCTCATCTTTGGGCTTCATTGTCAATAGCCCCCCTCGATGATTGTACAGTGCCCGACGATAAGCTTGCTGAACTAGCTCTCTAGGATAGCCTCTCTCCTCAAATTCTCTTTTCAGCAGGGTACCCTGTTGTTTATAACTACCGGTATCAGAACAATTACGCCTAAAGCGTAAAAATTGTGAAAAGGGGAGAGAATCTTTAAGTCTTTGCGGATGTTTACTTTGATAGTGAAGGAATGTGTTCCTGTCGGTAGATTTCCGGAACACTGTTGTATGCCACCGATCTTGTCCTCTCTTAATATGTACATCCAAATAATCAATCTCACTCATATGATAATTATGGGTGAACTGTATGTTGACATCCCGTTCATTCAGCCAGGTAAAAAACTCCATCAGTTTATCTAACGGGCCTTTCCACAATACAAAAACGTCATCAATGAATCTCCGCCATATCAACAAATGTTCTAAGAAAGGGGACTGTAATAACCAACTCTGTTCAAATGCTCCCATATAAAAATTAGCTATTGAGGGGGCACATGTCGCCCCCATAGCAACCCCACTAACTTGCTGATACAGCGTACCTTCAAACACAAAATAATTACGAAAAATAGCTAAGTGGGCCAAACCCATAATGAACTCAGTATGTTCCATTGATAAATCCCCTCGCTTGATCAGTGTATCTTTTACTACGGTTAATGCCGCTTCCTGCGGTATGCTGGTGTAAAGGGATGTAACATCTAATGTAACGAGCCAGGTGTCATCACAAGTTGACCAATGTGCCATATCTTCCACTATATTCAGAAAATGTGTAGTGTCTCGTAAGTAAGATGGTATGGTGAAAAGCAATGGACGCATAAAGGAATCTATATATATCGAAATGGGTTCTAACACACTACCCTGGAACCCTTTAGTGGCCCACGACGCAACACAGATATATCTCTGTGTGTCACAAGTGCCCGCCCCTATTGTCTGGTTCAGTCATGCCCCATGCATTTGCCAGGGCCTCCACCATGTGTGCACCATGCCAGGGCATGTCTGCCTTGGACCCTATGTGCCCTTTGTGTGGGCCCATGCAACCCAGACAAAGCGCACCTCTGTGGGCCATCTCCACACATCTGCCAGTGCCCATCAGCCAATGCCGGGCATATAGTTGAGCCCTGTGAGCCCAAACAGGGGCAGTCACCATAGCACCAGGATGGGGGATAGGGCTCTGAGTTGAGGCCTGCTGCATCCTGGGGATATACTTGAACCCTGTGAACACAAACAGGGGCAGTCAGCATTGCACCAGGATGGGGGATAGGGCTCTGAGTTGAGGCCTGCTGCATCCTGGGGTTATAGTTGAGCCCTGTGAACACAAACAGGGGCAGTCAGCATTGCACCAGGATGGGGGATAGGGCTTTGAGCTGAGGCCTGCTGCATCCTGGGGATATAGTTGGGCCCTGTGAACACAAATAGGGGCAGACACCATAGCACCAGGATGGGGGATAGGGCTCTGAGCTGAGGCCTGCTGCATCCTGGGGATATAGTTGGGCCCTGTGAACAGAAACAGGGGCAGTCACCATAGCACCAGGATGGGGGATAGGGCTCTGAGCTAAGGCCTGCTGCATCCTGGGGGTATAATTGAGCCCTGTGAATCCAAACAGGGGCAGACACCATAGCACCAGGATGGGGGATAGGCCTCTGAGTTGAGGCCTGCTGCATCCTGGGATTATAGTTGAGCCCTGTGAACACAAACAGGGGCAGTCAGCATTGCACCAGGATGGGGGATAGGGCTCTGAGTTGAGGCCTGCTGCATCCTGGGGTCATAGTTGAGCCCTGTGAACACAAACAGGGGCAGTCAGCATTGCACCAGGATGGGGGATAGGACGCTGAGTTGAGGCCTGCTGCATCCTGGGGTTATAGTTGAGCCCTGTGAACACAAACAGGGGCAGTCAGCATTGCACCAGGATGGGGGATAGGGCTCTGAGCTGAGGCCTGCTGCATCCTGGGGATATAGTTGAGCCCTGTGAACACAAACAGGGGCAGTCACCATAGCACCAGGATGGGGGATAGGGCTCTGAGCTGAGGCCTGCTGCATCCTGGGGGTATAGTTGAGCCCTGTGAACCCAAACAGGGGCAGACACCATAGCACCAGGATGGGGGAAAGGGCTCTGAGTTGAGGCCTGCTGCATCCTGGGATTATAGTTGAGCCCTGTGAACACAAACAGGGGCAGTCAGCATTGCACCAGGATGGGGGATAGGGCTCTGAGTTGAGGCCTGCTGCATCCTGGGGATATGGTTGAGCCTTGTGATCACAAGCATGGCCAGGGACATACCCCTGTGTGTCTCTTGGCCTCTGGAATGGACCTGTGGTGTTGTGTGGATAGGGCACATCACTGAGCCTGCAACAGCTCCATATACCATTACATTGTACTGGGTACTCCATCTCTGTGGTGGTAAGGGCTACCCCCTGGAGGCAGGGGGGTTCTAATTTAAGGGGCGGGGGTTGCTGTTAGTCCCAGCAACACACACCAACACATGACATTCCCTGGAAGTGTGTGGCTGATAGGTGGTTTGGTTAACAGGTGTTCTCCTTCACATCCTAGTTTGGGTTGCCTGTCCCCATGCACTTACCTCACGTGGGTAATCAGAACCTCTATTATATCTCCTGGTGAGGCGCTCCCAGGCCCTCCTCACTCTGGCCAGATTCTGCCTCCGGGATGAACCTGGGAAGAGGCGATCATGGCGGAGGCAGAATAACTCGGTCAGGAGGTACAGATCAGCCATGGTGAAGGCAGGCTTTCTGGACATTGCAGCCATCTCCTCCAGAAATGTTTTTACTGCGTACCCGCGTGCGTACCCACGTGCGTAGATGCATGCGTAGGCATTTCTCATTGTAACAGTTGGGGGTGTTTTAAAGTTTTGATTGCTGCTACCAACTATACGTGTGATAGGCTGTGGCCTCTACCAAACTGTATGTTAGACCCTGATTTTAAACCCCTACCCTTTAGTATTGCTGCTAAGACTCAGAATTTCCTGTTTTAGATGTCTGCTTATTGCAGAGTCTGCATGAGTCTGTGCAAATGAGTCTGCTTTAGACATTTCTCATTGGGATACATTCACATTCCGTTGGCCAGAGATGTCCTCGCTGTATCTATCACTTTTCATGTGCCTTTTGATCAGCTGGCTTGAGAGGGGGAAATGGAGGGAGAGGCCCAGAGGGGGACTCTGATTGGGTAAGGGGGGGGGGGGCATTTGCACCTATGGAGAGCTTGTGTGTATGTAACTTTTACCAGATGTCTCTATGGTATTTGCTCCTGTTCATGCTTGCTCAGTCACATTTGACCTCGTTTCTGTCTGGGCCTTGTGCACATTCCAGTGCCTTGGATTCTGTCAGTGACTCCTGGTATTAATTGGTTGCATACACTCCACTGATACCAGGGGAATATACTCAGACAGCCCTTCCACATATCACCACAGTAGGTACAAACCCCTAACCTCTGTCTGCACAGCCATGTGCATTTGCCAGTGGCCTGCATCTCTGTAGCTTCTGCTTCATGCCTGGCTGGCTACAGAGGGGCTGCAGATCACCACTCCAAACGTCTGCTGTGGTTGCCAGGGTTGGATTGGACAAGCCACACCCATGATGCACTGCACATGCAGATCAGCAGTCTACAGAGGGTCCCGTGTTGCAGGGTGCACCCCCCCCCCCCCCAGCACCTCGGCCTGGTTGTGTGTCCTGACCATGTGCAACCCCACAGCACCTCAGCTTGGTGGGGGTTCTGACCATGTGTGTTACTGCCACAGAGTGGCTACCGTCCATCACAGCGGACGGGTCCCGTGTTCACCCTGAGGGTGAGGTGGGGTGCCCAGCACCATTTCCACTGCACCTGGCATTTCTGCGATGGCCTATGCTACAGGTCCCCCTCGGTGCCTCTGTATGATAGTTGGCCCCTGCAGATACCCTTTGCATTGGCCTGTGTCCATCTGTACATCACATCTTGCCCATGTGGACTGTGATACACCCTGAATGGTTCATACACTGTGTGGGTGCCCTGGTCACATGATTTCAGATCCATGGGAGGCAGGGGGGGGTTTGGGCCCATAGGCGGTTTAAGTACCAACACCCAACCCACCTTCTGTGGTCAGGGTGGGAAACATGGTTTCCAACGAACGCGTCTACATTTTACTCCCCTACACTGGTGACAGTAGAGGGTACTGTTCACCCCAGTCCTGCCAGGGATTGAACGTCCCACCAGGGCAGTCTATGCAGATCTGTATGCCTCGCTACATTGGGCAGTGACAGACAGAAGACCTGGTACTGCACAGCTGCCCCACACCACTATATGACATCCTCCAGCAGCAAGCAGAGTGAGTCACCAGCCACTACACCCTGCCAGGTGTTCCAGCCATACACATACAAACTGCAGTCAGCCTGCCTGCTATTCCATAATGCATGTTCCTGGAGGTGCTGGGTGCACCCACACTGGGATGTGCACACACTCACCAAGCAGATGGGTCAGTGATAGGGCTCCAGAGGATGGAGCCCACATATCTCACTTCAGAAGTACACTGTGTAGCACTATGGGGGAACCCAGCTAAGCCGTGGTCACTGCACAGTCAGGGTGTGCATGATCACACAGTAGAACATGCCGTGGCCACCCTGTCCGTGTAGGTGGTGTGCAAGCCCTACAATGTCCCAGCCATTGCCCTGGGCCCTGTGCAGGTGCATCCTTGCCAGACCGAACTCTCCAGCTATACCCACAGTACCTTGCTCCTCCTCATGCACATTGCCAGGCCAATACTAGCGACAGTGATAGCGGTGTGTGCTGCAGAGGGTGTTAGCAAACGCAACACACTGCATAGACTGACGCACACCCCCACACATATGCCAGTATAGGCTTTTTCCAGCCCAGGACACCGCACCAGTCCTGGGCACAGTGCAGGCGTGGCTATGGTATGCTGTACTGTTGGGGTCTCTCCCAAGGTGGTGGACACTGTCAGGTTCCAGACGTGACACACACTCCACAGACATCTCAGAGGTTGGTATGGTACAGCACACTGGGCCGCTTGTGCTAACATTAGGGATTGCTATGTGCCAGTTATCATGGCAGACTTTTACTATCTGTGTACCGTATTCCCTAGTCTTGGGTGTCACTGCTAGGGTATGCATGTGCTAGTATTGGGGGATGCACACAGGGCCCAACATCCTGCCTCTCCAGGACGCAGTGGCTAATGGGGCCGGTGGGTGCGGGTGTTTCCACCCCTGTGGATCATTGCTCTTGGACAGGGGTTCCCAAACGCAGTCCTGGTGGGCCGCACCATGTTTGGATTTTCATGATATTACAGATGACTATGCATGAAATACATCCAGATGCCATGGGGGCCGCGCATCGACATACAGCACAGGCATCTTTATTGCAGACAGCATGGCACCGGAATGTTGATTGGATCTCCATGACTGCCTTTGGGGGACTCTGCTCTCGATGCTGCGCCAGTTTGTGGTGTCTGTGGTCTGTGCGTTAAAATGTAGGTGTTGGAAGCATGCTTGTTCTATCAGCACTACAAGGTTCCATCTTACCGGTTTGTTACTGGTAAAAGGTATGGGGGCGGTGTTGGCAGGGACCACAGCTCGGGATTGAACCAGTGACCTTCAGCTCCTGAGCACACTGGCTGTGCTTACTGCACCACAGGGGCAGATCGTTCTCCAGGAGGTACCATGACTGTTTGTCCTTCTGAGCCTATCAGTTGCAGTGCACGGCACCCACCTGGACTGGGCTGGGCCATGGTCTGCTGCAGCCAGGTGCCACTGCCCCCTCCACCATCTTTACGCCCTCCGCCACCGTGCTAACATGTCCTTCTGCTGATGGTGCTGGTGGTGGGCAGGCTCGGGCCATCCAGTGTGCATGTCGGCAGCTGCCTATAGTATGGGTGGTGGGGTAGGGGTGCCTAGATGGACGCCCACACTCCCCCCAGCACTGCATGCTACTGTTCTGTGCCCTTAGGGGTGGCTGATGGGTACTGTCCCCTGCGACACTGCGGGGGACACACTCATGCCCATGTTGGGCTCTCAGCAGATGCAGTCTGGCTCTACTGTTTATGCATTCCTATGGGCCACACTGAGCATCACCCTGGGTCCCCACTGTGGCCCAGCTGCACCACAGCATGTGCCTCCTGCAGCCCTCTTTATCCCCTTTTCCAGTATCTGCCCAGTTGCCCATTCCACCATGCCCACCCTGCTGTTGCCAGACATGTGCACACCATGGGGAACCTGTTCAGTAACAAGGGGATGCCCTGATCTGCACTATTTCACTGTGGCATCATTCACCGTCTATGGTGACAGGGCATACACCCTTCCACAGTTGATATCTTTTTCTGAGGCTTTCTCAGTGGTATTTTTGGCTGTTTCCCATTGCTATCACTATTGGCTAGCTTGATAATGTTATTTTCCTCATTTGTTATGGTCATTTTCACTGCTTATTTGCCCTTTTGTTCCGTGCACATGTATCACACTTATCACGTTTTGTGGGTTTCCCTGCCTATGCTGTACATTGCTGACGCTGAAATGGTTTCCCTCCCTGCAGATTTGCATCTACCGGCAGGTTTTCAATCGCGGTAGGATTCAGCCCTTGAGTTCACCGCGTTGGGGTGCCTGGTGCCTCTCCCCGCCCACACTCCGTCCATTGACCCCTTCTCTCCACCCTCTCTCCACCCTCTGCGGTGTTTTAACGCGCCGCGGACCCTTACGATCATTAACTACTGTTTACGCGCGTTATGAGACGTCAACGATCGTTAACGTCTCATAACGCGCGTTGACAGTGGTTAACGATCGTTAACGTTACATAACGCGCGTTATGTAATGTTAACGCACTTGAGTAAACATACCCCTTAGTCTCTCAGGGCCTATAGCTAAAGTTCCAATCTTGTCCTCCCAATCATTTTGTGGGACAACCCACCCTGGATCTCCTTTACTCCTCCTTGTTCCATCAGGTGATCCTCTTCCAGGGGGTCCCCTCTGCCTTGCATGGCCGGAGAATTCTACTCAAGATATTTCCTGATTCCAAAAAAGACAGGAGGTTATGGACCTATACTTGATTTCCAAAATCTCAACAAATTTCTCATCAAGGAGAAATTCAAGATGATTTCGCTAGGCACCCTCCAACCATATTTCAAGCAAATTGATTGACTATGCTCTCTGGATCTAAAGGGTGCATCTACACACATCCTTGTTCACCCAGACTACAGAAGATACCTCAGGTTTGTTTTTCACGGAAACCACTATCAGTACCGAGTCCTCCCTTTCGGACTCACCTCAGCGCCCAAAATATTCACGAAGTACTTAGCTATGGTGGTGGCCTACCTACGAACCTTGGGGAGCTTTCTGTTCCCCTACTTAGACGACTGGCTGCTAAGGGCAGATTCCACTTTAGCTGTTGCTTCCACCCTAGATCAAAACCATTTATGTCCCTCAAAAGTTGGGGTTTGTGATAAACTATCCAAAATCACATCTCTGCCCAACCCAGAACCTCGAGTTCATAGGTGCTCGCCTGGACATGACAAGGAGCAAAGCCTTCCTCTGAGATGATAAATGCTTCCATCTCATTACCTTAGCCACACAGGTGCAGCAACAACCATCAGTTCTTGCCAGAATATTTCTATGCCTTTTAGGACACAGGTCTTCCACAGATTATGGAAATTTCACAATGGACTCTCTCAAGTCAGTGGAAGCAGTCCACAGCTCATTTCTCAGACCTGCTCAACATCACTTTACAGATGAAGGCAGACCTACAGTGGTGGATCACGCTACAGAATCTAATCAAAGGGTCACCTTTTCAGAAGTCTGCACTGCAGTTTATGCTAACCACCAATGCATCAAAACTAGACTGGGGAGCCCACCTCAATGATCTCACAATGCAGGGCCTGAAGACCGCTCAAGAAAGAGCCCTCCAGATCAATCTTCTGGAACTCAGAGCGGTATCTAGTGCCAACAGAGTCTTATCTCCTCAGCTCAAGCAGCATTCTCTTCTTGTACAGACCGGCATTTTATATAAACAAACAAGGAGGGACAGACTCTCAAGTTCTGTGCAAGAAATCCTTCCGCCTCTGGAACTGGGCAATTTTCCAGGGCATTTACCTTCACGCAGTCTTCCAGGAGAACAGAATCAATTGACACACCTCTTCTGCCTAGCCTTTGATCTCCCCTCTCCTGACCTGTAAGGGCCACCTTGCTTTCCCTCCGCGCTCTCTCTCTATCTCTCCTTTAGTGTGACTGTGTTCTTTCCTATCAAAATTGTAGTTATTTTCCTTTTCGGCCTCAGCCTCTGCTATTTGTAACTATGTACACCGCCCTGATGTTATAAAAGGTGGTTAATCAAGCTTTGCAATAAAGATAAAGGTAAGCCAGATTCAACATCCAAACGAATGGATGTTGGATCCTCAAGTAGCCCAACGCTTGTTTCAATTATGGGAGATTCCACTAATAGACCTCTTTGCGTCTCCCCTCAATGCCCAGCTACCTTGGCTCTGTTTGAGAATTCCCTCTTCCCACAGGGAATCGTCAGATGCCTTCCTGATTCAATGGGATTGAGGGCTTCTTTATGCTTTCTGTCCACTTCCGCTCATAGCAAAGACGCTCTTCAAACTCCAGGCCAGATGGGGACAGATGAGTCTCATTGCCCTGTACGGACCCAGACAGCCATGGTTTCCTCTGCTTCAACTTGCTCAAGCACCTCCCTTCCGGCTTCGGTTACTCACCAACGCTTCTCTCCCAGGAGCAGGGCACCCTGTTGCATCTCAACCTGAAGCCACACCAGTTGATGGCCTGGAACTTGAACGCCTTGTCCTCTCACATTTAAATCTCAGCGAGGATGTCTTGCATGTCCTTTTATCTTCAAGAAAGGATTAAACCAGATGCTCTTATGCCTTCAGATGGCACAGGTTCTCCATCTGGTGTTCTCTCAAAACACTGGGCCCTTTCATATGTCCCATCCCAAGCTTACTTCAGTACCTACTACATTTGTCTAACTCTAGTCTCAAAACTAGTTAAGTGAGAGTACATCTATCTGCTATTGCGGCCTCCCTCCGTACTCTAGACAGTAACCCTGTCTCGACACACCCCTTAATGGCCAGATTTATGCAGAATTTTCTCCTGACCAAGCCGCCTTTCCTCCACCTCCCACCCTGTGGGATCTCAACATTGTCTTGGCACAACTCATGCGCAGTCCCTTTGAACCAAAGGGGTCAACTCCACTGAAGTTCCTCACTTGGAAGCTTCTCTTCCTCATAGCAGTTACTTCAGCTTGCAGAGTCAGTGAAATCCAAGCTTTGATAACCTATGAGCCTTATACCACTTTTCATCACAACAAGGTGGTCCTTCGCAGACATCCTAAGTTCTTGCTGAAGATTGTCACCTCTTTTCACTTAAATCAATTGGTCTCACTACTGATCTTCTTTCCAAGACTCCACTCATCTCTGGCTGAAGCCAAACTTCATATTCTTGACTGCAAGAGAGCACTAGTGTTTTATTTAGAATGCACCAAGGACCTTCGCCAGTCCTCTCAATTGTTTGTCTCCTTTGACCAACGTCAGTTGGGGACACCAGTATCCAAAAGAACACTGTCAAATTGATTGGCAGATTGCATATCCTTTTCTTATGCGCAAGCTGGGCTATCCCTAACATACCGTGTTACAGCTCATAATGTCAGAGCTGTGGCAGCTACAGAAGCTAACCTTCGCTCAATCTGCCAAGCGGCAACATGGTCTTCTTTGCATACCTCTACAGCGCACTATTGCCTGGATAAAGACTCCAGAGCTGATGTTCAATTTAGACAAGCAATTTTGCATAATCTCTTTCAAATTTAGACAACTTGCCCACAACCCCTCCGACTGTCCCGCGAGGAGTGCTCTGAACGAGCTGAGTCTGTTGGATCCCGGCTGCAACCTCTGTCTGTACTGGGATGCTTCCCTCGCTTGGTTGTCTTGTGCTAGGGAGTCCCATATGTGAAGACTGACTTCCTGCTTGTTCCTAGAGATAGCGTAGTTACTCACCTGTAACAGATGATCTCCGGGAATAGCAGGAATCAGTCTTCACAACCCACCCACCTCCCCATCAAGTTGCCCTGTTTTTTTTCTCATTTCCTAGTATAGCAAATTTTTTTATTCTCCGCTATATACCTGACTGAGGAGACCAGGAGGGAAGGTGGGAAAACAGCCACGCGTGTGTAGAGGAATGCTCCCAAAAGCATTTTATATTGGATGCTGGGGGGTGTTCCCGCACCGGACTCTGTCTGTGCCGACGTCACCTATATGTGAAGATTGATTCTTGCTGTTCCCAGAGATCACCTGTTACATGTGAGTAACTACACTTTATTGTTTGAGATTCTTCCTTGTAAGTCCCTTGGACTCCAGAGGTCAGCCAAAATGTAGAGCAGTTTGTCGCCAATTACTTTGCAGTTTCTAAGCAAAAGCATGGCTGACGACATAGCTAGTATGTACCAGTTTGTTGACCTCAGACTCTCTTCTGGCACGGTGTTTCACAGAAGTTGGGAGGGATTGTAAGCATTCCTTTCTAATTGATACGGGGTTAGAATTAGAACTTGGTTACTTTGCCATGCAGAGTACTGACTGAGATTTCAGTGCTGTGTTTTCCTTATAAAATATTAAGAAGTTGGCTGCAGAATATCTGATGTTGAAAAGAAAGTAAAAGAGGAGGGGGTGGACTTGACCTTGTTTTCCATGTACACTCAGTGAGCTGAACATCAGAGCCAAGATGACACCTTATGACCTTTATATTATGTAATAACTTAGATGACTTCAGATAAATAAAATATAGAACAAAGCTCTATAAAGGACAACACTAAATGGTTTCACTGGTTATGCAGTTATGATGGGGAAAGACACATAAGGATACAGTGTCTTGTAAAAGCCTTATATCCTTGTATATTTTTCACATTCTGTTGTATAGGAAATATAATTCAAAATACATTAAAGAAGGAATTTGTTTCACTGAGCTACACAACATATTCTGCACTTTCACTGAGAAAAAACAAGTATAGCAATATTCCACAAGTAATTAAAAATAAGAAGGCAAAACGTCTCTTTTGCACAAGTCTTTACACCCTTTGTCATTGCAAGCATAAATTAACTCAGATTCTAAAAATTACTTTAAGAAGATCCATATTGTTAAATACAGCCTGTCTGTGCCCAGTCACAGTATTTGAACTGAGTCAAGTTCTCCTGGATGAAGAAGGAAGTCTGATTCTGTTGTATTAGGTGAATTTGAAGCAAATGTCTAAACATGCTGAACACAGATCTACCACTAGAACTCTAGGATAAAGTTCTTCAAGGGTACAGATTGGGGGAAGACTATAAGAAAATTAATTTGAATATCCTTAAAGACACTATCAGGTCCATCACTGTAAAGTGAAAATAGTTTGGTACCACCAAGACACTGTCTCGATCAGGCCTTCCCTCCAAAGTAGCAGTGGGTTAAGGAAACTGCTGAGGAAGGTCACCGTGATGCCTAAAATTACTAGAACTACAGAAGTCTCTGGCAAAGATTAGAGAAACTGTCAATTGTTTAACAATTTCTAGATTATACCACAAACTTAGCCTGTATAGGACAGTAGCAAGAAAGAAGCTACTGCTGAAGAAAAGTAATATGATGTGATTCATAGTATTTGCAAAGAAACACTTAGAGAACATACTACATGTGTGTGGGAGAAGGTTTTGTGGTCTGATGATACCAAAGTGGTCCCAACAGGAAGGTTGCGATTACAGTACAAGGAGTGCAGTGTCAATCCTAACCACCTTGCTGAGCAGACTGGATGGACCATTTTGATCTTTAGCTGCTATCATTTACTATGTTACTATCCGTGCTAAGTGATATGTATGGCATAAAACAAAGACAGTACTGTATATCCCCTGCTGACACCATCCCTATAGTAAAGTATGGTGGTTGCAGCATTACGTTGTGGGAATGCTTTTGAAGATCAAGAGGCAGATAGATAGTGCAAAATGTTCCAGCCTACCCAGGGACTGGGAAGAACATTATTCTTTCAGTAAGACAGTGATCCTGTTGAAAAGCAAAATCAACAATGGAGTGGTTCTGCAAGAAGAAAGTGAATGCCCTGGAGTGTCTTAGTCAAAGCCCAGACTTTAATCCAGTAGAAAATCTGATGGAAAACTTGAACACTGCAGTGGATCCGCAGCCAATTTGAAACAGCTCAAGTTGTTCTGCCAAGAAGAATGGGCCAATAACCTGTACTGGACACCACTACTAGTCATGGTGGTTATTGCTACAGAAGAAACTTCCATCAAGTATTGAAACAAGGGTGAAAACTTACACAATCAAGACCTTTTGGTTTCTTACTTTTGATGACTTTTTGAATATTTCTATAATTGTTCTTGTATGTTTATTTTAGTTTCTTTATCAAACTTGATAGACCGCTTTGAGAACTGTACAACAAAGTGGTTTACCGAACATGAACTAACAGGAGACTGGAAGTTGAAAGTGGAAGAAGAAAGTAAAGAAAAGAGAGAAAAGTTATTTACAAAATAGGAGAGCTACAAAAGAGAGAGAGAGAGAGAGAAACCCCCACAAAGCTCAGAGAGCTTTGATACAGCTGCTCCAGCCTACCCTAGAGGAAATTTGCAGATATCTGTCAGTCAGCAGTTGTGCTTGTTTCTGGCACCTCCCGAGTAAGGCCAAAAGCCTGCCCAAATATCTACTTTTTTAGACCAGATTTAAAAGTAGAAATGGTGAGGAGGACTTTCAGGTTTATAGGAATTGAGTTCCAAAGATGGCATTTTATGATCTTAGTTAAAGCAAAAAGATGATGTTGAAAAAACCTTAAGGTTTGCCCCCAAAAGTGTACCTGTGCTGGGCAGTGACTAGTTTAGTTTGACATTCTTGCTGTACTACTCTTCAAGAAAACAGCATGACGGCTTACTATTTAGAAAAGCATAAGAATCGAAAGATCAAAGAGAAAAATAGAAGACCAAAGTCAAAATTTTAAATGGATTTCTTTGAGTGATAGAAAACCAATGGAGTTCCTTTAGTTAGGATGTCACATGGTCAGATTTGAGGACCCTATAGTAAAGTTTAGCTGCCATGCTTTGAATCAGTTAAAGCGCTTCAGTGTGGTTCCAGAAGCGCTGGTAAAGACTACATTTTAGGAGTCAAGTTTATTAAGGGCATGCAGAAATGTGTGAAGATGCTTTCTTTATAATAGATGGAAAAAAATGAATATGATGAAGGAAGAGAGATTTTTTTTTCATTACTGGTAGGATATGACTCTAAAGTTAAGATGGGTGTCCATCGTGATCCTAAGAGGTTGTCACTGTATCATTTAGGGAGATGGATATGCCGAGTAAAGATGTAGTAATAGCAGAAAAGTTTATCTTACTTATCTAGATGGTCTCAGACTGACTTTTAGCTTATTTTCTCAGAGCCAGATAGGAAGTGTGGCATTTGTTGTGTTGATGAATGAATCAAAGTCCTACTTCAATGTATTTTAGTCAGCGGAATGTGAAAAATTCAGGGTTTGAAGACTTTATATGACACTGTAGCTTTCAATACACACATTGGTAGATTTTTACCCTCTTGTTTATTTTTTTATTCACTTTGCACAAGAGGAGCAGTGCCTGTTGTGGAGGCTCTATATTGGTCTGCTTTCCATCCACGCACACATGTCGGTGATCTGGATAATGCACAGCTGCATACCCTTACTGGCGGAGTCATACATGATGTATACACAGTGTAGGATGTAGAGTTCATGTTGCCGCTGGTTGGCACTGATGGTTTCGGTTTCTGCCGGCTCCATGGCAGTGCTACACATTGGAGGAGAGCATGAGCCTATGTCACTGACAGATCACATCCCTTCTAGTTCTTCAGCAGCACAGGACCCAAGAGGAGAGCAACAGTCTGTGGCTCCACCACCACAATCTGTGTCTCCTATGTCTGCTTGCTCCATGGTATATTTGGGGGGGAGTAAGAGAGGTGAGTTTATTTATTTTGGTCTGTGGAAGGAAAACACACCTCTGTGAAATGTTTTGAGCATGCATTTTACAACTTGTTTAACATTGGTTCTATGTATCCCTTGCCTTGAGTACCATGCATAACCTTCGTATCAAGAGGATAATAGACATGTTGAGGGATAAGCACGATGACCTCATCAGAAGACAGTGGGACATTTTAATGGGGTGAACACACCTTCGGAGCTGGATTGAAACTGTCAGCTGTTTTCAGATACGACTAGAAAATGGCTTTCAGATGGTTTTGAACCACAACCAGAACTTCTGTTACCAACCACAACCAGAACTTTTGAACCAGAGTCCCGATGTTATAATCTTTCGATCTGTGAGCCATTGAGCCAACTTTGAAATCTAAGGCACAACAGTAGCCTGCTGCTGGCAGAGGCCTCTTCCACCTAGGAATAGCCTGCAACAGCAGATTTTGTAATTAGGCTGTAACTTTTTTTTCTTTTTTGCTAGTTACTGCAGCAAGCAGCCAACATGGTTTTGATTCTAACCTAACATTGGTACTAAAGATCAGAGTGGTTAATGCATTTGAAAAGATAATTTTAGATTGCTGTTGTGCACGTCTGTGTCATACCTTTGCTAGGTCTATTCTGTTTTGTAATGCTCTGGCAGCCCAGAATTTCTGCCACTT
Source organism: Ichthyophis bannanicus (assembly GCA_033557465.1). Taxonomy (NCBI): domain Eukaryota; kingdom Metazoa; phylum Chordata; class Amphibia; order Gymnophiona; family Ichthyophiidae; genus Ichthyophis; species Ichthyophis bannanicus. The sequence goes on along the minus strand of CM066033.1, from coordinate 186,440,089 downwards.
TCTAGCCGATGCTGAACAGCATGCAAAAGAGTAATTGCACATTAATCTTACAGTGCATTTACCTTTGGCACAGTTATCTAATTACATGCTTAGATTGCTGTCCTGAAAAGCAATCCTCAGTTGTAATCAGCTGCACAGAAAGGTAATCGGAATTTAAGAAATTAGTTCCCATAACTATGTGCTATAGTAATTGGGATCCCCATGCACATTTCCACCCTCTTACAAGAGCTCAGATGAAGCCACCCCAAGTAATTATTCTGTGTCCCAGAATAGACGTGGTTCCAGCTATGTTTTCCTCCGTGCAAAGGGAATTGGATTTAGCTCATGCCTTTTCTCTGAGGTTCAAGGCAAGTTACATTTATTACGGACAGTGGCAGTGGTCTTTCTTCAGGGTTTAATGGGAGAGGATGATCCTTATGTTCTATGATTCTTAAGCATGTTCCTTAATCCTCAAGCTTAGTTGGGGCATGGGGGAAGCAAAGGAAACTAATGCAGATCTGAGATGAGGATTATAACAGAGAATCAGAAGCAGAAGTGCCAATAGATGGATTAAGTAATGCTAAATGGGCTGTTCAGATTTGATTATACAGAGGGAGCCAGGTTTTGCTATGTTATACAACATTTCAATACCGCTTACCTTGTATAAAGTCCAACCCAAAATGGTTCAGAAGACACAAAAATAATACAATAAATAGCAGTACATCACCAATATATAGAGGCTTCGACACACAAGTTGAATGTGCATATTAAAGGCTGCCTGTGCACACTAAAAATAGCAGAGGCTCTAAGGCCAAAGGCATGCCTTATATGTAAATATAGCATGTCATGTGAAAGTAAAGCTTTATCAGGCCCACTGTGTGCTGTGGGATTTTGAATTGTCCATTTCTCCTGGCTAAGTCTACTTTCTATGTCAAATAAAGCTCATTATTGACTGAACTCTATTTCAATAGCTCACTTCCCATCTAAACAATTCTGACCTGCTCCTCGCTGGTCTCCTTCTGAATCATCTCTCTCCTCTTCAATCTATTCAAAACTCAGGCTGCATGGCTAATCTTCTCTATGCTCACCTAACCCTCTTCTCAGGTCACTTCCTATCTGCTGACCTATAAGTGCATTCATTCTGTGGCTCCTCAATACATCTGCTCTCTTCTTTCTCCCTAGACCTCTCCTCGGGAACTCCGCTCATCAGGCAAATCCTTATTATCTATGCCCTTCTCTGCCACTGCCAGCTCCAGACTCCATTCATTCCACCTTCTTCATATGCGTAGAACAAAATAGCCAAGACATTACGTCAGACACCATATCTGCTTCTATTGAAATCCAGGCTAAAAACCCACCTCTTCAAGGCCACTTTTGGATCCTGACCCCCTTATCCTCCTGTTTACCACCTACACGCATCTATTTTGTATGCAATTTACCATATACAAACATAAAGGAATCAATACAGGACATTGCTGTTATAAATTCACATTACGTACTCGAACATATAATAACAAACAAACCCTATTCAGCAGCAGCCCACATCAATGGAGGGGAAAAAACTCATTTTAACAAGAAAAAAAGATTACAAAGTAAATTTCTCTTAGATTCCCCCTTATCCCCAGTTTGTTGTGTTGTCTCTTTTGGATAGGCAGGCCCTGCTCAATAGAACTTACAATCTTTTACATATATATGTACAGCGTTGCATATGCCTTGTACCACTATACAGATGTTTATGTTTATTTAAAATTTGCTATACCACCCAACACCATGGGCACCTGGGTGGTTTACAATCATAAAATCATAAAAATACATAGCTGCAGAAACCCAGAAAGGACAGAGAAGGAGTGATTAAAGAGGAAAGAATGAAACCACTGGAGAACCGTGCCTGAGATACCAGCTTCCTGGAGGCGAGCAAGAAGGGTACGGTGGTCCACCAAGTCGAAAGCCGCGGAAAGGTCAAGGGACACAACAAGAGTGAAAAGACCGTGATCGTGTGCATAGTGAAGTTCATTGAGAAAAGAAAGAAGGATAGATTCCGTGCTGTGACCAGGGCGAAAACCAGATTGCTGGGGGTGAAGAGTAAGAGAGGCTTCAAGGTGAGAGGAAAGTTGAAGAAAAACAAGTTTCTCAAGGAGTTTAGAGAGAAAACAGAGATAAGAAATAGGGCGCCAGTTGGAAAGAATGGTAGGATCAGAAGTGTGAGATTTCTGGATTGGGCGGACAACAGCATGCTTCCATGGTGTGGGGAAAATACCAGAGGACAGACTAGTGTTGAAAAGAGAAAGGATATAGGGGGACAAAAGCAATGAAGGCTCCAGTAGCCACCGCGAGGGAATAGGGTCAGCGGGGCAAGTTGTTTTACGAATTGAAAGAAAGGACTTATGTAGGACAGCAGGGGAGATTAACTCAAAGGAGGACCAGGTGTGTGATAAGGCGGGGGTAAGGGAAATAGGGGGGGAAAGAAGGGAGGGAGAAGACACAGAGGGCAGGGAAAGGGGAGGAGGTCACAGTGGGAAAGATTGACAAAAAGTATGAATCTTAGAGGAGAAAAAGGAGGCAAGAGATGAAGGGTCAGGAGGAGTAGGGGAGGATGAGGGGAGAGAAGAGGAGGCCGAATGGGAAGCGGTAAGAGAACGAAGAACAGTATGCAGTTGACGTGAGGAGTTGGAGGAGGAGGAAATAAGTCTAGAATAATAATCATGCTTTGCCGAATGAAGAAGGGTTCGGTAGTGTCGGTGACAGGAACGGAAATTCTGCAAGTTAGATGGAGATGGATGTTTTCACCAGTGGCGCTCTGCGCGATGAAGATATTTTCGGTGCAAAAGAAGGCCAGGGTGGAACCAGGGATGGTGACGAGGGGCCGAACGGGGACAATTTGTAGTCAATCCATATAACTGACTGTATGTGAGTTTGTGTTTGTTGTTGTGTTGTCTATCTTCACCTTTTCATTCTTTCAAACCTAGCAATAGTTGGAAAGAATTATATAAAGGGATCGGGAATATCTGTCTGTCCATCTGAAGGGCAAAAGAACTCTCTAGAAATTTAACGGAATGGGATGAAACTTGGTATGTGAGGAAAAACTGGTAAAAAGACACGTAGAGTTGAAAATGAACTAAATTGGATTTGGGGCTTCAGAGATATAAGCCCCTCAAAAATGACTCAATGCATTTCTATGGGGAAAGGAGTACCTGCTTCTGTAGCATAGAAACTTGCGTAGAGGGAAATATAACGGTATGTGTGTGTGTGTGTCTTTGTGCACTGGTATGTCTGGTATGTAAGTCTATATGAATGTGCATGTGTTTGTCACTTCATATGTGTGTGAATGCTTGGGTATGTCTGTGTGTGTGTGTGTGGACATATGTATGTGAGTGTATTTATATCTGTGTTGTGTCTCTGCGCTAGGGAGAGGAAATGAGAGGGGCAAGATGGTTGACAGGTGTAATTCCGTATTTGCTATGTTATAGTGAATCAGTATTTGTATAGTACAGCTGTTGGAACAGCTTGTCCTATACAATTGCAGTGAGACCTAATGGGGGAGGGGGCTTGGGCTTGGGCTTTGGCTTTAGCTTTAGCTTCAGCTTCATTTCTCTTCCATCTCCCACCATGTGCAGAAACTAAACTTGTACAGTACATGAACTTCTCCTATCTCACTTCTTCCTTTCCTGTAACTAGAACCAGCATTCCAGTGCTCCACCTCCACAATCTTCCCATTGGCTGGATCCTCCCCACAGTCTGTGACTAGAGCAGCATTCCAGTTCTCCATCCCTTCAGCCTTCCCATTGACGGGATCCTACCCACAGTCTCTGCGTAGAGCAGCATTCCAGTGCTCTGCCCCCACAGCCTTCCCATTGACGGGATCCTACCCACAATCTCTGCTGCTAGTTACATTGGAAGCAAACAGGAGACTTGATCCCACAGGGGGAGGATTAGAGAGCTGCAGATACAGCAGTGCTTTTCAAACTTCTATCTCATAGGACCCCAATTTTACAACTGAAAATTTACGTGACCCCAGATGATGAAATCAAAATGGCAGGCCTCCAGCCTCCTTCCCCTCCCTCCATTCATCTAAAGCAAAAAATATTCTCCACACATATCCAACAGATAGCTAAAACCTCTCGTTTCTTGCTCTTTAACAAAATTTGCCCCTTCCTTTCTGAACACACTACTAAAACACTTATCCACTCTCTAGTCACCTCCCATCTCAGCTATTGCAACCTCTTCCTTGCTGGTCTCCCTCTGAGTCACCTCTCTCCCCTTCAATCTGTTCATAACTCTACTGTGCAGCTGATCTTCCACCAGCCCCGATACACTCAAATAACCCCTTTCTCAAGTCACTTCATTGGCTCCACTTCCATTTCCGTATCCAATTCAAACGTCTCCTCCTGACCTATAAATGCATTCATTTTACTGCTCCCCACTCTTTCCTCTCTCCTCTCTCCCTACACACCACCTTGTGAACTCCACTCTTCAACTGGCCTGGTTCTCTCTATGCCCTTTTCTTCCACTGCCAGTTCCAGACTTCAGTCTTTTCACATTGCTGCTCCTTATGCCTGGAACAAACTATCTTGAGTCTATAGGTCAGGCTTCATCATTCTCCCTCTTCAAATCCATGCTTAATGCTCTACCTCTTTGTGACTGCTTTTGGATCCTGATCCCTTGTTCTCCTTATGTCTCCTTATTCTCAACTATTGTATTGTCTGTCTTGATTAGATTGTAAGCTCTGACAAGCGGGGACCGTTTCTTATATGTATCTGTACAAAGCTACATACTCCTTGTAGTGCTATTTAAATGGTTAATAGTAGCAGTAGAAAACAATGGCAACAGTTGTGGCAACAGCAGCAGCAATCAGCAAAGGGTCCCTTATGTCATTGTGCAGATGCATTATGTGCTTACAGACCCAGTAATCGGCATGTGTTTCCAGTCTAACAGGAAGCTTACCTAGGTGCTGACTGGTGACTGCCACTACTTGGCATAGGTCACAGTGAAAAGTCCTAAGAGAAGGGAAAATGGCTGTGTTTCTGTGATGCCCATCCACTAAACATGTGACACCATTTGGGTTCCCATCTTCAAGTTTGGGAACCACTGAGATAGAGGTTATAAACTTGAAGGATACCAAAAGGGACTGCTACTGCTGAAACGTAATCTGCACTTTTGGGTTAAAGCTGATAAATCTGTGTATTGTAGAATACAGTGTCTTTGTTAACACAGTCAGGGCCTAGCAATGTCAGTTTAAAATTAAAACCCAGCAGAGCGCTTTTAGTTTGAACTAGAAAGATAGAAAGCAGAGGGTAGGGCTAAATGGCCAATTTTCCCAATGGAGAAAGGTGAATAGTGGTGTACCCCAGGGATCTGTGCTGGGTCCGCTGCTTTTTGACATATTCATAAATGACCTGGAAAGTGGAATAACGAGTGAGGTTATCAAATTTGCTGATGACACAAAACTATTTAAAGTTGTTTAAAACCCAGGAGGATTGTGGAAAATTGCAAGAGGATCTTGATAAATTGGAAGACTGGGCATCAAAATGGCAGATGAAATTTAATGTGGAGAAGTGCAAGGTTATGCACCTAGGGAAGAACAACCCAAACTATGGTTACACGATGCAAGGTTCCACATTAGGAACCACCACCCAAGAAAAAGATTTAGGCGTCCTTGTGGATACCATGTTAAAACCCTCGGCCCAGTGTGCAGCGGCGGCCAAGAGAGCAAATAGAATGCTAGGTATGATAAGGAAAGGAATGGAAAATAAAACAAAAGATATTATAATGCCTCTATATCGTTCCATGGTGAGACCGCACCTTGAATATTGTGTGCAATTCTGGTCGCCATATCTTAAAAAGGATATAGCAATTTTAGAAAAGGTTCAGAGAAGAGCCACCAAAATGGTAAAGGGGATGGAAGGCTACTCCTATGAAGAAAGGCTAAAAAGGTTGGGGCTCTTTAACCTGGAAAAGAGACGGCTGAGGGGAGATATGATAGAAGTCTATAAATTAATGAACGGAGTGGAACGGGTAAACGTAGATCGATTGTTTACCTTATCAGAATATAGAAAGACTAGGGGACATGCAATGAAGCTACAGGGTAAACTATTTAAGACTAATAAAAGAAAATATTTTTTCACTCAACGTGTAATCAAACTCTGGAATTTGTTACCGGAGGATGTAGTAAAGGCTGTTAGTGTAGCTGGGTTTAAAAAAGGTTTGGACAAGTTCCTGGAGGAAAGGTCCATAAACCATTATTAAGAAGGGACCCAGGATATCAATGCTTGAACCAATACAAGCATAGTGGAACCTGTGTCCCTTGGGGAAACTGCTAGGTACGTATGACCTAGATTGGCCACTGTTGGAAACAGAATACTGGGCTTGATGGACCTTGGTCTGACCCAGTATGGCATATCTTATGTTCTTATGTTCTTATGTTTTAGTTTAAATTTAAAACCCAGCAGAGAGTTTTTAGTTTAAATTTAAAACTCAGACAGGGCCTAGTATCATCAGAGAGCTTTCAATTTAAACCAAATCAGAGTATAGCTTAGCATAGAAAGAAAAATAGGGTAAATACTCTTTGAGTTGAAAGAAACAAATTGTATCTAGAGACTTTTACAAAGAAGCCTTCCAGTTAGGATGCAAGAGATCTGGAAATTTGTTTTAAATAGGTGTTAAAGCCAAGTAACTGATCAAAAGGGCAATTCAAAAGGCTTCCTCTATCTAACCAAGGGCTGTGTGAATCACCTAGGAAATTGTTAACAGATCACCTTAGAAGCACAGGTCTGGGATCTGTGTAGCAAGCCAGCCTTTACTAAGTGTTAATTCCCTCCAACCCATCCCGACTTCCACCCACCCCAGGCATAATAATAGCTTGATAGGCTCTTAAACTTATTAAAGAGGGAGGGGTATTCAAATTCACTTTCAGGTTTTGCTAGTTATCCTCACCAGGAATAGATTAATGAAGGCCCTGAAATTAATTAATCTTGAGATGAACAAAGTCCTCTAAACTTAATTGGTATAATTGTATCAATACAAGTATCTCTAGCAAGATAGAAGGCAAGATAGAAGGTCAATGCAAAAGAGGAAGGCCAGCAATGAGATGGATCGATACAATAACAGCAGCTACGGGTACCAGTCTGTCAACAATAAGCCGCCTGACTGAAGACCGAACACAATTTAGGATAGCTATCCAGAGGGTCGCCATGAGTCGACTCCGACTCGACGGCACTTAACAACAACAACATCTCTAGCAACTTTCAACAATTTAAATAGCTAAACAAAACCTTAAAACTAAGATGCAGCGAGATGGGGGCTAACCATTCTTTTCCATTGAGTGTCACATGTCCAATATTTTCCCAGTTGGTGAGGGGTCATACATGTGCTCTAGGAGCAAGGAGCTCTTTGCCCTCAGGGAACAAGCCTGATCTCTGGAGGCTAGAGTGGCAGACTTGGAGGACATAAGGAAGACAGAGAGGTACACAGATGACACCTACAGGGATTTAGTACTGAAGTCCCACTTCCACTTTGGCAGCCCCTCCATTGCCATGGAGGAGCGAGGTCATGTGAAAGGAGAGCATCACCGTGGCATGGCAGGAAGTTATCCTGTAGGTCTGATCTGCCCGCCAGGAGATGTAAAACCCTTTTGCACCAAGCAGGATTCTCAATGGCCATGTACCCATGAGGGAAGGGTTAGGACTGCCATTACAATTGGCGATTCACTCATTAGGCATGCAGATAGCTGGGAGACTGGTGGATGTGAGGTTTGCCTGCTAACATGCCTGACTGGTGTGAAGGTAGTGGACTTCATGCATGACCTAGACAAGGTTTTAGATAGTGCTGGGGAGGAGTCTGCAGTCTTGGTATACGTTGGCACCAATGACATAGGAAAGTATGGGAAAGAGGTTCTGGAGGCCAAATTTAGGCTTTTAGGTAGGAAGTTGAAATCCAGAATTTCCAGGGTAGCATTCTCTGAAATACTTTCCCGTTCCATGCGCAGGACCTAAAAGACAGGCAGAGTTCCAGAGTCTTAATGCGTGGATGAGACATTGGTACAAAGAAGAGGATTTTGAATTTGTTAGGAATTGAGCAACATCCTGGGGAGGGGAAGGGATTGGCCACCGTTGGAAACAGGATACTGGGCTTGATAGACCTTGGCGTGACCCATTATGGCATATCTTATGTTCCTAAAAATCTTAAGATGTTAGCTTTCCTTCTAGTTTTCAGACCTGTATGTAAAGATCTGTGAAGTACTGAATACAAAGCCAGGCTCTTCTCAGTGCTGATGTCCTGATTGCTCAGCACATCTGGTTGCACTCCCCTAAAATTTGGAGCCCAGATATGTTCCTAACTTGCCAATGATTTCATTCAGCTCTGCCCATGGCAACAGATAGTGGCTTTTCTCCTTCATCTGCACCACCACTCCACAAACTGCCCCCACTCCAAATAAATACCACCCTGCAATTGCCCCACTCTCTAGAACTATCCCCTGCCCCACAAACAGTCCCATCCCCAAAACCCACCCTCTGGAACTTTTTCACCACCCCACAAACTGCTCCCACACCCAAATAATACCCCCTTTGCTGAATTACCACATTGCCAACTGCCCCCCTGCATCTGCCCCACTCCCTCAGAAACTGTCCTTCCCATAAACCACACAGTCAGGGAACGTGGTAGGAAAGACCAAGGAAGATGATTGTACCGTAAACTTTATTTGATTTGCCAATGCAACCCGACAAAGGCCGTGTTTCATTTAGACTTCCTCAGGGGTGAAATGGAAAGCTGGGGTTATAAAGCCAAAAAAAGCCATCATACAAAATACATACAATAAAAACATATAAAATATTAAAATATATCAAAAACATTAAACAAATGTTGGAACGCTATAACCTATGATTATTATCATTATATCATTAAAAACATTTGAATAGTAAAATACATAAAAGATTAGACATAAAAAGCATAAATGACAATGTAATTCACTCAATAAACAGTAAATGATAATGATAATAAATAAACAGTATAACACTCATGACATAAATAATATTATTACACACATTAAAATGCAAACCACTTCATAAAAATTCTTAATGATGACAAGAATATGACAATAACATTTTAATAACTAAACAGTAGACCATGATAAAATAAAATTACCTCAAAAGCAGGATAAAACACTTGCACTAGAATATAATTAAATAAAAAGGAGAAGGAGTGAGTCATAATCCAGTTTCCCACTGTTATCAAGCCAACTTATTAAACAACTGCATCATATATAATATAAAAATGGACATTTAAATGTTAAGATACTGTTCAAAAAAATCAGTATATCTTGCACTCAATATTAAAATCGGAGAGCACAGTTTTAAAACCACAAAAATCAAAAATAAGACTTCTAAAAAATTTTAAGCACTTAAAAAAAGGATTTTAAAGAACAATATGAATAATTCATTAAAATGACTCTATCGTTATAGAGATAGATTGTATGTAAATGTATATCGAACTGAAGCACCATATTAAATATAGAAATGTACCACATTGGAGACCTAAAAGACGAAAAATCTATAATTCCAAAGTAGCCCAAATATACATGTCAAAGGAAAGGCATACAGGCCACGTATGAAATAGGATGAATCTATAAAAACATAATCCAAAGAATTGCAGGGTAAAAAGTGCCAAAAACAATTATACTCAAAAAAATTTAAAACGGTATAAAAATGGTTAAAGGCTTAGACGCTGTAAGAGCTTGCTGAAGACGCACAATTCAAGCCTTAAAATCGTGTCTCAAATACTAAAAATTGAAGACCTCCAGCGTAGCTGAAAATCATATAGACAACAATTCAAAATGAAAGTTACTAAACAAACAGCAGAACACTGCATAAAATGTATTGTGACACAGACATCTATAACCCCATATAAATGCTTGGAGGAAAACAGTGTCAGCACTACTAACTGAAACTGTTGTTCCACACATTACCCACCTAAAACGTGCTCCAAAAATAAAAGATTAAATACCTTAAGGGTCGATAAAATACATCTAAGATAGAAACCGTCATGTGAATCTTTTCACAACAGAAGTTGTAAACAGCAACCGACTGTAAAGGACAAGCAATATCAGCGTTGCAACAGAAACGCTTACCATATTTTCTAGTCAGTCAAAAACCCACCGGTGCATGTGCATTACAATAAAAAGCCTCCGGTGTAATGACATGTAAAAACTCCAGGGGCGAACTGCTCACTGAGTAAGAAGTAGCAGAAATGGGCACATCTTTTCACTATTCCTATATACTAATAATGAAAAGATAAAGAAAAACGGACAAATCATTGTCTAAGTTTAACCCATCGGGTACCATAGAATTCAGCATAAAAATATACCTTTGTTCTAGCCTCATAATGGTTTTATTTATGTCCCCACCTCTCCAATTCATTTTCACTTTCTTTATAACAAAAAACTTTAAGTCAGATACTTTGTGTGCCTGCTTCTGCCAATGTGCTACAAGAGGTTTGTCCTTTATACCTCTTTTGATTGCACTTGTCTTCTATTATCCTAACTCTGATGTTACGTATAGTTTTCCCACCGTAAAGCTTTTTAAATGGGCATTGTATGATGTATATAACATGAGAAGTCTCACAATTGGAATAATCATTAATGAACATTTTTTTATTGGTGAAAGGATGAACAAAAATTTTTTACTGGTAGTGCATGAATACAAACTGAATAGTGACCACATTGGAATTCGCCTTTGTACTTGGAAAGGAAGGGCCGTTCTGTGAGTGCTGATGGTACCAATAAATTCTTCAAGTTTACATTACGTCTATGGGCTACAATCAAAGGCATATCGTGAAAGCCAGGAAGTGATTGAATGAGATGCCATTCTCTTTGTAATACTTTAACAATATCATGAGAAATTGTAGAATATAAGAGGACATACCATACGAGCCTCTTCTTTCCTTCGATTAGGCTTGAGGAGAGACTCTCGTATAGATGTTTAAGCTCGTCTGTATGCTTGCTGGATATATTTGGAGGGATATTGTCTAGTTGCAAACCTATTCTTCATTTCTTCAGTTTGAGTACTGAAATCTTGATACTTTGTACAAACTCTTTTTGCCCTAAGGAATTGACCATTCGGAAGATTCCTTTTGAGTGCCGGATTATGAAAACTGCTAAAATGCAGTAAATGATTCTGGTCTGTTGGCTTCCTATGTAGGGATGTGACCAAATGTTTGGCTTCCTTTTTGATAAGTAAATCTAAATAAGATATTTGCTGATGATCATACGTTAACTATAATCTCAGATTGGTGTCTAAATTATTTATCCATTGATTGAAACTAGAAAGGACTTCTGTTCCATCCCATAAAATCAAAATATCATCTATATATCTAACCCAAAGTTTGATGTTCTCTTTATATAGATGATCCTTTAAATTTTTTTCTTCAAATTCAAATACATAAAGATTGGCAGTATCGGAGCCATTGAGGACCCCATTGCTACTCCCTTAATTTGTTTAAAAAACAAAACTGCCCCTCTCACAAAAAGTCCTCCTCAATAAATCTCACCAACCTTCAAAACTACATCCATTGGAAATGCCTCACCACCCTCAGTTACCCCAGCATAGACACAACATATGCACGCAGGCACATACACATACAAAACACAAACACCACACACAAGAGATTAGAAATAATTCTCTAGCTAAGCTGTGATGTATTTCACATTGACATTTATTTTCCTTGCTCTTATTTCTGCTGTGAAAGCTGCTGACTGAATTGCACTGCTTTCTTATTGGCTGCTGTGTGGATTTTTAGCCGCTATATGGATAGTATTCTGCCGAAAATACATCGTAATGATCCAGTATTATCCGTATAGGGCATGAGCGATGCCACAAAACAATCAGTATAGTGGCCATATTCAGCCGCTCTCAGGATAAGCTGTACATTTAGTTTAGACCTGCTTGATAGTAGCAGCTTTGCTGACCTCATTCCACGTGTATTCAGCGCCGCTGACTATATGTGTGGCAGCACTGAATGATTGTATTAATTTAAACAACAACGCTAGTGTTTAAATTTATGAGCTGGCCACCACTGTTGAAAATTGGACCCCCAATTTTTGTATAGGTTTCTACATTCTGCCTCCCATCTATTAACTCTCCTGTTGGCATTGTAGTGATATGAGAAAAATAGCCAGCCTTATACCATTTGAAGACTGTAAATAGTGGCCCTGTATATCTTTAAATAATCAGGTATATTGCTCTTCTCTTGGGTATGGTTGTCAACTGAGCCATATGTGGTCTTGTCACCATTCAATTGTGAACTTCCAACTGCAGTCTCTTAAGAAATTAATCTAGGAAAGCAGTAGAGTAGAATGAGGTTTAGCCCAGCCTTTCAGGGTGACCTGAGCTGGGTGGCAATCCTGAGTGTCATGGCATCCTGTCTCCAGTCTTTAGGGGAAACAAATGCTTTTAGAGCTATGGAACATGCAAGGTACAGCAAAAGCTCATGTGCCTCATATTCACTTAAAGCTAAGCAATATTTATTTAAATATATTTTGAAGATTTCATCTGTGGGAGTATCTATATAGAAATATATGCCGGAAAAGTCATTGATGCTATTAGGCACCACGATCAGATATTTTCAATATCGATTTTTTAGTGCCGATGAGTCTGAGACATTTCGAGCATTTTGATAGAATTGAAACCAAGAATATGTCCACAGAAAGAATTGTTACCACGTTTGACGGCTGTTGTAATAGAGTAAATAGGATTTGTGGTGTATTCATATTCACTCTTGACAACCAGTTCTTTCTGGTATCTGCAGTTCATTTTATTTTTTTATTCCATAGTTCATTTTAATGGTAGTTTTAAATCTATGGATGATCTATGGCAACTTACATTTTGTTTATGCAAATCTATCCTTAATATAAGTCTATGTGTTGCCCTTATAAAGATGGTTGTACATGCTGGTATCTAAGTAAATAACTGCAGCCTTCATTGGGAAAATTTGCAAAACATTATGCACAGGAGTAAATCTCTAAGGGAAGGGGACTGAAAAAAATGCCATGGATCAAACATCTTCAGTTATTCAGTTACTAAGTTGACTCTGGAGTTTTGCAAAATTTCAGTCCCTGAATTTACCTGGGTAGTTCTGCAGAACCGTAGATCAGACCTTTGTCAAAGTGACATCCTCTGCTTGGGTGGGAAGAGTCATTGAGATCTTGCAAACTGGGTTTTATCATTTTTTCATTTCCGTGCATTGAGATACTCAATATTACTCGTACCCAAATTACCATAGATAAGAACATAAGATATGCCATACTGGGTCAGACCAAAGTCCATCAAGCTCAGTATCCTGTTTCCAACAGTGGCCAATCTAGGTCATACGTACCCAGCAATATCCCCAAGAGACACAGGTTCCACAATGCTTGTATTGGGTCAAGCATTGATATCCTGGGTCCCTTTTTAATAATGGTTTATGGACCTTTCCTTCAGGAACTTGTCCAAACATTTTTTAAACCCAGCTACACTAAAGCCTTTACTACATCCTCCGGTAACAAATTCCAGAGTTTGATTACACATTGAGTGAAACAATATTCTCTTATTTGTCTTAAATAGTTTACTCTGTAACTTCATTACATGTCCCCTAGTCTTTCTATATTCTGATAGCGTAAACAATTGATCTATGTTTACCTGTTCCACTCCATTTATTAATTTATAGACCTCTATTATATCTCCCCTCAGCCGTCTCTTTTCCAGGTTAAAGAGCCCTAACCTTTTTAGCCTCTCTTCACAGGAGTATCCTTCCATCCACTTTACCATTTTGGTGGCTCTTCTCTGTACCTTTTCTAATAACGCTATATCCTTTTTAAGATACAGCGACCAGAATTGCACACAATATTCAAGGTGCGGTCGTACCATGGAACGATACAGAGTCATTATAATATCCTTTGTTTTATTTTCCATCCCTTTCTTTATGATACCTAGCATTCTATTTGCTTTCTGAGCCGCCGCTGCACACTGGGCAGAGGGTTTTAACGTGTTATCCACGATGACTCCTAAATCTTTTTCCTGGTTGGTGGTTCCCAATGTGGAGCCTTGCATCGTGTAATCAAAGTGTGGATTGTTCTTTCCTAGGTGCATAACTTTGCACGTGTCCACATTAAAATTTAATCTGCAATTTGGATGCCCAGTCTTCAAATTTATCCAGATCCTCCTGCAGTTTTCCGCAATCCCCTTTGGTTTTAACAACTTTAAACAGTTTTGTGTCATCTGCAAATTTGATAACCTCACTAGTTGTTCCCTTTTCCAGGTCATTTATGAATATGTCAAAAAGCAGCGGACCCAGTACAGATCCCTGGGGTACTCCATTATTCACCTTTTTCCATTGGGAAAATTGGCCATTTAGCCCTACCGTCTGCTTTCTGTCTTTTAACCAGTTCCCTGATTTTTTTCAGGGTCATAAATTTAGCAAAACAATGGCTTTTGCTTGAATTTCTCTGCATTGAATGCAGACCGTTATCCAAGGGGATACGTAAAATAAATAAATAAGATAAAATAAAATACTTTGCCTGCATACACCTCCATGTGACGTCCATTAAACTTATTTTAGAAACAAATAAAATCATGTTTCTCTCTGATGTCTCAAATGTTTTCTAACCAGTAAGAGGCATTTGAACTACTGATATATGCTCAGAGCATAAGGACTATAAATCCCCTCCAAAGATAGTGTGTAGCCAGGCAGCATTCTCACAAGATAAATCATTGCCAGCGAAAAGCACTGCCTCTTTCATAACTAGGGAAAGTCCAACATAGAAAAATGAACCTTTGGCCTGCTCCTGATCTTGTAGAATGAAGGAATTGCGGCACAGTTATCAATGAAATGGTTGTGTTCCCATAAATCCCGGCATTAGACTTGCCACCTGATGCGGTCATATCTAGGAGCACTGCTTAACAAAAGCACCAGTCTATACTGAAGTAACTTTTACAAGGGGACAACTGTTAGTCAGCCCATGCTTACTCCTGCTGATGAACTGTGCACAAATACCATCTGTTTGATGTCGAGAGCCACTGTAGATGTACACAGGTTTTAGTTTACCCCTCATGGACAAAATCTCTCTTGTTTTGTCTTGTTGGATTAAGTGTCTCGCTAACTTTTTTTTACTTCTATTTTGAAGCGGGCAATCATTTTTGATGAGTTCTCTATGCTGGGAAGTCTTTACTATGGTCCTCAGAGATCACTACCTTAATATTACCATCCAGATCTTTTAGAGTATCGCCTGTGCATGGGTACACACTTTTCTAGAAGCTCACTGGCTCCGTGAAGTGGAAAAGATCTGTGTTTGCTGCTTTGGTACACTTAGAGGTCCATTTCCTAACCTACATTCAGGTTTTGCACTTAATGCATGTTAACAGCCAACATTAAGGCATGTTACATGTAAATCTCCATGACAAATGTAAGGGGCATTCCAGGCAGCTGATGCAGGGCAGTGGTCGCCTCAGTGCATTAACAGCACGGTTGCTAACACGGAATCAAATTAACTATGCCTCTAGGGGTGTAGCTAACTGTTCCACACTATCTGCCTAGGTAATGCTCATTGACACCAGCTGGCCCCTTTCCAAGGAATAGAAAGAGAGCACACCTGTTTCATTTAGATATGGAGACGATGGGGGTTGGGATTAGTTCTGTTTACTTGTTTTGGAATTATATTTTAAATGTATTTAAATCACCTTGAGCTTTATCTAGCTGTGATTAATACGTCACATTAAATTAATTAAAGTTTCATGGCCTGGTACAAAATATCAGTCTACCAAGGTTCCAGTTTTCTCCAGAATGAATATGGCTGCCAGAACCTTGTGATACTATAAGGGCAGGCTGCGTACAGATCTGTGCACTGCTGGTAACCCACCCCAAATGAAAATAATGAGAGTTGGATTTAAATACATTACTATCCAGATCAGAGTTCAAACTGAATTGCATACAGTACGAGTATGATAGGTATTTCTCTGTCCAGGAGGACTTCAATCTGTGTTAAGTGATCCACTCAAGGTCACAGAGGAGCAGTGAGATTTGAACCCCGATGTCCTCAGTTCTCTGTCCACTGCTCTAACCACTAGGTTGCTCCTCCACTATGTGGGCTTCAGAGCTCATATTTGCTCAGTGGAGCATTGTGTGGTGTCTGAGGACAGATGGGAGACAAGATTGAAGAAGAAATTGTTTTGATATGTTTTAAAAAATCAGTATTAAAATGTTTTCTACTTAAAAATATATAGAGCACTCTTGTGGCCACAAAAGTGAGCAAAGAACAGTTGAAAACTGTTTGACCGTGTTAGACTGTGTGTTTCTTTTTTTTTTTTTTTTATTTAAGTTTCTTGAATAACAACAAAATAATAAGGTAATACAATCCTCCAAACTTTAACAGTACTCAAGAAGAAATTATACAGCACAAAAGCATACCACATCAAGGGAGAACATTACCAGATATCCAATACAAGAAATAAGGAAAACTGGCTTTTCTAGCATTTTAGTGAAATAGCCAGTAGCCTCATGATTTAACAGAATCAGAAATATTTGAAAGCATGCCTTTCTTCTAGTATGGCCCTCTTCCCCCTACCTCATTGTCTTAAAAGCCATTGATCCAAGGGATTTTTTTGAATCATTTGATTTAAAAATTTGTTGTATTAATGTAGGCATAATCCATAGAGGTGATCATTACTATAAAATAATATCTTATCCTTGAAAAGAGATGTTTTATCCCACTTTTTGGGAGCTATTCTGTTTTTAACCCCAAAATTATAAAGTAAAACATTTTTTTCTTTTTTTTCCCTAAGAGTTTTTTCAAGCCTAACAGGATCTGTTTAATACCTCATAATCTCTCCTTCCCCACATTGATCCTATGACATGGATTGTGGGCCCATGAAGCTATGTTGCTTCTTACTTTTGAACAACATGCCATGGAGCCGCCTCGTTTCTCTTGTATTCTTCCTTCCATTTGTAGCGGTAGTTCAACACAACTGCAAAAGAAACCAAGAAATATGGGTAATCGGGGCCATGTGATATTAAGAGGACTGTTCCTGGAAGCCACAGCTGCGTGCTACTTGTCATTTGAATGTTATACACTGCTGGTATATAATGGTACTGGTTAGTTGCTGTAAGTTAGGGTGACAGAGGTTACCACTGTATGGAACAGACCTTCCTCAGTGATATATGGACTCTGTACATTTGTATATTACCTCTTGTTTCTTTAGGATTTTCTTTGTGCTGTGCATCATTTGGAGGGGGGAGGGATCTGGTGGAATTCGGTCACAATCTGTAGGTGCTACTTTCCTTGGTTTTCGTTTGCTGTTTACCTGATATGCTCTTTTCGCATATCCAAGCTGCATCTTGTCACTATGGAGAGAGGTTCAGGACAAAAAGCTCTCTCCAAATTGATCTCCTATTGACAGAAGTCTGCTAAGAAGGGGAAAAACAGGATCTGACAGACCAGATACTAATTTTTAATTATTGTTTTTTGGAGGCTGAAAATTCTCTTTTCTGAGCTCAAGAAATCCAACTAGACTGCTATAGTTGAACATCCGTGTAGTTATTTTGGCCTAAGCTGAACTGTTTCCTCAATGTCAACACTCATTCATTCTATATCAGAGATTCCCCTAGTAACTCTGGTCCTAAAATGACTGAAATTGAATTCCAGCAGATAACGTCAAGCCAGGCCCAGATATATTTTGTGAGGTGTGCATGTGTGTGTTGAATATTAGTAATATGAAATCAGAAGCTAAGTCTGTGAAGTTCTAACTTAACTATGTATATCAAACTTTGTATTCTGTGCAGTTCAGGTTTATTCCATACGCTTCACCTTGAATCAATGAAAGGATTCTTTTTTTATTTAATCTTATTCATGAAACTTCACTTTCTGTACCTCTGTGACAGCAGAGAATGGAAAATAAGATAATCCACTTGACAGAGTTAGCTTTCAAGGCTCTGATGTTATGTAAGAACATTTGCAAGTTACGTTAGCAATATCATGCATTCTAGAATAACAGCAACATATCATAGGACATTATATCTATATATGTACTTTAGTGATTTTTTCGACATGTTTCATAACTATGTGAGATATAGGCAGTATACCATTTCTTTCTGTATTACATATCAGAAATACTTTTGGACTTCATGTTATGGAATAGAGGAATGTGACTTTCATAGGAAAGCATGATGTGCAAAGGTACACCATTATGGTGACACTAGATTAATAAATGTACTATGTCAAGGAGGCAGGACCTCCTGTTCGTGCTTTTTCTTGTTTGTGTGGATTGGATAAAAATTAGATAGATTATTCTCCAGGATCCTTAACACCTGCTTATCAGCTTGCTTGTGTTTAAAGAGATTGCTCCAAACACAGTGTGTCTGCATCTCAAAGTCATACAAACACATTTGGGTAAATGCAAAAATAAACCAGATCTGCACTAGCAAAGTATCAGCGAAGACTTCATATACAAATGAATATGTGCTGCTGGCGATGTCTGTGATTATGTCACTGCAATGACTGGTCAACTGTGCAGGCAGTAACATATAGGGGAGTCATTGTCTGCCATACTCTACTGTGCTTCCAATGACATCAACTAATGTTTTGTAAAAAGTATCACAGTGGCCCTGCTGTGACATGAAAAAACCTGATGTATTTTTCCTCTCTCCCCCCCCCCCCCCCGTGTCATCATGGCCCAGCCTGTCCTCAAACCACTGTCCCTTCTATTGAAATGTAGTGGCTTTCCAGAAGGAGCTGTTATGCTTCCTAAGGAGGCTAGCTCTAGACACCCTATACTTAATTGTCTTGTATTTCTAGTACTGTTAGTTCCTGTTTTCTGATTGACCTAAAGTTTCTCTGGTCTTGAGCTGCATGGAAAACCCTTCCTGAACTTTTTGCCTTGTGAATGTATTGACTCATACTCAAAAGTCTTTTCTTGTGCCAGAAATTCTGTGAAATCATATCCAGGTTATTTTTAGACATACAGTAGGCTTGATAAACATCTCTGGTGGTATAAATGTTACTGGGAATTACACACAGGCAGCCCTGCTAAGTTACCCAGTTTCAAGAAGAAGATTTTAGGCCATTGCTGGATTTTGACAGTCCCATCATGGTGCTAAAATATCCCTCTTAGAACTAGGTAACTTGGCAGGGCTGCTTCTGTGAAATTCCCAGGTCTTTATACTGTCACAGAATTTCAGGCCCAAGAAAAGTCTTTGGAGTAAGCCCCTTGAGTAGAATTTAAAAGAAAAAAATCCAGGAAGGGTTTTCTATGTAGCTCAAGACCAGACAAACTTTGCCAATCAGGAAACAGGAACTAACAGTACCAGTAATACAAGACACAGCTACTGTAAGTATATTCTGGCTAGAGCTAGCCATCCAGGAGATGCATTAACTCTTCCTGGAAGAAAACTGCCTTTCAACTCAAGGATTATCAGTTCAAGGACATCCCATGATAACTGTTAACAAAACTGGACAAAAAAACAACCGTTACGGTTTTTTTATTTGCGTGGAAATCTCTAGTATCTTTCAGTCATTAGCTGTGTTTGGGCAGCAGCCACGGCCTTTTTTTAATTAACAAATTGCCCTGAAATGAAAACACAATGAAAAACTTGCAGCCACAGGAAACAAAAACAACAATTTTTTGGGCTGTACACCCCTAGAAACAGCTCCCCTGGCCTGCACATGACTGCGAGTTGCAGCTTCTGCACCTGCTCATATTGCACCACATCAAGTCGCATGCAGGCTAGGCGGGAGCTATATTGTGCCTTTTCTGGTTCTTGCTGTTCTGGTCACGCAGTGCCAGTGCTTTGCTGATTATGGAACCAAGTTGTGAGCCCTGCTTCTTTCCTGCTCAGGCTATTCCTCTTCCAAACATCAGTGCTAATACGTCTCAGAGCCAGCTTGGAACCCTGAGTCTACCACTGCTCCCCTCCCAGTTCCCATAACTGTAGTACCAACTCTACTGATCAACAGCCATCCTCTCTTCCTTCCCTTTAGGCTGCTGCCTGCTAGAATTGAGGCAGCCTGGCTAGGCTATTGAGCCACTGAAGAATAAAAAAGGGAGGCTAGGTTATTACTATCACCATCAAGAGGCAGGAGCAGAAAAGACTGGTAAAGTCCAATGCCCTTTTTTTGACCCGGTTGCTAGTGGAAGGCAGAAAGAAGGAGGTATTAAGCAGCAAGAGGGGAAAGAGAAGGGGTGGGGCAGTGGAGTACAGTGGTGAGTGTGGGTGGGATTGGTTTTGAATTGATAAAAGAGAAAGATTGGTGAGCAAAAGGGAGGGGGAAGAGAGGAGTGATTGGGGTAGCAAAAGGGAAAGAAGGCAGGTTAGGATGGGAAGAGAAAGGAGAGGGGGTTAAAAAGGGAAGAGGGGATGGTGGAAAGAATGAGGGAATTTCAAAACACAAGAAGGCAAGAGAAGGGATGGGGCAGAAAAGGGATATGGGGTGGGATCAGGTTAGGAAGAGAAGAGGTACAGAAACAGGAGGGGAAGAGTGTGAAGGTAGGAGAAGGGATAGTAGGAAAAGGGAGTATGAACTGAAGGGAGCATTCTCAATGTTGGAAGGGGAGATTCTTGATCATTTAGGGTTGGTCATATCTGATAATCCAAAGGAGGTAAATGAGGTCATAGGAAAAGCCAGATGCATGCTTAGATGCAGAGGAATGCCCATCAGGAAAAAGGAGGTGATGGTGCCTCTGTTTAAGTCTCTGGTGAGGCCTCATTTGGAGTACTAAGTACATTTCTGGAGATTGCACTTTCAAAAGGCTATAAATTAGATGACCAACAAAAGAGTGGAGAATGACCACAGCCACACCAGTAAATTCTTCGGAAACACTATTTTATTGAAAGGACGCGACTTGGCCAAGTTTTGGCATCAAAGCCTGCAGTAGGGGTCTGCAGCATAAAAATATATAAATACATCAAAGAGACAATAGAAGCATCCCAAATAAAAATGTACGTATAGAAAAATAATAGTTGGCTAAACATATCATAAACAGAGCATAAGAGACCAAACAAGAGTTTTGAATAGAAACATACATAGTCATAAAAAAGGAGGTTACCAGTCAAGGTGTGAGTCAGTTTCAATTTGATGACAATACAAGCAAGGTGGTAGACCATACAATGACCTAAAAGGCAACAGTCAATGTCACTCAAAGTTTGATACAAAATAAAATAGAAACAATATCAAAAATACATCTTGATAAAAGCCATGTAAAAAAAGACAAACTGTAAAAGTCAAATAGCAGCACTGGAAATGTGTAATAGCAGAAGATGAAAAGCATGTGTAGTAAAAGCAAGACGATAAAGCATATCCTACCAGACCAAAAGCTGGTCATAGAAATGTGGTGCCTACAAAGGAAGATGAAAATGAAAAACTCAAAAAAACAAAGAACTAAACAGGGTGGAAATGAAGTATCGATCAGGGAACATACAAAAGCACATGACGTCTATGTGTCTCCTAAAATGGCCATAAAAAAACATGTAAACATCAGATAATATCCTTGTAAACATATAAAATGGCATAAAGCATAATAATAGTAAAAATAAAAGCAGAAAATTTTAAAAAGGTGAGCCTCCTTTATTTTTTTTTTTTTAGTGCCATCTAGTCAGTGTTCACTCATAGCGATCCAGCTACCTCTGGGTTTTCTTGGCAATGTATCACCAGAAGTAGATTGCCAGTCTTTTCTTCCGAGGCAATGGAGGGTAAAGTGTCTTGCCCAAGGTCACAAGGAGTGCCAGTGAGAATCAAACCCTTGATCTTCTAGGTACTAGGCAGTTGCTCTTGAGTGGAGGAGTAGCCTAATGGTTAAGAATACTGGCTTGGGAACCCAGAGACCTTCGGCAAATCACTTAACCATTGCCTCAGAAAAATCCAAGTTTTCAATGTCCCTGTTTAATGTATGTTACCAAGTTTAAGTTTCAATGTAAACCGCTTTGATTGAAATGATAAAGCGGTATATGAAACCTGTTAAAAAACCCACTAGCTATTCCTCCCTCCTAAAACCTATAAAAACCCAAATTTGAAACTAACATAAAAGTGACAGGTAAAAGATAGGAACAGTGTGAAATATAGGCTAAACGCCATTCAGTTCAATGGAGCAGTAAAGATAGAATGACTCTGCTGGGGGTGGGGAAGGGGAAGAGGAGGAGAGAGAGAAGGGAGAAGAAAGGAAGGCAAAGGGAAGAGATAATAAATGTGTATGAAGCCCATTTAGGAGTGCTAGATCGTCTGTGAAAAGTATCTTGAAAAAGGGGAGGGAAAACCTCTAAAATGAAAGGAGCCATCAAAAACAATACAGCACTTAGAAAGGGATTGAGTAACTACAGTGTTATCATATTAGGCTAGTGTTTAAAAGTCTTTAAACAAAAAGTGCCATTTGAAAATCCAACCCACATTCTCAGGCAACTACGTATGTGCAAATTTTAGAAGCAAAAAGCAGGAATCAAACAATGGCACTCTGAGCATGAAATCCAGTAAGCACTATTATGTGCATCCATGATCGGCATGATGTGTGCAGAACAATGAAAAGCACCTGTAGCAGCATACAGGGAGAGTCACTCTGAGCGCAAAATATACCAAATACAGTACAAGAACACTGATCAGCGAACTCTGGAACAATCTATTTGCATCATGATGTAACTTAACCTCAAACAAGATTGCAATTGAGGTGAAAATGCTGCGCATGTAAATTTGCATAAGTTAACATCGGCGTTGTGCTGCACCAAAAAAGCAGGAAATGTACTAATCAATGGAGGGTGGCCAAACAGAGCTCTGAGTGCAGGTGTTCATATGGTGTGAGACAAAGATGTTAAAGCCAGTCACATCAGCAGTATACAAAGGGGCCAAGCCCCGTGGGAGGCATGAATCCACCGCAAAATGATGATGAAGAAAAAAACGTATCAAAAATATGAAAGCTGGGAAAATGAAAAAAAAAGGGGGGGGGGGAACAAAACCAAATTGTAAACTCCTGCAGAGCCCGTACCGTATATTCATAAAAGCCAAAAGTGCAGCCTACAAAACATTTGAAGGGAAAATCTTAAGTAATGAGTGACAGTTTGTATAAAAAAAAGTAACTGATGCCAATAAAATATCAGAGAATAAAAAGAAAATTATATTTAGAATAGGCTGCATTCGACTGTAGTGAACAAGCAACGTACCTTGATCTCAGGCAGAAAGCGCAGGTGAAAAGTGTACATCGCACATGTACAGAGTTTAAATAGGTTAAGGTCAGCGCAAGACTCCTCTTTTTTTGGAAGGAGCAGGAAACTTGATAAAAATGAAATACATTACTATACAAGTTACAAAAGATGCACGGGTGACATGTAAGCAACGCCCATATGTACATCTGAATTAAATTGACATCGGCTTAAAAATACTCCTTTACTGGGCAAAACAGAGAAATTATGATTAATAAAAACAGCGAACAACAACTGTGAAAAATTAAAGCCTTTTTGAAGAGCAAAGAAAAGATAAGAGGGGAAGGAGAAAGGGGGGAAAAGGGAAGGGAACCAGGAGGGAGGCAAAAAATGGGGGAGGGGAAAACGTGGGGGGAGGGGGGAACACAAAAAGACCTGGAACTCAATCTCTTTATTGAGACCTGCTGGAATAACTGTGTCCAGTTTGAAAATGTACCATTGTTCCTCTCTCAATAAAATACAGCCCAAATTGCCACCATGTGGAGAAAACCTAATTTTCTTCATAACAAAAACTTTTAGGTCACTGGGTGTATGATTACAAGTGACCCAATGCTCCAGTAATGGTGGTGACATCATTTTGCATTTGATGCAACTTTTATTTTCCTGCATACATGACCTAATGGGGCTACAGTTTTGCTAACATAGAGACGTTTACATGGGCACATAATAACATAGACAACTTGCGTAGATTCACAGTTAAATCTATGTCGCAGAGGTGTAAAAAACATCCAGAACCATTTTGTCAGGTCAGACAGAGCATTTCCCACACTTAAAGTGTCCCAGTTGTTGGGGGGGGGGGGGCACCAACATCACTGGGTAGATAGGAGGACACCAAAAGATCTCCAAAGTGGCTATCCCTATTATAGGCAATGACCAGTCTTTGCTCATGGAAACATGGGTGAATCTGTAGGATGTGCCAGTGCTTTTTCATAATTTTCTGCATAAGGGATGAAAGATACGAGAAATGGAGAGTACAAATATATTTGTCACCAGTAGGTCTCTTTTTAATTTGCAAAAGATCCTGTTTGCAAGCAGATCTGGCTCTTTGGTAATATTCTTTGATGCAACTAATAGGATATCCTCGCTCCACCAACCTTTGACCCATATCTTTGGATTGAATCTCATACTCTGTGAGATCTGTGTACAGCCTACATAGTCTCAAGAATTGAGACATGGGTAAATTTCTTTTCAAACTCTTGTTATAAAAGCTGTTTTATCTAAGGAGTTTGTTCCTGTCAGTTGGTTTTCTGAAAATGGAGGTATTCTTAATAAGAATATCTAGAAATGATATTTGATGGACTTCAAACTGCATCTGGAACTTCAGGTTGATATCTCGGGTGTTCAACAGTTGCAGAAAACGAGGCACTAGAGCAATATCACTTCTTGACAGAATAAAAATATCATGAATGTATCGCTTCCTGCAGACAACCTGGGTGGAGAAGGGCAAAGTGAATAAAGAAGAAGCTCAAACTCTGCCACAAAGATTGACTATATCCGGAGCCACAGCGGCTCCCATAGCTGTACCCTTAATCTGTTGGTAAAAACAACCGAGAAATACAAAATAGTTCTTTGTTAGTGCTATACAAGCCCTTTCCACAAGAAACTTGTTATGTGCCCGAGAGGGACCAGTTCTTAAATTGAGGTTTTTACATATGATGTCCAAGGCACCTTATTTGGGAGATATTAGTATACAAGGATTCAATGTCTAGAGTAACTAGACATAACTCAAATGTGTTGCCATCAAAAGACTCCAAAAAATTGATAACCAGCAGAATCTCTCACGTAAGAGGGTATGGACTGGAAGAACAGGCGAAGAAAAAAATGGATAAACTTAGAGAGAGGTTCGAGAACAGAACCAATGCCAAAGATGATTGGTCTGCCAGGAGGTGGCATCAAACAACAATTTATAACTTTAGGTAAAATGTATATAGTCAGAACAACATGTTGCTGAACCTCTAAAAAGTCTAGTTTGCAAGCAGTCACATAGCCTCATTTTTTGAAATGTTTGAACTCCCAAGATACCAACCTCAAGTTCCAGATGCAGTTTGACTTCCATCGAATATCATTTCTGGAAATCTCCCTCATTATGTATAAATATTTACAAAGCAAAGTTTAATATTTAAAAGTATGGTGTCCAAATATTCATTTTATTGGATTGCTCGGGGGGGGGGGGGGGGGGAGATGATGTTGAGGTAAAAAATTAGACTGTAAGCCCTCTGAGATTTGGAAAATATCCTCTGTACATAAATATAACTTGCCTTTCAGTTACTACTGGAAAGACATGTGCTAAATATAAATAAATAATGATAAATTTATCTAAATCTTGGGGGGGGGGGGGAGTTGTTAGGAGTCTACAAGTTAAATGTGAAAGGGTGCAAGGCTGAAGGTTTGTCTAGGGTACCTCATAATCTTGCACCGGCCTGATGTTCTGTATCTTAACTGGATCTGAAGAAGGAAAAGCTAATAGAAAGACTCTGGAGAGGTAGCACTTGCCTTCCCATGGATCTATCAACTTCAAATAGCAAAAGAGCTCAGGAAAGACATGGCAGGCTAGGTAAAACTCACATCCTAAGCTCTCTCCATTTTGTCATAACCCAGCTCGCTGGAAAGCTGTCAGTGTCCTGATGAATCAAAGACTTTTTTTTATCGCTTGTGGGACAGACTGACCCAAGGGTCCTAGAATGGCCACTAATCTGCTCTGTTCCTGAGGCTTGCCTGTCTAATGTGGAAAATGTGTCACAGCAAAATAACACACACAGCAGGAGACAAATTCTCTATATGAGTCAATCATCTGAGGCAACACCAGTTTAGATCTGTTCAGTAGCGTGAGTTTCACATACACTTTCTAACGTGACCAAACCCAAAGCTTTAACTTACCTAGAAATGTACTCACACAAAAGCCTGGAAATAGATGGTGTCCATAAGCATCTTCTCAGGAGAAGACCAAGCCAAAAACCTCTTGGTACATTTTGCTGGTTTTAGTGCTTACAAGATACTTTTTTCAATGATCTTAAACCTTCTAGGGTTCTCTCTGAACGTTATGCGATATGTAACTGGATCTTTTTCTAACGGTACTAGACTGTATAACTCTTCCAGGTAAAAGCACTGCTAAGTGCATTCAGCTTGAAGAGATGACAGAGGAATGATAGAGGTCTATAAAATCATCAGTGGCATGGACAGGTAAATGCAAATCAGTTGTTTAAGCTTTGAATAAGGAGAGAATAAGGGACACGCCATGAAGATACTAAGTAGTACATTTAGAACAAATCAGAGAAAATACTTCTTCACTCGATGCATAATTAAGCTCTGGAATTCATTGACAAGGGATGTGGTAAAAACAGTTAGTATAAAGTGTTAGGCGAGTTCCCAGAGGAAAAGTCCATAAATTGTTGTTAAAGCAGACTTGGAGAAAGACACTGCTTATCCCTGGGTGTAAGCAACATGGAATCCAGCTAATTTTGTGATCCTGCCTTATACATGTGACATGGATTGGCCACTGCTGGAAACAAAATACTGACTTACATGGCTCTTTGGTCTGACCCAGTATAGCAGTTCTTATATTCTGCAATCAACAAATTAGACTTAGAGGTGAACTTATGGCCCTTTTACTGTATATGGAAGTAGCATCTAGGGGCATGCATTCATGAGTGCACTTTTGGCTACCTAAAAAGTTAGTGTGTGCAAACTGGTTCTACGCTTGTATACCTGAAGATTAATGTACGTGCAATTGATTCCATGCATTAAAAAATTCCTGTATGTCTACAGAGGGTAATTTTATGAGAGGGGCACTTAGTTTAAGCATATTTTCAGGTGCCTAGATTAAGGCACTTTTATAAAGACGAGTGGGTACATTCCAGGCATGGATATTTACAACAGCCCTGGAGCTGGTGTAATGTCCATGCCTACAGTATACTTTTTAGGTACACTTGTAAATTATAGCATTTAATCATCTATGAACATACTTATGTACTCTGTCCATAGTCCACCGCTCCTGTGCACATCTACCAGCAAAGTACACGTCTTCATGTCACAGCAGATATTTTACGCTGGTTGGAAATTTTTAAGAAAATAAAAACTTAAGTATAACTTAACAATTCACCATTAAGACTACACTCCAAGAGACACTAACAGGAAGGAGAAAAGTCCTCACTAATTCTGCTCTCCCTCTATGCGGCAGCAATGCTTGCCTGAAGAGGAACTGCTTTAGAATACCATCAGAGGTCTAAAAAACTCCTCCTCTTTTTTTCTTTCATTTACCACATAATCTAAATTTCGAAACCATTCAACAGCTAACAGCTCAATGCATCTCCATACTGCTTTATGCTACTACATACAGCTAAATACAGCTCCATTCGGTCAAACTTGCCACCGCAGTACTTAGTGCCTCAGGGGCCACAGCATCCACATCAACTCTACAAATAAAGGCAACAGCCTAGGAGTCAAATACTTCTATAGTCACAAAATGCACTCAAGTACTTCTCTTTAGGATGTCTTCTAGGAAAATGTAATGATTTCAGCAAACACCCTACGAAGATCTCCGTTTCACAAATAAGTTGCTTCATCGGGGGCTGACTTTTACCACTCCAAACCGTTCAGCTTCTAGCTACAACATCCGATGTCAATACTAAATTTAAATACTTTTTTTAACCAATCAGAGGGTGGAGAATAGGAATGACAAAACTTTTCCTTTTAACTCACAACAACATCCCCTGATCAACAGCCATATTCAATCCATTAGGTTCTACAGTCTTAAGATTAAAAATCCACGGCTGTTCGCACTGCAACAAAATTAAACCATGGTCTCCACCTCAAATATTATTGGGGATATGATCAATTACATAGCAGCGGAAGTCAAAAAATTCAGGCTGTAATAACTGACAATGGGCCATCATGGAGGCATCCTCCTTCTTCTTAAACAAGCAATGCTTGTGTTCTGCTAACCTTATCCTTAATTGACGTGTAGTGTTTCCTATATAAAATTTGTTACATGGACACTTCAAAGCATATACTACAAAATCAGTGGAACAATCAGTTGCATACAGCAATTTAATTTTATGAGTTCCAATTTCCACTGTTACGCAACCCTCTATCAGTGTACAACATTGGCAATGGCCACAAGAACTGTGTTCTGGTGTCCCGAGACCTTGCTCACTATGTACAGCTGGACATAGATGATCTTTCAAATTCTTACCACGCTGATAAGCCAGACGAACATACTGATCTTTAAAAAAAAGATATACTTTGAGGACAGACCACATTCTTCTGATGCTCATAGCAATCTTCGAAGTCAACAAAGAATATGGCAGAACAAAGGTCACACTCAAATCTGTTCCTGATGTTGACTGCCACTGGAACTCAGGATCAAGCAGCCACTTAAGATAGTTATACCCGGCCCGCTTGCACGCTGAATTGATGACCCCTACTGGATACTCGACCCCTACTGGATACTCGAGTTATAAATTTATCATAAAGTGTCTGTGCTTGTACATGAAATTCAGATAATGTAGAACATATTTTCCGAAATCTCAAAAATTGAGAATATGGTAGACTATTTCTTAAAGAAACTGGATGATAACTACCATATTCCAATAATGTATTGCAATCTGTAGGTTTTGAATATACTGAAGTTTGAAAACCAACCATACTGTTAATAACTTGCACATCCAAAAAATGAATCACTTGTTTATCATGTTGTTGTTGTTAAGTGCCGTAGAGTCGGAGTCGACTCATGGCGACCCTCTGGATAGCTATCCTAAATTGTGTTCAGTCTTCAGTCAGGCGGCTCATTGTTGACAGACTGGTACCCGTAGCTGCTGTTATTGTATCGATCCATCTCATTGCTGGCCTTCCTCTTTTGCATTGACCTTCTATCTTGCCAAGCATGATGTCTTTCTCTAATGATCTCTCTCTCCGCATGATGTGTCCAAAGTATGAAAGTCGAAGTCTTGTCATCTGAGCTTCTAAAGAAAGCTTAGGTTTGATCTCCACTAGTACAGACTGGTTTGTTCTTCGGGCAGTCCATGGTATACACAGTATTCGCCGCCAGCACCATAATTCAAAGGCATCAATTTTCTTCCTGTCTATCTTTTTCACTGTCCAGCTTTCACATCCATATGATGTTATTGAAAATACCATGGCTTGAACAAGTCGAATCTTTCTATGGAGAGAGACATCTCTGCTCTTCAGAATCTTATCTAGGTCTTTCATAGCCATTCTGCCAAGAGCAATGCGTCGTCTGATTTCTTGACTGCTTGTTGCTTCTTTATTGATAGTTGATCCAAGTAGGTTAAAGTTATTCATGATTTCAATTTCTTCTCCTTCGACGATGAACCTGTTGATTATGCCAGTTGTCATGATCTTTGTCTTGTTTATCATACTGCATTTCAAACTTGATGGCAGAATTGTATACATTAAAAAAAAAACCAAAAGTTGATCCAACAATTTTCTAGAACCAGTTCATAACAAACAGATATCAATATAACTATACCACCCAGAAACAAAAGAGTAAAGAGATGAAGTGTAAACCCACTTCTCTTCAAAACGTTGCATATATAAATTAGATAGTGATGGTGCAAAAGTAGCACCCATCGCTGTCCTGAAAATTTACAAATAATATTGATGTTGATACAAAAAATAATTTTCTCGCAGAGCCAATTCTGCTAAACACATCTAAAACTGTGTAGAGACATGATGAGGTCTACTCCTATGTGACCAAAGATCATATAAAACATCTAATGTTTCGGTTTGTGGAATAGAAGTATACAATGCACATACATCTAAAGGTACCAGTCATTGAATAACTGAACATCCCTTTACAGTCTGCAAAATTTGAAGAAAATGGCTCATATGTCTAATATATGATTTTATCTTAGGGATGTCATATCCCAAAAATTCATCCAGGTATCGTCCAACATACTCCAAAAAGTGATCCATTACTAGATAAAATAGGTCTTCCTGGTGCATTACATTTATTTATTTATTTTATTTAACAAGGTTTTTTTATACCGCCTTATGATAAAATCAAAGTGGTTTACATTATAACACAAACTATTACAGAGAACGCATATTGTAATCATAGAGAGGGGTGACATGCAGGGGATGCTTGGAATTCATAACTCATTTACAGCAGAACTTATATACAGATACCCAGAGGTATGTAAGTATGTGTCAGGAGACAGGAGAGGTATGTGTCTTCCCTGAAGTGGTCAGTGAAGAGGAAAGTTTTGAGCTGTTTCCTAAAGTCTTTTATGTCCATGGTAGTCCTTACTTTCTCTGGAAGTGAGTTCCAAATGGCAGGTGCTGCTAGTGAGAGAGCCCTCTTTGCAGTAGACTTGTTGGCTTTTGTGTATGAGCTGGGGGTTGAAATGGTGTCTATGGTGCTCTCTCTCCTTGGTCTGTTGTTTGATTTTGTGCATATCAGGTCCTGCAGAATTCCGGCAAAAGTTGTTTCTGATTTTGAAGATGGTCAGCGCTGTTTTGTATTTGGCATGTGAGGTGATTGGCAGCCTGTGTAGCTGGCTCAAGAGGGACATATTGTGTTTGTGCTTTGCAGATCCTGTGATGGAGCGGGTGGCGGTGTTCTGGGCTAGTTGCAGAGATCAGGTGATTTGCTTTGGTAGTCCTTGGAGAAGAGAATTGCAGTAGTCCAGTATGGGTGTAATGACTGCTTGACAGACTATGCGGAAATGGCTGAGGAGGGTTTGGAGTCTTCGGTTAATGACCAGCTTGTGGAATGCATTCCTGGAGGTTTTGTTGATGTGGGTTTGTAAGTTTAGGTGGTGGTCAAGGGTGACACCCAGGTATCGATCTTCCTCTTTTACTGGGATCAGTGTGTCAGACAAGTTGATTGAGGTTGGGGGGGGGGGGGTGAAGGAGGGGTCACGTGTGATAATTAGTGCCTCTGATTTTTTAAAGTTGATGTGAAGGTAGTTGTTGGAAATCATCTCTTGTAGACATTTTGTCATAGTTGCATAGTCTGGGGTGTCGAGGTGGATTGGGGTATACACCAAGATGTCATCTGCATATAAGGCATAGTGAACCTTGTGTCTTTTGAAGATGTTACAGACTGGCTGTATATGAATGTTGAAGAGAAGGGCAGACAGAGAGGACCCTTGCAGGACTCCCTGTGCCATGTTGAACGGAGAAGAGGTGTTTGATCCAACTTTGACTTTTTGTTGTCTGTTACCGAGGTAAGATTGAAACCATTTGAGTGTGGTGTTGTGGAGTCCAGTGCTTGTTAGTCGGTTTAAAAGGGTGCTATACGATACAGTGTCAAAGGCAGAGGAAAAACAAAAATGAGCAGGAAGCCTCTTTTTATGTTGTCGATTCCTCTGAGCAAATTGTCAAATAGGTGAGTGAGTAAGGTCTCAACAATGTGGTTAGGATGAAATCCATGTTGGTGGAGGTCCAGAGGAGAATGTGGTCCTGCAGTTACACCTGAACTACCTTTTCAATTATTTTGGATAGAAAAGGAAGGCTGGACATTGGGCGGCGATAGTGCGGGCAATTTGCTCAGTCGTGGGGATGTACTGTAGAATTCACTCCATTTGTGTGTGGTGATAGGTCCTACATACAGGGACGGTGTGGGGATACTGCAGGTATTCTGGGGTAAAGCTCTCAGGGGGGCTTGTTCTTGGCAAGAAGAAAATCTGCAAATATTTGAGGGTGAATCATGTCTTCTCCTTTGTGGGTTGGATCTTTTGAAAGAGTGCAGACAATCTCAAATAGTTCTCTGGGCTTGTTGCAGGAATTTAAGATAAGGTTGGTATGGTATTCTTGTTTGTGTCTATTGATTAGATTGTTATACTCCATTTGCATTATTTGGTATCATTTTAGTGAGGATTCTGACTGGTCATGTCTCCATCATCTTCTTTGCTGGCATAGCTTTCTCTTTGTCTCTCTTATTGCTTCAGAGTACCATGGGGCTGATTTTGGTCTATCTTCTTTATGCCTGGGGCTTGGATGGTCTGGGTCTTTTACAGCTGCACTGATGGTGGTATTCCAGGTTTTGATTGTTTCATCAAGGTCGGTGAAGTCCTGAGGGAGGTTGCGGAGGGTGTCTTTAAGGAATTGGTCTTTGTCGAATCATTTGAATCTTCTACCAGGGTGAGGTATTTTCTGTGGTTTTCCTTGTTGGGGAATATGAATCTTGAAGTATATGGCATGGTGGTCTGACCAGGGTATTGGTGTGACCAGTGGACACGTTATGCTTTCCTGTATTAGTAGGTTTCTCGGGGCAAAGATGAGATCAGGAGTAGAGCCTGAGCAGTGGGAGGGTCCTGCAAGAATTTGGTGAAATTGAAATGACTCTATTGCTCTGTGGAATGCAGCTTCTTCCTTGCTGGATGCAGAGCAAAGGTTTAGATCGCCTAGTAATATAAGTGGCTTTTGAGGGGAGTTGGCTGAACTTCGGGAGTATATACAACACGGGCATGCGTGGAAATGAAGGTATCAAAAACATAAGAACAAAAGATATGCCATACTGGGTCAGACCAAGGTCCATCAAGCCCAGTATCCTGTTTCCAACAGTGACCAATCTAGGTCATACGTACCTAGCAGTTTCCCCAAAAGACACAGGTTCCACAATGCTTGTATTGGGTCAAGTATTGATATCCTGGGTCCCTTCTTAATAATGGTTTATGGACCTTTCCTCCAGGAACTTGTCCAAACCTTTTTTAAACCTAGCTACACTAACAGCCTTTACTACATCCTCCGGTAACAAATTCCAAAGTTTGATTACACGTTGAGTGAAAAAGTATTTTCTTTTATTAGTCTTAAATAATTTCCCCTGTAGCTTCATTGCATGTCCCTAGTCTTTCTATATTCTGATAATGTAAACAATTGATCTACGTTTACCCGTTCCACTCCGTTCATTAATTTATAGACTTCTATCATATCTCCCCTCAGCCGTCTCTTTTCCAGGTTAAAGAGCCCTAACCTTTTTAGCCTTTCTTCATAGGGGTATCCTTCCATCTCTTTTACCATTTTGGTGACTCTTCTCTGAACCTTTTCTAATAATGCTATATCCTTTTTAAGATACTGCGACCAGAATTGCACACAATATTCAAGGTGCGGTCTCACCATGGAACAATATAAAGGCATTATAATATCCTTTGTTTTATTTTCCATTCCTTTCCTTATGATACCTAGCATTCTCTTTGCTCTCTTGGCTGCCGCTGCACACTGGGCCGAGGGTTTCAGCATGTTATCCACAATGACGCCTAAATCTTTTTCCTGGGTGGTGGTTCCTAATGTGGAACCTTGCATCGTGTACCATAGTTTGGGTTGTTCTTCCCTAGGTGCATAACTTTGTACTTGTCCACCTTAAATTTCATCTGCCATTTTGATGCCCAGTCTTCCAATTTATCAAGATCCTCTTGCAATTGTCCACAATCCTCTTGGGTTTTAACAACTTTAAATAGTTTTGTGTCGTCTGCAAATTTGATAACCTCACTCGTTATTCCCTTTTCCAGGTCATTTATGAATATGTCAAAAAGCAGCAGACCCAGCACAGATCCCTGGGGTACACCACAATTCACCTTTCTCCATTGGGAAAATTGGCCAGTTAGCCCTACCTTCTGCTTTCTATCTTTTAACCAGTTCCTGATCCACAATAGTACACTATCCCTTGACTCTTTAGTTTTGCTAAAAGTCTCTGATGAGGGACTTTGTCATGCTATCTGAAAGTCCAAATACACTATGTCAACCGACTCACCTTTGTCTATCTGTTTATTCCCACCTTCAAAAAAACATAACAGATTAGTAAGACAAGATCTTCCTTGTCTAAAGCCATGTTGGCTGTCTCCCATTAAGCCATTAATATCTACATGTTCAGCAATTTTGTTCTTTATGATGGTTTCTACCATTTTTCTCAGTACTGACGTCAGGCTCACCAGTCTGTAGTTTCCCGGATCATCCCCTGGAACCCTTTTTAAAAATTGGTGTTATGTTCGCCATCCTCCAATCTTCAGGTATTACAGATAATTTTAATGATAGTTCACAGATTACTAATAGCAGGTCTGCAATCTCATATTTCAGTTCTTTCAACACCCTTGGATATATATCATCCGGCCCAGGTGATTTGCTACTCTTCAGTTTATCTAATAGTTGTAATACATCTTATCGTATTTCCTTCAATTCTTCCGCATCTTTAAATACCACTTCAGTCATGGGTAACATCCCTACATCTTCCTCAGTAAAGACCGAAGCAAAGAATTCATTCAGTCTCTCCGCTATCGCCTTGTCGCCTCTTAGTGCTCCTTTAACCCCTCTATCATCTAATGGACCAACTGACTCACAGGTTTTTTGCTACGAATGTTCTTGAAAAAGTCTTTATTACGCGTTTTTGCTTCCGCAGCAAGCTTCTTCTCAAATTCTCCCTTTGCCTGCCTTATCAATGCCTTGCATTTAACTTGCCAGTGCTTGTGCTGTTTCCAGGTTTCCTCGTTTGGCTCTTTTTTCCATTTCCTGAAAGATGCTTTTTTTGGCAACAACAACCTCTCTGACCTCACCTTTAAACCATGCTGGCAGTTTTTTGGACTTCCTTCCACTTTCTCTCTTTTCCTGTCAAATATCCCAATTCATAACCCACCATTTTAAGCTGTTGCAATTCCTGTTTTAAACGAGCAGTTGGATCTTCTGACAAAAGTAGGTAACAACTAAGTCAGATAATTGATGGCGAATATGTGTCATAATCCACTGCATCCAAAACTACAATGGATTTTCCTTTATCAGCCCTTTTCACCACTATTGAAGCATCATTTTTTAGCTCATATAGAGCTACCTTTTCATCTTTAGATAAATTAGGAATATATTGATGTCTGTGCTGTTCTACTTCTTCAATATCTCACAAAAGCAAAGACTTAAAAGTGTACAACACTGGATCTATTGGTCCTGGTGGAACCCAATGTGATTTCATTTTTACCACTGAAACATCGTTTGCATAAGGTTTATCCTGAAAATGTACACACAATTGTAAAAATCGAACAACCGCTCAATCGCTGCGCGGTTATCAAAAGCATTATAAAATGGACCGGGAACATATGACAAGCCTTTATCAAGAAGCGAACTTTGGGCACTGGACAACTGCTTAGATGACAAATTAATCACTGAAGATAGTATAGATATCCTGACAATGATACTGATGTTGCTGTTTCTGTAGTCAGGTAAAAGGACCTGATTGCATTCCCTGTTCTTGATTACATTGTGTCCAATTGATGCCTCTTCGTTGATCTGTCTTTCCTAAAAAAAACTCACGTTTCTCTTCTTTTTCATTAGATGTAGGGCTTTCTGATTACAATTCAAAGCCCATCTTTCTGCGCTGTTCAAAATTCCCACAATATTGAGATGAAGACCAATTATAAATCAAAGTCTCCTTAATCTCTTTTTCATCCCTCAAAGGTTTCTTCACTTTCTTAGCTCTCAATTCCATTTTATAACATTCCACCTGCTTCTCAACCTCACTGTAGCATTCACTAAAATCATCCTCTTTCTTCATTTTATCAAGATCCACAGCAAGTTCTTTTTGCATGCCCATACATTTTTCATTCAATGTTTCAATTAGCAATAACATCAGATCTAAGGCACATTTATTCAAAATACAATTCCATTTCTGCAAAAAGGTGGACTCATCAAGAAACATTTGTGGTTCTTTCAAAATCCGGAGACCCCTTGGTATTGTTTCCCTTCAACAGTAATCAGCTAAAGAGGCTCCATGCAATTCCAACCTTCAAACCAATGTTCAAACAGGAATCCCAATTAGGGCATCCTTGACTATCTTTATTCTGAGTAATTTTATAATACACGCCGTTTAATAACTCGCATAACAACATGAAGCTTTCTTGTTTTCACTGTAACACTGGTCTCAGAAAAACTATCGGCACTCAACCATGGGCTCATAGCCCTTTAACGGTGCCAGCTTTAACATCAATGACTCAGTGTTGTAGGTTTTTTTTAATATCCATAAACTTATCTATTATCTTGAAAGCATTATCTTGAAACCTTCAATCAAAGACACTTAATAGTAAACTTTTCAATGGCTCAAAAGAAAAAAGTAAACTTAGCTTTTAAGAGTCAGCCAGATGGTCAAAGCAGGGCAATCCCAACGCCTTCAGTTAGGCACCCCAAGCGTTTCACTTAAGAAGTTTCCTCAGGGAATTGTCCGTTCTTGGCTGAATAAACATAAAGACGTGAAAATTATTCATAAAGCCAGTTGTGTTGTAGCATATCAAAACTTATTATATATATCAAAAACCTTAAAATTGGATGCTGCCCACGTATTAATTGCACCTCCAAACACTCAGTAGGAAAAATCTCTGTGCAAAAAACGCCGCGCATGCGGGATCCAGGTTAGACCTCCATTTTTAAAGAGTAAAACTGATCACGTGTTCTCATTGTACTCACTATCAAGTAATGAACTATGTTGCAGATAAAGCAAAATTATGTATCATGAAAAGAAAAAATAGAAAAAACTCCAATTTTTATTTATTTATTTTTTATTTAACAGCTATTTCTATACCGCTCTTTCACAAGTATCAAGTGCGGTTTACAATGAACAGTGTGTTATATGGTATGGATAGTATCATACCAAGTCATTTTACATAGAACAGATGAACTAGATACAGATAACGGTATAAATTTAAACAGTAAATTATTAAACTATTATAACATATATACATAGTAAATATATACAAATTGTATCATATGTCGCGTGTGGTTGTATACTTTATGTAGGCTTCAGGCACGTGGGTATATGTTGTTCTGGTCAAAGACAGAGTGCTAATTCCAACCGGACATTCAATCCACTTGGATTTACCGTTTGAAGAGTAAAAATCCATTTTTGTTCTTTCCAAAGAAGCGTGTCAGCAATAGTCCTACCGCGCATACCAGAACTTACTTGATCTATGCAGAAGCACCGTAATTGTTCAAAAATGTGATGTTTACTTAGACAATGTTGTACTAGAGGTGCTTCGAGTACTTTACATTTCAGGCGGCTACAGTGTTCCCGCATCCGTGTTCTAAATGGTCGAACTGCTTTGCCCACGTATAGTAAGCCACATGGGCAGACTATCACGTAGACCACGTTTATGGACCCACAAGTCGTTCGATGTCGAAAAGTATAAGAGGTTCCACGATGTTTAAATTGAGTAATATCCATAGTAATGTCACACACGTTACAGTTTCCACATTTGTAATGGCCCATTGGTGTTAGAACAGGGGAAATGCCCATAGAATCCAAAGGCAAAATGGCCGGACATAACTGCTCTTTAAGATTTCTGTTTCGCCACCATACACAGCGGATTTTCCGACCCTGCAATCCTGGAACTACCTGTAATATATTGCTATGTTTCTTAATTATTTTATTAATGTCTTTACTAAACGGAGAAAAAGTGGTGACAAAATTAATAAAAGGCTCATCCACTTCAGAAACGATATTGAATGTGGATTGAATGTGAGGTTTGGCCATTAGCTATGAGAGTTTGGGGCATGAAAATCAGGTCAAGGGTGTTTCCTTTGTTGTGAGTTGGGGATGTGAGGATCTGTGAGTAGTGTAGGCTTCCATGGCATCTAGGAAGGATAAAGTTTGTCTATGTTTGGTTGAGGAGAGATTCAGTTCTCCTAGAAGAATGAGGGGATGGTGGGAGGTTTGGGGGGTGGGGGAACAAGCTGATCAGATATTAAGTGAGCTAGAAGGGGGACCTTATTTCTGGCAGATTGGACGTTGATCAGGGCACATTGGAAGGGGGATTATTAGTATTCGAGGTGGGTGTAGAGATGGGAACAGAGGTGGGGTAATCCTGGATAGGTCGCATTTCCGAGGATTTTGTTGGAAATGAAGTTGGAGCGTATGGTTGTAGATGAGTGAGGGTCTGT
Organism: Ichthyophis bannanicus; assembly: GCA_033557465.1. NCBI lineage: Eukaryota > Metazoa > Chordata > Amphibia > Gymnophiona > Ichthyophiidae > Ichthyophis > Ichthyophis bannanicus. The sequence goes on along the minus strand of CM066033.1, from coordinate 186,402,043 downwards.
GGGTGTGGATTATAGGTATTCTTATGTTTTGCTTTAATTCCAGTGAGTTAGTCAGTAGGGCTGATATGATGATGATCAGTAAGAGCTGCATAGGTGAGGTTGGGAGCCATGTCCTTGTTATATTCATGTTGAGGATGGATTGGAGTGGGGAGGGGAGGGGGCACTGGGTGAAAGCGCAGGTACTATTGGAGCCCCCAGGGAGCTCAGTCCCAGATACAGGCCCAGTGGCAACCATGTAAGGCTAAGCAGCAGAAATCTCAACCGGGGGCGGGGTTTTGATGCCTTCCTCAGGGGATCCCCTCTCAGGTGGGCGGTCAGCTTGTCCACTTTGCACACAGGTAGCCCCCTCGTCACCATGGACACCTGGGTGTTACAGATTGTGTGGGACAAGTATCTGTTGCATTTTGTCCAGCCACCACCATCATTATTCCCAGAGGAGTATCCACTAGACCTGCATCAGCACGGTCTCCTTCAAGCAGAGGTTGCCACACTGCTGGCCAACCTAGCCATCGAGCCAGTGCCCCCGGCTCAGAGGGTTTGGGTGTTTTCCCCCGCTACTTCTTCATCTCCAAGAAGACAGGGGGCTTCAGGTTCATCCTCAACCTCTGGGACCTGAACCGCTTTCTGGTCCGGGAGAAGTTCAAGATGGAACGTTGCTTCCGTATCTCATCATGGGCAATTGGCTATGCTCTTTTGATCTAAAGGATGCATACACATATATCTTGATCCACCCTTTACACAGAAAATATCTGTGTTTCGTGCTGGGGTGCCAGGACTTTTAGTATTTTATTTATTTATTTATTTATTTAACTATTTCTTTTATACTGCCCCTTCCAGAGATCAAGGGCGGTTTACATATAACAGGTTAACAGTCTTGTACACATTTGTATACATTTTTTACATAGAACAATAGAAACTAACTATTTACATTGAACAATAAAATTTAACTTAGTGGGTATTAAAGCAGAAGAAAACATCAAACTTTTTTACAAATGTATATTTACAGTGTGTGGTGTGTAGTGTGGGTATTTGTGTAGGTGCTGGAATTTAGTTCCTTTTATGTCTTCTTTGGGGCGTGTGTGAGGGTGGGCAGGCATGTGGTTATGGTGTTGGGATTAAGGGAGTTTGTGTAACTGTTTCCACGTTTGTAGTGGGGCTGGCTTTGGGGGAGTAGGGGATTTCAAAATGTTCAGTGAACAGGTAAGTCTTTAATTCTTTTCTGAATTGGATGAGGTCTTTTATGGTGCGAAGTTCAATAGGGAGGTCGTTCCAGAGTGTAGGAGCAGTGAATGAGAATGCTCTGGAGCTAGTGGTTTTCTTAGTCTTCCGGATGGCTTTTGGTATGATAAGGGAGTGGGCTGTGTTTTGTCTGTGGGCTCTTGTCGATGTTGGAGAGTGCAGTAATGTAGATAGGTGTGAGGGGGTTATGTCATTTATGAGTTTATAGGTTGTTAGGATAATTTTATATTTAATTCGACTGTTTATAGGGAGCCAGTGGAGTTCTAGCAGTATTGGGGTTACGTGATCTGTTAAGCGAGCTTTAGCAATTACTTTTGCACAGTTGTTTTGAGCTCTTTGTAGGAGGTATGTGCTTTTTTGAGGGAGGCCTATAAGGAGACTATTGCAATAGTCGAAATGAGGGGTGATCAGGGTACTTACTACAGATCTAAAGTCTTGTGTTTCGAGGAGTGGTCTTAGGTGTTGAATAGTTTTGAGTTTGTAGAAAATAGTTTTTACTGTTTGTTTTATGTGTGGTATCATGGTGAGAGTGTGGTCTATTATTACTCCTAAATATTTTACCTGTTTTTTAACAGGTATGGAGGTTTTGTTGATTGTGATTGTTTCTGGGTAAGTGTTTTCAGTCATAGATGACCTCGTTACAAACATTGCCTCAGTTTTTTTGAGGTTGATGCTGAGGTGGTTTGATTCCATCCAGGAGGAGGTCTCTGCCATGCATTTGGATAGTGAGTCATATGTAGGGTTTTTAATGGTTATGGGGATAGCTAGCATGATGTCATCGGCATAAATAAAATGGTTAATCTTGTGTTTTTTAAATATGTTTGTTATCGGTTGGAGGTACAGGTTAAATAGGAGGGCTGAAAGGGCCGATCCTTGGGGTATTCCCTGTCCTTGTGGGAATGTTTCTGATGCTTGTTGGTCAATTTGGACTCGTATTAATCTATGTGAGATGTAGGATTTGAACCAGTTAAGGACCGTCCCGCCTATTCCTAGGTTCTCTAATCTGTTGATCAGTGTCGGGTGATTGATGTTATCGAAGGCGGCTGAGATATCTATAAATAGGAGTAAGAAGCCATGGTGTTTGTCATCTGTGCCCCTGATGAGAAAGTCCATTAGTGTGATTAGGAGGGTTTCTACTCCGTGGGATAGGCGGAAGCCAAATTGGTGTGAGTCAAGTGGTTTGTGCTCATCAATGTGTTCTTGTAACTGAATTTGGATTGTTTTCTCTATTATTTTGGCAATGAATGGAATGCTGGCTATGGGTCTGTATGAGATCGGGTCTTTTGAGTCAAGCTTATTATTCTTTATTATTGGTCGGAGTGTTGTGAGTTTTAGGGCATCGGGCATGATGCCTTGTGAAAGGGATTGGTTAACTATATCTTGTATGTTTACCGCCAGTTCATTTTTTGCACACTTAATCCATGATACAGGGCATGGGTCGAGTGGGGAGGTGGTGGTGTTTATCATTGTTATAATTTTGAGGAGTTGCTTTTGTTCTACCAACTGGAAATTTGTCCATATGTGAGTGGTTGTTGTGTTTGATAATAATGGAGTCGGGGTAGTGGTCTTGTTTTTTAGTTTTTCTGCAAAATGTTCTGCTAGTGGTTGTATATTCATTGCTTGTTGTTTAGGTTCGGTGTTGTTAGTTTTGGTTAGTGTTCTTACTATCGCGAATAACTCCCTAGGGCGGTTGATGGATGAGTTTATTACTTTGGAGTGGTAGTCTCTTTTTGATTTGCTGATTGCGTTTTTGTATTCTATAAGTAGGAGCATGTATTGGGATTTGTTTTCCTCAGATTTAAGTTTTCTCCATCTCTTTTCTAGTCTCCTCAGTTGTTTTTTTAGTTGTGTCAGCTCTTTGGTGAACCATTTTTCTGTCTTTTTTGTTTGTTTATGTAAGACTCGTGTGGGGAGCGCTGCTTTTTGAATCGTTAGATTCCAATGAGCTATGGTTGAGTTGATGTCTGGTGAGACTGTGTTTAGTTTGGGTAATACTTTGTCAAGGAATGTGTCTTTGTCAAAGCGTATGAAACGTGATGTATGTGGAGTTGTGCTTGTATTGTTTTTTGGGATTTGTGCCGGTAGCTGGATTGTGATAAGATGGTGGTCTGACCAGGGTACTTCTGTTATATTCGGAGTGTAGTGTGGTAAGTGACTGCAGAGTGTGGATGAGAGGAAGATTACGTCAAGTATGTTGCCTTTCTTGTGTGTGGGAGCATGTATTATCTGAGTGAATCCCATTTGTGTCATAGCATCTATGAAGTTATCTGATTGTGTGTGGTTCAATGATGGGAGGTTCAAATCACCAAGGAGTATAAGTGGTTTGCTTTGCGACGCTGTGCATGCGAGTTCTAGAATAGGGGTGAGGTTTTTGTAATCGGATGCTGGGGGTCTGTATATGAGGGTGAGAGCCAAGGTTTTATTTTCTATGTTAATGATGTCCATTCCATCTATATTATTTAGGTTTTTTAGGGTGAATTGTAGGTCTTTTTTGGTGAGAATTAATACACCCCCTCCTCTTTTTATATTCCGTTGGCAATTGAATATGTCATATTGATATGTGGTTAGTTGGTTTAGTAGTATAGAGTCAGTAGGTGAGAGCCATGTTTCAGTAATACAGATAATGTCAGGGGATGTGTCGTTTATTATGTCGTTAATTATTGGTATTTTGTTTCTTATAGACCGTATGTTTATTAGGGTGAGTTGTAATATGGTCTTTGTATTGTCAGCTTGGGTGCTACCCTTTGGACTGGTGTTGTCCTCCAGGGTTTTCACCAAGTGCCTAGTAGTCATCACTGCGTACCTCCAGTCCCTGAGGGTCTTTGTCGTTCCCTACTTAGATGACTGGCTGATAAAGGCCTCCACGCCAGACAACATGCGGCACTCAGCACATCGGATGATAAAGGTGCTCGAGCAACTCGGATTCCTGGTCAGCTACCCGCTATCATCTGCAGCCAACTCAGTGGCTGGAGTTCATCAGGGCCCTCTTGGACACCACGTGTGCCCGAACCTTTCCTCACAGAAGACAATGAACAGTGTCTCATGGCGGTTGTCGCCACCATCTGCCACAAGCGGCACACTATGGCATGGGTGATGCTGTGCATGTTAGGCCACATGGCCTTCACAGTGCATATGACCCCACTGGCCATCGCTCAGGATGCACCAGGCACAGTGGACGCTGTGCACCCAGTGGAAGCAACCCACAGGCCACCACAGGGATTGTGTGGCTATTATGACGCCCCTCACCAATTCCCTTGAGTGGTGGCTGTAGCCCCAGCAGCTGCTCTTGGGTCTTCCTTTCCAGTTGATGCCACCCCAAAGGACACTTACCACCAATGCGTCCAAACTGGGATGGAGCGCGCATTTGGATGGCCTGCAGACACAAGACCTCTAGTTGGAGCAGGAGAGTCTGAACAGATCAACTTTCTATTGTGGATCAGGAACTGGTTAAAAAATAGAAAGCAGAAGGTAGGACTAAATGGCCAATTTTCCCAATGGAGAAAGGTGAATAGTGGTGTACCCCAGGGATCTGTGCTGGGTCCGCTGCTTTTTGACATATTCATAAATGACCTGGAAAGTGGAATAACGAGTGAGGTTATCAAATTTGCAGATGACACCAAACTATTTAAAGTTGTTAAAACCCAAGAGGATTGTGGAAAATTGCAAGAGGATCTTGATAAATTGGAAGACTGGGCATCAAAATGGCAGATGAAATTTAATGTGGACAAGTGCAAGGTTATGCACCTAGGGAAGAACAACCCAAACTATGGTACACGATGCAAGGTTCCACATTAGGAACCACCACCCAGGAAAAAGATTTAGGCGTCATTGTGGATACCATGTTAAAACCCTCCGCCCAGTGTGCAGCGGCAGCCAAGAGAGCAAATAGAATGCTAGGTATGATAAGGAAAGGAATGGAAAATAAAACAAAAGATATTATAATGCCTCTATTTCGTTCCATGGTGAGACCGCAACTTGAATATTGTGTGCAATTCTGGTCGCCGTATCTTAAAAAGGATATAGCATTATTAGAAAAGGTTCAGAGAAGAGCCACCAAAATGGTAAAGGGGATGGAAGGATACTCCTATGAAGAAAGGCTAAAACGGTTAGGGCTCTTTAACCTGGAAAAGAGACGGCTAAGGGGAGATATGATAGAAGTCTATAAATTAATGAACGGAGTGGAACGGGTAAACGTAGATCGACTGTTTACCTTATCAGAATATAGAAAGACTAGGGGACATGCAATGAAGCTACAGGGTAAACTATTTAAGACTAATAAAAGACAATAATTTTTCTCTCAACGTGTAATCAAACAATGGAATTTGTTACCGGAGGATGTAGTAAAGGCTGTTAGTGTAGCTGGGTTTAAAAAAGGTTTGGACAAGTTCCTGGAGGAAAGGTCCATAAACCATTATTAAGAAGGGACCCAGGATATCAATGCTTGAACCAATACAAGCATTGTGAAACCTGTGTCTTTTGGGGAAACTGCTAGGTACATGTGACCTAGATTGGCCACTGTTGGAAACAGAATACTGGGCTTGATGGACCTTGGTCTGACCCAGTATGGCATATCTTATGTTCTTATGTTATGAATTCCAGGCGACTGTGAATGCCTTGAGGGCCTTCCTGGTGCACTTGGCAAACATAGTGGTACTCATCCTGATGGACTACCAGGTGGCCATGTTCTACATCAACAACAGGGGGGCATGGGTTCATACATCCTGTGCTTAGAGGTGGTACAAGTTCACAGTGGCCCATGGTATGGAGCTGCGGGTGATCTACCTGCCTGGGAAGCTCAACACACTGACAAACCACCTCAGCTGGGTCCTCCAGCCTCATGAGTGGACTCTCAATGGGAGGGTGGTGGACCACATATTTTAAGAGTGGGGCACGCTGACAGTTGGCCTCCCTGCACAATGCGCAGGTGGACACTTCTGTTCCCGGTTGCTCTTGAGGGGCAGGCTGGTGTCAGACACCTTCCTCCTCAACTGGGGGGTAGGCTTGCTCTGTGCTTACCCCCTGATTATACTGGTGGTGAAGATACAAGCTCCCGGTGAACAGGAGGACCATGATCCTCATTGCTCCAAACTGGCCCAGACAGCCATGTTTCTCCCTGCTGCTCCAGTTCTCCTGCTGGGAGCCTCTCTAGTTAGGTTGCGACCCCAACCCCATTTCTCAGGAGGATGGGACCCTCTTACACTTGAACATGCAGCCCCTGGACCTCACAGTGTGGATACTGAGCTGGTAGTCCTATCTGAGCTCTACTTGCCAAGGAAAGTGATGGATGTCCTTTTAGCCTCCTGCAAGGACTCCACCTGCCATTCCTATGCTTTCAAATGGAGTTGGTTCTTCCTCTGGTGTGCAGGAAAGGAGATGGATTCTTTCTCCTGCCAAGTTGAGGGTTTGCTGGATTACCTCCTGCATCTCTCCGATTCAGGCCTCAAATGTAACTCCATACGCGTGCACCTGAGTGTGATTGGAGCCTGCCACTGGGGCTTGGAAGGAAAGCCCATCTCTGCTCAGCAGGCAGTGGCTCACTTATGCGGTGCTTGTTCCTGTTGAGATCTCCAATTAAGCCCCTGCCGGTTGCATGAGATCTCAACATGGTCCTGAGACAGTTGTTGTCTGCACCCTTTGAGCCGTTCGCTATCTGTCCACTGAAATTCCTGACCTGGAAGGTAGTCTTTTTGGTGGTGCTTGATCAGTGGCTCAGATAAATATGGAGCCAGGAGAATTCTTTTGTACTTGTTTGTATAAGAGAGAGAGAGAGAGCTGGGGATCAGAAAACCAGTGAAAAGAAAGAATCGCTTTCTGGGCCTTTTAACATTGCTGTTCTCTGCGGTAGGCCAATGAGATACGATTCATTCAATAAAGGTTCTTTTTTCCAAAGACACAGAATAGGGAATACGTTCCATTGGAAAATAGTTGCTATAAAGCCCCCATTGACAGCTGGGCTCATAGGAGATCATTTTACAAAGTCATTCCCGTGCATATATGGCCACATTAATGTGTAAATTACCTCTTATAACATAGTGGTTAGCAGAAAAGTGCACACTTTGGCATGAAGCTGTGTACTTTGCCAGTAGGCATTCCTGGGACTGTGGTCTGGACAGAGCATGGGGCAGAGTTCACACATATGGGTGTTGATTATGTATAAAATACCTAGGGCTCTTTAACCTGGAAAAGAGACGGGTGAGGGGAGATATGATAGAAGCCTATAAATTAATGAACGGAGTGGAACGGGTAAACGTAGATCGATTGTTTACGTTATCAGAAAGAATAGTTACTCACCTGTAACAGGTGTTCTCCAGGAGCAGCAGGAATCAGTCCTCACATATGGGTGTCATCGGCGCCAATGAAGCCCCAGCGGAGCATTTCGCCAGCTTTCTATGAAAGCCTTTGGGAATGCAGGCACGGATGCGCGGTTCCCTTCCCACCTAAAGGTGCCATCTTACCTCACTCAAATGACATAGCTAAGAACAGCACACAAAAATGAAAAAGAAACTATGTACAACTGCAACTCCAAGGGGAGGAGGGAGGGTTGTGAGGACTGATTCCTGCTGCTCCTGGAGAACACCTGTTGCAGGTGAGTAACTACTCTTTCTCCAGGACCAAGCAGGAAGTCAGTCCTCACATATGGGTGACTCCCAAGCTCTGGGCTACCGAGGAACCCAGGCTGAACAAGAGAACTCCCTCTAGTCTCAGCAGCAAAGAAAGGCTTTTCAAGGACACAACCTCCACCGGTAGCCCAACAGAGGGCAGGAGGGCAGGAGTTGCCTAAACCTCAAAGACATTCCGGAGTACTGCTTGGCCAAAAGCACTGTCCCTACGGGACTCCCTCTCCAGGCAGTAATGGGCCGCAAAAGTCTGGCTTGAAGACCAAGTTGCAGCCCTGCAGATGTCTACCAATGGTACAGAGCGGAGGTGAGCCACTGAGGCAGCCATTGCCCTCACACGATGGGCCGTGACCCTACCCTGCAAAGGAAGGTCAGCCGCCTTATAAGCCCAGGTGATACAGTCAGCTACCCAGATGGACAAGGTACGCTTGGACACAGCCAACCCCAACTTATTGGGGTCAAAGGATACAAAGAGCTGAGTAGCCCTTCTATGCCCCTGCGTACGGTCAAGGTAGAAGGATAAGGCCCTCCTACATTCCAGGGTATGCAGAACTGCTTCAGCCTGGCTTGCATGAGGCCTAGGGAAGAATGTTGGAAGAACCACCTCCTGGTTGAGGTGGAAAGAGGAGACAACCTTTGGGAGGAACTTTGTATGAGTCCTGAGGACTACCCTGTTCCTATAAATCCTGGTGTAAGGCCTGTCACAGACCAGGGCCTAAAGCTCAGTCACTTGCCTAGCCGAAGTAAGGGCTATCAGGAAGAGTGTCTTCCAAAAGAGGAAGCAGAGTGGGCAAGTAGCCATCGGCTCAAAAGGTGGGCGAGTCAGTTGCTGCAAGACCACATTCAGCTCCCACTTAGGAGCAGGGGGACGAAATGGAGGCTTGAGCAAAAGCAAACCCCCGAGAAAGCGGGACACCAAGGGGTGACCCGACAGAGAATGTCCCTCCACCAGTGAGTGGTGAGCTGCTAGAGCTCAGAGGTGGACCCAAACAGAATTGGACTTAAGTCCCTGATTTGATAAGTGCAGTAAGTACTGAAGCACTACTGGTACAGTACAGGAGAAAGGATTCTCTGTACGGAGCTGACACCACACAGAAAACCTCTTCCATTTGAGAGCATAGGTTTTCCTAGTGGACTGTTTCCTAGAGGCTAGGAGAACCTCCTCAACCTCCTGAGGTAGGCCCCAGGGAGCCAAGACTACCCTTGCAGCCTCCAGGCCATCAAATTGAGAGACTTGAGATTGGGGTGCAGAAGGGAACCCTGGTCCTGTGTGAGAAGGTCGGGTTGCAACCCCAGAGGTAGCGGAGGATCCACTGCCAGTTGAAGTAGAAGAGGAAACCAAGGCTGTCTCGGCCACCTGGGAGCCACTAGCAGGACCGAGGCCTTGTCCTGAAGAACCTTAAAGAGAGTTCGGGCCACCAAGGGTGTGGGAGGAAACGCATACAGGAGGCCCTGAGACCAAGATATCAGAAAAGCATCTGGTGCTATCCGCAGGGGATGAGGTTGCCTGGAGCAGAACTGTGGAAGTTGCTTGTTCATGGGGCTGGAAAAAAGATCTATCAAAGGAAGACCCCATTTGAGAAAGATCTTCTGAACTACCAAGGGATGCAGCCACCACTCGTGGGGCTGCAGAAGCCTGCTTAATCTGTCTGCTAGGCAATTGTCCTGGCCTGGATGGTACACAGCCTTGAGGAGCATGTTGTGCTTGAGGGCAAAAGAACAAAGGCCCTGAGCCTCTCGACAAAGGATCTTGGACCCAGTTCCGCCCTGTTTGTTCACATAAAACATGGCAACCTGGTTGTCTGTCTGAATCAGGACAGACCGGTGAGCCAGGATAGGTGTGAAACCTTTGAGTGCTAATCGAATAGCTCGGAGTTTGAGGAGATTGATCTGCTGTGCAGCTTCCCAGGGAGACCAGAGGCCCTGGGTGCACTTGCCCAGACAATGAGCTCCCCAGCCCTGCAGGGAGGCATCTGTCGTCAGCACTACTGTGTACCCTGGAATCTGAAAAGGCACCCCTTTCAGTAGATTGGGTGGGTGCAGCCACCAGTTGAGGGAGTGCAGAAATGGTCTGGACACCCTTATCCTGTCTCTGAGACTGCCTGTGGCCTGTGACCACTGAGTCCGAAGGCACCACTGTGCAGGCCTCATATGAAGCCTGGCATTGGAGGTCACATGTACTGTCGAAGCCATGTGGCCCAGAAGCCGCAGGCAGAGTCTGGCGGAGACCAGGGACCTGCTGAGAATCTGACTTGCCAAGGCCATCAACCTGTGGGCTCTGTCTTTGGGCAAGAATGCTTTTGCCAGGAGAGAGTCCAACCTTGCCCCTATGAACTCCAAGTTCTGGGAGGGGTGCAAAGTGGACTTTTCGAAGTTTATGACAAAGCCCAGGCACTGCAGAAGAGCAATGGTCCTGAGGGTGGCTTGATTGGCCTCCTGACCTGTCTGACCCCTGATGAGCCAGTCGTCCAGATAGGGGAAGACAAAGATGCCCTGATTTCTCAGGTAGGCCGCCACCACTGCTAGGCACTTTGTGAAGACTCTGGGGGTGGAGGTGAGGCCGAAAGGCAGCACTCTGTACTGTAATGGTTTCCTCCCACGATGAACCTCAGGTACTTTCTGTGGTCTGGATGAATGAGGATGTGAGTGTACACATCCTTTAGATCTAAGGAGCATAGCCAATCTCCCTGCTGGAGGTAGGGCAGAAGGGTCCCAAGAGTAAGCATTTTGAACTTTTCCTTCACTAGGAATTTGTTGAGGTTCCTGAGGTCCAGAATAGGACGAAGGCCACCGGACCTTTTGGGCACCAGGAAATACCTGGAGTAGAATCCGTGACCTTGTAAGTGGGGAGGCACAGGCTCCACCGCCCTGTCCACCAACAGAGCCTGAAGCTCCTGACGGAGAAGGTCTGTGTGCAGAGGAGGCCTTGGAGGCTCCCCTGGGAAGTATGGGGGTGGCAGTTGGTGGAAATGGAGGGCATAGCCCTTGTGGACTATCTCCAGCACCCAGCTGTACCCGGTAATAAGGGGCCACTGGTGGGCAAAGAGGGCGAGGCGACCTCCTGTGCAGGGTTGGGAGAGCAGTGGAGGAGAGGCTATGCTCAAGGAGTCAAAAACCCCACCCTGCTGAGTGGTAGCAGGGCCTGAGGCTTGGGGGGTCCTCTGCATACGGGGCCCATTACCCTGGCCCTTGGCTTGCTGACCCTGGGGGGCAGCTTGGGCAGCCTGATATTGAGGGTACTGTTTGTAGGCAGTGCCCTTCCTCGGGTAAAAGGGCTTCTTACCCGAGCCCTTCTTTTTACGAGAAGGGGCAGAGGTCTTCCTCGACAGCCTTGTCCTAGTGAGGTGCTCGGTCTCGAGCTGAGCGGCCTTCTCGGTCATGGGCTTGCCAAAAAGGTTTTCACCTAGGCAAGGGACATCGACCAACTTGTCCTGAACCCATGGCTCGAGGTCCAATGACTGCAGCCATGCCTGGCGTCGAGCTGCGATGCCGGCTGCCGCAACTCGGGCCGAAGCCTCGAAGCCATCGTAGGCGGCGCGGGACATGAACTTCGAGCAGTCTTGAATCCCCGAGGACAAGGACTTAAATCTCTGCAAGGGTTCCCCGGAGAGACCAGCAGAGAACCCGGCCAACTCCTTGGCCAGGTCCCGCAAGTACATGCCCATGTACAGCTGGTAAGACTGGACACGGCAAGCAAGCATTGAGCCCTGAAAGCACTTTCTACCGACGCCATCGAGGTTTCAGGCCTCCCTGCCAGGAGGCACCGCGGAGTGCATCTTCTGACTCTTCAGACGATGCATGGCCGATTCCACAACCATGGAATGGTGTGGTAGCTGTGCCTTTTGAAAACCAGGGCTCTTCCGGAGTCGATAGATGGAATCGACTCGCTTGCTAAGAACCGGCGCCGAGGCCGGTGCCTCCCACATACAGAAGAGGAGCCGTTCCAGCATCAGAGGAACCGGGACAGTAAAGGCCTCCTTCAGAGGAGAGTCATACTGCAGTGCCTCGAGCTCTTCAGCTCGAGGCTCTTCCTCGGGGTCCGCCGGAATAGCCAAGGCAGTGGCCATCTCCCGGACGAACTTCGAGAACCGGGTGTCCTCCGGGGGGGACCTACTCCGGGGCTCAGACTGCGGTGAGTCCGAAGGGACGCACCGAGTCTTAAAGGTATCAGGAGACTCCTCGTCCTCCGTCTCCCAAACTGACTCATCCGAGGAAGAGTTGGGGTCCGACCCCGCGGGGCCCTGGAGCACCTGCCCCGATGCCAGAAACACCGGCGTCGATGCCCTCGGTCCCGAACGGGAGGTCGAGGGAGACCGTGACCGAGGTCGACTCCGAGCCACGATGGACTCGAGTATCGACTTGGTCTCCGGGGTCGACTTAGAAGTCGATGTCCCAGTGGTCGGGGCAGATGCGCCAGACAGGCTGGCCATCAGTGCCCGCTGCTGCTCCATGAAGGCAGACATTCTGCTCTCCAAGGCTGTCATCCTGAGACTCAGCTCGGGAGACGCAGCAGCCACCGACTCGGGCCCCGGTGGCGCCGGGCCCGACGTCGGCTCCCTGGGAGGAGAGTCCATGAGGACTACAGGGCTTGCGTGTCCAGCAGATTCCGGCTCCACACGAAGAACTTTGGCATGCTTCTCTGGTTCCACAGGCCCGGGGCGACGGTCGGGGGTCTTAGACCTGGCCCTCAAGGAGCCAGGGACCTCTTCCGATGACGCCCTCGTGAGCCATTTCTTCCTCTTGCATTCCCGGTCGGGGGACCCCCTGTCCGAGGAGCTTCGACGGCGCTGGGGATCGGAATCCCGAGATGTTGAGGCCTCAGACAAGGTCCGGGCCCGGCCGGAGGCTGAGTCCGAGAAAAGCCTTTCCTTTTGCTGCTGGCAACTTTGTAGTGCCTTGGAAGACATTTTCCCACAGGCCCCACACGACTTAAGATCGTGGTCGGGGCCGAGGCACTGAAGGCAGCAGTCGTGTGTGTCGGTGAGAGACATTAGTTTCTTACACCGATCACACTTCTTAAAACCACTGGAAACCATCGGGGAAAAAAGAGTTCCCACGAGGTCAAGGGACCGGCCTTCCAGGGAAAAAGAGCAAAAAGGGCGTGAACACCAGCCACGAAGGGCAAAAACCGAAAAAGAAAAATCGGGCTCGATACCGGTGTACCGAACCCGGCAGGAGAGGAACCGGCGTCGAACCGGTAGAAAAAGAGCAAAAAATCGCTGAAAAAAATCTAATTTTAACCGGGAAAACTGGACACACGTCCGGTGGGCTTCATGGAAAAAAAGAGACTGAGGTAAGATGGCACCTTTAGGCGGGAAGGGAAACGCACATGCGTGCCTGCATTCCCAAAGGCTTTCATAGAAAGCTGGGGAAATGCTCCGCTGGGGCTTCATCGGTGCCGATGACACCCATATGTGAGGATTGACTTCCTGCTTGGTCCTGGAGAATATAGAAAGACTAGGGGACATGCAATGAAGCTACAGGGTAAACTATTTAAGACAAATAAGAGAAAGTATTTTTTCACTCAACGTGTAATGAAACTCTGGAATTTGTTACCGGAGGATGTAGTAAAGGCTGTTAGTGTAGCTGGATTTAAAAAAGGTTTGGACAAGTTCCTGGAGGAAAGGTCCATAAACCATTATTAAAAAGGGAACCAGGATATCAATGCTTGACCCAATACAAGCACTGTGGAACCTGTGTCTTTTGGGGAAACTGCTAGGTATTGTGGTAAGGCAGGTGCAGCACAGACCTGGGAAAGAGAAAAAAAAGAAAGTTTTTCTCCTAAGAGGGGGATGGGCTCACCCAAGCACAGGTCCCAAAACGAAAGTTATAGAGAAACACACACTTGCAAGGCTAGCTTGAAGCCACGTCCGGACTCCATGGCAACAGCAAGGAGATATAGGGTGGGGTCAGAAAGGGAAGCACGCTGGCAAACATTTAAACACAGTCAGTCAGCAATTGAGAGGAGAGCCGAGAGAACCGGGGAAACCGGGAGAAGCAGCCAGAACTGCCAGAACGAGTGGCAGGGCCAGAGAGGAGCAGGAAGACGCTTGAGAGAGTTAAAGGATTATAGTTCTAACTCAGAAGCAAGCAGCTCAGACTCTGAGCAAGAAACAGAGCCTTCTAGAAAGCCTGATAGGAAGAAGGTTTCTACAAACAAGGTAAAACAGACAGTACCTTTAAGTGCCTCAGTAAAGGGAAGGAAGTCTAGGAGCACTGCCATTATTACAGGGGGAAGAAGGGATGTTCACTGGGAGAAACTTTTTAAGTTTTTAAGAAAAGTGAAACTCGATATCCCTGAATGTATCCAAGTCCCTGAGTCTTGCAGTACAGAGGAAGACATGGAAGTGGAACTCTATAAAGAGGATTCGGATTCCATAGAGGTCCCAATGGAATGCTCATTATGCATGAGAAGTGATTAAGAAAACATTTAGTAGATAGGGTGAAGAAAGCACAAGAAGTAGTTATTCTGAGTAATTGCTACTGAGAAGTGCTGGAAAGACAGAAGTCTCATCTTTTAAAGCTGCAATAATATTTCTGCTATGAAAATGTTTTAAACAGCAGTTTAGTTCCTATACTGAGAAGCAGATAATGTTTTAAGCTTACCTGAAACAGCTGGGATAAGCTAACAAGGTTAGCTGGACTTTGCTTATAACAGTAACTTTCAGCTGTGTTTTGTTTGGCTAAAAAGGAAACTTATGTTTGTTGCAAAGACTGAAAGAAACTGCTTTGTCATAGCACTGCTGAAATACCTTTATAAAGAAGCTTTTTGTTGGAGAAAATATCCTCACTTTCTGTTCATGGTTTGGAGCCTTCTGCCAAGGTCCAATTGCAAACTTGATGATTAAAACAAAATTTAAAAATAAATTTTCCTGTGTTAGCCTATTTCCACTTGGACTGCTTTATTGCCCCACAACTACACAATTAAGGGCCTCAGCTACTAGGCTGAAGCAAGACACAAGTTAATATGGCCCGCCGCCCCCACTAGGCCACTGCCTAGAATGGGTGCCGGCCCACAGTATGTATGACCTAGATTGGCCACGGTTGGAAACAGGATACTGGGCTTGATGGACTTTGGTCTGACCCAGTATGGCATATCTTATGTTCTTATAATCTAAGAGCATATGCCTTAATTTATACCTGCTCATGTCTATATTTAAGGCACATTCCCTGCCCCATGTCTGCTTGTCTTTATAAAACAACGTTCACCTAGGCACCTATTTAGGTACCTACTTTGGAGTCCTGTTATCAAATTACCCTCATGACCCCTGCTGATAAGATTTATATTCATATTTCTAGGGCTGGGCTACCTTCCGAGTTTAAATTCTTAATCTAGCTTCTTGCTGGCCGGGCTGCCACTAATTTTATCTAACTGAGCTGGTTTACCAAACACACTGTTTCCTAGTTTAACCTTAACAACATTAGCTCCAGGGATCAATGCTCAGGATATTAAATAGCATTTCTGGTTCTGAAAATGAAAAACCCTTTAGCAGTTCAAGCATGTCCACTTGTAAACCTGCTAAGACTCTAGCACATAATGTCAGTAATAACTACCAGACCTATTCTGAATTAGATATGTCATTCAAGCAAGCTCGGATTGAGCATGCTTTAGTAGCATATCCTATCAAATTAGGGTGCTTATGACAGCATGTACAGACCGGCCTTGTACAAAGTTATTTGTGAATATTCATTAACTACTACTACTATTAATCAGTTGTACAGTGTTACAAGGTGTACACAGCACTGTACAAACACACATATAAGGAGGAACCAAAGAACAGATACAAGGACTGGCAGTAGGCAATGAAGGTTTTTATTGATGACTCCTATGCGTTTCGGCTGTTAGGCCTTCTTCAGGGGGTAATATACAAGAGGGCAAACCTTCTGAACCGTACTTTTCGCATAAGAAGACACTATGGACCACGCTCTCTGCATCGAAAAGCTTGCTATTAGGTACCTAATAGCCAGTCCTTGTATCTGTTCTTTGGTTCCTGCTTACTTTTACAGCTACATAGTTGTTTTTGGTTTTTTCAAACACACATATAAGACAGTTCCTGTTCGTAGATCTAGTTAAGACAGACAACACAATACAAGAGAAATAAGGGGCTCAATAGGGAGGAGACACAAGAGGAACAAGGGATTAGGATCCAAAAGCAGCCGCAAAGAGATAAGCCTTTTGCATGGATTTGAAGAGGAAGAAATATGAGACTTGACGTAAAGATACAGGAAGTTTGTTCCATGCATAAGGAGCAACAAGGTGAAAAGATTGAAGTCTGAAGTTGGCAGTAGAAGAAAAGGGAATAGAGAGAAGAAAGCCAGAGGAGGAGCGGAGTCCACAAGGAGGGGTGTAGGGAGAGAGAAGAGAGAAAAGGTAATGAGGAGCAGTAGAGTGAATGCATTTATAGGTTAGAAGGAGATGTTTGAAATGGATACATAAATGGAAGGGGAGCCAGTGAAGTCATTTCAGAAGAGGGGTTATATCAGTGTATTGGGGCTGGCAGAAGATTAGCCACGCAGCAGAGTTCTGAATAGATTGAAGAGGAGAGAGATGACTCTTGAGGGAGACCAGCAAGGAGGAGGTAGCAGTAGTCAAGACAGGAGGTAACTAAAGAGTGCACAAGAGTTTTAGTAGTGTGTTCAGAGAGAAATGGGGTGAATTTGTTAATTTTATAGAGAAAGAAAAGACAGGTTTTAGCGGTCTGTTGAATATGTGTGGAGAAGGAAAGGGAAGAGTCAAAGATGACCCCAAGGTTGCAGGCTGAGGAAACAGTGATAGAGAAAGGAAGAAGAGGAGAGGAGGGTTTAGGCGAAAGATAAGTAGTTCAGTTTTAGCCATGTTCAATTTCAGATGGCGGTGAGACATCCAGGCAGTGATGTCAGATAAGCAGGCAGAGATATGAGCTTGGAGTGTAAGAGAAATGTCAGGTGAAGATAGATAGATAGATTTGAGAGTCATCAGCATAAAAATGATACTGAAAGCCATGGGAAGAGATGAGGGCACCAAGGGACTGGGTATAGAGGGAGAAAAGGAGAGGGCCTAGAACAGACCCATGGGGTGCACCAACTGAAAGGGGGATGGCAGTAGAGGAGGAACCACCAGAACAAACACTGAAAGAGCGATTGGAGAGATAAGAAGAGAACTAAGATAGCACAGAGTCACTAAAACCAAGAGAGGAAGATATGTCAAAGAGGAGGAGATGATCAACAGTATCAAAAGCAGCAGAAAGGTCAAGAAGAATGAGAACTGAGGAAAGGCCATTGGACTTTGCCAGAAACAAGTCACTGGAGACTTTGGCAAGAGCCGTTTCAGTAGAATGAAAGGGACGAAAACTAGACTGGACTGGATCCATGAACTGCAGCACCTGCTTGACCAGGGGACTCAGTGGATTCTACAGTTCATGTTGCAGCTTGCTGTTTGATACATTCTTCTCCTTTGTACTCTGCCATAGTACCCACCTTTTTTTCAGGTCTTCCACATTGCGGGTGTGCTGATGCACAGCATTCACCTTGCAGGTGATCTCCCACCAGCCATGCTGTTGTGTGCTGGCATACTCAGAGCTTAAGAGGGTGGCATGCTCTGAGGAAGCAAATTTGAGGCAGCGGCGGAGTACTGCACATTCAAGAAGTTTGGAAATGAATGGGAGAAGGGAGATGGGTTGGTAATTAGAAAGACAGGTAGGGTCAAGTGAAGGTTTTTTGAGGAGAAGCGTGATCACAGCATGCTTGAAGGTTGCAGTGGAGAGGGGAATGTTGAGAATATGTGAGATGGAAGGGATGACGGAGGAGGAGATGGGTGGGATAGGATCAGGAGAACAGGTGGTGAATTTAGAGGAGGAAAGAAGAGAGGTTTCCTCTTTAAAAATTTTAGAAAAGGATGAAAGGGTGATAGAAGTTGAGAGGAAAAGTGGGGGTGAAGATTTAATAGGGAATTGAAGAGTAAAATTATGGACTTTGTTATGGAAATAGCTAGGGTTTGGGCAGAGAGAGACGGAGGGATTGGAAGCAGTGGTGAGTAGAGAGTAGAGAAGAGACAATGGGGATTAGAGGCAAGACAGATGGATAAAATAGTTTTGCTTAGTGAGTGCAATGGTGGACTGGAAAGAATTAAGCATGAATTTGAAGTGAAGGAAATCAGAAAGGGAGCAGGATTTGCGACAAGTGCATTCAGCTGAGTAGGCACAGGAGTGTAGGTAGCAGGTAGTTGAAGAAAGCTAAGGCTGAGGTGAAGTGCCCCTCACAGGATGTGCTATGAGCAGAGCAAGACTATCCAGAGTAGAGGAAAGGGTAGTATTTTAAGAAACTATGGTCTCATCAACATACTTAAAAGACAAAATAGAAGAGAAGAGACAGTAGTGGATAGAGTCAGTTGATCGATAGCATAAAGATTCCTAAAAAAGATAGGAGATTGAGGTGGAGAGTGATTAAGAGTGAAACTTAAGATGTGGTGGTCAGATAAGGGAAGAACTGAGGTGCGGAAATTAGAAAGTAAACAATTAGAATAGAAAATGAGGTCAAGGCAGTGACCAAGCTGACAAGTGGGCACAGAAGAGCAAAGCTGAAGGTTGAAAGAGGAGGTAAGGGAAAGGAGCTTAGACGTATAGAGGTCAGAAGGGTTATCAATAGGAAAAGTAAAGTCACCAAGAATAAGAGATGAGGAGGAAGAATCCAAGAAGAAGGAGAGCCACGAGTCAAATCATATGAACATCTAATCACCTAATTTCAATGACCTCAAACATCACCATTTAATATACACATACAGTAACTATTATTCCAGCCTACTTCGCATGGACTAGCACTTGTAAAAACCTCATTTCATGTTAATATTCCCTGTTTAATGTTAAACGTTATCATTCCATATTAATACTCCCTGTTAACTTTAAATTGTTCCATGTAAACCGCATTGACCCTTGTAAATGCAGTATATAGAAAAATGCTAAATAATTATATCTCTGCAGTATGTGCGGGGAGCTCCTTGTATGGGATCGGCACCCTGGTGTTTAACGGGGATATACGTCCAACCTAGACATACATCCCTACTAAGCACGATTCGGAATGACCCCCTTAGCCTCTGGTTACATTTGCAGATGACATCCTATATATGAAGGTGGATCTCTAGGGCGGAGTGGAGGAGTAGCCTAATGGTTAGAGAACTGTCTTGGGACCCAAGAGACCAGGGTTGAGTTCCTACTAGCACTTCTTTTGGCCTCAGGCAAATCACTTAAAGCTCCATTGCCTCAGAAGAATCCAAGTTATCAATGTCACTATTTAATGAACATTACCAAGTTTAAAGTATAATGTAAACTGCTTTGACTAAATGTATTAAAAAAACCATTAAATAAATCAATTAAAATAAACTCTGGAAAGAGCGCAGGTCTGAAGCACTAGAGAAGACAAGTCTACAGACTGTGTGCTGCCACTTAGCACTCGTAGACTTCCATTCTCTCCCAGTTACTACTGCTACTTATTATTTATATTGCTCTACAGTACTAGACATATACACAGCGATGTACAAATACACATAACAGACTGTGCCTGCTTCCCAGAACTTACAGTCTACCAAGACAGACAGAACAATGGGATTTTTAGAGAAATGATCAGAAATGAGCAAAGACAGGAGAATAAGGTGGTCAGCATCCAAAGGCAGCCTCAAAAAGATGAGTTTTTAGCCTGGATTTTAATAGGACCAGGGATGGGCCCTGCCATATTGACTCAGGTAGTCTATTCCAGGCATACAGTGCAGTAAGATCAAAGGAACTGAGTCTGAAGTTGGCAGTAAAGGAGAAAGGCAAGGTTACAATGATTCACTCGATGAGGAGAGTTGCCAGTGAGGGGTGTAGGGACAGAGAAGAAAAGAGCTGCAGAATGTATGTATTTGTAGGTCAGAAGAATTTTGAATTGTATGCAGCAATGAAGTGACGAGAAGAGGGGTTATATGACCATAGCGACATTGGCAGAAGGGAGTGGATAAGGGTCTTGATAGTGTGTTCTGAGAGGAAGGGACGGCTTTTGCTGATGTTATAGTGAAAGAAACGACAGGTTTTAGCTATATGTTGGATATATGCAGAGAAAGAGGGAAGAGTCAGAGATGATCCTAAGGTTGCTAGCCGAGGAGACAGGGAGGATGACCTAAGGGAAATAGAACACCGTGTTGATTAGTGTGAAGTGCATTCTAAGTTGAATTGGTAAAATGTAAATAAATCTACCCCATCTGGAAACTACCGTCGCAAATACAGACACTCACAAGTAAGTAGAAGCAGGGGAAATGATTCCATAAACCATTCTCCTCATGTTTTCTCCTCCATGCCCCCATCCCTGCTGGGCTGCCTCTTAGAGGATGTGCATTTCATTTTCTTTGTTGTAAATTTGTCTGTGGAAACTAGTGACTAAACCTTATCGTTTTCTTAACTTTGCAAAGTACAGTGACACCTACCTGCTGATGCAGAAAGACCAATACGCCCTTTGCGCAGAGACTGAGGCACACGTAAACAGCAAAGGAAAAGCAAGCACACACAGTAATGCCGAGCATATTTAAATTAAGGCAAATGGCATGATAATATTGTCTGCACCCAATGCAGAGAAATGCATAGAGCATTATGTTACCAGTCAAAGCGCCAATATCTCTATGCCTGGGTCTAAGGTGGTTTAAAGATCTTGTGCGTGCCCTCAACAGAATCTTGATGGCATCGAGGACTTTTCCCGATGCCTGTATCATCTGAGGTGAAGTGTCAAACTTTCCCTCAGATGATCCAAGCATCGGGGAAAGTCTCTGATGCCATCAAAATACTGTTGGGGGGCTGGTGTCCCTGACACTGACCCCTAATAGAAACCAAAGAGGCTGTGATTTCCCCCACCCAATTAAAAAAAAAACCTGGTGGCCCAGCATCCCCAAATCCCCACCATCCTTACGATGGATCGGTATGCATGGCCCACGTGTTCCTGCCCCTGCACTGTCATCTTGAGAAATGGCGGTGCCTGGCCCCATGCAGTGCATCCTGGGATGCACTGGGTGGGGTCAGAATATCAGTGGGTGGGTGGGGAGGGGAGTTCTGGGATGCTGGTCCATCAGGCTTATTTTTAATTGGGTGGGTGGTGGGATTGGAGCCGCTGGGCCACCAAGGATTTGGTTTCTGTCGGAGGCACTGGCCTCCAGATTGTGATAGCATTGGGGCTTTCCCCGATGCCTGGATCATCTGAGGGGAAGTTTGACACTTCACCTCAAACGATCTAGGCACTGGGGAAATACTGTCGAGGTGCATATGCAAATAGCCACGTGGTGACCCTGTTTCTATGAGACAGCATGCCAAACTTGTGTCGATTTCTATGCACATGTGTTTGGCTTGCTCTCCCATTTTAATGTGTGGCTATTTGCATATGCAGCCCTTTCTGCATGCTGGCGAAGAAGTCGCATGCTGTTGGTGTGCTGCATAGAGGCGTACAGAGTTAATAGTGTGTGACTTCAGAGCCAGCTTTGTGCATCAGCCTGCTAGTGACCAAACTGTGTGGTCTGGGATTGTTGCTATGTGGAGGGCTTCTTGGTGAAATACGGCAATGCGTGCTGCCTTTGTACAGTGGCTCCCTATGATATATATGCATGGTGCATTCTTTGACATATGTTGACAATGGCATCCAATAGTTTGATAAAATATCTAACCTACTTTCATTGGAGTTTTCTTTCGAACCCAACACAATGTTTGGGAACCACTCCATTCAAGCCACCCCTCCTCTCTAGATCAGAGGATCCATGCGGAGTTAACACAGATAAATAAAATGTGACACTTCTGTTGAGATCCAACATGGATCCAATTTGTTTGTGAAACTATGCAGTGGATGTCCAGATCCAGATTAATCCTCAGGCAGAACAGACATGAACAGCGAGGTATTCAAGCACAGAGGATAATTTTATAAAGTTGCACCTAGTTAACACATGTTTTTATGTGCATCATTTAGGGCCATTTTATAAAGTCAACTATGCACGTACTTGCCTTTGTAAAAGACTAACATAAATGGCACAGATCATGCCTTAAGGTGCAATGACTTACCACCATCCCTAGAGGTGGCGTAAATTGCCATGTCTACATTTTGCAAGCATGGGCGTAGATTTTTGTATTTCTATAAATCAAGATTAACCTTCTAACTGTCAGTAAGGCTGAGCTAATTCTTCCCGGTTCCTCTTTATTTCTTCTACCTGTTCTGTCTCTGTCCCAAGCATATTTAACATGTAGGACTAGCTTTACTGAAAGCACTACCACATTAATGCATGCTATCATGTGTTAATGGATGTTATTTACTGCAGATGCCAATTTATTCAACAGGGATAAAGGGGATGGAAGGACACCCCTATGAGGAAAGACTTAAAAGCTTAGGGCTCTTCGGTTTGCAGGACTGATGGTTGAGGAGGGAAGATGCGATAAAGGTCTATAAAATACTGAATGGAATGGAATGTGTAAACGTGAATTGGTCATGTGCCCCTTTGTAAAGACGAAAGGCTAGGGGACACACAATGAGGCTACGAAGCAGAGAAAAGGAGACCTATCTACTAATAAATAATAGCACACAAATGGCATTAGCATGTGCTATTATGGTAGTGCACTTTAGTAAATCTAGCCCTTTACCACAAAACATCTCTATCTTTAAACCTCTTTTCTGCAGGTATCCCAAATGATAAGTAGGAGTAGTTTTAAAATCTGGTTGTTTTGTGCATGCTTAAAAGCATAGCGATAACTTGCAGTTCTGCCCACAACTGTAAATTTCCCCTTAAACGTCTTGATTAAACAAGCACCAGTCTGAATGTTTCACAACCAGTTTTCCTCTGCTTGCATGGTAAGCGTTTGTATAAAATACTCTCATGCTTCTAATAATGTACTTATATGTGTGTTATTTGTAAAGCACATCCATATTCATGTGCTCGAACGCTGCTTTACTCACTAAAGTTGGTGCCTCCCTGTCGGACTATTTTAGCAAACTGTTTGCTATACAAGGGCATTTAAACAGCTCCAGATTCACACGTTCCTTTTCTTTTGCCAGCTCTCTGCATTTATTACCCCCAGGATGCAGATTTTCTCCAAGCTGGGAGTATTACTTCTCAATGATTCATTCTGAAATTCTAAAGCAGCATCCCAGAAGGCAGAGATTTTGCCAGAACTCCACGATGAATGGATTAGTGCAGCAATATTCTGTTTGTATTTCAGATAAAAATTCTAGAGGAAATCAGCAAGCCCCTTCCTTGTAGTAAACTTTATTTTTTGGCATTTGAGTTAACAAATCCTTCCTTGCTGATTGTGTGACGCAGTAACCTCTGGCTATATTCCTTCAGTGTTGATTCAGTGATATGCTAAATGGATGTATTGTTTGAGTACTACTACTACTATTACCACTAATCATTTGTATAGTGCTACAAGTACAAGCATTATGGAACTTGTTTGTCTTTTTGGGAAACTGCTAGATAACTGTGACCTGGATTGGCCACTGCTGGAAACAGGATACTGGGCTTGATGGACCTTGGTCTGACCCAGTATAGCATATCTTATATTCTTATGAGAGTACCTTAGCAGTGGTCTCTTCTATGGCCACTGAATGTTGTTGGACCTTCTGTGACAAAGAGGTCACCTAAGACACTAAAGCTGCCCACAACTGCACAATAGCAGGCCAAATAGTCTCCACGGTGAAGGTCTCTGGACATTGTAGTGTGAAGACCAAGGCAGACCCCTTCATAGTCATGGTGTTGCTCTCCAATCCTCCCAGCGCACAAATTTTGTTCTGTAGGGCAGCCTCCTCTGCTGCCTGCTCTCCAACTGCCTGCTCAACGAGTGCGCCATAAGATCGCTGTTCCAGGAGACACAATGCTTCTTCTGTTAGAGACCCCAGGGCTGTCACTTGGTGGCTGGCAAGATCCTCTATGCTGAAAGCGTCCTCCTGTGACAGCACATCTGGGAATCCTGCATACATTGCTTTTTCGTCAAATGCCATGAATCAGGGGAGACAGAGTAACTGCCCAAGGTCAGCACCAAGCCTCCAGACTCTGATGCCAACACAGCTAGGCTAAACTTTCCTGCTTGAACTGGTTGCTGAGCAGGCTGTATAAAAAACCGGAATCAAGTGACCCAACAGCCAAAGGTAATGGAGAAGAGGTCAAGGTAGCCTGGGAGGGATAGCTAGCCCCCTTAACCTTCCGTTTCCTTCCCATCAGGAAAACACTGACCACTCATACATGCTTGCAATCCACCATCTTGGATCCCTGCTTCAAACAGTTCTTATTTATAATCATCGAGGACTCTTAAGTGTTAGCGTATCCTTCCTACATTTATTTATTTATTTATTTAACAGGTTTTCTATACCGCCTTATCATAAATTCAAAGCGGTTTACAAAGAACAAGAATGTTACATCCTTGTTAGCCCCAGGGCTCTCAGTTATTGTAGGTTTAAACATTGATGGCTTCCATT
This sequence comes from Ichthyophis bannanicus, assembly GCA_033557465.1. Classification (NCBI taxonomy): domain Eukaryota; kingdom Metazoa; phylum Chordata; class Amphibia; order Gymnophiona; family Ichthyophiidae; genus Ichthyophis; species Ichthyophis bannanicus. Next base: position 186,377,747 of record CM066033.1, on the reverse strand, counting down.
TGATCTGTTAGAGTTGAATAGGCACCCTGTGGCTCATTTTCCTATTCCCCCAATTTGAGTTGATGGATTTTTATGTCTTGTGATAAGGAAGCTTATCATAGCTCAGGTAGGAGCTATAAAAAAGATGATGTGACTCTGAACAAGCAACCTGTCAGTTCTGGTAGAAGTGAGAAAACAGAGTTTTCACATAAAAGACTACCAGTCCCAGAATGCACCAGGTTTCCAGCAGCCATGAGAGGGGCTGAAGTGAGAAAATGTGTGTGCAATCAAGAGAGCTATGAGGTAATCCCTAAGCACTCATCTCAAAGGGCAGGGCCTGATTCAAGACAGCTGCACTGTGTTAGGGAGCAGCACACATTAGGAAAGAATAAGAATAGAGATTATTCTTCAGATAACAGCTTCAGGGAGAGCTACAAGAACAGCTTCAGAAAGAGATACAGAGACAGCAACGGCTACAAGCTCAAGCACCAGTATCACCTGGAGAAACAGAAGCCAAGCCAAGCGGATAGAGAAAGAAGGAAACTCTCTGGAAGGAAGAGAAGAAAGCCCATTGGAAGGTCTGGGAGATTCCAAGGCAGTACCCATACTGGGAGGTATTCCAAATGCCAGCAGAGTCCATTGGACTGGATTCAGCCAGAGGAATGGATTGGCAGAGATAGGAATCACCAGTGGCTACCTGGAAGAGAGAAGACTGCATGTGGAAGGGACTTTCAGACCAAGGCCAGAAGGTATGTGAGAGGAGATCCAGTGTCCAGGGATCAAGATTGGAAGGCTGGACATCAGAATTGGGTTACATATTGGCCAGGCTATACAGAGAGGAATAATGATAGCAGGAGAGGCTCAGGTATGAACACTGATCCAGACCCTATCTATAATAGAGAATGGCAGCAAGGGAATAAGCATTCTCATGATAGTGCCTTAATGAAAGACTCGTCTGTGCCAATGTATGATAATGACCCTATGCTGATTGATACAGCAAATGAAAGTACAGTTTATATGGACTGTTCTCTATCTAAATGCTATTGCTAGCTTTCTGTGAGCAAACACATCAGCCATCACAAAGAAACCTAACTTTGTTCTTTATTTCCACTGCAAACAGCTCTTAAAGCTGGATCAAGCATACCCTCACTACACTATCCCCCTTTATCCTTCCCATAGTCAACCTGTCGCTGCGCCAAGGATACTTACCACCTTCCCTCAAACATGCACAAATCCGTCCAATAATTAAAAATAACACCCTTGACAAAACATCACCCAACTCCTACAGACCTATCTCTAGTATCCCATTTATGGCTAAACTGATTGAAAAGATCGTCCAAACTCAAACACAAGATCATATAGAAACCTTAGCCCCACTTGATGACCAACAATATGGCTTTCGCCCCTACCATGGTGTAGACACCCTATTAACAGTACTCCTCGATACATTAATAAGAGGCATTGATAACCCTAAACAAGCTTTCATTCTCCTCTTTCTAGACATCTCTGCAGCGTTTGACAGTGTACACCATGCTCTAATGCTTAACAGACTAGAACAAATAGGAACCCACTCAACTGTACAAAACTGGTTCACCTCATATCTAACTGATCGAACACAAACCGTCCGAACTAACACTGAAACTTCTAAAACATACAAACAGGAAATTGGTCTCCCACAAGGCTCCGCCCTCTCTGCCGCAAATCCTGTGAGTAGTGTAGGCTTCCATGGCATCTAGGAAGGATAAAGTTTGTCTATGTTTGGTTGAGGAGAGATTCAGTTCTCCTAGAAGAATGAGGGGATGGTGGGAGGTTTGGGGGGTGGGGGAACAAGCTGATCAGATATTAAGTGAGCTAGAAGGGGGACCTTATTTCTGGCAGATTGGACGTTGATCAGGGCACATTGGAAGGGGGATTATTAGTATTCGAGGTGGGTGTAGAGATGGGAACAGAGGTGGGGTAATCCTGGATAGGTCGCATTTCCGAGGATTTTGTTGGAAATGAAGTTGGAGCGTATGGTTGTAGATGAGTGAGGGTCTGTGGGTGTGGATTATAGGTATTCTTATGTTTTGCTTTAATTCCAGTGAGTTAGTCAGTAGGGCTGATATGATGATGATCAGTAAGAGCTGCATAGGTGAGGTTGGGAGCCATGTCCTTGTTATTCATGTTGCGGATGGATGGGAGTGGGGAGGGGCGGGGGCACTGGGTGAAAGCGCAGGTACTATTGGAGCCCCCAGGGAGCTCAGTCCCAGATACAGGCCCAGTGGCAACCATGTAAGGCTAAGCAGCAGAAATCTCAACCGGGGGCGGGGTTTTGATGCCTTCCTCAGGGGATCCCCTCTCAGGTGGGCGGTCAGCTTGTCCACTTTGCACACAGGTAGCCCCCTCGTCACCATGGACACCTGGGTGTTACAGATTGTGTGGGACAAGTATCTGTTGCATTTTGTCCAGCCACCACCATCATTATTCCCAGAGGAGTATCCACTAGACCTGCATCAGCACGGTCTCCTTCAAGCAGAGGTTGCCACACTGCTGGCCAACCTAGCCATCGAGCCAGTGCCCCCGGCTCAGAGGGTTTGGGTGTTTTCCCCCGCTACTTCTTCATCTCCAAGAAGACAGGGGGCTTCAGGTTCATCCTCAACCTCTGGGACCTGAACCGCTTTCTGGTCCGGGAGAAGTTCAAGATGGAACGTTGCTTCCGTATCTCATCATGGGCAATTGGCTATGCTCTTTTGATCTAAAGGATGCATACACATATATCTTGATCCACCCTTTACACAGAAAATATCTGTGTTTCGTGCTGGGGTGCCAGGACTTTTAGTATTTTATTTATTTATTTATTTATTTAACTATTTCTTTTATACTGCCCCTTCCAGAGATCAAGGGCGGTTTACATATAACAGGTTAACAGTCTTGTACACATTTGTATACATTTTTTACATAGAACAATAGAAACTAACTATTTACATTGAACAATAAAATTTAACTTAGTGGGTATTAAAGCAGAAGAAAACATCAAACTTTTTTACAAATGTATATTTACAGTGTGTGGTGTGTAGTGTGGGTATTTGTGTAGGTGCTGGAATTTAGTTCCTTTTATGTCTTCTTTGGGGCGTGTGTGAGGGTGGGCAGGCATGTGGTTATGGTGTTGGGATTAAGGGAGTTTGTGTAACTGTTTCCACGTTTGTAGTGGGGCTGGCTTTGGGGGAGTAGGGGATTTCAAAATGTTCAGTGAACAGGTAAGTCTTTAATTCTTTTCTGAATTGGATGAGGTCTTTTATGGTGCGAAGTTCAATAGGGAGGTCGTTCCAGAGTGTAGGAGCAGTGAATGAGAATGCTCTGGAGCTAGTGGTTTTCTTAGTCTTCCGGATGGCTTTTGGTATGATAAGGGAGTGGGCTGTGTTTTGTCTGTGGGCTCTTGTCGATGTTGGAGAGTGCAGTAATGTAGATAGGTGTGAGGGGGTTATGTCATTTATGAGTTTATAGGTTGTTAGGATAATTTTATATTTAATTCGACTGTTTATAGGGAGCCAGTGGAGTTCTAGCAGTATTGGGGTTACGTGATCTGTTAAGCGAGCTTTAGCAATTACTTTTGCACAGTTGTTTTGAGCTCTTTGTAGGAGGTATGTGCTTTTTTGAGGGAGGCCTATAAGGAGACTATTGCAATAGTCGAAATGAGGGGTGATCAGGGTACTTACTACAGATCTAAAGTCTTGTGTTTCGAGGAGTGGTCTTAGGTGTTGAATAGTTTTGAGTTTGTAGAAAATAGTTTTTACTGTTTGTTTTATGTGTGGTATCATGGTGAGAGTGTGGTCTATTATTACTCCTAAATATTTTACCTGTTTTTTAACAGGTATGGAGGTTTTGTTGATTGTGATTGTTTCTGGGTAAGTGTTTTCAGTCATAGATGACCTCGTTACAAACATTGCCTCAGTTATTTTGAGGTTGATGCTGAGGTGGTTTGATTCCATCCAGGAGGAGGTCTCTGCCATGCATTTGGATAGTGAGTCATATGTAGGGTTTTTAATGGTTATGGGGATAGCTAGCATGATGTCATCGGCATAAATAAAATGGTTAATCTTGTGTTTTTTAAATATGTTTGTTATCGGTTGGAGGTACAGGTTAAATAGGAGGGCTGAAAGGGCCGATCCTTGGGGTATTCCCTGTCCTTGTGGGAATGTTTCTGATGCTTGTTGGTCAATTTGGACTCGTATTAATCTATGTGAGATGTAGGATTTGAACCAGTTAAGGACCGTCCCGCCTATTCCTAGGTTCTCTAATCTGTTGATCAGTGTCGGGTGATTGATGTTATCGAAGGCGGCTGAGATATCTATAAATAGGAGTAAGAAGCCATGGTGTTTGTCATCTGTGCCCCTGATGAGAAAGTCCATTAGTGTGATTAGGAGGGTTTCTACTCCGTGGGATAGGCGGAAGCCAAATTGGTGTGAGTCAAGTGGTTTGTGCTCATCAATGTGTTCTTGTAACTGAATTTGGATTGTTTTCTCTATTATTTTGGCAATGAATGGAATGCTGGCTATGGGTCTGTATGAGATCGGGTCTTTTGAGTCAAGCTTATTATTCTTTATTATTGGTCGGAGTGTTGTGAGTTTTAGGGCATCGGGCATGATGCCTTGTGAAAGGGATTGGTTAACTATATCTTGTATGTTTACCGCCAGTTCATTTTTTGCACACTTAATCCATGATACAGGGCATGGGTCGAGTGGGGAGGTGGTGGTGTTTATCATTGTTATAATTTTGAGGAGTTGCTTTTGTTCTACCAACTGGAAATTTGTCCATATGTGAGTGGTTGTTGTGTTTGATAATAATGGAGTCGGGGTAGTGGTCTTGTTTTTTAGTTTTTCTGCAAAATGTTCTGCTAGTGGTTGTATATTCATTGCTTGTTGTTTAGGTTCGGTGTTGTTAGTTTTGGTTAGTGTTCTTACTATCGCGAATAACTCCCTAGGGCGGTTGATGGATGAGTTTATTACTTTGGAGTGGTAGTCTCTTTTTGATTTGCTGATTGCGTTTTTGTATTCTATAAGTAGGAGCATGTATTGGGATTTGTTTTCCTCAGATTTAAGTTTTCTCCATCTCTTTTCTAGTCTCCTCAGTTGTTTTTTTAGTTGTGTCAGCTCTTTGGTGAACCATTTTTCTGTCTTTTTTGTTTGTTTATGTAAGACTCGTGTGGGGAGCGCTGCTTTTTGAATCGTTAGATTCCAATGAGCTATGGTTGAGTTGATGTCTGGTGAGACTGTGTTTAGTTTGGGTAATACTTTGTCAAGGAATGTGTCTTTGTCAAAGCGTATGAAACGTGATGTATGTGGAGTTGTGCTTGTATTGTTTTTTGGGATTTGTGCCGGTAGCTGGATTGTGATAAGATGGTGGTCTGACCAGGGTACTTCTGTTATATTCGGAGTGTAGTGTGGTAAGTGACTGCAGAGTGTGGATGAGAGGAAGATTACGTCAAGTATGTTGCCTTTCTTGTGTGTGGGAGCATGTATTATCTGAGTGAATCCCATTTGTGTCATAGCATCTATGAAGTTATCTGATTGTGTGTGGTTCAATGATGGGAGGTTCAAATCACCAAGGAGTATAAGTGGTTTGCTTTGCGACGCTGTGCATGCGAGTTCTAGAATAGGGGTGAGGTTTTTGTAATCGGATGCTGGGGGTCTGTATATGAGGGTGAGAGCCAAGGTTTTATTTTCTATGTTAATGATGTCCATTCCATCTATATTATTTAGGTTTTTTAGGGTGAATTGTAGGTCTTTTTTGGTGAGAATTAATACACCCCCTCCTCTTTTTATATTCCGTTGGCAATTGAATATGTCATATTGATATGTGGTTAGTTGGTTTAGTAGTATAGAGTCAGTAGGTGAGAGCCATGTTTCAGTAATACAGATAATGTCAGGGGATGTGTCGTTTATTATGTCGTTAATTATTGGTATTTTGTTTCTTATAGACCGTATGTTTATTAGGGTGAGTTGTAATATGGTCTTTGTATTGTCAGCTTGGGTGCTACCCTTTGGACTGGTGTTGTCCTCCAGGGTTTTCACCAAGTGCCTAGTAGTCATCACTGCGTACCTCCAGTCCCTGAGGGTCTTTGTCGTTCCCTACTTAGATGACTGGCTGATAAAGGCCTCCACGCCAGACAACATGCGGCACTCAGCACATCGGATGATAAAGGTGCTCGAGCAACTCGGATTCCTGGTCAGCTACCCGCTATCATCTGCAGCCAACTCAGTGGCTGGAGTTCATCAGGGCCCTCTTGGACACCACGTGTGCCCGAACCTTTCCTCACAGAAGACAATGAACAGTGTCTCATGGCGGTTGTCGCCACCATCTGCCACAAGCGGCACACTATGGCATGGGTGATGCTGTGCATGTTAGGCCACATGGCCTTCACAGTGCATATGACCCCACTGGCCATCGCTCAGGATGCACCAGGCACAGTGGACGCTGTGCACCCAGTGGAAGCAACCCACAGGCCACCACAGGGATTGTGTGGCTATTATGACGCCCCTCACCAATTCCCTTGAGTGGTGGCTGTAGCCCCAGCAGCTGCTCTTGGGTCTTCCTTTCCAGTTGATGCCACCCCAAAGGACACTTACCACCAATGCGTCCAAACTGGGATGGAGCGCGCATTTGGATGGCCTGCAGACACAAGACCTCTAGTTGGAGCAGGAGAGTCTGAACAGATCAACTTTCTATTGTGGATCAGGAACTGGTTAAAAAATAGAAAGCAGAAGGTAGGACTAAATGGCCAATTTTCCCAATGGAGAAAGGTGAATAGTGGTGTACCCCAGGGATCTGTGCTGGGTCCGCTGCTTTTTGACATATTCATAAATGACCTGGAAAGTGGAATAACGAGTGAGGTTATCAAATTTGCAGATGACACCAAACTATTTAAAGTTGTTAAAACCCAAGAGGATTGTGGAAAATTGCAAGAGGATCTTGATAAATTGGAAGACTGGGCATCAAAATGGCAGATGAAATTTAATGTGGACAAGTGCAAGGTTATGCACCTAGGGAAGAACAACCCAAACTATGGTACACGATGCAAGGTTCCACATTAGGAACCACCACCCAGGAAAAAGATTTAGGCGTCATTGTGGATACCATGTTAAAACCCTCCGCCCAGTGTGCAGCGGCAGCCAAGAGAGCAAATAGAATGCTAGGTATGATAAGGAAAGGAATGGAAAATAAAACAAAAGATATTATAATGCCTCTATTTCGTTCCATGGTGAGACCGCAACTTGAATATTGTGTGCAATTCTGGTCGCCGTATCTTAAAAAGGATATAGCATTATTAGAAAAGGTTCAGAGAAGAGCCACCAAAATGGTAAAGGGGATGGAAGGATACTCCTATGAAGAAAGGCTAAAACGGTTTGGGCTCTTTAACCTGGAAAAGAGACGGCTAAGGGGAGATATGATAGAAGTCTATAAATTAATGAACGGAGTGGAACGGGTAAACGTAGATCGACTGTTTACCTTATCAGAATATAGAAAGACTAGGGGACATGCAATGAAGCTACAGGGTAAACTATTTAAGACTAATAAAAGAAAATATTTTTTCACTCAACGTGTAATCAAACAATGGAATTTGTTACCGGAGGATGTAGTAAAGGCTGTTAGTGTAGCTGGGTTTAAAAAAGGTTTGGACAAGTTCCTGGAGGAAAGGTCCATAAACCATTATTAAGAAGGGACCCAGGATATCAATGCTTGAACCAATACAAGCATTGTGAAACCTGTGTCTTTTGGGGAAACTGCTAGGTACATGTGACCTAGATTGGCCACTGTTGGAAACAGAATACTGGGCTTGATGGACCTTGGTCTGACCCAGTATGGCATATCTTATGTTCTTATGTTATGAATTCCAGGCGACTGTGAATGCCTTGAGGGCCTTCCTGGTGCACTTGGCAAACATAGTGGTACTCATCCTGATGGACTACCAGGTGGCCATGTTCTACATCAACAACAGGGGGGCATGGGTTCATACATCCTGTGCTTAGAGGTGGTACAAGTTCACAGTGGCCCATGGTATGGAGCTGCGGGTGATCTACCTGCCTGGGAAGCTCAACACACTGACAAACCACCTCAGCTGGGTCCTCCAGCCTCATGAGTGGACTCTCAATGGGAGGGTGGTGGACCACATATTTTAAGAGTGGGGCACGCTGACAGTTGGCCTCCCTGCACAATGCGCAGGTGGACACTTCTGTTCCCGGTTGCTCTTGAGGGGCAGGCTGGTGTCAGACACCTTCCTCCTCAACTGGGGGGTAGGCTTGCTCTGTGCTTACCCCCTGATTATACTGGTGGTGAAGATACAAGCTCCCGGTGAACAGGAGGACCATGATCCTCATTGCTCCAAACTGGCCCAGACAGCCATGTTTCTCCCTGCTGCTCCAGTTCTCCTGCTGGGAGCCTCTCTAGTTAGGTTGCGACCCCAACCCCATTTCTCAGGAGGATGGGACCCTCTTACACTTGAACATGCAGCCCCTGGACCTCACAGTGTGGATACTGAGCTGGTAGTCCTATCTGAGCTCTACTTGCCAAGGAAAGTGATGGATGTCCTTTTAGCCTCCTGCAAGGACTCCACCTGCCATTCCTATGCTTTCAAATGGAGTTGGTTCTTCCTCTGGTGTGCAGGAAAGGAGATGGATTCTTTCTCCTGCCAAGTTGAGGGTTTGCTGGATTACCTCCTGCATCTCTCCGATTCAGGCCTCAAATGTAACTCCATACGCGTGCACCTGAGTGTGATTGGAGCCTGCCACTGGGGCTTGGAAGGAAAGCCCATCTCTGCTCAGCAGGCAGTGGCTCACTTATGCGGTGCTTGTTCCTGTTGAGATCTCCAATTAAGCCCCTGCCGGTTGCATGAGATCTCAACATGGTCCTGAGACAGTTGTTGTCTGCACCCTTTGAGCCGTTCGCTATCTGTCCACTGAAATTCCTGACCTGGAAGGTAGTCTTTTTGGTGGTGCTTGATCAGTGGCTCAGATAAATATGGAGCCAGGAGAATTCTTTTGTACTTGTTTGTATAAGAGAGAGAGAGAGAGCTGGGGATCAGAAAACCAGTGAAAAGAAAGAATCGCTTTCTGGGCCTTTTAACATTGCTGTTCTCTGCGGTAGGCCAATGAGATACGATTCATTCAATAAAGGTTCTTTTTTCCAAAGACACAGAATAGGGAATACGTTCCATTGGAAAATAGTTGCTATAAAGCCCCCATTGACAGCTGGGCTCATAGGAGATCATTTTACAAAGTCATTCCCGTGCATATATGGCCACATTAATGTGTAAATTACCTCTTATAACATAGTGGTTAGCAGAAAAGTGCACACTTTGGCATGAAGCTGTGTACTTTGCCAGTAGGCATTCCTGGGACTGTGGTCTGGACAGAGCATGGGGCAGAGTTCACACATATGGGTGTTGATTATGTATAAAATACCTAGGGCTCTTTAACCTGGAAAAGAGACGGGTGAGGGGAGATATGATAGAAGCCTATAAATTAATGAACGGAGTGGAACGGGTAAACGTAGATCGATTGTTTACGTTATCAGAAAGAATAGTTACTCACCTGTAACAGGTGTTCTCCAGGAGCAGCAGGAATCAGTCCTCACATATGGGTGTCATCGGCGCCAATGAAGCCCCAGCGGAGCATTTCGCCAGCTTTCTATGAAAGCCTTTGGGAATGCAGGCACGGATGCGCGGTTCCCTTCCCACCTAAAGGTGCCATCTTACCTCACTCAAATGACATAGCTAAGAACAGCACACAAAAATGAAAAAGAAACTATGTACAACTGCAACTCCAAGGGGAGGAGGGAGGGTTGTGAGGACTGATTCCTGCTGCTCCTGGAGAACACCTGTTGCAGGTGAGTAACTACTCTTTCTCCAGGACCAAGCAGGAAGTCAGTCCTCACATATGGGTGACTCCCAAGCTCTGGGCTACCGAGGAACCCAGGCTGAACAAGAGAACTCCCTCTAGTCTCAGCAGCAAAGAAAGGCTTTTCAAGGACACAACCTCCACCGGTAGCCCAACAGAGGGCAGGAGGGCAGGAGTTGCCTAAACCTCAAAGACATTCCGGAGTACTGCTTGGCCAAAAGCACTGTCCCTACGGGACTCCCTCTCCAGGCAGTAATGGGCCGCAAAAGTCTGGCTTGAAGACCAAGTTGCAGCCCTGCAGATGTCTACCAATGGTACAGAGCGGAGGTGAGCCACTGAGGCAGCCATTGCCCTCACACGATGGGCCGTGACCCTACCCTGCAAAGGAAGGTCAGCCGCCTTATAAGCCCAGGTGATACAGTCAGCTACCCAGATGGACAAGGTACGCTTGGACACAGCCAACCCCAACTTATTGGGGTCAAAGGATACAAAGAGCTGAGTAGCCCTTCTATGCCCCTGCGTACGGTCAAGGTAGAAGGATAAGGCCCTCCTACATTCCAGGGTATGCAGAACTGCTTCAGCCTGGCTTGCATGAGGCCTAGGGAAGAATGTTGGAAGAACCACCTCCTGGTTGAGGTGGAAAGAGGAGACAACCTTTGGGAGGAACTTTGTATGAGTCCTGAGGACTACCCTGTTCCTATAAATCCTGGTGTAAGGCCTGTCACAGACCAGGGCCTAAAGCTCAGTCACTTGCCTAGCCGAAGTAAGGGCTATCAGGAAGAGTGTCTTCCAAAAGAGGAAGCAGAGTGGGCAAGTAGCCATCGGCTCAAAAGGTGGGCGAGTCAGTTGCTGCAAGACCACATTCAGCTCCCACTTAGGAGCAGGGGGACGAAATGGAGGCTTGAGCAAAAGCAAACCCCCGAGAAAGCGGGACACCAAGGGGTGACCCGACAGAGAATGTCCCTCCACCAGTGAGTGGTGAGCTGCTAGAGCTCAGAGGTGGACCCAAACAGAATTGGACTTAAGTCCCTGATTTGATAAGTGCAGTAAGTACTGAAGCACTACTGGTACAGTACAGGAGAGAAAGGATTCTCTGTACGGAGCTGACACCACACAGAAAACCTCTTCCATTTGAGAGCATAGGTTTTCCTAGTGGACTGTTTCCTAGAGGCTAGGAGAACCTCCTCAACCTCCTGAGGTAGGCCCCAGGGAGCCAAGACTACCCTTGCAGCCTCCAGGCCATCAAATTGAGAGACTTGAGATTGGGGTGCAGAAGGGAACCCTGGTCCTGTGTGAGAAGGTCGGGTTGCAACCCCAGAGGTAGCGGAGGATCCACTGCCAGTTGAAGTAGAAGAGGAAACCAAGGCTGTCTCGGCCACCTGGGAGCCACTAGCAGGACCGAGGCCTTGTCCTGAAGAACCTTAAAGAGAGTTCGGGCCACCAAGGGTGTGGGAGGAAACGCATACAGGAGGCCCTGAGACCAAGATATCAGAAAAGCATCTGGTGCTATCCGCAGGGGATGAGGTTGCCTGGAGCAGAACTGTGGAAGTTGCTTGTTCATGGGGCTGGAAAAAAGATCTATCAAAGGAAGACCCCATTTGAGAAAGATCTTCTGAACTACCAAGGGATGCAGCCACCACTCGTGGGGCTGCAGAAGCCTGCTTAATCTGTCTGCTAGGCAATTGTCCTGGCCTGGATGGTACACAGCCTTGAGGAGCATGTTGTGCTTGAGGGCAAAAGAACAAAGGCCCTGAGCCTCTCGACAAAGGATCTTGGACCCAGTTCCGCCCTGTTTGTTCACATAAAACATGGCAACCTGGTTGTCTGTCTGAATCAGGACAGACCGGTGAGCCAGGATAGGTGTGAAACCTTTGAGTGCTAATCGAATAGCTCGGAGTTTGAGGAGATTGATCTGCTGTGCAGCTTCCCAGGGAGACCAGAGGCCCTGGGTGCACTTGCCCAGACAATGAGCTCCCCAGCCCTGCAGGGAGGCATCTGTCGTCAGCACTACTGTGTACCCTGGAATCTGAAAAGGCACCCCTTTCAGTAGATTGGGTGGGTGCAGCCACCAGTTGAGGGAGTGCAGAAATGGTCTGGACACCCTTATCCTGTCTCTGAGACTGCCTGTGGCCTGTGACCACTGAGTCCGAAGGCACCACTGTGCAGGCCTCATATGAAGCCTGGCATTGGAGGTCACATGTACTGTCGAAGCCATGTGGCCCAGAAGCCGCAGGCAGAGTCTGGCGGAGACCAGGGACCTGCTGAGAATCTGACTTGCCAAGGCCATCAACCTGTGGGCTCTGTCTTTGGGCAAGAATGCTTTTGCCAGGAGAGAGTCCAACCTTGCCCCTATGAACTCCAAGTTCTGGGAGGGGTGCAAAGTGGACTTTTCGAAGTTTATGACAAAGCCCAGGCACTGCAGAAGAGCAATGGTCCTGAGGGTGGCTTGATTGGCCTCCTGACCTGTCTGACCCCTGATGAGCCAGTCGTCCAGATAGGGGAAGACAAAGATGCCCTGATTTCTCAGGTAGGCCGCCACCACTGCTAGGCACTTTGTGAAGACTCTGGGGGTGGAGGTGAGGCCGAAAGGCAGCACTCTGTACTGTAATGGTTTCCTCCCACGATGAACCTCAGGTACTTTCTGTGGTCTGGATGAATGAGGATGTGAGTGTACACATCCTTTAGATCTAAGGAGCATAGCCAATCTCCCTGCTGGAGGTAGGGCAGAAGGGTCCCAAGAGTAAGCATTTTGAACTTTTCCTTCACTAGGAATTTGTTGAGGTTCCTGAGGTCCAGAATAGGACGAAGGCCACCGGACCTTTTGGGCACCAGGAAATACCTGGAGTAGAATCCGTGACCTTGTAAGTGGGGAGGCACAGGCTCCACCGCCCTGTCCACCAACAGAGCCTGAAGCTCCTGACGGAGAAGGTCTGTGTGCAGAGGAGGCCTTGGAGGCTCCCCTGGGAAGTATGGGGGTGGCAGTTGGTGGAAATGGAGGGCATAGCCCTTGTGGACTATCTCCAGCACCCAGCTGTACCCGGTAATAAGGGGCCACTGGTGGGCAAAGAGGGCGAGGCGACCTCCTGTGCAGGGTTGGGAGAGCAGTGGAGGAGAGGCTATGCTCAAGGAGTCAAAAACCCCCACCCTGCTGAGTGGTAGCAGGGCCTGAGGCTTGGGGGGTCCTCTGCATACGGGGCCCATTACCCTGGCCCTTGGCTTGCTGACCCTGGGGGGCAGCTTGGGCAGCCTGATATTGAGGGTACTGTTTGTAGGCAGTGCCCTTCCTCGGGTAAAAGGGCTTCTTACCCGAGCCCTTCTTTTTACGAGAAGGGGCAGAGGTCTTCCTCGACAGCCTTGTCCTAGTGAGGTGCTCGGTCTCGAGCTGAGCGGCCTTCTCGGTCATGGGCTTGCCAAAAAGGTTTTCACCTAGGCAAGGGACATCGACCAACTTGTCCTGAACCCATGGCTCGAGGTCCAATGACTGCAGCCATGCCTGGCGTCGAGCTGCGATGCCGGCTGCCGCAACTCGGGCCGAAGCCTCGAAGCCATCGTAGGCGGCGCGGGACATGAACTTCGAGCAGTCTTGAATCCCCGAGGACAAGGACTTAAATCTCTGCAAGGGTTCCCCGGAGAGACCAGCAGAGAACCCGGCCAACTCCTTGGCCAGGTCCCGCAAGTACATGCCCATGTACAGCTGGTAAGACTGGACACGGCAAGCAAGCATTGAGCCCTGAAAGCACTTTCTACCGACGCCATCGAGGTTTCAGGCCTCCCTGCCAGGAGGCACCGCGGAGTGCATCTTCTGACTCTTCAGACGATGCATGGCCGATTCCACAACCATGGAATGGTGTGGTAGCTGTGCCTTTTGAAAACCAGGGCTCTTCCGGAGTCGATAGATGGAATCGACTCGCTTGCTAAGAACCGGCGCCGAGGCCGGTGCCTCCCACATACAGAAGAGGAGCCGTTCCAGCATCAGAGGAACCGGGACAGTAAAGGCCTCCTTCAGAGGAGAGTCATACTGCAGTGCCTCGAGCTCTTCAGCTCGAGGCTCTTCCTCGGGGTCCGCCGGAATAGCCAAGGCAGTGGCCATCTCCCGGACGAACTTCGAGAACCGGGTGTCCTCCGGGGGGGACCTACTCCGGGGCTCAGACTGCGGTGAGTCCGAAGGGACGCACCGAGTCTTAAAGGTATCAGGAGACTCCTCGTCCTCCGTCTCCCAAACTGACTCATCCGAGGAAGAGTTGGGGTCCGACCCCGCGGGGCCCTGGAGCACCTGCCCCCGATGCCAGAAACACCGGCGTCGATGCCCTCGGTCCCGAACGGGAGGTCGAGGGAGACCGTGACCGAGGTCGACTCCGAGCCACGATGGACTCGAGTATCGACTTGGTCTCCGGGGTCGACTTAGAAGTCGATGTCCCAGTGGTCGGGGCAGATGCGCCAGACAGGCTGGCCATCAGTGCCCGCTGCTGCTCCATGAAGGCAGACATTCTGCTCTCCAAGGCTGTCATCCTGAGACTCAGCTCGGGAGACGCAGCAGCCACCGACTCGGGCCCCGGTGGCGCCGGGCCCGACGTCGGCTCCCTGGGAGGAGAGTCCATGAGGACTACAGGGCTTGCGTGTCCAGCAGATTCCGGCTCCACACGAAGAACTTTGGCATGCTTCTCTGGTTCCACAGGCCCGGGGCGACGGTCGGGGGTCTTAGACCTGGCCCTCAAGGAGCCAGGGACCTCTTCCGATGACGCCCTCGTGAGCCATTTCTTCCTCTTGCATTCCCGGTCGGGGGACCCCCTGTCCGAGGAGCTTCGACGGCGCTGGGGATCGGAATCCCGAGATGTTGAGGCCTCAGACAAGGTCCGGGCCCGGCCGGAGGCTGAGTCCGAGAAAAGCCTTTCCTTTTGCTGCTGGCAACTTTGTAGTGCCTTGGAAGACATTTTCCCACAGGCCCCACACGACTTAAGATCGTGGTCGGGGCCGAGGCACTGAAGGCAGCAGTCGTGTGTGTCGGTGAGAGACATTAGTTTCTTACACCGATCACACTTCTTAAAACCACTGGAAACCATCGGGGAAAAAGAGTTCCCACGAGGTCAAGGGACCGGCCTTCCAGGGAAAAAGAGCAAAAAGGGCGTGAACACCAGCCACGAAGGGCAAAAACCGAAAAAGAAAAATCGGGCTCGATACCGGTGTACCGAACCCGGCAGGAGAGGAACCGGCGTCGAACCGGTAGAAAAAGAGCAAAAAATCGCTGAAAAAAATCTAATTTTAACCGGGAAAACTGGACACACGTCCGGTGGGCTTCATGGAAAAAAAGAGACTGAGGTAAGATGGCACCTTTAGGCGGGAAGGGAAACGCACATGCGTGCCTGCATTCCCAAAGGCTTTCATAGAAAGCTGGGGAAATGCTCCGCTGGGGCTTCATCGGTGCCGATGACACCCATATGTGAGGATTGACTTCCTGCTTGGTCCTGGAGAATATAGAAAGACTAGGGGACATGCAATGAAGCTACAGGGTAAACTATTTAAGACAAATAAGAGAAAGTATTTTTTCACTCAACGTGTAATGAAACTCTGGAATTTGTTACCGGAGGATGTAGTAAAGGCTGTTAGTGTAGCTGGATTTAAAAAAGGTTTGGACAAGTTCCTGGAGGAAAGGTCCATAAACCATTATTAAAAAGGGAACCAGGATATCAATGCTTGACCCAATACAAGCACTGTGGAACCTGTGTCTTTTGGGGAAACTGCTAGGTATTGTGGTAAGGCAGGTGCAGCACAGACCTGGGAAAGAGAAAAAAAAGAAAGTTTTTCTCCTAAGAGGGGGATGGGCTCACCCAAGCACAGGTCCCAAAACGAAAGTTATAGAGAAACACACACTTGCAAGGCTAGCTTGAAGCCACGTCCGGACTCCATGGCAACAGCAAGGAGATATAGGGTGGGGTCAGAAAGGGAAGCACGCTGGCAAACATTTAAACACAGTCAGTCAGCAATTGAGAGGAGAGCCGAGAGAACCGGGGAAACCGGGAGAAGCAGCCAGAACTGCCAGAACGAGTGGCAGGGCCAGAGAGGAGCAGGAAGACGCTTGAGAGAGTTAAAGGATTATAGTTCTAACTCAGAAGCAAGCAGCTCAGACTCTGAGCAAGAAACAGAGCCTTCTAGAAAGCCTGATAGGAAGAAGGTTTCTACAAACAAGGTAAAACAGACAGTACCTTTAAGTGCCTCAGTAAAGGGAAGGAAGTCTAGGAGCACTGCCATTATTACAGGGGGAAGAAGGGATGTTCACTGGGAGAAACTTTTTAAGTTTTTAAGAAAAGTGAAACTCGATATCCCTGAATGTATCCAAGTCCCTGAGTCTTGCAGTACAGAGGAAGACATGGAAGTGGAACTCTATAAAGAGGATTCGGATTCCATAGAGGTCCCAATGGAATGCTCATTATGCATGAGAAGTGATTAAGAAAACATTTAGTAGATAGGGTGAAGAAAGCACAAGAAGTAGTTATTCTGAGTAATTGCTACTGAGAAGTGCTGGAAAGACAGAAGTCTCATCTTTTAAAGCTGCAATAATATTTCTGCTATGAATATTTTTTTAAAAGCAGTTTAGTTCCTATACTGAGAAGCAGATAATGTTTTAAGCTTACCTGAAACAGCTGGGATAAGCTAACAAGGTTAGCTGGACTTTGCTTATAACAGTAACTTTCAGCTGTGTTTTGTTTGGCTAAAAAGGAAACTTATGTTTGTTGCAAAGACTGAAAGAAACTGCTTTGTCATAGCACTGCTGAAATACCTTTATAAAGAAGCTTTTTGTTGGAGAAAATATCCTCACTTTCTGTTCATGGTTTGGAGCCTTCTGCCAAGGTCCAATTGCAAACTTGATGATTAAAACAAAATTTAAAAATAAATTTTCCTGTGTTAGCCTATTTCCACTTGGACTGCTTTATTGCCCCACAACTACACAATTAAGGGCCTCAGCTACTAGGCTGAAGCAAGACACAAGTTAATATGGCCCGCCGCCCCCACTAGGCCACTGCCTAGAATGGGTGCCGGCCCACAGTATGTATGACCTAGATTGGCCACGGTTGGAAACAGGATACTGGGCTTGATGGACTTTGGTCTGACCCAGTATGGCATATCTTATGTTCTTATAATCTAAGAGCATATGCCTTAATTTATACCTGCTCATGTCTATATTTAAGGCACATTCCCTGCCCCATGTCTGCTTGTCTTTATAAAACAACGTTCACCTAGGCACCTATTTAGGTACCTACTTTGGAGTCCTGTTATCAAATTACCCTCATGACCCCTGCTGATAAGATTTATATTCATATTTCTAGGGCTGGGCTACCTTCCGAGTTTAAATTCTTAATCTAGCTTCTTGCTGGCCGGGCTGCCACTAATTTTATCTAACTGAGCTGGTTTACCAAACACACTGTTTCCTAGTTTAACCTTAACAACATTAGCTCCAGGGATCAATGCTCAGGATATTAAATAGCATTTCTGGTTCTGAAAATGAAAAACCCTTTAGCAGTTCAAGCATGTCCACTTGTAAACCTGCTAAGACTCTAGCACATAATGTCAGTAATAACTACCAGACCTATTCTGAATTAGATATGTCATTCAAGCAAGCTCGGATTGAGCATGCTTTAGTAGCATATCCTATCAAATTAGGGTGCTTATGACAGCATGTACAGACCGGCCTTGTACAAAGTTATTTGTGAATATTCATTAACTACTACTACTATTAATCAGTTGTACAGTGTTACAAGGTGTACACAGCACTGTACAAACACACATATAAGGAGGAACCAAAGAACAGATACAAGGACTGGCAGTAGGCAATGAAGGTTTTTATTGATGACTCCTATGCGTTTCGGCTGTTAGGCCTTCTTCAGGGGGTAATATACAAGAGGGCAAACCTTCTGAACCGTACTTTTCGCATAAGAAGACACTATGGACCACGCTCTCTGCATCGAAAAGCTTGCTATTAGGTACCTAATAGCCAGTCCTTGTATCTGTTCTTTGGTTCCTGCTTACTTTTACAGCTACATAGTTGTTTTTGGTTTTTTCAAACACACATATAAGACAGTTCCTGTTCGTAGATCTAGTTAAGACAGACAACACAATACAAGAGAAATAAGGGGCTCAATAGGGAGGAGACACAAGAGGAACAAGGGATTAGGATCCAAAAGCAGCCGCAAAGAGATAAGCCTTTTGCATGGATTTGAAGAGGAAGAAATATGAGACTTGACGTAAAGATACAGGAAGTTTGTTCCATGCATAAGGAGCAACAAGGTGAAAAGATTGAAGTCTGAAGTTGGCAGTAGAAGAAAAGGGAATAGAGAGAAGAAAGCCAGAGGAGGAGCGGAGTCCACAAGGAGGGGTGTAGGGAGAGAGAAGAGAGAAAAGGTAATGAGGAGCAGTAGAGTGAATGCATTTATAGGTTAGAAGGAGATGTTTGAAATGGATACATAAATGGAAGGGGAGCCAGTGAAGTCATTTCAGAAGAGGGGTTATATCAGTGTATTGGGGCTGGCAGAAGATTAGCCACGCAGCAGAGTTCTGAATAGATTGAAGAGGAGAGAGATGACTCTTGAGGGAGACCAGCAAGGAGGAGGTAGCAGTAGTCAAGACAGGAGGTAACTAAAGAGTGCACAAGAGTTTTAGTAGTGTGTTCAGAGAGAAATGGGGTGAATTTGTTAATTTTATAGAGAAAGAAAAGACAGGTTTTAGCGGTCTGTTGAATATGTGTGGAGAAGGAAAGGGAAGAGTCAAAGATGACCCCAAGGTTGCAGGCTGAGGAAACAGTGATAGAGAAAGGAAGAAGAGGAGAGGAGGGTTTAGGCGAAAGATAAGTAGTTCAGTTTTAGCCATGTTCAATTTCAGATGGCGGTGAGACATCCAGGCAGTGATGTCAGATAAGCAGGCAGAGATATGAGCTTGGAGTGTAAGAGAAATGTCAGGTGAAGATAGATAGATAGATTTGAGAGTCATCAGCATAAAAATGATACTGAAAGCCATGGGAAGAGATGAGGGCACCAAGGGACTGGGTATAGAGGGAGAAAAGGAGAGGGCCTAGAACAGACCCATGGGGTGCACCAACTGAAAGGGGGATGGCAGTAGAGGAGGAACCACCAGAACAAACACTGAAAGAGCGATTGGAGAGATAAGAAGAGAACTAAGATAGCACAGAGTCACTAAAACCAAGAGAGGAAGATATGTCAAAGAGGAGGAGATGATCAACAGTATCAAAAGCAGCAGAAAGGTCAAGAAGAATGAGAACTGAGGAAAGGCCATTGGACTTTGCCAGAAACAAGTCACTGGAGACTTTGGCAAGAGCCGTTTCAGTAGAATGAAAGGGACGAAAACTAGACTGGACTGGATCCATGAACTGCAGCACCTGCTTGACCAGGGGACTCAGTGGATTCTACAGTTCATGTTGCAGCTTGCTGTTTGATACATTCTTCTCCTTTGTACTCTGCCATAGTACCCACCTTTTTTTCAGGTCTTCCACATTGCGGGTGTGCTGATGCACAGCATTCACCTTGCAGGTGATCTCCCACCAGCCATGCTGTTGTGTGCTGGCATACTCAGAGCTTAAGAGGGTGGCATGCTCTGAGGAAGCAAATTTGAGGCAGCGGCGGAGTACTGCACATTCAAGAAGTTTGGAAATGAATGGGAGAAGGGAGATGGGTTGGTAATTAGAAAGACAGGTAGGGTCAAGTGAAGGTTTTTTGAGGAGAAGCGTGATCACAGCATGCTTGAAGGTTGCAGTGGAGAGGGGAATGTTGAGAATATGTGAGATGGAAGGGATGACGGAGGAGGAGATGGGTGGGATAGGATCAGGAGAACAGGTGGTGAATTTAGAGGAGGAAAGAAGAGAGGTTTCCTCTTTAAAAATTTTAGAAAAGGATGAAAGGGTGATAGAAGTTGAGAGGAAAAGTGGGGGTGAAGATTTAATAGGGAATTGAAGAGTAAAATTATGGACTTTGTTATGGAAATAGCTAGGGTTTGGGCAGAGAGAGACGGAGGGATTGGAAGCAGTGGTGAGTAGAGAGTAGAGAAGAGACAATGGGGATTAGAGGCAAGACAGATGGATAAAATAGTTTTGCTTAGTGAGTGCAATGGTGGACTGGAAAGAATTAAGCATGAATTTGAAGTGAAGGAAATCAGAAAGGGAGCAGGATTTGCGACAAGTGCATTCAGCTGAGTAGGCACAGGAGTGTAGGTAGCAGGTAGTTGAAGAAAGCTAAGGCTGAGGTGAAGTGCCCCTCACAGGATGTGCTATGAGCAGAGCAAGACTATCCAGAGTAGAGGAAAGGGTAGTATTTTAAGAAACTATGGTCTCATCAACATACTTAAAAGACAAAATAGAAGAGAAGAGACAGTAGTGGATAGAGTCAGTTGATCGATAGCATAAAGATTCCTAAAAAAGATAGGAGATTGAGGTGGAGAGTGATTAAGAGTGAAACTTAAGATGTGGTGGTCAGATAAGGGAAGAACTGAGGTGCGGAAATTAGAAAGTAAACAATTAGAATAGAAAATGAGGTCAAGGCAGTGACCAAGCTGACAAGTGGGCACAGAAGAGCAAAGCTGAAGGTTGAAAGAGGAGGTAAGGGAAAGGAGCTTAGACGTATAGAGGTCAGAAGGGTTATCAATAGGAAAAGTAAAGTCACCAAGAATAAGAGATGAGGAGGAAGAATCCAAGAAGAAGGAGAGCCACGAGTCAAATCATATGAACATCTAATCACCTAATTTCAATGACCTCAAACATCACCATTTAATATACACATACAGTAACTATTATTCCAGCCTACTTCGCATGGACTAGCACTTGTAAAAACCTCATTTCATGTTAATATTCCCTGTTTAATGTTAAACGTTATCATTCCATATTAATACTCCCTGTTAACTTTAAATTGTTCCATGTAAACCGCATTGACCCTTGTAAATGCAGTATATAGAAAAATGCTAAATAATTATATCTCTGCAGTATGTGCGGGGAGCTCCTTGTATGGGATCGGCACCCTGGTGTTTAACGGGGATATACGTCCAACCTAGACATACATCCCTACTAAGCACGATTCGGAATGACCCCCTTAGCCTCTGGTTACATTTGCAGATGACATCCTATATATGAAGGTGGATCTCTAGGGCGGAGTGGAGGAGTAGCCTAATGGTTAGAGAACTGTCTTGGGACCCAAGAGACCAGGGTTGAGTTCCTACTAGCACTTCTTTTGGCCTCAGGCAAATCACTTAAAGCTCCATTGCCTCAGAAGAATCCAAGTTATCAATGTCACTATTTAATGAACATTACCAAGTTTAAAGTATAATGTAAACTGCTTTGACTAAATGTATTAAAAAAACCATTAAATAAATCAATTAAAATAAACTCTGGAAAGAGCGCAGGTCTGAAGCACTAGAGAAGACAAGTCTACAGACTGTGTGCTGCCACTTAGCACTCGTAGACTTCCATTCTCTCCCAGTTACTACTGCTACTTATTATTTATATTGCTCTACAGTACTAGACATATACACAGCGATGTACAAATACACATAACAGACTGTGCCTGCTTCCCAGAACTTACAGTCTACCAAGACAGACAGAACAATGGGATTTTTAGAGAAATGATCAGAAATGAGCAAAGACAGGAGAATAAGGTGGTCAGCATCCAAAGGCAGCCTCAAAAAGATGAGTTTTTAGCCTGGATTTTAATAGGACCAGGGATGGGCCCTGCCATATTGACTCAGGTAGTCTATTCCAGGCATACAGTGCAGTAAGATCAAAGGAACTGAGTCTGAAGTTGGCAGTAAAGGAGAAAGGCAAGGTTACAATGATTCACTCGATGAGGAGAGTTGCCAGTGAGGGGTGTAGGGACAGAGAAGAAAAGAGCTGCAGAATGTATGTATTTGTAGGTCAGAAGAATTTTGAATTGTATGCAGCAATGAAGTGACGAGAAGAGGGGTTATATGACCATAGCGACATTGGCAGAAGGGAGTGGATAAGGGTCTTGATAGTGTGTTCTGAGAGGAAGGGACGGCTTTTGCTGATGTTATAGTGAAAGAAACGACAGGTTTTAGCTATATGTTGGATATATGCAGAGAAAGAGGGAAGAGTCAGAGATGATCCTAAGGTTGCTAGCCGAGGAGACAGGGAGGATGACCTAAGGGAAATAGAACACCGTGTTGATTAGTGTGAAGTGCATTCTAAGTTGAATTGGTAAAATGTAAATAAATCTACCCCATCTGGAAACTACCGTCGCAAATACAGACACTCACAAGTAAGTAGAAGCAGGGGAAATGATTCCATAAACCATTCTCCTCATGTTTTCTCCTCCATGCCCCCATCCCTGCTGGGCTGCCTCTTAGAGGATGTGCATTTCATTTTCTTTGTTGTAAATTTGTCTGTGGAAACTAGTGACTAAACCTTATCGTTTTCTTAACTTTGCAAAGTACAGTGACACCTACCTGCTGATGCAGAAAGACCAATACGCCCTTTGCGCAGAGACTGAGGCACACGTAAACAGCAAAGGAAAAGCAAGCACACACAGTAATGCCGAGCATATTTAAATTAAGGCAAATGGCATGATAATATTGTCTGCACCCAATGCAGAGAAATGCATAGAGCATTATGTTACCAGTCAAAGCGCCAATATCTCTATGCCTGGGTCTAAGGTGGTTTAAAGATCTTGTGCGTGCCCTCAACAGAATCTTGATGGCATCGAGGACTTTTCCCGATGCCTGTATCATCTGAGGTGAAGTGTCAAACTTTCCCTCAGATGATCCAAGCATCGGGGAAAGTCTCTGATGCCATCAAAATACTGTTGGGGGGCTGGTGTCCCTGACACTGACCCCTAATAGAAACCAAAGAGGCTGTGATTTCCCCCACCCAATTAAAAAAAAAACCTGGTGGCCCAGCATCCCCAAATCCCCACCATCCTTACGATGGATCGGTATGCATGGCCCACGTGTTCCTGCCCCTGCACTGTCATCTTGAGAAATGGCGGTGCCTGGCCCCATGCAGTGCATCCTGGGATGCACTGGGTGGGGTCAGAATATCAGTGGGTGGGTGGGGAGTTCTGGGCTGCTGGTCCATCAGGCTTATTTTTAATTGGGTGGGTGGTGGGATTGGAGCCGCTGGGCCACCAAGGATTTGGTTTCTGTCGGAGGCACTGGCCTCCAGATTGTGATAGCATTGGGGCTTTCCCCGATGCCTGGATCATCTGAGGGGAAGTTTGACACTTCACCTCAAACGATCTAGGCACTGGGGAAATACTGTCGAGGTGCATATGCAAATAGCCACGTGGTGACCCTGTTTCTATGAGACAGCATGCCAAACTTGTGTCGATTTCTATGCACATGTGTTTGGCTTGCTCTCCCATTTTAATGTGTGGCTATTTGCATATGCAGCCCTTTCTGCATGCTGGCGAAGAAGTCGCATGCTGTTGGTGTGCTGCATAGAGGCGTACAGAGTTAATAGTGTGTGACTTCAGAGCCAGCTTTGTGCATCAGCCTGCTAGTGACCAAACTGTGTGGTCTGGGATTGTTGCTATGTGGAGGGCTTCTTGGTGAAATACGGCAATGCGTGCTGCCTTTGTACAGTGGCTCCCTATGATATATATGCATGGTGCATTCTTTGACATATGTTGACAATGGCATCCAATAGTTTGATAAAATATCTAACCTACTTTCATTGGAGTTTTCTTTCGAACCCAACACAATGTTTGGGAACCACTCCATTCAAGCCACCCCTCCTCTCTAGATCAGAGGATCCATGCGGAGTTAACACAGATAAATAAAATGTGACACTTCTGTTGAGATCCAACATGGATCCAATTTGTTTGTGAAACTATGCAGTGGATGTCCAGATCCAGATTAATCCTCAGGCAGAACAGACATGAACAGCGAGGTATTCAAGCACAGAGGATAATTTTATAAAGTTGCACCTAGTTAACACATGTTTTTATGTGCATCATTTAGGGCCATTTTATAAAGTCAACTATGCACGTACTTGCCTTTGTAAAAGACTAACATAAATGGCACAGATCATGCCTTAAGGTGCAATGACTTACCACCATCCCTAGAGGTGGCGTAAATTGCCATGTCTACATTTTGCAAGCATGGGCGTAGATTTTTGTATTTCTATAAATCAAGATTAACCTTCTAACTGTCAGTAAGGCTGAGCTAATTCTTCCCGGTTCCTCTTTATTTCTTCTACCTGTTCTGTCTCTGTCCCAAGCATATTTAACATGTAGGACTAGCTTTACTGAAAGCACTACCACATTAATGCATGCTATCATGTGTTAATGGATGTTATTTACTGCAGATGCCAATTTATTCAACAGGGATAAAGGGGATGGAAGGACACCCCTATGAGGAAAGACTTAAAAGCTTAGGGCTCTTCGGTTTGCAGGACTGATGGTTGAGGAGGGAAGATGCGATAAAGGTCTATAAAATACTGAATGGAATGGAATGTGTAAACGTGAATTGGTCATGTGCCCCTTTGTAAAGACGAAAGGCTAGGGGACACACAATGAGGCTACGAAGCAGAGAAAAGGAGACCTATCTACTAATAAATAATAGCACACAAATGGCATTAGCATGTGCTATTATGGTAGTGCACTTTAGTAAATCTAGCCCTTTACCACAAAACATCTCTATCTTTAAACCTCTTTTCTGCAGGTATCCCAAATGATAAGTAGGAGTAGTTTTAAAATCTGGTTGTTTTGTGCATGCTTAAAAGCATAGCGATAACTTGCAGTTCTGCCCACAACTGTAAATTTCCCCTTAAACGTCTTGATTAAACAAGCACCAGTCTGAATGTTTCACAACCAGTTTTCCTCTGCTTGCATGGTAAGCGTTTGTATAAAATACTCTCATGCTTCTAATAATGTACTTATATGTGTGTTATTTGTAAAGCACATCCATATTCATGTGCTCGAACGCTGCTTTACTCACTAAAGTTGGTGCCTCCCTGTCGGACTATTTTAGCAAACTGTTTGCTATACAAGGGCATTTAAACAGCTCCAGATTCACACGTTCCTTTTCTTTTGCCAGCTCTCTGCATTTATTACCCCCAGGATGCAGATTTTCTCCAAGCTGGGAGTATTACTTCTCAATGATTCATTCTGAAATTCTAAAGCAGCATCCCAGAAGGCAGAGATTTTGCCAGAACTCCACGATGAATGGATTAGTGCAGCAATATTCTGTTTGTATTTCAGATAAAAATTCTAGAGGAAATCAGCAAGCCCCTTCCTTGTAGTAAACTTTATTTTTTGGCATTTGAGTTAACAAATCCTTCCTTGCTGATTGTGTGACGCAGTAACCTCTGGCTATATTCCTTCAGTGTTGATTCAGTGATATGCTAAATGGATGTATTGTTTGAGTACTACTACTACTATTACCACTAATCATTTGTATAGTGCTACAAGTACAAGCATTATGGAACTTGTTTGTCTTTTTGGGAAACTGCTAGATAACTGTGACCTGGATTGGCCACTGCTGGAAACAGGATACTGGGCTTGATGGACCTTGGTCTGACCCAGTATAGCATATCTTATATTCTTATGAGAGTACCTTAGCAGTGGTCTCTTCTATGGCCACTGAATGTTGTTGGACCTTCTGTGACAAAGAGGTCACCTAAGACACTAAAGCTGCCCACAACTGCACAATAGCAGGCCAAATAGTCTCCACGGTGAAGGTCTCTGGACATTGTAGTGTGAAGACCAAGGCAGACCCCTTCATAGTCATGGTGTTGCTCTCCAATCCTCCCAGCGCACAAATTTTGTTCTGTAGGGCAGCCTCCTCTGCTGCCTGCTCTCCAACTGCCTGCTCAACGAGTGCGCCATAAGATCGCTGTTCCAGGAGACACAATGCTTCTTCTGTTAGAGACCCCAGGGCTGTCACTTGGTGGCTGGCAAGATCCTCTATGCTGAAAGCGTCCTCCTGTGACAGCACATCTGGGAATCCTGCATACATTGCTTTTTCGTCAAATGCCATGAATCAGGGGAGACAGAGTAACTGCCCAAGGTCAGCACCAAGCCTCCAGACTCTGATGCCAACACAGCTAGGCTAAACTTTCCTGCTTGAACTGGTTGCTGAGCAGGCTGTATAAAAAACCGGAATCAAGTGACCCAACAGCCAAAGGTAATGGAGAAGAGGTCAAGGTAGCCTGGGAGGGATAGCTAGCCCCCTTAACCTTCCGTTTCCTTCCCATCAGGAAAACACTGACCACTCATACATGCTTGCAATCCACCATCTTGGATCCCTGCTTCAAACAGTTCTTATTTATATAATCATCGAGGACTCTTAAGTGTTAGCGTATCCTTCCTACATTTATTTATTTATTTATTTAACAGGTTTTCTATACCGCCTTATCATAAATTCAAAGCGGTTTACAAAGAACAAGAATGTTACATCCTTGTTAGCCCCAGGGCTCTCAGTTATTGTAGGTTTAAACATTGATGGCTTCCATTTGATCTGTTAGAGTTGAATAGGCACCCTGTGGCTCATTTTCCTATTCCCCCAATTTGAGTTGATGGATTTTTATGTCTTGTGATAAGGAAGCTTATCATAGCTCAGGTAGGAGCTATAAAAAGATGATGTGACTCTGAACAAGCAACCTGTCAGTTCTGGTAGAAGTGAGAAAACAGAGTTTTCACATAAAAGACTACCAGTCCCAGAATGCACCAGGTTTCCAGCAGCCATGAGAGGGGCTGAAGTGAGAAAATGTGTGTGCAATCAAGAGAGCTATGAGGTAATCCCTAAGCACTCATCTCAAAGGGCAGGGCCTGATTCAAGACAGCTGCACTGTG
This sequence comes from Ichthyophis bannanicus, assembly GCA_033557465.1. Taxonomy (NCBI): domain Eukaryota; kingdom Metazoa; phylum Chordata; class Amphibia; order Gymnophiona; family Ichthyophiidae; genus Ichthyophis; species Ichthyophis bannanicus. The sequence continues at coordinate 186,351,097 of CM066033.1, read as the reverse complement.
TTAGGGAGCAGCACACATTAGGAAAGAATAAGAATAGAGATTATTCTTCAGATAACAGCTTCAGGGAGAGCTACAAGAACAGCTTCAGAAAGAGATACAGAGACAGCAACGGCTACAAGCTCAAGCACCAGTATCACCTGGAGAAACAGAAGCCAAGCCAAGCGGATAGAGAAAGAAGGAAACTCTCTGGAAGGAAGAGAAGAAAGCCCATTGGAAGGTCTGGGAGATTCCAAGGCAGTACCCATACTGGGAGGTATTCCAAATGCCAGCAGAGTCCATTGGACTGGATTCAGCCAGAGGAATGGATTGGCAGAGATAGGAATCACCAGTGGCTACCTGGAAGAGAGAAGACTGCATGTGGAAGGGACTTTCAGACCAAGGCCAGAAGGTATGTGAGAGGAGATCCAGTGTCCAGGGATCAAGATTGGAAGGCTGGACATCAGAATTGGGTTACATATTGGCCAGGCTATACAGAGAGGAATAATGATAGCAGGAGAGGCTCAGGTATGAACACTGATCCAGACCCTATCTATAATAGAGAATGGCAGCAAGGGAATAAGCATTCTCATGATAGTGCCTTAATGAAAGACTCGTCTGTGCCAATGTATGATAATGACCCTATGCTGATTGATACAGCAAATGAAAGTACAGTTTATATGGACTGTTCTCTATCTAAATGCTATTGCTAGCTTTCTGTGAGCAAACACATCAGCCATCACAAAGAAACCTAACTTTGTTCTTTATTTCCACTGCAAACAGCTCTTAAAGCTGGATCAAGCATACCCTCACTACACTATCCCCCTTTATCCTTCCCATAGTCAACCTGTCGCTGCGCCAAGGATACTTACCACCTTCCCTCAAACATGCACAAATCCGTCCAATAATTAAAAATAACACCCTTGACAAAACATCACCCAACTCCTACAGACCTATCTCTAGTATCCCATTTATGGCTAAACTGATTGAAAAGATCGTCCAAACTCAAACACAAGATCATATAGAAACCTTAGCCCCACTTGATGACCAACAATATGGCTTTCGCCCCTACCATGGTGTAGACACCCTATTAACAGTACTCCTCGATACATTAATAAGAGGCATTGATAACCCTAAACAAGCTTTCATTCTCCTCTTTCTAGACATCTCTGCAGCGTTTGACAGTGTACACCATGCTCTAATGCTTAACAGACTAGAACAAATAGGAACCCACTCAACTGTACAAAACTGGTTCACCTCATATCTAACTGATCGAACACAAACCGTCCGAACTAACACTGAAACTTCTAAAACATACAAACAGGAAATTGGTCTCCCACAAGGCTCCGCCCTCTCTGCCCTCCTATTTAATATATATATCCAACCGGTCTGTGACATCTTCAAGAAATTTAAAGTCCACTACCACATATATGCAGACGACATGATGATGTACATTCCATTCACAATCCCAACACTCCCACTCCAACTGTTAACAGAATGCTTCTCTGAATTAACAACCTGGCTAAAAGAACACAATCTCCATATCAATCATTCTAAAACGGATATATTAATAGTAACTAAAAATCAATCCTACATACCTCCAACACACATCACTCTCCAAAATCACAACATTACTATAAAAAATGAAGTGAAATATCTGGGTGTCACTCTTGACTCACACCTTAGTATGGACACACATATTAGAAACATCACTAAGAAGATCTACTTTAAACTTAAAATTTTAAAACAACTACGTCCTCTTGTACTTCTACATGATTTTCTGAGCATTGTACAGGCCATCATCACACCACATTTTGATTTCGCAAATCTCACCCTACTAGGAACAACAAAACAAAACATTAAAAGACTCCAACTTGCCCAAAATGCAGCAGCAAGAATTGTAATGAAGGTTCCACCATTTGAACACATTACCCCTATACTAGCAAACCTTCACTGGCTCCCAATTCAATCCAGAATAAATCACAAATTGATTATCACCACATTTAAGACTTTAAACAAAATGGCCCCAGTCCCCTTGACAAAACTTATCACCAAAGACACATCCCAAACTACGCTTCGGAGAGGCCACACGAATAGAATTAGGATCCCGAAAGAATTCACAACTGCTAAAAAGACTACTAATAGGAAAGCGTTCTCACATGCAGCTCCCACCCTATGGAACTCCCTCCCTGAAGAAATAAGGGCATTAAAAGATGCAAAGGAACTCCGCAAGAAATTAAAAACTTATCTATTCACCTCCCATTTTGGCACACTTGAAAATACCTTACCTCTGACAGGTAATGGTTAATAACACCCTAGGGTACACCAACTCTAATTCTCCTAGCTAACTACAATTACAATTAAAATCGACTAAATAACTACTTGTAAATCTTGTAAATAGATATATGTAATAAATCAAAATATGTAAATAAGTTCGTCTGTTATTTAACAACTTGTCTATTATTTAACAAGTTTTACCATATTTAGTCATTCATGATTAATGTATATAGCAAAATTGTACCAAGTTAACAAATGTTCCATGTAAAACAGCTAAATTGTACCTAGTTAACAAATGTTCCATGTAAAACAGACTTGTAAATCTGTTCATTCCTTGTTCATTGTAAACCGCACCTGATCTGTGGAAGGTAGCAGTATATAAGCAACTGTTAAATAAATAAATAAATAAAAAATAAATAAAATAAAGCAGGATTTGGGTTCACACAGTAGCAGCCAGCCAGCTAAAGGCTTACAGCTGGTCAATTGATAGTAATTAAAGCTGCACCTGATTGTGTGTGTGAGCAAGGGAGAATCACTGCTGAGATCTGCGTGGAAAATAAGCAGAAGTTAACCTAACCAGCAAAGTTTATTCTTTTCTTTGTGCCTTTGTATTTGGTAATTATTTGCTAAGAAAACATTAGCTAATTGCCTGACAAGCTGAAGGTTGTTTTCTGGTTTACTTTGTGACTTTTTGTTATCCCTTTAAACACTGCAAGCAAGTAACCTCATTTATATGGCTATCAAGCATACATGTGCTGGGTGAATTAAACCCCATCAATAAAAGAAGTATTTTATTGATCTTACCACTTGGTTTCACAACTCAAATTATTGTCATCAGCTGTGTTTGGGAGTGAATGAACTACAATACCCACAATACCTTGCAAGAATCATATGAATATATGCATCGTCAAGATTGTGTAAGTTCTCACCCTAGGCAGCCGTCTGACAGTCTCCAAGCATTTTTAACATTTGTTTATTATTTTTTTTTTTTTTTAACTTTTATTTTCATTTTGCAACAAACAAAAGAAACAACACACCAAAAGAGACAAAACAAGTATACAATAAGGAAAAGTAAACCCATTACCCCCCACCCCGATGCTTCTTCTCTACCCGTTTTTATCAGCATGTGAGCGCTTCCAATTAACAGTGATTATACATCAAACGATCAAAAAAGTATCCACAATACAGCATGATCATGGGACAGAGATATATACAAAGTTAGACAGTCAGATGAGAGCATTTAGCAAAATGTACATATTCATTGAGCATCTTCCATTGAGACCAATGAGAAGGAGTCTGAACGGAGGAAGCGAACAGACGAGGTATTTGTTCATATTTACTGTAGAGACAGGCATGATTCCACCATTCATTGGGGCTCAGATGGGAACTAATTTCCCAGTATTACTTAATTAGGGAAATAGCAATGCCAAGCATAAAGTTCGAAAGGAGATAAGCCATTTTTGGGAGAGAGGGGATCCCCGCAACTGGGCGAAGTCCCACTATCCTCCAAGAAAGGGACTCCTGAGAGTGCGAGATAGACTAAATACGACCCCAGACCCGACGCCAGTAATACTGTAGTGCGGGATATTCATGCATAACATGAAGCAATAAACCAATGGCCGCAGGACGTGTCCAGCAACCATTACCCTGAGTAGTGTTCCATTTGTCTAATCTGTGAGGAGTGTAAAAAACACCGGTGGGCTAGAAAGAAGAGGGTCTGAGTGAGTGAGGCGGGTCGGGAACCCGTGTCCCTCTGCTCCAGATAAGGCTCCATTGCTCCGAGGTCAAAGTCACATGCAATTCTCTCTCCCATACTTTCTGCGCTATAGAGGTATCTCTAGTGATAGCATTACATAAGGTTTAGTAAAATTGGATGCTACACCCGGTGAACTACCGAGAGATCGGAAGTCTCCAATCAACCTTATGCAGAGAGTGCCGATGGCGGGAGTACTCTAGTGCTCCGAATGCAATGCTGAAGTTGCACTGACCAGAGTCGGGAGTCGAAAGTTTGCATAAGAGTATTAAAGGCACCTAAAGTGTTGAAAAGCATTGGTGGATAGTGGGAGTCTAATGGGAGAGTCATACCAGGGAGAAAGGTAAGAGGAATCGGTTAGCAAAGGCCCGCTACTATATCTAGCCACACAGGTCTGCTCGGTACTGGATCTTCCAACCAACGAGCACCTTGTTTGAGAAGAAAAGATTGAGGGAACACTTGAGTAAAATCGCCACCAAGTATTAATGGAGCATTGGCGGAGGCCGAGGCCAACTGCGCAAAACTTGCATAGTAAGCAGGGGTGTCCACATTCGGGGCATAGTGCAAATACACGTGAATTCACTATCTCCAACCTCAAGGTGTACACGGGCCCATCTACCCTCCATGTCAGCGCTAATATCAGGTACAGTAGCGTGCAAAGACTTCTTAACCAGAATGGCTATCCCGTACCATTTGGAAACGGTGGGAGAATAGGCAGCTACCATGTGAGGCCTAGCATTGAGTTTCAGTGTTTCAGCAGAGTGTAATGCGTTTCCTGAAGAAACACCAAATCAACATGCTCGTGGCTAAGATAGCTAAGGATTTTCTTTCCTTTGAGTGGACCAGTAATGCCTTTGACGATGAATAATAAGATTTTACATAAGGCCATTCAGAAAAGTTAGAAATTCTGAGCATGATAGCACACATAATTTCACTGTGTCCCTCAAACTGACTGTATCTGGCTGTACACATGACATAGGAAAAATAAGCTAATATAATACAATGAAGCGCCCCACATTAACAAAGAAAACCGCAGTACGGTAGAGGAGAAGCAAAACCCCAAAATTACTGGCGACCATGTGTCTGCGGGGAGAAACCCCAGAGAAGGCCGAAATTGAAAAAACACATAACCTGTAGGACTGTGCGTGCTCCGAATCCGACCGAGGCACACATCATGAAGGGATAGGAGACCAAAAACAAAAGTCATACAGAGAAAGAAAGAAAGTCCAGGCTATTTCTGTGCTTGGCTATGACCGCCGCATCGGGCCCTTCAAAATGGCGGACAGAGCCGGCAGATAAGAGTCCAAGATTTGGGATTAGCGCATCTGCTCTGCTTCTTTGGAGTCCAAAAATGTTGATAGTAGATCAGGATCCTCGAACGTCCTGGTCTGGTTGTGGAGAGTCACTCGGAGCTTCGCTGGATACAACAGGCCAAAGCGAGCCTGTAGCTGTTGAAGTCGAGGGCGAAGAGCAAGGAGTTTCTTCCGACGATCAACGGTAGGCTTTGCCAAATCAGGAAAGAAGGAGACCTTACGACCTTCAAATTCCAAATGATGATTCGCTCGGGCAGCATGTAAGATTTGTTCCACTTGTTGATATCGTAGCAAGCTAAAGATAATAGGCCGGGGGGTCGTGCGGTTGAGCGCCATGCGGGCAGGAACACGGTGTGCTCGATCGATTTCCAGTTCTCTGTGAAAAGTGATCTTCAGCAAGGAGGGAAGAGTTTTGAGCAAGAATTCTCTTATATCTCCTGCTTCCACCCCCTCCGGCATTCCGAGGAGCCTCACATTGTTGCGACGGGCTCGATTATTGCTATCTTCCAACTCCTTTTGAAGATTCTGTATCTGGCGCTCAGCCTTGTCCAGTTTGCCCAAGCGCACCTCGTGCGAGTCGAGGACCCCCGCCATATTGTCCTGCCGTAATGAAAGACCTTCAAGTCGGTCCTGGAGCACTCCAAAGTCTTCTCGCATGGCTCGAAGCGCTTTCTCCATTGGACTGCACCAATTCCTTCACGCCGCGTATTTCCTCCAAAATCTCCAGGTGCATTGCGGGGTTTTCACGAAATGGAACCATCTTCTGTGGGGAGGACACCTCTGTTTTGGAGCGTTTTCCGTGAGAAGAAGAAGGAGACCCGAAGTCCAAGCGCGCTGGTTTATGGGCCGCCATCCCCCCCGAGGTGCCCCGGTCAGCTCGGAGCGAAATAGTAAATTTATATAGGTATTAAGTCAGGATTCTGAGTAGGCCTCTCGGGAGCTTCAACGCAAAGCGTCCTACCCGCTGGACATCAGGCTCCGCCCCCCATTTGTTTATTATTTTTGCCTTTTAGCACTTTAGAGTGTTTGCAGCCCTGCCTCTACTCTGCGTTAATTACCCTTCACTGGGCTTCTCACTGTATTTGACAGACTCCCTCTGATATTCATTTTTTCTTCTTGATGCTAATGGCTTATTATATCCACTCCTGGCTCTGCATGTATACTGTATATGTTCTTTTGCTGTATATGTTACATTTTTATTTGGTGTTCCTTGAATGTATTTATATTAATTTTATCTCTTCACTATTGTAGTGCTTTTAGACATACTTCTTGGCAAGAGTGTTTAGCTTTGTATCCATCCTTGTAGGTGAACTTGTTAACAACATCCTATCCATATATATATTTTTATGTATGATTCACTTTGGTTAATTTTTCTTAGCTCTGCATGTTATCTCCATATTTAATTGGTGGCAGGATATGTTTGGAATGCTTTTTACCAAGTTTGTGGTGCATATGGCCCATCTTAATATTTATGGTCCCTATATTTACTGGCTGCTAGAAATGGTTTTTATTCTTGATTGTTTTATATTATGATTTTACATTTGTTCCTTTCCATTTTATTTTATGTATTTATGATTTTAAAGTGTATATTTTATTGTTTTATGAGGTCTCAAGCCCCTGAAGAAGGCAACTGCTGAAACATGTGTAGGGTGTTGATCTCTGGATACCCAATAAAGCTTTTGCCACTTCCACAGTCTGTCATGTGTCCTGCTTCTTTCTGCCCCTTCTATCTAGTCTGCACTTCCATTTATTTTTTTAGTGCCATCAAGTCAGTGCTGCCTCATAGTGACCCAGCTACCTCTGGGTTTCTTGGCAATGTATCACCAGAAGTAGATTGCCAGCCTTTTCTTCCAAGGCAATGGAGGGTAAAGGGACTTGCCCAAAGTCACAAGGAATGCCAGTGGGAATTGAACCCTTGATGATCTGGGTACTAGGCAGTTGCTCTAACCACTAGGCTACTCCTCCATGCCTCTGCACTTCCATATCAACTACTATAGTCCCTATATTTCTTTTAGAGATCTGTGTTTGTTACATGCTTTCTTGAATTCAGATATTATCCTTGTCTTTACTACATCCACTGGAAGACTATTCCACACATCTACCACTCTTTCCATAAAGAAATATTTCTGCATATTGCTCCTGATTATGTCCCTTTTCAGAGTGGAGGAGTAGCCTAGTGGTTAGAACACTGGCTTGGTAACCAAGCAACCAGGGTTCAATTCCCACTAGCACTCCTTGTGGCCTTGGGCAAGTCACTTAACCCTCCACTGCCTTGGAAGAAAGGCCTGGCAATCTACTTCCAGTGACACTGCCAAGAAAACCCAGGAGCTTCTGGGTCACCAGGAGTCAGGACTGACTCAAAGGCACACATTGCATTTTGCATGTCCCCTTTCACTCTCATCCTATGTCCCCTTGTTGTAGAGCTTGCTTTCAATTAAAAGAGGCTCTTATGCCACAGAGATATTTAAACATTTAAGAACATAAGATATGCCATACTGGGTCAGACCAAGGTCCATCAAGCCCAGTATCCTGTTTCCAACAGTGGCCAATCTAGGTCATACGTACCTAGCAGTTTCCCCAAAAGACACAGGTTCCACAATGGTTGTACTCTAAAGTATACATATTGAGATCTTTAAATCTGTCCCCAAATGGTTTATAACAAAAAACACTGACCATTTTGGTATCCACCCTCTGTACCAACTCCATCCTGGTTATATATCCTTTAGAAGGTGCGGTCTCCAGAATTGCACACTATACCCCAAATGAAGTTCACCAAAGACTTTTACAGAGACACTATCACCTCCTTTTTCCTGCTGGCCTTTCCTCTCCCTGTGCATCCAAGCATCCTTCTCGCTTTTGCAGTCACTTTTTCTACGTGTTTAGCCACTTTAAGATCAACTGAAACAGTCACGCCTAGATCCCGCTCTTCTGTTGTGGACAGAAGTACTTCCCCCTTATACTGTACCACTCCCTTGGATTTTTTCAGCCGAAATGTATGACCCTGCATTTTTTAGCATTGCATCTCAGCTGCCAAATTCTCAACCATTCTTCAAGCTCAGCTAGATCCCTTCTCATGCATGAGAGAGATTTGCATGTACTGCTGCATTGTATGCAAATTGTTCTCATGCATATTTATTGTGGTTATCCTGAAAATTGGATTGACTAGGTGTGTTCCGAGGACTGGATAGAGAACCCCTGGTGTAAACATAGTGTAAGATGTTTCCAAACATAAATCCAACAGAAAGACATTCCAAAAATATGGGAGTCAAATAACAAATGGTGTGCATAACGAGGAGCAAACAGAAGATTGTTGTGACAGGAACAGAAGGACCGAGAAGGTGTGTACACTATAAACACATGAGCTAGATAGTTTGGAGCTCCAGAATATGCATCAGTATCAATACTTTAAATTTCAGGTAGAGAGAAACAAGGAGCTCATAACAAAAGACATGGCAGACCCTCACAGCTCTATAAAATAACTGCACAGTTCTTGAGGCCACAGTAACTGATCTTGGTTGTAAGTGTGAAGATAGTTGAATTCCAAAAGATGCTTTATTGCTCTGATTTTCCATATTGAAAAATAAGGTTGCAAAGAGTCCAATCTGAGATCTAACATCGTCACAATCTCCTATTGAGTGGCCTCTGCAAAACAGAGATTCGGCCTTTTCCTGCAAAATCACATTGCCTCTGACGTCTAGGAATTAAATTTGATCCTATGTTCCAGCAGCTATGAAGGTGTTTTACTAACCAGCGCTAGAGGGCAGTGCGTCTTCTGGTGTACGTTGAAGATGTGCTGGGACATGCGTTACCAGTAGCACCAGGCTATGACAGCACTGCTAACTTTTCAAACTGCATCGGGGTTGTGAGCGGGTGTGGTGAGCTCAGCACAGTTAGTACTGTGTTGGTGCGGGTTCACCTAACACCAGCTCAATAGGTGCCGTTAAGTGCAACTGTGTTAATGTCACCCATGTTAGGGGGAGGTGCTCTGCGTTAATTGCTAAGGAAATGCTTTCCACACCTCCGACAGTTAACGTGGTGGTGTTGCACCTCATGCACCATGATTTCAGCACTTTAGGCATGTCAGATGCAAGACCCTTGTGTCCATTAGTAAAAGGGGGGCTCCTAAGTTGCCATCATAAGGCAAGAAGCGAAGGAATCAAGATCACAAGTATGCTGTAATCCTTTTGGTTGGTGATGAGTCATTTAGTTGGGGGGGGGGGGGGTTTCAGCTTTCTCTCCAAAAACAGAATTTCTTGATTTAAATTATTTCCTTTCTTTGCTGTAGGAACATTTCTTCTGAAGATTACCTTAGTAGTCTCCCAGTCTCCGACTGTTTTTCTCATTCTCACTGTTAGTCTCTGAATATATTTGCCAGCTAGATTGCAGTTAGCTTTGAGACTCCTTGTCACCAGCATGCAGAATCATCCACACAGGCACAGCGTCCAAGGGGTTCTTTGTGTGTCTGTTTCTGTACCTTGAATATTAACAAAAGAAAAAGCAAGTGGGGAAAGAATGTGGAGCATGGCTCATGGAATTCTTTCCAACAGTTCTGTGTGTGTGTGTGTATATGTATACATGTTACCTTGTTGTTGTAGTGTACACTATTGCACAATAGTGTGCACAATGGGTGCATATTAAATACTTTTTATTCTTTTTAATCCAACAGAGGTTGGAAAGATTTATGTGAATATGGTTGAGATTATCTGTGTGGGGCTAAAATAACAGAAAAAAATTGTCTTTTGCAGAGTTCAACAACATATTGCACCAAACGATCTTCCTACATTCCTACAACAGTTAAATTCTTTCACTTATTGGTTATTGTACCGAATTTGAGTATTAAAGGTCTTCAGGCTGTACAGAATGTCTATGCATGTCTGGTACTGGGGAAGAAAAGTAGGAGATCATATAGCCTCTGTTATGAGAAACTTGCACTGGTTTCCAAAAAGGATCCTGTGCAAAATTTAGAATTGTTTAAAATAGTTTTTACCACCACAACCATTAATTACTTCATTACAAATACTGTATATCTTTCCTGGAGGAAATGTCCATAAACCATTATTAAAAAGGACCTGGGAAAGCCACTGCTTGCCCCAATACAAGCACTGTGGAACCTGTGTGTCTTTTTGGGAACTTGCCAAGTACCTGTGACCTGGATTAGCCAGTGTTGGAAACCGGATACCTACTTGATGGACCTTGGCTTGACCCAGTAAAGCATTTATTATGTTCTTATCTATCTATAACAACATTACAATCACATGATGCAGGTTTATTGAATGTTCCCTCATTGCGTATTGAGTCTATGTATTTTCTGTAATCGGTCCCAAGCTCTGGAATAGGTTACTTCAGACTTTAAGATTTCTAAGAGGTGTTAAGGACTTTTGTAAAAAAGCTTAAAATGGGGCTAGTTAAGAATGGTCTAATGCTTGACAGTTAAGATTTAATGTGAAGAAGTGCAGTGTCATGCATTTGAGAAGCAGACCTAATGCACTTCTTCATGGGACAGGACATGTTGAAATTCCAAAAAGACCCACATCTGTGGCACTCCTGGAGCTGATCTGGATTGTAACACTGAATGCGGTCTCAGCCAATAAGCCCTCCAGAAGGAATATGATGTGCTACATTTTCCGTCTGATGTAAACAAACCATAGCCAAGTGTCCAATTCCTTCACCAATGGGAATGAACATCTGCATAGCAATTCAACCAAAAAGTTAGATCTTGCACAGGAATGGACTTGTTCTTGACCAGAATCATAGCTGAAACCATCCCCTGACACATGACAGGAATAGCACAGAAACCCTTCCAAGCCCCTTGGGCCTTGCAAGTCTGATATTTCTCCCAGCCTCAATGGACATGACAACTTGCATCATATTCAGTGGAGGTAACTGGGTGAATAAAAGCTACTACTACTACTACATACCACTACAAGATATAACAGCGCTGCACAGACACATGTAAAAGGCGGTCCCTGCTCATTGGAGCTTACAATCTAGTCAAGACAGACAACACACTAGGTATAGACATGGGATACATCTAGGGGGAATGGTAAGGAAACACAAAGGAGATCAGGTGAGTCAAGATCTGAAAGCGGCAGTGAAGAGGTGAGTTTTCAGCCTGGATTTGAAAAGGGTCAGAGAAGGCACCTGACATAAACACCGAGGTAGCTTCTATTGTAAATCGCTCTATTGCTTATGTAATGAGTGGTATATCAAGTTTCCTCCAGGCATAAGGAGCAGCAGGGTAAAAGGAGCAGTCTGGAGTTAGCAATAGAAGAGAAGGACAAAGATAGAAGCAATTTCCAGGATAAGCGGAGTTTCTGAGGAGGGTTGTAGGGAGAGATAAGAAAAGAAAGGTAGTGAGGAGCTGCAGAGTGAATGCGCTTAAAGGTCAGCAGGAGAAGTTTGAACTGAATGCGGAAATGGATAGGGAGCCAATGACTTGAGAAGAGGGGTAAGATGAGCACGATGAGGCTGGCGGAAGATTAGCCGCACAGCAGAGTGTTGAACAGATTAAAGGGGAGACAGATGATTCAGAGGGAGACCAGCAAGGAGTAGGTTACAATAGTCTAGACGGGAGGTGACTAAGGAGTGGAGAAGTGTCCTAGTAGTATGTTCAGAAAGGAATGGGCAAATTTTGTTGATGTTATAGAGAAAGAAATGGCAAATTTTAGCTATCAGTTGGATGTATGTTGAGAAGGAGAGAAAGGAGTCAAAGATGACCCCAAGGTTGCGAGCTGAGGCAACAGGGATGAGTAGAGTTATCCACAGAGACTGAGAAAGGAGGAAGGGGAGAGGAGGGTTTAGGGGAAAAATAAGAAGCTCAGTTTTAGCCATGTTCAGTTTTAAGTGGCGGTGAGACATCCAAGCAACAATGTCAGAAATGCAGTCAGAGATCTTGGCCTGGATTGCCAGAGAGATTTCAGGTGTAGAGAGAGAGAGATCTGGGAGTCATCAGCATAAAGATGGTACTGAAAGCCATGGGAAGAGATGAGTGCATCAAGGGTTGAGGTTTATGGAGTCCAAAGGATTGCAGGATCCGAGGCAGCATGGATTCACCAGAGGCAGGTCTTGTCAGACAAGTCTGATAGATTTCTTTGACTGGGTGACCAGGGAGTTGGACCAAGGAAGAGCCCTAGATGTGGTGTATTTAGATTTCAGTAAAGCCTTTGACACCATTCAACACAGGCAACTTATAAACAAACTGAGCAAATTAGAGATGGACCCTAAAGCTACTGATTGGGTTAGAAATTGGTTGAGTGGGAGGAGACAAAGGGTACAGGTTAATGGAGCTCACTCTGAGGAGAAGGAGGTTACCAGTGGTGTGCCGCAGGGATCTGTCCTTGATCCAATTTTGTTTAACCTCTTTGTTAGTGATATTGCGGATGGACTGTTGGGTAAGGTTTGCTTGTTTGCAGACGATACAAAATCTGCAATAGAGTAGACACGCAGGAAGGAGTCAACAACATGAGGAAAGATCTAGCTAAACTTGAAGAATGGTCTAAAATATGGTAGCTGAAATTTAATGCTAAAAAATGCAGGGTCATGCATTTAAGCTACAAAAATCCAAAGGAGCTGTACAGTGTAGGGGTTGAAGTACTTCTGTCCACAAAGGAAGAGTGGGACCTGGGCATAATTGTGTCTGATGATCTTAAAATAGCTAAACAGGTAGAAAAGTCGACTGCTTGGTTGTATTGGAAGAGGAATGGCCAGCAGAAAAAAAGAGGTGATAATGCATCTATAGAAGTCTCTGGTGCAACCTCATTTGGAGTATTGTGTGCAATTCTGGAGACCGCACCTTCAGAAGGATATAGACAGGTTGGAGTTGGTGCAGAAGGTGGCTACTAAAATGGTTAGTGGTCTTCGTTATGAAGCATATTAGGACAGACTTAAAGATCTTAATATGTATACTTTAGAGGAAAGGCAGGATAGGGGAGATATGATAGAGACATTTAAATACCGTCATGGCATAAATGCACAGGAGGGTCTCTTTTAATTGAAGGCAAGCTCTGTTACAAAGGGATATAGGATGAGAGTGAAAGGGGATAGACTCAGGAGTAATATGGGGAAATATTTCTTTATGGAAAGAGTGGTAGATGCATGGAATAGTCTCCCAGTGGAGGTGGTGGACACAAGGACGGTATCTGAATTAAAAAAAACATGGGGCAAATACAGAGGATCTATAAAGGTAAAAAGGGATTATTGTAGTTGATATGGAAGGGCAGAGTAGATAGGCCATGTGATCTTTTTTTGCCGTCATGTTTCTGTTTCTAAGGGAATGGGTCCATGCGCAATATGACCTCCCTGGACGGAGGAGGACCCTCTCTCATCCACCGTAATTGCACTACATTCTGCCGCTTGGATGAGCTATCCCCAGCCATCTCCCCCTTGTCCGGGATCCTCCCATGCCCTAGACCCCCAGACCCAACACTCTCTGCCCCTCCTGAAGCCCCCTTTAGAGCACTGGCAAAGAAACAGGAGGCATTAACCAGTCCCCCACTACCATCCTGTGCTCCCCTCCCCTTCAGTCAAATATCCAGTTCCCTGCCATCCTCATCCAAGACCAAAAGACCTTCCTCAACCAGATCCCTCCCCTCAGCCACCAACCCACCTCCCTCTTGGGGTGACCCTTACCAACTTTTCCCCCCACCTCACCCTGATGAGAACCACCAAACAACCCTTCTCCTTTCCCCAACAGAGAAAGAAAAATAGCAGATATAGAAAAGCCCATGAATTTACAGAGTCCCGTAGGCAATAATGGCTGCAACACCACCAAGCTGCTAATAGCCCCCTCCCCCAAAAGACCCAGGGCCTTCCCATTTACCATGCAAATGTCCCTCCCTAGACCCTCTACAACTCTCACCAAGGCTACCCACCTCCATTTTTCCTGCCACCCCAAAACACCCCCAATGGTTCCCTGCCGTGCTCCTACAACTTCAACCCTGCTGTGCTGAGCTAGAAACCTCTCCCGCAGCCCAACTGTAAGTTCAGATGGGACTTCAGACTCTCCAACCACTCCACCGACACCCCCCACTGCACTACAGACTGATCCCCCACCCTTAACTCTGTACTTACCTGCACCCATGGGCAGCCACCGGTTCCGTTACCGGCAGTGCTGCTGACTCCCCCACAACCTGAACCCCCCAACCAAACCAATGTCCCCACGAAGCCCCTCTGACCCGGCCAATCCTCCTTCCTCCTTCCTACACCCTTCCCCCTGCCCAGAGTGCTCCAAAGCAGCAGGGGCACCCAGGCCAGAAATCTTTTCATTCAGAGACAGAAAGACAGAAGATAGCACCTCTCCTCTCCTTCTTGCCCTCCCCTGCCCGCATCTGCTTCTGCATGCCCATAGCAAAAGTACATGGTGTTGGCCTGACATGCATTCTTATATGATAGTGGCTGGCTATATTACACATGCAAAGGCCCATCCAGGTGTATAAATCATTGGAATTACATGATTTACATGCGCTGATGGCAAGGGGCTTTACGTTGCTCCTAATGAAATTATCTCCTTAATGCGTTTTAACTGTAGTTTCTTGTTCTAAAGCATTCTTTCCTTCTGAAATAACTTTGCTTCTTGTGCATTGACAATGCCTATGTGGTATGAGACTATGGAGGTCATTTTAAAAGGCTTTGTTGTGATTCAGGATGTCTGAAGATGTGCACGTTGAAATCACAGAGATGTTTCCGAAGCTATTCCACAAATGACGTTTACAGATGTCCCGGTGCAGGGACGTCCAAGAAGGCAAGGGGGTGTGGTGAAGGCATATCTAGGGAGTGCAATGGACTTGCATGTCCCTGGTTAGACCTACCGCAGGCACAAATGGGCATTGGGAAAGTAATTGTTTTGGCGATGCTCTGGCTTAGATGTCCCAGATTGCACTTGGATGTCCCATTGTAAAATGTGCCTTTATCGGGATTATCTTTCCCCTTTCTCCATCTTCTTTTCTATGGGATGGATAGTTACATCCTTATGTATCATTTCATAGGACTTTTGCTAAAGAGAGGCTTTCCTAACCAGGCCTCTACAGATCAACAAACAGTAAGGATTTGAGGGTTTGTTTGTTTGTTTTTATTATGTTACATTGCTAGCTCTCTAACTGGGAGCTCTTAAAAGGGTTTTTTGTATATTTTTTAAAAGCAAGGTTACTTTCTTTTTGTTGCTTTAGGGGAACTTTCCTTGAGCACAGTAGGTTGATGAACTCTAGTAACCTCCTCAGGTTTAGAAACTGCTAACACCTAATCAGGAGTTAGTGGGCCTGATTTCCTGAGTGCAGCTGAGGCCTGCATAAAAGGCTCCAGTGCCCTGCCCTGTTGAGGCTTTCCTAACCAGGGCTCTACAGATCAACAAACAGTAAGGATTTGAGGGTTTGTTTGTTTGTTTGTTTTTATTATATTACATTGCTAGCTCTCTGACTGGGAGCTCTTAAAAGGGTTTTTTGTATATTTTTTAAAAGCAAGGTTACTTTCTTTTTGTTGCTTTAGGGGAACTTTCCTTGAGCACAGTAGGTTGCTGAACTCTAGTAACCTCCTCAGGTTTGGAAACTGCTAACACCTAATCAGGTGTTAGTTCACTCCCTACCCACCCTGACTCCCACCCACCCCTAGTGAGCAGTCTTGCTTTATAGGGCACCTCCCCCTTTAACAAATCACAGAGAATTGGACCAGCACATTTTGAATATAATTAAAGAGATTTAACTGCTTTTTCTCTGAAATGACAGCTGGGAAACTGGCTGGTACTTGGTAGATCTCTCTCTTTTGCTTTAACAGATACCTAAGCTCCACGAACAGAACAATGGCTGGGAAAAATTGTATTGCTAAAGCTGTTGCCCCCGTTACAGCTTCTGCCTCAGTCCAGACAGAGGTCCTAATACCAGTTGAAGGACCAGTTCCATGTGCAGGGTGGCTGCATGCTGAAGCTCTGAGGAAAAAAGTGGAGGAACTCAGAGAGGAGGTGGCGAGGCTGAGGAGTATTCAAGACAGTGAGAAGTACATTGATGAGATGCTTCTTGCAGCAACCAAGCTCTCCAGCACAGGAGTAGATGGGTGCCAACAGAATGTCGATGGTTGGACACAAGTCACCTGGGCCTGCAAAATCACCAATCCAACTTCTCCAGCCCTTGAATTGAAGAACCATTATGCAGCCCTGGAAGTGGAGGAGGTGAAAGCATCCCTGGAAAGGGAAGAACCAGAGTTCAAGTACCCCAAAGTTGCAGAATCAGTGACCAGAAGGAAACGAAGGGTAGTGGTGGTTGGAAACTCTCTTCTGAGGGGTACTGAGGCGTCCATCTGCCGACCATACTTGATGTCCAGAGAAGTATGCTGTCTGCCTGGTGCCAAAATCCAAGATGTTACAGAGAGTTTGCCGAGACTCATCAAGCCCACTGACTGTTACCCAATGTTGCTAATCCATGTTGGAACAAATGATACTGCCAGGTATACCTCGGAACATATCAAAAGTGACTTCATGACTCTGGGACAGAGGGTGAAGCATTTAGGTGCACAGGTAGTATTCTCTTCAATCCTCCCTGTTGAGGGTAAAGGCCAAGGCAGAGAGGCTTGCATCCTGGAGATGAATGCATGGCTGCGTGGATGGTGTCATCGAGAGCGTTTTGGTTTCCTAGACCATGGGATGCTGTTCCAAGGGTTGCAGAGCAGAGATGGCATCCATCTGTCCAAGAAAGCTCAACGCATCTTCGGTAGTAGACTGGCTAATCTACTGAAGAGGGCTTTAAACTAGATTCGTTGGGGATGGGTGAAGAAAGCCCCCAGGTAAGTGAAAGCCCCCAGGTAGGTGATACATTAAATACCTTTATGGAAATGGGTAACAGGGGTAACATATGGAAAGCAGTGTGTATAAATGCCCGTAGCATGGGAAATAAGATCCCTGATGTTGAAGCTTTGGTGGGAGTGGCTGACTTGGATTTAGTGGCAGTTACAGAAACATGGTTCACAGAAAACCATGATTGGGATGTAACTATACCTGGCTATACTTTATTCAGAAAGGACAGGGTAGGAAGAAGGGGAGGAGGAGTGGCACTATATGTAAAAACTACTATTAAAGTTTTGGAATTACAGAGCTTAAAAGGGAGAGAGGAGGCATTGTGGGTTAAACTAGAAAGAGGGAAAGAGAAATCTTTTTGCATTGGTGTGATATACAGACCTCCCTCACAAGAGAAAGAGGTGGACAGAGAGTTAATTGAAGACATACGCAGCATTGCTAGGAAAGGGGGGAAGTGCTACTGATAGGAGATTTCAATATGCCAGATGTTGATTGGCACATTCCTGCTGCAGTATCATCTAGAAGTAAGGAGATCCTGGATTCTCTACAGGGAGAACTATTCAGGCAATTGGTAACAGACCCCACACGTGAAGGGGCCATACTGGACTTGGTGCTTACCAATGGTGAAAGTGTTTCTGATGTTGTAGTGGGAGATCATTTTGCATCCAGTGATCACCAGATGGTGTGGTTCAGTATTAGGACTAGGGCTGTTAGAATCCATTCCAAGGTGAGGATCTTAGACTTTAGGAAGACTAACTTTGCGAAGATGGGCCAATACCTCAGGGAGTCGTTAATGGGATGGGAAAAGCTGGGGGATGTAGAAAAACAGTGGGCAAAACTGAAAGGGGGTATTTTAAGGGCAACCAACCTTTTTGTTAAAATGGTAAATAAAGGCAAAAGGAAAAGGAGACCGCTATGGTTTTCGAAGGAAGTAGCTGAAAAAGTGAAGAAAAAGAGGGAGGCCTTCATGAAATACAAGAGATCACAGAGAGAGGAAGACAGGCATCTGTATTTGGAAAAACTTAGAGAAGCTAGCAAAGTAGTGTAGAAGGCAAAGATTCAAAAGGAGGAGGAAATATCCCCCCCATTTTATTGCATTGGCTAAGACATTTTTCAGATATATTAGTGAGAAGGGGAAGGGCAAAAGTGGTATTGTCAGACTCAAGGGTGCAGGGGGGGAATATGTAGAAGCTGATAAGGATAAAGCGGAATTGCTTAACAAATATTTTTGTTCTGTGTTCACAGATGAAGAACCAGGAGCAGGACCTCAGAAAACACCCACAAATACGAACAGAAGCAAAGGACATCTTGAGCAATTTTCAACAGACTGTGTTCGTGAGAAACTAGCTCAACTTAAAGTAGACAAAGCGATGGGACCGGATGGGATACACCCTAGAATACTGACGGAACTTGGGGACGTTCTAGCAACTCCACTGACTGACCTTTTCAATGCCTCGTTGGAGTCGGGAGTGGTGCCAAAGGACTAGAGAGAGGCTCATGTGGTGCCTTTACACAAAAGCGGAAGTAAGGATGTGGTTGAAAACTACAGGCCGGTTAATTTAACTTCGGTAGTGAGTAAATTATTGGAAACGCTGCTGAAAGAGAAAATAGTGAGGTTTCTGGAGTCCAGCGGATTACAGGATCCGAGGCAGCATGGATTCACCAGAGGCAGGTCTTGTCAGACAAATCTGATTGATTTCTTTGACTGGGTGACCAGGGAGTTGGACCGAGGGAGAGCTCTAGATGTGGTGTATTTAGATTTCAGTAAAGCCTTTGACACTGTTCCTCACAGGCGACTTATAAACAAACTGAGCACCCTAGGGATGGACCCTAAAGTTACTGTTTGGGTTAGAAATTGGTTCGGTGGGAGGCGACAAAGAGTACAAGTAAATGGAGCTCACTCTGAGGAGAAGGATTTTACTAGTGGTGTGCCCGAGGGATCTGTCCTTGGTCCGATTCTTTTTAACATCTTTGTTAGTGATATAGCGGAAGGGCTGTCGGGTAAGGTTTGCCTCTTTGCAGATGATACCAAAATCTGCAATAGAGTAGACACCCAGGAAGGTGTAGATAGCATGAGGAGGGATCTAGCTAAGCTTGAAGAATGGTCTAGAATTTGGCAGCTGGGATTTAATGTTAAAAAATGTAAGGTCATGCATTTGGGCTGCAGCAATCCAAGGGAGCAATACAGTATAGGAGGTGAAGTACTTTTGTCCACTAAAGAAGAGCGGGACCTAGGCGTGGTTTTGTCTGATGATCTTAAAGTAGCTAAACAGGTAGAAAAGGCGACGGCAAAAGCTAGAAGGATGCTTGGGTGCATGCGGAGAGGAATGGCTAGCAGAAAAAAGGAGGTGATAATGCCTCTGTATAAGTCTTTGGTGCGACCTCATTTGGAGTATAGTGTGCAATTCTGGAGACCGCACCTTCAAAAGGATGTGAACAGGATGGAGTCAGAGCAGAGGGTGGCTACTAAAATGATTAGTGGGTTTCATTATAAAGCATATGAGGACAGACTTAAGGATCTTAATATGTACACCTTAGAGGAAAGGCGGGATAGAGGTGATATGATTGAGATGTTTAAATACCTCCGTGGCATAAATGTTCAGGGAGAGAGCCTCTTTCAATTGAAAGCAAGTTCTGCTACGAGGGAACATGGGATGAGGGTGAAGGGAGATAGATTCAGGAGTGATATGCGGAAATATTTCTTTACGGAAAGAGTAGTGGATCCATGGAATAGTCTCCCAGTGGAGGTGGTAGAGATGTGGACAGTAACTGAATTCAAAAAAGCATGGGACCACACAGAGGATCTCTAAAGGTAAATAGTGGACTGTTGTAGTTGTTGATATGGAAGGACAGACTAGATAGGCCATGTGGTCTTTTTCTGTCATCATGTTTCTATTTTTCTATGTTTCATATATAACTATGCATGGTGTGTACAGGATTATGGGTTGCAATTTATGCATGATCTTCATAAAATATGTACATTTATGGGTACTGGATATGCAATACATTTACCTCAGCTCTCAAGCAAATGTAAATGCATGCAGATGCCTTTAAGCTGCAATTTCTATACCTTTGGGGACAAATTTATAAAGGCACATGGGGCATGTTTACAAAGCTGCGGCATCTGTCATTGCAGCAGATTAGTGTGTGCTATCAGACCGTGTCAACAGATACTGCAGTGGAAATGCAGATAGCAGAATGATTTTCTGTGCTTTCTGCATATCCCATGGTCAATATTTGAAGAGGTGAGATTGGGGCAGAGAGACGTTGTGGCAGTAAGTGCAGCTGTACTACCAACAGCCCGGCAGTGTAGTCACTGTCAGTCGCAGTAGGGAAGCACAAACAGCTGCCCTTGAAGGGTCAAGACCAGTATCACAATCAGAAGACCCATGACAGCCATAGAGCCCCCCATCCATCAGCAGCAATCCACTTAGCACCTACATCAGTCAAGAGGCTATAACCCCCCCCCCCAGCACAACCCAGAGATCAAAAGATCAAAGTCAGACTGGCGCCATTCGGACGGCCGTCAAAGAGGAGGCAGGAGCTAAGGGGAACATTCCTGCCCCAATCACCACTGGACCACCAGAGCGTCCTCGATAAGACATGGGGGAGGGGGGGGGGTGTTAGTAGCCCTTTTCCTCCAACTGATTCAAATTATACTAGATAGATAGATCTATTGACACAAGAACATCTGAACACTGAGGGAGTAATTCGATAAGGTACCTGAGCACATAGACTAGGAATGGAGGAGTAGACTAATGGTTAGAGAAGTGGGCTAGAAACCATGAAAGCCAGGATTCAAAGCCATCTGCTGCTCTTCGTGACTTTGGGCAAATCACG
Source organism: Ichthyophis bannanicus (assembly GCA_033557465.1). Lineage (NCBI taxonomy): Eukaryota > Metazoa > Chordata > Amphibia > Gymnophiona > Ichthyophiidae > Ichthyophis > Ichthyophis bannanicus. The sequence continues at coordinate 186,330,162 of CM066033.1, read as the reverse complement.
TAAACTTCCATTGACTCAGATGAAAAGTTAGATTAAAAGCCCTCTGGAGTCAGGACCTAGTGCCTAGGCCCAGGGCAGCACAGCACAATTTGTGGATTAGGAGCCCCAAGCAGGGAGCTGGACTGAAGCAGACAAAAGCTCAGAAGTGAAGGGAACTGGATTCATAGATGCAGGACAGGCCCACCGAAAGGGGGTGTTCCTGACTCTCCTTATATATGGACACTAATAGGACCAATGGGCTCCTCCACCATTTCTAGGTCTTACTTCTTGGACTAGAACCGAAAGCCTCCAGCCTATGGTCCCCATGGTCATGGTGAGTCCCAGTTGATATGACTCATCCTGAGCTACACCAGCATTTTACGCTATCAGAGGCTCTTAGGAAATTGCCTCAGGAAAATATATATATATGGATAAATTCGGTGCACAGGCACACTGCTGCTACTTTTATGCAATATATGTGTAGCCATCCCTGGGGATGGGATTTGTACTTACGCGTGTACTTTATGAAATACGAGCATGTGCATCTATTCATTCTGGCACGTGCATGCGTGCCTCTTATTCAGTCAGTGTAAGTGTATGCTCTGACTTTCCCTGGGGTAAGTTTATTAAAGTGCATAGCCACATATGTTGCCTTTATAAAATAAGTACAACATATGTGCCTATGTGTCCTGCTATAAAATTATCCTCAGAGTGGGGTTTCAAATCCTTCGCTCTTCTGCTGAGAAGTTCCCATGGAAGTCCCCTGAGCATGGAAGCTAAATTCTATACAGACTTTGATTCTGAGTGATGAATTATCTGAAATTGCTAACAGATCTCTGTTTCAGTGAAAATCTAGACTTTGTTGGTTCCTGGATTATAATTTGGGAAAGAGATAGAACTTGCCCCAAGAGGTCAATCTATCTTTGTTTTTTTTTGTAGCTAGCAGAAAACAGATGTTTCCAGAAAAAACATTGCAATGTAAAACTAAATTCAAACAGAATGAAGCAGAATGTCATTAAGCGTCTTCTGATTTGATTTGGTGTATATCAAATGAATAAACAATAAAACTAAAGATGGGAAATGCAGGAAGAAATAAAAACTGGACTATATCTTAAATTAGTAAATCCAAATTCCTCCCCTTCCCCCCAGTGCTTAAAATCAAAGGAAAGGATATACTTATTGGGGACCAAGCATGTACAATGTTGGTCACAGGGGTGTACATTCATTAGCACATATGCAGTTCATTAGGGCACCTAAAATCTTAAGTGTGTGCAAATCAATTGTATGTATAGATACCTACAAATTAATGCACATACAATTAATGTGTGCATACAAAAAAGTCCTAGCATGCATACACTTATAAAGAATGTGTGAAAAATCATGAAAAATTTCAGAAATCCGCAAATGAACCAAACATATTTTTTATCCGTGTATATTCCTAGTTATAGTAACATAGTATATGACGGCAGATAAACACCAGCATGGTCCATCTAGTCTCCCCAGCAAGATGGCAAGAGTAGGAGCGCCTGCTGCTCCGTGCAGGTCACCCCTCCCCATGTCTTTGTTTAGGGTATACCCACCGCTCCATACAGGTCATCTCTACTTGTTGAGATATATAGTTGATAAGGAAAAACTAAAGGGCATGTTTACTAAAATGTGGTAAGCACTTAGTGTGGGTTTTATCATGCACTAACCATTAATGTTGGTCTGTCTTAACAGGTATCATGCTGTAAAAACACCACCTTAAACAAGTCACATTAAGTGCCTAGTGAGGGTTTGGATGAGAGGGGACAGAGTGGTTGTGGTGGCTGAACAGCTAGTGTGCTGGAAAGCACTGTGCACCAGTTGCCATTATTGTTTGTTTTATATTATTTATGTATTTATTTATTTAGGCTACACTTTTATATGGCTTTTCACCGGGTCAAAGGAGTTTACAGTAAACAGAGCATCAGTTACATAGAACAACTAACATCTTAGATAACAATTGAGACAGTTAACACAGTTACATGGGACAAATAACACATATATAACAGCACACTATTTGCAATCATTGATTTTTTTACAATAGGAGAACTATAAACAAATGGTATATTCTTTAATTATTTACAAATGCAGATTCTGTCTGATGGTGTCATGTCAGAGGGGGTGGTTAGGTGGAGGGTCCAAAGTGGTGTTCAGAGAATAAGAGGGTTTTCAGGTGTTTGCGGGAGGTTGGTGATATACCTTATTGTGTCTGGCAGAGAGTTCCAGAGGGATGGTGTGTAAAGTTCAAATGCTGTTGATAGCAAAGCCGAATCTAACGCCTTAAATGCAGTCCCACTACCAGCATTCTGCTAGCATAGCAGCTGTCAGGTGCTGTACATTAAAAAAACAAAAATGTCAGCTGTGACAGGGCAACCCCTGACCTCCATCTTCCCCCATGTCCTAGCACAGACCCCTCCCTGCCCCAGCACTGGCATCCTTGCCCCCTAGGACAGTTCCCCAAGCAGAAATCCCCGGAAAGTAGCACCACCAGCCAGACCCTCCCAACAGAAATGCCCTGAACCATACCATCCCTAGTGTAGAACAGAAGTTGGCCATACCAAGAAGATCCCTCCACCATTTATTTATTTAGCAGTGTTTATAAACCGCTTTTCACCAGGTCAAAGTGGTTTACATTGATCAGTAAACTACTAACTGGTTTACATAGAACACTTAAATATATATATAAATAAACAGAATAAATTTGTAAGCAGTGAACTATGTAGAATTTGAGTCCATGTTGGCTTCTTCTTTAATAAAGGTGGGGGGAGGGGGGAGGTTAAGTTGATAGGTTATAATGTTCTGTGAAAAGGTGCTTTTTTGGTTGCTTTCAGAAGGAGTTGAGGTTGGTGGTGCTTCTTATTGAGGTTGGGAGTGCGTTCCATGGGGAGGAAAGAGTAGTTACTCACCTGTAACAGGGGTTCTCCAGGAGCAGCAGGAATCAGTCCTCACATATGGGTGACGTCAGTGCCGACGGAGCCCCCATGCGGAGCATTTCCCCAGCTTTCAAAGAAAGCCTTTGGGAATGCAGGCACGCATGCGCGGTCCCCTTCCCGCCCAAAGGTGCCATTTTGCTCAGTCTAATGACATAGCTAAAAGACAGCACGAAAAAGAAAATGAACTATATACAACTGCAACTCCAAGGGGAGGAGGGAGGGTCATGAGGACTGATTCCTGCTGCTCCTGGAGAGCACCTGTTACAGGTGAGTAACTACTCTTTCTCCAGGACCAAGCAGGAAGTCAGTCCTCACATATGGGTGACTCCCTAGCTCTGGGCTACCAGGAACCCAGGCTGAAAAATAGAGCTCCCTCTAGAGCCTCAGCAACGGTGAGAGAATCTTCTCTGAGACCACACCTGAACGGTAGCCCAACACCAGGGCCGGAGGGTAGGAGTTGCCTAAACCTCAAAGAGATTATGGAGTACCGCTTGCCCGAAAGCACTGTCCCTACGGGACTCCCTCTCGAGGCAGTAGTGGTCCGCAAAAGTCTGGCTTGAAGACCAAGTAGCGGCCCGGCAGATGTCTGCCAACGGAACAGAGCGGAAGTGAGCTACTGATGCGGCCTTCGCCCTGACCCGGGGGGGGGGGCCATGACTCGACCCTCCAGGGAGAGTCCGACTGCCCTGTATGCCCAGGCGATACAGTCTGCCACCCAGATGGACAACATATGCTTAGTGACAGGCAACCCCAATTTATTAGGGTCAAAGGAAATGAAGAGCTAAGAAGCCCTTCTATACCCCTGCGTACGTTCAAGGTAAAAGGATAGCGCCCTTCTACAATCCAGGGTATGCAAGACAGTCTCTGCCCTACTGGCGTGCGGCCTGGGAAAGAACGTTGGAAGTACCACCTCCTGGTTGAGGTGGAAGGAGGACACTATCTTGGGAAGGAACTTAGGATGAGTCCTCAAGACTACCCTGTTCTTATAGAACCTGGTATACGGCCTATCCGAGACCAGGGCCTGAAGCTCATTCACATGCCTAGCCGAGGTGAGTGCCACAAGAAACAACACCTTCCAAGATAGGAAACGTAAGTGGCAGGTAGCCATCGGCTCAAAAGGTGGGTGAGTCAGTTGCTGCAAGACCACATAGAGATCCCACTCAGTGGCCGGTAGACGAATAGGAGGCTTGAGCAGAAGCAGGCCTCTGAGGAAGCGAGACACCAGAGGGTGTCCCAAAAGGGATTGTCCATCCACCGGCGAGTGGTGAGCTGAGAGGGCACTGAGGTGGACCCGAACAGAGTTGGACTGAAGTCCCAGGTTGGACAGGTGGAGCAGGTATTGCAGTACCACCGGGACCGAGCAGGAGAAGGGATCCTCCTGCTGTTGAGAACACCAAGTGGAAAACCTACACCACTTCAGATCATAGGCCTTCCGAGTGGAATGTTTCCTGGAGGCCAACACCACCTCTTCAATCTCCTTGGGTAGGAGCAAGGGAGCAAGGACTAGCCTTTCAGCAGCCAGGCCATCAAATTGAGGGATCTGAGGTTGGGATGCAAGAGGGACCCCTGATCCTGAGTCAGAAGGTCGGGTTGCAACCCCAGAGGAAGTGGAGCATCCACCGCCAACTGCAGAAGAAGAGGGAACCACGGCTGCCTGGGCCACCTGGGGGCTATCAGGATCACCGTGGCTCGGTCCTGCTGGGTCTTGAATAGAGTCTGGGCCACCAGAGGAATGGGAGGAAAAGCATACAGCAGGCCTTCTGACCAGGGCATCAGGAATGCATCTGCCGCCGTCTGCAGAGGATGCGGTTGTCTGGAACAGAACTTGGGTAGTTGCCTGTTCAGCGGACTGGCAAAAAGATCCATGGTTGGAAGTCCCCACTTCAGAAAGATCTGTTGGACCACCCGAGGATCCAACTGCCACTCGTGAGGCTGCAGGAGTCTGCTTAGCCTGTCCGCCAGGAAGTTTTCTGGGCCTGGAAGGTAGACCGCCTTGAGGGTCATGCCCTGATTGATAGCCCAGGAGCAAAGAGCTTGTGCTTCCAGGCACAGGAGTCGGGATCCTGTGGCTCCCTGCTTGTTCAAGTAGAACATAGCCACCTGGTTGTCCGTCTGAACTAGGACAGACTGGTGAGAGAGGATCTGAGAGAAAGTCCGTAAGGCTAGACGAATGGCTCTCAACTCCAACAGGTTGATCTGCTGGGCAGCCTCCCAAGGAGACCACAGGCCTTGGGTGCAGGTCCCCTGGCAATGTGCCCCCCAGCCTTGCAGGGAAGCATCGGTTGTCAGTACCTGAGTGTGCGGGGAGGCTCGAAAAGGAACTCCCCTGACCAGGTTTGGGAGATGCCTCCACCAGCGTAGGGAGTCCACCAAGGGTTTGGACACCTTTATCCTGTCTGACAACTTCCCGTGGCCTGGACCCACTGTGCCCTGAGGCACCACTGAGCTAGCCTCATGTGAAGACGGGCATTTGGGGTGACATGCACTGTGGAAGCCATGTGACCTAAGAGCCGGAGGAAGTGTCTGGCAGAGACCAGAGAGTTTGCCTGAAACTGGCTGGCCAACTTCATCAGCCTTTGAGCTCTGTCCACAGGCAAATAGGCCTTTGCATGGATGGTATCCAACCTTGCCCCTATGAACTTCACGTTCTGTGAGGGGACTAAAGTGGACTTTGGGAAGTTTATAATGAATCCCAGGTGCTGAAGCAGGGATATGGTTCGGAAGGTGGCCTGCCTGGCCTCTTGTGGGGACTGGCCCCTGATAAGCCAGTTGTCCAGGTAAGGGAACACAAAGATCCCTTGGTTCCTGAGGTAGGCCGCAACCACTGCCAGGCATTTTGTAAAAACCCTGCGGGCGGAGGTGAGGCCAAAGAGAAGCACTCTGTACTGGAAGTGATTCCCTCCCACCACAAATCTGAGGTATTGCCTGTGACTTGGATGGATGAGGATGTGAGTATAAGCATCCTTCAGGTCTAAGGAGCATAGCCAATCTCCCTGCTGGAGGTAGTGCAGTAAGATTCCAAGGGTAAGCATCTTGAACTTTTCCCTCACCAGAAACTTGTTTAGATTTCACAGGTCCAGGATGGGTCTGAGGCCTCCTGTTCTCTTTGGTACCAGGAAGTACCTCGAGTAGAAGCCTTGTCCTTCCAGATGGTGAGGCACCGGTTCTGCTGCCTGGTCCTGTAGCAGACCTTTCAACTCCTGAAGGAGTAAGTTTCTGTGCAGAGAGGGTCTTGGAGGCTCCCCTGGAAAGTAGGGGGGGGGGTCTGGGTGAAGTGGAGCAGATAGCCCCTCTCGATGATGTTTAACACCCAAGTATCCCCTGTGATGGCTGGCCACCCGTCTGCGTACAAGGTCAGCCAACCTCCTGTGCCCTGAAGAGGAGGAGAGGCTATGCTGGCATAGTCAAAAAACCCCTCCCTGCTGAGCAGGAGCCGGAGTAGGAGGCTTGGGGGCCTTCTGCCTACGGGGCCCATGACCTTGCCCCTTGGCCTGCTGGCCCTGTTGGGGAGCTGCAGAGGCCTGGTAGTGAGGGTAGGTTTTGTAGGCAGTGGTCTTCCTCGGGCAAAAGGCCTTTTTCCCTGAGCCCTTCTTCTTCTGAGAAGGGGCAGAGGTTTTCCTGGACAGCCTTGTCCGGGTAAGAGTCTCAGTCTCGGGTTCTGCAGCCTTTTCGGCCATGGGCTTGCCAAAGAGGTTTTCACCTCGGCAAGGGACATCGACCAACTTATCCTGCACCCACGGCTCGAGGTCCAAGGATTGAAGCCAGGCCTGGCGATGTCCACCGATGCCGGCCCCTGCTACTCGGGCCGAAGCCTCAAATCCATCGTAGGCTGCTCGAGATATAAACTTTGAGCACTCCCGAATACCAGAAGACAAGGCTTTGAAACTCTGCAAAGGTTCCTCGGAGAGATCAGCAGAAAACCCGGCAATCTCCTTTGCCAGGTCTCGAAGGTACATGCCCATGTACAGCTGGTAGATCTGGACACGGCAAGCAAGCATAGAGCCCTGGAAGCGCTTTCTACCGAGGGCATCCAGGTTCTGGGCTTCCCTGCCGGGAGGCACCGAAAAGGGCATCTTCTGACTCTTCAGGCGATGCATGGCCGATTCCACAACCATGGAGTGGTGCGGTAGCTGTGCCTTTTGAAACCCGGGGCTCTTGCGTACTCGATAGATGGAATCGACCCGCTTGCTTAGAACTGGCATTGAGGCCGGCGCCTCCCATATGCGGAAGAGCAACCGTTCCAGCATCGGAGGAACTGGGACAGTAAAGGCCTCCTTGGGAGGAGAGTCATACTACAGAGCCTCGAGCTCCTCGGCTTGAGGCTCCTCCTCGGGGTCCGCAGGGAATGCCAATGCTTTGGCCATGTCCCTCACAAAATTCGAGAACTTGGTATCCTACGGGGGGGACCTTGTCCGAGGCTCGGATCCGAGGCTCGGATCCCGGTGTCCGGGGACTCCTCCTCCTCCGTCTCCCACGCCGACTCCTCTGAGGAGGAATCGAGGGCTCCGAGTGGGCGGGCACCGATGCCATCTGCCCCAACGCCGAGGGTACCGGCGTCGACGACCTCGGTCCCGAACGGGAGGCCGAGGGTGACCTCGGCTGAGGATCGACTTGAGTTCGCATGGACTCGAGGATCGGCTCGTCCTCCGGGGTCGACTTGGATGTCGAGGTCCCAGTGGTTGGGGCAGATGTGCTGGTGAGACCGGCGATCAGCACCCGCTGCTGCTCCATGAAGGCAATCTGCTCTCCAAGGCCGTCAACCTGAGTCCGAGCTCAGGAGACCCAGCAGCCTCTGACTCGGGCCCTGAAGGCGTCGGGCCCGATGTCGGCTCCCCTGGAGGAGAGTCCACGAGAACTACAGTACTCACGTGACTCGGGGCCTCTGACTCTTCACGAGGATGCTTTGCAGGCCTCTCTGACTCCGAAGACCCGGGACGGCGATCGGGGCTATGCGACCTGGCCCTCGAGGAGCCAAGAGCGTCCACCGATGCCACCCTCACAGGTTTCTTCTTCCTTCGATGCTCCCTCGAGGGGGACTCCCTTTCAGAGGAGCCCCGACGATGCTCGGGGTCAGACTCCCGAGATGTCAAGGCCTCTGACGAAGTCCGGACCTGTCCAGAGGCAGATTCGGAGAAGATCCTCTCAAGCTGGTGCTGACGGCTCCGTAATGCCTTGGAAGACATTTTGCCACAGGGTCTACAGACCGTAGAATCATGGTCTGGCCCTAGGCACTGGAGGCAGCAGTCATGTGTGTTGGTGAGAGACATGAGTTTCTTGCACCAATCACACTTCTTAAAGCCACTGGCAGCCATTAGGGGAAAAAGGGCCCCTGCAAGATCAAAAAATTGGGCTGCCAGGGAAAGAAAAAAGGCGCGAACGCAGTCTCTAAGGACAAAAACTGAAAAGAGAGGTCCAGGCTCGGCACCGGTGTACCAAGTCCAGGCGGGAAAGGAACCGACGTCAAATTGAAGAAAAAACTCGACCCAACGCAGAAAAATCAACTTTTTTCACGGGTGACAAGGACAGGCGTCCATAGGGCTCCGCGGAAAAAAGAAGACTGAGCAAGATGGCACCTTTGGGCGGGAAGGGGACCGCGCATGCGTGCCTGCATTCCCAAAGGCTTTCTTTGAAAGCTGGGGAAATGCTCCGCATGGGGGCTCCGTCGGCGCCGACGTCACCCATATGTGAGGACTGACTTCCTGCTTGGTCCTGGAGAAGCATTGATTTGGAAGGCTCGATTGCAGGTTTGTTGGTTACATTTGATTTTGGCATGTGGGATGGTAAGAGTGTTCATCATGGATGTTCTTCTGGTCCTGTTGGCTTGTTGAGTATGTAATAGGATATGTAGGTGCATATTGGAACATGAGTGGATGGTTTTGTGCGTTAGCAGGAGAGTCTTGTATTTTATCCGACTTGTTATTGGTAGTCAGTGGAGTTGTTTGAGGATGGGTGTGATGTGCTCATGCTTCGAAGTTCCTTGCAGGATGTGTGTGGTAGTATTAGAGCAGTGGTTAATGGAAGCAGGGTGGTTTGTGGCAGACCCTGGTAGATGGAGTTACAGTAGTCTAGATGTAGGAGGGTTATGGCTTGGAATGCTGTGCAGAAGTCTGAGGGATAAAGGGATGGTCTGAGGCATTGCAAAGTTTTGGCCTTGAAGTATATTGCTTTGACAGTTTTATTTACTTGCTCTTTAAAGGAGAGTTATTGATCTATGATGATTCCAAGGTATTTCACTTCTGGTTGGACTTGTATTAGTGTATTGTTTAATGTTATGGTGTTTGTGGGGGTGTGGGGGGGGGGGGAGAATGTGCTGTCCTTTGCTATGAATATAGCTTCAGTTTTTTTGTAATTTATTGTAAGGTTGTTGTTGCTTAGCCATTCGGAGACATTGTAAAAGCAATTTCAATGATTGGTGAAGGAAGGTTGTTTTAAGTTGAATGGTCCATAAAACATGATATCATCTGCGTAGATGTGAAAGTTGAGGTTGTAGGTTTTGATGATGGAGCAGAGGAGTTGGAGGTAGATGTTGAATAGAATTGCAGCTAATGTGGATTCTTGTGTTTGCTTGAATGGGGTGGAGGCATTTGTCCCGATTTTGATCTGTTGATATCTGTCGATAAAGTATGATTTGAACCAGTGGAGGACTGTGCCATGGATTCTGGTAGATTGGAAGCGTTACAGGAGGATGTTGTGGTTGACAGTGTTGAAAGCAGCCGAGATGTCAAGGAAGATCAAGAGGAATCTGTGGGATGTATGCCTTTTAATAGAGTGTCGATGAAGGAGACCATCAGTGTTTGAACTCCATGAAGGGGGCGGAAACCATGTTGCTGGGGGTTGAGGAGGGAGTTCCTGTCAATATGGTCCTGAAGTTGGTTATGGTTATAGTTTATTTGATATTCCACAAATCTGTGAACCAAACTCTGCGGATCACAGTACAATAAAACAAAATTAAAATATATTCAATAAAATCAAACAGAGATAATAAAACATAATATAAAAATATAATAAAAGGGAGGGACACCATTATCTTGATAGAAAAGAAATGAATAAAAAACATCAAGTAGCGTACAAGAAACACATAGGAGAGAAAGGTGGGAAGGGGTGGCCAAAATTTAGGGAGGGGCGTACTTATCAGGCCTGTGTTTTCTTGGATACTGCCTACCCTCATTACCCAGAGGGTATAGGCACTCCAAATGCTGTTTCATACAAATATGTCTTTAATGTCTTCTTAAATTGTTGAAAATTTAATTCTGTATGTACTTCTGCTGAAAGCGAATTCCATATAGCTGGAGCCACAGCAAAAAACAGCTGATTTTCTAGTGGTCTCATACTTAAGCAGTGATGGAGATGAAGTTGTTGCACAGCTTTTTCAATGATTTTTCAATGAAAAGAAGGGGGAGACTGGCGACTGGTTTGTAGGAGGCTGGGTCTGTTGGGTCTACATTAGGTTTCTTCAGGGCAGGACATGTGGAGACTAATTCCAATCGGGGCATGTCTGGGCCGTCGGGCCGTCCAAAAAAATGGATGGGCCCAAATTGGACCCAATTCTGCAACCATGGGAGCTAGAAGTTCCCGTGGGTGCAAAATTGAGCACTTAGATGGCTCTGATTCAGCAGCACGGGACATCCATTGCCCTGCCCGTCCAGCCCACCCTATGTTCCTGCTGCTGTGTCAGTGCCATGGCAACAGGATGCCCAGCAGAAGCACAGAAAGTCCAACTCCAATGGAATCTTTGTTTCCCCAGCCCAACCCTCTGTGGGGTCTGCCAGGGCTGGGATTGGATGATGGGTGCTTATCTGTCTCTGCACTGTGTGCTGGGGGGGAGGGGGGTTCCTGCCCCATTCACTGCCATTCCTTGGACTTATTCCACCTCTGAGGTGACATATGTCCAACATCCATCTTTCCCACACCAGACATACAGGGTCATGACCTGCATAGGCGCTATACATCTGGGTGTGTCAGCCCATCCCTGCTCCACCAACTCTTTGCCTCCTGCACTCCCCCTCCCACCCCCATCCAGTGCTCCCCGCACAAGCCATCTGTATGTGGGGGGAGCCAGGAAGGCAGAATATTGTGCTGGGACTAAATGGAGGATAGTTTTAAGGGTTGTGGTGTATTTATTTATTTAGACAGCTTTGTATACCACCTTATCCTTTAATCAAAGTGGTCACAACACAATTGGGGGATACATTTAACACAAGGGGATATGAGGCACATATGCTAATACCTACAGGGAACATGGGCAATGGAGGGTTAAGTGGCTTGTCCAAGACCACAAGGAGCACCTGTGGGACTAGAAACACCAGTCCTTCTGGCCCAAGGTTGCTGTCCTCTAGTGGGATTTGAACCCCTGATCTTCCAGCCTGAGGTAACGTGCCCCAACCACTAGGCCACTCCAAACTTACATATGATCTCATTGTAAGGTTGATTGTGTGATTCTGGTGAGTATTGAGCTGAGTTCTGTTTTGTTGCCTTGAACCAACTTACAGGATAGGGGTCCAGATGGGAGGTTGAGGATAGAAATGATGGATTCAATGTTTTCTTTGCTGATGGTGTCGAAGGTAAACCATGGGGAATGGTGGGGATTAGTAGTGATGGGGGGGGGGGTTATGATTGGGTTTGGTTGGGGGTGCAGTTGTTTGTATTGGATTGCTAGCTGTTGGGGGGTGAGGAGGGTCTTTGTGTTAGTGGAGGAAGTTGTCTTTGTCATCTGTTTGATGAAGTTGAAGAGTTCTCTAGGGCGGCTGATTGAATTGTTGATAAGTTTCATGTGATATGCACGTTTGGCATTGTCAGTTTTGGTATGGTAGATTTGTAGGAGCTTCAAGTAGTTCATTTTGTCTTAATGGTTGGTAGATTTTCTCCATCTTTGCTCAGTTTTACATAGTTAGGATTTGAATTTGCGGAGAGTAGGTGTGTACCATGGCATCTTGTGGAGTTTTTTGGTTGTGTGCAGTGGGGTAGGCATTATGGATGCTGCTTTTCCTATGATTTCATTCCAATTATCAGTGAGAGTATTGGGGTCAGTTGTTCTGGTTTCAAGTTGTGGGAGGATGTCTTCTAGGAATGTGTCCTTATTGAATTCTTTGAAGAGTCGTCTTGAGTGTTGGGGGTCATGGGTGAAATTGTGCTGTTTATGGGAATGTAGTCAGACCATGGTATTGGTAGGGTATGTATTGAATGCAGTGGTCCTGTATGTGTTGTGTGATTGTTGACAAAAATTAGGTCAAGTGTGTTGCCCTTGTCATGTGTTGGGGTAGTATGACTTATTGGAGGTCTATGGCTGACATTGCTTCCAGGAATGTGTTAATGTTTTTGGGACGGAGTGAGAGTAGGTTGAAGTCTCCAAGGATTATGAGGTCCTTATTTGGTTTTGTGGCTGTGAGTACTTTTTCTAGGGTGCTGAATAGGTCAGCGGTGGATGTAGATAGTGTTCTGTATGTGAGGATGATGGACAATTAGTTGTTCATTATGATGATAGAATCTGTTTCTTCCAAATATTCTCTTCAGAGGAACTGGAAGTAGAGGTGTGATTTGGCTAAGATCATTACTCCTCCACCTCTTCTTTGGGAGCGAGAGCGGTTAAAGGGGGTGTAGCCATCTGGAGTGATTTGGTTCAGTAGAACAGAGTCTGTGTCCATTAGTCAAGTTTCAGTAATGCTGAGGATGTCAAGGTCTTGTTGGATGGTAAGCAGATCTCTGATGATGGGGATTTTATTTCTTACTGAGCAAGCATTTATGAGTGCACAGTTGAGAGACTGGGTGTATTGCATTTTGGTGAGGGTGTTACATAGTTAGTGTTGATTTTAATGTGTTTGAGGTGCTTGGGGTTGCATTGTCTAGTGTGTTGATGGCGTGAGTCACCTATCTGGAGGATATAGTGACTGTATGCTATTGGGAAGGTTGTGAAGTGTAAACCCCAACTCCAACCCATCTAAACCCCAACCCAAATCCCTGATGTCTAATGAGGTTGGGTCAGGAGCGTTCCTGCTTGTGAGTCACTGGGCTTCAAACTGGCAACTGTGAATGTAGTGGTAGTCTCATGGTACTACCGTTAGGGATCAATTTCCATATATGTTTATGTTTACGTTTGATAGACCATCTTTTATAATTCCAGCAAGACGGTTTACAGTTACATAAAAATTAGAAAATTGTGAAGGGAATGGCAATTAAATAAAGGAAAGAGAAGAGAGAGAAGGAGAAGAAAGAAAACAAAAACAAAAGAAAGACAGGACAAAAGAAAAGTGTTCTGAACAGTAAACTAAGTCTTGCCCGACAATACACCCATTCCATTGCCACCAAAGAGAGGGTCCCCGAGGATTAATTATTATTTGCGTTCGTAAAAAGATATGTTCAGTTCAATTTTTAATGTTTTAAGTGATGATTCCAGTCAGACTGAAGATAGCAAGTAATTGCACAGTGATGGGGCTACAAAGAATTTGAATGTTTGTAGATCGGAAGGTTCTCTGGTGGATTTGTAGAGTTTCTTTAAATGTTCTCTTTGGCTTCTGCAGCTAGTATGATAAACTTTACAGTTTTCCAGGTCATGCTGCGACTTTGTAACTGGAACAGATGTTTCAACCACCATACTGTGGATTTCTTCAGGGTGAAGTGGTTAAGCAGTAGATGTCTGTTCTTTTATATAGTAGTCCTCAAACTGTCTTGGTTCAGAAAGAAAGCCACAGTATGGTGGCTGAAACATTGGTTCCAGTTATGAAGACGCAGCATGACCCGGAAAACGGTAAAGTTTATCATACTAGCTGTGGAAGCCAAAGAGAGCATTTAAAGAAACTCTACGGGGAGAGCATCTTTAAGTTCACCAGAGAACCTTCCGATCTATTATTATTATAAAACATTTCTATACCGCAGAAATCCAAAGTAAAAATTATTTCAGTGCGGTTTACAGTAAAAGTGCTACAAACAGTTAGAGATCAGCTATCAAGAGAACAACCAAGATTTGAGATTTTTACAAAACATAGTAATCAAAGGAATCCCTTTTACTGTAGCAGGTAATATAGCCCACAACTCCACTGCTTTAAACCCAGTGGTATTCCCAAAGCTTCTTTTATTAACTAAACGCTGACTCAATGGAAAAACAAACTACAACGAATTTTGGAGGCACCTAAACATAATCCTCAAGCAAGGCACTAACCTATCAAGAAACGAGCCTGGCATCAATCCAGAGAAAAATTTATAGATCATCACATACAGCTTAAAATGCATTCTTTCCCTAATCCGCAACCAATGACGCTTCTCAAAGAGTGGTGATGTGTGATCAAATTTTCGTGCTGCGAAAATCAGTCTTGCCACTGTATTTTCACAGATTTGTAATTTCTTAATCAGTTGTTTTGAACAAATGAATAATTCTCATAATATTTCTTCTGAGATTGACGTACTTGAGATTTATATTTATTGTAGTTTTTCCTCCACATGATCTTATCTTCCAAATTCAAGGAGTATCCCCATTTCTTTTCTAATTTTCTACATTCCCTCCTTAATTCCTTATGTTGCTGAGAGAACCATTCAGACTCTTTAGCAGCCATTACTTTCTGTTTAACTTTAAGTGGTGCAAGCTCTCTCATCATCTCATTAGAACTATCAATCCAGTCAACTATTGTTTCCACAAACTCTTGATGTCCCCTTGAAGCCATCTTTTCCACCACTTCTTTCCAAAACAATTCCGGAGAAATATGTTTGTCTTACCACCAACTCTATCACCGGTTTATGAGGCCTGACCCCTACTGGTATCCTAAGATTAAACTAGATGCCCACATGATCTGACCATATAAGAGGATATAATTGTATATCTGTAATAGTGAACCTCGGGCTAATGCTAAACACATATGCTAATTGGTCCAACTGATGGCCCAATGCATAAATAGCTGGAAAGGTTGAGTTATAAAATCTAATGAATCTAAGAACAGCAGATATTTTTGCACATGTACATAAGATAAATCTTCTAGATGTAAGTTTATGTCCCCTAACAACAAATAATTCTTGGCTATAGACGTCCACGAAGCTAATGTCTCAAAGTACCTATCTTGCACCCTCGACCATGAGCCAGGTGGTCTATAAACCAGTATAATATTACACAGATGTGATGCAAGAGAATTATCAGACTCTGATCTTTCTAAAAAATGATGATCCGAGAAACAACATTATAGAGAGAGATGTCTGGGAGTTCAGTGAAAATCTGGAAGGGGACAAGATGTTAACAGAAAGAGACAAAGAAGATCCTTCTTCTTGTTCTGACTGGGCAAGAATATGCAGGAACCAATGGATCTCAGAAAAGAAACAAATAAATTATTCTCAGTGTGAACAAAGTGCCAGTAATATCACATATACAGGGGACGAGCAGAAAAATCAGACAACGGAACAAAGATGCTTATGTGATATGTGTGGGATATTCTTCAAAGACCCTGTGGCGCTGAAGTCCCATCAGAAATCACATACTGAAGAAAGACCATTGGCATGCGCAGATTATGGGAAAACCTTCAGTCAGAACAGAGAACTACAGGAAGAAGAGAGAACTCTCACGGAGGAGAAACCATTTCTATGCTCCGACTATGAGGAAATGTGGCCATTTGAATTAAGAGAACTTGGGAATCTTAATAAAGGAAAATACTCGAAATGCCACACAGAAGAGAAACAATTTTCATGCAATAAAGCCTTCTTTGAAAATGTTTTCGCAGAATATCAGAAAATGTACACTGAGAGGCCATTCTTATGTACCGAGTGTGGTAAAAGCTTCTGTCAGAAAAGAAACCTTTCGAGCCATCGCAGAACCCACACAGGAATGAAGCCATTTTACATGTATGGAGTGTGGTAAAAGCTTTAGTCGGAAGATGCATCTCAAAGTACACCAGAAAATCCATACAGGCCAAAAAAGCCATTTGCAGCTGTTGTGCTAGTGCAATGCCACATACATGTATAGAGTACGGTAAATGCTTCAATCAGAAGATGTTTGTTAATAGACACCAGGGAATGCACGCACATTATACCCTATGAGCTTCAGAAAGAAGCCTTCTTTGGTACAGGGCAAGTATTAAGAAAAGCATTTGCAGGAAATTTGAGAATTTAAGATAATTTCCAACATATCCTGGCTTCTTAGTGAGGTTCATCCATGCACTGGTATTTGCAAAACAGACCCATTTAAAAACATTACCCTTTGAGAAACCTGCTTACCTACAATTTGATCCTGCACAGAGCGGCAGGTGCACCTACTCTTGCTATCTTTCTGGGCAGACTAGATGGACCATACTGGTCTTTATCTGCCGTCATCTACTATGCTACTATTTCTCCTCCCCTTCCCCAGAGATACCTCACAAAAGAAATCCTCTAATTCTGGAGATAAATAAGTATCTAGTAATCTAACCTGATAAAACAACTTATGTAATAATAACAATCCTCCTCCCGACCTACCAATCCTGGGTACATTCAAAAACTTATACCCTAAAGGGCTACTTCAAATACTACAGGATCATCCTCAGCATGTAGCCAAGTTTCAGTGATGAATAAAAACCTTAGATCTTTCTCTAACACTAAATCCTTAATTAAAATCGCCTTATTACAGATTGAAGGTGCATTTATAATTAAACATGGAATTGGAACCTCTTCCCTGATTGTATCAGTATATCTAGAATTTGATAGATTACTAAACTGTCTAGCTCTTAATCTCCCTTTTTGATAACTACCTATCTTCCTTCTATTTGTTATTACCACCTTTATTAGGGAGACTGCAGCAAGGCGCAAAACTCTACCAAATTCCCCCATATTACCAGCGTAAACCCCATCTCCAATCACAGGTCTTATACCTATAGAAGACCTTCCCATACCATAAGCCTCCACCCCCAACTGATATAGATAATATAATAACCACAACACCATGTAATACCTCCCCCATCCTCCTAGAATGAAACTACCCACAATCCACCGTCAAACCAGTTTACCCTATAAATCAATATTATCAAACAGGGCATTCTAAACAATATTATAAACAATCACTATCAAATAAAAAAAAGAAAAGAAAAGAAAATGAAACTAAAAAACAAAGACAACTCCAGGATCACATGGACCTACATGCTCCGCTGGACATGCACCAACACGGCTTTAAGCCGCACCACAAAGTAGAAACCCTACTCACCTCCCTCTTTGACAACCTCCTGAGAGGACTGGATAATATAAAAAACTGTTTCCTACTAATCTTCATCGACATCTCAGCTGCCTATCACACTCCACTCTCCTACAGAGACTCCAAGAAATCAGACTCCGGAACAACACAATGAAATGGTTCACCTCCTACCTAAGCAACCGAACACAGCAAGTAAAATGTGGAGAGAAATGATCAACCAAATTTCCCACCACGCAGGGAATACCACAGGGCTCAGTCCTATCATCAATTCTTTTCAACATCTATATACAGCCTATATGCAGTATCATCAGACAACACAGCATACAATATCACCTATACACAGACGACATCATGGTGTACACCCCAGTTGACCTGAGTGCCCCTGACACGACCCCAATGACTAAGTGCCTCGCTGACATGAACACATGGCTCGCCGACCACAACCTCAAGGTGAACTTTGACAAAACTGAAGCAATGTTCCTCTCCAGAAACACAACATTCAAGCCACCTCAAGAAATCAAAATACTACACAGGACAATAAAAACTAAGGATGAAGTATAATATCTAGGTGTCACCCTGGACAAGAACCTCAATCTCCACTCCCACATAAACAAAACCACAGCAAAAGCATACCACCGTTTAAAAATCATCAGACGACTCAAGTCACACCTCAGCCAAGACCACTTCTGCACCGTATGCCAGGCAGTCATCACTCCCATACTGGACTACGGAAATTCTTTATACCAGAGGTTACCAAAGCAAACCATGCACCCACTTCAGATGGTCCAAAACACTGCAGCTCGCATAATCACAGGCACAGCCAAGTACGAGCACATAACACCGGTTCTCCAACAGTTGCACTGGCTACCTATAATTGCACGGACAAAATTCAAGGCTACACTAACCATCTTCTACAGACCTTGATAATTAAAGACACAAGCAGCAGACCTAGGTGAACCCAAGGCAGCAATAGACTCCGCACCACAGCCGGATACCACAGGATAAAGCAAGCAACTTCCAGAAGGGCGTTATCACTCTCGGCACCGGATCTATGGAACTCCCCCCCTGAGGAACTACGAGCACAAAAAGACCTCAAGGACTTCCGCAAATCCCTTAAAACCCACCTGTTCATGGACTCATATGAACAACCCCCATAACTCAATCACCAATGATACAGACACCAACCACCAACGAACCAGATCTGGGCTCGTCCCCCAGAATTATATGTCTGTCTGTTCACCTCTGTTCAATGTAGACCCTTGTCATGTCCCTAACCACCTTGATTGAAGGAAAAGGTGGTATACAAAACTGGCTAAATAAATAAATAAATAAAATTAAAATCATGCAATATACCCTACCAACAGTACAACACCGTCCCCAACACTCCCCCTATAATAATCTTCCTTACAACAAGCTCTATATTCAGCTTCGCCTTTTGGTAGTGGCGAGATTGAAAGATCTTATTAATGGCACTTATTTCATACTCCATATTCAGTTCTAGTCGGCATGCAATTATATGGTTGAAGGAGTTGCCTGATGATATCCTCAGAGTTCTGTGCTGAAAGGGTCCCTGCCTAAGGGCCACGCCAAAGGGCCCTCTGGCTAGGCCCTCAGGTGTGGGCCCACCAGATGCGGGCACAGCTGAAAATGCTGCCTTTAAGTCGTGCTGCTGTCACGTGATGGAACTGGGCCCGATTAGCCAGGAGAGGGAGACTTTGTGGTTCCTGGCTTCCACCCTGACACCAATCAGGAGCTGGAAAATTGAGTGGGGAAAAAGAGAGGTCTTCAGCCTTTTTCCAATGGACTTTCCCTCCAAAATTCAAATTTCCTGCCTGAAACCGACCAATCCGGTTTGACGACTACTATATAAAAGAACAGACATCCACTGCTTAACCACGTCATCCACTGCTTAACCACGTCACCATAATATGGTGGCTGAAATGTCGGTTCCAGTTGCGAAGACACAGCATGACCCGGAAAACTGCAATGTTTATCAAAGTAACCTTGTCAAAAATTGTGTTTGATTAGTAGGGAAAACTCAGGCATAGAAACAGCTTTGGGAGAAATGAGGATAGCTATTGAATACTTCCATAAGTGGTAAGTCCCAGAAATAGATATCCACTATTCTTACTAGAACAGTTAGGCCTACACATAATAACATAGTGGATGATGGCAGATAAAAGATGATGTGGTCCATCCAGTCTGCCCACTAGGGTTACTGGGGCAGAACAGCAGGTTATTTTCCTCATGCCTTTGGTTTGCAATAATTCCCAAATTGATTAAGTCCTCAGCCTGCCATGAAACCAACAAGGCTGTCATTCTTTCTGCAACCAGTCAAAACATAGAAACATGATGGCAGAAAAAGACCATATGGCCTATCCAATCTGCCCTTCCAAACCAACTACTATAGTACTTTTTTTCCTTTAGAGATTGTATGTGTTGGTCCCATGCTTTCTTGAATTCAGATACTGTCCTGGTCTCTACTACCTTCACTGTTCCACGCATCTACCACTGTTTCAATAAAGAAATATTTCTGCATATTACTCTAGTCTATCCCCTTTCACCTTCAACCTATGCCCACTCATTGCAGAGCTGAACATATCTAATATTGAAATTATCTAAATATGTTTCATAATTGAATCTATAAATAACTGAATCTATAAATCAGGTTATAGATAGACTATTATTGAAAAGAGAGACTCGGACCAAACTATATCACAGAAGCCATGAATACAGGATCACAAACCGAGAGGGAGCAAAAACTGTTGTTATTGTGGTGGTCCTTTTTGGCCACTGAACTGCTGAGAGATGCATCTTGGAGGTGATGCTACTCAAACCCAGGTGCCAATGAGGTTTCTGAGAGCAAGCTGAGTATGTCATTTTGAGGGAGCAGGAGTTACAGATGGAGGGCAATAGAAAAGGAAAAAGGCAAATTAAAATATATCCACTTAGTTCAGGGAAAGAGCTGAACCCGACCATTGTTGTTCGAAAATTAATGGTGAAATTTTAGCAAATAGGCTGTTTGCAGTTATTGGTAGCACAACGTCCAATTTGTTTCATTCTATAACGATGTTATATTATGAAGACCGGAAGAAGGCTGTTTAGATATTATGCAATTCCCAGAAATATATCTTACTTCCAGCTAATATCTGTTCCCACACTATTGCACATTGTGTCTGACTAACCACAGGAAAAGCATGAAATACTGCTTGTGATACCAGGGGGGATGATTAGTCTCCATTAAGAGCCAAAACACTTCTCAATTCACCACAATCATAAATTGCTAAGCACCATCTGTGCTTTCTACTGATGTAGCCAAAGAAAAATTTACAGGCTAAAGGATCCTAAATATTGATTTGAATTTATCTATGTAATGTGTATATAATATAACCTACAGCTGCTCCTGCCAAATTAAAACCAGGTGGAAGAAGTGAAGAACAGACCTGGACTGGTCTGGGCCGACGAAGTGGAGTAGAATTGGGAAGACAATCTTCTGAGAGGATATTAGAATTCATCTTGCTGTAAACTTCCAACTCTCTTATTATTACAGACTAGACCGTGTGTCTTTGTTCCAGGTCAAGATAAATTAAATGAGAACTTTTCATCACCCTCTAAAAAAATGGCTGATTGAAGTGACTGGGAATTCTGTGGGAGAAAATGAATTTGAAACAATGCATAAGAGATTCACAAAGGCAGATTTTGAAGTTTTCAGTGGAGAAGAAGAGAAGCAGACAGATCAAGAATATTCATGGTCTGATCGAAGCTAAAGCTTATGAGATGTAACAACAATTGTCTGAGGGCAAGAAGGAGATTGTGGCAGAATCTCTGCACAATTTTTAAAATAACGTTTATATTGCAAAACAAGGGAAATTGCTTTATCCCTCGGATTGCACTTCATAAGTACAAGCTTCCAAGGCCCAAAGGGACATACTTATACAATATAGAAACAATGGCAGAAAAAGACCATATGGCTTATCCAATCTGCCCTTCCATACCACTTACTATAGTCCCTTTGTTTCCTTTAGAGATCTTCTGTGTTGGTCCCATGCTTTCTTGAATTCAGATACTGTCCTGGTCACTACTACCTTCATTGAGAGACTGTCCAATGCATCTACCATTCTTTCCATAAAGAGGCCTGTGATTTGTTGAAATGTTTAAGACCATTGAAGGATGTTTTTCAATATTGATAGCAGATGTTTTTCAATATTGATAGCAGACTTTTTCAAGTTATTTCCAGATAAGACTTGTCTGGCTCCATTGATGACTTGCCAACAGGAACTGAAGCAACCCTGAGTTTAGCCATCAGTGCCTCGGGTTCTACCAGCAAGGTAACCCAGCACAGTCTCCTTTCTCTCCTCATGCTTCTCCCCATCTCTCCAGAATTCCTGGGGGTCCTTCTTCTCCTGTGGGCTCTCCTGTTGAAAGCAACCAGTCTAGATATGACCCCATCTCCCCTGCAAATTACCCTCAGTATGTCAATAATGAGTCTAGGACAACTCAGTGTGGCACGCTGAGTTGGCTGTGCTGAGTTGGCCCGTGCTGAATTGTGCTGCACTGTGTTGGCTGCGCTGAGTCGTCCCATTCTGGATCCTTGTGGCACACCACTGGTTATACCCTTCTCCTCAGAGTAAGCTCCATTTACCTGTACCCTTTGTCGCCTCCCACTCAACCAATTTTTAACCCAGTCACTTTAGGGTTTATTCCTAGGATGCTCAATTTATTTATGTGTCATCTGTGAGGAATGGTGCAAAGGCTTTACTGAAATCTAGTACATCATCTAGGGCTCTCTCTAGGTCCAGCTCTCTGGTCACCCTGTCAAAGAAATTAATTAGATTTTCTGACAAGACCTGTCCCTAGTAAAACCATGTTGCCTCAGATCCTACAATCCATTAGACTCCAGAAACCTCACTATCTTATTTATTTATTTATTTAGCTTTGCTTATATACCACTTTTCACCTGTCCTCTGTTTTAGCAGCGTTTCCATTAATTTACTCACCACAGAGGTCAGATTAACCGACTTGTAGTTCCCAACCTCATTCTTACTGCTGCTTTTGTGTAAAGGGATCACATGTGCCTTTCTCCAATCCTCTGGGACCACACCTAATTCTAAAGAGCATTGAAAAGGTCAGACATGGAGCCACTAGAACTTCCCTAAGTTCCTTCAATACTCTGAGATGTATCCCATCCGTTCCCATCACTTTGTCTACTGTTAGTTTAGCTAGTTCCCCATGAACACAGTCTTCTGAAAATTATTCAAGATCCCCTTCACTACTGTTCCTATTTGTGGATATGTTTGGAGGTCTTGCTCCTGGTCCTTCATCTTTGAAAACAGAACAAAAATATTTCTTAAGCAATTCTGTTTTATCCTCATCAGCTTCTATATCATCCTCCCTTTCAGCCTTGAGTCTGACAATACCACTTTTGTACTTCCTCTTCTCACTAAAATATCTGAAAAATGTGTGTCCCCCCATTTTACTGCATTTGCTTTTTTTTTCTTCTTGACTTTCCTGACTACTTTTCTAGCTTCTCTAAGTATTTCCAAATATTGACGCTTGTCTTTCTCTTTCTGTGATCTCTTGTATTTTATGAAGGCCATCCTCTTTCTCTTCACCTTATCAGCAGCTTCTTTCGAGAACCATAGTGGCCTCCTTTTCCATTTCCATTTATTTATTTATTTATTTGTTTTTGTGTTTTAAACGTCTTTATTGCATTTAACAACTTACATGCAACATTCTCCAAACCACAACTACATAGAACAGTTACATATAATGGTGATGCACCTCAGTGTGTCCTCAATATTTAGCCATATTGGCCGGTTGACATACAAACATCAATACCAGTTGCTAATCTTATACACTTTTGCATGATGTCTCCCATCCCTGCCAATACCTTTCCCCAGAGACCAGTTAGTGTGTGGCACTCCAGAAAAGCATGACAGAAGGTTTCCTCTCTTACTTGACATTTTTCACACACAGCAAAGGTCTACATCCCCCATTCCACCCCTTCGCCCAGGTGAGGTAACTTCTATGCAGTATCAGGTATTGCATCTCCTGATACCGAGTGTTATATGTCACCCTGCACAGAGTTTGAAATCCATCTAATTGTCACGAGCTCACCTGGTCCTCCACATCTGCTGACCACACCTCTATGAGAGCATCCAAGTAGCATGAGTCCAACATGTTTCACAGCAGTTTTTGCCATGTTGACATGGTATTCCAATGGAGAGCTAGATTGCATAGATACTCATCTGCACTAATATCTGCCAAGCACCCTGGGGCATCCCTCTCCATTTGCTGCCATTAGTGTTGAGCTTATAGATATCTAAAGTGGTACATGGCAGACAGAACAGTTGCTTCCTGCAACTTCACGAATGTGGGGAACGCCCCCCCTTTCAAAAAGCTCCCCAGATCTGCGAGGCCTGCCCCTCCCTCCCATTTCCGAAAGATACTGTCTCCCACCCCTGTGGCGAATCCCGGGTTAGCACATAACTGCAAAAAGGGGGGTCACCTGCCAAATGTTAAGATTCTTCACTGCCCACCAATGCCATGCTTTATGCAAAGTTTCAATTAAAAAGCAGTACTCCTTGAACCTTAGGGATGGCCGGACATGATGTAGGGTATTCACTAAGCTATATGGGTGGCTCCAGGAGTCCAGGAGGCCCTGTGGGGCATAACGGGTTGTGCCACCAATAGCTTCCTTTACCCAGCACATCAACGCTGCCAAATTGTAAATACGTAAATCTGGGAGCTCAATTCCCCCCACTCCACCAGAAGGATCAATTTAGCATACCCCTCCCGTGCCCTCCTACCCCACCAGAGAAAGACGTGGATCATTCCCTTCATCTGATCCACCTCTCTGCGTTTGACCATATTGGTAACATTTGTAGTTGATATACAATTTTTGGAAATATGGCCATCTTAACAAGTGCCACCCTTCCAAAAAAATGCCAGCAGTAAATCTCTTCATAGGTCACATAAGTGTTGTATCTGTTGAATCTTGTCCTGGATGTTTTTTGTGTACACTTCTTGGGGACTGACATGCAGATAGATTCCCAGATACCGTAAGGGGTCAGACGACCAGCAAAAGAGGTGTGAACCTGCCTGTATCCCAGCCCTCTCAGCCCCCAGCAGTCGCATTTCAGATTTACCAGCATTAATCCATAGTCCCAAGAAGGCTTCAAACCAGCCCAGGAGCTTCGCTCAGCTGTTCCAAGCTTCCAGCCGCATGAAGAATGCTGATGAGCATGTCGTCTGCAAAAAGACTGATCTTACATTCCTGAGACCCGACCCGAACCCCCGGCACCGCCGCAGTGTCCCTCAGCTTCACCATGAACAGCTCCAATGAGAGTACAAATAGGAGTGGGGAGAGGGGGGAAACCCTGTCAGGTACCTCTACACAACGGAATTCCTCCGTTAAGCTCCCATTCACCATCACTTGGGCCCTAGGCTCATGACATAACGTGTGCACCCACTGCACAAAATATCCACCCAGGCCATATCTCTGCAGTATCCAAAAAAGGTTGTCCCAGGCTACCCGGTTGAATGCCTTCTCTGCATCAAGGCTGACCACCGCTACTTCTGCACCTTTCAAGCGGGTTTTTCGAAATAATGTCAGCAGTCATGTAACATGGCTCACCGTGCTTCTCCCCTTTACGAAACCAACCTGGTCTGGATGGATCAGCTTGGGGAGCACCTCCCCCAATTGCCGGACCAGTGCTCCCACCAGGAATTTTAAGTCCTGGTTCAAGAGCAAAATGGGCCTGTAAGCCTCCAGCTGCCCCGGATCCTTGCCCAGCTTCGAGAGCACTACCACCATCATCTCGTGATCAAAGGCTCCTTGTATATAGGTGGCTTATTCCCCTATATCCCGCAAAGCCGGGACTACTGCCTCCCATTTGATGCTTGCTAGTATTTCCCCTGCTGTTAATGGCCCCTCGAGCCTGGCTCAGTCCTCATCACTTAGCTGGAGCAGGTCGAAGACCTGGAAAAACCGCTCGCGAGCCGCATCATCAGGGGGTTTGGCTTCGTACAATGTTTGAAAATATTGCCTAAATTTTTCCCCAAAGGCTTTGGTTCCCAAAGTCAGGGAGCCATCCTGACTGCGCAGCTTTGTCACCATTCTCTGAGTTTCAGTGGACCTAAAGAAATTCGCCAGCAACTTTGTCCCCCCACTGGTGAAGCTTGTATTTATAAAGCCGAATGCTTTGCAAGGCATGTTGCTGTAACAGCGCATTAACCACATTATGCTGTTCCTGGAGCTGTTTCTGGTGTTCCACCAGTCAAGTGCTTATGAACTTGACCCGACATTTACTCAACTCAGCGAGTTCATGCAAGAGCCACTGCTCTTGCTGCTTCCATCTATGATGAATATAGCCAAGTAGTCGACCCTGGAGCATGGCTTTGGCTGCCGCACAATAGACTATGGGCCCTATCTTTGCCTGGCTGTTTTCAGCCTCATACTCCTGCCAGCACTGATGGAGACTTTTGGAATTCCAGGTCATGGCTTGATACTGGATCCAAATGCCAGATCCAGTCTCCTGACACTATAACCCCACCTCACTGCAATTCAACCCAGACAGCAGCATGGTCAGAAAACAGTCGTGGTTGAATGTCGCTGCTTAGCAGCTTTCTGAATAATCGCTCCGAGAGAAGTATATAGTCCAGCCTGCCAACCAAACAAAACAAGGAGCGCCGCTCATGCAACTAACAACCGGAACCACAATGAGCAAGAGTTGAAAGACGTTTAGGTTAGGTTCAAAATGCTTTTATTCAGATAGTCCCCAACGCGTTTCGGCATTAGTTGCCTTCATCAGGGGGTAGCAGAAGAACTGTGGATCAGGAACTGGTTAAAAGATAGAAAGCAGAGGGTTGGGCTAAATGGCCTAGTAACTTAAGGTATTGGTTCACATCGGTTGCTGTGCAATTTATAGTGGTTGTTGACCAATTCTATCTACTCCATTCCAAGAGAAAACTCTAGTTCCACCAGTCTGCTATTCCACATGAATAACACGTTACCTGGTTTGAATGAGAGCTTCATCGACTCTGGCAATCTGACCAGCTTCAATGGTCATTTATGAATATGTGAAAAAAGCAGCGGACCCAGCACAGATCCCTGGGGTACACCACTATTCACCTTTCTCCATTGGGAAAATTGGCCATTTAGCCCAACCCTCTGCTTTCTATCTTTTAACCAATTCCTGATCCACAGTTCTTCTGCTACCCCCTGATGAAGGCAACACATGCCGAAACGCGTTGGGGACTATCTGAATAAAAGCATTTTGAACCTATCCTAAACGTCTTTTGACTCTTGCTCATTGTGGTTCCTATAGTCCAGCCTGGCCTGTGATTTGTGGGGGACTGAGAAGTGAATGTATTCTAAATCATTAGGGTGCAGCATCCACTACCTATCTATAAGTTCTAATTCCTTGCAGAGAAGATTGACCCCCTGGGTCCCCTGACCCCTCAGTGTCACCCGCGGAGGCTGTCTGTCTACCGTGGGGTCCATGAAAGTATTGAAATCGCCCCCCATTATTATTGAGTATGTGGACTGGTCCGCCAACTGCGCCACCAGCTTGGTAAAGAATGACTGCTGATATACATTAGGCATGTATTCACTACAGAGCACCATTTTTAACCCTTGCAGAACCCCCACACCATGCTTCTCCGGGTCTTGTATCACCCAATGAACGTCAAACTTAACCCATTTCCCTACTAGTATAGCCACCCCCCTCTGCTTGGCCACATAGGCTGCTCCATGGACTTCCTGCACCCAACCCTGCTGTAACTTGGTCTGATCTTGCTCTGTGAGGTGGGTTTCTTGTAATAATGCTACATCCACCTCTAGTCTTCGCAGATAAACCAGCTTCTTTTCTCGCTTTACCAATGAATTGAAACCGCCGACTTTCAACGTGACCACCTGCACATAAGCCAGTGTCTAACAGAATGCTCATGATTATCTCACTGTTACAGTGTTTATTCCAGCTCCTGGGGTCTCCCCGCTGAACCCCACAGGTGCTACATCGAGCCACAAACAACCTTGTTAGGTACGTTTCCTCCCTCCTAAATATTATACTCCTCCCCTCCCTCCCATGACCACCCCCTATCTTAGCTCTCCCCTCAGAAAGACTGAGTCCCTCCCATCCCCCTTCCCATCCGTTTACCCTTCCTCCCTCACCCCCTCCCAGCTTTCACACATCCCGATCCTCTCCCTCCCATGTTTCTTCCCTAAGGCCCCCAGTTCTAACTAATCTCCCACTGCAATGTTGCCCTGGTGAAACCACCCGTCCCTCCTCCCCCTCCCCAACCAGATATTAATGGCACTCTGTGCCTACAATGGTCTTGCCACTACTGCAGGTCCTATATCCTTGATGTGTCTTGTGCTGCAGTACATTTCCAGAACCCCACAGATGTCTCAAGGCGTGTATTGTTTTAACTGGCTAGGCTCTGCTTCAGCTCTCCTTATCCGAGTCTTTAGGCTGCTAGCCTCTCCGCCTCTCAGCCACAGGATTACTCTTAAGCAGCACTCTCCAGCTTCATATAAGTCCTTAGTCTCAGAGTCCAACAACTGTACTCCTACCAGAAATAGTTCTCGCCTGTCCGTACCTGTTCAGTTCATCTTTGAAGGCTGCAATCTCATCAGCGCACTGCTGGGTCCCCCCGCCCCCCCCCCCCCCCCCCCCCCCCCCCCGCCGCCAATCTGGTCTAGGAATCTCCTGCTCTTCTCCATGCTGTTGAGGTACACAGTTGCACCCTTATGTTGTACCCTCAGCCTGCTGCAGCGAAAGAGTCAGGAAAGGACACCCGGAGTCTCAAGGGAATACAAGCCAGTTTATTGTGCTAGCACAGACCCAGAGGAATCATTTCCAAAAACTCTGAGCCTTGAGTCAGGGGCTGTACAATCTTTATATACTCAGTTCATACCATCAGCTCATACCTACGTTCAGGTTTCTGACTGGTGCTCCCTTGGGTGCCTGCCCAATCATATTCCCTTAGGTAAGGGGCTATCCCTTCCCCCTACAGCACCAGAATCGAAACCAGAAACTTAACAAAGAGAACAAAGAAGAGAAAGGAAAAGGGGGCAGCCCCTCCTGTGGGCTACAGATGGCACTCTCTCTTGCTTCCGCTCTGCTCATCGCCACTACCGTTCCCTTCTCCACTCTGCCAAACAGTGTTATTTCTCTAACCTCATTACTCATTCCTCAAACTCCTCTCGCCAACTACATTCCATCCTCCGCTCTCTCTCTGCCCCCCACTCTTCCTCGATCCCTCCCTCTTCCCATTCTACTCCTGATCCTTCCTCCCTGGCTACCTACTTTGTTTCTAAAGTCCAAACCCTCCGCTCATCCTTCCCATCCTGTCCTTCTCCCCTCTCTCCTCCCCCTCTGGTAGCGCCCCCCTCCCTTACTCTTCCTACCTCTTCTTCTCCCGCCATTCCTCCCCTTTCTCATCGCTGGTCCACTTTTGAGCCCATTACCTCAGACATTCTCACCAAGGCTTTCACTTCCACCCGTAAAACCTCCTGTCCGGCCGACCCCATCCCTTCTTCCTGGTTGTTGGAACCTTCTCTTGCACTGTCCCCTCTTATTCTCTCGCTTTTCAACTCTAGTCTCTCTTCTGGCACTTTTCCCTCCCCGTGGAAACATGCCACTGTCCGTCCTATCCTCAAAAAGAGTTCTCTAGACCCCTCCTCTCCCTCTAATTGGCGTCCTATTTCTAACCTCCCTTTTCTTTCTAAACTCTTGGAGAAATTGTTTTTTTCTCAGCTCTCCTCCCATCTTGAGGCTTCTCTCACTCTTCATCCACGTCAATCGGGTTTCCGTCCAGGCCATAGCACTGAATCTGTTCTCCTCTCCCTCCTTAATGACTTACACTCTGCTCACGATCATGGTCTACTATCCCTTGCTGTTTCTCTGGATCTCTCGGCTGCTTTCGACCTGGTTGATCACCGCACTTTACTATCTCGCCTTCAGGATGCGGGTCTTTCTGGCTTATGTTTATGTTTATGTTTAATTTCTTGATATACCGCTCAGGCCGAAGCATCAGAGCGGTTTACAATACAATTTAATTTTTAAGAAAATACGAAAGGAACGCCATATATGAGATAGGAAAGAGTTCTTCGTTGGTTTCACTCTTTTCTCTCCAGTCGCACTTTCTCGGTTCACACTGGTTCAGAGTCCTCTCCCTCCACACCTCTTCCCTGTGGTGTTCCTCAGGGTTCTGTTCTCGCCCCTCTTCTCTTTAATGTATTCCTGGCCCCTCTTGCCCTCCTTGTCCAACAGCACGGTGTTTCTGCCTATTACTACGCGGATGACATCTTTCTGCTTTATCACACTGATTCTATTGCACCCGATATCACTGCCTTTAACTCCTGTCTCTCTTCTGTAGCCTCCTGGCTCTCATCTAATTATCTTCACATTAATCTTTCAAAAACCTCAGCTATATGGTTCACCTTCGGCAATCCCACTCCTATCCTCACTCCTTTATTTTCTTCTTCACCCATCCCCACCGTCCCTTCCTTGCGGTATTTGGGTGTGATTCTTGATTCTTCCCTTTCCTTTAAAGAACATATCTCCTCAATTGTCCAACGTTCCTTCTTCTCCCTAAAACAACTCCGTGCCGTACGTCCTTTTTCTTACTGTTTCTTCTATGACTACTCTCATTATTTCTCTTGTTATGTCTCGTCTTGACTATTGTAATGTTTGTCTTGCTGGTCTCCCCCAATCCCAAATCTATCGTCTTCAACGGGTTCAAAATGCTGCTGTTCGTGTCCTTTCTCATGCTTCACGGTTCGATCATGTTACCCCTCTGTTAATACACTTTCACTGGCTCCCCGTTGTCTTTCGTGTTCAGTTTAAAATTCTTATCTTTGTCCACAGAGTGATCCACTCAGGTACCCCCCTGTATCTTGCCAGCCAGGTTCACCTTCACACCCCTCACCATTCTCTCCGCTCTATTCATGCCAACCGTATGTTCCTATCCTCCCCCTCCCAAGCACACCTAGAATCCACCCGGTCTTCCGCTTTCTTTTTTCTTGGTCCAAGGCTCTGGAACTCCCTTCCCCCCTTTCTACGTCTCGAAACCTCCTACCCATCCTTCAAAGCCACCCTCAAAACCCATCTTTTTTGTTATGCCTTTAACCTTCCTTTCCCGACCCCATCCTCCTCCCCTCACTAGGCCTTTGACAGCAAACCCCTGCCCCTGTCTTACATTTTTCTCTATGTTGTTGTTGTCTACCCTTTGTTACCCGTCTTTACCCCCACTCTGTATCTCTGTTTCTATCCCTTTTCTTTGATTTTATGGCGTTCTTTTTCTGGCTCTTTTTCGCAGCTCTCTCTCTCTCTCTTTTAGCAATTTTAATTGTTTTTATGTATTGTGAACTGCCCAGATGCTAATTGTATTGGGCGGTATATAAAGTTTTAATAAACATAAACATAAACACAAATGGCCTTGTATTACAGCACAGCCCTTCTCTGGCCGTTTGTCCATGCAATTTGTTGCATGGGCATATTTACTAGCCAGGGGCTGAATTCCTTTCATCCTGAGGTGTCTGCCACATTCCCCCCTTTGATTCTTCCACCAGCGGAAGCAGGTGGAATCAAATCATCTTAGATAGGACAGGGCCCCCCCCCTCCTGTGAAAGGGCATGATAATTCCACATGGCCATGACATGGGCAGCCGTCTTCCATTCTACTGCCGCGTCCACGACTGAGTGGAAAGTACAGATGCAAATTGGTAGGAGGCAGGGTAAA
The DNA here is from genome assembly GCA_033557465.1 of Ichthyophis bannanicus. Lineage (NCBI taxonomy): Eukaryota > Metazoa > Chordata > Amphibia > Gymnophiona > Ichthyophiidae > Ichthyophis > Ichthyophis bannanicus. The sequence continues at coordinate 186,299,347 of CM066033.1, read as the reverse complement.
AGCATACAACCTACAAAAAACAATAGTACCAGGAATACAAGTGTTTTCAGACTCCCCCCCCCATTCCAGAGAATACAGACCCAAACCATCCATCCAGGCTAATCCCGTTCCAAGTCTGGACAGGTACATGTGTTATCTTCCGCATCCGGTCAGCGATCTCCTCAAATACCTGGCCATGATCATCAATCTGTAGACAGCAATTTGTCAAATTAAATTTTCCACATACTCCTCCTTCCGTGGCCAACAGATAATCCAAGGCCAGGCGATTCTGGTAGACCGCTGCCCGCATTTGGGTGTTCTGTTTCACTAAAAGGGTTAGTGCTTTGCTGGTTTCATTAGTAATAATCTCTACAACAGCTTGCAAATGGATAATACGATTCAGCATATAAATGGGAGTACGGTAGCTATAGGTTCCATCCTCGGCCCATGTGGCAGGGCCATAATACTGTATGATACGTTCAGGTAGCCATTCATTCTCCTTCCAGTTACCTATGCGTAGGAGGTCGGTGCTCCTGGAGAGCGCCTATTGTGGGCCTGGTAAAAAGGGATAACCAATGTTTCTCCCTGAGGGACAGGAATGAGGAAGAAGGAGGGTCGGATCGTGCCGAGTACACATGCCCCAATCCAGGTTCTGGGCAGCTGGGCGTATGCCCGGGGCCCGCAAATCCAGTAGAGGCCCGGAGGGGCCTCCCATGTGCTGGCAGCTGCCAGGTTGGCCCAGACACCAGCCAGGTGAGAAAAATTCACAAATGGATTCTGTGGTGCGGATAAGTTAGTACCCGACCACCAGGTGGTTCGTTTTGTGGTGGCGTTATAGGACTGCTGCCCTAGGCAGGCCATCTCTCCCACCTGGGTGGTAAACTGAGGTCCTGCTCGGGCAATGCAGGTATAGCCTACAATAGTCTTCAATACCCACTCACTAGTTGTATGGTTTAGTGTTGATTGATTGTAGGGGGTTGAGTAGTTCAACTCCTGGGCTTCCCATGGCCACTGGTCACCCATGTTTGTCCCGCCATAGAAGAAACAATTGGATACATTAAGACTTGTGGTCACTGTCTCGGCCAATTCGATGAAAAGGTTCCGCGTGGCTGTGGGCACCTCTATTTGGGTCCTTAGTTCCTCATAGAAGGAGTGGAAGACCAAGGTGGCCTGGGAGGTGTGGGACTTCGTGACTAGACGGATATGTATAAGGGTGCCATGGTCGGTACCCTGACCCTCTATCTGGAGGCCAAAGGTGGATCCGGTGGTCCAGACACTGGGGTTCATAAGGGTCAAATTGAGGGGTTACAGGTACCTGTCTGACAGTCGGACATGGCAGGTAACCTGGTCAGAACTGCCTTGCGGGAATCCCGGGTGTGCCCTGTTGGTGCTTTGGACCAGGATGCATAATAAACACAGCTCCAAGTGGGACAAAAATTATGATCACGGGCTCCCGGTCCCATACAAGACGGGGCCCTCTGTGCTACGGCTGGACACATATATTTGTCATTGTGTGTGTATGTGTGCTCCCAACTAATAGAGCCGCATCCTGCCCTGGGCCACTTGTTGGCATTTATGGCAGCAGAGGCATCAAAGAAAAGGGCGGTCGGGATAGTAGGGGAGGATATCTTAGTGGAGTTCAGAAGACGGCCATCAGCTGAGAGAGAACGAACCTCGATAACCTGATAGGTGGGGCTAGACCGTGGGTCATAACACGTTGCGTTTTTCCCTGGTACGTTGCAAATGGTTAAGTCTGTGCCATTGTGATGGCACCAGGTAGTATTTCGGGAGTTACAGGCGTAATGGGAATGGTACACAAGGGTCTGGGTGACTTTCTGGCCAATTTTAGTTACCTTTAAACAAGGGGCGCAGGAAGGCAAGACTGCAGTGGAAGAACCCAGGGCTACTGCAAGGGCAATAAACACACATATGTTAAACATTTTCAGCTACAGTGATCTAAACTGCCGTTAAGGTTTAAAACAAGTAAGTCCTTCTCCTTCTTTCCACAGCTTCTGCCATACATAGACCTGTCAGCTTCCGGTAGTGACAGGAGTAGGGCTGGAGGTTCCAACAGGGTTAATCCGATGCCGGCGCAAGGTGAGAAGTAAAGGAAACCCAGGATGTTCTTCAGAGGTTCAAGGGTCGACTTCCTCGTCCGCTGCTGGTTTCAGTCTACTGTGATGTATCCATGGAGAGAGTTCTGCCACCTTTACTGCAGTGGGTGTTGAGAGTAGGACAATGTAGGGCCTCCTCCACTGGGGGGCAAGAGGGTCCTTTTTCCACTCCTTAACACACACCCAGGTACCAGGCAGGAATGGGTGCAGTGCTTCGGTTAGCGAGACAGGCAAGCGGTCCTGAACCCAAGTGTGGAGACTCTGCAAAACAGAACTTAAAGCTAACAGTTCCTGCCTAGTAATTTCCGACCCAATCTGGCCCATGTCCCCCTTTATACCCTGGACCAGGGGTAGGCAATTCCGGTCCTGGAGGGCTGCAGACCAGTCAGGTTTCATGATGTCCCTAATGAATATTCATGAGATCTATTTGCATCCACTGCCTTCCATTATATAGAAATAGGTCCATGAATATTCATTAGGGACATCATGAAAACCCGACTGGTCTGCGGCCCTCCAGGACCGGAATTACCCACCCCTGCCCTGGACAATGGGGGGTGGCCTCCCATACAAGATTTCAAATGGGGATACCCCTAGTGCTTTGGTTGGGGAGGAGAGTATCCTGAGGAGTGCTATGGGTAGAACTTGGGGTCACTTCAGATGAGATTCCTGGCAGAGCTTTGAGAGCTGGGCTTTGAATGTACGGTTCATGTGCTCCACCTTTCCTGAACTTTGGGGGCGGTAGGCTGCATGCAACTTCCAGTTAATCTGTAGGGCATGGGCCAGCTGCTGGGTAACCTGAGACAAAAGATGGGCCATTGTCTGAGCCCATGACAAGTGGCATACCAAACCGTGGAATAATTTCATGAAGGAGGGCCTTGGTGACTTCCCTTGCTTTTTCAGTTCTAGTGGGAAATGCTTCCACCCACCCTGAAAAGGTACAATGAAGTCTACTTGAATATTTTCCATTGGAGCTGTACCTACAGACTGAATTCCTAGAGGGGGCAGGGGACCCTGTCGTGGATTGTTCTTTGCACAGGTCAGGCACCACTGGGTTACTGGTGGCCAAGGGCCCAAGCATGGAGATGTAAAAATGGGGTCTCAAAGCCTTTTCTATGGCGATTTTTCCAAAATGAGTAGCCTGATGGAAGGCTTTAACAAAAGCGGGGCCCAGGGATTTGGGGATAACAGTAGGGCCAGGCGGAGGGTTCCTCCCGTACAGGGGTAGGATTATCCAGCCTTGGTCATTCAGAACTCCCCCTTCCTTACAGTAAAAGTAATCCAGTTCAGCCGGGGCGTAGCGGGGCACCCAGTGGCTAAGAGGCACTGGAAACAAAGGGGCCTGAACAGGGCAATGATCCCTCAGTGAGACTTCGGAGAGGGCAGCTCTCCAGGCAGCAGTGTCAGCCATCCGGTTTCCCTTAGCAACCTCCCCCCCTTTGGTGGCCTAGACAGTGCATTACAGCAACTTGCTTTGGGGCCCAAACGGCATCTAACAGGGTCAGGATCTCAAGACCATACTTTATGGGCTTCCCTATCGATGTTATTAACCCTCGCTCTTTGTAAAGGGCCCCATGGGCATGCAAGGTAGTGAAGGCATATTTGGAGTCAGTGTACACATTTATCCGCAGACCCTCCCCTAATAGTAAGGCTCTAGTAAGGGCCACCAGTTCGGCCTTCTGGGCCGAAGTTCCCGGGGCAAGGGCCGAGGACTCTATTACTGCACATAGGGTCACCACCACATACCCTGCACGCCGTTGACCATTGGCTATAAAGCTGCTCCCATCCACAAAATAGGTTACATCTGGGGTCTTGAGAGGGAGATCCGTCACGTCCGGGCGGCTGGAGAACACAGTATCCATAACTTCCAGGCAGTCGTGGTCAGGGGGCCCAGGACCAGCAGGTAGGAGCGTGACCGGATTCAGGGACTGGTTCAAGAGTAGCTCAAGTCGTGGATTTTCACACAACATACTCTGGTACTTGAGCATCCAAGAGTTAGTGAACCAATAGTTTCCCTTGTGTTCCATGAGGATCAGGATGGAGTGTGGAACTGTGACCTGTAGGTTCTGGCCCAGAGTTAATTTGTCTGCCTCCTCCACCAGGAGTGCCGTGGCTGCAATGGCCCGCAAACACGGGGGCCATCCTTTTGCAACTGTGTCCAGTTGTTTAGACAAATAGGCGACAGGGCGCTGCCAGGAGCTAAGGGTCTGAGTTAGGACTCCCAGGGCGGTGCCTCTGACCTCATGGACATAGAGGCGGAATGGTTTCTGTACGTTTGGGAGTCCTAAGGCTGGTGATGACATCAGAGCCCTCTTCAGGGCATTGAAGGCCGTATCTTGTACAGTCCCCCACTCCATGGGGGTCATTTCTGCTCCTTTTGTGGCCTCGTAGAGGGGTTTCGCCATCAGTGCAAAGTTTGGGATCCAGATGCGACAATAACCTGTGGCCCCTAGAAAGGCCTACAACTCCTTCCTGGTCCGGGGGATGGGTATACGACACACTGCCTCCTTTCTTTCGGGACCTAGTCGGCGGATCCCAGTGGACAGGTGGAATCCCAGGTACTTGACCTCTGTTTGGCACAACTGCGCCTTGCTTCTGGAGACCCTGTAGCCTGCCTCCCGCAGGAGGTAAAGCAGATCGTTGGTGGCCCGCACACACTCTTCCCGGGAGTCTGCAGCAACTAGGAGGTCATCAATGTACTGCAGTAGGATCCTTCTGCCAGGAGTGACGGGGTCATTTGCTAGACCTTGACTGAGAGCTGCACTGAAGAGCATGGGTGAGTTCTTGAAACCCTGAGGTAATTGGGTCCAGGTAAGTTGGCCCCGTGTTCTGGTGACGGGGTCCTCCCATTCAAAGGCAGATAGAGTTTGGCTGGCTGCCGCGAGGCGCACACAGAAGAAGGCATTTTTTAAGTCCAATACTGTAAAGTGGGTGGCCTCGGCAGGGATCAGTCCCAGGAGAGTGTAGGGGCTTGGGACTACAGGGTGTATAGCAACGACTGCATCATTTACCCTTCTCATGTCTTGGACCGGACGATAATCTCCCGTTCCGGGCTTCTTGACAGGGAGGAGGGGTGTATTCCATGGTGATTGACATTTTCGCAGTAGTCCATACTTAAGTAGTTTTCTCAGATGCTGGTGGATCCCCTCTACCGCAGGTCGCGGGAGTGGGTATTGTTTCACATGTTCTGGTACCACCCCTGGCTTGAGGGTGACAATAACTGGGGGGGGCATTCTTCGCCAGACCGGGTGGATTTCCTTCTGCCCATACTTCGGGTGGGGCTCGGATACCGGGTGGGACACTGGGGTCTGGGGGCCTAGACAAGGAGGTACTGTAGATTCGTCACTCCTCTTCTCGGGGGACAGACAGAACCAGTATGCCGGCGGGCTTCCCTTTCAGCGTCATTTCCATGTGTCCCCCTTCAGTAAAGGATATCTGTGCTTAAAGTTTGGTAAGCAAGTCCCGGCCCAGGAGGGGGACAGGGCATTCCGGCATGTACAGAAATTGGTGGGATATCCTCTGTCCTCCTAGTTCACAGGTACGGGTTTGCAGGAAGGATCTGGTGGCCCAAGCACTGGTGGCCCCCACAATAGTGACTGCACCGGAAGACGGGGGGGGGGGGGGGGGCACGGGCCTTGCCACCACAGAATGTTCAAACACAAATTACTAGGTCTTTTTCTGAACGCGTTCACTTATATTATAATCACCAAAAATGCGTTCAAGTTGAACAAAAAAGTAAATTAGAGCAATGCAATCATTTCAATTGCAACACTGCTATCAGGTCCCAGACTTATACCGCACTCTTATTTAGACTTGCGTCCAGTGATATGGTGCTATATTTTGCATCAATGACCTCAGTGTTTTAATCAACTGCTGTGATATGCAAGTTATATAGACAGTGGACAAAACTTAACTTAAAGTGCACCACCAATACTTGACACAGCTGGTAAAATGGATCCCGACGCTCTATTCAGGCGCCATAAAGGCGTTTCAAAAGGGTACTTTCATCAGGAGATCCTTTCCCATTATCTAAAAAGACAAACAGATAGCATTGAGCTATTAAAACCTCACCATGTTACAATTCACTCTCAAACTTCTAAAACCAGAAAAACTCTCTAACTTACTTGTATCGATGCTGCCCACGTCCTTTAATATTTATCACTCCCAGGCATACTACTTCTCATGGCTCCTCAGGACGCCGCGCATGCGAGATGGAACAAACCGCCATTATTTAAACCCCTCATCGGAATTATCCGAAGTCCTACACCTGTTTAGCACTCTATGTAACTTACCCCTTGTGATTAGTACTTCACCTATCAAATGGCTTATATTTCACCATACTACAATAGTCCTCCAAAAAAAAGGAATTACCAATTGACTAATCTTTTCCATTATAATAGACTACACATACGCTACGATCTTGTACTGCCATTCAATATGTGAAAAGCTAAAACATCAAATCTAACAACTAACTATACAAATATTCTACAAAACTCCCAGATGACAACTGCTAATAAAAGCCGACTGAAGTGCCGTAGACTGGAGGTCCCGATAGTAGCGCACTGCGTATCACAGGGACATGAATTTGAACAATTACGTAGTTTTGCTATTGAACAGGTATTAAAACCAGAAGGAGGTAGGACTTTAGATGAGACTCTGTTGTTGAGAGAACAGAGATGGATATACCGGTTAGGCACAGTTGCTCCGGGAGGGTTAAATGCCGCCATAGACTGGCTGGTGTGTACTTGATAACTCCATTAAATTATGTGCTAGAAGAGAATAGATCCACAGTTACGTTGTTGATGGTAGTGCCCTTTAAATTAGAGGTTACGGAAGAATCGTAAGGACGGACTGTTAGAATAAACATTTTATAAACTAAGATAAAAAGACAAATAAATTTTATTAGCAGTTGTCATCTGGGAGTTTTGTAGAATATTTGTATAGTTAGTTGTTAGATTTGATGTTTTAGCTTTTCACATATTGAATGGCAGTACAAGAACGTAGTGTATGTGTAGTCTATTATAATGGAAAAGATTAGTCAATTGGTAATTCCTTTTTTTTGGAGGACTATTGTAGTATGGTGAAATATAAGCCATTTGATAGGTGAAATACTAATCACAAGGGGTAAGTTACATAGAGTGCTGAACAGGTGTAGGACTTCGGATAATTCCGATGAGGGGTTTAAATAATGGCGGTTTGTTCCATCCCGCATGCGCGGCGTCCTGAGGAGCCATGAGAAGTAGTATGCCTGGGAGTGATAAATATTAAAGGACGTGGGCAGCATCGATACAAGTAAGTAAGTTAGAGAGTTTTTCTGGTTTAGAAGTTTGAGAGTGAATTGTAACATGGTGAGGTTTTAATAGCTCAATGCTATCTGTTTGTCTTTTTAGATAATGGGAAAGGATCTCCTGATGAAAGTACCCTTTTGAAACGCCTTTATGGCGCCTGAATAGAGCGTCGGGATCCATTTTACCAGCTGTGTCAAGTATTGGTGGTGCACTTTAAGTTAAGTTTTGTCCACCGTATATATAACGTGCATATCACAGCAGTTGATTAAAACACTGAGGTCATTGATGCAAAATATAGCACCATATCACTGGACGCAAGTCTAAATAAGAGTGCGGTATAAGTCTGAGACCTGATAGCAGTGTTGCAATTGAAATGAATGAATTGCTCTAATTTACTTTTTTGTTCAACTTGAACGCATTTTTGGTGATTATAATATAACCACAGAATGTTCGGCCCCCGTGTCCACCAGAAAGTCCATAGGTTGGTCCCCAATTTTCAAACTGACCATAGGCTCCTGGGGACCTAGCAGAAACTTGGAGCCCGGTCTGGCCTAGTAGTCGTCTGTGTCGTATACTTCTACCTCGGCCAGGCCCTCAAATGCCGTATCTTCCCTCCACTGGTGTTGATGTTGAGATTCAGCGCCGTTTTGTGCCCCTCTTCTCCCTGATGCAAGAGCTTCTCGCCCTCCATTCCGTGGGGCCCCGCGGTTTGGGCATTCATTCTTCCAATGTTCTTCTTCCTTGCAATAGGCACACTGATTTGAGCCTAAGGGGGGGGGGGGGGGTCGCGTAGCAGGAAAATGAGGAAGATGACCCCTATCTCTTCCCTTCATCCTTCCAGCAGGTGGCCCTCCCCAGCGATGCTCAATGAGAGCGGCGGCGAGGAAATCGGCCTTTTTCTTCATCTTCCGATCACTCTCCCTTCTCTGTTCCTGGTCATGATTCACAAATACCTTCTGTGCAACTTCCATTAACCGTGTAGCGTTCATGCCCGCAAATCCTTCCAGCTTCTGTAGCTTCCACCTGATATCCCCCTGGGACTGTCCCACGAAAGCGGCATTTACCATTCGTTGGTTCTCGGGGGCCATTGGATCGTATGGAGTATAGAGACGATATGCTTCTGACAGGCGCTCATAGAAAGCGGCAGGGCTCTTGTCGGGTCGCTGCAGAACCTCAGAAACCTTTCCGATGTTCATAGTTTTCTGGCCGCCTTTCTTCAGGCCCTCCATCAGGGCCTGGTGAAAACGGGCTAGTGAGGCTGCGCCAATTGCATTGTTCAGGTCCCAGTGAGGGTCTTCGCCAGGGAAATCCTGGGCCGTGGCATGTTGCGCATTAAGGGCCTCGGCAGGAGGATTTTCTTCCAACCATTTAATGGATGCCGCTAATATTTGGGACCGCTCTTCAGTGTTAAAAAGGGTAGACAAGAGTTGTCGGCAGTCCGACCAAGTTGGCTGGTGAGTCTGCATAATAGTGGCCATAAGGTCAGTGAGGTCCTGAGGCTTCTCTGTATAGGAGGCATAATGGGTCTTCCAGTTAAGCAAGTCGGTGGTGGAAAAGGGTACGTAGACTAGACTCGGAGGGCCCAAGATGACTTCCTGTCACTCGTTCAGCGTGGGGAGTCCCTGGACCTCACGCAAGGGCATAGCCTTAGCGTCTCGACTGGGTAGATTCCTTAAGCCGTATGCTGGACTAGACTTCTCTGATTGTTTTGGCCGAGTTCTGGAGGTATCGGAGGATGACCCCATGCTGGCAAACGAGTCCCCATCATCCACATATGTGGAGTCAGACGAGTCGGGGCTGGTGGGGGGATCCCTGTCCTCAGGAGAGGCCTGAAGAGCAGGGTACATAGGGTGGCTGGTGGAGGAGGCACCTATGCCTGGCGGGGTAGCGGGAGAATCACCCACAGCCTGTTCTACAGGCTCCCTATATAGCGGTGGGACAGGAGCACTGTTCCGATACAGGAAACCTTGAGGGAGGGGCTGGGGCTCCGGTTGTTCAGGAGACTGATAAACCGGAGGGCTGAGTATCCGGTTAGGGTTTATACTCCCTATCGTTTTTGAAACTAGAATCCTACAATGTTCCTCATAACACTTAGTTATCCAAGGGGGTCGTTTCTGGCAGACCTCTAACCAGTAATCTATATATGGGAATTGATCTGGGTGCTCTTGACGTACAATTTGATGGACTAAAGACACAATACTGACATCCAGAGTCCCTGAGGTGGGCCATGAGGGAGACAGAATTGGCCACTCCCTCTCACATAACACTTGAAATCTAGGGACACACATTTTTACACCATAATCCCCAGAGAAACCCTTTTTAAAGTTCTTGATCATACATTTCAGAGGCATCAAAGTGGACTTGGACCCACCCATAATGACCCACAGACTTCAAACAAAAGGAACGGGTAGGCGAACTGGAGGTAAGGGGTCCGTCCAGTCCTAGAAACAAAGAAGGAGAGACAAACACCACACGCTTCCTCCTTTTTGCGACCTGAGCGCGGTCGCCCGGCCAGGAAATGCGCTACTCAGAAGTCCACAATCACTCGGTATTTATTCTCAATACCTCTCATACATACACAAGCAACCATACAGACACTTCCCATCAATCCCAGTAACTTACTGACTAACAAAAGGTCGGTGGTTTCAGTCACAAAAGCAGCTTACTCGGACCGACCAGAGAGTTGATCAAGCTCTCATAAATGACCCAACCTTACAGTCTAACTATATACCCTTAGTACTCACCGGATCCGGTACAGGTAACAGGACAGGGTTGGTTCCCGAACTCCGCATGGGTTCAAGGGTGTCAGCCGGAAGGAACTGGCAGCTCTGGCGAGGCAAAAAGGAAATTCTCCCCGGAACAACTGCCCGGTGGCGCATGAGATTTCTTCCTGCATTTGGCACTCCCCGGTTCTGACCGGTCCAAACCCAGAGGCGGTAAATGCCGAACCTTTACCTGAAACTTTACTGCGCTTCCCGGTCAGGGAACCAGAGAAATGCTGTGGCGAAAGAGTCAGGAAAGGACACCCGGAGTCTCAAGGGAATACAAGCCAGTTTATTGTGCTAGCACAGACCCAGAGGAATCATTTTCAAAAGCTCTGAGCCTCGAGTCAGGAGCTGTACAATCTTTATATACTCAGTTCATACTATCAGATCATACCTACTTTCAGGTTTCTGACTGGTGCTTCCTTGGGTGCCTGCCCAATCATATTCCCTTAGGTAAGGGGCTATCCCTTCCCCCTACAGCACCAGAATCGAAACCAGAAACTTAACAAAGAGAACAAAGAAGAGAAAGGGAAAGGGGGCAGCCCCTCTTGTGGGCTACAGATGGCACAAATGGCCTTGGATTACAGCACAGCCCTTCTCTGGCAGTTTGTCCATGCAATTTGTTGCATGGGCATATTTACTAACCAGGGGCTGAATTCCTTTCATCCTGAGGTGACTGCCACAAGCCGATGCGAGAACAGCAGTGCAAATTTTATGCCACGCTGATACAAGATATGGCAGACTAGTGTGAGGTCTCAGCATGCCACAGCACCCACCAAGTAGTCATTAAACAACATGAGCCACCATTGCTGTAGCCAAGGTTTTCTTTTGCCAGTATGCCCGCATTAACTGTTCTTTTTCCACCCATATTAGGTAGCGGGCGATTGCTGGTCGGGGCCTAGTGACTTCCCCTCTTCTGGGCCCCACTCTGTGAGCACCATGTCACCCTATCCCCTTGCAGGCCCAAAGTGGTAGGCAGCCAGTTTTCATAAAAGTCAAACAGTGAGACTTAACCAAGTCAAACAGTGAGAATTAACCAAGAAACATCAACAATGTTCAAACAGGAACAAGGTCTCCCCCAGGGCTCATCACTCTTGGCTCTCCTTTTCAACATTTATCTTCAGCCCATCTGTCAAATCCTAAAGAGATTCCGCATATACTACCACATATATGCGGATGACATAATGTTGTACCTTCCATTCATGATCCCAAACGCTCCAACACAACTCCTATCCTAATGTTTTAAAGAGATTTCCCAGTGGCTTAAAAATCATAATCTGTATGTCAACTCCGACAAAACGGAAGTGCTTTGCATCACTAGAAATCAAAACTTTGCTCCACCTAAATCAATCCGCCTACAGAAATCCAACATTACAGTAAAAAATGAGGTGAAATACTTAGGCGTCACTCTGGATCAGACCCTCAGCATGGAATTACACATCAAAAACACTGTAATGAAAATACACTATAAGCTAAAACTGCTCCGCCCTCTGATACATCTAAATGACTTCAAATCTGTTATACAATCAATCATCACTCCTCACTTTGACTTTGCAAACTCCATCCTACAAGGCCTTTCAAGACAAACTCTCAGAAGGCTCCAACTAGCCCAAAATGTGGCAGCAAGATCAATCCTAAACATTAGCTCCATAGAACACATCACACCCATATTATCAGATTTACACTGGCTCCCAATCTATTGCCGCATAAGCTACAAAATCCTTGTGACCATCTTTAAAGTAATCCACAGTACAGCCTCATCATTTCTGAACAACTTAATCGCAATGGAAACAACCAACAGAACCCAAAGAAGCAAAAATAAATACAAACTTGAATTCCCAAATGACTACAGAAAAGCCAAAAAATAACAAATAAAAAAGCATTTTCACATGCTGCTCCAACCCTCTGGAACGAGCTCCCTGAGGACATTTGAGTACAGAATGACATCAAACTATTCCGTAAAAAACTTAAAACATTCCTCTTTACCTCCCACTTTGGCACACAACCTGATCACGACACCCAGGCCGACGTACTATCAGGCCAAATAGCGAGCTAATTAGAAGATACATAATATGAGACATCCAGCTAGAGCATATAGAACGCCATTCATGCTCATTATTGTATATAGAGAAGGGACTAATGCACCCTGTACTGTGTGACCCCATCAATGTAAATACTGTTTGATCCCATAAATGTAAATAGTTAATGACTGTTCCATGTACTGCTTTTGTACCAAGCAATGTAATAACATAATATGTTCCATGTAACTGAAAACGACCACATTAGGGTACTTTTCAGACCTTCGTTGCTTGCAAACTACACTTGATCTTATGGAAAGCGTGGTATAAAAATGTTTGTTAAATAAATAAATAAAAAATAAATAGCTGGGCATCTGTGATGTTTTCCGGCAGGCCCACCACACGGAAAACACATATTTTGTTGATTGCTTGCTGTTAGCTGTGTAATTTGTGAGGTTAACCACTCCACAGTGGTTTCCTGGTTGGCCACCCGCTATTCAACCTCGATCAGCCTGCCAAGTTGTTTCCTCAAACTGCTCTTTTATCCTGTCCACTGTGGATTGTAGACGGTTAAGCCGGTCCTCTAGTTCAGCTGAGACCACGCTGGAGATCTCCCCGATTCCGGCTGTGTCAGCCTTCAAAGTATCAGCGGCCATTTTGTGACCAAAGGCAGGTTTTTTGGCAGTGCAGGCTTTGGTCAGGCGCTGTGGCATATCTTGTTGGTCACCACCCATGCTGATCGCCTCTCCAGTTTCCCCGGGTGTTCCTCCCTTCTCTCCTAGCTCTTAGTCGGTCATCAGTGTGGTATTTAGCCAGACATTCGCTGTATTTTGAGTCCTTAACACAGGAGCTCTACCCCTTCATATCTTCCTCCTCTTCTAGCATCACATGATTTCCTTTTACATTTATTTACTTTTCACTAACAAAAAGGTTTTCTGCCCTTAAAATATCCCCTTTCAGTTTTGCCCATTGGTTTTCTACATCCCCCAGCTGTTCCCTTCCTGCTAATGTGTCCTTAAGGTATTGTCCCATCTTGGCAAGGTTAGTTTTCCTAAAGTCTAGGACCCTCACTTTTGAATGGACTTTATCAGCCCTAGTCCTAACTAGTCCCAATACTGAACCACACCGTCTGGTGATCACTGGATGCAAAATGATCTCCCACTATAACATCAGTTACAAGGCAAAAGACAGAAATAAAGAAAATGAATTATAACAAATCAGTAATCTACTGAATTTCACCTTTAAAAGACAATAAAATGAGCAGGCCTGTGACTGAATCAGGACTGAGAGGTGAAAGATACATGTGGGGAGCTGGTTTCTAGTATATATTCTCCTATCCAAAATGGTAGAGCACCAGGTTAATGGATTTGTATCTACTGTTATCTATGCACTGTTACTATCTAATATATTACCATGTTGAAAAACACTGGGGGAGTCTAGTTAAAATATCACCATCAAAGAACAAGATGGCAAAATAGGACATCTTCCATTTCTGGAAAAGACGATGTGCAGTTTCATTGTTTAAAAAGAAAAAACAAGTTGGAAAATGCACACTTAAGTGGCTATTTTAGAAGCTGTATTCATTATTGGCCATTCCCGATGGCCATTTTAGAAAGCCTGGGATATATACATGTCTGACACAATCACGTTCATGTCGCACGAGGGCGGCTGGAGGCATGGCTTGAATTCTCTTAAAAACATGCCAGTGTCCATGTGATTTCAGAAAAGCCCCCACATGTCTGGACTCGATGGGTGACACGTCCATGCCTAGACCTTCTCCAGGGCATGAGTAGGCATCAGAAAAGTGCTTGTTTCACGAATGCAACAGTTGTAGAGAGACGAGACCATGTGCTCTCATTTCCCTGCTAATTTTTACTGCGTCAAAGGAACATCATCTTTCATTTTGCGTACACATGTCTGCATTTCTGCAATGGCGGGCTGGGATGTGTAAGCGCTACTGGCTGCATGTGTGCATTCTGAAAGCATCATGGGCATGTCTATGTAGCTGGAAACCGGCATATCCATAACTGATACCTTCAAGTGTCTGAAATTGCTTGGAAACTTGCACGTGTTTAGGGCCTTAGTCTGCACGTCCCTGTTTACATTTCTTTTCACAGGGATGTGTATCTTTTAGGGGGGAGACAGCTTTATTTTAAAAGGCACTTCCATGTGCCCACCTTTACTGCTGCACCTCTCATGGATATCCCAAATTCAAGACAAACGTCCTTTCTAAAATGTGCTTTTTCCTCTTTTCTCCATTCAAAGGCTTGGGCATGTTTGTATGGGGATATTCAGCTGAAACAGCCATGGGAAAGTGTGCCTCAGTAGGGTAACAGGGAATGTCTGAATGGGCATAGTGTGTGTTTGTATGTGCGTTTGTGTATCATGAGTGTGTGTGTGGGGGGAGATATAAGAATTGGCAGTGTGTATTTGTTTGTGTACGAGAGTCTCAGTGGTAGTGGCATAAATTCTACCCAAGTTGCCCCTGCAGTGCAGACGGGCCCAGAGAAAAGAAGGCCCATTTATTGCAGACGGGCCCAGAGAAAAGAAGGTCCATTTATAGCCGGCTCCATATTCCCTGAGTTGGAGTCCTCCTGTTCTGGGGGTCCTTTCAGATATTTTGCTTGGGGGCCCTCAATTTGAACTTCTGCCACTGCTCAGTAGGTATGAGTGTTGGCACTGTGTGTCAGGGGCTGAGTGTGTATGTGAGTGCTGAGGGGAAATACAAGTTTTTGCAGGGTGTTTTGAGGGGGTGGATTTCTCCAAATGGGTTAGTTTTGCACATATTGTGACAGAAATGAACCTCATGAATTTGCATGTGCATTGGGGGGAGCGGGGGGCTCTGTGTGCATGGAGCCATGTGTGTTGGGGGGCTCCATGTGCATTCATGCATGTGTAAGCATCGGGGGTCTGTCTGTGTGCATCTGTATGTTGGGGGGCTGTGTGTGTGTGTACGCCTCTGTCTTCCTGCACCCACTGCTTGGTCCTTCAACCCTCTTGTACTCTCCGTCTTTTCCTTCCACTTACCAATGTATTTTCCCTCCCCTCCTCCCCCTAATGCTCTACTTTGTATTCCCTTGCATTCCTGCCACTGGCCTTTCCCTCCCTCTTTTCTCAGCGCACTCGCTGTCTCTTCTCCACTACTCGTCTAACTCTATCCTTTCCCCTATGCTCAGCTCCTCTTCTCCTATAACCCCATTCCTTTCTTTCCTCCGAAACCTGACCCTTCCCTTAAGCTCCACCCTCACCTGCTCCTCTCACCATGCAGGCATGACCCAGGGACTCCTGCCAGCTCTTTAGTGCTCCTCCTCTGCTCATATTGCCAGCAGGACCTGGGGAGGTTCAGCAACACTCCTTCTGCTTTCTTCTTGCTAGACTTCCACAGGCTCTTTAGCGTGTCTTCCTTGCCAGTGTGACTCGGGGACTCTTGTGCCCCTGCTCTGCCTACAGACAGACAAACACAAATGGAGGCTCCACAATAAGTGTGATTGCTCCAGAGCAACATGCTTAAAAATCTTATGAAAAGCCCCTGGTTTTTTCCTGTTACTTATGCCCATTCTGCAGTATCGGTGCACTATTTAAATAATATGCAATGCATTTCTTATATCAGCTTTTAAAATATTACAAACTGTAGATAAGCTTGGTGACTGGAGGAAAGGAACCGCCCCAGCATTACTTACAGGAACCATAATATATCAGTGCATATCTTTTCTGCAATGTCATTTGCTCTACAGGAATGGCTTTTTTTTTTTGGCTGACTTTACAGAACATGTTTTTTTTTAATGTTCTTTCTCAGTTGTGTCTATAAATAACTCAATTGTCAGCCATGTACATTTCTCATCCCTCTCTCCTTCTCCCCTCCCCAGCCACTCTCCCTCTTTCTCTCCATTACTCATCACACAATGCCAAAACCCAGAACGAACATTCCTTTACTGCAAGATTCACAGACATTGATTTCTTTTTGTAGTTGGTAGGAGAACAAAGCATCTGACTTTATCATTCCCCTGCAGTCCTTGCTGTTTCTTTCTGCTAATTAAGCAGCCACCAATAGGAAGGTGGCAGAGAAATGGAAGGCAAAGTCAGAATGAGATGCACAATGATACATGACTGCATACGCTTTCAATTGCAGTACAAAAAGATGGATCATTTAAGCAAGAGTTGCCCATTGCATACTGCCCTTCTTAAAGAATAAGCCCTCAGGTTTTTTTTAAATTTGATATCATTTTTTTTCTTTCCTCAGACTATCGTCTGCTAGGTATTAAAGTGTTCATATGATAGGTATGTTTAGAGTCGTTCTTGCCTGTTTAATGATGAACAGAGCAGCAGCGCCTCTATAACATTTGATAAAAAGAAAAGGGTGCAACATGGTAAAATAGGAGATGATGGCAGATAAGAAGTAATTAACCCACCTGATCTGTCTAGTCGTTCCTCTTTACACTGTTGTAGCTAAGGATATATCCCAGCTCTATGCTGTACCATAAAGAATGCCTGCAGCTATTGCTCCTTATCCAAGTCAGTTTTGCTGTCCTTCCTCAATGGTCTGTACCATTCTCGGTCTGTGAAAACATGAGTTTCTATTCTTAAACCAATAACTCCCCGATTTCTTTTACCCAGTGTCTCAACTGCATACTTTATCTGTCCCAAGCATACTTTGCACAATGATCTTCCCAAAACTGGCGATGGTCCTATTTTTGAATTAAAATATTTGAAAGCTGAGTGTTCTATAGTGTATTGCTATTGCTGGGTTGTAATCTGCTGTTGGAATTTTCCAATTTAAAAATCTGATTTTGCATTGGAGCACTGCTGAACTCTAGAAAATGGCTGCCTGACCTATGAGCCCTGCTTAATCTGAGTCCTAGGCGGCCATCGCATTTGAGTGAAACTCTCTTCAAAAATGCTGTGCTGAATGCTTAGACCCAAAGCATGATGGCAATAGCTTTGGGATTGCATTGAGATGGCTGCAGTGGTCGGGAACGGAGGTTATTGGCCTAGTGGGAGAAAGCTACAGGGACTGCAGAGAGTTGAGGGAAGAAGTAGGCCTAGTGTCTCAGCCCAAGTGCAAATCTCTGTGCCAGAGGTCAGCAGTCTCGATTTGCCATGAAGACGGATGCAATGGTGTGGCAGCGAGACCCGATGCAGGCACTGGAAAAGAGTTGCATTTGCGCTATGCCTTTTTGCTCGGCAGCAGCCTAACAGAGCTCCACCAGTCGAACATTGTGCACAAAGCACAAGGAGTATGTCATCATGCTATTGTAGAATTGGAGAGCGAAGGGGGGAGTGGCTCAGTGGTTGGGACAGGTTACCTCAGGCCAGAAGGCCAGGGGTTCATTTCCCACATGGGGACAAGCAACCTCAGGCCAGAGGGACTGGGGGTCTCTAGTCCCATGGCCACTCCTTGTGGCCTTGGGCAAGCCACTTAACCCTCCATTGCCTCAGGTACACTTAGATTGTGAGCCCTTCAGGGACAAGGGAATAAAAAGTGCCTGTTAGTATGCATGTAAACCACACTGATTCTAAAGAGCACAGTATGTTTGAATCTTTTTTATTCAGCCAACCAACCATATTACAGCAGATGCCGCTCCACTGCGTACAACTTTGAATAATGCTTTATACAAAGAAGCTTATCATATGGCACAGAGAACAAAAAAAGGGAAAAAGATACTCAAGTTATGAAATACAGAAGAGCAAGAAAACCAAACATAGAACACCAAACCCCCCCAACCCTCCTCTTCCCGCCCCTCCAACCCCCCAAAATCCAAAGCCAACTAACACACAGCCCAGCAAGCTCAACACGTAGATAAAGTATGGATAGAAACACAGACAGGCCCAGGGTGAGTTCTGCTCCTGAGCCCATCCCCAGTAACAAATCAGCAATACTACTGGGACGACCCCCCCGTTATCCCCCCCTACCCAACCCCCCCCAGGTCCCACATATCCACGGAACAGAGATTGCATCAGAGTTTGCATTCAGAGTTTGCATCCAACCCCGGGCCAAATACCCAGCCCCCATGGCCAACCCCAACCCTTCAGGGTTCCCTCAAGATTCGACTGCGAGCCCTCGGCGGCAGTAATTGTAAATGGGGTCCCCAGGCCTGCAAGAAGCGGTCCCATCTCTGCACCTCCCCATTGGCATGTATCCTTTCCATAATCAAAACCTTATGGAGTTGTACTCTCCAAGCCCCATAAGTGGGTCTCCGCACATCTAACCACTGTTGTAACACAGTCATACAGGCAGTCATCAACACCAACCTTAGCCATCTCAATCCCGGTGGCCCCAGAACTCCTCCCCAGGTATCCTCCCAAAGATCCAGCACAATATTCCTCGCACTCAAATGCACCGGCTGCTGCAGACACTTATTTAAGTAGTAAGATACCTGTCCCCAGAAAACCTGAACCCTGGAGCAGTGCCAAAACATGTGACCCAATGTCGCTCTAGGTTCTCCACAGCGAGGACAACAGTGACTCTCGCCCACCCCCGCCCGCCAGGCCCTCAAAGGGGCAAAATATAGACGACGCAAGATCTTATACTGGGTGTCCCTATGGAGCACCATCACACTTAGAGTCGGGATATCAGTCAGACCACCGAGTAACTGCTCAACTCCGATCACGTCTCCCAAATCCCTGGCCCAGGCCACTGCCAGTGTGTCCACTGCAATGGGCGAAACCCCCTCCCATAGCATTTTGTATAACCCGGACACTCAAGCCCCAGAGTCTCCCCCCAATAATGCCAACTCAATTACCGAACAGACCTCCCCCCGCATAGCTTCCACGGGAACCGTTCGAATATAGCTCCGGAGTTGCGCATATTGAAAGATATCCTTGTCCCCCAGCGGATATTGTTGACGTAACACAGAGAATGCTGCCATCCCCCCTTCAGAGGTCAGCACATGTTCCAAATTTACCAATCCAAACGTATCCCACGATGCAAAATAAGACCCCCCATGCCCGGCGCAAAATCGGCATTGCCCCTAATAGGAAGATAGGACGTATGGTACGCCGAAAGCCGGCGCCCAGAGCAAAAATACCTCCATGCTTTCTGTATAGGATCTAAGAGGATCCCCCGGATGTCCCCCGGCAATCCCTGAACAGTTTTAGCATGTAACAGGTAGCGCAAATGGAAAGGTTCCACCACAGCCTCGAACATCGCCTTCGGGGAACAGTCCGCCAGGTCCCACAACCAATCTCGAACATAACGCAGCAGGCATGCCATATTATATTTCCGTATATCCGGGAATCCCATTCCACCTAACCACCAAGGTTGCCGAAGTATCTCCATGTGCACCCGAGGCCTGCGGCCCTGCCAGAGGAACCGATTAAATAAGCGCTCTAATTGGCAAAGATCGGAGCGCTGTAGAAGCAACGGGAGGATCTGAAGCGGGTACAATATTTTGGGAAAGATTGCCATCTTACACAAGGCTACTCGACCCCCTAAAGATAATGGCAAGTCTCGCCATTTATCTACACTAGCCTTCACCGCCTCAAACAGTTTTGAAACATTAAGGTGGTAAAGATCTCCTAACTTTGCCGACAGATATATTCCCAGATACTTAAAATGCCCCATTGCCCACTTCAAAGGAAATGGACCCTGCCAGCCCGACTGCCCCTCGGGCCCTAATAACAGCGCCTCCGTACTCCCGAATAAGCTGCAGCAGACTGGGCAGTCCAGTAGAGGGGTCCCTCAAATGTACTAATAAGTCATCCGCGAAAGCGGCCACGCGGAACTCCTCCCACCCCATCCGAATGCCGCGAAACTGGGATGAATTCCGAATACAAATCAAGAGGGGTTCGAGCGACAATACAAATAAAAGTGGAGACAGCGGGCAACCACGTTCTTTCCCTGTTCTTTGTAAACTCAATGTTGCCTGTATGCATTGCAGTATGTTTTGTTCAATGTACACCGCGCTGATTATAATAGCGCGGTATAGAAGAAATGTTAAATAAATAAAATAAATATAAATAAACCCTGACGAGTCCCTTTCTGGATGCCAAAGTCGGCGAACATGACCCCATTAACCATAATTGCCCCTATAGGGTTAGCATATAGTAGTCTTATCACATCAACGAAAAAACCTGTAAACCCCATCGCCTCCAGCACTTGATACATGAAGCCCCAATTGACCCGATCAAAGGCCTTTTCAGCGTCAAAACTGATAAGTAAGGATGGGTCCCCGGCCACCTGTCCCGCACCGAGAGAGAGTAGAATACGTTGTAAACTGTACGCTACTTGACGCCCCCACACGAAGCCCACCTGGTCCCGGTGAATCAAAAGCAGCAAATAAATTGCAAGCCTATCGGCCATGATTTTAGCTAAAAGTTTAATGTCGACATTAAGCAATGATATGGGACGGTACGAGCTCGGCAGGAGTGGGTCCCTCCCCGGCTTAGGCAGAATAGTGATCAGTGCTTTATTAGCCTCAAACGGGAACTGTCCCCTCTGTACCAGATCCTCAAAATATCCCACCAGAGGAGCCACTATGGCATCACCCAAAACTTTGTAGAACTCGCTACGATAGCCTTCGACGCTCGGCGCCCTCCCATTCTTCAAATTCGTGATCCCAGCCTGAACTTCCCGCCCTGTAATAGGTTGATTAAGGGCCTCCAAATGCTCAGCACGAAGTCGTGGGAGACCACACCCCTCAAGAAAGAGACGACCCTCTAACTCCTTGTCTCCATCGCTGGCATAAAGTTGCCGAAAGAATTCAGCAAATACATTTTCAATATCCCCTGAATCCCGCCTAATTGTCCCATCAGCATGCCGAATTGCCCCAATGTGCCGAGAACCCCCTGTGGGCCTCATCAGAGAAGACATCAACTTCCCAGCTTTATTCCCATACTCTGTGACGTAGTAGCTTCCCAACAAGCTATGGAAATAGATAGTGATCCGGTGGAGAGAACCGGTACTGCAAGAGAATGCAGGATTTTCTCTTCAGAGAGAAAAAAACACATGGCTAATCAGGAAACACAGCTCACCTCAGGGGAGGAGAGAAGCAAAGTCCCTGATTGGGCACGCCCAAGCAGGAGGCGGGCAGTGCAAGGCACGAGGAGCTTGTTAAGCACTCAGAAACAGAGAGAATTAGAAGGAGAAGGGGACGACGAGCAGGAAGACTTGGAGAGAGACCCACTAAGCACCTGTGATTCACTAAGGAAGGATTTTGACTCAGGAAGCAGGTACCTGGGAGACTCAGGGGCAGAAAGAATCTTCTGTGACCAGAAGGATTTCAGAGCACTGAGAGACCCAAGGTTACAGCCCAGGCTTCTGGAGGACCAAGCAGAGCCGTGGAACAGAAGGCAGAGGGGCAAAGAATTCTCATGGAGGAACCCTCAGCACAAGGTACACGGTGGGGTTGATACAGCTAGCAAGCTTAACAGTGTGAAGCCAGACAGAGTGAAAGCTCATTTTAAAAGCCAGGACAAAGTCAGTCAATATGGTGGCAGTTGGGTTCAGCATGAAAATTGTCTAAGCAGTCCCAGCTATTCTCACAAGCCAGCTGAAACGTTTAGCAGAGAAGCTAATAGGAAGAAAACAGCTGAGTCATATTGCAGAGACGTGAGCCAGGAGAAGCCTGACGGTTCTACTTTTGAAGCACTCTTTAGACACTCTCCAAGCACAGCTGAAGTTTTAACCCCGGCACTTACGTTCAGAGACAAGTGGGGGAGGGATACTTCCAGCACGCTGAATTGTTGTCCCAGTAGATACAGCATTACTAATTATCCTGAGATAAGGAACTCAAACAAATATTTACCTGAAGAAGAAGCAGTTTATCAGCTTAGCCCAGGAAAGACGCAGGCTGAATTACTTCTTAAAGACTTCAGAGAATTTCTTGAGAGCAGAGCAATTCCTAGCTATAAGTTAGCACAGCCTGAAAACAGCTGTGAAGTGGAAATGCCACTAGTTTGTTCTCAGCCGTCCACAGAGCAAGACCAGCCCATGGATTGCTCAACCTGTCTCATTGAGAAAGTTATTTAAGGCAAAGCTTGAATGGTTATATGAAGAAATATAACAGAAGTGACCTGAATGTTTGCATTGCTGAAAAGCTTATGAAAAGTGAATAAGTTAAAGCATAATTTGTTTGTATCTCAGGAGCACTGTTGTTTTGCCAGAATTTGTGTAGTAAAGAAAAGGTCACATGCCTACTGAATGTGAACCCCAGAAAATAATGGACATTTAGCCCAGCACTGAAAAGCATTGTTTTTCCTCATTCTTGTTTTGGCAATTCATCTTCTTTTGCGTCTGTTGCATTTCAACTGCGGAGCGGGAGAAATAAAACCTCATCAAATAAATTTTCTTTGCCTGCCTTACTGCTTGAGCACATACACAACTACAACCTCAACCCTGAAGGGCATCCATGGCCACCCCCTCCTGAAACCCTTAAGGTCCAGGGAGCGGGTGGGTGGCAAAGTGGCGTAATATTGAGGATACTGCGCAAGCGCAAGAAGTAGCCGCATCAGGAGCTGCAGAAGCCAACTTCCAGAAGAGCCCGGCTGAAGAGCTAACGAGCCCAGACGTGGAAGGGGACTGCAGGAGGTTACAGGATCTGCTGTTGCTGACGTGCATGCAAACCAGCTGAGCCAGGTAAAGGGTATCCACCCCGGGTAACCAGGATAGCAGGGCAAGGGTGCAGCCTAGTGGTGACTAGGGAAGGGAAAAAAAAAAAAAGGAGAAATTAAAGCACAGACAAGTGTACTGTGATACCGCACTTGGGTCTGTATTTTTGCTTTATTCCAGGAATTCCAAGATGGCGATGGAGGCCAAGGACGTCTTCCAATGGATGGCGACACACCTGGAGCGCCAGAGAGATCTTTCGCTAGAGGCACAGGAAAGAGCCAACGCGAGTTTACGTGAACAGCAGCGACCTCTACTTACCATGATGGAGGAATGGCTAAAGGAGAGGAAGCAGGCGACTGTACCACCAGCATCTACACCAGGTTCCACGCTAACAGACTTTGTACACCCTGTTAGTTTACACACAGGAACTTTGTTTAACTTTGGTCAACTTACTAATCAGGATGATGTAGATGACTTTCTCGAGAGCTTCGAGAGAGTAGCTCGCCTTAGCGCCTGGCCTAGGGAGCACTGGGCTCTAAGATTAGCAGCATCCCTTACTGGGGAAGCGATGGCTGCTTACCGCGCCATGCCTGCTGCACTGGCCGGAAGCTATGATGAGTTAAAGAAAGCGATAAGAGAGAGAGATTAGGGCTCACTCCTTTGGTTTACCACACGCGCTTGAGGAGTGTAAAACTGAGGCCGAGTGAGACCCCTAAGTCCTTGTGTCACAGGATTTGTAGCCTGGTTGACAAGTGGTTAACTCCAGAAGGGAGGTCTGTGGAGTCAATACTTGATGACTTGGTACTAGAGCAATACATGAACGCTCTACCCCAGGGAATCCGCACCTTCCTGATCTTGCAAAACTGCAAAACTCCCCAAGAAGCTGTTGCACTCTCTGAAAGGTACATAGAGGCAGAGCTAACTGCCCAGAGAGCTGGCACTACTTCCCAGAAGACAGGCAGTTGCAGATCAGAAAGGAACCGGAGAGTGCAGGAGGATCCTATAAAAATGTGCATGCCATTGTGGAAGAATTCTAAGAGTAAGCCAAGGTGTTACAAATGTGGGTAAGAGGGACATTTGCAAAAACATTGTTTTGTTAAAACTGCCTTGATAGCGGATAGTTCTATGAAAGACAGACAAGGATTTCTTCTTTCGGTTGAAGTACAGGGAATTACCACTCAAGCTTTGCTAGATTCAGGAGCTGAGTTGAGCATGCTCTCTGAAGAGTTGTGGCAGAAGATAAAAGCCATGCAGGGAGGAGAAGTAATTCAGCCTGTGAGTTCAGTTAAAATAAGATGTGTTCATGGAGGAACTTCCACCTATCCAGTGTATAACCTACACATAGCAGGGTTAGGTGCACGCAGGACTATCCCCTTAGCAGTTGTCCCAGGACTTCCCCAGTAAGTAATCCTAGGTAAAGACTGGCTGCAGTTTCACAAAGGGCTAGTACAAGGCTTACAGGAGAGAGAGGATTCCCACATAGGAAAGGTCCCTAAGGAAGCGCAAGCTCTGGCAATGAAGAGGGTGAAGTCAGTCCCTCGACCCTCATGGGCCCAGGCCAGCAAGGGTAGCCAGAGGAAAGAAATTCCAAAGGACGATAATGCAGGAAAACCCAAATTTGTCCTGAGGTTCTGCAGAATGACCCCTAGTGCTCAGGCACCCAAGAGAGCCACGCCTAATGCAGCAGGATTTGACCTCACCAGTGCAGAGGATATTGTAGTTCCAGCCGGTGGAAAGGCACTGGTAGACACTGCTCTACAAATAGAACTACCTGCTGGGTGTTACGGACGGCTAGCTCCACGGTCAGGCCTAGCGCTGAAACATTTTATAGATATCAGTGCTGGTGTAATAGACCCAGACTACCGTGGTTCTGTAAAAGTGCTTATTTTCAATTTTGGGAAAAATGACTTTAGAGTGAAGACGGGAGATCGCATAGCACAATTGATTTGTGAACGTGTCGGTCTTCCCCCCGTGGAAGAAATGCCTGTCTTGTCCACAACAATGCGGGGCACGCAAGGTTTCGGTTCTACAGGGACCAAGAGCCTGCAAGGGTTATCAGCTTTGGTGGAAAGGGAGGAGGCTGAAGAGGAGGACCTCGGACCCCAGCTGACCGAGTGCAAGAAAAATCCTGAACCCCGATTGGATGAGGGACTCTCATGGGCCCAAAGACAGGAACTGACACAAGTGCTGTCAAGATACAGAGATGTTCTCACACCTGTACCCGGAGAAACAAGATTGATAGCCCATGATATAATAACACCCCCGGGCGAAGTGGTAAGGCAGCGCCCTTACCGACTACCGGAGGCGAAAAAGAATGAGGTAATACGACAGGTGGGAGAGATGTTAGCCATGGGAATAATTGAAGAATCCCGGAGTCCATGGAATAGTCCCATCGTCATGGTGCCGAAACCGGATGGTTCAATCCGATTTTGTATCGACTTTCGGAAAGTGAATTCAGTATCCTGATTTGACTCGTATCCCATGCCTCGGATTGAGGAACTCCTTGATCGACTCGGACAAGCTAAGTATCTTACGACGCTCGACATGTCAAAAGGGTATTGGCAAGTTCCCCTTACCAGACAGGCCAGGCCAAAGACCGCTTTCAGTACACCTATCGGCCTCTATCAATTTAGGAGAATGCCCTTTGGCCTACATGGGGCCGCGGCCACTTGCCAACGACTCATGGACATGGTCTTTCGTCCACATCAGGCCTATGCAGTCGCCTATATGGACGACGTTGTCATTCACAGCGAGACATGGACTCAGCATTTACAAAGAGTCGAAGCTGTTTTACTAGCAATCTGGGATGCGGGCCTCACCTTGAACCCTGCCAAGTGTCTCTTTGGGGGACAAGATGTTAAATATTTGGGTCATGTCGTGGGCCATGGAGTTGTAAAACCGTTGGTCAGTAAAATTGCAAGCGTACAGGCCTTCCCAAAACCTGCCAATAAAAAACAATTGCGCATTTTTTTGGGTCTGGTAGGTTATTACCGAAGATTTATCCCACATTTTTCAGAGAAGACCGCCTTGCTAACTGACATGCTTCGGAAAAATGCGCCCAATAAACTCAAGTGGAGTGAAGAAGCTGAAAGAATGTTTGAACTTTTAAAGAGGCAACTTTGTGAAGCGCCGGTTTTGAAGGGGGTGGATTTTGCAAAAACCTTCATAGTACAGACAGATGCCTCTGATACGGGCCTGGGCGCTGTCTTGTCTCAGCGACATGAGGGTACAGAACACCCAGTCCTATTCCTTAGTAGGAAACTGGCACCGGCGGAGAGAAATTACTCCACTATTGAACGCGAATGTTTAGCCATCAAGTGGGCTATTGATGCGCTATGTTTCTACCTAGTGGGGAGGAAGTTCATCCTTGTCACGGACCACACACCATTGAAATGGTTAAATCAAATGCATAACCATAACTCCCGGTTAACGCGCTGGTTCATGGCCCTACAGGCTTTTGAGTTCCAGGTAGAGCACAGAGCTGGAAAACTCCACCAAAATGCAGATGCGTTAAGTCGTATCACGTGCTGTGCGGACGAGCCTAAGCCAGCCCGTGATATCTTAAGGGGGGGGGATCTGTGATGTAGTAGCTTCCCAACAAGCTATGGAAATAGATAGTGATCCGGTGGAGAGAACCGGTACTGCAAGAGAATGCAGGAGTTTCTCTTCAGAGAGAAAAAAACACATGGCTAATCAGGAAACACAGCTCACCTCAGGGGAGGAGAGAAGCAACGTCCCTGATTGGGCACGCCCAAGCAGGAGGCTGGCAGTGCAAGGCACGAGGAGCTTGTTAAGCACTCAGAAACAGAGAGAGTTAGAAGGAGAAGGGGACGACGAGCAGGAAGACTTGGAGAGAGACCCACTAAGCAGCTGTGATTCACTAAGGAAGGATTTTGACTCAGGAAGCAGGTACCTGGGAGACTCAGGGGCAGAAAGAATTTTCTGTGACCAGAAGGATTTCAGAGCACTGAGAGACCCAAGGTTACAGCCCAGGCTTCTGGAGGACCAAGCAGAGCCGTGGAACAGAAGGCAGAGGGGCAAAGAATTCTCATGGAGGAAGCTTCAGCACAATGTACACCGTGGGGTTGATACAGCTAGCAAGCTTAACAGTGTGAAGCCAGACAGAGTGAAAGCTCATTTTAAAAGCCAGGACAAAGTCAGTCAATATGGTGGCAGTTGGGTTCAGCATGAAAATTGTCTAAGCAGTCCCAGCTATTCTCACAAGCCAGCTGAAACGTTTAGCAGAGAAGCTAATAGGAAGAAAACAGCTGAGTCATATTGCAGAGATGTGAGCCAGGAGAAGCCTGACGGTTCTACTTTTGAAGCACTCTTTAGACACTCTCCAAGCACAGCTGAAGTTTTAACCCCGGCACTTACGTTCAGAGACAAGTGGGGGAGGGATACTTCCAGCACGCTGAATTGTTGTCCCAGTAGATACAGCATTACTAATTATCCTGAGATAAGGAACTCAAACAAATATTTACCTGAAGAAGAAGCAGTTTATCAGCTTAGCCCAGGAAAGACGCAGGCTGAATTACTTCTTAAAGACTTCAGAGAATTTCTTGAGAGCAGAGCAATTCCTAGCTATAAGTTAGCACAGCCTGAAAACAGCTGTGAAGTGGAAATGCCACTAGTTTGTTCTCAGCCGTCCACAGAGCAAGACCAGCCCATGGATTGCTCAACCTGTCTCATTGAGAAAGTTATTTAAGGCAAAGCTTGAATGGTTATATGAAGAAATATAACAGAAGTGACCTGAATGTTTGCATTGCTGAAAAGCTTATGAAAAGTGAATAAGTTAAAGCATAATTTGTTTGTATCTCAGGAGCACTGTTGTTTTGCCAGAATTTGTGTAGTAAAGAAAAGGTCACATGCCTACTGAATGTGAACCCCAGAAAATAATGGACATTTAGCCCAGCACTGAAAAGCATTGTTTTTCCTCATTCTTGTTTTGGCAATTCATCTTCTTTTGCGTCTGTTGCATTTCAACTGCGGAGCGGGAGAAATAAAACCTCATCAAATAAATTTTCTTTGCCTGCCTTACTGCTTGAGCACATACACAACTATAACCTCAACCCTGAAGGGCATCCAAGGCCACCCCCTCCTGAAACCCTTAAGGTCCAGGGAGCGGGTGGGTGGCAACTGGTATAGCTTATACCGGTAATACAACATAGATTTTTGGGCCCTCTGTTGGAGAAGCATCTCCAATTCCGTCTGTAATTCCCGTAACCTGCGCTGATTAGCTGCTGTTCTAAATCCAGCCACCATCCGGCGTGCTTTGCCCAGGTCCCGCTCGAGCAGAAGAATCCTCTGGTTTAGCCGCTTTCACCGTAAACTATGATAGCTTATAATTTCCCCATGCATCACGGTCTTGCCCGCCTCCCAAAATAGGGCTGGAGATATTTCCGGTTGAGCATTAAAGGTCTCGTATTCCTTCCAGCGTTCTCGCAAATGCGCATCAAATTGTGCATCCCCACAAAGATCTAGCGGGTATCGCCACAGTCGACTCCGAGACGGACTACTACCGCGCACTTCCAAAATTACCATCGCGTGATCGAGATAATAGGAGACCCAATCTCGGCTTTCGAGACCCAGCTGAATAACGAATCCGAGATAAAAAAGTAATCGATTCGGGACCAGGTCCCATGGGCTCTAGACATGTGAGTATAGTCTCGGTCCCCAGGGTGCAAAACCGTCCAGATATCCAATAGTTTGTACACTTCACATATCCACCCACAAGCGCCGACGGGCCCTTTGGCTCCCACTCCCAGCCACTCCCGAACGGTCCAAACCCACATCCAATACTTCATTAAAATCTCCAAGTATGACCTGGTATCCACTAACGTCCGCTAGGATCCGGGTGATAGCCTGATAGAAACGGGCCTCATATATATTGGGTCCATACACCGAGCACAACACCACTTTCCTACCAGCTAATAGCCCCCATGCACAAACATATCTACCGTCCACATCAGAGACAACACGTTCCTCGACCCAATTAACAGATTTGGCTATTAATATGACCACACCCCGCTTCTTCCCCACAGCGGGAGCCCCATAAACATGGGTTATTGAACCCTTACCCAGTTTTGCGTGTTCCGCCGCCGACTGGTGGGTTTCCTGCAGCATTATAACATCAGCGCGCTGACACTTCAAATGCTGTAACACTTTATAGCACTTCACCGGAGAGCCCAGACCACAGACATTCCAAGATGCTACCCGAGTACCCCTATCCAGAGCACACTACATAACAGCAGTTCCTAAAAACAAGAATCCAGCACTCAATTAGACGGTGGCCCCCCCCAGCCAAGGGCCCCCCTCCACAACATCAACAGCCCAGCAGCCCAACGCAGCCATACACCCTCCCAGACCTGGGAATTCCCACTCACACACTCAAGGAAACTCCCACAACAAATGATGTTTCTAGCTTCACCGTCCTCCCCAACCCTCCCCTGTACCCACCTAGCATACACACTCCCCCAACCCCCCCCCCCTCTACCATCCCCTTCCTTCCCCTCCCATACAGCCCAACAACCATACCAACCACCAACCACCAGCCAGCCACCTCTGGCTCCACCTGGACTCCCTAAACATGTAGAGCCCCCCCACTCCCACCCCCCAACCATACATCCGCTCCAGGCACTCCCCTATTCTTCTAAGCCCAATGGGCTCTGAAGTTGACCCCTCCCCCTTGCCCAAGGCTCCCAACATACTACCACCCAGCTAACCAACACCGGGCAGAGATTCATCTGGGCCACCAGACCCCCAGGTGGAGCCCCTCACGGGGATTCCACTAGCGAAGATACTATAAATACAAAGGATTAAGGGAGAGGAGGAGTAACTGAAAAGAAATGAAAGTAAATTGAAAGTAAAGTAAACTGAAAATAAAGTAAACGTAGGGGGCCAATACTCCCGGTCCCCAGGCTCTCCCCCCGGCTAGCGTTTGTCTCTTCCGCAGGCCGGTCATGATTCAAAGCAAACTAACCCCAGCGAAGTAACAGATGTCTCAGGGCCTGGGCATGCGGGAGGGGCCCAAGAGACACATCGGCGCCCCCCACACCAGTTACCAAAATGAGGCCTACCCTACCAGGCATCTATAACAGAAGACAGCTGGCTGAGCCTGGCGACAAGTCCGGCACACTTAAGTAGACCGAACTTCTGATAGAAAAAAGGAAGGAAAAAAAACAGGGCAGGAATAAAGAGAAGGTAACAATAAATAGATAATGGGATGACAGGGATTCAGAAGCCGAGGGAACGGAAGAAACATAAAGGACAAAAAGGAGGGGAAGTAAAAAAAAAAGAGCACAGTATAAAAAAGAAATAAATAAAATAATTAAGAAGAGGAACACTGCAGGGTTCCTTAAGCAGCCCCTGATTTAGGCAGTGCTATTTTGATGAGATTTTTCATATTGGAGCTCAGGCATGCGAATACTTAATTTGATGAGTACCTATCATACCAGAGAATTATTAATATTTTGGAAGCTGAACATTTAAGTTGAGCAAAGGGGCCTACGAGGCATAACTCCTCATACTTTTTAGGTGAACACGAAGTGACATTGTGGAAGGGCTGAGAAGGAAAAACAAGGGAGCAATGTTTTCTGCTGATTGAAGATCCATTTTTGGGAGATCGATCTTCGGGCACATTGTGGATCTTGAGATTGTCCATAGTACCTTTTTGATAAAGTGCCTAAGTTGTGATTTTGGAGTGTCAGACAATCTACGCTTTTGGCTAAGTTTGGTTGCATACCCAAAGAACAAACAGAAGAGCCTGTAAATGTGGTCGTGGCCATGATGAGTTAACGTTGACAGAGAAAACTGCATTCCTGGATGCTCCAGTGACCAAGGCTGATTTTATGGGCTCTTCCAACTGCTCTTAGGGGACTTACGTAAGGTGGTTGGTGAGATCAGGCAGGAAATAAAAGCCTTATATGAACGAAGTCACTTGGAATGAAATGCATTTTGGTAAGTAGACTGATGCCACTGCAATTTCCAGACCAAACTAAAAGAAAACAAAGAGCCAGCTAAGGAGACTAGAGAATTTATTTAACAGTTTTTTTATACCACTTTGGTCAAAGTGGTTTATATTGTAACTTAAACTTAGTAATGTGCATTAAACAGGGGCATTGATAACTTGCATTCTTCTGAGGTAATGGAGAGTTAAGTGACTTGCCCAAGGAGTATTAGTGGGAATCAAACCCTGACTTGTGGAGCCCAAGCCAGTGCTCTAACCACTAGGCTACTCCTCCACATGAGATGTCAAGATGATCTGGAGAATCAACAGAGGAGGTGTAATATCAGATGTTCGGGATTCCCAGAGCCAACAGATAGGACAGAGGGCATAGTGTGCATAGTTCAGGATATATATGCCACTGTGTTCCAAGTAGAAAAACCAAGAGGTGCATAGACAGAGTGTATAGAAGTCTGGGATAATATTCGAACATATTGGATACTAGCAGACCAGTCACTGCATACATCTACTATTTTGAGAATAAACAAATGTAATTACAAAGCATCAGAGGCAAAAGGTCTACTGAATTCCAGAAGCATAATTCGCTAATTTATTCTGACCTTGTCACCCTATGCATTGGAGAAGAGACACAGTTTCCATCCAGTGACTCAGTTGCTCTAAAGCAAAGAAGTGAGATACTGCTGAGGTTTCCCCTTTGCATTATTTTTTGAATTGAATAACACTAATTTCTACATCACAGAATTGGAAGACTATATGGATCTACTGGATGAGCTAACTGTAACCAGTAGAACCAAAACAGCTCCCTAACAGCAACGATAGAATTCTGAATGGAAGGCCTAAGTGACAAATTGGAGGAAAGTCTCTGGAAGCTTACAACAGCTAGCAACATCTTTAATGGACACAGTAGAGAAAGAAATGGACTCCACTGTATTGCTGTATTGGGCCTATCCTTATGACAGACTGTGGGAAGTCTGTATATTAACTTAGGATGTAGAAAGTCTATGTATAATGAAAGATAGAGTGGTCTTTAGTCTGGCAAGAAGGTCATGTGCATTACCCTTCTTGATGTGGATCCTATTATGCTCACTACTGTCTTCTTCAATGTGGTACAGGTCCACCCAGAGAGAATAGCCTGAGCTACACTCAGTCGGCCTAGAGGGACTACTGGAACTCATGAGGGACTACTGGAACTCATGAGAGGAATTACCAACTCCTAAAAAGAATCCCTGGAGGCAACTAGAGAATGACAAGGCTCTATCTGGACTGTCCCTACAACCATTGAGGTCCCAAAGGACTGACTATAGCCAAGGGCATTTTGAGGCACTATGCACAGCCATATGAGGCCCTTTGGCTCTTCTAGGCCTATCTTCCAGGAGTCTTAAGGAGTGAGCTTCTCCCCCCGAGAGGAAGCAATCCTTAAGTGAAACTGCTCCTCCAAAGATCAGAGCCAGGAACTGTCAACGAAGGGTAATGCCAGCCCTATCAACTGGCTAATACCACTGCCACCATGGATCTGCTAGAGACTCTGAACCAGATTTAACCAGCAGCAGCTACCTAGGTGTCCTGTTACAAACCTCCTAGTATCCAGCAGAAGACTGGACCTAATAACCATTTGGCCCAACCAATGCTAGGTGTTCTAGGGAACAACCTGCAACCTTGCAAACATGGGGCCAAAACCATATAGCTAGAGCCACAAGGCTACCAGCACAGGAAGAGACCCTCATCTAAAGACTAGCTTCCAGGTGTGCACTCAGCACTGCTCAAGAGTCCATGGTGGCCAAGGGCAAAAGGACTCCCCTCCCAGGAACATCGCTGCAGAAGGGCCTGATCTTTCAAAGGTCCCCATGCTCAGGAACATCACTGCAGAAGGGCCAGGAGAGCGCACATCTATGAGGAATCCCCTCCACCAGAACATCTGATTTCCTAAAGACCAACAGGAGATGCTGGACGAGCAGGGAGGTAAGTTCCTCCTCTGCTCCAACATCCCCATCAATCTGGCGCCCCCAAGCATGCCATGACAGGAGATTTAAACCCGCAAAAGGACTCCCTTCCGAGGAACATTACTGCAGAAGGGCGGGAAGACCTGATCTCGCATAGGTTCCCCTGCTCCAGAACATCACTGCAGAAGGGCTGGGAGAGCACACATCCACAAAGGAATCCCTTCCACTGGAACATCCAATGCCCTAAAGGCTAACAGGAGATGCCAGACAAGCTCCTCCTCCACTTCAACATCCCTACCAATCTAGCATCTCCGAGCATGCTGCTGTGGGAGATTTAAACCCTCAAAAGGACTCCCCTCCCAGGAACATCACTACAGAAGGGATGGGAGAACGCACATCCACAAAGGAATTCCCTCCACCAGAACATCTGAGGCCCTAAAGACCAGCAGGAGACGCCGGATGAGCAGGGAGGTAAGCTCCATTTCCACTCCAACATCCCCACCAATCCGGTGCCCCTGAGCACACCATAGTAGGAGATTTAAACCTGCAAAAGGACTCCCCTCCCAGGAACATCACTGCAGAAAGGCAGGAGGATCTGATCTTGCAAAGGTTTCCCTGCTTCGGAACAGCGCTGCAGCAAGGTGGGGAGAGAGCACATCTACAAGGGAAGCCCCTTCGCTGGAGCATCCGAGGCCCTAAAGACCAGCAAGAGACATCAGCTGAATGGGGAGATAAGCTCCTCCTCTGCTCCAACATTCCCACCAATCTGGTGTCCCCCGAACATGCCACGGTGGGAGTTTTAAATGCTCCCTCCCTTGTCGCGCCCACGCCTAAGGGCCAAGTGAAAGGGCCTTTTGGCATGGCCCTTAGGTGGGGACCAGAACAGATCTACACGAAAATAGATGCCCTGATAGGCATCTATACTACCAGACTAGCAACAAGCCTGCACCACAACAGGTCGCCTGACACGGCGAACACCTCAGCCCTGATCATGACAGATTTCTACGATGCCCTGACGAGCTTTAAAGGGACCATGCTGCATGTGCACCTGTGCCTAGTGGGCCTTCCCTGGATTGGTCTCAGTACCCAAACTACAGCATCCCTGTATAAGACCACTCTCTTGGATCAACTGAACTCTCCAATCTCTCCAATCCTACAACAGTGACGACACTGATGCACCAGTAATGCTACAGTACCTCTTAGCTGCACTGCAGTTGGAACCCCACAAGGAATAAAGGAAAGCAAACACATCGAGCACCCATAAAATTGAGCAACATAAGGTATGTGCTGCTACTGCACCCCACCGGAAACAAACACAACTGCAATCATTAGCCAAGTTCATAAACATCCCGATAACTAAGTTACAGTTACATAAAAATCTAAGCAAAAGATAAGGTACTCACCTACCACTATAACACTACTAGCACTCAGAGTACCAGAGGACATACACATATACTGACAATGCAATAGAAAATCTGAGGAAAAGATACATAACCCTAATTGCCCGCACTATCTTGCTGCTTATCATAGCAGAACTCACTGTGGAGGCAACTCAAGCGAACCATCTCTCACACATTCCTATCATTCACAAAATCAGACAACCTCAATCCTTCAGTCGAACAATTAAAGTACACATGTAGCAATCCCATAGAATTTGCAACCTAGCCAAGATTAAGCTACATGACAATGTCATACAATGCCAGACCAAGTAACTGTCCTCAAACTCCACAATTCAATGTGCTCTCATCAATGTATGCTCAGTACATAATAAAATCCCGAAAACACTTGACTTCATCCAGGACCATAAGCTGGACTTCCTTTGCATCACTGAAACGTGGCTCTCCAATACTGACACTGTCCTCCTCAACCAACTGTGCCCCTCCACATATAACATTCACATCTGCCACACGAAAACTAGCAGAGGTGGTGGTGTCTGCATCATAGCCAAATCTAACCTCAGCCTTTTAACAACTGACAACATGTCATCAGATAACGTAGACATCCTGACGATAAAAAATAACTCCTAATCAATGTGCTTAACCTACACACCACCATAAGGAAACATCACTGAATTATCCATTGTACTGGAAACAGCCTCTATGACACCAATCTCCCATTGGCCCCTCATCCTCCCTGAAGACCTAAATCTTACATCCACTCCCCCTAGCCATTCAACATCATTCTTGGAAGACATGGATACCCTTAGATACACACAAATTGTCTCCAAACCAACACACAGTAAAGGGAACATACTTGATCTAATATTCTTACCTTATGACATCTACGAGGGTTGCTCAGAAAGTAATGTCCAACATGTGTTTTCTCAGTCCAGAATGAAGATAGAGGTGTGAAATTGAAAGGGTAGTAACCTGGAACTTTAAAGGACACATGTTTTTAATTTTACAGTCGTCCGACAAATAGCGAGGCGGTAGTGATCTTTCAAATGGCGTCTGTGAGTGGCACATGGTACAAACAACGAGCTGAAATTGAATTCTTGGTGGAGGAGAAAGAAAGTGTGAGAAACAGTCACAAATGGCTGTGTGCTGTGTATGGAAGTTCTACAGTAGATAGGAGCACTGTTGGACAATGGGTGAAGACAGTAAAGGCTTCAGGAAGTGGTAAAATGGAACTGAAAGATCGGCCGCAATCTGGGCGTCCTGCCTCAGCCACCAGTCCAGACAAGTTGCAGCACGCTGATGATATTATTCGTGCGGATCGGCGCATCACGAGTTGGGAATTGTCCGTAAAGCTTTCCGTCAGTAGAGGTAGTGCAATGGCAATTATTGACTTTTTGGGATATTCAAAGGTGTGTGCAAGGCACACCGCAACAGCTTACAGTCTTTTAATGCCTGCTGGCAGCTATCGCAGGGTGCTGCAACTTGTCTGGACTGGTGGCTGAGGCAGGATGCCCAGCCACAGGGCGCGATCTTCACTTGGTATGGCCCTGCTAGCTACCCATTCTAACCAGAATACGATACAAAGCATTCGGCACTATCTTCAAGATCATACACAACATAAGAACATAAGATATGCCATACTGGGTCAGACCAAGGTCCATCAAGCCCTGTATCCTGTTTACAGCAGTGGCCAATCTAGGTCATACGTACTGTGGTGAAGACTCCCCTCCAGAGGAAATGGAGATAGGGGAAAATCCTGATAGAAGGGATGACACACACAGGATTTCCAAAACTGACTTGGAAAAAACACAGTTATCGGCTGAGCTGAAGACAAGCCCCAGTCCAGGGGAGGAGTTAGGCTTCAGCACTGATTGGGCACACCCAGGGGAACGACAGGGAGTGCCGGGAAATGAAGCCCTTTTTAAATCCTCAGACAGGATTGACAGAGGAGGCAGCAAGGCTGGCAAAAGAGGCAGCAAGGCTGGCAAGGCAGGCAGCAAGGCTGACAAGGAGAGCAGCAAGAAACGAAGCAGACGAGAAGCAGCTTCCAGTGCACGTTGGTCTTCAGGAGGAACTTGGAATCAAAGGGGAAAAACGCTAGAACCCTGGGAGAAGGCAGAACCCTGGAACAGTAAGCCTTGGAGCCCAATATACTCTCAAGGGGATCCTTACTACACGGTAGAGCCTAAACGTGGGAAGGCTAGCAAACCCAGCTCTTGGAGAAAAGGTATTTTGTCTGGTGGCGAGCAGTGCTATAAAAGCCAGGAACCAAAACAGGAAAGAAGTTTTTCTGAGAGAAATTCCCCTAGCAGAAGAACTAGCCATAAGGCTCCTGAGTTTCTAGAGAGGAGAGAGTCCTGGAAGAAAGGTGCCTGTTCTTATGCCAACATCTCTGATAAAGGTAAAGCTGAATTTCCTAATTTTAATGCCTTGCTGGAGAAACCCTTTTATTGTCCTGACCTCCCTAAGCCAAACTCTGCAACAGGAGCAGATAGTGAGTGGGGGAAGGGTGTGACCCTTACTGGAGACTATCAAGCAGCTAAAGAGCAGCTACAGGCTGAATTGCTTCTAAAAGAGTTTCAGCAATTTCTGGAGCTAAAGTCAGGGAAACATAAGAAACCTGATGAAGAGAACAATTGCCTTAGCCCAGATGAATGTATGCAGATAGATAATGATGTGCCTACCTTGAGTTATGATCCTTGTGCAATGGATTGCTCTTTATGTTTTAGAGAGTAACAGTGTAAAGAAGCATCTGGAGTTTGTATGAGAAGAATACAAAACGTTTGCTATACCTGTTGCCTAGCCGTGAAAGTTCACAAATTGTTTTCACCTGTTTCTGTAAAGCCACACTGTGAGGAGAACAGCTGTTACTGTGAGACTGCAATAATCTCAAGCAACCACACGAGGCAAAGCTGAGTAGAAGCTACGGTGACTGTGTAAAGCTGAGTTAAAGCTATTTGATTTCAGTTGTTTTCCTGACCTCCTGATTTCAACTTTATGTTGAAAGTTGCACCTTTACGTTATGCACCTTTGAATTGTAATGCGTTGAAAATATCCCCACAACAAATAAATTTCTTGCAAGCCTTATCACTCGAGTCACAACTACAACTTTCATCCCTAAAGAAAAAAAACAAGTGTACTATGAATCCCAGCATTCATAGGGATCAGTACCAGCTTTATTCATAAGGGGCATTATATAAGGCCACTCCTGCCTGTAAGCTCTAGGGCCCAGGCAGGAGCGTCGCAGTACCTAGCAGTTTCCCCAAAAGACACAGGTTCCACAATGCTTGTACTGGGTCAAGCATTGATATCCTGGGTCCCTTCTTAATAATGGTTTATGGACCTTTCCTCCAGGAACTTGTCCAAACCTTTTTTAAACCCAGCTACACTAACAGCCTT
Organism: Ichthyophis bannanicus; assembly: GCA_033557465.1. Classification (NCBI taxonomy): domain Eukaryota; kingdom Metazoa; phylum Chordata; class Amphibia; order Gymnophiona; family Ichthyophiidae; genus Ichthyophis; species Ichthyophis bannanicus. The sequence goes on along the minus strand of CM066033.1, from coordinate 186,261,938 downwards.
TACTACATCCTCCGGTAACAAATTCCAGAGTTTGATTATATGTTGAGTGAAAAAATATTTTCTTTTATTAGTCTTAAATAGTTTACCCTGTAGTTTCATTGCATATCCCCTAGTCTTTCTATATTCTGATAACGTAAACAATCGATCTACATTTACCCGTTCCACTCCGTTCATTAATTTATAGACTTCTAACATATCTCCCCTCAGCTGTCTCTTTTCCAGGTTAAAGAGCCCTAACCTTTTTAGCCTTTCTTCATAGGAGTATCCTTCCATCCCCTTTACCATTTTGATGGCTCTTCTTTGAACCTTTTCTAATAACGCTATATCCTTTTTAAGATACGGCGACCAGAATTGCACACAATATTCAAGGTGCGGTCTCACCATGGCACGATATAGAGGCATTATAATATCTTTTGTTTTATTTTCCATTCCTTTCCTTATGATACCTAGCATTCTATTTGCTCTCTTGGCCACAGCTGCACACTGGGCCAAGGGTTTTAACATGTTATCCACAATGACGCCTAAATCCTTTTCCTGGGTGGTGGTTCCTAATGTGGAACCTTGCATCTTGGAACCATAGTTTGGGTTTTTCTTCCCTAGGTGTATAACTTTGCACTTGTCCACATTAAATTTCATCTGCCATTTTGATGCCCAGTCTTCCAATTTATCAAGATCCTCTTGCAATTTTCCACAATCCTCTTGGGTTTTAACAACTTTAAATAGTTTTGTGTCATCTGCAAATTTGATAACCTCACTCGTTATTCCCTTTTCCAGGTCATTTATGAATATGTCAAAAAGCAGCGGACCCAGCACAGATCTCTGGGATACACCACTATTCACCTTTCTCCATTGGGAAAATTGGCCATTTAGCCCTACCCTCTGCTTTCTATCTTTTAACCATTTCCTGATCCACAATAGTACACTGCCTCCTATCCCATGACTCTTTAGTTTTGCCAAATGTCTCTGATGGGGGATCTTGTCAAAGGCTTTCTGAAAGTCCAGATACACTATATCAACTGACTCACCTTTGTCCACCTGTTTATTCACACCTTCAAAAAACATAACAGATTAGTAAGACAAGATCTTCCTTGTCTAAAGCCATGTTGGCTGTCTCCCATTAGGCCATGACTATCTACATCCCTAGCATGTCCTGCCGTGACACTGACCCAGTCGATACTGTGGTAATTGAAATCACCCATTATTATTACTGTGCTGTAACGTTTGTTAGCTTCCTTGATTTCTTTGAGTATTTCACCATCCATTTGTTCATTCTGGCCAGGTGGTCGATAGTACACCCCCACTGCCATCGCCTTCCCCTTTTTACATGGAATTTCAATCCATAGATATTCTACAACAAATTTTGTTTCCTGCAAAACTTTTATCCGTTCTGACTTAATGCCCTCTCTAACATAGAGAGCAACCCCTCCACCAATTTGATCAGCTCTATCATTACGATATAGTTTGTACCCAGGTATCAGTGTCCCACTGGTTGTCCTCCTTCCACCATGTCTCTGAGATTCCAATCATATCTAACCTCTCATTTAGTGCTATATATTCTAACTGTCCCATCTTATTTTTTAGACGTCTAGCATTTGCATACAAGCATTTTAGAGACTGTATTTTATTCATATTAATCTGGCTATTGGTAGACATGGGAAATTTGGGATTTTTAAGCTCTGTCTGCTCCATACTCAAGGGCATTTGGGCTACTTTACTCTTTTTTGGAACCTCTCTGCTTAAGGTAGTATCCTTCAAGGATACATTCTTCTGAACCATGCGCTCTTGGGCGACTGTCGACTTTCCCCTATTATCTAGTTTAAAAGCTGCTCTATCTCCTTTTTAAAGGTTAATGCCAGCAGCCTGGTTCCATCCCGGTTAAGATGAAGCCCATCCCTTCGGAAGAGCCCCTCCTTTCCCCAGAATGTTCCCCAGTTCCTAACAAATCCAAAACCCTCATCTCTGCACCATTGTCTCATCCACGCATTGAGACTCCGGAGCTCTGCCTGTCTTTTGGGTCCTGCACGTGGAACGGGAAGCATTTCGGAAAACGCTACCCTGGAAGTTCTGGATTTCAACTTCCTACCTAAAAGCCTAAATTTAGCCTCCAGATCCTCCCTACCACATTTTCCTATGTCATTGATACCAACATGTACCAAGACAGCAGACTCCTCCCCAGCACTATCTAAGACCTTATCTAGGTGGTGCATGAGGTCCGCTACCTTCGCACCAGTCAGGCATGTTATCAGGCAATCCTCACGTCCACCAGCCACCCAGCTATCTACATGCCTAATGATCGAATCACCAACTATAACGGCTGTCCTAACCCTTCCCTCATGGGCACATGGCCCTGGAGAAACTTCCTTAGTGCGAGAGGGTCTTACATCACCTGGAGGACAGGTCCTAGTTACAGGATCACTTCCTGCCACACCAGGGCAACAGATCAGCTAACTGCCTCCAACCACTTATCTCAATGCCAAAAAGCGACAGACCCCATAGGCAGGGCTCCCTTATCCACCTTACCATCCTCACACAGAAAACTAAGAACAAACAAGCTACTTGTAACCGGGCATTGTCACTTTTCGCCCCTTCAATATGGAATTCGCTACCCCCAGCGCTAAGAGAATGTCCAGACATGACAGAATTCCGTATAAAGCTGAAAATATACCTATTCCAGGATCACTTTAAAACAGAATTAACTCCCAATTTACAACCGGACCTCAAACCTGAACCACTGAGTACCTAAGCACTGACAGTAGTGCAATACCAGTTCCCATAGGGGAAAATGGAGGGACAGAGGAGCACAAGGAAGAAGCAGGGGCCAGAACCTCTTAGCTTCCCTAACAATTCCTGTGTTCGTAGAAATGGGAATGTAGATGTAGGGATGGTATGTGAGGTAGTATGGAGCAGAAGCATGTTTGGGTGAGAAGTGTGGCCCTGAGATGCCTTGCTATTATGTATTACCAGCAGTTGTTTATAGGTGCAGGGCATGGTTTTTGCAGGGGTATGTTACTTGTGGCAAGAGTGTGTGTGCGTGTGTGTGTGTGGTCTGAGGGCTGCAGAGGAGGTCCTAGTGTGCCGATCTGCAACTCTAGGGGGACATACATGCCTGGCCAGTACCTGGACTGAAGGACTGACCGCAGCATCACCAGGCGCCAGTGTGAATGGGCAGTAACTTCTGTACAGCTGCTTTGCAGCAACATAGTAGGGCATGTCCATGTCAATGGTGGGGGACCCTCGGAGTGGGGGCATGATACAGTGCAAACAGCACTAATAGATATCCAAATGTACCATCAGATGTCTCTGCTGCTTTTGGGCATGTGTTCCTGATGTTTGTACTGTTGCATGTTCTCATCCTGATGGTTTCCTATGAATGATAGTGATATTTTTTGACATGTAACTGTACAGACCCATTTGTGTTTTTCTGGCCCGTTCTGAAAGAATAACTAAGGTGTTCATTGAATGCTATGTATGTTTTGCTGCAGGATCTGTCAGGACAAACATCTCACTTTCCACTGGCTTTTACAATAGCTTTGGTACACTTAGATAATCTTGTAGTGTTATGGGCATGCAACAGACATAGTATATATATAGTCTGGGTTGCATAACCATAGCTGTTTCGTCAGTATTAATGTGTTGTTTGCATGAGCACAACACTGTCAGTGTGAGCATCAGCTTAGGAAATGTATATTTTGCCAGCGGAGGCTTGGCCTCATGGAGATGGGAAGCATCGCAACCATCTATCTTTTTAGAATATGGCGAGCATGGGACAGGCAGGCCATTTGCTGCATTTACCCATGTCCCATAATAGCACAGAAGTCCAGTGTTTCCCCAGAAGTATTATTTATGCTGCAGCAGAAATGTAGATCTCCCTGATTCCGGAACCACGGGCGCGTCTATATCATTGGTGTCTGAATCGGGTATATTACGTTCCATATCCACTTTAGATGTTTCTGCCGGTAGGACATGGACGTTACAGATCGTGCTCCATAAGTACAAACGGGAAACTGAAACCTGAAAAAGCCAGACCCTGCACGCAGTGCAACAGCAGAGAAACAGAAAGAGATGCATTACCCCTGTACTGTACAAAACAAAGATAGTAGATGCTAGGAGGAATTCAACCAGGGCAATTGCTCTGGAACCCCAAGACAGAGAAGGCCCACAAACCATTCTGATGCATGGAGTTGCAAAGACCCGTAACATGAGCCTATGCCAGAGGAGGGAGGGATCAAACCTGCGTGCAAGTGCGGAGTCGGAAAGACCCGTGGTTTTTTTTTTTTCAATTTGAGATCAGGGCTGTTCTGCTGCTGCCGATGTCGCCACCACCGAGGGAACAGAAAAAGCTGTGGCGGGGCAAGGGCAGGCAGTGTGTGTGTGTGGGGGGGGGGGGGGGAGCTGAGGCCAGCAACCTCAAATGCGCCCCTAATCTTTTGCACCCTGTGATGCTGTGCCACCCTTACAGGGCTAGGTATGATGCTGGGTTTAGGATCCCCTCCAAATTATTGCCTGGGCTGGGCCCCAGCCATGTCTAACACCAGCCCTGACAGATGTACATTCCAAAAACGGACATATTCAATTATTAAATAGAAAATATAATTCTTTTTTCTACCTTTGATGTCAAATAATTTTATTTTTAAATTGTTTTTAGTCCCAGTCTCTGGTGTCTGTTTTCCTCTGTCTTCTCTTACCTCTCCTTTCATTTGCCATATCTTCTCTCTCCTCCTGTCTTCACTTCCTGCCTTAGGTCAGTCTCTAACACAGATTTCTTCTTTTCAGTTTTTTATTTGCTTCTCTAGCCAAATTTCTCTCCTCCTTCTTACTAATCACTTCTCAATTTCACTTTTTTTTTTTACTGTATTTAGCTGCAGCTTTCCATCTCTTTCCCTCACCCAACCTTTCCATTCCTTCTCTCTCTCTCCTTCCCCAACCTCTAACTAACTCTCCTCCTCTCTCCCCCATTCCCTGTCCTTCCCATGTCCATCATCTCTCCTCTGCTTCCTGTCGCTATCCTTCTCCTCCCAGGTCCAGCACTTGCCCTCTATGGCCCTATCTTTCCCCTGTCCAAAATCTTCCCTCTGTGTCCCTATCTCCTCCCCTTATCCAGCCTCTCTCCTCAATGTGCTGCTTACCAGAACCCCCCCCCAGTCCAGCATCTGCCTTTTCTCCCCTATTCCCCCATGCCCAGCATCTTCCCTCCATGTCCAGCATGTGCCCTTTCTCCCCTTTGCCCCCATCAAGTCCAGTATTTTCCCTTTTCCCCTATATCCCCCATCTATCCTTTTACACCTACCTCTCATGCCCAGCATCCACCCTCTCCCCATGCCCTCCTTCATGCCCCCATCTGCCCTTCTCCCCTAACTTCTCCCTCCATGCCTAGCATCTACTCTTCATCCTTCCTGTGGCAACCATCTGCCCATTTTCCCCCTCATCCCATGGCTGGCATCTGTCCACCACCTCCCCCCTGTTGCCACCATCTGCCCTCCTTCCCCCTCTTTCCGCTGACCTGCTGCTGCCGCCATCCTCACCACCACTTCTCCCAGTTCTGCGCACGGCAGCATAAAGAACCCGCCCCAACCGACAACAAGCAGCAGCAGCAGCGTAGTAAAAGCGTGCTTGTAAGTCTGTCAGTCCCGCCCCCTTCTGATACATACCTCTGTGTCAGAAGGGGCGGGACCAGTGGAGACTTACAAGTGCACTGGAATCGGGACCCTGCGCGGCTGGGGAGGTGATTTATGCCACCATGCGCAGACCCAGGATGGTAGCAGCAGTAGGTCAAGGAAGAGTGAGGTGGTCGTAGCTGGGCTGTTTTTGGGGCATTTATTTTCCACCTAAGTGACTGCCTCACTCTACTGACTCCTTCAAAAAAATGGCTTTTCCGTGGCCGGTTTCGGCTATCTGCCGGCAGTCAGCCTGGCCATATAAAAAACAACCATGCTGTCTGAAAACTGGCCAGTTGGCAACCCTATTCCTCGCTCCGAGCATTGTTGGACCCTTCTGGACTCCATCTGTGAAATGCAAGATTTCCAGGAGAGAGGGCCAATGGGCTGGAATTGGAGGCAGCGCGGCAAGCCATCTGGTTTGTAGGTAAGTTTGCCGAACTGCTGCTGAAGTGTGGGTCTGGTGGGGCTGATGTATTATACTGCAGAGTGGTGCCCCTCGGGTGGGGTACTGGCTGCAAGGAGGGGGGGGGGCATCTGCCCCAAGGGCCGAGGGGGCTACGAACGCCACTGAGGAGGAGGATCTTTTTTTTCTCCCATTTTTGTATGTAGGACTAAAAGAACGCATTGCATGGATTCCCTTTGAGAACCTGACAGGTACTTTTGACCTGGGTTGATCACTGTTGGAAACAGGATACTGGGCTTGATAGACCTTTGATGCCAGTATGGCATCTCTTATATTCTCAAAAGACAGCAGGTAGCAGTTACTAGAATGGCAACTGGCAAAACCACAGCAAGACACTGAGGGTAAAGAGTGTGAGGAACTAATATGCATTGCTTTAGTGACAATCAGCCTTCCTCCTAGCTACTAAGCCACATGGACACTGAGGGAAACCGAGTATGGAATGTTTGTCTTTTCTACTAAGTTTCTTAGCTGTGAACCCTATGAACTTATGCTGTCCTCGAAGGGCAGAGAATATCTGTTCCCTGGCATGCGGGTTGATGAGCAGGACAGGAAATCCTCAGCAGCCTTGACCATGTCTGGCCAGACTTTGAACTTGCGTGTCCAGGATGCCAACAAGTTTGTGCCATGGGCTCTGCAATGTATCTAGTCACAGATGTTTATGTGGGGTCTCAGATACAATGGATTGATGGTCTCTGCTGCTTACCAATGTAACAAGAGCCTGTGCCAACAAAGGTGGTTCAGTGGTGCCCTCAGAATCTTTACATTTTTCTGACGCCGGTTCCAGAGTGGGTCAAAATATATTCAGAATGAGCAAAACTTCACAGAATAATGATGTTCCATCAATCCAGTAATGACCACCTTGTAAACAGAAGATTAATCCTAAATTCCCTGCTCTGTGCCAATTCATGAAAATCTCAGTTTCCCAGAGGCCGCATACAGATTATGCAAATTGGATTTTTTTTACACTTTGATGCCCTTGCGTGGGAATAGAATAAACATCTAGAGAAATGGGTGAAACAGATGTGAGAGCAGTGACAAAAATCCATTAAATAATTTTGCTATGGTTTTTTTAAAAATATTTGTTGAAAAAGGTAGGAAATGGGAAATCAACTTGGCATAAGGAATGTTCTGGCCTACAGTAAGTACGAAAGTAAAAGGGCCAGGGTGCAAAATATATTTGTTGAAAACAGCTCTGATTAAGATTTATTTTTGCTGTACAGATTTTTCTTTAAGATCAATATCTCCTCAATGCTGCATCAAATTAATTTTTTGATAGTAAATTAATTATTATAATTGTTAAATATTAGTTGCCAAAATAAACGCAAAGAATGAAGAAAAATTAACATTGTGTATTCTAAAGTAGTATAATATAGTTGGTTTTACTGTTGAGTGTAATGTAAAATTTTGTCTATTAGGAATTAAATACACAAAGGAGGACATTTTATAAGGAGTTTCATAATGTTAGCAGCTGCAAGGGGGTAAACTGAAAGGCACCGTCAGGAAATACTTTTTCACTGAAAGGGTGCTGGATGCTTGGAATGCCCTCCCAATGGAAGTGGTAGGGGCAAATACAATGACAGAATTAAAAATGGCATGGGACAGACACAGTGGATCACTTTATAGCAACAGGATAAAGTCAAAATAAATGTAACTATCTCTTATGTCTCAACAAAGGTCAATTAAATAAACTAAAAACTCCCAAAGACTTCATAAAAGCAAATAAACTAACAAACAACAGAGCTTTTTCACACACAGCTCCAACAATTTGGAATTCACTCCCAGATGATCTAAGAATGTTAACCGAAATAATTGAATTTCGTAAAAAATTGAAAACGTATCTATTCACTAAACATTACAATAATACAGATCATCCCTCAATAGATTTAGAAAAAGGCTAACCTGTTTTTGTCTGAGATGTCCCATGACCTATAAAAATTCTTATATCTGAAATGGTACTTTGCACAACGCTTAAGCCCTAAACAATGTATATCTGTATATAATGTATATAGTTTTGCACTGTTCTGTGCTGTTTAACTTGAACATTTGTTGTTTTCTAATTTTATTGTTTTTGGTTATATGATGTTACATGTAAAACAAACTCTGCTTTGTTGATTGTTGTTTATTGTGAACCGCAACTGATCTATGGAAGATGCGGTATATAAGTGATTGTTAAATAAAATAAATAAATAAATAAATAAAGACCTCTGAACAAAGCCATGGAGAGGGGTGACCTGCACCCAGGACTCTTGCCACCTTGCTGAGCGGACTAGATGGACCATACTGGTCTTTATCTGCCGTTATATATTATGTTACAAACAGAAATGGCTTTTGACAACCTCGCAACATCCTTATGACGAAGTGGACAGACCACACGAGGAGAGATGCATCATTACCAAAAGATGTGACACCAGGATCGGGTGTGACTGATATGGAGAGAGTGTTGCCACCAATGGTTAACGATTTTATATTCTGCTCAGCAGTTCATGACAGTTATCCGAGATCAGCTTATTACTTAACATCCGACTTCAGCAAATATTAAACAGACGTCTCTTGGACCATCAAGCAGCCTTGAGGAAATGCATAGAGCCAAATTCTGCCCAGATCGAGCTCTTGCAGGTTTAACACCTGTCACTTAAATATTGTCAGTTTGCTTACCTTATATAGAAACCGTGACTGACGATTATTTGCCGATTAATGGTAATGGGGAAGTTAATGAAGCAGTGCTCCGAGAAAGCGTACAGGCAGTGCTAAAAGAGAAGATCATCCCCAGCTGTGTAAAGAAGAAATGAATACTAGAAGTGCAAATTTTGAGCTGGTAAAAGGAATCTGTGCCTCTTCAAAAAAAGAACATGGAAACAAAGGGTTGCTGAGGTGCAAGAGAAGATGATCAGGACAGGAGCGTTAGAAAGTGTTTTGTGGGAACTGAAACTCACCAGGCAGGCATTGCGGGGTGTTTTTCACTAGTCTGTATGGATGCAAAGTGCACATAAGCTTTTATTACGTGTATTAAGTAGCTAATTTTTCAAAGAACTGCTTGAGTAATTTATCTTGGAAAATTAACTAGCATAAAGTACATGTAGGATTGCTAACTGGCTCCAGATTTTCTCAGAGGATTCATCCATTTCTGGATTTCTCCCAGTGCATATATGGACTTGTAGGGCCTGATATTGAGTTAGGCAGGCTATGCACCCCTATGGCGCATAGCCCTGCCTGCCGACCCTTAACCCTGGATATTCAGTGCCAAGGTCATATGTGGCCCCGGTATTGGATATCCGGGGATCGCCACAGACACCGGAAGCCGCAGTAGCTAACCGGGCAGCAGCAATATTGCATGTTGCCCAGTTAGTTCCTGTGCCTTAAAGATAGGCAAGGGTTTTCCTTACCAATCTTTTTTTTTTCCATTTTAATTTCTATTAACCATTTCCATGCACATTACAAACCAGTTCGTTCTCAATATTATACAATTTACATAGTCATTACATCATGTATCCTGTTTATGCCCCAGCTTATTTCCCCCTTTCTTTGTATCCCACCTTATACCTTCCCCCCTCCCCCCTCCTCCCTCCCCACCTGCACTCTACATTCATACCTTCCTCCTCCTCTCACCTGGCCACTCGTACTCATCGCCTCTCTTTTCACCCTTTCACCATTAACTCATCCCGCCAATCTATATCTCCAAGGATCTGAACTAAGTTTCATCCATTCCGCCGTCCTTCTTTCTCCCTCTCTCTCCAGCCTTCCATGATTCCAACCATTTCCACACTCTCTTCCATTTATCCATTCTCTTCCCCCCTTCTCCCCTTCTCATCTCCGTCAATCTATGCATCAAGCTGGCCTCAGCCACTCTTCTGACAAAGCCTGCCAGCTTAGGTAGATCTGAACCCACCCAATGCTGAGCTATCTCGCATCTTGCTGCGACTATACAGTGATGCAAGACCCCACCTACCCTCTTTGGGATATCCTCCTCCAATTGATACAGTAAGCAGGCCTCTGGCTTCCTTTGCAATCTATATCCAGTCATTTCAAAAATCATTTCTATAATCGCTGCCCAATATGCTTGAATCTTCTCACATTTCCACCACATATGTAACCAATCTCCTCGCTCTTGGCACCCCCTCCAACATTGATCATTGTGTCCCACTCCAGCTCTTTTTTTACATACTGGTGTCCAGTACCAACGATATAGCACTTTATAAGCATTTTCTTTCACTTGTGTGGCTATGGATATACTGGCCACTGTCTGTAGTATCTTATCCCACACCTGTTCATTCCAGCTTACTCCCAGATCCTCCTCCCATTTTATCATAAACCCCAGTTTACTTCCCCCTCCCTGCATCAATCCTTTGTAAATTCTGGACAAAGCTCCTTTTTGGCCAATATGGCCTGAGCAAAGCGCCTCAAACCACCCTCTATGTTCCCATAAATCCTTCCACACCTTCCGTTGCCTCAAAAAATGGCTCAATTGTAAATATGCATAATAATCACTATCTCCCAGCCGGTACAGGTCCCTGATGCCCTCAAACTCCAGCATGTCCGCCTTGCTCACTATTTGAGAAATCTGTGTAAGCCCCGCCTTTGCCCATCTGCGCAAAACAGTTAGCCCTGGTCCCTGACCCCTATCAAAACATGCCTCCAGTGTCATTCCCTGTATGTATTCTTTATCTTGTACTAATTGTTTTCTATTCTGTCTCCACACCCTCAAACTGTGGGCTATTATGGGGTGTTGGTGTTTAATTCAACGCTATTACCACCCCTCCAAACCATTCTGTCCAATCTTCCCCCACTTATTGAGTCTTCTTCCATTTGAACCCACTGTTGCTGTGTCCCGCTGTGCCACTCGTATATCGTTTTCAGTTGAGCAGCCTCATAATATTTTCTAAAATTAGGTACCCCTAACCCTCCCTCTCCCTTGGCTCTTTGCGTTACTGCAATAGCTACTCTTGGCTGTCTATTTGACCATATGAATCGATTAACAAGTCTTTGTAGTTGTTTTAACCTTTTAGGCGGTACCGGTATTGGTAGCGTCTGGAACAGGAACAAGAATCTTTGTAAACAAGCCCCTTTATATCCTCTCCACCCTACTCCTATTCCCTTAACATCGGCCCTCTCTCTCACCCTCTCCGCAAATGGTTCCAAAGATATAGCAAAAGGTAGGGGTGATAGGGGGCAGCCCTATCTCGTTCCTCTCCCTTGCCCAAAAAATTGAGAGTAGGGCCCATTAACCCTAACACATGCCTTCGGATTGTGGTATAGCGCTTTTACCAATTTAAAAATTCTTCCCTCAATCCAATTCTTTCCATTACCTGGAAAAGAAATGGCCATGACACCTGGTCAAAGGCCTTCTCCGCATCCAGCGACAACAGCAAGGCCTCCTCCCTACTTTGTTTAGTGGACCAAATCATATTTAAGATCTTTCAAATATTATCCGCTACCTGTCTACCGGGAATAAATCCCACTTGATCCAAATGTATCAACTTCCCTATCTTCTTGTTTAAACGCATAGCAAGTATTTTCGCTAGTAATTTGGCATCTATATTGATCATTGAGATAGGTCGATATGAAGAGCACTCTTGTGGATCTTTTCCCTCTTTATGTATTACGGTTATTCCCGCTCATCCCATAGTATCCGCTAATCTACCTCCCTCCCATGGGAGATTAAATAATCTCACCAAGGGTTTAGTTAATATCTCTCCAAAACGTCTATAAAACCTCGCTGTGAGCCCATCTAACCCCGGAGCCTTATCTATTTTCAACTGTTTTATAGCCCATTGTACCTCCTCTGCTGTTATAGCCTTGTTTAATTCTTTCTGTTCCCTGTCTTCTAATTTCGGTAACTGAATTGAATCAAGATAACTCCGTACTCTCTCCCTCTGTGGAGGGTCCCGTGCTTTATATAACCCCTGATAGTATCCTCTAAAGACCTCCCTAATCTCCCTGTCCTTATATACCCGCTCCCCGTCCGGATTCCAAATTTTCATTATATAAGAACATAAGAACATAAACGCAATTTCCCTGCTTCAGTTTCTGAGCCATATATCGCCCCGCCTTATTATCTCCCTCAAAGAATTCCTGTCGCAACAACTGCATATGATATCTTATCTTTGCAGCCTGTAAGTCATTTAACTGTGCTCTTACTGCCAGCACCTGGCCTCTGTATTCTCCTTGCTTCCCTTGCACATCTAGTTCTTCCAATTCCAGCAATCTTGCTCTTAGTTCCCTCTCTGTTCCCTCACTTTCCTTCCGTTTTCGCGCCCCCATTTAATTAAAATTCCTCGCACTACTGCCTTATATCCATCCCACACTTCTCCCCAAGTTACCTACCCATTATCATTCCAGTGGAAGTATTCCCTCGTTTCCCTCTCGATGTCTGCTCTTACCCGTCCATCTTCTAATAGAGATTTATTAAGTCTCCAAAACTGTAAGCCCTTCCCCTCTCCCTCTATTGTCAATCTGACTTCCACTAGCGCATGATCTGACCAAGTAATCAAATCCATATCTGCCCCCTTAATCCTACCCTCCATCTCTTTCAATACCCAGATAGCATCTATTCTGGAATATGATCCATGTACCGGTGAAAAATAAGAAAATTGTCTCTTCCCCGGGTGGTGGAATCTCCAGGCATCAATCAAACAATGGTGCGCTACAAAATTGTGGTAGCGCTTCCTATCCGCCCTCTTACCCTCCCTTTTCCCTGAGGCGTCTCTCACTGGATTCCACGTTAAGTTGAAATCTCCTCCACAAATGAGGTGACCCTCCCCCAATTTCCCCACCTCTTCATTCAGCTTTATCCAGAATTCACTTTGCACCCCTGTTGGTGCATATACATTTACTATGCAATACCACTCATTTCACACTTTTATCCGCAATAACACATATCTCCCCTCTTTATCCCTCACCACATTTTGCAATTGCATCTTTAATTTAGCATCAATCAATATGGCCACCCCCCTTTTTCTTTTCCACTGTGTTGGATGCATGTATACATACTCCGTATTCTCTGGGTTTAACTAGATATTCTGTCGCTCTGGTCAAATGCGTTTCCTGTATAAGCACTAGCTCCGCCCTTTGGCATGTGATTTCTTTATACAATTTTTGTCGTTTAAATGGTGAATTAAGACCTTCTACATTTAGCGATACTATTTTTAACTCACCCTTATACTTTGTATCCCCCTGCTCTCTGTGTCCTTACCCCTGCCCCCCTTCCCCTCCCCACCCTCCCCCCTCCTGCCCTACCTCCCTTCCCCCTCCCACCCTTCCTCCCTTCCCTCCTCCCTCCCTGCCTCCCTTCCCCGTCCCCCGTCTCCTCGAGGGAGATGCACCTTCCATTAATGGTGACTATCAATCAGACCACAGCCTGCCTCTGCCCCTCTATCCCAGCTGCCCCCTCCTTCCTTATACCGTCCTCTCCCTCCTGGTCCTCTCCTCCCAGCCTCTCCACCCCCTAGTGGCTCCTCCTCCCATTCTCCCCCCTATGACCCCATGCTTGCCTATCCCCCCTTCACCCCGGTCCTCCCTCTACTCTAACCCCCAACTTCCCTTCCCAAGATAACAGTGTTGCAAAACATTTTCATAGACAGATCCTTACTCCCCCCTCCCATTCTTCCCTCTCTCCTCCACCACTTCACCCACTGCTTCCCCTAGCCCTTATTCCCCCCCAACCACCCCCCTATTTTTCTCACCCATAACCCCTTACACAGCAATCATCAATATTCTTCAATACAGTCCCTGCACAGTTTCTTTTCTAACATATCTTGCCGTTCTCAGCTTCAACCATTGCTCTTCTCCGTCGCTTTCCCTCCGTGGCTTCCTTTAGTCAATCTGGCCAACCTCCTGCCATCAGCTGATGCTCTGTGCCATCTCATGCTGTCCGCCCTCAATGTAGACGCCGTGTTGTTTTTTGTTCTGCCTGTACCTCCTGCCCTTTCCAGAAGATTGGATAGACCCAAGTCCTTAAGCGCTCGCCATGCTTCCTCGCTTGTCTTCACCCGCCGTGACATCCCCTTCACTGTTATCAGGAGACCGAATGGATACAGCCATTTATATTGCATGTCTTCCCTCCTCAAATATGCTGTCACCTCCTTCAGCTCTCTCCAGCGTTGTAACGTGCCCAGAGATAAGTCCTGAAACAATTCCAACTCATGCTCTTCCCATTTGAATTGCTTTAATTTTCGAGCAGCTTTCAACAATCGTTCTTTAGTTTTAAAAGAATTCAAGCATACCACAATGTCTCTTGGTCGATTGTCTCTTACCGGCCCCAATCCTCTGTGGGCCCGCTCAATTTGCAGTGGTACCCCCTCCCCGCCTTCTTCTATAGCTGTGGCTTGTAACAGAGATCCAAATACTTTTATTATAACTTCGTCACAATTCTTATATTTAGGGTCCTCTGGGAGACCTCGCACTCTTATATTACATCGTCTAGACCGGCTTTCCAAGTCCTCCGCCTTCACCTTCAGCTCCTCTTGCACTTGTTGTAATTCCTCCCATCCTTTCTAGAGGTCTGCTATTACTTCCCCATGTTGTTCCAACTGATTTTCTGTTTCTTCTACCCGAGCTCCCAGTTCCGCTATATCTTGTCTTAAGGCTTGCATTGTCTCTTTAATTTCATTTTTTACACTGCTAATTTCAACTTTAAGTTCCTCTTTCAGTTCTGTTAGCCACTGCTTAATCATATCTGCTACTCCTGGGCCTCAAGCCCCCTCCATCTTCTCCTCCTGCTCAATCACACGCTCTGCCACCATTTTAGCCTCTTTTCCCCCCTCTTTCCCTCCTCTTGAGGGAACATAGGATGATCTGAATTCCGCCAATTTTTTCTTTGCTGACAGTCCTCCTTTTGATTTATCCATCTGCTCTCTTTGTTTCTCTGAGTGAACTTTAAATGACTCTGGATTGCGCAGTGACTTTCCCCTTGCGGCTTGGGTCTTTTTCTGACTATCTTTCTGCTCCCTCTTTTAGTTCAGCTACTTTTGCTGTATTCAATCAATAACTCAGTTTGTTTCTGAGCAATGTATGGAGTCCCACCTTATTTAATTAATCTTAGGTTTCTAGGCTATACAGGGCTTCCTTGTGGATCATTTTGCCTTGCTGCACTGTGTTTTGCTATGTTGTACTCTGAGCCACAGAGACATTCCACTCTCTCCGTACCTGTTCTGTGCTTTCCTCCTCTACTTCGTTGCACAAAATTTGCCTCCTTTTCTCTGCCTCTGCTTCTTTTTGATAAAATTCGCTTGCTGCAGCATCGTCATTCACCAGCCCCCCTGCTGTTGACACTCTCAGTACGGCTCACCCGATCGCCCCTCTGGTGTACCTCGTGGTTCCCCTATCAGGCCCCCCACTCTGCTGCTAAGATGAAGACTGCCTTTTGTTGCTGGTTCCCTTCTGCTGTGTCAGCTCTCAAGTTTAATCTGTTCCTTTTTCCCCTGCAGCTCTTGTAATCTCCGGCCCTCCTGCCGTGCTTGTCTCTTTTCGGCATGCTTCCTCTCCGCTCTGCTCGACCACGTGCGTGCAGACCCGAGCTCCCCGCTGCTGGTGTGCTCCATTCTCCGGTGCTTTCTGCTGCCTGCACAGCCTCTTCTTAACTCTCGGGAGTTGCAAGATCTACTTCCCTTGCATTACCTCGCTCAATTTTGCTTACAGGGATACTTTCCCCCTGTTATTTCAGGCTTTGGTGGCGGAGCTCTATCACACCGCCGCCATCTAGCCCGATGACATCACCGGAAGTCCTTCCTTAGCAATCTTTAAGATGTAGATCGCTAACTAGGCAGCATGCAATATCGCTGCTGCCTGGTTAGCACTTGTCACCATCTCTGCTTAACCCTGAATGCCTCCACCATGCCTCAATGCTAACCGGATAGCATCGGGGCGCATAGGGGATTTAGGCGGGATATTCAACGGCACTAACCGTGTAAGTGCCATTGAATATCCACATTTAAGGCATTTACATGGTTTACTGGGCTGTAAACTGTGTAAATGCCTTTTGAATATCGGGCCTGTAGTTCTTAGTTCCCATTACATTCCCTTAGAAAAGCAAGACTACATATCCATGCATGTTGTGGGGTAATCCCAGGCCTGGATCAACCCTATCAGGTAAAACTGGAAGCACTTGGCAACCCTAAATGCACCTGTTAAAAGTGCTCTTAAGAACATATTAAGAACATAAGATATGCCATAATGGCTCAGACCAAGGTCCATCAAATAGTTTCCAACAGTGGCCAATCTAGGTTTCAAGTACCTAGCAGTTTCCCTAAAAGACCCAGGATCCACAATGCTTGTATTGGTTCAAGCAGTGGATATCCCGGGTCCCCTTTAATGGACCTTTCCTCCAGGAACTTGTCCAAAACCTTTTTAAACCCGGCTACACTAACAGCTTTTACTACATCCTCCGGTAACAAATTCCAGGGTTTGATTACACATTGAGTGAAAAAATGTTTTCTCTTATTAATCTTAAATAGGTTACCCTGTAGCTTCATTTCATGTCCCCTACTCTTTCTATATTTTGATGGTGTGAACAATTGAACTATGTTTACCCTTTCCAGGGACTTCTATCATATCTCCCCTCAGCCATCTCTTTTCCAGGTTGAAGAGCCCTAACCTTTTTAGCCTCTCTTCATAAGAGTATCCTTCCATCCCCTTTACCATTTTGGTGGCTCTTCTCTGCACCTTTTCTGATAACGCTATATCCTTTTTAAGATATGGCAACCAGAATTGCACACAATATTCAAAGTGTTCCTTAGGATACCTAGCATTCTATTTGCTCTCTTGGCTGCTCCTGCACACTGGGCGGAGAGTTTCAACATGTTATCCATGATGACGCCTAAACCTTTTTCCTGGGTGGTGGTTCCTAATGTGGAACCTTACATCGTCTAACCATAGTTTGGGTTGTTCTTTCCTAAGTGCATAACTTTGCACTTGTCCATATTAAATTTCATCTGCCATTTGAACATCCAGTCTTCCAATTTATCAAGGTCCTCTTGCAATTTTCCACAATCCTCATGGGTTTTAACAACTTTGAATAATTTTGTGTCATCTGTAAATTTCATGTCCTCACTCGTTATTCCCTTTTCCAGGTCATTTACGAATATGTTAAAAAGGAGCGGACCCAGCACAGATCCCTGGGGTACTCCACTATTCACCTTTCTCCATTGGGAAAATTGGCCATTCAGCCCTACTCTCTGCTTTCTATCTTTTAACCGGTTTCTGATCCACAGTAGTACACTGCTTCCTATCCCATGACTTTTTAATTTCAGCAAAATTCTCTCATGAGGGACCTTGTCAAAGGCTTTCTGAAAATCCAGATAAACTATATCAACCGACTCACCTTTGTCTATCTGTTTATTCACACCTTCAAAAAAACATAACAGATTAGTAAGACAAGACCTTCCTTAGCTAAAACCATGTTGGCTGTCTCCCATTAAGCCATGACTATCTACATGTTCAGTAATTTTGTTCTTTATAATGGTTTCTACCCATTATTCCCAGTACTGATGTCAGGCTCACTGGTCTGTAGTTTCCTCGATCACCCCTGGAACCCTTTATAAAAATTGGCGTTAGTGGTCATAGTAACATAGTAAATGACGGCAGATAAAGACCAGCATGGTTCATCTAGTCTGCCCAGCACGATGGCAAGAGTAGGTGCACCTGCCCCTCCATGCAGGCCGCCCCTCCCCACATCCCTGTTTAGGGGTGAACCTACCACTCCATGCAGGACACCCATATTTGTTGAGAAATTAGATGGTTCAGTTTATTTTGATTTTATCCTTTTGCTGTAAAAGGATCCACTATGTCTGTCCCTTGCCATTTTGAATTCCGTCACCGTGTTTGCCCCCACTACTTCCATTGGGAGGGCATTCCAAGTATTCACCACCCTTTCTGTGAAAAAGTATTTCCTGACATTGCCTTTCAATTTACCACCTTGCAGCTTCCTGTTATGCCCTCTAGTATTACAGCTTCCCCGTCTCTGGAAGAGGTTTGTTTGTTCATTATTTCCCTTTAAGTATTTAAAGGTCTGAATCATATCTCCCTTGTCCCTCCTCTCCTCCAAAGTGTACATGTTTAGGTCTTCAAGTCTCTTCTCATAAGGCTTCTGACGAGGCTCCAAATCATTTTAGTCGCCTTCCTCTGAACAGTTTCCAGTCTTCTTACATCCTTTGCAAGATACGGTCTCCAAAACTGAATACAGTATTCCAAGTGAGGCCTCACCAGTGACTTGTACAGTGGCATAAGTACCTCTTCCTTTCTGCTGGTGATTCCTCTTTGTATGCAGCCCAACATCCTCCTGGCTTTTGCCATCGCCTTGTCGCACTGTTTTGCCACCTTGAGATCTTCAGAAATAATCACACCAAGGTCTTTCTCCTGATCCGTACACACCAACCTCTCCCCCCCTATCGCGTACAATTCCCTTGGATTTCTGCTACCCAAGTGCATGACTCTGCACTTCTTTGCATTAAATCTTAATTGCCAAGCATTAGACCATTCTTCGAGCTTTTGTAGATCTTTCCTCATGTTAACCACTCCCTCGGGGGAGTCCACTCTGTTGCAAATTTTCATGTCATCTGCAAAAAGACAGACTTTTCCATTCAGTCCTTCAGCAATATCACTCACAAATACATTGAACAGTGCCGGGCCCAGGACCAACCCCTCGGGCACCCCGCTAATCACCTTCCCTTCATCCGAGTGAGCTCCATTTACCATCACCCTCTGTCGTCTGTCAGTCAACCAATTTCTGATCCAGTTTACCATCTTAGGATCCATCCCCAAGCTACCGAGTTTATTGATAAGCCTCCTATGAGGAACAGTATCGAAGGCTTTGCTGAAATCCAGGTATGCGTTTTTGCTTCCACAGCAAGCTTCTTCTCAAATTCTCTCTTTGCCTGCCTTATCAATGCCTTCCATCTAACTTGCCAGTGCTTGTGTTGTTAACAGTTTTCATCATTTGGCTCCTTTTTCCATTTCCTGAAAGCTGCTTTTTTTGCAACAACAGCCTCTCTGACCTCACCTTTAAACCATGCTGGCAGTTTTTTGGACTTCCTTCTACTTTTCTTAAAGTGCGGAATATGTCTGGGTTCCAAGATAGTATTTTTAAACAACACCCATGCTTGATGTAAATCTTTAACCTTTGCAACTGCTCCTTTTAGTTTTTTCCTAACTATTTTCCTCATTTTATCATAGTCTCCATTTTGAAAGTTCAAAGGTGGATTTCCTTACTGTCCCTCCTCCGTTTATTAAATCAAACGTTATCATGCTAAGATCACTATTGCCATCTGGCCCCAACACCCTTATCTCTTGCACCACATCATGTGTTCCACTAAGGACTAGGTCTAAAATGGCTTCCCCTCTCGTTGATTCATGAACCAGCTGATCCAAGAAGCAGTCATTTATTTCATCTAGAAACTCTCTCTCCCTAATATGTCCTGCTGTGACACCGACCCAGTCGATACTGGGGTAATTGAAATCAACCATTATTATTACTGTGCTGTAACTTTTGTTAGCTTCCCTGATTTCTTTGAGCATTTCATCATCCACCTGTTCATTCTGGCCAGGCAGACAATAGTACACCCCCACTGCCATCACTTTCCCCTTCCCCTTTTTACATGGAATTTCAATCCATAGAGATTCTACAGTGAATTTTGTTTGCTGCAAAACTTTAATCCTTTGTGACTCAATGCCCTCTCTAACATAGAGTGCAACTTCTCCACCAATTTGATCTGCTCTATCATTACGATATAGTTTGTACCCAGGTATCATTGTGTCCCACTGGTTGTCCTTTCACCATGTCTCTGAGATACCAATCATATCTAACCTCTCCCATCTTATTTTTTTAGACTTCTAGCATTTGCATACAAGCATTTTAGAGACTGTATTTTATTCATATTAATCTGGCTATTGATAGGCAGGGGTAATTTGGAATCTTTAAGCTTTGTCTGCTCTGTATTCGATGGCATTTAGGCTACTTTTGTCTTTATTGGAACCTCTCTGCTATAGTAATATGCCCTAACTTCAGTTTTTTGTTAGTATCCTTCAAGGATACATTATTCTGAACCAAGCGCTTTTGGGTGACTGTCGGCTCTCCCCTATTATCTAGTTTAAAACCTGCTCTATATCTTTTTTAAAGGTTAATGCCAGCAGCCTGGTTCCATCCCGGTTAAGATGGAGCCCATCCCTTCGGAAGAGCCCCTCTTTTCCCCAGAACGTTCTCCAGTTCCCAACAAATCCAAAACCCTCTTCCTTACACCATCGTCTCATCCACACATTGAGACTCTGGAGCTCTGCTTGTCTTTTGGGTCCTGCACATGGAATGGGAAAGCATTTCGGAGGATGATACCCTGGAAGTTCTGGATTTCAACTTCCTACCTAAAAGCCTAAATTTAGCCTCCAGAACCTTTCCTATGTTATTGGTACCGACATGTACCAAGACAGCAGACTCCTCCCCAGAATTATCTAAGACCTTGTCCAGGTGGAGCATGAGGTCCACTATTTTCGCACCAGTCAGGCATGTTACCAGGCGATCTTCATGTCTATGAGCCGCCCAGCTATCTACATGTCTAATGATCGAATCACCAACTCTTATGGCTGTCCTAACCCTTCCTTTGTCAGCACATGACCCTGGAGAAACCTCCTCGATGCGAGAGGATTTTACATCACCTGGAGGACAGGTCCTAGCTACAGGATCACTTCCTGCCACACCAGGGCGATGCTCTCCTGTCACGTGACCTCTCTCCTCCATGGCAACAGGGATGCTGCCAGACTGGAAGTGGGACTTCACGACTATATCCCTGTAGGTCTCGTCTATGTACCTCTCTGTCTTCCTTATGTCTTCCAAGTCTGCTACTCTAGCTTCCAGAGATCGGACTCATTCCCTGAGAGCAAAGAGCTCCTTGCATCTAGTGCACACGTAAGACCCTTCACCAACTGGGAGAAAATCATACATATAACCCTCAATGCAAAAGACTGGAAAGCCTCCATCTTGCTGCTGGATTGCTGTCTGCATCTAAGTTTTAAGGTTCTGTTTAGGTATTTAAGTTGTTTACTTACTAAGGTTTACTAGGGATACTTATACTAATAAAACTATACCTAATACATTTAATGGACTTTGTTCACCTGAAACTTAATTAATCTCAGGTCCTTAATGTATGCCTGATGACGATAAACAGCTGCACCTGAGAGTGAATATGGCACCTCCTTCTCTTTAAGAGGTTTAAGCACCTATAAAGGTACGATTATTCCAGGGGTGGGTGGGAGTCAGTGAGGGAAGGAAGGAATGCTGACTGCTAAACAGTACCCTGTCATGTGATTCTAAGGTAATCTGTGACCAATTTCCTGGGTGATTCACACGGCCCTTGCTTGGATAGAGGGAATCTTTCAAAATGCCCCTTTAATTTCTCTCTTGGCTTTAACACCTATTTAAAACAATTTCACAGGTCTCTTCCCCCCTATCTAGAAGGCCTCTTTGTAAGGCAATTTATTGTTCAAAGAATACTGCCCTGTTTTTCCTTTTATGCTAAGTTATACTCTGATTTGATTTAATTAAAGCTCTTTTCTGATACTAGGCCCTGACTGAGTATTACATTTAAGCTAGAAGCTCTCTGCTGGGTTTTAAATTTAACCAGGAAGCTTTCTGCTGTGTTTTAAATTTAAACTGAAAGCTCTTTGCTGATCCTAGGCCCTGACTGATGTGGTAAGGAGAGTGCAGCTCAGCATGGGAATAAAAGAGAAAGAAGAACTTTTTCTTCTTTTTGGGGATGGGTGCACTAGAACACATACACCACAGCAAAATCCCTGAGAGAAACCAAGAGGGTAGAGCTAGGTTTAAGCCACTCCCAGACTCCAGGACAACCCCAGGTAAGAGTAGGAGGTACACGTGAGTGGAGTCAGGAAGGGAGGTGCCCTGCTCAACGTTTAAGTTTGAGAAAACAAAGTTGAGAGAAGCAGTCAAGGCAGAAGCAGCCAAGCAAGAAGCAGCCAAGAGAGAAGCAGCCACAAAGAGAGCAGCAGCAGAGACAAGAGCAGCCAGCACTGCAGCCAAGGAAGTTACAGAGAAGGTTCCAGGCAGAGGACCAAACAGACTGGCAAGAGGGAGAGAGAGAAAAGGTTGGCTTTGAGAAGGCTAAGGCAAGATTGCTTAGACTCCTCTGATGAAGGGTCTGTCTGCAGGCAGCAGAAGCCCCAGGAAGGGAAGTGGAGATCTGACCCTGATTCCCCGTCTAGCTCAGAGGCAGAGAGAGTCACAAGCCACAGAAGCCTCAGTCAGGAAGGTGCTGCAACAAGACTCCAAGGTAGGAGAAAGAAAGCAGTAAAGCCAAAACCCTGTGTTTCTTGCTCTGACTCTGAAGAGAGGTTTAGGCCTGAGAAAACCCGGATTAGGAAGAAGGGGTTTTCAGGAGAAACTGAACAGGAGAAGCCCGTTGAAGTCCTACCTAGAGGAGAAGGGGCCATTCAGTGGAATAGGCTGTTTAACCTGTTAAAGAACATTAAGCATAAAGTGCCTGAGCGTTTTCAAACTTTGCCAAGATACAGCTCAGCAGAAAGCATGGAGGTAGAAGGTAAAGAAAGTGACCTGACTTCAGCTTGTTCTGAGATGTGATATGTGCATTGTGGCCAAGTAATGAAAGCCTGAGAGCAGTGAGAAGTTAGGAATTGTAAATACATGTGCTTTATGATTACGGAATTGAGAAGCATCATAAAAGGGAAAAGAAAAGAAAGCCAAGCCTGTGTAAATAATTCTACTACGACACTGGTTGTAAGCTTTGCTTTAATGGGAGAAGATTATCCTTTATTTTCTTTGACTTGAGTCTACAACTGCTTTAAAGATTTGTTACCCGCTTGCCACGGAAGCTAATAAAATTCCTGTGTGCTTTGAAACAACCACTTGGTTCATTTATCTCTATACACAACTACAATCCTTGATAAAGAGGAATTCAAGATGGCTTCCCGTCCCTACTAGGCAACCGCCTGGTAGGGGCGCGACCACCACACCGAGTATTAAATTTAAAAGGTCATGTATATATCCAGTAAACCAAACAGAGGTCATGTATATATCCAGTAAACCAAACTTCAAGCCTCCTTCTGCAATCACCCTGTGCAACAACACGTACAACACGAAAGATGAAATCAAATATCTAGGAGTCACACTCGACTGCAACCTAAAAATGGAAACACACCTACGTAAAACTAACAAAGCCATCTTCCATAAACTTAGGGTGATACAACCTCTAAGGAAAATAATAGCACCCTGTGATTTCCGGTCTGTGGCTCAAGCACTCATTATGCCACACCTAGACTACTGTAATGCCATCTTACAAGGTCTGCCTAAAAAATCACTAAATATCCTTCAGATGGCCCAAAATGTGACAGCCAGGATAATAATGGGAACAAGCATTTCTGAACACATCACCCCCATTTTAATCGAGCTACATTGGCTTCCAATTGCAGCTAGGATACAATACAAGATGTTAGTAACCACGTTCAAACTTATCAATAACTTAACCCCCTCATTCCTGTCTTCACTTATCAGCACGCAACCTGCAAATAGGGACAGAAGAACCACCAACTCGGGCACCCTGCAGGTCCCCACCAACATCAGAACTGTGAAAACAAGTACATGTCGCAGAGCTTTCTCATTCTCTGCGCCAACTATCTGGAATCAACTCCCTTTTGAACTGCGTTTAATCAAGGACATTACAGTATTCAGGAAAGAGCTAAAAACCCACCTATTCAAATGTTACTACAATCAGCTATGACTCTCATTTTCGATGGAATCGTAACAAAACAAACAGATAATTATATGCTTTGAAACCGCGTTATGTATAAATATGTAAATATGTATGTATAAATGTAAAAAGTATAATCCATTCCCAAAGACACTAACCCTGTGTGCAGTGACCTCCCCTCAGATCTATGTACTTACTATCCCCTCCCTGTCCTGATTTGACATCCCCCAAAGATGAATCGAACCGCTGCTGATCGCTGGAAGTAGCGGTATATAAGTGTGTATTAAATAAAATAAATAAAAAGGTCCTCTGCTGGGTTTTCAACTTAAACTGGAAGGTACCTGTTGAGTTTTTAGTTTTGCTAAAATGTTTTTGCTGATACTAGGCCCTGACTGATTTAACAAATACACTGGATTTTAATTTACACAGATTAATAAATTTTAATCTAAAGAATTCCTTTTTCCCCAAGATTTAGAAAAATTCCCAGAAGTAAATACTTACAATTGCAGATCTCTCTTCAGAAGTAGCAGTCCCTTTTTGTATTCCTTCAAGACTTTTACAGGTGGTCCCAGGGTAGAGTTAAGTCTAAGCTTGTAGTTTTGTTATAGTCAAAGCTACCCATAGTTTGTCTTTAATAGATATCCATGGAAAACAAGCAGATTCATTGATTATTCCAGACTGCCCTGGCTGTTCATTGAGATCTTCTCAATCCAGCCTTTTTACCATACCTCCTCCATCCCAATATAAACTTGGAATGACACATACAGTGCTATTTAGTCTTCTGTTCCTTTATTATGGAATGCTCTTCCTTGTGACCTATGTTGAGAGTTCTACCAAGAGATTTAAATTTGTTATAAAAGATTGGCTTCTCTGGAAAGCTTTTGGCAATGATTAATTTAGACTGTGCTCAGTCGAAGGATGTCACATCTGGGCTATTCCTGTGTTCCGTCTTCTGTTTCTGCTTAAATGTTTTGTCCCTGGAATTTAATTGTTGTGCTGTTCGCACCCTTATCCAGTGTCACCCCCGGTGTTTTGTTTTCCACACAGTTTTTTGGTCATTAGGTTCCTGCTTTTACCCGTTATCGTAAACCACTTTGGCTATTTTTCAGTCGTATGGTGGTATGTAAATACTGCAAATAAATATATACATATTGTTGAGCGAGGCAGTAATCAAAGCACAACTTGTATAATTTTGCTTTGATTATTGCATTGAAACTTTCCAGAGTACAGTTAGTTTGATCTTCTACATCATTATTTTTAAGTTCATGTACTAAGAATATTTTATTTATATTCTCTTATATACTGTGCTATTCTGCATCAGTGCAGTTTACATTGAACAAACTGAAATTACATTGAACAGGGCATTATAACTTGGAGATAACTATTTTACAGGGAACATGGGTTATGGAGGGTTAAGTGACTTGCCCAAGACCACAAGGAGCACCTGTGGGACTAGAAACCCCAGTCCTTCCAGCCCAAGGTTGCTGTCCTCTAGTGGGATTTGAACCCCCGACCTTCCGGCCTAAAGTACCTTGCCCCAACCACTAGGCTACTCCTCCACTCCTCAGTAGTGCCTCAGTAGTGCACACAATAGTAGCATCTTGTACCATGGGGTACTACAAAAGGTTTTTCTGCGAGTGAACATGTTTACCTGCATAAAAATGATGAGCCATTGGCATCTACCAACTGTCAAAGCCGAGAGCTATTGAAACACAGCACTATGTTGGGCGAATGCACTTTGAGGCAAGCCTTGGCCACCATGGGAAACACATTTTATTTAATTTACCTGTGTAAACATGAATAGGAAATGAGAACTGCCTGGAATGAAATGTTTAAAACTGAGAGGACTTGATGTATGATAGGCCTATAGTCATGCAATCGGTAAATAGCCATTTACTTTAAATACACAAGGATAGTGGGTATTGTATTGTGATACTGTACAACTGTATCCATAGACCCTCGGGAATGAATAATTATGACCATATTTCTCTTTGCCAAACCAAAACCACAACCAATAGACACCTCCTAAGAAAATTCTGCACGTGTGTGTATTTGTACCAGAAATACGTCTTCTCAAGCAGTACCGTGTCACAGAGGCTGTTGTAGCTTTGTGCTGCATCACATAATGTACAAGGCACAGATGGTTCACAGGTGTGTAAAGGAACAGTCTCTAAGATAAGAGCACGATTCTCAGGATTGCTGCTGTCATTATGGTGATTTGGTGGTCACTGCACATGATGCACAGTGACTTCATCTTGAACAAAAGTGTTTGTGGAGGCCCTGCCGCACTCTTAGTGACAAAAGTTGGGCAATTCCTGTTCAGGCTAAAAAAGCTCCAGTCCTTTCACCATGCGTCTCTCCAATGTGCAGACAACGTTTTGCAGCGTACTGGCAAGAGAAAGAAAAAAAGTGACAGAGAGAAGACGTGATAAAGAAGATACACTTGAATACTGCAAGCATAAATCTTCCCTTCTTTACACAAAACAAGCATATTTCCAAACAGAGCCGCGGCCTTTGCCATCATTGATATTGTTATTGTGGCCAAAAGCCACTGTAGGCGTTGAGGCTTCTCGCTCAGATTCATTCTCCACCTCTTAAGCTTCTATGGGCTGACCAATTGTTTTGGTTTGAATCGAGAGCTTATTTCTGTGAACTTTGGTGGTACTAACCCCAAAACCTGAGGTGAAGTATAAATAAATGTGCAGCAGTAGGAAAACCAAGCAAATCCTGGCCAGATTTATTTCACCAGGACATTATATAAATCTCCTAGATGAAAGGAACGAGACCATTAAGATACTTGATGAAAGACAGATGCACTGGTGAAGGGGGCAGGGGGAGGCTGAAAGCGCAGGGAGGCAATGGTAGCCACTGAAATGCCCATGTTACAGAGCTGTGATAGAGAGGGGAATGGTAGGAAGCTTTTAAATCAGGGAAGCTAGATTCCTCCATGGGTTGTCTCCTTTCATGCTCCTTTCTGCCTCCAACCACATCTTCATCTGCACTTTAAAGATCCTTACTAACACACAAGGGAGAGTTCTAAAGATCCATTCACATTCATTTTTTGCTCTCCTGAAACGGGAGTGCTATGTTCTCTTTACTTCTTCTGGAGTCTAGTCGCTATCCCACTTTTTCTATTTGCACTGACCAACAATATTCCCAGGTTGACTTGCAAATCCCTTGTAAACCAGTAGGGGGAGCCAAGAGGAAAAGAACTAAGCTAAACTGAGCATGCTCACACTATTTAGCCTCTTCTTTGGAAGTAACCTACTCTTGCTGGTTAATGAATGCATGTTGGGTATATATGCACAATAGCGGGACTGCGCTACTGGCATCTATTTTAAGAGAGTAATGTTAGAAAGCATTTTCCACATCTACAGCACCTTTTATGTGTAGAAAATGGTTCTAAAATTGTGCAGGAGTATAGACATAAGAACGCAGGTGCACAGTAAATTAGTGGTTGCTTTTACATGACCTACATGTTAGGTGGTCACAGGACATACTTTGGGTGATGCAGGGGTGCAGCTGATCTGTACATACATTTATGCACACAAAGTGGCATAAGTTACAATGAGGGGCCCCCAAGGAAAATGTTGCTGAGGGCTCCCCATTGTCGTGGTAGTGGCACATGCTCCCACAGCCCCTCACCCCATGTAGCAGTGGCGGCAAACTTACTTAATTGTGTTTGCCACACGGCTCTGCTCTTGTAAGTTTGCCGCAGGCCTGGCAGCTGTTCCCAGTGGGCCGAAGTCTCACCTAGTGGCTTTGCAAGACTTCGGCCTGGCGAGGAATAGCCGTTGGGCCCACAGCAGACTTATAAGAGTGGAACAGTGTGGCAAACATGTTAAAGTAAGTTTACTGTGCTGCTGCCGCCACTTCTGTGTGGACCCCCTTTCTGCCTCTCCCTCCCCTGCATTGTGGGGGCTGCTTGGGTGGAATTTACGCCAATGTGCACACACATTTACATCTGTCTCAAAGCGAGCAGAAAGTTGTGTAAGAGCATTGCATTTGTGTGCTATTGGGCATGATTGTGGGGAGAGCCAGCATTGACTTGATAGCACTTAAAAGTAAATTCATGAAGCTGTCTATATTTTTGCTTTATGGAAAAAGGCTTGTCTTTGACATTACTTTCATATGCTACATTGCTGTTCCTACTTCTAGAGACAATGGGCCGATATTCAAGAGCGGCGGGCAGCACTTTTAAAGTGCTTTCATTACAATGTTATTCAATAACAGAGCTTATCCAGTGTTGCGATATCCGGCCGCTCACTGCATAACCACAAACCAGATACAGTTAGGATGGCCATTGACCTGTCCTTACTTTATTCGGTTTAGTTATCCAGTTAGTGGCTGAATATCGCTGCTAAGCAGCCAGCTGCCTGGACGGCCTCTGCGCCACCCACAGACCACCCTGGGTGTCTTTCCTGTGATCTGTAGGGATATAGTACTGCTGAACAGCAAGATCACCATGGCTAAACCCGATTGAATATGCTCCCCATTCTTTTGTTACTTTTTTTCTGTTTGTCATTTGTTTTGGTCTATCTCTTTAAACAGTGACAATAACACAATCAATAAAGAAAACAACAAAACTAGAAGAAATGAAAATACAACAAAAGAAATTTGCCAGCACCATTCCTAATAGTAGTAGTGGTAGGGCAGGAGCAACCAGGGATACCCCTGTCTCATGAGGATTCATCACTGGAATAAAGGGGGTGGGAGGGGATTGTGCAAAGGGCACAAGACCATAGGGTTTGTTTGTTTTTTGCAGTGAGCTGTGGCCTTATTTATAAAAATTAAACGAACAAAAGTGAACAAAATTTTTGTTTTTCTGTCATCTTGAAAGGAGGAGTAGCCTAATGGTTAGAGTAACTGCCTTAGTACCCAGAAGATCAAGGGTTCATTTCCCACTGGCACGCCTTGTGACCTTGGGCAAGAAACTTTACCCTCCATTGCCTTGGAAAAAAAGGCTGGCAATCTGTTGCCAGTGAAACATTGCCAAGCAAACCCAGAGGCAGCTGGATTGAAAAGGAGTCAGCACTGACTTGACATCACTAAAAACGAACCATCTTACTTTAGAATGAACTGGGATATTTTGTTAAAATGTTCTGACTTGTTTCACTCCTAATTACTTTTACTCTTATGATGTAATCAGGAAATCTGCTTTGAATCAATCTACGTTTGGGAAATACAGGCTATAAATTTGTAAGTTAAATACAATCGGAATATTTACACTGTTAACTGGCTTGATTCTTCCTCTTTTGCTCATTTTCCAATGTCTTTTTAATTGGTCATACTAAATATATATGATTTATTTACGAACATTCCATTTACTGGCTGTTGTTCATGCTATGCTCTTGTGTGTGCCATGCACACTAAAAAATAAATATCAGACAAACATGAAAAAAATGCCAGAAAAGGAGGAAAACTGTGTTTAAAATCAGCACAAATCTAACTTTTTTCTGGCCATGCACGCTCCTACTTTTTACTTAGATGCAAACAAAAATATAAAAAAAAATTCTATTTTAATTTAAAAAATGCACAGCATTATTGTAAGTTTTAAAAAAAGTAAAAAAACAGACTGGCAGGTTGAAATCTAGGGAGATTTCACAATGAGCTTTGCTGTGCAATAGAGGTAACTGCACTGTATGTGATCGGCAGGGTTCTGCTGTGTACAACTTTAATTTACAAAGAGATACGGCCTACAAACTATCCATTAAGAAGTGCACTTCTGACTAATTAAATCTGCTCCTAAATGTCACTAATGCATCATACCTTCCTGGCTGAAAACAGATTTATTGGCCATCTGAAAGGTAGTTCAAAAAAAGGCAGCTGAAAAAAAATGAGATTTGGCACACTACCAGCTTCTCACAAATGGTGAGACGTGAGTGAAGGGCAGATGACACAGCCACCTCAAGTCTTGCACGTACGCCTTTGCTTTGTAAAACGTCAAGCATGGTTCATCGAGTTCCTCTCATTCTCGACTTTCTGCCTTCTCTCACATACGCCTATGTTGCCGCATCTCACATATTCACGTGTGCACCAATGTCTGCAAACTCTGTCACCTGCACCTCTTCTGATAAACGGCAACCACAGAAAGCCACGTCATTGAGGATAGACTGATCAGCTCTGTTTTTATTCTCATGGTAGCTATATACAGTACTTCTAGCACTCTTATTTTATTGTAAGAACTAAGGGTGGATATTCAACGTGACTAACGCAACTAGAAGACTTAATCAAAGTCACTAGGTTAGTATTGTTGAATGCTGCTAGCTGGTTAGTATTAGGGCATTCCGTGGGTGGAGTGGAGGCTGCGCCCAGTGATAACTAGAGCGTTACCATATTGAGCCGCTGTCCGGTTATCACTAAGCAGTGAAAAGTCGGGCACATGAAAGGGCGGCCTGGTTAGCTTCCTGCTTCTCTGGCTAACCCAGATATTCAACGCCAGTGGCCAGATATGTCCCCAACATCGAATATCTCAGTGTAAGTTTCAGTGGTGATGGCTAGCCGCTGTAACAAAGAAAAATGTCTGGGTTTTCTTGGCAATGGACTACCAGCTTTTCTTCCAAGGCAACGGAGGATAGAGTAACTTGCCCAAGGTCACGAGGAGTGCTAGAGGAATTGAACCCTTGACAGTTTGCATATGGGGCAGTTGCTCTAACCACTAGGCTACTCCTCCACTCTGTAGTCCTGTTCTTTCCTTTAGAGATTTTCTGTGTTTGTCCCATGCTTTCTTGAACCCATTGAATCTCCCCCCTAAGAATCCATAGATGTAATGGATATAAATGCAGGACTGGATCAGCTTTTCCAGTGTGACATGGAAGAGCATGATTACCCTGGCAAAAGAGGGCCCACATCTCTTATTATCTTCCACTATTCATGGCATTGCTAGCTTGCAGCACAAGTACATTAGCAAGCACAACTAACATATACAGCCGATTTATAGCACTATATCATCATATCTACTTATTTGCACACAAGCTATTGGGTCTGGCTTGGGCCTTCTCTTTCCTTAAAGTTGCTGATGCTAGCGGAACTGAAGTTTCTCCTGTCCTCCCCTCTCTAAATCATAGCTTTAAACCAGTGATTCTCAACTCAGTCCTGGGGACATACTCTGCTAGTTATAGCTTTCAGGATATCCACAGCATATATGCATGAGATAGATTTACACACAATGGAGGCAATGCATGCAAATCTATTTTATAGTAACATAATAACCTAGGGCGACATTTTCAAAGGCATTTTCATTGGTCACTGCCCTAGTGACTTGTCCAGAGCCGCATGGGAGTTCCTATTTGAAAATCCAAGCATGGAATGCAAGTGCTTTATAGCCATGTACTTTTGTACCTGCCTTGAGACAGGTGAACAAGTACACGCAGAGTTTTCAGACTGAAACCTTGTGAGTATACTCCCTTTCCTGACTTAAACCCGCACCTCCCCCCTCCCCTTTTTATGCCACAGATAAAAATGCCCACACTGGTCTATTACTTGCATTGAAGAGCTGGGCCAATTTTTTGAACATCCTATTTCCATGGGTAAAACTGAAAGTGACTTTGAAAATTACCTACGAGAGGTCATTCAGCCCTTACCACACATACAGTAGAAACTGCTTCAAGATGAGGAGACATTGACCTTGTCACCAGGTGCGGAATGCGGCAGACCACTGCAGGGTGGGAGAGAAGAACCATACGAGGGGGCAGCATGGCAGACGTCTACAATATTAGCATGCAATAAGAGTTAGTCAAGACACATACCAAAAGCCACAGTGCAAGGAAATAGTTGCAGTCTCATGATCAAGGTGAAAAGGAAAGAAAGCTGTTGCATTTGACAGAGAAAGGAGAAGAGTGTGCAGTGCGCACAGTGGGAAAGAATATGCAAGCAAATGGTTATCGGTAAATGCTGTCATCTTGAGACAAATACACATAGAAACTTGCATTGGACATGAGCCCAGGACACTCTTATGTGGTGAAGCAGTGAGAAATGGGCTGGCCAACCAGAAGTAACTGATTACCCTTAGTGGCTTCCAAACAGCTCTCTGGTTACTTGTTCTAAGAAATGTGGTTGAGATGATGCAATGGACCAGGCCCAAAGTGTTTTCCTTCACTGGACTGGATGCTCTGTGGACTGTATGTCTTAACATGTCAGACTGAGATATGTGGGTAGAAAAAAACATTGATGAAGGAATGGAGGAGTAGTGTAGAGGTTAGGGCAGCAACCTGGGATCAGAAAGGGTCTCCATGACTCTCATCTTGGCCTTGGGTGAGTCACTTAGCCCTCCATTGCCTTAGGAACAGACTTAGATTGTAAGCCTTTGGGGATAGGGAAATAACTACAGTTCCTGACTGTAACTTGCCTTGACCTACTATTGAAAAGGCATGAGCTAAATACTACTAAAAAAATATAAATAAATGTTGAAGATATGCAAGACCATTCCCTAGAAATCACTCACTGGAAATTGTACTGGTTTCCAATAGGCTAGGCCAGGTTTAGAATTAAGGCACTCAGGGAAAGAAGTGCATACCCCCCCCCCCCCCCCACATCCCTAAAAAAATGATGTAAGGTAGGGGAAAGAGGTTATGGGAAGGCCCTCTCCACTCTCAGAAATTATCAGCATGGGGTGATCCTCACTCCCAATACTGATACTGATTGAACTTTCCCTAACCTGCCTCTGTCATCTTCACTTGCCATCTACAGGAACAATGACTTGCAGAAAGTGCAGCATGAGTCCTCAGAGCCACTGTGCAGTCACAACTCCTGCAGAGGTCCTGCAGCTTGCATGGGCTTCTGTGGTAATGGTAAAAAAGTGCTGAGAAGAGGAGGGCCCTTAACTGCATGCTGAGTTGATGGTTGCTGATGGACTCCTGTGGTTCCTCTCCTCCTTGAAAGAATAATCCACTGCTTGCCCCAATATAAGCATTGTGTAACCTGTGAGTCTTTTTGGGAGACTGCCAGGTACTTGTGACCTGGATTGGCCACTGTTGGAAACAGGATATTGGGCTTGATGGACCTTGGTCTGACCCAGTATGGCATTTCATATGTTCTTAAGTAAGACTCTCCAAGGTAGTTGCCTTGATTTTTATTGGTTGGGATGGAAATGTCCCAATTGATCACAACCTCTTCATTCTCCATAATTTTCTTAGGGTCTGTATAGAAAAAGTCTCTCAACAGAACTTCAGAGCCTGCTACCAGATGAAAAACCATTCCCATTCCCAGCTCTTTTTTTATAGAATGAACATTTTTTTCTAGGTGGACTGTGAACCATCGCACCCATAATCCACTGTCCTTGACTGCAACTATCAATCTGTCTTCCATAGGTTTCAGTTCACCTGTCCTTAAACATTCGTACGTCCATTCTTGAATGGTTTAAGGTTCCCAAGTTGTTGTTGTTAAGTGCCATCAAGTCAGTGTCAACTCATGACAACCCTCTGGATAGTTGTCCTAAACTGTGTTTGGTCTTCAGTCAAGTGGCTCATTGTTGACAGAGTGGCATCCATAGCTGCTGTTATTGTCTCGATCTATCTCATTGCTGGCCTTCCTCTTTTGCGCTGATCTTCTACCTTGCCAAGTATGATGTCTTTCTCTATTGATCTCTCTCTTCGCATGATGTGTCCAAAGTATGAAAGTTGAAGACTTGTCATCTGAGCTTCTAAAGAAAGCTTAAGTTTGATCTCCTCCAGTACTAACTGGTTTGTTCTTCGGGCAGTCCATAGTATTCATCACCAACACCATAATTCAAAGGCATCAATTTTCTTCCTGTCTATCTTTTTCACTGTCCAACTTTCGCATCCATATGACGTTATTGAAAATACCATGGCTTGAACAAGTCAAATATTTCTATGGAGAGACATCTCTGCTCTTGAAGAGTAACACCTTTTATTCCCATTCTGTATTTGCCACTTGTTTTTCCTTGTTTGCTGATCTAATTTTTTGAAAAAATTGTTTTTTTATGTTTTGAGACTCCAAGGCTAGCACTGCAGTTTCTGCACCAACCGGCTCAAAATCAGAGAGAACCGTATGCAGAGGAAGTTCCTGTTCTGCCGCAGTAATAAAAGAACATATACAAGGCAAGGACATCCAAGGCACCAGAGCAGGGCTGGCACAAAGAGAAGAGGTGCCCTAGGCAAACCTCATCACTTGTACCCCTCCCCCCATCTGAAGCCCATTGCTGCCGCTGTCGCCCCTCTCTGGGATGTGCAGCACCAGTAATGGCAGCAAATAGCCCCGAGGTGCTTACCTCGAAACTTCGGCATTGTGGTGATTGTTGCTTCCACCCCTCAGACCGCCCGATGATGGCTGCAAACAGCAAGTCATCATCGGACAATTGGAGGGGGACAGAAGCAAATAGCTCCACGGTGCCAAAGTTTCAAGGTAAGTGCCACGGTGCTGTTTGCTGCCATTGCCGGTGCTGCATGTTCCAGAAAGAGGCATCAGTAGTGGCAATGGCGCCCCGGAGGGTCAGCACTCTAGGCAATTACCTAGTTTGCCTATTGGTACTGCTGGCTCTGTGCCAGACTGTTATTTCAAGTCACCTTGGTGAGCTGGTGCCTGGAGTTTGTTGAGTTCTGCATTAGCGTCACATTCCCTCATGTGTCTTGACTTCTTCATATTTGCTCAGCTGCAGTGATATCATCCCTAACATCCAGCATATGCACGGTGCTCCCTTCTTTCTGGCTGTTCTGTGCATCATGCCCTCCAATTTCTCCAAAGAAACGGTGACCATTTTGTGTGACTCTATGGTCATTTTTGCGGGTTTTCCCTCAACTTCAGCTGCAACTTCAAAATTCTCAAAGATCACTTTTCTTGCCAATTTCATGTTCTACACCTTCAGGCCCCATGTCACTGGGTGCCATCTGTAATAATCCATTCATAGAAACACAGAAACCTAGAAATATGACGACAGAAAAAGACCACATGGCCTATCTAGTCTGTCCTTCCATAACAACTACAACAGTCCCCTTTTTACCTTTAGAGATCCTCTGTGTTTGTCCCATGCTTTTTTGAATTCAGTTAATGTCCTCATCTCTACCACCTCCACTGGGAGACTATTCCATGGATCCACTACTCTTTCCGTAAAGAAATATTTCCGCATATCACTCCTGAATCTATCTCCCTTCACCCTCATCCCATGTCCCCTCGTAGCAGAACTTCCTTTCAATTGAAAGAGGCTCTCTCCCTGAACATTTATGCCACGGAGGTATTTAAACATCTCAATCATATCACCTCTATCCCGCCTTTCCTCTAAGGTGTACATTAAGATCCTTCAGTCTGTCCTCATATGCTTTATAATGAAGACCACTAATCATTTTAGTAGCCACCCTCTGCACTGACTCCATCCTGTTCACATCCTTTTGAAGGTGCGGTCTCCAGAATTGCACACTATACTCCAAATGAGGTCGCACCAAAGACTTATACAGAGGCATTATCACCTCCATTTTCTGCTAGCCATTCCTCTCCGTATGCACCCAAGCATCCTTCTAGCTTTTGCCGTCGCGTTTTCTACCTGTTTAGCTACTTTAAGATCATCAGACACAACCACGCCTAGGTCCCGCTCTTCTTTAATGGACAAAAGTACTTCACCCCCTATACTATATTGCTCCCTTGGATTGCTGCAGCCCAAATGCATGACCTTACATTTTTTAACATTAAATCTCAGCTGCCAAATTCTAGACCATTCTTCAAGCTTAGCTAGATCCCTCCTCATGTTATCTACCCCTTCCTGGGTGTCTACTCTATTGCAGATTTTGGTATCATCCGCAAAGAGGCAAACCTTACCTGAAAGCCCTTCCGCTATATCACTAACAAAGATGTTAAAAAGAATCGGACCAAGGACAGATCCCTGGGGCACACCACTGATAACATCCTTCTCCTCAGAGTGAGCTCCATTTACTTGTACTCTTTGTCGCCTCTCACCCAACCAATTTCTAACCCAAGCAGTAACTTTAGAGTCCATCCCTAGGGTGCTCAGTTTGTTTATAAGTCGCCTGTGAGGAACTGTGTCAAAGGCTTTACTGAAATCTAAATACACCACATCTAGGGCTCTCCCTCGGTCCAACTCTCTGGTCACCCAGTCAAAGAAATCAATCAGATTTGTCTGACAAGACCTTCCTCTGGTGAATCCATGCTGCCTCGGATCCTGTAATCTGCTGGACTCCAGAAACCTCACTATTTTCTCTTTCAGCAGCATTTCCAATAATTTACTCACCACCTAAGTTAAACTAACCGGCCTGTAGTTTTCAACCACATCCTTACTTCCGCTTTTGTGTAAAGGCACCACATGAGCCTCTCTCCAGTCCTTTGGCACCACTCCCGACTCCAACGAGGCATTGAAAAGGTCAGTCAGTGGAGCTGCTAGAACGTCCCCAAGTTCCCTCAGTATTCTCTGGTGTATCCCATCCGGTTCCATCGCTTTGTCTACTTTAAGTTGAGCTAGTTTCTCACGAACACAGTCTGTTGAAAATTGTTCAAGATGTCCTTTGCTTCTGTTCGTATTTGTGGGTGTTTTCTGAGGTCCTGCTCCTGGTTCTTCATCTGTGAACACAGAACAAAAATATTTGTTTAGCAATTCCGCTTTATCCTTATCAGCTTCTACATATTCCTCCCCTGCACCCTTGAATCTGACAATACCACTCTTGCCCTTCCTCTTCTCACTAATATATCTGAAAAATGTCTTATCCCCTCATTTTATTGCATTGGCTATTTCCTCCTCCTTTTGAATCTTTGCCTTCTTGACTACTTTGCTAGCTTCTCTAAGTTTTTCCAAATACAGATGCCTGTCTTCCTCTCTCTGTGATCTCTTGTATTTCATGAAGGCCTTCCTCTTTTTCTTCACTTTCTTAGCTACTTCTTTCGAAAACCATAGCGGTCTCCTTTTCCTTTTACCTTTATTTCCATTTTAACAAAA
Source organism: Ichthyophis bannanicus (assembly GCA_033557465.1). Taxonomy (NCBI): domain Eukaryota; kingdom Metazoa; phylum Chordata; class Amphibia; order Gymnophiona; family Ichthyophiidae; genus Ichthyophis; species Ichthyophis bannanicus. The sequence continues at coordinate 186,225,221 of CM066033.1, read as the reverse complement.
AGGTTGGTTGCCCTTAAAATATCCCCTTTCAGTTTTTCCCACTGTTTTTCTACATCCCTCAGCTGTTCCCATCCAACTAACGACTCCCTGAGGTATTGGCCCATCTTCGCAAAGTTAGTCTTCCTAAAGTCTAAGATCCTCGCCTTTGAATGGATTCTAACAGCCCTAGTCCTAATACTGAACCACACCATCTGGTGATCACTGGATGCAAAATGATCTCCCACTACAACATCAGAAACACTTTCACCATTGGTAAGCACCAAGTCCACGTGTGGGGTCTGTTACCAATTGCCTGAATAGTTCTCCCTGTAGAGAATCCAGGATCTCCTTACTTCTAGATGATACTGCAGCAGGAATGTGCCAATCAACATCTGGCATATTGAAATCTCCTATCAGTAGCACTTCCCCTTTCCTAGCAATGCTGCGCATGTCTTCAATTAACTCTCTGTCCAGTCTTCTAGGAGGAGTTCAGTCTTGGCCATGTTCAATTTCAGGAGGCAATGAGACATCCAGACGGCGATGTCAGAAAGGCAGGCAGAGATCTTGGTTTGGATTGCTGGAGAGATATTAGGTGTAGAGAGGTAGATTTGGGAGTTGTTGGCATAGAGATGGTACTGAAAGCCATGGGAGGAGATAAGCATGCCAAGGGATTGGGTATAGAGAAAAGGAGGGGGCCCAAGATGGATCCCTGGGGTACACCAACATGGAGCGGGGTTGGAGAGGAGGAGGAGCCACCAGAGCATACACGAAAGGAGCGGTGGGAGAGGTAGGAGGAGAACCAGGATAATATGGAGCCCTTGAAACCCAGTGAGGAGAGGATGGAGAGGAGAAGATTGTGGTCAACAGTATCAAAGGCAGCGGAGAGGTCGAGGAGGATGAGAACAGTAGAGGCCCTTAGATTTAGCGAAGAATAAGTCATTGGAGACTTTTGTAAGAGCCGTTTCGGTGGAGTGTAGGGGACGGAAACCGGATTGTAGTGGGTCCAGGAGGGCCTGGGAGGTGAGGAAGTCGAGGCAGCATTGGTGGACTGCTCGTTCTAGAAGTTTAGATATGAAGGGAAGGAGGGAGATGGGTCGATAATTAGAAGGACAGATGGGATCGAGTGAGGGTTTCTTGAGGAGAGGTGTGATAACAGCATGTTTGAAGTCGAGGGGGACGGTTGCAATGGAGAGTGATAGGTTGAGAATATGAGAGATGAAGGGGATGGGGTGTAGAAGATGGGTGGGGATAGGGTCAGAGGAACAGGTGGTGGGTTTGGAGGAGGAAAGAAGTGCGGTTTCCTCTTCAGAGATCATAGGGAAGGAGGACAGGGTAGCAGTGGAAGTCAGGAAGGGGGGGAGGCGGAATTGGTGAGGGGGGAGGTGGATGAGGGTGTGGGGAATTGGAGGGTAATCTTTTGGATTTTGTCATGGAAATAGTCGGCAAGGTTTTGGGCAGAGAGTGAGTGCGGGACTGGGGGCGGGGGCACATTGAGGAGAGAATTGAGGGTATTAAAGAGGCGGCGAGGATCAGAGGCTAGGGAGTTAGTCAGAAGGATGAAGTAGTTTTGTTTGGCAAGTGCTATGGCTAACTGGAAGGAGTCAAGCATGAATTTGAGGTGTAGAAGGTCTTCAGGGGAGCAGGATTTGGTCCAGGCACGTTCAGCAGAATGGGTACAGATGCGTAAATAGCGAGTTGTAGATGAAAGCCAGGGCTGAGGAGTAGAAAGTCTAACGGGATGAGGGGTGGGCGGGGCAAGAGTGTCAAGAGCCGAGGATAGTGCAGCATTATAAGAGGCTACTGCCTCGTCGACAGATTTGGAGGACAAAATGGAGGAAAGAGATGGAGAGATGGTGGAGGAGAGTGTCAAGGGATCAATATTATGAAGGTTTCAAAATAGGTCGGAGGAGACGGGACGGGATTGAGACAGCGGAAGCAGAAGATTGAAGGTTAAAAGGTGATGGTCAGATGAGGGAAGGGTTGAGTTGTGGAAGTTTAAGGGAGAAGAGTTAGAGAAGAGTATCAGGTCGAGGCAATGGCTGTGCAGGTGGGTGGGGGCAGTGGAGCAAAGTTGGAGGTTAAACGAGGAAGTGAGGGCGAGGAGCTTTAAAGCATGGGGATTGGAGGGGTTGTCGACGTGAATGTTAAAGTTGCCAAGAATAAGAGTGGGGGAAGAGGGGTCTAGAAAGACGGAAAGCCAGGAGTCGAAGTCGGTAAGGAAGGTTGATTTTGATTTGTCGGGTGGGCGATAGATAACAGATACACGGAGGGGGAGTGGTGTGAAGAGGCGAATGGAGTGGACGTCAAAGGAGAGGGAGGAGTGTGATTGAGGCAGCAGGAGGGGTTGGAATTGGCAAGAGGGAGAAAGTAGGAGCCCAACACCACAACCGCGGCTAGTGGAACGAGGTGTATGGGAGAACCCCCGTGGCAGAGAGCAGCAGCGGATGTGGTATTGTCTGGGAGGAGCCAGGTCTCAGTTAGGGCAAGAAGGTGTAGTGCATTAGAGATGAAGAGATCATGAGTAAAAGGAAGTCTGTTAGCGAGTGAGCGTGCATTCCATAGGGCGCATGAGAACGGGAGAGCGGAGGGGGAAAGGAGAGGGATATGGATAAGGTTGGATAAGTTACATGAGGACTTCTTTCCACAGTGAGGCAGTAGTCTAGGGGGGCTGTTACATGAGGATCTATTGCCAGAGTAATACAGAGGTCTGGAGGGACCAGGATAGGGGTGGGTGTCTCTGGATGAGTGTGTCCTCCAAGAGGGACCAGGGTATGGGTGGGTGTCTCTGGATGAGTGTGCCCTCCAGGAGGGGCATGAGGGAGGGGAAGTGTAAGGGGATGAAGGGGAATATTAATAATATCAGATAGGGCATGTGAGGGTTTCTTTATAGGGTGAGACAGAACTCTAGAGGGAATAGGGTTGGGGTCGGGGTCGGTATCTCTGGTTGAGAGATTGGGGTACGAGTGAGGGAGGGCGGAAAGGGAGAGGAGAGGGATATGGATGAGATTAGATAAGGTGCGTGAGGAGCTCTTCTTAGAATGAGAAAGAAATTGAGGGGGGCCAGGTTGGGGTTGATATTACCTGATGAGAGAAGGAGAAGGAGTAGTAGAAAGCGGGGTAAGGCGGAGGCAGTACAGCGGAAGCGAGGGTGGGGTTGCCTTAACGAGAGAGGGGCTGGTTGAATAAGGGGGAGGGGGAGATGTAGCTCAAGGGCAGATACTAGGTTAGGAGACAGAATGGAGGGAGAGGGGAGGAGGGTGGAGGGAGAGTAGGGGGGAGAGGAGTGAGGGTATTGGTAGGAGGGGATGCAGTTGGGGAGTATGAGGAAGAGAAGGACAATGTGATGTGGGGCCATAGCAGTTGGAGCTAAGCAGCGTGAGTTAACTTGCAGGGGATGAGATGGCTTCGGATTTTAGGATTTTTTTAAAATTTATTTATGAAATTTTCCAATAAATCAAGAAGAAAACCTGTACAGAACATAATGCTTGCAATTGTAATTATACAAGATATTGACCAAAGAAAATAATGCAAGAATTATACAAACAGTCCCCAAAATAAAGGGGGAGTTAACCAAAAGAAAAGGAGAAAACACTCCACATAGTATTTATAAAGGAAAATAAGAGGAGACAGTGGCCCAAGGAGACCTTAATTAAACAGATGGAGTCAATACATCAGGAGAAGAGGTAACCGGCAAATGCAAACTTAAGAAAGCAGAAAGATCCTCAGGAGAAAAGAAAACATATTTCTGTGCCTTAAAGGTAATTAAACATTTACAAGGAAATCTTAACATAAATGTAGCACCAATACGCAGCACCCCGGGTTTCAGTAATAGGAAAGATCTTCTACGTTTCTGTGTTTCTCGTGCCACATCGGGAAAAAGAAAAATCTTCTTCCCGTGGAACAGGCTGTCACGCTTTTTATAAAGCATTTTTAACAACCATTCCCTATCCGAGGATAGAGCTAATGTAACCAACAATGTAGATACAGCAATATCCTCTAGTTTAGGAGTACTAAGCAATTCTGTACCATTTAAAGAGTCCATCTCCAATGGGCCAATGGAAACTTTACCATCTCTCTTTCTCAAAGGAAGATAATAGGCTTTAGAGACAGGAGGCATCAGCTCCGCAGGCACCAGAAGAATTTCTCGAAGGTAGCTCTTAAATAATTCCAAAGGTGCCACCCCAGGTAAAATAGGGAAATTCAAAAGACGAACATTAGATGCACAAAGTGCATTATCCAAAGTTTCAGTCTTAGACCTAAGAGCAATATTATCCTTGATCAAAACGTCAGTTAGATCTGAAATTCTCACTAAACGTTGATCCAAATCAGATTGCTTCACATTAATTCCCTCGATGGCAGATTGCACTGAAGGAGAAATCATTTCAAGGGCAGAAATCCAATCCGAGAGGACAGAGAATTGAGTACCCACCATATTTCCAAGGTGTGATATGGCATCCCAAATGTTGTCTAAAGTCACAGACGCAGGACGAGTCAATGTAAATGAAAACCCAGGGGAATGAAGTGAAGATCGATCTGACTGAGCCAGAAACGAAGAAACACCCACCTCTACGGGCGTAGAAACCCCGATAGCAGGCTGAGATGAAACAGCTGAAGCACCAGCCTGTAATTCTCCCTTCTGACCTCGAGCAAGCTCTGGAGGTGAGTCCCGCTCAGAAGACACTGGTTCTACCACTTTGGGTGAAAACGTGTCGTCACTCACCAACCGAGCAGCCAAAGACCCAGGAGGCACCGGGGGAGAACGTCCATCCGGGGAGAGTGTGATGTCCAGGGCGGGGGATGCCGACTCCAAATCCATCGGTGCCACCAAGCCTGCTCCAATCCCCTGAACTTGCTCCGAGGTCAGCTGAATATAACGATCCATAGGCCCCACATAGCTCCGTGGGAAGAGCTTTAGCCTTGGCTTTACCTTTCCTCTTAGGCATAGTCAGTTGATTGATCTTCCACTGTCGCCATCTTAGAAAGGATTTTAGGATTTTAATCACTATGCAGTATATGTTGGGTTAGAAGTGGGGATTACGCACTATGTACAAGGTTTGTGGTAAGGGTAAGGTAAGGGTAGTGGAGGGACTGAGGCCAGTGCAGCAAGGTCAGTGCAAGCAATGGGTGATCAGTTCAGTGCAAGCAATGGGTTAACCAGTTCGGAACTAGCAATGGGTAACCAGATCAGTGCAAGCAATGGGTAACCAGTTCAGTGCAAGCAATGGGAAGGCAGTTCAGTAACCAGTTCAGTTCAAGCAATGGGAGAGCAGTACAGTAAGCAGTTCAGTGCAAGCAATGGGTAGGCAGTGCAGCAATGGGTAAGGCGGAGGCAGTACAGCGGAAGCGAGGGTGGGGTTGCCTTAACGAGAGGGGCTGGTTGAATAAGGGGGAGAGGGGGATGTAGCTCAAGGGCAGATGCTAGGTTAGGAGACAGAATGGAGGGAGAGGTGAGGAAGGTGGAGGGAGAGTAGGGGGGAGAGGAGTGAGGGTGTTGGTAGGAGGGGATGCAGTTGGGGAGTATGAGGAAGAGAAGGACAATGTGATGTGGGGCCATAGCAGTTGGAGCTAAGCAGTGTGAGTTAACTTGCAGGGGATGAGATGGCTTCGGATTTTAGGATTTTTTTTATTTATTTATGAAATTTTCCAATAAATCAAGCAGAAAACCTGTACAGAACATAATGCTTGTAATCGTAATTATACAAGATATTGACCAAAGAAAATAATGCAAGAATTATGCAAACAGTCCCCAAAATAAGGGGGGAGTTAACCAAAAAAAAAGGAGAAAACACTCCACATAGTATTTATAAAGGAAAATAAGAGGAGACAGTGGCCCAAGGAGACCTTAATTAAACAGATGGAGTCAATACATCAGGAGAGGAGGTAACCGGCAAATGCAAACTTAAGAAAGCAGAAAGATCCTCAGGAGAAAAGAAAACATATTTCTGTGCCTTAAAGGTAATTAAACATTTACAAGGAAATCTTAACATAAATGTAGCACCAATACGCAGCACCCCGGGTTTCAGTAATAGGAAAGATCTTCTACGTTTCTGTGTTTCTCGTGCCACATCAGGAAAAAGAAAAATCTTCCCGTGGAACAGGCTATCATGCTTTTTATAAAACATTTTTAACAACCATTCCCTATCCGAGGATAGAGCTAATGTAACCAACAATGTAGATACAGCAATATCCTCTAGTTTAGGAGTACTAAGCAATTCTGTAACAGTTAAAGAGTCCATCTCCAATGGGCCAATGGAAACTTTACCATCTCTCTTTCTCAAAGGAAGATAATAGGCTTTAGAGACAGGAGGCATCAGCTCCGCAGGCACCAGAAGAATTTCTCGAAGGTAGCTCTTAAATAATTCCAAAGGTGCCACCCCAGGTAAAATAGGGAAATTCAAAAGACGAACATTAGATGCACGAACTGCATTATCCAAAGTTTCAGTCTTAGACCTAAGAGCACTATTATCCTTGATCAAAACGTCAGTTAGATCTGAAATTCTCACTAAACGTTGATCCAAATCAGATTGCTTCACATTAATTCCCTCGAAGGCAGATTGCACTGAAGGAGAAACCATTTCAAGGGCAGAAATCCGATCTGAGAGGACAGAGAATTGAGTACCCACCATATTTCCAAGGTGTGATATAGCATCCCAAATGTTGTCTAAAGTCACAGACGCAGGATGAGTCAATGTAAATGAAAACCCAGGGGGACGAAGTGAAGATCAATCTGACTGAGCCAGAAACGAAGAAACACCCACCTCTACGGGCGTAGAAACCCCGATAGCAGGCTGAGATGAAACAGCCGAAGCACCAGCCTGTAATTCTCCCTTCTGTCCTCGAGCAAGCTCTGGAGGTGAGTCCCGCTCAGAAGACACTGGTTCTACCACTTTGGGTGAAAACGCGTCGTCACTCACCAACCGAGCAGCCGAAGACCCAGGAGGCACCGGGGGAGAACATCCATCCGGGGAGAGCATGATGTCAAGGGCGGGGGATGCCGACTCCAAATCCATCGGTGCCACCAAGCCCACTTTAATCCCTTGAACTTGCTCAGAGGTCAACTGAACATAACGATCCATAGGCCCCACACCAGAAGGTAATAGCTCCGCGGGAAGAGCTTTAGCCTTGGCTTTACCTTTCCTCTTAGGCATAGTCAGCTGATTGATCTTCCACTGTCGCCATCTTAGAAAGGATGGCGACAGTGGAAGATCCTCCGGTTACCTCCTCTCCTGATGTATTGACTCCATCTGTTTAATTAAGGTCTCCTTGGGCCACTGTCTCCTCTTATTTTCCTTTATAAATACTATGTGGAGTGTTTTCTCCTTTTCTTTTGGTTAACTCCCCCCTTATTTTGGAGACTGTTTGTATAATTCTTGCATTATTTTCTTTGGTCAATATCTTGTATAATTACGATTGCAAGCATTATGTTCTGTACAGGTTTTCTGCTTGATTTATTGGAAAATTTCATAAATAAATTAAAAAACAAATCCTAAAATCCGAAGCCATCTCATCCCCTGCAAGTTAACTCATGCTGCTTAGCTCCAACTGCTATGGCCCCACATCACATTGTCCTTCTCGTTCTCATACTCCCCAACTGCATCCCCTCCTACCAACACCCTCACTCCTCTCCCCCCTACTCTCCCTCCACCCTCCTCACCTCTCCCTCCATTCTGTCTCCTAACCTAGCATCTGCCCTTGAGCTACATCTCCCCCTCCCCCTTATTCAACCAGCCCCTCTCTCATTAAGACAACCCCACCCTCGCTTCCGCTGTACTGCCTCCGCCTTACCCATTGCTGCACTGCCTACCCATTGCTTGCACTGAACTGGTTACTGTACTGCTCTCCCATTGCTGCACTGTACTGCCTACCCATTGCTTGCACTGAACTGGTTACTGTACTGCTCTCCCATTGCTTGCACTGAACTGCTTTCCCATTGCTTGCACTGAACTGGTTACTGTACTGCTCTCCCATTGCTTGCACTCAACTGCCTTCCCATTGCTTGCACTGGAAACAGCACAAGCACTGGCAAGTTAAATGCAAAGCCTTGATAAGGCAGGCAAAGCGAGAATTTGAGAAGGAACTTGCTACGGAAGCAAAAACACGAAATAAAGACTTTTTCAAGTACATTCGTAGCAAAAGGCCTGTGAGAGAGTCAATTGGACCGTTAGATGATAGAGGGGTAAAAGAGGCAGTAAGAGGAGACAAGGCTATAGCAGAGAGACTGAATGAATTCTTTGCTTCGGTCTTTACTGAGGAAGATGTAGGGATGTTACCTAAGACTGAAGTGGTATTTAAAGATGATACTGCAGAGGAATTGAGAGAAATATCGCTACACCGGGAAGATGTATTACAACTATTTGATAAACTGAATAGTAGCAAATCACCTGGACCGGATGGTATACATCCAAGAGTGTTGAAAGAACTGAAATATGAGATTGTAGACCTGCTATTGGTAATCTGTGAATTTTCATTAAAATCATCTGTAATACCTGAAGGTTGGAGGGTCGCCAATGTAACGCCAATTTTTAAAAAGGGTTCCAGGGGTGACCCGGGAAATTACAGACCGGTGAGCCTGACGTCAGTACCGGGGAAAATGGTAGAAACCATCATAAAGAACAAAATTACAGAGCATGTAGATAGTCATGGCCTAATGGGAGACAGCCAACATGGCTTTAGACAAGGAAGATCTTGTCTTACTAATCTGATATGTTTTTTTGAAGGTGTGAATAAACAGGTAGACAAAGGTGAGTCGGTTGATATAATGTATCTGGACTTTCAGAAAGCCTTTGACAAGGTCCCTCATCAGAGACGTTTGGCAAAACTAAAAAGTTATGGGATAGGAGGCAGTGTACTATTGTGGATTGGGAACTGGTTAAAAGATAGAAAGCAGAGGGTAGGGCTAAATGGCCAATATTCCCAATGGAAAAAGGTGAATAGTGGAGTACCCCAGGGATCTGTACTGCGTCCGCTACTTTTTGACATATTCATAAATGACCTAGAAAAGGGAATAACTAGTGAGGTTATCACATTTGCAGACGATACAAAACTGTTTAAAGTTGTGAAAACCCAAGAGGACTGTGGAAAACTGCAGGAGGATCTGGATAAATTGGAAGACTGGGCATCCAAATGGCAGATGAAATTTAATGTGGACAAGTGCAAAGTTATGCACCTAGGAAAGAACAACCCACACTATGGTTACACGATGCAAGGTTCCACATTGGGAACCACCACCCAGGAAAAAGATTTAGGAGTCATTGTGGATAACATGTTAAAACCCTCCGCCAGTGTGCAGCAGCGGCCAAGAAAGCAAATAGAATGCTAGGTATCATAAGGAAAGGAATGGAGAACAAAACAAAGGATATTATAATGCCTCTGTATCGTTCCATGGTACGACCGCACCTTGAATATTGTGTGCAATTCTGGCCGCCGTATCTTAAAAAGGATATAGAGTTATTAGAAAAAGTACAGAGAAGATCCACCAAAATGGAAAAGGGGATGGAAGGCTACTCCTATGAAGAGAGGCTACAAAGGTTAGGGCTCTTCAACCTGGAAAAGAGACGGCTGAGGGGAGATATGATAGAGGTCTATAAATTAATGAATGGAGTGGAACGTGTAAACGTAGATCGATTGTTTATGCTATCAGAATATAGAAAGACTAGGGGACATGTAGTGAAGCTACAGGGTAAACTATTTAAGACAAATAAGAGAAAATATTTTTTCACTCAACGTGTAATCAAACTCTGTAATTTGTTACCGGAGGATGTAGTAAGAGCTGTTAGTGTAGCTGGATTTAAAAAAGGTTTGGACACGTTCCTGGAGGAAAGGTCCATAAACCATTATTAAAAAGGGACCCAGGATAATCAATGCTTGACCCAGTTACAAGCATTGTGGAACCTGTGTCTTTTGGGGATACTGCTAGGTACGTATGACCTAGATTGACCACTGTTGGAAACAGGATACTGGGCTTGATGGACCTCGGTCTGACCCAGTATGGCATATCTTATGTTCTTATGTTCTTAATGGGTAGCCAGTTCACTGTAAACATGGGTAGGCAGATCAGCGCAATGCAGGATTAGTTGCAGGTACAAGGGTAGAGGTAATGAGGGAGCAGTGGGTAGCAGTGGAGTATTTTGGCTGCGGGTAGCAGTAGCAGTGGTGTGCTTACTTGTAAGGACGTTGGTTAGGGTCAGGCAGCAGGGTATAAAGGAGCATTGTGATAAAGCGCCTTGGTCTCTGCCGAAGAGCCATGCCAAAGGGCCCTCTGGTGAGGCCCTCCGTCGCGGGCCCGCCAGGCGTGGGCGTGCCCGGTGGTGCCTCCTCCTCTTATGTGGCCAGGATGAGGCCATCCGGCGTGGTGCCGCAACACCCAATGACGCCTCCTCCTCTTATGGGGCCAGGATGAGGCCATCCGGCATGGTGCCGCTGCGCCTGATGGCGCCTCCTCCTCTTATGTGGCTGGGATGAGGCCGTCCAGCGTGGTGCCACTGCGCCCAATGGCGCCTCCTCCGCTTATGGGGCCAGGATGAGGCCGTCTGGCGTGGTGCCGCTGCACCCGATGGAGCCTCCTCCTCTTTCAGGAAATGGAAAAAGAAGTCAAATGATGAAAACTGGAACAGCACAAGCACTGGCAAGTTAAATGCATGGCATTGATAAGGCAGGCAAAGGGCGAACGCGTACTAAGACTTTTTGAAGTACATTTGTAGCAAAAAACCTGTGAGAGTCAGTTGGTCCATGAGATGATAGAGGGGTTAAAGGGGCACTAAGAGGCGACAAGGTGATAGCGGAGCGACTGAATGAATTCTTTGCTTCGGTCTTTACTGAGGAAGATGTAGGGATGTTACCCATGACTGAAATGGTATTTAAAGGTGCGTAAGAATTGAAGGAAATATCGATACATTGGGAAGATGTATTACAACTACTTGATAAACTGGATAGTAGCAAATCACCTGGACCAGATGATATACATCCAAGGGTGTTAAAAGAACTGAAATATGAGATTGCAGACCTGCTATTAGTAATCTGTGAACTATCATTAAAATTATCGTAATACCTGAAGATTAGAGGATGGCCAACGTAACGCCAATTTTTAAAAGGGTTCCAGGGGTGATCTGGGAAACTACAGACCAGTGAGCCTGACGTCAATACCGGGAAAAATGGTTGAAACCATCATAAAGAACAAAATTGCTGAACATGTAGATAGTCATGGCTTAATGGGAGATAGCCAACATGGCTTTAGACAAGGAAGATCTTGCCTTACTAACGTTTTTTGAAGGTGTGAATAAACAGGTAGACAAAGGTGAGTCGGTTGATATAGTGTATTTGGATTTTCAGAAAGCCTTTGACAAGGTCCCTCATCAGAGACTTTTGTCAAAACGAAAGAGTCATGGGATAGGAGGCAGTGTACTATTGTGGATCAGGAACTGGTTAAAAGATAGAAAGCAGAGAGTAGAGCTAAATGGCCAATTTTCCCAATGGAGAAAGGTGAATAGTGGTGTACCCCAGGGATCTGTGCTGGGTCCGCTGCTTTTTGACATGTTCATAAATGACCTGGACAAAGGAATAACGAGTAGGGCTATCAAATTTTCAGATGACAGAAAAATATTTAAAGTTGTTAAAACCCATGAGGATTGTGGAAAATTGCAAGAGAATCTTGATAAATTGGAAGACTGGACATCAAAATGGAAGATGATATTTATTGTGGACAAGTGCAAAGTTATGCACCTAGGAAAGAACAACCCAAACTATGGTTACACGATACAAGGTTCCACATTAGGAACCACCACCCAGGAAAAAGATTTAGGCGTCATTGTGGATAACATGTTAAAACCCTCTGCCCAGTGTGCAGCGGCAGCCAAGAGAGCAAATAGAATGCTAGATATCATAAGGAAAGGAATGGAAAATAAAACAAAGGATATTGTAATGCACCTTGAATATTGTGTGCAATTCTGGTCGCCGTATCTTAAAAAGGATATAGCGTTATTAGAAAAGGTTCAGAGAAGAACCACCAAAATGGTAAAGGGGATGGAAGGATACCCCTATGAAGAAAAGCTAACCTGGAAAAGAGACGGCTGAGGGGAGATATGATAAAAGTCTATAAATTAATGAACGGAGTGGAACGGGTAAACGTAGATTGTTTGTTTACGTTATCAGAATATAGAAAGACTAGGGAACATGCAATTGAGCTACAGGGTAAACTATTTAAGACAAATAAGAGAAAATATTTTTTCACTCAACGTGTAATCAAACTCTGGAATTTGCTACTGGAGGATGTAGTAAAGGCTGTTAGTGTAGCTGGGTTTAAAAAAGGTTTGGACAAGTTCCTGGGGGAAAGGTCCATAAACCATTATTAAAAAGGGACTCAGGATATCAATGCTTGACCCAATACAAGCATTGTGGAACATGTGTCTTTTGTGGAACTGCTGGGTACGTATGACCTAGATTGGCCACTATTGGAAAGAGGATTCTGGGCTTGATGATCCTTGGTCTGACCCAGTATGGCATATCTTATGTTCTTATGTACCTATCAAAAGGCAACACTACAAATATTAAACCAATACATCTCAGAGAATACCAATACATCGCCTGTTGGGGAAAGAGAACAAGTGGGACTGTCACATAGAAACTACATGAACAGAATACTGCAGTTCGGTTATACATGCAGAACATAGACTATCACCAAACAAGGAACAAGGGATCACAATTTAGAAATAGGAAAACAATAATTAAATTGGGAACCCCAAAAGCTAAACTTGGAATGTCCAACAACACTGGAGAAATAAAACTATAAATTAATTTCCTCTTGTACTAAATAAAATGCAAAATGTTAGCAATATACATTTCCCAGCGCTGATATATTTCCATTAATAAATTCAAAATAAAATAGCTTTTTTTTACCTTTTGTTGTTTGGACATTTTATTTTTCAGTTGCAATTGCCCCAGTCGCTTTCTTTGTGTCTTCTGCTAGCTCTCCATCAGCCCATTTCCAGTCCTAGCTCCCCAGTATCAGTCCTCCTCCAGTCCCTCCCAGCATCCGCGCCTTCCAGTCCCAGTCCCCCATCCCCCATCCCCAGGCCATTTCCAGTCCTAACCCCCAGTATCAGTTTGCTTCTAGTCCCAGTCCCCTATCTCCAGCTCATTTCCAGTCCTAACCCCCCAGTATCAGTTCTCTTCCAATCCCTCCCAGCATCCGTACCCTTCCAGTCCCAGTCCCCATCTCCCAACATCAGCCCATGTCCAGTCCTAAGCCCCCAGTATCAATTCTCTTCTAATCCCTCCCAGCATCTGCTCCCGTCCAGTCAGTCCCCCATGTCCCAACATCAGCCCATTTCCAGTCCTGCCCCCCCGTTCCCATTCTAGCCCCTTGTTCCCTTCCCTGTTCCATTCTATCCCCTTGTTCCCGTTCTCATTCTAATTCCCAGTCCCCTCACCACTGCCATCGCTGCCCCCACACACCTTGGGGGCCCCATGCCTGATCAGCTTCAGAGGGAGCCTGGGAGGCCTGAAGCCCCGAGTGACCTCTGAAAGCCACGACAGTAAAGACCGGCGTTTGCCTTCTCCCCTGTGGCTGTGATAAAAATGAACCCACCAGCATGCTTAGTGCTGAGAGGTTAAACAGGGGCATGTTGGAGGTACTCCCATTTGACCTCCCGGCACTCAGCACGCCGGCAGGCGTGGGGGAGAAAGCAAACATAGCTCTTTACTCCCGCGGTTGTTCAGAGGTCAGCTGGGGCTTTGGGCCTCCCCGGATCCCTCTGCAGCCTGTCAGGCAGGGGCCCCCCAATGTGCAGGGTCATATGCGGGCAACATTCCCGCACAATGGATGGGCCAACCCTTCATTGGCCGGTTTCTCTATTCTCTTAAAAAAAAAGGAGATATTAAAAAACAATTTCAGCTTCTGCTACTTCCAACTGTGGCTAGCCATGCCCTGCCCATGCACACACCCTGCCCCACCCACAAAAAATAATTGCAGAGAAGGCAACAGTGCAGGCTTTAGCGTCTGCAGGCTATATCAAGGGGATGGGTGGGGGAAGTACAAGAGGTTGGTCTCTTCAGCACCTATTCAGCCACTGTCCCCTTCTCAGGCCCCTCCAACACACATATGCTCTACAATATGGCATTAAATTCAAAAATATATATTCTGCATTCAATGAACTCCATCCCCCCGGCCCCTTCCCCAATAATCTGTGCAGAGCAGAACTAGACCCGTCCCCATAAAATTTACCATATGAGAAAAAATCCCTCTCAATACCAAGCATATTGTGAATTAATCAGGGCCAGACCCAGAATTAATTCAAAGTGTTGGTACCATAAGCGAATCTTAACCCGTATGTCCCCCCTGGCTCTCAGAATTTATTGTTTTGCTTCGAATGACCTGCTCTCTGCCGACCCTCAGAAGTGATTGCCTAGGTTGCCTGGAATTAATACAAATCTACCAAGTCAGTACTAACTTCCAAAATTCACACAAGAATACCCAATCTTGGTCACACACATACACACATTACAGATAAGCCTTTACCAATAAGTGACCACAAAATTAAAATAGAAATATGTAGACAAAAAAGACAAAAATTAAACCTCAGAAAGCCAGAGGCTGCATGCAGCGCAACACCAGAGAATCCGAAAGAAATGCATTTCCCCTTGTGGTGTGCAAAAGACAGCAGATTCCAGGACTGGTATTAGGAGAGAGGCAACTAGGGCAATTGCCCTAGGCCTCCATGCTAGAGAGGGCCTCAGACCTATCTGAAACTGAAAAAGGCACAGCTTGCTAGCGGGCTTTGGGCCCTAGCCATATCCGACACTGATCCTGACGCCTGGCAAATGTACTTTCCTAAAACCGATATTTTCCAGTTATAAAATAGAAAATAACATTCCTTTTTCTACCTTTTTGACTGTCCATTTTATGCTGTGATCATATTGATCTCAGTCACTGGTTTCTGCTCTCCTCTGTCTTCTCTTAACTCGTTTTCAAGGGTCTCCAGCCCATCTGCCACTTCTCGCCCCTCCTGTCCTTTCATTTCCTTTCATCTCTAGGATTTATCTTTTCCTTTCAGCTTTCTTCCATTTTTCTATCAATTCAGATTTCCTTCTTATCATCCAGCCCTCAATCCCCTCTCTACCACTTTTCATCCCTTAACACAGCCCTCTCCTTCTCCTTCCCCATCATCTCATTCCCCAGCCTTTAACTAACTCCCCTTTCTCTCTTCCTCTCCCCATGTCCAGCATCATTCCCCTTCCCTCCTCCTCTGTTCAATGTCTTTTCCCTCACATTCTCCTCCATCCAGCACTTCTCACCCCATGTCCACCATTCCCCTTCTCTCCCTATTTCTCTTTCAAAAAGTTCGCAACTTGCACCATATCTACTTGTGTCTCTGAGTTGGTGCTTTCTTTCTTCCTGTTTGTATTCCTGTAGCCCAAGCTTCTGGCTTGTGAAGTCAGGCAGAGGAGTGGGTAAAACCTTCCGAGCGCTTCAGGAAGGACAATAACTTAAGGGAGGCACTTCGTAGGTCTAAGGCAGAGCACTCCAGACATATCTTCCTCTAGCAAATCCAAGGAAACTTTAAGAAAGCCACAAAATAACCACACCATGCCCTCGGGATCGCTGCCTTTTATAGGGTTAGGCAGAACCAGGGCAGCCCCAGCAACATTCCTGCTTCTGACCTCCCTCCCTCAGCAACATTCTTTCTTTTCCTGACCCCTTCCCAGCCCCAGCAACATTCCTGCTCCTGTTGATCCCTCTCAGCTCTAGCAACATTCCTACTTTTCCTAACCCTACCTAGCAGCATTTCTGCTTCTCTGACCCCCCAAGCCCTCAAAACATTCTTGCTTCTTCTGACCCCCGAGTCCCATAACAATTTTTGCTTCTCCTGAGCCCCCAAGACCCAGAACCAGTCTTACTTTTCCTTACCACCCCCTAAGCTCCAAAACCATTCTTGCATCTCTTGCCCGCCCAAGCCCCAGAACCATTCTTGTTTCTTCTCAGGGGAAGCGGAACCCCCTGTTGGCTGAAGGGGCCAAAGAAAGTAATCTCCAGCCCCACCCCCACCCCCACCCCCAAGCACTGTAATTGCTTATGCTGTGTTAAGGAAAATATCGATGAGGTCATGGTCCCCGTGGCCCATCCCATTAAGCTTCTCCTGACCCCCGAGCTTCCAAAAAATCCCTGCTTCTTCTTACCTCCCCAGCTCAACTAATATTCCTTCTTCTACCCTCTGGCCACACCCACATGTACTGGGTTGGAACCAGGATCAGGATGCCTCATCCATACTTCCTTCTTTCCCAAGCCAGCAAGTCTTCCCTCTCACCTGGGGTGTGAACTTCACTAGTGGGCTCCTTCTGCAGCAGTCAGTGGCAATCTACATTGACTCAGGTGTGCAGAGCATGTGGGGCTTCAGATGCGCCATGCCATGGAGGAGGGGGTAAAGAAGAGTGAGGGGGGTCAGTGCTGAAGCCTACAGGAGGGCCTGTGTCCAAGCCCTGCCTGCCTGCACAAAGTTAAAAGAGTTTGAGAATTTATTTATTTAACAGTTTTTATAAACCTCCTTTGATCCAAGGCAGTTTACATTGAACAACAGCACAATCTCAACAATTTGTTTTACAAAGAACAAGGGTTAAATAACTTGGAATTAAATATGGAGGTTAAAACTGAGTCAATGGTGGGTGGGTGGTTGAGGTATGTATGTTTAGGTAATGTCATTAAGCCCAAAGTGTTCTATGAAGAGGTACATTTTAGTAGTTTCTTCATATCTTGGAAGTGGGGCTGGACAGGCCAGGGGTTGGCATGAAAGTTATATGGAGTGGAGGACTAACCCAATGGTTAAGAGTACTGGCTTGGGACCCCAAAGACCAGCGTTTGATTCCCACTTGCACCCCTTGTTGCCTTGGGCAAGTCACTTAACCTTCCATTGCCTCAGAAAAATCCAAGTTATCAACACCCCTGTTTAATGTACATTACCAAGTTTAAGTTAGAATGTAAGCCAGTTTGATTGAAATGATAAAGTGGTATATAAAACCTGTTAATAAAATAAATGAAATTCAGCTGCTCTGCCAATTAATTCTACACATACTGTAAGTAAAGTAGCAGGCCTAACTTAGGTAGATGAATGCTGATGTAGTTGCCCTTTAAATGGTCAGTGCTGCTGAATATGTGAGTATCATAAAGCCCCTGCAGCAGTGTTTTATTTATTTATGCTTTATACCATGCTCTTTAGAATCAGTGTGGTTTACATGTATGCTAACAGGTACTTTTTGTTCCCTTGTCCCTGAAGGGCTCACAATCTAAGTGTACCAGAGGAAATGGAGGGTTAAGTGGGTTGCCCAAGGCCACAGGGAGTGGCCATGGGACTGGAGACCCCAGTCCCTCCAGCCTGAGATTGCTTGTCCCCATGTGGGAATTGAACCCCTGGTCTTCTGGCCTGAGGTAACCTGTCCCAACCACTGAGCCACTCCCCCCTCCCTTTTACTTTATCTAGCAGTTGTGGCCACTGAAATTGAGTCTCTTTTTAGAAAACAAAACAGAAAACCAGATTTGCAAGTCCACAGGATAAAATCAGGACCGATTAAACTTGTCTGCTTAATACCGAGTTTGTTGCTGGCAAACAGGGCAAATGCTCTTGGCCCCCATGCCACATGGGTCCCAAGCCTGCCTTAAGGCTTAGCTTGCAGGTGGACTTTGGGGCCCCCTCATCAGTATATGCCCTGGGCCCCTGCATGTCTAACGCTGGCCTTGGCTACCTTTATTTATCAGAAGGGTTCTGTGTAAGGGCGACGGAAGGGCACTGAGTCACACTGAAGGAGTATAAAAGAGATCTGTATGTTTTCAAGGAGAAATATGATATTTTTCCTCCTCCAACACTCTTTCTACTGCAACTTTCCTCCTCTCCCATATTTTTTAAGCTATTTAAAAATGCTTTTGCTCTTACAGCCTTTAGAGGGTCCCATTTCTTTGATTATCCATTTTGCTTCTTTCCATTTTTCATACTTTGGTATGCGTGCATTCGTTTTTCCTCGATGCATTTATCTGATCTGCTGAAGGGTGATGAAGTGACATCGCCATGGCAACAGATGTTGATTTCCCTGTTGCCTGGCAACATGATGCAGGATGATGTAAATTGTGCTTCTTTCCTATGGTGGCTGATGTCCTTTGTCTGTCAAATGTGGCGTGTCCTTGCTGCCCGCCACCCTGCCAAAATTGTCCTCCTCCCATCTCCTATTCCCAGCATAGCTGTTATTTTAACATCAGAATTACCATAAGGTGTTCTTAAATTTTGAGGAAAAAATATAAATTGAAAATATTGTCCTTGAGGCTTGACAAAAAGTATTGTCTTAACCTTGAAATGTTTTTAAATCTATGTACGTATGCAGAAGTTCATTCTACAGTGCTTTCCTTTCAAGTTTTATATTCCGTTTTGAGTATTTACGCTCTTCTTAAAAGGAGCAAAAGGGTTAGGTAAATCTAAAGAGAGGAAGAGGGTTTTATTTGCAAGTTTATCTAGTGTAATGGTTGTTTTCCAGTTTTATGTTAATCCATTTCATAGTTTCCACTTTCTGCCATCTGTCTTTCTTCCCTTGTTTTGTGCAAGAGCCTACTTCTATTAAAACAGAGATCGGGATGGGAGCATCCCAGGCTATAATCTTTTCAGAACAGACATAGGGTAAGGAGAGGAAATAGTAGTTCTTTATCAGGTGTGATTATTGAAAGGTACAAAAAGCCCTGTTTTAATGCACTTTATGCAACATGGGTGTTTAATTAAAGAAATCTTTTTTGTGAATACCTGGCTGCTCTGGGTGGGTGGTCTGGACTGTCATGGTACAGCAGGTGTTCAGCAGCCGTGATCCTGGGTGCAGCTGCAGCATGGCTATGGGGTTATTCTTTTGTTTCAGGAGGGCAGAGCTTGCTCGGACCTGGTAGTGAGGCCTTGTGGAGAACCATGGTGTCCTAAGCATGTGCGGGACTCCAGGCATACGCAGAGGAGACATCTGACATAAGCCACGCTGGGCTGTGGAAGGTTATGCAGACCTTAAAGCAGCTTTGGTATAGCACATGAAGCCCCAAAATGGTGCATGTTGCGGCTGAAAATATTTGGAAGACAAGCTTTCTTTTAGCTTGATTGCATTTTTCTGTGAGGGATACTAATGGCTGTCAAATGTAGGAAAGCCTTTGGAGTGGTCTGGAAGGACATGGACTGGTCTTTTAAAGGAGCTATTTGATGTGAAGGACCACTACAGTCTTGAGAATTGCGTTTCAAGTGGTTGTTGGTGGCAGTTGATCCTTGAATTGAGAAGGGGCAGAGTGTGTGTTGAGTGAGTGTTGTGTGAGAGCATTGTTAGAAGAAATTTTGAAGAAGAATCAGCCTGGTGAGCTATCTGGAGTGTGAGCTTAACAACTTGGAATTTAGAAAGTTTTTTCGTTTTACCTGTGTAACTCGGTAAAAGGAGAATATGGTACGGCTGGGAAGTTTCTGTGAGAGAGGCACTGAAATTCCGAAGTTTTCTTCAAAGGTATTTCTCTATTTAGGTTAGAAGCTGTCAGATCAATACTCAGCGGGGGTGGCCAGTGTTTCTTAAGTGGCTGGCCGCCACTGCTGAAAGTGAAACTGGATTTTCAACACCAGGACTCGAATATCCTCCAGTGCTGAATATCCAGGGCTAGCAATATTCAGCTGCTGTCCAGAGAGCCACCTCATGTAAAGTTAGGATAACCATTGACCTCTCCTACATTTATGTGGATTCTTAGCTGGTTAGCAGACTGAAAATCGCAATGAACCGGCTAAATGCCAGGACCACCCTCGCCCTGCCCAGAGCCCACAAACTTCCCAACAGGTCCTACCAACCAGATACTTTTTTCAGCTCCAGAAAGGGGCTTGAATTTAAACAAAGAAAGGGACACATCCTTGTTATAAAATGGAGAAGAAAGGAATACTGAATGAGCAGGATACATGCTATTTTAGGAGAGTTGCTTTGAGATTGAAAGTCTGTGCTTGTTTGGGGTTTTCCTTTGGAAGCTCCTGTCTGAATGATCCTGAGCAAATTAATTTGGTTTGCATTTTGGCTCTAAAGTCGCTCAGTCGGAGTTCTTCTTGAGGGCTTTTGTCTATTGAAGACTGGTTTTAAAACAAAATAGGTTGCAGGCAGTGCTGAAAACATAGATTGGGAGCCCCTTCGGGGACAAGGGAAAAAAAAATATATATATAATGTTCACCACTTTGGTAGAAAAGTGGTATATAAGCCTAGTTAAATAAATAAATAACTGTCACTTATTGTGTCTTTTCTAGAAAAAAATCAACCAACCAACCAAAAAAAAAACAAAAACCCCTCAACGAAATAAAAACATCCAGTAGCAGCCTGGGCGAGAGTGAAAAATTTACTGAGAGAATTGGGAGTGAAGTTCTGTCAGCTTTATAGAAACAAGACCTAAAGCTGGGTTTTGACTGAAACATCTCCTGTTTTATAAATTTTATTTAGTGTGTGTGGTATAACTTAACAGCTGAGACCAGAGCTGCTGGAAGAGACTGGTAGTGTGAGTGGCCTCAGGGTAGCGAGTGGATGTGAGTGAGTAGTTCGGGAAATGTAATCATCTTTTTATTTCAATGTCATTTGATATGCATTTTAAAAATAAACCTTTAGCACATTCTGAGCGAGCTACACAGATCAGGGAAATAGGATTTTGTTTTATTGGTTCTGTTGCAGACTGGAGCAGCTTCAAGGAAAGGCAGTGTTGGTCCATATCCAGAGAAGGAGGGGAACGCCATGTGTCAAGCAAGGCCACCGTTCAAAACAGTTCATTTGCAGAAAAATAAGCAATTTCATTCACACCAGGGAGAGCCTGGAAGACACTTGGGGCATGCTTACTAAAATGCATTATTGTAGGGCTCCAAAATCTAGTGCAGGGGGTGGGCCATGCCCAAGCTAACAGATGGAGGTGTGACTGAAATGTTGCCGTGCTAAGCCAGCAGCCACAGTCAATGCAAGTAGCAGCATCCACTGAGGTGGTGGTAACTGCAGCCACGCCAACTGCAACATGAACGCGTGTTAATGATGCCCACACCAATGACAATGTGCATTTAATGCCCACACTTCTCCAAATGAGGGCTGGCACGACCATTAGGCAAACTAGACAGTCACCCAGGGCGCCTATTGCTGCTGCCGCTGTCCTCCTCCGGGAAGTGCAGTGGTGGCAAAACTCAGCTTCTCCTCTGGCACTGTGGTGGTGTTGGTGCTTCCACTTCCCTATGAGTTCCCTTTTGAAAACCGGAAGTGGAATCGGAGGGGAGGGGAAGCATGAATGGCACAACAGTGCTGGAGAAGGTGAATATTGCCACCACTGCACTTCCCGGAGAGGGGCAACAGCAGTGGCAATAGGAGCGGGGGCTGTAGCAGGGGTGGAACTGGGAATGAGGTTTGCCTAGGGTGCCTTATATCCTTGCACAAGCCCTGCCCCCTAAACAACTTGTCTGAATCCTTATTGCTGAGTTATATCATCTTGACTCTCACTCCAAATTCATTAGTGTTGTAACACCTTATTAATCTTTATTTGCAATCAAACATACAACTTAAGCGACTTTTCCCCCCTATGGTTTGTTGGGATTCTTTTAGTTTATGGTAGGAGAAGGTTAGTGTTTAAAGGTGTGAATCTGAGTACTGAGAGCTTCCTGTCTGAGGTATCTACTCTTGACTATATGACTACAAAGGGTTAATTGTAGGACAGGCATCCTTCCTCTGTGCCTGGGTTACATTTAGGACTTTCCTTTTACTAAAGTCCGCTAAGGTTTTGCACTTATCATGCAAAACAAGTGCAGAGCCTCAGCATTAGCAGTCAGGACATGATCTGCATGTTCCCAGCAGCTAATGCGGGTTCATCTAACGACTCCATAAAGGAGTTATTAGGTGAACTAATGCTCTATGCCACACTAACTGTGATTGCATGGTACTGAGCTCTCCTCACACTTGATTGCCTGTTAATGTGCTTTTTGGCAGACAGTAGCTGGCATGGCAACGTGTTAGTGCTCCTCTTGGGCAGCTACTACATGCTAAGCCAAGTATTAACTGGTTAATGAGGTTTAGTAGGAAGGGCCTTTGGTTACCTTTTTTTTTCAGTTCCATCAAGTCAGTGCTGACTCCTGGCAACCCAGCTGCCTTTGGGTTTTCTTGGTAATGAATCTCCAGAAGTAGTTTGCCAGGCCTTTTCTTCTGAGGCACTGGAGGGTAAATTGACTTGCCCAAGGTCATAAGGAGTACTAGTGGGAATCAAACCCTTGACTTCCTGGTTGCTAGACAGCTATTCTAACCACTAGACTACTCCTTGGTGAATGCTGCAGTGCTGTTACTGCACACAGGAAAGCCCAGGTGTTAGCAGCACTGGTGCAATTGCACATTTCCCCCTGTGGGAACATACGGCACCCTCTCCCCTACACCCATAAATGACTAAAGGGTTCATCATAAGCTCTGAACAAGAACCTCTCTTCTGTGGCACCCAAAAAGCCCTGATGTCAAAATTCCACCTTTATGGTTCCCTGAAAAGTGAGTAGTCTTAAGCTTAACCCCTGATGGTATCCCCATCCCAACCAAATGTCTATCCCCCCACAGATGAAAGATTCTTCCAGTTCCCTCTGCCCCTGGAAGACTCCTTTAACAGCTAGAACACTGGGTCAAAAAGAGGAAGAAGCAAGCCAGTCAGCACCATTTTCGCTAATATCTTAATAATGCTGCAGGCTAGCACCATTTTGGATAGTGCCAGTGGGCAGGAACAATTGGTGATTTCTCCTGCCCCTTTTTGACCCTGGTTTCCACATAGTAAGAGAGTGCATGCCCGCAAGCGGGGGAGAGGGTGGAAATTAATTGGGGGGAAGGTTATAACAGAGGAGCTGGGCTTAAGACGTCCCATTTTTGGTGAGTAGGTGGGAGGGGAAAATTTTGAAGAAGGGCTTTTTTGGTGCTACTGGAGGAGATTCATGTTCCTTGGGGCTTATATAAGAACATAAGAAATCCCTTACTGGGTCAGACCAAGGTCCATCAAGCCCAGTATCCTGTTTCCAACAGTGGCCAATCCAGGTCACAAGTACGTGGCAGGTTCTCAAAGAGGCACACAGGTTCCACAATGCTTGTATTGGTTCAAGCAGTGGATTTCCCGGGTCCTCTTTAATAATGGTTTATGGACCTTTCCTCCAGGAACTTGTCCAAACCTTTTTTAAACCCAGCTACACTAACAGCTTTTACTACATCCTCCGGTAACAAATTCCAGAGTTTGTTATGCGTTGAGTTAAAAAATATTTTCTATAATAATGTTCCTTTATCCATTTACCTGGGTGGGAGTGTAAACAGCATTAGCAGACGCATTGCCCGGTCATCACTCGGTCAATGGTTAACTACATCTCTCGAGATGTAATTAACTAGTATGTCTTAACGCAGATTGCAACATTAATCACAACCCATGTTAAATCTTTTGCATCCTAATAAGCTTCTTTGCATGTATTTTCATCAGATGCAGCTAATTAACTTTGCATGTACTGTGCCTGGTTGCCTAAAGGACAATAGCATTTGCTAATTTCTGGTAGCATTTGCTGTTTTCTGATAGTGAGCAATCACACATTCAGTCCTGTTTTCAATATTTTCGCATGTAGTACTACATTGCCACTGACTAGTAAACAGGTCAATTTGTTTAAAGAATGATAGGGAGCCCTGAAATAAAGGGAGTGCAGGGGGACGACTGCATTACTATGAGCTGCCCTGTAAATTCTTTGTACATGGGCATATGACTGAAAACTCCAATTCAGGGAAAGGCGAAGGTGGGTCCAGACATAAATATCATCATATCAGGATGGTGTGTAGTCTAGCTTGTAGGCAACTTCAAAGCCTTTTTTACACACATGGAAAGGGCTTTAATAAAATTGTGCAGCTATATACATGTATACTTATACACATTCAGGTATGGAACTGCAACGTATGCATAAACTTGATAAAATATGAATGCACATGAATAGAGTACATACACACCTTTACACCTGCCTTGGACTTCAAGAAGATGAGGAGATCCTATCAGGAATACTTGAAGGGTGCAGACAGAGTTTGGTGAAAAAACAAAAACAGCATTGAGAAGATAATCAATCTGCTGTAGTCATATGTAATGCAGGATAATTAAAGGACAGAGAACAAAGAGACCCATATGTTTATTTTAAATAATATCTTAAAATGGCTGCAATTACACAAGACATTAGAACCTTCTGATGCCTCTTTACTAATCCAGTAAGTCATACCACAAAATAGACCAACTTTGCATCCAAAGAAGTACAGGTCTTGAATATAGATTGTAGATAAGATGCTACCCTGTGCCAAAAAACAGATTGATGGGGATGGAGAGTGTGAGTAGAGTCCAAATGGGAAGAGAGTTGAGCAAAAATCAATTTTTCAAGTAACTTGGAGAGAAAAGGGAGAGTAGAGACTGGCAATAGAGAGCAGGAATGGAGGGAACAGAGGAAGAGTTCTTCAAAATAGGACAGATGATAACATGTTTCCAGGAGACTGGGAAAATACTACTGTTGAGAATTGACCAAATCAGGAGCAATAGTGCCAAAGAGGGTGTAGTGAGCAAGATGAGGGGATAGGATCAGCAGTGGAAGTGGTATTATGGGAGGAGCTAATGACTTTCAGAAGTTCAGTTGCAGAGATGGATGAAAGGATGACCATATATGAGAAAGGGAGTGAATGGGGGTGGCAAGACTATCAGTGGGGTCTGTCGTCTCAGGAGGAACAAACACCAGTGAAGGGGGAGACAAGGGAGGGGGACAGCCTATGAAGGTGGCCCAGAGAGACTGGACTTTATTATGTAAAAAGTCGTCAAGAAGATGTGGAGGGGGAGAGATGCACGATATGGAATGGAATTGCAGTTAATGACTTTGAAAGGGTGGATAGGAAGGATATAGACAACGAGAGGAGTAGCAGAGAGGATATGAGATCAGAGTAGTATTTTGGCTTAACGGCGTGCATTCTGGAATGGTATTGATGATGCAAGTCTTTGTAATGTTGGAGAGAGGTAGAAGAGGGATGCTTTCTCCACAGATGCTCAGTGTAGTTTCTTCAAATGGGTTAGTTTTGCGCATACTATGGCAGTTATGAACCTTATTTCTAAGCCAGGGTATATGGAGTATGATCTTAGTCTCTCAAATTTACTGCTAATGCTCAGTATAATACTTGCATCGTGCCAAAGAAAGCCTCCTGCTGGAGTTCATAAGATGTAACATGTATGGGTAGTTTGTCAAGATGGGCTTGGAAGTTCTTCTTTATCAAGCTTTTGCTCCCAGTACAATGGGAAATATTTCCGTATCTTTTTGCCACATTTTCTTGGTCTCTGACTGCATTTCTTGGTACTTCAGGATCTTCTGCCTCTCCACACTATTCACAGAATAATCACTCAGTAGCGACACTTCTATTATCAATGCTGTTCTGGTATTCTTCCCCTTTACCACTTTGTCAGGTTTCCTGGCATCCAGTTTCTTATTCGTCGAAATGGGAATGTCCCAGGTGATCATAACCTCTTCATTCTCTGTTATTCTCTTAGGATCATGACCCCATTGCTTTTCAGGGACAGTGATTTTGTAGTGTTTAGAGAGCTTCCAGTGGAGGAGGCATGCTACTTTGTTGTTCCTTTTTGTATAGAAATTTTCTGCCATCAGAACTTCATAGCCTTCTATTAGGTGAGTCACTGTTTCCAGCTCTTTCTTACAGAATCGGCATATGTCTGTTGTGCCATTTTTTTCAATACTCACTGTAAACCATCTCATCCATAATCTTCTGTCCTGGGCTGCAACTA
This sequence comes from Ichthyophis bannanicus, assembly GCA_033557465.1. Taxonomy (NCBI): domain Eukaryota; kingdom Metazoa; phylum Chordata; class Amphibia; order Gymnophiona; family Ichthyophiidae; genus Ichthyophis; species Ichthyophis bannanicus. The sequence goes on along the minus strand of CM066033.1, from coordinate 186,199,444 downwards.
TCAATCTTTCATCCTTCGGTTTCAGTTCACCTCTCATCAACCATTCATGTGTCTGTTCTTGATCGGCAAAAGGTTCTTGAAGTAACACTCTGTATTTTCCATTGTATTTGTGCATTTGCCACTTGTTTTTCCTCGCCTGCTGATCTAATTCCTTGAAGAGTTTTTTTTCTTGTTTTGCAAATTCTGTTACTTCCTTTCCCATGCACACCTGTAGATTCTCACTCATTCCTTCTAATCATTGGAATGCTTGTCCAAATTTGATGATGGAGACAGATTCTGAATGTTTACTTTCATATTTCAGCACTTTTTGCATATTTGGATCCGATGGTGCTGTCCGATAGGCTTGGAGGCCTATGATAGTAGCTCTGTAGGTGTAGTCAATTTATATAAGTCCTAATCCTCCTTCAGCTCTAGGAATGTACAATCTTGGCATACACGGATTCTTGTAAATTACTTCATGAGCATGGAGGAGTTTTCTTGTTCGCACATTCCAAAAACTGTATGAGAGTACAGGAATTGCCAGCTGATTGATGGCTTGTATCTTATTTTGTGATGTTAAAGCACTTTTCAATAACAGTTTTAATCTTCTGTAATATCCTTTACTGATATTCTCTCTCAATAGTTTCTGCTCAAGTGTCATTCCTTCCTCTAGTCTGAGATACTTATGTACCCCTTCCTGTTCAATGTCCTTGATGACACAGCACTCAGCACAGGAGATGTTTTCGGTTTTGCTCAATTTTCCTCTGAAAAAGGTTGCTCAGCTCTGAAGAGCTGATGGTGATGTAGATGAAGACCATGATGAAACCAGGGATGATTATGCCTAGAGGGTCAATTACAGGGATGAAGGGAGGCGGTGTTGTTCAGAGCAGAAGATAAACAGGAATGCCAAAGCTGAGCCTGCATTTCAACAGTAAGAGCTGAAAAATCAGGTGGAAAAATGTCATTGGCTGATGGGAAGCGTTCAAGGATAAGGGACGAGAGGTTGTGACTGAGGGGTAGAGCTCTGTAGACGACTGGGTAAAGATGAAATGGCTGGGAAATACTGAGAGGAAAAGCAAATGCAAAAAAGGTCAGACTAGGGGACAGGAAGGAAGATAAAAGAAGAGAGGGCCGATAATAAAGGTGGTGAGGATGTAGCAGCAAAGCGCAGACAAACCAATGATACCAGGAGTCTGTTCAAAAGGTCCAAATCATTTATTTGTGCACAAGTCTCGAACCAGTCAATTTCAAAATGGCTGAGCAAAGTTTTCAAGCATTACAACAACTTTTATAGACTTCTGTTCCATTCTAGGTATAGAAAAACATTTCATTGGTCCCGGTAATCTCCCGTACCTCCCGTACCTCTTCTATTGGTCCCGGTACTGATAAGTTTATCCAGTTATGTCCCTCCAGTGGGCATGACACCTGCATACCCCCCTTCTAGTCCCAATTACAATGGTCAGTTCATCAACTTGTTACTTTCACACTTTCAAGGTTATAGAACCAATTTGTACGTGCAGAGGAGCTGGGCTCTGCAACTCATCTGTCAGCACTCCTAATTATTTCTTTGCAGATGTACTTTTTCTTATCAGTAACTTTTAAACATGTTTTTCTGTATTTTTCCATCTTTCAATACTGCAGTTCTGCTTACCTAAGCTAATTCAATACTTCTACTGAGTTCTATCTTACAATAGCAGCATATTGGGGGATGTGCAATCCTATATGCCTCTCCACAGGCCTCATTTACAGGTCAAGCTAGCCATGCTGGCCTGCTTATGTTCGGACACTGTGGGTCACAGGCCTGCACCTGCCACATTCCCCCCTTTGATTAATCTCACCCTATTACTTAATAAGGTGTGAGAATTAAATCACTTTCTGAAGAATCACATCCTGGCTAAAGGATTTCTACCAGGACTGGCTGTATATAAAGCCATGATTTTTGTTGCGGTCTTCCGCTCTACTGTACTATCAATAGTGTTATGAATGGAACGCATACAACATGGGATTAAACATGGTAATAAGAAGATAACAGCAACAAGGATTAGTACCAATACGATGAAAGTCTTAAATCCTCCCACCCATGAAAAGAGGTTAGCAAACCAGTTAGGAAATTTCAATGAGTGCCACGTCTGTACTGGCACATAAGCATGTCTTTGCATATCTTTAGCAATTTCTTCAACTACTTGACCTTTATCATCTATTTTCAAACAGCAATTGGTTAAGTTCAGCTTACCACATACTCCTCCTTCAGCTGCTAACAAATAATCAAGTGCTAAGCGGTTCTGATATATCGCAGTGCGCATCTGTGTACTTTGTCTAGCTAAAAGCGTGAGAGCATGACTAGTTTCATTGATTATTATTTCAACTACTGCTTGTAAGCGAATAATACGATTAATCATATAAATTGGGGTACGATAACCATACATACCATCATCATTCCAAGTGGCGGGTCCATAATACTCAATAATTCTTTCTGGTGGCCAATCATCACCCTGCCATTTCTCCCACTTGCCTATCTGTAAGGCCTCTCTCTTTTGTCTTAGTGCTCTTTTGTGTCGGTGGGTAGTGTATACTGGGTATCCTAATTGTTCTCCATGTTCAGTGTTTAAAAGAAAGAAAGAAGGTCTGATGGTTCCTAAGACACATGCTCCTCCCCAGTGTGGTGGGAGTTGTGCATACGCTCGGTTTCCACAGATCCAATATAGGCCAGGTGGGGCCTGCCAGGCTTGGATTTCAGCAAGGTTAGTCCATAGACCTGCAAGTTCAGGAAATCTGGCTAATGGGTTAGGAGGTTCAGGATGTCCAATTCCTGACCACCATGCTGTCTTTTTGGTCGTGGCATTATAGTACTTCTGGCTAAGACAGACCAGCTGTCCTACCTTTTGGGTGAACTGGGGTCCAGTTCTGGCATAGCAAAGACGTCCAACGATTGAGTGCGCTAACACCCATTCACTGGTAGTCTTGTGTAATTCAGTCTGATTGTAAATCATGGAATAATTCAATTCTTGGGCTTCCCATGGCCACTGATCTCCCATTTGGGTTCCGCCACAGAAATAACAATCTGTGATCTTAAGACTAGATACTACTGCTCCGGCTAATTCTAGAAATAAATTCTGTGAGGGGTGAGGGATCTCAAACTTATTTACATGCATGGCTTCATAAAAAGTATTATGAATATGATATTTAGATGACTTGTGGGCTTGGGTATTCAATCTGATATACACAATGGTCCCTGGATCTATTGCTCCTCCAGCAATACGTAAACCAAACTTATATCCTTGTTTCCATGCATGGGGATTGTGTATACGTAAGTGTAAGGGGTTACAAGCATCTTTCTGACATTTATCATTTGTGGTTGGCTTGGTTAAAGTAGCCATTCGTTTATCTATTTTCTCATCAGTTATACCAGTATTCCAGGTAGCATAAAAAACACATCCCCAATACGGGCAATAGTAGTCTGCTGCTGGGGCAGTACTATAGCCTGGTTCCTTTTTACCTGTACACTTTCTCCATCCCGTGGCACCTTCTGGACACATATACTTATGGTCATTTCGATACGCTTTCTCCCATGTACCACAGGTGGAATAACTATCTCTATTAATAGCATTGCATGCATCAAAATTCAAAACAGCAGGTTTAGTAATGTCCTTAAGTGGCGGCGTTGCAGCTAATATAGGTCCATCTGCATCCTTCCATCTTATTTCCATCGTGTAATAGGATGGATTCTGATGCGGATTATAGCATGTTTTAATTTTTCCATGAGTGCAAACATTTAGTTCAGTGGTGTTATAGATACACCGAGTTACTGTCCCCTTGCAGGTATAGTAAGAATGATAAAGCAAAGTCTGAGTTACTTTCAGTCCAATTCTAGTAGAAGTAATGCAGGCAGTGCATGGAGGTAAAGCATGAGTCTGTTCAAAACCTCCAAAGAAGGCAACCAAAGCAAAGCAAAAGTAGAGATGCATGTCGATGTTGATTGGAGTTCTTCTGAATCCTCAGCTTGCTGATCTTGATCACGATGATCTATTATTCTTCGTCCCGTTTGCTAATGAAGCAATTTAACGGGTGCTGAGTGTTGATTGAAGATCCTCAGGTTGTCCAGTACACATTAACCAACTTATTAGTAATTTCAGTTGGCTTGTGAAGTCTGGCTTAGTCAATGTAGTCTCAAAGTAGTGTGCCAAATCACCCACAAATTGGGTTCGTTGAAACAAAGCTGTTGCTGCATAGAAAACAGCAATCCTCTTCGAAAGACTTGGCTGCTGCAAAGCACTTGTGATGAAGTGTCTAAGCTGCTGGTTGTCGTCTCAAAGTAACTCGCAAGGGTACATCAGGGTGCTGTTCTGCTGTCCACTGCTCTGGTTCAGGATCGGCGGCGGGCTTGACTCTGCTGTGGTGGATCCAGGCGTCGATCTCGGCTACCTTTACTGCAGTTGGGGTAGACAGGATGACGGTGTACGGTCCCTTCCAATGGGGTTCCAACGGTGTCTTCTTCCAATCTTTGATCCACACCGAGGTACCAGGCTGGTAGGGATGCAAAGGTTCCGTCAAGTTGATAGGCAACTGGTCTTGGATCCACGTATGGAGAGTCTGCAGAACAAAACTAAGAGCTAGAAGTTCTTGTCTGGTTATTTCTGAACCAATTTGGGCTAGACTTCCTTTGATTCCCTGCACTATTGGTGGGGGTTTACCATACAAAACTTCAAAAGGGGAAAATCCTGTTGACTTTACAGGAGCTGAGCGTATTCTGAATAAAGCTATGGGGAGCACTTGGGGCCACTTCAATTGTGTCTCCTGACAAAGCTTAGACATTTGGGCTTTCAAGGTACGATTCATTCGCTCAACTTTCCCTGAACTCTGGGGTCTGTATGCAGTGTGGAGTTTCCATTGTATCTGCAAGGCTTTTGCTAACTGCTGAGTAACTTGGGAGACAAATGAGGGTCCATTGTCTGACCCTATTACTGCTGGAATTCCGAATCTGGGGACAATCTCTCTCATTAAGACCTTGGTAACTTCTCGGGCTTTCTCAGTTCTGGTTGGGAATGCTTCTACCCACCCAGAGAAAGTACATACTAATACTAATAGGTAATGATACCCATTGGCTTTTGGCATTTCGGTGAAATCAACTTGGAGGTTGTGCATGGGGGTCACACCTCTTGACTGAACTCGGGGTGCTGTAATAAGGCCTTGCTTGGCATTATTCTTGGCACAAGTTTGACATTGTCGTGCTACTGAAGCTGATATGGTTGTCATCAGAGGGATGTAGAAATGTGGTCTGAGTGCTTTTTCCATAGCACTTTTCCCATAGTGGGTAGCTTCGTGGAAAGCTTTGACAAAGGATGGTCCTAACAGTTCAGGAATTACTATTCGTCCTGGGGGTTGACTGCCCTGTTCTGGTGGCAGCTCAATCCATCCGTCTTTCAATACTCCATTTTCTTTGTCACAATAGTAGTCCAATTCTTTGGTGGTATATCGTGGGGTCCATAGATTCAAAGGTACTGGAAACAATGCTGCTTGCATTGGCATAGCTTGTGGGGCAATTTGTCCTGTCATAGCTGCTTGTCGTGCTGAGGCATCTGCAAATCTATTCCCTCGGGCAACTTCTCCTTTTCCTGCTTGATGTCCTCTGCAATGCATGACAGCTACACGTGTTGGGGCCCAAACGGCATCAAGTAACATCAATATTTCGGGACCATATTTGACTGATTTTCCTCCGGATGTGATGAGTCCTCTTTCTTTATAGAGAGCTCCATGGGCATGCAGGGTAGTGAAGGCATATTTGGAATCTGTATATACATTCAGTATAAGTTTTTCTCCTAACAACAATGCTCTGGTGAGTGCTATCAATTCGGCTTTCTGGGCTGATGTGCCTGAGGCTAGGGCTGATGATTCAACTACTTCGTGTTGAGTGACGACTGCATATCCGGCACAGCGTCGTCCATCAAGGATGAGACTGCTCCCATCAACATAATAGGTTTGGTCAGGATTGTCTATGGGCACATCTGTCAAGTCAGGTCGGCTGGAGAACACAGTCTCCATGACTTCGATACAGTCATGTTCTGGGAGTTCTTCACTGATGGGTATCAAGGTGGCTGGATTCAGGGCATGGCTCACTTCAAGTTGTATCTGTGGGTTTTCACATAACATGCTCTGGTACTTCAACATTCAGGAATTGGTGAGCCAATAATTTGCTTTCTGTTCCATAAGGGCAAGGACTGCATGTGGCACAGTGACTCGTATGTTCTGTCCTAGTGTGAGTTTGTCTGCTTCACTCACTAGTAGCGCTGTAGCTGCAACTGCTCTCAAGCAAGGTGGCCATCCTTTGGCCACAGGGTCCAATTGTTTCGATAGGTAGGCTACAGGTCGCTCCCAATTTCCCAATTTCTGAGTCAACATGCCCAAGGCATTTCCCTGTGCTTCATGTACAAACAAGTGGAAAGGTTTGTGGACATCTGGTAGTCCAAGTGCTGGTGATGACATTAATTCTTCTTTTAACTTTTGGAAGGCTGTATCCTGTTCAAGTCCCCACTCCAGTGGCGACTTTTCTTCTCCTTTTGTGGCTTCATACAGTGGTTTGGCAATTTGGGCAAAGTTGGGTATCCAAATTCGGCAATATCCTGCTGCACCCAGAAAGGCTCTGACTTGCTTTCTGGTTGTTGGAGTTGGAATTCTGCATACCGCTTCTTTTCTTTCTCTGCCTAATCTTCTGCTTCCTTGGGTGATACGAAAACCCAAGTATTTCACTTCTTTTTGGCATAGCTGTGCTTTGGCTCTGGAAACTTTGTATCCAGCTTCCTCTAGTAACTGTAAGAGATCTTTGGTGGCTAGTATACATTCACTTTCTGATACGGCAGCTATCAACAGATCATCCACGTATTGGAGAAGCACTCTCTTTCCCGGGGCTACTGGATAGCTTGAAAGGTCTTGATTCAGTGCGGCACTAAAGATGGTAGGCGAATTCTTGAATCCTTGGGGTAATCTTGTCCAGGTAAGTTGGCCCCCTCTTCCAGAGATGGGGTCCTGCCATTCGAATGCAAACAATATTTGGCTTACAGGGGCTAATCTTATGCAAAAGAATGCATCTTTCAAATCCAGTACAGTGAAATGGGTAGCTTCAGCAGGTATCAGTCCTAGGAGGGTGTAAGGATTGGGTACGACTGGATGTATAGTCTCAGCTGCATCATTCACTCTTCTCAAATCTTGCACTGGGCGATAATCATCTGTCCCAGGTTTCTTTACTGGCAAAAGTGGGGTGTTCCATGGGGATTGACATACTTTTAGTAGGCCATACTCAAGCAATCTTTGTAGGTGGCGATGAATGCCTTCAATTGCGGCTCTTGGGAGAGGGTACTGTTTGACGTGCACTGGTGTAGCACTAGGCTTGAGGGTTACAATCACTGGAGCTATATGTTTGGCTAGGCCTGGGGGGCTGCCTTCTGCCCATACTCCAGGTGGTGCATCAATACTTTTCAAAGTTTGTTCAAAATAGGTATCTTGTATCGAATCATCAATGTAGTATCTCCATTCTTCTTCTCGAGGAACCGTCAGCAGCATCACTCCTGCTGGTTTGGTTTGGGGATTTACTGTCATTTGCATTTCTCCTTCCTCAGAGAAAGATATTTGTGCTTGAAGCTTGGCTAACATATCTCGTCCCAGTAGTGGCACTGGACATTCGGGCATGTAAAGGAATTGATGAGTTACTTGCTGTCCTCCCAGACTGCATATTCGGTTTTGAAGAAAAGACTTTGTGGCTTTGGCACCAGTTGCTCCTATAATGGTGACTGCTTTTGTAGTGAATGGGGCTATCTTTTTGTCTATTACTGAATGTTGCGCTCCAGTATCAACCATAAAGTCCATAATTTGGTCTCCTATTTGTATTCCGACCATAGGCTCCTGGAGACCTAAAGCAAACTTGGAGCCCGGTCTGTCCTAATCCACATCATTCTCATCATGGGCTGGTGTGGCCAATGCTTGAATGGTTCCTCCTCTTTCTCGCTGGAATTGTTCTCGATTGGCTCCTCCTCGGCTTCGGGGATAGCTTCGTCTTTCTTCTCGCCACTGATGGCTGCTGTCGTCATCATGCTGGGCGTCTTCGAGTTGCGGGCACATATCTCTCCAATGTCCTTCCTCTCTGCAATAGGCGCATTGTTTCACGCCTAGTCTCTGGGTCCGGCCTCCGCCTTGACCCCGCCCTCTTCCTCTGCTCCTTCGACTAGGGACACCTCCCCTTTTCTGTTCCACTATGGCCGCAGCCAAAAAATCAGCTTTCTTCTTCATCTTTCTATCACATTCTCTCTGTCTTTCAGTATCACGATTCACATACACTTTATGAGCGACTTCCAGTAACTGTGTTGCATTCATGCCCGCAAACCCTTCTAACTTCTGTAATTTGCGTCTAATGTCTGGTTGAGACTGGTTTACAAAAGCAGAATTCACCATACATAAACTTCCTGGTGCCTCGGGATCATAGGGAGTATACATTCTGTATGCTTCAGTTAATCTTTCGTAGAAATCTGCTGGGCTCTCATCTATCCCTTGGATAACTCCTGTAACTTTGGAAAGGTTCATAGCTCTCTGGCCCCCCCTTTTCAGGCCTTGTAAAAAGCCTTGGCGAAAACGGGCTAGGGCTGTGGATCCTTCATCTGTATTTGGATCCCATTGGGGGTCTTCATTCGGGAATTCTCTCTGAGCTGCTTCCCTACGGTCTATTATATTCTGCCCCTGTGCCGGAGCTGCAGGGTTTTCTGCCATCCATTCAATAGCTGCTTTTCTAATTCTTGCTCGTTCTTCTGTAGTGAATAGGGTGGTCAGGAGCTGACGGCAATCTGGCCAAGTGGGTTGGTGAGTTTCCATAATACTAGTTACTAATTCTGTCAGCTCCTGGGGCTTACTAGTATAGGAGGCGTAATGCGACCTCCAATTTAATAAATCAGTTGTAGAGAAAGGGATATACACATAAGTTAGGGGTCCCGCTACCACTTCATCATTATCATTCTTTATGGGCACTCCCGGGACTTGCCGTAAGGGAAACAGTTTGGCTGCTATGGGTGTCTTTTGGGATCTAAGGGTTATTGTCGTTGCCTTTGCAGGAGTCACTTTCTTTTTCTCAACAGGTTTTGCTTTGGGTTTCGCTGTCACTGGCGTGCTAGTGCTAACACTAGCTTTCTCAATTATTTGTACACTTTCCTCCTCATCTGGGGGATTCTCTCTTTCTCCTTCTTCTGTCTCCACTTCTGACTCGCTTTCTAGGTCCTCCTCTTCTTTTCTCGTTAATTCTTCCTTTTTCTCTTCTCCAAGAGGGGGATCAGGGGTTGGGTCCCGCCTCGGCTCTGGCCGTCTCTGGGGTTCTGGGGCAGGACGCCGGACTACTCTTACTGGACCTGGGGTTCGGGGCTGCCTGAGAGTTATTTCTGGGGAATCAGGATCTGCCAGGATGGGCTTCTTTCTGGCTTTCTTATCCTGCTCTTTCATTCTAGGCTGTTCCGTTTTCTGTCTAGAATCTGCTTTAGCTATCATTATTCTGCACTGTTCCTCATAACAGCGCTGCGCCCAGGGGGGCGGATCTTCACAAATACTTAACCAGGAATCTATTAGGGTACTGATCAGGGTGCGCTACCCGCACTCTACGGTGTATTGACTGAATAATCTCTACTTTGAACGTTCCCTCTCGGGGCCAGATGGGGTCTAGATCGGGCCACTCCCTAGTACACAAAATTTGCAAACGGGCTGCTGTCATTTTAATACCATAATCTCCTGAATATCTCTCTTTAAAATGTGCGATCATACATTCTAATGGAGTGTTTCTAGTAGACCCCGCCCCTCCCATTTCGATGTGTGCGCGCAACAACAGACAGAAGGGAAAAGGAGGGCGGACCGTGGGTAAGGGGTCCTCACGGCCCTGGAAACGTATAAGGAGTACAAATAACAAGACAAGACGACAATCGCTTCCCCCTTTTCGCGACCTGAACGCGGTCGCCCGGTCAGGAAATGCGCTACTCAGGGGTCCGCCTTCACTTGGTCCGTGCTGCCAGACCTCTCATTCACACTTCGTTCACACAATCATGCTAGCAACGTATCCCAGAATGCATTCGTTTCTATCTGTTCTGACTAGTCTTTTCCAATTTCCCAATTACAAAAAGGATGAGGGTTTCACCCAGCGAATTCCCATGCCAGGCTACTCGGCTCTTCCTTGAGAGGTGATCATGCTCTCTTACCAATTCCCAATATCTCGAGATTACAAATTCCAAAGTTCCAAGTTCCAATGGCAGTACTGCGCTTTCTATTTCTGTCTAGTCCCAAAATCAAAACTATACTCACCGGATCCGGTCCTCAAACTTCCCAAGCAGGCGCATGAGTTGGACCTCGGACTCCCCTCACTCGGGTTCGAGGCGTTGACTCCAGCCGGGCTCGTCACCCGCCGAGGTCCGACCAGCTCCCTCCGATACAAGGGACCGGTGGCGCCAGGGAGCAGCCCTCGTCGGAAGGGCGCGATCCCGGCAGGACCAAGCCTATAGAGGCGGAAAGTCGTGGTATATTGCCCTATATACACTTTGATTCCACAACTTCCCGGCCAACGCACCAAGGAATATGTAGCAGCAAAGCGCAGACAAACCAATGATACCAGGAGTCTGTTCAAAAGGTCCAAATCATTTATTTGTGCACAAGTCTTGAACCAGTCAATTTCAAAATGGCTGAGCAAAGTTTTCAAGCATTACAACAACTTTTATAGACTTCTGTTCCATTCTAGGTATAGAAAAATATTTCATTGGTCCCGGTAATCTCCCGTACCTCCCGTACCTCTTCTATTGGTCCCGGTACTGATAAGTTTATCCAGTTATGTCCCTCCAGTGGGCATGACACCTGCATACCCCCCTTCTAGTCCCAATTACAATGGTCAGTTCATCAACTTGTTACTTTCACACTTTCAAGGTTATAGAACCAATTTGTACGTGCAGAGGAGCTGGGCTCTGCAACTCATCTGTCAGCACTCCTAATTATTTCTTTGCAGATGTACTTTTTCTTATCAGTAACTTTTAAACATGTTTTTCTGTATTTTTCCATCTTTCAATACTGCAGTTCTGCTTACCTAAGCTAATTCAATACTTCTACTGAGTTCTATCTTACAATAGCAGCATATTGGGGGATGTGCAATCCTATATGCCTCTCCACAGGCCTCATTTACAGGTCAAGCTAGCCATGCTGGCCTGCTTATGTTCGGACACTGTGGGTCACAGGCCTGCACCTGCCACAAGGAAAGAATAAAGTCTAGAATTTGGCCAGCTGTATGGGTAGAAAAAGAGATGTGCTGAGAGAATAAAAGATCAGAGAAAAGTTGGAGAAGGGCTTTATCTCGAGATTTAACTGGGGAAACGTAATGGACATTCAAGTCACCCAAAACCACAAGGCAAGGATAAAAGAGTGAGAGTTCAGAAAGGGTGTGAAGGAGGGAGTCTCAAAAATGGGGGCGGAGAAATGGGGATCTTAGATTAGTAGGAAATATAAGGGTAACATACCATCAAGTCGGATTAAGAGAGATTCTGGGTAGGATAAAGACGAGCAGGGGACCTCAGAGATGGGGAGGGAGGAGTGAACAAGAGCAGGAATGCCACCGCCAGTGAGTCCCAGTTGGGGAGTGGAAAAGGCCACATAACTTGGGGGGAGACACTGGTGGAAGAGTGGCTCCTCTCCCTCTTTCAACCACATCTCTGTCAAGAAGAGCAATCAAGAGAATACTGGGCGAGAAGGTCGTGAACAAGAAAGGTTTTAGCCCGGAGAGATCTACAGTTTAAGAGGGCAGAATAAAGCAGGTCAGAGGGAGAAGCAGAGATAAGAAAAAGGCAGAGCTAATAGGCCAAGTAATCAGGCTTAGAGATACACGCAGGGCTGGCCCATCACTAGGTGAGCTTTATGGCCACCTAGAGCAGCCGGCCTGGGTGGGCGGTGGCAGTGGCACACTTGGGTGGCTGTGCTGCCCCCCCCCCCCCCAGTTGTTGCTGATTCTGTTTGGGAGGGGGAGGCGGGCAGCAGCAGTATTTCCAAAAGCGGTGGCAAAACGTCAGCGCTTTTAGAAATACTGCTGCTGCCGCTGCCTGCCTCCCTCTCCTGAGATGGATTCAGTGGCAGCTCGGAGGTGGGGAGGGTGTGTGTGGTATCAGCGGGGAGGGGGGGGGGAGGCCGGAACAGCAAGGCCGGGGTTTCTGTTTAGGACAGCAGAAACCCTTGGGCCTGTCCTGGATACACGAGTAGGGCAGGACCTATCTAGAGGTGGAGGACAGAGAGGGTGCCTGCCCCAATGCACTGGAATGGCAATCATGGCTAAGAATGAGAGGAGACAAGGGAATAAGAAAAGGAAGGCAGTAGGGCAAGAATACTTGTTCAGCATGCTAGGGGCTAGGAGAAGAGCATGGATAGCGGTGCAGTTGGGATAGCAGAGTTGCATCTAGAGTTGTGCCAAGGGGTTTATTGGGTGTGTGCTGTCATGGCATGAAACATCATTGAGTGTTCGTTCTTATGGGGTTCCAAATTACCTTCAGGTTCATGGCTGTGTCACTGCCGGGGGGACGGGTTTACAGAACAGTGCAGTAATGGACCTGAAAATACAGAAAACAGCAGGAGTCGAGACAACACTCATTCTCCAGGAACAAGCAGGAAGTCAGTCCTCACTTATGGGTGACGTCAGCACCGACGGAGCTGTGCGGAGCAATTCCCCAGCTTTCAAAGAATGCCTTTGGGACAGCTGACCCTCTTCCCGCCAAGGGTGCCATCTTGCTCAGTCTCCCTTTTTCCACGGAGCCCATCAGATGCACGTCCTCGTCCTTCAGAAAAAGTTCTCTTTTTGGGCCTACAGGCCTACCTGTTTTCTTGTTGCACTGGTCCTCTACCCATCCTCCCCTGCTCTACATTTTTAGAGCTTTAGGGGATAGTCTATTTTTTCATTTTTTGTTTTGGGCTTCGTGCCCTTTTTCTCCTCTAACCGCTACCCGCGTGGGTCTTCGACCTCGCAGGGGCCATTTTCACCCCCATGGCCACTGGCTTAAAAAAATGCGATACATGCTCTAGGAACATGTCACTTAGGACACTCACGACTGTTGTCTGCGGTGCCTCGGAGCCGACCATGATCCGGAGCTCTGTTCGCTCTGAAAGAAAATGTCCTCTAAGGCCCTGCTCAGCCGTAAGCAGAAGACTTTTTCTGAAAGGCTGCCTCGGAATCCCCGGTGGCACCCTCGATCGTCTCTCCCCCTGGTGGGGACCCCCCTGCGGCCCCACTTTCTTGGCAGCACTTCGACCAGGGATTCCCTGAGGTGGAGCAGTGCAAAAAGAAGAAGGCCTCAAAGTCGCTGTCGGGGGCTCCCGACAAGTGCGAGCACTCCTGCGCTCAGTTGCTCAGCCCCCTTTGGTGTTCCCGAGAGTCTGACAGGGAGCAGCCCCGCAAGGTACCCCGCACAGACGCAGAGGCCTCCGGCGAAGGCGCCCAATCTCCTGAGGGCCATCCCGGTGAGGACCCCCTCTCCTCCTCGATGACTGACTCGGTGACCCCGAGATTGACGTCGCAGGGCCCCATGCCTGCATGGGAATCCCGCATGCTAGCGCTGGAATGCAGCATTTCTATGTTTATTGCTTCCCAGCAGGTGCTCACGGCCAGCTTTGCTGACCCATGCCCAGAGACCATGGTTCCCTCATGTGGGACACCTAAAACCATCCAGGAAACCCCCGAGAGCCACGGGCCTCGTGAGGGTCCTCAATGTCGGTCTCGTTCTTCTCCCGTTCCTCGGAGGTGAGATCTTCCAAGGCCTCCGGCTCCAAGCGGGCACTGGCCATTGGACAGGGTGATCTGCCTGGCTCGGACTCCTTGACCGATTTCTTGGAGTGGAAGTCTGATGGGAACACCTCCCCGGAAACCCGTACGCATTGGGATCTTCCGTCGGATCCGTCCCTGCCCGCGTTCCAGTGGTGCTCGCCACCAGAGGACACCTCCTTCCTGGTGTTTGTTCAGGACATGGCATGGGCCGTTAACCTGGCCACTCAGGCCGAGGAGGACTCTCGTGCTGAAGAACTCGATATTCTTCAGTACGAGTCCCCACCCAGGGAATCCCTCACTGTGCCGGTTCCTCCTATTCTCTCTCAGCTGCTGCTCTACATGTGGGAGGCTCCTGCCCCGGTTCCCATCATGAGCAAGCACCTTGACATGAAGTACAAGGTAGCAACGTGGGCCGGGTTTCAGGAAGACCCAACTCCCCCACACCTCTATGGTGGTGGAGTCGGCCATTATGAAACAAAAGAGCCCTAAATCGCACTCGTCGGTGCTGCCCGGCTGAGAGTCGAGAGCCCTGGATGCCCTGGGCCGCAAGGCCTACTAAGGCTCCATGCTCTCTTTTCACAGTCAAGCATACCAACTGTACATCGGTATGTTCTTGCGCGATCTAGCCAAAGATCTCGGAGGGTTCTCTGTGGGCCTCGAGGGCGAACCCCTCAACAGATTCGGCACTCTGCTGAAATCGGTTGCAGACTCCTCTGAATACCTCTTCTGAGCCTCCTACGATGTGTTCAAGTCATCGGTAGCGGCCACGGGCATCGGGGCCTGCCGCCAGGCATGGCTCCAATCCTTGGATTTGGAGCAATGGATGCAGGAGAAACTCCTAGATGTGTCCTGCCTCAGTGAGCAGCTCTTTGGCAAGCCGATGGAGGATAAAACTGCAGAGATAGAGACGGAGTTTGTTACCAGAACCCGTCTCTCACGCAAGACCTCCACTCTGCCCCGAAAGAAACAACCAGTCAAGAAGCCCTTCTTTCTGCAGAAGGGCCTCCAGTACCAAGGCTATCCGCCATATCCGGCACCCCCGCGCCGACCACCCCGGTGCAGGGTAAACCCGGTCAGGGGTATTGTAAGCCAAAAGGGCCAAAAGCCCAAACTCCGGCTCCTCCACAACCCATTCAGGGGGTTTGATGCCATCGGCATAGCCCCTTGCCCTCCGGCAATGCAGCAGCCAGTGGGGGGATGCCTGTCCCATTTTGTCCCGTCGTGGGCCTCCATCACCTCAGACACCTGGGTTCTCCAGGTCGTCCGAGATGGCTATCGCCTTTGCTTCGACAGGCTTCCACCTCCCTATTCCCCGGCGGAGCTTACTCGACTCCCCGCGCACCAGCTTCTACTGCAGCGGGAATTACATTCTCTCTTTGCTCAATGGGCAGTTGTGAAGGTCCCTCCACATCTTCAAGGTTGGGGCTTCTACTCCCGGTACTTCCTGGTCCCAAAAAAGATGGGGGGGGGGGGGTGTCTGCAGCCCATCCTCCGCAAGTTGAACAAGTTCTTGGTGCGGGAGAACTTCAAGATGTTATCCCTTGGCATTCTGCTGCCCTTCCTCCGGCAGGGCGACTGGCTATGTTGCTTGGATCTAAAGGACGCTTACGCCCACATCTTAATCTACCCCCAGCACAGGCACTATCTGTGCTTCAGGGTGCAGGGAGAGCACTTCCAGTACAGGGTTCTCCCCTTCAGCTTCGCATCTGCCCCAAGAGTCTTTACAAAGTGCCTCATCGTGGTCGCTGCCCATCTCCGGCATCAGGGCATGCCGATCTTTCCCTACCTTGACAACTGGCTCGTCACGGGCTCCTCAGTCGAGGAAACCCGGCAAGCAATGTCGCGCACTATCCTTCTATTGGAGAGCTTGGGGTTCTTGGTCAACTACCCAAAGTCTCACCTCAAGCTGGGTCTCGAGTTCATCGGGGTATGCCTCGATACTCAGCAGGCAACCGCCTTCTTACCAGCGGATCGCGCCGAACGCCTCCAAGCTCTGGCGGCTCGTGTTCAAAGCACTCCGCGGGTCACCGCTCGGACCATTCTACGCCTCCTGGGCTACATGGCCTCTACTGTGCATGTGGTCCCCCACGCCCACCTGCACATGTGGACAGCTCAGTGGTGTTTCAGTGCCCAATGGAGCCAGTCTCTCGATCACCTCCGGGACCCCATCAGAGTTCTTCACGACCTCCGTCTGTCCCTCAGCTGGTGGCAAAACCCGCACAACCTCCTGTGGGGATTGCCCTTCCAGACCCTGCAGCACAATGTGGTGCTGACAACAGACGCTTCCCTGTTAGGGTGGGGAGCCCACTGTGGGCCGCTGTGCACGCAGGGGCAGTGGTCGCCCGAGGAGTCTCAGCAGCAGATAAACTTGCTCGAACTCTGGGTGATTCGGTGGGCCCTGAAGGCTTTCAAGGACCACCTCAGAGGGAGGTTCTCGTGCAGACTGACAACCGGGTGGCGATGTTCTACATCAACAAGAAGGGAGGCACGGGATCGCGCTCTCTCTGCCGGGAAGCGGTCCTCATCTGCTTCTTCACTGTCTGACGTAAGATGTCCCTCAAGGCAACCTACCTTACGGGTCAGGAGAATGTCCTGGCAGACCGAAGAATTCTTCACCCCCATGAATGACGACTAGATCCAGGATTAGTAGGCTGGCTCTTTCTCCGCTGGGGGATGCCAGCAATAGACCTCTTCGCCAGTCCCCAGAACACACAGCTCCCCCGCTTTTTTGGGCCAGTACTGCACCCAAGCAGGGACAGCCCCAATGCTTTCCTTCTGGACTGGTCATCCAGCTTGTTCTATGCATTCCCACACTTCTCTCTCATTGCGAGGACCCTTTTCAAGGCTCGGCGGGATCAGGCATCGTTGGTCCTTGTAGCCCCCTCGTGGCCTCAGCAGTCTTGGTTCCTGCTCCTGCTTCGGCTATCGAAGGAATCTCCTGTTGCTCTGGGCTCTGCTCTAGGTCTGCTGACACAGGAAGAGGGGTGGGTGCAAAATCAAAACCTAGTCTCCTTATCCCTCACAACCTGGTGGCTGAACGGGTTTCCCTAGCCTCACTGGCTCTTCCGGAGGAGGTCAAGGAAGTCCTCCTCGCCTCCAGAAAGGACTCCACTAGATGAACCTACGCCTTCAAGTGGAGGCGCTTCTCAGTCTGCTGCTTGGGGCTCCAGATCGACCCGTTCTTGTGCCCCATTCAATGGATCCTCCAGTACCTCCTCCATCTCTCAAAGGAAGGGCTGAAGTCGAACTCTGTCAGGGTACACTTGAGCGCCATCTCGGCGAATCACTTCCCCATCAAGGGAAAGCCCCTCTCGGGGCAGCCGTTAGTCTCTCACTTTATGCGGGGTCTTTTGCTTTCCAAGCCACCCATCCACCCTCCCCCGGCGGAATGGGACCTGAATGTGGTGCTCATGCAGCTCACCAGTTCACCCTTCGAGCCAATGGTGATGTGCTCACTCCAGCAGTTGTTCTGGAAGGTGGCCTTCCTGGTGGCGCTGACCTCGGCCCGCCAAGTCAGTTAGCTCCAGGCTCTCATAGCTGACGCCCCTTACCATAGGTTCTATCGAAACAGGGTGGTCCTCCGTACCCACCCCAAATTCCTGCCTAAAGTAATCTTGGACTTCCATCTTAATGAGAAGATAGTCCTGCCGACTTTCTTTCCGAAACCCCACGCCGACCAGGTGTCGATGGCTCTCCATACCCTTGACTGCAGACGGACTCTCGCCTTTTACTTGCAGCGTACTCAGACTCATCGCAAGTCTGGCTGGCTCTTTATGACCTACGATCCCAATAGGCTGGGGCAGGCAGTTACCAAGCAATGCAGTCTGTTTGGGTGGCAGACTGCATCGCTTTCGCCCATGCGAAGGCGGGCGCCCCACTCGATCATCGAGTCACCGCACATGGGGTTCGGACTAAAGCGGCCTCGGTGGCCTCGCTACGTGCCGTGCCCCTGTTGGACATCTGTCTGGCGGCGACCTGGTCTTCCACGAATACCTTCGCTGCTCACTACTGCCTGGAGAGGGAGTTCCGCTTTGACAGCGCCTTCGGCCAGGCTGTACTCTGTAATCTGTTTGGGGTATAAGCAACTCCTGCCCTCCGACCCTTCTTCACGGCTACGAAGGGCTTCACCCCAAGGACCTGAGGACTTAGGCTCCTTCAGGCATTGGCTTCTGCTCACGGCCTTGCAGAGGCATTTTTTGGTTACAGGTTCAGTAGCCTGTAGCTGGGGAGTCCCATAAGTGAGGAATGACTTCCTGCTTGTTCCTGGAGAAAGTGTAGTTACTCACCTGTAACAGGTGTTCTCCAGGGACAGCAGGAATCAGTCCTCACTACTCTCCCGCCTCCCCTGATGAGTTGCTAGATTTTTGTCCTTCCCTTGCCATCTGCTTGGTAGGGCTCGAGCTAAGGGACCTGACTGAGTAAGATGGCACCCTTGGGTGAAGAGGACCACGCATGCGTGGCAGCAATCCCAAAGGCTTTCTTTGAAAGCTGGGGAATTGCTCTGCATGGGTTCCGTCGGTGCCGTCATCACCCATAAGTGAGGACTGATTCCTGCTGTCCTTGGAGAACACCTGTTACAGGTGAGTAACTACGTTATACCAGGAGGTGAGAACAGGTAAGGATAATATTTAGAAACATGAGTAATGACAATATAGTAAAAATTGTGTTTCAGGAAAAAGTTACTGACAAGGGCCCTATATTAAGAGGTATCAGAATAATAATATGTGGAAGCAGGTATCTCCACCTGAAAGGTTGAAGTAAACAAATGGGAGGAAAAAAACAGATTAACCCAAAGAAGTGGTTAAACTGCATTTGTGAAATATATTCAAAGAAGGGATATGTTGTCTATAAGAAAATGCTGAAATTCAGCTAAATAGGATGTGCACAATTGTATAACAAAATGGCGTCCAAAAAGAAAGTGTGCATTGGATAAGGACAAATAAATGGCGTTAGCCAAATAAAGTTATTGTAAAAGATTCTCAACAAGTGTGCTAAAATAATAATCTACATTATCGGAGCAGAATCTCTTCAATCTAAGAAACTGACTGATAGGTAAATTGTACTTTAGATGTCTATCATGATGACCTGTAAAATCTAAGACTTTATTTTGGTAAGTAGGTTTGCGGTAGACCATGGTGTGAAAAATGCCCTCTTGAAATCAGATTAAAATATCTAAATATGAATTTTTTGTGTGACTGCTTTACATGGTAAACAGTTGATCATATTATCCATCCTACTTCTTGAACACAAGAGTTGCCTCTCATGCAAGTTAGAAGATAACCGTAATGTTACACAATGTCTAAGAATCATCAATTCATAAATATAATATTTTGTGTGATCTATACAGCTCGCTTATCATGTGCGGTGGCAATTTGGATAATCATCTTTTAAGAGAAGAACAAAGATTAATTTATGTTTTCAACACCTTCTTCCCCCTCCCCCTTTCTTTTCCCCCATTCCCCTTTCCTTCCTCTCTTCGCCTTGCCCTCTCTGTTCCTCTCTTCCTTTCCCCCTTTTCACCCCTTCCTTCTCTCCCCGCCCTTCCTTCTCTTTCCCTTCCCCCTTTTCTTCGTTCCTTTTACCCTATTCTCAATGTTTTATTTTATTTTAATGATATTGTTAATGTCGACACTATTTTTACAGTTTCTTGTTTCTATTTTTTTATTTTATTTTATACTTCACTTTATGCTTTCTCTATTTATTTTCCCTGTTTTCACTCTCTGCAGTTTTAAAGATTATTTCTCTTAACATTAATCTGTCCACATTTTATGTTTGGTTTCAAATGCAGTAGATTTAGTTTTATATCCTTTTTATACTTACTCATTATAATCTTCCAATCAAGACATAAAGGGCATGGCTTCCTCTTTAAATCTTTTTCTTGCAGGAAAGCGTGCCATTTTGCAGAACACTGTATCTACCCCAAGCATTGCTGAGTCGGCACTCATATGTAAGTTCATCACTTTTCACAACTATTTAACACACTTCTTTGCAATCTTTTACAGTAGCTTTATTTGGCTAACGCCATTCATTTGTCCTTATCCGATATACACGTTCCTTTTGGACATTGTTTTGTTCTACAGTAATGCACATCCTATTTAGCTGTATTTCGGCTTTTTCTAACAATCAGCATATCCCTTCTTTGAATATATTTCACAAATGTAGTACTGAACATAAATGAAAAGAAGAGTGATGTGAAGGAGAGTGATGAGAAAGAATGAGAAAAGAGATGGAAATAGAAAAGGGCAGCAATGGGAAGGAGGGGGGGGGTTGAATTTAGGATTATGAGAGAAATGGTAGAGTATGAGGAGGAGTAAGAGAGATGGGGAGGTGGAAGATGAGAGGAACAGGGAAAAGCCCTCTGGGGACAGGGAAATACCTGCTGTATCTGATTGCAACTCACCTTGAACTACTACTGGCGAGGGGTGAGCTAAATACTAATAATAGGAAATAGGAATGAGAAAGGAAGGAGATGGGAAAAGTGAAAGGAGAGGGAGGGGGAAAGCGAGGGAAGTAGAACTCTGAAAGGTAAAAGTATCAAGACAAAGGAAAGGAGAACTATCAGGCTGATGCAGAAAGGCCAATGTGCCCTTTGTGTGAAGATAGTGTAAC
This sequence comes from Ichthyophis bannanicus, assembly GCA_033557465.1. Classification (NCBI taxonomy): domain Eukaryota; kingdom Metazoa; phylum Chordata; class Amphibia; order Gymnophiona; family Ichthyophiidae; genus Ichthyophis; species Ichthyophis bannanicus. Next base: position 186,179,058 of record CM066033.1, on the reverse strand, counting down.
TTATAAGCACAAGTTTCAACAGGCCAAATGCAGAAGAGATTGATGTGCACGTAAACAGCAAAGGAAAGGCAAGCACTCAAAGTAATGCCAAGTGTATTTAAATTATAGACAAATGAGCTGTGCTAATTAAAATGGCATGCTAATATTGTATGCGCCCGATGCAAAGAAGCGCTTGCAAGATTACATAATCAGCTGAAGCGCCAATTCTCTATGCCTGGGTTTGAGGTGGCTTAAACGTATTGTGTGTGCTGTCGGGGGGCTGGTGCCCCAGACCAAAAGCAAATCCCTGGTGGCCTAGTGGCCCTGATCCCCCCACCCGCCCAACTAAAAATAATCCTGGTGGCCCAACAGCCCTGAACCCCCCAACCCCTTCCAGTACCTTTACAAAGGAGAGGTAATGTTGCCCAAGTGCTCTCGTTCCTGTGCTGCCATCTTGAAAATGGCAGTGCCTGGCCCCATGCAGTGCATCCTGGGATGCACCAGGTGGGGTCAGACTGCTGTAGAAAATGCCTTATATGGCAGTCTGACCCCACCAAGTGCATCCCAGTGCTCAGTATGGTGTAAATGGGACTTTTGAGTGTACAGTCCAGGGTCATAAGACGGGTGATGGTACTTCTTCAAGAAACATTTGGGATAGGGTTGCCAACTGGCTGGTTTTCAGCCGGCCTGGCCGGTTTTTCCATGGCCAGGCCGGCTGCCGGCGCAGAGGTAAAACCGGCTTTTCTCCCAACCCGTCCAAAAAAAACAAACCTTCCCCCGGGGCGGCCCACACACCGGAGGGCTTCAGAGGGAGCCGGGGAAGCCCGCGTGAGGCCCCGGCTCCCTCTGTACAGCCGCCAGCGTGAAGAACCTTTTCCTTCACGCTGGCGGCTGTTTCTGTGAAGCCGCGAATGCTGGGAAAGGTTAAAGGGCATTGCCTTTAACCTTTCCCAGCAATCGCGGCATTACAGAAACAGCCGCCAGCGTGAAGGAAAAGGCTCTTCACGCTGGCGGCTGTACAGAGGGAGCCGGGGCCTCGCGCGGGCTTCCCCGGCTCCCTCTAAAGCCTCAGACAGCCGCGGGTTTGGTGGGGGGTGGGGGGGGGGGGGAGGCCAAGGACTGCATGGGCTGTGAGGGGGGGAGGGGACCTGGACTGGAAAAGGGCTAGGGGTGTGGGTACATGGACTGGAAATGGGTTGTGATGGGGGGGGGGGGACCTGGACTGGAAAAAGGACTTGGGGGGGGGACTTGGACTGGAAATGGGTTGTGATGGGGGGGGGGGATCTGGACTGTAAAAGGGCTATGGGGGGGGAGGGGACATGGACTGGAAATGGGTTGTGATGGGGAGGGGGACCTGGACTAGAAAAGGGCTATGGGGGGGGGGACATGGACTGGAAATGGGTTGTGTTGGGGAGGGGGACCTGGACAAGAAAATGGCAATGGGGAGGGGCACAAATCACTGCAACTGGCCTATGGTGGAGGGAGGGGGAACTTGGACTGGAAATAGGCTGTGATTAGGGGGACTTGGACTGGAAATGGGTTGTGAAGGGGGGGGGGACCTTGACTGGAAAAGGGCTATGGGGGGCATTGGACTGGAAAGAAATGGGCTGTGATGGGGAGGGGGACCTGGACTGTAAAAGGGCTATGTGGGGGGGGGGGGGGACATGGACTGGAAATGGGTTTTGATGGGGAGGGGGACCTGGACTGGAAAAGGGCTATGGGGGGGGGGGGGACATGGACTGGAAATGGGTTGTGATGGGGAGGGGGACCTGGACTGGAAAAGGGCTATGGGGGGGGGGGGGAACTTGGACTGGAAATGGGCTATGTTGGAGGGAGGGGGAACTTGGACTGGAAATAGGCTGTGATTAGGGGGCTAGGACTGCAAATGGACTGTGATGGTGGGGGGGGGGGGGGTCTAGGACTGCAAATGGGCTGTGATGGTGCGGAGGGACTTGGACTGCAAATGGGATGTGATGGTGGGGGGCCCAGGACTGGAAATAGGCTGTGATGGGGGACTTGGACTGGAAATGGGCTGTGATGGGGGACTTGGACTGGAAATGGGCTGTGATTGGGGGGGGGGCTAGGACTGGAAATGGTCTGTGATGTGAGGGCTAGCACTGGAAATGGGCTGATGAAGAGCTGGAATAGGACTGGAAATGGGCTGATGTGGGGCATGGGAGAATGGGACTAGAAGGGAGTGGATGCTGGGTGGGTCTAGAACTATAAGGGAACTGATTTTGGGGGAGGACTAGAATAGATGGGGAATGAGAATGGAGAGGGGAAAAAAAATATTTTGTGTGGAAGAAAAGTCTATGATGGGCTGGGTATTGGGAGAGTAAGAGGGGCTTGAGAATGGAAGGGTGAAATTTAAATGAATGATAAAGGAATAAGGAAAGAATTGGGGGAAAGAGCAAAAGGGAAACAATCAGTATGTTAAAGCAGAAATAGAGAGAGAATGGAAAAGAGAAGGAAGGACAAATGGATAGCTCGCAGAAGACACAAAGAAACCAGAAGAAAGTGACTGGAGCAATTGCAACTGAAAAATAAAATGCCCAAACAGAAGGTAGAAAAATACTTTTTATTTTGAATTTATTAACTGGAATATGTCTGGTCTGGGAAGTGTGTATTGCTAACATCTTTGCGTTTTTCTTTAGTGCAAGAGGAAATGACTTTATAGTTTTATTTCTCCAGTGTTGTAATTTCATGTTTGGATTTTGGGGTTCCCAGTTTAATTATTATCTGACCAAGGAAGTTAGCCTACACGTATCCTCGGTAATTTTTGTGGGTGGGGCTGGGGGCGGGGCAGGGGTGGGACTAGGGGCGGAGAATGGGTGGAGCATGGTGAGCCACAGGTGTCGGGTTTTTCTCGGTGAAAAAGTTGGTAACCCTAATTTGGGATGGAGAGGGGTTACTTGGTCAAGGGCTGACTGGAGCTGGGAGTGCTGGGACTGTACTTGGGCATCTACAGGAAGGAAATAGATATCAGTAGGAAGAATCATGTCAGAACAGGGAAAGGCAGCTGGAGCCTCAGAGGTAAGCTTCTGGGTCCAGGTATCTGTGGAAGCAGGAGAGGGTGAGACCAAAGTGTGGGCTGAGGTGAATGAAGACTGAAAGGAAAAAAGAGACACAGAAATGACCTGTTCAGGGAAGCGGGAGACTTGAGAGAGATAAGGGTGGAAAAGGAATGGAATAGGAAGAAACAATCTGATCTAGAGTGTGTCCAGCAGCATGGGTGGAAAACTGAACAAATGGTAGAAAACTGAGATCAAAAGTAAGAGAGAGAAACAGTTTGTCATAGACCTTCTGAAGATTATCAAAATGAATATTGAGATCATCTAGGATGTAAAGGTGAGGATAGTGGATGGAAACCTCTGTGATAGAAGAAGGGAGTCCCACAGGGCAGGGCTAAGAGTAGAGAAGGAGAAAATGAACAGTGGGAGTGTAGCAGCGAAGTGCATGCAATGAATAAAACTAGGAGTCAGTTGCAGGATCCAAGCCAATTTATTGTGCACAGGCTCAGACAGAATCGTGTCCAAAAGAGACTGAGCAATGGAGTACAGGAGCAAATTCCTTATATACAATTTTTACAGTTTGATACAGGCAAGTCTTCTATTGGTCCCACGCCCCTTGCACCTGTTCAATCGGGGACCCTCTCTGAGTCTAGCTCCCTGTTCCCCCTTCTCAGACTATTCTAACAAAGGCATAGTCTTAGACATTGATACATTTCTACTTCAAGGCCATTTCTAGCTCAGGGAATGCAGGAACATGTCTATCATCAGCATAAAGGAATTTATACAAACTTTTCAAAAGCAGTTTAAAGCAGTTTCTCAGACTCTGGTTCTTCTCAGGACTACTCTCAGGTGGGGGTTAGGATCTAGGCCTAGTTTACAGGCCATAGCCTACCACATTCCCCCCTTTGATTATTCTCAGCCCGAATAAAAGAGGGTGAGAATATAATTACATATCGAATGCTTTTTCAAACTGAGGCTTCTTCTTGGGGTATAGCCTGATACTGCCACATGGCTAGTACCCGGGTTGCTGTTTTATGTTCAACTGTACTATCAATAATTGAGGCTAACATACGTAAGCAAAGAGGCAGAAAACATGGAAGGAGTAAACACATAGCTGCCATTAGTAAAACTGCAAACACAATAGTCTTCAATCCTAAACAGGAGTGCGGTATCCCCAGAACCCATCATTCGCCCATGTGGCTGGTCCATAACATGTAATACAAGGAGGTATATCAGTGGGCATTCTAAGGGGCCCCAGGGCTACCGTAACTACAACATAAATACATAGAGGCAACATGATTACCATATTTCAATGTGTTTGTCTAGAAATTGCAAAGTCTTTACTGAAGTTTTCTTTTTCCACAGCTTCCACCGTGCGTAGACCTGTCAGCTTCCGGTTGGTGACAGGAGTAGGGTTGCAGATTCCTCAAACTTCTGCCGTACGTAGACCTGGCAGCTTCCGGTGGGTGGCAGGAGTAGGGCTGCAGACTCTCACAGCAGTGATTGTCGCCGCAGCGTAAGTCGCAATGGCGAGCCTGGGTTGTCTGTTGATGTCCAGTGACAAAGTTCAGTAAGTGCCGCTGGCTTTACTCGACTGTGGTGAATTCAAGGTTCCAATTCTGCAACCTTAACTGCTGTAGAGGTCAATGTTCCCTCTAATTTTCTGTAGGCTGTGTGCACATAAAATATCAGCTGTGTGCAGCTTTTGAAGGAAGATTAAATTTTTGTGCGCCACATAATGACACTCGGAGTTATATACTTTAAAATTTGACTACACGTCAGAATACAGTTTGTACACCACATTGATTTTAATCAAATTAAATGAAAATAGACAATTACTAAATGAAGCGGGAAATTTCTAGTAATTACAATCATAACTTTTAAATTTTAAGACGTCTGTGTTTTCTATCAGAATCAGAGCCGCAATTTTTGTGCACTCTGTTGTAAAGTATGTGCGCTCGCTCGGCGAGGTGTGTGCGCGTGCACACGCGCACAGCTTAGAGGGAACAGTGATAGGGGTTGATAGTATGACGACATAGGGCCCTCTCCAATGAGGCGATAACGGTTCCTTCCTCCACTCCTTGATCCACACCGTGCTTCCAGGCTTGAAGGGATGCAGTGGTTCAGTCAGATTGATGGGTAGTTGGTCTTATACCCAGGCATGGAGACCCTGCAAGACAGAACCTAGAGCCAACAGCTCTTGTCTAGTGATTTCAGACCCAATCTGGTTCATATCCCCCTTTATTCCCTGGACAATGGGCGGAGGTCGCCCATACAAAATCTCAAATGGGGAAACTCCTAATGACTTTGTGGGGACTGAACGTATCCTGAGAAGGGCTATAGGAAGAACCTGAGGCCACTTCAGGTGAGTTTCCTGGCAGAATTTAGACAACTGGGATTGCAGAGTGCGGTTCATACTCTCTACCTTTTTATTTATTTATTTAGCTGCATTTATATCCCGCTTTTCACCGGGTGAAAGCGGTTGGGGGATACATTTAACACGAGGGGATATGAGACATACACTAATACTTACAGGGAACATGGGCAATGGAGGGTTAAGTGGCTTGCCCAAGACCACAAGGAGCACCTGTGGGACTACAAACCCCAGTCCTTCCGGCCCAAGGTTGCTGTCCTCTAGTGGGATTTGAACCACCGACCTTCCCGCCTGTAGTGCCTTGCCCCAACCACTAGGCCACTCCTCCCTGTAGCTTTGGGGTCTGTAGCTGAATCTAATTTCCATTGCACTTGTAGAGCTTGGGCCAACTATTGAGTCACTTGAGATACAAATGAGGGACCATATTTAATAGACTTGCCTCCTGAGGTTATTAACCCACATTCCTTGTACAGGGCTCCATGGGCGTGTAATGTGGTGAAGGCATACTTGGAATCTGTGTACACATTCAAGCGAAGCCCTGTCCCTATTATCAGTGCCCTAGTGAGGGCTATCAGTTCAGCTTTCTGTGCTGAAGTCCCCGGGGCCAAAGCTGATGATTCTATTACCATGTCCAGGGTCACCACTGCATAACCAGCACATCGTCGTCCGTTGATGACAAGACTACTTCCATCCACGAAGAAAGTTTGTTCAGGGTCATTTAATGGGACATCAGTTAGATCAGGGCGACTGGAGAATACAGTGTCCATTATTTACAAGCAATCATGATCGGGGGGGGGGGGGGAGCGGGGGCCTGGACCAATTGGCAACAGCGTAGCTAGGTTCAAAGCTTGACTGACGATCAACTGCAATCGGGGGTTTTCACACAACATGCTTTGGTACTCCAGCATTTGTGAATTTGTGAACCAGTTATTCCCTTTGTGTTCCATAAGAGTCAGGACAGAATGTGGTACCGTTACTTGGAGACTCTGACCCAAAGTGAGCTTGTCGGCTTCACTCACCAAGAGAGCTGTAGCTGCCACGGTTCTCAGGCAAGGTGGCCATCCTTTTGCTACAGTGTCCAGTTGTCTGGATAGATACGCTACAGGTTGCTGCCAAGATCCGAGGGATTGGGTCAAAACGCCCAGAGCATTCGCTTTTAGAGTTGGTGGCTATCAATAAGTCATCTACAAACTGGAGGAGGACTCTTTTTCCCGGAGTAACAGAGTAACTTGAAAGATCTTGGTTGAGAGCAGCACTGAAGAGAGTAGGTGAGTTCTTAAATCTTTGGGGTAGTCGAGTCCAGGTGAGTTGACCCCGTCTTCCTGTAGTAGGGTCTTCCCATTCAAAGGCAAATAAAAGTTGGCTGATTGATGCTAGCCATATGCAGAAAAAGGCATCCTTCAAATCCAAGATGGTGAAGTGAGTAGCCTCAGCGGGGATCAGTCCCAGGAGAGTATAAGGGTTTGGTACTACTGGATGTATAGTTTTGACTGCATTATTTACTCGTCTCAAGTCCTGCACTGGGCGGTAGTCACCTGTCCCAGGCTTCTTGACTGGGAGGAGGGGGGTATTCCAGGGCGATTGGCACGCTCTGAGAAGTCCATACTTCAGTAATTTCATTAAATGACAGTGAATTCCTTCAATCGCCGGTCGCGGGAGAGGGTATTGTCTCACGTGCACTGGTTCCACTCCTGGCTTGAGGGTGACAATGACAGGGGCTATATTCTTTGCTAGGCCTGGAGGATTATCCTCCGCCCATACCTCGGGCGGAGCTGAGATTCTGATGGGTATATGGGGGCTGGCTGCCTTGGTCGGAGATGCACTATAGAACCACCACTCTTCTTCCCGGGGGACAGTCAGTACCATCAGGCCAGCAGATTTCGAGTTCACAGTCATTTCCATCTTTCCCCCTTCAACAAAGGATATCTGCGCCTGGAGCTTAGCAAGCATAACTCGTCCCAAAAGGGGAATTGGGCATTCGGGCATGTATAGGGACTGGTGCGTTATCTTCCGTCCCCCCTAGTTCACAAGTGCGGTTCTGCAAGAAAGGCTTTGTGGCCCTAGCTCCAGTAGCTCCGACAATGGTGATGGATCGAAAAGACAGAGGGGCCACTGGTTTTGCTACTACTGAATATTCGGCTCCCGTATCCACCATAAAGTCCATATATTGGTCCCCAATTTTTAAACTGACCATAGGCTCCTGGGGACCCAGAGGAAACTTGGAGCCCGGTTTGGCCTAGTCTTCATCCATGCTATAGCCCCCTTCGGCTGCCATTCCCTCCATAGCTGCTTCATCTTGTCGGAACTATGTGCGATACATTCCTCCCCGATTCTGGAATTGCCCCCCTGCTCTCCATGTGCTCCCTCCTCCCCTCCAGGAGGCGGAGTCAAAGTTGAGGCATTCGTTCTTCCAATGTCCTTCTTCTCTACGGTGGGCGCACTTATTTGCGCCCAATGGGGGCCGACCATCTCCTCGGCCCCTTCCACGTCCTCGAGTCCTTCGGTTAGAGAAACTCCCTCCTCATCATTCAACTAAAGCTGCAGCAAGGAAATCAGCTTTCTTCATTTTATGTTCACTTTTCTTCTGACGTTCTTGATCACGATTCACAAACACTTTCTGAGCAACTTCCATTAACTGGGCCGCATTCATGCCCGCAAATCCTTCCAACTTTTGCAGTTTCCGTCTCATGTCTCCCTGGGACTGACTCACAAAGGTCGCATTTACCATGCGCAAATTTTCCTGGGCTGCCGGATCATATGGGGTATATAGTCTATAGGTTTCAGATAAGCATTCATAAAAGGACGCTGGGCTCTCTTCTGGACGCTGGATGACTTCCGCTACCTTTCCGATATTCATAGCCTTCTGGCTTCCTTTCTTCAGGCCTTGCAGTAGGGCCTGGCGGAACCGAGTGAGGGCCGCCGCCCCATCGGCACTGTTTGGATCCCATCTAGGATCGTCATTTGGAAAATCCACGGCGGCTGCTTGCCAGGGATCTAGGCCTGCTTCTCCTACCGGATTTTCTTCTAACCATCGGGTAGACGCTTGCACAATCCGTGCTCGTTCTTCAGTAGTGAAGAGAGTAGACAGGAGCTGACGGCAATCAGACCAGGTAGGCTGATGGGTCTGCATAATACTTGACATTAATTCAGTTAATTCTTGGGGCTTTTCAGTATAGGATGCATAATGCGTTTTCCAGTTCAATAAATCTGTGGTGGAGAAGGGCACATAAACGAGACTGGCTGGCCCCACCACAACCTGGTCCTGTTCATTAAGGATAGGTAGTCCTGGGACCTGGCGCAATGGCATCACGTGACCATCCCTCTGGCTCACTGTTGTACTTCTGAGGACGTAATGCAGTCTGGCCCGCTGGAATTCAGCTCCCCTGCTTTGATCTTTGGCAGTAGGTGACCCCGAACTGGCGAATGAATCCCTGCTTGCAGTGTCATCGGTGGACTGCGGCCCTCCCGAGGCACTCTGGACGGGGCTGGGGCTCCCGCTCGGGAGGGGGTGTGCCTCCTCCTGTTGCGGAGGTGGTTGGTGGGCTAGGGGTAAATCGGCGGGAGGGGGTTCCCCTGTGCCAGGCTCGGCCGGGGGTCGTAGCGGAGTTGAGGGGACTGGCCTATAGAGGAACTGGGGCGGATGGGTCAGAATATCTGGCGATTCCAGGGCAGAATAAACAGGCAGCTTCTCTTCTCTGGGTCTCTGGGCCCCCCTTGTGGTCGCTACCAATATCCTACACTGTTCCTCATGGCAGCGCTTTATCCAGGAGAGCTCCTTCTCGCAAATACTTAACCAGGAATCTATATAGGGGAACTGGTCAGGGTGTTTCTTACGTACAATCTGATGAACTAGGGATACAATTCTAACATCAAAAGTACCACCAGGGGGCCATGCGGTGACCAGCACCGTCCACTCCCTGTCACAGAGTATTCCTAATCAGGACAGAGACATTTTTATTCCATAGTCTCCGGCAAATCCCTTGCTAAAATTCTTGATCATACATTTCAACGGAGTTTGCATGAACTCCGACCCTCCCATAATGATGTACACATCAGACAGTAGGGGCGGGTAGTCGGGCTGCAGGTAAGGGGTCCGTACAGCCCTAGGAACAAATAGGTAGACAAACACCAAATGCTTCCTCCTTTTCACGACCTGGGCGCGGTTGCCCGGCCAGGAACTGCACTAATCAGGAGTCCGCACTCGCTTGGTCTGTGTTTCAAGACCTCTCATTGACACACACACAAACAGACATGCCAGCAAAATCCAACATTTCCAGCATGACAGAACTATATAGCAGTGTTCCTCTGGGTGCACTCTATAAAGACAGGGGGGGGGGGGGCATTCCCGTTCACATAAAACTTCCCATCGACCTGGGGTCATTACAATTACATAATCACCAGAGAAACCCCTCTTAAAGTTCTTAAGGAAACACTGCAGAAGGCTCAGAATAGATACATCCCCTCCCATGCTGTTCAAAACCTTTGTCTCTCTCTCACTCATTCAGCAATTGTAAAATTAACACTTTCCTCCTCCCTTGGTCCGTACTCGGACCTCTGAGCCATTCAGGTTTCCCCCATAAATCAGAGAATAAACAAATAAATAAAAATAATAAAATAACAGGAACAGTTGACGTAGAAATAGAGGCAGGGCTGAGATATAACCAGCAAACTAATATTACAGAGACAGGTGAAGTAACAATACAGGCAGGGCAGAGATATAACTAAAACAGTTGAGGAGATCCGAAGGGTTTAATAGGAACTAAAACATTCCTTTCTGCAGGCTGTGTGAAAGACACACCCCTTCTCCCTCTGCTTGCTAGAGATACCCTGTGCTGAAAGAACACAGAGACAGCTCATCTTCGCTGTGCTGTGCTTAGACTCGATTCCTTAAAGTGATTCCTGAGTTGTTTTTTTTCAGTACTGTTCCTTAATTAATAACCTTACATTATACCAGAAGTGAAACCCACGGTTAGACAACAGACAGAGGGTGCGGGTGATCGGACTGCCGGTAAGGGGTCCGGGCAGCCCTAGAAACAGAGGGAGACACAAACAGACATGCTAGCAACGTTTTCCCAAATTCCCAGACCTACCTTACTAACCAACAGCATCCGGCCTCGCGCACTCATGCAAGGCGTCTCGCGCACTCATGCAAGACGTACTCGGACTGCTGAACCAAGGGCAGTAGTTTCGGCCTCACACACTCATGCAAGGTGTACTCGGACTTGCCCTGAGAGGTGATCAGGCTCTCAGTCTCGCATATACTCATGCGAGACGTACCCAAAGCTAGCTGACTAGATAGCAACCAAAGTTCTACTCACCGGATCCGGTACCCGCTACAGAACCAGCTCTTGGGTTGAATCCTGGACTCCCCTTGGGTTCGGAGGTGTTGGCTGGCCGGATCCAGTAGCCTGCCGAGGCAAGGCGGAACGCTCTCCGATACAAGAGGACCGGTGGTGCCTGAGGTTTCCCCTGCGGTCGGCCAGACACGGTTCCAGCCGGACCAAACCTTGAGGCAGTAAAACGTGGTATATTCACTTGAATACCATCCACTACTTGCACATTCCCGGCCCAACGCACCAAGAATATGTAGCAATGAAGTGCATGCAATGAATAGAACCAGGAGTCAGTTGCAGGATCCAAGCCAATTTATTGTGCATAGGCTCAGACAGAATCGTGTCCAAAGGAGATTGAGCAATGGAGTACAGGAGCAAATTCCTTATATGCAATTTTTACAGTTTGATACAGGCAAACTTTCTATTGGTCCCAACGCCCCTTGCACCTGTCCAATCGGGGACCCTCTCTGGGTCTAGTTCCCTGTTCCCCCTTCTCAGGCTATTCTAACAAAGGCATAGTCTTGTGGCAGGTGCAGGCCTGTGACCCACAGTGTCCGAACATAAGCAGGCCAGCATGGCTAGCTTGACCTGTAAATGAGGCCTGTGGAGAGGCATATAGGATTGCACATCCCCCAATACGCTGCTATTGTAAGATAGAACTCAGTAGAAGTATTGAATTAGCTTAGGTAAGCAGAATTGCAGTATTAAAAGATGGAAAAATACAGAAAAACATGTTTAAAAGTTACTGATAAGAAAAAGTACATCTGCAAAGAAATAATTGGGAGTGCTGACAGATGAGTTGCAGAGCCCAGCTCCTCTGCACGTACAAATTGGTTCTATAACCTTGAAAGTGTGAAAGTAACAAGTTGATGAACTGACCATTGTAATTGGGACTAGAAGGGGGGTATGCAGGTGTCATGCCCACTGGAGGGACATAACTGGATAAACTTATCAGTACCGGGACCAATAGAAGAGGTACGGGAGGTACGGGAGATTACCGGGACCAATGAAATGTTTTTCTATACCTAGAATGGAACAGAAATCTATAAAAGTTGTTGTAATGCTTGAAAACTTTGCTCAGCCATTTTGAAATTGATTGGTTCGAGACTTGTGCACAAATAAATGATTTGGACCTTTTGAACAGACTCCTGGTATTATTGGTTTGTCTGCGCTTTGCTGCTACATATTCCTTGGTGCGTTGGCCGGGAAGTTGTGGAATCAAAGTGTATATAGGGCAATATACCACGACTTTCCGCCTCTATAGGCTTGGTCCTGCCGGGATCGCGCCCTTCCGACGAGGGCTGCTCCCTGGCGCCACCGGTCCCTTGTATCGGAGGGAGCTGGTCGGACCTCGGCGGGTGACGAGCCCGGCTGGAGTCAACGCCTCGAACCCGAGTGAGGGGAGTCCGAGGTCCAACTCATGCGCCTGCTTGGGAAGTTTGAGGACCGGATCCGGTGAGTATAGTTTTGATTTTGGGTCTAGACAGAAATAGAAAGCGCAGTACTGCCATTGGAACTTGGAACTTTGGAATTTGTAATCTCGAGATATTGGGAATTGGTAAGAGAGCATGATCACCTCTCAAGGAAGAGCCGAGTAGCCTGGCATGGGAATTCGCTGGGTGAAACCCTCATCCTTTTTGTAATTGGGAAAAAGACTAGTCAGAATAGATAGAAACGAATGCATTCTGGGATACGTTGCTAGCATGATTGTGTGAACGAAGTGTGAATGAGAGGTCTGGCAGCACGGACCAAGTGAAGGCGGACCCCTGAGTAGCGCATTTCCTGACCGGGCGACCGCGTTCAGGTCGCGAAAAGGGGGAAGCGATTGTCGTCTTGTCTTGTTATTTGTATTCCCTATACGTTTCCAGGGCCGTGAGGACCCCTTACCCACGGTCCGCCCTCCTTTTCCCTTCTGTCTGTTGTTGCGCGCACACATCGAAATGGGAGGGGCGGGGTCTACTAGAAACACTCCATTAGAATGTATGATCGCACATTTTAAAGAGGGATATTCAGGAGATTATGGTATTAAAATGACAGCAGCCCGTTTGCAAATTTTGTGTACTAGGGAGTGGCCCGATCTAGACCCCATCTGGCCCCGAGAGGGAACGTTCAAAGTAGAGATTATTCAGTCAATACACCGTAGAGTGCGGGTAGCGCACCCTGATCAGTACCCTTATATAGATTCCTGGTTAAGTATTTGTGAAGATCCGCCCCCCTGGGCGCAGCGCTGTTATGAGGAACAGTGCAGAATAATGTTAGCTAAAACAGATTCTAGACAGAAAACGGAACAGCCTAGAATGAAAGAGCAGGATACGAAAGCCAGAAAGAAGCCCATCCTGGCAGATCCTGATTCCCCAGAAATAACTCTCAGGCAGCCCCGAACCCCAGGTCCAGTAAGAGTAGCCCGGCGTCCTGCCCCAGAAACCCAGAGACGGCCAGAGCCGAGGCGGGACCCAACCCCTGATCCCCCTCCTGGAGAAGAGAAAAAGGAAGAATTAGCGAGAAAAGAAGAGGAGGACCTAGAAAGCGAGTCAGAAGTGGAGACAGAAGAAGGAGAAAGAGAGAATCCCCCAGATGAGGAGGAAAGTGTACAAATAATTGAGAAAGCTAGTGTTAGCACTAGCACGCCAGTGACAGCGAAACCCAAAGCAAAACCTGTTGAGAAAAAGAAAGTGACTCCTGCACAGGCAACGACAATAACCCTTAGATCCCAAAAGACACCCATAGCAGCTAAACTGTTTCCCTTACGGCAAGTTCCGGGAGTGCCCGTAAAGAATGATAATGATGAAGTGGTAGCGGGACCCCTAACTTATGTGTATATCCCTTTCTCTACAACTGATTTATTAAATTGGAGGTCGCATTATGCCTCCTATACTAGTAAGCCCCAGGAGCTGACAGAATTAGTAACTAGTATTATGGAAACTCACCAACCCACTTGGCCAGATTGCCGTCAGCTCCTGACCACCCTATTCACTACAGAAGAACGAGCAAGAATTAGAAAAGCAGCTATTGAATGGATGGCAGAAAACCCTGCAGCTCCGGCACAGGGGCAGAATATAATAGACCGTAGGGAAGCAGCTCAGAGAGAATTCCCGAATGAAGACCCCCAATGGGATCCAAATACAGATGAAGGATCCACAGCCCTAGCCCGTTTTCGCCAAGGCTTTTTACAAGGCCTGAAAAGGGGGGGCCAGAAAGCTATGAACCTTTCCAAAGTTGCAGGAGTAATTCAAGGAATAGATGAGAGCCCAGCAGATTTTTATGAGAGATTAACTGAAGCATACAGAATGTATACTCCCTATGATCCCGAGGCACCAGGAAGTTTATGTATGGTGAATTCTGCTTTTGTAAACCAGTCTCAACCAGACATTAGACGCAAATTACAGAAGTTAGAAGGGTTTGCGGGCATGAATGCAACACAGTTACTGGAAGTCGCTCATAAAGTGTATGTGAATCGTGATACTGAAAGACAGAGAGAATGTGATAGAAAGATGAAGAAGAAAGCTGATTTTTTGGCTGCGGCCATAGTGGAACAGAAAAGGGGAGGTGTCCCTAGTCGAAGGAGCAGAGGAAGAGGGCGGGGTCAAGGCGGAGGCCGGACCCAGAGACTAGGCGTGAACCAATGCGCCTATTGCAGAGAGGAAGGACATTGGAGAGATATGTGCCCGCAACTCGAAGACGCCCAGCATGATGACGACAGCAGCCATCAGTGGCGAGAAGAAAGACGAAGCTATCCCCGAAGCCGAGGAGGAGCCAATCGAGAACAATTCCAGCGAGAAAGAGGAGGAACCATTCAAGCATTGGCCACACCAGCCCATGATGAGAATGACGTGGATTAGGACAGACAGGGCTCCAAGTTTGCTTTAGGTCTCCAGGAGCCTATGGTCGGAATACAAATAGGAGACCAAATTATGGACTTTATGGTTGATACTGGAGCGCAACATTCAGTAATAGACAAAAAGATAGCCCCATTCACTACAAAAGCAGTCACCATCATAGGAGCAACTGGTGCCAAAGCCACAAAGTCTTTTCTTCAAAACCGAATATGCAGTCTGGGAGGACAGCAAGTAACTCATCAATTCCTTTACATGCCCGAATGTCCAGTGCCACTACTGGGACGAGATATGTTAGCCAAGCTTCAAGCACAAATATCTTTCTCTGAGGAAGGAGAAATGCAAATGACAGTAAATCCCCAAACCAAACCAGCAGGAGTGATGCTACTGACAGTTCCCCGAGAAGAAGAATGGAGATACTACATTGATGATTCGATTCAAGATACCTATTTTGAACAAACTTTGAAAAGCATTGATGCACCACCTGGAGTATGGGCAGAAGGCAGTCCCCCAGGCCTAGCCAAACATATAGCTCCAGTGATTGTAACCCTCAAGCCTAGTGCTACACCAGTGCACGTCAAACAGTACCCTCTCCCAAGAGCCGCAATTGAAGGCATTCATCGCCACCTACAAAGATTGCTTGAGTATGGCCTACTAAAAGTATGTCAATCCCCATGGAACACCCCACTTTTGCCAGTAAAGAAACCTGGGACAGATGATTATCGCCCAGTGCAAGATTTGAGAAGAGTGAATGATGCAGCTGAGACCATACATCCAGTCGTACCCAATCCTTACACCCTCCTAGGACTGATACCTGCTGAAGCTACCCATTTCACTGTACTGGATTTGAAAGATGCATTCTTTTGCATAAGATTAGCCCCTGTAAGCCAAATATTGTTTGCATTCGAATGGCAAGACCCCATCTCTGGAAGAGGGGGCCAACTTACCTGGACAAGATTACCCCAAGGATTCAAGAATTCGCCTACCATCTTTAGTGCCGCACTGAATCAAGACCTTTCAAGCTATCCAGTAGCCCCGGGGAAGAGAGTGCTTCTCCAATACGTGGATGATCTGTTGATAGCTGCCGTATCAGAAAGTGAATGTATACTAGCCACCAAAGATCTCTTGCAGTTACTAGAGGAAGCTGGATACAAAGTTTCCAGAGCCAAAGCACAGCTATGCCAAAAAGAAGTGAAATACTTGGGTTTTCGTATCACCCAAGGAAGCAGAAGATTAGGCAGAGAAAGAAAAGAAGCGGTATGCAGAATTCCAACTCCAACAACCAGAAAGCAAGTCAGAGCCTTTCTGGGAGCGGCAGGATATTGCCGAATTTGGATACCCAACTTCGCCCAAATTGCCAAACCACTGTATGAAGTCACAAAAGGAGAAGAAAAGTCGCCACTGGAGTGGGGACTTGAGCAGGATACAGCCTTCCAAAAGTTAAAAGAAGAATTGATGTCATCACCAGCACTTGGACTACCAGATGTCCACAAACCTTTCCACTTGTTTGTACATGAAGCACAGGGAAATGCCTTGGGCATGTTGACTCAGAAATTGGGAAATTGGGAGCGACCTGTAGCCTACCTATCGAAACAATTGGACCCTGTGGCCAAAGGATGGCCACCTTGCTTGAGAGCAGTTGCAGCTACAGCGCTACTAGTGAGTGAAGCAGACAAACTCACACTAGGACAGAACATACGAGTCACTGTGCCACATGCAGTCCTTGCCCTTATGGAACAGAAAGCAAATTATTGGCTCACCAATTCCCGAATGTTGAAGTACCAGAGCATGTTATGTGAAAACCCACAGATACAACTTGAAGTGAGCCATGCCCTGAATCCAGCCACCTTGATACCCATCAGTGAAGAACTCCCAGAACATGACTGTATCGAAGTCATGGAGACTGTGTTCTCCAGCCGACCCGACTTGACAGATGTGCCCATAGACAATCCTGACCAAACCTATTATGTTGATGGGAGCAGTCTCATCCTTGATGGACGACGCTGTGCCGGATATGCAGTCGTCACTCAACATGAAGTAGTTGAATCATCAGCCCTAGCCTCAGGCACATCAGCCCAGAAAGCCGAATTGATAGCACTTACCAGAGCATTGTTGTTAGGAGAAAAACTTGTGCTAAATGTATATACAGAGTCCAAATATGCCTTCACTACCTTGCACGCCCATGGAGCTCTCTATAAAGAAAGAGGACTCATCACATCCGGAGGAAAATCAGTCAAATATGGTCCCGAAATATTGATGTTACTTGATGCAGTATGGGCCCCAACACGTGTCGCTGTCATGCATTGCAGAGGACATCAGGCAGGAAAAGGAGAAGTTGCCCGAGGAAATAGATTTGCAGATGCCTCAGCACGACAAGCAGCTATGACAGGACAAATTGCCCCACAAGCTATGCCAATGCAAGCAGCATTGTTTCCAGTACCTTTGAATCTATGGACCCCACGATATACCACCAAAGAATTGGACTACTATTGTGACAAAGAAAATGGAGTATTGAAAGACGGATGGATTGAGCTGCCACCAGAAGAGGGCAGTCAACCTCCAGGACGAATAGTAATTCCTGAACTGTTAGGACCATCCTTTGTCAAAGCTTTCCACGAAGCTACCCACTATGGGAAAAGTGCTATGGAAAAAGCACTCAGACCACATTTCTACATCCCTCTGATGACAACCATATCAGCTTCAGTAGCACGACAATGTCAAACTTGTGCCAAGAATAATGCCAAGCAAGGCCTTATTACAGCACCCCGAGTTCAGTCAAGAGGCGTGACCCCCATGCACAACCTCCAAGTTGATTTCACCGAAATGCCAAAAGCCAATGGGTACCATTACCTATTAGTATTAGTATGTACTTTCTCTGGGTGGGTAGAAGCATTCCCAACCAGAACTGAGAAAGCCCGAGAAGTTACCAAGGTCTTAATGAGAGAGATTGTCCCTAGATTCGGAATTCCAGCAGTAATAGGGTCAGACAATGGACCCTCATTTGTCTCCCAAGTTACTCAGCAGTTAGCAAAAGCCTTGCAGATACAATGGAAACTCCACACTGCATACAGACCCCAGAGTTCAGGGAAAGTTGAGCGAATGAATCGTACCTTGAAAGCCCAAATGTCTAAGCTTTGTCAGGAAACACAATTGAAGTGGCCCCAAGTGCTTCCCATAGCTTTATTCAGAATACGCTCAGCTCCTGTAAAGTCAACAGGATTTTCCCCTTTTGAAGTTTTGTATGGTAAACCCCCACCAATAGTGCAGGGAATCAAAGGAAGTCTAGCCCAAATTGGTTCAGAAATAACCAGACAAGAACTTCTAGCTCTTAGTTTTGTTCTGCAGACTCTCCATACGTGGATCCAAGACCAGTTGCCTATCAACTTGACGGAACCCTTGCATCCCTACCAGCCTGGTACCTCGGTGTGGATCAAAGATTGGAAGAAGACACCGTTGGAACCTCATTGGAAGGGACCGTACACCGTCATCCTGTCTACCCCAACTGCAGTAAAGGTAGCCGAGATCGACGCCTGGATCCACCACAGCAGAGTCAAGCCCGCCGCCGATCCTGAACCAGAGCAGTGGACAGCAGAACAGCACCCTGATGTACCCTTGCGAGTTACTTTGAGACGACAACCAGCAGCTTAGACACTTCATCACAAGTGCTTTGCAGCAGCCAAGTCTTTCGAAGAGGATTGCTGTTTTCCATGCAGCAACAGCTTTGTTTCAACGAACCCAATTTGTGTGTGATTTGACACACTACTTAGAGACTACATTGACTAAGCCAGACTTCACAAGCCAACTGAAATTGCTAATAAGTTGGTTAATGTGTACTGGACAACCTGAGGATCTTCAATCAACACTCAGCACCCGTTAAATTGCTTCATTAGCAGACGGGACGAAGAATAATAGAACGTCGTGATCAAGATCAGCAAGCTGAGGATTCAGAAGAACTCCAATCAACATCGACATGCATCTCTACTTTTGCTTTGCTTTGGTTGCCTTCTTTGGAGGTTTTGAACAGACTCATGCTTTACCTCCATGCACTGCCTGCATTACTTCTACTAGAATTGGACTGAAAGTAACTCAGACTTTGCTTTATCATTCTTACTATACCTGCAAGGGGACAGTAACTCGGTGTATCTATAACACCACTGAACTAAATGTTTGCACTCATGGAAAAATTAAAACATGCTATAATCCGCATCAGAATCCATCCTATTACACGATGGAAATAAGATGGAAGGATGCAGATGGACCTATATTAGCTGCAACGCCGCCACTTAAGGACATTACTAAACCTGCTGTTTTGAATCTTGATGCATGGAATGCTATTAATAGAGACAGTTATTCCACCTGTGGTACATGGGAGAAAGCGTATCGAAATGACCATAAGTATATGTGTCCAGAAGGTGCCACGGGATGGAGAAAGTGTACAGGTAAAAAGGAACCAGGCTATAGTACTGCCCCAGCAGCAGACTACTATTGCCCGTATTGGGGATGTGTTTTTTATGCTACCTGGCATACTGGTATAACTGATGAGAAAATAGATAAACGAATGGCTACTTTAACCAAGCCAACCACAAATGATAAATGTCAGAAAGATGTTTGTAACCCCTTACACTTACGTATACACAATCCCCATGCATGGAAACAAGGATATAAGTTTGGTTTACGTATTGCTGGAGGAGCAATAGATCCAGGGACCATTGTGTATATCAGATTGAATACCCAAGCCCACAAGTCATCTAAATATCATATTCATAATACTTTTTATGAAGCCATGCATGTAAATAAGTTTGAGATCCCTCACCCCTCACAGAATTTATTTCTAGAATTAGCCGGAGCAGTAGTATCTAGTCTTAAGATCACAGATTGTTATTTCTGTGGCGGAACCCAAATGGGAGATCAGTGGCCATGGGAAGCCCAAGAATTGAATTATTCCATGATTTACAATCAGACTGAATTACACAAGACTACCAGTGAATGGGTGTTAGCGCACTCAATCGTTGGACGTCTTTGCTATGCCAGAACTGGACCCCAGTTCACCCAGAAGGTAGGACAGCTGGTCTGTCTTAGCCAAAAGTACTATAATGCCACAACCAAGGAGATAGCATGGTGGTCAGGAATTGGACATCCTGAACCTCCTAACCCATTAGCCAGATTTCCTGAACTTGCAGGTCTATGGACTAACCTTGCTGAAATCCAAGCCTGGCAGGCCCCACCTGGCCTATATTGGATCTGTGGAAACCGAGCGTATGCACAACTCCCACCACACTGGGGAGGAGCATGTGTCTTAGGAACCATCAGACCTTCTTTCTTTCTTTTAAACACTGAACATGGAGAACAATTAGGATACCCAGTATACACTACCCACCGGCACAAAAGAGCACTAAGACAGAAGAGAGAGGCCTTACAGATAGGCAAGTGGGAGAAATGGCAAGGTGATGATTGGCCACCAGAAAGAATCATTGAATATTATGGACCCGCCACTTGGAATGATGATGGTATGTATGGTTATCGTACCCCAATTTATATGATTAATCGTATTATTCGCTTACAAGCAGTAGTTGAAATAATAATCAATGAAACTAGTCATGCTCTCACGCTTTTAGCTAGACAAAGTACACAGATGCGCACTGCGATATATCAGAACCGCTTAGCACTTGATTATTTGTTAGCAGCTGAAGGAGGAGTATGTGGTAAACTGAACTTAACCAATTGCTGTTTGAAAATAGATGATAAAGGTCAAGTAGTTGAAGAAATTGCTAAAGATATGCAAAGACATGCTTATGTGCCAGTACAGACGTGGCACTCATTGAAATTTCCTAATAGGTTTGCTAACCTCTTTTCATGGGTGGGAGGATTTAAGACTTTCATCGTATTGGTACTAATCCTTGTTGCTGTTATCTTCTTATTACCATGTTTAATCCCATGTTGTATGCGTTCCATTCATAACACTATTGATAGTACAGTAGAGCGGAAGACCGCAACAAAAATCATGGCTTTATATACAGCCAGTCCTGGTAGAAATCCTTTAGCCAGGATGTGATTCTTCAGAAAGTGATTTAATTCTCACACCTTATTAAGTAATAGGGTGAGATTAATCAAAGGGGGGAATGTGGCAGGTGCAGGCCTGTGACCCACAGTGTCCGAACATAAGCAGGCCAGCATGGCTAGCTTGACCTGTAAATGAGGCCTGTGGAGAGGCATATAGGATTGCACATCCCCCAATACGCTGCTATTGTAAGATAGAACTCAGTAGAAGTATTGAATTAGCTTAGGTAAGCAGAATTGCAGTATTAAAAGATGGAAAAATACAGAAAAACATGTTTAAAAGTTACTGATAAGAAAAAGTACATCTGCAAAGAAATAATTGGGAGTGCTGACAGATGAGTTGCAGAGCCCAGCTCCTCTGCACGTACAAATTGGTTCTATAACCTTGAAAGTGTGAAAGTAACAAGTTGATGAACTGACCATTGTAATTGGGACTAGAAGGGGGGTATGCAGGTGTCATGCCCACTGGAGGGACATAACTGGATAAACTTATCAGTACCGGGACCAATAGAAGAGGTACGGGAGGTACGGGAGATTACCGGGACCAATGAAATGTTTTTCTATACCTAGAATGGAACAGAAGTCTATAAAAGTTGTTGTAATGCTTGAAAACTTTGCTCAGCCATTTTGAAATTGATTGGTTCGAGACTTGTGCACAAATAAATGATTTGGACCTTTTGAACAGACTCCTGGTATTATTGGTTTGTCTGCGCTTTGCTGCTACAGTCTTAGACATTGATACATTTCTACTTCAAGGCCATTTCTAGCTCAGGGAATGCAGGAACATGTCTATCATCAGCATAAAGGAATTTATACAAACTTTTCAAAAGCAGTTTAAAACAGTTTCTCAGAATCTGGTTCTTCTCAGCACTACTCTCAGGTGGGGGTTAGGATCTAGGCCTAGTTTACAGGCCATAGCCTACCACAGGAGAAGAGTGTAAATGAACCAAGAGAGACTTGGGATAATGTTGAGTGGGGGACAATAATTTGGAAAGAACAGTAGAGGAATGATAGAGGAGGGCAACTCTGCCCCTGGTTCTACCGCAACGAGGTGTGTAGAGAGCAGTGAAACCTTCAGGAAGACAACAAAAGAGCATGGGATCTTCACTGTCCTTGAACCAAATTTCAGTATGAAAGAGAAAGTCTAGGGAATGTTGCGGTCTTAGCCCAAAGGGATCTGTAGTTTAAGAGGGCTGCATAACAGGTGGATAACATCATATGGATGTGAAAGTTGGACAATGATAAAGATAGGAAGAAAACTGATGCCTTTGAATTATGGTGCTGGCGACGAATACTGTGTATACCATGGACTGCCTGAAGAACAAAACAGTCAGTATTAGAGGAGATCAAGTCTTAGCTTTCCTTAGAAGCTCAGATGACAAGACTTCGACTTTCATACTTTGGACATATCATGCGAAGACAGAGATCATTGGAGAAAGACATAATGCTTAGCAAGGTAGAAGATCACTCTAAAAGAGGGAGGCTGGCAATGAGATGGATCTATGCAATTACAGCAGCTATGGATACCACTCTATCAACAATGAGCTGCTTGGCTGAAGACTGAACAAAGTTTAGGTCAACTATCCAGAGAATCACCAGAAGTCGACACTGACTCAACGGCACTTTTATTTATTTATTTATTTAAACATTTCTTATATACCGCCCTTTCCATCGATCAG
Source organism: Ichthyophis bannanicus (assembly GCA_033557465.1). Taxonomy (NCBI): domain Eukaryota; kingdom Metazoa; phylum Chordata; class Amphibia; order Gymnophiona; family Ichthyophiidae; genus Ichthyophis; species Ichthyophis bannanicus. The sequence continues at coordinate 186,156,792 of CM066033.1, read as the reverse complement.
AGGTGGTTTACATTGAACAACATTCCAGAGTTCTGGTTACAGAGAACGTTTCAAATACAATACAATAAATACAATAAACTATTTACATATCAGTTAGGCACTAATAGCGACGTATCGTGGCAGATAGGTTTAAACTATTTACATGCTGTATTTACAACAGAGCAGACTACAGGCGGTTATTTATATTTGGGGAGATGGGTCATTGCTAGTGGGGGGGGGGGAGGAGAGAGTGGGGAGGCAGATGAGTTGTAGTATTCTGAGAAAAGGAGGGTATTAAGTAGTTTACAAAAGTCCTGAAGGTCTTTCATAGATCTGATAGTGTCAGGGAGAGAGTTTCATAAAGCAGGGGCAGAATACCTGAAGGCTCTGTTGCTTGTTGCCTTTTTAGTTTTCCTTACCGAAGAGGGTAAGGCTAGGAGGTCTTTGGTACATTTTCTTCTAATCCTGATATCAGTTTGTGGATGAATCAATCAAGGTGGAAAGGCAGGAGGGGGAGATATTGTTGTGTAGTTTAAAAGTTGTGACTAGCATTTTGTATCTTACTCTGGATGCAATGGGGAGCCAATGGAGAATATAGAGTATTGGGGTAATGTGGTCAGTAAGGCTTGCTTTGGAGATGATCCTAGTGGTTACATTTTGTGCAAGTTGAAGAGTGTGAAGTGTTGTTTTAGGTAGGCTTTGTAGCAAACTGTTGCAGTAGTCCAAGTGCGGGGTAATCAAGGCTTGGACTACAGTTCGGAAGTCATGTGATTACAGGATTGGTCTGAGATGTTGTATGGTTTTTAGTTTAAAGAATATTGCTCTAGCGGTTTGTTTGACTTGGGCAGTCATAGTGAGTGCCCTGTTGATTATGACACCCAGATACTTTACTTCCTTTTTGACTGGGAGTACTTAACAACAACATGGCAGGTGGATTGAGTGACAGGGGAGGGAGAAGGAGGTGGGGGGGGGGGGCAAAGGCAAGGACAACAAACAGCAATTTATTAAAATGTTGGCTGAGCAATATCTGAGAGGGGGGGGGGGGCAGGTCAGGAAGGCCGCCAACCCCAGAGGACAGGGATTGAGCTCATAGGAGGGAAGAGCAAGGAAGGCAAAGAGAGTGGGACAAGGCTCACCTAGTGACCCACACAGAGGCCAATCAATAGCAGATGTACAATGGGGATGAGAGGTAAGGTCACCTTCGCTGCCAGAGCCGCCCCAAGGAGCTCACTCAAGGAGCAGGACCTGCTCCTTGGACGCACTCCTCCAGCACGTGCTGCCACGGCGCAGAATGCCACGATGGTTTCACCTTTATGGGGGCTTGCTGATCACCTGATATTGGTTTGCTAAAGGGCACTATGATGTTGCATCTAATGTGCTGACAGTGTTCAAAATCATAGGTGCTATACCACCGTGCTAACTGTCAAGGGTCGGAAAGCATGTTCTCGCATGTTAACATGGTGCACTCAGCCTTAACACAGCATAAAAATAGTCTGGGTGCACTCAGAGGCGTAGCGTGGGGGGTGCAGGGGGGGGCGGCCGCACCGGGCGCAACATGGGGGGGGGGGGGCGCGCTCGCACACGCAGCTCTCTGTTGCCGATGAGGGGAAAAGGCAGGTCCCTATGATACATGTTGGCGCGTACGCCATCTGGTGGTGGCACTGCAAAGAGGTTTGCGCTATAGCCCTCGAGCCCGCAGTCCTGGGAGTCGCATTGTTCTTGGCAAACCCTCGGCAACAAAGCGCAGGCGATGCGATTGACCCCCTCTAGGTAGCTATTTCACACAAGCTGCCGGGGCGGGGTGGGAGGGGGACTGTTTATCGCGTCGTCGCCCCTCGATCTCAATGTAAAGCTGGGGTTGGGGTCGGATCGCCCTGTGCGCTCGAGAAGGCGGAGCTGCAGGGCGGCATCGCGAGTTTCTGGTTCCGGATCTCCTCCTCTTCCCTGCTGTTGGGCGTTTAACCATGCTTGTCGGGCTCTTTCTGCTGTGCTATTCATTTCCCTGGACTCCGGCTCAGCGAGGTCAGTGCTGACGATCGCTCCCTCCCGGGGTAGGATCACGGTCGGCTCCCCCGCGCAAAGAAGCTCCCCGGCGGCTAAAATCCACGGGTTAGGGGGCGCAAATTACTTGCCTTGCCCCGGGTGCTGACAACTCACGCTACGCCACTGGGTGCACTTACTTCCAACTATGGAGGTGGCGGTAAGTGCACTTATGCAAATCATGTGCCTTGAAGTTACTGCGGGGTGTGTTGACTGCAAGTTATCACTTACTATCCCAACGTGCACTGTAACCCACAGTAGCTGCTTAACACTCTTTAGTAAAGCCCCCCATAAATTGTAAGCCCTCTGGGGACAGGAAAATACCTACTGTATCGAAATGTAACTTGCATTGAACTCTGAGAAAGGCTTGTGTAAAATATTAGCTTATTCAGCGTTGTATTGTCTGTCAGTCATAGTGAGCATCAAATTTGGTTCAGAAGAGATTTAAATGAAATCCGTACTGGTTCCCCTGTCAGTGAGCACCAGCTCTGTAAAATCCCATGCAGACCAAGGGCATGACCTTCTCCTGCCTTTTGGTACACCCGCAGTCCTTTAAGGCAGCGGTTCATCAGCCAGAGTGTGACGAAGCAGCAGGCACTATGTTGTGGGGCTGGCAGTGGTTCCGGCAGCAGCAACAATGGGAAGCACAGCAACACAATAGAGTCTGAGATGCGTCTGTAGAAGCCTCTGCACTTGTCTTTCATTCGCTCATAGCTGCTCTCCTTCCCAGGATTGCAGCAGCAGGAGGATTTCCTGTTCTGGTGTGTTCCGTGCTCCACTGCTAGAATTGTAGGAATTAGCACCCGTGGCAGGTTTGCTTGTGTGCGTTCTCTGAGGATCTTTTTTCAGATTTTGTATTATTTCAGCATGTGCATCCTAGTTGAGAGATTTATGTTGCTGTAACTTAGACGACATGAAAATCAGAATATTTTTTTTATGGTGACTTACATAGTTCTGCTCTGTACCTGTTTTTGGGGGCAGTAGGGTTTTGGTGGATGCAGAGTATGTTCCTAAGAGCTTCTATATTGTGTCAGACCAAAGGTTTGAGAGGGACACGTGTATGGTGTGTCACACATGCGAGCATCGTCCATCAGGTATGTCCTGACAGGGCAGAGATTCAGACCCACTGCTCCAAGGGATGGCACCAAATTTGAACCAACCCTGAAGCATGGAAAATATTCCAGCAGGTAAAGGAAATTGCTGAGGAGTGGACAGCAATGAAAGCTTTACATCTGGCATAAGGTTTTGAAATTCGGCAAGGTGGAGATTCAGGCTGACAATTTTTCTCAAGGACTGTCACATGTCCTGTTTTTTTTTTTTTACCACATTTGGCTGCTACCTCTATTGCTTTCCAAGAACTCATTTCTAAGAATTTCCAAATGTCAGGTGGAAGAACTGCAGATGGACTGCAGTGGCTAAAAATAGCAGTCTGGCCAGAGTCCTGGTTATTAATGAGTAGGCTGTGAGCTGAAAAGATAACCTCTGGAGAGCAGGCCCATGATTATTGATGGAGAAGATTTCAAGAAATTGTTCCTTGCACTATGTATGATAAAACGATGCGGATAGAGGGGAACGAGGTGCCCGGGTGATGGACTTGTCATAATCGAGCAGTAAAGCCCGAAGGAAGAAACACCTGCAGATAAATGGATCATTTTAAAGGCATGTTTAATCCTCATATGAATTCAATGTATGAGGAACAAGGTTAAAAAAATAAGCATAGAATATATCTAAAAAAAGAAAAATGGACAGTGTACAGGCTGCACCCAGTTATGGTAATTCCCAGCATCACACGAAACATCTGAAATTAAACTGCAGTAATATGGCGTAAAAGGCTTTGAAGATATAAGTGGGAATAAAGGTATTGTCATAAAACTGCATTAGTTTAATATAAGAGAATGATTTGAGCCTGCATTCTTTGATGAATTTATTAGAAGAGGTTCATTCCATTAATTGAATTGACTAATTCAACTTTTTCTCCCAGGTCAAACTTTTAGGGATGCTCACAGACAAAAAAAATTTCAGTTTGTTTTCAGAATTTTTTGAAATTTTCTCAAATTTTTTTTTTGTCCTGTTTCACACATTTGGTGTAATGCAAATATTTAAATGAATGTTACAAATATTTAGAACATGCATTTTGACTTCGGGCCCGATATTCAACCAGGCAGGGCTAAGTACTGTAGCCGCTTAGCCCTGCCCGCCGACCCCCAAACCCTGGATATTCACTTCCGAGGCAACAGAAGTGAATATCTGGGTCTGGCCGCACTGCCCGGAAGCCGCCGAGGCTAACCGTGTAGCATCGATACTGAATGCTGAATGGTTAGCCTTGGCGCCTATAAGATAGGCGAGGGTTTTCCTCATCTATCTTATAGGCACCGAGCACTAACCGTGCAGCTTCCAATATTGGTGCTGCACGGTTAGCGACGGTCCCCACCTCTGCTCCACCCCGGAACGCCTCCAGTACACCCCGATGCTAGCCGCCTAGCATCGGGGCCCATAGAAGACTTAGGGGTATGTTTACTAAGCAGCGGTAATGGCTGCCGTGCGGTATCAGAGCCGCAGCCCCATTGAATTTAATGGGGCCGCGGCTCTGATAATGCATGCCAGCTGTTACTGCTGCTTAGTAAACATACCCCTTATCTGGGGATATTCGATGGCATTACCCGTGTATATGCTGTCGAATATCCAGTTAGCAGGATACTGGCTGTTAACCATGTAAATGCCCTTTGAATATCGGGCCCTTAATACACATAAATACCTAGACTGGCATGCATTAAATCAGTTCTGCATGAATTCAGTTGCTTAAGGTATTTTATTTTATTTATTTATTACAATTTCTTATATACCGCACTATTCGGTATCAGCGCGGTTTACATTATAACATAATGACCATAACAACAAGCTGTTTGGTTTTACATAGAACAGGAGTACAAACTTGGATAACAGGGGTGAACTATATACATAAAATATTTACACGGAACAAGATTGGGGTATGATAATGAACCGTTGGTGCGCTAACGAAATCACCTCCCTAAAACCTACTGGCGAGAAATATGGAACTGGCAATATTTCATTTTTCTTCATTGTTTTATTCTTTTTAAAATGTGGCTTTTTTTTTTTTACTATGGTTTGGCACCTAATATGCAATAGAATGAAAAATCAAGGCATGTTAACTGTCAGGGGCGTGAACAGTTTTTTCCTAGCAGTTAACATGCGGCACAGTATGTGGGACGCTGTTACCATGGGTGCACTAACTGTGACTCTTGCTATTACCATGGGTGCCGATTACCTCCAACTCAATAGGCAAAGCTAAGTGCTGACTGTGCAGCGCTCAGCATATGTCCATTCCCCACCCCTAACGTGCCCATTTACCATTTCAGCATGCAATGTACAGTTAGCGTGGAAATTGGCTCATGCTAACTGTGATGGCCTTGCACTAACATTTAATGAGGACCACAGCGTATGTTTACCGTGTGCCAAAAATCATGCTAACTTTAGTAAAAGGTCCCAATGTGTTTTCCCAAACATGAGGTCAAAGTGGAATGCTGCACCTTTCACAAAAGTCAAGCTGCACTGTTCCCCCCCCCATAAAAAAAATAATGTCCTGATATTCAAAAGCGCTTATTGGGTTAGCAGGGCCTGTTAGCTGGATCAGTGCTAGCCAGCACTGACAAATATTTCCTCTGTCTGCCTTGGCACTATCCGAACAGTGCAGGAGTGGTTTGTGGGTGGAGTTAGGGTGGAGTTCAGGGATATCCAGTTAACAGAGATGTTCAGACCTTTAACCAGAAAACAAACCACATAAAGTTAAGCCATGAAGAAAGCAGTCCTAACTTTATGCGATTTTGCTATCCAGATAGTGGCTGAATATATCGCTGCTATCTGGATAGAGCCATCACAGTCAGCGCTTAAACCAGATATTCAGCGCCAGCAGCTACCCAAATTCTGGCTCTGAATATTAAGTTTCAATTTTAAATGATGTGGACGGTGCTATAGAAATACTGACTGCGGAGTTTAAATATTGGCTTCTATAAGTCTAAACGGAAATAGATCATTCCAGAACCCTGAAATCATTGGCTGCATATGTGGATGTCACCATGGAACAATAGGCAAGACTTCCTCTCCTAAGAGGCTGTGACAGGATATATTTTTCATCACCTTTGACAAAAATTCTATCTTTGGGCAAGCCTTTAACTTTGAATAGTTAAGGAGTTGTAATGCAATTGTAAATAGTTGTGCTTCAGCTCTAAGAGCGGTATATCAAAAGAACATATATGAATAAATACATGGTTAGGTTTTTATGCACTCTTTTGCAATATTTTGATTAGGTCCCAGGCCTTATTTGTCAAAAGCTTTTCCTATAATGGAGCTGTGATGCCATACATCAGCAAAACCCATTCCTGTGGGTAAATCCACAATAAAAAGCCAATGGGAGTCACAACCTCTGCCAGCAGAAGGATCCATGAGGTGGGGAGGGGTTGAGAGGAAGGAAAAGAGCATATGAGTCAGAGGGAGGGAAAGGAAGGAAGGCGAAAAAGGAGTTGCAGGAGAAATTGATGAGAAAGACAAGGGATCTAGAGAGAGTGAATGGGAAAGAGTACACCGCATACACACAAAATAACCACCCTGCAATTCAGGGGTGCGACAGGGTTGCCAGTTTTCTAAAAATACTATTAGTGACACTTTTTCTGCGATGTCTCTGGGAACTCTGCTCTCTGCCTCCCCTTCCCCAACATTTCAAATAAAAAAAGGACCAGACTTCATATGCGAACCTCTGCCCCCACCCCAACCCTCTCAGTGATATGAGTATGTGGCTCTCCACTTGAAAAGTGTAGGAGCCCCTGCTGTAGAGAGTCCTCTGTTGGCAGGGTTTAGACCCAGAAAAATCTCTAAACTGCACTACATTACACCCCAGCACATTCCTCATTTTGCACTCTTGTCTTGAGTGCTTGCACTTTTTCCAACTATCTGATGTCTGGTAATCTTCAACCTGCTGGTCTGTTAGATTAGCAGCGTGTCCAGTGAGAGATGCTAGTAAAGGAGGAAATAGGCATGCAGACACCTGGCCTCATTTACATCGGCAATCATCGGAATGAGGGAGGGCGGCAGGCCGTGCGCAATAATCACAAAGTTGCATATTGGGATTGCTTAGATATTGGGAGACATCTGAAGGAAGGCTGTGAATGGGATAGGAATTCTCAGAAAAAAGGAGAGAAGTGAAAATAATTTACAATAGAATTTGCAAGAATAAATGAACAATGGGCTAGGGCAAGCTGGTTCTCATATTCTACCAAGGGCATGTCATTGTGTTAAATAGCATTAAGAAGACTTGGCCCAGAATGTACTTTAGAGCATGGTGACCTGGCATTGTTTACTCTCTACACAATCATCAGTTCATTCTTTGTGGTTTTGCTCTGACTCAGTGGCCATGGCTGTAAAGAAAGGAATATCACCATTACCTCTCCCACCGCCTTTCCCAAATTCACTTGAAAAAAAGATAAAAATAGCTAGTGCTAAGGCAATGGAAATAATGCTATGAAAGAATGGTTGAAATTGCCTGCACTTATTTCAGGGCTCTTGCCCTGTGCTTGAAGGAGCTGTGCTACCATATGTCAGCAATTTTGGTGTGCACTTTGCCCACGGCAAAGTTATTTCGTAGATTGCCATGGGCCTGCAGCAGTAATGCCAGCAGCCTCTTCTGTCTCCTCCTCCCACCAAGCATGCTCCTCCTCCTAACCCATGCCCTGGTGCAATCCCCTCTCATTGCCAAGAGGAGTCAGTAGCATGTTTTGCCTGTCTCTTTTTTCTCCTATTGGCTTTGATCTGAAGTCTCAACAACATGGGCTGGTGAGTTTCACAAGACTACATTGCTTTGCACAGTTCAAATTTCATACTGAAACTCTAAGAGAAGACAGCCACGGGCAGAAAGCGCCATTTTCCTGTCACAGAAGGGAATGTGTCAGGTAGGGGGGGGGGGGCGGGGGATGTGGGAGAGAGATGAAGATTGTGCAGGGATGGGTAGGAAGAGAGATAATTGACCTAGTGTAGAGATAGGAGTGGAATAAGAACATAAGAATTATCATTCTGGGTGACATCAAAAGTCTGTCAAGCCCAGGGTGACATTTCACTAACCAGCTAATGTCCTTTCCTTGAGTCCTGTTAGTCCAGTCCAGACAAGTGGGTTGTGTTCCCTTCCCAGTAGATTGATGGAGAAAAGAACAAATGAAAAGCCCAGGTCTCAATGACAACATGGCATACGCAGTGATGTACAAACACATAAGAAGACAGTCCCTGCTCATAGATCTTACAATCTAGATAAGACAGACATATAGTGCAAAACAAGAGAAGTAAGGGTTCAATAGGAGAGGAGACACAAGGGAACAAGAGATTAGGATCCAAAGCGGCCTCAAAGAGGTAAGCTTTGAGCATGGATTTGAAGAGGGAGAGAGTTGAGACTTGGCATAAGGACATGTTCCAGGCATAAGGAGCAGGAAGGTGAAAAGATCGAAGTAGGGAGTTGGCATTAGAAGAGAAGGGCATAGAGAGAAGGAAGCCACAGGAGGAGCGAAGTTCACGAGGAGGGGTGTAGGGAGAGAGGAGAGAGAGGAAAGGCAATGAGGGGCAGTAGAGTGAATGCATTTATAGGTTAGGAGAAGTAGTTTGAAATGGAAGTGATTTCAAAAGAGGGGATATATGAGTGTAACGAGACTGGAGGAAGATTAACCACGCAGCAGAGTTCAGAATAGATTGAAGAGGAGAGAGATGACTCTTGAGGGAGACCAGCAAGGAGGAGGCTGCAGTAGTCAAGACAGGAGGTAACTAAAGAGTAGAGAGAGTTTTAGTAGTGTGATCAGAGAGGAAGGGACACATTTTGTTAATGTTATAGAGAAAGAAACAACAGGTTTTAGCAATCTGTTGAATATGTGAGGAGAAGGAAAGAGAAGAGTCAAAAATGACCCCAAGGTTATGGGCTGAGGAAACAGGAAGAAGAGTATTGTCAACAGTGATAGAAAAAGGAGAGAGGAGGGTTTAGTGGGAAAGATAAGAAGTTTGGTTTTAACCATGTTCAATTTCAGACAGCGGTGAGACATCCAGGCAGCAATGTCAGACAAACAAGCAGAGAAACGAGCTTGCAATGCAGGAGAAATGTCAGGTGAAGATAGACTTGAGAATCATCTGCACAAAAGTGATACTGAAAACCATGGGAAGAGATGAGGGCACCAAGAGACTGGGTATAGAGGGAGAAAAGGAGAGGTCTTAGAACAGACCCTTGGGATACATCAACTAAGAGAGGGATGGCAGAAGATGATGAACCATCTGAATAACAGTAGAGAACTATTTACAGGAAAGCATAAACAGAAGGATGTCAGTAGAAGCTGAACCTGCATAGCCAAGTATAAAAATCATAGTGGATCCAAGGTTATCGCAGCAGAAGAACAGAACAAATACAGTTTCAGGGGCAGACCCTAGATTGGTCTAGCAGGACTCAAGGAAAGGGCATAAACTGGTAAGTAAAATGTCACCTTTCATATCATCTTGCTAGACCAGTCCAGACAAGTGGGATGTACCAAAGCTACAACTCCACTGGGAAGGAAGCAGCTCGCAAAACCCTTCAGCCAAAGGCTATTTCTGCCTGCCCATGGACATCCAAGTAGTAATGCTTGACAAAAGTTGAAAGTGATGGCTATGTTGCTGCTCGACAAATGTCCGAGCTCTGTGCCTCCTACAAGGATGCTTGTGCTCAGGTAGAATGAGTGCCGCAAATCCCCTGGAACCGGCCAGTTCTGCAACATATACACCAAGGCAATGGCCTCCTTATCAAGTGCTCCAAAGTTGATTGGCCACTGCGTCACCCTTGTGCAAGCCAGCAAACAACATAAAAAGATAGTTGGACTTACGAAAGGAATTCGTAACCTCCAGGTACTGGAGGAATGCCCTCTGGACATCCACAAGGTGAAGCTCCTTATCCTTCCTCTGACACTGCTCCTTCAGGAACGAGGACAGGCAGACCACCTGGTTTATGTAAAAGGGAGAAAGCACCTTAGGCATGAAGGAAGGCACAGGCCGAATAGAAATGGCCTCCTTCAAAAAGGACAGGTAAGGATCATGGAAATACAGAGCCTGCAGCTTGAAAATCTACCTTGTGGAACAAATCACAGCCAAGAAGACCATCTTGAGCGTCAAATCCTTTAAGGTAGCACACTTCAATGGCTCAAAAGGCACTGCCATCAGGGCCCTGAGCACCAGACACAGATCCAAGGAAGGGATCACAGACCAGAGGCGAGGACACAGATGCTAAACCCACTGGAGAAAACGTGAGATATCCGGGTGCAAGGCCAGAGACTTGCTCACTACTGGATCCCAAAACAGGCCAGAGAGGTCTTCTGAACTATCAGGGAGCTAAGGGAAAGGCCCTTCTCTAGGCCATCCTGTAGAAAGGCCAACAGGGAGGACACCTTGGCCGCCTCAGAAGCCAAATGTCACGTGCCACACCAACACTCAAAGAGGTGCCATATCTGTATGTATGTTAGCATGGTAGACCTCCTCCTTTCAAGAGCCTCCTCATTTCAAGAGTAAGCAAGAAGAGGAGCTGCATCCTCCAGGACAATTGGTCCCTGTCACAATAGACCCTGAGATGGAGGCAACTGAAGAGGAGGTGCCTGCAGGAGCCACATCAGGTCTCCAATCCAAGTTCTCCTCGGCCAATCTGGCGCCACCAGAACAATCATGCCTGGGTGGTGTTCTACTGTATATGCTTAATCATACGTCAGGGAGCTAAGGGAAAGGTCCTTCTCTAGGCCATCCTGTAGAAAGGCCAACAGGGAGGACACCTTGACCGCCTCTGGAGCCAGATGTCACGTGCCACACCAACACTCAAAGTGGTGCCATATCTGTATGTATGCTAGCATGGTAGACCTCTTCCTTTGAAAAGCCATGCCGTAAGCGAGAAGAGGAGTTGCATCCTCCAGGACAATCAGTCCCTGTCGCAATAGACCCTGAGACGGAGGTAACCGAAGAGGAGGTGCCTGCAGGAGCCACATCAGGTCTCCAATCCAAGCTCTCCTCAGCCAATTTGGCACCACCAGAACAATCCTGCCTGGGTGGTGTTCTATATGCTTAATCATATGCTCCACTGGGTGCCCCAGAGGAAACATATACAGCAGTCGCTGACTTGCTCAGGGCATCAATGCTCTTGGACCCCATCTCTGTGTGGCGACTGAAGAAGTGGCAAACTTTGGCATTGGAGCTGGTCACCATCAGATCTATTTGGAGGCAAATCCAGCAGTACAGAATCAACCTGAAATGCCTCCTGACTCAACTCCCACTCTCCAGGTTTTAAAGAGTGCTAGCTAAGGAAGTCTGCTTCCACATTGTCCACCCCAGCAATGTGTTGGGCCAACAAGGTTAGGAGGTTCTTCACTACCCAGGCAAATAGGGGAGCAATCTCCAGAGCTACACCTGGCACTATTCGTGCTGCCTTGCAGAATGACATATGCCACTGCTGTGGCATTGTCTGAAAACAACAAACTTCCCGGCCCTCAACCAGGGGCCGAAAATGCAGAAGAGCCAACCTGATGGCTCTTGCCTTGAGGCGACTGATGGGCCACACTGCTTCTCTGTGGTTCCAAGGGCCCTGGGCCATATGGTCTTGGCAATGGCCTCCCCAACCTGCGAGACTGACAGTTATTGTCAGCAGGATCCAGGAGAAATTGTCCAGTGGTATGTCCTTCTTCAGATGACAGTGTTTCAACCACCACCGCAGGCTGGCCTTCACCATCAATGGGAGTGGAAGCCTGCACTTGAACTCCTGAGAACTTGGGGACCACCAAGTCAACAAGGATCGCTGGAGTGGTTGCATGTGAGCATGTGACCATGGCACTATCTCTATGGTCACCACCATTAATTTGAGGAGCTAAAGTTAATCCCAGACTCTGGGATCCTGCTGAGCATAGAGCAGTCCCAGGCAATTCAACAGTCTTTCGACTTTCTCCTCTGGCATGAAAACTGCCCACTCGAGTGTCAAAATGTGTTCCCAGAATAGGAACTAAGAAGGCAACAGCTGGCTCTTTCCATGACCCAACGAAAGTGGAATCATACAGACCAATTTCAAGTATCCACATGCTTGCCAAAGTAATCGAAAAGTTAGTACAGCGCCAGATCCAACAGCATATTGATACTGAAGCCCCATTGGATCTTTCCCAGCATGGATTCAGAGAAGCACATGGGGTAGAAGCCCTCCTCACCACCCTATTTGACCACTTAGTCTCTGGAACCGACAAAATTCACCAAGGATTTGCACTCATATTCCTTGACATTGCTGCGGCCTTCGACTCGGTGAGCCACGAGATCCTCATACAACGCCTCAGCGAGAAAGGAATCCAGGGAACAGCCCTAAAGTGGTGCAAGTCATTCTTGACTAATAGATGGCAACATGTAAGGTCTGGCTCCACAACCTCTGAAGCGTTTTTACAAAACCAGGGTGTACCACAGGGTTCGTCACTATCTGCATTGATGTTTAACATCTACATGCAGCCCATATGCGCCCTAGCACGTTCTTTCAAGGTCAACTGTCTAGCCTACGCGGACGACATCCTCCTATACATCCCATTCAGGACCAACCAACCAGACCTCTCCCCTCTAACAAGATGTTTTGAGGCAGTAGCAGAATGGTTCAACACACAAAACTTGAGAATCAACTACAGCAAAACAGATGTCCTATTCATCTCAAGGAACCATGACTTCACCCCTCCACTCTCTTTAAAAATCGGCAACACAGAACTGAAAACCAAACCCACAATCCGCTACCTTGGCGATACACTGGACCAACAACTGGACCTGAAAACCCACATAAAAAACACAGTAAAAACAATATACATGAAAATAAAGACCTTAAAACATCTCCGACCACTACTCGACTTCAGCGACTACCGATCAATCTATCAGGCACTAATATTACCACATTTCGACTACGCCAACGTAATCCTGCACGGTCTACCTCAAACAACGCTAGCTCCACTCCAGCTCGCAATGAACACTGCTGCGAGAGTACTAACAGGGGCTTCACGGAGAGAGCACATAACACCAGTACTGATGAACCTCCATTGGTTACCGATTCAAGCAAGAATCCTCCACAAAGTTCTAACCTTAACATTCAAAGCCTTAAACACATTGACACCTACAGCTATCAGCAAGATGATACATAAAGTACCACAGAACAGAAACAGAAGACCCATGATGCAAAACACTCTAGAGGTCCCAAAGGTAATAACGAAATGCACGAAAGCAACAACAAATAGGTCCTTTACAATTTATGCACCTAGAGCATGGAATGCCCTCCCCACCTTTATTCGAAACATCACTTACCTAACCCACTTCAGGAAGGCATTAAAGCAGCACCTGTTCACCACATACTACCCTGAATCCAGCCTTAGTGATCATACATGTGGCCCCTCAGACAATCACTCACTACAACTAAACAATCAGACTCAGCATGAAAAAGGATAATCAACTGTTCCCTCAGAAGTACTCCCTGAAATTGAATTCAGACTCCCAGTGTAAATAAGATGTAGATATGTTCTGCCTGAAATCATATACCAGTGTAAATACAATGTAAATAGTTTCCCCCAGTTACTTCCAAGTTGATCTCCCTGTTTATTGTAAATACAACTCAAAGTGCCTGTGTTGTATAGTTGCTGTTAAATGTAAACCGCTCTGATCTAAAATAGAGCGGTATAGAAAAACTGTTAAATAAATAAATAAATAAAAATAAATGATTGATCGCCCAGCCGAGGCTTTCCAAAAAGGATACCACTCGAGACATCACCCAAGACACTTTTGAAAGGGAACGGGCTCGGATGAGCCAGTCATCCAGATAAGGATGGACACAGATCCCTTGGCACTGCAGTGTCAGAGCTGCCACCACCATGACCTTGGAGAACATGTTTGGGGTAGTGGATAGCCCAAAAGGGAGGGCAGCAAACTGATAGAGAGAGTCAGGCATGGCAAAACACAGATACTGCTGCTGATCCATCCAGATTGGGATATGAAAATACATCTCGGCTAGATCCAGAGAAGCCAAGAACTTCCATCGGTGCACTGCTTGTTGCAAAAAGGAAAAGAATTTTGGGGAGGACAATCCAGAGTCCAGAAACTCTCCTCTAGGACATGGCTGCCCAACACCAGGGAGCACAGCCGCCACAGACCTCCTAGAGGATGATGAGCGGCTTACAGCATAGTCGCTGGATCCTCTGGCTGGCTGAATATCCTTACCTATAGCATCATCTGTCACCTCCCACCCTGAAGCAGGCCAGGTCAGACTAACTGCATCCCCCGGATGAGAGGGGGAAAGCAGGACCTCCAGGGATGATTCAGAAGTTGCCAGGCAGGAAAAGCAGAGTCCAGAATCTGGGGATGAGGCACCTCGCTTGCCACAGGTCAAACAACGTTTCCTGGGAGAAGACAGAGAGAGTTAGGGCAAGTATCACAACAGTGCATCAGCCCTCAAGCACATGCTAAGTGCGCTTTCATGTTACATGCATTAGAGGCGCTAGGGAAGGAGTGTGCATTGCAGCCACTTGGACAGAATGTGCGTTAGGACCGCGTGACCACCAGGCGCACAATAGATAAAAATGTTACCAACACATGCAGAAAATGGCAGGAAATGCCCACACCGTGCCAATGATCACCAGCAGTCCACCCTGAATTGCGTCCTAACAAGATGGAATCGGGAGTCCCCAACAAGGAGAATGACGAGGTCAAGCTTTGATACTCACCCCCTGAGAGCCCCAGGCAGAGAAGCTGTGCAGGGCTCAGCTCTACTCCCCTGAAACTGTTTCACTGGCTGGCTTTGCAGCACTGTGTTTAAGGTGGCTGACAGGCAGATCCCTTTTGTGATATTTGGGAGAGAGCAGGGGGGATGGTGGAGGAGGGAGGTGGCGCTGAGGCTGTGTGAGGCTGCTGCACTCTTCCAGATCCTTCTAAATCCTTCCAATTTGTGGCTGCTCAACAGGCTTTTATCATGATAACAGTATGGAGCGGAACCAATTTTTAATCCTCTTATGGCTTCTGAAAAGACTGCAGTCTAGTGGTGTCTCCCACGGTGCACTCAAATGAGAAAGTCACCTTTCTGTACTCAAGGTGATCATCAGGAGCATTTAATAAATCTCTTTTCCTCTCAATCCTCAGATTTTCTATAGAAAGGAGAAAATCCATCCACTATTTGCTGGAAACAAAGAAATACTGAAGGGACTTCTGGTGGCTGAGGTGAATAGAGGCATAGGAGTGATGTCACTGAAACCTGGGGTTCTCACCTGACGCAGGCAAGGTCACACTAACTGCATCCCCCGGCTTCTCATCAATCTGCTGGTAGGGGAACACAACCCACTTTTCTGGACTAGTCTAGCAGGATGATATGGAATATCTTGTTTCCAACAGTGGCCAGTCCAGGTCAAAGGTAACACTGAGAAATCAGAAGCGGTGCTGACACCTCAAATACCCCACTAAATCAAAAGAGAAAGGTGTCCATATGCATTCATATGCTTAATACATGTTGCAGCACAAAGAGCAATCAATTTAAACAATTGTTTTTAAAAGGTATCATAAAACACAAATCTACACGATCAAATGTCCAGCTCACTGGCCATCAGTGGCTCAAATTTTAATCATATACCTCGAAACCTTTCTTGTGCAAAATACTCGTAGAGCAATTTATTTCCTTGTGCAAGAACTAAGTGAAAAAGGTGTGTACTTACAGTTATGGTCAACATTATTGGCACCCTTCTATTTTAGGTATGTTGTATATCTTGTGAAATACTGTAATACCTTCCCTGTGCTAAAAGTAAAAGATGCATTTGAGAACGACTGTGTGCAAACAGAATAATGACAACATAGAAAGTGGCTAACCACAGAAGGAGCAGTCAGAGGAGCAGATGAATCAAACATAGAAAGCACCAAGATGTCTCACGAATAGGGCGTCTTTTTAAAAAACAAAAATGGGATGATCTTTAAACTCATCATATACTTGTAAAATGGACCAGTGTGTCAAGATAATATAATTTACATGAGAGGCTAAAACGTTATGAGATAAAGTGCAAACTATGTGTCTTGTTTGAGATCCTACAGAGGGAAGAAGCAACCACTGCTGGGCAGCATGGAAAGCCTGTATGTATGCATTTTTTTTTTTTTTTTACCATATACAAGGGGTAACTTCTTTGTATAAAATGTTCTTTCATGTCCTGGGCACAATTCTGAACTTCCTCATTTGTGGAGCAAGGTTTTCAAAATACATCTGCGGTTTTTGCAGTTGGAGAAATACATTGCTCTATTAGTTGTTTGCACAAGAACGTTTTGAGGTATATGATTAGAATTTGAGTGACTGATGGCCAGTGAGCTGGACATTTGATCATGTAGCTCTGTGTTTTATGATACCAATTGTTAAACAATTGTTTAAATGGATTGCTCTTTGTGCGGCAATATGTATTAAGCATGTGAATTTATTTTATCATTGTTACTGTGCTGTTTATTTATCTGTACCATTTGTTAGTGTGCTATTTATTTATCTGTAAGCTTGTTCAGTTTTCTCCATTCCTATCTGTCTCCTACATACCCTCATGTTGTTGTTGTTAAGTGCTGTCAAATCAGTGTCGACTCATGGCGACCCTCTGGATAGTTGTCTTAAATTGTTTAGTCTTCAGACAGGCAGCTTATTGTTGACAGACTGGCAACCGTAGCTGCTGTTATTGTATTGATCCATCTCATTGCTGGCCTTCCTCTTTTGCGTTGACCTTCTACCTTGCCAAGTCTGTTGTCCTTCTCTAATGATCTTTCTCTTCGCACGATGTGTCCAAAGTATGAAAGTCGAAGTCTTGTCATCTGAGCTTCTAAAGAAAGCTTAGGTTTGATCTCCTCTAGTACCGACTGGTTTGTTCTTTGGGCAGTACATGGTATACACAGTATTCGTCGCCAGCACCATAATTCAAAGGCATCAATTTTCTTCCTGCCTTTCTTTTTCACTGTCCAACTTTCACATCCATATAATGATATTGAAAATGCCATAGCTTGAACAAGTCAAATCTCTGTATGGAGAGAGACATCTCTGCTCATGAGAATCTTGTCTAGGTCCTTCATAGCTATTTTGCCAAGAGCAATGCATCATCGGATTTCTTGACTGCTTGTTGCTTCTTTATTGATAGTAGATCCAAGTAGGTTAAAGTTATCAACTATTTCAATTTCTTCTCCATCAATGATGAACTTATTCATTTCGCCAGTTGTCAGGATCTTTGTCTTCTTAACATTAAGGCGCAGACCCATTTTAAGACTATATTCCCTGATCTTGAGAAGCAAATGTTTCAAATCGTCTTCTCTTTCAGCCAGTAATGTGGTATTATGAGCAAAGTGAAGGTTGTTGATGAGTCTTTCACCAATCTTCACACCTCTGTTTATTTATTTATTTTATTGTTCTTATATACCGCACTCTTAAATCAGCGCGGTTTACATATAACGGTATTGTGCCGATAAAGCATTTACAATGAACAGGAAAATTAACTTGGATTTCAATTTGGGAATAACTATGTACATCAATTTCAAATTATTTACAGTCTGTATCTACAATAGGTTGTCTTCATATAGTCCTTCTTCTCTGATGATTTGTTCTGCATATAAATTAAAGAGATATGGGGAAAGTATGCAGCCTTGTTGTATACCTTTGTTGATTTTAAAACATTCTGTTTCTCCTACTTCGATTCGAACTGTTGCTTCTTGATCAGTGTAAAGAGAATGCAAGAGAACGATCAGGTGTTCTGGTATACCCATGCTTCTTAATGTGGCTCAGAGTTTCTCATGGTTTACACAGTCAAAAGCCTTGTGTAGTCTATAAAACACATATAGATATCCTTTTGGTATTCTTTTATCTTTTCAAGGATCCATCTCACATCCGCGATAATGTCTCTCGTTCCTCGCCCTTTCCTGAACCCTGCTTGCACTTCAGGCAGTTCTCGTTGCAGGTATGGTTGTAGTCTCTGCTGAATGATCTTGAATAGAATCTTGCTGGCGGATCAGAGCGACTGTGTAATAATTTCCACAGACAGTCGGGCCACCTTTCTTCAGTATTGGTATAAACACAGATCTTTTCCAGTCAGTTGGCCATGAACTTTGCAAATTTCTAGTCTCTGTCTATTGAGGCCAAGCTAACATTTAATCCATTACCTATTCTTTCCCTGTCCTGGTGTTTTCTCCAGTATTTTCCATTTTCCTCCACAAACTCTAATTTTATTTATTTATTTATTTATTTACATTCTCTTATATACCGCGCTATTCTGCATCAGTGCGGTTTACATTGAACAAACTGAAATTACATTGAACAGGGCATTATAACTTGGAGATAACTATTTTACAGGGAACATGGGCTATGGAGGGTTAAGTGGCTTGCCCAAGACCACAAAGAGCACCTCTCTCTGAGTGACTAATATTCCCCCCCCAAGCTTTGCTTAATTCCCTTTTCCTGTTTTTTGTTTTCCACCTGTGCTGATTTTCTCTTTGCCTCTTCACCGAGAAGCTGCATACCTGCTTTGCTGCTAGTTTGGGCACTCTTACTTGCCAGCTTGTGAGTCTTGTGTGTCCATTGAAATATTTATTTTATCATTGTTAGTGTACTGTTTATTTACCTGTACCATTGTTAGTGCGCTATTTATTTATTTGTAAGCTTGTTCAGTTTTCTCCATTCCTACCTGTCTCCTACATATCCTCATAACTTTTATCCCTCCCCTCTCCCTTCTACCTACCCACTCCATGATCTTCAGTCTCTTATAGACATCTACTGATTACCACGAATATCCTGTGGGGATTATTTCTTCTGACCGTTGCTCTCCTCTCCATCTCTCTTCTGTGACTCCTCATCACTTTCTCTTCCTATTCCTCATACTCCCTAATTGTCTCCCCTCCTTCAAACACCTTCAATCCTCCCCTCCTTATCTCCCATTTTCCAACCTCCCTTCCCCCTCCATCCTATCCTCTACCCTGTCATCAGCTCTTGAGCTTCACTGCTTTCTCCCTTTCCTTCAGCCATCTCCTCTCTCTCTAAGACAACCTCACCCTTGTTACCACCATGCTGTTTCCTCTCTGCCCCACACTCTTCTACTCCTTCTCTATTTCTCATCCAGAGATATCAACCCCAACCTTGGACCCCCTAGACCACCAACATTGTCACACTCTGAGAAGAGATCTTCAGGCAAACCTCAGACTTATTCATATCCTTCTCTGTTCCCCTTCCTCGCTCCCTTTCTCATGTGCGTTGTGGAATGCACACGCCATCTCAAATAAACTTGCCTTTACTCGTGATCTCTTTACTTCTAATGCGCTCCATCTTCTTGCTCCAACTGAGACTTGGCTTGGCATCAGTTGCTGCTCTCTTTTATGGTGGCTATCAGTTCTCCCACACACCTTGTCCCACTGGCTATGATGGGCTTCAACTCTCTCCTTCCTGCCAATTTCAACCCCTCCTGCTGCCTCAGTCTCACTCCTTTCCCTCCTTTGAAGTCCACTCCATCTGCTTTTTTACTCCACTACCTCTCTGGTTAGCTGTTATTTATCGACCTCCTAACAAGTCCACCTCTAACTTTCTCACTGACTGACTCATGGCTTTCCTTCTTTCTGGATTCCTCTTCCCCCTCTGTTATTCTCAGGGATTTTAACATTCATGTTGATAACCCCTCTGATCCTTATGCTTTAAAGCTCCTTTCCCTTACCTCCTCATTCAACCTCCAGCTTTGTTCTACTGTCCCCACTCACCAGCATGGCCACTGCCTTGACCTTGTATTCTTCTCTAATTGCTTAACCTCAAACCTCTGTACCTCAATTCTTCCCTTATTGGACCATCACCTGCTAAGCTACACTCTTCATCACCTGCTGCCTCAACCTCGCCCTGTCTCCTCCAACCTCTTTAGAAATCTTCTTACTATTGACCCTTTGGTTTTCTCCTCCACTATCTCATCACCTCTTTCCTCCACTACGTCATCTGAGTCTCTTGATGAGGCAGTAGCTTCCTATAATTCTGCATTCTCCTCTGCTCTGGATGCTCTTGCTCCACTCATGCCACATCCTGGGATATGTACTATACCCCAGCCCTGGCTGTCTTCCAATACCCACTATCTACATTCCTGTGCCTGTTCAGCTGAGCATGCTTGGCTCAAATCCCACTTCCTGGTGGACTTTCTACACTTCAGATTCATGCTTGTCTCTTTCCAGTCAGCCATAGCACTCGCCAAACAAGACTATTATGTCCATCTGATTAACTCTCTTGCCTCTGATCCTCGCTGTCTCTTTACAACTCTCAACTCTCTCCTCAAGGTGCCTCCGCCTCCAACCCCTCCTTCCCTTTCTGCCCAAACCTGGTTATTTCCATGACAAAATCCACAAGATCACCCTCCAATTCTCCATGAGGTCAGCTACTTCCCCTCCTCCCCCTCCTCCCCCTCCTCCCCCTCTTCACCCCCAACTTTCCCCCGGCTATCTCTGCGACCCTTTCTTCCTTTTCTATGATCTCTGAGGAGAAAACCACACACCTTCTTTCCTCCTCCAAACTCACTACCTGCTCCTCTGATCCTATTTCCACCTGTCTCCAAGCCCCTTCTCCTCCACTGTTGTCCCAGCTCTCATATTCTCAATCTATCGCTCTTCACTGCAACTGTCCCTGCAGCCTTCAAGCATGCTGTGGTTAAACCACTCCTCAAGAAACCCTCACTAGATCCTACCTGTCTTTCTATCGACCCATCTCCCTCCTTCCCTTTGTTTCTAAACTACTTGAACATGCGGTTCACCACCATTGTCTTGACTTTCTCTCCTCTCAAGCCCTCCTGGATCCTTTACAATCTGGCCTTCGTCCTTTACATTCTACTGTAATGGCTCTTGCCAAAGTCTCCAGTAACTTGTTCCTGGCAAAATCCAAGGGCCTTTACTCAATCCTCATCCTTCTTGACCTTTCTGCTGCTTTTGACACTGTTGACCACAACCTTCTCCTCAATACCTTGTTCTTGCTCAGTTTTAAAGGCTCTGTACTATCCTGGTTCTCTTCTTATCTCTTCCATCGCTCTTTCACTGTTTGTTCTGGTGGATCCTCCTCTGCTGCTATCCCTCTCTCAGTTGATGTAACCCAAGGATCTGTCTTAGGTCCACTCTTTTTATCTCTCTATACCCAATCCCTTGGTGCACTCATCTCTTCCCATGGCTTTCAGTACCATCTTTATGCTGATGACTCCCAGATCTACCTCTCTACACCTGAAATCTCCCTAGCAATCCAGGCCCGGATCTCTGCCTACCTTAGGGACATTGCTGCTTGGATGTCTCATAAGAACATAAGAACATAAGATATGCCATAGTGGGTCAGACCAAGGTCCATCAAGCCCAGTATTCTGTTTCCAACAGTGGCCAATCTAGGTCATATATACCTAGCAGTTTCCCCAAGAGACACAAGTTCCACAATGCTTGTACTGGGTCAAGCATTGATATCTTCGGTCACTTCTTAATAATGGTTTATGGACCTTTCCTCCAGGAACTTGTCCAAACCTTTTTTAAACCCAGCTACACTAACAGCCTTTACTACATCCTCCGGTAACAAATTCCAGAGTTTGATTACACATTGAGTGAAAAAATATTTTCTTTTATTAGTCTTAAATAGTTTACCCTGTAGCTTCATTGCATGTCCCCTAGTCTTTCTATATTCTGATAAGGTAAACAATCAATCTACGTTTACCCGTTCCACTCCATTAATTTATAGACTTCTATCATATCTCCCCTCAGCCGTCTCTTTTCCAGGTTAAAGAGCCCTAACCTTTTTAGCCTTTCTTCATAGGAGTATCCTTCCATCCCCTTTACCATTTTGGTGGCTCTTCTCTGAACCTTTTCTAAAATCGCTATATCCTTTTTAAGATACGGCGACCAGAATTGCACACAATATTCAAGGTGCGGTCTCACCATGGTCTCACCTCTGCTTGAAATTGAACATGGCCAAAACTGAGCTTCTTATTTTTCCCCCTAAAACCTCCTCTCCCCTTCTTCCTTTCTCAGTCTCTATGCCTCTCTATGCCTCTCTACGCTTCCTTTTTTCCTCAGCTCGCAACCTTGGGATCATCTTTGACTCCTCTCTCTCCTTCTTCACACACATCCATCTGATAGCTAAAACCTTCCATTTCTTTCCCTATAGCATCAACAAAATCCACCCATTCCTTTCTGAATACACTACTAAGACATTTATGCACTCTTTAGTCACCTGCCGTCTTGACTATTGTAACCTACTCCTTGCTAGTCTCCCTCTGAATCATCTATCTGTTTCCCCATCCAGTTCAAACTTCTCCTGCTGACCTATAAGTGCATTCACTTTGCAGCTCTTCACTACTTTTCCTCTCTTATCTCTCCCTACGCCCCTCCTCTGGAACTCCGCTTTTCTGGCAAATTGCTTCTATCTGTGCCCTTCTCTTTTATTGCTAACTCCAGACGTCACTTCTTTCACCTTGCTGCTCCTTATGTCTGGAACAAACTACTGAATCTGTACATCAGGCACCTTCTCTGGCCTTTTTCAAATCCAGGCTGAAAACTCACCTCTTCGCTGCCACTTTCAGATCTTGACTCATCTGATCTCCTTGTATTTCCTTACCATTCCCCCTAGATGTATCCCATGTCTACAGCTACTTGACTAGATTGTAAACTCCGATGAGCAGGGACTGTCTCTTACATGTGTCTGTGCAGCGCTGCGTACGTCTTGTAGTGCTATACAAATGCTCAGTAGTAGTAGTAGTAGTAGTAGTATATGAATGTTTATGGACACTTTTCTCTTTTGATATATCTCAAAGGTAGCCAGATTCTATGCTACTTATCCCCAGGTCTATCTTACTAATGGTTCATGGATTTTTCCTATGGGAATATGTCCAAGCCCTTTGTAAATCCAGCTGCACATCCTTCCATGGAGAGAAAAATATTTTTTCCTGTTTGTTTTAAATGTGCTATGTTGTAACTTCATTGCATGTGTCTAGTTTTTTGTACGTTTTGAAAGAGTAAACAATAGATTCATGTTTACTCATTCTACTCCACTCATTATTTTATAAACCTCTATCATATCTCTCTCAGCTGTCTCTTCTCCAAGCTGATGAGTCCTAACCTCTTCACCCTTTGCTCAAAGAAGAGTTCTTCAATCCACTTTAGGAGTCATCCTGAAACACGAATAAGCCGCCTGGATGTATTGTGTAGACATTTTCCTAGCAAAAACATTTATGGCCATATTCTGAAACCAGTATGGCCCTGCACATACACGGCATCTGTGCGAGGATCTCGGAACATGGGTGGGAGAGGACAGAAGGGGAGCGTAGTCAGCCGCAGAGACGTACTAAGAGTATTCAAGAAAGGGCTGTGTACGTTCTCAGTGTTACCCGCGTATGTATGATTTATACTAAGAACATAAGATATGCCATACTGGGTCAGACCAAGGTTCATCAAGCCCAGTATCCTGTTTCCAACCATGGCCAATCTAGGTCATACGTACCTAGCAGTTTCCCCAGAAGACACAGGTTCCGCAGTGCTTGTACTGGGTCAAGCATTGATATCCTGGGTCCCTTCTTAATAATGGTTTATGGACCTTTCCTCCAGGAACTTGTCCAAACCTTTTTTAAACCCAGCTACACTAACAGCATTTACTACATCCTCCGGTAACAAATTCCAGAGTTTGATTACACGTTGAGTGAAAAAATATTTTCTTTTATTAGTCTTAAATAGTTTACCCTGTAGTTCATTGCATGTCCCCTAGTCTTTCTATATTCTGATAACGTAAACAATCGATCTACGTCTACCCGTTCCACTCCGTTCATTAATTTATAGACTTCTATCATATCTCCCCTCAGCCGTCTCTTTTCCAGGTTAAAGAGCCCTAACCTTTTTAGTCTTTCTTCATAGGAGTATCCTTCCATCCCTTTTACCATTTTGGTGGCTCTTCTCTGAACCTTTTCTAATAACGCTATATCTTTTTTAAGATACGGTGACCAGAATTGCACACAATATTCAAGGTGCGGTCTCACCATGGAACGATATAGAGGCATTATAATATCTTTTGTTTTATTTTCCATTCCTTTCCTTATGATACCTAGCATTCTATTTGCTCTCTTGGCCGCCGCTGCACACTGGGCCGAGGGTTTTAACATGTTATCCACAATGACGCCTAAATCTTTTTCCTGGGTGGTGGTTCCTAATGTGGAACCTTGCATTGTGTAACCATAGTTTGGGTTGTTCTTCCCTAGGTGCATAACTTTGCACTTGTCCACATTAAATTTCATCTGCCATTCTGATGCCCAGTCTTCTAATTTATCAAGATCCTCTTGCAATTTTCCACAATCCTCTTGGGTTTTAACAACGTTAAATAGTTGTGTGTCATCTGCAAATTTGATAACCTCACTCATTCCACTTTCCAGGTCATTTATGAATATGTCAAAAAGCAGCGGATCCAGCAGAGATCCCTGGGGTACACCACTACTCACCTTTCTCCATTGGGAAAATTGGCCATTTAGCCCAACCCTCTGTTTTCTATCTTTTAACCAGTTCTTGATCCACAGTAGTACACTGCCTCCTATCCCATGACTCTTTAGTTTTGCCAAAAGTCTCTGATGAGGGACCTTGTCAAAGGCTTTCTGAAAGTCCAGATACACTAATAGCAGGTCTGCAATCTCATATTTCAGTTCTTTCAACACCCTTGGATGTATACCATCCAGCTCAGGTGATTTGCTACTCTTCAGTTTATCTAATAGTTGTAATACATCTTCCCGATGTATCGATATTTCCTTCAATTCTTCCGCAGCTTTAAATACCACTTCAGTCATGGGTAACATCCCTACATCTTCCTCAGTAAAGACCGAAGCAAAGAATTCATTCAGTCTCTCCGCTATCGCCTTGTCGCCTCTTAGTGCCTCTTTAACTCCTCTATCATCTAATGGACCAACTGACTCTCTCACAGGTTTTTTGCTATGAATGTACTTGAAAAAATCTTTATTTTGCGTTTTTACTTCTGCAGCAAGCTTCTTCTCAAATTCTCCCTCTGCCTGCTACTTGGAAACTTGAAATAAGGGCAGGACTTAGAAGCTCTTTAGCTTTGCACTTCAATGCATTCCATAATGATGAATAGCTGTGACAAATACATAGCGAACTGGTTTTCCTGCAGTCTGGAGGAGCACAATATACTGTTACAACAAACATAGTGCGTAGGTGAGAGAAGATAATGTAACAGCAGTAAACACCCCAACAGAAATAGTTTGATGAGCAATAGTATTTATTCTGGCTATGCTGCCAAAATATCTGGACATTAGGTTCTGCCAATGTTTGGATAGAATGTGGATGAGTATAGGAGGGAATCATTTCATCATCCATTTGTTCAGTCTGGCCAGGTGGTCGATGGCAGTGGGAGTGTACTATCGACCACCTGGCCAGAATGAACAAATGGATGATGAAATGCTCAAAGAAATCAGGGAAGCTAACAAAAGTTACAACACAGTAATAATAATGGTGATTTCAATTACCCCGGTATCGACTGGGTCAGTGTCATGGCAGGACATGCTAGGGAGATAAAGTTTCTAGATGAAATAAATGACTGCTTCTTGGAGCAGCTGGTTCATGAACCGACCAGAGGGGAAGCCATATTGGACCTAGTCCTTAGTGGAACACCAGATCTGGTGCAAGAGATAAGGGTGTTGGGGCCACTTGGCAATAGTGATCATAGCATGATCGCGTTTGATTTATTTAGTGGAGGAGGGATAGTAAGGAAATCCACAGTACTACCTTTTAACTTTTGAAAGGGAGACTATGAGGAAAATAGTTAAGAAAAAACTAAAAGGAGTAGTTGCAAAGGTTAAAGACTTACATCAAGCTTGGGTGTTGTTGAAAACTGCTATCTTGGAAGCCCAGACCAGCTGTATTCCACACTTTAAGAAAAGTGGAAGGAAGTCCAAAAATCTGCCAGCATGGTTTAAAGGTGAGGTCAGAGAGGTGGCTGTTGCCAAAAAAGCATCTTTCAAGAAATGGAAAAAAGAGCCAAATGATGAAACCTGGAAACAGCACAAGCACTGGCAAGTCAAATGCAAGGCATTGATAAGGCAGGCAAAGGGAGAATTTGAGAAGAAGCTTGCTGCAGAAGCAAAAACGCGAAATAATGACTTTTTCAAGTACATTTGTAGCAAAAAACCTGTGAGAGAGTCAGTTGGTCCATTAGATGATAGAGGGGTTAAAGGGGCACTAAGAGGCGACAAGGCGATAGCGGAGAGACTGAATGAATTCTTTGCTTCAGTGTTTACTGAGGAAGATGTAAGGATGTTACCCATGACTGAAGTGGTATTTAAAGAATTGAAGGAAATATCGATACATCGGGAAGATGTATTACAACTATTAGATAAACTGAAGAGTAGCAAATAACCTGGGCTAGATGGTATACATCCAAGAGTGTTGAAAGAACTGAAATATGAGATTGCAGACCTGCTATTAGTGATCTGTGAATTTTCATTAAAATCATCTGTAATACCTGAAGATTGGAGGATCGCCAATGTAACGCCAATTTTTAAAAAGGGTTCCAGGGGTGATCTGGGAAACTACAGACCAGTGAGCCTGACGTCAGTACTGGGAAAAATGGTAGAAACCATCATAAAGAACCAAATTACTCAGCATGTAGATAGTCATGGCCTAATGGGAGACAGCCAACATGGCTTTAGACAAGGAAGATCTTGTCTTACTAATCTGTTATGTTTTTTTGAAGGTGTGAATAAACAGGTGGACAAAGGTGAGTCGGTTGATATAGTGTATCTGGACTTTCAGAAAGCCTTTGACAAGGTCCCTCATCAGAGACTTTTGGCCAAACTAAAAAGTCATGGGATAGGAGGCAGTATACTATTGTGGATCAGGAACTGGTTAAAAGATAGAAAGCAGAGGGTAGGGCTAAATGCCCAATTTTCCCAATGGAGAAAGGTGAATATTGGTGTACCCCAGGGATCTGTGCTGGGTCCGCTGCTCTTTGACATATTCATAAATGACCTGGAAAGTGGAATAACGAGTGAGGTTATCGAATTTGCAGATGACACAAAACTATTTAAAGTTGTTAAAACCTAAGAGGATTGTGGAGAACTGCAAGAGGATCTTGCTAAATTGGAAGACTGGGCATCAAAATGGCAGATGAAATTTAATGTGGACAAGTGCAAAGTTATGCACCTAGGGAAGAACAACCCAAACTATGGTTACAAGATGCAAGGTTCCATATTAGGAACCACCACCCAGGAAAAAGATTTAGGCGTCATTGTGGATAACATGTTAAAACCCTTGGCCCAGTGTGCAGCGGCGGCCAAGAGAACAAATAGAATGCTAGGTATCATAAGGAAAGGAATGGAAAATAAAACAAAAGATATTATAATGCCTCTATATCGTTCCATGGTGAGACCGCACCTTGAATATTGTGTGTAATTCTGGTCTCCGTATCTTAAAAAGGATATAGCGTTATTAGAAAATGTTCAGAGAAGAGCCACTAAAATGGTAAAGGGGATGGAAGGATACTCCTATGAAGAAAGGCTAAAAAGGTTAGGGCTTTTTAACCTGGAAAAGAGACGGCTGAGGGGAGATATGATAGAAGTCTATTAATTAATGAACAGAGTGGAACGGGTAAATGTGGATCGATTGTTTACGTTATCAGAATATAGAAAGACTAGGGGACATGCAATGAAGCTACAGGATAAACTATTTAAGACTAATAAGAGAAAATATTTTTTTCACTCAATGTGTAATCAAACTGGAATTTGTTACCGGAGGATGTAGTAAAGGCTGTTAGTGTAGTGTAGCTTTAAAAAAGGTTTGGACAAGTTCCTGGAGGAAAGGTCCATAAACCATTATTAAGGAGGGACCCAGGATATCAATGCTTGACCCAGTACAAGCATTGTGGAACCTGTGTCTTTTGGGGAAACTGCTAGGTACGTATGACCTAGATTGGCCACTGTTGGAAACAGGATACTGGGCTTGATGGACCTTGGTCTGACCCAGTATGGCATATCTTATGTTCTTATGTTATGTTCGTATTTGGGTGAGAAATGCTGATCAGATTTGTAGTCCTGGGACGCCATGCCATGATCTTATACCAGCTCTTGTTTGTAGGTGCTGGGCTTCTGTTTGGCAGAGGTATGTTTTGTGTGGGTATGAGGGTATGTGGTTTGAGGGTGGCAGCCATAATTCTACGGGGATATGTCAGCTTGGCCAGTACCTGGACAGAATGGCTGACCACAGCATTACCAGCTGCTATTGTGAACAGGCAGGAGCAGTCTGCACATGGTGTGGCATTTTTGTAGAGACAGCTGCTGGTGCTCTTGGGCAATCGTGCTCATTATCATTTTGGTCACCTTTCTCTGTACCTTTTCTAATGCTGCTATGTTTTTGTACACATCCATACTCAGGACAACTATGTCTGATTAAGAGGGCTGGGAAGCAATGCCCCTGTTATGTTAGTCACAAATGCACTGGAAAACTTCCATCTATAAAGATATTTGATCTTTATTTTAACAACTCCAAGTAAACGAACATGGCAACTGCACAACTGTATGCCAGTCATTGTGCTCAAGTGCCGTTGCAACTCTTGATTATATCCTACCTTATTGTCCTGGGCACAGAGTTGCTTTATTGACCAAAAAAAAAAAAGAAAAAAACTGCAAGGGCAGTAGAAGACAGGCAAAAAAGATAATGGCGTGAGAAAGGAATACTGAAGGGCGAAGAGAAAAAGCAGCGACTTCGAATGGCCAAGTTATTCCTGCTGTACCTTGCAAAGCAACCTGAAATTACACACACTTCTATATTTATCTGGAAGAAGGGGGGTATATCTGCACGAAGGTCATTATTACTCATTGTCATCCATTGTGATTTTCTTTGGTCTAGAAAATCAATGCATCCTCCTCTTACCCAGCACCAAGTGCCGCTTTCTTTTACTTTTAGCAGGATGATTAAATTTCTTTCTAATTCTGTTCTCATACTGTATAAGGTTTTAATCTTCTGACCCATCCACCACGGCATTTCCTTCTGGCAGCACAGCCATTTATCTCTTGCCTTGATTGAAAAAAACCCCAAAACATTCATTATCAGGCCTGGATTCATCCTCAGATACCAAGCAACAGAGCAAGGGACTGAGACAAACTCAGCCAAGGCAAGAATCTGTCTGCTGTTCTACCCCTTTTTTAGAACAGTGTCTTGGACGAGGGCCACTGGATAAAATCAGATCATATATAGAAGTGCACCCCATCAACCCCTGTGAAGAGGTAGAGACATGTAAATCCCAGAGCAAGGCCCAGCAAGGAACAGAAA
This sequence comes from Ichthyophis bannanicus, assembly GCA_033557465.1. Taxonomy (NCBI): domain Eukaryota; kingdom Metazoa; phylum Chordata; class Amphibia; order Gymnophiona; family Ichthyophiidae; genus Ichthyophis; species Ichthyophis bannanicus. The sequence goes on along the minus strand of CM066033.1, from coordinate 186,127,434 downwards.
AATGTCTAAGTTGAAAAATGAGCCTAAGACTACATTTCCCAGAAGTCCTAGGGAAGACTAGGAACAAGGAGCATTGTGGGCAGAAATTCTAAACCTCAGGTAAGATAGGAAGTGAGGTATTTAGAGGAGAGAACTGCTGATAGGGGAGGGGGAGTCGGAAGCAGAAGAGGTACAGGATTTCATGGAGCTAGAAAATGACAAGTGAAAGCACAGTGGAACTAGAAGCAGACCTGGCAGATGATTTCAGGGAGAAAGAAAGTAGCCTTTATACAGGTCTGGTAAGGATAATGTAAGGGGAACTGTGATTGTTTAATATGAGCAGAAAGGCTGTTTAGCTTGAAGTGTATTAGCAGGACAGCCGGCCCAACCATTAGGCAAACTAGATGGCTGTCTAGGCTATCAGCTTCTGGGGGGTGGCAAAGAGCAAGACATTCAGAGCTAAACAATAAATTCCCAGAGTCGAGGGGGTGCATAAGATTTAAAGTTTGCTTAGGGCGCTAACACCTTATACCAACTCTGTGGCCAGTCCTGATTAGCAGAACAAGAAAATCACAGCAGCCACAAGCTACTGCAGAGGGAATCAGGCAGAGGAAGCATAAGTTATAGAAGAAACCACTACAATGGTCATACTTCTAAGCACTTAGCAGTCATCTTGACTGCATCACTGCCTAAATCCTGTATGTAGACTTTAAACACCAATCTTTCATAGTTCTATCAGGTTTTCTGAGGTACAAAAGTTTTAATGCCTGTATTTGAGCCTTCCAACTTTGGGAGACTCCCATTTTCTTTGAAACTGGCAGTATGCTTTGAACTTTGCATTGACATCAGTAGCACAAATGTTCAAGTTGCTGCAGGCAGAAGAAGTGAACAGAGACTGAATTGAAGACATCCGTAGTATTGCAATGAAAGGAGACGTGCTCTTGATAGGTGATTTCAATATGCTGGATGTTGATTGGCGCATCCCTGCTGTGGTGTCATCGAAGTATGGAGATCCTGTATTCTCTACAGGGAGAATTATTCCAGCTACTGGTAACAGAACCCACATGTGAAGGGGCTATACTGGACTTGGTGTTTACCAATAAGGAAAGTGTTTCTAATGTCATAGAGGGGAATCATCTTGCATCCAGTGATCACCAGGTGGTGTGGTTCAGTATTAGGACTAGCGCTGATAATGTCCATTCAAAAGTAAAGGTTCTAGACTTTGGGAAAACTAACTATGCCAAGATGGGACAATACTTCAAGGAGTTGTTAGCAGGATGGGAACAGCTAGGGGATATAGAAAAGCAATGGGCAAAACTGAAAGGATATTTTAAGGGCAAAAATCTTTTGGTTAGTAAAGTAAATAAATGTAAAAGGAAAAGGAGACTGCTATGGTTCTCGAAAGAAGTAGCTGAAAAGCTGAAGAAGGGTGGCATTCATAAAATACAAGAGACTACAGAAAGAGAAAGACAAGCATCAATATTTGAGAAAAGTTAGAGAAGCTAGGAAAGTAGTCAGGAAAGCAAAGATTCAAATAGAAGAAAAAGATAGCCAATGCAATAAAAGGGGGGACACAACATTTTTCAGATATAATTGTAAGAGGAGGAATTGCAAAAGTGGTATTGTCAGACTCAAAGGTGAAAGGGAGGAATATGTAGAAGCTGATGAGGATAAAGCAGAATTGCTTAACAAATATTTTTGTTCAGTGTTCACAGATGAAGGTTCAGGAGCAGGACCTCAGAAAACATCCACAAATAGGAACAGTAGTGAAGGGGATCTTGAATGATTTTAAGAAGACTGTTCGTGAGGAACTAGCTAAACTAAAAGTGGACAAGCAATGGGGCCGGATGGGATACATTCCAGAGTATTGAAAGAACTTGGGGAAGTTCTAGTCACTCCACTGTGTAACCTTTTTAATGCTTCTTTAGAGTCAGGAATGGTCCCAGAGGACTGGAGAAAGGCGCAGGTGGTCCCTTTACACAAAAGCGGAAGTAAGAATGAGGTTGAGAACTACAGGCTGGTTAGTCTGACCTCTGTGATGAGTAAATAATGGAAATTCAGCTAAAATAGAGGATAGAGAGGTTTCAGGATTCTATTGGATTGCAGGATCCAAAGCATGGTTTGATTAGGAGCAGGTCTTTTCAGACAAATCTAATTAATTTCTTTGACTGGGCAACCAGAGAGATGGACCGAGGGAGAGCCCTAGATGTGGTGTACTGAGATTTCAGTAAAGCCTTTGACAATGTTCCGCACAGATGACTTATAAATAAATTGGTCATCCTAGTAATAGATCCTAAAGAGACTGACTAGGTTAGAAATTGGTTGAGTGGGAGGCGACAATGGGTACGGATAAATGGAGCTTATTCTGAGGAGAAGGGTGTAATCGGTGGTGTGCCACAGGGATCTGTCCTTGGTCTGATTCTTTTTAACATTTTTGTTAATAATATTGCTGAAGGACTGTCGGGTAAGGTTTGCCTCTTTGCAGATGATACCAAAGTCTGCAATAAACACCCAGGAAGGAATAGATAACATAAAGAGGAATCTCACTAAGCTTGGAGAATAGTCAAGAATTTGGCAGCTGAGATTTAATGCTAAAAAATGCAAGCTCATGCATTTGAGCTGCAAAAATCCAAGGGAGAGGTACAGTATAGGGCAGGGGTCTCAAACTCCAGTCCTGGAGGGTCACGAACCCGTCAGGTTTCCAGGGTATCCCTAATGAATATGCTTGAGATATATTTGCATACAAGGGGGAAGTGCATGCAAATATATCTCATGCATATTCATTAGGGATGCCCTGAAAACCTGACTGGTTTGTGGCCCTCAAGGACTGGAGTTTGAGACCCCTTGTATAGGGGATGAATTGCTTCTGTCCACAAAAGAAGAGCGGCATCTGAGGGTGATTGTTTCTGATGATATTAAAGTGGCTAAACAGGTAGAAAAAGCAATGCAAAAGCCAGAAGGATGCTTGGGTGCATAGGGAGAGGAATGGCCAGCTGGAGAAAGGAGGTGATAATGCCTCTGTTTAAATCTTTGGTGAGACTTCATTTGGAGTATTCTGTGCAAGTCTGGAGACCGCACCTTCAAAAGGATATAAACAGGATGGGATATATGCAGAGAGTGGCTACCAAAATGGTCAGTGGACTTCGTCATAAGGCATATGGGAATAGACTTAAAGATCTCAAATATCTATACTTTGGAAGAAAGGCAGAAGAGAGGAGATATGATAGAGACATTTCAATACCTCTGTGGCATAAATGCACAGGAGAGTCTCATTCAATTAAAAGCAAGCTCTGCTAAAAAGTGAAATGGGATGAGGGTGAAAGAGGATAGACTCAGGAGTAATATGTGGAAATATTTCTTTACAGGAACAGTAGTAGGTGTGTGGAATGGTCTCCCAGTAGAGGTAGTAGAGACGAGGACAGTATCTGAATTCAAGAAAGCATCGGACAAACACAGAAGATCACTAAAGGATAAAAAGGGACTATAATAGCTGGTATGGAAGGCCAGGCTGGATAGACCATATGGTCTTTTTCTGCCATCATGTCTCTATGTTTCTATATGTCCAGTAGAACTAAAGAGCTAGCACTTTAAACTACTCTCATTCATATACATTCACCCATCAGAGCCATATCTAGGATGGTGTGGGTAATACGGGTGTACAGTCTGTATCGTGGTGAGGGGGGTACACTGAACAGACAGAGAGGATATGTAGTGGCAGAAATTACTATTGTATACACATGGCTAAAATGGTGGTCTGAGGTATATCTGGAGAGCAGAGGGAACTGCTTAAACACGACACTTAATTCTCTAGATACGGCAATTTCATGGAAATGGGTTAGTGAAAAGCACAATATCTGGCCCCCACCCTATGAAATGCTTTGTCACATGATATTAGAATGGAATCATCATTTCCAATATTCAAAACTGCATTGAAAACTTTCTATTTGAGCAAGCCTTCATGTACTCTTGAAGGGGTAGAGCTGGATTCTGTTAGGGGACTGAAATTGGTGACAGTATGACTGCTATGAATGTCTTCAGTGCCTTTGTTCAGAGGCTCCCTCCCCAATCAACATTGTAATTTTATTTCTTCTATTTATTTTTATGTTTGGTTTGTCTTATTAATGGACTGTAAACCGCTTTGATGTCACTGATAAGGGCAATATAGCAAATAGAAATAAACATAAACCTAAACATGTAATTGACGTGGGTAACACAACACATATCAATGGATAAACAAATTTCTCCTGTGGCTTTAGGTAGGGCTATCAGATTTTTGAAGAGCAAATCTGGGACTTCTTGACATGGCTGAGCTGGGTTGGGTGGGACAGGGGTCCTCCCTCTTTGGGCATCTTTTCCTTATATATTTCACAATGACTAGTCTAGGTACACAAGAACATAAGAAATGCCATACTGGGTCAGACAAAGGTCCATCAAGTCCAGTATCCTGTTTCCAACAATGGCCAATCTAGTTCATAAGTACCTAGCAGGTACCCAAGTCCACAGATTCCACAATGCTCGTCTTGGGGTAAGCAGTGGATTTCCCGGGTACTCTTTAATAATAGTTTATGGACTTTTCCTCCAGGAACTTCTCCAAACCTTTTTTAAACCCAGCTACACTAACAGCTTTTACTACATCCTCCGGTAATGAATTCCAGAGTTTGATTACATGTTGAGTGAAAACATATTTTCTCTTATTAGTCTTAAATGGGTTGCATTGAAGCTTCATTGCGTGTCCTCTAGTCTTTACACTTTTTGATATGTAAACAACCGATCTATGTTAACCCATTCCACTCGTTTCATTAATTTATATACTTCTATCATATCAGCCTTCTCTTTTCCAATTTGAAGAGCTCTAACCTTTTAAGCCTTTCCTCATAGGGGTTTCCTTCCATCTCCTTTACCATTTTGGTGGCTCTTCTCTATACCTTTTCTAATTCCACGATATCCTTTTTAAGATACGGTGACCAGAATTAAACACGATATTCAAGGTGTGGTCGAACCATGAAACGATACAGAGGCATTATAATATCCTCAGCTTTATTCTCTATTCCTTTCCTCATGATTCCTAGCATTCTATTAGCTTTCTTGGCCGCTGCTGCACACTGGACAGAGGGTTTTAACATATTATCCATGATGACACCTATATCTTTTTCCTGGATCGCGGTTTCTAAGGTGGTATCTTGCATCGTGTGACTAAAGTTTGGGTTGTTCTTTACTAGGTGCATACAATGCCTTGTGAAAGCATTCGTCCCCTCGGTGTTTATCCTGTTTTGTTGTATTATAACCTGGAATTAAAATGGAGATTTGGGGGTTAGTACCATGTGATTTACACAACATGCCTACCACTTTGAAGGTGCAATATATCCTTTATTGTGACACAAAACCATTAAGACAAAATAAAAACAGAAATTAGGAGTGTGCATAGGTATTCCCCCTCCCCAAAAGTCAATACTTTGTTGAGCCACCTTTTGCTGCAATTACAGCTGCAAGTCTCTTGGGTTATGTCTCTATTAGCTTAGCAAAACTAACCACTGGTATTTTCACCCATTCCTCAAAGCAAAACTGCTCCAACTCCTTCAAGTTAGATGGGTTGCGTTGGTGTATAGCAAGCTTCAAGTCATGCCACAGATTCTCAATTGGATTGAGTTCTGGGCTTTGACTAAAGCATTCCAAGACATTTAAACTTTTCCCTTTAAACCACTCCAGTGTAGCTTTAGCACTATGTTTAGGGTCATTGTCCTGCTGGAAGGTGAACCTTCGTCCCAGGCTCAAATCTCTGGCAGACTGAAACAGATTTTCCTCAAGAATTGCTCTGTATTTAGTGCCATCCATCATTCCTTCAATCCTGACCAGTGTGTATAAATGCCCTTAGAATGGGAAATAAGATCCCAGATGTTGAGGCTTTAATGGGAAAGGCTGACTTGCATTTAGTGGCAGTAACAGAGACATGGTTCACGGACAACCATGACTGGGATGTATATACCAGGCTGTACTTTATTCAGAAAGGACAGGGTAGGAAGAAGGGGAGGAGGAGTGGCACTAGATGTAAAAAATAATATTAAAGTTATAGAAATACAAGGCGTAAAAGGGAGAGAGGAGGCACTGTTGGTTAAACTAGAAAGAGGGAAAGAGAAATCCATCTGCATTGGCATGATATACAGACCTCCTTCACAGAGAGAAGAGGTGGATGGAGAGTTAATTGAAGACATACGGAACATTGCCAGGAAAAGGAAAGGGGAAGTGCTACTGATAGGTGATTTCAATATGCCAGATGTTGATTGGCACAGTCCTGCTGCAGTATCATCTAGAAGTAAGGAGATCCTGGATTCTCTACAGGGAGAACTATTCAGGCAACTGGTAACAAAACCCACACATGAAGGAGTCATACTGGACTTGGTGCTTACCAATGGTGAAAGTGTTTCTGATGTTACAGTGGGAGATCATTTTGCATCCAGTGATCACCAGATGGTGTGGTTCAGTATTAGGACTAGGGCTGATAAAATCCATTCAAAAGCAAGGGTCTTAGACTTTAGGAAAACTAACTTTGCCAAGATGGGCTAATACCTCAGGGAGTCGTTAGCGGAATGGGAACAGCTGAAGGATGTAGAAAAACAGTAGGCAAAACGGATAGAGGATATTGTAAAGGCAACCAACATTTTTCTTAAAATGGTAAATAAAAGTAAAAGTAAAAGGAGACCGCTATGGCTGAAAAGGTGAAGAAAAAGAGGGAGGCCTTCATGAAATACAAGAGATCACAGAGAGAGGAAGACAGGCATCTATATTTGGAAAACATTAGAGAAGCTAGCAAGGTAGTCAGGAAAGCAAAGCTTCAAAAAGAGGAGGAAATAGCCAGTGCAATAAAATGGGGGATAAGACATTTTTCAGATATGTTAGTGAGAAGAGGAAGGGCAAAAGTGGTATTGTCAGACTCAAGGGGAGGAATATGTAGAAGCTGATGAGGATAAAGCGGAATTGCTTAACAAATATTTCTGTTCTGTGTTCATAGACGAAGAACCAGGAGCAGGATATCAGAAAATGCCCACAAAAAGGAACAAAAACAAGAGGCATCTTGAACATTTTTCAGAAGACTGTGTTTGTGAGAAACTAGCTAAATTTAAAGTAGACAAAGTGATGGGACCGGATGGGATACACCTGAGAATACTGAGGAAACTTGGGGACATTCTAGCAGCAACTCTGACTGACCTTTTCAATGCTTCGTTGGAGTCTGGAGTGGTGCCAGAGGACTGGAGAGAGGAACATGTGGTCCCTTTACACAAAAGCGGAAGTAAGGATGTAGTTGAAAACTACAGGCCAGTTATTTTAACCTTGGTGGTGAGTAAATTATTGGAAGCGCTGCTGAAAGAGAAAATAGTGAGGTTTCTGGAGTCCAATGGATTGCCAGATCCAAGGCATCATTGATTCACTAGAGGCAGGTCTTGTCAGACAAATCTGATTGATTTCTTTGACTGGGTGACCAGGGAATTGGACCGAGGGAGAGCCCTAGATGTGGTGTATTTAGATTTCAGTAAAGCCTTTGAAACCATTCTTTATCTTTATCTTTATTCGTGACATTTAATAGACCGCCCATTACCGAAGTGTAGGGCGGTGTACAATAAAAATTGGGGCTTCCAGAAAATACAGAAGGAAAGGAACGCCAATAAATTGATAGGAAAGTGGTTAAGGAAAAGGGAAGAAGGATAGAATAGGACAGATTTCAATACAAAAATCAAGCGTGTAATACATAAAGAACACATGAATGGAGTAGTGTGGGAGGGGGATAAGGGGAGGTTAGAACTTAGCATGAGTGTTTGGTATAAGGAATGCTCAGTAATCTTTAAGAAATTAGGGGGGGCGGAGGGTAGAGAATATTAGCGGGGGGCGTAATTAGTGATTTGTGAGTGGTTGGGTGGGGGGGACGGGAAGATCAAAAGCCTGACAAAAAAGATAGGTCTTAAGAAGGGCCTTGAACCGAGGGAAGACAATTCAGTGCGAAGGGAGTGTGGGAGAGAATTCCATAGGGCAGGACTAGCAAAGAAGAAGGCAGCGCGGTGGGTTGACTCTAGGTGTGCCTGAGTGGGGGATGGTAGAAAGAGACGTTTGCCGTGGGCGGAACGGAGAAGACGTGGGGTAGGCTGGAGGTAAATAAGGTCTGCTAAGTATTGGGGTGTGCTGGTATGAAGGGCTTTATGGGTAAGAATGAGAAATTTAAAAAGATAGCGGGCCTTGACAGGGAGCCAATGGAGAGAAAGAAGACAGGGAGTGATATGGTCTCGGGGGGAGGAGAAAGTGAGAAGACGGGCAGCGGTATTTTGGATGAGTTGTAATCTCCGTAGTTGGTATTGCGGAAGACCTGCGAGGAGTGAATTGCAATAATCAAGTCGAGTAATTACTAAGGAGAGAACAAGAGTGGTGAGGGACGTAACTGAAAGCAAAGAACAAATAGCCCTAATCCTACGGAGGTGGAAAAGAGAACTACGCACCACACCGGAAATGTGCTGATGGAATGAGAGAGATGGATCAAGAGTAACACCGAGATAACGAAGAGTTGGTACCAGAGGGATGGGCAGGTTAGACATATGTGGTGACAGGGTGGGGGAGGAAGCACCAAAGGTGAACCAGATGACAGCTGACTTGGAGGGATTAACGATAAAGAAATTGCTAAGAAACCACTCAGTGACGGCAGCCAGGCAGGTATTGAGGAGAGAGAGGTCAGGGACTGAAGAGGATGTATGGTGAATTAGGAGGATGTCGTCTGCGAAAAAATAGGCAGATATACCATACTGCTGTATAAGAAGGGCAAGAAAGATATTAAAGAGAAGAGGAGCGAGAATGGAACCCTGGGGGATACCACAATGCAGAGGAAAGGAGATAGAGGAAGTGGAACCGGAATAAACTGCGAAGGTTCGGGAGGAAAGAAAGGACCGGAACCACTGGTGAACAGTGCCATGAATGCCGAGATCTGATAGACGGGTGAGGAGTGAACGGTGATCAATGACATTGAAAGCAGCAGAAAGGTCCAAAGATACAGCTATTGAGAAATCACCTTTGTCATGAGAACGATGCAATTCATTAAGAAGTGCCACGAGAATAGTTTCGGTGCTGTGCCCGTGTCTAAATCCTGATTGCCGAGGATGTAGGGAAATGGTAGAGTCAAGATGTGCAGTGTGTTGGTGGAAAACAAGCTTTTCTAGAATTTTTGAGAGAAAAGAAAGGTTAGAAACAGGACGCCAATTGGAGGGTATAGTGGAATCAAGGGTGGGTTTCTTGAGAAGTGGGCGGACGATTGCATGTTTCCAAGCGGAGGGGAAGCAGCCGGAGGAGAGACTGGAGTTAAGAATAGTGAGAGCAAAGGGGATGAGGGTAAGTGAGGGATCAGTGAGCCAGGAAGAAGGCAGCGGATCTAGTGGACAGGTGGTCTTGTGGGAGGATGAAATTGCTTTGGTGAGCTCAGAGGAGGTAATGAACCGAAACTTAGACCATGTGTGGGAAAGAGTGTGAGTGAGAGGAGGGGAGCACAGGCGACATATAAACAAATTGAGCACCCTAGGGATGGACCCTAAAGTTACTGCATGGGTTAGAAATTGGTTGATTGGGAGGCGACAAAGGGTACAGGTAAATGGAGCTTATTCTGAGGAGAAGAGTATAATTGGTGGTGTGCCCCAGGGATCTGTCCTTGGTCCGATTCTTTTTAACATCTTTGTTAGTGATACTGCAGAAAGGCTGTTGAGTAAGGTTCGCTTCTTTGCAGATAATACCAAAATCTTCAATAGAGTGGACACCCAGGAAGGTATAGATAACATGAGAACGGATCTAGCAAAGCTTGAAGAATGGTCTAGAATTTGGCAGCTGAGATTTAATGTTAAAAAAATGCATTTGGGCTACAACAATGCATTTGGGCTACAACAATGCATTTGGGCTACAATTACAAGCTGATTACAAGCTGATTACGGAGCAAAAGTAATCAGCTTGATCCAACCTCTATGCCCCCTACTTCAGCCAACACTCCCTACACTGTCCATCTACCCTCACCTAGCCAATTCTCAGGTGAGACTCAACACACTCTTTCATCCTTCGCCACCCCAAATGACAGAGTCATTCAAGACACCATCTTAAAAATAAACTCCACAACATCACCTTCCGACCCCTGTCCAGCTTCCTGGATAAAGTCACTACGGGCTGATCTCAGCCCATTTCTATCTAAAATGATAGATATATCGTTCTCTACAGGGACATTCCCTCACACTCTGAAGCAGACCTCCATCAGACCTCTCCTAAAAAACAGCAGGTTGGACCCCTCCTTGATGGAATCCTATAGACACATCTCCAGCATTCCTCTCCTTTCGAAAATCATTGAAAAGATTACTCAACGTCAGCTACAAGATTATCTTGACTCCAATGCACCTTTGCACCCATGTCAGCACGGATTTCGTGAATCACACGGTGTAGAAACCCTACTGACTTCCCTGTTCAATACTCTAACCATAGGCCTAAACAACGTCAGACAAGGTTTTGCTTTAATCTTCATGGACATTGCCGCGGCGTTTGACACTGTTGATCATGAAGTTCTCCTGTCACGTCTTAGAGAGAAGGGAGTTCACGGATCAGCCCTCTCTTGGTGTTCCTCATACCTCAGAGACCGTTGGCAACATGTTCGCTCTGGATCTTCAACCTCTGACCCCTTCCAGCAAACCAAAGGTGTGCCACAAGGTTCCTCCCTGTCCGCCTTACTTTTCAACGTTTATATGCAGCCTATCTGTGACCTCATCCACTCTTTTAACATCAACTGCCTGGTCTATGCTGATGATGTCCTTATGTATATGCCATTCTCAACAGAACTCCTTGACCTCTCCCCACTAATCAAGTGCTTTGACGCGGTCACTGACTGGTTAAAATCACAAATGCTTAAGATAAATTTTAAAAAGACAGAAGTCCTCTTCGTGACCAGAAACCCTTCATTCACCTCACCAAGGTCCATCAAGGTGCGTGACGCCGAGCTCCTCTGCAAGACTACAGTTAGATACCTAGGGGTTACACTTGATCAACATCTCAATATGAAGGCTCATATCAGCAACGTAGTGAAATCTGTCTATCATAAAATCCGGACCCTTTGTCATCTGCGTCAGCTGCTAGAACCAGATGACTTTTGATCAGTCTTTCAGGCCTTAATAATGCCCCATCTGGACTACGCCAATGCTATCCTGCATGGCCTACCAAAGAGCACGATCAACCCCCTACAATTGGCCATGAACTCAGCTGCAAGAATCCTTTATGGAGCCTCTAAGAGAACCCACATCACTCCAATACTGAAACAGCTACATTGGCTTCCTATGCAGTCCAGGATCTCTTTCAAGATCCTAACTATGAGTCACAAAGCGATCTATAACAACTCCGCATCTTCTATCACCGACCTGATATCAATTACACCCCCTAATCGAGCAAGGAGATCGACTGCCTCCAACTCTCTTGTACTACCTAAGGCAATTACGAAGTGCTCTCAAGTCACCAGATCCAGAGCCTTCTCTTACTTTGCACCTTCATGTTGGAATGCCCTACCAACAGGCATCAGAACCATCAGTGACCTCTCCCAGTTTAGGAAGGCACTGAAGCATCATCTGTTCTTGCAGCACTACGATGTTTCAGACACCCCCTCACACCAACCCACTTCTACACCTCAGACCAACACATTAAACTCATGCACTCCATAGTCTTAACGCGCAGAGCTGCAATCTCACCTTCTCCTCTCATCAAGAAACATTTAGCTGCATTTAGTTGCTTTGTACATAGTTGCTTCTGTACATAGTTTATTATGTTCTCTGTTTATGAAACCTGTTTTATGTATACTCAGCTTATTTTCCTGTTCTTTGTAAGCACTGATCAATTTTTGTGACGTGTAGTTTCTGTTCATTGTAAACCGCACTGATGTCAAATAGCGCGGTATAAAAGAAACTGTAAATAAATAAATAAATAAATAAATTCAAGGAAAAGAGAGAACGCCCCCTGGTACACTGCAGACCTTAGAGAATCCCTCATCCTATTACGGAAACTTGAAAAACGTTGGCGTCGCTCCCATGCTATTGTGGACCTGACAGCATTCAATAGCCACCTAGCTGCTCACCGCAAGGCAATCTCTGAGTCAATGAAACGATACCACTCGGATACCTTGATGAGATCTCTCAATAAGCCACACGACCTTTTTGACCTTGTTAAGTCCCTATCTAAGGAACCATCCTCTGGGCCGCAAGTTGAAATACATCCTCAAGACTTTGCAGCCCACTTACAATCTAAGATGTGCCTTATTAACAGAACCACCACAACAACCACCACCCTTGGGCAGGTCACCCCTGGAGCTCTTTCTGCATTCTCTATTCCTTCTAAGAAAGGAATTGAAGACACTATTACAGCACTCAACATCACTACATCCCAGTCTGATCCATGCCCTGCCTTCTGGATCAAGGAGCTCCGCAGTCACTTCAGCTCAGTAATTGCCTCCATAATGAACCTCTCCTTCTCAACAGGATCATTCCCTTCAGCCCTTAAACACACTTCAATTAGACCCCTGTTGAAAAACTGCAAACTCGACCCCCTAAAGGTTGAGTCCTATAGACCTATCTCTAGCATACCTCTACTTGCTACATCGAAAAGGAGGTCCAACGTCAGTTACAGGACCATATTGACACCGCTGCTCCGCTAGACCCCTGCCAACATGGCTTCAGGGAATATCATGGAGTCGAAACTCTCCTCACCATACTCTTCAGCAAGATAATCACTGGCATAGATAACATCCGCCAAGGATTCGCCCTCATCTTTCTGGACATCGCAGCAGTGTTTGATTCAGTGAATCACGATCTCCTTTTAATGAGGCTAACTGAGAAGGGCATCACTGGAACAGCACTTGAATGGTGCAGGTCCTACTTATCCGGAAGATGGCAGCATGTCCGCTCAGGAGGCAGAACTTCAGAACCCTTCCACCTAGATCAGGGAGTCCCTCAAGGTTCTTCACTCTCTGCCCTTTTATTTAACGTCTACATGCAACCAATCTGTAAGATCATACGGTCATTTAATGTCGACTGCATGCTTTATGCCGATGATGTTCTACTTTACACCCCCATCTCCACTGACCATTTGGATCTCTCCCCTCTAATAAACTGTTTCAATGCAGTTTCTGACTGGCTGCTCTCCCAAAACCTCCGTATACAACATAAGAAAACTGAAGTTCTCTTTATCACAAGGAATCCCAACTTCATCCCACCCCAATCTATCAGAACTAAGGAAGCTGAACTGCAATCCAAACCCTCAATACGCTACCTAGGAGTCACTCTGGATCAACGCCTGGATATGAAGCCCCACATAGGAAACACAGTCAGAACAATATATTACAAGATCCGTTCCCTGAGACACCTACGCTCCATGCTAGAACCAAAAGACTTCAGGACTATCTACCAGGCACTGATAATACCCCACTTCGATTACGCCAATGTCATTCTCCAAGGTCTCCCTCAATCCACCTTAAACCCTTTACAGCTGGCTATGAATGCCGCAGCAAGGGTACTCCAGGGGGCCGCCAGGACTGACCATGTTACTCCTTTGCTGATTCAATTACATTGGCTACCCATTCAGGCCAGAATTATCTTCAAAACTCTACTTCTCACGTTCAAAGCTCTCAACAAGCTTTCCGCTCCTTCCTTATCTGACCTTATTCATACTACCACACCAAACAGAGCAAGAAGATCCTCATCCATCAACTCCTTAAAACTCCCAAAGGCCCTTACAAGCTGCTCTTCTTCCACAGCCAATAGAGCCTTTATCCTCTGTGCCCCTAGGTGCTGGAATACACTACCTCCTGGCATACGGGCTATCAACAGTTTATCACAATTCAGGAAAGCCCTCAAATTCCATCTCTTTAACAAACATCTTATAGAGCCATCGACACCCATTGACATCAGTGATTCCACCCAGCTATTCAGTTTCGTGGTTTCTCAATAACAGACATAGGATGAATCGCTTTGATTATTGAATATATTCTTAGCACCTGTTCCTAATAACTTGTATCCATGCAGTAGTGTTACATATGTAAATAGACTGTAAATAGTTTCCCTTGTTATCCAAGTTCCTTCCCTTGTTATCTGTAAACTCATGCTTGTTATTGTACTGAGACTTTTTGTTCTATGTGAACCGCGCTGATGCCGAATAGTGCGGTATATAAGAGAATGTAAATAAATAAATAAATAAATAACAATCCAAGGGAGTGATAGAGTATAGGGGGAGAAGTACTTCTGTCCACAAAAAAAAAGAGTGGGACCTAGGCGTGATTGTGTCTGATGATCTTAAAGTAGCTAATCAGGTAGAAAAGGCAACAGCAAAAGCTAGAAGGATGCTTGGGTGCATAGGGAGAGGAATGGCCAGCAGAGGAAATGAGGTGATAGTACCTCTGTATAAGTCTTTGGTGCGACCTCATTTGGAGTATTGTGGCAAATTCTGGAGACCACACTTTCAAAAGGATATAAACAGGTTTTAGTCGGTACAGAAGGTGGCTACTAAATTGGTTAGTGGTCTTCGTTATAAAGCATATGATAACAGATTTAAGGATCTTAATAGGTACACCTTAGAGGAAAGGCGGGATGGGGTTATATTATTGAGACGTTTAAATACTTCCGTGGCATAAATGCACAGGAGGAGAGCCTCTTTCAATTGAAAGCAAGCTCTGCTACAAGGCGAATTAGGATGAGGGTGAAAAGAAATAGACTTAGGAGTAATATGCGGAAATACTTTTTTACGGAAAGAGTGGTAGATCTGTGGAATAGTCTCCCAGTGGTAGAGATGAGGACAGATGCTACCACCACCATGTTTCACTGTGGGAATAATGTTCTTGGGGTGATGGGTGGTGATGAGTTTGTGCTACACATGGCGTGTCCCATGATGGCCAAAAAGTTCAATTTTTGTCTCATCTGACCAGAGAACCCTCCTCCATGTGTTTTGGGGGGTCTGCCACATGCTATCATGAAAACTCAAAACGTGTTTTCTTATTACTTTCTTTAAGCAATGGCTTTTTTTCTGGCAACTCTTCCATAAAACCCCGCTCTGTGGAGTGTATGGCTTATAGTGGTCCCATGGACAGATACTCCCATCTCCACTGTGGATCTTTGCAGCTCCTTCAGTGTTATCCTTGGTGTCTTTGTGGCATCTCTGATTAATGCCCTCCTAGCCCGGTCTGTGAGTTTGGGTGGATGGCCTTTTCTTGTCAGGTTTGTAGTGGTGCCATATTCTTTCCATTTTGTTGTAATGGATTTAATGGTGCTCTGTGGGATATTCAGAATTTGGGAAATTTTTCTATAACCCAACCCTGATCTATATTTCTCCACAACTTTATCTCTGACCTGTTTGGAGTGCTCCTTGGTCTTTATGTTGCTTGCTTAGTGGTGTTGCAGAACAGGTATATTTATACAGGCATCATGTGACAGATCATGTGACACTGATTGAACCCTGGTGGACCCTAATCAACTAATTATGTGACTTCTGAGGTTAATTGGTTGGACCAGAACTTATTTAGGGGCTTCATAGCAAAAGGAATAAATAGATGTATACACTTTTCAGTTTTTACTTGCTTTTTATATATACAAGGTATTTTATTGTTATTCCACTTGGACTATATTGTTATGTCCATTACCTAACATCCAAATGAACCTCCATTTTCATTCCAGGTTGGAATGTGACAAAACAGGACAAAAACCGAGGGGATGAAAATTTTCACAAGGCACTGTAAGTTTGCACTTGTTCACATTAAATTTCATCTGCCATTTGGACGCCCAGTCTTCCAATTTATCAAGGTCCTCTTGCAATTTTTCACAATCCTCTTGGGTTTTAACAACTTTGAATAATTTTGTGTCATTTGCAAATTTGATCACCTCACTCATTATTCCCATTTCCAGGTCATTTATGAATAAGTTAAAAAGTAGCGGGCCCAGCACAGATCTCTGGAGTAATCCACTATGTACTTTTCTCCATTGAGAAAATTTGACTATTTAGCCCTACTTTCTGCCTTCTGTCTTTTAACCAGTTTCTGATCCACAATACTACCTCCAATCCCATGACTTTTTAATTTCGCCATGAGGGACCTTGTTAAAGGCTTTCTGAAAATCCAGATGCACTAGATCAACCGGCTCACCTTTGTCTACCTGTCTATTCACACCTTAAAAATAAAATAACAGATTAGTAATACAAGACTTTCCTTCACTCAATCCCTGTTAGCTTTCTCCCATTAAACCATGACTATCTACATGTTGTGGTGTAGAAGGTCCCTCAGATCCCTTGGCTTAGAGAGTGATAAAATGCAGGATTCAGCTTCAGTGAAGGGAAGTAAACAAGTGCACATGCTTCCTGGTTTCCAGGGAAACCACAAGCAAAGCAGTTCAGAGGAGAGGAAAGCAGGTCCCTATTGCAGTTCAGCTCAGCAATCAGGAGCTAAGGCTGAACACCTGTTGCAGGGAGTGGTTAGGTTAAACCCAGAAAACCAGAGATTTAAGAGAAGCTCATTAGCAAGGGAGAGGCAGATCTGGAAGCACATTGGAAGGCAGATCAGCAAGGCCAGCTGATAGCACAGCCACGAGGAAAGCAGTCACGACAAACAGAGGATTTGCTTGAGAGTGAAGACACAGAGGAATTCATGGTAACAGAGGATTCCAAAACCTTTGGTGCTGTTTTCTTTAGCTGTTACTGGCAGCTCTCTCTCTCTGCACCTCTTAAACTTGTTATACAGGTTTTATCTTCTCAGACAGAGACAGTGTACAGTCCATTGACTCAATAGGCAAAAATTCTACAGATGGTTCAATTTCCATCTGTTCATACTGACTCTCAGTTGGAAATGTCTGCAATTGCTTACAAGGTGATTCCAAGCACACACCTGTTCCTTCAGCAATAGACTTTTCCCCGTAGCCTTCTGCTACACACGGCTTGTAATTGCCACAGTGTTCACCACATGGAAAGCCCCACCCTTCTGGGTCAATATCAGAGCACTTCTTAAAAATAGCTTTACTTTTATACCAGTCACTCAGCCTACCTCTTGGCTTTCTGATGAAGGATTCTTTCTGCTTTCCAGGATCAGCTACAGCTGTAAGCCTTGGAGTCTCTACGTGCCCACCAGACTGCCTTCTTGGTACAATCCCCTTATAGCTGCCTTCACGGCACTAAACCAGGGCTGTTTGTACCTTGCTCCTTGGCACGGACTCTCTGCTCTTCTCCTGTGCTGAATTCCCTCTCTGAGATGAAGGTTGGAGAACAGAAGTGTCTTTATGTTTGATTATAGTGATGCTGATATAAGAAGCTGTTTGAGTTATCTTCTTATATGATTTACATGCCAGAGGTTGTATGGCTTTGTTCTTTATTTTTCCATTTGTAAAACCGTTTGGGATGGGGAATTAAAATCCTGTTATTTGCCTGAACCCTCGAGCTTTACAACTAGCCTTATTTCAAATAGTAGAAAAAACTTCAACTCCCAGAAGGCAGTGCTTTCCCCAAGCACCATTTTACTAACTGAATAAGGAATCAGGCTGCTTATTTCCACTAGCACAAGCTATGGAGTAATAGCAACATTACAATGTTCAGTAATTTTATTCTTTATAATGGTTTCTACCATTTTGCCTGGTATTGATGTCAGACTCGCAGGTCTATCGTTTCCCCCCCGGAACCCTTTTTAAATATTGGAGTTACATTGGTCATTCTCGACTCGCCAGATACTACAGTTGATTTTAATGATAGCTCACAGATTACTAATAGTAGGTCTGCAGTCTCATATTTCAGTTCTTTCAATACCTTTGGATGTATACCATCAAGTCCAGGTGATTTGGTACTCTTCATTTTATCAAATTGTTGTAATACATCTTCCTAGTTTATCAATATTTTTTTCAGTTCTTCTGATACATCAACTTTATATACCATTGCAGGCATAGGTAAATTCCCTACATCTTCTTCAGTAAAGACTGAAGCAAAGAATTCATTCAGTCTCTCCACTATAGCATTGTCTTCACTTAGCGCCCCTTTTACTCCTCTCTATCATTCAGTGGTCCAACTGACTGTCTCACAGTTTTTTTGCTATGAATGTACTTGAAAAAGTTTTTATTATGCATTTTTGCTTCCACGGCAAGCTTTTTTTCAAATTCTCTCTTTGCCTACCTTATCAATGCCTTGTATCTAACTTGGCAATGCTTATGTTTCCCGTTTTCGTCATTTGGCTCATTTTTCCATTTCCTGAAAGATGCTTTTTTGGGTACCACAGCCTCTCTGACCTCGCCTTTAAACCATGCTGGTAGTTTTATGGCCTTCCTTCCACTTTTGTTAACGTGTGGAATACATCTGTTCTGGTCTTCCAAGATAGTATTTTTAAACAATGCCCATGCTTTATGCAAATCTTTAGCCTTTGCAGCTGATCCATTTAGTTTTTTCTTAACTATTTTCCTCATTTTATCATAGTCTCCCTTTTGAAAGTTAAATGGGAGTACTGTGGATTTTCTTGTGTCCTTCTTTCATTTCTTAAATCAAATCTGTTCATGCTATGATCACTATTGCCAAGTGGCCTCAACACCCTTATCTCTTGCACCAGATCCTGTATGCCACTAAAGACTAGGTCCAAAATAGCTTCCCCTCTTGTTGGTTCATGAACCAGCTGCTCCAGGAAGCAGTCTTTTATTTCATTTAGAAACATTATCTCCTTAGCATGTCCTGCTGTGACACTGACCCAGTCGATACCCAGGTAATTGAAATCACCCATTATTATTATTGTATTGTAATTTTTGTTCCCAGATTTCTTTCAGCATTTCATTGTCTATCTGTTCATTCTGGCATGGCGGTCAGTAGTACATCCCCATTGCCATTGTTTTCCTCTTTTTACATGGAATTGCAATCCACAGAGATTATATAGTGTATTTTGTTCCTGCAAAACTTTACTTCTGTGTGTCTCAATGCCCTCTCTAACATAGAGTGCAACCCCTCCACCAATTTGATCTACTCTATCATTGTGATATAATTTGTACCCAGGTATCACAGTGTCCCCTTGGTTGTCCTCCTTCCACCAGGCCTCTGAGATACCAATCATATCTAACTTCTCATTTAGAGCTATATATTCTAACTCTCCCATCTTATTTTTTGGACTTCTAGCATTTGCATAAGGCATTTTAGTAAAGTCCGACTTGCTAGACAGGTCCCAGACCTGTCTTTCTAAGGTAATCTGTGACCAATTTCCTGAGTGATTCACACAACCCTTGCTTTGATAGCGGGAGTCTTTCAAAATGCCCCTTTGATCTGTCATTTGGCTTTAACACCTATTTAAAACAATTTTACAGGCCTCTTGCCCCTATCTAGAAGGCCTCTTTGTAAAGGTCTCTAGAAACAATTCATTGCTCAAAGAATACTGACTCTGTTTTTCCTTTCATGCTGTTATATTCTGATTTGATTTAAATTTAATCTCTTTGCTGATACTAGGCCCTGACTGAGTATTAATTTTAAACTAGAAGCTCTCTGCTGGGTTTTAAATTTAACTGAAAGCTCTCTGATGGGTATTGAATTTAAACTGAAAGCTCTCTGCTGGGTTCTGAATTTAAACTGAAAGGTCATTGCTGGGTCTTAAACTTAAAAAGCTACCTGCTGAGTTTTTTAATGTAAACTAAAAGCTCTATGCTGATACTAGGCCCTGACTAAGTATTAATCCTAAACTAGAAGCTCTCTGCTGGGTTATAAATTTAACTAGAAAACTCTCTACTACTGTAGGTTCTGAATTAAAACTGAAAGCCCTCTGCTGGGCTTTAAATTTTAAACTGAAAGCCCTATACGTAATATGTAGAAGCTGATAAGGATAAAGCGGAATTGCTTAACAAATATTTTTGTTCTGTATTCACAGATGAAGAACCAGGAGCAGGACCTTCAGAAAACACCCACAAATAGGAACAGAAGCGAGGGACATCTTGAACAATTTTCAGAAGACTGTGTTCATGAGAAACTAGCTCAACTTAAAGTAGACAAAGCGATGGGACCGGATGGGATACACCCTAGAATACTGAGGGAACTTGGGGACGTTCTAGCAGCTCCACTGACTGACCTTTTCAATGCCTTGTTGGAGTCGGGAGTGGTGCCAAAGGACTGGAGAGAGGCTCATGTGGTACCTTTACACAAAAGCGGAAGTAAGGATGTGGTTGAAAACTACAGGCCGGTTAGTTTAACTTCGGTGGTGAATAAATTATTGGAAACGCTGCTGAAAGAGAAAATAGTGAGGTTTCTGGAGTCCAGCGGATTACAGGATCCGAGGCAGCATGGATTCACCAGAGGCAGGTCTTGTCAGACAAATCTGATTGATTTCTTTGACTGGGTGACCAGGGAGTTGGACTGAGGGAGAGCCCTAGATGTGGTGTATTTAGATTTCAATAAAGCCTTCCTCACAGGCGACTTATAAACAAACTGAGCACCCTAGGGATGGACCCTAAAGTTACTGCTTGGGTTAGAAACTGGTTGGGTGGGAGGCGACAAAGAGTACAAGTAAATGGAGCTCACTCTGAGAAGAAGGATGTTACCAGTGGTGTGCCCCAGGGATCTGTCCTTGGTCCGATTCTTTTTAACATCTTTGTTAGTGATATAGTGGAAGGGCTGTCGGGTAAGGTTTGCCTCTTTGCGGATGATACCAAAATCTGCAATAGAGTAGACACCCAGGAAGGTGTAGATAACATGAGGAGGGATCTAGCTAAGCTTGAAGAATGGTCTAGAATTTGGCAGCTGGGAAGTCGGCTTTGGGCATCAGAGGGAGCGGAGGCTTAGGAAAGCGCTGCAGGGCCATTTGAAGCCATTGCCATTCCTAAAGAGGGGCAGCAGTGATGGCAATCGGCTACTGTGGACCATTGGTGCTCTAGGCAGCTGCCTGGTTTGCCTAATGGTCACGCCAGCCCTATGTATGCAGTGACACACATACATATACACATTCATACAAATATGCACAGACATACCAATCCACAAAGATACATATGCAAACACAGAAACAAAATGGTGATACGCACACAAAAAAACCCAGATAATAAACATACAAAACAGAGATATACATGTGCGTGCAAACACACACACACTCGCATTCATATAGACACCACATTCACAAGACATGCACACACTGTCAATGCAGAAGCAATTGAAGAATGTGGGTACACACACACATATTGGATTTCTTTAAGTGTGCATATTGATTGTAAACACATTAGTTCTTAGGTATACGTATATATGTACAAGTGATTTGCACATACTGTAAATTTTTGGCTGCCCAAACAAACCAAATGCATGTTCATGAATGCAGATTCCTAATACCAATAGCCACAAATTCAGCACTGCATTGGTAGTACAGGTTTACGCATGGAGGGTAATTTTATAACAGGGAACCTTGTTAAAGTGCTTTTTAATGTGTCTAAATTTGTTTTTCTATATAAAAATATGAATGTGCCTTTAAATTAAGATCCACTTTTTTAATTTTTAAAAAGTTTTGAGCAAAGAGCCAGTGTAAATGAATGTGCCTACATTTTGCAAGGATGCATGTATATTATCATATTTCATAATCACTTGTACACACCACCCATGCCCCACCCATGTGCATGCACACGTGATAGTACACACCATACAAACGCCACCTGTACTTTTCCGCTTGTTGGTGTTTTATAATAGGTCATTTACGCACTTAAGTATCATGCTCGTAAATGACTAAACAAACGACCATTACGTGCATTGTTAGCAACTAACAGAAGGTGCCTCAAGAATTACGCTATAAAAGGAAAGCTGGTACCAAAAAAGTATGGAAAAAACCTCAATTCTATCAATCCTGAGGCATGAGCTCAGTATTGGACAAAGTTCTAAAGAGTTTCCTTATCAGCCCTGTTGACATAAACCTTATTTTCTATAGTACACAGGACTGTATGGACCCCTTGCAAATTAGCCAAAATTACTGCAGCAGCTGACAATAAGGGCCATGTCTACTAAGCGTTAGCGCACGCTTTCTGCTGCAGCACCAATGTTATTCCCATGGGCATGGTGACAGATAGTGCGTGCTAATGCTTAGTACACATGGCCCATTTAGTGGAAGTTAGCATCCTTCCCCATGCCATGGTTTTCTGCCCTAATCTGAAAAATTACACAGGTACACTACCAAAAAACTGCCTCCAGTTTTGCAACTGATTCCTATAGATTTTGGGGTGCTGAATCCAGGAAAAATAGCCAAAATGTTCCATCACGTCACGTTTTCTTGCAAAATTAGATTTCTTACCCATATAAGGAATGTTCACATAATTTCTTTTTAGCTGACTGCAGTTTATTTTCTTGGCCCAAAATAGAGGTTGTAATGGTTAACTAACTAGAAACACTCCCTCATGATATTTTAGAGTGTTTTGTATTCATTTTATACATTAACAGGACAATTGGGAGGCGGGGGGCTAAATCCAGTACTCGCGCTGGCGCATGTTCTTTCCTGTTCGCCTCGCCTCGTTCGCCGCTCGCTCAAACACGGTGGTTGCGACATGAACGTTCCTGTCAAATTTCAGTTTCTTGCAAGTTCATTATTACCTTTTGTTTGCTCAGTCGTAATCCAGCTTTATTCCGAAGTGGTTCACTACAGTTGTAGTTTGCAGTGCTGTGTATTTGTGATGGCTCACAGAGCCAGAGGTTGCGTCAACTCTCCGGACAGTTTTTGTTTTATTTGTGGGGAATATACCGTGAAAAAGCGGCAGAGGAACATTTCTGCATTTATTAAAAAAGTATATTTCGCCTATTTCGGTTTGAAGTTAGGCGATCAAGACAAACCGTGGGCTCCTCACAAAGTGTGCAAGACATGTGAGGAAGATCTACGCTTATGGATGAAAGGTAAAAAACAAGCATTTCGTTTTGGAATACCTATGATGTGGCATGAACAAAGAGACCACAGCAGTGACTGCTATTTTTGCTCTTGCATTGTGAAGGGATACAACTTAAAAAATAAGAACGTAATAAGTTACCCCAACCTTCCCTCAGCAATTAGGCCTATGCCTCATAGCAACGAAGTACCTGTACCTGAACCACCAAAATCTTTGGATCATATTTGTGTGGACGGTTCTGATCATGATGAGACTCATCAGATGGCTTTTCCCGATGAGTCCAGTACTTCCGAGTTTGAAACTGAACCAGATCCGAAACCTGAACTTTTCTCTCAAGCTGAATTGAATGATTTAGTCCGGGATTTAGGACTCCCAAAAGATGCTGCCCAACTGCTAGGTTCTCGGCTTAAACAGAAAAATCTATTGTCACCAGGAACAACTTTTTATTGGTACCGCAACCGCGAGACACAATTTTTGAAGTATTTCAGCAAAGAGGAAGATTTGGTATTTTGCAACGATATATACGGAGTGATGGAAAAGTTTAAACTCAAGTATGATCCTGCTGTTCATAGATTCGTCAAAAGACAGCATAAAAGGTGTTCTTCTTCATAATGGCAACACATTCGCTTCAGTTCCTATTGCTCACTCTGTTATTCTCCAAGAAAAATACGAGAATTTGGCCCTGATTCTTCAGAAGATTCGTTATGATGAGCATAAGTGGATGATTTGTGGAGACTTTAAAATTCTATCCATGCTATTAGGGCAGCAATCCGGTTTCACCAAATATCCCTGCTTCCTTTGCTTGTGGGATAGCCGGGCCCGCAACCTACACTGGGGGATAAAAGACTGGCCAATTCGGGAGTATTTGAGACCCGGTGAGAAAAATGTTCTTCATGAGAGCTTGGTACCTCGTGATAAAATTCTATTACCACCTCTCCACATTAAGTTGGGTCTCATTAAGCAATTCATCAAGTCCCTTCCAAAAGATGGTGAGTGCTTTCGGTACCTTTGCTCAAAGTTCCCCCGACTTTCTGAAGCAAAGCTAAAGGAAGGAGTGTTTGTTGGCCCTGATATAAGGAAACTCATTTCAGATGGAGCATTCGCTGAAACGATGTCTGAGAAGGAAAAAGAAGCCTGGGATTCCTTCAAGGATGTTGTTCTCAAATTCTTGGGGAACAGGCGGGATGAGAACTATAAGGATATTGTTGCCAGGATGCTCAATGCCTTCAAAGAACAAGGCTGTAACATGAGCCTGAAAGTCCATTTCTTGCACTCCCATGTGAACTACTTTCCCGAAAACTTGGGGGCGTACAGTGAAGAACAAGGTGAAAGGTTTCACCAGGACATCAAGGACGCAGAGAGAAGGTACAAAGGAAGATGGAACACCACTATGATGGCTGATTTCTGCTGGTTGCTGCTGCGGGAAACCCCAGATGAAAAATACGCCAAGCAGCGCACCAAGAGAAGCATTCGGGGGAAGAAGAAACGGGCCCACCAGGAGATTGATTGACCCAAGAATGACTTTAAAATCTAAACTGTGTTGACAAATATCGTGTTTTTACTAAACTTTGAAATAAAAATTTGCTAGTTATTACCACAGTGTCGGATCTCATTTATTAGAATTTTATTTTCACACCATCGGGTGTTTGTCTTCATGTATTGCAATGGTGCGGTTTGCATTTTCTGTTCTTACATACATACCTGTACAACATTTTTTGCACATTTCTTTGCTTTGCTTTGTGTCTAACCTCGCTCTTATATGCTCAATGTTTGTGCACATGTATGTGGCTATTTTAAGTGCAGACAATTTTGCTACCATCACAGTGTGTTTTGTTGACATTACTCTATTCTTATGTGCTGCCTTGTTACAATTTTCGTTATTCTTATTTGAATAACTACTAAACAATTAGTATAAAGAATTCATCCAAGAAACTTTTATCTCAATCGCACTCAATCTGAAACGTTCACCTCAAACTGCTAACCCAATGTAGCAAAAAATCTGTACGTGATGGAGCAAATTGGTTACCAGATTTGGATTCAGCGCACCAAAAAACGTAAAAATCAATCGAAACATTAGAGGCAGTTTAAAAAAAATTTTTTTTAGTGTACCTGTGTTATTGTCGAAATATCTGGGGAGGGATTTATGAAATTAGTGAGGATCTACTTAAACATATTGTTTGAGGAATCCTGGCATTGCTGCATGATTTCCTAACATCACAAACAAAACTGTTATCTTGATTTCCGTGTGGTAAAACTTATTCTCAATAATTGGAAAGAGAGTTCACAAATCAAATTTAATGGTTGGTGGAGTATTGCTTTCTTCTAAGTATGAGTCAGCTGCTGCAGATAAGTATGAATACCATAAAATGTGGGAATTTATGCATGTTTTTGTTTATAATTAGATAGCACTGAAATGTGATTACTGATTGTGAACATTGGCTCAGTAATGTCTCAAACAGGCATCTTTAGGATTTTGTAGCTGTTTTATTAATTTGAATGTTTCGTATATCAGTAAATAAATTTGAACTACAAAAAAGCTCTCCTCTGCACTTAAAAACTATACACATTTTAGTGCATTCTTTTTCAGTTCCAACTTTTCATTGATTTTATAAGAAATTGAAAACACAAATACAAAAACCATCCCCAATGGCAGTCCTACTTCCCCCTGACCCACAAACACCCATCATGAGAGAGTCACAGATACAATAGTGACTGTTTATGCAAGTTTGCGTACCAAACAGAACACACAAAACAAAAAGGAGCAAAGGGCTAACCATTCATAGTGCAACACCTGTAGTACACAGTGCTACAGCCGCAAGTTGCACACATACTCTGGTACAGGATATGGCAAGAAACTGGGGGACATGATTAAATTGTTCTGCTGCAGTTGTTTTTACTTTCTGGTAAGGCAGACCATGTTCCATCAGAAATGCACATTTAAAATCGGTACTATGTTTCTAGTTAGGTAGTACCAGTCATGTAGAAGTGAACAGGAGTAAATCTAGTAGTTTGCCTTGACTCTTATCATAAGTAACTGCAGGCGCCAATGACTTATAAAATACTATAGCATAAGTTAACGGCACCTGAACGTGAAGTATCTCTTTAATGGATAGCCCAAACTTCCTCCCGAAAACCTTGGACTTGGCCACAATAAATAAACAAATGATCAAGCATACCCACCTCCCGCTGGTATCTTCAGCTACCAGTGCGTTCTTGAGGGTTTGCTCGATTGATTTTAAGAGGAGTCTAGTAAGCTCTATTGGTCAAAGCACAAGTAAGAGAGGAGAATATAGAAATATGAGCTACCTTCCTTAAAAAAGCACCTCCACACTTTGGACTCTAGCTCCATTGCAGTCTCCTTCTTCCATATGTTTTGGACTCCTGTAGACTGACCTTCCCTTAAGGATGAAAAAGCTTGGATACCTGGGATACCACATGACTGTGCTCGGAGACTAGCTGGCAAACAGCAATTTTAGTAGCTTGAACCTCTAGCTCTGAGATGGAAATAGTACTGGAGCGAATGGCATAAACTAGTTGCATTTGTCAATCTTAACTATCGCTCTGTATTTTAACTCGAAAGTATAATGTATCCTTTATACTGACTTTGGAATTCTTATTTGTATGAAAACATTTTAACCTGTTGACTTTGTTAACATTTTAGAACTTTTTTGAAGCGACTATGAGGTCTCAGACTCTACGGGCAAACAGAAACCAGTCTCAAACTATCAACTGGTTACAGCCCTTATTGCATCAAGAACCTTTTGTCATGCAGTCGCTCTAATTCACTTGTCAATAGTCAACAACAGTCAAAGATGAAATCAAACAATGCTTAGCTATTAAACGATGCTTAGCTTTTGAACAGTGCTTAGCTTGCACCGTAGTCCCCAACGCTATCAGTCGCGCTTTCTTTGCGTTTCACCCTTGTACGGTTTCATCAGGGGGTAACTTGAAAGCACTGCAATATAAACCATATCTCAGTTCATTAGGTACATACTTTCTGTTATTATTTACTTCACCAAATCCAGTGCATATTGCAAACCACGTACCTCAGAAACGTCAGTTGCGATTACAATCAAAGCTTGCCGGCTTTTCCAAACGCCGTGCATGTGGACTGGGTTTTTATAAGCTAGTTGCAACCATTTGAAGCAGTACACAAGGGGAAAATCAGATTCCTTCCCAATCTGCTAAAACTACTTGACCTTTCCCTCAGCAATAATTTGCTCTATTGACCATATACCGTTCTCCATTCAAGCAGCCCAGTACACCAATTGATCATCAATTTTAATCTTTAGGGCATCTGGAATCCTTTCATTTGACCTCCAACAGTCCATTCAACACTCCAAAGGCCTGATGGATGGACAAGAGAATTGGATTGCCCTTTAAAGTCTTGGCTAGCAACCTTCCTGGTAAATATCACAAACACCAGGGCTTAACAGTTGATATTCAATATCTAACCATGGACTGCTCATCACAGCTCTATCATCCAACACCCACACATACCCTTGACCCAAAAGAAAAGTATAATGATAGAACAACAAGTTAGGAAAAATAAGCCCTCCCCTCTCTTTGGTACACTTTCTTTAATTTTTGTAAAGCAGTCCTTTGTGGTTTCTTACCCAAAAGGAAAGTTTTAAAGCTTTATCCCAATCTTTATAACAGGTCTGCAAGAATGACACTGGAATCAAACTGAAAGCATAACAGATCATTGGTGCAATAGACATTTGATTGCTTCCAACCTCCCCTACCACGACAGGAAGAATGAAGACCATTGGGCAGATAAATCATGCATTTGCTTCAGTAGCCTCTTCTCCATTTCCAAAACAGTTTGGGGAAAATCAGGGTAAAGCCACATACCTAAATATCTCATGCCATCTGTTTTCCACTGGAATTGATAGGGGTGAAAAACCTCTTTGATGCAATGCACATTAAAGGGCAATAACTCTGATGTATTCCAACTGACCTTGTATACAGAGATTCATTTTAGCACATTCTAATATAAGGCACACATTGCATTGCAATAAAATCATATTTTTTCATATAGATAAGAACATAAGATATGCCATACTGGGTCAGACCAACAGTGGCCAATCTAGGTCATATGTACCTAGCAGTTTCCTCAAGAGACACAAGTTCCACAATGCTTGTACTGGGTCAAGCATTGATATCTTCGGTCACTTCTTAATAATGGTTTATGGACCTTTCCTCCAGGAACTTGTCCAAACCTTTTTTAAACCCAGCTACACTAACAGCCTTTACTACATCCTCCGGCAGGGGCGGCCCAAGGGGGGTGCGGGGCCATGTGCGGAGACTCGGTGCGGGGCCTCATTTGCATAAGGGGCCTCATTTGCATAAATATTTGCATAATGTTACCATACACGAACTTTTAGTAAACATGCCTCTTAATGAGTGTATGAATAAAGAAAGACTAAAAGACTTCTACATTACTATAATCCAATACCAACCGCCAGGCACATTAGGAACTACTACAAACACTGCCCATTTAGAACCCATAGCAAACCCGCCGTATCCTAACAGCACTACCAGGACTCATAAAGCACCATACCCTAACTATCAAAAGGAAACGCTGCAAATATTAAACCAATACATTTCAGAGAACAACAATACATGACCTACTGGGGAAAGAGAACAAGTGGCAATGTCAAATAGGAATTACATAAACAGAATACCTCAGCTCAGTTACACATGCAGAACATAGACCATCACCAAACAAGGAATCACAATTTAGAAACAGGAAGACAATAATTAAACTGGGAATCCCAAAAGCCAAACTTGGAATGTACAACACTGTAGAAATAAAACTATACATTAATTTGCTCTTGTACTAAACAAAGCGCAGACGTTAATGATGCACATTTCCCAGAGCTGACATATTCCAATTAATAAATTCAAAATAAAGAGATATTTTTCTACCTTTTGTGCATTTTTTTTCAGCTGCAATTGCTCCAGCCACTTTCTTCTGGTTTCTTCGTGTCTTCCGCTAATTCTTCATCGTCTGCTGTCCATTTGTCTTTTCTTCTAGTTTTTTTCCATTCTCTCTCTACATCTGCTTTAACATACTAATCTTTCTCCTTTTTGCTCTTTCCTCATTCCTATTTCATCCACTCAAATTTTACCCCTCCATCCTCAATCCCCACCTACTCTCCCAATATCCGGACAATTGTAGATTTGTCTTCCCTCCCACACAAAATATTTTTTCCCTCTCCATTTCACTCTCCCAGCTCCATCCCATTCTAATCCTCCCCCAACATCAGCTCCATTCTAGTTCCAGTCCCACCCAGCATCCGCTCCCTTCTAGTCCCCGCATCAGCCCATTTCCAGTCCTAGCCCCCCATAAGCCCATTTCCAGTCCTAGCTCCCCCATCTATTTGCAGTCCCATCCAAGTCCCTCCATCAGCTCATTTCCAATCCCAGCCCCCCATGAGCCCATTTCTAGTCCTTTCCTAGCCCCACCATCAGCCCATGTCAAATCCTAGCTCCCCTCCACTCAGCCCATTTCCAATCCAAGCCCCCCATGAGCCTACTTCCAGTTCTAGCCCCTTCATGAGTCCATTTCAATCCAAACCCCCACCACAGCCCATTTCCAATCTTAGCACCCCCCAACAGCCAATTTCCAGTCCTATTCTAGCCCATCAGCCCATTTCCTGTCCTAGCCCCCCCCCTCACCCATTTCCAGTCCTAGCTCCCTCCCCCTCACAACCCATTTCCATTCCAAGCCCCCGTCCCCATCAGCTATTTGCAGTTCAAGCCCTCCTTCCACTCAGCCCATTTCCAGTCCTAGCCTCCTCATAGCCCATTACTAGTCCTAACCCCCCATCAGCCCATTACGTCCTAACCCCCCATCACCCTATTTCCAGTCCTAGCCCCCCCATCAGCCTATTTCCAGTCTTAGCCCCCCCCATAGCCAATTACCAGTCCTACCCCCCCCCCATCAGCCCACTTCCAGTCTTAGCCTCCCCCCCCCCATGGCCCATTACCAGTCCTAACCCTCCCCCCCCATCAGCCCATTACCAGTCCTAGCCTCCCCCCCCCCATGGCCCATTACCAGTCCTAACACCCCCCCCATGGCCCATTACCAGTCCTAACACCCCCCCCATGGCCCATTACCAGTCCTAACCCCCCCCCCCGGCCCATTACCAGTCCTAACACCCCCCCCCATCAGCCCACTTCCAGTCTTAGCCCCCCCATAGCCCATTACCAGTCCTAACCCCCCCATCAGCCCATTTCCAGTCCTACCCCCCACTTCCAGCCTTAGCCCCCTCCCCATAGTCAATTACCAGTTCTAACCCCCCCCATCAGCCCATTTCCAGTCCTACCCCCCCACTTCCAGCCTTAGCCCCCTCCCCATAGCCCATTACCAGTCCAAACCCCCCCATCAGCCCACTTAGCCCCCCCATAGCCCATTACCAGTCCTAACCCCCCCCTCAGCCCACTTAGCCCCCCCCAAAGCCCATTACCAGTCCTAACCCCCCCCCCTCAGCCCACTTAGCCCCCCCCTAGCCCATTACCAGTCCTAACCCCCCCAGAAGCCCCCTTAGCCCCCCCCTAGCCCATTACAAGTCCTAACCCCCCCCCATCAGCCCACTTAGCCCCCCCCATAGCCCATTACCAGTCCTAACCCCCCCCCCCAATCAGCCCACTTCCAGTCTTAGCCTCCCCCCCCATGGCCCATTACCCGTCCTAACCACCCCCCCCATCAGCCCACTTCCAGTCTTAGCCTCCCCCCCCATGGCCCATTACCAGTCATAACCACCCCCCCCGGCCCATTACCAGACCTACCCACCCCACCCCCTGGCCAATTACCAGTCCTAACCACCCCCCCCCCCATCAGCCCACTTCCAGTTTAGCATCCCCCCCCCATGGCCCATTACCAGTCCTAACCACCCCCCCCCCCATGGCCCATTACCAGTCCTAACCACCCCCCCCCCCGGCCCATTACCAGTCCTAACCACCCCACCCCCTGGCCCATTAACATTCCTCACCACCCCCCCCCCATCAGCCCAATTCCAGTTTATCCTCCCCCTCCCATCAGCCTACTTCCAGTTTAGCCTCCCCCCCTCCCATAGCCCATTACCAGTCCTAACCACCCCCCCCCCCCTATCATTCCAAATTAAAATTAAAAAAAAACCCCAAACCGGCTGCTTCTGCCGCGGCAGCTTCAGCTTCAAGAGCTCTGCCGCGGGGCCCCCCCCTGCCCGGCAGAGCCTCCGTGCATCTTCCGCTCTTCCCGTCCAACACGCGGGCTTTTTTCAGCGCCGCGAGAGTTTCTTTTCTCGCGGCTCTGTTAATCCCGCCGAGGGTGATGGGAAATCCCATCAGCCCCGCGGGATTAAGAGAGCCGCGAGAAAAGAAACTCTCGCGCTCTGAAAAAAGCCCGCGTTTTGGACGTGAAGAGCTGAAGATGCACGGAGGCTCTGCCGGGCAGGGGGGGGCCCCGCGGCAGAGCTCTTGAAGCTGCCGCGGCAGAGCTCTTGAAGCTGCCGCGGCAGAAGCAGCCGGTTTTTTTTTTTTTTTTTTTAACTTGGGATGCTTAAGAATGTTTTTTGCGCGGGGCCCCCTGAAACGCGGGGCCCTGTGCAAAAAACATTCTTGCTCAATGGACGGGCCGGCCCTGTCCTCCGGTAACAAATTCCAGAGTTTGATTACACGTTGAGTGAAAAAATATTTTCTTTTATTAGTCTTAAATAGTTTACCCTGTAGCTTCAGATGGCAAAGGACAATCTCTGTGCTATAAATTAGAAAGGCTGAACAATAATACGTGGAATCTTGGTTTACTGGGATTAATGGTGAACCCCGGTTTAGTGGCAGATCTGTGGGGTTATAGAAAACTTTCTTTGTTAGGGAGCTGAGGAGTGGGGAGACTCAATCTCTAAATTCCTTGTCTCTGAATGCTGGAATCATTGTCCTAGGAATAACTTCTCACACCTAGGACCTCACTGACTCAAAAGTCCTATGCTCCCTCTTGTTAGCTTGACAGAAAGAAGGACAAAAGACTCCTTTCTTTCCTAAGCTATGGTTTACATGACCTTTGGGACCTCCTAGCTCCTCCCCTGTTTTTTTCCTTACAGGGAGCTCAGCTATAAAATCTCTGGAGTAAATGCATCTATGCTGATTCCAGAGCCTTTATTATCCTTGCATGGTCAGCACTGAAAAAAATTCTCCTATTGCTAGCGCACATAGAGCTCCTGGCTCACATCTGTTTTCTTAATTTATCTAGAACTGTTTCTACAAGCATTTGTAGGAAGTTCTTAAGTTTCCTTTAGAGGCTGTGTCTCCTATGGCCTGTATTTTCCTGAAAGGGTCTAGATGGGTAGTAGGAACTTTGAGGGTTCTATGTCAGGGGAAAAACGTAATCTAACTACAATTTTGGAACAGATTCAGAAGGAAATGCTGGCTGGGATTACACTGTTGGGGAGTAATTTTAAAAACCTATTAGGCTGATAAAATGCCGATTTATGCAAGTAAAAGGCCTCTTAAAAAATTACATCATGCCTAAAAGTAAGCATAATGCAAACAGGGGTGTACCTATAGAGTAGGCATGCTCATTGAAGGAGTTAAGGCGGAGCATAAGTGGAGTCAATTTACACGCACAGTTTATAAAATACATATGCTCTTGTTGTTAAGTGTCATAGAGTCGGTGTCGACTCATGGCGACCCTCTGGATAGTTGATCTAATCTGTGTTCGGTCTTCAGTCAGGTGGTTCATTGTTGACAGAGTGGCACCCATAGCTGCTGTTATTGTATTGATCTATCTCATTGCCGGCCCTCCTCTTTTGTGTTAACCTTCTACCTTGCCAAGCATTATGTCTTTCTCTAGTGATCTCTCTCTTCACATGATGTGTCCAAAGTATGAAAGTCGAAGTCTTTCATCTCAGCTTTTAAAGAAAGCTTAGGTATGAGCTCCTCTAGTACTGACTGGTTTGTTCTTTGGGCAGCCTATGATATACACAGTATTTGTCGCCAGCACCATAATTCAAAGGTATCGATTTTCTTCCTGTCTATCTTTTTCACTGTCCAACTTTCGCATCCATATGATATTATTGAAAATACCATGGCTTGGACAAGTCGAACCTTTGTATGGGGAGAGACATCTCTGCTCTTGAGAATTTTGTCTAGGTCCTTCATAGCCATTCTGCCAAGAGCAATGCGTGCACACAAATCATGCGCTAAGCTTTACACCTGCTTCTATGTGTCATCGGATGTACCTTCCTCATCTCCAAACTTAGTTGCCCTGTTACAGAATTACCTCCTAATGTGTGCAACAAACAAATAGGTATAACTGTGGACAATCACACTGAGCAAATCAAAGTTATAAATGTGAAGTCCTCAAGAATGAAATCAAAGCCATAAATGAATTGCAACTGAAGCACTGCAGTCCTAGTGTGGTATGATCAACACAGCACAGTTTACAAGGAAGCCTAGTCATTTGCCCTGTTATTTTATATGCAGTGGGTATATATTCAGTTTGTATTAAAATAATAGATAAAAATGCAATATTTCACTAATAACAGAATGATGAAACTCAAAAAGCCTGACTGCCACTGTATCAGCACAGTGCCTGGTTCGGTGGAGAATAACAAATTTGGAGTATAAGTGTGATTACTTCATATAATCCAGTACTGAAAAGATAAAGCAAAAATGTGGAGCCCGATTCAGGTAGGAGGACATCTGTGCTGTCCCCACATTCCCGATGAAGACGGGCCCCTTTGAACCAGATTCCGGGCCGTGAGAACAAAACGTTCCCGCAGTGCACAGATTCGGGCCCATGTACGGCCTGGTGTGCTCCTGCTGCCTGCGGGGATGTTCTCCCTGCAGGCGCCCCCGACTCCCGTGGCTTTAGCCCCCCTTTTCTCTGCCGCCCAACCTACAGTTGGCCTGCCGGGGCCTAGATCAGGTGGTGGGGACTCCCCCGCACCTGGTCCTAGTCCCAGGGGGAGATCCCCGGGCTCGATCTCTGGATTTGTGCTGCTTATTCCACCTTTGAGATGGAATAAGCGGCACATCCCCTTTGACTTGGCAGGACGTACAGGACCGTGACCTGAATCGGCAATGTACGTCCTGTCGGGCTGGTCCACCTTCGCTCCACCCAGATCCCACCCCCTCCCACCCCCCACTGGCTCTCCCTGTCCTGCTGCTCAGGACGTATGGAGAGAGCCGGAGGGGAAAATCAGATCTGGACGGCTTGCAGGGTTGCATGTCTCACCGAGATGTGCAGCTTCACAACCTGCATCCCAGAATCAGGCCCAAAGTAAAATTAACATTTACAGGTCTATACAGAATTGCAAAAAATATTTTTTGTAAATTTACAAAGGAAAATGTAGAATCCTTGGAAAAATGGGGGTTTAGGGTGGTTAGCAACTTGACAATTGTGCTAATGGAAAAGCGTGTTTTGAATGCTGCATGGAGCCTGTATTTATATGTCTCCTGTGCATGTCAGGATCCCATGGGAGCACAGATACTGTTCCTGTAAACTGCTTGGCAGTACAGTTGCTTGCAGGTGATCTGGCAGAGGTTTGGAGTAGCTCACAGGGATCTGTCACACTGTGCTTAAGTCTTAGCAAAAATAGAACCTTGAGGTCCAAAGCTAGATTGCTTCCTTTTCTCTGAAAGGTCAAACGC
The DNA here is from genome assembly GCA_033557465.1 of Ichthyophis bannanicus. Taxonomy (NCBI): domain Eukaryota; kingdom Metazoa; phylum Chordata; class Amphibia; order Gymnophiona; family Ichthyophiidae; genus Ichthyophis; species Ichthyophis bannanicus. The sequence goes on along the minus strand of CM066033.1, from coordinate 186,092,962 downwards.
AGAAGACTAAATGCCAGCGTTATCACATCTTATGTAGCTTAAGCTGTCTGCATTGACTTTGGCTAATCCCTCATAACTCCCCCCCTACAGGGAGATTGATATTTCCAAACTCTCCATGATTCTGCTTTTTGGTATAAAATATTCATATGTACCCTTGGCACTTAGAGGCGGACACCTACTGTAGGAGATGGATCATTAGTCCATGGAAACTCAAGCAGAATATATGAATTATACATTGGAAGCATAGAGTAAAAGGGCAGGTTGTACTTCAGCAGACAGCAGCATACAGAATGCACAGGCTACCAGCAAAGAAATGGCAAAGAAATATTTGCTATATAGATTGAACACAGTTTGGGGACAACTATCCATAAGAGTCGCCATGAGTCAACATCGGCTCAATGGCACTTAACAACAGGCAGTGTCTATTGAATTCAACAGTGGATATTTGTAACTGACAAGGTCATTGGCTGAAAGCTATGTGGTTGCTTTGGCTGGTCTACAAAAGCCAAACAAGTATATGCTGGTGGATACTTCTTCAGATCACAAAACCACAGCAGATATTTTGCATTATTTTGGAAAAATAAGTTTTCTTTAAAAGGAATACCAGAGAATGTAACTAGATAGGGGTGATGTCCTGAGAAGACTGATGAATGTTCAAAGATGCAAGCTTTAGGGATTACTAATATCCCTTTCTCAAGTAATGTTAGCACAGCTTTGCTTAGATGATGGTATAAATGGAAAAAGTTAAAGTTTATACATACAATATGGTTTACTTCCTCATTCAATGCATTGAAATAAGAATATGTTTTGGAGGAAGAAAGTGGAAAATGATACATTTTGCTCCAGTAGTAGGTGGTCACTCTCCAAACTGGAAGCATTAATGAGTTTGGTCTCTTAATCCTGCCTTCTCTCTGTGCCCAAGACATTGCGTTGGTCAATTGGTCACAAGTCCTTGGCAGTTAAGATTTAATGCAAAAAAGTGCAGAGTCATGCATTTGGGAAGCCGAAATCCAAGGGAATTGTATGCGATAAGGAGCGAGAGATTGGTATGCATGGACCAGGAGAAGGACCTCGGCGTGATTGTTTCTGAGGATTTCAAGATGATGAAACAATGTGACAAGGCAGTGTAGTGAGCCAAATTTTATTACGTCTTCTCGTCCACCTCAAGGATAATCTTAGCTTTATAGGCTTTTAAATCTATTAAAAGGAAGGAGGTGCCCTTTCAGGTGTGGCTGGTTTTCCTCATCAAGAATACATTAATTAAGGACCTGAGATTAATTAATCTTGAGGTGAACAAAATCCATTAAACATATTAGGTATAGTTGTATTAGTATAAGTATTCCCAGCAAACCGAAGTAAGTAAACAACTTAAATACCTAAACAAAACCTTAAAATTAAGATGCAGACAGCAGTCCAGCAGCGAGATGGGAGCATTCCAGTCTTTTGCACATGTATGATTTTCTCCCAGTTGGTGAGGGGACATACGTGTGCACTAAGTACAAGGAGCTCTTTGCTCTCAGTGAACAAATCAGATCTCTGGAGGCTAGAGTAGCAGACTTGGAGGACATAAGGAAGACAGAGAGGCATATAGATGAGACCTACAGGGACATAGTACTGAAGTCACACCTTTAGTTTGGCAGACTCGCTGTTGCCATGGAGGAGAGAAGTTACATGAAAGGAAAGCATCACCCTGGTGTGGCAGAAAGTGATCCTGTAGCTAGAACCTATCCTCCAGGTAATGTAAAACCCTCTCGCACCAAGAAGGTTTCTCCAGGCCCATGTGCCCATGAGGGAAGGGTTAGGACAGCCGTTATAGTTGGCAATTCGATCGTTAGGCATGTAGATAGCTGGATGGCTGGTAGATGTGAAGATCGCCTGATAACATGCCTACCTGGTGCGAATGTAGCAGACCTCATACGCCACCTAGACAAGGTTTATGATAGTGCTGGGGAGGAGTTTTCTGTCTTGATACATGTGGGTACCAATGACATAGGAAAGTGTGGGAGGGAGGTTCTGGAGGCCAAATTTTAGGCTTTTAGGTAGGAAGTTGAAATCCAGAACTTCCAGAATAGCATTCTCAGAAATGCTTCCCATTCCATATTCAGGACCCAAAAGGCAGGCAAAGCTCCGGAGTCTCAATGCATGTTAGGAACTGGGCAACATTCTGGGGAAAGGAGGGCCTTTTCCCAAGGGATGGGCTCCACCTTAACTGGGATGGAAGCAGCCTGCTGGCATTAACCTTTAAAAAGAAGCTTTTAAGCTAGATAATAGGGGAAAGTTGACAGTCGCCCAAGAGCGTATGGTTCGGAATGATGTATTCGTGAAAGATACTAGCAAAAGACTGAAGTTAGAGCATATTGACAGAGAGGTTCCAATAAAGACAAAAATAACCCAAATGCCCTTAAGTTTAGAGCAGACAGAGCTTAAAGATTCCAAATTACCCCTCCCTACCAATAACCAGATTAATATAAATAGAATACAGTCTCTAAAATGCTTGTATGCAAATGCTAGAAGTCTAAAAAAAGAAGATGGGAGAGTTAGAATATATAGTACTAAATGAGAGATATGATTGGTATCTCAGAGACCTGGTGGAAGGAGGGCAACCAGTGGGGCACTGTGATACCTGGGTACAAATTATATCGCAATGATAGAGTAGATCAAATTGGTGGAGGGGTTGCACTCTACATTAGAGAGGGCATTGAGTCACACAGAAGTAAAGTTTTGCAGGAGACAAAATACACTATAGAATAGGGGTCTCAAACTCCAATCCTGGAGGGCTGCAAACCAGTCAGGTTTTCAGGATGCCCCTAATGAATATTCATTAGATATATTCGCATACAATGGGGGCAGTGCATGCAAATATATCTTGTGCATAATTATTAGGGATACCCTGAAAACCTGACTGGTTTGCGGCCCTCCAGGACTGGAGTTTGAGACCCCTGCTATAGAATCTCTGTGGATTGCAATTCCATGTAAAAAGGGAAAGGCAATGGCAATGGGGGTGTACTACCGACCGCCTGGCCAGATTGAACAAATGGATGATGAAATACTCAAAGAAATCAGGGAAGCTAAAAAAAGTTACAACATAGTAATAATAATGGGTGATTTCAATTATCTCAGTATTGACTGTGTCAGTGTCATGGTAGGATATGCTAGGGAGATAAAGTTTTCTAGATGAAATAAATGACTGCTTCTTGGAGCAGCTGGTTCATGAACCGATCAGAGGGTAAGCCATTTTGAACCTAGTCCTTAGTGGAACACAAGATCTGATGCAAGAAATCGGGGTGTTGGGGCCACTTGGCAATAGTGATTATAGCATGATCATGTTTGATTTAAAAAATGGAGGAAGGATGGCAAGGAAACCTATAGTATTACCTTTTAACTTTCAAAAGGGAGACTGATAAAATGAAGGTTCTCTGAACAGATGCGGAGGCCCCCAGTGACAGGTCCAAGATTCCCAAGGCCTGTCTCATCAAGGACTCCCTCTCCTCACTGACACTAGACCCAGCGACTCCGGTGTCCATGTCAAAAGCTGTAACTCCTGAGTGGGAAACCAGGATGATGGCATTGGAGTACAGGTTTACTGCCTTCCTCGCCTCATGTCGGTGCATCCACCAAGAACACAGGGACCTCGCTCTCGAGGACTCCCCGGGCTGCCGATCCGATCCTCATGAGCCCAGACCCTTGAGTCGATCCTCGGTGAGGGTCTTGATCTCACTCCTGTCTTCCCTCACATTGTGGCTTTGGTCCCCGCCTGAGGACACATCATTCTTCAAGTTTGTTTGAGACATCATGAAAGCCTTGTCTCTCACCACAGAGTCAGAGGAGGACCTTCGCATGGAGGAACTCGAAATCTCCAATATGAGGCTCCACCCAAGGAGGCCCTGATCGTACCTGTCCCCACCGTCCTTGGGCGGCTCCTTCTCCGCATGTGGGAGATACCAGAGTTGGTACCCATAGTTAGCTGACACCTCAACACCATGTACTGGGTCCAGCGGGGCCCTGGCTTCCAGAAGTCACAACTCCCACACACCTCCATGGTGGTGGAGTCGGCCATGCATCAGCAAAAGAGCCCAAAGACTCAACTCCTCTGTGCTCCCGTGCAGGGAGTCCTGTGTCCTCGATACTCTTGGCCACAAATGCTACCAGGACTCAATGTTGGGTTGCCAAATCCAAGCCTATCAACTGTATATCAGCATGTATCTCCAGGGCCTGGCAAAGGAACTCACGGGTTTCTTGGTGGGCCTTGGAGGGAATCACCTCCACCAGTTCCAAACCCTCAAGAAGTGCATCTGGGAATGCTCGAAGTACATGTCCCAGGCTGCCTAGGATGGCTTTGAGTTAAATGCGAGGGTAGCCACTGTGGGCATTGGAGCTTGACACCAAGCCTGGCTCCAGGCATCGGACCTTGAGCAGTGGATCGAGAAGAAGCTCCTTGATGTCCCCTGCCTCATCAGTAAACCGATGAAGGAAAAGGTGGCAGAAATCGACACTGAGTTTCTCATGAGGACTCTGTTCTCCATGAAGATCTTTACCCTTCCTAAGAAGAAACCATTGGGAAAGAGGCCCCCTTTTCAGAGAAAGTGCCAGCCTTACTAAAGCTACCCTCAATACCAACCCCCCCCCCCCCCAGGTCCTACAGCAAGGCCACCAGGGCAAGGGAGTGGGCCAAGGCAAGCTGGGGACAGGGTTTTGACTCCCGGAGCATAGCCTCTCCACCCTTGGAGCAGCTGACAACCGGGGGTGGGGGGGGGGGGGTGTTTCTGACTCATTTTGCTCATCGGTAACCTGCCATCACCACCGGCTCCTGGGTACTCCAGGTAGTCATGGAAGGCTATCTCCTTCACCTGGACCAGACACCTACCCCTTTCTTCCCAGGTGAGCCCTCTCAGACTCCCCTGCACCAGGTCCTGCTACTGCAGGAACTCGCAGGTCTCCTCACAGACAAAGCCATGGAGCCAGTACCCTACCACCTCAGGGGCAGGGAGTTCTACTCCTGATACTTTCTGGTCCCAAAATGAACAGGGGGGTCTAAGGCCTATTCTGGACTTGTGAAACCTGAACAGGTTCCTGGTGTGGGAGAAGTTCAAGATGATCTCACTTGGAACATTGCTGCCCTACCTTCAGCAGGGAGATTGGCTATGCTCCTTGGACCTAAAGGATGCTTACACCCACATCCTCATTCATCCCAGCCATAGGCAGTACTTAAGATTCATGGTTGTAAGTGACCACTATCAGTACAGAGTACTACTCTTCGGTCTAACCTCTGCACCAAGAGTCTTCACCAAATGCTTGGCAGTGGTGGCTGCCTACCTCCATCTCCAAGGGGTCTTCATCTTCCCATATCTGGATAACTGGCTTGTAAGGGGAGACATGGCCACTGAGCTGCAATAGGCCACGGCCTGCACCATCAGAGTTCTACAGTATCTGGGGTTCGTGATAAACCACCCCAAGTCTCACCTCACTCCAACACAGGGCTTGGGGTTCATAGGGGCTTGACTGGATACTCTTCAGGCCAAGACCTTTCTCCCCTTGGACAGAGCAGGTCACCTCGTGGCTCTAGCCACTGAGGTACAATGCCAGCATGCAGTGTCGGTGTGATCCATGCTTCTCCTGCTGAGTCTCATGGCATCCACAGTCCATGTGGTTCCCAACGCCCCCCTTCACATGCGGGCGGCCCAGTGGTGCCTCCTCTCCACAAGCCACAGGTAGGCTCTGGGACAAAGTCTTAGTGTCCCGCAAGCTAGCAGATTCACTTGACACAGCACCTGCAGGAGGGCATGCCTTTCCTGTCCCCAAATCTCCAGAGTGTCCTTACCACGGAACCTCCTTACTAGGCTGGGATGCCCATTGCAAGGAACTCTGCATGCAGGGCAACTGGTCCCTGGTGGAGAACCAGCAGCAAATCAACCTGCTGGAGCTCAGGGCCATTTTTATGGTGATCAGGGCCTTTCACCACCACCTGCAGCACCAAGAGAATTGTGAAAAATTGCAAGAGGACCTTGATAAATTGGAATGCTGGACATCCAAATGGCAGATGAATTTTAATATGGACAAGTTCAAAGTTATGCACCTAGGAAAGAACAACCCAAACTATGGTTACACGATGCAAGGTTCCACGTTAGGAACAACCACCCAGAAAAAGATTTAGGTGTCATCGTAGATAGCACATTGAAACCCTCTGCCCAGTGTGCAGCGGTGGCCAAGAAGGCAAATAGAATGCTAGGTATCATAAGGAAAGGAGTGTATTGAATATTGTGTGCAATTCTGGTTGCCGTATTTTAAAAAGGATATAGAGGAATTACAAAAGGTACAGAGAAGAGCCATCAAAATGGTAAAGGGATGGAAGAATACTCCTATTGCAATGCAATGTGTGCCTTCGAGTCAGTCCTAACTCCTGGCGACCCAGAAGCTCCTGGGTTTTCTTGGCAGTGTCACCGGAAGTAAAGAGGCTTAAAAGGTTAGGGCTCTTCGACCTGGAAAAGAGATGACTGAGGGGAGATATGACAGAGGCTACAAATTAATGAATGGAGTGGAACGGGTAAATGTAGATCGATTGTTTATGCCATCAAAAAGTAGAAAGACTAGGGGACATGCAATGAAGCTACAGAGTAACCCGTTTAAGACTAATAAAAGAAAATATTTTTTCACTCAATGCATAATCAAACTCTGGAATTCATTATCAGAGGACGTAATAAAAGCTGTTATTTTAGATGGGTTTAAAAAAGGTTTGGAAAAGTTCCTGGAGGAAAGGTCCATAGACCATTATTAAAGAGGACCTGGGAAATCCACTGCTTGCTCCAATACAAGTACTGTGGAACCTGTGTGTCTTTTTGGGAAACTACTAGGTACTTGTGACCTGGATTGGCCACTATTGGAAACGGGATACTGGACTTGATGGACCTTGGTCTGACCCAATATGCATATCTTCTGTTCTTCTGTTAAAGCAAGAAGGATTCTGGGCTGCATACAGAGAGGAATAACCAGCTGAAAGGAGGAGGTATTAATAACCCTGTACAAGTAATTAGTGAGGCCTCACTTTGAGTATGGTGTTCAGTTTTGGAGACCATATCTTACAAAGGATATAAAAAGGCAACCAAAATGATTTGAAGCCTACGCTAGAAGACATATGAAAAGAGACTTGAAGACCTAAATATGTGTACGCTAGAGGAGAAGAGGGACAGGGGAGATATCATACAGATGTTTGAATACTTAAAGGGTATTAATGAGCAAACAAACCTTTTTCAAAGAAGGGGAAGCTGTAATAGTAGAGGGCATAAAATGAAGCTGCAAGGAGGTAAACTTCAAAGCAATGTCAGGAAATACTTTGTCACTGAAAGGGTGGTGGATGTATGGAATGCCCTCCCGATGGAGGTGGTGGGGACAAATACAGTAACAGAATTCAAAATGGTATGGGACAGACATAGTGGATCCCTTTATAGCAACAGGATAAAATCAAAATAAACAACTATTTGTTTTTATACTAAAGCAATAGAGGGGGGTGACCTGCACGGAGCGATAGGTATAAAACTAAACACAGGCATAGAGACCCCCTTCTATGCCTTTGTTTAGGGTTATACCCATCGCTCCATGCAGGTCACCTCCTCTATTTGTTTTAGTATAAAAACAAATAGTTGTTTATTTTGATTTAATTTCTCTTGCTGTAAAGGGAGTGGCAGGGACACCTACCCTAGTCACATAACTGGGCAGATTAGATGGACCTTACTGATTTATTTATTTATTATCTTTATCTGCCATCATTTACTATGTTACCATGTAACTATGTTACCAAATAAAAATCATAAGCCTATTTCCACATTTAACTGTCCTCGGTGATTATGTACAAGTCAGATTTGCATGCACTACCTCCATTGTATGGATATTTATTTCATACATATTAACTGTGGATATCCTGAAAGCCCAACTAGCTGGGGATTCTCCAGGACAGGTTTTAGAACTACTCCAGGCTTTCCAAAAGAACCTAATAATTGCCATACTGGGTCAGACCAAAGGTTCACCAAGTCCATTTCCCTGTTTCCAGCAGTGGCCAATCTAAGACACAAATCTTGAAGGACTAGAAAAAGGGACTGCTACTTCTGGAGAGAGATCTGCAATTGTGAGTATTGCGGCGCTCCTGCCCCGCCTTAGGGCTAAAGACAGGAGCGGGGCCTATTGCCTCGTGAGGAAGGAGTTTAAAACCTATTCCCCTGGAATGCTGGGTACTGTAGTTTTTCTGCTCCTTTCACTCCGAAATAAAGTGTAGTTGTGCGCCAGAGACGGTAAGGCTTATTTGCAAGTATTTTTATTATGGTTAAGGTTATTCTTCCATCGCATGACAAATTCAGAAATATGAACAAAACAGGTGCTTTAACACGAACAGAAAGAACTCAGGTATAAAGTCAACTTAAAGTAGAAATTCAGCTTTACTTCTAAGCAGTTTACTCATCTCTGCCCCAAGAGGTCATTCACTTTAAATGCAGCCTCTTTTCTCACACTGTTACGTTCACAGTGCTGGGTCACTTCAGGTGCAGGTAATTAAAGCTTTCCTAGCATGGCAGCAAAACAGCTCTGTAGTATTCAACTTATACACGGCATAACCAGTTTTCTTCAGTTTGGTATTTCCACACAACAAATAGTACAGTCCATGCTCTCACAGTCAGGTAAGTCAGAATTATCCTGCATTAATTCCTCAGACTGTATAGAATTATTAGCTTCCTGCAATACTGGCTGTCTGTTTGCTGTTAGCTTTAAAAACTCTTTAAAATCCTGGAGAAGCAATTCAGCCTGTTGTCTGCTAGATAAGGAATTGTTATCAGTTGTTAAACTTCCCTCTTGATTAAGGCTGTTTCCCTTTTCCTCTCTCAGGTTAAGTGACTCAGAGTAACTCTTAGGCTCTTTTGTTAAGGTTTCAAATATCGGAGAGTTGGGTTTACCTTCACTCTGGAAGCTCTTTGGCAAATCGCTTACTTGTTGCCAAGCCCCTCTTATCCTAGGTGGCTCAGACGTCCTCCAGCTGTGAGAGTTCCCGTGCCTCTCTGGGCCAAACGGTAGTTCCCAGAATGAGTTCTTTTTCTCTCTTGCCTGCCGTGAAGGCTTCCTCTCCCAGGGCTCTGCCTTCCTCCAGGTGTCTATTCCAGGGCTAGGTCCACTTTCCTCAGGACTTCCATTTATTGCCTCTGAACAGATTCTTGCAGGTCTTCTTCTACTGCTTCGGCTCAGTCCTTGGCTGCTAGCCTTCTCTCTCTGACTGCTGCTCCTCTGACTGTTCACGGTACTCTGACCATTCCCTGGGCTCCTTCTCTTCTCCTTCTCCTTCCACTTCTCCCCCCACTTCTCCTCCTTAGGAAAGCCATACTCCGGTTTAAAACCAGGTTCTCTTCTAGACACGCCCCTTCCAAGCACTGGGTGTGCCCAATCAGGACTGCACGACTCCTCCCCTGGGCTGGTATCCATGCTCAGCTCAGCAGAACGAAGTCTCTCTTTCTTTCCAGCGTTGACAATCTGACGTAAATCCTGTTGCCCTTCAGGATTTTCATCTGTCTCCATAGCCTCAGGAGGGCGCTCTTCACCACAGATCCCCCCCCTTAAGATATCACGGGCTGGCTTCTGACCAGAGGCACAGCACGTGATTCTACTCAGAGCATCGGCGTTCTGGTGGAGCCGTCCGGCTCTATGCTCTACTTGAAAGTCGAACGCTTGGAGGGCCATAAACCAACGGGTTAACCTCGCATTATGGTTGTACATCTGATTTAGCCATTTGAGTGGTGCATGGTCTGTAATCAAAGTGAAACGTCGCCCCGTGAGATAAAAGCGTAGCGCGTCTATGGCCCACTTTATGGCCAGACACTCACGTTCAATTGTTGAATATCGCTGTTCAGCTGGGGCCAGCTTCCTGCTGAGGTATAACACGGGGTGTTCCATACCGTCATGCCGCTGGGACAGCACCGCGCCGAGGCCCGTCTCCGACGCGTCGGTCTGTACCAGAAACGGTTGGAAAAAATCTACACCTCTTAGAACCGGTGCTGCACACAACTTATTCTTTAGTAGGTGGAATGCTTCTTCCGCCTCTTCCCGCCACCTTAGTTGAGTAGGCACGTTCTTCTTCAACATTTCAGTTAGATGGGCACTCTTCTCTGCAAACCCTGGAACAAACCTTCTATAATACCCCACTAATCCCAGGAAGCTCCTTAATTGCTTCTTATTAAGTGGTTTGGGGAATGCTTGCACAGCGGCTATTTTATCAGTAAGGGGTTTCACTACCCCATTACCCACCAGGTGGCCCAAATACTTAACTTCCCGGCCTCCAAATAAACATTTAGCCGGGTTTAATGTAAGGCCAGCATCCCTTAGTGCCATAAGAACGGCTTCAACTCGTGGGAGATGTTGTGTCCAATTGTCACTGTGAATGACCACATCATCCATATAAGCCACAGCGTATGTTTGATGCGGTCGCAAAACCAAGTCCATTAGGCGCTGACACGTGGCAGCAGTTCTGTGTAGGCCAAAAGGCATTCTTTTAAACTGGTACAGGCCTACCGGGGTGCTGAACGCAGTCTTCTGTTTGGCATCCCTGGTCAGTGGGACCTGCCAGTATCCTTTCGACATGTCTAATGTGGTGAGGTATTTGGCATGGCCTAGGCGATCAAGGAGTTCTTCTATTCTGGGCATCGGATAAGTATCGAAACGAGATATTAGATTAACTTTCCGAAAATCGATACAGAACCTTATGGATCCGTCTGGCTTGGGAACTAGAACAATTGGGCTGTTCCACAGGCTCCGCGACTCCTCTATAACGCCCATCTGTAACATTTCCTGTACCTGCCGCACGACCTCCTCCTTCTTGGCCTCCGGCAACCTATATGGACGTTGGCGTACTATTTCGCCGGGCGGCGTTATGATCCCATGGGCGATCAGGTCCGTCTTACCCGGCATCGGTGTGAGGACATCCTGGTATCTGGTTAGTAGCTGAACCAATTCCTGCTTTTGCGCCCAGGATAGGCCTTCATCTATTCTAGGCTCCGGGTTGCTTTTACACACTGCGAGTTGTGGCCCCAGGTCTTCCTCTTCTTTTTCTTCCACTACGGTGGCTAGAGCTTGGAAACTGGTACCCCTGTTGACCCGAATCCACTTGTTCCACGAGCCGTTGTTGACAGGCTGGATACTTCTTCCAGAGGAGGCAGACCCACACGCTCGCAGATTAGTTGGGCTACTCGATCTCCAACCCTGACTCTAAAGTCTTCCTTGCCAAAGTTAAACATGAGAATTTTAATAGAACCCCTATAATCCGGGTCTATCACTCCGGCTCCTATATCTAGAAAATGCTTTACGGCAAGGCCCGATCGTGGGGCTATCCGGCCGTAACAGCCTAGTGGCATTTCCATCCGTAGAGCGGTATCTATCAGTGCTTTCCCTTGCCTAGGAACTACGACCTCCTCAGCACTACAAAGGTCATAACCTGCCGAGTTACTTGAAGCTCTCTTAGGGGTCTGAGCATTAGGGCTCATCTTGCAGAATCTTAACACAAACACTGGTTTCTTCACCATTTCCTCTTTTGGAGCTTGTGTTTTCCCTTTTTGCTTCTTTAGGTGGGCAAACAAGGGACTAGGAACTATACTTTTCCCGGTGGTTTGGGTTAGAGCTTCTACCGGGGATTCTCTGGCAGCTTCTTGCTCTTTTAGGAATAAGCCCTGTTCCACCCCTTTATGGAAATGTGGCCAGTCCCTACCCAAAACTATATTATGTGGTAGCTTGGGGACCACTGCAATGGGAACTTTCCTAACCACACCTAGCGCTTTCACTTGAAGGTTGTACACGGGGTATAGTGAAGTACCTCTGTGAACACAGTGGATTTTTACATTGCGGACAGGCTGAATTGCTACCCCCGATGCTTGGACTTGCTGCCACAGCGCCTTGGAGAGCATTGTCTGCTCCGCGCCAGAATCAAGTAACGCGGTGGTGGCAATTCCCTGCACCTCTACCTCAATGAGAAATCCTTCTCGGGTCTTTTGTGCATTTACTGCTGCTAAGGCAGTTTTAAAACAATTCTTCTGCACATGCCCTTCTCGCCCACATTTGAAACATTTCCTAGGCGGAAACCTAGCCTTCATGGTTGGCATACACATTTTGCTTGCTTCATTTTTAAATTCCCACCTCCTTTCTGATTCGGGTATTGCTGCCCCCTTTAAAGCACTACTGCCTTCATGAGCCATTACTTTGGCCTCTAAGAAGCGTTCTGTGAGGTCTACTGCCTCCTGTGGGGTCTTGCAGCTCTGCAGAATCAGGAAGGTTTTTATTTCAGTAGGTACAGCATTCATATATTGCTCTACAACAAGACTATCCATTATAGCTTCTTTGGATCTACCCCCTGGATTAAGCCACTTGTTTAACAACATGCGTATTCTATGAGCTAAGGCTTTCGGGGTCTCATCCTGTTTTAATCTTACCGCTCGCAGGAGATTATGGTAGGCTAGCGGTGTAAGGCCTAGCCTTTCCCTGACCGCTCTATTCACCTCCTCATAATTTCCAGCAAGATCCGGTGGCATACTCCTATACGCGGCCATTGCTTCACCCGTAAGGGATGCTGCAAACCTAATGGCCCAACATTCTTTTGGCCATGCACTTAACTGTGCCACTCTCTCAAAACATTCAATGAAGTTATCTACATCCTCATTGTCTTTCAACTGGCCAAAATTAAACATTGTCCCTGTGTTTAAACTAAGCGCAGCTGTAGTAGAAAAACCTGGGGGAGCGGATGGTATCTCTGGTGGCTTCTTCTGCTCAGCTACCCACGCTTGCAGCATGTCCAATAGGGGTTGCTGCTGAGCCTGCAGGGCAGCAGCATTTTTTTCCTGGAACTCCAAACTTAAGTCCCTCTGTCTCTCCAGTTGAGTGGCCATCCACTTGAACACCTCCGCTGGATCCAGAGACATCTTCAACTCCTGTGAAGACAAACACACAAAAAAAAACCAAGTGCGGTACCTCACACTTAAAAAAAAAAACAACTTTCCTTTATTTTTTTTTTTCTCAACTTGCTAGCAATCACCCCTTAGCCCTGTATCCTTAACCTTTCCCAGGTGGACACTTATTACCTGGCTCAGGTGTTGCTTCACGCTTTCACAATCACGTTGCAGCCAGTGGTCATCCGATGCTGTGACTCTTTCCTTCCCTTCAGGAGGGTCTGCAGCCGGGGTCTTTCTTGGCAATTGCTTTCCTGTAGCTTTCTTCTGCGCTGCACCTTGCACATGCGTGGGATGATCCTGCCAACTACGCCACTTGCGGCGCTTCTGCCCCACCTTAGGGCTAAAGACAGGAGCGGGGCCTATTGCCTCGTGAGGAAGGAGTTTAAAACCTATTCCCCTGGAATTCTGGGTACTGTAGTTTTTCTGCTCCTTTCACTCCGAAATAAAGTGTAGTTGTGCGCCAGAGACGGTAAGGCTTATTTGCAAGTATTTTTATTATGGTTAAGGTTATTCTTCCATCGCATGACAAATTCAGAAATATGAACAAAACAGGTGCTTTAACACGAACAGAAAGAACTCAGGTATAAAGTCAACTTAAAGTAGAAATTCAGCTTTACTTCTAAGCAGTTTACTCATCTCTGCCCCAAGAGGTCATTCACTTTAAATGCAGCCTCTTTTCTCACACTGTTACGTTCACAGTGCTGGGTCACTTCAGGTGCAGGTAATTAAAGCTTTCCTAGCATGGCAGCAAAACAGCTCCGTAGTATTCAACTCATAAACGGCATAACCAGTTTTCTTCAGTTTGGTATTTCGACACAACAAATAGTACAGTCCATGCTCTCACAGTCAGGTAAGTCAGAATTATCCTGCATTAATTCCTCAGACTGTATAGAATTATTAGCTTCCTGCAATACTGGCTGTCTGTTTGCTGTTAGCTTTAAAAACTCTTTAAAATCCTGGAGAAGCAATTCAGCCTGTTGTCTGCTAGATAAGGAATTGTTATCAGTTGTTAAACTTCCCTCTTGATTAAGGCTGTTTCCCTTTTCCTCTCTCAGGTTAAGTGACTCAGAGTAACTCTTAGGCTCTTTTGTTAAGGTTTCAAATATAGGAGAGTTGGGTTTACCTTCACTCTGGAAGCTCTTTGGCAAATCGCTTACTTGTTGCCAAGCCCCTCTTATCCTAGGTGGCTCAGACGTCCTCCAGCTGTGAGAGTTCCCGTGCCTCTCTGGGCCAAACGGTAGTTCCCAGAATGAGTTCTTTTTCTCTCTTGCCTGCCGTGAAGGCTTCCTCTCCCAGGGCTCTGCCTTCCTCCAGGTGTCTATTCCAGGACTAGGTCCACTTTCCTCAGGACTTCCATTTATTGCCTCTGAACAGATTCTTGCAGGTCTTCTTCTACTGCTCCGGCTCAGTCCTTGGCTGCTAGCCTTCTCTCTCTGACTGCTGCTCCTCTGACTGTTCACGGTACTCTGACCATTCCCTAGGCTCCTTCTCTTCTCCTTCTCCTTCCACTTCTCCCCCCACTTCTCCTCCTTAGCAAAGCCATACTCCGGTTTAAAACCAGGTTCTCTTCTAGACACGCCCCTTCCAAGCACTGGGTGTGCCCAATCAGGACTGCACGACTCCTCCCCTGGGCTGGTATCCATGCTCAGCTCAGCAGAACGAAGTCTCTCTTTCTTTCCAGCGTTGACAATCTGATGTAAATCCTGTTGCCCTTCAGGATTTTCATCTGTCTCCATAGCCTCAGGAGGGCGCTCTTCACCACAGTATATACTTCTGGGAATTTTCTGAAAGGACTTCTTTGTATTAAAGATGACTAATCTGTGAACCCAGTGTTTTTTCTTAAATCAGTCAGGGCCTAGTAGCAGCAGTTTAAGTTTCAATTTAAACACAGAAGAGAGCGTTCTGGTTACATTTGGAACCCAGCAGAGAGCTTGTAGTTTAAATTTAATAGTCACTTTAAAACACAGAAGAGAGCTTTCTGGTTAAATTTAGAACCCAGCAGAGAGCTTGTAGTTTAAATTTCATAATAAGTCAGAGCCTAGCAGCAGCAAAGAGCTGTAATTTAAATCAAATCAGAATATAACTTAGCATAAAAGGCAAAACAGGGTCAGTACTCTGAGCAACAAATAAAGTCTTCTAGAGACCTTTACAAAGAGGCCTTCTACCTAGGGGGTAAGAGACCTGTGAAACGTTTTCAATAGGTGTTAACACCAGATCAAAAGGCCATTTTGAAAGACTCCTTGTATCCAAACACGGACTGTTAATCACCCAGGAAGTTGGTCACAGCTTACCTCAGCAGCACAGGCATAAATAGCTCAACCAGAGCTCTGTGATCCTCAGTCTTGAAGGATTAGAGAAAGGGACTGCTACTTCTGGAGAGAGATCTGCAATTGTGAGTATATACTTCTGGGAATTTTCTGAAAGGACTTCTTTGTATTAAAGCTAACTAATCTGTGAACCCAGTGTTTTTTTTTGTTAAACAGTCAGTGCCTAGTAGCAGCAGTTTAAGTTTAAATTTAAAACAGAGAAGAAACTTTCTGGTTAAATTTGGAACCCAGCAGAGAGCTTGTAGTTTAAATTTAATAGTCACTCAGGGCCTAGTATCAGCAAAGTACTTAGTTTAAATTTAAAACACAGAAGAGAGCTTTTTGGTTAAATTTGGAACCCAGCAGAGAGCTTGTAGTTTAAATTTAATAGTCACTCAGGGCCTAGTATCAGCAAAGTACTTTTAGTTTAAATTTAAAACATAGAAGCGAGCTTTCTGGTTAAATTTGGAACCCAGCCAAGAGCTTGTAGTTTATATTTAACAGTCACTCAGGGCCTAGTATCAGCAAAGTACTTTTAGATTAAATTTAAAACACAGGGGAGCAGTGTGTCCTGGAGAGTCGGAGCCTTACCTTGCCATATACCCGCGATTGCTGTCTGAACAGGCAGCATGTGGATTCCGCCGGACCAGCTGAGCGGTGTCAGGCCCCGACGTCATTTGGGGGCCTTTATAAGTGCGGCTTTTACTGTGGTTTCGCGGTCACGGTCGTGCTTTGAAGGGGCGCGTTAGCCCCTTTAGCGCCCCTTCAGCGCACGAGGAGTCGTGGAGCGGAGAGTCTGGAATGGGCAAGCGAAAGAAGAAGCTTTTGAATGTGAGTACAGTTAATCCTTCTAAATCTGTAAAGGTGGTTGGTCCAATGGATACGCATTTAGCTCCATTGGAAGGGCCTGAAGCACTGTTTCACTCTGCCGCCAGATCCCCACCCTCTCCTAACGGCTCCTCTTCTCTTCTGGGGGTTATTAACTCAGCCCTGCCTGCTGGTATGGACAATTTGGGTCCAGTGACTTCCTCTCCTACTGTGGTGGAGCAGTCTAGTTCGCTGGACTTGTCACCTGTTTCGGCTTCCCCATTAGAAGTTTCACCTATAGTGGCGGTTCCTATGCCACGTATTTTTCATGCTTCTGGGGATTCTACTAAGGGACAACAGGTTTCTACATCTGCGTTATCCGTGGACAAACAGATCTCTCTAATTGATGTTTGGCAGGTCCTCTCGCGGATTGAATCTTCATTAATGTCTGTTTCTCAATTTTCAGAGTTGTCTAAAGAATCTGTTGCAAAATTGTCTCAACATGAGTCTCAGATTTCTGCGTTAGATGTTAAGTGTCAGAAATTGGAGTCACAGATTGTTTCTTTGCAGAATGTTAATGTATCCTTTATTAAAGATAAATTATTTTGCATGCCCAACAGGAGTTACTGGAGAATAGTTTTAGGGCTAAAAATATTAGATGTTTAAATTTTCCTTATACGCGTTTGTTGTCACCTCAGATCCTATTTAACAAGTACCTGACAGAGGTTTTGGGGTATCAAGAGAATACTAAACCTGTAATTAATAAACTGTATTATTTACATCAATTGGCTGTAGGTCCCAGTGGTGCTCTACAGGGTCCTAATGCCATGCCTATACTTGATTCTGTGGATGTATCTGAATTTATAGAGTCTTCGCAGGATGTGATTTCTACTAGGTTAACTCTTCTTGTTTCTTTTAATTCTGAGATGGATAAGAATACAGTTATGCGTTTGTATTTCCAGAATAAGAATGATAGTTTCTGTGGGGGGACAATAAATTTGTTTCCCGATGTTTCTAGGCAAACGCAACTTCGACGCAAGGCTTTTATTTCTTTAAAGCCTCGTGTCTTAGCGATAGGTGCTACATTTTTCTTAAAGTTTCCTTGCAAATGCCTAGTCACATTGAGAGGAACTAAATATGTCTTTTTAGAGATATCCTCTTTGGAAACTTTTCTTAATAGCCATTCTTCTCATGGATAAGGCAGTTTCTTTTGATATATTTTTGTTTACTAGCATGCTAGAAATAATTTGAGTTTGTTTAAATATGGTTATAGGCACCTCTCTCTGTATACTGTTTGGATTTTCTTATTTATCTTACTGCTTGTGTGTGGTAATTCCTAGACATACTCCCCGTGATGTGGACTGTAAATATTTCTATAATTTTGTTAATTATTTGTTGATATGTTCTGGAAATGATTAATAAATATAAATTAAATACATTTAAAACACAGAAGAGAGCTTTCTGGTTAAATATGGAACCCAGCCGAGAGCTTGTAGTTTAAATTTAATAGTCACTTTAAAACACAGAAGAGAGCTTTCTGGTTAAATTTAGAACCCAGCAGAGAGCTTGCAGTTTAAATTTCATAATAAGTCAGAGCCTAGCAGCAGCAAAGAGCTGTAATTTAAATCAAATCAGAATATAACTTAGCATAAAAGGCAAAACAGAGTCAGTACTCTTTGAGCAACAAATAAAGTCTTCTAGAGACCTTTACAAAGAGGCCTTCTACCTAGTGGGCAAGAGACCTGTGAAACCTTTTCAATAGGTGTTAATACCAGGTGGCAGGTCAAAAGGCCATTTTGAAAGACTCCTATCCAAGCAAGGACTGTTAATCACCAAGGAAGTTGGTCACAGCTTACCTCAGCAGCACAGGCATAAATAGCTCAACCAGAGCTCTGTGATCCTCAGTCTTGAAAGACTTGAAAAAGGGACTGCTACTTCTGTAGAGAGATCTGCAATTCTGAGTATATACTTCTGGAAATTTTCTGAAAGGACTTCTTTGTATTAAAGCTAAGTAATCTGTGAACCCAGTGTTTTTTGTTAAATCAGTCAGGGCCTAGTAGCAGTTTAAGTTTAAATTTGAAACACAGAAGAGAGCTTTCTGGTTAAATATGGAACCCAGCAGAGAGCTTGTAGTTTAAATTTAATAGTCACTCAGGGCCTAGTATCAGCAAAGTACTTTTAGTTTAAATTTAAAACACAGAAGAGAGCTTTCTGTTTAAATTTAAAACCCAGCAGAGAGCTTGTAGTTTATATTTCATAATAGGTCAGAGCCTAGCAGCAGCAAAGAGCTGTAATTTAAATCAAATCAGAATATAACTTATCATAAAAGGCAAAACAGGGTCAGTACTCTGTGATGATGAAGCTCCTCAAGAAGCAATGGAGATAGGAGAAAATCCTGAGGAAGAGAGTAGTGCTGCATTGAAAAGCAGGATTTCTACCTCAAAAGTAAAAAAACACTCAGCTGATCTAAAACCACACCTCATCTTAGGGGAGGAGACAGGTCTGGTCACTGATTGGGCACGCCCAAGCAAGAGGTAGGCAGTGCAGCGTAGTGAGAGCTTGTTAAATACGCAAGCAGTTAGAACACAGACAGAAAGGGGAGAAAGAGAAAGAGGAAGAGAAGGAGAAAGCAGAGAACCACGGAAGAAGGAAGTGGTAGGAGAAGCACTGAGAGACTCCAAAGCACGGAGAGACTCAGATGCACTGGGAGACTCGGGGAGAGACTCAGACTCAAGGAGAAAGAGACTCACGAAGAGACCCAGAGAGAGACCTGGAGCTACTGGAAGAGCTACCTGAGAACCAAGCAGGACCTTGGAGCAGTGGTCAGTGGTGCAAGGATCCACCCTGGAAGCACTCTCGTTACAAGGTAGAACCTGGGGTTAAAGGAGCTAGCAGGTTTGATACCTGGGATAAAGGCAGCTGGAAGCACAGCACTAGAAACCAAAGCAAGAGCAGACAAAGCTACGGAGGAATTGTTCAGCCTGATATTTATTTGAAAAGCACAAGAGCTAATGATAAGCATGCTGAAGCACAAACCCTGAAAGCCAGCAGGAAGAAAGGTGCTAATGCTTATTCAGAGGGCTTGAATGAAGGTAAAGCTGACATTTCTTACTATGATTGCTTATTGAAGAAATCTCCAGAACGTGTTAAATTCCTGAAAACAAACCCAACACAATTTCCAGGAACAAGCAGGAATGAGTCTTCACATGTGGGTACGTCGGCGCCGATGGAGCCCGCACGAGAATGCTCCCCAGCATCCAATCAGAAGGCTTTTGGGAGCATCCCTCGTGCCTGCGCGGTGACTTCCCGCCTTTCCACCTGCCTCTCCCCAGTTTTCGTTTTTCCGCGGAGCCGGCAGGACATACCTCCTTTCACCGCAGAAATTTTTTCTCAAATATCCTTTTGTTTTTGTTTTCTTGTGGTCGCGGCTTTTTCCCGCCGATACCGGCGTCGATAATTTTCTTTATCCCTTCTTTTTCCTTCCAACAAAGAACCAGTTTCGGTTTCTCTTTAGAGGCCTACGGGCCCTTCCAACATGGAGCCTTCTTCCCCTAAGAAGTGCCTTCACTGTGGAAACTTAGTTTTCGTTTTAGACTCCAACGCCTGGTGTCTAACCTGTTTGGGGCCTGACCCTTGTTCCCCCAATTCATTGGGCTTTAGTGTCGGGAGAAGACCTTCTCTTTTTCGGGTGTCCCTCGACGCCGTCTTTCGTCCTGAGGTGCGGATACCGGTTTATTCTTCTCTCCGGGATCAGGTAACCCACAAACAGTCTGTTAAGACTAGCCAATCCTTGAGGGGTAAGTCTCATGCCCGGCATGATGACGGCTCCGGCCTTCCCCTCAAGACATCATTGGCAAGAAAACCCCGGCGGGAGTCTTCGGGCTCCAAAGCATTCACGGGGTTTCAGGTTGTTCCTGGGGTTCACTCCTCACAGAACATACCTGAGTCATGCTCGGGGGTGGTATCTGCTTCGAGCGGTACCGATCCCCCGGCATTGGCATCGGCGTCGAGTGCTCCACTCTTCGCCGAGGATCGTCAACTGGTGTCCTCGGTGCCTCCGGGGCCGATCGACTCTACCCAGACTGGCTTTCCTGCACCCTGGCCATGCGCGGGGTTGGTACTGGCTTTGAGCGGTACCGATTCCCTGGCATTGGCGCCGGTGTCGAGTGACTTGCTCGTCACCGGGGATCGGCGTCGGGTGTCCTTGGTTCCTTCGGGGCCGATTGATCCGACCCGAATGGCCTCTCCGGCAACCAACCCAGGCGCGGGGTTGGTACCTGCTTCGGGCGGTGCCAATTCCCCGGTGTCGAGGCCAGTGTCGAGCGCTCTGCTCGTCACTAGGGGCCGTCATCCGGGGTCCCCGGGGCCCTCGGTTGATATGACCCGGACTGGGTTCCCTCAGCCCGGACCAGCTGCAGGGTGGGTTCCGGCTTCGAGTGGCGCCGATGCCCCGGCATTGGCGTCAGTGTCGAGTGTCCCATTCTCCACCGGGGCTCGTCGTCGAGTGTCCTGGGCCTCGGGGCTGACCGATACGCCACGGTTGGGTTTTCCTCCATGCTCGGAGGGGGTACCGGCCTCGAGCGGTACCGATACCCTGACCTCGGCGTCGGTGTCGAGTATTCCCCTCTTCGCCGGGCGTCGTCTGCAGACGTCCTCGGCGCCGATTCCGCTTGACCTTCAGGGATCGGCATCGCCGGCGCCTCCCCTGGCGCCAGTGAACCCCAGGCGGGCATCGGTAACCTCGCTCGGGTCGATGCCCAGTCTAGAATCGTTGTCCAGCCTGGATGACTGGGTTCCGGCACGCTTCGGGTCCGATCCATGTCCCCTCCGGCTACACAGTGCCAAGGATAACCACCGAAGCTCCCCGGTGGCCTCGGTACCACCTCGGCAATCCCCGCTGCCTGCTACGAGGACCTTACCGCCCCCGGCGCCGATATCGAGGTCGACTCCATCGGTGTCGTCGATCTGTTCTATGCCTAGCTTAGAATCGATACCGGGAACCGATGATGCAGTACTCACTGCCTCGAACCGGAGCAGTCGGTATCTCTCTCCCTCTAGCGGGCTTCCTTCTGGCGCTCAAGCTGCTGAGGCCACATCAGCATACCCAGGAATAGTTCACCTGGGAGATCCTTCCTTTCAGGAATTTCTCTTTGCTATGGCAGCCTTTCTTGCCATTCCTATTCCTGGTCCTACTCTTACCCAGAGTCCTGCAGGAGTAGCAAGCTTTATGCTTCCTTTGCATCCTTCCTTGCAGGATCTCCTTCTAGGGATTTGGCAGTCACCCCTGAGGGTTCCAGCGCCTTCTACAGACATGCATGTTCTGTATCAGGTGCCCCCCTCTCTGGGGTTTCAGAAAATCCAGCTCCCACATCATTCTATTGTAGTGGAGTCAGCGATGAGGAAAGTCAAGAGTAAGAAGAAGCATTCTTCCTACCCTCCAGGTCGCGCATCCAAGACACTGGATGCCTTTGGACGTCGAACCTTCCAAACTTCGATGCTGGCTTCAAGGATTATCTCATATATTTTTTATATGAGTCTAACGCTTCGGGAGGTCACGGAGAAGTTATCTCTTCTGTCTCCCTTCTTGTCAGAACCTAGGGCCTCTGACTATTCCTTGCTTCTTTATCATAGCAGGAATATCGCTTGGTTTCTCTCCCGTGCTGCTCTAGATGCTTTCGAGTCTGTTAGCAGGTCCTCGGCTATTGCCATTGGAGCACGTCGTACAGCCTGGCTCCAGGCTTCAGACTTGAACAGATGGGCACAACATACACTGGGTAACTCTCCGTGTACTGGGGAAAATCTTTTCAATAGAGAGGCTTTACTTCAGGTTGCTCAGTGCTCCACTGACTTTCCTAAGTCTGGGAACCGTCCTAAGCCTTCTTCTTCCCCAGGATGGAGGAAATGCCCTACCAAAACTTCTTTCCGTAGGAAAAGAAAGTGTCCTCCTCCTTCTGCCCATCCTCCAGCTGTGCCCCAGCCTGGGGCATCTTGTCCTGGTCTGAAGTTCCCAGGCTCTCACCAGGCTACACAGAACCAACACCCATAGGCTACAATTTAACTTCTTATTACCAGAAGTTTGCTCTTCCACCGCTGCGCGGTGGTGTTCTTTCAGTATGCCGGGGTATTTTGCCCATGGGCTGCCATGCCCTCCTCTTCCTTTTACTCGAAGGGAGATCGCCACTGTGGACATTCTTCCTTCAGCTGACTTGCCTTGTGGTACATCACCCCAACCCCTATCTCTCAGGGTTCCCCTGCTGGAGCGGGTACGATACTGGAACATCTCTCTCCCTTCCAGGGTAGCTTTCCTGTTATCCTTAACGCATGCTCTGGACATCTGACAGGACCAGGGTATCCGCGCTCCCTTTGTCTGCGTTTTCCCTGTTTTAATATGAGGGAATCCCCTCGGCCATTGGTTCAGTGGCTGGGTGTGCAGGAGCCCGGTGAGTGCTTTCTGCCTGCAAGCACTCTCTGCAGGCTATCTTCTTCGGGCCATGTCCTTTTATGACGTGGCGTCAGGCCTGACCCCTGACGTTTTTATCTCATGATTCTCCTCTATGTTCTCTGCAACCGTCAGAGAAGCTTCCCACTATGGGGGGGGGGGGGGGCTTCGTCTCTGGGGGTCCTCTTCATAGAAGCGGCTTGTATAGTCCTTCCAGGGCTATATAGCTAATTATGCCCTCTGGTCTCTCTTGGGATACCGAGGTCAAAGTTTTCTGCGTGAATGTCCAAGGAGTTCCCAATCTGGCAGGACTCCCCCCTCCCTTTTTTTCCTTTCAGCTTGGCATTCTGTTTTCTGCCCCGCTTGGACAGCGCATGCCCTTCTACTGGGCATGATACCCCTGAGTCCCTTGGCTGGGTCTTCCCGGTATCGTGATCTGTGCGCTTCTTGTCCTTGGGACACATCAGGAGCCTAAAGTACTCCTGATGTGCTCTTACCAGATTGATGGCATCATCTGTTCCTCACGCAAACATGCTGCTCTTTCCATGGCTCTACCGCCTGCACCGCAGAAATAGATTCTCGATATTCTTCTGGTGGGTATTGGATGAATCTTTTTTCCGTCACATCCCCGTGGGGGTGTTTCTCCTGTGGCCCAGTGGCAAGCCTGGGTTCTCAGTATGATTTTTCATGTACTGAGTCTTCACATGTTTTGGTACCCTGGGTGGGCATAGGCCCTGCCCATCTATACTGTCCCTGTATATGTATACATCCCCGTGGATATATATATATATATATATCTGATATCTATATATATATATGCCAATCTTGCCTGGACATATCTATTCCGGTGTGTATAGATATGTCTGCAGTCCCATGCCAAAATGGTTATCTGTATGCCGTATGGGTATGCGCATATTGGAAGAAGTCAAGCACACTGTGTTTTGCCTCTATCCCCCTGACTGCCGACCTTAAAGTTTCTACTCCTTGAGAGGTCCAGACAGTCTGCTTGCCTGATTTATACGGCTCGGTAGCTGGGTCGGGTTATACTCCCTACCGCTTCTATTTTTGGAGTATGCACCTCCCTACCTGTGAGGTGTCTGCTTTCATGTCTCCCTATCTCTTACCAGCTAGGAATGACGGTGTACTCCTTCAGTATTCCGGAGCACACTTTTGTTCTCCCTGGGAAAGGGGTTTCTCCTACACCCCCTCTTCCCTGCCGGACTGAGCTAAACTCCAGATCGGTCAGTCTTCCTCTTTTAGTCCGCAGTGTTACTAACTCTGTCTCTGAAAAAGTCCTCAGCTTTTCCACATAAGCTTTCCATTGAAGACCTGCCGTTCTTCTCCTGCTCCAGTTGTCACCTGGGTCACCTGCCCATTCGGGATTTGGGGCCTCATCCTCACTGCTGTGGAGTTCCCTTGGGGTTCCGCTACTGCGTCTTCAGTCACCTCCGTCACAGCTCTA
Source organism: Ichthyophis bannanicus (assembly GCA_033557465.1). NCBI lineage: Eukaryota > Metazoa > Chordata > Amphibia > Gymnophiona > Ichthyophiidae > Ichthyophis > Ichthyophis bannanicus. Next base: position 186,068,989 of record CM066033.1, on the reverse strand, counting down.
CTCCTACAATCCAGTAGGTAAGCTCTCTATTGTACTAGTGCATTAACTACTTAATGATAACTGGCATGCATTCTGAAGACTCACCTCCCCGGTAGTCTTTAGTTCTTGCTGTTCCTCTTCTCTTCTCAACTCCTACCCCCCGTCCCTCAGGGGATGCCGGGGATCCAGGTTGGGGAAATGCGTCTTCCCAGGGACGCGCATTTCAGGGGTCTCCCCTGGCACCCTCAGCTAGGGTGTCCCCACATGTGAAGACTCATTCCTGCTTGTTCCTGGAGATAGCACAGTTACTTACCTGTAACAGGTGATCTCCGGAACAGCAGGAATTAGTCTTCACAACCCTCCCACCTCCCCTAGGAGTTGAATCTACCTATCTCCTTTCCTCTTCCTCTCCTTCTGTCTCAGCTATGAAACTCAACTGGGGAGAGGCAGGTGGAAAGGCGGGAAGTCACCGCGCAGGTGCGAGGGATGCTCCCAAAAGCCTTCTGATCGGATGCTGGGGAGCAGTCCCGTGCGGGCTGCGTCGGCGCCGACGTACCCACATGTGAAGACTAATTCCTGCTGTTCCGGAGATCACCTGTTACAGGTAAGTAACTGTGCTTTCTCTTAAGGATAAGTGGGGGAGGGGATTTACCCACACGGAGAACTGTTGCTTTGATAAGGACAGCATAGCTAATTACCATGAGCTGGGAGTCTTAAACAAACGTTTGCCTGAAGAGAAAGAAAGCTATCAGCATAGGGAAGGGCACAAGCAGGCTGAATTACTTCTTGAGCAGTTTAAAGAGTTCCTAGAGAAAAAGGCAGCCTCTGCTATTAACCCTATACAGCATGCTAATGGCTGTGAGGAAGATATGCAGTTAGATGATTGTCTGCCTTCAACTGATCTTGACTTAGCTATGGATTGTTCTGCTTGTACTATTAAAGATAGCCATGATAAAGAGCTTTGAAAACTATATGGAAAGAATATAGTATAAAGATTACTTTACCTGTTGCTACCGTGAGAAGCTTATGAAAGTTTAATAAGTGTAATCACATGCTGCTGCTGAGAAGCCTTGCCGTTGGAAAGGACATTGCTTTCAGTTCTGTGAAGAGTCACATGACTGCCTAAGTTTGAAGCCTGAAAAGGAACTGTGAAACAGCTGAGTGAAAGCTGTGTTATTACTGCAACCTCTGTATGTTTGTTTTGCCATCTTTTGTTGGATGTGCATTTTCTTCTTTTGCGTCTGAAAGCACTAAGCTTCAATGCACTGGAATAAAGCCTCATAAAAGAAATTTTCTTGCTTGCCTTTGTCCACTCGAGTCACAACTACAACTCAATCCTTCAGGGGCCCAACAACTACATTACCCAGAACCCCTGAAGGGCAGCAAAGGCCGCTCCTACCTGAAAACCCTCGGGCCCAGGTAGTGGGTGGGCGGCAACTCTTTGAGCAACAAATAAAGTTTTCTAGAGACCTTTACAAAGAGGCTTTCTACCTAGGGGGCAAGAGACCTGTGAAACGTTTTCAATAGGTGTTAACACCAGGTGGCAGGTCAAAAGGCCATTTTGAAAGACTCCTTCTATCCAAGCAAGGATTGTTAATTGCCCAGGAAGTTGGTCACAGCTTACCTCAGTAGCACAGGATAGGGTACTGTGTAGCAGCCTTTTTATAATAAGTGTTATTTCCCTCCCTCCCTCCCTCCCCAACACCCACCCACCCCTGGGATAATCATAGCTTTATAGGTACTTACACATCTTAAATTAAAGGAGGTGCTCTCAGGTGAAACTCGTTATCCAAATCAGTCATACACTAAAGGCCTGAGATTAATTAAGATTCAGCTGAAAAAGGTATATTAAACGTATTAGGTACAGTTTTATTAGTATACATATCCATAACAACCCTTAGTAAGTAAAGAACGTAGATCTAAACACAAGCTTAAAACTAAGATGCAGACAGCTTTCCAGCAATGAGATGGGGGCTTTCCAGTCTTTTGAATTGAGTGTCACATGTATGATTTTCTCCTAGTTGGTGAGAGGTCTTACGTGTGCACTAGGTGCAAGGAGCTCTTTGCTCTCAGGGAACGAGTCCATTCTCTAGAGGCTAGAGTAGCAGACTTGGAAACATAAGAAAGACAGAAGGTACATAGACGAGACCTATAGGGATATGGTTCCTGAAGTCCCACCTCCAGTCTGGCAGCATCCCTGTTGCCATGGAGGAGAGAAGTCATATGACAGGACAGCATCACCCTGGTGTGGCAGGAAGTGATCCTGTAACTAGGACCTGTCCTCCAGGTGATGTAAAACCCTCTTGCACCGAGGAGGTTTCTCCAGGGCCATGTGCCCTGAAAGAAGGCTTAGGACAGCCGTTATAGTTGGTGATTCGATCATTAGGCAGGTAGATAGCTGGGTGGCTGGTGGACATGAGGATTGCCTGGTAACATGCCTGCCTGGTGTGAAGGTAGCGGACCTCACGCGCCACCTAGATAAGGTCTTAGATAGTGCTGGGGAGGAGTCTGCTGTCTTGGTACATGTTGGTACCAATGACATAGAAAAATGTGGCAGGGAGGTTCTGGAGGCTAAATTTAGGCTTTTAGGTAGTAAGTTGAAATCCAGAACTTCCAGGGTAGCATTCTCCAAAATGCTTCCCGTTCCACGTGCAGGACCCAAAAGGCAGGCAGAGCTCCGGAGTCTCAATGTGTGGATGAGACAGTGGTGCAGAGATGAGGGTTTTGGATTTGTTAGGATCTGGGGAACATTCTGGGGAAAGGAGGGGCTCTTCCAAAGGGATGGACTTCACCTTAACCGGGATGGAACCAGGCTGCTGGCATTAACCTTTACAAAGGAGACAGAGCAGCTTTTAAACTAGATAATAGGGGAAAGACGACAGTCGCCCAAGAGCGCATGGTTTGGAAGAATGTATCCTTGAAGGATACTACCAAAAGCAGAGAGGTTCCAAAAAAGAGTAAAGTAGCCCAAATGCCCTCGAGTATGGAGCAGACAGAGCTTAAAAATCCCAAATTACCCATGTCTACCAATAACCAGATTAATAGGAATAAAATACAGTCTCTAAAATGCTTGTATGCAAATTCTATAAGTCTAAAAAATAAGATGGGAGAGTTAGAATATATAGCACTAAATGAGAGGTTAGATATGATTGGAATATCAGAGACATGGAGGAAAGAGGACAACCAGTGGGACACTGTGATACCTGAGTACAAACTGTATTGTAATGATAGAGCTGATCAAATTGGTGGAGTGGTTGCACTCTATGTTAGAGAGGGCATTGAGTCAGAAAGGATTAAAGTTATGCAGGAAACAAAATTTGCTGTAGAATCTCTATGGATTGAAATTCTATGTAAAATGGGGATGGCGATGGCAGTGGGGGTGTACTATCGACCGTCTGGCCAGAATGAACAAATGGATGATGAAATGCTCAAAGAAATCAAGGAAGCTAACAAAGGTCACAGCGCAGTCATAATAATGGGTGATTTGAATTACCCCGGTATCGACTGGGTCAGTGTCACGGCAGGACATGCTAGGGAGATAAAGTTCCTAGATAAAATAAATGACTGCTTCTTGGAGCAGCTGGTTCATGAACCATCAAGAGGGGAAGCCATATTACACCCAGTCCTTAGTGGAACACCAGATCTTGTGCAAGAGGTAAGGGTGTTGGGGTCACTTGGCAATAGTGATCATAGCATGATTGCGTTTGATTTAATCAGTGGAGGAGGGATAGTAAGGAAATCCACAGTACTACCTTTTAACTTTCGAAAGGGAGACTATGATAAAATGAGGAAAATAGCTAAGAAAAAACTAAAAGGAGCTGTTGCAAAGGTTAAAGAGTTACATCAAGCTTCAGTGTTGTTGAAAACTACTATCTTGGAAGTCCAGGCCAGCTGTATTCCATGCTTTAAGAAAAGTGGAAGGAAGTCCAAAAAACTGCCAGCATAGTTTAAAGGTGAGGTCAGAGAGGCTGTTGTTGCCAAAAAAGCATCTTTCAGGAAATGGAAAAAAGAGCCAAACAACGAAAACTGGAAACAGCACAAGCACTGGCAAGTCAAATGCAAGGCATTGATAAGGCAGGCAAAGGGAGAATTTGAGAAGAAGCTTGCTGCAGAAGCAAAAACACGAAATAAAGACTTTTTCAAGTACATTCGTAGAAAAAACCTGTGAGAGTCAGTTGGTCCATTAGATGATAGAGGGGTTAAAGGGGCACTAAGAGGTGACAAGGCGATAGCAGAGAAAATGAATGAATGCTTCAGTCTTTACTGAGGAAGATGTAGGGATGTTACCCATGACTGAAGTGGTATTTAAAGGTGTGGAAGAATTGAAGGAAATATCGATACATCGGGAAGATGCATTACTACTATTAGATAAACTGAAGTGTAGCAAATCACCTGGGCTGGATGGTATACATCCAAGGGTGTTGAAAGAACTGAAATATGAGATTGCAGACCTGCTATTAGTAATCTGTGAATTTTCATTAAAATCATCTGTAATACCTGAAGATTGGAGGATCGCCAATGTAATGCCACGGGACCACAGTTTACCACACCGGTGGGACAACTGGTCTGTCTAAGCCAACGGATTTTTAATGCCACAACGAAGAGAACATCCTGGTGGTCCGGTGTTAATGCTACTGAACCCCCCAACCCTTTAATCGCTTTCCCTCATCTTGCTAGGCTATGGACTGACCTCACCTCCTCCAATACTTGGGAAGCCCCTCCTTGGCTTTATTGCATTTGTGGCACTCGGGCATATGCTCGACTCCCTAATAACTGGGGATGGGCATGTGTTATGGTAACAATACGACCTTCTTTCTTTCTCATTCCCATCTCTCAAGGGGAGCAGCTCGGCTTCCCCATCTACAATAGTCGACAGAAGCGCAGCACTTTGAAGATAGGTCAATGGGACAAGTGGGAAGGTGATGAGTGGCCACCTGAGAGAATTATTGCCTATTATGGGCCAGCTACTTGGGCGCAAGATGGGACCTGGGGATACCGCACTCCTGTTTATATGCTGAATCGTATTATCCGCTTACAAGCTGTTGTAGAAATTATAACTAATGAAACAAGTAAAGCACTAACTCTTTTAGCCAAGCAAAGTACCCAAATGCTTACAGCCATTTACCAGAACCGCTTAGCACTTGATTATTTACTAGCATCTGAGGGTGGGGTGTGTGAAAAATTTAATCTAACTAACTGCTGTTTGCAGATTGATGATCAAGGTCAGGTTGTTGAAGACATAGTGTGGCAGGCTGAGGCCTACAATACGTACGGGAAGCCTGTAAGCTAGGCCTGAGTCCCTACCCCCCAGCTGAGACTAGTAGTGCTGAGAAAGACCAAAGTCAGTGAAAGTCTGAGAATCTGCCTTAAACTGCTTTTGATAAGTTTGTAGGAATCCTTTATTAAATTCTTCTATGCTGATGATAGATATGTTCCAGTGTTCTGCATTCTCACATTCTCTGAGCTAGAAATGACCTTGCAGTAGAAATGTATCTATGTCTAAAAACTGGGCCTTTGTTAGAATAGCCTGAGAAAGGGGAACAGGGTGCTAGTCCCAGAGAGGGTCCCCGATTGGACAAGTGCAGGGGGCGTTGGGACCAATAGAAAGTTTGCCTGTATCAAACTGTGAAAATTGTATATAAGGAATTTGCTTCTGTTCTCCATTGCTCAGTCACTTTTGGATGCGCTCCTTGTCTGAGCCTGTGCACAATAAATTGGCTTGGAACCTGCAATTGACTCCTGGTTTTATTCATTGCGTGCACTTCGCTGCTACATATTCTTGGTGCGTTGGCCGGGAATGTGCGAGTAGTGGATGGTATTCAAGTGAATAAGGCAGCCTTATTCCCTGTGCCCCTTAGCTCATGGGCCCCCCGATACACCATGAGAGAGTTAGACTATTTCTGCGAGAAGGAAGGGGGTGTCCTCACAGAAAAGGACTGGATAGTGTTGCCACCTCCAGAGGGAGGCTCACCTCCAGGGCCCACAGTAATTCCCGAAGCGTTAGGTCCAGCCTTTGTTCATTCTTTTCATCAGGCCACACATTATGGGAAGACAGCGATGGAAAAAGCTCTCAAACCTCATTTCTATATTCCATTATTAGGACCCCTGTCTGCCTCAGTGGCTCAACAATGTTTAACATGTGCTAAGAATAATGCCAAGCAAGGTCCTGGTGCACCCCCAAGAGTTCAGTCAGTAGGAGTTACCCCCATGAGTAATATCCAGGTGGATTTTACTGAAATGCCACAAGCAAATGGACATCATTACTTATTGGTCTTGGTCTGTACCTTTTCTGGGTGGGTAGAAGCTTTCCCCACCAGAACTGAGAAAGTCAGAGAAGTCACTAAAATTCTGCTTCATGAGATTATTCCCCGATTCGGGATACCGTTGACTATAGGGTCAGATAATGGGCCCTCATTTGTATCTCAGGTGACTCAGCAGTTAGCACAAGCTCTACAGGTGCAGTGGAAGTTGCATACTGCTTACAGACCTCAGAGTTCAGGAAAAGTAGAACGTATGAATAGAACCCTAAAATCTCAGTTATCTAAACTTTGTCAAGAAGTTCACCTGAAGTGGCCCCAGGTTCTTCCTATAGCCCTTCTTAGGATATGCTTAGCCCCTACTAAGTCATTAGGAGTTTCCCCTCTTGAGATTCTGTATGGGCGACCCCCGCCTATTGTACAAGGAATAAAAGGAGATATGCAACAGATTGGATCTGAAATTACTAGACAAGAACTATTGGCTTTAAGTTCTGTTTTGCAGAATCTTCATACGTGGGTACAAGATCAACTGCCCATCAATCTAACAGAACCACTGCATTCTTTCAAGCCTGGAGTCTCGGTGTGGATCAAAGAGTGGAGAAAGACACCGTTGGCACCGCATTGGAAGGGACCTTATGTTGTTATCTTATCAACTCCAACAGCAGTCAAAGTTGCTGAACTCGAACCCTGGATCCATCACAGTCGAGTAAAGCTAGCAGCTGCTTCTGAACTTGGTCATTGGACTTCAGTAAATGACCCTGCAACCCCATTGCGGCTCATGCTGCGACGGCAGCCACCACTGTGAAAGAACTTAAGTGAGAATCTACAGCCCTACTCCTGCCACCCACTGGAAGCTGGCAGGTCTACGTACGGCAGAAGCTTGAGGATCTACAACTCTACTCCTGTCACACGGCACGGAAGCTGACAGGTCTACGTATGGTGGAAGCTGGGAAAAGAAGCCTTCAAGTTCAGAGTTTTCAACATTTTAATCCATCTATCAAAGACTGTGATTATGATGATTTCTTATTATTGTTTCATTTTTGCGGTAGCCCTGGGGTCCCTTGGGACAAATTTTGCCCTACCCCCCTGTGCAGCCTGTATAACTACTACCCGAACTGGGATAAAGGTTACCCAAACTTTACTTTATCATTCTTACTACACTTGTACTGGTATAGTTAGCTGGTGCGTGTATAATGGTACAGAGTTAAATATCTGTACAAAAGGGAAGAGCAAAATTTGTTTTAGTCCTCGTCAGAACCCTTCTTATTATGTTTTAGAGTTGCGATGGAATGATGAGGATGGGGCCCTCATAAATGCCACACGTCAACTTTCTGATCCCACAAGACCCGTACCCCTATACTTTGATGCTTGTGATGTTATAAATAGAAATGACTATTACAAATGTGGGTCTTGGGTGCAAGCCTACTATTATGATGATAAATATATGCGTCCTGAAGGAGCATACGGATGGGGAAAATGTACTGGGAAATATTCCCCATCCACCTACAGTAAGCCATCTAAAGATGCATACTTCTGTCCAAAGTGGGAATGTGTGTACTATGCTACTTGGTCGGGTAGCCCCACTGGACAAGATGGGGATAATTGTAAAGCCAATTTAGAAAGACTACCCTTGCTTGAGCCTCAGAAGTGTAAGACAGGTCCTTCTAATCCCCTATGGCTCCTCATACTTGACCCTAGCCAGTGGAAGCAGGGGTTCAGATTTGGTTTATGTATAGAAGGGGGAGGAACTAACCCTGGAACCTTTTTATATATACAGCTTAACACTAAGACCCATATTTCTTCACCTTATCGAATACATCACACCTTTTATGAGGCTATGAAGGCAGAGTTTGCAATTCCCCACACCTCCCAGAACTTGTTCATTGAGCTAGCTGGAGCTGTAGCGTCCAGTCTTCACATTTCTGATTGTTTCTTCTGTGGTGGAACTAAGATGGGAGACCAGTGGCCTTGGGAGGCACAAGAATTGAACTATTCTATCCCATATAACCAAACTGCTCTGCATAAAACTACCAGTGAATGGGTATTAGCTAACCCTATTGTTGGTAACTTATGTTTTGCTCGCACGGGACCACAGTTTACTATGCTAGTTGGACAGCTGGTCTGTCTAAACCAGAAGTTTTACAATGCCACCACTAAGAAAACGTCCTGGTGGTTGGGTGTAAACACTCCAGAACCTTCCAACCCTCTAGTCATCTTTCCTAATCTTGCTAAGTTATGGACTAATTTGGTTTCTTATAATACCTGGCAAGCCCCACCTGGACTATATTGGATTTATTGAACCCGAGCATATGCCAAGCTCCCTAATAACTGGGGAGGTGCATGTGTATTGGGGACCATACTGCCTTCCTTCTTTCTTTTGCCTATCTCCCACGGGGAACAATTAGGTTTTCCAGTATATAAAAGTCGACAGAAGTGAGAGGTCTTAAAAATAGGCCAATGGGATAAATGGGATGATGAGGAATGGCCACCTGAGAGAATCATTTCATACTATGGACCCGCCACTTGGACACAGGATGGGACCTGGGGATACTGCACACCTGTGTACATGATAAATCATATTATACGCTTACAAGCTGTTGTTGAAATAATAACAAATGAAACTAGTAAAGCTCTATCCCTCTTAGCTAAACAGAGTACACAAATGCGTACAGCTATTTATCAGAATCGCTTAGCACTGGATTATTTGCTAGCAGCTGAAGGTGGAGTGTGTGGAAAATTGAATTTAACTAACTGTTGTTTGCAAATTGATAATGAAGGTCAAGTTGTAGAAGATATAGCTAATCAGATGCGGAAGCAAGCTATGTCCAAGTCCATACCTGGCATGGCTTGAAACTTGATGGATGGTTTGGTTCTATGTTTTCAGGGTTGGGCGGCCTGAAAATACTTGTATTCATTTTATTATTAATATTGGCTACATGCTTGTTTCTCCCATGTCTCCTACCCCTTTGCTTATGCATAATAACCTCAATTATTGATAGCACTGTAGAACGGAAAACAGCTACAAAAGTATTAGCTATGTGGCAATATTACCCTATACCCCAAAATGATGCTGCTACACGAGTATAATATGTGATTTGATTCTCACCCTTTCTCACTTGCGGGTGAGAATAATCAAAGGGGGGAATGTGGCAGGCTGAGGCCTACAATACATATGGGAAGCCTGTAAGCTAGGCCTGAGTCCCTACTCCCCAGCTGAGACTAGTAGTGCTGAGAAAGACCAAAGTCAGTGAAAGTCTGAGAATCTGCCTTAAACTGCTTTAAACTGCTTTTGATAAGTTTGTAGGAATCCTTTATTAAATTCTTCTATGCTGATGATAGATATGTTCCAGTGTTCTGCATTCTCTGAGCTAGAAATGACCTTGCAGTAGAAATGTATCTATGTCTAAAAACTGGGCCTTTGTTAGAATAGCCTGAGAAGGGGGAACAGGGTGCTAGTCCCAGAGAGGGTCCCTGATTGGACAGGTGCAGGGGGCGTTGGGACCAATAGAAAGTTTGCCTGTATCAAACTGTGAAAATTGTATATAAGGAATTTGCTTCTGTTCTCCATTGCTCAGTCACTTTTGGATGCGCTCCTTGTCTGAGCCTGTGCACAATAAATTGGCTTGGAACCTGCAATTGACTCCTGGTTTTATTCATTGCGTGCACTTCGCTGCTACAATAGCTGACAACATCCGCAGGATAGCGCATGTCCCAGTTCAGACTTGGAATGGACTGGACCTCACTGGATGGTCTGGAACTCTATTTTCAGGGCTAATAGGATTGAAGACCATTATGTTTGCAGTATTAATCATAGCAGCTATGTGTGTACTTCTTCCATGTTTTCTGCCTCTTTGCTTACGTATGTTTACCTCAATTATTGATAATACAATTGAACGTAAGACAGCAACTCGGATACTAGCCATGTGGAAATATCAGGCTATACCCCAAGAAGAAGCATCACTTTGAAGCGTGTTCAATATGTGATTATATTCTCACCCTCTTTTATTCGGGTTGAGAATAATCAAAGGGGGGAATGTGGTAGGCTATGGCCTGTAAACTAGGCCTAGACCCCAACCCCCACCTGAGACTAGTGCTGAGAAGAACCAGAGTCTGAGAAACTGCTTTAGACTGCTTTAAACTGCTTTTGAAAAGTTTGTATAATTCCTTTATGAATTCCTCTATGCTGATGATAGATATGTTCCTGCATTCTCTGAGCCAGAAATGGCCTTGAAGTTGAAATGTATCAATGTCTAAGACTATGCCTTTGTTAGAATAGCCTGAGAAGGGGGGAGCAGGGAGCTAGGCCCGGAGAGGTCCCCGATTGGACAGGTGCAAGGGGCGTGGGACCAATAGAAAGTTTGCCTGTATCAAACTGTAAAGATTGTATATAAGGAATTTGCTCCTGTACTCCATTGCTCAGTCCTTTTTGGATACTCTCCTGTCTGAGCCTGTGCACAATAAATTGGCTTGGACCCTGAACTGACTCCTGGTTTTATTCATTGCATGCACTTCGCTGCTACAGTAGAATTAAAAAATCCATCACAGATAAGTGTTGAAGAATCTAAATTCTTATTTGGATGCTGTCGTAAACTGGGTAACTTCTCACAACCTGCATTTGAATCCACCTAAGTGAGGCATTATGGGTGAGCAGAACAGACAAGGAATTTTTGGTGCTTCCATCTTTACTGAAAATAAGGCTAGTCCCAAAAGATATGGTTTCCACCTTATGTGTTAAATAGGGCAAATATAGGGCCAGGTCTCTGCCTTGGTTTCATACCACCTTTTGCCTCTCTATCCGCCAAGTTCCTTTACTATTTCAGCCATTTCCAGTCCAAAAAGGATCTAACTGTTCTAGGACTCTTTGATATCGGGCAGAGGTGCTGTCAGATGTGCTGAGCAATTAAGAAGTTAGGATTGACAACTGGCAGGGTTTTTCATGATTCTACTGATTTTAACATTAAGCTACAAGACAGGCTAGTATCTCAGCATTTTTCAGAGTATAAAACCTCTATCTGCTGTTCTGTAATCCACCCCCTTGTGTGAGTGAGCCAGAGACTGTGGATAGGGTCCAGGCAACAGGAAGGCTGTGATGGCGAAGCAATTGAATGCTCCTCTAGTCACAGACTGTGCATGGGATCCAGCCAGTGGGAAGGCTGTGGGGGCAGAGCACTGGAATGCCTCTCTAGTCACAGACTGTGGGTGGGATCCAGCCAGTGGGGAGACTGTGGGGGTGGAGCACTGGAATGCCTCTCTAGTCACAGACTGTGGATAGGATCCAGTCAATGGGAAGGCTGTGGGGGTGGAGCACTGGAATGCCTCTCTAGTCACAGACTGTGGGTGGGATCCAGCCAGTGGGAAGACTATGGGGGTGGAGCACTGGAATGCCTCTCTAGTCACAGACTGTGGATAGGATCCAGCCAGTGGGAAGACTGTGGGGGTGGAGCACTGGAATGCCTCTCTAGTCACAGACTGTGGGCAGGATCTAGCTAATAAGGCTGTGGGGGTGGAGCACTGGAATGCTGCTCTAGTCACAGACTGGATGGGATCCAGCCAATGGGAAGACTGAGGGGGTGGAACACTGGAATGCCTCTCTAGTCACAGACTGTGGGTGGGATCCAGCCAGTGGGAAGACTGTGGGGGTGGAGCACTGGAATGCCTCTCTAGTCACAGACTGTGGATAGGATCCAGTCAATGGGAAGGCTGTGGGGGTGGAGCACTGGAATGCCTCTCTAGTCACAGACTGTGGGTGGGATCCAGCCAGTTGGAAGACTGTGGGGGTGGAGCACTGGAATGCCTCTCTAGTCACAGACTGTGGATCCGCCAGTGGGAAGATTGTGGGGGTGGAGCACTGGAATGCTTCTCTAGTCACAGACTGTGGGTGGGATCCAGCCAGTGGGAAGACTGTGGGGGTGGAGCACTGGAATGCCTCTCTAGTCACAGACTGTGGGTGGGATCCAGCCAGTGGGAAGACTGTGGGGGTGGAGCACTGGAATGCTGCTCTAGTCACAGACTGTGGGTGGGATCCAGCCAATGAGAAGACTGAGGTGGTGGAACACTGGAATGCTGCCCTAGTCACAAGAAGGTGAGCTGGGGCAAGTTCTTGTGCTGTACAAGTTTAGTTTTTGTGTATGGTGGAAGATGGAAAAAAAGTGAAGCCAAAGCCTCACCCCCCCCATCCCCAAAATAGACCTCAATGCATTTCTATAGGAAAATAGTTCCAATAGCTGCACTGTGCAAATACTGATTCATAGTAAGATAGCAAGTATGAAATTGCACCTGTCAAACAGCTCTTCCCTCTCATCTCCTCTCCCTGAACTACACAGATAGGGCCCGATTTTCAACTAGGCAGGCTATACACTGCGGCGGTGCATAGCCTGCCCACTGATTCCTTTAACCTGGATTTTCACTTCACAGTGGCGCAAGTGAAAATCCAGGTTTGTCTGGACGCACCGGCAGCCGCAGAGGTTTTATCTTACCTATCTTTAAGGCGCAGAGGCTATGCGGGAAGCATTGAAAATCGCTGCTACCCATGCAGCCCTCCCCCTCCCCCCCTCCCCCGCTCTGCCCTAGAATGCCCCTAACACGTCCCGCATAGCATCTGGGTGCGTTAGGGACTTATCCAGGATTTTCGAAGGGCACTACCTATGTAGGTGCCCTTCGAAAATCCAGGATAAGGCCTTTACACGGGTAACTAGGGGAGTTACCCATGTAAAAGCTTTCAAAAATCGGGCCCAAAGTATTTATTTCTGTGTAGTTCTGTGTGTCTGCGATAGAGAGAGGAGATGAGAAGGAACAGCTGTTTGACAGGTGTAGTTCTGTAATCACTGTGTTATTGTGAATCAATTTTTGTATAGTGCAGCTTTTGCTGCTATTACTACCACTTATCATTTGTATAGTGCTACAAGGCAAACACAGCGCATATACAACTGCTTTTCCTATAGAGAGGCATTGAGGTATATTTTTGATGAATAACCTTACTTTCTCTTCCACCTCACACTATACACAGAAATTTAATATGTACAGCATTGGAAGTTCCCCAGCTCACCTCCTCCCTTCTTGTGACTAGAGCAGCCTTTCAGTTCTCCGCCCCCACAGCCTTCCCATTGGCTGGATCCCACCCACACTCTGTGTCCCTGTGTGTGTGTTGTGCATGGTTTGTCTATAGTAAGGTAACAGAGCAGTGGGACATTTCTGCTGAACATAGTTTTGTGTGTTGATGCAGAGTTGCCAAGTTACCAAGTTCCAGAAGTGAGATTTTAAGTCAGTCATGGATTTCTGACAATCTCGTCCTCATGCATTATGGGACCTGCAGCACTGATGCCAATGGATAAAATCAGGGACTACAAATACCATACTGCACTGCAATGCAAATTTAAAACTAGAACTGAAATTAAATCTCACTCCTGGACCTGGGTAACTTGGCAACTCTGTTGGTGACAGTGGCATGTGGCATATTTTTTGTAGGAAGAGCAATTTGTAGGATGATGGTGCAGTTTCAGGATGGTATTTTGGGTGGTGTGATACAGTAGTTTTTTTGGGATAGATAGTTTGTAGGGTGGTGGGTCAGACGCAGGGGAATAGTTTTTGAGGGTGGGTCAATTACAGTGCGCTGTTTATTTAAAGCGGTGGCACTTTGTAGGGTAGTGGGGCACTGCAGAATAGTTTTTGGGGTCGGAGTAATTTTGCAGGGTAATGGGGCAGATGTGGAGATGTGTTTTAGGGATGGTGCAGTTTGAGGGGTTGTACGACTGTTGTGAGGAAGTGTTTTTAGGGATGGGGCACTTTGTGGGATGGTAGGACAATTGCAAGGGAGTGATGTTTTGGGGGAAGGAGTAGGAGCAGAGTGCTGGTTGGTAAGGCAGTCGCTTAGGGTACTTTTTTGGCATGGGGCGATGTGATGGGGTAATTTTGGGGGTTGGAGTTGCAGAGGATGGGTTCTGGGCATTGGGCAGTTGTCAGGGGACAGGTTTTTTGGTGGTAGTTGCAGGGGACAGGTTTTTGAGGATGGAGCAAACCTTAATGCTTTTCTATAGGAAAAGCAGTTCCAACAGTTGCACTATACAAACACTGATTCACAGTAACATAGGGATAACAGAAGCACACCTATTAAACAACTTTCCCCTCTCATATCCTGTCCTCTCTCTGTCATAGACACATGGAAACTACACAGCTATAAATATACACACACGCATACTAACATATCCGCACAAGCCTAGTCATATACATCCAAGCATTCACACACACATATATACACACACACACACACACACACACACACACACAAACACACAAGCACACATCAAGTGACATACAAACGTGCAGAGTCATACAAACTTGCACACACATCAGCCCACAAAAACACATGCATACGCACACACACACACAAACAAAATAGAGTTACACATACATACATATATGAGGGAGGAGTGGCCTAGTGGTCTCAGACCAGAAGGTTGGGGGTCAAATGCCACCAGAGGACAGCAACCTTGGACCAGAAGGACTAGGGTTTCTAGTCCCACAGGTGCTTCTTGTGGTCTTGGGCAAGCCACTTAACTCTCAATTGCCCATGTTCCCTGTAAAATAGTTATCTCCAAGTTATAATCTTCTCTGTCCTTTAAAGAGCACATCTCCTCAGTGGTGAAACGGTCTTTTCTCACTTTGAGACAGCTTTATGCGGTCCACCCTTTCAGACCCGTCCATGACCACCCTCCTCTTGTCATTAGTAGTATCACGTTTAGATTATTGCAATGCCTCCCTTGCCGGCCTTCCCCAATCCGAATTACGAAGACTACAACTTGTTCATCACACCACTGCCCATATTTTGACCAATGCAACACGTTTTGACCATATCACCCCCATTTTGATTCATCTCCATTGGCTACTAGTCCCATACAGAATTCAATACAAAACACTCCTTTTCATTCACAAATCTATTCACTCTGGTTCTCCACTTTATGTAGCAGACCTGATTCACCTCCACACTCCTCATCGTTTCCTTAGGTCCATCCATGCTAACCGCTTATATCTCCCCTCCCCATCCCAGGCTCATCTTGAATCAACACGCTCTTCTGCCTTTTTCTTTCTGGGTCCCCGGCTCTGGAATTCGCTCCCCCTTACCCTCCGCCTAGAACCTTCCACAAAACATTTAAAACAAGGCTCAAAACTCACCTATTCTGAAACGCCTATGACCTCCCTCCCCCTACTTCTCCCCTCTCTCTGCCCCCTTGTTGATACTTGCTGTCTCTCCTCTGCCCTGTTTCCCTAAATTTCCCTATCTGTCTCTGCTCTTACTTTCCTGTCTATTATATTTGGTGTTCCTTTCTATTTCCCAGCAGACTCATATTTTGTTTGTAAACCGCTCTATTGCCTACGGTAAAAGCGGTATATTAAATCCTCAATAAAGATAAAGATAATGCCCTGTTCAATGTAATTTCAGTTTGTTCAATGTAAAACGCCTTGATATCATGAAAGGCGGTATATAAGAAATTTTAAATAAATAAATAAACATGTACACAGAGAATTAAAAAAAAAAGCTAAACATACATCACAGAGAGATTACATAGACATACAGACACAAGATGTACCCACACACACAGGCAATACAGATGTGTGCATGTGTGCATACACAAACATACACAGAAGGGCTGAAAAGAATTCCATGAGTCATGCTCTGCTTGCTTTCCCCCCTTGTACTAATTGGCATAACTACAGCACATCATGAATTTTTGAAACATATGGTGGTGGGGTGGGGGAAATGGAAAGTTAAATTGTGGGTAATTGCTGGTATTGTGTAAGAGGGAAGGGGGTAACATGTGGGCTTGTACATTTCAATCTGTACATTATCTGATGAGCCACTAATAGTTTTCCAGTACTAAGAAAAAGATGTAAGAAACTGAGGATAGGGTCCATGTAAAGCCTGCAGCTAGAAGCCAATAAAGCTTTGTCTTGGTCACTCAACCGAGAAATTAAAGCATAAGCAGCAGGACAGCAAGAGAGCAGAAAGGCGATGATTCTAAATGCACATAATCATATTTATAGCATTAGAACTGTGGACAAATAATACGCTTTGATTGAGGCTTTGACGTCATTTCACTTTGTAGTAGATTCCAAATGGAGAAGCTTTGAACTGTCTGGTGCACTTCACAGATAATGCATTTAATCAATCAAGAGGATACCACAAGGATATGAAAGGACAGAAGAGGCCTCATGGCCAGAAAGGGAGAGGCAGAGGTCCTGAAATAGGGTGGCCATGACCCATGCAAATAGATGTAGGATTTCCAAAATTGGGAAGGTGGAGGATGGTGGTGTATCACCTTCTCCTTACTCCTGCCATTGTCCTCTTATCTTCTACTTTCTCTTCCTCTATTCTATTAATACTTGTCATTTTGTAATGCCACTGGACATGTGCAGTGTTGATAAGCATTCGGGTACAATATATCTCTGTCTTAAAGAGCTTACGTTCTAAGTGGGGGTCCTGAGGCAATGGGAGAGAATGACTTACCCAAGGTCACAAGGAGAGCTAGTGGCAGCAGTGGGATTTCCACCCTGGCCTCCTGGCTTTTACCCCATTGCTCTGCCACTAGGCTAAATACATTCTTGCCCCATCCCTTCTGCTCCTTCCAGTTCTGCTCCATCTGTTCCCCTACCAGGATTCTTTATCCATCTCATCTTCCTCTTCCTTTCTCCTTTTAACTCTCTTAAGTTTTTTTTGTCCGTCTTCACTTCCTTCCCCCCTTCTCCTCTTCCTCCAACCAAGGAAAAACCCTGTATTACAGAAAAAAATCAGTTACCACCCTAGATTGAAGAATGCCGAAGAGTGTATGAGGAAGACACAACAGGAGGAGGTGTGAGGCAAGAGTATTCCTAGAATATTTCTAAGCCCCCCAAATGATGGAAGACTGCATCAGCAGCAGCTACTTATTTTTAGGAGGTGAAGTGACAGACGTATGGCCACAGCAGAGGTCTAGAACAGGCATAGTGGTTGCCAAGATTGTCAACTAACTCTTTAATTTTTTCTTTCAAGCTCCAAAGTTTTATTGAATGCACCAGTAATATAAACAATCACCCATTAAACAAACCAGAGGCTTGAGCTTTTACATACAGTGTGCATTGCAAAGGTATCCATCCCCTCTGTTTGTCCTGTCTTGTCACAATACAACCTGGAAATAAAATGAGGTTTGGGGGGTTAACACCATGTGATAACACAACATGCCTACAATTTTGAAGGTGCAAAATATCCTTTATTGTGACACAGACAATAATTAAGACAAAAAAACCCTGAAAGCAGGAGTGTGCATATGTGTTCACCCCTCAATGTCAAAACATTGTAGAGCCACGTTTTGCTGCAATTACAGCTGCAACTCTTTTGGGTTATGTTTCTATTACCTTAGCACATCTAGCCACTGGGATTTTCACCCATTCCTTAAGGCAAAACCGCTCCAATTCCTTCAAGTTAGATGGATTGTGTTGGTGTACAGCAATCTTCAAGTACTACCACAGATTCTCCATTGGATTGAGGTTTGACCTTTGACTAGTCCATTCCAAGACATTTAAATGTGTCCCATTTAGCAGTATGTTTTGGGTCATTGTCCTGCTTGAAGGTGAATCTTCATGCCAGTCTCAAATCTCTGGCAGACTTAAACAGGTTTTCCTCAAGAATTGCCCTGTATTTAGTGCCATCCATCGTTCCTTCAATCCTGACCAGTTTTCCTGTCCCTGCCAATGAAAAACCTCCCACAGCATGATGCTGCCACCACCATGTTTCACTGTGGGAATGGTGTTCTCGGGGCTATGGGAAGAGTTGGGTTTACGCCACACATGGCGTTTTCCATGATGGGCAAAAGGTTAAAATGTCATCTCATCTGACCAGAGAACCTTCTTCCATGTGTTTGGGGAGTCCGCTACATTCTGTTGTGGAAACTCCAAACATGTTTTCTTATTTCTTTCTTTGAGCAATGGCTTTTTTTTTTTGGCCATTCTTCCATAAAGCCCCGCTCTGTGGAGTGTATGGCTTAAAGTCGTCCTATGAACAGATACTCCCATCTTCGTTGTGGATCTTTACAGCTCCTTCAGTGTAATCCTTGGTGTCTTTGTAGCATCTCTGATTAATTTCTCCTTGCCCGGTCTATGAGGTTTGGTGGGCGGCCTTCTCCTGTCAGGTTTGTAGAGATGTCATATTCTTTCTATTTTGTTATAATGTAGTTAATGGTGCTCCGCGGGATATTCGGAATTTGGGATTTTCTTTTATAACATAATCCTGATTTGTATGTCTCCACAACTTTGTCTCTGACCTGCTCCTTGGTCTTCATGTTGCTTGCTTAGATTGCAAAGTCAGGGGCCTTTTGGAAAAGGTGTAGTTATACAGGTATCTGACAGATCATGTGACACTGATTGCACACAGGTGGACCCTAATCAACTAATTATGTGAGGTCTGAGGTTACTTGGTTGGACCAGATCTTATTTAGGGGTTTCATAGCAAAAGGGATGAATATATATGCACTCACAACCTTTCAGTTTTTAATTTTTTTTTTATATATACAAGTTATTTCATTGTCATTTCACCTTACCAATTTGGGCTATATTGGTAGGTCCATTACCTAACATCCAAATAAATATCCATTTTCATTCCAGGTTGTACATAAAGAGATAAAACAGCACAAAAACCAAGGGGATGAATACATTTGCAAGGCACTGTATCTCAAAACATACATTTATCAGACATCAGCATTTCAGTTACACCTTCGTAGCAATGGATGCCGAAACCTTATGCAAATACTACTATACTTCTTGGAAGTGGCAAATTACTATCTGTAAGTAGAACATACCATATTCTACAACTCATTATGCCTACCTGTAATAAATGAAACAATAGTTTGATGTGGTGACTAAGACATTAGTAAAATGTCTATATGAGATTGAAAACTAGTGATGTTAGAGTGAATGGGTGGTTGTAATTGGTTTTATAATCAAAATGTTAACTTGTAAAAGTAAAGGGATCACTGTTAGGTGTTAATTAATATTTAAAGCATCAAATGCGGCATAAGATTATAGCAGAGGATTATAGGGAACCGGTATGACTTTTGTCATTTAAGATAAGTCATGCCTCTTAAATGAAATCCATCGTGTTGAATATATGTGAACACCGTCCTGATGCAGCGCCACTATGCAAAATACAGGACTTGTCGAGTGAGTCGTATTATTGATTGCAGAATAAGCAGATAAGTTTCTGTGAAGGGTGATTGTATGTTTTAAGGGTTGTAATGGTTAAAGTTACTAATTAGGGAATTTTCACAGTAAAGTGGCAATTTAAATAATAAAAGGGGGGGTGGTGGGGTGTTCCTTTGTCCGTGAGGAACAGTCTTTATAGCCAGTTGCTAAAAAAACTATGGACACTCTCTGAGGTCTTTTTCTCGTTTTTGTGATGGTGATATTGGTCAGTGATTTTGATATGTTGTATGTGTATAATAGCTGGATCATTTAAAAAAAAATAATGCCCAAACCCAAGTCCATCAAGTGATTGAAAGAGATAAGCCCATTCCACCATGTCAAAGGCCTTTTCTGAGGATGAAGATATTTTGAAGCCTAATGAATGTTACAAAACAGGCCGTTGTTTTCTCTCAAACGTTTTTGGGACATAAAGCTAAGGTTACCAGATTTTTTGCAGGCAACACTGGGACACTTATCCAACGTGAGTGGGGGGTGGGGGGGAGGAAGGAATACCTTAGTTCCAGGTTTCAGCAACAAGGTGTGGAGGAGGGAAGATGAGTCGTTACAACCAATGTTCCCTCTAATTTTCTGTAGGCTGTGTGCACATAAAATATCAGCTGTGCGGCTTTTGAAGGAAGGTTAAATTTTTTGTGCGCTACATAACGACACTTGGAGTTATATACTTTAAAATTTGACTACACATTAGAATACAGTATGTACACCACATTGATGTTAATCAAATTAAATGAAAATAGACGATTACTAAATGAAGCGGAAAATTTCTAGTAATTACAATCACAAATGTGGTATTATTTCAGTTAATTTTTATCGAAAGCCATTGTTATTCCATGTAAATAATTTATGTATGGAAGAAGAGTTCGGTGTCCTACATGGAGTGGTGGGTTCACCCCTAAACAAAGACATGGGGAGAGGTGGCCTGCACAGAGCAACAGGTGCACCTACTCTTGCTGGGCAGACTAGATGGACCATGCTGGTCTTTATCTGCCGTCACTTACTATGTTCTCAAAATTTCTCTCTTCGATCTTTCAAATGTACCCAGTCTGAATAAATTTTATCAAGGTCTACTGATCCGCCATCTTGAAGATGACTCTTAACACGCATCAGCATTTCCAAATGTTCTAAATGTAAGCAATTCCTTATTTTGGTTTTTAAACTGTTCATCAAGCTGAAACCACGCTCACAATCTGCACTAGAAGCCAAAAATGTTCCACCAATATCGATCAGTTTTGCTAAATCTGCAAACTGAGCATTCTGAAACGCCAAAGTCACCATATCCGGAAAACTGTTTATCAGTTTGCTTTTGATTTTTTCTGCGACTAAAAGCTTGAAGTCATTGTACTGCTGAACAACAATATGTTCCTCCATAAGAAATTGTTTGTACTTTAAACAGAGTGATCGGACGTTTTCAATTCCAAATTCATAATCACACTGTGCTATTGCTGTCAAGTCAAAAGCAGACCATTCCTCAATTTCATTTTCAGGAAATCTTTCCCCTAAATGCAGACACAGCATATTAATGAAAGTAAGTGTGGAACCAGTATCCACTGAAGCGTCTCCAGGTATCTTGTCGAGAAGATTTTTAACATTATCAGTCCATTTTACTGTGTCACCCAAGTATTGCATTCGGATTTTGTTCAGCTTACCCTGTGCAAGATGATATGCTTCCAATGGTGTTAGCCCACGTTTCTGAAATGTCATTGTTAATGAAGCTAGTTCAGATAAAACATCATTCAAAATTTGCAGTGTTATATGGAATTGATGGCTGTTTAGCTTTTTATAACAGTACTTTGCAATGGGATCATTATCCTTATCTTCTTCAAAGTATTTTAATAATGGATCATAATTTCGAATAATTGCTTGAAGAGCAAAATGTCTAGATAACCACCGCACTTTGTTCAGAGGTCTAAAAGCAATTGACTCGCATTCAGAAGCATCTGCTAATTCTTTAAATTGTGATCTTTTAGTAGAAGATAGACAAAAGGTTGTGTAAACAGTTCTCATGAAAGTTTCAACTTCTTTCATCAACTTTACTTCCTTCCATGATTCAGAGATCCCCAAATCTTCACGATGGGCAACACAATGCTGCTGCACTAAATGTGAAATATTTTGTTTGTGCTGCGCAGCAACACCATTTATTCTGCCTGACATGACAGAGGCACCATCCGAAGTAAACATGACCATTTTGTTAAGGTCAAGCTTGTATTTCCCATAGAATTCCCGGAGTGCACTGACTATTGATGCAGCATCGCATGCTTCCAACTGTAGCATCCCACCAAATGAAGTTTTATACAGACATGAATTTACTGGCCGATATTTGAAGTACAGTATTAAGTATTTGTTGACAGAAATGTCTGTGCTTTCATCAATAGTTAATGTATGATACGCTGCTGATGCAACATCTGCCATGAGCTTATCTTGGACATTCATGTTTATAATTTCAAGAAATTCAAACAAATAGTTTTTGCTTCTCCAGCTTTCAGGTATGGTTATGTACTTGGACATTTGTTCATTAATATCTTGAACAGAGAGCATGGAAATATTCATCCGAACAGCCAGCAAAACACTATCAAACACTATCAATTAGAATTTTAATTTCTTCTGGTGTAGAACGCTTCCGTTCATTACTAATTTGCCTTTTCTCTTTTTCAGCGGTGCTCTCAAGCAACAAGTTAAATAATCCTCCTCTTAAATTTGGATTTTTAGCTCTAAGTTTCTTAACACTTTCAGTATGAGTCTTACTAGACAGATGTGTGGAAACTGGACTTTTTGAAACGACATCATCCCAAATTTTGCCATTCGAAAACTCTCCGATGGTTTTTGCATCTCGGCAGTATAAACAGACTACTCCGTCATCCTCTTCGTAAGTGAATATTTCACGCAGTTGAACGCACGTTTTATCCCGAGATTTCGGTGTCTCCGTTTCAATAATTTCTTCAAGCCATTCAGGCTTAAAAGCTCTGGCCGTTCTCTTACGTTTTGCACCTCTCATTGCTATTGGTTTCGACATTTTAAAAGTGGTGTGATGGTCACAGCAGGTACTTTATTATTCAAAAGAAATGCCCACAGCCTACAGAAAATTAGAGGGAACATTGCTATAAGGTATGTACATGTATAAAAACAACATACACCAAGATTTTATGTAAAGCAACTCAAAAAAACCCCATATGGCATAGTGACTTACCAAAAGGTCAAAACATTAAAATGACATTAAAATAGCTGAACACTAAAAATCGACGACCGAGGGATAACAAGCATCAATAACATGGGGGGGGGGGGGAGGAAGGGGGAAGGGAGATTAGGAAAGGGGGGAAGGAAGGAGGGGGAAGGGGAAGAAAAAGAAAATAAGAAAAAGAAACTGACATTGTATTGTAAGAGCTCTATCTGTTTAAAAGAAAAGGGGGGAAAACAAAAGTACCACTAATAAACAGGGTGATGGATGGCATATGTAGTAAAAATAATAAATACTTTTGGCATTAAAAGATCTCTGAAGATAAGTACAAAAGTATGATAAGCACAATTGGCAAAAAGAAAGATCATCTCTGGTTGAAAGAAGAGAAAAGTGGGGGCAAGTCAAGGACATTTTCCCCCTTTCACAGGGTTCCTATGCCTGTACTCACCAGCCCTATGGAGAAACCACCCAACTGTACATATATAGAAGGGGCACTAATATACATTATATAAATGCATACACACATATATGAAAGAACCAACAAACAAACCGCTAAATACAAGACCATGTTAAAGGAATGGAAAAAAACTTCTAAAGAAAACATTACATAGGGGTATGTTTACTAAACCGCGCTACTGTGCGGGGCGCACTTGAGCGTGCGCTAAGGTACCTTAGCGCACGCTAATGATGCATTTTTGTGCCCCGCACACGTGCGCGCCGCACTAACGGGCCCGCTCATGTGCGCGTCGCGCAAATGAGCGATAGAGGCATGGAAAGGCTCCCGGAGGGCGGAGGAAGGCTCCCCAGGGGCGGAGAGACGGGGTCAATGGGTGGAGAGAGGGAGGGGAGAGGCTCCCCGCACAGGAGCGGGGCTGAAATTCGATTAAAAAAATACCGCGAGTGAAAACCTCGCGGTAGAGCCGATTTAAAGGGAAGAGAAAACATTTCTGTCAGCAATGTACAGCAAAACCAGGGAAACCTACAAAACGTGAGCAGTGTGATACATGTGCACAGAACAAAATAGCAAATAAAAATTGAAAATGACCACAACAAAATTCTAAAAAATTATAATCCAGCTGGGCAACAGTGATAGTCATGGAAAACATCAAAAATCACTCCCAAGAAAGCCCCAAAAAAGAAATATGAATTTTAGAAGGGTCTACGCTCCGTCCCCATACAAGGTGAATGATCCCACAGTGAAATTGTGCAGAGCAGGGTCATAAACCCTGCTCTGCACAATTTCACTGTGGGATCATTCACCTTGTATGGGGACGGAGCGTAAAAAATAATAATTATTATTTTCTACGCTCCGTCCCCATACAAGGTGAATGATCCCACACAGGGCCGGATTTACCTTGAGTGAGGCCCTACGCCAACAAAAATTGTGGGCCCCCAGAAAAGATAAAAACGAGCACGCCGGATCAGCTGCGCGCTGTTGGCCCTGACGTCATAATTAAACTGGGAAACCCAAAAGCCAAACTTGGAATGTACAACACTGTAGAAATAAAACTATATATTAATTTGCTCTTGTACTAAACAAAGTGCAGATGTTAATGATGCACATTTACCAGAGCTGACATATTCCAATTAATAAATTCAAAATAAAGAGATATTTTTCTACCTTTTGTGCATTTTTTTTCAGCTGCAATTGCTCTAGCCACTTTCTTCTGGTTTCTTCGTGTCAGCCCAACTCCAGTCTTAACCCCCCCAGCCCATTTCCAGTCCCAGCCCCCCCCCCATCGGCTCAAGTAAACTTTAATAAAAAAAAAATAAAACGCTGGCCGCTGTCGCTGCGGCAGCATGGACTGTCCCGCGGGGCCCCCTCTGCCCGGCTGAGCCCCTCCGTGCCGGCTTTGAGTGTGTGGTGGCTGCAAACACCTTCCACAGCACACACTGCCAGCACTGTTGCCAGTATTGGCCTGCCAATGTGCATAATGAGGAGCAAGGTACCATGGGTATAGCCTGGACAGGGTGACCTGGCCAGGATGCATCTGAACAGGGCATAGGGCACTGGCTGGGACATTTTAGTGCCCGGCCACCACCTACACAGACAGGGTGACCTCAGTATGTCCTGCTGGGAGATCACTTTCACCCTGATTGTGCAGTGACGACAGCATGGCTAGGCACCCCCATAGTGCTATATAGTATTTCTCTCATGTGATATTTATGGGTTTTCTTTTGGGGCCCAGTCACTGATTTATCTGCTTGTTGTGTATGCTGACATCCCAGTTCTGGGTGCATGCATTTCCACAAGGAACATGCACTATGGACTAGCTAGCAGACTGTTTGCAGCTGATATGTGTCTTGATGGAGCGGCTTGCAGGGTGCAGTGGCTGAAGGCTTGCTGCAGGAGAGTATCAGATAGTGGTGGGGTGCAGCTTAGCATATCCAGGCCTAATGTCTGTCTGCTATTGTGTTATGGATGTGTACAGAGCTGCATTGACTGCCCTGTAGGGTGTCTGTTCCCCAGTAGGATCGGGGTTGATGGTCCCCTCTACTGCCACCATTGCAGGGAGGTAGAATGTGGATCTGTTGATGGGAGACCCTGTTTGCCATCCTCAGCCCTGGAGGAGGAGGGTGGTGGTACATAATCCTCCTAGGGGTTCATGGGGGCTACACCTGACTGAGACAGACAGGGATATCCAAGGTGTTTCTACAGAAACTACCTATCTCACACATTAACACTGCTTTGGACCTCCAGCATGGCCTCTTTCAGCCATGGAAGGTGCTGTGGACCTGGTGCTGGGCGCCTCACCACACCCTCAGGGTGAGCATAGTACCCACACAATGTGACGGTGTGTAGCTACTCTGTGCCAGTAAAACACATGGTCAGTACCCCCTACCAGGCCGAGGTGCTGTGGGGGTGCACATGGTCACTTCCCCCTACCAGGCCGAGGTGCTGTGGGGGTGCATACCCCATCTTGTGTTTATCTGTGGACAGCTGATTTGCATGTGCAGTGCATCATGGGTACGGGTGGGCTAACCCTATCCTGGTGACCACAGCAGACTGTCTGTGTTGTGACGTGCACTCCCTCTGCAGCCAGCCAGGGGCTTGCTAGCAGCTATAGAGCTGTAACACAATGGTTACTTCACTGCCTGTGGAGCCAGAGGTCATGGGTTCAAACCCACAGTGGGGTTATTTGATGGGGCTGCCCAAAGCATTGTCTCTTTTTAATGTACATTATTGCTGCCAGCAAAAACACCCTCATCGTACTGTACCCATAAGGTGCCTCAGAGGGTGCTTTATAGGGCGCCCTATAGGTTACCTTATGGTTACCATCCAGATAAGGTGCACTATACGTTATCCTGTGGAACAACTTATAGGGTGCCCTATAGGGGACATTTTAGGGTGCCATGGCAGACAGTGCACTTTATAATGTGCCCTATGGAGTGCCTTATGCGGCACCTTCAATTACGGCACGTGAGGGCCTGTTTGCTGGCAGCAATTAATAAAATACAACTAAAGTGCTGCAGGAAAAAATACATACATTGCAAAGCTGATGCCACAGCCAGCCTTACATATTAGGCACACTGGGGAGCAAACTCATGACCCCTGTATTAACAGTCAGTGTCTTACCCATTGTGCTCCACTGCTGCTCCTCCTTGCATGTGAGCGCACCTACTTATGCTTTTCATTCCTTAAACTGCACAGTGCTGCCATCAAAAACATTGCTGTGACCTTGCGGTACCTCATACGGCACCCTATAAAGCGCCCTATAAGCAACATTCTAGGGTGCCTTGGCGGACAGTGCACTTTAAAATGTGCCTTATGGGGCGCCTTATGTTAACACGCTTTGAGAGTGCGTTTGCTAGTAGTAGTAATTAAAATGCCTCCTACAGCAATAGCACACCACCTTATGCTGCCCATTATTTAAATGCCTCCTAAAGTAATGCCTCAGCCAGCCTTCTTCATTGGGCACAGTGGGGGATTGAACCCATGATCCCTGCACCATTGGTCAGTGTCTTAACCATTGTGCTGTGGCTCAGCTCCTCTGCTTGCACATCAGCGCACCACTTATGCCTCCTGCGCAGCTTTCTCATGTGCTAATGTGCGGGGCGCACATGGGCGCCGCGCACATTAGCGCATGAATAATCCCGGTTTTGCTTTTTTCAGCCAGACACGCCCACTCCTTATATGGCACCCGCACACTAGCGCGGCCCGCACATTACCGGGGTTTTAGTAAACATACCCCATAGTGGTATAACATATGATAAAATCATGAAAATACTGGCACTAATAATACAAAACAAAAGAGTGAAAATGGGGGCAATCTGCGTCTGTAACAGAAAGATATACTATTAAGAGCTTAGCATTAGAAAGAAATGCCACCAATGGGGACTGTGAACTGTCAAATATGTGGTAAATGCAAAAGAGCACTGGGTGTGCTAAACAAAAAATAGAGGTAAAAATATTAAAATGCATTTAACAAGAGGAGGAATGGAACACATCGGAGATATGATGGATACATTAAGGGACAACATATATTATTATATCAAAAAAGATTGCCCACAAAAAGTGACCACCAATAAAGCAAGAAGGACCATAGTTAAAAAACGGAACAAACGCTGAAACATAAACCACATAGTTATGTGTGAGAAACCAAACGTACACGGTATAAAAGTAGAATGCACTGTACCTGCTTGGACTGTAAAGGCGGGAAAACGCCGCGCAGGAGCATAGAGAGCCTACTTAAAGGGGAGAAGGAGGCTCCTCCCACTAACATTGTGTGCTGTAAAAAGCCTTATCTAATGAATCAAAAACTAAAACAAGTTTTTGCAAATAGTGTGGACCACAAAAGACAATCCAATGCAAAAAATAACAAACTACGATTATACCATCTTCTTTAAGATAATATAAATAGGAATAAAAGACTTGTTGTTTAAAAACGATATATGTAGGAAAGCCATAAAACAAACCTAAAGAGCAACACCATACCTGCACACACCGCGCGGGGACATAGGAACGCGAGGAGGGGGAGGTGGGGGGGAAGGAGGGGAGGTGGAGGGGGGAGGGGAAGGGGGAAAGGGGGAAGGGGGAGGAAGGGGGGGGCCGCGGGAAACAAGAAATGGGGGAGGGAAGGAGAAAGGCACGTCAAACTAAAGTGCTTAAAATAAACCATCTTATTATGGAACACTTCATAGCTTTGAGTGGCACCGAAACAACTCATCTAATCTATAAGTAAACCATTGCAAATTAAAAATGAAAAAAGAAAGAAAACCATTGCAAATTAAAAAGGAAGAACCGTAATACATAAAGACCCCCATGAACAATCACAAATTATGAAGGGGCAAAAAACAAACAAGCAGCGCATGGTGATACAATAAAAACACATAAGGAAAAAAGGAAGGATTAAAATTGTACCATATAAAGACCAATGATGGAAACGGTGCCGAAGGGGCTCCGGATGCAAATTGTGATCACCGCACCAATACTGTGTGAAATACATTAATCCATATAACCCGATTGGGACAACTTGCTCAAATTGCAAAAGGAAAATGTAAAAAATTAAATAAAAGAAAATAAGCTATAACTAATCAAAGAAGAGAGCACCACCTAAAACATCCGTGTCCCGATGCACCAATATCAACTGATAGAACCATGCACCGGTCTCCTCTTCTTCGCTGGTGCGGTGTGTTGTTCTCGCATCCAAGGCAGCACGTGGCACTGAAGGCTGGCTGAGGGAGGGATCCAAGGAGGTGTGTGGCTGGCAGGCAGGCAGGCATAAGAGCAAAAAGAGGTTGGCTTGCTGGCTGCCCCTCCCTTTTATTTCCCTCTAGCCTGCCATGATTCGTCAATCGTCGGTCACATGTGAGAGGAGTGAGGGCAGGGGACTCAGTGCAGACAGAGGAGAGATTCGGAAGTGACGAAAATTACAGAATGGCAGTAGATCGGTGGTGCAGCCGCGGCCTTAAAAAACCCAAGGTTTGAAAACTCATGAAATCAGTAATTTTTGTGCGCTCCTTTAAAAGTTGTGTGTGCTCGCTCGGCGAGGTGTGTGCGCGCGCACATGCGCACAGCTTAGAGGGAACAGTGATTACAACAATATTCCTTTCAATCAGGCTAATCGACAGAGAGCTAGAAACAGTGATGCATTTCCCCTGTACTGTGCAAAGTATAAAGATAATAGATATTCAGATCACTAAAATGAAAATAATTTTGTTTTCTCCAACTTCTGTCCTTATTGCTGGACTTGGGAACAGGAGGCTGCCAAACAGGGTGGAGATGCGGACAATCCCTGAAAATCAGGGATACTGTAGCTGCTAACCTTACATAAAGCCCATTTGATCTTTATGGGCATACTGGGTCAGACCAAGGGTCCATCAAGCCCAGTATCCTGTTTCCAACAGTGGCCAATCCAGGTCACAAGTATCTGTGAGGTTCCCAGAAAGGTGCATAGATTCAGCAATGCTTATACTGGGGTAAGCAGTGGATCTCCCTGGTCCTCCTTAATAATGATATATGGACTTCTCTGAGGGAGTGGATAACATGAGGAAAGATCTACAAAAGCTGGAAGAATGGTCTAATGCTTGGCAGTTAAGATTTAATGCGAAGAAGTGCAGTGTCATGCACTTTGGAAGCAGTAACCAAGGCAGGCGGACCTGGTGCTTCGGGCCCCTTTTCTCCACCCCCCCCATCACCCTCCATCTCCCAACCCACAAAAGACACCACACCAAATAGTTCATGGAACACAACTGGTCGCAGCTTTATTAACCTTTTAACAATTTCACAATAGGCCAGCCTCCTACACCTTCTCAAGCGATTAGCGGCACCCGGCCCGCACCAGCCATACCTTAGTAAAGCGCCTTGCCACCGCTAACGCCATAACTTGCCCCCCGGCAAGTTACCTAACCCTTCCCCCGACTTTGCCATGCTATTAGCAGAAGTCGTCCAGGGTTTGACCGGGTCAGGGGCACCCCACCCCCGCCCAAGTGTAGCCTGAGGCTCCGGCCCCCGGAAACCTCCGGGATCCTGCCAACCCCCCCCCCCAAGCTGCAACACCCCATAACCCAAACCCCCAAAACATTCCTGGGAGGGAGGGCGGGCGGGAAGCCGGCACCCCCGAGCAGCCTCCGCCGTGACTGACCACGCGGAGGCTGCCCGCCGGGCCCAGCCCACCCCCCAACCCTGACTTGGCCATCCCTGATTGGCTCCCGCGCAGCCGCACCTGCCGGGAGCCAATGACTTTAAATCGGCCGAGGCCGTGCACAGGATACCAGCCCCAGGCCGCGCGCCCGGTTAGGTTCGGCCGCCGGGACCCTGCCCGCGGCCTCGTCAGTAACCAAGGCAGGCAGACCTGGTGCTTCGGGCCCCTTTTCTCCACCCCCCCCATCACCCTCCATCTCCCAACCCACAAAAGACACCACACCAAATAGTTCATGGAACACAACTGGTCGCAGCTTTATTAACCTTTTAACAATTTCACAATAGGCCAGCCTCCTACACCTTCTCAAGCAATTAGCGGCACCCGGCCTGCACCAGCCATACCTTAGCAAAGCGCCTTGCCACCGCTAACGCCATAACTTGCCCCCCGGCAAGTTACCTAACCCTTCCCCCGACTTCGCCATGCTATTAGCAGAAGTTGTCCAGGGTTTGACCGGGTCAGGGGCACCCCGCCCCCGCCCAAGTGTAGACTTTTAGTAAACATGCCTGTTAATGAGTGTCTGGATAAAGAAAGACTACCTGATTTCTACATTACTATACTCCAGTGGCAACCACCAGGCACATTAGGAAGTACTAAAAGCACTGCCCATTTAGAACCCATCTAGAAATAATTATCAACTGAAAACATCAGTTTGCCAAATAGTCCAAAAATATAAGGCTGAGTATAAAATAGAGCCTATGAAGTGAATAAAATTATGTTGGATTCTTTGTCTGGAGGGGCTCTCGTAACAAAATTTTCTTTTTATTCTTAATGTGGAACACGCCTATCAAAGCGTTGTACCATGAAACACCACAAAGTGAACATATTAAAATCAATGATTAAACAGCACTTAGCTTATGGATGCAAAAACCTGTGCCTCAAAGGTTTTTGAAATCACAGATCACAAATCATAGATCAACGATTCAGTCAAAGTTAACCCGATCACTGAACACAAGTGACACAGACTGTGTCTCGAGCTCAATAAATTTTTAAGAGCTCTGCTTCAGGCCACTTCCAAGGTGGGATTGAATCTCAATGTGCGGTGAGGCACCTTTGAGGTACAGGTTTTTGCATCAATATAAGTGCTGTTTAATCATTGATTTTAATGCGTTCACTTTGTGGTGTTTCAAGTTACAAGGCTTTGATAGGCATGTTTCACATTAAGAATAAAAAGGTAACTTTGTTAAGATAGTGACTTATAGCCCCTCCAGACAAAGAATCCAACATAAATTTGTTCATTTCATAGGCTCTATTTTATACTCAGTTTTTTATTTTTGGACATTTAGAAACCATATCAAACCCACCGTATCATAACAGCACTACCAGGACTCACAAAGCACTATACCCTACCTATCAAAAGGCAACACTGCAAATATTAAACCAGTACATCTCACAGAATACCAAGATATCTCCTGCTGGGGAAAGAGAACAAGTGGCACTGTCAAATAGAAACTACTTAAACAGAATACCTCAGCTTGGTTACACATTCAGAACATAGACCATCACCAAACATAGAACAAGGGATCACAATTTAGAAATAGGAAGACAATAATTAAACTGGGAACCCCAAAAGCCAAACTTGGAATGTACAACAACACTGCAGAAATAAACCTATAAATTAATTTCCATTTCTACTAAACAAAACACAGACGTTAACAATGCACATTTCCCAGAGCTGACATATTCCATTTAATAAATTAAAAATAAAAAATATTTGTCTATCTTTTGTTGCTTGGCCATTTTATTTTTCAGTTGTAATTGCTCCAGTCACTTTCTTCTGGTTTCTTTGTGTCTTCTGCTAACTCTCCATTGACTGTTGTCCATTTATTCTTTGTTCTCTCTTCTAGTTTTTTTTTCCATTCTCTCTCTACATCTGCTTTAACATACTGATCTTTCCTCTTTTCCTCTTTCCTCCAATTCTTTCTTTATTCCTTTTTCATCCACTCACTTTTCACTCTTCAATCCTCAATCCCCACTTACTCTCCCAATACCCAGCCAATCATAGATTTTTCAACCCTCCCACACAAAATATATTTTCCTCTCTTCATCCTCACTCCACCAGCCCCATTCCCTTCTAGTCCTCCCCCAAACCCCTGCATCAATCCTTCCAGTCCTAGCCCCTATCAGCCCATTTCCAATCCTATTCCCCATCAGCCCATTTCCAGTCCTAGCCACTCCATCAACCCATTTCCTGTCCTAGCCCCCCATTAGCCCATTTCCAATCCAACCCTCCCATTAGCCCATTTCCATTCCTATCCTAGCCCCAATCAGCCCATGTCCAGTCCTAGCCCTCCATCAGCCCATTTCCAATCCAACCCCCTATCAGCCTATTTCCAGCCCAACCCTGAAGAGCCCCGCACCTGTCTGACCATCTTCAAAAGGAGCCAGGGATGCCCGAAGCCGCAACTCACCTCTGCATAGCAACCAGAGTGAAGAGCAGCATGTTCCTTCGTTCTGGCAGCTGTAAAGCCTGCTGGCACCGGAAGTTAAAGGACATTTCCTATTTCCTGGCACTCAGTGTGCTTCGCGTGAACACAACTGCCAGAGTGAAGGAACACGCTGCTCTTTACTTCGGCAGCTGTGCTGAGGTAAGTCGGGGCCTTGGGCCTCCCTGACTCCCTCTGAAGCCAGTCCTGTAAACCGACCACGTGCATAATGAAGTTGGCGGGGAGCCCCCTGAAGCATGGGGCCCTGTATGAGCAACATTTTCGCACAACAGACAATGTCATCTGTAAATTTGATCACCTTACTTGTTATTCCCATTTCCAGGTCATTTATATATATGTTAAAAAGCAGCAGACCCAGCACAGATTCCTGGGGTACTCCACTATTCATCTTTCTCCATTGAGAAAATTGGCCAGTTAGCCCTAATCTCTGTTTTCGATCTTTCAACCAGTTCCTAATCCACAATTATACAATGTCTCCTATTCCATGGCTTTTTAATTTCCTCAAGAGTCTCTCATGAGAGACTTTGTCAAGGGCTTTCTGAAAATCCAGACATACCATATCAACCGGCTCAGCTTTATCTACCTATTTATTCACACCTTCAAAAAAATATGAGCTTAGATTTTCCTTTGCTAAATTCATGTTGGCTTTCTCCCATTTAACCATGACTTTCTAAATGTTCAGTAATTTTGTTTTTTATAACGGTTTCTACCATTTTGCCTGGTACTGATGTAAGGCTCACTGGTCTATAGTTTCCCGGATCACCCTTGGAATCCTTTTAAAAAAGTGGTGTTACATTGGCCACTCTGTAATCCTCAGGTACTACATATGATTTTAAGGATAGATCACAGATAACTGAAATATGAGATTGTACAACTACTATTAGTAATTTCAGCAGCCTGGGATGTATGCCATCCAGTCCAAGTGATTTTTTGCTCTTTAGTTTATCAATTAGTTATAGTACATCTTCCCGATTTATCGAGATTTGTTTCTATTCTTCTGATACATCACCTTTAATATCATTTCTGGCATGGTTACGTTTCCTACATCTTCTTCAGCAAAGACTGAAGCAAAATCTTCATTCCGTCTCTCCACTATGGCCTTGTCCTCTCAGTGCATCTTTTACACTTCCATCATCTAATGGTCCAACTCACTCCCTCACAGGTGTTTTACTCTGAATATACTTGAAAAAGCTTTTATTATGCACTTTTGCTTCCATGGCAAGCTTCTTTTCAATTTTTTTCTTTGCCTGCCTTATCAATGCCTTGCATTTAACTTGCCAGTATTTATTTTGTTTTCCGTTTTTGTCATTTGGCTCTCTTTTTTCCATTTTCTGAAAGATTCTTAGTTGTAACAGCCTCTCTGACCTCACCTTTAAGCCATGCTGGCTGTCATTTGGCCTTCCTTCCACCACCTTTTTTTAAACATGGAATACATCTGCTCTGGGCTTCCAAGATAGTATTTTTAAATGATGCCCAGGCCTGATGTAAACTCTTAACCTTTGCAGTTGCTCCTTTTAGTTTTTTCTTAACCATTCCATTTTCCTCATTTTGTCAGAGTCTCCTTTTTGAAAGTTAAATGTTTGCCCAGTCTATTTCCTTGCTATCCTCACTCCTTTTATTAAATCAAATGTGATCATGTTATGATTATTGCCAAGTGGCTCCAAAACAGTTACCTCTTGCACTAGAGCCTGCGTTCCACTGAGGACTAGGGGACTTGTTTACTAAGCAGTGGTAGCGGCTTCCAATCGATATCGATAATTTCTCCTGTCTGGAAGCCTAGATGCTGTGCCAGATTTCAGAGAATCAATGGGCTCCCCACTCGTACATTCTTCCCCCGGAGTTACCGACCAGAAGCAGTGGAAAGGAGGTAAGCCATTTTGCCACTATCTTAGGGGAGTCCTGGTGCACTTGTCAGTGGGTGCAGCTTTGGGACTCCATCAAAATGCTGGATGCTTCCCTGAGCAGTAATATTGAGAAAATTGGTGCAAAGGTTGATTCTTTAATTGCACTTGCTTGTTCTCAGAAAGTGGAGATTGGCCAACATGCTGCTAAATTGGAGCAACTAGAACAGCAGGTGGAGGAGTTGGGGGCTGTTAAAGACACTCATGTTAAGGAGAGTGTGGTGCTGTGGAGGGATCTAGAATATCTTGAAACCCAGACCCACTCCTTGTGTGCGCTCCTTGGGGTGGCTCCGGCGACGGAGGAGGAGGCATACCTTACAGTGAGTCGTGTGACACAACTCTGCTACCCTCAGTCAGACACACACTTCATCATAACACCAGTCCTGCCAGTATGAATGTTCTTGCATCATCAAGGAAGAACCATCCCTGTATCAGATATCTATCTTGCTCTCTATTTGGATTTCTTCTACTATGAATGTTCTTGCCTCATCAAGGAAGAACCATCCTTGTATCAGATATCTATCTTGCTCTCTATTTGGATTTCTTCTACTCATGTCCGCCATACCAGTACTCTGGGGCCATCGGCCTCACATCCCCCTGCCCCCTTTCCAGCACCGGAGCACTTCAATGCCTTCAATGCATTCAAAGCCTTCCTATCCAAATCTGCTTATTTGTGCCCCCTCCTCCAACTCTTCGCAGTTCTGCCCTCCCCCGTTTACTGCAGTTGACACCCTGCGACTAGGTCTGCTCAATTGTCGCTCCCTCCGGTCAAAAACAATCTTGGTTCATGATCTTATAGAACAGGAGTCTTTGAATGCCTTATTTCTGCTGGAGACATGACTCAAGGAAGGGGAAGAACCCCTCCTAGTGCGATGCTTACCCCTGGACTAGTCTACTCTCTCTATCCCGCGTATCGGCCGGACGGGTGGTGGAGTCACTGCTATCTACCGCTCCTCAGTTCCAGTAACTCAAATCTTCTCTCCCTCTCTTTGCTATCCAGAGTCCCTTCTCTTATGTCTGGGTTCACTCCCAGTAATTCACCTTTTAGTAATCTACTCCCCTCCCTCGCTTTCCCCCTTACTTTGGGAATCTCTTCTCTGCTCCATCTCCGATTTATCTCTGCAATTCCCTCACCTTGTATTACTCGGAGATTTCAATATTCATTTTGATTCACCCATCTCTTCAAGGGATGTTTCATTTCTCTCACTCCTGCATGACCTCTCATTAGTACAACATGTTGACTTTCCTACCCACACTGCTGGCCATACTTTAGATCTGGTCATTACACTGCTAAACTCCCCTGCCCAACCCTTGTCTTTTGCCCACAAGCCAGTCCCCTGGTCTGACCATTCTTGTCTTATTTTCTCACAGCAACTCACACTGCCCAGATCTGTCTCCTTTTTGCCTCTTTGCAGTACTTCTTCCTCTCCAGTTCGACTTTCCTGTCATATCAACTCCGCCACTCTTAAGAATTTTCCCTCTGCACAACAGCTTCTCCCCTCAGATTTTTCTTTCCTCCCACATCTCAGGTCACCTCCTGGAATTCAGAACTCTCCCATGCTCTAGACCAAGTCGCACCACTGCAACCTTGTCGGCCGCACCGTGCTACCCACCAGCCCTGGTTCCATGCGGGGCTTCGACTACAACGTTCTCACTTACGCAGAGCACATCTCTGGAGGAAAGCTTGTTCACCAGCTGCCTACCAGCACTTTAGGTCCTGTCATTTGCAATACCATTCCAGCATCCACCAGGC
This sequence comes from Ichthyophis bannanicus, assembly GCA_033557465.1. Lineage (NCBI taxonomy): Eukaryota > Metazoa > Chordata > Amphibia > Gymnophiona > Ichthyophiidae > Ichthyophis > Ichthyophis bannanicus. The sequence continues at coordinate 186,033,114 of CM066033.1, read as the reverse complement.
CAAGTGCACCTTCTACTCAGAGGCAATTGCCTCCTCCTCAAACAGATCTCACCAATTATACTCCACTCTCCAGGCTCTTTTGAGCTTGCAGCCTCAATCCTCTCCTGGTGTCTCTTCTTCCACCTCGGCTCCCAACTCATCCCGGCTGGCCTCCTTTTTCTCTACCAAAATTTGTGACCTGCGCTCCTCTCTTCCCTCTTGTCCCCAAGCACTGATGTCACCCCCTCCTATCTCACCTCTCCCAACCTCTCCATTGTCCCACACCTGGGCTAACTTCCATCCCCTTACATCCTCGGAACTTCTCAAACTTATCTCCACAACTCATAAGACCTCTTGCTCGCTGGACCCTATACATTCTTCCTGGTTGCCTGAGCCTTCGCTCGGCCTGCCCTTACCACTGCTCACCATTATTAACTCCAGTCTTACCTCTGGGTCCTTTCCTCTTCTGTGGAAACATGCCCTCGTCTGCCCTCTTTTGAAGAGCCCATCCTTGCACCCTTCTATTCCCGCAAACTATCGCCCAATTTCAAATCTGCCATTTTCCTCAAAACTTCTGGAGAAAGCTGCCTTCTCTGAACTTTCTCACCACCTCGATTCAACTCACTTCCTCCACCCCCGTCAGTCCGGTTTTCTGCCAGGCCATAGCGTGGAATCCATCAACTCCACCGTTCTGAACAAAATAGACTCCTCACATGATTGTGGTGACATTTCGGTGGCGGTGTCTCTATATCTCTCTGCTGCCTTCGATCTTGTAGACCACTCATTCCTTCTTTCTAGACTATGGGATGCGGGTCTTATGGGTACTGTTTATCATTGATTTCCCTCTTTCCTGTATTCTAGGTCCTTTGCTGTCACTTCTGGATCTTCCATCACAGATCATTTCCCCCTGCCTTGTGGCATCCCACAAGGCTCAGTTTTAGCTCCTCTGTTGTTTAATGTTTGTCTTGCCACTCTAGCCCTATTAATCCAGCAATCAGGCATATCAGCATATTACGCCGATGATATTTTCTTCCTACATCACACCTCTTCTGCTCATCCAGACATCACCCCACTCAACAACTGCTTATCTTTAGTCTCTGCCTGGCTCTCTAAAAACTGTCTCATTCTTAACATCACTAAGACTGCCGCTATCTGGTTCCCACATGGCTCTATTTGCCCATCCCTCGCTCCTTCTTTCTCAGGTGTTCCAATTACATTGGTATCTAAGCTTGGGTGTCCTACTTGATAATGTTCTTACATTTAACGATCACATCTCTCAGGTGTCTCAGCGCTCCTTCTTCTATCTTCGGGGCATCCGCGCCATCAGACCATTTCTCTCTTCACAGGCCCTGTCCACTCTTCTTCCCTTTTTAGTTATCTCTAAATTCGATTTCTGCAATTCCATACTTGCTGATGTCCCTCAGTATCAACGTTGCTGGCTGCAGCTAATACAGAATACTGCAGCCCGGTTGATATCTCATGCTTCTCCTCGGGATCACATCACTCCTATTCTTTATCATCTCCACTGGCTGCCGCTAGATTTCCAGATAAGATTTAAGATCCTCATACTGGTACACCAAGCTATCTACACCCATAGACCTCAGTACCTGGCTGATCTTCTAATATTCCATACTCCCTCCCGCAGTCTCCGCTCAGTCCATGTCAACCGCCTGCACCTCCCTTCCCCCGCACAGGCACGCCTCCAATCATCCCGGCAATCGGCCTTTTTCTACCTTGGTCCCTCCTTGTGGAACTCTCTTCCCACTGCTCTTCGCTTAGAAGAGTCCTACCCCAAGTTCCACTCTCTTCTGAAAACTCACCTCTTTCCTCTGCCTTTAACCTTCCCCCGTGATTGCCTAATCCCCTGCTTCCTCACCTTCTCCTGTATGTTTGAGTGTGCATTTTCTTTCTTTCCCCTCTTTCCTTTACATGAATTGTAGTTCCTTTTCCTTTCCTTTTTCATTTGTTTTGTTATATTGTAAACTGCCCTGATGTAGTGGGGGGCGGTATATCAAATCTCTGAATAAACATAAACATAAATAAACAGAGGAATAACTTGAGGTTTTTGAGTTTCCCTCGGTCCCCTATGCTTGGCCCAGTTGCTATGGTGAAGAAGTATCTGGTGGGTATCCTGGGCTTCGCATTTGACAATCTGCCTCCTATAGCTTGGGTGTATTACCTGTCTCCCACTAGTGGGGCCTCCATAAACCCCACTTGACCCCAGAATCAGTTGGATTTAACTGTTTTTTGGAAAGCTCTTTGGAGTTGGTGACTGCCCATAGTACTATGTTTTTGACTTTCACCTTTCAGCAAGATAAGAACTTTATTCTTCGTCTTTACTTCAGACATAGGAAGGAGTTGTTTTTTGGCTCTATAGTTCGTATATTTCCTGATATTTCTAAGCCCAATGCAAAGAATTCTTGGCTTTGTGGCCTCGAGTTTTTGCACTTGGGGGAACTTGGCTGTTAAAATTTCCTTGTATGTGTTATATTAGTCTTGAAACTAGAACTTATTTTTTCACAACTCCTGGATCTTGTGTTTTCATGTGAGGGGAAGACGAGGGTTGAGGGTGGAGAACCATAGTGTACATTCCACTAATGGTGGGCTACCTCTCAGTGTCTACATTGATTGTTGTATATTTCCTTGAATACTCCTCTTACCCTGTTTATTGTGGACAAAGAATGTTGAAATTGTTTTATTAATTTTCTTTTGTGTTTTATTTTATTCTTGGTAGATACTGCCTGTACCTTTATTTTGGAATAGTTATAAATTAAAAATTAAAAAAAAATTAAATTGTGAGGGAAAATTGGCAGTATAGTAAATACATTTATTTTTATTTATTTAGCTGCATTTATATCCTGCTTTTCACCGGGTCAAAGCGGTTGGGGGATACATTTAACACGAGGGGATATGAGACACATATACTAATACTTACAGGGAACATGGGCAATGGAGGGTTAAATGGCTTGCCCAAGACCACAAGGAGCACCTGTGGGACTAGAAACCCCAGTCCTTCCGGCCCAAGGTTGCTGTCCTCTAGTGGGATTTGAACCACCGACCTTCCGGCCTGTGGTACCTTGCCCCCAACCACTAGGCCACTCCCTCCCTCCAAATACATAACAATTATAGGGGAAAAAAGAAAAGGGAAAACAAGATTGGGCCATATCACCAGTATATTAAACACATATGTGGGGCCAATTCAGTTGAAGACATCTTTTCCCTGTACGGCCGGTCAAACTTGGGGCGTGCAGTGGTAGCACCCAATTCTGATCCCACGGTGGCTAGATGTGCCCGCGGGATCAGAATTGGATGTGCAGGCTGGGCCCAGATTATGATCGGCCGCATGTCTGGCATCTACCTGGCTAACTCAGCCAGGCTCCTGAATGGTCCCATTGCCATGACACCGCAGCTGTGGTCACTGGCTGTCGCCAAGATGATTCTTTCCCTTTCTGTGGCCAGGGTTGGGCTATGGGGAACCCTCTGCACCTCTTACCTTTCTGTCTCCACTGGCCTCTGCTGTCCATCCACATCCAGGGGGACTTATTCCTCTGAGGTGGAATAAGTCCCCCTGGATGTGGGACCCCGGACGTACAGGGCCGACCTCAGAATCGGCCCTGTACATCCAGGATTGCAGCCCCACCTGCCACCTGCCCTTGCTCCTCTCCCAGCCCACCCCCTCCTGCCCACGAACAGAGCTCCCCGCACAAGTGGCCTGTGTGTGCAGGGAGCTCTGCTGCCACCAGAGGGCTCCAGCTGTTTAGCGGGTCTGGATGTCTGGATCAGACGTCCAGATACACTAAACGGAGACCAGAATGACCCCTATAGCAAATACATAAAATTATCTGTTAAATAGAAATTTAAAAACCAAATAAAATGGTAAATATAGAAAAAAATACAGTAGTAAGAAATAATACATTAGTAAAAAAGAGACAAATATGAAAGGAGTGCAGACTTATTCATGCATCAAACTTTATTATGAAAACCATAAACAAAATACAAATAATAAAACACATGTGTGGTTATAACAAAGGGTGCAAATCAAATCTAGTTTGAAACTACTGGAGGAACTAAAAAGAAAGGTGCAACCATAGGGTGTAACCAAGGGCCCCGAAAAGACCAGACACTTAGACCTATCTAGTATGAATTACATATCTGAAGAGAAATAGATCCTCAATTTTGGAATCTGATCCTCAAGGGCCTAATAATCATGTGGCAAAATTAATCTACCTCAAAGCAGAACATATGCATTAATTCTGACTTAAGGAGCACACAAAAATGTGAGAATTGGACTAGGGAAAGGGGAGAGGAAGGGAAGGGAAGGGGGAAATGGGAGGGGGAGGAAGGAGAAACGTCAATTCAGTTCTTGCAGAAAGTTGTAAGGAGACTGGGTACAGAGGAAATACATAATTAAGAAATAAAACCATAGCATATAAAAAGAATACAAAAATAGTTTAAATACTAATTGTAATTATCAAAATAGGAGAAATCAGTAAAGGAGCCTCTGGACAACGTGCAATCTGTCTTGATTGGAGCAGGCAAACTGGATGTATCTAAAGCCAATTAAAGGATAGGAGCATAAGAACTTATCTCAGTAGCACAATGAGGCACAAAGATCCAACAGAAAGCAGAATAGCACTTGCAGGTCAATCAAAGACAAAAGAGACTTTAGTAAAACCCCAACGCGTTTCGGCCAACGTGGCCTTCCTCAGGGGGTGCAAGCTTCAAAATAAAAACAAAGATAAATAATAAAACACTGCTAAAAATGTAAACATAAAAGTATACCATTATATACATAAAACAGAAAAATAATATAATATACATGTAAAACATGAACTGATGCCATAAAAACAAATTCACTGACCTTAATGTATCAATTAGAAAAGATGGAGTACTATCCAAAAATGCACCAAGCAGGTTGTACTCATAATTCCATCAGAAAAATACCATCAGGGGATTGTTGAGCTCGACATACAAAGGGCATTGTTATAAACCAAACCAACATATGGCACTGTGTGGTTATCATACAAGGAGAAGACAACATCCATAAAGGGACAAGGAGGATGTAAACCTGGAACACAACCCTGTAAAGTCACCTATACATAGGGGTATGTTTAGTAAACTGTGGTAATGTCATTCGCGTTAGGTTCTGCGGTAGAGGTAGAGATGCCCATATAAAGGCGTGGGCATTGCATCGTTACAGCAAGCTGTAGCAACTAACGAGCGTTACAAGGCGCCTTGTAAGGCACCTTACAAGGAACATTACAAGGCACCTTATAAGGCCTTGTAATGTGCCTTGTATGGTGCCTTATAAGGTGCCCAGTAAGTTGCCCTATAAGGTGCCTTATAAGGTGCCCAGTAAAATGCCTTATAAGGTGCCTTGTATGGTGCCTTGTAAGGTGCCCTATAAGGTGCCTAGTAAAGTGCCTTACAAGGTACCTTGTATGGTGCCTTGTAAGGCGCCCTATACAGCCTCTTAGGCTAAGCGCCTTATTAGGCACCCCTGGACAAGGCACCGCAGAAGGCACCATGGGCTATGGAACCATAGGTTAAGTTGGCCTAACAAGGTTATGGTGCACTAGGTTAGTGTGCCCCAGGGGCTGCAAGGTGCCTCAGGATGACATGCATGACCTGTGTGGAACAGAGACAGATGTAGCCCTAAAACTAGATGGAGCACTCAGTAAAGGCAATGAACAGGTGAGTGAAGGAGGGAGAGCTGGGAGCCGCTGGACCTGCCATATCTGCGGGCATTCCATGTGGCTGCCAGTACTGATGACAAACATGGTGGGGGCAGCTGTACCACAGCACAGGGTGTTGGCAATGTAAAGTACTGGAAAGACAGTTGGTGGCAGACGATGGGAATACGTGTCCCTGGGGCGGATGTGGCAGGATAGTTACAATGATGGGTGGACAGAGGAGTGGTGTTGCCATGCAGAGCAGGCACAGGCGAGGCAAGCATGAAGAGGCGCAATGCAGGAAAGGTTAGCAGTGCAGAACATGGGGTGGCAGCCTGCACAGGCAGACAGGACTCTACACAGCTGACAGACGCAGATAGCCAGACCAGAGGACTGTCGCCCACTGTGGCGAGTCTCTTATGACCATAAGAACATAAGATATGCCATACTGGGTCAGACCAAGGTCCATCAAGCCCAGCATCCTGTTTCCAACAGTGGCCAATCTAGATCATACGTACCTAGCAGTTTCCCCAAAAGACACAGGTTCCACAATGCTTGTATTGGGTCAAGCAATGATATCCTGGGCTGGCAGCACATATCTGCAAAAAGATGAGTGTTAGAGGCATGCAGGGTATCTGAGTTGGGCATGCATGGGGGGGGGATCAATAGGGGATTGAACCCATGGACACATTTTTGAGGGTCATTGTATGAACCAGTGGGCTATACTTCTATGGCCTGCTGTACAGCAGTGCCTGGGTACAGAGGGACTGCAGGTCACCGCATGGACCATCTGCTCTGTGTGCCAGGTTAGGGTAACCGCACCAGCACCCATGATGCATTGCACATGAGGAACAGTGGTCTACATCAGGTAACCAAATGGGGTCTGCACCCCTCTGTTACCACATCCTGGTAAGATGGACTGCCATACGAGATACTGGCACAGAGTAGCTACAGACCATGCCATTTTGCAGGTTCTGTATTCACCCTGAGGGTAAGGATGGCTGTCCAGCACTAGGTCCACAGTACATGTGGTCTACATATAGGTCCTGCTGCACATCCCCATCACTGGCAGTGTGTGGCAAGTGACCCAGGCAGTGCGCCAAAGGCACCTCTGTACCCATCTGTGTTACACAGTCACAGGTGTCCCCCTGGAACCAGAAACCACGCAGATCCGTGTGTGCCCAGTGTTAAGGTCTGGCTTCCATAGCTGCCTGTTAGCAGGTCAGAGGGGTGTCCAGTGTCTTATGAGGGTTGTGTACCACATCCCCCTACTGCTCCGGGTACTATACACTATGTGCTCCCAAGGGCCCCATAACACCCATCTTGTAGGTGGGGCATGGAGGGACAGGTGCCTGAGACCACAGGACTGGCTGTGGGACCAGCAAGCCCATTCCTGATGGCTAGGAATATCCCTCTAGGGCTAGTGCGCATAAGACATATCCTGTGACTGGAGCATCAACAGAACAGCATTAATGCCATCTGAATCCTCACTTGCCACATACCACAGTCTGCCATGCATCATCAGACAACACGTTCTGACTGCACCAGCATACACAGTGTTCTCACCATGCACAGACTAACTGAGGACATGCCACAGGCCAGTCTGTGGTACATGGTCAGTGAGAAAACACATGCATCCAGACATAGGCTGGCCAACACACCCACCCACCAAGCAGGTATGTCAGTGATTGGGCACCAGAAAGGACAGGGGGGGGGGGTCACACAGATATCACTGGAGACTATGTGGGAACCTGGACATTCCATGGTCACTGTTACATCAGGGCAAGGCTGCTCTCCCAGCACGACATGATTTAGCCACCCTGTCCATGCAGGTGGGGTTCGAAAACTAATGTGTACCAGACGTTGTTCTACTCGCTGTGCAGATGCAGCCTGCCCAATTCGCCCTATCTGGCCCATACCCACAATACCTTGCTCCTCATTATGCACATTTTCAGACTGATGCTGGTAACAGTTGGACAATGTGTGCCGGGGGGGGGGGAGGGGGGAAGGTTTGCAGCCACAAAACTATGAATAGACATACACACACACACTCCTAATGCAGCACTGTGCAATGGTAGGGGTGTTTGGCAACCCCAGCTGCCACACTGCCAACATTTCTGGACTGAGCAGGAGATAACAGAGGTGCTGTGATGTTACCTGCAAATCCGTTCTGGAGCCAACAACCTGCCTGTACAGCATGATCAAACTATATACAAAATATCCTCAAGTAGCCAATATAACAAAAACACACATCCAAAACCCCAAACAATTTTCTTCTTTTTTTACAACTTTTTGGCTATGCTGTTGAGCTGTGGCTATTTTGGTTTTGTTGTTTCTTGGCTCTAGTGTTTCCCCTGACGTCATGAGGGTTTGCCTTTTTTAAGCGCATGCGCATGGCTTTTTTTCTCCCGGCGTCTTTTTGCTTTTGGGGTTACACTGACGCCGTGATCTGGCACAGCTTATCGCTCCACGTAGCATTTATAGTAAGTTTATGTGCTTGCTCTGCCTGGGGTAAGGTTTCTTTATTTGTTTTTTTGACTTACCGATGTGAGACAGAATTGTTTGCTTTTTTGCAGGTCAGCGTTCTTCTTTCAAATGTAGTTCCATACACGTTGAAGCTCCCTGAGGAAGCAGTAAGGCGAAACATCTGGTGTCGGGGCTCATGTCGGGGCTCGTTTGATACTTTTTCTTCATATCTGGCCTTTAGATAAGTTTGGACTTTTTTTTTAGTTCTTTTGGCTGATTTTTGGCTGATTTATTTAAAAAACGCTGAATGCTTTCTTCTTTTTTTTGCTCTGCTTAAGCTATACCGGTTGGTGGTATGTTAGAGGTTTTTTTATTGACCTTTGATGTAAAGAGAGTCTTTTCATGATTTATGGGACTTGTTCCCTTATCTACGTAGCAGGGCAAAGGTTTGTGATGTGTTCTGCAGGTTCTGTAGGCGGAACCTGAACCTGTGACCTCTGCTCTGAATCAGACTGACTGTGTGTACTGCACCACAGTGGGGCCACAGCTGCACAGCCCTCCCTGGGCCATATCTTGACGTCTCCTTTGAAAGGCTTTTTCTGTTGCATTGCACACCACGTGCTGGTACAGGGCATGGCCTAGGTCCACTGCAGACAGGTGCCACTGCCCCCTCCGGCACAGACACCCTCCCCCCCATGCTGTGCTAACATAACCATATGCTGGTGGTGCTTCTTGTGCGCCGTCTTAGGCCATCCACTGTTCAGGTGGGCAGGTGTCTATGGTGCGGCGTCTAGGGTGGGGAGGCATACATGGACATTCCCACCCCACCCCCATCAGTGCCTAACAACATTTCTGTACCTTCAACATGGTGGTGGGATGGATGCGGGGGCATCCTGTCTCTGCCCTGGCAACTATTGCCTAATGTGGACAAGTTATTTGTATCTTGTGTTTGGCCTTTGTCAGTTGCTGTCTTTCACACTTCCAGTTTCTATGTTCCTATGTGCCACTTCGGCGCCCGCCTTGTCCACCCTGTGCCCCAGCTGCCCCCACTACATGTCCCGCCTGCAGCCCCCTATGCCCCATTTGCACCATCACCATAGTGGCCTTTCATACTGGGGCACTGTGCTGTTGCTGGGAATGGAGCACTACTATCATGTTTCTTGGGCTCACTGGCTATGCTGTACATTGCTGACACTTAAATGGTTTCTCTCTCCTGCAAATGTGCATCTAACGGCAGGTTTTCATTCACGTTAGGATTCAGCCCTTCAGTTCGGCGCGTTAGTGTGGAGGGAGCCTCTCCCCGCCCACTCCCCGCCCATTGACCCCTTCTCTCTGCCCTCTCTCCACCCTCTGCGGTGTTTACCGCGGCCAGGTATGCTAACGATCATTATGTAATGTTAACCCACGTTAACGTTACATACTGTGCATTAGCGTTACCTAATGATCGTTAACGTTACATAACGCGCGGTATGTAACATTACCGCAGTTTAGTAAACATACCCCATAGTGTGGGGATCATGTTTCCTAGAGCCTAATTGATGACGCTGGGATGGCAGCTTTAAAAAAACCAACCACTCCTGTGTAAAAGAAACAGACTTACTTTCAAAAAGCACAGCCACACAAGACTACGAATGCTGAAAGAAAACCACGGAAGAACTTTTAAACTGACACTGAACTTCGTGCCAAAATTTTAGGGTCAAAGTTCACTTAAGCAAACCATTGAATTGTCAGAGAGCCTTTTATGTATAAGATCATAGGATCATCAGACATAGGGGAACAGCACTTGTGAACTAGTTATGCATCTGCTCGTGTTTTACGTGTATATGCTATTATTTTTCAGTTTTATGTATATAATGGTATACTTTTATGTTTAAATTTTTACCAGTGTTTTATTATTTATCTTTGTTTTTATTTTGAGGCTGGTACCTCCTGAGGAAGGTCAAGTGGACTGAAACGCATTGGGGTTTAATAAAGTCTGTTGACTGCCATCTATTGCACCTGCACAATGAGGTACTACATGGAAGGTTCAAAATTAAAGAACCAAGTACAATCGTTACTTGTCCTATACACAGAGCTCTCTCTTAAAAAAACCCAACCAAATATACCAAAAGTAAAATAAAAATAAAGTAGGCCCATGCTTGGAAATGGATAATTGAAAAGGAAGTGTGAGTCGGATACCTGGAAAGACGGAAACATCCTGAATATCAATTTTTATAGGGAGACAAGCCCCTGACGGCTGTCAATTGAAGCACCGTCCTGCATCAAGTTTCAAATCAGAACTTATTATAAAGGTACCTATAAATGATCAAATCTCTACATAATTGCAGGAGAGGCTATGAATGTCGCAACACAAATATATAAAAGGCTGTGTGTAAATATAAGTGGTGCATGCAGTATGCTATTAACAATGAAACTGGGATTGTTAAACAGGTACCTAGTGTAGCTCGAATGTGTCAGATAAAGGGCCATTTGCACCAAAATTGCAAACTGGGCTGTAACCATGGCAAAACTTGTAAACTATCCGGTGTATATTGGCACCCCATAGAGAGTGGTTTGGGCTATTGGTCAGAATGCAAATGGGAATTAGTGTACAAATTAAGATTTTAGAGTACCCAGAAGATCAAGGGTTCACTTCCCACTGGCACTCCTTGTGATCTTGGGCAAGTCAATTTACCCTCCATTGCCTCCGAAGAAAAGGCTGGCAATCTACTTCTGGTGATACATTGCCAAGAAAGCCCAAAGGCAGCTGGGTCGCCAGGAGTCAGCACTGACTTGTCAGCACTAAAAAATAAAAATATATTGCAAAGGCTTAAAAGCTATATGTGAGCTGATAAGTGGAGGAAACCAAAATGAGGGACATCCGAGAAGAGAAATAAAAGCTATAGCACTATCAAGGAGTCCTAACAAGCAAACAACTTATATAAACTTATATTGGCATAAATAGAAAACAAATATTAGGAAAAGAAAGAGGAGTGTGGAAAAATACCTAGGCGTAACATTGGATCAGCGCCTAAACATGAAATCACACATAATCAACAACCAAAACGATTTACCACAAAATACAGTACCCTTCAGTACCTCTGCCCCCTACTCAAACCATCTCATTTTTGCACAGTATTCCAGGCAATAATCTCCCCACACTTTGACTATTGCAGCACAATATATCATGGTCTACTGAAATCCACCCTCCTGCACCCATATCAAACAAGGAGCCACAAAGTGCAAGCACATAACACCCATCCTACAACATCTACACTGGCTTCCCCTATCAAGCTGAATCAAGTACAAGATCATACTACTAACCTTCACGATCAGCCTTAACCAATGAACCTCCCACTTGCAAGCCATATTACAAACAATGCAAAGTACCAGATCAAGAAGACAGAGCACCCAAAACATGCTGGACGTACCCCATGAAAAAATAAAAAGCAACTAATCTGCCTTCATCAGATCCTTTTGCACTCTACACGCCAAGCCTATAGAGCTCACTACCACAGAGAATACAAATCATCACAGAACTGCCTACATTCTGCAAGCAACTCAAGACCCACTATTTATAGAACACTTTGGACAAACCACATAAAATCAAGTACTCCACTTTGCTGTTTCTCGCCCCCCCCCACCCGCCTTCCCACATCCCCTCTCCAACCCCCCTGGCCAACCCCTGATTCTCATACTGCTCCCCTCCCCCGAATGTTCTCACCTTCTCTCTCCCCAGAGTCCTGTAAACCCTTCATTCACATTGATAGTCCTATGTAATAATATTAGCCATGCTATTCAATGTAACTTGTAGACACACTGTACATATTTATAATGTTCTTTGTAAATAAGTTTTCATTCCCTTCTTTCCGAAATGTTTTGTTAATTGTAAACAGCTTGGACCAGGTGAAAAGTGATATAGAGAAACAGTTAAGTAAGTAAGTAAATAAATGAATGAATAAAATATAAGGACAACATAAAAAATAGTTGTGAAAGAAGGGTATCATGACACTATTGGAATCGGAGCATTTAAAAAATAAAACTGAACCATTTGAAATCAAAAACTCAGATGAGGATAGTTAAAACCCTGGTGTAAAACCTAAAAAAGATGATGAGTCTTCATAGTAACATAGTAACACAGTATATGACGGCAGATAAAGACCACTGTGGTCCATCTAGTCTGCCCAGCAAGGCGGCAAGAGTAGGTGCACCTGCTGCTCCGTGCAGGTTACCCCTCCCCATGCCTTTGTTTAGGGTTGTACCCACCGCTCCGCGTAGGTCACCCCTATTTGCTGAGATATAAGAGATAGTTATGTTTATTTTGATTTTATCCTGTTGCTATAAAGGGATCCACTGTGTCTGCCCCATGCCATTTTGAATTCTGTCACTGTATTTGCTCCCACCACTTCCATCGGGAGGGCATTCCAACCATCCACCACCCTTTCAGTGAAAAAGTATTTCCTGACATTTCCTTCAGCTTTATATTATACCTTCTAGTTTTACAGTTTCCGCCTTTGGAAGAGGTTTTCTTTAATACTCTTTAAGTATTTAAAGGTCTGAATCATATCTCCCCTGTCCCTCCTCTCCTCCAGAGTGTGCATATTTAGTTTTTCAGGTCTCTTCTCATAAGTCTTCTGATGCTGGCTCCAAATCATTCTGGCAGCCTCTGAACTGTTTCCAGCCTTTTCATGTCCTTTGTGAGATATGGTTTCCAAAACTGAACACAATTCACCAGCGACTTGTACATCACCAGCGACTTGTACAGTGCCATTAGCACCTCTTCCTTTCTGCTGGTAATTCCTCTTTGTATGTAACTCAGCATCCTTCTGGCTTTTGCCACCGCCTTGTCACACTGTTTTGCCACCTTGAGATCCTCAGAAACAATCACTCCGAGATCCTTCTCCTGGTCCATGCACACCAACCTCTCACCCCCATTGCATACAATTCCCTTGGATTTCTGCTTCCCAAGTGCACGACACTGCATTTCTTCACATTAAATCTTAACTGCAAAGCATTAGACCATTCTTCCAGCTTTTGTAGATCTTTCCTCATGTTATCTACTCTCTCAGGGGGGTCTACTCTGTCGCAAATTTTTGTGTCATCTGCAAAAAGACAGACTTTTCCATTCTGTCTGTCAGCAATATCACTCACAAATACATTGAACAGTACTGGTCCCAGGACTGAATCTTGGAGCACACCACTAATCACCTTCCTTTCATTTGGGTGAGTTCCGTTTACCATCATCTTCTGTCAGTCAACCAATTTCTGATCCAGTTCACTACTTTGGGACCCATCCCCAGGCTATTGAGTTTATTGATAATCCTCCTATGAGGAACAGTATCAAAGGCTTTGCTGAAATCTAGGTAGATCACATCCATCTCATGCCCTTGATCTAATTCTCTGATCACTCAGTCAAAGAACTCAATCAGATTTGTTTAGCAAGATCGTCCTTTGGTAAAACCATGTTATCTCGGATCATGCAACCTATTCGTTTCGAGGAAGTCCACTATTTGCTCTTTCAGGAGCACTTCCATTACTTTTCCTGCCACCGAGGCAAGGCTTACTGGCCTGTAGATTGTCACTTCTTCCCTGTCACCACTTTTGTGAAGAGGTACCACATCAGCCCTTCTCCAGTCCTGAGAAACTTCTCCTATCTCCTAGGATAAATTAAAAACATCCTTTAACGGCCTTGCAAGCACCTCTCAGAGCTCGTTCAGTATCCTGGGATGTATCCCATCCGGTCCCATCGCCTCGGCCACTTTCAGTTTTGCAAGCTGCTCTAACACATCTTCTTCGAATAGTGTTGTATCTACTCCATTCCCATTTGTATATTTGTCATTCACAGGTGGTCCTTCTCCAGGATTTTCTCTAGTAAAAACAGAGCAGAAGTATTTGTTTAGCAATTTTGCTTTTTCAGTGTCACTTTCCACAAATCCATTCCCAGCACTTTTGAATCCTGTAATTCCACCTCTGATTTTCCTCCTCTCCCGAATATACCTGAAAAACATTTTGTCGCCACACTTCATATCTATAGCCATCTTTTCTTATGCCTTTGATTTTGCTGTCCTTATTTCTCTTTTTGTCTGTATTCTTTTATTTATTTAACAGTTCTTATATACCGCGCTCTTTGTTTTCAGTGCAGTTTAAAATGAAACAAAATGACTTTCAGACATATAGACTGTCCTGAGTTTACATACAACAGGGAAGGCAACAAGGGTTTCAACTTTGGGAAACTAATATACAGATTGTGAGGTAGGCTATTTACAGTGAAAGGATTCTATATCAGTGATGTGGATCATGATATAGGACCGTTGCTAATTCATATTACAGCTTACACTGTGTTGCGGAAGATGGAGAGGTATTTCCAGGTTTTGGGAAGTGTGTAATGAAAAGGTAGTGCTTTAGGGTTTTTCTAAATTGCATGAGGTCACTGGTTGCTCTGATTGGGGGTGGGAGGTGGTTCCAGCATCTGGGAGCGTAGTACACGAATGCTCTATTATTAGTTGCAAGTGCGCATTTTGTGGTTTCTCTTGGAATGGTTAGCGTGTTGGTAGCTGCTGATCTCCTGGGTCTGTTATTGAGTGGTTGGTTGAGTAGTGTGGAGATTGAGGAGGGAGATATTTTGTTAATGGCCTTGAAGGTGATGAGTAGAGCTTTATATAATATCCTGCAGCTTATCGGGAGGCAGTGTAGTTCCCTTAGAATGGGGGTTGTGTTTTGACTCCGTGTTGCTCCGCATAAAATGCGGGCGGCTGCATTCATGGCTAATTGTAGCAGTTTTAGGGTGTTCTTTGGGAGGCAGTGGAGTATGATGTTTGCGTAGTCAAAGTGGGGTGTGACTATCGCTTGGAATATAGTTCTGAGGTTATCGGGGTCAAGCATAGGTCTTAGGTGCCTGAGGGTCTTGATCTTGTAGTATATTGTTTTCACAGTGCGGTTTATGTGCTCCTTGAATTCCAGCCGTTGGTCTAATATTACACCTAAGTATTTTATGGTGGACTTTATTGGGAGCTCTGCATCTCGTACTTTTAAGGTAGCGGGGGGATCGAAACCTTTGTTTTTAGTGATGATTAGGACCTCGGTTTTTTTTAAGTTGATTCTCAGGTTCTGCCCAAGGAGCCAGTCCGTTATGGCATTGAAGGGTTAGGGTTGAATAATCAGGTGTCGTGACATTTATCGGTGTAAACATCAGCACGTCATCTGCATAGATTAAGCAGGATATACAGAAGGAGCGGGTGATTTTGCAGATCGGCTGCATATATATATATTGAAGAGCAGCGCAGAAAGGGAGGAGCCTTGGGGAGCTCCTTGCTTCTGCTGGAAAGGTTCTGATGTGTTTGAGCCAATCCGAACTTGTTGCCATCTGTCTTCTAGGTAAGATTGACACCACTTCCAAGCTAGACCTTGGATTCCCTTTTCGTAAAGTCGAGCTAATAGTTTGTCATGGTCGACTGAATCGAATGCTGCAGCTATGTCGAGGAAGATTAGTGCGAAGCTCATTTTGATGTTGTCAATTCCACTGATGAGTGCATTGGTTAGGGATATCAGGAGTATTTCCACACCGTGACCTTCCCTAAATCCGTGTTGGCTGGGGTCAAGTGGTGATGCAGTTTCAATATGTTGCTGGATCTGCCTCTGAGTCACCTTCTCAATTATTTTAGCCAATAAAGGGATACTGGAGATCGGTCGATAGGATTCTTCCTTCTTTGGATCCAGCTGGCTGTTCTTTAACAATGGTCTGATTGAAGTTTGTTTAAGAGCAGATGGGAATATACCTGTTGAGAAGGACTGATTTATGATATCGGATATGATTGGGCTGAGTTCCAATCGCATTGTTCTTATCCAGTGTGCTGGGCATGGGTCATTCAGTGCAGTGGTGGTGTTGATGTTGGTAATAATTTCTTCAATGTTTTTTGCGGATGGAGGTAATAGCTTGTTGAGGGAGTTATGGTGTGGAAGGGACTGTGCAGACTTTGGTATGGGTGCTGATGTTGTTTTTATGGCTTTGGATTGTATATAGTTGGCATACATTTGGGGGTGTATGGGTTCCTGTTGTGGCGGTGAAGGTTCTTTGGTTAGGGATTTCACCAAATTGAAGAGGTCTTGTGACTTCCTTAAGGAGTGGTTGAGGTGCTCCAAATGGAATCTCTTCCTTTTGTCCCAAATTAATTCACGATGGGCATTCAGATGTGCTAGATATGTGGCCTGGTCCGAGGCATTATGGGTGTGATGCCATTTTCTCTTCAGTTTTCTCAGGTGGAGTAGGGACTCACGTAGTTCATGGGAGAACCATGGGGCTGAGTGTCTCCTATCCGCTTGGTTATTTGGTGACTTATGAATGTTAGACGAGGGCTTTTTAGCATATCGATTAAGGGTGTCATTCCAGTTAGCAACTCTTTCATTTAGGTTGGCTGATTGCTGAGCAAGATTTGGGAGTACTTGTTTAGTAATTTCCTCCTTGTCAAGTGGTTTGAATCGTGCTGGGTTAGATGGCAGTTTATTTGTTTGGCTGAGTATGTCTTGTTGTGTTGGCATACTGAATGTTATCAGACTGTGGTCTGACCAGGGGACAGGGGTGGTGGAGAGATCGAATTTACACTTTGTGCTAGTGACATTGCATGGGGCGAAGACCAGGTCGAGAACATTCCCTTGTTGATGAGTGGAATTGCTTACCATTTGATTGTAGCTGAGGTTGTCCATTGCTTCCAGGAAGGTGTTAGCTAGGGCTGGTTGGATGGAGGGAAGATTAAAATCTCCCTGCAGCCAGTTTGGTTTAGTTGGGTTATCAGGATTACAAGCCAGGTCAATTATATTGGCTAGTTCTTCTGCAGACGAGCTTGGTGCCCTATAAATGAGGTTGATAGTGTTGTATTTGTTGGAGATGGTGATTGTGTCCAGGTTCAGTATGCTTCTGGCTAGGGTCGTCCGGTATTGGAGTTCCGTTTTTGCTATAATGAAGACACCACCTCCTCTTTTGTCAGCTCTATTACATGTGTAAATTGAGAAGTTGGGGGGGGGGGGAGTTGGTTTAGTAAAACAGTGTCCGTGTCAGAGAGCCATGTTTCCGTGACCATTAAGATGTCCAGGTTGAGGTTGTTTAGTAGGTCTGTAATGGCCGGCCATTTTTTTACAAGCAGAGCGAGCATTGATGAGTGCACACCTGAGATCTTTTTGAATATATGACTTGCTACCTTTTGCATTGGTTATATGCTCTAGTGTTACATGGAGCAAGTGAGTCTGTCTCTTGCAGTGTGGGTTTTGTGAAGGTTGAAGTAACTGCGGTGGTGTTTTTTGCTCATGCGGTGAAGTATGGGGATGTGGTTGTGGTCTTGTATGAGGGCATTCGAGTCGTATATGGCATTGGTAAATAGGTAGAGGCATATGAGAGCTAGTATGGAGATGGTCATGATTTGCTGCCGTGTGCGGGTTAGGTCTGTTGAACTGATAATGTTTCTCAATATTACTTGAGTGGCTTGTGGTTGAGCAATCTAGTGTATATGAGGGTAGGCTTATATGTGATGCAATAGGTAGAATTTTTTGGGGATGGATGAGCTACAAAACTTAAAATAGGGAGAGCTTCAGTTACATGGTTATAGCAATTATAGTAGTTTCACAGTTATAGCAGGAGTAATATTAGCTCTTGATTAAAGTTGCAGAACGGTTGCTTTGTTTTCTAGCACAGACATAGAGGGGTTACTTTGTTTCACTCACTTATTCTGACAGATACAAATACAGGGAGATATAAAGTTTCAACTGAACCATAAACTTAGCAGCTTATAAGGTTACAACTTTATCAAGTCTCAGGGCTCTGTCGTGACTACATTCAGTTTGATATTATGTCAATCTACTATAAGGCAGGTCTATTCCAGAACAGCTATATAATTGTATGAGAAGCAACTGTGCAGTTCAGATATAGTAGTAGCAGGTATTTACCGTGCGGTGTCCGTTGTGTTGTTTGGATCGTTTAAGAAGCTGCGGTCGGTTGTGCCCTCAGAGTTTTTGCCGTGCTGTTAATAAACGTTGCATGAGGAAAAGATAGTCGTTGGCTGGTCTTGGCGGTCCACATCTAAGGGCCATGCCAAAGGGCCCTCTAGCGAGGCCCTCAGGCGCGGGCCCGCGAGGCGCGGGTGCGCCTGCTGGCGCCTTCCTTTTGTGTAGTCCCGACTGCCCCGATTGGGCGGCTGAAGAGTGGGGAGTCGTTTGGAGGATGTCCCAGCTCAATCCCTCCTGGGAGAGCACGCAATGGTGGCAAGGACAGGTCCAGTGCTGGCGCCTTCCTTTTGTGTAGCCCCAACTGCCCCGATTGGGCAGCTGAAGAGTGGGGAGTCGTTTGGAGGATGTCCCAACTTAATCCCTCCTGGGAGAGCATGCGATGGCAGCAAGGACAGGTCCGGTGCTGGCGCCTTCCTTTTGTGTAGCCCCGGCTGCCCCGATTGGGCGGCTGAAGAGTGGGGAGTCGTTTGGAGGATGTCCCAGCTCAATCCCTCCTGGGAGAGCACGCGATGGTAGCAAGGACAGGTCCGGTGCTGGCGCCTTCCTTTTGTGTAGCCCCGACTGCCCTGATTGGGCGGCTGTAGAGTGGGGAGTCGTTTGGAGGATGTTCCAGCTCAATCCCTCCTGGGAGAGCACGCGATGGCGGCAAGGACAGGTCCAGTGCTGGCGCCTTCCTTTTGTGTGTTCCTCTGTTTGTGAACTTTTGAATTTTGTGAAAGCTGTGTTTTTTGCCTTTATTTGTGCAGCCACTTCTTTGGAGAACCAAATATTTTTCATTCTTATTTACTTTCCTTACATATGTATCTGTTGCCCCTTTTATTGCCTCCTTTAGTTTAACCCATTGCAATTCCACTTCCCTTATCCCCTTCTACCCTGCCAACTTCTCCTTCAGGTACTTGGCCATTTTACTGAAGTCAGTGTTTTTAAAGTCTAGGACTTTGAGCTTGCTGTGATTGGATTCTACTGTGGCTTTTATCTCAAACCACACCATGTGATGATCCCTGCTGCTCACATGGGCACCCACCTGGATATTCGACACACTATCTCCATTGGTGAGCACTAAATCCAGCACCGAGCTCTCCCTGGTCGGTTCCATCACCATTTGTCTAAGTAATGCATCTTGGAAGGCATCCACAATATTTTACTTCTTTGCAGATTTGCAGAAGGAATACTCCAATCCACGTTGGGTAGATTAAAGTCAACCAATATGATCATTTCCCCCTTCACGGCTATCTTTGCAATATCAGCAGTCATTCACTATCCATTTCTTCAGTTTGAGTTGGAGGCCTGTAGACTACACCAGTATGGATGACAGTGCCATCTCCTCTTTCCAACACAATCCACAGCACTTCTTCTTTTCCACACGTCCCCTGCATTTCAGCAGCTTTAATATTGCTTTTGACATATAGGGCTACTCCTCCTCTTTTTCTACCCTCTCTATCTCTTCTAAAAAGCTTATAGCCAGCTATGGCTATATCCCATTCATGCGACTCATTAAACCGTGTTTCTGTAATGGCCACAATGTCCAAGTCCATTTCCACTGTTGGGGCTTCCAGATCAGGAACTTTGTTGTCTAGGCTTCGAGCATTTGTGCTCATTGCTTTCCAACATTTGTTGACTGGCTTGCCTTTGTTTTGCATGGATTTTGTTCTACACGTCCCTTCCCACTGGCCATTGATGTGTGGTTTAAAAGTGTGGCTGTTTCCAATGTCATATTGCTTTTGCTGGGAGTGACATCCTGATCTTGTCCTTCTCCATCTGTCACCCCCTTTCCCTAATTTGAATGCTTGTCCACATACTGTCTGAATTTTTCACTTAGGATTCTTTTCCTTGTGATAGGGAGATGTAGTCCATCAGCATAGTATAGTCTCTTGTTGATCCATCTGTTTCCCCAATCACCTATATATCTAAATCCTTCTGGTTTGCACCAGGTTTGGAGCCATGTATTAAAGTTGTTTATGTGATGCAGCCTTTCTGCCCCTTACCATGAACAGGTAAACCTCTGAGAATGCTATAATGTTAACAATGGGCTTGAGTTTCTCTCCCAGAATCTGGAATTCCCTTTAAACTGCAGAGGCACTGTTTCTAGCCAGGTCATTTGTACCCAAGTGGATGACAACATCAGATTTGGAGTGCTCACTTTCTGTACTAACTATACCAACCATTTGGTTTGTATTCCTGCTGGCTGAAGAGCCTAGGAGGCATTTGACCATTTCCTCTCCTTTGAACTGTGTTCCCAAGTTGGTGCCTCTGATGATGGAATCTCTAAGTAGTAGTAGCTTTCTGTTTTGTGATTATTTTTTTTTTCTATTTTGGTGCATTATCAGTAGATTGGGTGCATTATCAGTAGATTTGTCATTGAGTCTTTCATTTAAGGGCACTTCTGTTTCCACGAATTGAGAACCCTCATTATCCAAGACAGAGAAGTCATTATGCAGGGATATCTCTTGATGTATAGGGTGCCTCTGCGTTACAGGTCGCAACCTACCAGAACCCACTGTGATCCATTTGTTCCTGGGCTGTTTGATTCTTTGTGGGAGTGGTGGTGGATTTTGTTCAGTTTGTACCATAGAGGAGGTGTGTTTAATTGCAGCTAATTCTTCCCTTAGTAGAGTCAATTCTTTATGCATAGCAGATAACTTGAGGCATATAGGGCAAGCTCTTAGGTTCCAAATGATTCTTCTCAGAATGAAAGCACTACAGTTATTGTACTGAATACACGACATGCTGATTTAGCTGTCCTAGGAGGAGAAAAGGTGGATGTAACACCTAATTAAAGGACAGATGTCAATGTACTGTACATGATGACTATATAGGCAATGCAACCCTGGGGTGGGAGGAGTGAGGGGTAGGGTGGGTGGGACGTTAAGTGTCCCTGGCCATTAGACCTTATATCAGAGGTATTCAAATCCAGTCCTGGAGGGCCGCAAACCAGTCAGGTTTTCAGGATATCCCTAATGAATATGCATGAGATATATTTGTATGTACTGCCTCCATTGTATTTGAATCTATCTCATGCATATTCATTAGGGATATCCCGAAAACCTGACTGGTTTGTGGCCCTCCAGGACTGAATTTGAGTACCTCTGCCTTATATGAACTGAGGGCACACTCAGATATCTGATTTAAATGCTATGCATGGAATGTAGGCAGACTGAATATTCCTAAAAACATATATCCAACAGTTAAAATTTATATTAAAACAGGCAAATATAATGTCTCAAAGCCTTAGTTGAGTGTATAATCTCTTGAAGCTGTGATGAGCAGACTGGTTCTAGTACTTGGTCAGTTGTAGTTTATTCAATTAGCCCCACCCTGTGAAGCAGGCTTGTAACAGACAATGGAAACTGAAATATTCAAACTGAAATCTATCAGCCCACTAATGCAGAGGTCCCTGTAACCTTAAAATGTATACCTTTGCTGCAAAGTTAAGTAGGAGACCTTAGTAGAAGATCAGGTCCCTGCAAACCTAACAATAAATTAAATATTTCTATTCCAAGTAGCTATATATCACGTGTCCCTGACCAATAGATCTTATATGAACTGAAGACACACTCAGATATATGATTTTAAGGCTATGCAAGGAATGAAGGCAGACTGAATATTCTTAAAAACCTATATCCAACAGTTAAAATTTACATTAAAAACAGGCAATTGTAAAGTCTGAAAGCCTTAGCTGAGTGTGTAGTCTCTTGAAAGAATGCTAAAGAGAAGGTGGCATCACCTTTAAGATGAAACAAATAAAAAGGAACAATAAAAAGTCAAAAAGTAAAATATTCTAATAAAACATAAACTCGAGAGGTAAAATGCTGAGGACAATAAACCAAGACAAAATCCATTAAAAGCAATAAATCCAGAGCATAAAAAGAATAAAAAATATAAAAATAGAAGCAAAAAATGAATAAAAAACAAGGGGGGGGCAGGGGGAAGGGAGAAAGGGCTGGAGGGAAAGGGGGGAGAGAGTGGACAAGTTCCTGGAAGAAAAGTCCATAAACCATTATTAAAACAGACTTGGGGAAATCGCTGGGATAATCAGCATACCATCTGTTTACCTTCTGGGATCCTGCCAGGTACTTGTGACCTCGATTGGCTATTATTGGAAACAGGATACTGTCTTTCAGGTACCTTTGATCTGATTCGGTCTGGCCATATCTTATGTTCTTAGGAGGTCAAGTACTTGGTTGGTTTTTCCTCCTTTCTGGAAGACAGATCGGTGGCAATGTGTCCTCATGGTTTACTCTTTCTAGAGGTATTTCACAAGGCTCTGTGTTATCTTCCATCTTTTTGACATAGTTATGAAACCTCTTTGCCAATTACTTCATCCTTTGGAGATTTCTTTCCAGCTTTAGCCAATAAGGTTTTATTTTCTCCTTTTCAGCTTACCCATGGGACCAAACATCTCTAATACTGTGAATCACTTTGCTACAACTATACATTGTTTTCTTTGAAGATGGTCTCTCAATCACGTTTTAAAAAACAGGCGTTGATTGTGAGTGATGATTGAAGTTTCTCTCCCCCTGACTTCTTAATTCTAGACTCAATGTCGGAATCAATATCTATTTAGTATGTTATTAGATTCACATCTTTCCTTTTGACCCAAATTAACCAGGTAATTTGTGCTGTTTTTTATTTTTTTTTACAAATTACATCTTGTGCGGCAGCTCGATCCCTTATTAGAATTTGAGGATTTTAATCTAGTTCTTTCATTACTGATTATGCCTCATTGGGAATATTATATATTTGGGTTTACCTGATTTACATATTAAATAAGGCTTTACAACTCAGAATGCCATTGCCTACTAATCAGTGGAATTAAGTGCAATTATCATATTACACCTATTTTAGAGGGTTCATTGGCTCCCAGTTAAATAGCATGCTATTTTTAAGTGTGCAAATATGGTCTTTAAGATTCTTCATAATATGACTATGAGAGCATGAGTTTTTGAGATTTAGAAAGGTGTTGAAGGCTCATTTATTTGTTTTGGCTTTCAATTGATGATTAGTGTTAATAAACCACATTCCACTGATACGAGTCACCACACACCTCAAAAGTGCCTGCCTTGTATTCAGAGAATCTCTGCTGATAACCACCACATGCAAGTGTGGGGGGGGGGGGAGGGGGAGAAAAAAAGGGGGCAGAGAAAGCACAAGAGAAGGGGGAAGGAATATGAGTAAGCAAAGCATCACAATCCCAAAATGTAGCACAATAGTAGAGAGGCCAGTCCTTAAGCCTTAGGACAACCAAGTCAGCTACTACTACTACTGAGCACTTGGTATAGCGCTACAAGATGTACGCAGCATTGCACAGACATGTAAGAGACAGTCCCTGCTCATCAGAGCTTACAATCTAGTCAAGACAGACAACACAGTAGCTGTAGACATGGGATCCATATAGGGGGGAATGGTAAGGAAACGCAAAGGAGATCAGGTGAGTCCAAATCCGAAAGCGGCAGCGAAGAGGTACGTTTTTAGCTTAGATTTGAAAAGGGCCAGAAAAGGCGCCTGACGTAAAGACTCAGGCAGTTTGTTCTAGGCATAAACTACAGATGCACTAAACAGCAAGTCCGTGCAACAAATCTATAGGTAGCCTTTCATCTTCAGTTGTCAACTACAAATGCTGTCTAGCAAAGCACCATCATATTGAAGCCATGCACAGTCACTTGACCCTTCCAACTCCAGTTGCATTTACCACCAGCTAGTGGAAATACAGAGTCTGCCCAACAGCTCAGCGGTTAAACCATTTCAGCTCTTACCTCTGAAAGCCTCTCAATCACTTTGATTCGATCTGTCTTCTGCTCTATGAAGGCTCAGAGCTCCAAAAGTCTATTGTTTTATTCTTCAATGTGACCTGCTTTCTCGCAGAAAAGAACAGTCCATACTTAGCTTTAAGGGATTTCAACTGATTCTGGAGAACCCAGCAAGAACTACTCTATAGTGCTTTGGTGTGAGTCTTGTAATAAAAGAATCTTACCATCTGACACAACTGAGGCTCTCAGCTCAGTCCACTGCAATATCTCATCCATTTGAATATAGCAGAGTATGTGGACAAAAAAAGGCCTCATTAATTTTGTATCTGGCAAATGGTACAAAGGCACCCTATGGGTCCACTTGATTTCAAAATCTTTATTGAAATTCAGATCCAGCAGTTTCAGAAGCCTCCAAAATTGGAATCAAAGTGGTGTCTTCTGCCTCCCCTGAGATACCTAAAATGATCAGATTGTTCCTCCTGCCTCTATTATTAAGGTCTCCCAGGACCCACTCTACTAGAGATAACTTTTTGGGTTCTTGGTTTCCAAGGTCAATAGCACTGACTGAAACATTGCTATCTCGTCCTTAATAAGGCTCAGTTTTCATCTCACCAGTTTCATCTTGAGTATCATTAAGTAGATTTTTCAATGAAAATACCTCCTTCATTACAGCTTTAATGGATGTCCGTCAGATGTCGCACATTGGCCATCTTGATAGGTGAGGAAAGATCAATTTTTATTTTATTTTGTCACGTGGACATTCACATTGGATGGATCCATTTTGATCATTATGCTTCCCCAGTTTTCCTATGGTTTGTATTCCACAAGATGGGGAATAGTGGCAAAAATAGTGGCAAAAGTGGCAAAAATAGTAATTATATAAATGTTTCATGGTGGAGCTCTTGTTTGGTGCGGCCAGAATCCCTTCATGCTTACTGGTGCCCTCTGATCCTTTTTCTAAGGACATGCTGAATCAGGCCTGAGTTTATTCTTTGATGTCCAGGGACTTCTAGAATTCCTTGAGAAAAAGCAAGACCACAAGACCCCGACATACAGCCCTGCGCTAAAGCTCAACGTAGGGTTCCCTAACACAAGTCTAACAGAGTTTTGCTGTCTAATGCTGTAAGCAAATGACATGCAAATAAGTTGTGCACAAAAAAGTCTGCACTATAAAAAGGACAGCAAACCAGTCACATGTGCATAGGGGTCTGTGTTAGCAGCACATAAAAAACTGTTTGGCACTTGTGTGCATATGCTGAAAGAATGCTAACTGGCATATAAAGAGCAATATTACTCCGCTGAGAAGTTCTGCTCTGAATAATATTGATGTTTATACTCCAGAACTGCAGCACACGCACATACAGACATAAATTTCTCTGCAGCACTGACCACAGACCTATTTGCTAACCCTTTACATCTCCTCAGACCTCGCGTTAAAGTCTCAGCGTTGAGCTCAGCTTTCCGGTCTTCTGTGCACTTCTCTGCATTTGCGCTCAATCACTAATTGTATAATTACCATGGATTTAAATATGCTGAGCTCGAGGCTTTGCGCACAGTTAGCTCGTGCAGAAAACTCCTTTCTGCATTGGTAGAGCACAAAATTGTGCACAAAAACTGAGCTAACCTGTGCGCAAAGCTTAGTACACTTTAATGCATTGGCCCCATTGGATGCAATGGGATAAAACCTGGACTGGTTCAGCCTGTTGGGGAACATAAGAACATAAAATATGCCATACTGGGTCAGACCAAGGTCCATTTCCAACAGTGGCCAATCTAGGTCATAAGTACCTAACAGTCTCCCCAAAAGACACAGGTTCTACAATACTTGTACTGGGTCAAGCAGTAATATCCTGGGTCCCTTTTAATAATGGTTTATGGACCTCTCCTCCAGGAACTTGTCCAAACCTTTTTTAAAAACAGCTACACTAACAGCTTTTACTACATCCTCCGGTAACAAATTCCAGAGTTTGATTACACGTTGAGTGCAAAAATATTTTCTCTTATTAGTCTTAAATAGTTTACCCTCTAGCTTCATTGCATTTCCCCTAATCTTTCTATATTCTGGTGGTGTAAACAATCGATCTACGTTTACCTGTTCCACTCCATTCATTAATTTATAGACCTCTCTCATATCTTCAGCTGGCAACCTGACTCAGGGGATATAGGAGAGGAAGCTTGCAGGATGTGGGAAGACAGAGGCCTCCTAAGAGTTTTCACACAGTATACCTTGAAACAGCCAATGGCGGGTGATTTTTTTGTAGCTAATTAGGGGCTTTGAAATGAGAATCAAGAACGATTCTGTTTTCGCCATTAAAGTACTTCAGAATGTGGTAGTGTAGAGGACCACTCTTAACAGGAAACAGCTCTTCAGCTTTTAAACTGTTGCCATCAACCTTTAAAGCCATTTGTAAAACTTTCCAGTCCGATCTGCTCGCGGATATGAGCACTGGTAATGCTTCAAACGACCACGCTTAAAGCTCCGATTGATGTGACCGCAGGGAGTCATTTTATGCTGTGCAGTGACCATCCTGCTGTATCACATGATTCTCACACCGAATGCAGAATTAAGAAAACAACAGGATTTGAATGGCAAGCAGGAACTCAGCTTGGAGCCGGCCTTTACAAATCTGCCCATCTCCAGGAGAATCGGGGGCAGGCATCCTTTTACTGTCACGTTTTCCTGGTTGAATTTCAATCTTTATGCTCTAGTCTCCAAATATGTCCAGTTCAGAAGACAAGAGTGAAGCAGGGGGAAGAATGGATGGCATAAAAACCCCTTTTGCTAAAGTGGAATCGTGCAAGGCTGTTCTGTAATTTCCCAGTTATATCATTGAATTGCTATTTTGCACAGCCACCCAGTTCCTCTGCAAAGAAAATGGACATGGAAGGGAATGTTTAGACTGTCTGAGATCAGAAAGGGAGATAGTCAGTTAACCTTTTCCTAAAGGTATGCAGGGCAGCAGGGGAGCTTATCACATCAGGTCAGCTCATAAATACCGAGTGAATAAGCAAGCGATCTTAAGCACTGAGCTCATGATATATTATTAGACTGAGTACACAGAACAAACACAGATACAATGACCTCAGAAGCAGGGGTGCACTCACTCGGAGACCTCATAAATGTAAAATATTTGTTTTGCAGAGAGTCGTATTTCCAAAAATCACCATCCAGAAAAATGTTTTTGTTTTTGTTTTTTAACTCTACAGACGCAATTTAGAACATGGGTTCAATTCATGTAGTTGTTGCCTAACAGAGGTGGGGTCTGGCTGAGATGAAAGTCCAATGGAGCAGGAGGAAACTGCTGGGTAGTATGAGGTATGATCAGTTTTTCACTTTACAGCTCAGTCCAGGAGGCACACCTAACCAGCTGAGTGTAAAGGAGATCCATTATGAATACGCATGAGAGAAGTGAATGCACTGGCCACCCTGAAACCCGAAATGGATGTGTGCTTCCTGGAGAGGGTTTGGAAACACTGGTGCGGCTCTGGACGTTTATCTTCAGAACCTACTTCGAAAGCTTCTAGAGAGGCATGCCAAAATAATTTAGACATGGTTTTAGCTACCGATAGCATCAGTTCGTACAAGAATATAAGAATGTCAGAATCAAAAATGGGGATCTGGGACAGCTGGGAAAAACTGAAAATGAATGTTATGTAACAGCCGAGGTCAGTGGTTCCGAACCCAGTCCTCGGGTACCCCCAGGCCAGTCAGGTTTTCAGGGTATCCACAATGAATATGCATGAGATAGATAGATCTGCATATAATGGAAGCAGTGCATGCAGATCTATCTCATACATATTCATTGTGGATATTCTGAAAACCTTATTGGCCTGGGAGTACCCGAGCACTGGGGTGGGAACCACTAGCCTAGGTGGCTGGTGGGTCTCACACCACACATTCAGGGCATTGCATGGGAAAAACTCTAGGCTCTCATGTTGACTGGGAGAAAGACTTATCTTCAAGCCCTACCTTCTGCACTTCACCAGATCTTTCAGTCCACAGGTAGACCACAAAGTCCACTGTCCAGGCCCGTGTTCTCAACCTAGTCCATGGGACACAGCCAGCCAGTCAGGTTTTCAGGATATCCACAATGAATATGCATGAGAATATACAAATCTCTCTCATGCATATTCATTGGGGCTGTGTCCCATGGACTGGGTTGAGAACACTGGCCTTGTCCAGGTCAGTTTCTGAATAAAAATAATTTTTTATTGTGATTTCTTCAACATAAGACAGCCAAAAACACAGAGGCAGACCAAAACAAAACCTGCAAGCAAAACACTGTACAATGTGTGCTTTCGAGTCAGTGCAGACCCGGCAGCTCCTGGATTTTCTTGGCAGTGTCATTAGAAGTAGATTGCCAAGCCTTTCTTCTGAGGCAATAGAGGGTCAAGTGACTTGCCTAAGGCTACAAGGAGTCCTAGTGGGAATCAAACGCTGGGCTTGTGGGCTACCAAGCTCTAACCACTAGGCTACTCCTCCACACTGTAGGTTTACCTTAATCTTCTCCTTCAATGACTTTGATGACTAGCCAGCTCTCTGCTTCCTTCTGGTTCCTCAGTTCTTCTCCCTCCTCCGTTTCCTGGACCAGATTTTAAGTGAGGGCATCCTCCCACACCCAATCAAATGCCCTTGAGTACAGAGCAGACAGAGCTTAAAGATTCCAAATTGCCCCTACCTACCGATAACCATATTAATATGAATAAAATACAGTCTCTAAAATGCTTGTATGCAAATGCTAGACGTCTAAAAAATAAGATGGGAGAATTAGAATATATAGCACTAAATGAAAGGTTAGATATGATTGCACTCTCAGAGACATGGTGGAAGGAGGACAACCAGTGGGACACTGTGATACCTGGGTACAAACTATATCGTAATGATAGAGCCGTTCAAATTGGTGGAGGGGTTGCGCTCTATCTTAGAGAGGGCATTGAGTCACAAAGGGTTCAGGTTTTACAGGAAACAAAATTTGCTGTAGAATCTCTATGGATTGAAATTCCATGTAAAAAGGGGAAGGCGATGTACTATCGACCGCCTGGCCAGAATGAACAAATGGATAATGAAATCCTCAAAGAAATCAGGGAAGCTAACAAAGATTATAGCACAGTAATAATAATGGGTAATTTCAATTACCCAGGTATTGACTGGGTCAGTGTCACGGCAGGACATGCTAGGGAGATAAAGTTTCTAGATGAAATAAATGAGGGAAGCCATTATGGACCTAGCCCTTAGTGGAACACCAGATCTGGTGCAAGAAATAAGGGTGTTGGGGCCACTTGGCAATAGTGATCATAGCATGATCACGTTTGATTTAATTAATGGAGGAGGGATGGTAAGGAAATTCACAGTACTACCTTTTAACTTTCAAAAGGGAGACTATGATAAAATCAGGAAAAGAGTTAAGAAAAAACCTAAAGGAGCAGTTGCAAAGGTTAAAGACTTACATCAAGCTCGGGTGTTGTTTAAAAATACCATATTGGAAGCCCAGACCAGCTGTATTCCACGCTTTAAGAAAAGTGGAAGGAAGTCCAAAAAACTGACAGCATGGTTTAAAGGTGAGGTCAGAGCCGCTGTTGTTGCCAAAAAGGCATCTTTCAGGAAATGGAAAAAAAGAGCCAAATAACGAAAACTAGAAACAGCACAAGCACTGACAAGTTAAATGCAAGGCCTTAATAAGGCAGGCAAAGAGAGAATTTGGAAAGAAACATGCTGTGGAAGCAAAAACACGTAATAAAGACTTTTTCAAGTACATTTGTAGCAAAAAAATCTGTGAGAGAGTCAGTTGGACCATTAGATGATAGAGGGGTAAAAGGGGCAGTAAGAGAGGACAAGGCTATAGGGGAGAGACGGAATGAATTCTTTGCTTCAGTCTTTACTGAGGAAGATGTAGGGATGTTACCTATGACTGAAGTGGTATTTAAAGGTGATACTGCAGAAGAATTGAAGGAAATATTGACGCACCGGGAAGATATATTATAACTATATGATAAACTGAAAAGTATCAAATCACCTGGACAGGATGGTATACATCCAAGGATGTTGAAAGAACTGAAATATGAGATAGTTCACAGATTACTAATAGCAGATCTACAATCATTAAAATAATCTGCAATACCTGAAGATTGGAGGATCGCCAATGTAACGCCAATTTTTAAAAAGGGTTCCAGTGGTGATCCGGGAAACTACAGACCGGTGAGCCTGACGTCAGTACTGAGAAAAATGGTAGAAACCATCATAAGAACAAAATTACTCAACATATAGATAGTCCTGGCTTAATGGGAGACAGCCAACATGGAGGAAAGGTCCATAAACCATTATTAAAAGGGACATGGAATATCACTGCTTGATACAATAGAAGCATTGAGGAATCTGTGTCTTTTGGGGAGACTGCTAGATACTTGTGACCTAGATTGGCCATTGTTGGAAACAGAATACTGGGCTTGATGGACCTTGGTCTGACCCAGTATGGCATATCTTATGTTCTTATGATCCAGATTTTCCCCTCTCCTGAACTGACCTTTGCTGATTCGTCTGCACAGAGTTGCCAGCTTGCTTCATAGACTGGAAGCCAGCAGCTGGCAGGATGGTAAAACCAGCCATGATTGGTGACTGTACAGCCTACCAAAGCAAAAAAAAAAAAAAGGTTACAAAGTTTGCTGCACAGATGACTGAATAAATTAAAGGGGCAGTAACTTTTTTTTTTTTTTTTTTTAGGTAGGCTATGCAGTCACTGGCTCTCTTGGCTGCCTCAGCACTCTGTGAACAAAGGGCAGGGGTGAGTGGGAATAGAGGGAGGTTGAAGGGGAGAGTCTAGGGGTGGGGAGGGACAGCAGGAGAGGGGTTAGAGTGAGGGGGGCATGCATGGGATGTAAGTAAAGGGCACAATGCATGGTGCAGTTACAAAAGGCACACCCCTGTCCTGCCACCACATATACACACACATGCACACGCAGACACCCCCACCTTCAGGGGTGGTGCAAGGAGATGAGGCATCCCAGGTGAATCTCATCCCTTGTGCTGCCCCCCTCCCCTCAAGCTCCTATTGCTGCCACTTCTGGCCTTCTCTGGGACCAACAGCTGTGGCAATAGCCACAAACAGCCCCATGACGCTTATCTTCAAGCTTTGGTGCCGTAGGGCAAACAGGAAGAAGGCATTAGGTGTCAGAGAGGGGCAGAAGCAAATAGCCCAATGTCTCTTAAGCTTGAAGGTAAGCACTGTGGGGGTGTTTGAAGCCATTGCTGCGGCTGTCGATCCTGGAGAGGGGTGGCAGCAGCGGCAATGAGTGCTTTTGGAGGGTCAGTGCTCTAGGCAACCACCTAGTTCACCTAATGGTAGTGCTGGCCCTGCCCCCCTCCGCACCACACACACATGGAGGCACCCCCATCTCCACACTACACACACACACACAGGTACCCCATATTCTCACTTACACACACACAGAGGCACCTCCACACTACACACACAACACACACCCTAACCCACACATACACAGAGGCACTGTCACACCTCACACACATGGAGGCACCCCCACCTCCACACCAACCTACACTCACACCCACAGGGAGGCACTTCCACACCACACACACACACACACACACACACACACACACAGAGGCATCTCCACACCACACACACATGGAGGCACCCCCACCTCCACACCGCACACACATACAGAGAGGCATGAACGGAGTAGAACGGGTAAACGTAGATCGATTGTTTACGTTATCAGAATATAGAAAGACTAGGGGACATGTAATGAAGCTACAGGGTAAACTTTAAAACTAATAAAAGAAAATATTTTTTCACTCAACGTGTAATCAAACTCTGGAATTTGTTACCGGAGGATGTAGTAAAGGCTGTTAGTGTAGCTGGGTTTAAAAAGTTTTGGACAAGTTCCTGGAGGAAAGGTCCATAAACCATTATTAAAAAGGGACCCAGGATATCAATGCTTGACCCAGTACAAGCATTGCAGAACCTGTGTCTTTTGGGGAAACTGCTAGGTACGTATGACCTAGATTGGCCACTGTTGGAAACAGGATACTGGGCTTGATGGACCTTGGTCTGACCCAGTATGGCATATCTTATGTTCTTATCTCCACACTACACACATACACAGGCATCCCGTCTCCTCACCACCTACACACACACACACACACACACACACACACACATACATAGAGGCACCTCCACACTACACACAGACGCAGAAGTACCCTCACCTCCACACCACACACACACACACACACACACACACAGAGGCATCTTCACACCACACACACATGGAGACACTCCCACCTCCATACCACACACACACAAACACAGAGGCATCTCCACACCACACACACATGGAGGCACCCCCACCTCCACACCACACACACATACACAGAGGCATCTCCACACTACACACACACACAGGCATCCCGTCTCCTCATCACCTACACACACACACACATAGAGGCACCTTCACACACACACACACACACACACACACACACACACACACACACAGAAGTACCCTCACTTCCACACCACACACACACACACACACACACACACACACACACACAGGCACCTTCACGCTGCACACACATACACACACAGGCACCCTATCTCCGCACCACACACATACACACAGAGGCACTTCCACACACACACACACACACACACACACACACACACACATACCATCTCCACATCACACACACAGAGGCATCTCCACACTACAGACACACACACATATACACAAACACACACACACCCCTCACACACACACACCTCTCTACATAGTGGCTCGGAGGTTGGGACAGGCTACCTCAGGCCGGAGAGACTGGTGTCTCAAGTCCCATGGCCACTCCTTGTGGCCTTGGGCAAGCCACTTAACCCTCCATTGCCTCAGATACACTTAGATTGTGAGCCCTACGGGGACAAGGGAATAAAAAGTACATGTTCGTATATATATATATATATATAAAAAACGCTCTGATGCACATAGTAACGGGCAGTATATCAAGTGTCTAAACCATAACTCACACACACACAGAGGCCATTCCACACTACACACACAGGCACCCCCACCTCCACACCAATACACACACACACACACACACACACATACACACACGCACTCTATCTCTGCACCACAGGCACCCCATATCCACACCACAAACACACACATATCCCTCTTTATATAGCGTACAGATGCTAAAGCCTGCCCTCTCTGCTATCTTTTTTATGGGCGGGGCAGGGATGGAAATGGGCGGAGCATTTGCTAGCCACAGGTGGCAGGTTTTTCTCTTTCAAAAGGTTCGCTACCCTAGATCTGCGCAATGGTGGTCTCAAGCAGTTGCCCTAGTTCTGCACAGCGGTGGTCTCAAGCAGCAGCAACTCCTTCACCAGATTTCAGCATGGGGCCTGCAAGCCTCACCTTACCAACCCTGTGATGCTCTGTCCCATTCCATGCATGGGCTTCCTCTTATTAAGGCAACCCATGCAAATGGAAGGGGCGAAGCACCACATGGTGCAGTGCAGGTTTTGTGATCCTGCTCAGGGACGTGCTAAGGACAGCTGCATAGGTGCTAGTATGGAAGGGACGCTGATGTCCTCACTGGGCTTCCTGGAAGCATGATAAAAGTGAGTTCCTGCAGGCGGCTGGTTGTGGGGGACAGTTTCAGATTTGAGAATCACACAGGGTGCATTTCCAGCTTGGTACAGTCCTGATCCTGCTTGTGTTTTCAAATCTAGAAGACCCAGAGAGGAAAGAAGCTGACGAATACTAGGAAAGGAGACCTGCCCATAGCATAAAGGGAAGGGAAGGAGTAACAGCTGATTTTAGAGAAATCTGCTATTCCTGACTTTATTTCTCTTTTATGTCACCTTGTTGGAAGTGTATCAATGATTCCCCTGAGTTTTGTTCTTACTGCTATTTTGTAAATATCTTATTTTTGGACAAGCCTATTAATACTGACAACATGGCTCAATGACCACAACCTCCACATTAACTTCGCAAAAACAGAGGTCCTATATGTCACAAGAAATCAAACCTACACACCCCCAACTTCCATTGTCCTACATAACCATGAGATTAAAACAAAAAATGAAGTAAAGTACCTAGGAGTGATACTTGATAAGAGACTTAGGGGCTTGTTTACAAAGCCGCGGTAGCGGTTTGCGATCGTAATCGGAGCCGCAGCCCCATTGATTTCAATGGAGCCGTGGCTGCGATTGCGATCGCGAACCACTACCGCAGCTTTGTAAACAAGCCCCTTAGTATGGACTCACACATTAAAAACTTAACAAAAAAAATACATTTTAAACTCAAGACACTGAAACAAATACGCCCGTTGATTCACCTACAAGACTTCATAGCCATAATCCAAGCAATTATAACACCCCACTTTGACTTTGCAAACACAATCCTTCAAGGCATCCCTAAACAAAATCTAAAAAAGCTCCAGTTAGCACAAAATGTAGCAGCCAGGATCATTCTGAAGGTCCGTTCAATAGAACATATCATGCCCATATTAGCTAAACTTCATTGGCTACCAATCTACTGCAGAATAAATCACAAAATACTAGTAACTACCTTCAAATTAGTAAATAATCTCGCACCATCCGCTCTCAATACCTTAATCACCAAGGAAATACCTAAACGCACCCAAAGGAGTAATAACACAAATAAATTAGCGATACCAAAAGAATTTGCAAAAGCTAAAAAAACTTACCAATAATAGGGCTTTCTCACATTATGCCCCTACCCTCTGGAATGAACTACCTGATGACATTCGACAGCTGGCTGACATTAAGGAATTCCGTAAAAAATTAAAAACACACCTATTTACCACACACTATGTCGCACAAGTTAACCTAAATACACAAAGGGACACAGGCTAACACTTGATGCTACACAGGTTTAACCTAGACATACAAAGGGACATAGGCTAACTAATAATAACCTATATCCCAAAACTAAACTAATACTGTCGCAAACAAATATCCCACCCTGTATATAGTTGCTTCTCCATCCCCGTATTAATGTAAAAATGTAAAAAACTCAGATTGTACTTCCAAGCATACCTCCTGGAATGTAAATTGTACTGTATGTATATAGTTACTATGTTAACTGTAAAAAGTTCACAATTGTTCTATGTAATTTGACTAGGTATGTATTTTACCATACCTTGTAAACCACTGTTCATTGTAAACTGCACTTGATCCATGGGAAAGTGCGGTATAGAAATGTTTGTTAAATAAAGAAATAAATAATACTGCCTTTAAGAAAACATCTCCTGAACTGGACTACGGCTTCTTTAAAGCGTGGAGCTTTGTGGAGTTTTTTCTTTGTCCGTGTGATCGAATAGTCAGGATTGTAGGCAGCGGCTTTTCCTCCTCCCAACGTACAGAACCCCTTTAATTTGATATTTACAAATTCTTTCTGCACCTTTTGGAGTTGGCAAGTCCATAGCCCTCACCCCACTGAAAGAGGGGCTACATTAGCATAAAAAAACAAGTGAGAATGTTCCTGGATGTTCGTCATGAGATACAGAATAAAAGAAGGCAATTTTGACGTTTCAGATGCCGAATTGTGCAGATGGTATCTACATTTGTGTTATGTTTTTCATGCAACGCATTATTCGTTATGGACCCTCACAGTTATCAACCTTTGTGTCCACTAGGTCTGTGGTAGCTTAATTAATATAAGCCCAAGATACCAGTATTATCATTGGTCACTATATTTTCTAGTTTCCACCTCTTCTTTTTTCTCCTTTAAGGTATTCACCTTCTTTTTTCTCCAGGATATTGCCCCCTCCCCCATCCGCCCACTTTAACAGTGAATTAATTTAAGAAGAGACGTGCCTATTTACTTTTAAATTGTTTTTTTTTTGTTTTATTTGGATGTTATGTCTTTCATCTCAGTGATATTTCATGTTGCTTCTAAAATTTAAATTTGAATAAGGAATAAATTAAAAAGAAAACAACAAGCCAGTCAGTATTTAAGTTTCACGGCCAGTATTTGTTGTTTAGTGGCACCTGCAGTGTTTTATTTATTAAGTAATATCTGATATACCACTGTTCACTCTTATTCAGCATTGCTGCATGTATGGAGGTGGATTTTAGAAATAACGCCCAGTGCAATCTGGGACGTCTACGCCAGAATGTCTGGAAAAAAGAAGGAGGCATATCTAGGTGCAGACATGATTTCACAAAGGTGGACGTCCCCGATATGGACATCTGCGGGGGTGGGAGGGGGGGTGGGGGGGAGGGCGCATCTTCATAGACATCTACATGTAGCCTAATGGTTAGAGTAGTGGGCTAAGAATGGGGAAGCCAAGATTCAAATCCCACTACTGCTATCATTGAAATTGTGCTTCGTACTGGGGATAATGGCGTGCTGTCTTCTTTACGCTCTGTGGATGTTTTTCAGCTAAAGTGAATGTTTTTCAAATGCCTGTTTGTGCCTAGAGCAGGTCTAAACTTCGATATGACGCTGGACATCCAGGATGTTTCTGAGATCAGGAGGGGTATTCCAGTAGACTAGTGTACATTCACTGCTTATCCCTGGGATAAAAGGCATGGAATTTGTCTGCCTTTTGGGATCCTGCCAGGTACTTATGATCTGTACTGGCTACTGTTGGAAATAGGATGCTGGCCTTGATGGACGTTTGGTTTGACGCAGCATGGAAAATGTTTTGCTCTTTATTCTGTGCACACGTCTCGTTCCCTACTGCACGGCACAGTGGTATGGGCTTTATGAAAGCAGCACCATTCTCGGTGTAGCCCTTTCCCTCCCTCACAGACTGGAGAGGGGGGTTTAGATGGCATGTTCCAGGGATACATGGAACTGAGACTGATCCATAATTTCACCTTTTGCTAGTGATTTCATTAAAGGTTCACAAGAAACCTGATTCACTGCCACCTATTGTGATGCACAGCAGCAGGGAGAAAAGCTTTTGGGCGAGATGTGACTCTTAGAAAAAGTTTACTAAACCTGACCCATTTTATGAATTCTAATGCTGTTCACCCAGCTTGATGTGGGACTGAAAATAGGATTAGAACTCCAGTTTTTAAAGATACATACTCCAGGTGACTCTACTGCCCACTGCCTTCAATGCCTTCAGAACCTGTGTATCACTGCACACAAACTCTCAACAAATGGAATCCAGCAGGTAGAAAACAAATGACTCACAATTTTCAAACCCTTGCTTTTACAGTAAAGGGGCTTTTATTTTGTTTTTAAGTGGTGAGTCTGGCACTATACAAAGGCTATTATACATGCTTTAGCTGTTCCCTTAAATATAGCTTTCCATTTGAGATAGCATTTTGTCTTGGCAGCCTCTGTAATTTACCTTTTGAGCCTTTGAGTTTTGAGTCCGAACAGACTATTTGAGACTTAGAGTGAAGGATTCATTTTTGAAATGCCTTCCTGTGATGAAGGTGAACTGTTCTTAAAGCTTTGACTCTTGAATCTGAGAAACATTCTTGACATGGCACTTGCGGTCTGTATTGTTTTTGTTCTTAGCAATGTAGAAAATTGGAGGCCTCACAAAAGCTGCACAATGCGTCAGGCTCCATCTTTCAGAGGGCCTTGCATGATTCCACTCACAACCTACCGCTGAAACTTTGTTTTCTTCTACTTCTGTGTCAAAAATGTACCAGTCAAAAGACCATTGCAAATATATACAGTAGACTCATAAATAAGCCTAGAGAAAATAGGATGGTGTTTTGCTGTGCTGGTAACCCATACCTAGCATGTTTGGACACTTCACTCACCATCCTGGTCATAATGACATAAGAAATGGCAAACTGGGTCAGACCAAGGTCTATCAAGCCCAGTATTCTGTTTCCAACAGTGCCAATCCAGGTCACAAGTACCTGAAAGGTTCCCCAAAAGATACATAGGTTTCACAATGCTTGTCCCAGGGTAAGCAGTGGATTTCCCGGGTCCTTTTTAATAATAGCTTATGGACCTTTCCTCCAGGAACTTTTCCAAACCTTTTTTAAATCCAGCTCTAACAGCTTTTACTACATCCACCGATAACGATTTCCAGAGTTTGATTACATGTTGAGTGAAAACATATTTTCTCTGATTAGTTTTTAAATGGATTACATTGTAGCTTCATTGCATGTCCCCTAGTCTTTCTACTTTGCAATGGCAAAAACAATCTACATTTACCCATTCCACTCCATTCATTAATTTATAGAATTCTATCATATTTCCCCTCAGCTGTCTTTTTTCCAAGTTGAAGAGCCCTAACCTTTTTAGCCTCCCCTCATAGGGGTATCCTTCCATCCCTTTACTATTTTGATGGCTCTTCTCTGTACCTTTTCTAATTCTGCTATATCCTTTTTAAGATATGGCAACCAGAATTTCACACAATATTCAAGATGCGGTTGCACATAGAATGATACAGAGGCATTATAATATCCTTCATTTTATTACCTATTCCTTTCCTTATGATTCCTAGCATTCTGTTTATTTTCTTGGCCGCCGCTACACACTGGACGGAGGGTTTCAACATTTTATCAACAGTGATGTCTAAATCTACTGGATGGTGGTACCTAATGTGGAACCTTGCATTGCGTAACTGTAGTTTGGGTTGTTCTTTCCTAGGTCCATAACTTTGCTCTTGTCTACATTAAATTTAATTTGCCATTTGGACGTCCAGTCTTCCAATTTATCGAAGTCCTCTTGGAGTTTTTCACAATCCTCTTGTGGTTTAACAACTTTGAATAATTTTGTGTCATCTGCAAATTTAATCACCTCACTCATTATTCCTATTTCCAGGTCATTATGAATATGTTAAAAAGCAGTGGGCCCAGCACAGATCCCTCGGGTATTCCACTATTCACTTCTCCATTGGGAAAATTGTCCATTTAGCCCTACCCTCTACTTTCTATCTTTTAACCAGCCCCTGATCCACAATAGTACACAGCCTCCAATCCCATGACTTTTTAATTATGCCAAGAATCTGTCATGAGAGACTTTGTCAAAGGCTTTCTGAAAATCCAGGTACACTATATCAACTGGCTCACCTCTGTCTACATGTTTATTCACACCTTTAAAAAATATCACAGATTAGTAAGACAAGACTTTCCTCGGCTGAATCCATGTTGGATTTCTCCCAGAGTGGCCTAATGGTTAGGACATGGTACCTCAGGCCAGGGGTTCAAGTCCCACCTGGGGACAGCAATCTCAGGCCGGAGGGACTGGGGTTTCTAGTCCTATAGGCACTCCTTGTGGCCTTGGGCAAGCCACTTAACCCTCCGTTGCCTCAGGTACACATAGATTGTGAGCCCTTTGGGGACAAGGGAATGTATCCAGGACCTGTTTGTAGTGATTACATAATGTAAATCGCTTTGATTGAAGGTGGTATA
The DNA here is from genome assembly GCA_033557465.1 of Ichthyophis bannanicus. Classification (NCBI taxonomy): domain Eukaryota; kingdom Metazoa; phylum Chordata; class Amphibia; order Gymnophiona; family Ichthyophiidae; genus Ichthyophis; species Ichthyophis bannanicus. The sequence goes on along the minus strand of CM066033.1, from coordinate 185,993,901 downwards.
GAAACTGGTTAAATAAATAAACCATGCCTATATACATGATCAGTGATTTTATTCTTTATAATGGTTTCTACCATTTTTCCCAGTATTGATGTCAGGCTCACCGATCTGTAGTTTCCCAGATCTCCCCTGTAAACATTTTTAAAAATGGTGTTACATTGGCCAGTCTCCACTCTTCCAGTAATACAGATGATTTTAATGATAGTTCACAGATTACTAATAATAGATCTTCAATTTCATATTCAACACCCTCGGATGTATACCATCTGGTCCAGATAATTTGCTAGTCTTCAGTTTATAAAATAGTTGTAATACATCTTCCTGGTTTATTGATATTTCTTTTAATTCTTCTGATAGATCACCTTTAAATTCCATTTCAGGCAAGGGTAACTTCCTTACATGTTCTTCAGTAAAGACCGAAGCAAAGAATTCATTCAGTCTTTCCCTATGGCTTTGTCCTCCCTTAGCGCCCCTTTTACCCCTCTATCATCTAATGGTCCAACTGACTCTCTCACATGTTTTTTTGCTGCAGTTTTTATCATACGTTTTTGCTTCCACGGCAAGCTTTTTTAAATATTCTTAATAAAAGCTGGCTTGCTTCACAATACCCTGACCTGTGCTTCTAAGGTAATCACTTCAAAATTTCCTGAGTGATTCATACAACCCTTGGTTTGATAGAGGGAGCCTTTCAAATTGCCCCTTTGATCTGTCACTTGGCTTTAACACCTATTTAAAACTATTTTGCAGGTCTCTTGCCTCCTAACTGGAAGGCCTCTCTGCAAAGGTCTCTAGAAACAATTTCTTTCTTTCTGCTCAAAGAATATTTACCCTATTCTTCCTCCTATACTAAGCTATATTCTGTTTTGATTTAAATTAAAAGCTCTCTGGCAGTACTAAGCCCTGACTGAGTTTAAATTTAAATGAAAGCTCTCTGGTGGTCTAAGCCCTAACTAAGGGGGATGTTTACTAAAAACCGCAAAGGTGCGCGCCGCACAATAGCGCACGGAAACGCGGCACCTAAACGCTCTTAAACGCTCTTAAACGCCCCGGACATGTGCGATGAAGCCCTGTGCATGTGCGCGACACACTAACGGGCCCCGCACAAGTACGGGCCCGCAAATGTCCGATAGAGGCGTGGAAAGGCTAACTGAGGGCGGAGGAAGGCCCCCGAGGGGCGGAGAGACAGGGTTAATGGGCGGGGAAGGGGAGGGGAGAGGCCCCTCGCACAGTTGCGGGGCCGAATTTACAAGTAAAAAATAGCGCGAGTGAAACACTCGCGGTAGAGGGCATTTAAAGGGAAGAGAAACCATTTCCGTCAGCAATGTAGAGCAAAACCGGGGAAACCTGTAAAACGTGAGCAGTGTGATACATGTGCACAGCACAAAAGTGCTATTAAAACTAGAAAATGACCAGCACAAAAATATTAACAACAGTAAGTCAGCTGGGGAACAGTGATAGCCATGGGCAAATATAACAAATACACCCAGGAAGGTTCCAGAAACAGGAAATGAATGTCGGAAGGGTCAACGGAGCGGAGACCTTTCCAAAAAAACATGTCCGTTGTTTGGAGTTGTCCTGGGAGTGTTTTATATGGTTGGCCATTAATATCACTGTTGCCCAGCATGGTTATATGTCATCCCCCTCTCTTGTGGTCAATTGCGGGGTTTATTTGCACGTGTGTCACCAGACAGGGTGAATGAGCCCACAGTCAAAATGTGCAGAGCAGGGGTTGAGACTCCATCCTGCAAGGTTAACTATCTCCAGGGACTGCACAGTCTCCGTGGCCACAGTGTGGTGCAGCAGACAGAGCCAGTACCTCTAGGACCAGAGGGCAGAGGTTCAAATCCCAGCTGGGGCACCTGCCAGCCCAGTCCCTATATTTTACCCACCACCAAGCAGAGATAGCACAGACACTCCTGTATTGCAGGGAACATAAGCATAGTGCAAACACCCACATTTTGCCCTACACTGCACACCCCCATAACAATGAGCCGTACCTACAGCCCAGTCCACAAATGCAGTCCCGGAGTGCCACAACGCAAGCAGGTCATATGCTGTCCCTGAGAGAAGGACATGCCAGCATGTTGGCGGACGAGGACAGGTGGTGCAGGGGGTAGTGGGTGCTAGCCACAGAAGACAGTGGCCTAGCCATGTGCAGGCTGACACTGTCCACTGCAACAAACAGGCCCTGTGGGATGTACAGTCATGGTCTGCCCAGGGAATACAGCCTATCCATGGCAACACGGTGGTGCAGTGCACACAGACAGTGTATGCAAGAACAGAACGTCACCGGTTCAATGCCCAGCTGGAGTAACCGACAATCCTCTCCACATATTTATCACACACCCACACCGTGGTAGTGAGGACATATGCTACGCATTGGTAATACCCCTCTATTTTACCCCCCTGAGCACAGACACCATGAACTGGTGCATTACCCAGAGCAGAGTCTCCCAAATGCAGTCCTGAAGGGCCACACACCATTCTGGTTCCATGCTGCCCCTAATACAAATGCCAGTGCTGCATATCTATGAAACACCCCCATGGCATGTAGATGTAGCTCATACATATTCATGAGGGACAGCACTAAAATACGAATAGTGTGTGGCATACCAGGACTGGGGTTGGGAACCCCTGCTGTAAAGCAGCAGCCAAGAGGGGCAGACACACCCACACCCACACCCACATGCCCCATTGGCCAATGCCCCCTGGAGAGGCAGGACATTGGGCTCTGCATGCATCTCCCATTACCAGCACCTGCATACCTTAGCAATGCCACCCTATACCTGGGTACACGGTACACAGCCCTCAAATGTTTGCTAGGAGTAATGGTAGATAGACATTCCTACATGAAGCACTGTTTGCTCTCTGAGCAAACATCAGAACAAAATACTAATACAGCTGGGGAACACTGATACTATTGATGGGCAAAAACTAAAAACACACCCAGGAAAGCCCCAGTAGAAGGACAGGAGCTGTGGAAGGGGCTATGGAGCGGAGACCTGACCAAAATTCACTTCCGTGTGTCTCAGCTGTCCTGGGAGTGTCTGTTATGGTTGTCCATAAACATCACTGTTGCTCTGCTTGGTTACATTCATTCCCCCTTTGTCGAGGTCAGTTGGGGGAGTTATTTGCACCCTTGTCAAGAGACAAGGTGAAAGACCCCACATCACAAATGTGCATAGCAGGCATGTTGACTCTGTTGGTCAGGTCTGCCATCCACAGGGACTGCATTGTCTCTGTGGCCACAGTGTGGTGCAGTGGACAAAGCCAGTACCTCTAGTTTCTGAGGGTCACAGTTTCAAATCCCATCTGGGGCTCCTGCCAACCCAGTCCCCATATTTTACCCACCGCTAAACAGAGAGAGTAAAGACATACATTTATTGCAGAGAATATAAGAATGGTGCACACACACATTTTGTACCCAACACTGCACACACACCATAACAATGGCCATTACCTAGAGCAGAGTCTCCAAAATGCATTCCTGGAGTGCTACAACGCACACATGTCATCAGCTTTTCCAAGATAAGCACATGGCAGCATGTTGCCGGAAGGGTACAGGTGGTGAAGGGGGCAGTGCCTGATAGCCACAGAAGACAGTGGCCTAGCCATGTGCAGGCTGGCACCGTCCACTGCAACAGATAGGCCCTGTCGGATGTACAGTCATGGACATCCCAGAAAATCCAGCCAATCTGTGGCAGCACAGGGGTGCACTGCACACAGACAGTGTGTGCAAGAACAGAAGGTCACAGGTTCAAAGCCCTGCCAATCCTGCCCACATATTGTTTCCACAACGAAAATGTGATAGTAAGGATAATCCTTTATTGCTGGGGACATATGCATTGGTCATACGCCTATCTTTCACCCCACTGATCACGGACACCATGACCAGGGGCACGACCTACAGCAGAGTCTCACAAATGCAGTCCTGGCGGACCACACACCATTCCTGTTCCATGCTGCCACGCATAGAAATGTTTGTGTGTCATATCCCTGCACCACCGCCATGGCATTTAGATGTAGACATGCATATTCATGAGGGACAGCAGGAAAACCAGAACAGTGTGTTGTAATCCTGGCCTACATCTGGGAACCTCTGCTGTAAAGCAGCAACCAACAGGGGCAGACACACCCACACCCACACCCACAGGCCACATTGGCCAATGCCTCCTGGAGAGGCAGGACATTGGGCCCTGCGTGCATCTCACAATACTAGCATGTGCATTCCTTAGCAATGTCACCCTACACCAGGGTATACGGTACACAGCTGTCAAATGCTTGCTATGAGTACTGGCAGATAGATAACCCTACGTTACGCAAATTATGCTCTGTGAGCTCCATCATGACAATCATTCTGTTGTCTGCAGTGGGTGCATCAGGTCTGGTCTCAGACAGTGTTTACCACCCTGGGGAGTGACACCCAATGGTATTGCGTACCATATCCATGCCTGTACTGTGCCCAGGACTGGTGTGGTGGCCAATGTTGACAAACGCCTCTATAGTAGCACAATGCTGGCATACGTGTGTGAGTGTGTGTCTGTCTATACAGTGTGTGTTGGCTGCAAACACCTTCCACAGCCCACACTGCCAGCACTGTTGCTAGTATTGGCCTGCCAATGTGCATAATGAGCAGCAAGGTACCATGGGTATAGATCAGACAGGGTGGGATGGCCAGGATGCATCTGCACAGGGCAGAGGGCACTGGCTGGGACACTGTAGTGGCTGGCCACCACCCACACAGACAGGGTGGCCTCTGTATGTGCTGCTGGGGTTGTACAACACCCTGACTGTGCAGTGACGACAGCATGGCTAGGCAACCCCATAGTGATAGATAGTATCTCTGTCATGTGATATATATGGGTTGTGTTTTGGGGCCCAGTCACTGACCTATCTGCTGGTGTGCACGGCCATCCTAGTTCTGGGTGCATGCATGTCCAACAGGACCAACTAGCAGACTGTCCTCAGTTGGTTTGTGTCCTGATGGAGTGCTGTGCAGCGGGTGATGGCTTGCTGCGGGAGAATATCAGATAGTGGTGGGGCCCAACGTAGCATATCAAGGCATACTGTCTGTCAGATATTATGTCAGGGATGTGCATGTCTAACAGGACTAACTAGCAGATTGTCCGCAGCTGGTCTGTGTCCTGATGGAGCGCCTTGCAGGGTGCAGTGGCTGATGGCTTGCTGCAGGACAATATCAGATAGTGGTGGGGTGCAAACCGAGCACATACAGGCCTAATGTCTGTCAGATATTGTGTTATGGATGTGTATACAGCTGCCATGACTGGCCTGTAGGGTGTCTCTTTCACAGTAGGACTGGGGTTGATGGTCTACTCTGCTGCCACCATTGCAGGGAGGTAGCATTTAGAGAGGAGACCCTGTGTTGCAAAGGAGGAGGGGGACAAATGGTGGTACCTAACCCACCTAGGTATCCATAAGGGGTTCCCCAGACTCAGACCGACAGAGATATCCAAGTTGTTTCTGCAGAAAGAACCTATCTCACAGAGTAATAGTGCATTGGAGCTCTGCCATGGCCTAAATTTGCCGTGGAGGGTGTTGTGGACCTGGTCCTGGGTGCCTCATCGCACCCTTAGGGTGAGCACAGTACCCGCACAATGTGACGGTGTGTAGTTACTCTGTGCCAGTACAACACCCACTCAGTACACCCTACCAGGCCGAGTTGATGTGTGGGTGCACACGGGCACATCCCCATACCAGGCCTGGAGCTGTCAGGTTGCAGTCCCCATCCTGTGTGCATCTGTGGACTGGTGATTTGCATGTGCAGTGCATCATGGGCACGGGTGGCCAAACCCTATCCACCTCACAACAGCAGACTGTCTGTGAGGTGACGTGCAGGCTTTCTGCAGCCAGCCATGGCTTTTGCTAGCAGCTATAGTGCTGTAGTCCAAAGGTTATGTCACTGCCTGTGTAGCCAGAGGATATGGGTTCAAAACCACAGTGTGGTAATGTGATAGGCTTGTCCATCTCAAATCCACCTATTTTTATGCATGATAAAACACCCGCGGCATACTGTACCCATAAGGTGTGTCTGAGGGTGCTTTATAGGGCGCCCTATAGGCCACCTTATGGTTGCCATCCATATAGTGTGCACTATACATTATCCTGTGTGGCAACATATATGGTGCCCTATAGGGGACATTCTAGGGTGCGTTGGCGGACAGTGCACTGTAACATGTGCCCTATGGGCCGCCTTATGTTAACATGCTGTGAGAGTGCGTTTGCTAGTAGTGATACAAAAAGAAAAAACGCCACCTACACCACAACACAACATAATACATACTGTTTTAGCCAGCCGTGTTCACTGGGCACTGTGAGGTATTGAACCGCTGATCCCTGCATCAGTGGTCACTGTTTCAAACATTGTGCTGTGGCTCTGTTCCTGTGCGTGGATTTCAGCGAGACCCCTTATGCCGCACAAAACGCCCATAATTAACAGTACGCCGCCCAATGACACCCATAATAACAGTGCGCCGTCTAAAACGCACAAAATGTACAGTGCGCTGCCCTATGTCGTCCAAATGCTAATATGTCTCGTAAAACATATACCCATCAAAGGTGTTGCTACAGCTGGGCATTTCCGTTGCACACAATGGGGGATCGAACCCATGGCCCCTGGACCATTGCTCAGTGTCATCACCATTGTACCACGGCTCTGTTGGTTTGCATGGCCAGCAGCGTGCCACCTAGCCTTTCCACGCGATAATGTAGGCAGCGCACATCGCCCGCGCACAAGTCCGGCCGCTTATTCTCGGTGTTTTGTGTGTTACCTACCTGAACTGACCACACCTCATATGCCACATGCCCAGTAATGGGGACCCGCACATATTAGGTGTTTATCAACACACCCCTAAAAGTGTTCATTTCAACATGAGAAATACATCGGTGCTATCTGTGGCTGCAGAGGTCAATAGACATCCAGGTGTTCACACACTACCACTGTGTATGAAAGCAGCGTGCATGTTCAATGTGCATATTCCCCGCACGCAGCCATGCGGAACGTTGCTATGCGCCTATCTCGGCTCGCGTAGCCATGCGCCACGCATGTTCGACAAACGATGTGCGCAAATGCGAAAGATGAGTTGTGTGCGGCACGGCTGCTACACGTGCAAAAAAGAAAATGGCGCCCCGCACAAGGAAGCCTGCCTTCTCTAGAAGAGAGGTCCGTGAGCTGGCAATACTAATAGGGCCAAAACAGGATAAGCTCTTCCCAGGAGCCTTCAGGGGAAGCGACACTGCAAAAGGTGCTGAGGGCCTGGGAACGCAATCACACCGGCGTTTCAACCGTGTGGCTGAAAACAAAACGTGAGGTAAGGGTATGGCAGCATATAACAATAGCCATATACAAACACTGGGGTGATTGTAGGTGACCATGCAGCTGTGTGTAGGTGGTTTACAACAGAAATGTACAGCAGCTACAACCGCATGTAGATATCTCTATGTATCACATCTGAGTAGTATTCCATGTATGCAGGTGTTGCTGGATATGGTCACATAGGGCATGATGCAATCCTGCAGTCATGCAATCTGCCTCTGTTGAACAGATAAAACATATTGTAACACAGCTAGGCCAGAGATCTTGCTAAATAGTCTCCGGAAACATCATGTGCTGATGCTGGGGTCTGCATCTGCAGGCTAACACATATGGCCAATCCTTAGTGCTAGCGAAATCTGCATCACATGGTCTGTCTTACACCATGCAGCCCAGGGGTTCTGCGCCAATGTTGTCAAACGCAACTAGCCTATTCACAGGAGCCATGAGAGGCCATCAGAGTTGGCCCTCAATCACCCTGGAGCTATGGGGATCCCCACTAATGTTGCCTAAGCCATCGCCCCTATCCCCTGGTGTACAGAGACACCTTCAAAGTACACTCACACTCACCCTGCAGATATGGGGATGTTTGCTAATGTTGTTTAAAACCACCATCCCCATCCCCAGGAGTACAGAGAAGCCTGCAAACTGGGCCTGTGTCATCCTGTAGATATGGGAATGTCAAATACTGTTGTTTAACCCATCCTCCCAATCCCCAGGAGTACAGAGAAGCCTTCAAACTGGGCCCTGTGTCATCCTGTAGATATGGGAATGTCAAATACTGTTGTTTAACCCATCCCCCTTATCCCCAGGAGTACAGAGACGTCCTCAGAGGGGGCCCCCTGTCATCCTGTAGATATGGGAATGTTTACTAATGCTGTTTAACCCCACATCCCCATCCCCAGGAGTACAGAGAGGCCCTCAAACTGAGCCCTGTGTCATCCTGTAGATATGGGAATGTCAAATACTGTTGTTTAACCCATCCTCCCAATCCCCAGGAGTACAGAGAAGCCATCAAACTGGGCCCCCTGTCATCCTGTAGATATGGGAATGTCAAATACTGTTGTTTAACCCATCCACCATATCCCCAGGAGTACAGAGACGCCCTCAGAGGGGGCCCCTGTCATCCTGTAGATATGGGAATGTTTACTAATGTTGTTTAAACCCACATCCCCATCCCCAGGAGTACAGAGAAAGCCTTTAAACTGAGCCCTGTCTCATCCTGTAGATATGTGAATGTCAAATACTGTTGTTTAACCCATCCCCCTTATCCCCAGGAGTACAGAGAAGCCCTCAAAGGGGGCCCCCTGTCATCCTGTAGATCTGGGACTGTTTACTAATGCTGTTTAAACCCACATCCCCCATCCCCAGGAGTACAGAGAAGCCTTTAAACTGGGCCCTGTGTCATCCTGTAGATATGGGAATGTCAAATACTGTTGTTTAAACCCATCCCCCTTATCCCCAGGAGTACAGAGAAGCCCTCAAAGGGGGCCCCATCGTCATCCTGTAGATATGGGAATGTTTACTAATGCTGTTTAACCCCACATCCCATCCCCAGGAGTACAGAGAAGACCTTTAAACTGGGCCCTGTGTCATCCTGTAGATATGGGAATGTCAAATACTGTTGTTTAACCCATCCTCCCAATCCCCAGGAGTACAGAGAAGCCCTCAAACTGAGCCCTGTGTCATCCTGTAGATATGGGAATGTCAAATACTGTTGTTTAACCCATCCCCCTTATCCCCAGGAGTACAGAGAAGCCCTCAAAGGGGGCCCTCTGTCACCCTGGAGATATGGGAATGTGTGCTAATGTTGTGTAACCCATCCTCCCTATCCCCAGGAGTACAGAGAAGCCCTCAAAGGGGGCCTCCTGTCATCCTGTAGATATGGGAATGTTTACTAATGCTGTTTAACCCCACATCCCCATCCCCAGGAGTACAGAGAAGCCTTTAAACTGGGCCCTGTGTCATCCTGTAGATATGGGAATGTCAAATACTGTTGTTTAAGCCATCCCCCTTATCCCCAGGAGTACAGAGAAGCCCTCAAAGGGGGCCCCCTGTCATCCTGTAGATATGGGAATGTTTTCTAATGCTGTTTAACCCATCATCCCCATCCCCAGGAGTACAGAGAGGCCCTCAAACTGAGCCCTGTGTCAATCCTGTAGATATGGGAATGTCAAATACTGTGTCTAACCCATCCCCCTTATCCCCAGGAGTACAGAGAAGCCCTCAAAGGGGGGCCCTCTGTCACCCTGGAGATATGGGAATGTGTGCTAATGTTGTGTAACCCATCCTCCCTATCCCCAGGAGTACAGAGAAGCCCTCAAAGGGGGCCCCCTGTCATCCTGTAGATATGGGAATGTTTACTAATGCTGTTTAACCCCACATCCCCATCCCCAGGAGTACAGAGAAGCCTTTAAACTGGGCCCTGTGTCATCCTGTTTTGGGAATGTCAAATACTGTTGTTTAACCATCCCCCTTATCCCCAGGAGTACAGAGAAAGCCTCAAAGGGGGCCCCGTGTCATCCTGTAGATATGGGAATGTTTACTAATGCTGTTTAACTCATATCCCAGAGTAAGTAGCCCATCCCTGTTATGGATAGACAGAGGCAAATACTGTTCATCCTGTAATAGAATACAATGTCTCAAAATGTTGTACATTGTCCCAGATGGGAGTAAAATATTCACTGGAGGTTAATATTATGAATGTCAAACTGTTGGAACCCATCCCTGTGCCTGTAGTATAGAAGCTACAAAGGTCCCTGTAGAGAGGGAATGTCAAAAGGTTGTTTAACACTGTAGAATCCATGGAGTATCCTGTAGAGAACTCTGTAATCCCCCCTCCAGATACAGAGAAGCTCAAAGTCTGCTGTAAATCATCAGATATGGGTCAAACCCCCCCCCCTCAGTGTCAGGATGTGGGAGATGTTCCTGTATTGTGTGTCTTACCTGTCATTGAACCCCAGGGGCAATATTGATCCCCTATCCCTGTACAGAGAAGGGTGCCCTTGGTATGTCATGCAAATGTGTTTAATTATGAGTAGAGAGCTCAAACTACTGTTAACTTTAGATCATGTAGTGGCTTACAAACTAGGAGTCAGGAAGGGTCATCCTGTGTTGAATACTGTTTAACCCCCACCCTCCCCCCGAGGGAAGAGTCAAACTGGGTGTGTTTAAATGGGCAGACTTTTGTCATCCCTTTCAGTGGGGCCTGATTTGGAAACCCCACTGGCCCCATCAGGAGTAACAGAAAGAGAGTTTGAAAGGTGCTGGGAAGATGGTAAATACCTTGACCCACCCCCAGAGAGTCAGCCAAGATGGTAAAGCTCACTGAGAATATGGGATGACTGAATGTTCTGCTTCTCAAAAGAGGCCCACATGGTGATGTAGAATTGGGAATGTACTATCCACAACATTAGATACAGAGACAAATCACTGGGCCCTGTGTCATCCGTGTTAAAGAACTGACTTTGTAACCTCATCCCAGTACAGAGAACTTCAAAAACTCTCATCCTGTAGATTGGAATGCCAACACCATAAAATTCGAGACCACTCAACTGGGCCCTGTCATCCTGTAGGGAAAAATGTTGCCATCATGTTTACTACATGTAAGTCAGACTGGGAGCAGCCCTGGTAGACGGAACTGTCAACATCAGAGAGTTCAGGGTTACGATAGGTCTGGTTTCAAAAACACATCCCCAACTCAACGGTCAATAGATGTCATCTGTATAGGAATCGATGGAAACTGTCTCAAATGGCCTATGGGAAACCTTAAAACCTCCCCCGAGAGGGTCAGGTGTTTCCCCAGATATGGAATGTCAAATACCCTGAGGGACACCCCCAGAAGCCCTTGGGGGGGAACATGTTCAAAGAGGCTCCAAAGGCCCAACCCTGTTTTTAACCCTCACATCCTAGGAAATGTCAACTCTGTCCTGATCAACCCATCCCTGGATACAGTGGGCCCTGTGTATGTATGTCCTGTGTTGTTCATCCCCATCCCACCCAGGAGCTAGACAAAAACTGTGTTGTCCTGTAATTATGTAATACTGGGAAAATCCTCAAAAGTACGAAGCAAAGACTGTAGGATGGGAATGTCAACCTTTTATACATCATCCCCCATACCCTCCCTGGAGTCAATGTCAAATGTGTCATCTGTGTAACCCCTCCCCACCCAGTCGTTGTCAAACCCTTGTCACCACAAGAGACTGTCTGTTATAGAATATAACTCTGTTTCTAACCCAATAGTGAGAGCCCTGAAGGGCTGGTCC